>CM036549.1:22645368-25210368 GCA_020745685.1 Tautogolabrus adspersus | reverse complement strand
GGTTCAGGTTTTACAAACCAGGTGGCTGCTTATTTAAGCTCTGTTGTTTCTTTGATTATTGAAGTTCAGGACATTTAGTGAATAAAAGCCTTCCAGTCAATATATTGTTTTAAACAATTTATTTTTGGAGCTTTTTTGCCATTTATTTAGACAGGACAGTGGATAGAGTAAGAAATCAGGAGTGGGAAATGACATGCAGCAAAGGAGCCACAGGTCAGAGTTGAACCCGAACCGCCCACTTTGAGGACTATAGCCTCCGTACATGGGGTGCAACGTAACCATTAGGCCATTATTGCCCCCTAATAATTAAATATTACAGGTCAAAATAACATTGCAGGACTTCAAACACAAGGGAAAAATTCAGCTTGCAAGGTTTTATTGAAGTCTGATTAGTGTGCATCACATGGACTCTTGAAGGCTGATGTAGGAGTTGAGTTTGGCAATGAACTGAAAAAACAAAGAAGGATTTGTCGAAGATTTATGTTGAAGAGCCGAATCAGATTCTGAAAAAATTGGTGTTGGTATTGATGATGTTTGTTATACCTCTGCTTGTTGTGAGTGAAATGTTCATCTTTCAAGTTTGGAAAGTAACTTCTGAAGCTTGTTTGAGCACCAGTTCTTACTGAGCATATACAGTAAGGAAAATATCTATAGCCATACCCAAAGGACAATTTGTTTTACAGTCTGCAGTTTTCACTTAAATAACTGACATATGTGCTTTGAGAAAAAAAAGACCACAAGTTATAGGAGGCCTGTAATTGGCATTCTGAATGCAGGGTAGTCCTCCAGAGTTAAATGAAATGTATCTTGTTGTAATAATAACCATGAATTGTTTTTGTCGATTTACTGTACACCTGTTGGGCCTTTACTGAACGAGATCTTAAATGAAGGTGACATGAAGTCTGCACTAGTCTGCTTTTAGCCACTTTAGCCATGCAGACACTAAGTTGTGCATCTAAAGTGGACAGGGGCGCATCCAGAGAGCTGGCCTGGGGTGGCATGGCCCCACCTTGAAATCCGATTGATCATCCCTAGTGCCCCCCCTTTGTGCCAGCCCAAATCCAAAACTATGATTGGCTAATTGCCTTTACAGAGGTGGACTTGTGTTAAAATCAACTATTTGGGCTGTGCTACAACAGGCTGCTAGTAGCTTTCTTTGTATTTAAATGTGTTTTTTTTATTATGTCAGGCTTTGAACTTTTACTTTGGTCATTCATCTTCTCTTTGAGTCCTAAAAGAAGTAAGTTTAGAAGATTTGAACGTTAGCACTCTGATGTGTTACTTTAGTTTATAAAGATTAAAAATGATACACAGGAGTATAACATCTGTATGATATGATTTGTGTCTGTGTGTGCATGCGTGTGTGTGCGTGCGTTTATGCGTGCACGCGTGTTTTCTCACAAACTTCATGCCACCCCTGCATAAGTCAGTGGCCAAATCAGGCCACCACTGTGAAAACCAGTCTGCACATGCCTCTGATTTTCCAAAGGGAAAATGAGAGAAATAGGACATTCTTTTGAGGGTGTTTAAATCTTTTCAACTCCATGCTTGGTGATTTTGACATTTATGCATGCAGGAAATAGCTTTGTTTGGTTTGAATACGTCTGATTTAAAAAGGTTGATTAAACAACATGCACATAATATATAAGTAAAGAGAAATGATAAAAAGCTTTATTGTTGCACACAGTTCAATCATGACTAAAACATTTCAGCTCTGCAAAGAGAACATGTAAACTCTTAAAAAACTCAAATAGAAGAAAGACCCCCAGAATGAAACAACAAGAACAACAATAGCTAAAGAAATACAAGAAACCTTTAACAAACCTCCTGTATATCAACACTTATTATACACATCATTGAAAATACATACACACATCCACTGCTGGACCACAGCTCCTGCTACAGCACCACAGATGAACACCAGGTTGCCACAGTAACCGGTGACATCAGCTGCAGAATGGCAGTGGCTGCCATAATTTGTTTGTGATGCAGGTGAGAGAGAGAGAGAGAGTGGTGGGTTGTGGGTTGTGGGGGGGAATCTATAACCATGACAACATTACGTCTATCTCTGAATACAGTACGCAGGTTTAGTTTGTATGCATGGCTGGTGTTCAAGAGGGAGGACCCAATAGGAGGGAGCATATGTTTTTCCCTCTCAGCGTTTGATTTGATTTGGTGGGATCTTATAACTGTAAACACGCACACACTAGTTTAATTAGTCTCAATGCCAGAATTACCTCCCTGCTGCTAAATAAACAGTAGTGCTTGAAGTGTTGATGAATCCGCAACATCCCCTCTAAATACGTTTTGAAAAAAAGTGTGATATGTTGAGACAGAGAGATGAATAGAAACAAACAAACAGAGAAACAGCATTGACACATCATATAGAATTATGGCTACAGATTTCCATTATAGTAGAATAAACCTGTGTAATATTAGCAATAACGGTATAGTGATGATGCAATATTTATGAATGTTAATAACTGCAGCAGTTGGTGTCAGGGCTAAGATTATGACTGTCTGGTTACTTGTGCTGGGATATCTTTTGCAATGATGCTTATTTTCACAGCATGGGGCCAATTGTTAATCTGAATATGTTTTTATTACCTCATTAGAATTTGTGCAAATAGGAGGAGCAACACACACACTCACAGGGTTCCAATGTTTTATAAGGTCAGACTGAAGCACTCTTTTTTTTTCTCTCCTGTCAATTCTTAAATCAAATATGGAACTTAGTTTTCTTAATCAAATTCTTTATATCTACAGTAGTTGCAATATCCTTAATTTGTATGTTGCAATTGGACTTGGTGTTTTTTAAAAGACTTTAAAAAAAAATGCCTGGGGTATGGTTCTGATGACACTAACCACAGCAGACGCAGCATCGGTAGGTTTCAAAACTTTCCGCTGTTCTAGACACTGAAGGTCGAGAGGCGGAAAGTGAACTGAAGGTTATGTTTACATAAGGTGTTTATATAGTTTCTATCCATTGCTGACCAGTTCCATTTTTAGCTTTACACCCTCAGTCTTCCTTTTAGTCTATGTTTGCAAAAATATATCATCAAAGACCTTCAGAGAGTATCACACTCTGTGTGTTCATAAAGAGCCATACCTCCCCGTGGAGAAGCTGTATATAGTCAACACTTGGCACTCTTTGCTCTGAGCTCTCAGATGTGTGCCATTAATACAGATCCTGGGTGCAGCAGCACAGGGTAATTTAAGGGCCTCGGCTCCTCTCCTAAATTACATTACCTGCTAGATTACAGCAATTTTCCAGCTGTTTGCCTCCTCTGACCTTCATTACTGATAGCACCTCCCTGAAGTCTTCAGGAGAGAGCTGCATGTTCAATCTGAGCTCTCCTTCTTGACCCCCCCCCCCCCTCCACTCTGCCTGTTAATAATGATCACCATGATTTGCATTCATGCGCTGCTGTTCCTTGATCTGGAGGACATTACAATAGAGGGAATAGAACAGCTTTTCAATCATCGGCTTGGAGCAAGGATACAGTGTCTACAGTCATCTGACAGTTATTGTATAGACGCAAGAGTCAAATTAAGATGAGGAAGCCTTTGCAAACAAGATTCAAGGTTTATTAATAATTCCTTGCATTTCAATAGGGTCCTCGCACCCTTTCGGGTTCATGCTCGGGCCGTAATTATTAAAACTACAGTGCAAATACATAGGTAATTTATATTCCGAGTTCCATTTTACAGCAGTGTAATATCATGTTAGCTCATTTGAGGCCTGAAACATACAGTAGATGCACATTATCAACACCGGAAAGCACCTGCTCCATCTTCAGGGTTTTTAGAAGGATGTCTGTTAGCTCTTCTAGATTTATTGTCTTTTATTTTGGCACATTGTATTTGCACTTGAGTAAATTATTTTAGATAATATCTTTGATACACGTAGTTTGGTTAATGATAAATGCATGCTATTTGTTTTTTGAAGATTTATTTTTGGCCTTTTGCCTTTATTCGACATGACAGAGAGTGGGGAATGACATGTGGGGAAGGAGCCACAGGTCGGACTCGAACCCGCTCCGCCTGCTTGGAGCACTATAGCCTCCGTACATGGGGTGCATCATGTCCGCAAGGCTATAGGCTATTTTGCATTTTAGACTTATTGATGATTACAGCAGATGCTGCCATGTCTGCCAAATATTGAGACACTTCATTTCATTTTTGGAATATATGGAATATATTTATTTTTTATTCCAACAATGATCTGACTTGCTTTATGGAAGGTGTTTGGAAACGTGTGATTCTGTAACTTGTTAACAGACTTTAAAATGTCAGTATTCAGATGCCATTACCCCCCTTACACCTACTGTTCTGAGTTTTATGCTGGTTATGAAAAAGACTTAAATTGACAGAAAACACTACTTTCAACTGTTCAGGTAAATATCAGCAAAGAGAAAAGTCATACCACTTCAGATTCAGATTCAGACGACTTTATTAATCCCAGAAGGGCTTTTCAGTTTCAAAGCCTACCGAGTCATTGAAAGAAGCCAAGACCATGTAAAGGAAACAAACACAGTCACAGCAGCATTCAGACAATTACATTCACATACCAGTAACAACAATTCAACAGACTAACAGGTCGCCAAAGTTATCATAGTCTGCATCCCTGAAGCACTGACAGATTTCCACACACACAAGGCGTTAAAAACTTTATTAACTCTAAAAAGTTAGCTTAAAATAACTAAGACCCCTCAAAACAGGTAGACATGTAGGCTGCTGGGTCGCACAAAGTGGAGCGCCCCCCAAATACCTATGGTATGGACTTTGTCCACAGGAGGCGCCACAAGCAAATCAAAATGTTTCTCACAGCATTTCATGCAAACAAGACTTTTATCAGACTTACTGTTCATCAGAAAACAAAATTCACATCTTTATCCCTCCAGAATTGTTATCTGTTCTGGGCTGTCCTTTGTCTCACTTGGCTGTATAGCCACACCTGAGCAGGTACTTCAAAGCACTCAGAAAGTGAGCTAAAATTGATACATGATGAAGAATTGTGGTTTCAATCTGTCAGATATCAGATTCTAGCAGATTTAAGCTGTAGAAGATGTAGTGTGTTTTTAAACTGATGTTATAATCCAGGACTCCCCCTGTGAAGCAACAGGAGTAATACTCAGTTTAAAAGGATCTGAGGGGTCAAACCATCTGCTATGGTTTAAAGAAAGGAGGTTACATCATCAACAAAAGGAAAATAATTGATCTGTTTAAAAGGCTTCTATAAAAGTCTGCCGTCCTGGACTCAACAGTACAAAATAAACTGTGTTGGTGCTGAAGGGTGAAAATGATTTGCGAGGAGGATTTGTGGAAGACAAAAACAGATGGAGAGTATAAATAAGATGTGCAATCTGACAGAAAGAACTCAAAGACAAGCAGTTTCTTTTCTTTTGTTTCTTCCACATGGCAGCATTTTTCTTTCCAGCTCATCACTTTGCTTCTGCTGCATCATCCATCCAGATCTGTGAGGGCAGAGGATTTCACAAGGTTAGACAAGACCTGAAAGAGAGACGGGAGCGCTTTGTCATGCTGGCAGGGGTTTTATGTGAAGTCAAAGGAAAGCAGGGAGGAGGCTGTCAGTTGGAACAAACTTGGATGAGGCTGGACCTGCTGGCTCAGTTTTTTTTTGCAAATGAATTAGCAATATGGGATTATTTGTTCCCATCACTGTTCAATATAAAATGTTTCCCCCTTTTTGTTTTAACAGTTTTATTCACTTACCAAAGCTGTATTTCCACTGAAGGAACTTCCCCCAGGGTCTAGGTTCTCTACTGTACTTAGCTCCTGATACATTGTTAACCTGTTTAGAAAGTTCCTGCACAGAGGTTAGTACTTGCACAAATCACAGGAAGAAGAAGGTTGTGGCTTGTAATGCTGAACATTTCTTATTGGTCCTTTATATCAGCATTTCATTTCAGCCATGTTCCTGCTTTGCTGTAACTGCTATTCTCTTTTCTGTTAAGGACTCATTCACCTTTACACATCGCCAGTTCAGGGCAGGATATTTACGTCCTTGTAATGTGTGACACAGGGAGACAGAATGGTGGGGTGAATCGGTTTTGACGCTGAGCCAGTATCAGAGGTTGTAACAGAGGTGTAACAGTGGCAATGTTAGGGACTCAGACAGAAGGGCAGGACAGTAAGATTTGTGTGTGCATGTCTGTGTTAAGCTCCTACTGATTGTTTACATGTCATGCATCTTGTGCTTCCACAACATTATAATGCAATGTAAAATCACACACTGGTACAGTACACCACTATTACTGTAGGCCATTGTGGATTCAGTGTGAAAACAGAAAGGTGTAAAGACGGGGGGAAAGACAACAACAAGCTGAATGAATGTTTTAGTTTCTTGACAAGTAGTTCCTGGTACTACAAGTCTAAAATTCATTTAGCGTATGCTTTTATCCGAAGCGACGTACATCAGAGAGTAAGTACAACACAAGAAAGGATCTAGAAAGTAGGAAACAACGTCAGTAAGTGCAAACGAACAGCTTTAAGTCTGAGAGGGGCACCTGTCAATATCTATACACAGTGCAAGAGATAGTAAAAATGTTTTTACACTCAACTAAAGGCAGCTTTTTACTACATCCTATTGTCAATTAGTCCTGCATTGTGCAGTACAAACTACATTTCTTGCTTGGGTTGATTAAGAAATGGTGCCTTTAAACATGTTGTCCAGTTGATTGTGCTCCAACTCCTTGGTTGATCATTTTGTCAGCAGTATCTGCAACACTCGGGAACATCAAAGCCAATCAGATGGTGGTCTGCTCTAGGACTGGTTTACAATACTTTACACGCGCATATTGGTTTGGAATTTATTTAGACAAGGACTTTTTTCCAGTGTCAAAATACAGTATAACATCCAACAAAGTGATGAACTCTAAATCAGCATCTCTATCTCTAAAATGTGTTAAATACAAACTGTGTCTTTTGGATGGACTGCAGAGAAGCAAGTCCAGACCTGAATAAAAGTCGTTCTCTGATTTATTGAGTGATGGATGATTGGTAGGTTGGGTTTGGTTACAAAAAAAAGTTACAAAAATGGATTACATGTCTTGCTTATTGATCCTATTTTCTAACGGTGTGTTTCATTAAGAAATAACACAAATACTTTCAAGTATCAGCATGCAAGACAATGTAGTTTAACTTCAAATAGAGCCCACATCTCATCCTTGTCTCTCTGTGTCCTGTCATCTTTCTGACACTTTGCAGAAAAAGAGCCGGGAGGAGAGCTGCGGCGAGGGCAGCGGGGTGGAGATCCTGGAGAACAAGCCTTACGAGAACGGACCTGGAGGCTCGGGTCAGTACACACACAAAGTCTATCACATCGGCAAACACATCCCATCCTGGTTCTGTGCCATCCTGCCTCAAGCTGCCCTACGAGTGGAAGAGGAGTCCTGGAATGCCTACCCCTACACACGGACCCGGTGAGACAACCACATAAGACTCACAGCACGTTTTCAGGTCCTTACTTTTAGAGCAATTCGGATAACTTTGAACCTGGGACCTATTATTTACACGCTTTGGTGTTCAAATGACTAAAAGGTTCATCTTGTTTTGGAGATACTCCATTATGTTGCTTTTGCCTGCAGTAGTATCAGAGTGTAAGGCTGCAATTTAATGCTTGGGGCTAAAGTGTACAGTCTGTAGTGACTTGGGTTGGGATCCAAATGGTCACCGGTCCGAGTCACGGAGTGGACCAAATCTGGAAATTGATCTGGTAGGCAGCTGGAGAGATGCCAGTTCACTTCCTGAGCACTGTTGAGGTGCCCCTGAGCAAGGCATGAACCGAAAGGGCTTTCACTCAGGGATCCTTTCTGTAAAGTGTCAGAAAATTAAAATTAAAATCGGAAGCTGTCAGTGGCAAATAATAAATAAATAGCAGCCATTCTTTGGTTCACCCATTACAGCCTTTTTCATGGCTACAGGCTGAGGCAATGTACTCGAGTAATTCCAAATATTTTATTCATTTGGACCTCAAACTGTGTCAAATTAGGGCCTAGATTTAATGGAGTTCTTCTTTGCAAGGAATAACTAATACCTCTGAAATATAGTGGAGTAGAGAATTAAAGTTGTAGAGGACTTTAGTACATGTTCTTAATTAGAATCCATCACATTACATTTCGAAATGGAAAATGACTCGCCAAGCAGAATTTTAAAATGATGAATGGTAACTCTAAATATACGGCTCCGACACTGAAACCAACCATGTAAAAAAAAAACATTTGCTTTTAGGCAGGCTGGCATCATCTGGAGTAGAAGGATTGACCTTTGAGTTATACAATTGTGTTAATGGTTTTTATTATAGAGCTTTTATTTCAATTAATTTGACCAATGAAACAACTTTTGGTTGTTTTTTTTGCTGAGGGAGCACTTTTTTATATATATGGAGCCGTTTCAGCTGAATAATCATATTTTCATTAACTGCACACACTGTTGCCAACTTTTTATGTTCGCCTGATGTCTTAATCCTTCAAAGTGCCCTGTCAAGTCTGCTTTTCAAGACAAGCATGATGTCATGTCCTTGGCACTGATTCTGGATTCTTATAGATAAGATATGAGGGATTTCAGTTAAAGATTTATAGCTCCTCCATTAGTTTGAAGAAAATCTCATGCACATTAGAGGCCCTGCATATATATTTTCTTAATCAGCCTGTTGCCAAGAGAGAGGGAGTTTTTAAATGGACATTATGTGATTGTGTGTTTGGTCCCTTATCATCGGCCTATCATACCTTACGTCTTACCTCAGTGGTAGCGTCTGTCGTCTGTCGTCTGTCACCTGGAAGGTCAGGGGTTCGCTCCTCAGCCATAAGTCAAGTCCTTGGGCAAGACACTGAACCCCAAATTGCTCCAGCTGCTACGTCAGCGTCGTGTGAATGTGTATGAATGAACTAATTAATACTGATGGTCACTTTACATAGCAGCTTCTGCATCAGTGAATGGGTATGAATGGGAAGTTTTGACCTGTGGTGTAAAAAGTGCTTTGAGTTGTCAGAAGACTAGAAAAGTACAATACAAGCTACACAAGCTACACAAGCTATACAAGCTATACAAGCTATACAAGCTCAAATACATTTAGCATTCACCATGCCTAGTAATTCCATGCTTTAATCAAGATCAAGCAGCTTTGGATGCAAAAGGAGATGATTGTTTCTGCTTTTGTCTTAACACTGGCTGGCCTTGGAATCTGATCAGTCTGGGAGCTCAGATGTTTCCTTCCAGAAGTTGTCTTGGCCACTTCGGGCCTCATGTAATATTCATACACATTTTCGTCAATATTGATTCATAAGGAAACATTGGTTCATTAAGACATTCAGTGAAGAGGCCATGCAGTAAGACTTCGACAAACAATTAAAGCCTGTTTTTTTTAGATCAACACATAATCTGCCAATTTTCTAAACTGATTGATTTTGTCTTACGGGTTCAAGATCTGTTCAAAACCAGTTCAGATCTCAAAATGTGAATCTTTCTTTCACAAAAATAAAGCATCAATAAATAGATATTCAAGTTTGTTGAGATGGATCGAGAAAATGTTGGTGCTCAGTGCCCTTCGGATGAATGAATAAATTACATGACAAACCATTTAGAATTTGACAGTGCAGTAATATTGCTAAAAGGACATCACTTCTGATGTTTTTGTAACTCCATGTCCGAGAGCTTTGGAACAGCTATGTGTAATTCTCAAAGTTTCTAGACATTAAGTGTTCGATGAGCGAGCCTGTCTTCACTGTAAGTTATCAGTGGATTTAGTGTTACGTTACTCAAGAGGACTATTGACCAACTCTTCTCAGCTTCCTCCACATACTTGAATTCTTTGCCATTGACTGTTTGCTGAACATGTTTGTATTTTGTCTTTCAGGTATACTTGTCCATTTGTGGAGAAATTCTCTATAGACATTGAAACATATTATAAACCAGATACTGGAAACCAGGTGGATGTCTTCAATCTGTCCTCCGCTGAGAAGAGACAAAGGACCATAGGTGAGTCGTTCACCCTACCTTAACCAAAAACTCTGGAAGTCTAGATGAGAAAGCACCTTGAGTCAGGTGTTCAGTCAGGATGTTGTGACATCAGTTTTGCATTTGTCTGATTCATAATAATGATTTTGTCCCTCTTCAGACCCCATAGACATTGTGAAGGACTACATCGCTCCTCACGAGTACCTGGTGGAAGAAGACCCGAAGCTGTATCAGTCCCTTAAGACAAAACGGGGTCCTTTGTCAGACGACTGGATCGAAGAGATCAACCAGAGTCCGGGTCGATGTCCTGTTATGTGTGCCTACAAACTCTGCAAAGTGGAGTTCAGATACTGGGGCATGCAGTCCAAGATCGAACGCTTTATACACGACGTGGGTATGTATGATAGAGGGCAGCTGTGTGTGTGTGTGTGTGTGCTTAAAAGGGTTTTACCTCTTTGACACTTTTATGGGTCTTTTTTTTCCTCCTTTAGTTTGTAAGTCAGGTCTTTCTCTGTAGGACCTGTAAGGATTAACTTCAAAAGTTATACAAAAAAAGCATGTGAAACAGGAAAAAGGTAAACGTCCCAGAATGTCTGCATTTAAAATGTAATGTCAGGAAAATTCAGTACGATTAAAATTAAGTGTTAATGACAATTTAGGGCTAGAGCTAAAAAGTTGAAAATATATCTAAAAGGAAAGGTGGTACATTTACTAATAACCATAAACACGAGGAAGTCAGCCAGATGTCGCAGTGAATATTTAAAAGTTTTGACTGATTCAAAGGATAACAATAAAAAAAATAATGAAAAAGGCTATGGCAATTTAAATGTTGTACTATGGGAATAATCTATCAAGCTTCACTATATCAAACTGAATAAAAGGTCTGAAATATATCCAGAACAGTTAGGTTTAGAGATATTTCCTTGAAGTATTTCTTAGAAGTTTGAAATTATCCTCAAAAGTAATAACCAGTGAATATTGATGAGTAACCATCACATTTTTGTATTAGCATACTATTGAATTAAAGGGTCTGAACAACTCCTCTCTCACTTGGTAGAGAACAGGTAAGGCACCTGGCTGAGGCTCCTGCAACTAAACAAGGAGTCTAGATACATTTTCTGCTGAAGTTAATGTATTTCTGTTTCTCTGCTGTGATTCATAAATCTTGATTCTTCCTCTCAGTCCTCTGTTTGCTACTTGTAGAGTTTCCTTTAGACTCATCAACCAACAGCCGCCTCTTCTGCCACACCCTCTTTAACAATCACTCCGTCTAGGAACTTTTTCTTTCTTGCATTTTATTTGCTTCTGCTCTTTTTGTTGTTGTTATTTTTTGGGCTTTTTTGCCTTCATTAGATAGGACAGCTGAAGAGAGACAGGATTTGGGATGAGGGAGTTGGGGATGTCATGCAACAAAGGGCCGAGGAGGAGGCTTAAAGCATGCCTCAGCTCTGCCTCTTTGCCTGTTTCTTGAATGGTTGAAAGTTAAGTAGAGTAAGCTTTGCAAATATGGCAACCTCCATCATTAGGATCAAAGACCCCTCTTAAAAAAACAATGGATGACCTCACTACACCCATGTTGTATACAGTCTATGGCCAGGACACTCATGTAAAAGTGATTTTTTTTTTTTAATAAGGCTTCTCCTGAATAAAAAAAGAAAGACATACAAATAGTCCAAAAAAGTTCAAATTGTAAGCCAATTTTAAAAGTTGTGAAAAGTGTTGTGTTATCAAACATTAAAACAAAAAAAATTCTTGGAGCAATGTAAAAACAAAAGGACATAGAAATGTTAAAAGTGTGAAAAGCAACAGGAAAAGAAATAAGATTAAAGTCTCTCATGTCTCTCAACTCTCACACAGAGCCAAAAACTGACAAATAAAGAGAACATTGTGTTTTTATTTTCCATAACTCTTTATTGTAAAATTTATGTCACAGAAATCTGATTTTGTTCCTCCTAAAATGAATTTTCTGTCCTCTAAATCCTGGTTTGTGTCTCTCAGGTCTTCGTAAAGTGATGGTTCGGGCTCATAGACAGGCGTGGTGCTGGCAGGACGAGTGGTATGGTCTCACCATCGAGGACATCCGGCAGCTGGAGCTGGAGACGCAGCTGGCTTTAGCTAAGAAGATGGCCCAGTACAGCCTCAACGAGGAGGGGGGGGCGGAGATCAACGGCTCCTCTGTGAACCAGGACCAGGGAGCTGAGGTGGGAGGGTCGGCTGCGGAGACAGAGGGAGGAGTAGGGGGAAAGCCTGGAGACTCACTGGAGACACGAGGGGAGCTCACCAAGCAATGGTCCACCTCCTCCAGGTCCTCCAATAGGTCGTCAAAGAGAGGAGGTACGGATGAGTTTTTTAAAATGACATCATTTATTCAGCATATACAAATTAATTTATCTTCTGATGAACTCTTTTGGTGTGATCAGGGAGTCCATCTCATCAGAACATCTCAGAGTGGAGGATGCAGAGTATCGCCAGAGACTCAGAGGACAGTACAGACGACGAGTTCTTTGATGCTCACGGTAAAATCTTTGTTTCAGATCCCCCTGTATCAGAATCATACAGACAATGGAGGAGTAATCTTTCAGATGGTTCTCTGAAGATTCCTTAAACTTCTCCAAGTTGCCAGACCAGCAACATCTCTGTCATGATAGAATCGTAGCAAAGAGTATCCACCCTCGTATTCATATATAGTCAGTCCTGCCTCAAAAAACAAGATAGCAACAGCCACAATGCCTCAAAACCAAATTGTGATGTCAAGTCGGCCTGGCCTGTCGCTCTTTTGTGTACTGTCTTTGTTGTCAATTCATTGAAAAAAAATGTCATCAGAAAGATGAGCCTCCTGAAAACCCCTGTTTGTAGATTAGCTTGATATACCGTGTGTATTTCTGCTTTATACCATGGGATATTTGTAGCTAAAGATAAAGTAGTGTTTTAGTTGTAAAAATATTAGTTTTATAAAGCAGTTTGAAGTGTGTTGCAGTGCCTTTAGTTTCACTGATCTGTTACTCAAATTGGACTTGCTGGATGTTTTTAACCGTTTCCTTCTGGGTAAATAGATTTACCTGATCCTGTCTATAGGCCCACTCACACAAAATCGCTCCGGTAAGACATACACTTGCCCTTAGAAGAAGGACTTAAATTGTACAGGGTACCAGGAGGTTTTTCTTATAGTCTAGGGGCAGTGAAGCAGAGGTTTGATCCCTTTTTAGCAGTTTTGGTCAAATTCAATTGAAATAAGCCTGGAGGGGGTCTGAGGTTCCTAATGGGACCAGTCTACTGAGACTGTTAAAAAACAAACATAAAAAGAAGTCCTCTGTTTCTGGAATTGGTTTCTCTTAGTTTCAGATAATGTATAGGTCTTCTTTCCTGTGTATCATGCAGAGGGCTTCTCTGACAATGAGGAGATGTTTGGCAAAGAGATCACAAAGTGGAGCTCCAACGATCTGATGGACAAGATCGAAACAACAGATGTGGATGAAGCACACGGTAGGCAACTCATCAACTTACACACATAGAATCCAATTTGAGATATTTAAAATTTTTGAATCTGTACACTGACAGATGAAAACCTGTATTTCAAAAAAGATATTTGATAGAATGAACGGATGTTTTCACAGAGACTTTGTACCAGGAGTCGGGTGGAGAGTACGCTGTGATGAGCAACGAGGAGAGCGTGATGGAGGTATGTTTTTTTTATTACTTATTTCATTTATTTCTCTTTGCACATTCTCACTTTTAATAAAATGTCATGTTTTTTCAGTTGAAACTGGGCCAAGATGTCAAATTGAATTCATTTGAATGTCATGGCGAAGAGGCAATTAAATGTTTAAAAGCATGAATCTGATGTACTGCTCTCAGAGCTGGTGGCTAACTTTCAACCCTTGTTTTATTGTACAGTGTTGTGAAACGTATTGTCCCTGCTTGATGCTTTTCCTGTCTTCTCTTCTTTAATTCTACAGTTTTTTTTCCTAAAAATGCCCCTTTTCTTTCCTTTTTTTTAACCTTGTTTCCTTCTATCTGCCTTCTTGTAGGATTCGTCACAGCAGTGTCTCCAACCATCTAAAATTCACGTCCTCGTTCTGGTGCTGCATGGAGGAAACATTCTGGACACTGGCTCTGGTAAAGGAGAAAACAAAATACAGCAAGATTAAAAAAATAAATAAATAAATCTATCTATCTATCTATCTATCTATCTATCTATCTATCTATCTATCTATCTATCTATCTATCTATCTATCTATCTATCTATCTATCTATCTATCTATCTATCTATCTATCTATCTATCTATCTATCTATCTATCTATCTATCTATCTATCTATCTATCTATCTATCTATCCATCTTTTTTCCCCACTTGGACAAACTGCAATTTTTTCCTAACTGTTGCATTTGTTTTTACACTGATGTCTGAGTTGTTTTTAAGGATTTGTTGTATGTAAAGTCGCACCACACGGTTTTATAGCCTTAGTTGAAGATGTTACAATTTGGTCAAACCAACTACTTTCAAGTGAGTGAGAACTGCTCTAAAATCAAATGGTTCCAGACTCGGAGTATACACTTTTCTAACAAGTTTAATTGAATTAAGGCAAATAGTTTTCCATTATCCTGTGAAAAATAGAGCCAAAGTATTGTTCCTTGGTAAAAACAAAACAAAACAAAAACTGATCTTTAAATTCCAAAGGTTTGTCATAACCACTTACTAAATAAATCTGAGTCTGTTTAAAAAGTAAACAATCTAGTCAAAAATTGGGGGGGGGGGAGAGTACATTTCTACCAAACATATTTATTTCATATTCACTTTGTGTTTTTTTGCATGGAGTATCAAATATTTCATTGCCCTACTTCACAAGAAACATTGAAGGTCAGAAAATGTACTGACTGCTTCTTGACAGTGGACCCGTTCACTCTTTTTGTAAGGGCCAAACAAAAGGTTTGAATTCATTGATCTAGGATTCCACAAAAATAAAACCCAGTTCTTGTCTGTCTAAAGGTGAGCAGAACAGCAAGCAGGGAGACGGAAACACTCTGAGTGGAGCCTTCGAGACTGTGATGGGGGTCCACTACCCTGCTGCTCTGGGCCGCATTGCCATCCGGATGGTCCCCTGTCCAGCTGTTTGTGTTGATGCATTCTCGCTAGTCTCAAAGTGAGCATAACCAGATAATTTAATTAGTCTGCTGTAATACATGCTCAACCTGCTGTGTTAATGTTAAACATGCAACCAGAGGAATAAAAATGTGTCTGTTCTGCTTGTCAGTCTGAGTCCTTACAGCTATGACGAGAGCTGTCTGTCCAGCAGTCAGGACCACATCCCTCTGGCTGCTCTGCCACTTTTGGCCACGTCTGCACCACAGTATCAAGACGCTGTTGCAACTGTCATCTTACGAGCTAATCAGGTGTACAGCGACTTCATTAAGTCTCTAGAAGGAGAGACTTTTAACGGCCAGGTGAGTGAGGAATCTGAAGATTTCTGCCTCTCTGGCTTGGTGACGCTTGTACAGATTAAGCTAATTTATGTGTTTGTGTATTTATGTTTTTGTGTGTCTTTTTTTCAGGTGTGTGTAATTGGGGACTGTGTTGGGGGTATCCTGGGGTTTGATGCTCTCTGCAGCAGCTCTGTGATTGTGTCAGAAAGCCAAAACAGCAGCAGACGGGGCAGCGCCATCAGTGTCCAGGTATGACTTTAAACTGTCTTGTGTCAAATAAGTCTTATGCTATGATCCAAGCAACTAGGGACTGGAACATTTCCGCTTTTCTAGGTGGTGTTGCCACTTGTAAAATAGGAAAAACACCAACTCCTACCTCAGCAGTATTTTTGGTGTAGACTACGGCAGCAACTATTTAAGCACACACTGCAACCCATCAATTAAAAATCTTGTTGCCTGTTATGTAATTCAATTAAATTTTTCATAAATATGTGTTGTTATAAATACTATGTCTGAAACTATAAATGTATATTGCATTTTAGATACATAGTTTGACTGTAGTGAGAATCAGAGCATTCAATAATGCTAGCATCTCCGTGGAGCTGAATGCTGAGACTTGCTTGCTAACATGCTCACGTTACTCCATGATAGTTAGAACACCTTATGTGACAAAAAATTCTGAAGTTAGGCCTATATCTGCCACTTTTGGCCATGACATGCTAATGTCTCAAAATATGCTAATGTCTCAAAATACAAAATGTTAGCAAACATTGTTACAGCATTAGCATTAGCAACTAAGATTAAGGTTAAAAAAAACAAATAAGTTTACTTTAAGCTCATAATGTTAGTTTAAATCACATGTGAGTCTAGAAACAAGCTAGCAGCTCTGTGAAGTTTTATGCTGACAAAACCATGCTAACATGCTTTTAACACAAAAACTCTATGCTAGCTAATGGTATCAAAAAGCACACTCAAGTGGTTCCACTTGTTTCAAAAGATAAACTAAAAATATATCTACCTTAGTTATGTAAAGTATCATCTTAATGCTATTGTCACAGAATTTTTTGTCCTTCAGGAGCAACATTTCTGACCTTTAAAAAAACACAATAATAATACATACCGGTATATCTTTAGCTAGCCATTCATGAACATAGAGGGATTATGCTAATGTGGTTGTAAATGAAAACTGCAAGATAAAATTATAAATATATTTTACCCTTGTTTCAGACCTGACAATGTTATTTTCTTTCCTTAATCTTGGTTTTTTTTCAGGACACGGACCTTCTCTCTCCAGGTATCATCATAAACAGTGTTTCTCCATCCTCTCCGTCCCTTGAAGGAAGCCGCCATCTCAGCCGCAGCAACATCGACATCCCTCGATGCTCTGGGCCCGACGACCCGAAGAGGCAACTTCCACGCAAACGCAGCGACTCGTCGACGTATGAGCTGGACACCATCAAGCATCACCAAGCCTTCCTGTCAAGGTGAGGCACAGAGAAGAAGTCTCCACCAGATTTCATCTAATGCATGCAGTTAACTGACTAATTTTTTAAATCAAATTCCAATTTAATTTAGGAATTCTTTTTTTTGTGTACAATTACCAGAACCCCCCTTTAAAGCGCAGTACACATTAATGCAATTCATCGAGTAATACAATACACAAGTTTCAGAAAGGGACCATTCTGGTTAATACATATTTTTACTTTTTATAAATTCTGATCCAAATACTATGGTACTTAAACTGTAGTATAGCTATTTTATTTGACTAAAAGATCAGTGTTGTCTTTCTGAGATAAGTTCCTAAGTAATGACATAAACACTATGTTTGTTTTTTCTTTGCGCAGTCTTCACTCCAGTGTTCTCCACGGGGAACCCGGATCCCGGCGCTCCAGTAACAGCACCATGCTGGAAGGAGGATCTTTGGGAAAGTTTGACTTTGAGGTGACTGACTTCTTCCTGTTCGGCTCTCCTCTGGGGCTTGTGCTCGCACTGAGGAAGACAGTGGTGCCCTCATTAGATGGTGAGAAAGAGTTTTTCCTTTTTATTGTGTGTTTGTTTTTTTTAGTTGCTGTAGTTGTATTATCAAGTTCCTTGTGTACCTAATTTACTTTACTGCGGGTAGAAATATTAAACCACACAACATTTTATTTTTACAATATGAGCAGGAAGTGAAAGTTTTTGAACCTCTGATGTTTTTTGCTGTGAGAGTTTCATGTCTCCAGCTGCTGGAGAGCAGGTGTCAGGGGTCAGGCGTCATGTTTCTGATCTCAGAGGCTGAAAATATTCTGCTTGAGATGAGACAGATACGTGATTAAAGTCAGTGCTCACTGTGTGTCTGTGTGTCCTTTGGGCTTTGAAGAGGAGAAGCTACTGCGCTCTCTGTCTGTATACATACAGTACATCTGTCTGCTAATAAAAACATTGCCAAAAAATGTTAAGCTGTTGAAAGTGTTCAAGTTTTTCAATTCATTCTTTAATAAAAACTCCACATGTAAACACCACATTGATCTCAAATCAAGTAGGCTTTCTTTCATTCCTTTAGGAAGTTATTTATTAATTATTTATTTTAAACTTAATGCATGATTTGTCTTTACAAATCTTAAGAGGTAAACGATTAACATTTCAAGATTTGGATATTCTCTTTATTGCAGAGAATTAAATAAGAAGATTGGTACTTCACTTATACCTGTATGTAAAACAAGTAGCCACAGTCTGCAACTGGTTAGCCTAGCATAGCATGAAATCTGAAAACAGGATGAAACAGGACGTCTGACTCCGTCCAGAAGAAAAATAATAAAGTAGTTTTTCGTATTAAATTAAAAGTCCACTAGAGAGCTTTGGGGGTTCTTAAAGGCAATTATTCAACATTTGGACTGAGCCAGGTTTTCAATCCCAGCAAAGCTATTTAGCTTCTGGCTGTCGCCTTCTATTTACTGTAAAGACTTTGAGATTGTTTGCTCAAAGATTATTAAATATTATTCCCTCAAATATTACCTAAACAGAATCTAAAAAATGTTTTTTTTCTGAACTCCAGCCGTTTAATTTCTCACCTGAATGTTGTGATGGCGAAGTTTATCTCGGGGTGCTTCAGCTCAATGTGACATCGTTGTCAGGTGTAGTTACAGGTTACAACTTTTAAACAGGGTTTTTTATTTCTTTTTACACCCTTTAACACCCAGTGTCTTTATTTCCCTTCGACAGTGTCCGCTCTGCGTCCAGCCTGTCAGCAGGTTTACAACCTTTTTCATCCAGCTGATCCCTCAGCCTCACGACTCGAGCCGCTCCTGGACAAACGTTTTCACCTGCTGCCTCCGTGCAGTGTCCCTCGTTATCAGCGCTTTCCTCTAGGTGACGGACTCTCTGCTCTCCTGGGTAAGTCCCCAGAAACATGAGACACTTAACTGTACCAATATATATTCTTTACCACAAAGAGACTTTGTGTTACATATCTTTCCCTCATCCGTCTTCCTAGTTGACACCGTTCAGAGTAACCCTCAGCTTCTGATGGAGTCCAGCTACTCAGCGTACCAGCGCTGCCAGGAAAATAGTGTCAATGAGACGTCTATCCCTGTGCCTGTTCTGAACTGGCAGACCTCACAGCTCCACTCAGACAGTGAGTTTTTTGATGCATTGTTCCCCTTATTTTGAAAGGGAAATCGTTTTTATTAGTTCCTGAGTCATATTTCCATAGATTGTATAATTATCAAGTTAGTTTGGTTTAAATTCATCTTCAAGTAAATCAGTCTTCTTTATTGTCTCACCAAAGGAAAAAGAGAAACTCCAAATGTCAAACAACTTAGTTTATTTACTGAGAAAAAATTAGAGTAAATCCTTCAATAGGCCAAAAACCGGAGACACAGTCAGATCAATATTGGAGATTTCTTCACTTTAGCAAAACTTTTATGGAAAAGAAAACAAGTGGTTACCTTGTTTAAAGCAGTTCTGTTTGGTAGACTACTGGCAGCTCTTCAATTGTTTCTTGTAGCATCTGATTTCAGAGATTATTTTCCTGACTCACAGCTTTGTTAACTACTCTTATAAAAAGTTTGATTTTATACCATTAGAAATTTGGCAGCTATCACACTTATTTGCTTACAGCTCTTAGACGACACATTTGTTCAACTGATTCTACAGTTATAAATGAACTTACAGAAGTGAGGAGTTTTTAACTTGTTATGAAACAGTCTGAAATGAATACTGATGCTTATTTATGACCTACAAAAGCAAACAAGACCATCAGCGACAAGATTAACAATTGATATAGCAGATTTGAATGTTTGTAAACACTGCCACCGGGTCAGTGTCAGACAAGCCCATTAACGTCCCACTTCAGAACCAGCCTTGGTTTACAGTTTCCACAATTTGATGAAAGCAGATTGAGATTTTCTATCATAAAACATTACTCACACTTGCACCAGACAAGATCATCAAAAAGATAGGATGTACCCCTTACGCAGGGATCTCTGAAATATACACAAACTGAAAGTTTGATTATTAGTCATTTATTCTTTGTTCTCCCTTTACCCGGCTTGTTCATCTGTTTCCTTTCTTCCGTCTCTTCAGCTGATTCTTCTCATTCACACATGTTTGTGGACGGACAGTACCCCCTGTCCACATCACCTGGAGTACCTCACCTTCGATGTAACCGCAGGGCGAGTGAGGCCAGCTTGGCCAGCCAGGTGTCAGGGTTAGCCGACTCTTACACTGCCTCCAACATTGCCACCAGTGAGTTGAACACTAACCTGCTTTGTGTAAATCCATGTTTTGGTCTACTAGCTGACATTTTAAGTGTTGACATTCTGATTTCCTCCCACCAAACATCCCCTCATGAAGTCAGCACGCCCAAACCGCCCCGGCTGCTGTCCCAGCTGACTCTGCCCTACAATAGGTTGTCCTGTCGGAACCCGTCCTTTCGCTTACGACAGAAAATTCGACAGGTGTTCCCGAAATCCAACGGGGTGGAGTCTGATCAGAGCTCGGTCACTAGCTCTGACATGACCTCAAACACATCTTCTGATTTCACCGATGTCACCTCTGACATCACAGACCTCAACTCTGTGCCCCCGTCACCCAGGGTGCTGAAGAACGTAGAGCAAGGTACCCTGGGAGTTGTAGTAATAGTAAGAGGACATGAAGGAAGGATGCAAGCCTCCATCCTCATTCCCAGTGCTCTGTCCTTCCTCTCTCAGATAGTTCTCCTTCAGTAGAAACACGAGATTCAGAATCAATCCTTGTGTGCGACTTTTTTTTTTCTTAGCTGAGTTTCACGAGAACCTTTTCTTTGTTTCCACTCAAAAAAAAAACTTTGACAAGGTTCTCAAAGATTCCAAGTTTTTTTTGCAAATGTTTCCAACCTCTCTAGACCTTATCACTGTTAGTTTTTTGTATTCTTCTGTCCCTGGTATCTCTTATTTCAACCCTTAAACCTCTTTCTCACAGTTTGTGAAAACTGTTCATCCATTGATGAGCAGGACGTAGATTTGCAGTGGAACCATCAAACAAACATGGAGATAATGGATTCCCTGATTTGTAATTGTAATTGTACTCTTTTCTTTCTCTGTAGTTGCTTCCCGGTGGTGGGGCAGTAAGAGGATGGACTACGCCCTCTACTGTCCGGATGCCCTAACAGCCTTTCCTACAGTGGCTCTGCCACATCTCTTTCATGCCTCGTACTGGGAATCCACCGATGTCGTCTCTTTCTTACTACGTCAGGTTTGTCGAGTTTATTTAAATAAAGTCAAAATTTCAATTCCATCTTGAATTCATAGTTTATTTTTTGGCCATACTAGGGTCTTAACTGATCCGGTGTTGATCCATCACTTTGGTCCACACTGGAATGTCTCAATCAGTATTGGACAAATGGCAATAAAACTGGGTAAAGCAGTTTTAGTAACCCTGGAACACCAGGAAGTCATCATTTATTTATAGTAAAATGTTTTTTTTCCAAGATGGACTCAAGATAGTTGGCACTAATTTGGGTGTATCATCTGTGGGTTGCTCTGTTTTTGTGGTGTTTTGTTGTCATGCTTTGTTATGCTCCTGTATGTATCAAAGCACTTTGTGAAGCCTTGTTTTCAAAGTGCTATACAAATAGAGTTATTAGTATTATTAAATGTAGGGAAAGTCATGGCTCTCAGACAATGAATCATAATGGATTTTGTGTAATCATGACGTTTGATGTGCAGTTACATGACATTCACAGTTATTGTTCTGTAGTGAAATGTTTCAACACCTATTGAAAGCATCAGGATGATTTGATTGATGGAGTCTGTATTTAGAGAAATTACTGCTACCAAATATCTTGCTAACTTACTGCATTTCCTTTGTCCTCAGCCGTACTGTCTAATAACTACTAATCTCTAAGCATTAGCAGTTACAGTAGCAAGCTAACTAGCTAAACACATGATGAGAAAATGCTTAGTTTGACCTGCTACACATCAGCATGTAAGCATCGTCATGATGACCCTGTTAGAATGCAGCAGCAAGCATTTAGCTCAATGTACAGCCTCTCATAGCTGTGAGCATGACAGCTGAAGGAATATTGAAGTATTTCCATCGTATTCGTTTTTTAAGGTTCCCTGTCTTCGATTTCATCGTCACACTTCTTTATCATTTTCTTTATACTAAACATTCAGCTCCAACCAAATGACGAAGCAGTTAATCACCCTTAACTTCAGCCAAAGCTAGCGTTGTGCTGCAGCAATATATCAACGATTGAAGTGGTTAGTTTAAATAATGTACATTTATTTTCATCTCTATGAGGATCCAGAATATAAAGATGAAAGAAAGAAGCTAGAGTACAATATCATATAAAATTCAGCCACATTGCTTTGGCAGACTGCTGTGTCATCCTTTTTTGTTTGGCTTAACTGTGAAGTGCTGAGACAAGCAAAGGTTCCCAGCCAGCATGGGGATCATGATGACGGTGAAATCACTTCAACGATACATTCTCTACACCTTGAGTATAAAACGTATTCTAGACTATTAAATAAATACATATCATACACATTGGGGGGCGGCTGTGGCCCAGCTGTAGGGAAGGTTTGGGGTTCGATCCATAGCTCCTGCAGCTACATGTCCAATGTGTCCTTGGGAAAGACTATTAACCCTGAGTTTCTATTGCTGGTCCATTGATGGTGTATAAATGTGTATGAATGGGATTAGTTAATACTGATGGACACTTAACATAGTGCCATCAGTGTGTGAATGTGTGACCTGCAGTGTAAAAGAACTTGAGTAGTCAGACAAGCTCAAGTCCATTCACCATTTAACCGTTTACATTGTCCTCCCCAGGTGATGAGACATGAAAACTCCAGTATTTTGGAGCTGGATGGTAAAGAAGTGTCTGAATTCACGCCGTCCAAACCTCGAGAGAAGTGGCTCCGCAAGAGGACTCATGTTAAAATCAGGGTAAGATCCTTATTTCTATTTCTCTGTCTCGTTTTTTTCACTTTGCGAGTAGTTGAAATGTTTACAATGTAGATGTATCAATGAGTATTTTTTCACACTCTAGCTTAGTCAGTGTCTGCAATACTTTCATTGCAATTATGGTGGAATCCCCACTTTTTATTTTGTGCAATTCATCAGTAACCTCTTCTAAATGGTTCAGTGGGGTACATATTTTTGTTATTTACAAAAACATCATTTTGCAAATTGACAAATTAGTTGTTATCCTCATAATGGTTCTGCAACAACACAATGCTATGTAACGTTCTTCATTATTCATAGACTGAACTCTGTAATCAATCAATCATAATTTCATAGATGACCCACACCTTGTTTTCACAGTGATCAAGGTGCTTTATTTCTACTTGAACACATTTTTCACAGTTGTACTTTTTGTTCCTTTTTTTTTTCAGCCGTTGCGGCATGTTAGCTCGTTAAAAAAGTGAAATAATTCAGGGCTCCTTGACACATTTCTGTGACTTGTTAGCCGTTAGCTGTTTCACAGAGGATCGGCTTTCACCATCAGATGGTTTAATATAAATAACTGTTGGAGGCCAAATGTATTCATCCTGTTCTGTCTTCTCTGAATCATCGTCTCACACTTCCTCAAAATTCATCTGCTCCATCTGCAGGAGCTTGAGCCCTTGGTTGCGGTACAGTTCAGTATATACAGTAGCTCAAAGTAGCTCTGTCTGGAGCAACCATCACAACCATTAAAAGTTGCTCTATCACTGGTGGATCAGAACCATCTGAGAGAATCATGTATCAATAACAGGAGACATTTAAATGCACAAGCAGGTCTTTTACTGCTGATACTTTGACTACTTTAACTAAGTAGAAGTGTCAATAAGGTTGTTGTTTTTTAGTTTAACTAAAGAAGAGACTTTTTTTTCACAACTCCATGTAAGAAACTCCCATCAGGAGGATACGGATTGGTACCTAAATGTTGCACGAAAGATGGAACCCAGGCCAAAACCTCTCTTCACAGCTAGTAAAGCTTAAGAGCTAAGTTTAATTAAAAATGTAATCAACTTAGAGCTTCTCTCATTTGAATGTTGGCAACTGCAGTTTAAATACTCTCCAAAGAGACACTTTAAGAAATGAGTCAAACTTAAACTTTAGAGGTAAAGAGGTCATACCCTCCACAATCCCTGTGTGATATGACACCCAAGAAGTTATCTCACCAAATGTAACATGACGTCAACATGAGTGCAAGTATTCTGATTGTCTGATTTGTTCTTTCTGTGAGTCAGAATGTGACAGCCAACCACCGTGTGAATGACGCTGTGTTCAATGAGGACGGAGCCCAGATGGTGACCGGGCGATTCATGTACGGCCCTCTGGACATGGTCACCCTCACTGGAGAGAAGGTAATGATGATGTGCAGCTGTGATGTGCCAAAAGAAAAAAAAAGAAAAAAGGGTTATGTAACGGAAGCATCATCAATTGTGTCATTAAGGTCAATGTGTTGTCTCCCGCAGATTGACATCCACATCATGACCCAGCCTCCCTCTGGAGAGTGGGTGCACTTTGACACGGAGCTCACCAACAGCAGTGGACGTATCTCTTATGTCATCCCTGAGAGCCGGAGGCTGGGCATTGGAGTGTATCCTGTCAAAATGGTGGTCAGGTATGATAAGTCACTCTCTGACTCAGGCTGTTTGGGGGGCAGAGGTATGAATATAAAAAAGGGCACCAGCTGCATGGTGCAGGTCACCAGAATGCAGAAAATTGTGATGTATTTATAGTGAAATGTTTTCAAACCCTGGTTAAGATTTAAAAAAAACAAATATTATTTACTGACATATGTAATAAACACAAAGGAAACGATCAAAAGTTAAATAATTTACAGGCGAGTGCAGGTCATGATAACTTAATAGCATATAGAGCAGCCTTTGTGGCTCTGTATCTAGTTTTCACCACTGAATTGGACACCCTAGAGTTCACTTAAATTAGTGTAGTCTGCAGGGTTAGGCACTCTTTAGCAATCTGCATTGCATTTTATCCACTTCAAGGACCGCCTTAAGAGCACCCCATCATGTTTTCACTTCTGGAAAGTCAACATAAAGGACACTGCATCGTGTAGAAGAGAGTAGAAGAGCACCTTTCTGGGCACAACATCACAGATTTTTCCATTTTAAGTAAAGTAATTTTCTCCATTATATGAGCAGTCTAGTAGTCACTGCATTGTTTCATCCTAGAGAGCACTTAGCTGTATTTTCTCCATCAAAAAGCCACCCTGAACGAGGGTAACACAGTGTTTTCTCTTCATAAAAGTTACCATGAAGTAAACTACATAACACTATCTCCACTGGAAAAGCTCTGTTGAGGACACATTTTTCCTTTGGAAGGAACACATCTAGTTTTCTCCATTTGACACAGACATTTTGGGGGCCTGTTCGAGGGAACTGTGCATTTTCTTCAATAAAAAGGCAGTTTCTTGGGTTTACTCCACTGAAAAGGCACCTTACATGGCACACAACTGTTTTTTCGCCACTTTCATTTTCTCAATCTCAGGGGCACCCTTTGGTGCACTGCATCCTAGCTGGTCACTCTCCACTAAGAGGCACTTAGTCACATTTTCTTCAATAGGAAAAAGCACACAATAGGGCTGTGATTCATATTTTCCTCACTGGAAGGCACAGCAGCTTTTATTGTCCCTTTATTACAATGAGTCCACTTGCTTGATAACTCCTTCCTCTTTTACATAAAACTTTTTTTTTCACTTCTACTGTATATTTCCTCCTTTCACAATATTAGTTCCATCTTTCTTTCTGCTGTTGTCTAAAGGGGAGACCACACATGTGCAGACAGCTATCTCTCTATCGTCCCAAGAGCAACAGAGTTTGTTGTGTTCAGTATTGACGGATCGTTTGCTGCCAGTGTGTCTATAATGGGCAGCGACCCAAAGGTTCGAGCTGGAGCTGTGGATGTGGTGAGGTAAGGATCCCACCCAGAAGAAGTCTCTGTAGGTTTATTTTGCAGTCAAATGTATATACATACTATTTATCAAGGCAAATGATGGAGAAGAATTAATGCAACAGCTGAATGTCTGCTTTATGTATTCGATTACTTTTGCAGGTACTGGCAGGACTTGGGTTATGTGATCGTGTATGTGACGGGTCGTCCTGACATGCAGAAGCAGCGTGTGGTGGCCTGGCTCTCTCAGCATAACTTTCCTCATGGTATCGTCTCATTCTGCGACGGGCTGGTACACGACCCGCTCCGGCACAAGGCCAACTTTCTCAAAACCCTCATTAACGAGGTAAGGAAGGCTGCAATTTTGATGTGGTCTTACATAAGACAAAAGTTTTTGAGTTCTCTAAAAGCAGCTCTCCCTCTTTGATCAGGCGCACATGAGGATCTTCGCAGCATATGGCTCCACCAAGGACATCTCTGTGTACTCGTCTATCGGCCTGTCTCCGTCACACATCTACATAGTGGGAAGGCCAACGAAGAAGATGCAGCACCTGTGTCAGGTATGGAATTAATTCTGATAAACCAAATGCACCGTACACTTGAGTGTACTGCTTTACACCCCTTCAGAATTTTCAAACATGGAATTAAACATCATAAACAAAAAGTTTGTGTGTTGAAAATTGTGTCTAATTTTCAACTCGATGAGGTCATACTCTACATTTAACCTTTGGTTTGATGGTAAATGTTTTCCTTCTGCATAAGAGCCTCTCTTAAGTGACACATTTTCAGTTGTTGTAGGTTGGAGCAGAGCTAGTTGAAACTGCTTTGTATACATAGTAGTATCAGTCAAACATGAAGTTCCCAACCTCGAGCTTTGGATCTTTCAACGGGTCAATAGATCGGGTTAAAGATGATTAATGCTAAAATGTATTAAAATTCACTATTTGATACATTTTAACCCTTTGTATGTGTTCTAGCTCAGTCAGTGTGACATTTTCAAGCTTTCAATACAAGTAAATACCAAATATGGTCCACCTCAAATGTCTTTCAGTTCATCCCAGATGGCTACGCCTCCCACCTCTCTCAGCTGGAGTACAACCAGAGATCACGTCCCGCCAAGTCCCCCAGCACTCGCATGGTCCTCCGCAAGGGCAGCTTCGGCTTGGGGGCAGCCGGGGGAGACTTCCTGCGAAAACGGAATCACATCTTTCGCACCATCTCCTCTCAGCAGCCTGGAGGTGCGGGGTCAGCCTCCCCTAACCAGTCAGGCCGGACTGAGCGCACGCTGAGCCAGTGTGAGGTGGAACGGGAACGGGTCGCCGCTGCAACACAGAGGAGTATGAGCATTGCTGCGGGATGCTGGGGCCGCAGCGGTAGCACCAAGGAGGGCAGCGTAGGGTTACAGGGCCATAAATGAGCTTCAAAACTGAGCTGTTGGGTTAAAGGACCCCGCCTGTACCACCATGATTTCTGGACAGACCGCACACAGGAATTTTAAAGAAGAGAAAGTTGATGTAGGGTTTGTATTTTAAAAGTTAAAGGAATAAAAACACTTGATTGATCGTAAAGAAAAGGGAAACTAGAGCGGAATCAGTCCAGGAGGAGTGGACTAATCAGGCCAAGAGGAATCCCGAGAAGTATAGACAGCTCTGTAGCATAACTCTTTACAGTAATACTTTTATAGGAAGCATCACTAATTATACAAAAGACAAGGATTAACTGAAATATTGTAAGCCTTAAACTAATCTCGTGTAACGGGATAAACCCCTTCACCTCCACACACATTGTCCTAGCATTCACACTCATGAGCTCAGGACAAACTGCATTCATCATCAGACAGTCAGACACAGGTTAAATGGCAGCCATGGTGCAATGCCACCATGTTTTGCTTTGTTTCTGTCACATTATTAGCTAAAAAAGATAATTTCAACACAACAGTTTACCCAATAAAGACTGGCAATAACATGAAGGAAGGGTAAAGAAAATTGGGAAACAAAGATTTATGTTTTTAAGAGTCAGTTCATCCAAATTACCCCCAAAAGGACATATTTCATATTTACCCCTAGGGGAATCAAGCCATGCAGACAGTTTTCGTAAATGTATGGTGGATTTAATCTTACTGCATTTATCCCAATACAAGAAAAAGCCTTCAGCTTCCTCAGGCTCTGGAGTGCTGGGGGAACCTGAGGAAGCTACAGGCGAAACATGTTGTTCACTCACAATAAAATACAGTAAGGTTATTTTCAGTGTGCCACGGATTATTGATTTATTCTTCATGTTAAAAATGACATTTGCTATACTTCAGTGTGGTAGCATGATTACTGGGAGCATGTTGGCATACTGATGGCATACAAACCCATTATCTCCATTGAACTAAGGAGACAGACATCTTTGAAAAGAATCTGCTTATTTGCCCAAATATGTGTACAGATACAATTATTAGACTTTTTTTTTTCAATGCTAAAACGTCCTGCATGGTTAGATTTACTATGAATGAGTAAGACAATATGTATTTAAGTAATTTGAATGATCTGACCTTTTTTTAAATTCAGAGAGCTGCATTTGAGATCATAAAGTACAAGCAGAGATGAAAGAACCTTTTGTTTAAGTCGCAGGACAATTTTGTTCATCGCTGTTGTTAATCATGTAATCCTAACAGGTTGCTTGTCAAGTGTTCATTCCACCATGTGTGGACTACTTTGTAGTATTTTCCCTTTCTCTGGGCCATCTGATCCAAGGCCTTAATATCCAACAAGATACTTTCTCCACAGCTGGAACAGAAAGCAGAACAACAGGGCATGCAGCATTAAAGCAACAACTAGAACTCTGTACAGTCCACAGCAACAATCCCTTTATATAGTCATCTGCTTGCAATACCTCCGATCCACCTGCTGGTGGTGTTCTGTTTCCCACATGTGCTGCTGCTGCAGGGAGAAACTTCAGTTGTTCCCTGGCTTTTTGCTCTTTTTGCTTACAGGATATGAAGGATGTACTTGGTTTTTCTGCTGAGGAGCCTGTTTTACTTCAGGCTGGACCCTGGGAGGGAGGCAGGCAGTGTTTCCTCATTGCTCTTACATTCATTGGCCTGTTAAACTTTAAGTATTTCTACCAAATAGACCGAAGAATGGACAAGAAGAGAATTCATCAAAAGTATTCAAAAGAATGGATGAACCTTTACTTGATGAACATGGAGGTATCCTGATGAGAGCAAACATTTTTGTTGCTTTAATCGACTGAACTGTTTAACACAAAGGAGACAAAGAAGAAGCCACTTCACATCCCAAAAAACACAAACCGTGCACAAATAGTCAAGATTTTCAGGTTCTTATGCCAACCTTGCTCACTTTAAGGTCATGTCAGTTTTCCCAAAAAGTTAGATGCTTTTGTTTGCTTGCTGATGTTTTTCCTCATATTCATACTGGCATTAAACATATTGAATGTGCTTCCACTGAAGGTACTTCTGAGCATATTTAAAAGTTTCTATGAACCTAATATTGGGGTTCAGCAGTCTTAGTCTAATCTAAATTTCTGGGTTCTTTCTAGAAAGAGAAAAACAATATTTGAAAAAAAATTCCACCTCTCTTAATGGTATAATGAACATTAAACTGTTGTCTTTAGATATCTGCAGTCAGAGCTGTTTGAGTTGTGATGCTCAAATATACAGTAGGCCTACAAGGTAAGGTCATGTTGAGTTTACCTCGAAGATCAATTTATGTCATTTTTGATATTTTTTTCCATCGTGTTCTGTCTGTCACCCATGGTGTACAGCAAGGCTCAATCCCAGGCCCCATTTCATTTTATTATATTTTCTTCAATTAAACCAAACAAAAAGTCAAAAATTCTTTATTTCAAAACAAGGCCGATGGCTTTTCTTAAAAACCCTTTTGTAAGTGATCTAATGTGGTCATAGCCAGACTTATCTTTGCATGAAAATCATTTACTGTATGTTTTAAAAATGCAGTATAACTCTTAGGTTAGGGTTAGGAATATATATTAATATTTATTTCTGTACACATGCCAAAGAGTTTTGACACGCCATTAAAAAAGTTCACCTATAACCCCCTCATTAAAAAAAAATACAAAGAAGGCGTCATAATGGCCAGTATGAACACAAGAAAAAACTAAAGCAAGCCAACCTATTTTTATTTTATTAAGTGGGCACCTGTTTATTGATTTTAGTAGGATTTGTGAACCAATCCTTTAAACCCGTATCAAAGAGTTAGGGTGTGTTGAGTGGTTTTAAATCTGGTTCACTTTATTTAACTATGCTGTTGTTTTATTCTTAGCTTCCATACAACACAGGAGTGTGTGTTTCCACTCTGTGTGTGATCAGTAATGTCTTCAACCCACCACAAGAGCCAAAATCGTTGTTTAATACTGTAGTTAATCAACTGTGTAACCTCATTGTTGTTTTTTGCACTAGTTTCAAGTAGAAATAATCTGTAGTTACCGTCTCATGTTGCTACACTTGAATGCCAGTGTAGTGCATGACACTTTTTGTTAATTTCAGGGTTTACTGCTTCTGCAGGAGTGCACATGTCTGTACATTTTGTCAGGATTCAAAATAATGTCAGTAAATGTGCCAAACGGTATATAGTTGTTGAGGAGAAGTATTTAGGCAAGGGGTTTTCAAAGTCTGACTCTAAGGGTACCCCCCCACCCCCCACATCCCTGTCTCTTATTGTTTTACTCTATCTTAACTGAGTTTGAGATTTAGTTGTGCTCGCACTTAAGTTCCCATAATACTTTTGGTAATGTAAAAATGAAAATAAGATGATCTAGCTATCAGGGGTTCCATTTAAAATTCTGCCCATGAATACACAACTTTGATGATGAAAAAAAAACTAAATCAGATCTTGATTATGATTTCTAGGAGTTTACTCAAATTATGAGATTATTTGTATTTTGGTTGTTTTCTGAACAGATGTTTGGACATTTATACCTGATGGAACCCTATCATTATTTATTTTTCTGCTTTTTATGCCTTTATTCAGATAGGTCAGTGGATAGAGTCAGAAACCAGGGAGAGAGAAAGTGGGGGATGTTATGCGGGAAAGGAGCCACAGGTCAGACTTGAACCCAGGCTGCCTTCTTTATTGTTATTTATATCCTGTGAAAATATAAGTAACCCCCAAATCTAAACGTATTCGTTGAACTAGCTGGAACTCAGAGAATGAGTGCAATTTATCAAGCAACATGTGATGGAGGCTCCCTCCCAAAAAAATAACTTTGAAATGGACTTATGGAGGTTTATGGGGTGGACATTGAAGAAAATACTGTAATGTCCTTGAAAGTTATTTTTGCATCTCTGCACTCCCCCTTCGTTCAGCTCCCTATCCTCCACTTGGGGAATCAACGCACATTTTGAAAACTGATTTAGACAAAGTTCAACCATTTATTACAGTGAGAAGGGAATAAGAATATATAGCATTTACTGATTACGCTGGATTTTGATTGTTGGTGACAACACATTATTAAGTCAAATGTTGACCATTGATGAAAAACTAAAGTGGCTTTTAACAGAAAACTGAAGATGTCCTTTAATTCTGAGAGCAGAGATCGAGGATTGTTGCTGTAATAATGGTCTATAAGCTATTTTGCAAAGACTCATGGACTTTTGCATTGAGTTTTTGTTTTGCTGTGAGTGTCAGGTTTTTGGCTACAGACACATTTTCCCCCTTAAGCCGTTCGGCTGCTGAGTTGAATGTCCTCCCATTCGGATTCTGAGACTGTTCAGGAGCTATGGATGTGTCAATGTACATACTGTAAAGATGTATATGTAGGACTTATATGTATGAGAGTTATTTATTTACCTAAAGGTCATTATGTTACTATGGAAATTTCAGGTAAAATATGTTTGAAATATGTAGCATCTTATTTGTCACTTTGGTGGTCATTCAGGCTGTGGACCAACACAGGATGTTTTTGTTTTTTTTAAACCAGTGCAATATTGTTATTCCAATCACATCCAGGCAGAACCGCTATCACAGCAGGGGCACAATCTACATCAATACAAGCTACAAGCAACTCACAGTCTGAAATCATACATACACCACCTGCTGCTGTGTTTCACACCTCGTAAGAAGTCTTTGTATTCAAGCTAACGTTGAACTCTGCTGCCTCTTTACAACAATACACTGCTGAGCATTTTATAGGACTTGCTGTACCTATTTTTCAAACTCAAGTATTTTACAAACACTTTGAAATATAACTGGAGACTGTTTTTTCAGTCAGCAGTGGGTGCATGAGGAAATAAAATCCCATAACCAAGCAGCTCTATTTAACAAGCTGTTGCATGTATTCCAGCCAAATTGGAACTAATTAACCGTCATGCTAAACAATAATAAACGGATTGTCTTGTCCAATATGTCCTCTGTGTTTTCTGAAGCATATATTAAAGCGTTTGCTGAATATATTTGGGATCATCATCATTATTACCACATTTTGATAAAAAGAAATATTCATAGAGACTTTCAGAGTCCAGTTTATGTTCCTACAAAAACATTTAGTGCTATCACTTTCTGATAAAGCACTCTTTATAAAGTTTAATGATTTATCAATGGTTTGGAATAGTTGTAAATGTCTGAAATTACACTTATTTTTCTTACTTTATGTTTCTCTTTCTGGAAAAGGGTAAACTGTGAGGATTGATGCAACTGTCATCAGGAAGCAAATGCCAGTTAGCAAAACAAAACTGTAGCCTACCCAGGGGAAAACAGCTAGCCTGGTGCCCAGGAAACTCCTTTAGAGAAAAAGTTTAACAGATATAAAAGAAACTAATACAAGCTGATTCACTAAACGTTTGTATGAGATGTGACACGTACATTTGTTATCTTCACATGTGCTGCAACATGATTAGTTATCCTGAAACTCTGTTACCAACCTTTCTGCTAAGCTAAGCTAATTGGCTGTTAGCTTAACTTTTAAGCCAAGAATGAGGGTATCTACATGGTGAAAAATGCCCTTAATAAATCTATCTGACCACGTATTTCTATTTTAGTCAGCCTTTATTAACTTAATACATCCCAATGCTGGGCTTGTACTAACTCCTTAGCTGTTGGATCAGTTATAGTCTGAAGCTATACAACTGAAATTAAACATCACGAGCACCATAGAACTGTACATCATTGTACAGTATAAGGTGTCAAATACTTTATGCCTAATTGGTGGAAATACTTTAAATTCATATTTAAAATACGTGCATTGTTAGAAATATAATTCCATCTCAAAATGTAAAGTATTTCATTAACTTTTAATTTAACCCATTATTTGGCTTTTGTATTTATTGTTATTATTTTATATTAAGATATAGCTTTATTTAGTGATAGGCAGTTGTAAGGCTACATTAAGGCTGTATTTGAATCTATTTCCATCAGTGCCTATACCTGGATATTATCACAACTGTTAACATTTATGAACAGTATCAAAAGATTATAGTTGTTAAAAACATGCACTTATGTAATAAAAGATTACAAGTTTGAATCACTGCTAGTTAAGAACGCTACTTTGTTATTGGCCATTTATCAAGTATTAATAATAGTGTATTTCCTTATGTTTACATGACTTGATTAGAGTTCACCTTTTATTCATGATGTTGACAAACTGATAAAAGATTAGAAATACTGCATTACAACATTAATTTATGAGCTGAATTCAAGAAGTCTTAATCAAATATCTGAAAAACATGATTTAAAAAAAGTGTCATCAGTAACAGAATACAGCCTACTACACTTACAACTCTTACATTTCAGTCGTTTTTCAGAATAAATCAATGCAAGAAGAGCAACAAGAAGTATCTTTGCTTTATTTTTGGCAAATGAATGGATCTGTAACGGGTGTGTGAAACATCCTGAATTCAGTTGTCTACCTTTGATTATTGTGCCCTCAGCAGGTCACTTCATGTAATGCATGGTTAGTTTTGTTTTTAGACCCTCCTCTTGATCAAACATACAATATATATTACATACAGTATCAACAAAAACACACAGTGGCTTCTTTTACACACAAACTTGATATGTTTGTTCCCCCTTCGCTGGAACAAAGGGAAGAACAGGAGAAAAAATCGTTTCAAATATTGCACAAAATGGCAAAAGTTGTTTATAAAATTGGCCAAAGTGAGGATAAGCTGATTTGACTCTATAAAAATGTATTTCAAACAAATAAATATCAACTTTTTTTTTTTTGTTTAAAATTAAGCACTTGTGACTCATCACACATACAAAACCTTGAAAATAGACTTCACAGAAGGATGGAGAGCAAAGACGGTCTGCTCTTTGGTTTAACGAGTGGACGGATGCATGATGGGAAGCGATGTCAGCCTGTACAGCGAAGAGAAGGTGTGAGAGAGACCAAACGAACAGAGAAGACAGTAAGTCATAAAATCACAGGCGAGCTCTTTCTTTCAGCTCTTTTGTCATCAGTGACCTTTCTCCAGTCAATATTACATTGAAACAACAGATACTCATGTGTGTCTATAGTGCTCGAGGCCTCTTCGGGGTTATCTGTTGGCTAGCTTGCTCCTCTTCCTGCAGTGCAGAGCGGAAAGACTTGACTTTATCTGAGAGAAGAGACAAAACGGGAAAGGAGACTTACATATCAAGGCAGAAATCAGTTTAATTAGGCTGTTTACAAGCTTCAGACCTTAAATACTCAACATGACAGCTTCATTAGTGTCCAGGTGATGGACTTTTGTCACTAAAGCCATTTCCACATATGCACTCCAGATAATATCTAGATAATTACGGGAGGACTGCTCCGGAGATTCTCCCGACCTGGCTGTTCACATATGCATCTCACAGCTGGAGACTATACCTGTCAGATGGGAGGGGGCGGGGGGTCTCCTGAGGTAAATGTGACTTAAAAAAAAACGTGGAAGTCGCGGACAAAGCAACAGAGTGCGCTATACAACGCTATAATGACAATATTTGCCTTTATATCAATGCTATGTGTAGTCCAACGGAATGACAACATCAACAATAGAGCGGAGAACAACCTACTGACGAACAGAAAACGTAATGCAGCCGTTTAATTACGTGCTCAGAGATCGTAGCGGTCGCGTGCAGACACTCTATGCACCATGCAGCACTCACAGTATAGAAACGTCACTCCCCCTCCTATTGGCTCGAGCTGAATTCTCCGGAGAATATCCTGCGGCGTTCTCACATCAGCCCACTCGGACTATATAAAAATACTAGGGATCTGGCAGGAGGAACTCTGGGTGATGTCAGAGCGAAAAATTCGGCTGTTTGCATTCACACAAACAGAACCTCCTGAGTTTTTAAGGAGATTTCTGCAAGTGTGAAAGCCCTATCAGAAAGAGGTTTCTTTTACTGGAATGTTCCTTACAGCCTAAAGTAGACATGACTTGACTTTTACAGAAAGAGATACGTTTACTGTAAATGCATTTTTGGGGAGAGAGGACAGTAGTAAGTTAAAAATGTTATAATACTGGAGTAGAGAAAGCACAGCCTTTGCAAAGAGGCCTCTATGGACTTATTTGGACCGTTATTCCTAAAAAGGCAGTTAACCCATATTCAACCTTTAATCAAGCGAAACACTCAAACACTTTACGGCCTGAACTCTTGGCCATGTCATTTTTTAATTTATATTTGTTTTTGTTATTTCTAGCTCACTAAATAGACAGAAGTTATGTGTGGATATTCCCTGAGATCATCTGTTCATAAATCATCCAAATGTCACCCACCAGAACAAATCATGTATCTCATTAGGGGCTTGCTCCTGCATCTTGAATAATGTTGAGCTTTCTAGAGGATTTCTATATTTTGTCTGGTGATGAACGTTACCTCTTAGCTCAGTGAGGATGTCGATCTTCTGGTCCAGGATTTGTTCTAGTTGAGTTGCGAATGACTCCACGTCATAGTCCACCTCCTCCGTCATTTCCAGAAGAACCTTCTCGTCTTCAAGCCAGCGGATCGACTCCTGTGAAGAAGAAGTTTCACACTTTCAGTGTCAGTTTAACATTATAATGTAAAGAGTGCTTGTCACTTTTGGAGCCTCGGTTTGTGAGAACTCCTTTGACAGTTTTTTTCAGTCTGTGTATTGGCAAAATCAATACAATGCTATGTATTGTTATTTAACTTCTGCTTCGTCACATCTGCACTACATGTCGTATCTTTAATTTAAAATCCAAACTATAATGGTTTACATCATGAATTCCTGTCTTTATTGTACTACAGTAGTTTACTGTTAAGAAACACATTAACTGCATCTGGATATATTTTCTTTGATTCTGTGCTTGTTCACATTGTTCTGCTCTGCACCGTGCAGACACTAAGAACACTTCATTTGTTCAGCTGCTCTTTTTCATGCTTTCCTGCAACAAGTTAAGATGTATCAAGGCTCTGAGACCAGTGATGTTATATGCTAAAAGTGCATTTATTAATCAAAGTTTTACTGTACCTGAAACACCGCCCTGTGGTCCTCCAGAACCTGCTCCTCCATCTCCACCAGCTGAGAGACTGCCTCATGGAAAGTGAAGAGCTGTGGTGAAACCTCCTCCTCCTACAGAAGCACAAGCAGGACCAAGTTATGACTGTGGGACAGGACAGTCTACAGTTTGGAATCCTAAATCTTAAGATGTCATGCATAATTCTGTCTGCACATAAAGAAAAGCATTTTTCATCGACCTGAGTAAAAAACAAAGCAAGAGTCTGTCTTACGTTTTGTTCACAGAGCAGCTTCAGGTCGTCCCTCTGAGGAGAACTTCCGACACCCCACTGAGCCTCCAGCACCTCCAGCTGATCAATGTGTCCTCCCTGACGGATGTCCATTGCTGCTGTAGGGTCCACAGTCAGCTCCTTCACCCTGGAAACACATTAGTGCTTCTTTAAAATTAGCCGATACTGCTAGACACTTGATATGCTAATATAGGCCGTTATTTTCGGCTAGCGGATTAATCTGTCAGGCTCTTTTAAAAAGGCCAAAACATGTCGTTTTAATCTGAAAAAAAGAGCTCAGTCATTTTCACAAACATCTGCAGGAACTATTTTCAGCAGCGGATTAATCAACATCTGTTGCTCTGAGTATAAAAGGCAGCAGTAACAATGGTAGACTATATATCTTACTATTGGCACACAAATGACTACTTTAGAAGGATATATAGAATGAATGTGTAATGGATAATACTTTCTATGGCTCTATAAGACTTAATGGTAACTAACACGTTGACAAGAAGCAACAAAAAAAAAGCCTATTAATGGTTTATGAGGGGGATATTAAACGGGACAGAACTAGCTGTGGGGTCAGCTATGATGAGAACTAACAGGCATAATAAAAAGTGATCATACTCAAAAGTGGGAGAGAGCTCAGAGCGACTCCCTCCACCCCCGCTCTGAGAGAAGGGAATGTCTGAGGGACTGATCCCAAACTCCTTTACTCTGGAAACATGGCGGCAAGAGACATGGAAAAACACAAACCACAGAAGAAGAAGAAGAAGAAGAAGAGACAGGAGAGGATCATTACAATGTGCAAAAGATTCCATATAGATTTAAAATGAGCGAGCATGCGAGGAGAAAGAAGACTCAGACTCAAAGGTAAACAAGATTAACTGAGGTGAACTCAAAGATTGGAGATGTAAAGTTATAGAAAACTGATACTTTCCATTTCTAGAGAAACAAAGGCACTACTTCATGTTTTACATTCAGAACACATCAAATGGAAAGAAGCCCTACGAGGAATGTCTGGAGGAATGTTTAAAAATAAAGAAGATTTTTGCCAACAAGCTTTCTTAGTTCCTTATTTTTTTGGTTTCTGATCAACGGATCTGTAAAAAAGTTGGAGTTTTTAAGAGCTTTTTATTTTATTTTTTAATCTCAGTTCGGAATAATGTGTTTTACCTGTTGGCATATCTCAGCGTGTTCAGGGTGTTTTCACATGAAGCCATTCCAGGAGAGATTGTTGCAATCTGTGTTGAGAGACAGGTGAGTTAGCTTTACGTCACATCAACATATCAGTCCACTGGAAGTGCAGTAATATACAGGCCGAGGTGTTGATGTCTTACCATGCAAGTTCTGGAGTTTTCTCCGATGAACGAGTCCCTCAGCACCTGGGTTAACTTGCTGGCTCTAAACGGCGTGTGAGGTTTGTTTCTGCCAAGGGCCCGAATACACTCCTGCGTAAAGACAGGGACTCTTTTTTGTTATTTTTTTCACATAAAGAAAAAAAAACGTTTTTGTTTTGTTTTGGACTGTTTTCATTAAAAAAAGCAACTTGAGCTGCATATTTATCACAATTTTTTGCACTTTTTAAGCAATTAATCTCAGGATAAGTGGCTGCAGATGGGTCTGCATCGACCTCCTGTCTACTGCAGTGACACACACACAGTATCACCAGTTCATGTTTTGTACTGAGCCTATGTGTGAACAATTACACACGAGTGCTTTCAGACTGAACAACCTGCGTACGCCAATCCTCTTTGTTGTCTGTACTGTAAAATGGTGCTGTTGCTTCCAATCAGCATGGAGAAACTGTTCCTTCACAGTAATGTCAATAATGCACAGGATCTTTTCTAAATAGTGAGGGGGAGACCTTCAGTGCCAGCAGACTTTTGTTGATCTCAGCTCCTTCTAGGCGAGTCTGACGGTCAGCGCTAGATGTGTCCGCTCCTCTCTCGTTCCCCGCAAGGTCGATGAGGGAGAACTTTCCGTGCATCTTCCCCCGTCGACGCAGGATGATCTGGAAGACGGCGTGGCTCCGAGAGGAGTGAGCGTTCGCTGAGGTCTGACCAGAAGTCCTGGAGAAAAAAACCCATAAAGCTTAATTCTGAAAACCAGTGCAAACTTCTCTGATATTTACTACATTTGTCTGCATTCAAACTTTTAGTCTTTCTGCTAATTTACTTAAACTAAATCTCCTTCAATGCAGTGGTGTATAATGATGAATATATACTGATATAATGTTCTTTAGACTTCTATTTCCTCACTTTTCAGGAGCAAATATTTGACTTTTTACTCCACTAAATTAGAATAACCGATTTACTAATAGCTTTACATTAGTGAAGTATTAATCATCCCTCCCAAAATTAATTGAAACACAATATCTGAATATTTCAGATTACCTGCAGCTGTTGCCCACTTCAATGAGTTTAAGGACATCCTCTGTGCATTTCACCTCCCTCTCCTGCAGCCCGACCACCTGAACCTGCTGCTTCCCATCCTCCAGCACCCGTAACTTGGCTTTGCGGTTAAGAAGGTCAAACACCTTTATATAAAAACACAAAATTGCTCAGTATGTTGAACCTTACCTGCTTCTTTCTGTCCATCCAGGCTCCATTTGAATAAAAAAGAGTCTGCAACAATTCATAAAATAAAAGAATACAGGTGCAGCTCATGTAATTATGCACCAGAACACAGGTCGATAGTAAGGCTAAATGTTCCTGTGTTCTGGTGCATAGTAAAGCTGAATGCAGCAATCAGAATGTGATTGTTACACATTCTGTCCACTAGAGGGCTAATCAACATACCAATGAACATTTGGCATGACCAAAAAAAAAGATGTTCTTGCTACATAATAGTAAATAACATTAGGAGTACATTTAGCTTTCTATTATTATTTTTCCATATTAGTATTAAACAAAGGAAATATTAGAAATAGAGAAAATAGTTATGATTGTTTTCTATTAAGATATTTAAAATATAAGTTTATATAAGTATATTTACGCAGCAACATGATATTATAGTAAATATACATCTAAAGCCTCATGTGATTCTATTTACAAAGTGACTCTCATGTCAACTTTGGCACACTAAAAGAAACTTGCCTTTCCACTGTAAATCTCAAAAAATGTGGCAAAGATTTGGAGATCCAGCTTCTTGTAACTCGGCTTCTTTATCATGAGAAAAACATCTCTGGCTGCACAAAGAAAGAAAAACAGAATTGTATTTAATAAAGAAGAGTAAACTAGCCGTGAATTTCGAGTATTATCAGACAAACTAACCAGACAGTGCATAGATCCCTTTAGAGCAGTCCTGGTTCTTTCCAGAAAAGTCCCCTCCCATCGTCTGAAAGGAGAAATGAGTTACAACCAGAAGAGAGGAAAGCTTAAAAATCTTAAATTCATTTTTGATTCAAAGTCTGAAGCACTCACATGTGTTTTTCCACTTCCAGTTTGTCCGTATGCGAAGCATGTCGCCATTCCCCGCTCAAAAATGGTCTCAACCAGCGGCTGAGCAGTGAACCTGCAAGAAGAAAAGTCTGTTAGGAAGCAGAAATATACTGAAGGGTTCAATATTAAAATCATGAATTAATAATTATGGAATAAATAACCTCATCAAAAACTGTTGAATATATACGAGCAGCATCATTTAGGAAAAATAAACAATAGGATATAACACTTCTGTTCTATATCTTTAACCTTTTTTTTTAACTCATGATTACGCTATAGGACTTAAAAATGTTGGGTTAGGTTGTCTGTCTCTATATGTCAGCTCTGTGATTGACTGGCGAACAGTCCAGGGTGTACCCGGCCTCTCGTCCAATGACAGCTGAGATCTGCTCCAGGATGGATGGATGGTTTATTTGGAATAGCATTGGCAGTGTTGTTGCATTGAGCGTGTCTGGGCTTTAAGAGTTGTTTAAATATTGGACAAATTATTGGTTCATATTGGGGTCCTTTTGTCAAACACATTACCTGTAAACCATTTCATTGGTCGAGTTCTCATCAAAGGCGTAGTCGAAGCGGAAAGTTTGGTTTTCCAGGTAGCGCGTCAAGTCGACTTTTTGTTTGGGCTCATGAACCATCACGACGTCCTTACTAGGAATGGTGATCACATCCAAATCCTTCACTGACAACTCTAAAGAGACGAGAAAAAAACTCTTCTTTCTATTTCATGTTTGTTTGTACGTTTATACTACAAAACATGACTGATGCTGAATGTTCAGAGGAGAATTTCAAAGGTGGTAAGACACAGTTACACTCTCTGCGTCTCTCTAGGTAGAAGATGTGATGACAGACATAGAGCAGCATAACCCACTAGGTGGAGGTAAATATTCATAGATTTGGCAAATATTAACATTCTCTCTGACTGCACAACGACAGACACAAATCAAGTGGGCAAATCTGTTAGCATAAGACAAGACTTACCTTTTTTATTAAGGGGGCGTGCACGCACACACACACATATCCTGTGCTCCTCAATCTGAAAGATCAACAGATTTTATTGAAGGGTGATGTTTTATTTTGAGCCTTTTTAGGACATTGGAAAGAGCCTTTGTTTACACTTTAACACTTATACTGTACATACAACTTCTCCCTTTGATTTCCCTTCAAGTGACCTTCAGGTTGGGAAAATTATCCTCCAACAGTTTCATAAATACTCTGAACCAGCTTCTTTAAGCTCTTCATTTTACACACACGGCAAAACAAATATTTTCTTTAACTGCTCATGGTGTTTTTGTGCATTATTTATACACACGTCCTTAAAATTCAACCTGACACATGGGGCTTATTTAGAAACAGGGAAAATGGCCCGGAGCGTTTTACAATGTTTGGCTGCACAGCAGGCATTAGAATGAACTGCTGGGTTTTTAAGGAGCTATATCTCAGAGCACACTCTCTAAAGTGATGTTAGAGCTCGTTTTAGTCAATGATATAAACCTCCACAACAGATTAGCAAAGCTGTGTCATTTCTGCTATGAATAGTTTTCTAAAGGAGTCTCGTGCATTTTGCATTTTAAATAACATACAAGTCACAACTTCTCTAATATGTAACAGCCAGAAATCAGAAGTTCCTAAAGCTTTACTCAATTATTTGAACCACCCCTTTAGATTGGACCATTGTATGTATTAATAAGAAATGTATGGAAGCTAAAAGAACTATAGACTGGACCTCTAAACCGAGCTTACCAGATCGTTAGTGGTGAGAGGCCGATAGTCCAGACTGGCTCTGAAGTCTCTGATCATACACATGATTTCATAGTTTGGTAATTGAACGTCCACTTCCTGAAAAGGATCAAAAAAAGAACATCATCAGAAGAAATGGACTTCCAAACAGTCAAAACTAGATGTGCATTTTGTATCTTTCAAATATCCATAAAGTCAGAGCAGAAGGGAACACCTGCACTAACTGTGCAGAAAATAGAAAAAAGTTTGAAATGGTGCAACTTAAGTTCTGCAGAAGACCAGAATCTCAAAGGAGGCCTAACACCTGTGGCCACATTACAAGTCGCCTTTTCAAGATTACTGACCAGAAGTTAAACAAGGCTAAACTGGAAGCACTGTCTCTTTTCTGCAACACATGTACACAAACACATGAAAAGAAACAATCAGACTTTTTTAAAGTCACACTCTTGGCAATAACACATTTATTCTTCGGGTCCCTTGTTTGGATACTTGAGCCTTACAACACATAATGACATAAGAATACTCACTGTACATCTTAAAAAGCTAAGTACACGAACATCATGAGCAGGATTTTATGACAAATGCAAATACTTTAAAGCTCATCATGGCTCAATGTGCAACAGAGACAGTAGTAATCCACTGTCAATGAACATAGTGTGTGTCTGTGTGTGTGTGTGTGTGTGTGTGTGTGTGTGTGTGTGTGTGTGTGTGTTTTTGCTCCTCACTTGTGCCCTCTTCTCTCGGAGCTCTTGTTGCTGAAGTCGCCTCTTCTCACGTTTCTCCTGCAGTTTCTCCACTTCCTTCACACAGTTTGATTTCCGCCGTGCTAGAAAATAGAAAGAGAAGAAACCTTATGAATCAAGAAAGAAAAACTATGACAAGAGTTTTTCTCTGTTTGTGTTCTTCAAATTTGACATAAATAAATCCTCTAAGATGGAATCTAGGTGCTTAAGGTGCAGCATAATTCTAGTTCTACTACAAAACTGAAGAGCAGCATCATGCAGTTCATTGTACATTAAGAAGGGTTGACTTTCCTGTGAAAGCTCTCCCACTATGAGCTTTATTTTCCTCAGACTGCTTGACAGCAAAACTGTACCCAAGGTGTTTTTGTGTAAAAGTATGCAAATAACATGTTGATGAACATACTCAACCGCAAAAAATGATTATTAAACCACCAGACAGTCTAGCAAGTAATAAGAGATGAATCCATCTGAACGAGCATTTACTAAATGCTACTGTTACTTTAAATGATCAGACGTAATAAATCAGTAGTATGCAAACATTTCTAACCCAAAAATAGCTCTTTTACTTCCATTAATTAAATACATGTTTCTGATTATACTGGCACACTTTTTCCTGCAGATATTCTGCGTGTAGCAGACTACACTATTACATTTCATCTTTTCATGAAAAGGGGCATCAAAATGCTCTTATACAAGTTTTTGACACTTTTTTAAACTTCTGATGAAACTCTGTCACTGAGAAAAAAGAAATCAGGTTTTGGATGGACACATGTTATTTGTTAGTACGATCAGTTCAAGGTTTGTTTGGGTCTTTTTAATTATTGCATTATGTCGATCAAAATATAGAACATATTTATATGAAGTGATTCTGCAGCTTTTAGCACACGTCATGTTTTGAGAAATACATCTGAAAGCCTGATTTTCTGTACACAGTAAAGCAAATGAATGATCACTTCCATGTCCACAGCTGAAAAACTAAAACAAGGGAGTCCAGAAGCAGAGCCAGGGAGCGACTGTGAAAGAGCCTTTGAGGCCTCACACTCACAGCTGTGTGGGAACATGACATCAGTGCTGCTGGCCTCCACCAGACAATAACACACAAACACAAACACACACACACACACACACACACACTGGTCTATGGAAACTACCTCCAAGATTATTGAACTCTGAAATCTGTCCACGTGAATGACCTCTGACATGCATGAATCTGGTTAAAGAGTAAGTGTTACCGTTCTGTTGCTGGGCCAGGGTCTGGTTAAGTGCAGCAGACTGGGCGGGGATTGCAGGAGGGGGGGGCTCTACAGGTTGGCTGTGCTGACTGGGACGAGCCCGGGTGGTTCCCACTGCTGCAGCTGAGAAAAACACAGACCAAGATATGAATCCATGGGTGCTACTCGGTCATTTCAGCACAGTTACAGAATAAATAATACTACTGATATCCATCCCTCATAGGTTGGCAAAGATTTGCAAACTTTATCTCAAAGTTTAAATCAACCCAAACAGCGCTGTTGGGTCTCTTTCATAGCATTCTTTTCGATGTCTCACTATGGGATGCGGTGCGTATCACATAGTGAGACATCTCGCTCATACTACTCGGAGAACCGGGGTTACGAAAGTAACCTAAAGCTTTGTAAACATGTCTTGGCTCCAGCTTTAAATGTAACTATTATCCTTATTCTTAAGCCATTTGTCTTTAAACTTGCATCTTGCCATTGGCAAAAGCGAACACGGACTAGATTTGTTTGTGAGAGAAAGACATTTTCAAAAAAGACAGAGGTGGATCTGTTAGATAAAAAGATGTAGGGTGTTTAAGTAGGCTGAGGAAGGCTTTTCTGCTTAAATTGTCCTGTGGTCACAGAAGTTGGAGCAGTAGCATTGGCTCTGATCATCGTTTAAAAGATCTGTGACCGTTTTCTACACCAAAACAATGTGAATTAGAAAGTTTGTGAAAAACACGTCTTAGATAAGCCGATATCAGGACATGTCAAGATCCTGGCTTTACCTAAACATACCTCTATTCTCCCGAGGAGCATTCTCAGATTTGGGTATAGCTGTAATCCGTTTGGTCTGAAAAAAGGAAAAAACAAAAAGAGAAACAGTAAACTAATCATAAAGTTTCACAGAGTTGAAAGCTGACTGACTTTTTAGACCAAGACACGTTTGATTCAACAGCCTCAAAGCTTTTATCCATTTATTCTCTTTTGGCATTTATTGAAAGAAAATCTATGATAATCACATTTGCAATGATTAAATAAATGATTTTATTACGTAAAATAAAATCATGTTTCTGATTCAGTTTGTGAAAACGCTGGGAAAAATAATTAGGATGCACAGATACAAATCTGTGAATTTCATATGTCCTTAATGAAGTCAACACAAACCTGAAATCAGAGCAGGGACTTATTAATTTAGGAGAACAAACAGCCTCTTGCTCTTTACAGCAGAAATGAACATCTCTTGAATGAGAAAATACAAAAAAAAAAAACGGGTGGCAGACCTTTGGGAGTTTGCTGGTTTTGGTGACATTGGAGGGAGGAAGAGGAGCCTCAGGACTTTGTGGAATCTCTTCATCAGGAACAACGTCTGGATTCAGAGCAAAAACGCTCTCCAGATCGATCTGAGGCAGAAACAAGACAGAGATCATCATCTCTATTTTTAACAACTCATTTATTTAAGCAAGTCATCTCAATGGAATTAAGATCTTGTTTCGTGGGAAACTTGATTAGACAGAGAGTGGAAGCGACACCAGAGTTTCATTTTTTGTCCTAAAAGTTAAACCGCTGATTTCAAAATCTCAGTGATGTTCGTTTCATCTTTAATAACTAAGAAAACCCACTTTCAACTGTGTGAAGGTTTAAATATATACAGAGGGCACCTTGGCAGTGCTCAGGAGGTGGACTGGCACCTCTCCAGCTACCAAACCAATTTCCAGACTTGGTCCGTACCGGGACTTGAACCGACGACCCTCCAATTCTCAACTCAAGTCACTACAGACTGAGCTACTTCCACCCCCATACATATATATAACTTACTTATGGTTATATGTGGCAGTCTTTGACACAGACCATTATCCATACGCCAATAATGTGTACTGACAAAAAGTCATGTCTGAAAAATGAAGTAGTCCTAGTAAGTACTTAAGTAACGTTTTTTTTTCATGTATCTTGGAGCAATGAGAATATAATGCAGGAAGTCAGTGACAGAAACAGCATGTAGCGATTACCTCTTTCCCTTTTGTGTCCCCATTCTCGATCCACTCCACTGTCACACTGTCATTGTCCTCGTGCAGGGATGTGACCATGGCCTGGTGTATCCGTCCTGCAGAAAGAGGATGTCAAACAGATGCATGGCCTGCTCAAGTGCTTGCTTAAAGACTTATAGCAGTTATGCAGGCTGCATTAAATCATAGAGGCAGGCATTAATACATCTAATGAGCCGGTAACTGAATGCATCTCCAACTGAGCAGACTATTTCCAGATCATTTCCCACAGCAAAAAGCTTTAAACCAGGATACCAAGATTTCTGCAGTTAAGCAATTAAATAAGGATACTGGATGCTAATGGGTGTGGCTCATGATGGATGATGATAAGACTTATCACTCTGTCACACAAAACTTTCAACCCATGCATTAGCTGGCTGTAATTTCTCACTCAGCAGCCAATCAATCTTATCAAAATTGTCATATATGTATGATGAGAAACGCTGTTTTTTGGGTCAGAGAGATATGGTGGACGCAGTAAGAGGGGAGAGGCCCCATGCATGCAGAACATCCTCCAGCCCCATGAATCACAGGCCATTGCTGAATGATGCAGTACAGGGGGATGGAGCTCACAGCAGCACCGACTGGAGGGGGATTCAGCCATGATTCAGAGGAGAGAGGGCGAAGCAGGGCAGGTGTCCTTTTTTTAGCCGGACACATGCACAGGTGGACGGACCCGCCCGCTTGCCTGCTCCCCCCTCCCCGGCTGGTTCGCTGTGTGTCTACATGACTGACAGCATGACTAATAACATAATAATTGGTTTGTTTTAATGTGCTTACACTTCACTCGAACGTTTTTTCAATTTTACACGACATCCCGTTTAAAACGATGATGTAGCCGGCTAGCTAGCTACTGCAGTGGTGAACGGTAGACGTAAGCTCCTCTCATCCGGACCCGCCGGATGGAGAGCGGTGTGTATGTGCAGTATACTGTCTGTGTTTGTGAGTGTGTGTGTTTGGAGCTAGCAACGTACCGTCGCTCCGTTTTATCTCCACGTAAATTCCCACGAAGATCTTCCCGAAAATACCGGCCATCTCTCCTCCTCGTGCGGTGTTTGTAGTGTAAGTGCGCGAGCCTGTATCTTGTATGTAAGTTGTGTGCTGCTGCAGAAACTGAGGTCACTGACGGACAGTCATAGGAGAGGCAGGAGGAGAGGAAAGCTTGTAGGTGCGCATGCGCGGGTGGTGTCACCCTGGAACAGTTGGAGGTAAGGAGCATCTTTTGGTGGAAAATAAAAAAGGGAAAACTAATAATTGATAATTAAAATATTCCAAAGGTATGGCACAAACTTTAGGATGAAATTCATAATCATGAGTTAGATCTCGAGATCATGAATCACGAGTAAGTCTTTATTATGACACAAAAAACATACTCAACAGTATATAAAAAGCTAATTATAAGATATTAAGTGGAAAATATGAGATAAAAGATACAAAATTGTAATTATGACATTAAAAAGTCATGATTGTGATGTAAAAATGAAATTATTAATTATTATGATAGGCCTACAAAGTATAAAGTAGTAGCCTATAAAGTACAAAAATAAATAAATAAAGTAGACATAAAAAGTATAAATTATGAAAATTATTAATCATATGTCAGAATTACGTAATTATGATACACAAAAGCCTAAAGCACCTTAATCCTAAAGCACAGCATTCCCTCTCTGCCTCCAAATTGTGCATAAGTAAGTTGAGTATTTAATTTCAACACTACATACTTCTTTAAACTGTTTCAGATAGTTCTCATGTTTCCTTTAAAGATTCTTTTTTCTTTTGTGGAGTTCATAAATCAAAAGCATTGCAATTTTTTCACCAGGAGACTGAGACTCTAGCTCTGAATTTAATTAGAAAAAAATGACAGTGCTATTTTAGTGTTAAGTCTTAAATTATGAATGATAAATGTTTTACTGAAATGTCTTCTGCCACTGACACCAATGTGTCTTCCTGTCATGTTATGTTTCATTTTTACATCTCATTAGTATACGGTATAAATACGACAAAGATATCGTTAATACATTAGAACTGATGTAGAGAAGAAATGTTGGATAGTATTTGTGATTCTCCTCATTGAACACCGGGTGGCAGCAGAGGCCTGTTACAAGATCAGCAGATAATTGAAGCCATACACTGTGTGATTGAATCACAGAACCAGTGAGCTGGTTGATATGTTTTAAAGTATTTTGGGGCACTTCTGTCAACCTGTTCTTCCTGAAGTAACATGAAAAAAATATGGGCTTTGGTAGCCTAGTGGTTAGTACACACGCCCCATGCACAGAGGCTGTAATCCTCCAAGTGGGCGACTCAGGCTCGATTCTCACTGTCCTGTCTCTAAATAAAATGTTTTTTATTAATGAAAACAAAGTTCCTGTTTTGGGACAACATTTATGTTGTAATGGTTTATAGTTAGAGAAAGCTAAGAAGCTTACTTTACTCTAACAGTTTTGAGTCCACAAGTTTCTATGAGTGTCATGTCGACTCAGTGAAATACAAACAGTTCTCTCTGATCACCTTACTATGGACCCCATTGATTTTGTTATAGATAAGAAAGAGGGAAAATATATGATGTAGATGGTTACCACAGACTGATTTATACAGCGACAGTGTGATGGGTTTTGTGCGATGTGTAGTTTTTTTGTGCATTTTTTGTTGGATAGAACAGCGTTAAGATCATAGACTGTATAAAACTTGGACATTGTCTCAGTGACATCACCCATTGTCTTCTGAAGTGTAGTTTTGAAGCCCAATGATGGTGGTTGCCATATTGAAAATGATATATCAACCTAACTTTGGATCAATTTAGAAACATGCAAAGAGCTGGGGCTGACACATCAGGCAGCTCTGCTTTAATATCAGATCTATTTTTTTAAGACCATGTAAACATGTTTATTTCTGATCATTTTATTATGGGTGTATGGGACTTCCAGGGCTTTTGCAGCCAGCATTAAGTGTCCACTTAATGCTGGCTGCAAAAGCCCTGGAAGTCCCATATGGTATTTGGTAGTTTGACATTGGCTTCATTTTTCAACACCATAGTTTCCCGCTTGCTTGAAATGAGGTCTTTCATTGTTGGTATTTTTTTCTTGGTGGGTTCAGTTTTAGGAAAGGAATCAATATGGATTAATCAGCACCAATGTTATAATGTGTAAACTTAACTCTATGGCTAGAAAACCACTTCATTTATATAATTTTACCCAAACTGGATGTTATAAGTTCAAATGTTTTTAAGTTTCATAATGCCATTGTTACAAAAATCACAGTTTTAAAGTAATAAAAGTCCAAATTTAGTAATGTATTGAGACGTGATAAGGAAAAATTAAACAAGTAATGCCTACTGGATAAAGTTAACCCACTAATTAGATTTGTAGTGTTTAATCTCTCATGTCCACTGCATGATGTGTCTTGAAACTTTTATTTTTTTTAAGTTATCTCTGGCAATATTTGCAAACAGACCCAGGTCCCTTTTACTTTTCATTGTTACCGTTGTAAGGTGCTGTGAAAACACTGTGGACAACTGAATACACATTAATACCTGACTAAATGATTATACCTTAAATTGAGTTTACCACTTCCTGATTCTGTATGTGTCAAGTTTAGGACAAAACAAGAAAACAAAACAAGGCCATTACTTGCATCACTGAGAACTTCACCTACAGTTATTAGATATTAAACTATTAAAAGGTAAGTATTGGTACCAATTCTTTTTTTTCTTTTTTTTGCTGGTTATTGGTACCATTTCTAGAGCCAACTGTGTAGGGAAAAAAAGCCTAAGTGAAATACAGAATCTCACCGCCCTTCTCCTTTGAAATGCCAACATTTGTGATGTAATAATCAAGGCCTCTTTATTGCACCAATACCAGAATAAAAGAAAATCTTAAAACAGACTGAAAGGAATGCTGTTGAGTTTATTTAAATCCACTCATAGCAGTTGATTTAAACATGTTTCGGGCAGCCCAACCTTAAAACCCAATCTCAGTCTCTCCAAAAGCCTGCCCGTAGCTGTACCCATCGCTCCCCCCGTGTACGAACCATCTGAGACAACTGGAAATGCATTATTCACACATTACCCTTTTTTTCCACTGTTATTAACAACACACATTTTCTCTCTTTCCCAACACACACTGAGGAACACAAACACTGACGAATCCTCTCGTTACCCATCATTCCATCCTGTCCCCGAGGTGTCGGCCATCACTGTCTCGTAGGCGTTTCCCCAGCAACCACAGCCTCCCCTGCCAGACTACAGAGAGCGCTTTTTTCTGTTTGCTTTGCTTTCTGGAGGATTAATGACCATACATATTAGTAAGCTCATGTAGGTGTGTTGTAATGATAAAAGACATAACACAATGAATTACATTTTTTTGAAAGGATGCAAAGTCCTTTCATTTAACTATCTCAGGAAACATGATCCTGAGTTAATTTGGCAGCAAATACAGACTGAATCCAGACCAGCTCTGCATGCATGCATGCATGCATATTTTTGGAGATCATTCGCATTATTTTACATACCAATACTCCATGTAGAGCAGCTACTGCAAAGGATCTATTTTGCAATCATGGATAATTCATGATCTGCTCAGACACTGCATATGAAAATCCTTTGAAGGCGGTTTGGGACTGAGGGAAATTCCCCTTTCTTCCACTTGCCTTCACTTTGTAAAGACCATGCTTCTTCTGTTTTAGTGCCTGAGAATTCACACAGTGAGGTAATGTTGCTTTCTATCAGGCAGCATGACTCACCTGTGGTGTAGAAGCTATTATCAGGCTCCTGTATCACATTTACATCATGCTGCAGTCGTTTCTCAGAGGTGTAATGATATTTGAGGTATTGATTGCTTTGAAAGATCTTACCATATAAATAAAGTAGATCTATACCATAAGAAGAAACATGTTACTTGTGATCCCCTTGTTCCTACATTTAAAAATCTCGACCAGTTTCAAATGTGAAATAATGAAACTTTCTTCAAAAGCAGTCTAACACTGACGGAGTGTCACTTAAGTGTGCGATCATTCCTCTTTTCTTTGTTTGTCCGGAGGAACCAACTCAATGAGCAATACCCAACTCAGAAATTTGACAGTTGAATTACATTCGGCTGTTCAATAGAAAGCTTTGACTATTGTTTCATTCTTCTTTATTTGAGCATATGCCATATTATGTGTTTATATAATGTAGCCTATTAATGTAGAAAGATATTTTTTTAGAATTCCAAGTCACGTCACAGCGGTTACAAGCTAGCTGACTTGACCTGTTTGACGATATAAGTAAGCGTTATCTCAGCTAACAGCTCCAAACAACTCTTTGAAAATCACAGATTTTTACCTCTGATTTATTCAGTGTACACAGATTTTAATCAGTTTTCAGTCTGATGATAAACAGCCTCCATAGTGAAACCTTGTGTGCAATGAACAATGCACAAATCTTGACCTATAGCATGTACAAACAAGCTAGCAACAGCCCCATTCTGACTTGACTTTGTCCACTGACGAGCATTGGAGATTAAATTTGAATACCTTTTGTCTGGACCTGCAATGTCGGCTTTAGTGCATTGTTGACTCTCGTCTGACCTGTGCAAACACATGTCATCCATAGTGCATGTGTGCATGAAAATGCCTGCAATTCCACTGCTAATTATTAATCACCGTCAACTATAAAGAAGCCGGCCTGAGAGGTCTGAGAGGACAAAGGAGGCAATCGAATTTCCGCCCATTTTACTGATTTCATTTCCACGGTGGAGGCCTCAGTCCTTAATGGTTTCTGGCAACGATGGGGCCCTTAGTCCTGTTCACTGGAGCTGCAACATCCCCCCAGGGTTTCATTGGCAGAGAGAGCTATCGTTTCTCCTCCCTTGATTTCATTGAATGAAAAAAAAATACTTGTCGTTAACCTCATGTGCTGTGGTTTTATGCATTAAAATAATCCAGGCTATTTGACTGAGCTAAACAATGTCCTTATGTAGCTGTGGAGGTCAATCGGATGTGAAATGAGATCATTAAGAATTCATATGAGAGGGGTCTTTATTTAGGCTACAGATAAAGAGAAATGCTGCAGGACATAGAAGTGAAAATCAAGGAACAGGCCAGAGACCTTTAATTGGAGGGGCAGAGACGGAGGTGGAAGACAAAGAGAGGCAGGAGGAGGAGAAGGAAGCTGCTGCGGTATTTAAGGGTGAGAGGAGCGGGAGACTTCTCCAGAGATGGAGCGCCTTACTTTGAAGTCTGTGTCAGGACTGTGCACAGCACGAACCCTCCCCACCCCCCCCACCCCAATCCTTCGTCTATCAGGCTTTCATTACAGCCGTGTTTGCTCATTATGTTTTCATGGGCTGATTCCATACGCCTGACTCAAATCTTTGAGCCCAGGAGAGACAAACGCCAGGGGAATGAGGAATGAGGCAGAGATGTGGTTTCAGGTCGGCTGTTGACGTGGATTCATGTTTCTGGCATCAAAGATACTGCATTGAATCCAGTTGATACTCTGACATGTTATTGTGATTCTGTGACTGACAGGTCACAGTGAGTTAGCTTATATGAAGCAAGCTACCTTAAATTCAGTCTGTTTTCTTTACCAATCTTGAACCATTGGCTTCTTTTTGTCATGACAGACCTCTGCTTTTTAATTATATCAGCGGATAGTTATATCAGTTATATCATCTTTTTTAAAGATGCTAAGCAGTCTTTCTTGTACAATTTTGGATTTGGGCTTTATAGGAACATTGTGTTTAGCATAATAAGACACACAAATGTCAAAAGATACAGGACCATTAGATAATAGACAATAACCGTCATTAGCATATCGCTACAAACAAGTCCTTTATTTTAACCTTTAACGTTTATTGATATGGGTACATTTTACCTTTTTGGTTTTCTTGTAATTCAGCGAATTCTAAAAAAAAGTGCAAGCTTCAGAATAACTTAAGGGTCTAAAATGCATTTATAGGGGTTCATTTTCACTGCTATATTGTCCAGTTGTTACTTGATATATTACCTCATTTAAATGATTCCTGTTGAGGAAAATTGTTGATTAAGTAAATTGGTTTATGGTCTCAAATGGAAGTTTAAGTCTACTTTGTTGTAGCATGGTATTGATACTGTAAATTATGGTTTAATTGTGTGTATTATAGATGACAAAGCAGCATATGCTTTTAGGCATGGCTATTCTGTGATTGCCAACGAGCTACCAAGTTGATCTTAAATAAAGTCCGAGTAAGACTTCAGATGTACTAAAGAAATACTCTGATGAGTCCGCTGTTCACTTTTCGATTTACACTTTGAGCGAGCCTGTTTTTTTCCCCCTCAAGCTAAAATTACTATCTCAGGAAATATCACAGTTAAATGCCACTGGCTAACCTAGCTAGAGCTAGCTCATTACTTTGTGTTTGGTAACCCTGATTCTTTCCAGTTTTTTACCTCTTATCACCCCTTTTGTCTCGATTTTGTCACCAAAATACCTTTAAAGAAACAGATGTTTGATGTGAAGTTGCTTTATTCATTGTTTTGACCTGTTCTAATAACCAGGTACGTTTGTTTTGGAGGTAAAGAGACCACTACGCACCTGGCTAACTAAGCTAGTGCTAGCTGATTACTTGCCATTTTTTGCTTACTCCTTGGTTCTCCTCGGCTTCACCCTCTTGTCGTAATATGGTTACCTTTTCGCAATAAAAAAAAAGATGACAACAACCTAGATGCTAAAATTGAGGCTTTAAAATAGTTTTCCACTGAAGTCACAGTAGTTATGTCATCTCTTGACATACAGAGGAAAATGGTATTATTCAGGCAGTTTGAGCCATGCAGTAAGAATCAATATATTAATAGTTCAACTTCCATTTACATCAAGTTGTTGACAGAAGCTTTTGTAAATGGGGTTCTTTGTTTTGAAGGCAGCTGAAGAGTCTATTTCACTCTATTGGCCTGCGACTGACCCTTACTGTGGACTATTTCTGTAATGAGATGCATTTGTGTAGTGTGGCACAGGAATCCAATCCTCTCTCTCTCCCTACCAAATCAACAACCAACCAGGCCGACCATAAACTGGGCTAAATGTACTGGAGTCGTTTGTCTCTGACAGCTCTGAAATCTTATCAGTTACTTCTGAGACTTGTCAACAAGCTGAAAATTGATGTCTTGTCAGATGATGTTCTCGCTGTTTAAAACATTATTCCATTGATTCTTCTCTGCCAGCCCGTCTGTTATCTCCAACTCGTGTGCGTGCCCTTCCTGTTGCACTTGCTTGTCACTTATTTCAATATGGCTGTTTCATGGCGAGATGATAAAGCCATTATCTAGCCTATTCAAAAACTGTCACACGCCAGTGCCGAGCGGGCAACAATTAATTTTCTCCTGTGACAATGCCTCCACCGCTCCTTGAATTGAGATTACATTTCTTTGTCAATTTGTGTTTGAAGATGTATATTTCACAAAATGTGTGTCTGACGTTCAATTGGCACACACATAGCTTTGCTCACAATCCATTTGATTCCCCTCAGTGGGGCCCCTGAGCTGTCAGCTGCAGAGTCAGTGGGATGCTATGGACGGTGACAAACTGCAGCAGATGAAAGATGACTGGGAGTGATTGTGCTGCGCTGCTGGCAGATGGGGATTCACCATTACATTAGCAATGCTTCACATTTTACATACATTTTAAATATATGCATGTCATTTTGCTGCTCTTTTAAATACAAAATACAAAAGCTAACTATACTTAGTTTAGACCTAAAGTAAACATTTTGGCAGTATATGTTTTATTGTAAATTTTATTGAACGTAGACAGAAAATCCCATCTACCAATAGCCAAATCCAAGGCCCATTTCTTTCTTAACATATTGCACAACATTATCAGAAAGGAGAATTTCAATATAATCTCACAGGGTCTCTGGAAACTTTCTCAAATGTTTTTTTGATTTTCTGCCATGTTGTTTTTCATGTTAAAATCCCACACCTGCAGCTTGTAGCCTTAATTATATGCCTCCATGAATACTCCCTCAGAACTTTTTTGACTTTTTTTTATCCCTACAGTGGCAGAATTTATTGTAATTATTAAAACTGCCCTCTAAATGACCACCTCCCTTTGTTCCCTTGCAATTTAAACCTCAAAACATCTGGGAACATAGATATTTTGATATTATTGCTCCAAATATAACGTCTTATTAGCTCTTCGGTAACAATTAGGAAAAAATGATACTAATCCCTCATCGAGCAGTTTGTTTGATTATGGCAGTTTTCTCTACTGGCTTCCAACAAAAACATACTTTTGACCAACATTTCTATAATTTTAGGTCAGCAGTGCTTTGAGCTCATGCTGATAGTTGTAGCATACTTTGGGGAAATTGCAGTGATATGGAGCGATAGATGAGAGGGTAATCTTAATTTTTGCCTTTCCTGCCGTCTACTTATGCTTTGATCCTTTCCCATACTTAGCCACAGTTAACCTTAGCTTGACTCAAAGTTTACTTACAGATTTCTCAACACTAATTATCTGTAATTTAAATGTGCGTATTGATTGTTTATGATTTTAATACAAAAACAGAAGGTTAACAATGAGGATTGAGACAAATTCTTCCACTTGCTTAAATGTCTTGGTGAGGAACAGCACTCAAATCTTTAGAGTCTGTATGCCAACAAAGCTGGTGGGGAGAAAACATTTTTCCCCATGAAATATGCATGGTGTATTCAGCACAAAATATGTCACTGCTATCTTACTCCAAACTGCTTTCCATGCTTATTATCAAAAATGCATGTGTTGTTGTGCCTGAGAACTTGTGCTCAGCCAAACTTCAGTTCGATTAGGGGAGAAATCAAAGCACGGATCTTCAGTGAGGAATAATTCATCTGCACTGAGACGCATTTGGATTCCCAAAAAACGTAACATGACATCGAATAAAGTGGAGGATATTCCTCTCTTGTACAAGCAGACTCCCTCACCGTGAGGATACACAAAACAGAGCTTCAATAAATCTTGCCTCTGTGCAGACTGATCCTGGAAAAACACTAATAAATCATTAATAACAACATATCACTGAGGGAGAAAAAGTTCTTTAAAGAGCTGCATAAAGTTAAAAAAAACCTTTTTAGTATGATTGATAGATTTAACTTCAGAGATGCATCTTAATGCTGCAGTCATTATTTCCTTGAGAAGAGTAGATTTATAGCGTTAAATGTGCTGAAGGCCTCGTCCTCCACCTCTCAGACAACTAATAATCACCTACACCTGGATTAGAGGAGCCTAAATTGCTTTAATTAATAACCATAAACCTCTGGTGATTTTATACAGCCAGTCATATTTGTTTCCACTTCTGTGCACTGACACTGAACCAGTCTCTAATGAATGATCAAACTTTGATGTCTTTGCCTCTTTTTAGGATGTTTAAGTAATCTAATTGGGCAGAACCTCTTCCAGAGAATCTAATAAAGCATGTTCAGATTTGACAGACACACGTTTGCTGATAAAGAACCTGCTGCATTTACAGATTTAGACCTTTAGGGGGCACAGCACGCCCCTGAACATGCATGACCTGTGAGTGTTTCTCAACAGCTTCAGTGATCACAGAACAGCGTCTGCTACACAGAAGAGTGTGACAATTAAGACAATTTACCAGACAGGCTGAGGCCTTATGTGTATTCATTTATACAACAACCCCTGACACACACACACACACACGCACACGCACACAAACACACACACACGCACACGCACACAAACACAAACACACACACACACACACACACACACACACACACACGCAAACACACACTGTCCTCTAACCCGTAATCCTTTAAATTCCCTGTATTTGTTCAGCTGCCTAAAATAGAACTCATCATTTTATCTTTCTCCCACTCATTGTCTTTCACAACAACTAGAATTTCTGCCCCCTGGTTGCATGCCTCTGCCAACCAGTCAATTTGCAGTTGTGTTGCAGTTGTGTGACTTTATTAAGAGATACAAATCAGAGTCAGATTCCTAGTGTGCGCTCACATGCTTGTCAAAAACAACTGATTCTGATAGGGCGAAAAAGCTGTAGCCACGATAGTCGACAAAGCTTTTCTTGATGTTGCTACAAGAAAGCTACAAATTGAAAAAATGGGATGCTTGTTGCCCATCTTTAACCCATCTGCATTGGCACATAAGACCAGAACAGTAACCACACTTTTAAGGTGAGCACCATAGTTAAGTATCATCTTTCCTGTTTATTACCAAATGTGAAATTAGTCCCTACCCTTTGAACCCCAACTTTTAGTTTTACTTCTGGTCTGTAAATATATTCATGTGGCTCCCCATGTCCTCCCTCAGACATTCATTTGGTCTTCTGGCAGCTTTGGCAGCAATCACTGGAATGACCTGGCCTAATGTAGCGAGGAGATCAGTAGACCACGGTGAAAATCATCCTGCACACACTCCCTCACACACACACACACACACACACACACACACACACACACACACACACACACACACACACACACACACACACACACACACACACATACACACACTCAAGTGCACGGAGGCAGAAACATCTGTGACATACTGAACAAAGGATCCGGGAGTAGAGAATCCAAACTGGACCATCAGCACTGAACTAATACCAGCATGTTTGTTGGAAGCCGTTATTTTGTCTCTTTCTGTGGGGTTAATATGCAGGGCCTGCTCACCTCTCAGAAGCAGCTTTGATCTGATGTTAGGTGACTGATGCTGTGAAAAAAGCCTGGGGCAGTGTTCTTGTAAGCATTAAAATGTGTGTTTCATCATGACAGCACTCTTTCAGATGAATGTTGCAGGCAGAGGGTGGGAAGAAGGCAGGATGTGATGGTAGAAACAGGAGTCGTTGCATGATGACAAAAAGAGTAGCTTTGAATGCTATCCTGTATGTTGGCCCCTAAAGCTCAATTGCTGAAACTGAACAAAAAGAACATGCTAATAGGAGAAAAAAAAAACTTGGCTAGCAAAATACTATTTCCATCGACTTGGCATCATACATGCAAAATAATGACATGCTGCAAATATTATGACCACTAAAGGCCCTCAGATTCAGACCGCTCCAAATGTAACATATTCTTTCTTGGCATTGGGTGATTACAATGGACATGCTAGCATGTAGGTGGCATTTGGTGTCGTAGGACCAACTGGACAAAACATTGGTGAAGGACGGTTCCCGTTTGAATACCCCGTCGATGTACTGGCTCTTGCTGCTCATTGGTCTACATAGTTGGGTAGGGAAGCCAAAGGTGCCATGTGGTAGGGTAGGTAGTATCAGCATTTTCACTTTCTCGCTGGCTTGCATAAACAGAGCCTGGGTCTGTTGAAGGTGACAATGCTGTTTGGGTTGCCGTGGCAACTAAGGGCTGTGTGGTCAGTTATAACGTACAGGTATCAGTAGGGCATAGGGGCATTAGGGTGAGGGGTTTCTTCACCTGCGCTTATCCTTTTATTAAGGCACTAGTATCCATCGTATTATTATTATTATTATAATAGAAGTTAGAACAGCAAGATTTTCTACTTTAAAACCAAAGTTATTGGCATTTCCCACGATAGTTCTGGTACAGTTAGTCAAACTTCCAGTAAGCACTCGGGGTAACGTTACAAAACTTACCCCTAAACAAAATGATTCCTCATGGGATATTTCCTCTCAAAGGAACATTGAAAAACTTGAGCCCAAAAACGTTTCTTTAAGAAGATGCTATGTTTTGTCTAGGTCACATTGAATCCCCCAAAAAAGCAAAAGAACACTGAAAACATTAGAAATTTAACAGATTGTGTGGCTAAAGCTAGGTGTACAGCAAATATCAACATTAATAGTTGTGTAATCTGAATGTTAGCTTTATAAATGTATGTATTTTGTGTTACCGTATTTAAAGCTTGTTACTTGGTATCGTAATATTTTCTTTGATGCATTTTCTGGCTTATGTAAGATTGAAATACATTAAATTCTTATACAATTAGAAAGTCTCAGATGTGTATTAGATGTGTGAAAACATCTGATATAAGCACTGGAAAATAGAGGGATAAGGTATTATTGTTATATTACCTTATAGTTTGACCCTCTGTAAGGCCTCACAATATTGAATTAGGGGATCAGAAGTTCTTTAAACAATTCATATCATTGACATTTTGTGTACACAAGGGTTGCACATTGTGCCCCTGCAGAGAAAGCAATCAATGGCCTCAGCATTTCTCTGTGGACCCTCAGTCCTCTGCAGCACAGGGAGAGTGTTTGCCACACACGGCGCATCCTGTTCCTCTGCCACTCGGGGGATCGCTGTGCACACAACTCTGAGGATCCACACAAGGTGAAAAGGTGGTTGAGATGCTGCTTACTAATCTATTCTGCTCACGCTTGGACCAAGGAGGCAGACAGACAAGGCTAGGAGGGGAGGGGAGGAGGGGCACCTCCTTTTTCAGCTAAACCCCTAAATGTCATGGAGGGGGCGGCACATTATTGCCATGGAAACCCAGCCTCTGTAATGTTTGATTCTTAGCAGGGCTCAGATTGCTCTCACCTGCTTTCTGTTTTCCAGGTGCAGAATTTTTCAAAGTTTATCAGCAACCTGGAACAGGTTGTGGGAATATGAGGCAGACACATACTTCTGCTTGGATTGTTTTGAACTCTTTGGTGATAGTTTGACTTGGGAAAAGAGATAATCTCTTTAAACAAATTCTACACATGAAAAACGAACCTTTACACAAGGGGCAAGATGCCAAGTGATGAAGCACTCGAGTAGTAGTGTCTATTAATGTTTCAGTGTGCTGTGACTGTATGCAAGAAAGCAGTTCACGTGGAAAGCAAAAGTGTCAGAACGCATTGTCCATAATGTACTATCATCCATCATCTACTGACATTGGAGGTTACTTGTCTATAATTTATATGTACAAAAAAATGCAGATATCGAGTCAGTTGGAGGTGCTGTCTATCATCTCCTTCTCCATTCTTCTTCTCTGTTTGTAAAGATTTCGTAGACTTCTCCGACAGATTTGGCCGATGTATCTCTTCCATGCTGAAAAACCTGCCCTGAACACATAGAAATACAGCACAATCATTGCTCTTCCCACTAAATCACGTCATTTTCACCAGCCTGACATACACAAAACAATACACCTGAGTCATGAACAACATCCAGATTACTGTATCTAATACTGCTCAGGCCCTGCTGCCTGCAATATGAACCCTTCTGTCTAGACACACATTATCTGCCTGCACCTAAAACACAGGAATCAATACCATCGCAGGGAGTCATAATGGCCCAATTACTGTTTGTAGGTTTGTCAATGCCACATCTCTGAGGATCACTGCTAAAGGCCACACGAACATACTGAGCCATACATTTGTGTTTCATGTGTTTGTGTGCTGGATTGTGGATTGTATATTCTAGCCTGCTCTGCTGTGACATTTAAGAGAAAAAGGTGACTGAGCCGTGTGTGTTTATATTGTGGTGGTGGGTTTAAATATCAGTAGGCCTATAGACAGCTCAGTTTGGTGAATATCTCACAAAATTCATCAGAAAAGTATGTTTAAAGGCAATCATAATTTCTACTTGTGGATTCTGTCAGGATATGTTAAAGTCACTGTAATCAATATTTTAAACACACATTGAGTCAAGTGATTGGAATCATTTTTTAATCTCAGTTTAGCTTACATTCCAATCAAATGTATAAAAAATTACCAAAGAAAATGCGAATGAATGCAGAGACATGTATTGTCATAGTTTCTTGGCTGTTGTTCTGAACATTATACTTTTAACACTATATGTTCGCCACCATCTTCTTTTTTACTATCTTGACGTGACCATACGTGGACAAGAGGGAGAAGCTGGAGAGGAATAAAAAGTTTGCAAAAGCTAAGCTATCAGAGCAATACAGTTATTTAATCTTCCCCCTGGCTAAAGTTTACATTTAGGGTCATGGTCAACTGTGTTTATATATCGCTTAAAACTCAAACAGGGTTTGTACCAACGTGCTTTACAGATATTAAGAAGATGCGAAAATAAAACACTATTTACAAGAACGTCACAAGGCATACATGTTCAATGTGGGTACAGGCACTATCACTTGCACATAGACCCGAACAGCTATAGTTCAGAAGTGAACCTCAACTATCTTGATCAGAAAGCATGCAGCAACAGCTGTTTTATTTAATTGTGGATTATATTCGCAGTCTGACATGATACCATTAAAGGGTCTATATTTTTCCAGCGTTTTAGAAATGTAGAAATGGTTCTGTCACATAAAGGCAACCTCTTGGAGGTCATTATGAATGTCATAGTAATTGCTGATCTATTAGTGAATGAATGAGAGTCTTTTCATTTTATACAGTGTCATTAATTAATTTTTATTTTTTTTGTGGGTATGTGAATTGCTCTCTTTGTTTTAGCACTTTCCTGCCTTCCATCCCTCATCAGGCCTTTGTTCTCCACCCCCCACTTTAACCTCCTCCTGAGGAATGGCTTCATGGGAACTACATAAATCAACCGCCGGGTACACAGGAAAGCTTACTGTGAGTAGCAGTGAAGGAGAAAATGTGAAATACAAACAGAAAACAAGAAGATTCAGTTGAAAATTATAATTCCATAAACTGACCACCCTCATACTGATGGCGGAGAAGAAACTTATACATTTTCAATGTTAAAATTTCCAGGTCTAGAGCTGCTGCTAATTCCAGGACACGACTCTTTTAATAAATGAAAATATTTAGCACATAGAGCTATCTAAGTTTAACAGTCACTGTCAAAGGAGCGCTGCCAGCGTAAAAAGCTACGTTAATGGATACATATGCCATTATGGTCCCATTAAGTGTAAAGTCTTCCATGAAGCAGGGTGTGCATTGTACTTTGGGCTTGGTTACCCTGTGAGTGACAAGTAGCTACCAATGCAACAATAAAAATGTCACTTTGAGGAGGCAATATTCACAAGCTAATAACTAAGCTATGCTAACCCCTCATTTTGCTCAATCTCCAGCCTCACATCCAAATTTGATCACTTAAGTTTCCAGAAGAAGCGGATGGCCAAGTAAAATATGCTAAGCCCGAGGCTTCAGAATGATAGTCCGAAAATGAAAGACGTCAGGTAGCTACACATAAGACTTTCACCTTGAGACTAATGGCTGTGTCCCGAGTAGCTTAAACAAACTTCTCAAATAACTTCCTTATATTTCAACGCAGAAATAAAGAACCCTACTTACTCTCTTACTTATTTCACCCCAAAGTATGATCTTTTCATCGACCTAACGAGTCATTTTGTTGCCTTAAAATGACCCAATTTCTGACAGATTCAGAAGTCTAGAGTTTATTCAGTTTGCATGTTGCAGATACTCTCCCACAATCACGTCATTTTGCCAGTCAATGGTAATTGAATTATTCTGCTGTTTTCCTGTTCCATGCAGGTATCTCACCTGTATTTGACTGACAGGAAGGTCACTACGTTATAAAAAATTCGACATAACTGGCCCTCCCAGCACGCCAGTCTCTCCCTGGAGGTCTGTATCACACTGAGAAAGGGGAATGGTATAGGCAGTCTATAAGAGGCTTCTTTCTGGGACCATTAGTCAAAGGCGGGGACACTATCAAGGCTTTGATTACAATGGTGTGGAGCATTCCCGCGGGGTCCTCTCTCTTCATTCATATTCAGCTCCTTAAACATCCCATTCATCAATTACCGCCACTGCAGCCACATGGTCGCCATTGTTCATGTTCAGTAACACACACGCACGCACGCACGCACGCACGCGCACACACACACACACACACACACACACACACACACACACACACACACACACACACACACACACACACGCACACACACATTATATGCAGAGTATGCATAAACATCCCCCATACATGCAAGCCCATCATCATTTCCATGCACAGATGCACACTCGCATGCACAAAATACAAATTGAATGATTAGCAGGATATAGCTGTTTGCTGACCTCACACATAAACCATCCTGAGATCTAGAGAAGGATGCAACTTTGATCTCTTTATGGTATCTTGGAGTGGATATCATTTCAAGGTTTTTGTCCGGTCTGTCCACCATATTGGTCTGGATGATATGCTGATAATGTGATCACATAAATAATTCCACATATCCACACAGCAGCTGGTTTCTTTTGCTTTCCCACAAACACTAGTATCAACAGGATATTTTTGGTATTGCTTTGATCCGAGTCTATGGAAGTCTATACACCAATTTGGTCCAGACCCAAACACCCAGGAATACTTGTTTGGACATTTGTGTGACATCATTATGATTTTGGTTGTAACTGTGTTAATTTTACAATAATGATTACAGTGCCACCAGATGACACATAAAAACAAGATTTAAAACAAAGAGTTAGGTCTTTTGCTGCTCTTTTGTAAAGTGTTTTAAGACAAGGTTTTTATGAATTGGCGCTACACAAATTAAGATTGATTGATTGATTGAATTGCACATACAGTATGTGTTGCCTATACAGGCAGAGAAGCCACTTGGATCACACGCGCCCTGTCCTCGCCCCAACACACACGTCTTTGAGCAGGTGTGCAGTGAACAGGAGAAGTGACTGACAATGGACCACTCTACCCAATTTTGGCGTGCATAGAAACTTCATGGCATTTTTTTCACAATAAACTGTACAAATAATAAAAATAAGTAAAAAAATAAGGTGACCTAATAGTGTCTAACCGAGGGTTCAAATGTGTGCCCAGCACAAATGTGTCTTTTAATCAGAGTTTTAGAGAAAACTGATTTCTGTTCTGAATCTTTTCCGTCTCAGCTGCTCGGTGACAGTATTGAGATTATGCTCATGCAGGCTGCAGCTACAGGACTACGGTGATGAGTTAACGATGCTACACTAATGCTAGCCAACTTGCGCTAGCATATGGCAACACAGAAACTAAGTAGTTGATTAACATGAAATAGCAGGATTTTTGTCCCTTGATGAAAGCTGTTCAGTATAATCAGTTTAATTCTAACCACACAGACAGGCTACAGAACAAGAGATGTTATTGCATTGTTTAATACATTTCTTTATTCAACTAACCAAGATGCAACTTGAGATTTTAGCAACTTATTATCCTCACTGTTGAGCTTGTTTATATTATTGGCATTGTGACTTTTGGATATTTTTTTCTCTTTGGACTCTTGTTTCTCCTCAATCATTTTTTTAGTGATCTAAGTATCTGCTTTGTACACACTGACCTTTATCTGATGCTATCCAACTGTATCCCACTTGATACTATTATATCTACATCCTCATATTCCAGCTGCTTTACTCTCTCGTTATGATAGTTACCATATGTCCATCAGATCTTTTATAGCCTCTTGCCTGTTTGTATCTACAGTTTTTTTCAGCCACACATCCTTGCTGTCAGTCACAGCCTCCCCTCAGCCTTTTACCTGCTCCTTCCTTCATCTTTTCCCCTTGGTGCCTCATTTGCCCCCATGCTCTGTTTGTTTGCTCTGCAGATGCTCAGGTGGGCTGGAACTCAGCGAGTCTCAGCTTGCTCTTTGGAGGATTGTCTGTATAGCAGAGATAAGGTATAGGGACCTTCAGGACCAATTTAGAGTAAAACCGTAGCCTTTACCTGAGAGTGAACAAATGGTCAAACATGGCAGAAATGTATATATTACTGTATAATCATTATAATTATTAAGCCAAAGTTCATGTACTTCCCATCTATCCATGCTTTTCTATTTACTGCTGTATCTATAACATTTATTTTATCTGCATTCTGATCAATTTTATGCACCAATTTATTTTATAATTAGGATCTTTGTGTCTTTTTTAAAATTATTTTGGTGGTATTCAGGGCACATTTTCACATCAATGATAAATACATTCCTTACTTTTACAAACATGTTGACTTGAATAGTTCTTTTTGCACAAGAGCTGTACTGAGAAGTATAAAAGTAGTCTGTAAAGGCCATATGTAGTTTTGAAAGGAACTTAGATTTGCAGAACTTTATAGTTTTACTTTCGGCTTTAGTTGCTTTCAGTTTTGCATTTAAACGGAGATTGTACTTGTAGTGTGCACACAATTTACGGTTGTGCACCGATCGCAGGAAATAAACGTCCCCACCCCCTCCCACTCCCTTGCTGTGAATTCTCCTGATTAAATCCTGCTGTGTTCTCACATCAGCTTATTCAGACTTCATGCGGAAAAAATACTAGAGAGCTGGCGGGAATAACTCTGGAAAAAGTCTGATTGAGAAATGTGGAGTTCTTTTGCAGAGCATACAGACGACTACTTGCAACAAGTATGCAGGGAGTTCAGAGAGAGAGGAGATATTTGGGTGGCCGTAAATAAAGCTGGGTGCATGGCCCGCACAAGTATATTTATTTTATATGGGCTATGGTCAACGTTTAGCCATAATAAATCAATTGTTCTGAATTCTGACTGTACCTTTAGACTTGATGACTGGACTGAATGAAAATTTCATTTAATCAACAGGAAAATGTGTCACAAGGAACATCCCTGGTATCTACTTTGATTGTGCCCTGAAAGGCAAACAGCCCAACAATGGGATTTAGGTTGACAGAAGACAGCAAACAGGGTGTGATTTGAGCAGAGCAGGATGGTAAAACTAGTTGAGAAAGATTAAAAAAAAAAAAATTTGCACTCTTCAGTGACATAATTGGAATCCCCAATTTATGTGTGTGGGTTATATGTTAATTAGGAAGATTCATAAAGACCAAGGATACCCAGTTTGTGCTGAAAAAATGACACAATGCATGTGGTGTGACAATACTGCTATAGGTATAAATAAACCAAACATGAAGCTGCAGGGTTTTAAAGAACTTATCACATGTATGACACTTCCAGGCTCCCATCCACCACACTTCTCTTTCATGTCAGTGCGCCAGCCCTCAGGTTCACATCGATGTCCGATGTTGAGAGGCTCTCAGAGGGTTCGAATCACTCATGAGGCAGAGTCTCATTTTTCCATATCCCTGCTGTCACCTTTCGCCTTTGTCTCTGCCTCTGTTCTCCACAGCTGACAGAATGACACCAAAGCCTTGTTTTATCTCTGCTCCTAAAGCAGCCGATGACACTTCATTCAGGTGAAAAACACGCTGTGAGTGACACACTGCTGCTGATGAACAGAAGGAGCCAGACTATACATGATATCTCATCCTGAGGCAAAGACGGGGCTTGGTGGAGACAGAGAGATCAGGACTGGTTGTCATAAGAGAAAGAAATACACTGAACCAAGTTGTAAATTGGTGTTGAAAACCAACTAGTCATTCCCTGAACTTAAAAACATTTTTGTGTTGTTTGTGGAACTTTTCCAACCAAAAGTTGGAAAAATAATCAGGTTGTTCATGGTACTAACTGACTGTCAGAGAAGTCAGTGCTTGATCTTTTGTGAGTGAAATTCTAGTACTACTGCATTGATATTTTTGCACAAAGTAGTAGGCATACTACGCTTGCCATACCTGGCTCGTTAGCTGGTTTAGTTACTTGTCCCCCGGTGCATAGGAGTCGGGATTATTGTTGGCTTTTCCCCCTGAGAGATTACAGTGGATGGTAGTGATGAGAGGACCGTTTTTTTTAGTTACCCAATCATCAACTGTCGTCCATCAGCCCTCCAATGGATATGTCACTGGAGATTCAAGCAGGTGAGTGATGAGTGTGCTACCGTTCACATGTTCTCTTAGCTTCTACAGTCTGATTTTAGTGAAATTGAAAAATGCATAAAAATAGGATGAAAATGCAAAACATCAGGACAAACATTGTTTCATCTGAAGGTCAGAACGGACTGAACAGATAAAAATATGTATGCAATTATCTTTCCCTAACATAAGCCAGAAAGACCTGATTACATCTGAACATTTAATATATGTTGTTACATGGTCAAAGATTAGACCCTAAGTTAAGATAGTACAGTAGATGCAGTCCCCGTAAAGCACATTAATTAACTGCTCACAATTTAATACATTGTAAAGGTAATAGATGCCCTCAGGTGAAACCTAACAAAGTCACATAAATGAACTTCAATGCATTAATTTCCTTTTTTTTAATCACAAATCTCAAAGCAGAATTACATTACACAGTTAAATCAGGTTGGGAATTGTTGCAGGAGGGTCAAAGGTTATCAAGAGGAGCAGTTCTAATATTAAATCCAGTCTAATTTTGAAGGTGGTAATGGATTTGATTGAAAAGATTATTTCATTGGACTAAAAGCTGGGTTTTTAGGTTTGTTAACTAAGTGAATAAATGGCGACTATTAATCATCTGACAGGGAGGATGTGGAAGACACTGCTCAGGCTGCACCGTTGGAGGTTCTAATTAGTATTTAATTACAGCCCTGGTCATAAATATCAATCAAGGATTTCACAGATTTTCACTTGGGAACAGAAACACATCTCTCTGAGGTGCTTATGTGATTTGAGCACCTGGAAATGTCAACAACAACAAAAAAAACTAAATCATAATTAGCCTACCACATAACAATTACTTGACCACACTAATTGTTATACTCTAAGATGCATCCAGTTTCATCCAGAAACGCTCACACAAATCATATTTCAGATCGGAAAAAAAATCATTGTTCTCACCTAAAACGCCTCATAACACGGAGATAATATTTAATTCTGGGGTCAAAGAGCCTCAGCATCAGCAGTAATGCAAATCTACAGACAGAGAGGCCTGCTCTGTTGCCAGGAGACAGGAGAGGTTATTTTCAATCGGTCCACAGAGACTCTGATTGGACTGCTGGTTGCTTGTGTAACTGACCATGAGAGCAGTTTCTCCACATTTTTCTAGATAGCAACATTTTTTAAATCAAAAGGATTTTCTGTAAATGGACAAAGCTAATGGGTTTTGCATGATGATCATGGAATCTCAAAAAGCCAGTAAAAAATAAGAGACGGGTGTCTCTTGGCTCCATTAATTAAAACAATTAAAACAAGCTGAACTTTAAGAGGAAAAATCTTGAAAAAACAAGAGTGACTCAAATGGAAATCACGTTTAACCAAATTAGATTAAATTGGCAGTTTTTTCACCAGATGCTGGCTTCCTGTGCTCCAGTAAGAAGGGTTTGGCCTTTAAGGAAACACCTAATTGTTATTGGCTGTTCAGTCTGCTCTGACATTTATGAAAACTTTATGGGCAGCAATCGCTCCGGCTTGTGACATTTTGGATTCCCTCTTAAGCTGTGAATATGAAGGTTTTTTTTTTCACCTTACAGGCTGCTGGACTCAAAGTGAAAACGACAACAGCTACCACACAAAGTTTCTCTTTGGCGCAGATGAAAGAAAAATGAGGGTGTTTTCATCCTGCAGGAAAAAGGTCATAAATACGATGCATCCTAATAGAGAAACCTGTTTGGTTTTAAGACTGAAATCTTTCACAGCTTGAAGTCTGAAGGTTAGTGAAATGATACAATAATAAACAAAAACTGTGACAGAGACACACCAGCTTCAAAGTGTGAAACCATTGGCTTATGGTTGATGAGGATGTATGAAAGGAGATCATTTCTAGAGAGCTGCTTCAATTTGAACAGAAATGTATTGGCATTGAAATAATAAATTGACGATAAACACTTCAACTAATCAAACCTTTCTCTCGAACAGAGGAGGGAGAGCATCCAACAACAGAGTGTTGTTATACATATTCTTTACTGGCTCTTTTGCTCTTTGCTATTTTTTTTTAAATACCACACAAGAGTCAATTTTGCAGAGTTTTTCAGGTCATGTTAGAAATGATAAATAAAAATGTGTAGTTCTACATTCTATGGATTTTGGAGAACATAGACAGGTGACCTTTGTTAATAAGACAATAAACACCAGTTCAACTTGACGAAACACTTACAGTTGGATCATATTTATGCACAAAAATGCTTGCTTTGGTTTGGAAAGTTCCATAATTAAGTTTCATTACATAACTTTGACCATTGGTTTCACATTTGACTCAATACAAGGAGGGAAGTCTCTGATACTATGGGTAGATGTAAATCGTTTTTGATGCTTTTAAAAGGGGTGTAAAGTCATGACAGCTCTCTTGACAACTGAGGCTCTTGTGGTGTTGTGTGCACCAGATAGAAGAGAAGACAAAAACTACGAGAGGACATGTAACACTAACACAAGAGTCATTGAACTTTTCATAACTGTGAGTGTGTGCTACAAACCTTAAGAATCTGTTATGCTGTGGACGGTACAGACCTTAGCATTTGTCTGAAAGTTAAATGTATGTTTTGTGTAACTGAAGGGGCGGGACACAACAATAGTGCAGCTCCAACAGCCGATTCCCAAACAAAGTCACCAGTGCAAGATATTTTAGCGCCTGCTTTTGGGGTATTATAGCTATAATGAGAAGAGGTGGAGAGGCATTGTTCATCTACAATGGTTTGATCCAAACAAGTCCATCTGACCTGGTATTTGATGGTTTGTAGCATACTGACTGGACTTTCTTGAGGCCAAGTATTTCTTGTCTCTGTGTCCTCCTTGTGTGGTTTATTTCTGGGGTCAATGGGTGAGACAGGATAAACAAAAATGGCTTCCAATCATCATAAACATGAGGATTTCCCATCACATTGTCATCATCTCTGCATGTGTGTGAAATGTTTTCAGCAGTGCCAGACAGCAAGTCTAATTACATAAGTTGGCGTGACAGTCACGGTGCATTAAATCAATGAGTTTTTTACTTCACCAGCTCTGACATGAATCAAAAATAGAAACCAAAACTTACCACAGTTAAATCTATAGAAAAACACACATGCTGGTTTAACAAAAAAAACCTAAGTCATATTACCTGCTAATGAAATTGTTGTTTAACTTATTTAAATTCACAAACAGCAGAAGAAAGTCTGAACTCAGTTGATCTGGTTTGCTCTTTGTGGTCTGTCACCTGACAGCAGATCAGTATTTAGGGGCCACTTGTGTTGTGGGGAAGCTGGGCTGTTCTCCCTGCAGTCACCCCGCTGTGTCTTCATTTGCATACTGGATCAGGTTATCATTACATTATGCATTCCAAGGACAAGCCAAAGCGTGATGGATGATTGGTGCAGTCTAGTAATCTTCACCAAGGTGCTTTGTCCAACCTCATATGCCTCCAAACCGAGTTGCAATGATCTAAAGCCCTGCTGCTCCAGGGTCAGACTCTCAGTCCACGGCTTGTTGGGATATTTTCTATTCATGTCTAACATATTATTCACCATTTAATATTCAATGTAGTTTCTTTCTACTGGTTTGCAGAATATTTTTGTAATCATGTTCATACCATGTGGAAACAATTGATGATGAATTACCTGGAAAAAGGTGTGAAAAATCAAATTTTCAAAATAAAATCAAAACAAAGATTCCAAAAATGTGTTTGCATTTTCTTTTACAAGAAAGAGCATAGAAAGAATAAGAATGACCTAAAATATGAAAAGAAAAAAGCATCGTATTGAAGATCCTTCCATATTAAACAATCATCAGGGTATCAGTTTAACATTTAATTGATCTCAGCCGCAACTTCTAAAGACTTAAGGTTGAGCATTTTTATGGCACTACATCTCTTCCTCTCATATTAAATTGCCATAAAAATATTTAGTCATGAACCAGATATTTAATACATTTTTCACCAGCCTGCCATTTCTCTAAACCGGGAAAACAAGTCAACTCTTGTGAAGGGATATCTGATTAAAAAGGATTATGTTTCGGTGAAAAAGTTAGCAAATGTCTATTACGTTCGTACAAGATTATCTTTTGGGCAAAAATAATTCAATGTTAACCAGTTTACAGCTAGCCTAGGTCTAGCTAACAACTAGTTTATAACTATAGGGATTAGCCACATTTGGTTAAAATTAGCTTGCAACAAAGGATCTTATTCTCAACTACCCAAAAGCTATCTTACAACTCCTTTACAACTAACTTACTGACTCAGCTAGCTTACTTCCAGCTCAGCAATAGTCTATATCTATCTTTAACCAATAACTAGCTTACAACTAGCTCATCAAGCTTACGACATGGTAACAACTCTCCTACTTGACATCTAGCAAGAGCTTTGTAGAGCTTACAAGTACCCTAAATTCACAACTTGCCCAACAAGCATACACCCATCTTATTAGTTTATGACTAGTAACTACTTGCTGAACTAGCTTCTTACCTTGGAACTAGCCTGGGAAAACAGTATCAAATGTAAAAAATGGGAAAACAAAGGGCCCTAAGATTGAACCCTGTGGAACTCTGTAATGAACTATTAAAAAGGTAGAAGACTTCCCATCAGTACATAACAGTTACATTTGTAGATTTGGTCTATCTGTTTTTCTGTCACTTCATGGCTTTCCAGATAATGGAAAAAAAGCTTGATGTAACTACACATTTGTGGTAGTAAATTGCAACAAGAATTAAAGAAATATCACTCTTCAGATTCAGCTCTCAAGAAATCTGAATCTTCTCATGAAGAGCTTAAATAACACAAGACTTCATCCTCTCAAAACGCATTTATTCAAAACAAATATTGATTCATTACCAAGTTTATAAAACAGTGATTTAGTTACATAAATAAATTGATCAGTGTATCAAATCTTAGTAACTTCATGAGCATGATGACATGGTTACAGTCATTTACCTAATGTAATAAATAAAAAGGAGCATACATTTCAACAAAAAGGAGCTACTAACAGACCTCTAATGAGGCCACGAACAAGAGACAACACTGGAAAAACAGTTGAAATTAGCTTTTTAAAGCACAGAATACAGAGCTGGTTCAGCTAGAAATTAAAGAAGCTAAAAAAAAAGGTTGAAGCCAAAGTCGTTTGTCACATGAAAAAAGTTTGGTAGTTAGAACTCCCATTTGGTTATTTTAAAGCATTAAGACAAGGCAAGAAAGAAGGCTGTTCTTGTGTGAGGAATTCTAAAGAGAAGTTAAAACCATTTCAAATGAAGAGAAGGAAAAATTTAAAAAGCGTAAAAAAAGTGGAACAGTCAAGAACTACAGTATATAGCAACTTTCTGTCCTGCACAAAGTCGAGGTGTCAGAATAATAGGCATGGACACGAGGCGTAAAAGAAGGAGCAACACGTTTAAGACACTGGAGCAGATTTTAGTCTTCTGGAATATCGCAAGAGACGCCAGCTGAATGATGCTACTGCTCTGCATCCACAGTCGTCTCTTTCTTTGACTCCGACAATCCTCAATACGCCTCTGTGTTCAGGAGAATACCATTTTGCGAGTCCATTTCCTGTCTTGAACAACTGGCCAGTATCTGCAGGTCATTACATGTCTGCAGAGCTAAACCAGTCACACAAGTCTTTGAACTGGCCCCTGATGCAATGCAAGGTGAACATTTTGTAGTCCTTCTGATATGTTTTTTGTCTTGTTTCAAAAACCAAAAGTACTGCAGCTTCAAGTATTGTGCCTTACATAGAATATTTTGTCATAAATTAGTTAACATTTACATTTTTTTTCAATATTCAGACATATACTTTCATATATACAGGACAATAAAATGCTTTTGTTTTCTTTTGTTTTCTTTTTGTCCGGTTTCTTCCAAGAGAAATCCCTGAGAATGAATGTTTTGCCAAGTTTCCACAAGAGCAAGCACTGCAACAGTTAGTTTTTGTGTTTCTCTCACAAATGTGTCTGTAAAATTAGCATACTGAATGTTCGAGGCAACACTGCAAAGCCAAAACAATCAGCCCGAAGTTGGCAGGAAACAAATCCAGTCTTAGTAAATGCATTCTGATAGTAAATTTGGAGTTTGCTTTCACTCCACAAAGCAGATGGTTGAGGCGTTTTTTGGGGTAAGTTGAAGAGTAAAGCTCAATCCTTTAAAAAGAGGTACTGGTCACTTCAGATGGAGTTGCTTCATTTGGTTTAAAAGCCGTTTCTCTTCTTTTTGAGGCTATGAATGTTAGTTGAGGGAAGAAGGAGTGCAAGGCAGACATTTTGCCACTGGACAATACAGTATATACTCAGTGTAAAACTCTTACTTTCATACATATAAAGGGGACACACAAACTTGTAAGAATTTACCGTTTTCTCCTCAATGGTTTTGTACACATAGATACCGGCTTTCTTTCATGTTTTACAGTGTGTGTTTTTTTTCTTCAATTTCTGACCTTTTTAGGAGAATATTTTACCTTAAAACACATTGTATATCTCATTGCTATTGTTTTGGGTAGTCCAATATTATTCCAAACACTAAAATCAATCAAGAATCCCAATTTAAAGACACAGTTCTTGTGAATGAATACATTTTCTTCCATTTTACTTGCCTTCAGGAAATTGTGTTGGCCTGACCCTTTCACTGCCAAATCATAGGAATAGGATTTGCGTGAATGTTACTTAAGGAGTATTTTCACTTCAAGTTACAAAGGATATAAAAGGAGACTCAAGTAAAAAAAAAAAAGGGTGATTTGGTCATTGAATCCTCTGTCAACCAAATCTCTCTCGAACAAGCATCATGAGTTTCTTCTTGCCCTTGTATATCTGTTTCAGGTTGTCTATGAACTGTGTGAACTGGATGTGTCCGTCATGTGCCATGAGAAACGTCTCTCTGGCTTTACTGAGGAACTCGATGAATTCGCTGTAGTGGCGTGGGCTGATGTGCGTCAGCCGAGAGTGCGTTGTGTTGATGTAGGCTCCAATCGTGGCATCTAGTAATTGCCTGAGGGGAGCCTTGTCTAGAGGCATTAGCTTCCCAGAGTTCCTGCGGCTGTGCAGAGCCACCATACTTGGTGTTGTGAGTGTGCATCTGCGTAAAATATCCGACAAGACGGTGGCACATTTCACACTCTTCACCACCAGGGGGATGACAGATGCCAGTTCATTTTTCCCCAGTGAGTGGCTTAGAGCACATGCCCAGAGCACGTCGTTGATGGCAGGGTGTGTGTCCTGGTTGTAGCTGAGGTTCAGGTGTGTCATTGCTAACGTTGCTAGTTTGTAAGCCCTCATAGGATAACCACGGTGCTCCATGTAGCGTGCTATTGTAAACAGCTGTGTGTAGGTCATTCCCGTGGTGGCTGCGTCCAGTACAATCTGATAGGCTGTCTCGAAGGCAATGTGGTCCTTCTCGCACAGTGTCAGAGCTGACAGGGCACAGTTTTGGGGATCCTTCATGGCACATTGCAGGGCAAGGGTGCGGGCGGAATTGGCCAGGTTTTCCTGCTGATGGCAGTCCAGATGCAGGCGGACAATGGTGCTGTTGGACATGACCGTGCTGGCCACAACACTGGTGGCTTCGGTAGGGGTGAAGAGAGTAAACCAGCTCTGCATAATGCTGTCCAGTGCAAAAACACCTAGACAAGAGGGAAAAGAAAGGATTATTTTATTTTATTAAGATCTTACTGATGGAAAGTCTGTACTGATTTTCTTTCTGGCATTCCTCAAGGTTCAATCTAAGGTACTCTTCAATTTCATTTCACTTTAATCTTTTTCTGTGAAGTGATGTTCTCGTTCTCTCTTCATTTGGCAACGCCTTATGATATAGAAATCCAGTTGAAACACTACAGTTGATTCCTTGAAGGATGTCTCGTGAAATTTAAATGTATATTGTGTGTAGTTGATTTTGACACAACCCCGATATACCATCCTGCTGCTTCATAAACTCTGTAAAGCACTAATTATGAGTTATTTGGCCGCTAAATAAAGTCCCCAACTAATAGGAAACTGATGTCTGCATAACATTTAAAACTAGTCCTATGCTATATATTTTTTTACTAAAACTGTGTATGAAAGGATTCATTTGTGAGCAGTTTGTATTAAGGATTTCACTATGAAGGCCACACAGAGTTAGGGGAATTGGAGAATTTCTACATTTGTTATTTCATATTTGTTTGAAAAAAAAGTTCATGTTGAGTTCTAGATTATAGATCAGTAATAATAAAAAACTCCAAAGACGTAAAAACGTGTACATCGAATATATCATACAACTTGAAACCTTTTATTTTCAACTCGAACTAATGCAACACCAAAAAACATATTTTTTCTGGATCATATCTTTCCAGAATTCAAACATAAAAACATGCTTCACCACTCTTGAAGTCTTTTACAATCTAATTGGATTTTCTATTTCTAATTCTCTGACATTATACTGCCTGGCCCCACTCTGCATCAACAACTGGCATGTTCTCAATGTGTCCATTCAAACTGCGCTCACAGAAACAGGGACTCCTTCACGAGAAATCATCTGGGCGGAGGGTTTCCCCCTATAGAGCTCAGTCTCCTCTGAACGCAGCTTCCTGTCCACTTCAGGGAAATCTGCCTCCGGGTTTCAGTATTCACGTCCAAACATGAGGCCCACTTAATCAGCCAACAGCCCACAATCTTCCATAATTACTACCCTGCCAGTCATTCCTTTCCCCCTCTCTACCCTCCCACTGTGAGCGCTCTGAAATCCACTTTTCAAGTCTTGTGAAATTTGTCCTTTTTTTCAAAAACACTATCCCTGTACAGAAATAGTATATAATAATTTAGAGGGATATAAAGTAGGGGGTAACTAACTATTTACTACAATACAGTAATGTAGTATTTTCAGTTTTCCAGTACTTATTACTTAAATCCATTTATTAAGTTGCTTGTACCATATACAATTATTATTCAGTATTTTCTCATTTTGGAATTGCAGGATTTACTTTAGTACCAAGTATGTAAATAATTCAATCAAGTAATGCAAAAACAAAGTAGCTACATTGTAATAAAAAGTAAAAAAAAATGTTGTATGTTGTTTGTGCAATATGTTAAAAAACATATTGACTTGAAATTGAAAAAGTTTTTTTAGATAACCAAGATTAGATAACTTCATTAGCTTGCTTTATATAGCTGATATGATCGTTGCCCTATCAGACAAGAAACCAGAGAGTGATCTGCATAAAGAAAAAAAAACTGTTTGTGATTTCCTGAGCAAAAATCACTGACCTATTGACTTAAAATTATTCAGAATTTTAGATAAATGTGTCACTGTTTTTGTTATCAAGATGCACATGTTCCTCAAAGCAACAAACAAACTCACCAGCCTCAGTGGCACACGTGACGAGCCATCGCACCATCTCTCTCCTCCGCCAGTTCAAGGTAGACAGCGTCATTCTCATCACCTGTAGAAACCAAGAGCTTTACTTAATCTGCATCATTTAGAGATATGTAATTTATAGAAACATGCCGTGTGTGTTTGTGTGTGTGTGTGTATGTATGTGTGTGTGCGTGTGTGTTTGTGTGTTTTTTCTACCTGAAGACCCAGCTCCAGGGAGACTTTGAGCAGCGTGATGTCGGGCAGGCTGTCCATCAGGGTGGCGATTTTGAAGGCGTCCTGGGCCAGCTTGAAGATGTGGGATGCCGAGTGGATGTTTTTCTGGATGGACTCTAACACTGTTTGTAATTTGAGAGCATCACCTGGTGACACAACAAAGCAAATGAAGAACAGAGCAGGAATGTGAATCGCCCTGTGTTAACCCATTGTTACTCAAGATGGAGTGTGGAAAAGAAATCCAAAGTGACTCCAACACTTATTGACAGTCATCATTTAACCATCCATCCGTTTTCTGCCACTTTTCCCAATTAAAATAAAGTTGATTGATTAAAATAGTAGAAATAATAATTGTATAAGCAGAAAATTATGATAAAAATGTTAATTTGTTACTTTTTTATTTACTACAATGACCAGTATATGTGGTCTTTAAAAGGTTTGAAAATGTTTGCATTTGGTAAACACTGCTGTAAAGGTCACTGAAGCTTACTGCTCAGCCAGCCTCACCTTTACCTCAACATGTTACAGTGTGAAGCTGATGCTGATGTACCTTTAGCAGCAGTGAGCATGGTGGAGGCCAGCTCACACTGTTGGGTCTCTATGTGGCTGAGGGTGAACCAGCGAGGAAGCCGGTTTGGAACCAGGGACACAATGTGGTGAGGCCGGGACAAGTCAGCGGAGGGGGACGTAGACTCCAGGACGGGCAACCTGAGCAACAGAGGAGAAAACATTATTAGTTCCTTATGTCATACAAACACACAGAATAATGAATGGATTTCTCCCACTCTATAAGGATGAGTCAAAAAACAACAACTTGTTCCTTTAACCCTGAAACACTCTTTTTTAAAATCCAGCTAGATCTGCTGGGATTTGTTGTGTCTGTAGTTTAATATTCCTTCTTTGTAGTTGAAGTTTGAGATTAAACAGAAAGATTTACATATCACACAAATCAAAGGACTTTAATTTAGGAGGGAGGACATCAAGTTTGATACTCCCCACGGCGGTCAGCGAGGAAACCAACAGCATGCATTTATTATTCAAACATTTTATAAAACTCGATTTCAGCGGCGTTGAATTATTTAGTGAATATTTCAGTAAAAGGAGGTTTTGTCATTAAACAGTGCCCCAGATATCTCCTAAATCGGGCTGTCTTTCCCCCTGCTTTCTTTATGTCTCATCCAGCACACTCTTTAGTAACAAATGAGACTAAAAGGTGGAAGAGGAGGTGGGTACACATTTAAAGGTTTTGCCCAAGTCAGTAGCTCAAAGTCTCATATCCATCATTTCTGTCCCTCCTCTTAGAGGATCAGGTTAAGAAGACATAGTGCCAACCGAACATTTTCACAGCACGACTGAGTACCACACACAAAACAGAGCTTTTAAAAAACTCCTTAAGGCGTGTGGAAAATCTAAAAACACTGATGTGATGTCTTGGTGTGTGTAAAGGGTCCCTCTAGGAAAGGCTATTTCTGTGATTGTTGCTGCCTTAACCTTTTGGAAAACTTTGCCTTGCAAGTTGCAAAGAGTTTGGGCTTTCTATCCTTTATGTAACACATTACACATCAACTGTTAGCGATTGGGACGAACTCTGTTATAAAGCCATGTGTTGGCTGAGTGAGCTGTGTGTCTTCTGACCTCACTTCTGGTTGGTTTCTGAGTTAAGATGTCAGAAGCAATGTGTGTGCGTGATGGTGATTATAGGCATGAAATATAATTGGGCGGCCGGCTTGAGTATCGTCTATGTGTGGGAAACACCAAACATGTATGCATGTTAAAATAATAGTTTCACGAGCGCAGCCATTTTGTCCCATTTCACCAGATGTTTGCAATGATAACATGTTGTTGTTTACCAAATAAAAGAGGAAAACATATGACTATTCAATTATTTACATGATGGTTATGGGGATTTCTGGTAGAATAAGATCTCGACTGCTTAATTATGTATTCATTGATGAAATGTTCGGCCTGTTCTGCCTGTGTGTCAAAAATGTTATCCATGAGAAGAATCTCCTTGAACCACATTCATCTTGATAAAAAAACAACATCTAAATCATCTTCTCTCGTTCAGAGGATCTCTGAAGAAGCTGTGACCAGATGCTAATTATTTTCTCTTCGTCTCTACAGGTTTCTAACAAGAATCTACCAACAAGTGTGTTCATTTTGGACGAGAATTGAACATCCAAGTTGACATGAGATAAGGTCTATATTTGAATTTGAGACCTGAGGCAGGGGTTCACTACTCACCGCATGGCCCTTAATGCAATTTTATACGCCAGTTCAGCGTCATGAGGTAGCAGGGAGGTGAAGAGATACTTGGCAAACGTGTGCATGGGGACGCTCTCTCTGTAGAGTAACTCCCCCAGACCACTGTAAGGACCGGCTGCAAGAAACACACAAACACAGGACATGTTAGAGAAGTCAGTACAGTCTGTACGACAGAAAGAAGAACATGTAAAAACAAAAGTTTGATTCGATTCGATTTTTTTTCGGACTTTTGTTGCGCTCTACAAATACCAACATGTAAAAATGTAGTTTTGTGCATGTGTGAAAGGGGCTTTACGCACCGTCTAGCAGGAAGGCAGCTTGTTTCCTGAAGATCTTCACTAATGTGTCATCTAAATCGACTTCCTGAAGCCTGGCGAGGAGCTGCTCTTCGTTCCGACACACTTTCTCCTGAGCGTAGAGTCCATCGGGCATCACTCGCTGCTGCCCCAAACCGATAAGAGCCGTCTCCACTGCCAGCGACACAAATGACTCGCCGTCCTCTAGGAAACGCTGCTTTGCCGGGAAAACAGGAAGCTCCGCCCTCCTGCCTGAACCCAGCGAGCCTGATGGGGAGAGAGAGAGGGTGAGGAGGGAGGGTGAGGGATGACTTAGGAAGAACAAATGTTCCCTTTGGGCCAAGTATTGATAAAGTTATTGATCTATTTTTTTCACTCAGGTTCTTTTTTGGATTGTGTATCCTCCTGAGGACTCTAATCATGTGTTTTAATGGCTTAATGATGTGTTGGCAGACCTCACACTTCATCCCAGGAGGGTTAACAGTCCCCGATGAACACTCACACACACACACACACACACTCACACACACACACACACACACACACAGATATAAATATCCGAGTGTTCAAAGTCTTAATTGAAACTTGCACAACTTCTCGATCAGTCCACCTTCAGGAGAGAATCAAACTTTTCGTCCATGTAATTGAACTCGTCTTTCTGAGCCTGCTGCATAATTAATGTGTTTTAATTGGAGTGTGTTTTTCCCGCCACATTTCTTATTCATGAGCTGTTATTGGAGGATGACTGGAGGCCAATCAGCTCGTCTGTGTCATCACAGCTGATAACAACCTGAGGCACCTGAGCTCTGACAGACAGACACAATCACTGCAGAGTAAATGTTCAAATTGAGCCCAGGAAGGTGTGTGTTTGTGGAGGAGGAAGTGTGAAATTCAAGGGGATATTTCGCCATTTTTTGCGACTTTATACACAATATTGGAAAGCATATTTTGTACTTTTGACATTTGTTGGGGCTATGGTTGCTTTTTAGATTCAGATTTTGAATTAAAAAAACACAATAAGCTCATAAAATACAACCCATTATTTACAATTAAAGTAGGGGGGGGGGGGGGGGGGTTTAGCCCTGTTGGTAGAGCAGGCGCCCCATGTAAAGGTCCTGTTTGTTATTTAGAGACTGTAATACAAACATGCACAGAGCGTCCACCCAAATTCCCCCGCGGGAATATATTAGTAAAGTATATAAAAATACAGAGGCTACAGTCCTCCATGTACTCGCAGGTTCAACTGCGGTCAAGTAGCTATTTGAAGCATGTCTTCCCCTTCTCTCTCTCCACACATTTCCTGTTCTTCCCTCCTCTGCCATGAATCTGCTCATAACCCTTTCAGAAATGTTGTTGACCAACTGGAAGGGTTGGACACTTAGGTCGAGTAGTTTTTATATCGAACAGTTCAAACTGTCTCCACCTGCAGCAGCTCCAACAAGCTGCTTGAACACTGATGCATCAATATTAAAAATCTCACTGACTGAATCATTTAGGACACATAGATAACCCGTCAGCTGGAGGTGTGCCACTCCTGCCAACGTTTCTCCTGTTCTTATCTTTGTCACATCACACAGGTATGCCTTCTGTTGCTGTTGCCATGGTGCTTTAAGATGTCCTCTGACAGTTTGGCCCAGGCGTAATCAGGGGGAAAGAGCCCTTAAGTCTGGGAATCATCTTATGGATCTGCTCTAACTGTGCAAGAGTATGCATTCGTATGACCAAACTGATCGGTCCGTAATCAAGCCGTCTAACAACACATGATCGGGCTGAAATGTTGTGCCCAATCACGTGTTGTTAGGTCCTTCAGAATCAGTCCTGCGACTCACAAATCGGGGGCCAGGCTTTAAAGGAGGAATGTTGGTGTACCTGGGAAGTCGAGGAAGGTGTTGGCTACGTCCTCCCTGCCTCGCCCCGTCTCCATCAGGGTGCTGAACAGGGTGCCGATGGGGTCCAGAGGGTGACCCACCCAGCCCTCCAGGTTAGTGACTGATGTAACACCTTTATGGAGCAACTCTGCAGAGAAAAAAGGAAAAACACACAAACATTATATATTGTTTATAATTCTTAATGATACTATAAGGATTTCTGCAATGTTCAACAAATGTATGACTTTTAGAAACCTCTTAAATATGTTTACATTTAGTGCTTTTATTCAGGGTCAAATAGTTCAAGAAAACCAGCAGTGACTGTAAATTGAGCCAGTTATTCCCACTTCTCTATGACCATTAGTCATCGTAATATATATTATCTATTTATGTGGCCTGGAAATAGATAAGTGGCTGATAATGTGCTGATAGATTAACTGATTTAAAATGAGTGACTCTTGGTTTTTCTGTCTGAGATTAAACATCCTCCTTCAGCACAACTCGCTGTTAAAATAATCTAACCATAGAGCTAGTCAGGGTTGAATGTGTTTTCCTTTTTGTGTTTTGTCTTAATGTCTTAATTATGACTCTTTCTTGTTTTGTTTTTTTGTAGCTGTTTAGGCTTAATTCCAAATGTCTCAGCTCCCCTCGTCGACCTTCACTCTCACCTCTCCTCCCTCTTCTGCCCTGGAGGTGTGGATAAACTGACCTTTTTTGTGCGTGCGGAAGAAGTTGAGCTGTTTCTGCTGTTGCCTCCTCAGTGTGTTGACGATGGCGATGGCCAGCCTGAGAGCTTCCTTTGGGTAACCATGGGATCTCAGAGCGTCCACTCGAGCGCACGCAGTCGGGACGTGCTCTACAGGGGGAAGAGGCCAAAAAAAAGAAAATATAGTTATATGTCCTTCCCAATTTTTCTTTCAATTAACTAATAACGTCTCCAAGTGTTCCCTGTTCCCTCACCGTGCCACAGGGGCCACCCTCGGGGATCGAAGAGGGAGCTGTCAAGGTTGTCATGGTAACAGTAGTTGGTGTATTGGTCCTTGGTGATGATTTGCTGCAGGTGGGGGTCTTGCCAGTGCAGGTCGCACGCCTCAATTGCTCGCGTGAACACCGTCCTGTGAGGCCGGGTCAGTGAATCTTCAAGAGAGGAAACACAAGACAACGGGTGTTTAAAATCCAAAATAGTGCAGAGGTAGAAACACAAAGAGACAGGTGCATGATAGGAGAAATAATTATATTAGTCTGGCCTTCTGATTGGGCGGGAGTTCAAGCAACAGCAATGACCGGGTCATGAGTTGAGATGGTTAAGCTAATTTAAAGTTCATGTGTTTATCTTTTTAGGACTAAAGATATATCAGGTTCAACTTGCAGCTCAGAGCATATCTCCTTTATTCCATGACAGAATTATACTTCATGTTGATATGCACCAAGTGAAGATATAAGGAAAGAAAAATATAAATATTTAGAGGTTTGTCTGAGTGTATATGTAAGCCTTATAAATAAAAAGAACACTGTCTTTGAGGGTTTAAAAAAAGGTGATAAGAGAACAAATGCAGGCCCATTACAGGCCGCACAACAGCAGTAATAACAACCTGTCTTCTCATTCGAAACGGTTTTATTGCCGCCTGATAGAAACGTCAACGCGTCTGTATTTTCTCTGATTTAGTGGAAAAAAGCTGCAGGACCTCAACTGTGTTATTAGGCTCATTCTATTAGCCACACTAAAAAGGTAATAAGGCTTGCAGGCACAGAGATTGAAGGAGGGAGAGTTGATTAAAAAGAGAGGGGGGAGGGGGAGACAGAAGTGGTATTAGAGGAGCAGGAGGAGGAGAAGAGAGAAAGAAACGTTCTGATGCGATGAAGGGAGGGATTTAGGGTGGAATCTCTTCACAAGTCGGGTGTTGTCTCACCTGGGTTGCCTGCAGGACCCTGAGGCAGAGCGTTGGTTAGATTGGTCAGCTCGGCGCCATGGTTGCCATCCTCCAAGGGGCACACGTCCACACCGTTCCACCTGCGAAGCTGACGGAGCCAGAAACCCTTCTGTTCAGGTTTGTAGTGAGGGTTCAGCACGACACACATCCACAGGGCACCTGCATCAAGACACACCAAGACACACACATTTTAACATCTTTGTGACTTCACACTCCCATCCTGAGAGAAAAAAAGAAGTGCCAATTATTAGTGTGAAGTGTTGCTCTTAATAATGAGGCAAAAACACATCCTTTCAAATAAGTTCCTTCCATTATCCTCTCTTAAAATCCAAAAAGTAGCTGTTAGCTGAGCACTTAGCATGTTTTTTTTTGCTTTTTAGCCTGACATCATTGCACTGATGTGTCTACTCATTCTGTTGCAATGCTGTGTAGTTTTTTCCAAATCATTTTAGGAAGACAAAGAGTGAAAACATCAACATTAATGGCAGCTCTTTAGAACCGTACTTACAAGTAGTTTGAAGGATTATGGCTGGAGCTGAATTTGAATAAAACTGTTACTTTTGAGACTGTTACCCGGGTACAAGTGAGACTGGTTCTATTTTTTTTAATAAAAAATTCAAAAAATTCAAAATAAAAGGTGTTGCTAAATGGTTTTGGAAAGGTGGTTAGCATTAAAAAAGGGTCCAATGAAAATAAATTCTATTTTTAAACCCACATGACAATAGAAAGTGGTTTTATTATATTGTATTCAGTTGTTCTGCCCTAATCAAGATGCATGGCTGCAACTAATAACTATTCCCATTGTTGATTTATTTGCAGAATACTTTCATTGTCCTTATAATGTCATCACAGGGTTGAAAATGTCCATAATTTAATCTATCATAGTCAAAGCTTACATCACAAAGCGGTGCAACAGATGTAAAACCTTCATCGTGAGATACATTAAAGATACTCTGAAAATTCACAGGCAGATCTTTTATTTTGAAATGATTTCTTTTTCTTAAGCCGATAATATAATAGCTGGCAATTCATTTACTGACAGTCGACAAATGGTTGTAAATTGTGCAAACCTGAGCCGAGATCAGCTTCATTGTTGGATAAAAACATGCAGACACACAAGAAAGAAGCAAAGGAGGGAGGGGAACAATGAACATGTTGAAGGATAAATAAAGGATGACAGATGACAAAATGAAACGAGAGAAGAAAAGAAAGGAAATGAAGTGAGAAAGAAAGGAGGACAGGGAGGAGAGGTGAGTGGACGGGGAAGGGGAGAGACAGGGGGGGGAGGCTGAGTATGGGGGGAGGGGACGAGAGGAGAGGGGCTTTATCCTCCGTCTCTTTGTTACGGCTGCTTCAAGGACGACAACGAGGAGGGGGAAAGAAAAAAAAAAAAGAGTGCAGAGAGGAGTGATGTCAGGCATGAGTGACGAAATGCAGAGCAAGAATCTACAACGACAACAACACGGGGATTATTGGATGAAGATAAACAAAACAAAAAAACAGGGGATTGAGGAGATTTGAGACCTACAGGCTGCCGTTTTGTGGTTTTAATTGAAGTCTGATTCATTTGCCATCACAAAACAGCAGCAGCATAATCACATGAAACACCAGGAAGAAGAGGTGCATTTACACATATATAAATATATATATTCAGGGTTCTTCTTTTTATTTTTAAGGTAACCAAACATCCGCTGCTACACTTCATGTTCAGCAGGGCAGAGTGAATCAGAACACAAGACACCTCCTTTTAATGTTGGCACCCTGATAAGAATGTCTAGCTGGTGTCTCAGCACTTCATCTGGTGGCCTGAATATAACAGAAACATATTGCAAGATAAGCTAACTCGCGTGCTGTATATTTAATTGTGTAGAAGCTGCAGCAGGCTGTAGGTTCTGTCTAACTTTGTGTTAATCAGAATAAGAGGAGGTCAAACATGAAGGGAATCCTGCTTTACAGAATATTTCATCACTAACCAACACAATGAAGAAATGCCTCGGTTACACGTGTGTGTGTTTGTTGTACCTAGCTCGTCCCACAGCTGCCTGTATTTATCCGTCATTGTCGTTCCTTGTTGCCTCCACAGCGCCAGTCTGGGGTCGCCCATGAACTGCTCGGTGATAAGCGTCAACATGCGAGCCCCGTTTGAGTCCCTCATTTTCAGCATCTCCCTCACCTGCAGAGACCATAGAGCATCATGGGTAAAACAGTAACCACAGCCCAGCCACAAGGGAAGCCTTGTGTACCGTTTAGCCCGTTTAGCACGTGTGTTGTAAAAGCATCCGTTACCTTGCTGAACAGTAAGTTGAGCTGCTTTCCCGAGCCGTGGTAACCGCCCTGCGACAGAAAAAGCTTGACCTGTTCCTGAACCTGCTCCTCGTCCAGATGCCAACAGTTCTCGTCGTCTACGCTGGCGCCTGCCGTCGGATCTGGAGCTCCTGCGACGAACAAAGGAAGTCAGTCAGAAAGTCATAACAGGAGTTCAAACACAATTAGCTAATTCCCATTATAAGCTATCTGCATTCAGTGGAATAGGATGTGCACAGGTCTATTACTAGAGGTAAGATAAAGCTTTGGGAATCCAGAGGACGTTTCTTCAGTTACAGATATAAATATAGTGACACTTGAAAATGTATGTGGAATAAATGTTGACAACAGAACCCAAATTGAAAAACAATGAGTTCAAGAAGTGAACTGAAAAAGAAAAGAGTTCAGTCAAACATCGTGTAAACTGTTGCTGTTTTTGTTTTCATGTAGTTGATTGTGTTCGTGTTTTTCTACTCTACTGTAAGGTGACCTTGAGTGACATGAAAGGCGCCCATAATAAAAAGCATTATTCTTATTTAAACACAAAGTAGTCACATGACAGCATAAAAATATGTGGTCCAGCATTATAAATCCAGTTTTTTTCAAAGCACAGAAGTGTGAACATAAAAAAAAAACATTAAAATTCTTATCTTGCAGAATGACATTTCAGAATAGTGAGGATTATATCATTGAAGAATATGGCTGCTGCAGCATACAGCTCAGCCTTTGTATTAATTCATTTATGCAGTGCTGGTTCAGCTTAAACACAAATCAATACCATAAACTCTGCAAAATCAGCAACAATTACAAGCTTACACGAGTACAAACCACATCCAGGCTTTTGAACAAGTGTGCACGGGGTGAGTTCAATGAAACAAGACTCCGAAGAATAAACATTTCATCCATACACATCGAATCTTCTTCAGATGGACTAAACACTGTCACGTACACATACGTTACTCTGCTGCACACAATCACACTGGTGTTGCTGAGCTGTTGTTGTTGTTGGACATGTAATTAAGGGCACACAATGTTATATAACGTTCTCCAACACACAATAATAAATACAGTGGAATTATTTACCACGATGAAGCAGTGTAGTATCTTAAATGTTGTCACATTTACAGTGAGCTGAAGAACCACTAACTTTATGAGGGGAAAAAACATTGTAGGTCATATCAGCACAAAAGATATCTATTTTATTTAAGGCAAAAGCCCAAGCAGCTCGACAAACCCCACATTAGTGAAAACAACAACTCAACTTGCCGAAAAAGAACTCTAAGAAACACCAGAAAAGTCACAGGTGAAGTCGTTTTTACAAGCCAACACAAATGTGACACTTGTGATGACAATATTTTATGCTAATGCAATATGTCCAAGTCAAATAAAGTAAAAAATAAAATAATTCAATGTTTCGCACACTTTGGTGCTCTGTAATTTATTGGGCTCATTTTCTGTCAAGCCCAGAAACAGCAAAACAAAACACAAGAAACTTTCCCCATTTCAAGCTTTCCTGTGATGTGTGAGTCAAGTCAACCCTCGCCTCATAAGTGTGTGTGTGTGTGTGTGTGTGTGTGTGTGTGTGTGTGTGTGTGTGTGTGTGTGTGTGTGTGTGTGTGTGTGTCCCTCTTGTTCTCCCTGAACAGCTTGTTGTTCCTGAGTTGTCTCCCTGGACAAACGCCTCCAGCTGGACCTCCACTGGTGCGAGACGGAGGATTTCTAACAGGGGTACGTGCATTAATTCTGTTTCATGTTTGTTTCTTAGGACCCGTTCTCTTTAGCATGTTAAAGAGAGTTTTTGCAATTATTTATAATGAGGCCCAATCAGTGTTTTAGGTTCAGTGCATATTCCTGTTCATGGTTCAGGCATGAAATATACTTCCTATTGAGACACATCAGTTTTAAATTTGTGCTGACTGACACAAAATGGAAAAATGAGTCAATTCAATTTACATGACTCTATAAAAAAATCAAAATACTGTGACTTTTTTGCATTATTGCATGTGAACATATAGCAGGCTGCATAGTGCCCTGCTATTCTTACGTATACTCTGGCTGTGCATAAACACGGCATAAATCCTGAGTAAGCCTAGACACTGTAAAATATCATTTTGCGCATAACATCATCTGCACTCATTCTGAGCTGTATGTTGCGTAGTTTTGTTGCCAGGAGAAGAAGCTGAAAAATCCCACAGCCTTTGCCAATCCCAAACTATGCCAAGTTCAAAAGATTTTGCAACTGTGCCACAGAGATCAAAGAACTTTTCACACTATGAGGCCTACAAACAAAAATGGAGAAAAGGTTGAAAATCAGCCAACAATCCTTTTAAAAAGGAAAGAAAACCAAAAGTAATCACCCTTATTCTCGCCTTTAAACTCACCATGAACCTGGTTGATCTCGGAGTTCTGCGACAGTATCTCATCAGCCAGTTTCTGAGCCGTGGGCAGCACCTCAGTGTGATGAACTGTAATCAGGTACTGAACGAACTTCTGCAGCTGATCTCTGTTCATTTGGAAAAGAGTCTCTGAGATGGGCAGGCGCAGTTTGACCTGCTCAGGCTTCCGTACTCTGTACAGAGAGAGCGCCACCACGTGTGCGCAGTAGAAGATGTCCTTGTTTCCGCAGCTGCAGGTCACAGCTGTTATTTTGCATCGGTCGAAGCTGACGCTCACGTTGCAGAGCAGCTCGGGCTCCGAGGACGTTGCAGGTTCCCTGACTGTGCCGCTGAGGTGAAACCCTGCAGAGAGATGGAGGAAATATTAACTTGTTGGTAGGAAATGAGTCACTTTTCAAAAAAAAAAAAAACTTTTAAATTTAATATAGCAAATATTTTTAGAGACAATTTTTTGAAATTAACACATTATTACTTTTTACTTTAAAATGGCTAACAGCAACAGGTCTTCTAGATCAGTGGTTCTCAATTGGTAGGTCGGGACCCAAAAGTGGGTCGCGGAGCTTTGATCAGTGGGTCGCGAACATGTGACTGGAATTAATTTTTGTCAAAAAGTCTATGAAGCGCTCTTAAAACATGTTGGTTTTGTTCCTTCCCTTTGTTCTGTCACATGTTTCGTACCATCTGAGGTCCAAACCGCACAATTTTTCATTCAATAAATCTGATTGGTTAAAAAAAAATATCAGAAATTTGGGTCACGATTTTCATGAAGCAGTTGATGGTGGGTCCTTAGGCTAGACCAGTTAAGAACAACTGTTCTAGATCACTGAAATCAATAAAAGCACTGATTTGGTGTCATGTAGGTTTAAAGAGCAAATACATATGCCCTTAATAGACAGATCTTTAGCCTCTAGAGAGCAGTGAATAATATAATCATAATCACATCTTAAGTTGATATTTTCAGCTTGTTAGAAAAAAACAACTTCCTGTTAAACCCAGCAGCATTAAAGTCAATCATCATCAATCACTTTGTGTTCGTGTTCAACAAATCATTTGTCTGAAATTCGGTCTGTTTCAGCTTTGTTTTTAAGCTCCTGAGGTCTTAAAATGTTGGTTCATGAAAAGGTCAAAAGCTCCACAGTGTTTAGCAGCTACTTTCTGTTTAACGTTTAGAAGAAGTTGTAGAGTTGGGTTCTTCTATCTCTGAAAAAAGCCGTCTTCTTCTGTGGTCAAAAGCACGTCTATGACATCTCTGACAGTGAGCGGAAAGAACATTTACAGCATTCTGGGGCAGGACGCAATATGTGTATATCTATAACTAACTATCTCTGAAAAATCAAAGATAGATCTAAGAAAGGTATCAGCCGATATATCGGTAACTGAATCTTTTTCCTCCTTAATATCGGTATCAGCCCCAAAAATCCCAAATCGGTCAGGCCCTAGAAAAAAGGTACAAGAATGACGCACAGAGAGAAAGACGAGAGCAGAGACCCCAAACATTTGCGTTTCCTTTTCATTTCCCTTCCACAACACCTTTAGAGTTTACCTTTCTCCGAACACCTCCACCCTCTGACAGAGAAACAGGATCAGTTATCCACAAGCAGAGAGAGCAGTTATTGTGTGAACCTATTTACACACATCTAAACCTATACACCTCCATGTGTGTAAAACGTAAACAGAGAGGCAGATTTCAACGACAGCTTTAAACTTCGACTCACACTACTGTAAGGTACGCGAGGGTCTGCCAGGAAAGCAAAAGGAAATACTTTCTGATGTGAGGAGGGGGATGTTTAATCTACATATGACATGTGAGCTCTTTTCTTCCATTTTAACAAAAACAACAAAAAGCGTTGTGAGTGATGTGAGTGTGGAAACAGCAGCTGGATGTGGGAGTTAGTGAGAATATTGTGTCAAACCAGAAGAGACAAAGAAGATGACTGTGCAGCAAAAATGTAAAGATCAAAATCCTTCCATACTGACAAAAAGTACATTGAGCAAGACAGAGAGAGAGAGAGTGAGTCAAATATGTTCCTGACTGGGTTAGTGGGTTAGCAGCGGAAAACAGATGGTGTCAGAGCTGATTAAAACAAAGAGAGTTTATCATCTGTGTGGGTACTTTCAGCAGAGCGGTTGTCTGTTCTGTTGTAGAGAACACCCCGTTCTTTAGATCTAAAAAAAACAAGCGCAGTGATGGAACAAAAAGATTCGGATTTTAACTCAACGTGGCAGTACAAGAATGAAGAAAAAGTACAAAGTGAGAAAAGACACGTGTCAAACATAAATAAAGTACCTACGTTTAACAATCTTTTTTTTTTCTTCTTCAGTGTAACAGGTTATATTGTACAGTTAGGTCAAATGTTCAAAAACACCTCAGGCACACGACTGTGGGTTTTTGTGTCAGTGTGAAGTTGTGTACAGGAAAAGGTTTTAGTCCTTCATCATCCAGCACAGAGAAGACGAATTAAAACACAATGTCTTCATTTAGATGAGAAAGATAGTTGTGGGAAGCCTAAGCACAACATTTTTATTGAAAGTGCTAAAAGATAAAGGACTTGATTTACAGAGTTTTCCCGCCTACATATATTATAAAATGGGATTATGATGAAATGTCATGTTAATGTAAATCCATATATGATATTATCTACTATCTAACAACATTAAATGTTGTTTTTAGTGACCTAAATATCTATGAACTATTTATTTATAGCATGTAAATAACTGAACCTTTACCTATGTATTACTGGTTTAACATTTGAACAACTTTAAAGTTAGAAATAGTTACGACGTATTTCTCACGACTCATTACTAACTTACTGCTTTCATACGACCGTTACTTATTTAATACTTACTACAAACTGACTCATACTTACCGTCATCTGCTGAACTATCTTTTGTACAACGAGCTTTAAGGCAATGTTCATGAATGAAGAATTCTGCTGATCAATGTGTTTTAATGAGTCAAGATTGAGTTATGAGCTTGTTTTTGTCTTGTGTCCATGGGCACAGCATGATAACGTATGTCATCAATTCCATATCAACAAATAAACATGACTACAGTTCAATACGAGTACAAACAATATGTGTATGTTGAGTATTTGTGTTGTGAATCTCAATTTGTTAGAGTAACTTAAGCAATGTTGTAACATACATCATACATGTGTCTCTTAGAAAAATGAAAGAATAATGTAGCATGAAGTAGCATTAGCATGGAGTAGAATATATGGCTTCAATAAAACTATATACAGTTGTTGATGACTTTAATGTCCACCAGTTCTAGCTGCCATCTTTCATTTCATCATGTGTGACTCTGTCTGTAGTTCACACATGGTTTCGCTTGGTATCGAAGGTATCACCCTCACTAACCATCATGATAAAAGCTGTGAAATGAATTAACCTATAATCTGTAGTTCTAAATAGTGTGCCTCTTGCATTTTCTTCATGCTTAGTGAGTTCGACTAACGGCGGAAAGTTTGCACAAAAACTGCATCAGTTGTGTAATTCACCCTGGAACATTCGCTGGGAGATTTGATTTCCACTTTGCACAAATGTTCTCATGTATGTGTCACATAAACACACACACACACACACACACACTCACACGCTACACAGCTGACACATTTCAGACTGCTGGTGTTGGAACGCTTCAAACAGAGGTGTTTAATGGCTGTGTGCAGAGCAACAACAACAAAAAAAAAAGAGACAACCTCTAAGACTGAAACAGAAAAATTCGCGTGCTGCTGTTCTTGCTCTATATACACACTGAAACGCACAACCACACATCCACTTCCTGTGAATGTCTTTTTAAAACACACACACACGACAAAAAAAATGTAGGGTGTTCTCCGTTACGCAGCCCTGTCCCGGTCACGCCTGCCCCACAGCTGAACTGCTGACGTCACAGAAAGAGAGAGAGAGTGACTCAAGGAAGAGGAGGAGGAGGCAGAGGAGGCTGTGCTGGAAAAATCGGTATGCCCTCAGCTGAGTGTGTGTGTGTGTGTGTGTGTGTGTGTGTGTGTGTGTGTGTGTGTGCGCACATGCAGAAGTGTTGGCTTGGCGGCGGGCCAAAGCCCTGAGCTCAGCATTCAGTAATTCACTTCCTCTCAGTGTGTCTGCGCCCCACAGCTTGCATAATACAGCTCTGTGCAGAATGGCAACCAAACTTAACTCCTTCACTCCCAACAAAGAGTGACACCAGAGTTTATCAGAGTTGAGCGAGTTAAAATTAAAGTTCTGGCTTCAGATGTGTCCGGTCAATTTAGACTTGAGTCGCTCTTTGTGTTACCATAGTAGTTCTGTGTGTCTTATTAGAATCCCAAGGTTTTCAATTTGTTTAGATGTTTTATTGGCTTTCTTGGGTCCATTTTTGTATAGCTGTTAGCCCCGTTAAGGGCTGTCTTCTGATAGGATGAAACAAAGTATTTACAATTGTTTGAGGATGGATGAGGAGATTGATACAGCTCTCATGTTCACTGACTTAATATGAAGCTGAGATAGAAGGCTTAGCATAAAAACTCCAGGGACAGACGGCTAGCCTGTCAGTCTATCTGACCAATAGTCTCATTTTTTGTAAAGGGTTAAACACATTAAAGTCGATGTGCTTGTAGGTAGATGAGTTCCCTTTCTTAAATGGGGGGGGGGGACAGCCAACCAGACTCAATCCAGAGTTGAACTAGGCTCTTTGTATTCAATAGCTTAGTTTAGCTTAGCATAAAGACTGAACATGAAAGGAAACAGCTAGCCTAGCATCAAACAAATTGTCAGGTTAATCAAATAGATGGAAACATTACTTAATGTTAAATAATATGTGGTAGATTTATAAGTGAGCTTTAATGACAAATTCCATCTTTTCCCACATTACGCCAACTAATGTACGCCAATGAGTACTTTTTTACACACAGACTATCGGCGTGTGGATGGATTAAACAACTGAATATGATTGATTCATGTCGTTTTTTTTTGTAAAATGGCCACTTTTTACCTGCTGGAGTTGGCATTATTCTCACTGTTTTCTACAATGTCCCAACTGAAACCCAACAGAATAGGATTAAACAGCCTCAGTAATCCGCTGACACAACAATTCCACCTTTATTTGTAAGTTTATAAGGATAATAAAACACTGTAAAAATGTCTATGATGGTATGGAAAGTATTTAATATAGTTGTCAATTGAATCTAAGACATTTTAATTACCTCTATGGCCCTTTTTGGACAAAAATATACTTCAATGGTTTCATGCGACTTTGGAGACCTTCAGATACTCTCAATACCCTTGGCTGGAAACCCCAGGTTTAACACTTCGCTCCCAATTAAGCCCCAGGTAGTTGACTTAAGCCGTCTCTATAGGATTCAGAGAGGAGGACGTCTCAGAGAGAGCGGAGGGGGATAACAGGGGAAGGGGGGTTGGTGTTTTTCTGAGGAGACCTTCAAGCTCGAGGCTGTTAGCAACTTCGCTAACTAAAACTGTAGCTGCAGGGGTCATTCCCAGCTATAAGGCTAAAAGACTACATTTAACAGGGCTCTTTACATACAAAAGAAAGATAGACCGACCTCCCTAAACTCCTGTACACACCACTGAGCCATTCAGACAGCTCGGCCTCCTAAGTGCACCAGTCAAGCGCAAGTGGGAGCTGCTCAGCTTAGTTGTGCATTGTTTTGTGTGTGAGTACTTCTGATGACAATAGGCAAGCTAATCTTCCGCCTGTCGAGATGCAGAAACACCTCTGGGGCAGCAGAAAGGAGAAGTAAACAACCAATCAATACTCAAAGTGCACTGATAACCATCTGTCCTTAATGTCCGCTCCAGATCGGCTTCCCATTACACTCAGAAGTTTATGGTGCCGTTAGCCTGGAAACAAGACGTGTCTGCAAACTGATGTTTTTGTTGGCTCTGATGCATCTGGTTCCCTTCTGGTTCAGAAGGACTTCCTTCTGACCTGATGTTGTCAACCACTCTGTTTTTTTATAACGATTGGTTTGAAACAATGACCTGTAGCTACGCTGCTAAGAATAATGTCGCTTCTGCTGATGTAGCACCATCTGAATCTTCCATCTCCTTAGTGTTAAATGAACTAACGTTTAAATTATTGCATGTAAAAAATGTTAGTAATGGATACAAAATCAAGTCAGGCTTAACATCTGTGCTTCATAAATTACATTTTGAAATGAGCTATCTAGCATAGCAGCTCATTTAAAATTTGCCTGGAAACTGTCAAGCTACTTGTCAGTGCTAACGAGCTACGAGCCGGCAGCTAACAGAGTAGGCCTTCTGTGTCAGGGGAAAGGGGGGTGGGTTTAAAAGTGTGCGTGTTATGATTTGCTGAAGGATGCACCTCAAATGAGGTCAATGAGGGTTATAGTTAACTAGGTCAATCTGTGCCCCTGGTAAGCCATCGCCAGCAGCTCCTCGCCGTTTAAAACCAACTAATCTAGTCTTTTACTTGATTTATGTGAGCCATCATTTTACGAGTTTTCTGCTTCTTCCTTGAGTTCAACAGATGCTTTATAAACTCATAAAATATCAAACTGCAATTGAATACACAATGAAGAAGACCTGCTGAAATGTATCAGCTCTGTCGGAAAAAAAACAGACCGCCTTGAGCCTTCATAAGAAATGTGAACAGTCTCATCACTCAGACAAGCGAAAAAATTTCCCAGCAAAAGCCACTGAAGATGCTTTCTATGGCTTCCATTAAACCGATCCTGAAAGAGACAACTCAGGCTCCAGTGAGCCCTGTCTGGAGGAAACTGGAACCTCCTTGAAATGACAAACTATTGTAGAGTATAGATGGACAAAACGCATGCAATCCCACCAGCATATTTACGTCAATGTTTCACCTCAAGTTTCTAAAGGGACTGAAGAGGATTTCCCCCTCTCTCTCCCCATTTAAGAGCATTGGTTTGAGTGCTGTCTGTGTTCAGAGAAATTCATTTGTTTATCCTCTGAGGTCCATCAGCAGGCCAGCCAGAGCCTCTCCACTCCAAATGCATTTGTTCCTACCCCAGAGATACAGCAGAGTCTCTATAGAGATCCTCACAGAGCAGCACGGCTGCTAATGAGCTATATAAATAAAAGAAAATACACTTTTATTTTTACATTCAGGCCAATATGTGAATATCCTCTGATTTGGATCTATATGTCAATAACTATTTTTTTATGGTAAATATGAAGCAGGATACTGTTGACTCAGCATGAAGACTGGAAGCTTTGGGAAACAGCTAGCCTTGCTCCAGCAAAAGACCCTCTGGAGGCACTTTAGAATTTCATTAATTGAAAGATTTGATTTGATTTGATGTAAAACATGGGGTCATGGTTTCACAGTGATTATTGGCTGGACTAATTCTTGTTCAGATGCAGTCACTCCTACCAGGCTAGCCGCTCTCCCTTGCTCTTAGGGTCCACTAGGAAAACTTCTCCCTTTCGTCCCCTTAAGCACGATTGCCCTGCCCCCCCCCCATTCCCCTACTCTGGCCTGCACTCACACTGTTCCAAGACTAACCAGGCCTGAGCAGGGTTACCTCTTGTACATAACATCCTAATACAACACATGAATGTCAGTACGTAATTATGAAGCCTTTAAGTTTACAAGACAGGCGAACTTGCACATCAGAGAACAAGTCAGAGAACATGACCGCTAATTTACTGACTTTGTGGCTCATTTTAGTCAGATACAGGAATAAAACTCTGGGATTTGTCGATTATGAAGTCTGTCCACAATGTTTACCCTTGCTTGTGCTCGTGCTTGAACTGTACTGTACCGAAGCAGACCTCTTCCAAGCGTGCCAGGGCCAAGGAAGTGTACCATGCTTGATCACGGATCTTAGCATGCGCACTAATCAAACAAACTGGACTTTAGGGGCGAAGCATGCTAATGCACGGTACAAATTGCCTACTGTGAGTGCGCCCTTAGAGACTAGCAGATAAACATAGTGGAACCTACAAAAGCTGATTTCTCAAGGGGTGGTGGGGACCAAAAATAGAGTGTAAAGAGAGTGAATATTGGACTTAATTTTGTCAGTTGGACATAAACAGGATTCCACATGGATTAAAATGTTGCTTCATAACTGCAGAACATGCAAAACAAGAAACTGTGGGCTAAAAAAAACCTTATTGCAGGTTTACAGTTACAACCACAACTACACAATAATATCTGTTTTAAATAAATAGTCCATAAAATGTGTGGGAGGTGTTGAGCTATACACATGTTGAGTTGTTAGACAAGTTGTACAAATTTACACAAATCGACAAGATAAGAAAACCCTGCAGGACACATGTCAGTGTGCTGTTCTGCATCTGTCAAAACACACACACACACACACACCTGCTGCAGGCAAACCAACAAGAGCTTCCCTTCACGAGCACCAGTGTGAACTTTGACCTCTGAACTGACAGCAGTTGTTTCCTTGAGGTCAGAAATAGTTTGACCACAAGAGTGTGTGGGTTCACTGTCAGCGTCTGTGTGTTGAAACTGATGTTGAAGAACCTGTAGAAAGTGTAAATGATATCTGTAATTAAAAAAACCCTGCATAAACCTTATATGCTGTATTTAAAATGAAAGGTACATTTGTGGTCTAGTCACACACAAAAAGTAACTGAAGCAAAGCTGCATTAAGCGTCTGAGCAGAAATAATGACTTTACCGCAGATGTGAAATTAAAAACCAATCATACCTGCCAGGGTGAACCACTTCCAGCAGGGGGATTTTCATATCGCTACTTTTACATATCAACATGAATACATGAAAATATGTGAACCACAAAATGCAAACTTACTTCATGTAGACACTGAGCACCAGACTGATATATTCTAACCTGAATTTGTTCTGTTCTTCAAATGTTGTTTAAGTAAACCAGATGTTGTAATCAGGTTAAAACAATTATTCAACTATCATTCAACCAATACGGTTATTCAAACAAACCTTATTTTTAAATCTTACGGGGCCTTTTTATTTCTTCTACCTGTGAGAATTTAATCAGGAAGTTAAAACATTTGCATTAGATAAGAAGACACAAGGTGAGCCATTAAATGTCGTACACCTAGAATAGCTCTACATCCTATTGGAGCCATTATCAGTCTAGGATTTATACGTTTTCTACTACAATACTTTTTTCTAATTTTTCCCTTTTTTTCCTTATTTGGAATTAGAGTACTGGGATATAGGGGGGGGTTTGTTATGCTTAACACAATGGAAAGACAGCAAATGTTTACTTTTTGATATTTGGCCTCTGTGCCGGTTGGTTTCCAGCTGAAATGAGGCACACAATCAAAAGAACAAGTTTACACTTTATTTTAGTAAAACTGAATTAAAGTCATGTTGGTAAAATAAGCCGACTGATGTATTGGTCAGATTGCACCCTGAATGCCATGTTTCATTGAAAGCAGCTATTTGGGCGCCTGTACCCTAGTGGTTATGTTGCGCTCCCTATGTACAGAGGCTATGGTCCTCATCGCAGCGGCCATTGGTTCGAAACCGACCTCAACCATTTGCTGCGTGTCATCCCCTACTTTCTCTTCCTAACATTTCCTGTCTCTCTTCAGCTGTCCTATTCAATAAAGGCAAATTGCCCCTAAAAAAGATCTTTAAAAAAATAAACATTTTGCGTTATGTGCTTAAAATGACGTATAATTAATTGGTTATTATTAGAATCGTTTTTGGTTAATTTGATGCATCTCCTAACATGATCCAGTTTACTGTGAATAAGCTGCTGTTTGGCAGACTGCGTCAGGACTCAGGGATTGTTAAAAGGCAGCCTTTGTCGACTCATTATGAATCTAATTTTAAATGCACATGAATCAAATGTGTGTATCGGTGTGTTGAACAACTAGCCTGACGACATTATTTGGGTTTGTCTTTGTCTGCGACAGCAGTTTAACTGTCAGTGAGTAAGAACAGCGAGAGGAGTAAGAAGAGGAGGTGGAGGAAGAGGAGGGGCCCCCCGCTGTCAAAACAGGATGCAGGTCACACTGTGTCATGGCCGTTCATCAAACTAGAATTACACACCCTTAGCCTTGTTTCTGTTTTGGCTAAACAGTTGATAAAGCTCTGCCTGTCAGAGGAAACGGCTCAGCTTCAAACACAGCAGGTGTGACTGGACTGACAGATAAACACAATCATCCTTATCCCTCCTCTTCCGCAACATTCGCTGTGCATGGTGATTTGAGTTTCTGCTGGTTTGTTACCTCCAACCAAACGGCCAGAGCTGCCTTGGTGTTCATTGTGTCCCAACCTTTGCTATCACTTGGAGTAAAAATGATCATTATTGGAGCACATCATTTCTTCTTTTTCTCATTCTGGTGGGGACTAAACATTATCAGTGAGGTAGAGTTAGTGAGTATTTTACCAAAGGACTGAACTTAACTTTAGAGTGCTTCACCAAAGTATTTTTTATTTATGCTTTACAGTTCTCATCCGCTACGCTTCAGGGGAAAATATTGAACTACTGTATATACTCCACTACATTCATCTGAACTGCAGCCATTGATGCCAAGTTACTTCAATAAAAAGGTTTTCTACTATCAGTCGACTGCTGATTTACAACTAACATCATTACAATGAAGGTGCAAGATGTTGCTTTTTTTTGTCTTGCATTAAATAATTTGAGTATTGTCATGATTGTCAGACAAAAACATCCTTTTATAACAACTTTGGTTTTAGAATTTTGCTTTTGAAATCAACTCAGATTACCATATGCGAGTGATTAACGGAATTATCAAGTTGCAGTACTTTGCCAGAGATCACCGATTTCCATCTCACATCTGTCACATCTGTCACATAGCAATTACTTGTATAAGTTTGAACAGGTGATATTAACAACAAATTTGGGATTTTGAAAATGTAAAAAAACACTAGCAAATCGATAAAGACCACTTTGAGTTTTCTGTTGTATCTTTTATCACTAGAAACACAGATTCAAGTCTTATCGCCAAGAAACTTTACAGATTGACTTTTATCAATCTGAAATCGGATTTGCGTATCACATTTTTTTCTTTCCTCTACACTAAAGCATTAAACATTGAAGCACTGAACCAGTGTCATTTGACTTGGAGTTTATATACAGGACTTGAAATCATATTCTCTCATCAGCTTCACTCACACACATTCATCTGATCATCTCTCTCTCTTTCTGCCTCGCCCTGAATAAAGTGCATTAAAGCTCAGTGGATACAGTTTCTCGTCGACATCACTCTGACATTACTCATATTTAACAGATGAAAACAATGAGTCAACCTGTAGCCGCATGCTGAACATAACCCTGTCTGTGTAAAAACATACCGAATGGGTCTGCAGGGCTTGTGGGAGCTTGTGTTGTCTCTGAGGTGTGTGAGGGTGAGATTTGTAGAGCAGGTTCTTTAGTGCCAGTTAAGAGCTGAGTCATACAATTAGATATTATAATTCTCAACTGAATTTTTAAGGTTAATGTCAGTTTTGTCTATCATGGAGTACATTGCTCAGCCTGTAGAAAAACTTTTAAATATAGTGGTCTGTTGCTCGGGAGTAATATACCCATAGAAACAACAATATTTTCTTTTTTCAGCTGAGTAAATGCTGGCCATTTTTTTTTAGCTTTGTCTTGAAGAAAACTTAAATCTGTCACCAATGGAATAAAAAAGGTCAAAGAGTACATTGGGTACGTTTTCATGTGAGGCAACATACTTTTTCAACAGTTTGCCTGCAAGGGTTTAGACAATGAGTCCCTTATCAAATAGTTTCAGGATGTGTCTTAAAACCAGGTTCTGCTTGTCTAAACTTCATCATGTTGTACCTGTTGGAGTCACCCATAAGAAGCTACACACCTGTGAGTCAGTGAAGGTCGGTGAAAGGCCTGCAGCTACGGTTGGACCAGGAAAACGAGCTCATTTGGTTGTTATTTCAGATACAGACAGCGACACAAAGGCGGAGCATGCAAAGAGACTGAATTATAGACTGAAACCATAGGAGATCCTCTTGTGTAGAGCTGAGGCACGAGGGCAGGAAGTGAATCGTTACAGGTCCCATGACAACACTACTAGGGGGCAAGCAGGGGCTTCGCGTTGTGTGACACACGGGCTGCGCACTTGATAATTTGGCTAAGCAAACTCTATGCTGGTTTCTCTCCCTCAGACAAGCTCAGGCGTATAGTTACTGAGAGCAGATGGCAAGAGCGTTATCTGGCAGAGCAGGTTCACATGCAGCAGGGAGGCTGAAATGTCTTTGTTCAAATTTACACTAAAGAAATGAATGATACTGGACTGTGTGCCCAGTTTGACATTGTTAAAAAGGAGGAAAAAACTGTTTTGATTTGTGACAACTGAGTGTTTTCCCTCCATTTAAAGGGGTCCACAGAGTGCTATTTATTTCCTGTTTAGACTGCACAACATCTGTCCCTCGAACACCTTCATCTTTAAGGTAATCCATTGTGTTTTAAACAAACGCTCACAAGCTAGGCTACATACCACGAAGCTTCAACACCCGGCAGTTTGACATTTCAGATAACCCACTGTGTTGTTGAATGTTTATTTCAACCGTTAACCTGTAGCTAACAATCAAAGTTACCCAGTTTCCATTCAGGTGATGATGCTAGCCAGCCTACCTTGCTAATTGTTAGCTAGCTGATACTTCTGGGTAATATTACTACAGAAAATGGCATCACTTAAATCATTACAGAAAGGAAAAAGAAAACCTGCGTTTGCAGACTGCTTGTCATGTGGCCAGTAAAACAAATGTCAAAGGTGGTTAGGTTTGTACTTTACTTGAGCTAAGCTAACTAGCCATAACTAGGAAAGCTTTTGCTACCTGCCCATTTTGCTAATGTGTTTACTGACTGCTCCTGGATATACTTTTTGAGTATATATTTCCTAAACTACTGAGTTATTAAATAGCTAACACTTTGTTTGCGTCTGTCCAGCACTAGGCTACAGAAGGTAGGATGGTTAGCTAGTTTTGGCATATCTCTCCCTCAAGGGTCTAATTGTAAATGGTAAATGGACTTGAGCTTGTATCGCGCTTTACTAGTCTTCTGACTACTCAAATAAGACTCCAAAGCGCTTTTACACCACATGTCACACCTACCCATTCACACACTGATGGCAGAGGTTGCTTTGTGACCATAAGAAGTTACTAATTCCATTCATACACATTCGTACGCCACAGAGGAAGCAGCGGGAGAAACTCAGAGATAAGTGTGTTGCCCAAGGACACATCGGACATGTGGCTGTAGAAGTTGGGGATCGAACCCCCGACTTTCCGGTTGAGAGACAACCGACTCAACCAACAAGCCTCAGTTGCCCCATGACGTCATCTACAGCTCTATAAGTGTGTTTAAATTTGATTTAAGAGGTAGCAGGCTAGGAACATTCATCTTCAGTTGAAAAGAGGAAGCTAGTTTGCCTTTGTTTGCACTGATTACAACTAACTGCTGAGTAAGTTACACCTCTCATCCACTAAGTGTCTGGCCAGTTAGCATTTCCTGTCTGTAATTCATGGGTTCAGTTAAGAAAGTGGAAGCCAGAAGCTCACCAGCTTGGTATTTATCAGACAACTGGTTTGGTTTGTTCCCAAAGCGTATAAGAAAAAAAGCTCCAAAAACCAAATGTACATGACCTTTTCATTAGGAAATAGAAGACAGACAGAGTTAGTAATTGGCTGATAAAAAAGTGGAGCTCTTTATAACAAAAGGGTAGAACACTCATTCAGTTTGCACCACTCAACACACACACACCTCAGCAAAAACAGTGTTATTTCATTTCATTTACAGGCCTTTTATTCATGAGAATCAAAACAAAAAAAAGAAGAAAAAGATCAAGTCGGAGGGTTGGTGGCAATGACCTCAGAAACTCGCTCACCGAGCTCATATGCTTGAAATGCTTGGAGCAATTCACCTGTTATTAACTGAAGAGCTCTGTTTGCAGAGCTGTGGAGGTCCGAAGGGCACTCCTCTCCAGAGACCCCCCCACCCTACACATGAGGCCCAGGGCTCCCAGGAGGCAAGGACGGCGGCAAGCTTCGACTTGTGGAGATAGCAGATAGGGTGAAGCTGGATAAAAAACTTGAAAGAGTGCCGCCAGAGAAGAGAGACCACTCTTCAGTTTGAGTAAGAAAAAGTCTAGGTTTTTGTATTTTTGTGAGACATTTACTGTTTGAAGATGGAAATGGTGACGCACATTCCTCACCATATTTTTTTTAATCATTTTTTAAATATTTTTGTTGGATTTTCATGGAACTAGTCATGAGAATCTTTTGCTGGTGAATCAAATCTGAAAGCAACTGTCTCGGGTATATCTACATTAGTTTTTTTTTTTTGTGTTGTAGAAGACGCAAGATGGGAACGAAACAGCATACATCCAGCTGATCGAGGGTGGACAGAGGTAAACTAGTTACTCCCCTCCTCCATCCTCTGTCCTCCTTCTCGGACGCCTCTCCTCTCAGTCGAGTTGAAGGTTAATGATGAAGAGATACGGCGGAGGAATACAGATCAGGGAGACATGAAGGATGTGGAGGGGCTGCTAAAACCAGTTTGGAGAAGGCTGTGGTGAGATTAAAAGCAAATTATAACCAAAAAAGACCAAACTTAAAAAATAAAATTATCCTACCAACTCACACAATCCCTACTGCTTGAAATACGCCCAACAGGGCATGTGGATTTAACCAATTGCACTTGCATTCCTTTTCTAAACAGACCTGTTGTGATTTTTTAAGGACATTGCTGAGCCTTTGAAGAACATACAACTATGTATTTTGGAGCCTTGTATAGATGTTTATCTTCAGAGTTGACCAAAAGGCTTTGAAGCTGAGAGCGACAAACAGGGAGAAGAAGACTCTCCACTGAAAACATAAAAGTGTATTTGTGCATCATTGGGTAATATTAACTTCTTCTTCTTCTTCTGTGTGGAACAGGAACAGAAAAAACCCCCCACAACATTCCTCTTTGCGTCTGACACTGACCCAGAAAATACCTGGGCAGAACTCCAAGACTTCAACCAGCAAAAACAGAAAAGCCCATGATCCGGTTAGAAAACCTCTGCCTCTGAAAACATTCACCTTGACTGAACGAGTCCTTAATTTTTTCAATGTTTGGTCACTGTAGCATAAAACCATTTTTCAACATGGCAGCTTTTTCCGATGACTGGTCTCTGGGAAATCAAGCCGAGTGTTCGCCCACCGCAGCTCCAATAAAAATTGATCTTACAGAGCAGGAGAAGACTATTGAAGCGCTATGCATACGCCATTAATGCAGATCAACATGCTACAAGGCCGAGGGAGGTGTGTGTGCGTGCTCTCTCTCCCTCTTCATACTTACAAAGCTTTGCATCATTCAATAGGTATACGCCGATTCATTGATTCTTCATAAAATTGCAGATGAGAGAGCGAGGCAGCAGTAATCAGTGTTTACATGAGGCCCGAGGCTTTGTGTAGGTATCTGTGTGTGTGTGTGTGTGTGTGTGTGTGTGTGTGTGTGTGTGTAAGAGATAAGACAAAGTGGGCTTTGAGGTTCTAAGCTCGAGTTTGATTTCAATAAAGAATGCTGACTTGAGCAGTTAAGTGTACGTACAGTATAACAGAATCAGCGATTAAATTAAAGCTGCTTTAATCCATATTTTACATTTTATAAATCAGAAATTACTATTTGAAAGAGTTCATTAAACCCACAGGGAATTATCAGCTTAGCTTGTAGCTTTTTAGTGAGTTAAGCTCTTTTTTTTTGGCTGCCTGACCCAGAATTTTACTCGGTTTGACTCTCACAGCTCTCTACGCATCCATGTCACCTGGAGCAAGCAGGTATCAAGGTGACGTCGGCCATTGTTTCGTGGATTACTGTTCTAAGTTCTAAAGTTGATCATTTTGGTTGATTATATTTTAGGTGAGAGGTTGGAGAGCCAACTACCTCGAGTGAGTGAGAAGGAGTGGTGATGTTTATATCCTGTGACCGGGTGGACGACCAATCTCTGTGGACATAATTAAACAGTTGTATTAACTTTTCCGTTGTCCAGGGTGTTCTTGTCCGCTCTTTTGTTGAGACTGTGGCTCTGTCGAACTACATACTGTATCATCAAATAGAAGGCCAATATTCCCATTATAGTGTTATAGGGCTGTCTCTGTAGCCGCAAAAATGAATTACCACGGTAAAAACAAGCAAACAGCGGCGAACGACGGCAACCGCCATAACCACACGTGAAGTCACTTCACCCTAATGTTCAGACGTACACAGTCCAACTACACTGCAGTATTTTTACTACAGAAGGACTTGATTGTTGCGCTCTAACTTCAAATGGTGTACATTAAGATGCACATATTTGTATCTTTTACTTTAGGATTTGAGTGTTTCTTTCATGACAGCACATTAAAAGTGTGTAAGCGTGACGGCAGAGGGAGTAATGCTGCTCCTCGCTGAATGGTCACACAGCCACAAGCATTCTTTTTCAGGGCTGAGCTGGTAAAGTTTCAGTCATACTGTCTCATTCCGGAGATGACAGACGTTCACCACAGACGCTTGGTGAGATTTCTCTGTGTGGTGACAATTTGCCCAGCTGACAGAAGAACCAAACCCAGCGCCTGAGCACAGAAACAGTCCAGAGAGCCTCTCAAATATCACATGACGAAATGTGAAGAAAAAACTACACAGACACAGGAGTTGGTGGACGTGCTGCCAGGCCTAAGTGACAGCAGACATCGGCTCTCTGTCTGTGAGCAAACGGGATTGCGACAGACTTCAGGGCTCAGTCTCAAATTCTGCACTTCAGTGAACAATCTGAGAGAAATGTGGATGCAGACTATGTGATCAAAATGTCAGGGCAGAGCTTGGATTGGTTAAAGGATTGAGGGTTTTGCTTTATTCTCTTTCAAACCTTGAAAAAAGTGAAAAATAACCAACATTTTTAAATTCAACTGATTTTTTTTTGGTTCAAATATTTGTCATTTCTGCTTGAAAAAAAAAAATCACTAAAATGATTTGTAGATTCTCCAAAAATTTGGCAAATGTGTTTCCATTCAATCCACAAGTCATCAAATTGAATTATGGTCGCAGCTATAACAAACAGATACACCCAAAAGATTTATTGTTTATACAATTTATGGGGCGTTTATGGCTAAAAAACAGTTAATTTAATCTCAGCATGGGCTGCAGTTATTTCAAAATCTTGACAGTTTAAAGTGGAGTTAAGAAATGTTGTTTTGGCTTCTTTTGGTAAGATTTTGTCAAATGTTGACCCTTAAGAGTAGGCTGAATAGGAGCGTGGATTTAGCTAGGCAGGTAGAGCAGGTGCCCCATGTGCAGAGGCAAAGTCCTCAAGGCACTGGACTCTGGTTTGACTATCGGCCATTGACCATTCCATTTTTTGAAGAGGCACCAGTATTCATTCAGTCTGTTTTGTAAAAACTCACAGGAGCAAAGGCCAAAAAGATGAAAAAAAAGCTGCAACAACAATACGAAGAATAAGCTATTACCAGTTCCAGTTAGCAGATATCATAAGTTTAGTGTGTTACGTACATTTCTTAGGTTGCTGTTAATGATTTCTAAGCAGGTTTATGATGTCTACTAGACGCACAAAATGTTACCAAACAGCATGAGCTTCCAACACACACACACACAGCACTGTTCTGACCTTCCGGCTCCTCCGTTTACACCCACCCCTTAGTCCAGGTTATGCTCTCTGTTAGTTTTATCATGTCCACTTACAGATTGAACAACTTCCCCTCACCCCCCTCGGTGCATTTTAAATTGCAGACGAAGGGTAACAGGGGAATTATCCCAACCCTGAATGTTCTATTTATAAGGGGCTAATGACCGCAAAAAGCAGAGTGATTATTAATGCAAGTTGAGAAAATTGAACCCTTAAAGATTTATAGCTTTGTAGCCTTTATGAGCTATGTGTCATAGCTCTCTGATAGCTCTCTCACTGCTGACTGTGTTGATAAGTGGGTCAAATCAGTGAGTGGGTCACACAACAAAAACTAACTTCCTGATGTTTTCCAAACAGGGTACCTGCTCTTTAACCTCAAACAGGTTTAATCTGACTCCACTCCGACCCTGTGTAAGCAAGTTATCTCACTGAGGCTTTAGAAGTAATCGATTTATAGGAAATGAGTCTAAATTAATGTAATTGTGTTCAAATACATTTAAGCACACAACTAATATGGGGACTTGTTAGCTACATTTATAAAACTGAAATGATCTGTTGAGGGACTTTCATCCCTTTCTCGGCAAGTGAGTGAAGAGGAAAGAGGGAGGAGGGATTGACATTCTTCAATTCCAGCATACTAACAGAATTGACTTCCTTGCGACCTTTGACCTTAACAGCAAATGGAAGCATATGTGTAAGAGATAAGACACAGAGAGACGTTGTATGAGGTTTGTTTGTGTATGAACTTGACCTCCTGGGAAGGGTCCAAGGCTTTAATGTGGCCTTTAGGTAACAAGCATATGACAGCATATGTTTACCTTCCACATATAGAAGCCATGTTTGTCCTCACTGATGTAAATGTGATGGTGCACATATATGTTTGCATGCCCCCCCCCTCCTCATCCATTCTGAGGCTGTGTTAACGATGCAGGTAGAGATTCCCCATCTTATAAGCATGCTCAGTGCACACACAAACACTGCAGCCTATACTTTAACATGTCGCTAAAGCTCATACTTCACCCTAAACATATACCTCAAATGCATCCACATCAAGTCCAAAGCTTCAGTGTCACAGCAGCAGAAGTCACCTGGTGTAACGCCTCTCTCTGCTAAGTTTTACGGTCAAAGTCACGGTGCCATTTTTGTTTTTTTTTGGAAGTATTTATAAATAAGAAGAACGCCATCTATGGAACAAATCACATTGTTTATCTATTATGACTTACGGGTGCTGAAAATAACAGCACTGCATCTACACTACAGTAATTTTTCAGCTGCAGACTTTGCGTTGAACCCGATTGACTTCACACCAGAGGAGCTCGTCTTCCTCTGTGAGATTAAAAACATCATCGGGGATGTTGAATCGACGTAAAGGGCCGCCTGCCTGATCTTTGATTGGTGAAGACTTTGGTAAAGGTTTGATGCGTGTTGAGTACTTTCATACTTTCTGTGCACTGTTTGCATGATAGACTTTCAATGTGCAACTTCAACTTTATGTGCATTGTGTGCATGATAGTGTGTGCAGCTCTGTTTTTGGCTCCTCAACTTTTTTATTTTGTATTTAATTGTGCACTGTGTGCTCTTTTTTGGCTCTCTTTGCTGCTGTAACACTGTAAATGTCTCAGTTGTGGGGTGAATAAAGGTTTTATTATCTCATCTTTGAACTTACAAATAAACCATTTAAAACTCAACATCACACTTTAAGCTTAACACTATTTATGTTTTCTTCCCTTTAGGTTTTTTTAAAACATTTTTTACTTCATGCGCTTTTAATATTGATTGCACAGAAATAAAAAAGGCAGCAGATTTCATCTTAAGCAGTAAGAGTATTTAAATGTATTGTGCACGATCAGTGAATTGGACTTTCCTTCTTCTAATTAGAAACTTCATTAAAATGTTTAAGGAAATTAAAATGACTCATTGCACAGAAAGCAACAATAAATGACCAGTTAGTAAGGAGTACTCACGATGTTGGAGCTGTGGCATCAGTAACAACTGCAAAACTTGAATTTGAGCCTATGTTTTGCATCTTTTATGAGTTTTGTCAGGATTTTCTGATTCAAGATTCGTGTGAGGATTATCTTCTCAGTTCCTGAAAAATCGCCATCTAAAAGAAACTGCCTAATATCCACGGAAAAAGTCAAAACCTCAGAATAACTCTGTTTGCTGCGATGCAAGATAAAAAAAAAAAACTGGAACAATCTAATGATTGATATTTTGCTTCAGAAACAGTTTAAGCGGCTGATTGATTTTCTAAAAACTCGTCTCGTCTGCCCATCCTCTCACCTCTGGTCACTTTTTTATTGTTTGATATTAAACTGCCTACAGCTTGAAGCACACTTTCTTTAGTATTCCACTTTGCGGCTCAACTTCAAATATGATACTTGCTACCACAGTGGGAATAAAGACCCTCCTAGTCTAAACTATAGAAGCTGCAGCAGTATTTACTGTGGTTTGCAGTAAGAAAAAAATTGCTTCCTTTATCTTTTCACTGATTAACAGTGAGGGTTTATTGTGGAGTGAGGGGGTCTATGCAGAAAATGTGTGCCACTTCATTTCCTAAAGGTGTGCTGCGAGGGGAAAAAAACCCTCCCTCTTCTGGTACAGCCCACACATGAGGAGATTACATCTTTTATTTATCACTAGACTCTATTTTTCCAGCAAATTCCAGACTGGGGTGCAATCAGCCAAGAAAGAAACCCTCCCTCTGTGTGTGTTTGTGTTACTGTTATTCCTCTTTGTAAGCATGTAGATTGAGCCCCTCTCCGCTCTCTGGCATAACAACCTAGATTCTTTTTCTCCCCCTACAGAAGCATTTCTCAATATCTGGGAATATATAGGACTCTCTTTTTGGCAGGACAGAGGCTGGTGTGTGTGTGTGTTGGGAGTGTGTATTCCCTGTGGCCCCCTCACAAAGCCCACTCCATCCTTTTAAAAGTGGGGGGTAGGTCATGCTGAAACTCAAGTGTTCAGATTGTATTACTATTCAAATTAAGCATGCAGAGTAATGGGATTACAGGGCTGTGAGAAGGTGGACTCACAGGTGACAGACACAATCAAAGAGTCCCAAATGTTAAAGTGAGCTATCTCAAATGCTGCTGTGATTGCAGACAAAAAAAAGAGACCTAAAACCTGAACCGATTGGCTGTGGATGGTGTGAATCATGGGCCCATTTAAAAAGAATACGCTTCCTCCTTCTGAATCTCCTCTACTTAACAAGGGAGTGAAAAGATGCTTTTGTTTGTGTTCCCTTTTCAGAGGCGACGGGAAGCTTGAAGGACACAAATGAACATGAAAATAGGAACAAAGTGCCAAACTCACAAAAGGAATGCCAGACATTGCATATGTGTGCTGACTGGGTATTAAAATCCTGAAGACTGGGGGCCAAAGCACATTCAAAATAGTAAGGCAATTACAAGTTAAATGGCATAAAATCAGATGTTATTGGCGGGGGAGGAAAGTTGTCATGCACTGGCTGTCAGCTCAGTGAGCATGTGTGTTTGTTCCTGTTTCACTTAGAAAAAAATCTTTCTACTGCACAAATAATCATAGTAGTAACCATAAACGCAATACTGCTTTATATAGGAAGGTAGCAGCAATGATTAAGTATAACTTGGACTGCTTACCAACTAGTTTCCCTCAGCACAATGTGTTCCAGGATAAATCTAATCAGAAGACACAACGTGCCTATTATCAATTGTGCCGCACAGAACAACTTATTCAAATGCAATGCATGTCAGTTGAGACCCAACCCAACACTGTTTGAGCACTTCCCTTATTAGTCAATACTTTTATGTAAGCATTTAAAACTAATGTTTAAAAGGCCTGACATGTGAGATTCAGCTTTAAATGACGGAAGTAAAAGATACAGATAGTGCAAATGTCTCCAAATGCATTTTACAGTCACGTCAGCTCCGTCAATTCAATGTTATGTTGGAGTAAAACACGGATAGTGTAGTTTCGGTGCTTTTCTGATGACTGACGAGATCCAAAACCGACTTCAATGTCTCATAAATGTGTCCACTTTCCTTAAGCCAGTAGCGAACAGTCGATCGTCTTATTTCTTAGGATTTCGAGGTTTGGATGAGATGTGGGTGAATAAGTGAATCCCTCTTTTGTTATTGCCAAGGCTTGATTTTCAACACAATTAATGGATCTTTTTTTTGTCTTTATGCACTGTGTTTCACATTCAAACCAGCCTCGAGCAAAACAGGATTTAAATGCCCCCAGTCACACATTCCCATTCATGCACACAGCAGATTTAAAGCCCCATTGTAGCCTCTCCTCTGCCGCCTGACCGCATCCCCCTTTGTTGTCAACCCCTATCACTTTAAATACCCATATCTCCAGAGTAACTTACATATAAAGCTTAATGTTGGGTTTCTTGCTGTTTCTGGCTGTTAAATGTGAGAGATATGATGTATTTCTGCTCATTTTACCCAGTATCTTGTCTCATCACTCACCGACTTGCAGTACGTTGTCCACGCAGCCACTCTCCAGCAGAGCGATGCCCCGTCGGAACGGTAGCCGCGTCTCGTCGCTGCTCTCCCCGCTACTTCCGATCTCCTCCCCGGTGTTGAACGACGAGTACATACATATCTCACGCTCACTCCTCGGAAAAGACCAATAAACGATCCGCCTCTGGACGGGCTCCGGGATTCGCTCGAAACGCTCCTCTACCCTTTGAAAGGGCCACTTCTCCGCGACTTTTCTCGCCGCGATGTCCAGCAAAGACTCCGGGTTCTGGGTTTTACTCGATTCGGTGGAAGCCGAGGCTCCGCACGGTGCCCCCGCGGCCCGCTGTCCTTGCTTACATGTTGAATTGTATCCCTGTCTACAGCAGAGCCGCTTGGCCGGGGGCTGCTGTACGCGCTCCGCCATGATAGCTCCACTTTAACGGCGACGGAGGAAGTCAACGTACCATATGAACGGGATAGGGAAGGGAAAAAGGTTACCCACGGTTTGATTGTTGGCCGTCTATGTCCAAATCATCCTTTTATGGAAACACGGGGGCGGAGCTTCCCCGGGCTTGTCATACCCCTTTGTTGACAAATTGAGAGAGGCGGGGCCTGTCCCGGAGTGACGGGAATTCCGGCTCTTTTCAGTGAGTCACATCTTTTGGCCCGGCTCAGCAGTATGAGCCAGCTCTTTCTGTTTCAAACTGGCTTTTAATTTTGTACCAATTCTTGTTTGGTTCTATTGTTAATATGATTTTATTTTCTGTTTTTTAATTGTCTTTTAATTCTTGCATTTTATTTCACTTTATTGTATGACATGTTATGATGTGAAGCACTTTGAGTCTGCCTTGTGTATGAAAAGCGCTATACAAATAAACTTGCCTTGCCTTGCCTTGCCTTTATTTGATCTTGCAAAATAATTGTTATTATTACAAGCATATAATAAAAAACACTTAAAATGTTTAATATGATTACAACAACTCATAACGTTCAGAATAGCATGATGTAACAATATGTTGGCATAAAAACCTCATGTTGATATAGGCCTACCAAAACTTAAAATTATATTTATTGATTAGCCAGATTCACTATTTTGGTTGCATAAAATGCAAATGCAAGATTCATATTCAATTCATAAAAATATCTACATATTAGTAATGATTTAAAAGTGAGATAAAGTCTACCAGATTTGAATAATTCATAAGTTTAATAGTGAGATAGAATACCCCTCAACAAATGTCTGTGATGTAACATTAATATGACAAAATGTATTATCCATTCAAAATGCTTTAAAAAAAACTAATACGATAACACAGAGATACAATTAAGGCCTGAATCGTACGGAACTAACAATGAAGCCACTCCTGAATTATGAATTTTCATTTATTAAAAAGGACAAATTAAGAGAGAGTTACAGCAAGTCAGATCCCCTCGATCATTTTCAGGAGCTGGCTCAGTGAACCAACTCGTTCTTGGATTACCCACGGCTGGCTCAGTGCTAAAACAGGACTGGAGGGCGGAATTCCCGCATGGCAGCTCTTTAATCCTCTGTGAGCCTCGTTTTGTTGCTAAAAAGAAGATAAATTTGATAAAAACCGAAGGTTTATCGCGACCTTCATCGCTTCTAGTGTGTGTCCGTTTACATTTTGCTACATATTAAGAGACCAGGCTATCTGCTTTGTTTGGCGTGAAAGCAGAAAAGCCGGACTCGGTAATGAGGCCTGTCAACACCGGAGCCTCGTGGTTCAGTGGGGGAGGGGTAGTGAACGCAGCACCGCCCCCTGTGACGTTGAAAGGCCCGCTGGAATGTGGGTTTGTTTAAAGAAAACACAGCTTGATGTGGGAATAAAGCACAATAAAGAAATGCCTCTGTTGAAAGAAAGTGTTGACAAAAAAGTGGCGATCATATTCTAATGTTACACAAATGACTATTAAAAGAAGCATTCCTAGTGAGAGCTATTAGGCCACTTAAATAAAGTACACTGAAAAAAGTAGTGCTTAACCTTCCGGGTCTTCGGGTCAAATTGACCTGTTTTAAAATTCCAACATCAAGGAAAAGCATGTTAAAATAATTGTTTCTGTATGAAACTTCTTCTGCTTGGCTCATTTACTGTATTAAACATGTGATGTGAAAATGGTGCATCGACATATGCTGCTTTCCATTTGATCTCAGAAGTCAGAAATTCCGAGTTGCTGGTCTGATACATCATCAGGAACACCCCCTGAAGTCGGAATTCCGACTCAGAAACTCAGAGAACCTTCAGTAGCCCGAGTTCAAATCAAATATGGCTGCTACGTGCTTCGACAGGGATGTTTAAATTGTAACTGTTGTGTTTATTTTAGAGGTTTTTGACACTGGAGGCTGCCACTTGTTGGGACTAAAGAGCTGAAGTAGGATAATTTAATACTGTGATACTGCTCGGGTTTGATTTTCTAAAGCCAATGATACATTTACTAACTTTTTTATCAGACAGACGTTTTGGTATATGTAGATAATGTATGGAGTTTTTACAATTTGTTAAAACTTTTATTTTGCTGCAGGAAACAAGGTTGGTGAAAGAAGTGAGACTAAATTATAAAGTAAATGAGGCTAAAGTAGCTAGAAAGCCTTGTGATGATCCTCTGTGAGTTCCTTTTACATTACCCAAAGTTGTCTGATTCAGTGTTAATTCGAGCCCGATTGATTAATGGAGCTAATCTGGTCTCACTGGTGTGTTACAGCCTGAGGGTACACTAAATTGAAAATGTGACGCAGACACAGTTAAACTGAAATGTATCCTGGAAAGTTAATGTGCCTGGGTTTGGTTTAACAAATGCAGAAATGTTAGGTTGATGAATGAATGGGACCAAAACTTGAACCCCAGCCTGAAAAAATCATTTTATATGTTACATCAGTCTCCCTCAAATAAGACATTGGTTTATTGGTTTGATTTACTTCTTTATTCTGGCCTCTGTTGCCCAACCATTGGTCAGGTAAGCAGAAAAAAAATATTTCAAAAGGGATTCAATAGTGGAAAAAGTCTGGGAAGCACTGGATTGTAACAAAAGCCAGGGCTGAACCACAAAGCTTTTTTTCCGGCAACATCCAATTCACACTTGAATTTCGAACACAAACTCTTAGATATACTGTCATTACCAGCAGCAGCCTCAGCAAAGGATGTTTGTCCCCCTTTGATCAGCATTGGGGGAATACTTAAGTCCTGATTTCAAACATTTCTATTGATGCATAAACTCACATTTTGTCACTGTAATGACTTTATCTGTCTTTTTTTCCTCCATGTTGTCTTCTCTCAGCTACAGTACCACCTCCTGCTGCTGCTGCAGGACAGAGTGATCAGCAGCCTCATTTCAGCACATTGCTCCATGCTGTGTAAATGATTTAGGCCCCCTGGTTGAAAATCTTTACTGTTGTCTCATTTCCCCCTGCAGACGATGCAGTTGAAGCGCAGTAATGACTGAGCCTATTCGCTCAGCGTGCTGGAAACAGCAGGAGGGCTGAGAGAGGAAGACAGACACAACACACTGCAATGAAAAAGCCAAAGACACGTTCCAATAACTCTGTTTATATTCATTTCGTATAGGCATTTCTTCCATTTTATTACATTTAAATTTCAGATGCTCATTATGTAAATACGGTTCTTATCTTTTTCTTCGCTGACAGTGCACACATTTCATCAGGACACCTCATTCATTATTGGAGGCTGTGGCTGTTTTTTCATCGTTCTCAGCTTTAGCATGTTTTTATTTTAAAACAGAGCGGTAAAATGGAAAAACAATATCTGTCCAAATGAGTGTTTCAAATGCATTATAAGAAATAAACATCCTTACAAACACCTGAAAACACATCTCATATGACCATGCATGTATTCAGTGATTAGATTTCCAGTGTGGAGGGTAACAGATTGAGTATTGTTATTGTCAGTCTTTACTAAACATAAAAACATTTATCTCGAATCAGAAGAGATCATTTTAGGCAAATGTATCAAAAACAAACTTATTTCTGCAGTCCCTGCAGTCCCTGTTTCCAAGTTCTTGCTCATGGTGTTCTCAAGTTGGGTCAATAAAACAAAGAGTGCATGTTTGAATAGCTCTTTTTGTAAAGAGTCCCCAAATATCTTTTGTTATGATTTGACGCTTTGTGAATGGAATCATAGTTGAACAAAATTATTTGAAGGAAAGACCATTAACTAAGTGCTGCAATATTCTCAGGGCTGATGTATTTGGTTTTCTTCAGAAAAAAAGGTAATTTTAAGAGCACAACAAATTATTTTTTTGCAGTGAGGTGTTGCGTGTTAAAATTGTGCACACAATTTAAACAGACAGTAGCCTCCTTTACCTTGCTTGGCTTTACTCCCTTGTTACGCTGCTATCAATGTAAATGTCAGAGGTGTAATGGTGGGGCAAAGTCGTTCCGGCACTGAGCTGGCATCAGAAACAGATGCATAACGGTTCAACAGTAAAACGCCAGCAAGGCAGAACAGCGGTGTGTGAGTATAGAACCATAGACTGTAAATATTAATGGATGTAGCCTGAGTGACGTCAGCCGTCTGTTATGGCAGGGGGTTCCGGTGGCTCATCGGCAGCCGCCATGCTGGAAATGCTGTCTCATCCTAACAACAGGCTGAGAGCTGGAGCGCCCCGGTAAACATGCTAATTTCTGGGTGGCTGTGGTGTGTATGTGAGTTTCGGGGCTCTTCCGTCATCGTTACAGTTGCTAACGTTAATATTAGACTGACTTTTTCTTGCCACTGTAATTTTGCTATATGTTGCTTAGTGCTGTGCTCATGGTCTGCCTGAAATTTTCTTTACTATCCATACTAGCTGATACTCTTACATAAGCCGTTTTCAAACATGCTTTCCTTAAAAATCTTAATACACCCCCCGAAATCTTCTTTCTTGTTGATACATGCCACTCACAGTAGAGGCTTTGGCAATTGGTTTTACCTTATTTCGGCGTCAAATTTTGGCTTCTGTGTTCACACAACTGGAGAATTTTTCAGTAATTTTGTGCATTTGTAAATAGGGCTACATGCCAACTCCTTGATGGTATAAAGTTCCACTCTTTCTGACACTAGGGTCCAAAAATTCATTATTGGTTGCATTAAAACATACTCGGAGGAGTCCGATTTTCACTTTGTGGTATACTGTATATGTAACATTTTTCAAACTTGTTTTTTGCTAGACAAAAAAACTTCCAATTCACTGTTACTGTGAATTAGAAGATCAAAGATAAAAGATACTCATTATTAATCCCTCAATGGGAAATTCACTTTAACTCTCTTAGGAGCCATAAATGAAGGTTAATCGTTCCTATTGTTTACGGTCAACTTAAGGTTAGTGATTGGCGTTTTCACCAGAAATGTTTGTGGCGATGGCAGTCATATGGACAACACTCCCCTATTCACCAGGATTTTTTGGCTTAGACGGAGAGAGAGGATGAGCCTGGGAGCGGAGCTGTTGACCACCACACTACACTGAATTACAATCACACGCAAATATTATGATCCGGTAACTGCTACCAGTTGTAATTTCATGTGTTGTTGAATAGACCATACATCTTTTTGCAACAACTCTGTTATTGAGTCATGCTACCCACACATATGTTGCATAGAGTAATCTTGTACCATACACCATTGCACTTTTCTAACCAAGTTAGAGCTCACTTAAGTGTATGCTAACCCCTTGCATCACCAGCTCTTTACGCAAAAAAAACAAGATGTCAGAGGCCGAGAATTGTTGTGTGCAACATATTAAATACAGTTTACATGAAGCCCATGCAACATTTCTTGCATCATGCGGCAGCACATTTTAAATACTATTAGGCATTAATAGGCAAGCTGCAAGACTCCCATTAACATGATTTCTATGGATGGACTTTCTCTGCTCAGCTAAGATGGCTAGTCCATACTATAATGACACTGGCTCACTCCTGGGGATAATCAGATACACACACACACACACACACACACACACACACACACACACACACACACACACACACACACACACATACACATACTCATTTGCATTCTCATCAGTATGCATGAAATTTCTGGCTGAACTTTAATACCCTAACTGCTGCATAATACACTTTAATGAGCGTAAAAGTGAGCATGACAATTAAAACTCGCATTAATCACTAAACGCTGAGGGGCGGTGAGGTGGGGGTAAGATGAGAGAGGGGTAGAAAAGGGAGGGAGGGTGAAGTAGATATAGAGCACTGGGGGGGGGGGGGGGGGGGAGAAACTGAAGTGAAAAATGAAGAAAGAATGGGTAGAGAGGAGCACAAAAAGGAGGAGAAAAAGCAATTGAGGTGAGAGCTCTCATGTTAGAGTGCGTAGGAGCTTGAGGAGGCATCGTCACAGGAACAGGAACAACAGATTAATTGTTTTGTTTTGTTTTATCTTTGAAGTGTGTAGCATCATTTCTGCCCCCCTTCCTTCCTCTCTCTAAAGACAGACAAGTATCCTTTTTCGTAGTGAGGATCAGAATACCTCCTAACGGAATATAAACTGGTAATTTTTGCACCTTCAACCCTCCACAGAGCTGCTCCCCCTCTTTAGAAACAGATGATTTGATAATTTGGAGGTTTATGAATATTCAGGACAGAATTTCACACATGATCTCGTTTGGATGTGTCTCACTTCTGCTCCCCCCCCCCACTGCACAAGGAACGACACAGCCAGGCACAGCTTGATATTCTACTCTCTGGATAACAGAAATAAAATGTGACAATTTAAAATGATGTGTGCAATACTGATAGAGTATAGATCATATATATTTTAAGAGAAATACTCAAGCGTATAATCCATAGTTGTAGTTTTGGTGTATTGCTGTCCTTATTAACATCTTTATTCAAACTTAACAACAAATAAATCAATACGAGTCAATACATTGAAAAGAAAAAATACCTACGCTTCAGCTTCAGCATATTTTATATAACACATACTAAAAGGCATCCTTACATTATCCTTACATTATATACAAATTAACAAATTATTTAAAAAAAAAGAAAGACACATGCTCAAACACACAAACAGATTTTATCTTGGAACTATTGCTCTCATGACCCCTCTGATTTATCTTGTGATTCTTCTTAATGCCTGACATTAAAGCTGGAAACCACTCTATAACCACTCTATAAAAAATTACATAAAGCGGTTTGAGTTTTGTTTTTTAACTAAATCAGACAAGACCCCAAGCAAACAAATTCAAACAAACAAACTCATTTTGTTGTCTTTGATCTTAAAGGCATTTTTAAAATAGCGCATATGGGACTGAAAGGACACTTTAACCAAAGTGTGACCTCTGAACTTGATAGATCGGGTGTTTTGGATGATGAAGATCGGGTGTTTTGGATGATGAAGATTAGGTGACTGTCCAGTGAAGAAAGCAGCAAACTATTTGTTTAAGGGCGTTTTCACACCTATAGTTTGTTTCCTCTGGTCCGAATCAAGGACCTATTTATATCATTGTTGAATAATGACCTCAAGTGTTGTCTGTGTTCACACAGGGAAATTGACATGCAGTCAAAATGTGTTATGTGCAAGGAAAAGGCTTTCTGATTAGGATCTGGTCAGAATTTCATCCCAGAAAAATCCCGAAAGTAAACAAAGGGTATTTAACTCCTGCCTGACTGTGGCTGCTCCAAAGTCACTTTCCTATTTCGGACACGGATAATACACAGATTGATGTTGGCTCTGGGCATTGTATTTGATATTGTTTGCATTACTCACTGTAGACCAATGTTACAGTTTGAAAATGAGGCGCAACTGAGGCTCAAAAATCGGATCATTTCCATGTTGATAAATCAGTCAGAGACCATTGTTTTCTAAGGACTCTTTTAACTTTTAATTAATACTGTGCAGTTTGCAGACACATATACAACACACTATCTTGAATATGAATACTCTGCTGCCTAAAATACTGTATTATGCATTTGTGTTATTAAACGTTTACAAACTATACAGCAATTAAATATCAAGATTTCTGCATTCACAGGCAGACAGAGGCAAACACACACAGCTAAAAGCAGAACAAAGAGGACGTGATGGTTGCTTATGTGTGTGTATGTCTGTGTTAAGTACATGTGCGGGTGTGCGTGCCTGCGTGCATGCATGTGTAAAAAGGATAATAAGAACTCCATCTGCATTTCCATAAATCAGAGAGGCCGATTTGTTGTCACCCAGTTGAGGGGCCTGAGAGCACGGCCCCAGGGCCAATAGGCATTATAAAAGTGTATGTGTGTGTGTATGTGTCATTGTAACAGCAACCACATCGAGGAATTGTTGGCACCTGCACATATACTTTGTATGTTGCTCTGTGTGTGCCTCCTTCTTGCCTCTGCTCCCAGTCACACTGAACCACACAGGTACACAAACCTTCAAACTCAAAGGCAAAGGTAATCGATCACTTTCAGTGTAAGAGTTCTGATTTACAAACACTGCGTTTGTGTGAGTTTGCTCACGATCACTGAACACAAACTCTGCTTTTATTCAAGATGACCACAGCAAGAGGTCATACACACACTGAACCACAATCCTTAATAATTCATGCTGTAATGCTAATATGATTCTATTAATATAATAATAATGTAAACTATGTAGCAGACATGATGTTTTCAAATGAGCCGTCCGAATGAATAATTGATTGCATGAAGCTGGTTAATAAATGTTTTAATAATCTGTCTCCTCTCAAAATCTATTAGTGTAATTCTGACCAACACAGCTGAGTTCATTCACAGCACAGACTGATGCTACTTGACGCTGATCACTTACACTAACTATTTGACATCCTCGGTTTCTGTTTTTATTTTTGCAGCCAGTTAAAATGTTTCAGAATTGATTGTCTCTACTCTCTGTCTGTATTATAATAACAACAGAGGAGTGACTGCTGCACAAAGCCACTTTTGTCTAATGACCTGAACAAATATTTTTCTCTTCAAGTGAAATTTAAAGAATTGATGTATAATTTTTGTGTCAATACTTTTTGGTAAAGAAATGAAAATAAAAACTCCGTAGCCAATTTAAATTTCAAAGAAAAGCAACTTAGAGAAATAAGCGTATCTGACATGTTTCAGTAAGATCCATATGGTCTAGATCTAGAAACAAAGCCATTAAATGCACCTCCGTCAAAAAGCTGTAATTCTCATCTCTATTTTACTTCAATAGCAGGTAAATCAGGGACATGAGGTATAAAATGAAGGGCAGGGGGAAAAAACTGCCCCAGAACCTCTGGGCATGTCACACAGAAATTAAAATTAATTTGAGAGTTTAACACGTCTCAGAGCCCATCATTCAACCCTCGAAATCAATTATGTTCTTTTCAATTATGAGAAAAAGTTTTAAACTGTCAAGTACAAAATCTTCTTCGTGAAATCTATGAGAAAGGTTAAAAAAGCTCTCCAAAGATGTCATCCCATGATGCTGTGTAGATGCAGCATGGGCGTTTGAAACTGTGTGTGTGTGTGTGTGTGTGTGTGTGTGTGTGTGCGTGTGCGTGTGTGTGTGTGTGCGTGTGCGTGTGTGTGTTCCCACCTGATCTGATCCAATGGGTTTGCTGCGGTGAAATTGATCCCTGGGATGCACCAAAAGGCCCGAGGAGCCGAGTGAACAAGGAAGAAAAAGAAGAGAGCAATCGCTTTCTGTTTGTTCTGCCACTAAATAATACAGAACGAAGACAAGGCGGCAAACAAAAGCATTTGTGTAGCGAGGAGCAATACTGGGGTTACCAACTACTGAAATTACAGATGAGAATGGAAACATCTTTTCTTTTATTTGATGTTAACACTGATGGGAGACAAACCAGCGGGGACAGAGGCAGAGAGGAGTCTTTGACCAGTATAGAAAGTTAAAACTTGCTGGTTACTAACTGGATCTGCTCCCAAATGGGCAGAACTTTCTTTTTTTTTATGTTTACCAGCATAAAATATCCCCTAATTTTTATTTTTTCACGCTTAATTGCATTGCTCCAGGCAGAAAGAAATAGTGATTGCATCCGAATTCCCTGAATGTGATTAAACATAAATGTGTAAAGTGGCAGCAGGGAGATTTAGCCCTGAATAATTAAGCTGTATTATATTGCTGTAGGAATTATTCCAACTTAAAATGCTCATTTCAACTTGCATGTGTTTTTTAACATTCATCCGCTGGAAAAAAAAATAATTGAAGGGCCTGCATGCTGCTGAATATTTCATTCCCCTATGCCCCTTTTTTTCCAAATATTCGCAGGCTGAACGATGGCTTTTGCACCCAAAAAAAGAAGGATATGAATTTTTCAGGCTTTTTAAATAATTAAGCCCAAAGTGTTTGGGGCGGCGAAACCCTGATAAACTAATCTCAGACGGAGGAGAGCTAGGGAGAAAGGGTCTGAGAGGGACATTAGGAATTTATTATTTTATCAGCGGCTATTTATTATTAACACAGAGAGATCCCATTAGCATTCATAGACAAAGGGACTCCTGGGAGGATGCCCTGTGGAGCTCAAGGTGATACATTAAAGCGGAGAAGTTAAAGGAGGTGAAGTGTCCGCTTCAGCTGCCCATCTGCATGTCAGCTAACAGCTTTCAGGTGCTATTACTCAGTATCTGCTATGGTGGATTTTAAGAGTGGATGTCAGGTTCAGGACGTGAAAATGAATAGCTCAGACGCGACAAAGTCCGGTACTAAAATCCTGATGTTAGCTTTCACAATGGACACTGTTTCAGGAATTTTTTTACCTATTTTAACACAAGATATCAAAAGCTACAGTGTAAGTCATGATAACATAAAATTCTAAGTTAGTTTTACTTCAAGTCTATGAAAATGATGTGTTAACTCAATATTATAAGTTTATGTCACCTCAACTAATTGAAAGTTTTCCAACTTTGAACTTAAAAATGTTGCAGAACAATCTCTCCTTACTCGCAGAGAGAGGGAGGGAGAGAGAGCTCGCGAGTGTTATGGAGTATCCCTGTGCTTTTAGATCTTCTTGCAGTTTAAATATTTCAATATTCGGTAGCGGCAGTAACGGATGGAAAACTGACTTTTTCGGCCGTTAGCTAGCTCGAGGCATTCAGGCTGTAGAGGCAGCATTGTAGCAAGTGCTGCATTAAAAAACAAGTTCATCACTGATTGGCTGCAGAAAGTGAAAACGTCATATCTGCGACAATGTTTTGGTTAGTTAGGACGTTACGCTCTAACTAGTTAAGTTGTACCTTACGTCTCTGTGGCGCAACCCATCAATGACACAACTTAAAGAGCATATTGCAGGTTCATTTTTTTTGTAAATTAACACTTAACATTGTCTGATAATTGCTGTAGAATAAGTCAATTCTTGATTTGACATGTTCTACAACACAAAAGGGCAAACACTTAGAGGAGAAAGTGGCAGTTTTCAGTATAGCTATTTAGAACTCTCTTTTTTTCAACATCAAGCCATATTACGTAACATGGGGGACTTGCGTTCTCTGACTCTGCTTTGATCCGATGTGCAGTAGGTGGTAGTGAGTGAGAGTGGCCGGAGAGAGGTGGGGAGGGAGAGCTTGCTTACAGGCTAAACAAGCTAGTTAGCTCAGGGGTCAGAGGTCAGAGGAGATGAACCTATCAGGAGCTGGTGACAGAGAAGAGGATGTTGTGCTTTTATTTCACACTGTGATTATGTGAAATTCTCATCGGAGATAATTTAAAGTATAAATGTGCCTAATTTTACATTCCTGGTGTTCATTTTATTAACCATGGGTTTATATCTGGAGGAAGCATCTTTTGTTGTTACAGAGGAAACGTTTTATTTATTAGATTCAGTGAAACAGACAGTAAGAGAGAGAGAGTTCACTTTGATAAGCTAATCTGTTAAAACATTTACAACACAGGTCTGACACGCGTTGTGGGAACGTTGTGAGAACGTTGTGGGAACGTTGTGACCACGCGTTGTGGGAACGCTGTGACCATGCGTTGTGAGAACGTTGTGACCACGCGTTGCAGGAATGTTGTGACGGAACGTTGTGACCACACGTTGTGGGAACATTGTGGGAACGTTGTGAGAACGTTGTGACCACGAGTTGTGGGAACGTTGTGGAAACATTGTGGTTACGTTGTAGGAACGTTGTGGGAACGTTGTGGGAATGTTGTGGGAACATTGTGACCACGAGTTGTGGGAACGTTGAGGAAACATTGTGGTTACGTTGTAGGAACGTTGTGGGAACGTTGTGGGAATGTTGTGGGAACATTGTGACCACGAGTTGTGGCAACGTTGTGGAAACATTGTGGTTACGTTGTGGGAACATTGTGGGAATATGGTGGGAACGTTGTGGGAATGTTGTTGTGAAGCCATCGTTTTCTCAAAACAAATTCTCGATTCTTTGTGTGTGTTTGGGTCCTGTGTGTTGATACAGCATCTCTAGGTGATTAATGAATGGTCAGATCATAAAGGTGAGGTTGTGCTGAAAGAAATGATACGAGGCACTTATATGGTAAACATTTTTGATGTAGTATACATAAGTAAAATCACAATTATAGCAAAATGGCCAAAATATCCTCAGACCTCAAAGGGTTAATTCATGTCCAACTGCCTAGAAACCAAGGCAGATGATGTAATACATTGCCAAAACTAACACTTTTTTTAATTGATCTTGGCACGAATAATCATCTAGAGATATTTTAATGCATTCCTTGACAAAGAAAATGTATATATTGACACCAAGATTGACCTTCTAAGTGGCTTGGACGACATATTGGCACTTACAGATTTTACATGGCCGCCATCTTGGAACCACCATCTTGATGATGCGGCTCCCCCTCAAAATTGAAAGCTATGGTGATGGAGACTATGTGGAAAAAATGTGGTGCTTTTGTCCGGCGTGTCCCCATTATTCACAAATCTGGTCCTAAGCCGCCTGACTATAAGGTTTGAATTTTGATCCAAACTTTTTGAAGCACTTGTGAGCAAGATCTCAGACTCTTAAGCCTTTGAAGTCGCTCATATGAACAGAGAACAAGAAAAATCAAGGCGTGACTAGACAGAGAGGTGTCTAAGACAAAGAAAAGATCCGATATCTGTCTGCTTGATGGGAGAGAGCACAGTTACACTGATGGGTGAAGGAGTCTCCCTCTCCTCTCTTCAACTCCCTCTAGAGAGGAGAGAACAGCTGAGCGAGACATCCATACCAACCCCACATTTTAGCTAAGAACAACCAACACACACACACACACACACACACACACACACACACACACACACACACAGTGCACAGTCCGTGTTGAAATATCTGAAATGTAATTTCATGAGCTCGATCTTCATCCTGAATCTCTTAGCATGGTGTCAAAATAATCCAGGAGACAACATGTGACCCTCTGAGTGCTGAATCAGAAAATCAGCTACTCCAGACAGAGAAATAGCTTCTACTTTAACTGACAAATCTGTGCATATTTCAAGTCTTCAAAGCCTCAGTGCTCAGACTTCAACTACTGTATGAGGGGAAAGCCACAGGATTATCAGTTGATTCAAAGAGGAAACTCTGGACTCTGGAAGCTGGACATAGACACAGCAGTGCTTTGAAACAATGGCTAACAGCAGCATGCTAACATGCTCACAGTGACTGTGCAAAAATGCTCATTTTTATTAAGGTAAATATTTCTCAGTCTCAATCATTTGGTTTGGTCTGAACCTTTGTCAGTAAGCACAAAAGACCAAAGGAGACTGTGCTTTTGAGGTTGTAGCTCCAACATTTTGGAATGCTCTGCCTTTGGGTTTAAGATTTGTGGGCACTGTTGACTCTTTTAAAAAGCAACTTAAGACCCATTTGTTTAAACTTGCTTTTGATTAATCTGTTTTGTATATCGTTGAGATTGATGTTGTTTGCTCTTTCATTTGTATTCATCCTTTTGTAAAGCACTTTGTGACTCTGCTCTTGAAAGGTGCTCTATAAATAAAGTTAAAGTGGTTTCCTCATTATCTGTTCTTTGAGATAAATGCTAACAGCAGTGTGCTCTCATGGTCACGATGTGATTATGCTATGCAATTTCAGTTCACATAATACCAATTAAAAAACTTAAACAAGCATCATTAGCAGTGCGCTGCTATGTTTGCATATTAACATACTGTCAATGACAATGCTGTTCAATTCTGATCAGGGCTGATAATGTTTTTCATCATTTTAGATTAGTATGCTAACATTTACTATAATGTTAGCAACTAATTAGTGCTATATATGTGGTTTTAAAGCTGACGCTAATTAAATGGGAATGCCTTTTTGAAGAGTTAATAAATAAAGTTCAAAAAGGTTTGTTAATGCATATGTTTACTAGTCAAACAAAAACAAAATGGACCTGTGTGGAGCAAAAAATACCAATGAACGCAATGTGACATTATTGAGCAAAATACTGCAGTGGGCTATAAAATACTTGCAAGATAGAATTACATTTTTGTCCAAGGGGTACGAAGCTAAAAGCGGAAACCAAGCTGCAAACATTCTAAACTTTGCACTTGTTATATTTTAAAAATCAAAAGAGGGATTAAATAATGTCTTTTTAAAGTGTAATGTATTTCACTATCACAATTTAAAATGTAAAATTTAGTTCCTTCAGCGTACAGATATTGCACTGGACTGACACCTACCCTGAGGCAGTGTTTACAGACATTAAAAATGACTCCAAATAAATTATGAATCTTATTGCTGATGGTCTTGTTTGCCTTTTTAGGTCATAAAGAATCATCAGTAGTAATTTCAGTCTGTTTCATAAACAGCTAGAAACTCCTCACAGTAGCTTTAAAAAAGTTTTTTTTTAGTAATTACAATTTTGAGGATCAACGTCAAGACACATTAGAGATTTGTTCAAGCTCTACACTTTATGCATAAAAAAAAATCCTATTTTCATTATGACAGTATCATTTCTAAAGAGGCATAATCGGCAAACCCCTACTTTTAACCTGTGTTGTGCAGAGGAGCAGAGGATGCTGGGTAATGTCAGTGAATATGCCTGGAGGGGTGGAGCTCCTCTGTGGCCAAATACCCATGTCTTCTGTCACTCAAAAAAAGCCAGTTAACATTTCAAATTAATGGAAATAACCCTTAAATGAAGAATAATTGCCCCATATCAAAATTCAATTACTGTTAAGCCATGATGAAAGGCTGATTGGAAATTATGAATACTTTCTCTGACTGAGTAAGAAGACTGAGAGGTAAAAATGCAAGAACAAAAGAGGCATCACAAAGAACATTTTCAAAATGGATTTTTCTATTACATTATCAGCTCTACACTGTGCTACATTAATATATTTCATGAGATAAATGATCACTAAATGGATTAAAGACATTTAAAATGTAATCTCGCCAACAGTACTGCAGTCTTTTTCATAGAAAGAGAAATTACATATTGATATGGGAAAACATAGCAAGAAGACCAAGAGTCTGGTGAAAGACCTAGCGCTCCGAAATAAGACACTGATAGGTGCTTTAAATCGACAATAAATAGCATTTATGCTACTACTGAAATGCTAATAGCAGGTATAGTGAATGGGGAATTTGTGTATAACCTATAACCAGAGTATTGACATCACTGTCACTAATTCCACAGAAAAAAAACAGCTTCATTGGGTCCCCACCTCTGGATTAAAATGTATATCTCAATCCAATGAAATTATTCATCAGTTTCTGGGAAATTGCTGATGCAGCTGTTCCTCAGTACGTGTGCCACTCTTTTTCTGGCACTGACTATAACAAGGATTTCCTCTTAGGGACATTACTCACTGATTACAGTAACTACTCGCATCAAAACTGTGATTCATCCTTTTCATAAAACTACAGCTCCCTCTTCAGGATTTTGCTGAAACAAATTCTCAAACAACAGTTTAATACATACTGAATATGAGAAGAAATATGAATCATGCCCAAACCCAACCATTTTGTGATACAAGTCTTTATGGAATAAGAGCCAAAGTATACACATGGAGACATCAATGTGGCTTATATATTTTTTTAATATTTGGTCAATGTCACACTACTGAGATGATCTGTGACTGTCTCTCAAAAAAAAGACGTGGAGCAGCATTTTTCAGTTTAAACAGTTTGATGCTTTTTATTAAAAAGGGAAATTGTCATTATTCAATTTGCAAACTGAGTTCACCTGCAGCTGACCTCAACAGTGAGTGACAGCGTCTCTCTTCTAGTCAGACCGGACACGCCCATCTTAGATATAAGAGAAGAGCCTTTTGATCAAAAAGATGCTCTTTGATCAGCTTCCATCAACTCTTTTTTTAAATTCTCCTGTCTTTGTTTTATAGATACACAGGGAAGAGGAGCTGCCTAGAAGATGTAAATGTAAATTCCATGGTGAAACGCCTCTGTAATTAATAGAATACTGCCCCCTGGTGGTGATACAACATGCAACATGCAGCAAGTTGGATAAGAATGAAAACTGTCATTTTTGCAAAATTTTCTTGGAAGTGGTCTGGTAGATTGAAACCCAGATATTTCACTTTTAAATGTATAAGTTTGTAGGATGTTTATGTTGAAGATAGTTAATATTTTGAGTTTAGAGCATAGAGGAAATGAAGGATACCTGGACTTTTTAGATATAAAACCAATATGTTCTTTCTAGCCTATCATCAATGATTATTCAGGAAGTGGGCTGGAGATTCTCTATAGATTTTGTTGTCGTTGGTGAAGAGCTTGGCTTGACTTTGTGCTAATGTCCTATCCCAACATCAGGCTTATATCAATTCATGACGTTGGCCTGACATCATATTATGACATTTGATGGATGTCATTTCTGGCATTGAGATGATGTCATTTCCTGATGTTGGGCTGCTGATGTCATATCATGAAGTTGGACTGATGTCATGTTCCAACCTTGGGTTTAAGTCGGGTTTAAGTCGTATTATGATGTCATGTTGATGTCAAATAATGACGCCAGGCTGGCGGCATATAAAGACATTAGGATGACATCAAATAATGACGTTAGGCTAAAGTCATATTACGACATGAGACATCAAATTATGACGTTGGGCTGAAGTCATTTCACAACTTTAAGCTGATGTCATATAATAATGTTGGGCTAAGAAATGTAAAAGCTATTATAGCTTTATATTACGAGTCAGCTCATCAGAAAATATCAGGGGTTTGGGCAGAGCAGGTCAAAATGTGTCAAAACATCGCTCTGAGTAACTTATACTAACTTACATGAACACTGCATGCAACATAGGCTGTGCATTAAGCATTGCTTCTCTTCCACTTTCTCTCTTGTACAGAATTTAGTAATTCAATGGCTCTAGCGAATGGGTGGCCCATCCTACCCGAACTTGAACTGAATGGTCTTTAGAGAGTGAGAAAAGAGACATTTCCGCCTGTCAGGGTTTCAGCCATTGACCTGTCCGTGGTGCTGAACAGTTAGTAGGCACAGATTGACCGGCCGCAGAGAAATCCTCGTTACAAGAGACATTTTGTTTATAATGCAGACTACAAATAATATTCAAACAAGATATGTATGTGCCACAAAACAATTCTGTGAACTGACAAGAAATGATGAAGCTTTTGAGCATTTGAGAGAGAAAAAGATAGTCAGCCAGCCAGAACATTAATTAAATCTACAAAGGGAGAGGACCAGTCAGGGATTAAAGCCCTTGACCTCTTGGTAAGGCGGCAGTCCTAACACCACTGGCCTGATTTTCAGTGTTTGCCTGTTTAGTTTTTTTTTTACTTTTTCATTAAAAAATGGCCATTTAAAATCCTGGGCCGGACAGCAGTTGGCAGCGTCCTTTCCTCCACTTTGGCCCTGGGTCATCAGTCCCACCCAAAACTGACACCTATGTTTAAAAGACATGAGACTTATGTAAGATTTTTGTAATGAGTGATGGAAGAAAAGTTTTTAGGACTGGAAGTATAAACATGTCATAACTATTGGGACTCATGTTAAAGGCATGATGTCATGAATCTTGAGTAGAAAAGAAATGTAAAAAAAACAAACACTTAAAGCGCCGTATTCTGATTTTATTAAATGAATTTAATCAATTCAAATATAACAGCAAACAAAAACATAGCATAAGGTTTGAAAATAATGAGAAAAATTAATTCGGTAACCATAAAATGTGCACATTTAACTGAACAATCATGTTTTTAAGCTCCTCAAATATTACTCCAGAGCCAGGGGTTAGAAAAGGCTTTAAGCCAGTGTTTGAACAGATGAATCGATCATTATTTGTATTTCCATTGATTGTTTGGTAAGATATCAGATTCTCTTTGGTCAGGTTTCAAGATTCCCCTGATCCAGTTTCTCCTCGTTTGAACTGTAATTGAAAAAGAAAAGATCAATTTAACACCAGTCTCTGGAAGTTATCCTCTCATTCAGTGTGGTAGGTATATTTGATGAATATTCGGGTCTAGCAGATGGATTTCAGGACTCACCGTTTTCTTCAGCAAGTTTCCAGATTTGGTGAAGATGTTGGGCTTTCTTAGAGACAGTTTGGGGCTATGCGTGATGGTCTGCGACGTCGTCTGGGGCGGTGACAGTGTCTGAGGGTTGGTTTGGCTGGATGTGTTTGAGGAGGGTTGTGACAGTGAGTAAGACGAAGGATTTAAGAGACTTTGTGATTGGATTGGTGTGTACGGCTGAGATGGGACATATGGCTGAGAGGTGATGTAAGGCTGAGAGGTTGAAAAGGTTTGAGGAGGGGTGTAGGTGCTAGGAGTGTCGCTTTGAGGAAGTGTGTAGGTGCTAGGAGTGTAGCTTTGAGGAGGTGTGTAGGTGCTAGGAGTGTAGCTTTGAGGAGGTGTGTAGGTGCTAGGAGTGTTGCTTTGAGGAGGGGTGTAGGTGCTAGGAGTGTTGCTTTGAGGAGGTGTGTAGGTGCTAGGAGTGTTGCTTTGGGGAGGGGTGTAGGTGCTAGGAGTGTTGCTTTGAGGAGGTGTGTAGGTGCTAGGAGTGTTGCTTTGGGGAGGGGTGTAGGTGCTAGGAGTGTTGCTTTGAGGAGGTGTGTATGACTGGGTGTGCGATGGTGTGTAAGCTTGAGGCGGTAGGACTGTCGTAGCTGGTGCGAACGGGTTGGTGGGTGCAAAGCTCTGGGTGTTCAGGTGAGGCTGTGTCTGTGAAAAGGACTGAGGTACAGGTGTGGAGTCCAGCAGAGTGGGTGGTGGAGGGGGTGGGAAGCTATCCGATCCGTCCTCAGAGTCGGCGACGCTGGTCTCGGGGCTGTTGAGCTCGTAATGCCTCTTCCTGAGCTCCCCCAGGCGGACTCGCTCCTGCTCCAGCTGGTTCTCAAGCTGCAGCACCTTCACCTGAGAGGTCCAGAGAGCAGAACATCTTCAACGACAGAGGACTAAAAGAGACTCACCCCTTAAAAACTCAGCATAACTATTCTCTGGAATTCCCCTCTAATGTTTAGTAATGTTGTTTGTTCCATGAATAAAATGTGATAGGGCCCTTAAGGGTGTTCTCTTAGTGAAGAAAATAGATAAAATGCTTTCCGGTGTGCTTCCTTAGCAGAAAAACATATTACTATGTTCTCTTTAGGTCAGTGGTTCCCAACCTTTTTTTCCTTAAAGTCACCCCCTTGCCTGGCTAGAGGCTACCAAGGGTTAACTATAACCCTCTCAAACAACATAAAATACATACAACTGTATGAATAATGTTGGGATGTGATATCCTCACCTGCGCTTCCATTTCCTCTGTTTTCAGCTTGATCAGAGACATGCCAGAGAAGTCCATAACACCTGTGATGACATAAGAGTTCATTGCATTTAAATGTCCAATGACTGTTTGTAATATTATGTCGATGTTGCGTTCACAGCTTCCTTCCACTGCATGTCTAATGTAACTAGAGTTGTAAAATGTCTCCTCTCACCTTCGGAGGTCCTCCGCTGCCCGTGTTTGGTGGAGGTGACCACCACAGCAGCCATGTCATTAACGTGCCGCGATGCCTGCTGCAGCGTGCTCAGCTTCTTGTTGTTGCGATCAGCCTTCACCTGAAATTATGACACATCACAGCACGACTTAAGAAAATTAAATCAACACATGGATGGAGTAATAAGTAAAATATTTGCTTCTAAAATCCAGAGAAGAAGAATATGGTCCAATAAAATGAACATTTTCAAGTAAAACACAAGTACTTAAAATTTTATTGCAGAGGACCAGGAACCAGGTTCATTTCCCGCGCTGCCTTCGTGGGTGTTTTGTCACCTTTATGTTTGTGCACACTCATTATTCCACAGCACAATTTGATCAGTAAAACCCTTCAGTCATCAGAGCGCTATACAAAATGGCCTGTTAATGTTGTGATTTGATTTTGTACCTTTGAGGCGGCCACCAGCTGCGCCGTGCTCGCAGCGATTTCATGACAGCAGGCAATGAGCTCCTCATGTGTACCCTTTTCATCCACAAAGCGGTCAGCAGAGTCTCTGACAGTAACAAGGCAAACACATATGTACTGTTACTTTAAAAAAAAATGAAAAAAGTGTGATATTAAGGATAGATTTGGAATAACTTTTAATTGATAAGAATAAAATTGGCACTTACAGCAGCTGTGTGGCGCCCCAGCCCACGGCTTTGGAGGCGGAGATGAGTCCTTCTGTCCAGCATGAGTTCTTGGCGTAAAATTCTGTAACAGAAGCTGCACCCTGTGGTAGAGAAAATGTGTTGACATGTGTATATTGTTGAAACTCAACTGTTATTTCTGCTTTTTGCTTCAGCAGGGTTTTCTGCAGCGTTAGTCAAAATAAATCAAGATGTTATAAAACTACTAATTTGGAATTTATTCCCTTTCTCAAAGTCAAGCCGATCAAAGAATGACCGGAAAAATCAATGAAAATTAGGGACAGTACGGCCTGCGTTTATTTTTTCTCATTCAAAAAGTCAGCAAATCATTAGTTCTCTGTGAGTAAAGGTTAAACTCAGAGTGACTATTTGTTGAATTAATCAACTTAGAGAGTTGAGTCCAAACAGATGTCCCCACAGGGACTATATAGTGTATCGTATCTTATCGCATCGCTTTGTATCGCATCGCATCATATCGTAACATATTAATTCGTATCGTATCGCATCACAATGTATCGTATCGTATCGTATCATTCTAGCAGCTGTACAATGAGGGTTGATTTGTCTTTTGGCGAATACATGAAACTGTATAAATAAATAGGTATTATGACCTTGTAAATGTGTCATATATTTCCAACTTCACAAATAAACAATGCTTTTATTTTGAAATTTGATATTTAGGTGACAATATATCATATTGACTCACCCTTCCTCCTTCCACAATGTCTTTTTGAAGGTCAGTAGAAGCTGTCACCAGCATATGAACAGCCTGGAGGCAAACGGGAAGAGCAGAAGAAGTTCTGAATAAAAATGATTCTAAGTTCATAAAAATATATCTTATGGTAGACTGACTTTTTTACCTTCATCAAGTCTGAACAGGAACCCAGGATACTGTGATGTACAGAAATCACACAGGTTAGAGCAAACAAAGGGAAGGAGAGAAGCTTTATATATTATGTTTTTAGATGTTTGTCTCACCTCTGGTTGACCTCGAGCTTAACACCACTGGTGTCTCTCCTTGCCTGATTCAGAATCTCCTGTGAGACAAGAATTGAAGCAGAGACATTAAGCATCAGCAGGAGTTTTGTAGTTTGTGAAGTGTATGTGAGCATTTCCTTACATCCATTCGCAGCACCGCCTCTTCAATTGCAGTTGATGTAGCAATCATCTCTTTATCTACCATTGATCCCAGCTCCTCCTTACGCACATCCTGACCTTTTGGACGCAACTCCTAAACGTAGAACATGCAGTTAGATTTTAAACTACAGCTGGAAGCAAAAGTACTGAGATGTATAGTCGTATACCCTCAGAAATATGTGGAAAAAAAGGAAATGTTTGTTTTACATTAATTAACCTTTATTCAAAATGTCACCTGTTAAGGATTTAGCTCAAAGCTTCTTTTGTCTTCTTACTTAATGGAGATAAACATCAGTCTCACCTGTGCCAGAGCGAGGAGCCGTTGAACGGTGTAACGTATCGCAGATGGATCAGCTCTGGGTAAACTGGCCTGAAGCTTCAGATCTTTCAGGAACTGAAGGCAGTGATTCGCACAATCCCGACAGCTGTCAGTCAAACCTGCACAGCAGACAAGGAAAGAGGACAGCATGTTTACTGTTCGCCCATAATGTATCTGACATATAATCTTGGCAGTCGGTGTGTGAATGTGTGTCTCCTACAGTCGGCCTGGTCAGTGGGTGCAGAGTGTGATGTTGCTGCTCCGTTAACAATCGTGTCAGCAGCAAGGTGGGAGAACTGTGTGACCGTTCTCAACAAACCACTGGCATCTGAACAAGAGTAGAGAGGCATTAGTTACAATAATGGTCTGTGGTTAACATACTCTTAATCAAAGCATGCACAGCTGACTGACCGTTTCTGTTTCCCACGTAGACCTGGTGGCTCTGCTGCATTTTATCTATCGAACCCAGAGTGATTTCAGCTCGATTCACCAAATAGTCTGAAAAACAAAAAAGAGAACTGGTGAGCAAAATGGAATCAAAAAGCAAAATGTCAACATGAGGATTGAGTAGAATTAGTGATATGAAGTTCAAGTATTTACAGTATTCTTTACACGTGGGTAATGTTTTCAGACACTTAGAATTTTATTCTGATCCTGTCAATGGCAAAAAAATAACTTTTATGGACGTACAGTACGTTGATAGGGCATATTTGTCCCCAACAATTGGAAAGATTTGTAACCAGTCAATTTAAGACTGATAGCTAAAGCGATGTTCTTCCAAAACTTTGACTCAAATGCCTTTTAGTCATTTAAACCTATATGTTAAAACTTGACCCATGTAAAAAAATAAATAAAAAAAGGGATTCCCCCAATCAGCAATCTCAAGTGTTGAAAAATGAAGCTGATGCGGAAGTGCAAAAAACTGCGGTTCCTCGAGTGTTCTGATAAGTAGACGGCCATTGTTGAGTTTCATTTTACCTCTTGAGAAACCAATGGGTGACATCATTGAAAGTACATCCATGTTTAATACAATACAAGTTAAACTCCACTACTATAATGTAGCTTGTCAAAAGATTTACCATAAGTTTGTACAGCATGGATATGAATGTGATTTTTAAAGGGGGGGAATGGGAGGTTTTACCAGGGGAACTGATGCAGCAGACATGTATAGGGTCGTCCACTTTGGCCACAGCATCCAGTATGATGCCTTCAGCCTCTACCACAGCACACTGCAGCAGACAGAACTGCTCCTCCTGCAGCTTCCTGGTCAGCTCTCCTTCACGACAGGCCTGAAGTTTGAGACAATCACTCTCGTCAGCAACTATGACTACATGGCAACAACAGCTTTATCGTGCAGTCATAAACAGTGCAGCACCTGTTGCTGTAACTGAGCGTGCAGGTTTCCCAGCTCCATGCTGCTCCTCTGCCTCTCCTGCTCCAGGGAGCCCTGGTGAAGCTGAGCCTGCTGTCTGAGGGAGTTCAGCTCGGTCTCCTGCTCCCTCATTGAGCGCATCAGCACCTCCCTCTCTGCCTGTAGTCCTGCCAGTGAACTGCTCAGCTCGGTCCCACTCTGAGGATCAAAACAGGCATGACTGTTTTAAAAGGTGTTTTGTCAAATGAGGACTGGTAGAGGATGAAGTTCCGGGAAAAATATTCCTACCATCTCTTTGCTCTGCAGAGCGTTTTTTGCAATAGTCAGTTCCGCTCGTGTCGAGTCCAGCTCTCGTCTCAGGCGGTCGATCTCCAACTTCTGCTCCGCGTTGATGGTGAGCTTACAGAACACAAGGCAAAATAATATTATTAGCACAGTTCAAAAACAAGGCACATGGGGTAAAAAGATTAAAGCTGCAACAATTAGACATAAAAAAGGAAAATAAAGCACCAAATAGGTAATAATTCATGTAGCGTTTTGCTGTTATCTCAAGAAAAACGTGTCAACGTTTGCTGGTTCAAGCTTCTTAAATAAAATGATTTAATGCTGTTGTTCATTTTGTTATAGTAAAGTCGTTTGTTGGAGCTACTGGACAGTAAAAATATGAATACAGAGTCTCAAATTGACCCAAAAATGGAAGTGGCAAACAGTAACGTCCTCAGCTTTGTGCCCCATCCTGCATGTTAATGACACTTTTTTGTGGTGCTCTGTCCCCAGTCTGTACCTGCTGCTGGAGCTGAGCTCTAAGAGACTCCAGCTCTCGGTTGAGCCGGTCTCTCTCCAGGTCCAGGGAGCCCTGTTGATGCTGGGCCTGTTGTCTCAACAAGGACAACTCTGAGTCTTTCTCTCTGGCAGATCGCAGCAGCACGTCCCGCTCGGCCTGCAGAGCTGCCAGGCTGCTGCTTGCTTGAGATCCCTCCTAGAGACAATTCAACAACAAAAAAATAGGCGAATAAAACATCTATGAATGACAAAATTCACAGAATAAAGCTGCAAAGTGTTATTCTCTAAGGCAAACCACAGATAGGGGAATGACATGCAGGAAAAGAGCCTGACTGTTTGGAGGTTGTGACCTAACTGCTAGGCCCATCGGCGCCCCACTCCACTAGATTAGTGAAACGGGTCGGTTCACAGTTTCTGACTTGGCCTGATGGTGGTGCTGAAGAGTTTGTTGGGAAGTTTAAAACAGCTATAATGTTAACAGTAAAATGAGGATATGTTTGCTTACTTTTGTTCCTATCTGAGAGCATTGTAACTGTGATGCATTCACTGACTGTAAAGAGAATGCCTTTGCCAATTTTTACACAAAACTGATGTGAATTTGAACGTTGATGCTTCCAAATATTTTTGAGCAAAGAGAGGTGCAATTTAACTAAAGCCATTTTCAGACTGCTGTTTTCTCCAAAAGTGGAGCACTGCGCTCCCCCGCAGGCTCCGCTGAAACTGTCTCAGTAACGCCTCTGTTACTACCTAAGAGGGGGGGATCACTTCATCCCTCCATTACTCCTCCGCGACATTCAGAATGAAGGCGGAACGTCACAGGGGTTGTTTACTTAATTGTATACCTACAAAAGCATCTTAAAACAGGGATGTATTTGATTACTCTTGTACCACCTGAAGGGCCTTTATCGAGCTTTAGGTTCTGTTACTTCTATACCTATTGTGGGTTCCTTAAACAGTGATACACTCACTTTGTTCTTTCTTACCTAATTGCCTGCATTTAAACAGTTATGTGCTTGCTGGCATACCTGTAAATAGTGATGTTTACACTAAGCTTAGGATAAGATGGGACCAAACTTCAGTCCACAAGTTGAACTTCTGCTACTACTACTGAGCTAGAGTAACTTTAATACTTGCTTCACTAATTAAAATGTATGTGCATATTTGAACATTATGTCTCACCCTCTCTTTATTTTCCAGAGTACTGCGCAGGAGAGCCAGCTCTGCTCTTTGCTCCAGCAGCTCCTTGTTCAGGCGTTCCACCTCCTGAAGTTGGTTCATCTGATCAGGGGAGGAGACATGTAAATTATGAGGGCGAGTCCTTTTCAGACAGAAAAGTTCCAGGTTGAAACAGATCATATCAGTAGATGTAGACATATTGTCTGCAGTGGTTATGGACAAGATGTCGACAAGGTCTCACCATGTTTCTTTTCTCCTGTCGTAGATATTCCAGCTCATTTTCCAGCTGCTGTTTGGCTCGCAGCAAATCATCTTGGCTTTGTTTTGTATTGGACAGCAACTTCACTGTATCTGCGCTCTGCACAATCACACACAAATAAAAGACTTCCTTTAAGGAAAAGTTCGACATCTAAAGAAAACATTCTCTGAGAGTCAGTAAGAAAATTATTTCCAGAAAATGTTGACATTGTCCTTTAAAAAGGTGAAAGTAACAACTCTGATGTTGCAGCTCACCTTCTTCATTAAGTCAGCATGGCTGCTGATCAGCTCTGCATGCCTATCTTTGAGCTGAGTGAATCGAAGCTCTGCTGCCTGAGCCCTGGCTGCACAATGAGGAAGAAACAGGATCTCAGTAAGAGTTAGCTACATTCCTGTGTCATTTTTTTTTTTTTTTTTACAAATCTGTTTACTCACTGTCGGCCTCTTTGAATCCAATCTGAGCCCCGACACTTGCCACATTAGCAGACCGCAGAGCATCCACTTCCATCCTCAAATGTTCGTTTTCCATCATGGCCATCTGTTTGTGTGTGCGCTGCTCCTCCATCTCCGCTTCCAGACGATTCACCTGAGACTTTAACTCAATAACAGCCCTCTGAGCCTGAAGAAAAAGCAGAAACAAGGGGGTATGTCACATCTTTATTGAAGGGTTTAATACTGGAAATGTGTGCCGAGCAGCTCAACTGATCTACTGACCTCAGTCTTGATGAGCTTCAGCTCTGGTTTGAGCACCTCCAGCTCTCTCTTCAGACTCTCGTTCTCTGTGTTCCTCTTCTCGTCAGGTGCTGCCATTTGGTTCATCAAATAGTACTGCCAGGACAAGACATATGTGTTTAGCTTTGCTACTAAAAAGGTGAAAAACATAAATAATTCATCTTTATAATTGTATTTTAATCAAGTATTCTTGATAACACAAAAAGGAAGCATTTCAAGCTACACCAACTCTGCGAAATGTAAAAAACTACTTGTCTTTTAAGCAGGAGTGGCCTTTTTCTCCCTCCAAGACCAGTTAAATGATAACAACAAAATAACATTTTTTTTCATTTTAACCTTAAATCTGAGTTTCACATAGAAATCCCTCAGTTTGTGTTTATCATATTGGAAAACAACATCGACAGCCCTAAACCTTCAGCACCGACAGAGCGTAGAGATTCAGTGTCAGATCACACGAAAGGAGAGATTGCTGTGTTGCCAGATCTTGTGACAGACAGAACCACGTTTCAATCATTGTGAATGTTCTTCTTATCTTTCGTTAGAAAAATGCAACTTTAATTTCAGAATGAGGAAGATATGTTTCCACAATTAGCTATGAGGCAAAAGATTCCAAACTCCTTCATTTTTTGCTAAAGGTTACTTCCCCCGTCTTAAATACAAACAGGACCTGCTGCTCATCTCCTTAATGTGCATCTCTATGGAGAAAAACTCAGATACAGGAAAAAGCAGGATCTCCTCTCTCTGAGGCGTCTCTGTGAAGGCTTACCTGTGGAATTTGTTGTGCTTCTGGCTGCGGCTCTACTTCCTCCTCTAGCCGCTCCTCATTCGGCATGACCACCACTGCCTTTTTATATTCACCCAACGCTGCGGCGCGCAGGAAGTTCGGAGGACCCTGTGGGGGATTAGTAACCAAAACGTATATGCTCATAACAGAAAAAAAACACGTATGTATGTTTAAGTTGAAACATCAAAGAAAACTCCGTGCTTACATCTGGGAGATCAGGGATCCGGATGATACTCTTAAAGAACTCCATCTCTCTGGCTCTGTCGAAGAACTGTGCAAGGCTGTGAAAAAAATCGCAACTGTCATTGAGTGAACCAAAAAAAAAGGGATGTATATACGTTTTTTTTTGCTAGTTAATAAAAGATACAGCATACAAGTCTCAGTGCTCCCTAAAACATGTCTATAAACCCCTCTATTTCAGCCCTGCTCAGAACAAGCTGTTTCTGTGTCTGTAGCTTTAAATGTAAATGAGCTGTGTCTGACCACACCCCTCTCTGGAAGGGGTGGCTCTGGCTTTCTTGCTTCATGCCCGATTGTTTGCGGTGAGAAGGCAGACTCAGAGGGCAGAACAAACACCTAGCTGTGGGAGTGTCACCCACCTGGGGGAGGGGTTACTGCACTTTGTGATGTCACAAAGGGAAAATCTCCAAACAGTTTGAGCACACATTTTCTAAAAAGTGAACGGGCAAAAGACAGAGAGAATGGACTTTTCTCATAATTGGGGGGTTTGTAGACAGACTAGGGACACATATTAGTGTTAGAAAAAACATGGTGAAGTATATTCTGCATAATATGTGACCTTTTTAGTGTTTTGATAAAATCTTTCTTTGGGCCTCTACTTTTTTTGCCTTATATTACTCCAATCACACTGAAATCCTACCCTGTGAAAAGATCACGGAACCGCTCTCGATGACCTAGAAGAACATCTGGTGCAATGCCTAAAAACACAGAAGAATATGATGCATTTTAAAGGTCTAGTACAGTAAGGTTTGATTTGATGATGAACATTTTTCTCCGTCACTCACGGCTGTGAAGTTTGAACATCAGCAGCACAGAGAAGTGGTAGAGGAAGCTGCAGTCCAGGATGAGCGGGATCAATGGAGTCAGTCTGCACTGTCCAGCTGGGGTCGTAGATTTGGCCCCGTTGGCATCAAGCTGACGCAGAACTTCAGAGAAGATAAACAAGACATTAAAGTTCAGTTAAAGGACTAGTCTAGTGGTTTTCTGCATTTTCTTAATGTTTTAAGAATCATATAGCCTTATTTAAGTTCTTTAAAACATGAAGAGGTGGACTCACCGGTCTCAGACATCTTTAGTCCAGCATCCAGGTAATCCAGCATCTCCTGTGTCATATCCAACCTACAATACATTAAAACAACAACAGTGTTTAACTGTTTTGTTTAATAAGACACGCTGCATTCATGCTGTAGTTGTTGGTGACAAACTTACACTTTGGTCATGTCTGTTCCTGCTTCTCTCTCTAAAGTCTCATCGCTGACCTCCAGGTGTCCCGGGATCACCGTGTGCTGGAGAGGAGGTTTTTATTATTAGAAATCAACTTTTTTTTTTTTACTGACGTTGTCAAATGTCATTATATATAAACCATGAAACGATTTATTTTTATGTTACCTTCGCATGGAATTCAATTTTGAGGCAGAGATATTTGGCTGACAAGGCCACAATGTGGCCATATCGATCATGCAAGTTTCCCTAAAATAAAATGAAAGGTGAGTGTTACACGATGTCAGTCATTCATGGTTGTTTAGTTGCACAAGATAAAATATGAAATTTAAAGAAGGACACAGTGGCAATGGATGTGCAGGTTGTCTCAATCTGTGAAGGGAAAATTCTACAATTTGTCTAAGATGTCAAATAAAAAGAAACATAATATTGGAGAATGTTCAAAATGCTGAAGGATTGAAGTCATTCAACAAATAAAAATGTACCATAAGTTGTTGGTAGTTGTACCTCAATAGGGATTAGTAGTAAAGGTTTTTAGACTGTTATTGAACTTAATAAAATCATCTCTGCTACTCACCCAGAGAATGCCCATATCTTTAATATTGTGACAGTATCTGTGAGAATCTCTGACACACTGCAAGACAGAGAGAGACAGAAGAGAGATTAAACATCACCAACACGACAGAGAAGTGTAAAAAATTCTGAGGTGAAAAGCAAGATTGAAGAAATGTTATTGTTTAAACTCACATTTCTGTGTCCACCACGCAGCACTTTGTGCAGCAGATAGCAGAACTTCCAGCTGACCATGGAATGGCTGGACAGAGGCAGGTTGAGGCTGTAGGACCAGAAGGTTGTAGCTCCGGCCTCCTTATATGTTCCTATGATGATGTCTTCACAGCTGTCAAGGAAACTCTAAAATACTACTGCAAAATCTAGATTCAACTTTGAACTAGTAGATTATTAAATTCAATCCTGGATGAACACGTTTATTGAAATTACTCAACAATCTTACATCGAATGGCCAGGAAGGTATTTTAGTTTTAGTTTTAGTCTCCAGAGTATGATTTCTTATGACTCTAGTGGTTTTTATTCTTTGCAATCAGATCCATAATCCAGTTAAAATTCATGATTCATTGTCAAACATCTCTACAGCTTTGGGACCAAATGAATGAAAATGACTTTTTCTGCAGACATGTCAGGTTCTAAAAGGAAATGACTTTTGTGATCCTCAGATTTTCTTCTCTCTCAAACATTAAGTTTGTATTGATTTTAAAATCACAACATTAACTAGGGTGTATTGGAACCTTTTTCTTTCCAGACAAACACTTGTGTTTGTTACCAATTTATCCAAGGGTAGCTAATAGATAGCTTGAGCTTAATCTGACTGCATCAAAATGTTGTGACAGCATAGTTGTTATACCCAGGACTCCATACAATGGGTACAATCTATGCATGATGATGAGTGAGAAAGCATATAGGTTAAGATAAAATATGTTTGCCTAACTATTGCATTAAATCGCTATTCATGTGGTGTTGTAAATCAATTGTGCAGGCTACTGAACCTTTTCTTTGGCACCATTCTGAGGCTCACATAGACTATAGGTTTGTTTCAAACATACATGTTGAGCTCAGGGTGACTTTTTCCAGAATCATTATCTTGATTACATTTTGACTTCATCTAGCAGCATAATAAGGTCATATATTCTCTTTGGTTTGGATTGGATGGCTGTATCAGCCAAATCGAAATCAAAACTGCTGATATTGCTGCTTTTTATTATTTAAATATTTTAACAATTAAAACTGCTGCTTTCAAAAAGTCACTTAAATTACAATTTCCTTTTGGCATCAACGTGAACGTAATAAATAAATAAAATACACTTCCACCACTGCTAATAAACATATGTTAGCCTACCAACATGCCAGACTTTTGATGGTGAATCAAATCAATAGGCTAATTCATGCTTAGCATTAGCATACAAGCGTGCTAACATTGGCACTATGCTACAGCCTATTTTAGCTTTCCAGCATGGCCGCTGACTGGCTTTATTGATTAGATTATTTAAGAAAATAGTAAAATAAAAGAATGGTTGTAGGTGTTTTTGTAAAAGAGAAACGATGTAGTTTGATTTCAAAATAAAGGATACTGCGGACATATTTCTCTTTGGGCGGTGTTTCAGTAGAGGTGACTGTTTTGCTGATGCTGTGAAGCTGAAAGAGAATAGACAGGTAAAGGTAAACACCTGGCTGTCGGCTGCGGAAAAATAATATATATATATCCTATAAAAAGCTCGTCTAATCAGGAAAACAAAACATTTTCTCAAGCCAATTTTAAATAAGAATTTGAAACATTTAAATTATTTCAATTAATAGGCTATTTTTCTAAGAATACTTATTTATTTTGTAGTTTTAGCCTACGTTAGGCTAAATATTTTCGCACTTCATCCAAATATTATCTGCTCTTGTAGTGCGCCTTCAAGAGTAAAAAGAATAGGCCGAGTCATTAAATGTCTCTTATAGACTATTAATAAAACATCACGTCCCTCTTTGTGTAACAAACCTCCTTCCGTGATGGACAAATAAATCCAGTGGGGTAAAGTTTAAACCTGCTTTAATAAAATCGATCACTCACCTGTTGCTTGCCAAACTGCTCTTTTTCCGCAGCCAGCGCCTTTTCCGTCTTATTGTCACTTTTGTTCTTGCTTTTACTCATTTTGAGGCTATACAGTACTCCACGCAAACTGAACTTCAGATGTATGAATCCAAGGTAGTCCTGTTCCAGGTGTCAGCTCCTCACCTGTGCGCTCTGGTGCCTCTTTAAAGACAAAAGGTGCGTCAGACGCTCCGCGCGCACGTTCCCAAACGATCTCTCTTTAAAGTCGCCTCTTCAAGTTGAAACATCGTCCTATTCCTTCACAAAGATGTCAACAAAGAACCGTGCCATGTATGTAAAAAGTCCCCAACTGAGCAAAAACGCGTCCCAGAACAAATGACCAAATCAGCACTGATTGTATGAAAGTCTGAGATTATCGGCATGAAACAGTACTTACACGTACTTTGTGTATAAATATTTTATATATAAAATAGTGAAAAAATGACAGAGTTACAAATCAAAAGCAAGAACTTTTTTAAAACAGCCATCTACGTTTTCTCTGAGTCACCCCGCAGACTTGTAGGCGGTGAAACTGGAATGACAAAACAAGGACACACCACCTAACAGCCCTGTAGGACTGGTTTCACATCACAGGTACTTCACACAATACAGCCTTTACAAACCTATAGTGGGTTTCTAAATACACCGATTTTATGGTCATACAAAAAAAAAAAAGAATATGTAAAAAGCATGTAGGCACAGAATAAAAAAACAAGTTATGGGGTACAAAAATGACAAATTCATGAAAGTCTGTATTTTTTTAAAGTTGCTATTTCCCTGAGCGACAGTGAAGTTCATCCTTCCATAGTAAAACTTATTTTCATATGTTTGGCAAATTCTAATATAGTCATTGTTTCAGTCTATATCAGGCCGTCCACACGTCTTTGCTGGCACTGTGTCGAGGGCAGGATTTGGGTGGAGTTTCACCAACCTGTTGGGTAAAAGAAAAAATAAAGCTGTAATGTCTTAACACACCCAAACTACAAGGAGTTTAACTGAACACTCTACTCCTCCTTAGTGTCACACCCCATGCATACAAATGGATGAAACTCCTCTACCTTGTATGTTGGGGAAGATGGCTGCTGGTGGTGCTGGTAGTGGTGGGGGGATGTCAGACTCTTATGATGGTACAAAGATTCAGAGGCCCCACGCTCTGAACTGGCCTGAATTACCTGCCTGGACTCATCTAACAGCTGCTGCAGAGAACGGCTGGATAAAAAATCATCCCCCTGGAGGAAAAGGATTGAAAACTTGAATCAGTGACCGACTGAAAGGAATGGTTTATTAGAAGAAATTCACTTATAGGCGTTCTTGCAGGGAGTTAGACAAAAAGATTTATACCACTAGATTTCTACCTCTGATGAATTTAAAGATGAAGTCAGAAGACGGTTAGCTTAGCATAGCATTAGGAATGGAAACAAGGGAAACCACTTACCTGGCAAAGTCCAAAGGTAAAAACAAGCACCTCTAAAGCTGAGCACTGCACATGTTTTATTATGTTTATTTTAATCCATAAACGTCTTTGTTTCCAGTCCTATTGCTCTGCTAATCTAACTCGCTGCTGGCTTTAGCATCATGTCCTAATATTGACAAGATATTGGTAACGCTATCTTCTTTAACTTTCTGCAAAAGAGAAAATAATCATGACATTTCTCAACACCTAAAGCCATAATTTAGATTGTTTGGTAATGTGATCATGGGTACTTTATCTCGACTTGTCCTTGATGAAGTAGTAGACATTACTGCTCTTCATATGAGGTCTTACATCTATCAGGTGTGCTGTACAGACTCCCTGGTCACAGTTGACTGTTCTTTGCTGGTTTGCTGCCCCTAAAACAGCACCATCATGAGATAGTTTGAAATTCTTCCCTCTGAGTGATGAAGGTGAACAATTCTCTGGACAGGCACATCTGACTTCATCCTGACTGAGACACAAACAAAGACAAGAAAGCATATACAAGTATCATACTCTCACACACTTCTGGTTTATTTGCTCTAGAATGAATGTTGGCCTGAGCTGAAACTCTTTGGAACCAGGATGTGACATGATGTATCTCGTGTTCATCTGCGTAGCCAGGATCAGTGTTTTATATGGAGTTAAAAGTCAGACTACTGTGTTTCTTTATTATATCGCTGGCTTCGAAGAGAAATCTGGAAGTCTTGATTTTTTAAAAATCAAATCTCTTTTTCTTAAATTCTGTTTTTCTTGCAAAGTAATCACCTGGCTGGTAATCCTTGACTGGTCCTCTCTCGCAGGTTTTCACGGGCACTTTCCAGGTTGGACTGCAGAAGCTGGAGGTCATTCCGCTGATTCTCACACACCTGTGTACACATACACAAACAGCATTATGTGTTTGATGGTTTGTGTCTCATAGCCTCAGTATTTTGATTGATATTGAGATCACGATTATTAATCACGATTACGCATTGATTTGACGACATCTGCATCACATGCATTTATCGAACTTAAACACACGTAACTCTTGAACATTCTGAACACTTTGAAAAACAAGCAACACATGAAAATAAATAATAATAACAAATAAACAAATACAAAGTAGCTTTATATACCCGACGTCCCTGACGCCCAGCCACCACCATCGGACTGTGTCGCCCCCACAACCACCTCCAGCCTGCTCCGACCTCCACCTCAGCGGTAGGAAAGTGTGGACAACAGGAAAGTGTGTAATACAAAGGAGAAGTCCTTCCTGCATTTTATCCCGTCTCCCTCTATCCCATTTTTCTTTTGCAACATAAAAACGAGTAAGGTCTTTTACCTGCTCTTTTGTAAAGTGTCTCGAGATAACAGGTAGGGGTGTCGTACTCTTATAGTCAAAATATAACAACAAACACTTAGAAAACTTCACCACACATGACAAACACTACGGACAAAACGAGTGCAGCACGGCATGCAGCGCTGTAATCGTTTTATTTGATGATATTGTGTTCATGATCGTATGAAGACGAAGTTGTAATTAAACTCGATGAATTGCCCGGCCTGACTGCAAAGTGAGCATGGTTAGCTATGACAGAGCTATATGGAGCTAAAGAGCATCACCTTACCCTCCGGATTACCTCAAGAGAAGGGAGCATGACTCAATTTCACTCGAACAGGCTTCACTGACGATGTAAACACTGTTTGTGTTGCCAACAGCACCCAGAAATGTGACATATGGTATCTTGCTGTTAAATGGTACCTTAGAGCAAGTTTTATAGAATAGACGGGGTAAGTTAATGACACCAAATCACATTTCAGTTGCTTCTAAAGTTGAAGATTAGAGAAGGGAATATCCCAACAATACAATAACTCAAAAAACAGGGAGCCAGAAAGAGATCATGTTTTTCATCTTCGAAAACACTAAGTGGGATTTTACAATTCGATAAATTATTTGTACAATAGTGTGAATTAATAAGCAGTGGACATGACAGTGACCCAGAGCCATGCAGTCACAGTCATGACACCACAGGATCACTCTGAGGTATGCTGCCAAACCAGAAAGACACCCCTGCTGTCAACAACAACAAGAGCAAGAGGAATGAGGAAACACGTCTTCCGTAACAGCTTGGGAAGTGTTTAATAAAGGAGGAGTCTTTTGCTTGATTTAAACATGTAATGCTCTACCTGGCGGAGGCAGCGTAGCTCTGACATGGTGCGCTCCTGTTTGGAGCGAGCCAGCTCCAGCAGCTCGTCTTTCCAGCAGTCTCCCTCTCCTGGTGAAAGGCAAGCATTACATGTTGCACTTCTCTTGAAAGTTACTGAAGAGAGCTGCTATAAATACATCCAAATCAGTAAAAGTAGAATGCAGAGTTTGAATAAAAGGGATACACTCATTGTATAGTTGAGATTTTAAGGACAAACATTTGAAATATTTACAATATCATGTAAATAAAGGGGAAATATTCCTACGTATGACTGTTAAACTAGCTCCATTTAAACTGCACCCATCATGCACTGTAGGGTTCAGTTTAGTGCTGAGATCTTCAGTCTGTTATTAATCAGTTATGATAACCTGTATGGGTATGGGTTAGCTAAAAAAAGATATGTATTTAAAAGAATATATGGTCAATTGACTCTTGCCTACAATATAATAGTGGAACAGCTTTTTTAATGGGAAACATTCTGTGTCTGGTCTAAAGTGTGTTGTGTAGTTTTGACACCAACACAAACAAATCGTATGTCAGATTCTCAGGTTATAAAATGTTTACCATGAAATGAGTCGACACCGATGATGATAATGTATTGTAATGTACGAACAGATGCATATTTTAGAAACAGTGAAAATGCAACAAACCTGACAAGGCCAGATCTGTGCGGAGCAGCTGGAGCTCCTGTTTGAGACGGATCATCTCCTCCCTCTGAGTGCTGCTCTGTGTCACCTGCTGCTGCAGCTCCTCTACAAACACAAAAGGATCACTGTCTGATAAATGCTTACATTTTACTGAGCACAACACAACGAAAGACTCGCTAAAGACAGAGGACTTGCTGTTAATGTAAGCAGAGCACAAACTCTCATGTACGTATGGAACTGGATTTTTTTTCTCATGTACCTTTAAGATGCGTGATCTCATGTCTGGCCTCTTTGTGGCGCCGTTTATTTTCCTCCAAGTCTCTCAGCTGTTTGCTCTCCCACGAACGACTCTCTGTTAGCGACGTCTCCAGATCTCTTAGGCGCCCCGTTAGCTCGACTATTTGACCAGAGGCCTCATTCACATCTTTGTCCTGATAGGGAGAGGAAAATATCACATTAACCCACCGGCAGAATATCAGACACTAAATGCTTAAAGCTAAATTAATGTTAATCAGAAGACAGACACAGAAAACGTAAAAAACAAAACGTTCATATATTTATACTACAAGAACTTAATCTACAAGTGTACCTTGAGTTTGAGCATGGACCTCAGTTCTTCCTCTCTGACCTGCAGTGAGCCGACTTGAGTAGACAGAGCCATCAGCGTCGAGTTCAGACTCTGGTTCTTCTCCTGAGAGACACCACAGACACTTAAACATGAAAGCCGAGTAACTAAATCCTCTGAATCCAGAGCTACTAAAGCTTTACTGACAGTTTTATTTAAAGTATATATTAATGAGTGAGAAGAATGAGTACCTTAAGTAGTATTTTTAATGGAAAACAATAAATTATTCTGCACAAACATTGTTTTTCTATATACAAAGGAGAAGTAAGGTTCTTACTGATCCTATGCTTTTGCTCTCACCAACAAAATGATCCCATCAATTGAAAACAATGCAACTGTGGTTGATCAAAAAACATCAGCTCTGTTCGGATGCCATTCCTCTGTGTTATTCTTACAAGATATAAGTAGTTCTTTTTCTTAAATAAAGTATATATAAATGTGTATTGTAGTAGAGTCTTGTTGTTTTTTTAAAGTTATTATGGTACCTCAAAGTCTTCACATTTCTGGCTGACGTGCTGCTGTTTCTGTTCCAGCTCACAGAGCTGATTCCGGGCTGCGCTGAGCTCCTTCTGGACTTCCTCCTCCCTGGCTTCCACCACCCACACACGTTTAGTCAGAACTCTGATCACCTCGTCACGCTTCTGCAACTCATCTGCACATAAAAACAACAAAATATATCACTGTCATATGGCTACTGTATGTTTATAATATATTGAATAATACTGGACCTTAGAGGTAGAAGTAACAGAAGCATATTAAGGTCATAATTCATGTTCAACAACTTCCTAACTTACCATCAATGTAGGAGCCATAATGTGTATTTTTTACCTCTGTTGATTATTTGTTACGTTTTGCTCCTCATATGGGTTTGATATCATTTCCCGTAATTTGCAGTGGGCGTGGTTTTACCTGATTTTTACCTGTGCATTGGTGTGGCGGGAGGCTAGACAAATAGGGTGAGGGGGTTTGAATATTTTCTGTTGACTGTCATCGTCATTCTTATCGTCATCAATATCATTGTAATAATCATGGACTTTTTCACTCATATGAGTGGCATATGCCGCGGCACATGATTGGACCAGACCGGCATATGCCACTCATATGCCGCATATACTGCGATCTCATGAACCAATCATGCCACCCTTTCTACCTGCCTATTTTCTACCCATTGTGTGCACTAGCCCACATTCAAAGCTCCCCGCGGTCGCGACACACCCCGACATGCACAGGGGTGCGAGGGCTCTTCATCACCGCTTGCAGTTTTAATTTAAAGTCTTACCCAACATTTTAAATAGAAAATATATTTAGTTTATACCCTGTTCATCTAATAAATCTAAGAGTTTAAGTAGTCCCCAGAAAACTCTCCACATTTTCTTCAGGTTCATAGTTAAAACCAAATGATACAGTAATAAATAGATAAACTGATCAAGAAACAACAGACAAGTTCAAGAAACATCAAGAAGCAGTTTCAAATTTGGTGTCAGAAAAAGAATCAGATCTGTAACACGTAAGGGGGAATATGTTTGAGTTCTTTGTGTCCTTACCGTCCAGGCGTGCACACCTTTGCTTCAATGCCAGCACCATCTGGCGGTCTTGTTCCCAGGCCTGAAGCTGCTTCCGATGGGAGGCAGCCATCGTGTTCAGCTCCCTGTCCCGGTCCTTCAGCTCAGCCATCAGCAGCTGCAGCTCTCTCCTCTGCCTCTGGATGGTGGAGCTGCTCAGGTCTCTCACAGGAAACTGTAGCAACAGAAACACATAATGTCATGTCACCAAACACACGGCCTTTCAGAAGTAAGTATTAAAATAGAGCTAAAATAATTACCAGATTAAGTGATCAGTCATAGGAAGCTTGCTGAGCTTGACAGAATAATATTTTTTTTGATTTACTGATTTACAGGCATCTGTGGCTTCACATTTCAAATATCTTGACCCTAATATTGCTCAAAAGTACTTTGTGAATGTATTACTCTGTTTACAACTGGCAAATATGTTTGAGTTTGCTGCCTTCACACTCACAAATCCCTAAGACCAACACTAAATAATCGTAAACCCACATTTCGGCTAGTGCAAGTGTAGTCCAGGAGTTTAGAAATCCATTTGATCTCACCTCTGTGCCCTGCATGCTGGGGGGCTGAGGAGGTCTGCTTGGGTGGGAGGTGTACTTTGAGCCCATTTTTTTGATGTGCTGCTGTCCATCTTGACACTGGTTAGGACATACGGTTGGCCTGTATCCAGTGAAGCACCATTGTTTTTCTAAAAAGTGGAAAGTTTACACTCCGGCATTTTAATTGCGATGCCATTGGTCATTTAATGTATATGCAAAGTAAACAGAAATGTTACCTTTTTAACTGGAGTACTGTGCCACAAATCAGCTGATGTATCTGAAACAAAGTCAAAGCGGGTGAAACTTTCTTTGTCCTATATCATATAGGCTACAAAAAAAAAATAGATGTTGGTAAATTTAAAGATACTGTGTCTGTTTACCATTTGACCAAAGGAAGCAGGCTGAGGCTTTCTCCACAAGCTCGTCCATGTGATGGAGACCGTCTTTTCTTTTCGTCCATTACATCACAACACCAACTTTTATACAGTAGCACCAACTCCAGTTCATTCGTGTTCTGTGTCTCGTTATTTTAAAGTCTCATTGTTGTTTTGTTGAGCTTGTTGATGGCATCTTGTTCAGGGGGCATGTCAGTCAGCTAACTTAAAAGTTTTAAGGGAAGCCAGCAGTAAAAACTTTACTTTTCAGAAACACTCAGCAACAAGTTTAAACAAAGTGAGTGTGTATTATTTAACACACGGCTACTGTAAATACCATCAGCTATAAATAATGTCTCTGAAAAACTGCAATTTCTGGCCAACGTTTGCTAGCACACTTACGCTAGTTAAAGTTTTGAACGTAAATGATTGACTGAGGTCGACAAGGATCGGACAACAACGTCACAAGAAAGGACATTCCCCTACTGTTCTCTAAAATATTTTTCAACTACATTTGTAAAAAAAAGTTATATAACTGAGTGTAAAATCTTGCAAAAACAAATACGCCGTTTATGGAAGCACAAAGTTAACCTACTTAATAGTTTATGTCGTAAAGCTAGTCTTATCCTTGAAATATTTAGCCCAGGAAGAAAAAAGGCAGAAAGCGTTCAAAGGGAGACTTTCAAAATAAAAGTAGGCTGAACGAAGTGCAAAGGACTGAAAAGCCAGACAATTAAGTTTCAATTTTATAAACTCGTTTTGGTCCTCTTCAGTCTTGACCTAACAAAAAAGAATTGAGTCAAACAGTAAAAAAAAATATTGTCTTGATTAATAATTTAGTCTGCATGCTATGCAATGAAAAATAATGCCCATCCTGATTCATTGCACCTCATCATAATGAATCAAAGGGTTCTGTCAACACCAAAGCTCAAGTATATAATGTACTATCTAAAGTTGCTTACAAATGATATGGAAGATAATAATTTTAATTCCACTATGACTCAATTAATAATCAATACATTGCAGTTTCATGTGTAGACTTTGGAGGAGAGAGTGGGTGATTCAGTAAAGGGCTGAGGACGGACTGTTAAAGTAATTGCACATGGGGCTCTGACCGCTGAGCTAAACCTGGGCCCTGCATATTAATAGAGAAGTACACACCACAGACATTATAACGATATTTTTACAGTGTGGTATACACTTGACAACAGTGTAGTTTTTCCTCCGCGCACCAGGCGGCGCTGTTGCATTTTACCTCTGCATATGTCATCCGTTTCAACAACTAAAACAAGAAGCACTACTAGGCGTGCTCGAAGTACGCCAACTAACCCTTATTCAATAAGAATGCTAATCTGAAAGTCAAACTAACGTGAATAATGCGAGCGGATTCACTGAAAATACAACAATTTTAAGAGTATAGTTTGTGGGGTATGTATCACGACATTTTCTTAATATTAATTCCGTGTACAGTGAGCAGCTGAGCCTGTCCGCTGTGCGTTAGCCTAGTTAGCATGCTTAGCTAAAGCCTCATAAACGGAGGTGCTAACGGTGACAGCTGGGTGAGTCAACGTTACTGGATGAATGAAAACCACTGAAACTAAATTTGGGGATAGATATTTTAGCAAGGTTGAGTTTGTAAAGTGATTATAGCGCCCACGGTTACTGTGACTTTTGAAATACAAACATTGCATCAAGTGTTTGTACCTTAAATCTATATTTGATAGCCTACACACTGTAAAATAGCCACATGGGTTAGCCAGCTAAAAGCTAGTTGATTATTTCTTCTAAGCTTTGAAGGCGAGTAGTAGTAAGACTGCACTTTTTGCTTTAGTATCTGTGGGACTGTGCATTTGCTTTGTGCTGCTGACAGTAAAGAAGATGATCAGAGAGTTTGCTAAGCAAGCTAGCATGATGACATTATGCCAGGGACCTTGTTCCCTCATGCCCACACTAGAGTCGTATAATAATGTGTCTTAAGATTTTTCGTTCACCAGTCTTTAGGTTTTGAGGTATAGTGGAAGCGTAAGGATTTTATCCTGACTGTATTGTTTAATTATTATTTACATCAACATTTACACATTTGTCGTCATATCTGTCTCTAATGTAGATAAATTGTGATGGCTACTACTGAGATGGAATCTGGTTCCTCAGAAAGCAAATCAGAACATGGACCAGTTGACTCCGATTCAAAGCACCCAATGAAAGTCCTTTATTGTGGAGGTACAGTGTGTAACATTTCACTCAAATTTGGATCTTAATGTGATTTATTACCTTTTGAACTGTGACGATGTTTTTATTCTCTTCTCTGCAGTGTGCTCTCTACCTACAGAGGTAAGTTTAATGATCAAGCAACTATGTGAATTCGATGTTTCACCAGCTTACGCATAAATAATCTACCAAGCTGTTTTATGTTGTATTACTGAATCTGCATTGTTGTAACTGCAGTACTGTGAGTACATGCCCGAGCCAGCCAAATGTAGGCAGTGGCTTGAGAAGAACTTTCCGGATATATTTGCGAGAATGACTGTAGGTGAGTACCGACTTTTCTTTCACCAACATACTGCATATGCCTTATCATGTTGTTTTATTGAAGCTATATGTTTATATTTAGAAAAATAGTATACCCATCTGGATTTATTGTCACAATAGTCTGCCAAATGTACATTTATATATGAGGTGTCCTTAGTCCTTTGCATCAATGCACATGTCCCAAACCTCTGCTTTATCAATCCTTCAATCTGCGTTAGTATATCAAGATCAAGATCAAGATCAAGATATACTTTATTGTCCCCAAAGGGACTTTTTTTTTTGGACTCTGTCCTGCAGTTACAAGAGAATAAAAAATAAAATACATAAATGGAGATCATACAAAACATAGAGCATTTCATGTAGCAATTCCACATATACATAAAAACACCCTCTCGCAGCAGTAACATATTGGCATATTGCACGGACCCTGGGCACATCCTACATTACCTGTTATTCAGAATATTAACGGACATTGGCACAAATGAATGTTTGTAGCGGTTCAGCTCGGTCTGAGGGGCCCTGCATCTTCTTCCAGAGGGTAAAAGCTGAAACTCAGAGTTAAGAATGTGGGGTAGGATCAGACACTATTTTCTGTGCCACTCTAACAACAGAATGCTCATAGTGTTTGGAGAGATGGATGTTTTTTGACACCCATGATTTAATAGTATAGCTCCAATTCGGAATAAATGTTATCTCAAGACACTTAACAAAAGAGCAGGTAAAAGACCTTACTCATTGTCAAGTTACAAAAGAAAAATGGGATACGGGGAGATGGGATAAGATGCAGGAAGACGGATAGAGACAAACAAAGGGGAGGTGGGTCCATAGCAGCGGGCCGCCCCCACCAACTATCCCGAGGAACAAACTACAAGACATGAGAGCTCAGGAGCTCCCAGGAAAATATGTGGTTAGTAACTTACATAGCACATGAAGATTTACTGATAGCGACATGCAGTAATATGATGTGATGGGAGAGAGATAGGAGCTCAAGGTGCCAGTTCCCCAGATAGTCTAAACCTATAGCAGCATAACTAGGAGCTGGTCTATACCTGCGCTAGCCCTAACTATGAGATTTATCAAAAAGGAATGTTTTAAGTCTATTCTTAAAAGTACAGAGTGAGTCTGCCTCCCGGACCCTGACTCGTGGATGATTCCAGAGGAGAGGGGGCCTGATAACCGAAGGCTCTACCTCCCATAGTACATTTAGAGACTGTAGGTACCACGAGCAGGCCTGCATTCTGGGAGCGTAATGCTCTTTAAAAGTTTAAGCTGTAGATTCAAGGTGCTGCACACCTGTGCCCATACTCACAAACAATCTGAGAATTCCCCCAGAGATTTCTTAACTTAGCCTAAAAAATCAAGTACCGGTCGTCCTTGCTTTGGAGTAAGGAGGTGTGGTTGACCCCAATGCTAGGTTTCTTTCAAAAGCTGTAATTGGTTGAGCCAGTAAAAGACAAACAAGAAATATAAATGCTCTCTAAGAGATGATTGCCATAGGAGGACAGTGAAATTGATTTGCCTAATCATAGAATCAAGTCCGAAGTAGTGTTAATGTGAACATCTCTGTTGAGTAATTGTAAGCCAGACAATTGACTATTCAAATTTAAAATACTTTATTTGTCCACGGAGGGCAACTCAAAGTAAAGGTAAGTAAGCAGTAGCAAGAAGGACAGAAAAAAGGAGCAGCAAGTTAGACAAAAAATATCAAATTAAATACAAGATAGATGTCGTAGACTAAAGGCATACATGAAGACGCATAGCTTACAAAATGTTTGAAAACACGTGTGCTCTTACGCATTAACCTCTCCACATGTTGATAGTTATATTTATTTGCTCATGTTGACTTACTCTGTGTTGCGTTGGGAAGGAAATGTGAGTGCATCTCCTAAGAGATCTACCACAAACAGGATCCAGTGTGTAGTCTGTTTAATTAACTCACAGTCATCCAGTGTTTTGAGAACAGTTCTCTTATCTCTATCCTCCATCGTCGCCTCTGCTTGAGAAACTCTTTAGCCTCTTAAAAGTCCTCCTTACTCCTCAAAGTTTTCCACCTTTGCAGCTCTCTTAAGGGCTAAGACGCTTTGTGAATAGCTTTCATCTATACCAGGATCTAGTCTTAACTTTGAGGGGAATATTTTTATTCCATTTTTTCTAACCTCATGATTCAAATAATTTTCTTAGAATTACGTCCATTGGATCAGTCTTCTTACTAGGAAGCTCTAAGAATACGGACCCTGCAGTCGTAATTTGGTCGAGGTTTTGTTTAAAAAGTCAAGTGGGAGAGGATTAGTTTGACTGTCAATCAAATAGTGATTTATTTTCATTTCAGCACAAATGACATGGTCAAATATATTCAGAAGTTTCACATGAATGCCCTAAAGCTGTGAAAAACAAGGACTGAAGTTCATCAGACTCATTTATAAAAAAAGACCACAAAGAGTCCAGGAATCGTTAATGTTCTTACTGTCTAAAACTTCACACAGTGATCAGCAGCTAGGCTAACCGTTACCTAAAAAGATCCCGACTTACTCATTATACAAGAAGTAAACGTGTTTTGTTGGCAGATTGGTTTTGATATTTTTACTTTTTTTGCTTCCGTCCAACTGGCCCGGCGTCAAATGCACCCAAGCAGGAAACCGGCACTGGAGAAGCTCCCCCTGCAGGCGAGGAGGAGGAGAAGAAGAAACAGAAGAGAGGTGAGTTAGCGGTACATTTATTCAAAATCAGCGTTACAGTGCTAATTTAAGGTTCTTATGATGTTTGGAAAAAGGTAATATCAAAACATCAGAAACTGCGTTTTGGTTTATTAAAATGAAAATAATGATAAGTTAAAGGAAACATTTACTAGCTGCTGTCTTTGTTTTACTTTTTTTTTTAGGTGGAAGAGGCCAGATCAAACAGAAAAAGAAGACGCTGCCTCAGAAAGTTACGATAGCAAAGATCCCAAGAGCCAAGAAGAAATATGTCACAAGGGTGTGCGGCCTGGCAACATTTGGTAAGAGTTTGATCGTTTTAGTATTATCGACAATGCTCCAGTTCCTTTTCTTTTAACCCATTTAGACCCAAGGACGCCTAAAAAAGCGCCCTCTAAAACCTAAGTAACGTTTGAAATCAACCTCCCAAAGCCTGAGGGTTTTCAGAAAAACTGCACAGAATTTCAAAGTTTACTAAAATCTTTGTCTCTGTATCAGATAGAGACCTTAAAAATAAAACATTTGAAAGCTTAAACCTATTGGCTTTAACTGTAAATAAAAATTTCCTTTGCACTCATGTTCATGGCCTTATGCGACGTAGACGTCTCATCAGGTCTTAAAGGTAGAAGCACGTCTGCGTCTCATCAGGTCTAAATGGGTTAATGCTTGTTTTTCTTAACCTGGACTCTGTGTTGACTCTCCTCAGACATCGAACTTAAAGAGGCTCAGCGGTTCTTTGCTCAGAAGTTCTCTTGTGGTGCCTCAGTGACAGCAGAGGATGAAATAATCATTCAGGGAGATTTTACAGATGACATTATCGACGTGATTCAAGAGAAGTGGCCTGAGGTGAGCTGTTCAAATTCATTTTTTCTTTCTTTCTTCATTCCCCCCGACCCGTTCACGTTAGGACATTCACGACTGTTTGCTAAAGGGGGTCGGTGTCAATGTAGATGTATTTTTGTATATAAATAAGATATCTGCGGCCAAGGTCAATTTTTAAAATCTGGTACAGTGTCAATATGAACTGAATTGCACAGTCATTCTTTCCAGTTGGTATCTGTCAGGCTGCAGGCCTGTTTCGAGACTGCTTCGATTGGGGGGGGGCATTAAGTAATGTTGGCTGGTCACTTACTGCCAGACTTGAAGACTCATTCCTGTGGAAGTCTAAGTGTTGTTTACGATGATAAGCTATAACATGCACTGTTACATGTTATCTAAATCTAAAGCCATAGAATCTAATAATACATAAGCCCATTTCATTTTAAACCCAACACCCACCCCCATCATAGGAGGGCAGCTTATTTATATCTAAGGAACTATTCTTATGTGGACTGGTCTCCTCGCTGTATCCACTTTTTATATAACCAGACCAACCAATCAAACGTTGAGTATTTGAATGGGGCATATTTATGATTGGTCAAATAGACACAGACAAAATAAAATACTTCTTAGTTATTTTTGAATTTTGAGACGAAGCGGGATGATTTGGTGGGGCAGTCGGAGCATTTCTGAGGTGGGGGGGCATTGCCACACCCTGTCCATGCCTACCTCTGGGGCCCTTCAGGCTGTTTGTTAATCTTTTGCCCCCTACTTAATTGTCACTCAATGATGCAGACTTGGCTTAAATAAGTTGCTCAAAGTTTGACCCCTTTGAACAGTTTGTCTTAAATTCAAGCAAAGGCTTTAAGAGCCGGAGTGACATGGGATTTTAGAGAACGATGAGATGATGATTTAATTTGAGGAAAGACTCACAGATTGCGGATCTGGCTGCTCTTAAAGTCAATTTTTCCTATTTCAATTGTATGAAGATTGACCTTTTCTAAGTAGATTGTGTAGCATCTTTGATCCTTTTAATTAAAAAGTCATTAATCATTTTCTAAAACAGCTGCACACCCTAGTTAAAAAAAACCCCTCACTTAAACAGCACACACACACAAAAATGGAGCTCAGCGGCTCAGAGGAAGAATGTTAATTAGCATTTAAAAACAGAAATAAACATTACTTGTTGGAAGATATTTTAAATGATTTTTTGTCTTTTCATGAAATGTGTTTACAATCAGAAACAATATCTAACATCCCCACATGTATCCATACATTTGAAACCGGTTCATTTCAATGTGTCAGCTTTGATGTGTGTCTGTGTGTCTCTGTGTTGCAGGTGGATGATGACAGCATTGATGATCTGGGTGAAGTGAAGAAGTGAAGACCAAATATGCACTTTTAATGAAACGGATGTGACCTGTAACAGCAACAAATACCTGGCCAAATGCACACATTGATTCATTTTCTACCTATTTTATTTACTGTTCATAAAAAGCTGCGGACTTGGCCACTCACTTGGCATTAACTTTTTTTTTTTAGTTAATAACTGCTTCCTCTCGTTTGCCAAAGGTGTGGTATGACACGAATCCCTCCCAAAATGTTCTTCACTCAAACAAACTGTAGGCTAATAAATTTCAGTCTCCTTCACCTCTACGCTCTAACTGTACTTCTTTTCAAGTTTGTTTCATGAGGTATACTAAAATTGATTTATTTTTCAGGGCTTATCTGAGTCACTGAAATGGCTGCAGGTTGCTTGTTTTTGCACGTTATCCCCATGAGTGAACCTTATTCTGCTGCATAATAGTTTTATAATGAGGCTGTGCTCCCCAGTCAGATAATATTTACTGTTGTTTCCATGCTCCTCTGGGTCAATATCATTTCCCTAAAAGATAACACATAGTGCACAGATGCTCGCTCCACCGAGGAATGAGCATGTTTGTCCGAGAATCATTTGCATGAGAGAATGATTCCTTACCGAAGAAGTCTCCCAGCAGAGCATATGTACCTGTGTTGACTCAGTGTGGAGCAGCAGACTGGTACTCTGCTCCTTATCGACCTTTTAAAGCATGAACCTCACTCGCTTTGGTGAGTGCTGCGCCTTTGAATCTCCCATCCTAGACCAAGTTTTGCCTCCAATACTGGTCCTTGAGTTCATGTTTGGACTGGCGGGTAACTTTGTGGCACTGTGGATGTTCATCTTCCACATGGATACATGGAAGCCAAACTCTGTGTACCTGACTCACCTGGCTGTTGCAGACTCCATCGTGCTGTTCTGCCTCCCTTTCAGAGCAGACTATTACAGACGAGGGAAAAACTGGCTGCACGGTGACGCCATGTGTCGAATTCTTCTCTTTTTGCTCGCTGCAAACCGTGCTGCAGGGATTTTTTTCCTCACGGCTGTAGCTGTCGACCGGTACTTCAAGATCGTCCACCCTTTGAATCGAATCAACAGGTTGGGTCTCTGTTACGCTTTCTGGGTCTCGCTCTTTCTCTGGGGTCTGATTTTTCTTGCTACTGGGTATCTTCTCGCTGATGAGCACTTTTTCACCAACAGCAACCGTACTCAGTGTGAGAGTTTTAACATCTGCATGGGCTTCAGCCCCCTCTCCACCTGGCACAACACTTTCTACATCGTCCAGTTTTTCCTCCCCACGTCAATCGTCGCTTTCTGCACAATCAGGATCACCTGGCAGCTGAAAACCAGGACTGTGGACAAAAAGGGGAAAATCAAACGGGCAGTTCAGTTTGTCTTGGCTGTGGCTCTGATCTTTATTGTCTGCTTCTTCCCCAGCACCATTTCACGCATAGCGGTGTGGATCCTCAAGGTGTGGTATCAAGAATGCAAGTATTTTGAAGAGGCCAACCTGGCGTTCTACACATCCGTTTGTTTCACGTACTTCAACAGTGTCCTCAACCCCGTGGTATACTATTTCTCGAGCCCGGCCTTCAGCGGGACCTTCCATAAGCTCCTGAATAAACTGCTGAGAAGGAGCAATGATCAAACAGATACATCTGAGAATGACATTTCCACGGTTGATGGTAGAAGAATATAAAAGCAGCTACTATTTCAAACTGTTACATGAATGCATGATGCATTTCAAAGTTCTGGCTACTGATAAAACCATTATCCTGATTTAAAACGGTAATAAGATTTAGTGAAGAGGTTGTGCTTTGACTGAACAACAAATTGACCAGCCTGTAATATTCGCAATTTACTGCCGTCTATTTGCATAGGTTAAAGTGTGGAAGCCCATTTCTACCAATATGGTTAATAAAACGACTTTGTTAGTGATAATGACTTTCATTTTGTTTTTCTAATGACTTAATATAATAAAATAATAACTTGGTATTGCAAATTAATGTTTTCAGAAATCTTAAATATTTTGAGGAAGTAACTCAAATTAGAAAAATACTTTTTCTGAGATGCAGTACTATTATTCATAGATACCAAAATAATTTATTATTGACATTTTAAAGTCCAAACTCACTATTATGATAAAAAGATACAGTATTGTAGAGAAAAATCCATATTCTGAGATTATAAATTGTGAATTAAGGATAATAAAGGAATAATTGTAAGAGTTTATTTTGCTTTTTGAGATACTTCATCCTCATCAGAAATAAAGCCTATACTGTAAAGATAGTCTTATTTGGAAGGTGTACATTTCATTGTCATTGATTAATTTTATTTATCAAGGGACAGTGTTCGATGACATCGATCATTTATACAAAGAAAATGAAAAGATGGTTGCACCAGATTTAGCAAGACTCTAATTTCCATCTGTAGTGCCACAAACAAACCATACAGCTCCACTCAACAGAAGACAAAGAAATACATACTCATTACCAAAAAAAGAGAAAGCATTATTTTTAGATTGCATTTTATCAAAATGACTTGTTGGATATATTTTTCCCACCCATAGTGGAACTGGGCTGCAATACTAGTATGTGTGACTGATCTTGAAACAGTTTTTCATTAGCTAGGCATCATTTTAATATGTATTTGCACTTTAGATGCTTGTAAACCTTGACACTTCTCATAAGAAATATTATATGAATATGTGTATATATACATCCACACTTCCTTGGTAAAAAAAAAAAGTTAATCTATTCCTTTACGTTTTTGTGTGTGAAACGTCTAGAAGAATCACTTGAACCCATAGACTGTAAATATTGCTTGAACCACTACTAAGATATTTCAATTTCCAGTCGCTTCATTTTTTCCAATAAATAAAACATGGGGATAACCTGTTTAAATGACATATTTGCAACTTTCTTGCCGCTTCTCTTTGTGTGTGTGTCTTTTTCTAATCGAGAAATTGTATATAAAAATGTTGGATGTCGGATGAACAGAGTTTACGTTCTGTCCCGTGAAGGCAACATTATTTCCCAAGGTGACGTCATTCTGTCAGACGGGCTGGGGCTGGGAAAGTAGAGCCGCTGGAAAAACATGTAACGGTGCGAGGTACGCTGCACCTACGCACCCACGGCATCCCTAACTGAGACCCGGTTCACCAAGAGAGACCAAGTAAGCTATCACAGAAAATATTTCCACGATTGTCCGCTCTGATTTTGTTGTATTATCATCTCAACAATGCCCTACGCAGTAAATTAACAACTAGTTTTGAGCTAATCTGAAGCTAGCTAGCTTCCAAGAGCGCATTCCGTTAGGGAAAGGGGCGCTCAATACAGACAGATACAAAATCCAGGAATAAGTTCAATGTATAACACTGAAAAATAACACGCTTGATCAAGTTAACCCGATAATGTCAAATAAAATGTTTAATATGTTGAGGATAAAGTGGTGCAGCAATTTTAAGTTGCTGGCTTCTGAGATGTAGCAAGTAAAAGCAGCCCAGCCCATGCACAAACAACACGACCTGTGTCATCATCTGCAACAATGACTTATTATATAGTCATGGTTGATTTGTTTAAGGCGAGACTGTCCTTTTGAGGCTGAAAACAAAGCAGTGGGGTAGTGTGACATGCTAGCAGAGACTGGGAGAGACTGGGTGATATTTGACAGCTCTGGGTGTGCTTGTTGTTTTGGTCTGGCATCACCGGCTGGGTGGAGGGAGCAGCGTTGAGGTAATATTACAGCAGAGCAGACAGGGCTGCTCCTGTTACCTGCTCATTGCTTTGGATTAGTCTGTAACACAGACGTCTTTATTCGCTGACATTTGCATATACAGTATGTACAAATGTATATGGATAGTCAGATCAAATCGTTAAGATAAAAAACCTGCTTTTATTGGGTGTTAATCTACTGGGGGAACTCATCTCATGTCAGCAACTATCCAATGACGTATCATTCACAGGTCTAGTTGCTATCTGTTTATTAATGTTGAAATTCTGGCAACATTTTGATAAACCCAGAAGGTCTATAAACACTCAATCTAGTTTGTGTTTTTGAGCTGAAGTTGAGTTTCCAGAGCAGTCATTTTCACCAGGAACCTTTGGGGTGTGAATTGAGTGCGGGGACTTCATTTTTTACAAAGAAACAGTTCTGGGTTCAACATCGTTGGGACCGACAGTTCTGGATACTTCCTTTTGAAAATACTTTCCTGTAGCTAAAAGTTTAGAGGGCTAGTAGTTTATTTGACTTGTTGTGTTGGGGACTTAAAGTTCTTGATTCTTCCTTTTAAAGAGTAGTTCCTTTGAGTAGTTCATTCGTTCCAGGGACTAACATATAATATTTTTGGTTAAAAAGCAACAAAAATATAGTCTTGTTGGATTGTGTGCAAACCAACCATATTTTAAAAGGTATGCCATCTTTTATTCTCTTATAAAGTGATATTATCTTTGTGTTTTTGTTTGATAATTTTCAAACTAAAGTTTCTTACAAAATCAGCAGAGAGGTGTGCAATTTGCAGCTACTGGTATGTGGGTAGAAATCAGAGTTGCTGCTTGAGAAATGGGTTAAAAATCTTTCTAATTAAGCAGCAGATGGAGTATTGTTTTATTTAATAGGTAGAAGAGTCATCAAGGATTTTGGAAATTTCTTGTTTTTGTTCCAACAACCTCTGGGTTTTAAAAAAAAATAATTTCAAGGTATTTATTTTTCATGAAAACAAAGGCTTAGCTCTGTGACTCTAATGTCGAGTTACTTACTGCAAAAATGATCCACTTTTGTTTTTGTGTTCATGAAACACAGAGTGGCTAAGGGAAATGTTCTAAGACAGCAAAAACTAAAATAATGGCAAATAAAATGTTATGTCATATAGGTATAAAAACTGAAATATACATAAATCTATAAAATAATACATGTATCATCGAGTAATCTCTGTAAACGGGTGTGTTCCCCACTGCTCAAAAACCCACACTCAACACAGCCCAGGATGAAAACTACAGACCGGTTTCACTTCTGCCCTTACTGTCGAAAATACTTGAGTGCAAAGACATTAATAAAGTCTCTGAGTTCCTGTCCAGAATCTGTTTGACCCAAATTAGTCTGGCTTTAAGTAGGGCCACTCTACTGAGACTTCACTACTGTCAGTAACCGAATCTCTATGTTTAGCTAAAGCTGCTGGTCCGGCCTCAGTTCTTTTTCTGCTATACCTGTCAGCTGGCTTTGAACCAGTTAACATTCAAATCCTCCTGTCTATGCTCTCTGAACTTGGCATCTCAGGATCTGCCCTCTGCTGATTTGAGTCCTACCTCTCAGGGAGATCTTTAGAGTGTCTTGGAAGGGAAAAGTGTCTAAAGTGCACAATTTATCCACAGGGGTGCCCCAAGGGTCAGTGCTCGGTCTCCTTCTCTTCTCAATATAGACACCCTCACTCGGTGCAATCATCAGCTCTCATGGCTTCTCATACCATTGCTATGCTGAAGATGCCCAGCTCTTCCTGTCATTCATGCAATAAGTGTCAGCGAGAATTTCGCCGTGCCTTGCTGATATCTTTAAATGGATAATGGATCATGATATTGATGACGATGATGACGATATTCAGAGTTGTTTTGTTGCTGATTAGAACTCACATGAGCAGCTGTCGATGTTGTTGATGATGATTAACTTTAATATTTCTTTAAAAAGAGAAAAAACCTTGCTGATACTGACGCTTTTGTTTTTTCCTCCCCTTTTGATCCTTGCTCTTGTTGTACTTACTCTCTGATGTACGTCGCTTTGGACAAAAGCATCTCCCAAATAAATTGTAGAATTGTAGAAGTAGTATCTGCTAATTTTAGGCAAAAAATCCTACACAAAATTACTAAGCATTACTTTTAAAATGTAGTTATGGAGAGTGTAATATGTTGAAGCCATCACAGTGTGAAACAGAATGTCTGTCTTGACCTAGTTACTCTAAAAATGAATCATCTGTTTTTATGAATAAAATAGATGAGCCGCTGCCTGACACCTACAAGACCTGCAGGAACCAAAATGGAGCTCATCGTCCAGAGAAAGCCCTGTCTCACTCTGGAGTCTCATTTCATTCAATTAAAGCCATAAAATGAAACGCACTGGACTTAATAACACGAGTGTGAAACCGTACACATGGCAAAAGGTCGGATGATGTCATTTTTATAGATGGTGATAATAAATAGCCTGGCAATGAACAGTGGACTGTGAAACAAATGTGGGAGGTGTTGTGAGATATTGTTGTGGTTACAGTTGGAGACAGGAGGATTTATATGTTGGCACAATAGAAAAATAATCATCATCATCATTACCCCTAAAATAAAACAGGGAAATTATCCTTTGGGATAATGATACAAGTTGAAAGCCCTGATATGGTTTTATGTGTTTGCTTTTATGTATTTGTGTAGCACTCCACCAAAAATGTGTTTTTATATTTTGATTGATTCACAATACAAAATGTTTGGTTTTGCAGCTGACTTCTTTTATGGAGCAGTGGGAAAGGCCCAGTCCCCCACCCTGATCAGGCCAAACCCACAGGTGACAAAGCTGCAGCCATGAGCACAACAGGCAAGGTCAGCGGGCTCAAACCCCCCACTAAGATAGCCCGGCCCACTGGGGTGCCAGGAAAAACGTCTCCATCGTCTGGTAAGACATTATTGAAATAACTTAAAAATCCTGTTATGTTGTTTAAAGTATCTTTTAAACCACTTACTTCAGAGGTTGTGATTGGTCATTGTATCCTCACTTTCCATTAAAGCTGTTTTAAATCTCCTTTTGTTCATTAACCATCTGCTCATTTCTCTTGTTTGATGTCCTTGTTAAGCTCAAAGTTTAAGTGAAGGATGTTATAAGTATTTTAACTTTTCATAAAAGAAGAGTGCTAATGAATGTAGCATTAGCGGTCTAATCATGCAGGTAAAGGATGCTCCTAAACAAGAAGATACAAATGGAAATGAGCCCATAAACAAGAGGAATATAATGCAAACATGATGCAAAGCAGGATTGTAGGTTGCGGTGTTTGCACTGAGAAACCTTTGAGACCTTTCTTAACAACAACCTGGCTGTCAACGTGACCACAAAGATCATATTCAATCAGATAAGACCTGCTGAAGTGAACCGATCGCACGGACCTCCTCGTGGACGTCAACATTGTAATGGGGATGCAAAATGTTTTTGGTAATCGTCATTTACAGAAATGTTGTGCAAAGACAAGTCATCTAGGTGTAAATTGTACTTTGAGCAGCATCCACAGTATACCTGAAGAACAAATCATTAAGAACGGTCAAATATTGAGTTAAATAATTGTCTATAAAAGTTACAGAAATGGAAGTTGCAGTTACGTCATTTTTTAATAAAGATGTTAAAAAAAAACTTCTGCTGCCTTCTATCATATATTTCTATCATTACAAAAAGAGTTATAATATTAATGCTGTTTTTTTCCCCTTTTCTTAATTTTGAGTGTTTCCTTAATCTTTGTTAGAACCAAAGCACTGTTTAAAGCACTGACTTTGGATAATACTAGTGTCATTTTACTTGCATATCGATTTTGTAAACATACTTACAAAAAAAATCTGCAAAAGTGATACAACAGGTCAGATGCTTTTCACACAAATATTAGCTTGAAAACACACGTCTATAACCCAGCTTTTAATTGATGTGAATGATGTCATTACAGGTATTCAGAAGCCGGTTCCTCCTGAGAAACACCACGGCAGTGTGACCTCCCCGACCCAGGATGACTTTAAGATCGGAGAGCGGGTCTGGGTCAACGGCAACAAGCCCGGCTACGTGCAGTTCATCGGAGGGACTCAGTTTGCTCCCGGGCAGTGGGCAGGGATTGTGTTGGACGAGCATATAGGGAAGAACGATGGCTCTGTGGCGGGGGTCCGGTACTTTCAGTGTGAGGATGGGAGGGGGATTTTCACACGGCCTTCAAAGCTCTCCAAGACTGCGTTGCCTGAAAGGGAGGCAAACGGAGGGCAGGCCAGTCCAGCACCAGGAGCCGCTGCACCTGCAACCAGCGAGTCTGCACCTGCTGGAACGACCTCAGCTGGTAAACATGGACAACACCTGTGTTTTTTTTTTTTGTTAGCTCTGAAATCTTTTCTAATAAAATGTTTCTTTGTTTAGCCCAGGGCAGTGGCATCAAGACTGCACTTCAGAGAATGCACGTTCAGTCCAGCGAGTCAGTGTCGAACCTCTCGGACACAGAATCCATGAAGAAGAACAAGAGAGAGCTGAGGCTGGGAGACCGCGTGCTGGTAGGAAGCTCAGTGTTGAAAAATTGTTGGTTTTAAAGCAGTATCAAACACAGAGTTCTACTTACCTGATAAAGGCTGGTTTGTATCAAAATCTGGTTCATCAACGAAGTATGTTCAACATTTGCTTGGTGTTATGGCCCATAAAAATCACGGTGATTAAGGACACTGTTTGGGTCTCTCTTGCAGTGAGACAACAAATACACCTGCACTTACCGCTTGTCAACAAGGAAGGACACAGGGTGGATAAAGAGAACTTCAAAATAAGATGAAACATCTCAGATTGTGCGAAAACAAGAAGGGAATGTTTGCTTTAGGATGTTTCTACCTTTGCTGGAAAAGATTTGATGTGATATGGAAACTCCTTTGCCTAATGAGCTCCCGTGTTGAAAACTTGTAACTAATTAAATTTGCACAGCTGATCTGCGCCTTTAAAATCATTGCAAAGTTTTGTTTTTGTCTTTAAACAGCATGAAAACTGCTCGACATGTAAGAGATGTTAATACTTGCCTGTTTAAAGAAACCCTTGAGGACATCTCTCGATATTTCTCTTGTAGATGGTTAAGACTGATCAGTGACTTTTCTCCAATTTAAGAAGAACTTCCTCCCTCTGCTCAGTTTACTGGCAGATTATGGCCGTTCTTAATCAAACTAAACTTTGCAATAAGCTTAGTGGATTTGATCCAAATCAATAATTGAAATCACATCCTATTCACAATACTTTTGAACATTAGAAACCAGACTACCAGTAACTCCTCATGCACAAAGTGGCAAGTTTAATTATGGAGAGAAAAAATTGACACAGCAAATCTACAATAGTTCAATGCTTTTTGTGTATGTGTGTGTGTGTGTGTGTATGCGCAGGTGGGTGGTACAAAAGCAGGAGTGGTGCGATTTCTGGGAGAGACAGACTTTGCGAAAGGGGACTGGTGCGGAGTGGAACTGGATGAACCACTGGGAAAGAATGACGGAGCTGTAGCAGGGACCAGGTAAACAACACGGACAAAGAGCCATTGTATAACATCTCTTTAATTACAATCATAAAGAGATAGTTCCTATACCAGCTGATGTTTCAGTCCATGCAATCTGTTTGCCTCTCAGATATTTCCAGTGCCTGCCCAGATACGGCCTGTTTGCTCCGGTCCACAAGGTGACACGTATCGGCTTCCCCTGCACCACGCCGACCAAGGCCAAGAGCTCTCAGAGGAGGTCCACCCTGAAGAGGAGCCCGAGTGCCTCCTCCATCAGCTCAATCAGCTCCACCACCTCCTCCATCAGCGGCAAACCCAGCCGAGCTGGACTGGCAAGTGTTACTCTGACCCAACAAACCACCCTGCAACAAAGCTCACTGCCTTTTATTTGAATTTTCAGTTGATTATGATGTATTTTGTCCCCCTTTGTCCCCATTATACTTGGTAAATATCGCTGGCTAAGACGATCAGATAGAATATACAAATTTAAATCAGAATGTATCCGTCACTGTGTTTTTTTTCCAGCTGACAGAGACGTCTGCTCGATACGCTCGTAAGATCTCTGGCACCACAGCCCTCCAGGAGGCTCTGAAGGAGAAGCAGCAGCACATCGAGCAGCTGCTGGTGGAGAGGGACCTGGAGAGGTGTGAGGTGGCCAAGGCAACGAGCCATGCGGGGGAGGTGCAGCTGGAGATGGTGCAGCTGAGGAAAGGGCGGGATCAGGTAAGATGCATGTGCACATGTTAATGTTAACGGCATTCAAACAAGAACACAGGCAAAAAAAAAATCAATCAAGGAAAATGATGACTTTCCTCCCTTTATGGATATAGACATTTATTTGAAAAGTTTTGCTACATTTTCATCTAAACCTTTTTATTTTTCTTCCACATAACTGAGATTTCTTATATCTGATTACTACTCTTTGATTGGGGATAGTAATCTTGCTTTGTGTCAGATGTCTCTTTATAACACCTTATGAGATTACGTCAGGTTTCAAACATTTCTGTCAACGGGAGACAATCAAGAACTTTATCTCCAAGAGTCACAGAAGAGTTAAATGTCTCAGAACAAATCAAACATGGAGTTAGAGACTTTTCTGAGCAGAGGCGAAACTTTAATTTAACGGCATTTTGAAGATAACGTCATCATTTAGTAAAAAAAATAAAATAATTCATCTAAATGTTGGTTTGTGTGTGTTTTTTTCTCTTACAGTATACAGTCGAGATGGAGGCGAAGTTGGATCAGCTGCGTTCGCTGGTGGAGGCAGCCGACCGAGAGAAAGTGGAGCTGCTCAACCAGCTAGAGGAGGAGAAGAGGTGGGTGTTCTGTCTTCACCGGCACATGATGCTACTGTTTAAAGGTGTTGTTACAGTCAGAGGTAAAAGCAGAGGATCACTGGTCTGGAAATGTTTTGATGTGTCATTATCTAAACTGTACAGTGATGGAAGTACTCATATCTTTTATTGAAAGGTATATCAACTCGACCTATGTTATGTATTTCTTGTTGGGTTGGTAACGTACTTTATCTGAACTCAAGACAAGAGTAACTCAAGTTATCGGTGCATTTAATTTGGTCACCTGTCATCAGGAGAAACACAGAAACATGATATATGTTAGAGAGCAAGGAAGGAAGCTAGCCAACGGTGAACTGGAGCTAAAGCAACTTTTTCTTCAGAATGAAATGACTTAACCTGAATGAACTTCGCTAAACAGAAAATGTATAAATCTGTTAACATGATTTCTGCCCTGAGTCCAATTAGAAATATTACTTATCGTCAAAGATGGTTGTTTAATCAATGAAACAAACTGCTTTGTCTGTACGAGGTTGACTAAAAGTTCGGTAGAGTCAACATTTCAAATATGGCCACCGCCATCGTTTGGCTTTAACCAACCAATGGATGGCATCACTGAGACTTCACCAAGTCTATTTCATACAGTCTGTTGTTAAAGTGAAAGTCTATCTTGAGGGAGAAAGTAAAAATGCATATTTAGATCTCGGTCTGTGGCTAAAGTTTGAAGCTATCACATGAATCTAATCAAGTAAAAAAAAAACAGATTTAGATTAGATGACAGCAGAAATAATCTAGACCTGTCTCCTACTAGGACCTACTGATAGTCAAAGTGCAGTACTTGTAGATGTGCTCGGCTACTTTCTGAATATTAACAGTAGAAATACTTTAAAATTGTCCCTGTTTGACAGGAAAGTGGAGGATCTGCAGTTCAGTGTGGAAGAAGCGTGCATCACCAAAGGAGACCTGGAGGTAACTTGTGTTATATAATCCGGTCCTCAATTAAACATATTCCCTCACTCACTGCAGCTATGTACCTCCCACATGTCAGGCCAATGTCTGAATGACATTCATGTTTGAATAATTGACTGACTAAATGGAAAGTTGATTAGGTTCTTATTTAAGTTTCGCCGGGGTCAGACCACTGAGGGTTTGGGGGGATTTATCCCTGATTCACCCATCCTAACAATCTGAGGAGAAATCAAGTCTTTGCTCTTGATCTGTATAGATGTTCAACCCAGGTTCACTGGTAATGTGACTAAACAGATCTAATCTTAAACACCTCTAAGAGCTCGCAGGCTCATTATGGATTACAAACAGATTTGAATGTATTTATTTTTGAATGTGGATGATTACATCATCACTTTCTAGGCAGATGTCTAAAATGTTTCGGTGCTGTTTGCAGTGAAACCAAAGATACATTTATTTATAAAGCACTGTTCATACATAGAGTAATATAAACAGAACAGGAAGAGCTCAAAGGAAATGTGACACAAGTCAAATTAAGACATTAAAATAGCCAAAAGAAAGACACGAATGGGAAGTGATAAATAGTGATTCAAATAAAAGAATAAAGGAAAACAGTAAAAAGGGAAATAAAAAGCATTTCAATTTAAATTCTGAGTATTCGAGGATACAGAGTGGATGAACTGAAATGTAGCAGCAAATAAAAAGCTTTTCCAAAGTGGAAAAATAATATTTTGTTCAGTCGGATATTTCCTTTGTCCAGTATCTTCTGCTCCGAGGACTTTAGGTCATCACATCTGGCTAACCCATGGCACAGTTGAGGATTTGCAGCTGGAGACAGATACCAAAGTTTAACCTGTGCACCTCTCAGATCGTGTCTTTCAAAAACTTTAGTCGTGCAGAAAATCAGGTGGAAAAAAATCACGATGATGTTTAAAGCCAGCATTATGTGTGATGCATCCAGACACCTGAAGTCTGAGCCCGGCTTTAGTCTTTGTTCAAACCAAAACACTGTCGACCCTGAACCCTCCATTTTGTGAGTTTTTAACGTAAACCTGAGCTTGTCTTTTTGCTTTGACTCGCTTCGTTGAAACATCATCTTTACTGACTTTGAAAACGTGAAAATTGTCCTCTAACTTGCATAACTAGCTTTCAAATGTCTTCTAAAGATTAAGAGCCCATGATTAAATCAATCATCCTATCTTCAAGTCTGCCTCCCCCCATGCACTCTCTGAATCATTCATTTGTGTTCTCGCTCAGACATCTTCTTTCTTCCTGCTTCTTTTATTTCTTCACTCATTCTAAATTCACTCACTCTTACCTTCTGATTTTCCAACCATCTGCAGCACTTACATTACCATCCTCTTTTCCTATTTTCATCCACGCTCCTCTACTTCAGCTGTTTGTTTGTTTTTTATCTTTTCGCCTTGCCTTCAGTCTTTTATACCCTTTCATCTTCCTCTCTTGTCTGCATCTTTATCCCTCTTCAGAGGAATTACCGCCTGAATTAGCTTCCTTTAAATCCTGGATTACAAGCAAACAAGTGCAATTAGAAGATAAATACAAGTTTCTGAGAGTCAGAATGACATTATTGGAAGAATTAACTCTCTAATTCATCAGAGAAATCTTCCTCCTCTGTCCAGAAACAGAGCCTTCTTACTCACTGGCCTTCTCTTTAAAGCCTTTTTTTTTTTTCTTTCTGTGCGTGGCACAAAGCTGGCATGTCAGTGTTGCATTGCTGTTTGTTGTCCTTCTCTTCCTGCTCTCTCTTACTAACAGACGCAGACCAGGCTGGAGCATGCCCACATAAAGGAGCTCGAGCAGAGCCTGCTCTTTGAAAAGACCAAAGCTGAAAAACTCCAGAGGGATTTAGAGGACACTAGGGTAATGCTGGCAGTCCCTGGATGAGTGATGTGCTTTCCTCCACTCGATTCATAATGATGCACAGAATATGTCGAAGGAACCACAGCAATGCAAATAGTCAGACTTATCAACACCTGCAAAGCGGGACATTTACATTTCACTGGGCTTGAGCTTTTCTTATCATGCAGGTCTATCTCTGAAGGTTCTGCATGTTTGCATGATGCTTTTTTTTTTAGAAGATAGACTTTTGCTTCTTCTGCTTATGAAGATGTCGCCCTTCATTTTGCTTCAACAAAAAAACTCAGGAAAAGACCAAAACCAAAATAATAACCAGTAAATACTTTTAATTTCTCCACTATGTCATTTGGCCTCAAACCCATTGCTTCAAAAAATGATTATTGAACATCAAAGATAATGAGTGTCATTAAAAAAGGGCATTAATAAGATCCTCAAGCTGTTGCACTATGTCGTTTTTATTAAATCGTTTTTAGACCATTTTTGCTCTTGCGAGTATTAAAGCAGCAGCACGGCTAATAAGGACTGTATGCAAACTAAACAGTGTTCAAACATTGGTGCCCATGATGTGCTATTAAGACTTTTAGTGCTCCAAAGCTTAAAGGAAATGGATTTATCAGGCTGTGCACACATGTAATGGTTGTAAATATATGCACTTATTTTTGATTTTGGTCTTTTTTTTTGTGGTATTTGTTGACAAAAAAGAAAAAAGGACAACACTGCTTTGCGTTACCCTTTAACCAGAAGGTCCAAACTTTGACCGGCCTCTCAGGAGTCAAAGTCTCCTGAAGTAAGAATATGAATCCCTGCTGATACTACGTTCTCTCTCGTTGGTTGTAACGGTTTTTTCCTTCTCCTGTCGAGTCCGTTTTTCCGACACGACACAATACATCGCACATTATTTTCCCCTTGTGGAAATGAGTCCCAAAGGGGGGCATCAGCAGTAGTGTAGTGGTGCCTAAAGAAGTGGGTATACTCTTCATTTTTCCCCCAAAATGTTTTTTTAAGTGGCTCATCCAGCAGAGGATAAACAGCCTCAGTTATAAACAGTGACATGTAAGACTACTACTAAATGTTTAGTTTGTGTGTACTAGCAAATTAGAGACGGAGTAAAGAGAGTCATCCCTTCACCATCAGGGAAAAAAATTGCAGCATACTACTGAATATTGTCAGTTAATCAATGGTGTAAATCAGAGGGGATCTAGAAGTGGGTATACCCTATAGAGACAGAAAAATGAGTGGACTGCACTACACCACTAGGCATCAGGTTTACAACACAACATCTTTGTCAATGTGAGGGAACATTAATAATGTCCACGTTTTAGGAAATGTTAGAGCCTGACTGATTTGTGAGGCTGACACCTTTTTTTAAAGGGGAAATTCACCAATTTCTGATCAGGCAGCTGATAAAGTGAATTTTTGAAGCAGAAATTATTTTCTTAATGAATCATAAACCAATGTGACAACACAATGGTAATTGTATGGTTGATTTCATTGACATTTTTAAGGATATTTTACACATAGTGCTGTACTTTAACAGGGAGTACTTTCAGAACAGATTACTGCAGGTAAGATGATGTTTACTTCTTGCTGGGGTAAAAATAATGATACAGTATGAAGGCGATAAATGAGCCAAAAGTAAACTTTGTTGTAAAAAAATGTTAAACTCAAAGAAGTAGATGTGGTATTTTGATGAAGTTGCTTGTTTTTTTTTTTTCCGACACTACAGTTATACAACCCAGGCTCATTCCTCTCCTCTGTCTCTCTTCAATATCTTCAATGGCTTCACGCCTTTCTCTCCACACGCTCCGCTGCAGGTGGCCACGGTGTCAGAGCGCTCCAGGATCATGGAGCTGGAGAGGGAGGTGGCAGACCTCCAGCTTAGGCTGCGGGCGTCCAAGCAGAAGGAGGATGCTGGGTCTCTGTCCCAGCAGCAGATCAGCAGCCTGAAGGCCCAGGCGCAGTCTCAGGAGAAAAAAGTTTGTGGAAGAAAACTTTGCAAGCCTTGAGTACTTGTTCAGCTGATTAATTCTTATAATTATATAGTTTATGGCACGATGTGAAACCAGAAGACCTGGTGTAAATTCTATTAACAGCCCTTCTTAAGCCTCTTGATTAAATAGATATATGTTATTCTTGTGTGTGTTTGTTAAAGCTTCTAGGTTAATGTATAATTTATGGCTCTTCTCAGGTGTACGTGTGTCAACTGTACATTCTATACTGTGTGTCCTGAACAGATCAGTGAGCTGAGCGTCGACGTGGAGAGCAAACAGAAAGAGCTTCAGTCTCTGCAGCAAGATAAGAGCGACACGGAACAGCAGCTGACTGAGCTGGTGAGAAAAGGATGAAAGTGGGGTCGAATGGATCGAGGTCGCTAATAGCTCAATGACTTGCCCGTTATTTGCTCCTGCTATCTACTCCGTCTCAAGAGCCGATTCACAAAGCACATGATGCTAATGATAATCAAGCACAAAAAAAGCCCATAAAAATATTCTACTTTGTGCAGTTTACGCTTGTTTTGCGTCTGATTTGTGGAGATGAGCCGCCACCCCCCTCCCCTCTCTAATGTGCTGTGCTGTATGCTGTGTGCTCTCATACGGACAGAGCTCTCCTCTGTCAACATCGGCTACAGATGATAAGCGGGATAGGGAGGGGACACCTGAAGTCAAGTCTTGAAAGTTGTGATACAAGTTTAACCATTTATAATAGCTTTCTCCCGGAGCATCTTGTCTAGATAAAATGAACCGCTCATCCCGGGCTGCGTAACGGTCTCTGCACATGTGGATAAAGTGTTTGCATTTGAAGCCCCCAGACTGCTTTAACCCCTGGTTTCAATGATATTCATATTTACAGACTAACAGATGCGTAATTAATGTTCTGTTGACCACAAGATGAACTAATCCCCATGTAGTTTTGGCTCTAGAAGCTCCATAGAAATGTGATTGGGTCTTATTTAGTCATAATGCCGTCATGACTTAAACAGAACCCCAGGGGGCCTAATGAAACACAAGGCAGACATGTAGAACATGTCAGCATATTTCCTTAATGAAGTGCATGTCCATGAGGGTCTAATCGTAGATTCCACTAGTCATGTTGTTTTTTACAGTTTTGCTCGTGGGCGTCCTGAAAGTGGCCTCGTTAAGAGAGGTATTTTATCCACAAAGCGTGCATGTTTTCAAGGCCTGGTCATCATTTCTAGGTTAGCTAAAGGTACAGGAATGTAACCGTGTAGTCACGCCGATGTTTCTCCTTCTCAGAGACAAAAGCTTGAGACAGCTGAGGAGGAGAGCAAGAGGACGGCAAAGACCATGCAAGGTAAACCTATCAAATGTTTCTCAGCTTGTTTTTTTTGTTTTTTTAAATGTCTGATCTTTTTCTCATCCGTGTTCAACAGGACTCTTACAGTTGATGTTGTGCTTTGTTGTTGTTGTCAGAATTGGAGCAGAGTTTGGAGAAGTCAAATAAGGATTACCAAACCCTGAAAGAGGAGAGTCAGAACAGAGAGGAAGAGCTGACAAAGGTGGGTCAACACACGTCGTCAGTGCTCGAAAAGAACTGAGTATATTTCTTAAGTGCAATTTGGAGCTACCTGACCTTAACTTGAGAATTTTAGTTTAAATTCATGCTTTGACCCAATTTCATTTATCTGAATTTTGAAAGAACGGGTTACTTTCAGATTTTAGATGTAAATTTGGGAGAGGTTGATAAATGCCACTCAACCATACATTTGGGGGGCATTGGGATGAGAAAATATGTTGTTTTTTAATTCAACAGGCAGATTCTTAATCTTGGAAACAAAACATAAACACATAATATCAATTTATAGGTAGGGCTCCTGCCCCTTTTCAAGAAATATTCGTATCTCATAAATCATCTTAATACTTCAAACATTTAACTGTTGACACTTGAAAGGTTTTACAAGTAATGCTTTGTCACTCAGCATGTGTACATTTGACCTATTGTGTGGAGACCTTTGTGTAATGATGACAATGCTTTTCACACTATTTTGATGCTGTCAGATTTGTTTTAGATTCAGGACGGACGGGATTCTTTAAAAAGATTATCAAATAGAACAGTGCTGCTCAAACTTTTTCTGTCATTTTATCGTTGGAGCAGGAACATTTTTCCCCCTTTATATAGTTTTCAAATATTAAACAATGCAATCATATCGCGCAGGCCAAGTCCTGACTCCGCCGGTGTGATATAAGAGGATTTTTAGTTCATGGCATTAGAAAACAAAACATTAGGATTTTTTGGGGCTTTTTGCCTTTATTAAAGAGGACAGCTAAAGAGAGAGAGGAAATGTTGGGAGTAGAGAGTGGAGGATGACGTGCAGCAAAGGCCTGAGGTGGGATTTGAACCCTTGCTGCTGCGATGCAGACTATAGCCTCCATACATCGGGCGTGCAACATAACCGCTTGCCAAGCGGTGCCCCAAACATTAGGATTTTAAATGCAGGATATTTATTTCAGCATTTTCATTTTTGTACTTCTACATACACTTACATAAAGAATCAGTATTTTTATTGAGTCTATAAAGAGTTTTATATATAATTCACTGGCATAACAAAATAGATTATGACTGTACATTTCAGATCTTAGTTAAATCTTAAACTCATTTATCCACTCTCTGTTTTGTTGTTTTTACATCCTCTCCTATTGTGTCTGAAAACAGTCTGATTACGCAGCATGTAGACGATGAATCAGCCTGTGTACATTTACTGATACACATGATACCTCAGTCTGTTTCAAGCTGTGAACACATTTGTTCAGATTTAGGGGGAAATGATGAAAATGTCACGTTCACATATTATATAAAGTTTGGGCACTTTCAAGTGGGCTTCCCTTCTTTAATCCCTCCTTCTGTAATCTTCTCTTCTCAGCGTCCTTTCATTAAGACTTAGTGGAGCACTCCCACTCGGAAGCTGACGCTGTCCTCAGGCTGGATTTAATGTTGTTAAAACATTACTAACACACACATGCACTCTCATTTCCATTCAGGTTTTTTTTAGTCCGCGCCACAGTGTTCTGTCTTTGATTCAAGCTGCTAAATGTGTCATTTGTCATTTAACAATCATTTGTTATAATGAAATACTGAAGTGTCAAACATAGGACGTGTTGGAGGATGAAACATGGCGTTTTAGAATAATACATAAACAATTTGTTGTTGTTCAAAATACAGGAAGATCACAATTGTCCTGTATGGAACATTTTCCAAAAATACAGATTAAAATAAAAGACTCACAACAGTGCAGGAGGAATGAAAGACAGGCATGCACAGACTATATACGCTCCTCTAATATCACAGAGACAAGCGACCCCTCACACCCACCTAACCCTGTGTTTTTCCCCCCCATGCATTTAATTTAAAAAAAGTATACGTTATGGATTTGGTGAAGCATCTCTAAGACTTTATTAGAATATTACTGTGTGGGCTTTTTTCCTTACTGAACATCCTCTTTGATTATGGTATCAATTAATTTAGCAATCAATCGACCCATCAATCAGGTTTTATATAATAGTACATAAGAACACATTCATAATCAAATGGATTTAAAAGTTGACAGTGGTTGATCAAATGTAGGATGTTCAACGTGGATGCTGTAAGTCGTTCTAAATATTGAACAAACTGAGCAATACAACAATACCAGACTGATACTCTACTTTTTTTGTAGAAGACAAGGCTTTGTTACTAGATACTTACAAATAAAAGAAGTATAATGTAAGTTGTGTGTTTGTGAGGAAAGGAAAGAAAGATTTAAAGTGTACTTGGACACATTCAGTCCAGCTGTGTTGGCAAGAAATGAGAAGTGCTTGAAGATCCTGTGAGGAGTGTTTATCTGGTTATGAAACAGACTGAAATGACTTTTTATGCTTCTTTATGACTTACAAAAGCTAACAGGACCATTAGAGAAGCAGATTTATTATTGCTTCATGGTGATTTTATATCCTTGTCTCCCCCTGCTGTGGGGTTCTTGTTAGATGAGGCGGTTATTAGCGCACTGCCAACACAACCTTTTTAAGAAAAGTCACTGTGAGGTACATGTTCGGCTTTTAAAATAAGAGGGTTTTTTTTGTCAAAAAGAAAACTGTACTTACACCTTTACAGGACAAGATCCGCGATGTATTAAATCGTCCTGCTTTGTCCACAGGGGGCGCCAAAAACAACACAACCAAAGGTTCCTCCCAGCAGCTTTCACTTACTGTATATTACTTACCGTACCTTCAAGGGTGAACATTTCCAGAATTACACATTCTGATCTTAACAAATGAAACCATTGATGTTTAGGATGAACCCAAGAAAAAAATACAAAGTCTTATATTTAAAACGGAAACTCATCAAATCGTGGTGTGGTAGAAGAAAAAAAAAAATAGAGGCTGAGCCGTCGCCTGGAGTCACTCTTTCTAAATTTGAAAGACCCCAATGGAATATACAGCTCGCAGTCATAACAGAGCGTTTTGTTCTCTTTTCCTGAAGTCAGAGGACATGAACAAGCTAGAGGCGGACTGAGTTAAGAGCTTTCTTTCTTTTTTTTAGAAAGATTGTGAGCCCCCTCTGTCTGCTCTCTCCGATAAACTAATGGAGCGCTGCTTTTTAATTGAAAAGGTCCTTTTGGGCTTCAGCCCTAAATTAAGAGTGATGTTGATGTTTTTAGCCTTTTGCTATAAAAATGTTAATATTGAGCAGTTCTCTTATTACTTTTTTATATTAACAATGGATCAGATGAGTCTGTGTGCTTTGAAAGAGACCATTAAGAAATATAAAGGAGTGTGATTTGGACTTATAGGACACAAACACAATCATGAACATGGTACTGTATGTTTGAGTTTTGTGTACAGCATTTGTCTGCTGCCCTTAAGTGGCTAAATACAGTTTGTGCCACTTCAGATGAATGTTACAAACTTTTAAAATTGTTTCATCAAATTGGGAAATATACGTAGATGATTTGAGGTTAATCAGAATTTCTCACATCGCTATTGTGAGGACAGACTTTCACTTACTGTAATTATCCCAAAAACAGCAGAATTATTGTATAAACATCTGAATAATACCGAGGACTCGAGAGGAATTACATGAAGAATGAACCATGCTTTATCTTCTTGTCATCATTACTACATTTTCACGATCAAGGACAAATGTTTCGACAGTTATAGAAGAAATTAGTTTGGAAGTCGTGTTTTGTCCAGATCAGGCAATGATTATTTTAACATGTTCTCAGGTAAACAAGCGTGTACCGCTGAATATGGGGCTAAATATCATCATTATGTTTACTCAGGCTACTGAAAAGTCGGACAGGACGACGCTGACGCTTGAGCAGCTGACCAATGAGAAGAAGACGCTTGAGACGCAGGTGAGCACACGGAAAACATGTGAGATTGTATTTAGCAGAAGACCATAAATACCCACTGTCCCTGAAGTCAACATGTCGTCATTTATTTTTATAAGCTGTATATATTTTTAGGTCTATGCAGTGACGCTCACTGCTGCATCTCTATTGGTTTGTTGTTGTTGTTGGTCTTCATTTTTCTGATATTTCTTTGCTAAAAGTCATCATGCAGAAAAAAACTGCAAAAAACTCCACCCCCTACTCAGGCAGATGAAATCACCTTTGACCTCAAGATGGCGCTGTAACAATCAAAGCATTTTTTCATCTCCAACACGGCTGTGCTTAGAGTCAAAACACTTTCTTTTTAATCTCTCAATTCATCTGTATCTTTGCTCCGCTGGTCTCTCGCTTAGAAAAATGCCAAATTTGTCAAAAGTGTTCATGAATTTTAGTATCTTAGTATCTTCTTTCTGAGAAACCATCCCAAATAGTAAAGCCGATTGTATAAGACGCTGACAGAACCATCTATAGACTTTTGCAGCGAAAAATTGTAAACATACAAAAAAAAATCCTCACTTTTTTTCAATTGTTGACGTAGTTTTTCAGGAAAGACAAAGGGCGGAGACGACTTTTTAGAACAAAAATTATGTTCTTTGATCGTGAAATTCTCCATGGCCTTTCAGGTAACCATCTGTGATGCTTGTAGCTAACATTAGAGCAGACTTTTTTCACTTTTGCTCTTTATTTCTGGATTTCTGGATTTATTAATAGTCAAATGTTGTGTAACTCTCTGATTGCAGCTCCATGCACAATAGAAATTCAGAGTGTGAGAGTGTGTTTCTGTGTATGTGTGCGTGTGCGTCATACACTGTGTAAAGCATTCATACATGAACGTACATAAGTTCAGCCTTCATTGCCTGCAGGTTTTTTATTACGTATTCACATCAAGGTTCCCACGCTGACCGCATGTGACTGTGCAAGTCACAGTCATCGCATTAAATCAGCCACGCATGGAGTACTCCATCATCTCTCTCTGTTATCCTCTGTCTGTCTCTCCCCTCTCAGCCTACACGTCTCACCTCCATCTGTAACTTGATATTTTGATCATTTCATACTCATGCGTCCCCTCTGACAGAGATCCACCTGCAGCCGTTCAGACACTCTGCTGCTCCCCGGTGCACTCTGCCTCGCCTACACTCATCTCCTCTCTGAATTGAGCTTCCTGTGAGCTCCAGATGGTCGCTCTTATGACTTCCAGAGAAAAAATTCAGAAAAGAGCGGGAATCATAGACCTTAGACGAAAAACATGCTTTTTTTTTGGTAGAATTCAGTGATGGTATTTGGTGCTTAAAACTCTCTTTATGCAGCATATCAGCACTGCAGCATAACTCACCTTTCTGTAGCTATTTCTTAAGGTGAGAAATATAAACGAGAGAAATAAGATATTTACTGAATTAAGTAATAAAATGACCTAACTAGATTCCATCAGATATTTAGGAACCATGCTCTGTTGAAATGCTGAATTCTCTGTCAACAACGCAGCAGCTAGTATGTCCTCCTTCTAAGTCTGGATTCTGGTCCAGAATGGTCTGTATTTATTTTGACCAGAGAGGGTACTGTAGGTGGTTACAAGGCACCAGCACACGGCCGTTTTGGACGCTCCTCTGTTTGCCAGGCAAACAGCAAACCAATAGGTTTTGCAGCTACGGAAAAGGGGCAAGCGAACTGGTTCAGATATAATTGATTCCACCCGACCTAAAAAGCCTCGGCTTTTTTCTAGTAAGCTCCACAACCAGAAATGTGGTTAAACTAGGATAGATATTGGAGATGCTTCTGAAAAATAGTGGGGGGTTACAATGCGGAAAGGTTTGAAGTGCGATGCAGAGCTGGCTAAACACTGAAGCGTCAGTGTCCGCGACGTGGCAACCTGCATGCACATCGAATCTAGGGAGGAGGAGGCGGGGAACAGCTCTCTCCAAGGTTTTGAATTTGGACTGCTGTACCCATTTGAAACACTAGGTGTCAGAGTTGCATATTTGCCCTTTTGGTCACAGTGAATAAAAAATAACTCTGAATTTTTACCAAGGTTAAAGTCAAAATTTTACAGTGTAGAAATTCTCTGTTTCTGTTAAAGTGTTGTAAAAACCATTCTTGGGTTCAGCTCCTTAACGTTTAACTCCTTTAATTTGAAGGATTTTTATCAATTGATTGCATTTGTAATTGAAGTGTTGGTTGGACAAGTTCCACTTGGATCTTTGGGTAACTCTCTGAACTTTCTCCCTTTTTTCTGAATATTTAAAAGCCAAACAATCAGTTGAATGATGGATAAAACAGTCAATAATTGAATCTATAATAAAAGAATCATTTATTATTGTTTAATACAAAATAGTTAAATAAGGATGACAATATATTGCTGTATCGAGAGTATTTTTACAGTGTGGTTTTAGTACTTTTACTTGAGGGAAAAAACGTTTCCTCCATTGTTGCTACAAAATACTGTTAAATGTATTTTGAGTTTATACGCTGAGGGTTAACGTAATGTGACCGTCATGAAACAGGAAAAATGTTATAGCAGCAAAACAAAAAGAGAGAGAGAGAGCAGGAAGTTAGTCTTTGTGGAGTACAGACTCAAACACACACGTTTCGGAGCATTTATTTATTCATTACATCTGCCTCAGTGCTCCACTCAGCCATGTAGCTTTAGGTTGTGATGTAATCCTGCACGTGTGTGTGTGTGTGTGTGTGTGTGTGTGTGTGTGTGTGTGTGTGTGTGTGTGTGTGTGATGCCTGGCCTGGCAGAACATTGCTTTAGTTAATGAACGGCTGACTTAAGCTAGACCCTTCTCTCTTAAACTGTCATACATCTGCTGGATGTAAAAGCTGAAACAAAGGTGTTTATTAAAGAATGCTTATTAGCTATAATTAACAATTTCTCTGTCTTTGTGCTTTTCTTCCTGCCTTTACACACTACTTGTGTTTGGGAAATGTTTCTCCTTTATCCAAAATTAATATATATATTTTTTTATACCACTTAATTGGCACCAATTAATCTGAGGATTAAACTTAATCTGACTGAATCATAAGGGTTTGAAAGCCCGGCTATTATAACCCAGGCCTCCAGCCAATGGGTGAAAAGTACTCATGCTGAGTGAGGAAGCATCACTTGTATATATTCAGTTATTTTCTTTCTGAATTATCGGGATAAACTCTGACTTTAGCATTGTGTTTATTGCTGTTCTGGAATACGATGACATTGGGATTTATTGCGCAGCCCTAGTGTTATATAAAGCCTGCTCTTAAAGTCACTAACAGAGTTCTTCAGAAAGAAGTCATAAACAGTTAAAACAACATCTGGGCTGTGGGCTGTGCAGATCGATTTGTGTAAAAGTCGTAGTACTGGCAAGTTCAAACAGGCAACGCTTTGAGGATCACAGAATATTTAAATGCAAAGCAGTTCAGGCCGGCACTGTCATGATGCACAGCTACAAAGTGTGCTGCTGCAGTGGCGTCTTTAGGCGTATTTACATATGCACTCCTGACCTGGCTGTTCACACATGCAGTACCCTGAGTGACAATTGGGGTCCATGCCCCGAACCACTTTCATACGTAAATTTCATTCGAGGCAGAATTTTGGGTGAAGTTTGGTGAGTTTTTGTGCACGTTACAGCCCCCAAATAAGCGATTCATTATTGCGAGGGAGAATAATAACTCCTTCAGTTTCAATAGGGTCCTCGCTCCGAGGTCGGTGCTCGTGTCCTAATTAAATCGGCCTCACAAAAATGAGCATCTGCCTCAAGCGTCATACGGGGGTAAGTGACAGCAGCAGCATCTCCTGTATGTCTACATATGACATGACTCATTTCACTCTGCATGCACAGCGGTCAGCTCTGTGACCACTGATGGTGATATCAGAAACACTTTTATTGTAAATAAGTCATGGACAACGAGAAAACTGGCAGGGTTTTTTTTTTTTGCATCCAACAACAAAAAAGTAGCAGCATGATGTGCCTTCGGTCACATGATTGAAAGCGCACATCCTGTGATGTGACTATTGCACATGTGCACATCGCACAATTTTAAAACATTATATCGTTCAGCCCTACATCGTATCGTACTGATGTTGTCATGAGTTACCATGTGATTCGCATGACCATGACTCATACAGGAATCTTTAGTTTGTTGTATATATCACATGTGTGGTAAGAGACTACCCTTCACTATTTATAGAGAAACTACAGTATGAATGGCTGGTTGTATTTTTCAGATATTACTGTGACTCATGCTTACACTGAATGAAAGGTGAATCTTTTAGAGTGTGTGTACATATGCTGTCAGAGAGTGAGGAAACAAGATTGCAAGCAGCAGAAATGCGGGGGGAGGAGGAGGAGGAGGGAGGAGCTTATTCAGGCTTACATAATGGAAGTGCTCAGCTTCTTTAACCCGACTGTGATAGACAAGCGGGACGAGAGTAAAGGGGGGGGAGGCTGCTCCGGCGACACACTCTCTCCATTTCCCCCTCTCGCAGCGTGCTCGGCGGGGGATCGGAGCTGATGCTTTATTGATGCCCAGCTTGTGTTAGTCTGAGTTTGGCTGTAGATAAGAGCGGGAGAACGGGCATAGCAACATTGCTGCAGTTGTTTTAGCAGGTGAACATTTGCAAACGTTGTCTGTGCAGAACATGGACATAGCTGCTCTGCATCAGGCTTACTCCAGTAACATCTACTCACCTCACTATCAGGTACGACTGTCTGCTTTTCTTTTAAAACTCAGAGGAAAAAACAGGTCAGCGCTGGAGCAATGCAAAGACATTTAACTGTCACATGTTTGCAGGAAAAGGTCGCTTTAACCGTCTACATACACTCTCAGAAATGATTGTTTTTGTTGCTGGTTTTTCCAGGATTTCATGAAGCAGTCTGTCATTGTGACCCAGCATTTGCCTGCTTTGATTCTGTATGATTTGCATGTATTTGTGTGTGTGTGTGTGTGCATGCTCTGTACACTTGATCTGACTTCAGAGGTGCAGTTAAATATTGAGGTGCCAGAAACTCACGTGTAAAGGCATCCAAAACAGAGCAACGTGTTAATGTGCAAACAGGAACATACGATGGCAGCTTCATGGACGGTGTGACTCTACACATTACATTTGTTTAATTTGAAACCAGTTGCAGCTTAGGAATTGATTTTAAAATCATACATGCTAATTAATAATTGACTGTTGACTTTTTTTTTTCAAGCCGCTGTGATCACAGAGCTGCATGTGTCCGACAAGCAGGGGTGATTATTGCTTTTGCGTTCTGATAGGATTTTGGACTTGATGAGTTACGACAAAAAGTTTTCATGAGGTGAAGTGCGAGGGGTTTTATTTTTAGTAACACGTGGACTGAGCCAATCCTGCTGTCTGCTGACTCATCCCGAACATCAAGGCATTGTGTATTTAAAGTATAAACTGCAGCATCTCGCTTAATGACCCAGAATCTCTCTTGTCTGGCGGCAGCTTATTCTTGGATGCTTAGAATATGATGTTGAGTGAATGTGTGTACAGAGGAGCTCTAGTCTCAGGTCTAGTCTGACTTGAACCAATGATGATGCAGATTGTGGTATGTTATTAAATCAGCTGCTGTTTTACTTCTTATGAAAAATGCCAAACATTTACAGGTTCCATTTTTTAATGTAAAGATTTCCTGCTTGTTTTTATCTTTATAAAAGCTTCTTCAATAACTTTGAGTCTGACGATGTTGGTCCGACAAAACTAATATATATCATCACTTTGAAATCTGGAAAAATTCAAGAAAATATTCTGAAAGAGAATCTCAAAGGGGAAAAAAACTAATCAGCCCCCTAAGAAGTTGTTGTTAGTTTGATCATCAATCCCTTTCCTCTCCTTCCTTACTGGGATGTGAACATTTTTTAGAGGATACTCCCGCATTTTAGTTTTTGCGCTTTCATAAAGTTTGAGGACTAGTGAGAGAAAGATTTAAAAGACAGTTCAATGACTTTAAAAAGTTTTCTTTTAAGGACTTTTCAATGACTTTTTATGGCTGATTAAGTGTGGTAGTACTAACCATGACAGGTAAGGCCCCATGTCCACCTATCTTTTTGTCCGTGCAGAAAAGCGCTGGCTGTGCGCTCACAAGTGTTTGCATGAAGCGTTTTTGCGCTGAGAATAAAAACGCTGCATCTCCGTCCTGTCTCTATGACACCGCTGTATGACCGACACGGCTCCGTTACTTTTTACTGTTTGTTATTTAGTTTAGATTATTTATTTCCAGATCAGACACGGTGCAAAGAGGATGCGGGTACAAGACACGATCCATAGGCAGCAAAACTACAGGGAATATCATACACAGAAAAAAGAGAGCTGGGGCCGTTAACAGCGTCTTTTTAAATAGGTGAACGATTTTCAACTTGAAGCTCGGAGCGCCTGCACAAAAAAGGCTCTGAAAAATGACGCTGGGCGCTGCGCTTTTTCTCCAGTTGGCGCTGCTGCTGCAAATTCTCTCTCCTCTTTGAAAACAGTTGAAAATAGACGTCAAATTTAAAACCCGTTTTTTTGGAAGGGAATAAGTTTATATGAGGTGGGGAGGAGTTCAATATTCTCCTTAGGACAGGATGTATTTTGTAAGGGAGCATTAAGCAGTACAAAGCCCGACTAAACTCTATCATGATCAGAATTTTAGTCCAAAATATCACTCCTTCTTAGAGTTATTTATAACTCATCATATGGATAGGAAAGTGTGTCTAACATTTCCTGTCTGTTTCCTTCATCATGTAGGTTACTAAAATGTTTTGTTGGTGTTTTGTCCATGACCTGTTCTTTTTTTTAAATATTTAAACACCTCGATGATTAAAGAATAATTGCACTAAAAAGAATTAACGGCGTGTGTTCCCTCCGTCAAATTTAACGAGATTCTTCTTTAAAATATGAGAAGAAAAATCCAGATGGGATTTTAACTACAGGAGGAGCAGATCGGTTTTTTTTGCCGTATATTTTGGCTGTAATCATTTCTCGGATTGAGCTGGAAAAAAAAGATAAATGTATTAGATTGTGGATTATAAACCACTGACCAAACACAGGTAAAGCCTCCTCTAGGGAAATCAGTCTGAATAGAGGCTTATGTGCTAGCTGGGAATGTTTGAAACTATTCCTCCTGTAATTCTGTTGTTTGTTTTGTTGTGTGTATATTCTTTCTGACTGCTGTTTCTGTCATGTGTCCTTTATCTCTATAGCTTGAGGCGCTGAAACAGCAGAACTCCCAATACCAGGAGCAGCTGAGTCTGTCGAAGGAGCGGAGCAGCTCAGAAAACCAGCGGATCGGAGTCCTCTGCAAGGAAATGTGAGTACTCGGGATAACTAATGTGTTTTTTCCTGGCCTGCGTGTGCTCTGAAGGGGACCCCAGCCAGCCACTTTATTGGACCGGTGTGGTTTAAATTGTGCTGCGGGATCTCTACAGATAATTAGAAAGCAGGTCTAGCTCTTATTAAAAATTCTATGCAGACATGGCCTTCTGTAACTACATGTACACAGTATAAAAATACAAAACAAAATACATTTACTGATGTAATCATACATGTAAAATGTGCTGTTTATGTGGCTCGATCTGTAAGTCTCCAGAGAGACGCCTCCACTTGTAAATATGTTTTAAATTGCTGCGTGAAGCCTATAATTAGAGAGAGAGAGAGAGAGAGAGAGAGACATTATGTGATTATGTGTCTGACTGAGTAGAGAACAATGCACAACAGTCATATTTTCACATTCAGAGTAACAAGCACCTGCTGGGTTTAGAGAAATTACACCATGAGTCATCACTGAAAGTGTTCAAAATGTTGAACAAAGAATCGAGTTTTAGAAGCAGAATTACAAACGATGAACACTTTCCTTTTTTTTCACATCATATTTGAATGCATGATGATTTATAGACTAAACAACTAATGCCGGTATTGAAAAAACATCTGCTGAAGAATTGTCCTAAAAATAACCATTAGGTGGGGCGCCATATAGACTAGCAGTTATGTTGCGCGCCCCATGTACAGAGGATGGTTCTCATTGCAGCATCCATGGGTTCCAATCAGAACTCGGCCCTTTGCTGCATGTCACCCCCCACTCTCTCCTCCCAACATTACCTGTCTCTCTTTAGCTGTCCTATCTAATAAATGCAAAATGGCCCAAAAATATATCTAAAAAAATACCAAAACATAAATTGCAGCCGTACTGTAACAATTCTGAAGCTACCGGGAGTCTCACTTGTTCTCTTTTAGTTGTAGCTAACAGCCTCGCTCGATCCTAACCCCCTGGGAAAAAATACAAAAGTGTAAACGTTCTGCTTTTTATTTCTCAATTAAAAACATGGAAGCCAAACTAAAAGAAAGCATCCATCAAACTGGCAGTAAAGCAGCAGCTAGCCGAAGCCGCCAAAAGGTCACAGAATCAGAGTGTAAAAGGATAAGTAGCTTTTTTTAAATAACAGGATTACAAATTGTAATTCCTTTAAATTCTTGTTACGTAAAACAATTAAACCAAGATTAATTTAAATTGGTTTTTGTCTCTGAAACAGCTGAGCCAATCACAGTCATGCTTTCAACAATAGAATACAAAGAAGAGAAAAGACGCCTCTTTATAAAAATCATGCTGTTGTCCTGAAATATGAAGCATAAAAAAAAAAATCAACAATAAAAAGATTCTTCTGATCAATTTCATGCAGCAGAGCGATACGAATCACCCCCAACACATTTCTTAATCAATGTAGACTGAACTTCTGCCTTAGCCCTATCAAATGCATTAAATGCATCTTCAGGGCGCTGGTAACATAGTGGTTAGTGCACACGCCCCATGTACGGAGGCTGTAGTCCTCCAAGCAAGTGGCCCGGGTTTGAATCCGACCTGTGGCTCCTTCCCCGCAGGTCATTCCCCTCCTGATTTCCGGCTCTGTCCGCTGTCCTGTCTCTACAATGGAGGCACAAAAAGCCCAAAAATAAAATCTTTAAACACATCTTCAAACTTCATTCGTCTGTTTTAATTTTCCGCCTTTGTGACGCACTTTGTAAAGTGCTCTGTAAATGAAGGTTTTCATTATGTAGTGTTAATATCTCTACGCACAGAATTCCATAACTTGAGGATGCCTTGATACAAAACATATTGAAATGACTGAAAACATGAGGAGAGATGTAGGAGCTCAAAACATACACAAAACAGACTCGAGACAATCGCAATAATTATGAGCCATCATGTTAGGTACTATTTCAAATAGACCACTAGAGTGTTCAATGCAACAACATGTTTGTCATTTGAATTCCTTTGATAACTCAGCTCAGGCTGTTTTTGATGCTGGGTAAACATATTCTGTCCTTTAACAGCTTCTTTTTTTCACGACTTTGTTGTGTTTGCGTGGGATTCCCAGCCTGATGTTGTGGTCTATTTTTATACTCTGTGTGAGTGTGTGTGTGTGTGTGTGTGTGTGTGTGTGTGTGTGTGTGCATCATATGTGGATGCATATGTGCTGTGTTTCCAGCCATGTGCATTTGAGTCCTTAATTCATTTTGCCACACCCCCACTGAGTCATTGCAGCCCCCGAGCTGTGATGTCACAGCTCCGCATGGATCTAATTGGCTGAATTACAGTCATCAAAATGTAGCATCCTGATGGAGGGGCAGCAGATGGAGAAGGGACTGTAAACAAATATTATGAGTTACAGCAAAACAAGAAGCAGCTTTCGAGATTCCTTTGCCTTCGCATGTTTGCTTTATAAAAACCAAAAACAACGAAGCAAACAGGAATCATGTAAACCAGGTCTGTTCCTCATCCTTGAGGTTTGTCCTTCCTCTCTCTGCTGCTGTTATGTAATCGCTCCCTCTCTCTTCCTAGGACTGCCTGGCTCCAACATGGACGCCACTTTCACTATGACATCAGAGTGTGTGTTTCTCAGTGTGTTGTGTGACAACGTGTGTGCGTGTCAAAGTGTGTGGAATCAATGTGGCCTTTGTGTCAGCACAGAGAGCCGCTGTAATCTCCACAGATCAGATGCTTTGATTGTATTTGGTTCCACTGGGGCTTTAAGATCTGTATTTATTAGGCAGCACTGTATATCAGATATATATTGTTAATGTTCAAGAATCATTTGTCGCTGAGTACACATAGATTTTATTTGCCCGCATGTTATTTCCCACTCTCTCTCAGATTTCCTACTCCATCCACTGTCTTGTTCAAATAAAGACTAAAGCCCAAAAGTGAATCTTAAAAAAAAAGAAGAAGCTGATTATAATTATTTCACATAAAAAAAGCTGAATAAAATGCGCTCAAGATAAAGCCGCTTTTATATGTTTAACCATTTTAACAGCTGATTCCAATAATATAAATACATGCAGGAAAACCTAAAAGAAAAGAAAGCATTTATTTATTTATGCTTAGCTTGCAAAATTCTCTAATATGATTCAAATCTGTGGGCGTACAGGAAACTGTCGTACAGTGTATTTATCTGAAACTTGCTGCTGATGATCGAGCTAAAACCTTCATTGTTGATGAAGTTGTAAGGGTGCAAGAAATAAACGATGGATCTTGTTAGTTGTTTTTTTTTCGGAAAGGTCGAGGGTTCGATCCCCAGCTCCTGCAGCCACATGTCCGATGTGTCCACGGGTAAGACACTTAACCCTAAGTTGCTCACGCTGCTTCGGCAGGGGCGTATGAATGTGCGTGAATAGGATTAGTTACTTCTGATGTTCACTTTACACAGCAGCCTCTGCCATCAGTGTGTGAATGGGTGTGACGGGGTAAAAGCGCTTTGAGTAGTCAGAAGACTAGAAAATAAATATACAAGCTAAAGTCTATTCACCATCAACCACTACTAGAGGGACGAGTCATTAAGGTCCTCAGGATTCATTCTCTTGGGAATGTTAATGTCAATTTAAGGCGATCAGTCCAACAATTGTTGGAATTACTCTGGACCAAAGTGATGCACCTTTAACATTTCTCCATTTGTCCCATGTGTATGGGTGAAGCAATGGAAGTGTTCTTTTTCACTTTCAATTCCTGTTTGGTGGAGAATCAAATAACAGTGTTGATGCATGAAACAATTTGACGAGAAGAAATTGGAGGAGCTCGGTCACATCTGCTTCCCTCTGTGCGAGCTCTGTTTGAATCGAGCACTTGTCTCTTCCTGTTTGTGTGACTGACACATGGAAAGTAGACAGTAATGTTAAAGGTTCATTACCTAATAAACTGTGTTGTTGATTTTTAGTGCTGTTTCCCCTTTAACTCAGCCTCCTCCATGTTGCGTTTTGAGTGCAGTGGATGCTGTAGAGCCATGGCTGATGTAATTACACAGTAGGCAGACAAACATTTCACCCAGATGGTGCTAAGACCGGTTATTAGTCACACGGATAGCTTCAGAGTCCTTCCTTTGACACAAAGCCGAAGAATGACCCACATGGAGATCTTTTCAATCTCTGCAGCAAATCAGTTTCTGCTCCAGCTTCCAAAAATATCCAGAATCATAAATATCAGGGCAACACAGTCTGTGCTGCTGTCTCCAGGTCTAAATGTGATCTAATGCATAGATTACAATATAAGTCTATGATAAGCTGATGTTATATCTTACTGAGAGTGCTGTATCATTACTGTACCGCTCTGTAGCTCTGCAGAGCGTCAAAACCCCATGAAGTATTCCAGCTGTTAAATCCTTTGAGATGTTTGAAAGAGGAGAGTGTGCAACAGTCTTCATCAACAGCAGATGTGAACAAGCAGAAGGCTTTCCAATGATAAGAGTGAGTCCGTAGATTACTTCAGTAAACATGCAGACTAAACTGGGCATTTACTGTCGCTGTTGAACTAAATTAGTCGGGGGAAATAATTGACTTAGCACATTTGGCTGCCTCATGAAATTCTAATGAACAACATCTTTAAACCCTATTTTTGGTGTGTTAAAGGTGTAATATGTAGAATGTTATTAGAATGTTGACACTAAAATATCTACATGACAAACAAGCTTTATATGGGAGGTGCAGAAAATAGCTAAGTTTGCTATTTATGTTCCCTGAAACCTTCATTAATTTTTAAACTAGTTTCCCATTATTATCTGACTACAGACTGTAATGGAGGAATAGTTTCAGCGGAAAGTGGAAAAAGAAGGATCTGAAACAATTTCTCTTTTTTAATCACGCACATGTCAAAATGCAATCAACAGGCTCGTCAACATTTTTGCATGTATTTGTTGCATCCTGTCACTGACGTGTGATGCTGAACGTTTAGTCTACAGTAAATGCTTGAAATCCAAGCAGGTAAAACTACAATCACTTCTCTCGTGGTTGCATGTCAGAGTGTGTGTAATGCTTATGTGGATGTTAAACAGATGTGACACCACCAGATTTAATCTTACCGCCGTGACGGTGACACCGATATCACAGAGAAGTGACTGCAGCACTTTAAGAGTGTCATCATCTCTTTTTCTTCCTCAGTGAGGAGCTGAAGCTGGCCTCCCAGAAGCATCTCGAGGAGGTACTGACCTTTCTTTATAAAAAAAAAAAAAAGTTGTTGTGTAAGCGGTTACCTTCATCCTGTTATAGATCAGGAGATTCCGGAGCAGAGTCACTTGATTAATAGGTCTTGGCATAGCAAGGATTTACTCCCTGCTGTGTATGAACTCTTTAAGCTCAGACGGGGTTTAGCTTCTATTTAAACGCTCTTCGTCTGTGTGTGTTTGTCCTCAGAACAATGAGGAGCCAGACATGAAGACCAGGTAAGAAACTGACACGCTCCTTCTTTTCTCTTCTTTGAGTTTTGTTAAGACTTCTAACATGCCGCCTGTACTCTTGATTTAAAGAAATCATGGGAAAATGTCATTCTTAGTTGCATGTATGCTGTAATTGAGAAATGAATGCTCTTTTAAAACCCTTTTTATATTTCCTCTCTTCATTTGAAAAGAGACTTTTTAAATTAATCAAAGTTTCAGAAGAAGTCCATGCACCTTAGTTTGCTTTTTTTTTTATTGGTGGTCTCTTTGCTTTGTCCTTCAGATCATCCTGTTTTACCTTATAACATTTTAAATAAGAGATGTGTTTAATTGTTGTTACTTATATATTTGTATTAGGGCTGTCAGCATTAATGCATTAATCAGGATGTGATAATGCTCTGAAATTAACGCATTCTTTTTCCTAAATCACATTGATCGTGCATTATTTTGACCCTTGGATGCACAGCGTAGGTCAGCCAACGCAGCGTTTTCCAGCAGTCACATTAATGGAAATGAATGACCCCGCTGCACCTTTGAATGGCTCATTTCCCTTAAAAGAAATCTGGACAGCATACAGTAGTTGCTGAGTTAAAAGTAATATCTGTCATGTGACATCAAACATTTCACGTTCACATTTTTGAATTTACTTTTTGTCGAGTAACAGGTTCCTTTTTTCCGTGGTTAATGTCGTAACCTTTGATCTACCAGAAGTTCCTTATTTCATTTCAAAATAAAAGCAGGTTTGTATCCAGACAGGAAGTAAATACTCTTCGTTTAAGATAGTACAAAAAAAAGTCAAAATAAAAGCTTTACAAACACAGTTTTGAAATGTAAAATAATGGAATTCAAACATCAAACTGCAACTGCAAGCTGAGATGATAGCAGCTGATGAAGATAGAAAGTCTGGTGTTTGATGTAAGATAAGACACATCAGAGCGAGGAGAGGGACGTGAGGAGCAGCTGAGAGCTCTGTGGAGTTGGCTGGAGGGCGATGAAGGAAAGGTGATGATTCATGAAGATTAGAGCAGAAAGAATAGATTTGAAGGGAGAGCTTCGACAGGAGATGTGATTCAGAGAAACGACCTGCTTCACTTCCAGATTCATTTATCAAGAGAAAGAGATGTTGTCATGGTATCGGCTGGGCGTCAGGGATTTGATTTGATCTTTCTGTATTGAATCCACAGAACTGTTTGGCACTTTTGCATTGACTTCGTTTTCATTTTCAAGGAGGTTGTTGCATGAAAGGAAAACATTGTAACATTCTAGCCAAGGCAATAAAGCAACGGACCGTTTAAGTTTTTCCTTGTTAACCCACTCTCATCCCGTGTTCAACTTGTTTCAGGAGCTGTCAACATACTAGTAGTTTCTAAACCTTCCCCTTTTTCGCAGAGAACACATCTTGAATCAGGAGATGGAGGGGGGCATAAACTACCAGAACTCCACTGGAGCTTTAATCTCAGAGAAAGACCGGGAGCTGGAAACTCTGAGGAATGAGGTGCTCACACACGACTTTCATTAAATATCTATCAAACCCAGCCTGTGTCGTTTTTTGCTGTGTTCATCTTTGTTTTCTTGTCCCCTGCAGATCGCAGTGCTACGAGGAGAAAATGCCATGGCCAAGACTCTGCAGTCGGCCGTGGAGACGCTGGAGAGAGACAAGGCTCAGCTGCAGGGACGTGTACACAGTCTGGAGCAAAGGCTCATGGGAACACAGGGATTGGATGGAGGAGACAGAGAAGCTGTACCAACAGGTGAGAGGAGCAATGAGTGCAGAGGTCACACCCTTCTACGGTTGTGAACATGTCCAATTCTTCCATTGTTTTGAAACAATACAATTTCTGTTATTTCAATGATAAATATCGTAAAATTATGAAGCTTTAAACAACTGCATATCTTCAGTCATAGTTTTAAATTGCACAAATACATTGGCAACGTGTCAGTACTGTAACAGAGAGCATGTTTGACAGGTTATTGAAAACGGTATCAACAGAGTTAGATTTTTTACTGGTAGCATGAAGTTCTGTTATTGTAACAAGCCTAGAAATAAAGGAAAGAGAAGGAACTTTATTTTGTAAACCTGTTGTTCTGATTTCCTCCTGCAGGTGACTCTGCAGCTCTGGATCAGCTGAGAGAGGAGAAGGAGTTTGCAGAGGGACAGGTGAGACAGTCAGGATGCTTCCAAACATACTTTCTCATCCAGCAGTGGGATCAGTTCATATTCAAGGTTCCTTTTTTTTTTGTTTCTCTCCACCAGATCAACTTCCTGAACAGTGTGATCGTGGACTTGCAGCGGAAGAACGAGGAGCTGAAGATTAAACTGAAGAAGCTCGCTCTGGCTGAGTTCAACGGCAATGACGGGACCGATGGGTAAGACATGAAGACATTTGTAAAAGCTGCTTCTCTTGTTTCCTAAGATGAATATATATCTGGTTCCGGGACTGTTGGTCAAACAGAGCTGTGAGAAGCTCTACTCTCTTAGTGGTCATCCACACTTTGGTATCAGGTATAGTTAGAGGAAGGAAGAAACGATTGACCCCGCCCACTCTCATATCTGTCCTGAGCGTACAGCCAGAAAACCGTTAGCTTATGCTAGCTTAGCTTAGTTTAGCAGAAAGGCTGGGACAAGGAGGACACTGCCAGACTGGATTTGTCCAAAGGGAATAAAGTAGCACCTCTGAAATTGTCCAATGAATGCATATCTTATAATAGTACAACTTAAATGATCAGCCAATCAGAAAAGAAGAAAGCTAGGCAACATCATGTGATTATCTTCTTGGTTTAAATAACACATGTAAGTTGAGTTTGTTTGGATCTTTCATGTGATTTTATTGACAGTAAAAGACTTTAAATAAACAGTTATCCTCTTGTCTCTGTCAGATTTATGGAGGGTGTGCCAAAGCGGGAAAAGAAGGCGACCCCACGCCTCTTCTGCGACATCTGCGACTGCTTTGACCTCCACGACACCGAGGACTGCCCCACACAGGCCCAGAGTCCCGACTCTGTTCCCCACACCACCTATCACGGAAAACCATCAGACGAGAGGCCCTACTGCGACATCTGCGAGGCCTTCGGACACGCCACCGAGTCCTGTAATGACGATCAGACCTTCTAGCAGCTCCAAAAAAAACTCTCTACCTTCCTCTTTCTTCTTCCCCTTTAAACACAACTCACCTTTTACTCTCCCCACATGCCTGACTACGTCCCTACAGATTTGATCATATTGTATTTTTATACTGTATTTATGCATATCACTGGTAGCCACTGTTCTGATCGGAATCCTTTTACTCTGCAGCTCAACTCTCGAAAGATAATGCTCGTCCAAAAAACGCTGCTTTGGTGCAATATTGATGTTTTTGACTAAGGGAAACCGTCCTCTGCACTCGTCGTTTTGAATCTGTTGTTTTGCATTTTAGTTTTTTTGTATCTAAATTCTGCATAGGTGATGTTTCACACACATTTATTTTCGGGCTTTATTTGTTATTTAGCAAAAGAAAATGCAATCGATTAAAGCACAGATGAAAGTGAAGGGGAAAAGAAGCACCTGTAAGACTTTACATTCCTGTTTTCTGCAGCACATTCCTCAGTCTGTACGGCTACAGACCCCTCAGAGAGCGACACTGCCATGTCAGACATGTGACTCATATTGTGTGTTAACTAATGTTCTTCTGTATTAACCTGAGATCGAGTATTAAGGCCACTATCAGAGGAAAAAGATCAAAGATTTTGAGACATTTTTTTTTTAAGTGCGTGATTTTATAACATTATGACTTCTGTTAATGTATTATAACCATTAAAGAGATATCACACATTTGTCAGCCAAGGTGTCTGATAAATACAAGAACTATAACTACGCATTAACAACATATTACAACTGTATTTAAGGTTTCTTTTTTCTTCGTTATATTTTAACTTTATTCAAAAAAGCCTTTTCCTAAAGATAACACTTTCTTATTACTATGATTATTTAACAATATGCCTTAAACTACAAGATATGTTCATTATTTGAGAAATAGGAACGTTTGTCATCATGATGCCTTGATTCTAGAAACGACAGTTGCCCCCAAACTCTGTAATTTTTACAAACTTTTTAAGGATTTTTATAACTTTTTGTTGAAGATGTCACTCCTTTATTCACGAACTGTTATAAATGTATCCTTACTTCTTTTGTAGAAAAAGAGATTTGAAGACAGAGATTACTTTTGATTTGACTTGTAGTACCAGTTTCTGCCTGAAAGATTACCGTTTTTTTCCTAAAAATCCTTCTAAACATTTTAATAACATATATGGAATTTTATCCTTAAATTATAGCAACTATTGTTTTACATATATACAATTACTGTTGTCAAGAAATAATCCCCCCCACCTCAAAATATGACTGCTTTTATATCAAATGTTTGACTTATACCTAATACCAATATACCAATCACTTTTCAGTGAGTCATTATGTTGTTGTTGTTGTTTTTTTACCCCTGTAGTGGCCTTAATACTCTTTCATAAATGACCTTTGGAAAAACCAATTACACTTTGTATCATGGCATTGGAAAACTTTAGCATTCAAGGTCACCAGCATGTTTAGTCAGAGTTGTCCTCATCAGGGGATGGAGTCGTTTCAATAGTTTACAACCCTTTTTTTAATTCATCTGCTGATGAAGACCTTGAAGTACAAATGGAAAGTAAACAAAAATGTTAGTAGGTGTAATTGAACTTTAAGGGACACTCCACAAATTCAGCACATAGAGGTCAGTTTGACCTGTTTACTTATTTCTTCACTCGATTTCTTCATCGCACAAGTTTTTGTTTTGGATGAAAAAATGTCACAACAACAAGGTCCATTTTAACAGTTGTTCTGGAGCTTTTTATTACCGTCACACCACCTTCACGCTACATGTTGAGAATCCTAAGTGTTTAATTTTCATACTTTTCTGAGCACTATTTCAGTGTTTGCATGAAAATGTGCTAATTTGATCAAAAGCTCCAGAAGAGCAACTGAACAGACTGTTTTGTTTACATCTTTAAAAAAAAATGCCACTGAAGTAACCGAGGATTTTTAGTTTTAACAATAATGTTTTTTTTGTTTATTATTTATTGTCTAATCTTTCACTAACCAGTGATGTTCCTACAGAGAAATAAGCTAGCACTGATTAAAGGTGTACGGTCTGTACGAGGACTACTGTAGTATAGGTTGGCTTTTGAAATGCATCTGCCTCATGTTACAGTCACCAGATGAAACTTTAGAAGCCTCTACTAACTTTTTTTGCACTGTCCACTTTAAAGATTCAGAAGAAATGTGCTGCGCTTTAACATTAAGATTCCAAATATGAAGTCATTTTATCAAAAAAAGGTTGATATATAATATTGTGTGTTCATACTGCACTCTTTTAAGCACATATTTCACATTTTGAGAACATTTTTTATTTGCTTTTTTGCAAAGAATAACACAGAATTGATGAACATCTCATGTCCGTATGCTAATTATGAATCTACAGCAGCTTAGCTTAGCTTAGCAACAGACTCCTTTTTCCTGCCTCTGTTGGCTGTTAGAACATCAGATATGTGTATTTTTTAATCTATATAATATCAAAAAATTAAAATCATGTGAATTAAAGTTGTTAATATGTAATTTCTTTGACCATATGGTGGCGATGGGGTAGCTGCTTCCAGTTAAAGCTTAGCTAACTTTTTATTTTTCAGCGAATTGTCTCAAATGATGTCATTGGAGTCTGTTTTGAGTCCAAGACGACAAGTTTAAAAAATTAAAAAAAGTGACATTACATGACTTTTTTTGAAAGCCCTCTGCTTAATTCTGGTTTAGGCTAACAGCTCCAGATTTTATTAGCTGCTACATGCACAACACACCCGAATGTCGGTACCATTATTTGAAAAGAAAAAACAATTTTCTGGAGTTATACAGATAAAATCTTGGCCTACGATTTACATTTGCGTCTTTTTATGAAATCTAATCACTAGTCATAACCTGGCTAGCTATTTCTCCCAAACTTCCTTTTTCTGTGCTAGGATCGTCTAACAGCTTGTTAGCTATAGCATCATAGTTAGCATGCTAAGATAAGAGAGTGGTATCAGTTTTTTACTTACTGCTAATACAAAGAAAAATAAGAAAGTTTCCTAATATGTCGAACTATTCTTCTAACCCTTCAAAGCAGCTATTGGACTTATTAAGCACAATATTGGATCATATTGAATCTGCCAGTGTAACAGTGTATATATAATACATGCCGTAACTAACCATTAACACTAGTCCTTGTAAATACTCATCAGAGGCTTCCTTATGTTAAATGTGTACACAGTGCCATGGAAACTAAATATAACTTTTATGTGAACTACACTTTATTTTTCTGCCCTGTTGATAAGATTCACATTGTTTAAGGAGGTTTCGGTGGTGGGGGGGGGGGGGGGTCAATTTGTATGGACTTAAAAAAACATTGTGTACTTTATAAGTGATGCGTCTAATTATTAGTGTAATGTTTTATATGGCACCATCTAGACTTGGTTATGAAATGTTTAAACCAATTTTACAGATGTTTACGTGGTGTAAAAGTAACTGTTTTCTATGTACTGTATACTCCTGAACAGTCCAGTAGAAATATTAAGAAAAAGAAAAGCTTGTCTGTGTTGTGCCTTTTTTTCTAGTATTAACCGATTTCCTTACAGCAGACACGTCTTTGTTTCAGACAGCATTACTTTTTTGGCTCACAGTACAGTGTAGACTGCTCCATTATTTATTAAATCCTTAGGACAGTTTCTTAAAGGTCAGATATTATGCAAAATACACTTTACCATGTTTTTTCTAACACTAATACAGTATTTCCCTAGTCTGTCAACAAACCCCCCCAATGATGAGAAAAGTCCATCCTTTCTGTCTTTTGCCTGCTCCACTTTTCAGAAAATGTGTGGTCAAACAGGCCATTTGGAGATGTTCCCTTCATGACATCACAAAGGGCAGTAACCCCTCCCCCAGGTGGGTGACACTCCCACAGCTAGGTGTTTGTTCTGCCCTCTGAGTCTGCCTACTCATTGGAAACAATAGGGCATGATGCAAGAAAGCCTGAGCCAACTGGCCAAGCCCTTCCAGAGAGGGGCGTGGTCAGACACAGCTCATTTACATTTAAAGCTACAGACACACAGCCTGTTCTGAGCAGGGCTGAAATAGAGGGGTTTATAGTTATGATAAAACACAGGATCAGAGTGGATTTATAACAAGAAACTTCCAAGACATGTTTTGGGGAGCTCTGAGACTTATTTAAACTGGTTGAAAAGGAGTATAATATGTGACCTTTAAACCAAATAAAAACCAGGCTTATGTCAGTAATTAATGCTCATTTTTAGGAATAACAGTATCATAAATGAGGCTAATATGGAGATGCACTTAACCCTCCAGACTGGCGTGATCCATGACCAATTGAACACTGGTACTATGAGGTTCCTCTCAACTGTTTAAGTCTTTTAGCTTTGTTTTTGGTCTCCACCACATCCTGAGAGAAATATCTGGCTCTTTACCCTTTCACACAAATAAGGTCACATACAGTGGACAGCTATTCAGAAAACATTTTTTACTAAATGCATAGGTGTTGATGGGATGGTTTCACATCAGCCACTTAAGTGGACCTTAGTTTGTCATGCAATGCACTGCCATCCACTGGCCAGCCATTGTAAGTGTACCAGACATTTCTCAAAATCAAGATGACTGATGTAGTTTGAAATGCCATGCAGCTCAGGAATATGTTGCAAATCTTACTATTCTAAAATACCCTTGTAGGTGATTTCTTTAACTGCCACATCAACAAACAACTAAGGAGCAATATTACTGTTAAAATGTCCAAATGTTGATTTTAGGTTTGCAGAAACCTGTCCACTACACTGGACATCATGTGTGCTGCAGCTGTTTTTAACAAAAACATTTTAGTGAGCTATATTACGCAAGGTTCATTCAATGCTTCTATTGAAAGAGGAAAATTGAAGGTGCACTATGGCGTTTTGGTAGAGATGTGAAAGTTGGAGAAATGTACAGATTCTGTGGTATATGTTCATGACTCTATACACAAACTGTCCTCAGAGGAAAATTTGGTCCCTGTAACACTGTTTGAAGATAAAATAATACACGAGAAATTCTGGTGGAGGGTCCGCAACAGTGAAACCGTAACTCTCCTGGTAGCTTTTTAGCTCCAAACAGTTTTCCAGGGACCCATTTTTTACTTTGAATAAAGTTTGTGTATTACGTTCAGAAAATATAGCATAGAATTGTTTCACTTCTCCAACTTTCAAATTTCACTACCAAATCTACATAGTGCACCTTTAAAGTTCAAATGTAAATCTATGCACTCTCATCATATTTGCTCTTCCATTAGATGTCTGCTGCGAGCTTGGTTTTGCAGCATCCAGGAAACAACTGTTGAGGTAGTTCGATTTCCTCCAGCATATATACTGTATATATTTCTTTCTGTATAACACAGGAAAACTTCAAATCTCAAATCCAAGAACTCAACTTGATTCTCTCCACCTGAGGGGACATGTGCCAAACTGAAACTGGAGGGTAGGGGTCAGATGAAGTGATAAACAGCATCCTAGAGTTTTTTATTGACATTTTTCACATTTGATGGGAGATACATTTGACAGTTTAAGAAACCAGGAAGAGATTTTTTTTTTTAAGAAACTACTTTAGTGTGTACAGGACAAAATCAGCAAAGGCATAAGAGGTACTTCTCTGTCCACAGGGGGCGCCAAAATCATCACAACCCAAAAGGCCATCCCAGGAGCTTTAAAGACAGAAACCCCAGTCGTTCTGATTGGTCCAAACTCTTAAATTCGTGTAGTTTGTAAACTGTCGGAGAGCACAGACTGACATGTTCAGATCATAAGAAAAGTCACACTGATATAAAATCAAAGTGGGGAGTTTTTTACTGTGCATGTGTGCTTTTTACTCAAACCCAATGTCAGATCTATGCACAAAGGTCCTTTAATATTACTAGGGTGATATCCCGTACCTGCGAATGAAACAGTCAACACAAACACCAAAACATTTTATCAATTTTATTAAGAAAACAAAACCATTGGACATGATAAAAACCAAGCACTACTGATGGAATAAATAAGTCAAACCAAACCATAAATCTGTACAAGATCTAAAGTGAAACAAAAATGGTCCCAAGAAAAAAAAAAAACATCATACAAGAATTTATATCTCACAGCTCTTTTTTTAAAAACACACAGTTATGAGCAAACTATAAGGAATCGGCTCAATCAGGTGAAAGCTACAACATAAGTGAGATCTTTTTTTTCCTTTTTTTTTTTTTAACTGAGTGTACATAATGCTGTTTATAACTGTTAATGTCATTACAATAGCATTTTAAGTTCCAGCACTGCTGGACTGGGAATGAGGTATATGCTAATCCATCCTCTAGACTGAGACCGTTTTTTTTATTTCTTTTCTCTCCATCCATGTGATTGCTGATTTGCTGAAATCTGATCAAGTAATTCTGTCGTAAAGTTCTTCTGCAGCTCTGGTATGAAGTCACAAATATTAAGAAATGAAAGGAAGTCTGACATGTGTGAGGTTGTACATAAGAGAGGTTTAAAGGTCTGAATCTCGACTAACAAGTTCAAGTAAATTGCACAGATCTGCACAAAAACCAAGACCTTTGATGCTGTGTGTGAGTGTGTGTGTGTCTGTGTGTGTTTTGTGTGGATTCAGCCAACAGACAGCACCTTGAAGGAGGATCAGAACCAACATTTCATCTAATAATCTGGACCCTTCTGTGTCGAGCTGCAGGTACACGTAGGCCAGAGATAAGTAGTGATACACAGAACATGTACAGAGATGGGGGGGGGGGGGGGGGCGATTAGTTATGAGTCAAGAGGGGAAAACCAGTCCAAGTAACAGGTCTTTTTCTTTTTATAGAGGGGAAAAAAACCAGCAAAGTGCCACCTGAAGTAGATTCAGGTTTTTGAGGGTTGTAGAGGTTTAAACTTCCAGAAGACGCATCTTAAAAAAACAACTTCTGGCTACTGTTGGAATTCTGTTCTAAAGGAATAGCTCTACATTTTGGGAAACATTTGCTTTCTTGCTCAGCGTTTAAAGAATGAAGCTACTAGCAGTGAGATTTAGAGGTGCTGATAGTTGGATTTCTCACGCAGCTCGCTGTTTGGTCTCCATTTCCAGGCTAAGGTGAGCTAAGCTAAGCAATCACTTTGACATGTCTACAGTCGATGTGAGTATAAGACGCTCGAGCCCTGAACTGCCTACCAGCCCCTTGTTCTCTGTTGATTCTGTGCAAAACTCTTCTCATCCTGGATCATTATCACATTTCCTACCATTAAAACACAACTTGTCATTTTTATGCTGTTTTCATAGAAACTAAGGAATAATATAAAAAGTTAATTTGTGAACGTAAGTTTAATTTTTACAAAAACACTAAAAACAACAAGGAGCTGTTTTATGGGGGGTTACATGGGACTATTTATTGGCTTTTTTTAAAGTTAAAATTGTGAAACAACTGAGTGATAATGTGTTAATAAATGAGTAGAATCCATGTATCAGAGCCTCTAAAGCGCACTAATTAAAATTAATCTTTTTGGATCAGTACAAAAACAGAATAAAACCAAAAAGAAGTGGTTTTATGTGCACGACTATTTCCTTACTTGGAGCAGTGAGTTCCTGACACTTAGAACAACATCATTCGTACAAGACAATCTGGTGTTAAGTAGTGAGCTTTAGAGGTGCTGATGTGGGGTTTGTCTTCTGCCTTGGATTAAAGTAGTCAAGCTGATTTTTCCTGTCTATGCTAAACTAAGTTCCCTCTGCCTTTTGCTTCATATCAAACATACAACTACAAGGGTGGCACGTTACTCTCGCCCAGAATGGGAATATTTCCCAAAACGTTGAACTATTCCGTCAAATAGAAAACAAAGATATCATAGTGGGGGAAAAAAATGTGATCATGCTTATAAGTGACGATAAGGCAAAAACCAAAAAAAAACAACCATGGCACCAGAATTGTGATTCCAAACCTGTTTGACCTAACACGTGTATTTCATCGTAGCAACTCAAGGCACACCATCAGGACCTAAGCTACCTATGCCTGTCTTCACTACTTATCCAAAGAGTTTATTATCTTGCCCAGTACCGTCTTCTTCTTCTTCTTCTACGAACCACAAGCTAACTCACTTTAATAAACTTGTGAATGGAGAAGTTTTCATGGATAGAGACAAAAGACTTCCACTACAGCAGCAAATCTATCTGTGATCGATTGTGACATACCATAACAGTGCATTGACCCTCCTGAGAAAAAAACCCTAAACACTTCCTAAACAAATATAGAACATTAGTCTAACAGGAGGCGAATCAGGAGGATTGAATTGACGTGGTCTTAGGGTGGAGGTTCCCCCTGCAGCCGCTGTTTTGAGACCTGGTTAGCCTCTGAGCTAAACCATTAGCAGTATACAAAAACAGTCTCAGAGCAGCGCCTGGGATCAACCTTGTCATAAATTTATATCGCCAGTGTTAACTCTTGTAGTCACAGGTGCAGGTCAGTTTTTGTGGTCTGGCCTGGTGGTGGCTGGAGCTTGGCTGACGGTGACCCCCCCCCCCCTCCCTCCCCCCTGGTCACAGAGGGGGATTTTTGCCCCAAGTTCAGAGCTTCTCTTGGCATTAGTGAAAAAGTTGTGTAGAACTGGAAGGAAGCACGGAGGGGACCAGTGAATAGAGGTAATATCCATTCTCCCTCTGTGCAGAGGAGTGTTAGGGGGGGAAAGTGGAGGGGAGGGAGGGAGGGAAAGAAGAGAGACGTCCATTCTCCCTTTGGTATAGTTAGGGGTAAAGAGAGGGGGAGGGGGGGGGGGAGTAAGGGGAGTGGGAGGAGAGCTGGTGTGTCCATTCGCCCTAAGTTATCTAGAGTTAATGGAGGGAGGTACAGAGGGAGGGAGATAGGAGGGGAAGGAGACAAACGTTTAACTCTCCTCAAAGTCCGGAGGCGAGGACTCCACTTTGCTTTTCTTACTGGGCGGGGCCTCCTCCTCTTGGTCCTAGAAGAAGAAAAAAAATACATCAACAATGACAATTCTCAAAGTGTCAGTAACAACAATTCAACAGACGAGAACAGGTGACCAAATGAGAAGCCAGAGCGGGCAAATCTAGAAATTCATAAAAACAACGCCAGAAATGTATCCAATAAATAGATAGATACATGAATGGACCCGACAGCATTCAACAGGCTGATAGCTGAAGAGATAGAAGTGTGCATCATCATAAACACACAGACTGGAAGTGACTCACTGTCATCACCTACCTGTACTGCTACAACATTTAGAGATGACTTCAAATATCTAAAACTGGAGTTTATTACCTATTGAAATAATTCAGAAAGCTAGCTAACTCACCTATCCACTTCATATTTAGCCAGCAATAATACTGAACATATTTGCAGTATTTAAACTGCTGATATTTACACACACTTGTTACTTGAAAATGTTGTATTAACTGGACATAACGTTTTATATTTCTATTATTGAAAGGCTCAAAGGTTCCTAGCGAGAAGCAATGGCAGTGTTGTTGGATGGTCTAATAATAACACAGCAAAGTTAGATTTCTGTGTACTCTGAAAACAACTTCACATTGATTTAAAAACACATATAGTGACACACACGCTCCAAGGACAGCAGCAGCTCCCTGCAGTCCGTACTGTTGTTATTCAAGGTCCTATTTTATCTACAGCATGTAGCTATAAATATTCCCTGCACATTCACTGAGTTCCCCCGGGGCAACGCACATTATGGTTGTAGTTGCAGAAGAAGCAGTGACGGAGAACGTGAAAAACACTCTAGTTTTGTTTTTTTATTTCTTTTGGTTTGGTTTATTTGTCCTGGAGTCAAAGTATCTGCCCCAGTGAGTTCCACCTCAAAACTGATAAAAAGGAGAAAAGAGAAAATGTAAGTTGGGAAAATACAACAGTGTGTTTTTCCAGAAAACAATGGGCCTCATTCACCAACCATTCTACTGAACACATTTGTTCTTAAAGGTCCCATATTCTGCTTTTTCTGGTTTTATTTGCTCTTTAGTGTGTTCTCCAGGTGTCTTATGCATGTTTAGGCACATCTATGTGCAAAAATTCAAAGTCCGCGGAAACGCAACTTCTCCTACCTCCTCCTGTTAGCAGTAGCAGTAGCTGCATGTAACGCTCGGTTCTAGCCCCCCTCGTTGAAAATTGGCAGTGTGACATCACACTGCGATGATGTCACTGATCCAAGCCCATTGGCTCGTTTGGGGCAAGCACAAGCTCATGCTGCACATTAGCTGAATTTCAAATATGGTAAAAGGGGCGTAACATTTCCGAGAATTGTCCGAACGACTGACCAATTACAACAGAGCAGATCGGCCAACCAATCAGGTCAGACTTGGCACACGTGGGGACCCTGATGTGGGCACTTCTGAGCGTAACAAACACAGGCAGATGAGACGGGCTGCATCGATCGTAAGTACATGAAAACAGACACTTTTTTCGAACATTAGCGATTGTGAACGTACTTTAGTAGGCACATACATTAGATATATGAACCCCAAAAAGGGCATAATATGGGATCTTTAAATCCTTCTTACAAACTTTTGAAGAAGATTCTGGGATTCACCGATGATTTCTTATGTGGGATTTGTTCTTAGGTAAGAACAGAAGTTACAAATACTCAAGAGCACTCATACGCACATTTGAGTGCTGACCGGCTCGGGAACATTGACTTCTCCACAATTGTATATTTTGCTACCAGCATGCGAGTATGTGCGCCTGCAGGGCCCTGCACTCATGCCCTTTTATGGGCATTAGTGGGCGGTGACCTATGCTAATGGCGAACAAAAGGCACGCGCTTTCAACTTACTAACACAAGCCGGTAAGAACACAGCTGCGAACAATTCAGTCGTTTAAGAACAAGTTGGTGAATCTGACGGAGAGTCTTCTTAGAAATCTTCTGAAGAACGACTTAAGAGAAGAAGATATTCTTAGGATGATATTGTTGAATGAGTCCCATTGTCCTGATTGTTGTTGCCGCTGTCGACACTGTTTTCGCTTCCTATCTGCAGATTTTCTTACACAGGAGCTTCGTAGAAATATCTGGGAGTAACAAGTCAAACCCTGGACATGTAAAACTAGATCATCTGTTTGGATGTTATTAGACACACTTCTGTGTTTTTCCTTTTCTGATTTCATCCGTCTCTAGTTTTTAATTTAAAGGTGTCACCATGTTTAAATCTATTTTTTTCTATACATGGCTTTGTTTTGAATCCTGTTATTGGGGCGAGTGTTTTTCTATGTCATGTTTTATGTTCTTTTCTTACTTTGTAAAGCCCTTTGTCTGGTAAGTGCTTTATGAATGAAGATAACACATTTACATTAGAGATGATGAGATAAAGGGTCTCTGTAACTGGAGGAAACTGACGAGCTGTAAGTCAATGTGAGGACAGATTCACAGACATGTTTGTACCTGAGTGGCTTTGCTGTCTGACGAGTCCTTCTCCCCCCCGGAGGACAGGCTGTCTCTCTTGGCACTTTGTGCTCTCTCTGAGGTTTCTGATGACGGGGTGGTCTTACCTGAGGATCAAAACACATCGACATCACAAAAAGGAACTCCATTCTTCATCTGACAGCAAAGACAGAGGTCCACAATGAACAAGTCAAGTCAAGGATGTTTTCTGACTCTTTAATGACACTGTGTGGTTGTATGAAGTAACTGCACCTTAGCTTTGAGTTTAAATGGAAGCAAATTGGGAATCATTTAAGAGATTTGACTCTTGTTTAGCTCAACCAACATGGAAAACAGACTGACATATTCACTGCATACACACCCCAGGACTGAGGGCTCAACTCAGATTTATTGCTCAGTTCCGATTCTTTTTGGGCTGCTGTAATTATCTCTTAAGATGTTGCCATTATCAAATTCCAGCAGCAATATCAGGAGCAAAGTAAGATATCTGATTGAGGACCATATATGAGAGTGGCTTTAATCTGTATTGAAAAAAATGAGGGATATGATCATTTTCTGTTCCCATTATAAAAAACCTGAAAATAACTGATTAAGCATTTAATCACGCTCACGCAAAAAGGGCCCAAATAGCTTGTTTACAACTTCTAAACTGTGAGAGCCTGCTGCATTTTGGACAAAAAGTTCTGCGGTGAATAGACTCTGAGCTGACATAAGCAACATGTTGATTGATTTATTATTCTAAGGATTGATTAGAGGAATAAGCTGAAGTTTAATTCTTACATTTAAGTCCCGTTTCCTCACATGCTGTTTATGTATAAAGCGATACATCTGCTACAGTTACAATACTCTAAATGAGGCTTGTAAGACGTGCACTCTGTGTTTGAAATGCTACCACAGCCAATGTGACTGCATTCACATACGATTTGTTTAAACTGTTACGTAAATGTTAGTACGACATCTGTCCAGAGCTTATTCAGACTCACGCATTAAACTGCCATCATAGTAACATATAGAGGTCAATGTCTGAGGGGGGCTGTCGAGAGAATGAGAGGAGAGTATAACAGGGTTGACGGTTAGAGTCCCAAGGGAGACAGAGAGGCCACAGCTGTTTGTCCTACAGTAAGCTGTGTGTACTTAACTAATGGGGAAGTAGTCACTTTGACTGTCAGAGTGATGATGTTTGAACTCATGTAAAAAGACGGAGATCCGTCATGACAGCTGCTTGCTGTTCATCGAGCTTTATTATTTCAAAAGTGTCTGTTGATGTTAATTGTATAAGCGTGTGTGTTCATGTGTGTCTGACCCCTCTTGCTGTCCGGGCTCTGGTCACTCTTGGCCTCGCTGCTCTCGCGGTGAGACGTGTTGGTGGGCTCGGGGGCGGGGCTCGTGCTACAACTGTTTTCCTGTTTCACTGGAGACGAGTCGGCGATGGAGCTCTGGTTGCTGTTGTCGTCTGGAACAGGCAAAGATCGAGTCGCTTTATTTAGAAATGATGAAAACTGACAGACATGGAGACACAAAACACGTCTCATCTTTTATTCCCAGAAGTAAAACCCAAGGGGGGAATGGATTTAAAATACAAATAATCACAGCAGGGTATTTGAGATGCCTGCTCATTTTAAAAAAAATAGAAAAGGGTGTTTTAAAATCTCCTAATTAAAGGCATTCAAAGAAATGATCTTCCTTAAGACCCCTCTACACATGAGCCTGCACCTGACAGGACATGATGTAACACCACGTTGCAGAAGTCACAGTGTAATGTGAATAACATATCAAAGATGGCGGAAAAAGCAACAAAGTGGGACGCTATGATGATGGCGTTTACTTTCCAATCAATCAATCTTTAATTGGACATATTCATAGTATCAATGAAAGCGTGTAGAAGAACATACTGGCAAGCAGAAAAGGCTTTAAACAGCTTCATAACATGCAAGAAGACAACGTTTTTTAGCACCCACCATGCATGTCCATCATCCCCGGAGAGGAACTGTTCTCTGGAGTTGTCAACTCTGAGCCGTATTTCTCATCTTTGCCCTTCTTCTTGTTCTTATTTTTCTACAAAGACAGAAAAAGACACAACACACAGAAGCTCCATTTAAAAGCAATCAACGTGTTCATAGTCTTGACAGAATCACAACATTATCTAAACGGTGGAGGGAGGTTAAGAGTGTGTTCATGCATTACAAAATAGTATTTTGTCCTTGGATTAAAGGTGGAACATTCTGGACTCACATCATCTGATTTAGGCTCCGTCACTGGCACCCACTTGTAGATACGAAGGGACGTGTCTCCTACAGTCACCCATTTCTTCTCCCTGTGTAGGAGTGAAAACAAACTGAATCAAAGGCGCAAAGGCAACGCACATTCATTTACTCTTAAATTAAGACGCTGTGACATGACGTTACGACAGACACGAAACGCAGCTCCAGATCACTAAACATCTCAAGATGAAATTACTTTCATTTCTAGATAAACGGTTTAACTCAGAAAGTTCAAACATAGTCCGTACAATGTCAGATAAAATACAGTAAAAACCATTACAGTATCCCACAGCCAAGTATCACACAGTTTAGTTTAAAAGTCATTAATGACTTGTTTTATTGGACCAACAGCACAAACCTTAAATTCACAATAATCTAAAGCAGAGGAGAAGAACCAGTTATGATATTTGTGAGGCTGGAACGACTTATTGAAATCTGTCAATGAATTCAAAATATTTTGGATCAGTCGAAGACAAGATGTTCTTGTTTTAAAAAACAAAAAAACTTCAGTAGATAAAATACTATCAAGGACTTTGCCTTTAGGAAGTTTGGCAGAGTTTTTATTTAAAAAAATGACATAATAATGTCAATGAGACGCAGGTAGCCCAGTGGTTAGTGCGCACGCCCCATGTACGGAGCCTGTAGTCCTCCAAGCGGACAGCCAGGGTTTGAATCTAACCTGTAGCTCCTTTCTCGCATGTCATTACTCAATCCCTCTCTCCCTGATTTCTGACTCTCTCCATCCACTGTCCTATCTCTACAATTGAGGCCCAAAAAGCCTATAAATACATCTTTAAAAGCCTACCAGAGACACAAGTAAAAAGCAAGTGCTGATTAAGTGAACATTCATCTGTATGATTTATAATAAGCACAACAATTCTGTATTATGTCTGTAACTTAAACATGTTGTTAATTCATGTCAACAATTGTGCAAGACTGATCAATGATTTTGTCTTTACGGTTTAAGAAAAAAGCAAAATCTATCCATCACAGTTCAGCCTACTGAAGCCGGTGTTAATGTAAAAACAGTCTATGGTGTTGACTTGTTTTGTCCAACAACAATCCAAAACCTGTAAAGACCATGAAGACTCTTTTTACTCTGAAAGTTGACTTAAATTAATGTTATATGTCAAAAGCTAACCAAACAAAAGCACATTTAGGCTACTTTACTTAGGCTACTGTAAGGTTTCTCATACAATTACAAATATTTATATTGAAAATCTAAAATGAAAAAGTATTGACCTCTGAAATGTTAGGTATAAAGAAGAAAATATTTGGTGGGAAAAACTAAAGATTTATTTTACTAAAGTAAAGTAAATAGGCTATTTGAGTGAAACTAAAAAATGCATACATTCTCGGAAAATACACTCCGTGAAATAACATAATATATTAAAATGTATAAAGTTTAAAACCATGTGTACGATTTAATCCCATTTCTATCAACAACAACATGAAGTTACAGTTCAAACTTCTTTCTGTGAACTGTCTGTCACCTGAGGACGTTTGATTAAACAGACTGATAAAATATTTCACACATCTACATTGACGTCACACTCCTACAAGAAAGAGCAACATGTCCTCATAATACACATGTGTGTATTTGAGCATTTAACTGTGTATAAAAGTGCTCTTTCACAGTGTTAAACGATAAAGACTGAGTCACTACGTGTTCAGCCATGCAGCCTACTTCCCTCTCCCAACCCCCACCGTGCCTTCTTCTCTATCAGACCTAAAGGGCGACTCAAAGCGCTTAATTTAAAACTCCACACGGACTAAACTACTCCGACTCAAGAGCGCCGTCGTCAAATTGCTCCCGAGTCGAGAGTTATCGGACGTTTCGGCGCAAAAACCCGCGCCGCCTGCACTAACACACTCAACAGCGGGCAGCAATGGCTTCATGTGACTGCATCGAAATGGCTTCTGGTTCAACCCTCGCCGTTAAAATCAGCGAGAGAGAGAGGGAGAGAAAAAAACACCGGTTAGGCTACATGCTGTATGATTGATAAACCGGCTTTTCGCCTCTCTACGCGCCGCGCTGCACCTGAGCAGCAAGTACATCTGCCGTGAATCCCGTTCACAAATTGTCCTTTTTTCTTTCAATTTCATCCCTCACTCCGTCTCGCTCCTTCCCTCTCCTCCCCCAACAAGCAAGCCTTTCTCGTGTTAGATAACGAAGCCAGCTTTTCCCCTCTTATTTTACTTACCATTTTCGTACTTTCTCAATAGCGGCCATAACCCTCTTGATGTCATCTTTCGCCCTGCTCCGGGTCTCAGCTCGGACCGACCTGCCCGACATTGCCGCGGTGGGTATAATATTTTTTAAAGCTCGCCGGCAGTTCAGACACAATGCAAACAGTAGAGCGCACAGAGGAGCCGACTGCGCCTGCGCGGACTGATGTAGCATGTAGACTAGAGAGAGGAGAGGGGAGCGTGGCTGCAGCTGCAGCTGCACTGTGAGGAGAGATGTGTCTCCCTGCTGTGTGTGCAGGAGAACAAAGAGGCTGTTAACAGCATGGATCTCCTCAGGGCTGAAGGAACTATTCTGTAGTCTTTACTGTAGAAGTAAAAGTACTCATACCACATCTAAAAATTCTACAAAAAGTCCTACATGAAAAAACATGTGGTGGAAAGTATTTACAGTGTCAACTCAGTAGCCTACTGTGTTTGAATATAATCTGAGGTATGCCTACTTACACAACATTTCAATACTAAAATAATTAAAATTACTGCACTATTATTAAGAGTCTCAGATTGCAAATGTTACTCAAGTGCAGCATTGGAAAGTACTTTACTGATTAACTTTAGCCTATGGTATTTTAGGGACTTAGACACTAAGTTGAAGAAAGTATTTTGAGTTTTCTCTTCAGGTAGAGTACTGCGTCTGCGAGACATAATTTTCGTTTAACTACAGGTGGAAATGTGAATTGTAAGTGCCATTCTTCTTCAATGTTCTTCCACCAATACACCAAGACAAATTCCTTGTATGTGGAAATGTACTTGGCAATAAACCTGATTCTGATTCATTCTTAATTGAATGTAATTGTATGTACTTGGGTTCATTAGCTGAAGTACAAAAGGCTAGTTAAGTTAAATGTATAAATGGTGTACTTGTACTTCACTTCATTACACTCCTTAAAGGCCTACATAATAAACAAGCTTGTACTTAAGTAAAATTTGAAGGTAGTTGTGCTTGTTCTAACTGCTGAAGCCATAACTTGATTAACAGGATATAGGAAAGATGATAAAACACATGCTGCTACACATGCAGAGGAGTCATCGTGCAACCATCCCAGATTCCCAGAGAGAAAATCCTTTTAGCCTTTGACCTTTACTTTATGTCCACTTTGGGCTGTAATTAACACATATTTAAATTGCTAATATATATTTGTTTAATTTTAGTTACATGACTCGATTAGTTGTTTAGTTTCTAAAATGTCAGAAAAAAAAGACCATCTGCTTCCCAAAGCCAAAGATTATTCCATCCAGTCTTTTGTCCACAACCCGAAGAAATTCAGTTTCCTTTGTCTTATACCATTTTCTTAAAGAACTTTACTCATACAGATGTTTATTATCAAAATATTGAGTGATTCACTTGATAGTTTATTGTATTAAATGTTGCAGCTCTAGAGCCAACATCACCAACGTTGTTCAAGTTGTACAAATAAAATGCAAAACATGACTACAAGTATATTTAGACAGGACATGGTAACACTAATAAACATCATATCATTTTTAATACAAAGTTGTAATCTTTTTTTTTTTTTACATAGAAAGCGGTTACATTTCTTCGTCTCCACAGCTTGGTCAAAAAATCTAAATAACTACATGACTGGACTGTGTGAGTAAAGTTATCAGGCATTTTAAATTACAATGTTGCCCCCTGTTGGTATAATTAAAAACTGCAGAACTTTGGTCAATGAGGAGCTCTGATGTCTCTCAGCCTTTTATGCCTAAAGCTTAGCAAAGAAAGATCAAAGTACATTTTACAAAATTATGTATCCTCTTAAGTCTTGTGCAAATAATTTTTTTTTTAATTCTATTGTTTATATTAGTACATTTCTTATATTTTATTTTATTTAAGTTCTTGCTTTTTTGGCTGTATTTCCCTGTTAACTGTTCTTGCACCAATACACCAAGACAAATTCCCGTATGTGTAAATGTACTTGGCAACAAACCCGATTCTGATTCTGATACTGAAGAATATGTATATGTTTCTTTTCCAACCTTATTTTAAAAACAAAACACACATTGTAAAAGGTAGGCCATTGGAAACTCAGAAGAAACCAATGGGGGCCACTAGGTGCCTAAAAGAAAATGTACAGTATACTCATAGCCTTCTGTAATTAAAATACTACAGCGACAGTTATCTGCACCGGAAATATTCTAGACCACTTTTTTGTGTGACTAACCTAGTGCTAAATAAGGTAACGTTTTAGCCGCAGTTTCTTGTCCATAAAACTATTTACTGCATGTAAACTGAGAGTTGGAATAACAAGTTTTTCCTTTTTTTTAATACTCTTACTACTATTTTAAGCAACATGTTTCCAACAAAAAATGTCAAAAATTCAGGTGCAATAGTTCCGACAGCACTAGAAGGCGGCACGCCGTTTACGGACCAAACTATCGTACGTCATCTCTCTGCGACATATCAACACGCAGCTCTTTGAGGATGAGCTAACAGTGCAACTCTTCAATTACCGATAACAAACTTTCTTTGGCATTATTTTGGGAACTGTGTCCGAAACTGTTACTAAAGAAATATTTTATTTCCATATTTGTAGGTTATTTTTTTTAAACGAAGGCTGCAGCGAAGCGAAGTCAGCAGCTCTGGCATGTGTCAAAAGTAAATGAAATCAGTATACATCCACACTGGTTGGTTTTAATTGTAAAGACTGCAGCTTGTAGGCTCCCCTTTAGACGTACAATATGAATGAAGAAGGTAAGTAGTTTCAAGTGTCATATTTCGGCTCCTGTTTTATTAGCAGAGTTAGCAGAGCACGTTTTAACTCCCTTTCTCTGTGTTCACTGATCAGAGCTGGTGGAGTATTTCAGGGCTCAAATGAGCAAAGACCCGGACATGGCCTCAGCTGTGGCCGCTATCCGCACTCTGCTTGAATTCCTCAAGAGAGACAAAGGTGTGTTCATCTCCAGTATCATTTTTCTATACGTTCAGTGGTAAAAAGTTGTATACAGATCTTTACTTATATAGAAGTAGTAATACCAGAGTGTGAAAATACCACCCTAAAAGCCCTGCTTTCAAAACCTTCATAAATTATAACGTTGTTGTTGTTGTTTTCAATGTATTTAAAATATGGCTTAAAGGATGAGTGACAATGGAAATTGTCTTGAAAAAGAGAGAAACATTTAAATAATGTTCAGTTCCCTACAGTTTATACTTTACTACCGCTTATGAGTTAACCCCATCTTTTACATTTAACAGTTGCTGTTGTGTCTACATTTCTGATCCCTGCTCCCTTCAGGTGAAACGATCCTGGGCCTGAGGGAGAGCCTGAAGTGGGCCACAGACTGCCTGACAGGAGTGGACTCCTCAGTGGCCGTGTCCTCAGGAGGAGAGCTCTTCCTGCGCTTCATCAGTCTCACATCACTGGAGCATCAGGTGAGCAGCCTGCCTGGAAAACTACCGAAAAGTCCTGCAGACTTCAATACATGAAAACTGGGGCGTCATGCAAGACAAAAGTGGGGGCTGAGTCATTTGGACTAGGGGAAAAATGGGAAGAATGCCATTTTCTGCATTCTCAAACATTTATTAACAAAGGCATAAGTGTATTCAGTCTGAAAGTCTGAAGAAAACTGAGTTAAATGTTGCGAAATTTCTCACATCCAAATTGCTAATTTTTTGTACCTTTTTATCAGATCTTTTCCATAATGTGAATTATAAAAGCCTGACTAAATCAAACACAGCGCTCTGACAAATTATCATTAAAGCAACTGCTGTTATTCGTTTTAATCAACATGTTGAGGTCATCATTATGAGGCTTTCATACCTTCCTCCCAGAAATCAGCACATTTACCTGTCTGATGAGTTTTAAAAATAGGATGTAGGCTATGGTAGGAGTAGAAGGATACGTCAGGCTTGACATTTTACAAAATACTAAGGTATGAAAAAAATCCTGTTAGAGTTAAAACAAATCTGAGGGGGCTCCAGCTCCCCAATTTGAATGGGCATGACGCATCTGCATTAAAAAAATCAGCTAATAGCAGCTTTACCGGTCTAAAGTAGCCAAAACAAGACCAACCTTAGTTTTAACACAAATATTAAGCTTTTTGTTACTTGGACACAAATCAACCAATATTAGACTTCATTTGATTATCAGTTTTGCACATCAGTCTGTGCAGTTCTTTTATGTCTTCTGTACAAGTTGCTCCAAAGCGATCACTTAGAGAGGGTTTAATCAAGTTGTTAGAATTGAAGTGAATTAGTCTCTGCTAACTTTTGTGCCTCCCGTCTGCAGGATCTGTCTCGCTGTAAGAAAGTGATGGAGGAGAGAGGGGAACTGTTTCTGGAGAAGATCTCGCTGTCCAGGACCAAAGTGGCTAAGCTCTGCCACACCTTCATAAAAGATGGAGCTGTAAGTATTCATTCTTTTTCACTCATGTTTGGTAAGTGTTTAGAATGATGCAACAAAGGTGCAGATACTGTACTAAAAAGTCAGGGGTCATTCTGGGGTCTTCTTTGACCGATGAACACCTTTTCAAGCAACTAATGAAAGAAATGAATGTCATTAACAGTAAAAATAATGACTGAAATACCAACAACAAGCTCTTCTTAATGTTTTTCTCACAAGGGGGGGTTCATTTTTATCCTCCATTCAGGCTTAATTGTGAGTTAAGCAGTGATTGTAAGATTTTAGTCAACACAGCTTAGCTAAAAAGTACTGAAAATCTTCTAGAAATATTATTCAGTCTACTCAGTTTGATTACAATCAGTGATTTTCTCCCTCCCTCAGAAAATCCTGACTCACTCGTACTCCAGAGTGGTCCTCAGGGTGCTGGAGAAAGCTGCAGCTGAGAAGAAACGCTTCTCCGTCTATGTGACTGAATCGCAGCCTGACGCCGCTGGGTGAGCAAGTATTGTCCGTCAACTGTGTCTCAGTTCTATTCAGAAAGGACAAGCGACTCATTGAATGATCCTTTCTTTAAAACTCAGGCGACAGATGGCAGAAGCCCTGAGAAAACTCAATGTTCCAGTCACTGTGGTCCTGGATGCAGCTGTGGGGTAAAAACATTTAGCATCAAGTCATTTGGATCTACAACAGGAATACACCTCATCTCTTCAGCGTGTTTTTGTTTAATTCTTTTTACAGGTATGTTTTGGAGAAAGTCGACCTGGTCATTGTTGGTGCAGAGGGAGTCGTTGAGAGCGGAGGAATCATCAACAAGGTGTGTTTCAATAGACAAGTTCATATCTGGCTCTCTGTGGATAACGTGTACCAAACAGCTGAGTTAAGTCTTGTTTCAGCACTTTCCTATTAAAGAGGTGGAGTTTTTAAAGGGGAACTCCAACCACTTTATAGTATTTATATAAAAAAAGTTTTATAACAGGTGCATGGGAGTGCTAGAAGCCCCTTTTACATTGCCAGTTTCTGGGAGGATATTTGCGTCCCTGGGTAACGCACAGAGGCGGGATTGGTGGAAAGTTGTTCAACCCTGATCTGCCTTGGAGGTAACCACAGATGTGTAACAGGGTGAGAAGGTTGTAATGTGTAACATCAGATATGATGGGGCAGATTCTTAGTAAAGTACAAAGTAAAATGACAGCAGAACTGTGTTATGGCGCTGTCGCAGAATTACAATTTTTAAGAAACAAAAGGGGGCTGCGGTGTGTGTTTAAAATGTCTCCTTCACAGCTTTATAGTATCTGAAGAAGTGGCTGCATCAAATCTGATGAATTACTTTGATTGATGTCACTGAGTCGATGTGAATCGGGGTTGGTCGAGGGGTCTGGAGTTAAAAATCATTTTTGAATTGCAGAACGAAGGCAAATGAGTCTTAAAAGTCTTTATTACAAATGAAGCGATGAAGCTGTTTTAGGCAGACGTAAACCTCTATCAGGAACTTTTTTTTTAAAGAAAGATGAAAAAGAAAAGTGTGCCTCAATACAAGAGACATGACAAGAGGGTTGACAGGCACATTAAAAACAGACAGACAGAAACAGTCAGTGAATGATGGTCTGCTTCGTTTTTCTTTAAGTCATACTAAATGCATCAGTCTTAGTTTCAGTCTGTTTCTTAACCATCAAAATTCCTCACAGGAGCTTTAAAACATGCACAGAGGACTGTGAGTCTTTGAGGTGTTTGCCTTAAACAAAATATGAATTCACAAAGAAAACTCAAGCGAGCAGACAAATGTAGAAGAGTATAAAGCTCAGAACTTCCTTTTGAATTCAGGTTGAGTAGCTGAAAATGTAAAGACTCAATAAGAGTAAAGCATGTGATGCATCAGAGTGATCGACATTTCTCCTTCACTCCTGCAGATCGGCACGTATCAGACGGCCGTGTGCTCCAAAACTCACAACAAACCCTTCTACGTGGTGGCAGAGAGCTTTAAATTTGTCCGTCTCTACCCGCTCAACCAGCAGGACGTCCCCGATAAGTTTAAGGTATTTAACGTTGGAGAATTTAAAGTCTGCATTTATCATCTCTTTGAGTATTTCTTTTCACATCTTCTCCTCGTCCTCACCTTCACAGTACAAAGCAGACACGCTGAAGACCGTAGAGAACCTGTCAGAGGAGCACCCGATGATTGATTACACGCCCCCTTCCCTCATCACCCTCCTCTTCACCGACCTGGGAGTCCTCACACCCTCAGCTGTCAGCGATGAACTCATCAAGCTTTATTTATAAAAAAACAAACTCTCAATAAAAATATGAAAATGGGTCAAAGTTGTTGTGGATTTATTTCTGCTTTTTACACGTTGTTTCGTCAGACTTCCTCCTCACCCTCTGGGCCGTCGTGTGAAGCTTCTTCTGTTTTGTGTTTGGACTTTGGTCCACTTGTTACCCGATTCTCAAAGTCCTCCTCGCTGATTTGACCTTTCTTTAGTTTCTTGAGAAGGCGAGTATCATTTAAAAGCTCTTCCATGTCTGCATCATCAATGTCGGAGTCCTGCAGACAAGAAACATACAAAGAAGAGCTCTGAATTAATGTTGTTATGTTTTCTCTTTCAAGACCACTTTTAAATCTCTGCCTCATGAACACATGACTGCATTTTTTCACTTTCTTTTCTCCATCCCATCTTGGACAACGAGGGTCTCTGATTTATTGTCAGACAACTGGCTTTACAGTCTCTCATTTAGAACACTGTTACTGTGTTTCAATTTAAACTATCCTATTCTACCTGGCTGGCTCAATCACTAAATCACAGGGGGAAGCCAGGGCCATCGTTTAAATCTGATTGGCCACCCCTGGGACCATCACAAAATCCTTGACTTTGGGCTGTGTTGCAACAGATTGCTAGTAAGAAGAAGATATCCTTTATTATTATGCACTGACTCTAGTCACAGGATAACAACGTCACCCCCCCTCCCATTGACTCGAGGTGGATTCTCCGGATAATATCCTGCTGCGTTCTCACATCAGCTCACTCGGGCTTACTGCAGAAAAAATACTAGGGGGCTGGAACGAGAAACTCCAGGTGAAGTCCGAGAGAAAATTTGGCCTAATGCCACCCCCGGATAAGTCAGTGATTGAGAAATACCTGATTGTGTTTCCTCTTGGTGGCGTTCTTCCTCCTGCGGTCCTTCCTGCTCTTCTGTTTGGACCAGGAATTGTTCTTGATGAAGGTCCTTCTTGGAAGCGGCGGCCTGTCTTTAAGCTCAGCAAGCATCTTCTGTCTCTGTTTCTCCCTGTGTTTGTCCTTGTAGCGGATTGTTTCCGTGTCGATCGTTGTCTGGGTGAAATCAGGAAACGTTTTGCCCCTCAGCTCAGGCATCTTGGGGAGGCGGAGGAGGGCGAACCCGCGGGCTAAAGTGCCATAATTCAGATCTAGATGGTAAAAAAATGTAGCATAAGATGTCCGGTTTATACTTCTGCTGAGAAGTGCTCTACAATAGAACGGTTGTACAAAGCCCTAACATGTATGCATCTTTACATTTAGTACTTGGTTTTAATTGATGATCAGTGGATTTCTGGAGATCTGATCTTATTTTTTTGTTAGCCAATGTCTCAAGAGAACAAATAAAATTGCCTCCTAATCACAGAGAAATGGATACTGAAAAACTTTAAACATATTTTAAAAGCGACAGAACTAAATCCTAGATGAAGAGTAGATATTTTCACCTTTGAGTCTGAAGATGAGGTTACACTCGTGTTTGGCGTAGGCCTGGACGCAGGAGACAAAGGCTCTCATGCTTCTGTCGAACATGGCGCGGTCCGCCAGAGACATGGCCTGGACTTTCGGCAGCACGTCCACAACGTCACATATAGGGGGCATCGGCTCTAATGGGCACTGAGGAGAATACAAAATGAACTTCATGTGTGAGGGCTGGACTGTGGAAGTGCACGATCAACAACGCTGAATTTCAGCTGTACACCTCGAGTGTGTAAGAGTCCATATAGCTACGTCCTCTTAGACAGTCTTTAGCTGAAACCTGAGTTAAGAACAATTAGCACAACATAAATGTCAAAATTTACTTTCTGGTTGATGGACAGAAAAGTGACGTAAGACTCCTCCATTGGCAGCAGGAAAACGAGGGCGTTGCCTTGATTTCCAATGCGTGCTGTACGCCCACATCGATGTACAAAGGCACTGAAACATAGAGGAAAAGAGACAAAGCTGAACAGTGGGAGAAATGTCATCAGGACACTTTTCCTATTGCTCATTCTTAAAGTCAAGGCTTAGTACCAGTGTTTAAAATCAAGCTAATAAAGAAAAGTTGACTATGCAGTTATGGCTGGGCAAGTCAGAGATAATTCTCAGTCTTTTTGTCTCCCTGCCATTTACAGTCACTACTTTTTGAGGTAACTCAAGCTTTTTTAAATGGAAGTGTTTATTTGGGACTTGATTCTGAATGAGATAAATTATGTCACTTTAATAATACGAAACAAACCACTACATTCTATGTTAGCAGACTTGATTTTGCTTTCTCACCTGGCGCAGCTTGGAGGATCATACTGCAACACCCAGTTCACATCAGGGATATCTATGCCTCTCGCCATGACGTCTGTGCACACCAAGATCCCACTGCAATGCAATGTGTTTAATATTTAACCATTACAAAGAGTTCCAGTTATACACAACCAGGTTTTTGATGTTCCTGCACATGCACACCAAGTCTCACCTTTTCAGTGCGCGGAAGTCTGCAAAGATGTTGTTGCGTTTGTTCTTCATCTTGCCGTGGATGCAGTGGACCGTGACCTTCTTGACGAGAGTCTCGAGAGCTCGACCGTAGTACTCCACACACGCACATGTACTGATGAGGACAAAGTCAGTTACTACACGCCTGACAAAGGACACTTGAATTTTAAGACAAGTGAGAACAAGATGCTCGGGGGACACCGTGAAGTTCAATCTTGATTTAAGAATAAGCACTTGTGTTTTTCATCAATGTGTAGCTCCTGACATGTTTGTGATATTTTCAGGAGATTCACACATTAGATATCATTTAGTTATCAGCTACTAAAACACATTCAAACATGCTGAATCTCTTTTATGAAAATGTACTGTCTGATGTTTCGGACTAGTTTAACACACCTGAAGAAGACCAGATTCTTCTCGTGCTTGTGTTGCCGTAAAAAGGTCACCAGGTTGTTGAACTTGTCCTCTGCTTTACAGATCTGGAATGACATGGCTTGTGTTATTATAAAATGATTTTGGTTGGCTGGTTGTTGGGAATCAGGAATCAGAATAACTCACAGTGTAGTAGTTGGAGAGTCTGGAAGGTGTTTTCTGGACGGCCGAGGCAGCCACGCCCTTCTCTTTGACGGTGATACGTACGGGGTTCCTAAGCCCCGCCCTCACCAGCTTCTCCAGCTCCTGAGTCTGAGTGGCTGAAAACAAACCTGTACGTCTCTGTTTGGGCAGGTAGTCCAGGATTGTGTTCAGACTGGAAACACAAATGTAGTCACACACTGTTAGTAGTACAAAGAGTTATTTATCTTAATATAAAAAACAAGTCAGATTTACGTACATCTATTTGAAGAAGCACTACAGAGCTTTGCACATCGAGCTCATTTCTTCTCCAACAACAAAAATGTAGTCTGTACCTGGCTTCAAATCCCATGTCCAATAATCTGTCGGCCTCGTCGAGGACCAGCACGTCCAGACTCTTGACAGAGCCGGCCAAGTCCAGACCATCTGACTTCCTCCTGAACATGTCCTCCAGACGACCGGGCGTCGCAATCACAATGTTCGCTCTGAAACACACAAGTTTAAAAAATCCCGACAAGGTTATTATAGAAAACAGTCAACAGTCAAATTTTTTTTTCATTAACTGAAGTTACAAAACAAGGCTCCACAATAAAAAAAGATACAGAAACACAAAGAGAGAACATGTCTTTGGTTTTCATCGGTTTTAATGTATTTCCTAAATATGCTGAGTCACAAATGATTTGTCTTTTGTAGTCGCTTGTTTTTGTCCTGCGTGTTGCGTTGTAATGCATTCTTAAAAGTGGTATGATGTTGGAGTTTTTATTACACAATTCTTATCCTGGCCCTTTTGGGTCTCGGCCGTGACAAGTGTCCCAAATTAACAAAAAACTCAAACTAATACAAAGCTACAGCCAGCAGCTTGTTAGCTTAGCTTAGCTCAAAACCTGCCGATTGAGAAATGAGCTATTCAGAGCGAATCGGCTTTTTGAACCAGGCTGTAAACATTTTATTTCTTCCTTAAAAGTTGGAGTTTTTGAATAGGTGACGACTTTCAGGTCTTTGGCAGCCAGCCTCAAAGTGAACACTCAAGGAACTGCAGATTCTTCCCTTACTGTAGGCTACGTCTGAACATTAGGCTACATTAGTATGTTTTTTTTAATGTATGTTTTAATGAAATAGCTGGAAGCCATCTCAATAACAGCAGTCATCATACAGTAACATGTTCATTCTACTGCAGCAGCGCTTTAATGGTCTCTGTAATAAGAACAAAGTTATTCTTTCGTAGAACTGATAATTGTACCTTCTGTATTTATCACATACCCTTGTTCTTTGAACTTCTCCACATCCTCTATTGGGTTGCTGCCTCCAATCAGTAAAATCTGCCTGAAAAACAAGCATTCAAAAACACATGATGAGGGAAAAAAAACTACGGAAGCCCTAGTGGACATGCATCCATACATGATGTGATTAAAGGTTAAGAAAAATCTAGCAAGTAGACTTTGTGTTAAGAGTTTTTAACCATTATTTAAACGGTCAAGACAGAAGAAGACGGCTCAGGTCTCCTTCATTGTCTTTGTACTTACTTAAACTGTGGAAACTTCTGGATGAACTGCTCCATGACTTCACTGATCTGCAGAGCAAGCTCTCTGGTGGGAGTGACCACAAGGGCACCAACCTGCAGGGGGGGAAAAAACATTTAAAATTCAACACTGTCCCAACAAACAAAGGTGAAACGTCTCCTAAAAGTTTCCCCGGGGAGGGAAAAACAAACACCAGGAGCTGTATTCACAAAACTTCATAAGAACAAAGAGTTACTCTTAACTCTTAAAACTCTTAGTCAAAACATTTTTCATATAATTCTCCCTTGAAGTTAAGACTAGATCATTCACAAAGCATTTTGGGCCTGAAGGTGAGAAACGTTTTGGAGTAGTGAGGAGGACTTTTAAGGGGCTGAAGAGTTTCTCAAGCAGATGAGAAAAAAGAGAAATGTTCTACAAACACTGAATGAAGAATATTATAGAATCATGGTTGGGCTAGAACATAATTTATGCAACCATTTCAGTCCATCTACGACTGTTTTCAGAGCAAAGTGAGACACAGAGTCCCTCTCAATGTGGTTTACTCCACAGATGTATCTTTTCACTAATTTAAGGCCCTTCTCATGATGATGTAACTATCAGCATGTGAAGAGGCTGCTCCAAGAGTGGGCATGTGTTTTCAAATATTTAGTAGGGTAAAGTACGGCTTACAATTTATTCAAAAGAGATGTTCATGCCTGGCTAGATTCTATGACTGGGCCCAATCGACTGTCTTTCTATGGCCATTATCACCAAGAGAGCACCTTTTTCTCATTTTTTTGGATCAACCGGTCAAAGCTTCTGAAAAAAAAAGTACCACACCTGCTCACTAAGATGAAAGTTTCAGTCGCTTCCTTGCTCAGAGTTGCTCTAAGAGTGTTCCCTAAATCACTTCTACGCTAGGACTCCTCCAGCTAAAATAGGAGCTCAATACATCGGAGAGTTTTCTCAGATGCTTTGTGAACAGGGGCCTCCTGGTCTCCTCCTCACCTGCATCTTCTTGAGCTTTTCTTCTCTCTTCAGGAGCAGTTCTATGATCGGAATGACGAAAGCCAGCGTCTTTCCGCTCCCAGTCACCTGCAATGATATGACGTTTAGTGAGCGACACAGAAAATGATGAAGAAGGAGAAAGAAAAAAGGATTTATTGTATTTCTAAGTTGGTTGAATAATTCAAGCTCATTTTGGACCTTTTTGAGATTTCAATAAAGTTGACTATTTATTGACTAAATGAATATTCGTGAAAAAAGCCCTGGTTTTAGCAATCATATAATTGTAGTCCAGCCATGATCCTTTGTATGCAGTTTATCGCTCAGCACTGAGATTCATTTCTGGAGCTAGCTTTGGGACACTCTTTTATTAACATGTACAATGTACTGCAAGCTCTATCACTAACTAGAGAACTGCACTTTTATTTGTTTATAAAGCAAGATCTGTTTTTACAGCTACAATGCTCCACTTATTCAAAATCTGCTCACAATAACATTTAATCTGAAGATTAATGTCACGAGCCAATACCAAATTTAAAAGCGTATCTTTTTGATTTGATTTAATCTTTTAACTGTTCATTTATCTACCTAGTGGCAGATCTTCCTTTAATGTTATACATGTTGATTGTTTGATTCGTGATGTGTTTTTGTTAATGATTTAAAATGTCTTAATAATTAGTGATCTATGACTCATGTCATATAGATTATCAGCTTTATAAGCCTATCACAGTTTTATCAGTGTACAACAATAATGCTGACATGTCGTCTTATAAGCACCTGTATGATAACATCAACATATCTGAGTTCAGAAACAATGTTTTAGTGACTAATAAGTTAAGCCTTGAGATGTGGAAGAGATACTGAAGGAGGCTCATGGGAAGTCTTTGCTCACTACATCTTATCCTGTCTCACCCCCCAGGTGTCCATAAACTACAGATAATAAATGAGCTTCTTTTAAAAATGTACAAGATGTGAAAATATCAGCATGTATGATCAATCAAATGTAAATCCATCCCTATTTATAAATATGTTACCAGTGCGTCTGGTGGATGTTAACTTTGTCTTCTCTGGCTACCAAACAAACTTTACACATTCTACAAAACTAAATAACAGCAGCAAAAGGTAGTCAGTGTAAACTGGTTTATATAAGTACAGAAACAAAAAATAAATATGAATAATTCCCCATTTTAAAACAATCTTTAGTACATTTTCAGATTTCAATTAGTGATGAATTGGTGTGTTCATAACTTCAATGACTGAGCTGCTAAAGTTGATGGTCATTAATACTAAAAAACACAAGTAATACATCTTAATTTATGTTTTCACAAGTGTTTTTGCATTATTAATACGAATCTGCACTAACTTTAAGCAGAACATAACTAGGTTTGGTAAATGAATATAGTGAAGTTAATGCTTATTAATTGTAATTGACACACTTACCGCCTCCGCAGCCACATCTTTGTTTCGCATAAAGAGCGGGATACAAGCAGACTAGAAAGAAGAAATAATAATCGATATGTTAGAATAATACAAACCAGGTATAGTGTTTTCTTGTTTATAGGAGTGTAGCAACCCGACTGTAAAGCTTTAATGTTACCTGTACAGGTGTCATGTGTGTAAATTTGAGCTCCTCCAGCGTTTGTAAAATGCTGTGGTTGAGTTTGACAGGTAAACTGTCCCACGTCCCCTCCGTCGCATTATCCATTTTAATATCAAACAGAGTTTAAAGCTAATCTTGTTAGCCACTGCTGAGCTGACTCTCCACGCTGCTCCTGCTTCCGGGTGCGCTGGTGTTTACAAGCCGGGTGTGAAACAAAGAGTTATCACGACTACAGTTCCGCATACTCGTGAATATTGGATATTGGAGTTCTGTAAAAGCATAAAGTCACACAACATGTATGTAATTTAACAAGAATAAACAATTGCACTTATATATGCACATATTTACACATATTTAGCCTTTCCTTACAGGTTTCAAATCTGCATCATGCTCTAGTTTAGTTTATTCTAAGCGTATATACTGTAAGTACTGTACACATGTATGCAAATAAAATAATCAATGAAATAATCAATAATATTTCAATACACATTTTCATCCAAAAGTTCATAGCTTTGCATTTTTTTTGTGTTTATAGGACGTAGAGTATTTCTCGTTTGTTATCATTTTATTTGTTTGTTTTTTATGTTTCTTGTAAGGTGTATGTACCATCTATCAAAACATACAGACATCTTAAATACATTATTATTATCATTATTATTATTATTATTGTTTCTGTATATTCTGGCTGCAAATAGGTTGTTTGCTCTGATTGGACGATAATTAATACATTGAAAAAGCAGTCAGAACTGACACTTTGCATGGAAATAATTAAACATGGTGCCTCCTGCTTGATGTGATTTTATACATTTTGCATGATGTTTGTGATTTTCTATTACAGTATTGATTTTGTTTTTGATAGATTTCTTCTTTAAGACTTTACAGCATTCTCAGACGGAACTGGTGCAAATAAATGCACAATATAGAGTCTTCAGCATTTCTTAAATGACTCCAACATGCTTCAGGATGTTAGAGCATGTGAATGGATGGAAAAGAGGGCAGGATGTCGCAGCTTGCACAGCTCCTGTAGATGGCAATGAGGGCTTGGAAACAGCCTTGGCCACAGATGAGAAGAACCTGCGTAACTTGCAGTTCTCTGATGATTTCTTCTTTGAAAATAGAGATGAACAAAAGCTGTTCTTTGCAGTTTTTGGTTTGAGGGGCTCAACCCTGGACAGGTGAGCTACCAAGGCCTTGACCAAAATGTGGTCGAAGGCTTGATTTTGCATTGCAATGGCTGACTGTAGCAAGCTAGCTTTATAAAACTCTTCAGTGAGGTGGCTGAACAGGCCGTAGAGGATCTCATCTGTGTCAAGAGCCTCGGAGCTGATAATGGGGATGTTACTTGCTTTGATTTCTGCAAGACACTTTGCTGTGAGACGGTTCATTATTTCTTCAGAGTCCGCCTCACTTGCTGGTTTGCTGATGATTGTAGCATTGTGAATTAACAGCTTCCTCAGCAGCATCGAGACTACCTGCTCCTTTTTAGGCTGGGGAGACATCATGGTCTTCTGGATAGAGTCCTCATCCCTCTCAGAGGTTGCTGCCCAATCATCCTCTCTTCGACTGACAAAAATCTTTGACAAAACCTTAATTGTCAATGTCAGTTACTACTTTAAAGACTAGATCCGGCAGGTTATTTCCGTCAATGTCATTTTTGAGCACCTGCTGCAAAAAAAACCCTCAAGTGAAACTGCAAGCTGTAGGACGTAGCTCCTCATATGGGTCTGCCTCTGTCTGTGGTGCAGACTCGTCTTGGTTGTCCATCTCTGCAAAACATTGACTCAGGAGTCCTTCAGTGCAAACTACCATATCATTCAGAGTGCAGATGCATGATATGGTGCTGCTTACAAAAAAATCTGGTGCCTTTGACGGTGAAACTGGTGTTTTGATGGCCACTGATAGGACAAAATTGACCTTCAGTGCCACTTCTTGGGTAACCAGCTGGGTGAGGTTGTCTGAGAACACACGGGTCAGTCCCGGAACCTGTAAAACCTCGCTGGAACTCTGTGCGAGTGAATCTCCCAAAGAGGCGTAGATGCGCTTCTCAGATACTCCAAATAAATCTGATGACAACTTCTCCTGAGGATGGCTGCCAGTGATAAACTGATGAGCCACAGGCATTACAGCTTTCAAGATAACCATAGAGACAGACTGAACAATCTGCATACACGTTTCTGCCAATACAGTTCTTGTAAGGGAGTCCAAATATCCAGCTGCAATCATCCTCCACTGTGCTGGGCTCAATCTCTCCACAATTGTCCAGACCAGTGGGCAGAGAGTCTTGGATGTAATCAGAGGGATTTCACAAATCAGCTCAGATTTGGATTGTGCCGTTGCAAATAGCAAAATGAAGTTAGTTGAGTAGTGGTAGCTTGCATGTAAAACAAACATTACGGTTTCAGACTGTGAAATCTAAGCTGAAGGTTTGGTTTTGATAGGAGTTGGATATCATTTGTTAGTTTGATCAGAAAATTGTGATCCAAAAAGAATTTTGTCGGCAAGTCTTCAGTACAAGACCTTTAATGTGTGATACTATGAATGATGTATTCGCTCAATTATTTAAATATTTATTTTCCTGACTCACTGTAAATATCTTTGTTGGACTGAACATTTCAGAGAAAGACCCAAAGGGAAAGGGAGGGTTGTGGGTTTAAGAAAAATGTACTGTAAATGTGCCGGTTTGTGATGTTATGTTGTTTTCTTTTCTCTTAACGGTATACTTTAACAGAGCAATGAATTGCTTCTACTAAATGTACAAGATAATGTACACCTGCATTTTTTTTGGTTAAAAATAAATAAAAAGACCTTTAACTTCCTGTTTAGTGATGTCTCCACTTTTTCACATTTCCAGCCACTAGATGGCAGCATTATTGAAGCAATACTGGCCACAGCATTGACAACAAAGATGGCACAATTTGCTCTTCTCTATAGACACAATGTATTATCATAAAGGTTCATGTTCATGAAATTATTCACATGATTAATTACATCTATAGTTGTACTGATGATTACTGATATGGGAAATATTGTACATCTGGATAAGATGTCAGTCTACATCTGAGATAAGTAGATCTCAGTTGGCCCTTTTAACTGCTTTGACTCAAATATCATAATTAATATAATGACTTGAAGTTTTAATCATTTTAAATATATTTCTGTAAACCATTCTGTTTACATGTGGTCAAAAATATGATAAATCTAACATAACAAGTGCACAACTCTTGTAAGTTTCTTTAATTTACCAGTAAAACGCCTTGTGAAGTGAGCAGAGCCAAAAGGGGAGTATGACTACAAAATAAATGTTAACATTTTAGTTAAATTGCAATAAATTAATATCAAAATTAAAATTTGGATTTCTCAGATCACATGCCACAGCAGACCTATAGACTGGCATTTGAGGCTTAATTGCATAGTAGCCTCTAAAAAAATCAGGAAAGAATTTAATCAATGAAGGCTAGATAAGAATAAAAAGCTTGTTTTTTACATTTGAGATGTAAATTAAATAGAATTGATTGATTGGTTGCAATCTTGGGATGTATTATGTTGGTGATGCCTCAAATGAATCTGTTAGTAGTTTACCTCATAGATCTGTGCCTGATATTTGCTCAATGTTTGTGTCAGGTCTATTATCTTGTGGTTCATGGTGCATCACAGTTTCTAAACACTGCACCTTCAACTCAACATCCTGTGAAGGATACTAAAAGTGAAGCTCGTCTCACTTGTGCGCTAATCGAGGGTGTTGTCTGCACGCACGATAACTTTTGTAGCCCACTTATAAAAAAAGATTGAAAGGCAAAGGCAGAACAGAAAGTGGGATTGGTTGGCCTAAAGTTAGCAGGCTATCAAACCCTTTTGGGGGGGTTCAATAAAACATCTGCCACGGGTGGTGACCCTTTTGAACCTCCCCCTAAGTCCCCCCTCTATGTTTCTTTAGCATTCAACCCACATTTCAATCCCAAGCATCACGTCAGGGTCTAACGCACATGAAGTAGCGAGTGCGTGAAAACCGAGGAATGTAAAGGCTTTATTCGACTATCCTGCAGAGGCACCCCCCACCAACCATTTTTTCTCTCTGCTTGTGCGCGCGCAGGAGCAGCTGTCATTGGGTCGAAGCGGGTACCCGCGCGAGCTGGTTGCATATAGCGAGAGACTATCTTGTTTGAAGATTATGCAGCAGCTCCTGGCCATCTTGTATCAGACAGGATGAGACTTTGAATTTGGGAGAAACTACGAGTGTTGGAGGCCTCCCATTTTTTCTTCAGAGAGGCAGGTTGACAGGATAATACCAAAACGAGACGCAAAAATCACGTCTGCCGCTGTGTGTGCTGAAAACACCTCATACGAGTTGTGGATTATTCCGAGGACATCGTACTGAAACCATGAGCTGGGGGTCAGAGCTATGGGTGAGTCTCGGTGCACTTGTATGTCGTTTTTTATAGCGCTCGTGCGGACCTAACGGTTCTATAAATGTACGCGTGACACGGCGCAGTATGCACCCTTGTTGCCGCTAAAACGACTTTGATGTGCGCCGCTTTGCGGGGTGTTCACTGTCCAGTCTCTGTGGCGCTAATCACTGAGGTTTATGGACTATGGCCAGAATGACTTGTGATACATATCGTTCGTTTTAATTGTCGGTATGACATCATGCAGCTAGTTGGCTACAGCTAACCACCCATCACAGTTAGTATTTTCGCATTTCAAACCACGCTTTGCACACACCCCCTCATATCATAGCTGGTATGGTGCAAAGTTATCGAGGCTGCATGTTAACTGTTGCTGTTTTCCTTTTTGTAACGATTTCATATTTGTGTTAAAAGCTGAACATAATGTGTATTGCACAGGCTATATTGTTACATTCAGTAGAGGAAATAGATGAGTAATGAGTAACTTGGGTAATAGGCTAGCCTGCCCTTGTTTTAATTAGCCTACAAAATGTGGTAAAAAGCAATAGTGAAGGGCAACCAGGTCCTTTATAGGCAAAATACACGTAAAGAAGTATAAGTACAACCACAAGTAAAAGTATTAATGCAGAATTACCCTTTTTGTGGCAATGTAGGCTTTGTATTAAGGGCAAAGAAAACATCTGTATTAATCTTTATTTATTTTACATCCATTTAAATATTGTTCCCCAGTTTTGGGTGATAACTATTTGCATCTGTAAACAGAAACACATAGTTTTAACCACAAATTGAATTTCTTTCCATCTTAAGATTTTAACACCACATGGTGGAACTAGACTTGGAAAGCCACATAAATATTTATTTTGTCGATTTTGAACAGTTTTGACTCCAGTATCATGATTAATACGATGCATTGAAGTTGTACTTATTTTAAATATATTTCAAAAATGAAAATATGATTAACCTGACATAACCAGTGAACAATTCTTTTAGCTTTTACCACCACAGTTTCCTCTGAATCATAAGAATCCAGGATGGCCTTAAATATTTTTCACATTTGATTTGGTTTGTCGGGCTATACAAAAACCTCTCTCTCATTGTGAGCAACAGAATACTCTAAGTAGAACCTCAGTGACCTTACTCTATTAAATTCCTATGCGATGATGTCACTTTTTATCCTGCTCAAATTCACTTTTGAGGATTGCTGAACTTCTAACAACCCTGTAGTAGCTCTTATCAAGCCAGCCACTGTATCAGTGGTATTTCCCCATATTCAGACCCTCATGTTAAGGACAAAGTGTTGTAGACTGAAGCATTCATACGTTCAAGATTACAGGACTGTGTCAAACTATTTTTACGACGTGATAATAAGCACTTGTGGCGCGTGAAATTCCTCTTGTCGAAGGTTTTGTCTCAGTGTCGCGTGTTGTTATTTTGTTCTGGAAATGATGCATTAAAAAAGCTGTCATTCTGCTGTATGTGTGCTGGCAAACTGCCTGGAAGAGGGGCTGCCCTGTAGTTACAACATTCAGTATACTTTCTGTTTAAATGATGGCATTTTTTTCGGCGTTTATGTGCAAACAATGCATCAGTATGTGCAAGGTTTGGCATGGTGTTGGTATCTGTACCTGCAAAAGGTCCTGTTTTATTTGTTCAAACTTTTTGCACCCCTTTAAGGTAACATTGGTTTCTAAATGGAACAATCTTTCTTCGCTTTATTTGAATGCATGGACCCACAACACATGACTCCAAATACTTGAAGTAAAGTTGGACTCTTTATTCCCTGATAAAGCTACTGTCTAAAGTCAATTTTATGAGTTGGATGTTTTTTCTTCTCTGTTTATCAGTAAAGGGGTCTGGAGATAGTTAAATAAGGGATGTGTTTTCCTTTCTAAGAATTGAAGGAGGGGGGAGGTGCTCCCCTGAATTCTCCAGTAATTTACCTGGTCCAAAGTTCAAGAAGCAAACCACCAGTACTCCACATTCTTTGCGTTTTAACCCGTGATGTAAGTGTATTTTGACTCTACTCCTGCAACGCATAACTGAAAAAAACTGCTGCCCAGGTACTCATGGAAAACATAGCCTAAAGGTATTTCAGAAGTCTGGAAAACATTTGAACGTTTTTTGAAACCGGCTGAGCGTTTGGAATAATGTATCACAACCAGATGCCTGCTCTTTTTTTTCTTAGCAGGTTGAATGGAATCCAGACACTTGTTACTTTAATCCTAGTCCTGCAGTAGAGCTGCAAACAAAGAACAGTGATCCTCTACAGGTGGCTGTTGCCACTGGAGAATGAACGCAGCTTATTTAGTTGTTGCCCCAATCAGATCAAATAGTAAAAACTTGTACTAAACACCAGAGTTGTTTCTGTGAGAGCAGTCACGGTTTTACGTAGAATGAGGACAGGATGTTGTGGGTTAGGCTACAAGTACCTCTAATAGGGCTGTAACCTCGGAGACGTTTTTATACAAGTTGATAGATTTGGTGCCTAAAATGTCTGAAATGGTGAAAAAAGTAATTATAAATATTATCCAGAGTCCAAAGTGATATCTCCATGTGTCATTTTTTGTCCAACTAACAATCCAAAACCTTAAAGTTATCACCCAACATTGATCTTGAAATACACATCAATTCCTCAAATTATTGGAGCTTAGATGTTTCCCAGTTTTGATAGAGATGTTTAGATGTTGCAACATGACAGATGAAGGATGAGGTACCACACGTAACACATTTTATCACGCTCATCCTGTCGTCTTGCTGCAAACAGGAAAGTGAGTGATATTTCAGGAAGTGAAGTCACAGTCGAGCATGATTTCTCAACCTCTCTTTACTGGTGAGGTTTTGCAAACAGACCTTGCTCTGATATTTTTGCCCCAGTTCTGGTGTAACTTCAGAAGCTCCTGTAGGTACACAAGAGACTAGAGTCTGAGCTGGCCTTGGTCTAACTATTTTCTTACTTGATATGAAATTGCAAATGTTGATTAGGTTATGGCTGGCATGGTGATTGTTTAGGCTTCATATAACTACACATAGTTGGCTCCAACATTTTGAATGCTTTTGCTGCAGCATCAAAGCTCTTTATAGTCTTCTCTTCACTGCACACACTTGGAGAAAGTAGGAATGTGTGCTGCCTTGAAAACCATCACTACCTCTATTGTTACCAACAAGGTACCAACAGAAGTCATTAAAACATTGTTTGCTTTAAGGACACTCTTGTGCTGCAGAGCTGTCTTTAGCAAAGTCGAATTCAGTCTCTCCTGACCTGCAAGAACTCTGAGCATTAGGCACACTATATTCTTCTGCAGCATGCTTCAAGGTACAGAGAGATTGCAAAGTTTAGGTCATATTCTCAGAGAAATGCCAGTTCTTTTTTTTTTTTATAAACATCACATGTGTTCTCAGTAAGGAAGGACCCAGAAGCCTTTCCAAAAGAGTCATTATGTGCAACCGAGGAAGAAGGAAGTCAAGTGTAGTGAAACATGTGACTGTTTCTTAGCGGAACAAGGGCCAAAAAAATTGAAATTAGATGACTACCTCATAAGAGGCATTTCAGTAGCCATTTTTAATTAAGTTATTAGTGCTTATTGTTACACTGGTTGACCATGACATCTCACAACTATGTTGTGGCTTTGGTGCCAGGACTTGTACTCTAACAGCAGATCGGTGCCACCAAACAGGCAAAAGTTAAACAGAAAATTGAACAGATGAAGATATCTTCAGACCAAATAACAGCAGCACGTACTCCCTTACATACAAAAAAAATGAAGATGACGCTTTTCCTCTGGCTGTATATAAAACAAAGTTGCTACTTTACCTTCCCACTATGACACACTTTGAATGTTTCACTTCATCAGAGTGGTTAATTTGGAAACTGGATGTAAGCTACTTTACCCACAGATGCATGCAGGACTCGGATGCAAAAGTCTCTTTCCCTGTCACATCACTTATTTGAGAGGCGACATGGACAAGGCTGAAACTTTTCTCAAAGAGCAGCAGCTCAAGGTGAGTCCAACTGCATCATGGGTGTCATTGGCATTGGCCTTTAGAATACTGAGCAAGTTGTGTGGTCTCTAATTGAACCACACTTTGTTTATTCGGTGTCAGTTGAGGCGTGAGTAGGTTTCGTTGTCTTGCCATTGGGGACAGCTGATGAAACGAGTGCTGCACTGTGGAGTGTTCTAAAGCGTTGGCACTAGGAGTAAGGTGAAAATGTAAATACAGCAGAGTCCAACCTGTATAGAAGGCAAGGATGTTTCTAATCCAACACCCCCATAGTCCCATTGAGAGGTTTGAAAGTTGTATTGTCTGGAGAGACCTTTGAAACACCACTTGTTTTCTCGCACATCATTAAGTGGTGCTCCAGTCTTTGCCAGAGGGCCAAAGGCATAAAAGTCCAACCAAAACTGATTGCTCTTAGGATTTATTTGATTTCATTTGCAGCTGCATCTCCTGGAAGTGTTGTCTCGAGCCTCAAGCAGATTGGTTTTAGACCCACTTTTTGTGTTCTGCTGCCAGGGCTCAGGCTCCCCCAGGGTCCACTCTCTTCCCCCCCTGCTGTTCACTTGACATTCTAGGCACCTCCAGGAATCGAAACCCGAGCTAGCTTGTTTCCTTCTGTCAGTGCGTTGGCTGCACTTAGAGGGGGTCAGCGACAGAAACTTACAACTGAAACCCCTGCAAGCACCCATTAAATCTTACACTCATCACCACCCACCTGCTGACTCAGTGACACCACCCTGAGCCCCATCCTCCTCATCTCATTCTTTGAACCTCCATGATGGTAAAATAGTAATGAATGGATCTGATCTGTAGGCCCTAGACAGCACCCCAGGGAGCGGGTATGAAAAAGAAAGGAGGATGAGGGGGATGGGTGAGGGGGTATTCAAACCAAGAAAGTTCAAAGTGAAACATGTAAGACAATAGGACAATCCCTTGACTACTTCTACTTTCAGACTTTCAATATGTTATTGGCTCACACATTTGACTGATTAGTTTGGAAAGCCTCTAGTTTTCAGTTTTTGAGTCGTACATCTTAAAATTCATGTTGGATATTTGTGAACCTGTTTTTACAATTTTGCTCAATGTTTTATGAATAGTTTTAAACCTCTGCATTTCTTTGCCCAGTTTTCAGTAAACATTTATAGATGTCATTAGAGGTGGTAAAAAAAAATTGATTCATGTAGAAATCGAGATTCTTCTCTTCTAATAGAAAAATATTTTTTTTTTTTGGGGGGGGGGCTAATCAGTCGCTCCCTGCTCTTTAAATCAGTAGAATGCCAAATAGAGCAACAAGAAATTCAGCCAGTCTCACAGATGACTTGAGTAGATCCTGAAGTATGTACTAATTCAAAAATAGACTTTGAATCCATCGATCCATGAATCCAGAATCGTTTTGAATCAAAAATCGATTTTGAATCGAATCGTTACCCCAAGAATCAAAATCGAATCGTGAGACACCCAAAGATTCCCAGCCCTAGATGTCATGTATTTAGGATTTTGTGTCACATACTACCTGATACTGGGTGGTATTATCAACACAATATATTGTATATTGGGATACTCAAGCACAGCAATAGTAATTCCTAGTATAATTTCAGAAAAAGAACATATTAGTATAAAGAACAAATCAGAATCTGAGTTAGAAAAAGTTTACTGTCCCAAGGAAAAAATAGCAAATTGCCTGTTTTGGTAAAAAAACAACTAAAAACTAAATGAGATCCAGCCAATATCACAAAACATAATATCCCAATACTAAATGTAGTGACATGAACTGTACGTGTACAAATACACCAACATTTGTATCAGGACATGAAGCTATATCTTATATCCTTTGTTGATGAATTGTTGTTTGTACGAAACATACTTGAAGACATTTATTAAAACAATCATTTCCCCAAGATTGATAGAAATGTTCTTGATTGGGGCGTTTTCTGGAGACACGTGTTGTCCTTCCACTTCCTCAGAACAAAGAAAAGCAGAGTTCTGAGCTGTTTCGTCATCTTGTCCCTGAAAAGGTGACTCAATCCTTCCCACCACAGACTGTTGCAGCCTCTAATCTTTAGCCATGCCTCTACTGTTATTTGCAAAGTCTTTGCAAAGCCTCTAATTAGCGCTGCGACAGTAGGAATGATTCAGGTCTCAGTCATATGAGCTCTGACTTATTGTCACTTGAACCTCACTGCCTCCCATGTTCTCTTAATTGGTTGGCGATATTGTACTCCTGTAAGTGTCGTTTGTTCTGAGGCTTGTGACAGCATTGATTTTTCTTCAACACAGTAATGGAGTAACACTAGCAAGGAGATTGCCAAGCTGTTTTACAACCATGGAGGACGGTGACCAAAGGGGCTGCAATCTTTCTTGCAACACCTCCATTGAAACTACAAATGCTTTAAAGTTTTAAGCCTTACAGTTTCACTCAGTGTGGAGAAAACATGTGAAGATTATAAACAAGTGCTGTTAGCAATAAAAGCATGCACATAGAGAGACAAAAGTAACTATTTAAAGGTACCAAAAAACCAAGCAGGTGGTACTTTCAAAATGGGTATCCTAATTACCGTAAGTCAAAGATATCTATTCTGAAGCCTGACTGATATGTAGCTTTGAGACAGACACTCATGCTAATTTTTAAAAGGGGGGGGGGAATTCACAGTGTACTGAGTGTACTGAGACTCCAAATACAGTGAAACATAGCTGACAACATGCAAATAAGTCAGTGTGTTTTGGCCCAAAGGAGGAAATGGACGTGACAGCACACGTTTGCTTCAGCGTACACAGCATGTGATGTCTCTTATAATGTGCTAAAGATGCTAACTGTAGATTTGATCAGATTTGTTTCTCAGTTCTCCATCTAAGGATGTTTCCGAGGCCAAGAAGCAGTGTGTTTACTGCCTGTGTGACAGCAGTGGTTCGCTTCTGTGCTTCCTCAGACCTCCTCATATTAAAGGGATACCCCATGTGGTCACTGAGCATGTTCAGAACCATGTGAACCGTTTTTAGCAGTTACTTTATGGCTGCTTAAGATTTCCAAGCCGCAATGAAAACTGGCTCGTGCAGCTGCACCGTTACCACACATTTGTCTCCCACTGCTTGGAACTAATCTTTCTGCTGAAGATGGGTCCAGCCTTTTTATTCCTGCCCACTCTTCACCTTTTTTTTTTTTCCTACTTATTTCATTTACTGTTTTTTCTCTTTTCTTCCCTCTCCTCTCGTCCCACAGACTCATTGTTTTTTCCTTTTCTGTAATTGTCATTGTTTGAATGATGTTAATGGAAACTTCAAGATAAAGCTTGTTTGTTCAAGTGTTCTTGATTTCAGATCAAATAGAGGAAGATTTAACCTCACATTTTTCTTATTATTTAAAAGCTGCGTGGGCCTGATGAGGCCTCCTACTGTGCATCATTGTGTTTCATTACTGAATCTGTAGTAACCCTCTAGCTGGACTATCATTTAGGAGTCACTTATTATAAGGCACTATGTGTGGTGTGGGGACATTCAAATGTCCTTATTAATTACTAGCGTCAAACACACAGAGATTTGAGTCATTCTGAGAAGATTAGCCTGCTTGCAGTTTCAGGAAGCTTCTGAAGGAGTGCCATCTTTACTCATATTCTGATATGAGTGATGTCAGGGTGGAGTGCAAAGGCTGCCACACAATTCAGAGAACCTGTCTGAAAAACTGGACCCAACCCCAATCATCCTCAACATGATGTTAAAGAAATGGTACTAACTGTAAGTTTTCAAAGTCTTCTTCTGAGCCAATCCCTGAAATTAAAAACAAGTGTTAATATTCTATCACCAGCATTAAATCATTTGTTACTAACAGTAGTCAAATAAAAGATTTAATCTGAAAGAAAAAGCTCATCTTTACTTTTGCTGTAAGTTGATAGTCTTGTAGGATAAAACAAAAACCCGTAGCACGATAGGGCTGGGAAATCAATCGAGTTTCAATTGCAATTACAATATTGGCTTCCCACGATCATTAAAACAAGACAGCCCATTTCTTTTAATCATCTTGGACTTAAAACAGCACCACATTGGTTTAAACACACCTTCAGCAGGTGGACCTGTTGTAATGGAGATGCTAATCCATGCTGCACTAGTTTATGTGGCACCGAGCCAAACCATTTCAGCACTGAGCCCATCAGGGGATTACATTTACATTGTTCATCACAAATCACTCTGTTGCGTTACTTTTATTCTCCCTTTAAAAAGGTCTGTGCCTCCCATTGCACCGGTGCGGTGAGGGAAAGTTATTCATAGCACAGAAGTATTTTCTTCTAGCACATGCAACATACATGTCACACTGTACAGCCCTGCTCTATATCTAATGAAACAAAAGAAGCAGAGAAAAACTGAAGCAACAAAGTGAGTGCGCTGTTAGAAGAGGAAATGTAGCAGTAGGTAGTTGATGTTACTGTTGTTGATTTGTGTATGTAAACTTTCCTCCGTAGCAACAGCGGTTTCATAACCTCCAAAACAGGCCACAACCACAGCTCAGGTCAAAACAAAATACACGTCTCAAGAGTAAAGAAAGTTGATGGACAAGATGAAGATGTACCTCAACAGAATCTCTTTGTATGGTAAGTTTCCAGTGCAGTTACTTGTGCTGGTACTGTCCGAGTTTACTTGCGGGTTGAATATCTCCTCACTGTGGTGTCTCCAATACATTTGCTCAATCACTGGAGCCTCTGAGGCATTAATGTGCACTAAAGTGTTATCTCACCCAACAAAACTATTTCTTTTAGATTGGATGATACTTGAGGAAACGTTAAGGAGTTAATGTTAAGATTTGGCCATGGTACTGTTGCATCTTAAAATTAAGCTGAGGGTAACCATGCCAACACCACAGAAGATACATGCGTGAAATAGCTAGAATGAAATAACTCCCCATACTTATTGCCTTTAGCTATACAGGCCTTTTTTACATTTACTCATTTTTATAAAGTATGTAAATAGTATGTAAATTTGAGATCAACCGTTTATGTAATACCAGGTATCAGGATGGATTTGTTCTTACTGAGGGTAGACTCACTACAGCTACAGACAGCCTGTAGCTGTAGTGAGTTAATAGCAAAGGAGAGAAGAGCAGCCTTACATGACATGGACAGAAAAAGGGGCAGAGCGTCACACGGATCTATTTATGTACTGAAACTGTTAGCAAGCCTGACAGTCTGGTGTGAGTGTAAAACACATAAAACACAAATATGTTTAATCCAGCCTCTCATTTACTGCCACCATGTCTGCCAGCACACTTAATTATATATTGCTGCTGTTTGTTCCTATGTGATTTTTCCCCACTCAATATTGAGTTCCTGCACAGTTCGTCTGCTGCATGATTATCTCTAAAGACTGACACCTATTGGCAAGGAAGTATAGTAATCACAAAGCTACTATTTGAACCCCAATGCAAACATGTAGTGATTATGTTCATATGGGGAGGCTTCTTCAGCAGAAATCGTCACATGAGACATGTCATGGCAGCACATTACTTGAGATCCTTTGCCTGAGATTCACCTGACCCACGAAGAGCTTCTATACTATTAATGGACAGCTGAGGGTGTCATTTACAGTAAGTCAGTGTTAACTCACAGCCTTACCATTAAACAAGGTTCATACCACCAGTTAGTTATTACCTCCCGGACAACAAGAACGTGTTAAAGATGGTCTGCAAAGTGCGCTGATTCTACTGTTTGGTAGTTTAAAAACTACGATAAATTGGCTGGTTTTCTACAGACATTAGCCATGTAGACAATCGTGAGAGACATGCAGATCTGTTTTGTTTCTTTAAATAAATATAACGAAGATAATGACTGGAACATTTTAGAGTGGAAAATAAAATTTCATTCAAGAAGACCCAGCATTGCATTTTGTACTGCCATTTCTTGTTACTTATTAGCTGATACAACACTGTATAAATCCATAATGAGTTGCTGCTAAATGTCCCTCAAACATGGTATAAAATACTAACTTTTGCAGCTTAAAGTAGGATCATGAAATCAGCCCTAACACCCTAACGATCTCATTCTACTGATATGGATTTAGTTACTCATTTATAATCAACTTTAGAGCTTCAACGATGAACGGAAAGTCGGTTAGTTGTCAACTTTTACCTAAAATGCAAAATATAGCCCTATTCAGAGTGCCATTTCAAGGTGCGATGTTTACGTCCCTGTGACGTTTCGCCTTCAATTTGAATGTTGAAGACGCATTATGAGGGGACGAAGTGATCCCCCCTCTGTGTCATCTTCGGAGGTAGTAACAGAGGCGTTTCAGGGGCGAGGCGAGGCGAGGCGAGTTGGGCGGTGCCAGCAGGAGATTGCAGCGCTATGTGTGTGCGTGCATGTCTGACTGTGTATGTGGAGATGCAGCTGTGCCTTGCTCTCTTACACACTAATATTACGCCATCACGGAATCAGTATGAATGTACAAAGATGTAATGACGGCTGAGCTTGTTACAGAAACGCAGTCTGAAAATGGCTTATTTGACAGTTGTGTAAAAGGGTGTGGTTCATTTCATGACAAAGGGTGAAATTCTCTTCTCCCACCCTTTTAAACTTAAATGTGTTGGAGTCTCTTTACTCCTATACTGCATGGTTGTGCAGAAAACAAGATATTTAAGGATCGGATGTCATTTTAGGCTTTGGAAAACAACATTTTCTTTAAATATCTTTAAAATTATACAGTGGTCATAATGGGCTGATTAACCAACAATGGTAAAAACTTTACGTTGCAGCCCTGTATACCCCTCTTGCTTCATCCATCCTTATCCAATAATGTGAACAAACTCACAGGACAACAGATGGCCCAACTCAGGCAAATCTGCTTTGCCTTGAATAAGGTAATTTAAATTGAGGGATAAAATTCGATTGAAGCCCTCAGCTTGCTGTTGCTGTCATAAAATAATATAAAGTGTCAGTACCTCTTAAAAGATATATTAAGAGTTTTCTTTAAATCCAGAGAGTGTGTTACGTGAGAGTTAAGGAGCTTTTTCTGCAAAAGAAAAAAGCAACTAAAACGTGTCAGCAAGAACAATGGCTAACGTGTGTTTGCTGATCAGGAGGATTATTCTATAGCATGACGCCGTCCCATTGGTCTGCTAAAGTAGTTAGAGGGAGGTTTAGTAATCAGATTAAAAAAACGTCATTTAATCAAGTGCTGCTTTACAACATTCCTGTTGTCCTCAAACTTCATTCTTTAGTCCTGCTTCGATTGGTGAATATGCTCTTGGATTAGGAATCGCCAGGATTTATGCCGTGTTCAGAACCAATCTTTGCGTTATTGTATGGACTTGTACTTGGTACTCCTCTGAGGTGGATTAACTTTGTTCGGGGCTCCTTCTTTATACTTTTTCGTCACATGAAAACTGTGACCATGCTACGCAGAAAGAGTGAGTTTTTTGTTTTCCTGGACAGTGTTTACTCTGTGATAGCGGATAAGGAAGAGCGGAGGGAAGAGCTGACTCCTTGTGACGAGTATCTACAGGTGCTACTGCAGATGAAGATGATCAGTGCTGTAAGTGAGCGGAGATTCTTGAGATTTGTTCTTTATAATAAAAAGCATACAATATCGTTAATCCTGCAACAAAGACTCTGTTCTACATCATTTTTGAAAGGAATTTGAATTGACCTGCTAAAGGTTCGTAATGTTGCGTTACCCAACTCCTTAACTTTTGATTAGCTTTGTTAAACCTCCTGTGAGGAGATTTTAGCTGCTTATGAAAGAGGCTGACATTTTTATTGATGTCTCTATGTGACTTACAAATGCTACCAACGCCATCCGTGACGAGACAGATAATCTCTATATAGTCATTTGTAATGCTTGTTACCACTGACGCAGGGTAGGTGTCAGACAAAGTGAGTTGCAGCGGGTTCCCAAAATTACAGCCTTTGTTTTCATTTTGTGTCGCAAAGATTCAAAGTGAGTGTTGTGTGAGACTGATAAAAGAAAGCAGGATGAGATTTATAAGAAAACACTAACGCATGTACAAGAGCTAAGCAGTACCGCTTTGTCCAGAGTGGGCGCCAAAAACGATGCAAACCAGAAGTTCCTCTCAGGAGCTTTCATGCATTTAAGTTATCATAGTACATGTACCACATATTTTTTCGCAGGGAACATCTTGCGGCCTTTTCTTATCATCTCATCATTTTTTGACTCCTGGTAAAAAGCCTTCTTAACTTAAGCGTGTAGATTGCAGACGGATAAAGTTTTACACTTGACATCACACCTTGTCTGCAGAGCCGCTTGTTCCTTATTTAGATGACAAGCCAGCATGTCAGTGAGCAGATTTGGTGTTCTAGCAAGAAAGCTGTTTTGTACAAAGTCGACACACAGCCTTTTTCTTTGACCATCAATTGACCATGTATAACTTTGGCTAAATAATTATTCCATAGACAGCTTTCCTGACAACATGAAATTACGTTACCAGCAGTTTAATAAGGCATGAACTAGACGCTGACTGAAATCTAGGTCGTCATTTGCAGGAGCATATGCTAACTACCTGAAGCAGTCTGTAGTGCTTACAGACTCTATTTTCAATAGTGAAATGTTCAGTAAAGTTAGAATGCGAACTTTCTCCTGATGTTTTAGTTAAAAGTGTCAGCCCTTTTGATTGCCAGGCACAGGACGTCTTTGTAATGTAAAATATGACAAAAGAAGGGTTTCCACTGTAAAATAAAGAAGCCAGTTAAATTAGATGCTACATAAAACACCGCCGTTCGATTGGCTTTGAATGAGTTGTCAACCCTTCCTGTTACTATGACTCACAGAAGCAATTTCCTGTTGCTTAACCCCTCCTTCAGTTGGCTATGAATCTTAACCAAGTGAAAGGACTACTCAAACATGAAGAGTAGAGGTAGAGTGGTTTAAAAAAGCAACCAGGGTCCAGCACATGCAGGCCTTCAGAAAAAAAAAAAAAAAAGTTTTATGAGCACAGGAGGATGAGACACGTGTGCGTACACCAACACACATTCTTAAATTTCAGAGCAGCAGAGGCGTTGTTTCTATAAATATCGACATGGCATGCAAACAAGAGCTCTTACACATAAGGTTGCACACTGGGCCAAACAGCTGTTCATATTTGGGAGAAAGTTTACGTGTGTCTTAGCCTTGTACATTTGTGTAGTTTCCTGTGAGTGTGTGATTTTTGTGTTCTGTCAGAGTATTATTTTGCATAGACTTCTACCAACATCAGGCTGTTGATGGGTGATCCTTACAGTAGTAGTGAAAGACTATCAGCTATGCCTGATCAGTTCTTAGTAACGGGCTGGTATCTAGCAAAGCCCGAGTCATCCAGACCTTAAGTCTGTTAAATCCTTAACTGGGTGGGTGGGCTCGAGCGCTAACAAACCCGTCTCAACCTTTAATAACCCAAAGAGAAATAGCTTGAGGGCAGCAATTCAGCAGCTGAGCACTTGGTCATCAGTCTTCATTTATGTGTGATTGTGTGAGCGAGGATGCTTTTAATCTTTTTTTCGGTGACTCCTCTCCGACTCAGAGGTTACATCGGGCTATGGAGGCATTGTTCCGCCTCACTTTCTCGTACAAAGCCCCGAGTGTGTTTCAGAGAGGGTTTGGCATCTCCCACTAAATATTTGTTCTTGCTGCTGGACGCCCACTGTCGCCAGACACAGTGAAGAGCTGCATTGACCAGCTCATGGACGACTGTAGATTGCACTTGCACGACTCTGAGTCATTTCTCTGCTGTGTCTGGGGAACTAACGCCAGAGCATCAGCCTTTTTTTTCTGCCACTTTCCTTCACTTGATGAGCCAGGGCTAATTGTGCAAGAACAATCGAGCTATTTGTTAATTATTTGAATTGGCAGGACACTCAAAGTCTAATAAACAGTTTTGGGTTGAAAGAAATCTCTTTCTGAACCTTCCCATTCTAACTGCAGTTTTGGGGCTTGTCAGCTGAGACTACAGCAAAACTCATTCGTGTTTATCATGTCGGTTTTAGTGAGCTTTGTACATACCCAGAATTTGTCAGTTTAAATAGAAGTGATTGCTCATTACAAATCTTCCTGATTTTCTTCCCTGGTTCTTTTTAGTTCAGCGCTGTTTGTTATGGAGACTGTCTCTAACAAATGATGCCGCTAAAAACAGCAGGGCATATATTTTGCTGACAAAATGAGGATTGATTCGTTGACACTTGTGGGTGATTAAAAAAAAACAGCAAGCTGAAACACTCTCCTTACTGAGAAGACTAAAAACACATCTGTGCTTGACACAATTCGTACTTCTATCATAGCTTCAGGAAGTTTTGCTCCAATTTGAAACAATTAATGATGAATTCCAGGTCAGTACATGCTCTCTATGTATTTCAGGTGGAGACTTTCAGCCAAGCCGATTCACAGCAGTCTAATCCGCTGTCCTAACTCAATGCATTAAACCGTGAAAAAAGGGACAAAAGCATCTGAAAGGCCTCCTGTCTCATTGTCCTCCCTCCAGCAGAACATCTGTCCCCTCTGCCTCTCTGCTGGATTCCCCCTCACTCTTGCATGACGTCTGCCTTTCTGTGCCTTAACTGGTTTCCCTTTTAGTGGTTACTTGACTCAAGTAGACACAAGTGAACCAATCAGAAAGCTTGATGCCAGATTTTAGGAGGTTAAAGATATTTGTTCTACTTAGTCCAACTTTTTCCTACATGCAAAACAAATGTTAACCCAAGTCAAGTCTCTTTAACGTTAAATGAAATGCATGAATAATGTGAATAATGGTTTAAAAAGTGACACCACTTCCATGATGTGTTCTTACTTCATGTGTCGAAGCTGTACCTTTGTAGAGGCTACGTAGAAACTAATCAGGCAGACTGAGCACTCGTCTGTGAAATCCTCTGAACACTATTACATCATCATTTCATTTAATGAGAGATCTGCCTCGAGAAGTTTGCAAACACAATTTAAAATGTAATATATATTCGCCTTATTTCACTCGTCTTTAATGGACACAGTTGATTTGAAACTCTGAGCATGTGTTTTATTGTTGATGACTGATTCACATCTTTTTTTTCCATTTAGCCTTTTTCATCTTTTTAACTTATTAGTCAGCTACTTCCTAATGTTCATTTCCATCAGACTACTAACGGAACGACTCCCCTTTTTTCTTGACTCCTGTGTTTTTAATGGCCTATTGATTTTGACTGTGATCACCAGGGCAGCAAAGTGACCTCTGCAGAGGTGTTAAGGCTGTAATAAGAAAAGAAATGTCCCGAGGAGTTTTATTTCAGGGGTTTTCAAAACAATGCAGTCCTTGTTGTTAAGTGTTTCTACACACTTCCTTTGTGTCCGGCTACCTATGATCACTGGATCTGTTTTTAGACTTCTTGAGCCGTGTGTTCTCATTATACAACAGAGATGACCATGTGAAAAGGCACTTATTTAGTGTGGTGTGTGGATTCCTGCACGCTGACAGGTGCATTATTATGTGAAGTCTATCTATACTTAGGAAATATGTGGTCAGGTCGCACAGCAGCTCTTACATTTATTCCAGACTTTGTGTCTTTGAAACCATCTGTGGATAGAAATAATTACACCAACAGCAGCACAAAAGAGGGCTACTTAAAGTGCCAGAGATTGAGCAGTAAGACATAACAGAACTTATCTGCTTCTATTTTTTGTATTCAGGCGTTTTGGTTTGGTGTCAAGTATAATAACATAACTTTGTAGAAGAACTGCTCTGTTAGGGTTACTCTTGTTTTTAATAAGCTATGATTAGGAAATCCATCTGTAGATATTTGATGATCTAAATCCAGTGCTACTTAGATCCCTACATTTGATTTCAAGAATATCATGTAAGAAGTGAAATCTGTACATTTCTTCTTCTGAAGAAGAAGATAACCAGAACATTCACCATATACACACAGCGGCCATTTTCCTCTGTCGTCATGCTCGGGGTGAAAATCTCAAACACTTTTATAATGTTGCCTCAGCACGTCAGGCGCACACACCATCCACTAGGCTACCAGCGCCCCTTTAAAAACGTATTCTAACATTCAGCCACTTCTTAGCTAACAATCCTCTATGATGATTTTAAATGATTCAGTAGGCATTAGCAAGCTAAGAGTAAGGTCGGCTTTGAATTGCTATGATGCTAACATTAGCTTCCCTTACACAATAGCTGTATTAGCAATTAACCATTTCCTTGTCCTGGTATCAACTATCTGTTTTCTTTTCAATTGCTGATCAATGAAGAGGTGGTGATTGATCACACTTAATCACCCTAAATGTCTAATATGTACAAACCTGAAACGTAGCAGCACAAAATTAGATCATTTGTTCCTCCCATCCTGAGTGTGATGTCAGAGGAAAATTGGCTAGCTTGTGAGTAACATGACTGGATTAACATGTGACTGTTTCTGCCTGCACCAGAGAACATGGTGCACCTGTATCATACACTTGTCCTTGAGATTTATATATTAAACATAGAGGAAGGAGAAGGACTCTGTGTCGTATGTATGCAGGCCAATGGGACCTCAGTGTGTGGGATCAAGAGATGTGATCTGCAATGGAAGCTAAATAATGTGCATTAGTTCAGATTAACTGGCAGTCTTAATACATTAAACTGCACCATAATCTCCATCACCAGTTGGGAAGGGTTGGAGGTCAGCAGGCTGATCTTTAAACAAGCACGTATTTGTTTTCCTTCAGCACATGAACAACATACATATATATATATTTAGTAACTGCTTGGATTCTCCTTTGTTCTCTGTTTGAACCTGCTCCCTATTTCCTGGATAATAAAAAATATTTAGCTGTGCGGTCATATTTATTTTTCTTTCATGTACTACCACAATAGTACGTGCATCAGAGTGAGTGGGATTGTGTCCTGCAATAACAAGCCGAACAGGGCTGGTTCGTTTCCTGCAGGGATCCTCCATGTTCTCCCTCCTGCAGGCACTAGGTCAGGTGTCAGAGGCCGCACATGACAGAATGGAGGCGGGGCTAGAGTTGGAGCATGAGTTATTAGCCAGCACTTGGCCCTTACATAGGAGGAGGTTTACAAAAAAAATCCCTTTTCAGGGTTTAAAAAAATCAAGTAACTGTTCAGCCAACTGTGAGAAAGCCAGACGCTTTTTCAATTTGCATACAGAGCACACACGCTCACTTATGTAACTGGTGAGTGAATCATTTTGAGATTTTTGAGATGAGTTTTTTTCCACATTACTAAAATGGTTGGGAAAATTCAAATGATTTAGAAGCACCCTGCTGATTTAACGTTTCTACGGGAGGTAAAAATGTGTCTTTACCTCTGTCTGGTTTGGCAACATTTGTGTTTGTAGTCCAGAAGAAAGCATGAAACAGTCATCACAGAACTATTTTCACCTAGCATGTGTGGCTTCTTAGGGCTGCAACTAATGATATCAGTACTGTCAGTCGTTATCACTTGTTCAATCAGGTCTATAAATACATATAATTGATTAAGTGCTTACAGATTAAAGCCATTGTATCTGAGCCCTTTATTAATTTAACATGACCAGACCAGTTTGAAATCCTAGATTAGTCTGGGATCTCTTTGTTTGTCAAACTACCATTGGGTGTGATCAATGGGACTGGACACAGCAACCAATCAGAGCAGAAGTAGCTTGAAGTAGTGGTGGACTATTAGGTTAGGTATTGTTAAATCCTACAACTTATATAGCTTCCAGTTTAGCGTAATACATTGACATTGACATTGGCATTGGCACGACTTTATCTAGCCAACACTATTAACCTGACGTAGACTTGCAATACTAAATTCTGAATGTTCCACATCTGCAAATCAGAACATGCTTCACAATGCATTCAACACATACAAGACGAGATGGACTGCATTAAACGTACATTATGTAAAATCCGCCGCTAGGGGGCTCTCAATCAAAACAATAACAAAAGATGACGTCGAGGCTCGCGGGGTATCATGGGAGTGATTCTCTCTGCTATTAATTGCAATTTCTTATAGAGCTATGAGCATTTGCAACAAACTCATCACAAAAGTCTGAATTATTGTATTAAATAAGAAATAATTTTACGTAAACAAGCTTTCTAACTCATCATGTGTATTTTTTATCTAATGGATGGAGGTGTTGTGTAAAACATAAAGAACAGTAGATAAGCATAGAGACTGTGAGGTGGATGTAATATGACCTGTTTCATTGTTGTTTATTTATTGCACCTCATATCATTTGTGCAATATTGACCAATGTTATCGCACATATTTCTCCTGTTTAGGCGTAATACTAAGCTTTTATATCAGTTGTAATTGGACCAACCCAAATCAGGTCGGATGGGTATCTGTGTGAACCAGAGGGGGGACCAGACACATCTGGCAGGGTGAAAAAGACTCAAGCTTGCAGACTTCCTTGAATGCCTTTCAGGCCTAGATTTCTTACAAAATGCACAAAGTGTACAGGGCTGGATGTTTTACCGCTTGTAATAGCTGGAAGTTAATGTAAGTGCTAAGAGACTACACGACTATGTACTCTTGTCTGACACACTTTCACATAATGTGTTGCTGTCTTTGACATTCGCCTCACTGCGATTCATAATTCATTAATGCGCTCTTTCTGCTGCAGCCGGAGAATTGCTTTTGTTTATGACTTTTCCATTTTAGTCGAGCTACTGCCTCTCCTATCTTATCTGATATCAGCAAAGATTCATGAGCCCAGGGGTGACTCATCATATTTCAGATCACAAGCTCATTTTATTGTGTATTTTACAAGATTTAAGTTATAGTCAATGGCAGAGTTCAAGGGGTCCCAAAAGTGTGCAGGAGTCCGGCCCCCCCTCTGTTAAATATAATCCCCTCCCATGTAATCCCGCCTCTACTGTCAGCTCCACTCCTTTTAAACCTCCCCCCTCTGTTTTTCCGCTCTCTCACTATCCTCCACTCTCATCCCACTTACTCCACCTTACGCCTGATGGAGCATTGAGCCTGAATGCTGTAGGCAGCCCTGGCCTCAGATTCAGAGTGAACCAGTGTTGCATCGGTTCCTCTCCCTGCTCTCTGGGACTTCCTTCGCCTTCCAAACAATCAGGAACTACTTTTTTGGTTTCTTTGTTATTGTGTGGGAGTGGGGTTAACGGACATTGTTCCCCACCCAGGAACGCTCCCTCTTTATCTGCACTTGCTCCGCTTTGGACACCTTGGATATGGAAATCTCTTGTAGACGCCTCCTCTAACTTAACCTGAGCTTTTTTTTTGTTGTGCTGCTTTTGGATGGACATTTTCTGGATTTGGATGGTTCCGGAGGGTACACATTCCACACAGAGACACACGGGATAAGATGGTGCCCCTGCAAAAAAGGGTAATCTGAGTTATGCGTGTGTGGAGGAGTGTGGGGTTAGAGAGAGAGCGAGAGAGAGATGTGACTGCACTGTTTGTCTCTCTGCTTTCTTCCAGGAAGGCTTTGTGCCTACTTCTTGTGATAATGCAGTAAATGCAGTTTGATTACTTTAATTGGCACATAGGCATGAGAGTGGGCATGCTTCAAGGGATTAGTATGGAAGGGGATCTCTTTTTGTAGGAACTAAAAACAGTCAAGAAACTAGCAGGGAGAAACCAAGAGGAGCTTCCTTAGAATTTCAATAAAATGTCTATTGTTGTTTTATCTCGTCAGTATCCCGTTGAGTGGCTTGTTGCTGAGTGAGTGCTCACTGAAACTAACTAACAATGCTCTCCTGAAAGCCCCTCTCATACACAGTAATCTCTTTTGTTGTCCTTGAGTGCTTCAATTAGGAGTTTTTTTCATGTGTGGCTGCTTATCAAAAGGTGTTCCAGTGATTCTATCACACTAAATATGTGCTCACAATATCTTAGAATTGTTGCTCGTTGTATTGAGGTCTAAGTAAGCTCCGTTTAGAGATACCTGGAAGTGCTGTGAGACTGTGCGGATTTTCAGAATGTCTCTCGAACTTTTGATCACCACAACCGCTTCCTGTGATATGAAAGGCTTTTAGTGCAGACGTGCATCAAGCAGTCGTAGTCGAGTACATACCACGGTTCACTCAGATGTATTTGAGCTGACACTTCACACGGTCAAGGTGTGGCTCTAGAGGAAGCTGGATTTAGGAAGACTCCAGATATGGGAGAGGAGAGGATGGGAGAATGTTGGAGCAACACCAAGGTAGATTTTGTTTTGAGTTCATCTTAAAAAGATTACACCAAACCTGTCGTAAGAAAGTTCATTTTAAAGGCCTATGATAACCGGTTAATTTAAGCTTTGGTAGCATGTGTGTGTGTTTGCCTTGGTGTTCGTCTGCATTCCAGATGAAGTGCTCTCTTTTCTAAACTGATGAATTTCAAGCCGTAACCTAGGCCAAGTAGAGCCTCACTTTTTCCTTTACAAGTCAGCATCGAGTCATGAAAAACGAGTTGAGCCTCAACAGCTGCGTTTGGTTATCAGAAGCCTGGCCTGCTGGTACCTGGTTTTATGTTTTGAAGAAGATTGACTTGTCGCACTCATTGCAGTCAGAGGCCCGACTGACACTGAGTCAGTCTGAGGGTGCTGTCTGCATTTCAAAAATACATTTGCGAAGTTTCAGTATTGAAACGTTGCAGTTTAGACAGTGCAGGAGTTTTGAAGGATCTATTGAAGTTCAAAAATCTGGTATCGTGAAAATCCTATTTGGAATCTTTGCTCAGATAAGAAGATGAATGGTTGGTTATCTGGAGTGTTTACCCATAAATGAGCTACAACAGCATCCTCAGGAAGTTGATCTTATCTTCTGTTATGCTTCTCTTTTCTTCCTTTAGTCGGTATAGTTGATCATGATAGATTTAAATCCTTCCTTTTGTTTGAATGATTTAATCATTACGTCTTCTTCTCTCCTGCAGGATCAGTTTGACAACTTGGAGAAGCATACACAGTGGGGGATCGAGTATTTGGAGAAGTACACCAAATTTGTCAAGGAGAGATCAGAGATCGAAACCAGCTATGCAAAACAAATTAGGTGAGTACTCAGGCTGACTTATGATCCATACTCTCGGGTTGTCAGGGCTGACATCTATTCAGGTGGCTTAGATAAAGAAACCCCCCCTTCTTCTTAACAGGATTTGACCTTCTATGGTGTCCTTGCAAAAATAGATTGGATCTTTTTGCAGCTCATTATGTAGCCGACTGTGACCTCTGACGTCCCTCTGAAGGGAAAACTCAAACAAGAATTCTCCTAAACTGTGTTATATTAATTTTTAGGAATCATCATATATCCATGAACGGGTTTTTTATCTCCTTGGGAAAGAATATTAGCTCAATGCTAAGTGTAGAGCTAAGTAAACAGAGGATGTCTGCTCCATCCTCCATCATTTTTTTCTTCTTTTATGAGAGCCTCTCTGTCTGCCACTCTCTTTCTCTCTTCTCTCTTTCCTGCACACGCTGTCTGTTGTTGTAGATAGCTTCTGCTTCAGGCGAGAGGAAGTCAGGTTATGGGGGGGGGGATGGGGTGGAGCTTGCGTTTCCATAGAGACTACTAGGTATCAGAATTGTCAACCCCAGGTCTGACCCACATTTCTTTTTTTTTCCTCCAACCACAAGTGTTGCCCCACCCCCCCCTCCAGTTCTCCCCACTCTCTAGCTCTGTTTTGGTACAGGCAGTGATGGGAGCGTGAGCAGTCCAGCACTTAAAGGATCTGTCTCCTAAACCCCCCCTGCATCCCAACACAGTGGGAGATACCCCCCCAAATCCACAATCCCCCTCTTCAGATGGGCCTGGCAATATGGCTAATGCTTTAAGTATTGACCCGCCACCCCATTTCATAGTGACCAGCCAATACCAATCCAGTATTTACATAGCAACCCCCTGCAGCAGATTCTCTCCGGACCACAGCTGTCCTCTATTTGAGATTTAAGTCAGCTTGAGATAATAGGACTAGGAGTCTGTGTTTACATGATGCTTTAACTCGTACATGAATACCCCTGCACACAAGAACTCTGCACACTTATAGCTGGACACATATGAAGAAAATAAACATATCTTACACATTAATACTGTTTTATATTTGTGGATTATCCTCATAAGTATCTATTTAGTTCTTTACTTTCTTAAAATAAAACACTCCTACATCCCTAAACTAAATATGATCTTATCTAAGTAGTAGTCATTAGTCTGAGCCATCTCACATTTCATTTATTGATTTGTTCGGGAAAATAGTTTATGTTCCAAGGCTTTAACATTTTTAAATATTGTTATTACTGTACTATAAATAACACGTGCATGCATGAAGCACGCAGCCTGATAAAGAAGTTGATATTGGCAGAAGAGGTGTGGTTGTAAATATCTCAGGAAAAACACGACTAAAGACTGAACATGGAGCACTTATTGTCTCCTACTGTGTTCTTTGGAGCCAGCTGGAAAGTTGCTGGTGTCTTTAGCTGATTTACTTTGCATGGCTCCGAGATGCTTACTAGCTTACTATTTAGTGAATGAGTCGTCGTGACGATGCATAAAATGTAGGGATGTACGATATATATTGGATCAGATAATTTATCGGCCGAGTATTTTATAATTTTGTATTATTCCAATAATGACATTTTAACCGATAACAGCGTTAATTTGCTGAATAACAGCTTCACTGTGCCCGCGTTACATTCTTGTATTTTCTGTTACTCACTCTCAGTTTCGAGACTCACTTAAAACAATCTGACCAGACTGCGTCACGTTGAAAAATCCGCTACAAGGCCACCGTCGCTGAGTGGGAAGACTCTTTTGGTAACACACAAATTAATGTAACAGAGTGGAAGAACACAGACAAAGATAAAACTCTGGGAATGGTTTGAGAATGTTGTTTTTCTTCTGCATACGACCAAATCAATGAAAACTAGGGGAACGAAGATTTTTCATGAACTGCTGTTTAGACTATTTGTAATTGCCAGCCCTAAAAAAAGAATGTAAAAACTATTTAAAGCAAATAATATAGAACAGAAAGTATTCTTTTACCAGTGTACAGTATCTACTTAAATTAGCTTCAACACTGGACGAATTCTGAATTTAATCCAAATATATGCTTTTTAAAGACAAGTTAAATCACGCTTTTTAACAAATATGGTGGCCCCTTACAAACATGCACGACAGATTTGGTCCTTCCATTACCACACTGATATCCCACACTTCAAACAGGGGCAGAAACATCTCGCTATGGCAGGTCGCCTTTTATTGAACTTCAGGCTCCACAGATGTTGCGGATGTTTTCAGCATTGTGCTTCTACAGAGGACCCGCTGTCAACCTGACACACACACACACACACACACACACACACTGGCCACTTGCCATAAACAGGTGAAAATGAGGACATTAGGAGGTACAGACAGGATAGCTGGAGTCATAGGGTTATCCTGTGTTGTCCACACACTGGTCTTCTTTTCTTTGTTGTGGAGCAGCTTCATTGTTCCTCAGGACTAATTATCCTCTGTAATCAACTTAGCTTATGAGATCAGGTTTATTCTAACAGGCACACTTGAACCTAAAGTAAAGCAGGGCTGTTAGATCTGATAAAGTTAAGTGGATTGGCCCCTTTGATCTTGTCCTCTTTACTGACATCCCCTCTGTTCTCTTTCCTTTCCTTACACAGATAACAGATAGGTGTAGTTAAAAACGTTGTGGTGTTCCTTCTAACTATATGCACGTTTCACAGCTCTGTTATTGTTTTTATGATGCTGGCTCACTTGGACAAAGTTGATTGGAGTCGAGTTCATAAATAAGATAATGGACAGAACTGAAAGAATTGAAGTCACATTTGAAAGATTTTGGTTTTCCAACCCCTCAGTTCTGAGTTTCATGCTTTTCTTCTTTTCACGTCTAAATAAATGTAATAACTCTAAATTAGTTTCAGAGTGTAAAGGAAGTTTTAGATATAAACCCCAATATCTGATGATTTCTATCCCGAATAAATGCTTTTGAACCAGTGCATTCAGTAGAAACATGATGGTTAGCTTCAGCTATGACAAGTTAAACGACGCTGCTCGGACAGTTAGAGCAGAAGTTTATAACCTTTCTTCCTTTGGCCAACCCTACTTGTATCTCAGGAAAGCTGAGCTCCCCCCCCCCCCCCCCAGGACCCACACGAGAACCCTAACCCCACCCTACCCCCTTCAATGCTCTAAAAAATGTACATACATTTGAAACGTTTCTATTAAAAATATTCAATCAGAATAGGTCCACTCACGCTTGGTCTTACCTAAAGACCTTTGCATTAACGTCCAAATCTAATATTGACAACCTCAGAGCAGACAGAGCCCCCCCGCTGAGATCTCTGGAGCATCCCCCAAGGGGGGACGGAACCCCAGGTTGGGAAACCAATGAGTTAGCGGATGAAAATGATTGATTGGCAGCTACAGTTTACAAGTTAGGTTCAATAGTTGACACACAATTCAATTCGATTCAGTTCAACTTAACTGAAGCATCAAATTACAACAAAGATATCAGATATCTGGACTATATACAAACAGGAACACTAGAAATAACACATCAAAAATATATAAAACCTGCCCTACTTTTACAAAAACATTTCATCATAAACTGCATCAAATAGCCAATTCCTTTCCAATTGAACATCATCTGTAGTATTCCTCCACTTCGTACCATTTCTATCACCATAACAACCACACTGCACTAATCCTGGAATAATCCTCATCCCCTTTATTGGTGTATAAACATGCACAATGCTTCAGTCTAGTCCTAGCAGGAAAATACATTAATGCCTCCTCCTCCTTCTTTTCACCCAACATCTAGTCAGCCATAATCCATAAAAGAGTGGGAATAAAGTCCTGCTAACAAAAGAGACTAGGTAAGGGTGAGAAAGAGGTCGTGTCTTCCCTGTGGGTGATGTAGCGCTCATGAAGGTTTACAGACGTGAACATACGCCTGCATGTTTAATCTTTCTAACTACGTGATAGCTGCTACCCTTGTTTTGTGTGTTTTTTTTTATCGGGGTCAGTGGGGAAACAGTCTGACATTTGACATCTCACTGTGAGTGAATGAATCAGTGAGTGGGAACCAGCACTATTATTAGAGGTGGAGTGAGAAGGATGAGATAGACAGACAGATCTGCCTAGCAACAGTGCAAACACCACTAGGGAGTAGATGTGTGGGGGTGGGTGGATGTTGGCAAAGAGCAATCTGGAGGGAGTGCAGACACACATTACGTGTATTTTTTAAAAGCATGCATTAATTATTTCAGCAGGAATTTTGCACGGCCCTTTATTTCATGTCTACACTGAGATATTTAGATTCCATCAGTGAATGTAGTGCTGCTAATCTTACACCAAAGACAGCAACAACTGCTTCTTTTATCATCTTTTTTTAAAGCACTGGACATTTTTCCAAAGTAGCCAGTTTCATTCTGATATGACAAGATGATGATGTGCGACTCATTATTTAAAATGACCATGACCACGTAGTAGAATTTGTCTCAAAATAAATGGACTGACTTATAAGCGCATGTACAAAATAATTCAAAATGCAACAATAACTTGAAAACGATATGAAATGATACAATACGGTAAGAAAAACAATGAAAACATTGATTCAAGATTCTGTGATAATTCATAAATTACAAGACAAACAGAATTGATCCATTAACTGCCCCTCTCGTGACCCTCGTTCACTCATGAGCGCCACCGTGAGGAGAAATGACGAAGTGATGCGGTGAATCCAAAAAAAATCGCAAAAAATCTCTTTAGGGTTCTGTATTTTTTAAGACGAAAACAAAAATATTTGACACCAGTGATTCGTCCTGACCGCACGAGTAAGACCGAGGATTTATTGCCGTGTCGATAATTTGCCCCACCTCTAGACATGATGGATTTGGCTTTCATTAAAAACAAAGAATTTGAAAGATATTTTCAAAGCTGTGTTTTATGTGGACAGACCCATTAAAGCTTGAAGTTGAACTTTGTACAAAATCTGCATCATGAAGTTGAAATTTCTGCGTTCTTTTGACCTGTTTATCCAATAACAACACAGTAAAATCAGTTTTTATGCATAAAACAAGATGATCGTAAGAACCAAAAGTTTGGTTTTCTCATCTGTCTAAAAGGGTTCGTATATGTCGTGTTTACTAATGTAAATAAACAGATGATCCTCTTCCTAAGATCGAGTGGGATGCAAGGTGAGATCTGGCTTTGCTTTTGGTCTGAATACACAGCTCATCTTTTGTGTAACATAGGTGCACCCAAATCTATCTAAAAATAGTGCAGGTTATTACGTTCTGTTGACAGAGTATCCATCAAACGGAGCTTCAGCACAGTTGGTCGTTCGTTCATGATGAACAAACATGACAAGAAGAACTGTCGCCTGACAAAGAACACAACAGCAGGACACTGAAAGATTGTCGAACCATAATATAACCCAGAGTGACTCCATATACTACACGTCTAATTTATCCTGCACTCATCTCGTGCCACTAACATCCAGCCGGAGTCGTATCAAGGGCAGCGGCTGCATAAGAAAAGCATGCTTGTTTCTGGTGACTGCTTCTGCATGCACGCTCCTGGGGGCGATGATTTATGACCTGAAGAGAGGAGAAGGGGGGAGGGTTGAAGTAGCAGGAGCAGATAGCACTCTGCTGGATTGAATGGTGTACTGGATGATCCTTTGGCAGGCCCACAGGGGCACTGTCAGGGAAACTTAATGGGAATGGTGCACTATCTGGTGTGCAGACGATGCTGTTAGGATAGATTCTGTAAGACATGTCTGACTAAGCTGAATTCTTTTGTTTTGTTTTTTTACAGGAATTTATCAAAGAAGTATCAACCTAAGAAGAACTCACGAGAAGAGGAAGAGAGCAAGTGAGTTGAACAATGCTCTTTATCGGAACTATGTTAAGTTGCGTGATCGCTATCAAAGAGATGAATAAGTTCAACATAAGCTAGAGGAGCATCTCCACATTTTTGGTAGAAAAACAAAGAGGTATTTACTCTCAGGTGGAGGACAGCCTTCACATTCCGGTTTATTGTTTTTACAATCAAACATCTGCATAGTTTTTTATGAAAAACAAAAGATAAAGGAAAAGGTTAACAGGAAGTAGAAAACAAATGGAAAATAAAAAGGTATAAATGGATAAACAGTCAACTAATGAGAGGCCACATTCAATATTTCTACTCATTAATAACAAATCCTGTATCAGAGTAATGGCGTGCACAGATGTCTTGTTGATAATCAGTTTTAAAGTCTCAGTTGTTTCTACATTCAGAGATGATCCTGTGAAGAACGGGTGAGATTTATAGAATTTGTACCTATGGGAATGAAATTGGCCAAGTAGAATCAAAAGGTTAATTGTCTGTTCCAATGTCTCGAATTTCCCTTCTGGGGATCAATACAGTATTATCTTATCTTATCCTGTCTTGTATTTCTTTTCACATAAATCTGTTAACTGTTGGCAACAGAACCGTTTGTCCTCTGACATCTCTCTTTGTGTCTCGGCAGGTACACCTTCTGTCGAGCCTTCCTGACGACACTTAACGAGCTAAATGACTATGCGGGTCAGCACGAGGTCATAGCCGAGAACTTGACATCTCAAATCATCAGCGAGCTTTCGCGCTACCTGGCGGAGCTCAAGGCCGAGAGAAAATCGGTAAGAAACCTTTACATGTCAGGTGTTTCATTTCTTAGCTTCTGTCCTTCTGCACAGGTCTGTGCTTTAAATGACACGTTTAATTAAGTCAGAAGGACATGGATTTTGGTAAAGGGAAAACTGGCCTATACGAAATTAAGCAACCCATTCCCTCTGCATACTCTGCTCCGCACCAACTGAGGTCATCGCTGAGTAAATATAGAAACACCCAAAGGCTCCCTAGAAGAGCAAAACGTCACTGACTGGATCCTTTTTATGGAACAATGTCTTCCCCTCTGTATCTGCATCATTACACGCCTATTTCTCCTTTTTTCTAACCAACTTACTAAAGACCGGTGCACCACACACTATTCTTAAACACTCACGCTACTTTTGTTTTTGCTGTTCAAAATGATTTGGCTGTGTGGTGGAGGTGCAGCGCATGATTCATAGATAACAGTTTGGTGTGCATGAAATTGAAGGGGTGAGTGGATGAAGAGAGAGAGAGAGGAAAACTAGCCAGATGGAAAAAAAAGTACTTAGTGAAAAATCTGCCATGGACTCTTGTGTCACTGCAGTCCAGCTGAGGGAACTAGAGTGGAAAACCAAAATCAGAGGGCTCTCCTCAAAGGCACAGTGACCTTTTCTTTTCAGAGTTGATGTTCAAGTGCACTCTTGCTGCATTTGTTGCTCGACTAAAATACAGGAAGCGCAGATATGTTGTGATTTTAGACTCGGCTTTAATGCAGTGAGAAGGGGATTTCCAGCGTGTCTGAAGGGGAACCATCAACCCCCTGCAGGCCTGTTTCCCTTGTTTGGCGCTGATTTAGCCCAGCTTGGCATATCATCTATCTCTCTAGTGTTGAGATAGACAGACCCATGCTCCTCCATCGCTGCAGGATGTCACTCTGACACCGCTCTTCCTCTTCATGTCTCTGCACACTTCCTCTTCTTTTCCTCTCTTTTTTATCTATAAGCATCTCGTTTTCTCTCACCTCTGTTCTTAACTATCTCTGCACAGAGTTACGTTTTTCAGCAGCTCATATCATGAAGGCTTGTCATGTGTTTGCCTCTCTTAAATAAGCTCACAGTAAATAAGCTCACAGATTTCTATTTTTTACAGTATCTTTTCAGAACAGAGGATCGTTTCAGCTAACAGCTTTGAGAAATAGTTTCTGAAACAGATCAGTGTCCTCGTAGGGTGAATGCAGTCTTTCTTTTTCTCCACAGTTTTTATTCAAGACACACTTGTGCCATTAACACACCCATGAATGATGGAGAATGATACTCTTTGAGATGTTCAAGTATTGAAAAGGCTCCTAAGAATAACAGCAACCTCAAGCTACAAATAAATAAACCATCCAAATTGGTCAGGATTTCTTGTGCCTGTCCTTAAAGGGAATTCTACCATCTTCAAACTTGTTTTTGTATACATACATTGTTAAATAGTTTTTCGTACAAAAAGGTTTGTAATTGCTTCTGTAGATTGCTTCAGCCTGTGGCTGTGATGGTGTGACGGCTGCAATGTATTCTTAGCTGGTGCCTGATGTTAATGAGAATGTAGTTCTTTTGACACTTACGGGCTCAGATAGTCTTTGAAATGTCTAAAACAATTACAGAAAGGGTTCCTGTTAAGTTAGACCTTTTTGTAAGAGAGTTACTTTGAGCCTGTTAGTCATTTATTAACTTAATTTTTTCAACTTTGTGATTATTGGGCAAGGTTAAGCACAAACATATTCCATGTCTCACGTCATTAAAAAAAAAAAAATGCTATAAAAATGATCCCAAAACGGGAGAGATAAAAATAAAATGACTGTAATGATATCTTTACTGTTTGGCCAATGAATATATGGATTACATTCTCTTTAGTTATTTAGCAGCAAAAGTAAAAAAAACAGTCATCTTTGTAGATGAAAGTAGTTTGTAAAGAGCTCTCTATCGTCAGTCTTCTCTCTTTTTAAGCACCACTTTGTGCTTTTCTGTTGTGCTTTTTTTTAAATGTGTCTTCATGTCAGACAAAGCTGCTGCAGACCCAGACGGCTGGATTAGAAGAAAGGGGTCAAGTCGTTCCCCTCCTGTATTTACAGGAAGCTTATTGGTCAGGTAAAATCCCCCCAACCAAAGCGAGAAGGAGAAAAAGAATAATACCTCATTAGTTTTTTTTATGTGGGGTTGTTATGCAACTGTGCTCGACTCCCTTTCTTCTTCGCCGCTTCCCTGAGTGAACCTCTCGCTAAGCTCAGCTTGGGGTGGCAGCTAGGTGAGGCCAAGAATGTTGTCTTAAAGGGTTTTATTTGAGAGCAGTCTGTAGCTCTTTTTAAAGAAGGGGAACCTAGTTTGTTAAGATTTTTTCAGTATAAAGGCACAGAAGTGGAAAGATTAAAATGTTTCAGAAGCTTCAAAAAAATGGCAGCTTCTGTTTGTTTATCCCCAAATACTATAATTGGCAGTGATGAGGAGAAAGCAGGGTTAATATGGGATAAAGAGCACATACTGTACGTCTCAGTCGATTGGGATTGTGCTGAGGAATCATAATAAGGTGTTCAGTCAGCATACTGCTGTCCTGATCACAGGGCTTAGGTATCATCTCTAATAAGGTCTAATGAAGACCCTCATGCTCTACAGAGACGGCCCATTCACTGTCACACTTCTAAATGTCACTCGACACTATTTACAGTGCATATCGACATGTGTTAGTGAAGGTTAGTTCAGAGTGTCCTCTTTTGTATCCACTTCAACCCACAGCAAAGCACGTGACGTGGTTACATCTCTCAGGGGGAGTACACTGTCAGTCTTATCCCACTGCCAACATTGTGACAGGTTCACCCAGCAAGCAAAAAAATTAAAATGAAACGTTTTATTCAGCTGTCAGGGCTGAAAAGTAAGCAGCACATTTACTGGAAAGTCAGCTGGAACAACCACAATGCACTATAAAACCTCTTTAGGTGAGTTTGGCCGAGCCCTCATTTATCTCGAGGAGAGATGCTGCCATGGTGCAACAGTGAAAGAACAACGTGTCTCTCTGGAGAGGCCTCACATGCCTTCCTATGCTGAGTGGAAAGACAAACAGGAAGCATGGAGGAAGAATTGGATCTTTCCACTGCTGCATCTGAATCCACAATGTAATATCACTCTTTGTATTTCTAATGGTCTAAGCTTGAGGAGAGGAGTCTCATGAGGTTTTATGATCTCTCTCCAGTCTCTAGATCCGGTACGACTTGTGACTATTTGTAGTATCGTATGATTATATGTGTGCTGACAACTGTGCAGGACTGCAGGTGCACATTCCTATGAGCCAAGTCACTGCGATGAATGACTAACAGATCACCTAGAGCTTGTGTGTGTACATGTGCAGCCCCTCACACGAGTGAAATGTTGTGCTGGAGTGAAACATTTGACCGCAAAAGGTTGTTGATTTCTTTCCTTTCTCCGTTTGTCCTGAATCAGTTTAACACAACAGACACAGGACATCAGGACGGTGTGCACGCTGAGTTGCCAGCAGCCTGATTCTAAGTGCTCTACTTTGTTTTTTAAAGATATTTTTTGGGGCTTTTAGGCCTTTATTTGAATGGTCAGATGTAAAGAGACAGGACAGGTGGAGAGAGGGAGGGGGGAGGGGGGGGGGGTGACACCAAACAGTTTCAGTTTTGGGAGTTGAACCTGCAACCTGTGCTGCAAGGACTGTAGCCACAAGTTGTTTTTAAGTTAAGATTCCCTAAGAAGTCCCCCCTTTCAAAAACAGACCTGGTGAACAAAACACAAATTAAAAGCAGCTTGACATTTGAAGTCACTGCAATTCCAGTGCTTTCCAGTCGGGTTTCAAAGGCTGAGAGCTGAGCTGCTGCTGACTGAAATCCATCAGTTTGTTAAATTATGTATTTTCAAACGTCAGTGACGTAGCTTGGAACCTCAGGAACTAGTTGGCTTGAAATGTTTTTCTTCTGTCACCCTATCAGAGTTTTGTGGAAAACTTTGATATGAACGCATGTGTGGAGGGAAGCTTGTGAGTCACGCAGAATCTCAGTCTCCCTCAGCCCAATCAGTGCATGTCTGTCCCACATCCACTCAGTCTGGACTCTGCTGTCGCCCGCCATCTTGGATATCTTGTAAACATAACAACTGCAGTGTCCTTTTCACGTCATGTTCTTCCTCTTCAGACTCAACCTCTTGTCTGATAGGAAAATCTCCATGCTTTGAGGGATGTGTGCATAATAACTTTGGAAAAATTCAGGACAGGCTGTCCTAAAAAAATATCTAGAAATTTTCAAGAGTGCATATGTGAAAGCAGCTTAAGAGTGGCAGCTACAGGTTAGCGACCTGTTGAAGTACCACAGATGCCTCTGACGTAGCCTGCATTCACATGCTGTTACTAAGAGGGACATGAAGGACGACGATAGAATGTGATTACTCTTTCTCGGTTTAACATTTGGGATATCTATATCTGCATCTCTCCAGTCTGTTGATATAAGCACTGCTGAACATCTGCATAAATGGCATCATCTTTGAACCTGCATCACAGATGTGTGTTGACGCACTCTCCTTTTTGATCGTGTTTGAAGGTGAATGAGCTCATGTTTTAATGAAGTCGCTTCATCTTCATTCTTCAGCAGAGATCTTTGAGAATCTGCTGGAGGTGTTTGGGGAAGAGTGTCAGTTTAGTTTGTTTTGCTTCATAGCAATGGAAGATTTGTTCATGCAGCCAGCAGGAGATGCTTTTTTTTTTTTTTTTTTTTTTTTTTTTTTTCAGATGTTGTTATGGAGACAAATATTTGGCTGGAAGTATGTGCACAGCAACACTGAAGTCACCCAGTGTGCTTCTATGTGATGCTTCAGAAGGCCTTTGTGTTATCTTCTCTGCATCTTATCGACATTAGTGAGACATATTTGCAACAGCTCATCATTGACTCTTATCAAACAGCAATTTGAAGGTCAGGGTCTTTACAGGAGTTAAAAAAAAAAAGATCAAATTGCCTCTTTACACATCGCTTCAACTGGACTCTACATTGTCCCATTTTCTGTTAGAACTCAAATACTTCCTCTGAAACACTGGAGCACTTCCCTTTTTGTCTCTAAGCTTCCCTTTGGGAAAAGAGAAGTGCGACTCGCAGAGGTAAACCAGGACGCATTCTCACTAACTACTCTCTTGTTCGCCGTGCTTCAGGTGAGATAAGCTTTCAGTTCTTGTTAATGTCACATCACTTGCTTGTGTGAGAAACTAAACACAAAAAAGCAAAGTATACTTTCTTGTGCCATCTAAAGCGCTGAATCGCAAGAAACGTACAAGCACTAGCTTTCTCTTCAGTATAATAGCCTGGGTCTGTTATTGAATAGCAGCATCGATATTCAGCTCAGCTACTTCCACAGTCTCTGAAACCAGGGGTTACCTCATTGATAGTCAAGTGTCTGTATCTGTTTTCATTTGAATTTGACTTTTTCTGATCCTTTAGCAAAATAACATAACTGCAGGCAATAAAAAATAGTTTGTACACTTAAAATAGATTAGTAAGAATCTAGTTTTGAACCACACAGCTTTAGAATCTATGCTCTATGTTTCCAGGGGATCTGGCTGTGATCCATCCACACATTGAGCTGTACAGAGATGAGCTCTGCCTCTGGGCCAAGTGTGCCGGTCCCCTGCAAGGGATACAGGCCAAGTGAGGCGGTTTACAAAAATACGCCGCGCACTGTGTCTGCTGTATAAGTTCAGACATGCAGCTGTCATCTAGTCTGGTCTAATATACCACACTTGGCATTGGTGAAAACCCTTTATGACCTGTCTGTGTCCCCCTAGATAACAATATCTGGCTGCTTTTTTTCACGTTTACTGAAGCTCAGTTCATCCCAATACAAAATCCCTCCTTCGTCAGTGAGCCTTTCTCTTCATCTTATTCCAGTATCTTCTCGAACAGTTGTAACTGCCATGTTGCTGATATTTTCCCTACCTGTGGCGTACATCAAATGTGGATGGGTTTTTTAGGGGAGGACAAAAAAATGTCTGAGCTAATGAAAAGAGCCTGAGAAAAGAAATTGATACTGTCAGTGTTACAGGTTTAAACCATAGGAATGTCTGCTTCGTCCAACAATAGTGTTAACAATGACCGTGCTTTAGTATCTATGTTTGCCCTTTTATTTTACTGTGATAAAGTAAATGCACAAAACGTCATTTTTTCTTGCGTCTTGCAAATGTTTTCTTGTTAATAGCACAGAGGATCGTTCATTGCCTTTGGCACACTGTTCTGTGCACAACATGTGACTTTGCAGCTGCATAAAAACAGCCCCGGTTTCAGGATTGATCGTTGTTAAGTTATCCACAGTTTGTTTTACCTTTTTAATTTTATTTAACTTTCTACTTTTTATTAAGCCACTCTGTTGATTCTTTTTGCTTTTGAGTGTTGAAGTCATTATCTTCTCGACAGTAGAGCGCCAAAGTCAACAGCTTGGGTGCACATGTGGGGAAGTATTGGGGCCACAATCTGGTGGATCTGTAATCAAATAGACTAAAAGCCATTTGCTTGAGCTTTGACAGATCTCAAACAGTTAAGCTTGAGGGTTATATGTTCATCATTTTAATGTAACTACAGTATTTGCCCTACTTTCCCAGTTGACACTAATACTTCCCCTTCCCAGTGTGAGTACTAATCATAATGTTTAATGGTCGTATTCCAGCTGCTTCTAATTTATCAATTTGAGTATGTCAAGGGCAGGTTCACCTTTTTAAATCCTTTGAGCTTCTGAACAGTGCGATAATATTGTATTTTCCCTCTTTTTCACAGCATTTCCATGATGGGCGTAAGGCACAGCAGCATGTTGAGAGCTCATGGAAACAGCTGGAATCGGTAAGTTAACTGATTGATGTGCATTACCTCAAATTGTACTCTAATATCAGCTGGTTACAGTTGTTACAGTCAGTGAAGAGGCAAAACTAGGACATAATAACATCATTGCATAAGCAATAACCTCATGACTAACTCCCGCAGTTCATTCTATACCTCTGATCCAGTGCAGACTCATCTCAAGACTAAATATCTAAACTCTAAAACATTAACATACAGTACATTAGGAGGTTAGATTTTTAGAATTCATCAAGAAGTAGAAAATCAATGCATTTACTGCTCTAAATTAAAAAGGCATTTGACAGAGGTAATGGGAACTATCTACTATTTAATATGTCCATATTTATTCAACCTAGTTTAATAGATAAGTCTCCAATCTGGAAAAGTTGCATAACAGTTATATAAAGTCGTAACTTTTACGTATCAAAATATCAACTCAACAAAAAATTACATTCTTAAAAGTTTCTGTTGTGATGCAGTCTGATAAATGAATCCCCCTTCTTTTTAGGCTTTTGAACTGCAAAACACAGTCCGTTTGCAGTCATAGAGCGTTGTTACAAAGAGATGTCTATTTCTGCTCACAAAATAAACTTCAGCTGAGAATAGATATCAGCTTGCAGAGAGAATATTTATGAGAAAGCAGCCCACAGCAGTTTCATTTTGACATTAAAGAATGACCTTTGTGTGTGTTTTTATCATTTTTGGTCAGTGAAATAAGAAAATGAGAGATTTGATAACTTTACCTGACTGTCTATAGAACTTAATTACTTAAAGCCGTATACCAATCCTCAACATCAATTTCATATGATGCTAAAGCAAATGCCGTCCCCAAATCCAGTGCTCTGTACCATGCCCAAGCACAGTACACTTCCTTGGCCCTGGCACTGTTGGAAGTTGTTGGGCTTCGGCACAGTACAGTTGCTCATGCACAAGCACAGGATCGCAATGTGGACATAAACGTTCCCCATCTTGCAAAATCGAGAAATCCAGGATTGTAAGAGGGTCGTATCTGAACAAAACGACTCAAAATAAGCCACAAAGTCAGTAAAGTTGCAGTCATGTTCTCTTTGTTGTTCCTCATTGTTAGACAACCATGCTTCAGCACGGTGCAGGCAGCCTGGCCTAGGGTGAGTGCTACCTAGATAAAAAAGAAAACATGAGTAGAGGACCGAGCATTACGCCCTGAGGGATCCCTAATGTGGTTTCTTAAACATTAAAGAACTTCTTTTTCAAAAAACAGAGATACAGCAGTAATAAGATCTGGATGAGGACAGCCTCTTATATCAGGAAGAAATAAAAGCTGTAGACTTAAAAGCATAAAGCCCTTTGATTGACAAAAAAGTCAAATCAATTAGGATAGACTAATTTAAAAAAAACAAGGAAGTATGAAATAAAATTAAAGCTACAGTTGAGATGACAATGCATCACTAGTTGTATGTTGACCCAAGTCTAATGAAGAAACACATTTGTTGTGAATGAAACAGTCAAACAAACGCACAGGAGAACAAAAGTAAAAACAATAGCAGACCAATTATGTTGGTTCAAATCTCATGCTTTCTTTAATGAATGTAGTGTCTGTTACAAATACTGCATTAGAAATAAAGAAAAAAAACGTTCACTTAAACTAAACAGCAGGAAAGCCTTAATTTCATATTTTTTATATAAAAAAATCTAGATAAAAGGAGATAAGGATTGTTTTATTTGTTTAAGTTAAGGAGCTAACATAGAGATTGCACAGCACACCACTCCTTATCTCCGCCTGGCCCCTTTGACGGGGGAGAGAAAGAGTGTGAGCGAGATGCATAACTGCCTTGTCCTCCTCAAACTTCACTGCCCGTTCAATGATCCCATTGTGTGTGAGGCAGATAGGCACAGTTCAGAGTGCACGCTGGCCCAACAAACACTGATTGTTCAGTTTGAGGGGTCGAAAGAGGGTTGGATGAATGGTTGTTTTTCTGTACACAAATGACCACTATGAACATTTGTTTAATCTGCAGACTGCAGACTTTGACAAACCCCATGGCTGTCTCATTGGCATACACTGACCTCTGCCGCACACAATGCTGCGTCTGAAACTGATATGACGTATATGCACATGTTATGACGATCATTACTATGCTTATTTAAAGGTCAAGCTATGTAGTGCTTCCTGCTGTGATGACTTTGTTTGAATATAATTTGTTGTTTTTTTTCAGAGTAAAAGAAAGTTTGAGAGGGACTGCAAAGAGGCAGACAGAGCGCAGCAATACTTTGAGAAGATGGATGCTGACATCAACGTGACTAAGGCTGACGTGGAAAAGGTATGCGTCATCTCAGTCTCGGCAGCAGCCGCTGAACACGCCAGCTTGTACTATACCCTCCATGTTTAACACAGATGCCTGGCCTTCCTCACCCGTCCACCAAGCACCCTCCGTTTTTTTTCGCTATTTTGTATTACTTTCTCCCCCTTTAGTCCTGATTCCTCATTCCACGGAAAGAAAGAGAGCAAAGATTAAGTGACCATGTGTTTGATGCCAGGGAACAGTGTGTAAACGCTGGCATTGTCTCTGCAGAACAGTGATCTGCTGCAAAACAAAGCTGATAGCAGCAGCGAGTCCTCATTATCATTGTTAAACAGCCACCAGACAAGCTGCTGTGCTGTTAGGGCAACAGAGAGGACTGTGTCTATGGTTGTGTTTGTTTGTGTTTTTAGTGTGTGGATGGATAATGTAAGTTTCTTTTTCCTTTTTCATAACAAGAATCTAAAGTGAAATTTTGCACTTATATACCCTCTTTCATAAATAAAAACATGCCTCGATCATAAGACTCTGAGGACGTGTACACCAGAGCCCCTCCAGGCATGAAGCTGATATCATTTCCTGTTGTCATAACCAATTAAATTAGGCCTCAAAATTTCCGCCTGTAACCCACACAGCTCCCTGTTCGCAAGGCATCATGGGTCAGCAGCGCATGCTCCTGCTGCTTCATCAGCTGTTGGAGCAGAGCCCAGGCTCAGAGTTGACACAGTTCAGACCCGATTATTATGCAAATATAGGCCGAAAGAAAGAGTCTTTCTGCACTCTGGACGCACAGCCAAAGGGCTACAATGGGCTTAACACCGAACTCAACCGGAAAGAGCCGGAACAGCAAGTCAAGAAAATAGCAAGGAAACAAGAGTGCTGTTGTGTCTAAGCACAGATATGATCTTTATTAGAGCATGAAAAGGCTCATCCATCACACATAATTCAGTGCTTCATTTAGTTGGTATCAATGTTTGTGTACAGCAATAATGTAAACAGATCTTTAATACCACAGATTCTACAAAAATATCCCACTCAACCCTTCAAGGAGCCATTGTTTTGTGTTGTTGTTAACACTTGTGCTGCTTATTCCACTAACATTCAAACTGAGCTGGTCTCTGTTGGTGCTTAAATGCTGCTCTGATATAGAAGTCCAGATTTCTTAGTACTTTTTCTTTTTTACTTTCAAGGGAAATTTAAAGAAAATAAATCAACACATGCATTTGTCCTTTGTTGAGATTTGGAAATTGTTTTGACAGAACTCAAGTCTATTTGGAAAACTTGAAGAGACTCTTTGAAACGTAACCCAGTTTTCCCTTTCACTGCTTTCCAATGGTCTTTAATTTACGGGGATAAGTTGTTATGACACACAAACTACACTTTTCCTTTAAAGTTTCAGAGTTGAACAGCATAATGAGTTAATGTGAAGCTTTAAACAATATCTCACTCTCAAACAGGCCTCTGATATTTTCTTGGAAACGTTTGTGTTTTCCTGAAATTTTATTTACACATTTGAGAATCAAACTGTGGCAGTTTTCCTCTGACATCAAACACAGGATCGAACAATGTTAGCTAGAAAGTGGTTGAATGGTAGCTCTACGTTAGTTTTTGTCTTTTCAGAGTAATGGATTATAATAAATCTTAATTTACTTGTGTATGGCCCAAAATGTCTCTGGATTTTTTGGGGGCTTTTTACGCCTTTATTGGACAGGCAGGTCAGTGGATAGAGTGGGAAAGAGAGAGAGTGCACGAAAGGAGCCACAGGTCGGATTTGAGCCTGGGCCGCCCGCTTTAAGGACTTCAGCCTCTGTACATAGGGCATGCAAAACTAACCACTACTTCACCGGCGCCCCATCCCCCCTGGATTTTTACGATCAAGTATCTTATAATTTTCCCATCGATCGTGAATGTTGGAAAAGGAGCGACATTTGCAGATTCCCTGTTGGTGTATGACTTTAAACCCGGGACACCCCGATATGACTTTATTCCTTTGTTTCCTCACCCCGAATGTAACATGAGAGGAAAGTTGCAGCCTGTGAGTATTTTGAATGGTTACCATTTTGTGAGTTATTATCAACATCATCCAAAGAATTCTCCTTACAGTAGGTCGATAGTGACCTAGTGATCAGTATAGTTCAAGCTGTAGAAAAACAGATACAAGCTAAGTGATCAAAGGAAGGTAAAAAGAGCATTTGTTAGCTAGGACAAGGGCAAGCACTAATGTCAATAATATGATTCAATTTTTGAAAGAAAGTGAACCATCTGTACTCTCCTTCAATTACTCACACTTACTTCAAATATGTGTGAATCACTCCCTGCATTATCCCCAGGCACACCATGCAATAAGATAGTTCTGCAGACGTCGCCATGCACACAAGGGAGACACATGCTTTTCAGTGCTGCATTCTGCTAAAACATATAGTAACATCCAGTAAAAAAGATAATAATAACTTTCTCATTTGCTCTTCCTCTCTGTGTGGGCTTTGACCAGCCTCCGCTCTCTTTTTCACCCGTACTCACATTTCCATGTTTATCAAAGAAGATCTTGTTGGAGAAAAAAAACTAGATCCCCTCATATCACTCACTGCAGAGGATAACTGGATCTTCCTTCCCACACACATAGTGATAAATCCTTGTCTTGAGTGTCTCTTTTTCTAACAGGTACTTGATTGGTTGGTGCCATATTGTATCTGCATTATCAGTTCTTTCCTACTGTGATTACTCAATGAGAGTTTAGAAAATGTGTGTGAAGGTGTGGCTGTATGAAAAAGGGAAAGGAAGTGTGTGTGTCTTATTTATATGTGTTTCTTATATTTAGAGTCCTGCGGTTTGGACTCTAGCTGCGATGCTTCATTTATTTTTTAGATGTGCTTGTTGTCAAAGTTACATTTATATAAATGCAAGTACGTGTTTGTCATTACAATTGAGTACATGAGTGATACTGAAAGTTAAGCAAAAGTCAAACTGTCATTTTTAGATTGCCGTATTTTTTTTGTTTGAGCAGATCGTGCGTCTCAGTTTAGAACGTGAGATGAAATGTTACAACCTCAGAGTGTCTGTTTAAGTCGAAGCCTTTGGTTGTTGACAGAAAGGAAAGAAGAAAAGAGACCAACAAAAAAAGAGCATTTAGACTAAGCGCAGGCGTAATTGTGTCCGTGGACATTTGTATCCTACAGCTAAAGGTAACAAGTGAAGAAATGAGCTTTCTCAGATTAGCTACATGTCAGTTACAATAAAAATTCATCAGCTGAAGATATATTTTGTCAAGCTCCAGGAGAAGAATTGGTCTTTTATGTGATGCTCACAAAGCGGCTTTTTGTTAAGCTGAGGTGTTGTGGTTTTCTCTGCAGCTGGAGAAAACCTCTAACTTTACTGTTCCCTCTCCTCTTCTGGTAAACAAATCCCTCAATTTGGGGTTTGGATTCACAGCCATGATATCCACAAAGCCTGTTCTTTTTAGGCCCCCTAGCACACACACATACACACACACACACACAAACACTTACACGTGGAGCATGAAAAAAGGCACCCTCCTTTCCACTTCTGTTCTGCCTGTACTAATAGAGCGTGGTTTACTAAACAGGCATGTTACTTGTGTTTATGTTTGTTTTCTCTGACACCAACTGCCCCCTTTTTGAGTGATGACACGCCTGGTGGTCCAGGAAGTGAATCTATGGCAACTTCTTGTTTAGCCGGAAACGGCTAACAATCCTCTTTTTGTTTTTGTGTGTTTGTATATTTATTTAATGCCACGCCTTGAAGCGAAGTTCCCACAAGGTAGGTCCAGCAGACACACAGAGAGAGAGAGAGAGAGAGCCTGTGGTATCTGTGGGAACTCACACACTGTCTCGACTCGTGTCCCGACACACACAGCCTTGCCCGGGTCACTGCTAACACGCCCTGTCCTGTCTGGTTCTGTGATCTGCTCCTCGTACAGTGGCCTGTCTCGTTGGGTTATATGTGTGATGTAAGAAGAAGTCTATAAGAGACATGCTGAATATGTCGCGTAAGAAGACAGCTTTCATACCAGCCTTCGTTCAGATTTTGGTCATCTTTGTTTGTAATCTTGCATAAGTACAAGGATAGAAAGAAAGATGCATAGTTTAGATACATACTAGTAGGAACCGAAAAAAACCCGACTTTATCAAGGAAGTGACAACAGGATGTGATGCAGCTGCATGCTCAGCAGCCTGCTATAAGGTTTTGTTGTCTTGCAAAGTTACCATGGCAACAGTGTGTACCCTCATCATTGCCCAACACATGCAACACACTTTGCATGCACTTACTCCAGAAGCTTAGCCACCAATGCACAAATGCACGCTCACTGCTCACAGACAGGCATGCAGTAGATTTTAACCAGCTGGACTTTCCCATGTGCTTTTTAGATTTTCTCTGGATTTCACATTTCTTAGACTGTGATGATCATTTTCCACCAAAAGTATTAACTGCCCGCCCTCCCCTAATGCTGGAAATAACATACCTTTGTGTCTGACAAGTGTCTCTGCTCTGATGTCTGCCTTTTTTGTTGCTCCCTAGTATGTCATCTATTACTTACCCACATGTGTATGTGTGAGTGTGGGAGACTCTGCTCTGCCTCTGATTGGTGTGTGGGTGAAAACTGGATCAAGTCCTTTTAATGTTTCCCCCAGGACGATGACAGATCAGGCTTATGTTCCCACTGTTGTCCTTAATATTTGAAGAGTAGAAAATGAAAGAATGCCTGAAATAAGAAATTCTGACCTTGACAAAAGCAGTTTTGTAATGTGTCATTGTCAAGTAGAAAGTCATGTAGAAAAGATAAAAAGATCTTAGTGACAAGTTTTATCTTAATCACAGAATTAAGGACATATAAGATCGTAACAAGAGCCATCGCTTATTTAAAAAGAGAAGAAATATCTTGTCAGACAAAACATGAGTAAAAATTGCGTCAATTTAAGATATTTCATAATACTTAAATGTGACTTTTTGCAGTTTGGCTGCATTTATTTATTTCATTCCTCTGTAACTGTATTCATTTATTTGCCAAATGCAGTCAGGGGTTCATAAGGTGACCCTTTGCTAAATCTGACCCAATGAAAACACTATTCATGTCTGGACAGACCTCAGATCTGATGGAGAGAGGAAACAGATATGAGTACTTAGCAACCCGAACACACACACATGAACACTGCACACATATAAACACACCCCACATGCTGTCTAGCTGAGATAATCTCATCTCCATCTGCTTGCCTTGGATCTGTAATAGGCTGCTCCCGCTGCGTTTCTGACTGCCTGCCTTTCCTCCCTGAGATTCAACTAGCTTAAAATAATCAAAATTATCGACAGCAGAGACAGGCCAGACTGGGCGGGCAATCAAAATCCAAATCCCCTCCATTCTGCAGCCTGTTGTTTCTCCTTTTATGTGTTTGTCCTACTTACAGTAAAGTCTGACGCTAATAACTGCTGCAGCTGCCCGACTCGGGTTTGCACCTGTGACCAAGAGCTCTGTGTTTATGTGTTTATATACATGTGCACGCAAGAACACCCTTACACACAAATGTGTCCACTCTTGTAGGTTGTTATGCTCTGGCTGTGTATGTGCGTGTGCGTGTGTGTGTAACCCATATGTCCGTGTTAATCAGGAGTCACTGAGGTTTGGTGAAGTGAGCGAGTCTCTGATGTGCATGTTTGTGTTTTCTTTCTCTTCAGGCACGACAGCAAGCTCAGATGAGGCACCAGATGGCGGCTGACAGTAAGAGCGATTACTCCGCCTACCTGCAAAAGTTCAACCAGGAGCAGAATGAACATTACTTCACTGTTATCCCCAACATATTTCAGGTAAATACGACAGCTCGGCAACATATGGCCCACACTCGTATGCTGATGCAGATACCTGCACTTAAAAAGCTGTTAAACAAACCTACAATTCTTGGGTAAATATTGTTTCCCATACATCAGATTTATTCAGGGTTGCCAACCAGACAAACATATATATATATATTTGGTGTTTCGTGTTTATCTTTTCACTCTTTCAAAATCTGCCCCGTGCAAATGCACCTCCAAGTGCAGACAGATTGAGAGGTCTGGCAGAATGGTGCATTCATGTGCAGTCATTAGCTGGCTTGTGAATTCAATGCAACCGCCCCCACTCCCCTCTGGGTCGACGACTAAAAATACACTCTGAACATGCGGGAACCTCTAATGGGTAAAAATGCATCATTATAAAGAGTGCAGTTATTTTGTACAAGCTGTTTGGGATTCCAACACAGTACGTCAAAATGAATCACACCGGTGTTAAGAATTGATATAGTTCATTAAAAGACCTAGAAGAATATTACCTTACTCCATGTCTGTCCCCGACTCAGCTACTCAACAAAGTTACAGCTAAACTTGTGACTTTATTCAGGGTTCTTACTCGTTTTTAATAACAGTGCAGTTCTTCTGGAGAGTAGGGGTGGGAATCTCAGGGTATCGCCATTAGGATACAGCTGTGCTTTGCCTCTGTGCATTACCAGTCAGCACGTGTGTGTCCGATCTGACTAAAAGATGTTTGTTTACACTTACTGACGTTGTTTCCTCTTTTCTAGATCCTAGCTTGTGTTGTACTTACTCTCTGATGTACGTCGCTTTGGATAAATTGCTAAATGAATTGAAGAATTTTAGGATACGATAGGAAACATTGCAATAGACGTTAATGTTATTTTCATAAATGATAGTATCACGATACAGCGACTCGAAGAAAGGTGAAGTGCAAGCTCACTGTTTATATAAACTGCAATGTTTCACCTGTTATCACCCTTCATCTCATCAATTCAAATTCAAATAACTTTATTTATGTGTTAGGAACTTCAGTTGTGTCAAAAAGCAACAGTGCGCACACAGCACAAAAAACAAACACACACATATCAACATCCAATCAAAGAGCACTGAGTGAGTGAAGCTTGCTCTGAACTCATTTTTGTTTTTTACTGCTGTCCAACATTATCTCGCTTTCTTGTTCTTTCATCCTGCTGTCAACTTCTTCTTTGGCCAATTAACGTACGCTCATTCATGTCATGAAGTCCACTGTGAGGATCAATGAAGTAGTGATGAGTGAGGCCAATCTGGCAGGGAAATCTGTTTAGAGCAATGTGTTATTATTAAAATCTAGATATGTAGGACCAGCAATAAGATAATTGTATCACACGAGTAAGGACAGCAAGATATTGCCAAATAGCTGTATTGTCCCCCAGAGAGGGGTCGACCTTTACAGAGCTGTGTTCAGAATGCACTCCTTTATTTCTTCATTGTTTAAAGCTAGATTTATACTTTGGTGCAAAAATGATTCACCAGATAGTATACCAGATGTTTGGTGCTCATTATCCAATGACAGTCCATTCAGTTCTTTAGATTTAAAACTTTTTTTTCACGCAGCTCCCTCAGGTCTTATTTAATGACACAAGCCAGGAAACCTTGTACTCACAGATGATTGTGCCTGCCTTTTCATGTAGAAACTTCAAGAAATGGAGGAGAGAAGAATCGAGAGGATAGGAGTGTGCATGAAGACGTTTGCAGACGTGGACCGCCAAGTGCTGCCAATCGTGGGGAAATGTTTAGACGGCATGACGACAGCAGCTGAGTCCATCGAGCCCAAGACTGTGAGTATACACAACTAGATATATATATATGTGCACACACGCAAACACACTCAGAGACACCGCCATATGGGACACATTACTCACTCAGCCAGGGTGTCAGTCACAGCCCACACAGGCTTTCATTTGACCCACGAGTGTGGCAGTGGGTTGTTACTCTTTGGGGGGTATTTTGAGAATAAAACAGCTGACCTGTTAACAACAAAGTTCTGTGGGAGGACGGTGTTGTAAACTAAGAGAATACCTTTAAAAGAATGATTCAGTATGTGTGTGGACCTTACATTTATACTTGGAAAACCCGTGCAGTGTAAGCTAGACTCTGAGTGATATTGGATTTTTGAGTACAGTAATGATACTGGTTTAAAAGAGAGCAAAGAAATATCAATGATTACTGATATGATGGCAGATTAGGTGCATTTTAAAGATGGAATAAAACAAATTGTGGATTTACACCAGAAAGATTATTTTACAGTGTACACAATTGGGATATTGTAAAAAAAAAAAAATCAACTAGAAATCACTATTTTTGCTTTGTATGACAGCCCATCTATACCAACCTGCTGAATTGCTTTTTCTACTTATTTTTGATCCGCAAACTATTTCAACAATAAGTGCCTCAGGGCCTCTAATCGAGACCTCCTTTCATTTGTCATAACTTGCAGCAGCACGGGGCTAGTAAAAGGGACTGGGCCTTAAATGGGGATGGGTTTTTATTTGAAGTTTTACGGTTCTTTAGAAAAACTCCCAGGCTGATACAAATATATATCTGCATCAGGCCCATATCGGCACAGAGCAAAATGTCTGTCAAGCTTTAGTAGAAGCACACACGCTGTAATTCTCCACAGAAAGGTTCTGTGCTGATGAAAAAATAAATGACAAATAAGTTCCACATGCACGCGTGATTTATTTCCCCTGAAGTAACAGCCGTATATTTAACAGCCAAATATGATTATTAGAACATTTTGTTATTTAACACTCTGTTTGAAGGAGAGTAAGGCTATTTCCCAGAAATGTTTGTACCTGTTGTAGAAACAGGAGGAAGTTGAATCATTTCGCACTTCCTGTGCTTTAAACAAGCGTTTGTCTATTTCAGTTTTAAACACTTTCAGAGAGCTGATATGCACTCGTATCAAAGGGTTGTTTACTGTTTTATTACTTTGATTTCAAAATAAAAGACAACATTTAGCCACTTTAAAGACAAAGCGAGTGGTGTGATATATTGAAATGTCACATGTTGGCTGCCTGCCGTATGACAGAAAGCAAGACTATCCCCAGGCATCGCATAGTATGTGTGTGTGTGTGTGTGTGCGTCTGAGTGTGAGTGTGAGAAAGAGTGCATGGCTCGGCTCCAGGGAGATGACTCCATCCTGTGACTGTCTGCAGCACTAAACAACAGCGCAGAATAACTTATCACATGCTCCTTCCTTCAGTCTCTCTCTGTCTCTCTTCCTGTCACAGTCTTCTTAATATCATTTTTTCTTTTAATGTTCTTAATGTCCTGTTCTTAACTCTGTAAAGCTCTTCAATTTGCTCCATCTATGAGTAGTGTTATATAGACAAACTTGCCTTCTTCCATGTATACATTGCACAGCCCAGGATCTCTTGACCCCCTGGCTCTTATCAGCTTAGATAGGCCGATGCACACTGCACATGATTAATGTTCTTCTTCCTGTGTCTGAGCTGGCTGTATTCACTGTTTTTGTCATAACTCCTGCTTGACAGATTTGGGTCTTTTCCTCTTTCTTCAGTGGCCCACAAACTATAAAACGACAGCCTCTCTCTCTCTCTCTCTCTCTCTCTCTCTCTCTCTCTCTCTCTCTCTCTCTCTCTCTCTCTCTCTCTCTCTCTCTCTCTGATACAGTGGTGAGTGGCGTGGTTGATGATTGGAAGAGAAACAACCAAATAGTCCAGATTCCCCTAAGAAATCAATATGGTCACATTCTCTTCCTTTGTTAAAGTCGATAGTCCAACTGCAACAATGTCCAACTGTACAACAGTTTCATTGTCACAGATATTTTAGTTATGGCCCTTAGTCGGAAAACACGAGTTGTTTACACGGCTAATGAAAATCAAATGTTCACTATTATTCCTGTTTACATGCAGATGTGTATGCTGAGATTAATGCAATAAATGAGTTCACTGACAAAGCTGTCAGTGATTTAAAAAGCACTTATTAAGTCTTCAGTGAATTCATATTGCAGGAGGACTGTGTGTTATCTAAATAAATCAAGAATAAAGCTGTTGCTGATTTCTGCAACCCCTCTCCTCCCCCCAACTAGGACTCGCAGCAGGTAGTGGAGTCATATAAGTCCGGCTTCGAGCCCCCGGGTGATGTGGAGTTCGAGGACTACGGCCAGGCTATGAAGAGGACGGCGTCTGAAACCAGCCTGTCCAAAGAAGCAAAGGAGAGGCCCGTCAGCAAGAGCAAGGGCAAACTGTGGCCTTTCATTAAGAACAAGAACAAGGTAACACACGAGTGCACAAATTCACACCTGAACCTGCCGCGATGTTGGGCTGACATTTCCGTTTTAACAAGATTTTTCTCACTCAGAAATCACTTTAGACTTCGGGGGGGTTTCGTGAAGTTATGTTGGTTGTGTCCTGAAACACTGTAGAAATGTTCAGTGTCACATTTGTATCTGTTACATTTCTAGCACTGGTTATGTTTTAAATGTCCTTTTTGTGTAGATCGTCTGTTCATTTCAGTTAAGAAATGTGTTGCCAGTTCATTGTTACTATTGCCATTTTTGTTGTTGTTGTTATTATTATTATTATTATTATTAGCAGCCACCCGTTCCCCCCCTCCCTGGCAATCACCCTCACCAATAATGGGAGCCTCCCCGTCTTCTGTAACACACACTAATGCATTTCTACCTTTATCTTGTGGACGGGTTCAACTGGCAGACATTAACTTGATCTAAAATAACAGTTTCCTGGTGTTCGAGCTCCTTCAGTTTCCTGCTTCTGAACAGTAAAAAACTGATCTCCGACTGTCTTATGGGCTGTTGGCACTTTTGGTGTTGAAATAGAGCAATGCATGAGTGAGTAACTGGGAGTGTATGGGAAAGAAGGGCTGGGAGCAAGCGTGTGCAAACCTAGAGGAGACACCCAGAGTACTTCATGTCAACAGAAAATGGTGTATCAACTAATTTATCCACAATGTGCAACCTCCTAAAACTACACACTTAATTCAGATCAGGATTAATTTCCTACACAGAGGTATTACTCCTCTGATGCAGGGAGGTATTTCTACACTTGCATGCAAATGTAACGGAAATAAACTATTTGAAGATAATTAAGTATAAAAGCACCATTGCTGACTCTAAATCAGGGGATTTTAGTGACTTTTCACCCTCTTTGTGTTTGTAAGAAAGCTTTCTGGATCACTTGAACATGCATGCGCGCTGCTTTATTCTCCTAACTCCTCCACTACTGGTGATGAATAATGCAGTCAGATTTTTTAGGACAGCAATAAGCAATTACATTTTACTGTGATGATGACCTTTAAAGTTCTGCGGCTGATGTCCTCGGGGACGTGGGGAATTTCTCGTCCTAGCCGGCATGTGTCGAGGTCGGGAACGAGCGCCTGCATGCGCTTTTGACTCTAACTCTTTGCTGTTCGCTTTGTTGCAGACGCTTGCTTTAACACTTGTAACGCTTCCTACTCACTCTGTTTTTGCTCACCTTGTTTAAACTGTTTTTTTATTTATGTTTAATATGTTTGAATTTTTCATTCCCACAACATAACAACTGACAAGGTTTGGCATTCCTTCGGTTGTCTTTTACATTCTGTTTGGGTTTTTTTCTGTTGTGTGTTTCTTTTTTAATATTTGTAGGAGGCTTATTTATTTCGTTTTGTGTTCCCTCCTTTTTTCCTCCTTTTTCGTTGGATTCTTGCCCCCTTTATTCTTCTTCTTCTTCTTCTTCTTCCATGTTTTCCTCCTCCTTTTTCTTCCTCCTCTCCGTCACGGCTCCCCCCTCTTTACTGGTAGCTTATGTCCCTGTTAACGTCCCCCCACCAGCCCCCACCTGCCCCCCCAGCCACATCCCCGCCCTCACCCTCTGCTGTTCCCAACGACTCCCAATCTCCCAAGCAGCAAAAGGAGCCCCTCTCCCACCGCCTCAACGACTTCATGGCCTCCAAACCCAAAATGCACTGCCTCCGGAGCCTGAGGCGAGGGGTAAGTGTGTGTGAACAGCTAGCTTTGTGCATGTGTGCGTGTGTGTCTCCACACCTGTATCTGAGCTGTGAACCTGCTGCACTGTATGGGTGAAGTAACATAAAAGGTATCGTAATCATTACCCCCAGTAACTGAAAGCATCTGTACGAAGGCAATGTGACCTCAATTGTTATCAGAGCCATTACAGCTTTTATTTTTAAATTTTGCAGTTCAGAGCTGATTTGAAAATTGGCACTATAACTCCCTTAGTGGTATGATCAGTCAATGCCAGCAGCACAACAGGCCTCCTACCTTCACTCATACAGTGCTCAGATTTTTTTTGCTCCGCTAGCATGCTTATGTAGCGCAAAACTGCAAATCCATGGTACTTGTCTTACTCACCAACAGTCTCTCCATCATGTCCCTTCATTCTTCACATTAACTCTGTACTCACAATGAGATTCCCTCCTCTTACCCAACTTCCCCCTTTGATTAGCAAGACGCATAGGAGTCTTGGCAGTAGCATGGGGACTGCAGATGCTCCCTGCGCACTTTTCATCTGCAGTCTATGCTGGAGGCGGCGGTTTAGTTTTTGTTGTTTTGCACATAAAACGAGGGGTGTGATCAACAATGGATACGGAAGGATTCTGGATTCAGTGACCAGTGTCAATAAAAAGTGAAAACATAGATCACTTATTGTGAAATTCCTCCTGAACTCCTTTATCGCTGTTTCCATATAAAGACAAAAAAAGAAAAAGCCTGATAATATTAGTCAATGATATTACAGGTTAACGTTTTCCGGTGCATGATTTTTGAGTCTGATACCGACACAGAAACATCTTTTAGAGACATGTTCCCACTTCTTAGATATGGTTGCTAATGTTGTGATTTTTTGAGATTTTTCTTTTTAAGTTGTGCACCTTAGTCACACTTTTAAAACGATACAAAGGCTTTATCAGCACAAGCCCAGGGTCCTGGTGGGTGTTATCACCAGTAAGCGATCTCAAGTCCAGTGTGTGTTCGTACTGGGGTCACTGGGTCGGGGGGGGGGGGCAGGTCAGAGCACGTTTTCCCGTTACACCCTCCATCTCTCCCTGACCTCAGGAATGGGCGGTAACTCACGTGTTCCTTCCGGAGACCACAAATATAGTGTTTGTATACACTCGGATTTTGAAAAGGGCAGCAGTTACTCAAGGCAGAGAGTTTTGAACCAGTGCGAACATGACGTCTGAAAAAGGCACACAACAAGAACAATACTGTGGGTGCGACTGTCCATTGAGCGAGCATATCGTAGAGGAAATGATTGAAGGTCGGCAGAAGAAAAGGGAAGTGCGTATTTTTTCAAACAGGAATTGCACGTTTCTAAAAGCGGAAGTGCTGAAACAGCTCTTGAGAAGAGCCATACAAAAAAAAAGAGTGAAATCACATGCATTGTTTTTGAGTTTACACAGATACAAAGGATTGCAGTGTAACCTTATACTGTAACATTTAGAGCTTTTGAAAAGGTCAAATGAAGTCTTTGGAGTCTATGAGAAGTTAGAAGAACTATCACAGCAGCCCTTTTTTTAAATCAATCTGAACACCTTAATTCATTGTATCAATTTGTACATATATTCATGTCTCATGGCAGAGGCCTGTTCATGTTTTCATGTGTGTAGATGTTGTTTGATTTAGCGTACATCTTCACCACATCATTTGCTTCTGTTTAGATCAACACTAGCATACTGACAGGTCAACAAAAGGTGGCTGAAGTTGCGTTGTTAATCCGATTCAACAACAAGTCTTTTTAAGGACGGCAGCCTAGTGCCTCACTCACTCAGACAGTTTGGACTCATTCCTCTGAACAGCTTACTTTAATTCGTTGGCTCTTTCACAAACAGGCCTAGATACATCTCCTCAAAGCCAGCTAACTGGCTTAACTTTCACACCACAGTAACAGTGATACAGAACCTGTGCTCATTTTGAGAAGGGAGACGTTATTGAAATGTATAAATCAGCAGGTCTTGAAAGGTATTTTTAAATCTGGATCACTAAAAGGTTCTGGTTTGAGATTGAAAAAGTCACATGACCGAATGCATTTTAAATGAAAAGTGTGAGCAGATGACTTTGCATAGTACATTTAGACGGCTCCTTTAGTGGACTTTCAGTTTGATACTAGAGCTGAGTGTCATTATTACCAGCTCAAGCTCATTGTCTAAAAGGAAGGAGGCAACTCATCGGTCCATCCATTCTTTTTGTTTTAATTATCTCAGTCCAGGCAACGGTCATTTAGTTACTAAGAGCTAGTAATATCCTGCTGGGGAGTTCTGAAAACACCAGGCTAGATCGTCTGATTTCATGTTCAGCTATTACTCCAATGACACATGTTTTTTTATTCTATTCCTTGCTTGTAAACCCTGCTTAAGATTTGTAAACAATCAACAGATGTTAAACATGATATAAATCAACTTTAATCAAGAAAACTAGATAGTATTGGTGCCACCTCCTGCAAAGAGAACATAGCATCCTATTAAGGATCGCATTAGTTGTGCCAGTGGAGGTGGTGTTTTGTGTCCTCTTGCTCAGTGGAGGCATGTCAACACCCCTGCAGGAGAGCCTTAGTGTGGGGGATATATTCGCTGTCTCATCCATCCACAGCAACTATATATGTGTGCGTGCGTGTGTGTCTTGTGCTAAAGCGAAAGGCATGTGTGTTTTAGGAGTTGAATTAAGAGCGTGTAGAGTATAAGAGCTGTAAGAGAGTCGGTGTTGATCTCACTGACCAAGCTGTATTCTCTCCGCCAACCACCACAGCAGCAATCCCCTTGCTCGTTCACTTGTCACAAAGAGCTAATGAAGAGGACTCTGGGTCGACCTACATATGCTTTTGAAGCAAGGCAATATGTTGTAAGTGTGTCAGTGATGGGCGTGTGTATATGTGAGCAGGTATGGGGTCGGAAGAAAGAGGGAATGAATATTGAATGCGTCCCGATGTGTTTGGGGATCAGTAAAAGCCGTGCACAGCGCATGCAGTAGCCTCATTAATGAAAATTGAAATTGTGGGAGACGTCCTTTTCTAAGATGAGGATGTTCGTCACAATTAACGAGGCTAATTTTCCTCACAAAGGAGGCTAGTGTGTGTGTGTGTGTGTGTGTGTGTGTGTGTGTGTGTGTGTGTGTGTGTGTGTGTGTGTGTGCCTTTCTGGGAATTGATCACATGGCCCTGTCACGTGTCAAATCCGGACGAATGCTCTGACGAGATGATGACTTCATCCCACATCACATGTATCCGCTTTAGGGTTCCTTGTTGCTCGTCATCCCCGCAGCTGATTTAGGGCTTTCCCCTCACTGAGCATCAACAAGGGGTCAATTCACAAAGTGTCACAAGCACCTAAAGCAGTGGGGGATTATGGGTGTGAGGATGCTTAATCGCCCTCTCCTAGGTTAATTAAATGTCACTCTAAAGCCGTACAGTACGTAGTAAAAGGTGAGGTGTTGGTCACACTTTGTGTCTGGGTTAAGCCTACATTACCCAGAATTCACCCCTACAGGGCTTTTACTTGTGCTAGTGTGCCATACTGCTGCAGTGTTTTTTGTCTGTAAAGGCTGAAATATACCTGTGTATCTGTGTGTGTCCGGGGGGTGGAAGGAGTTGAGGTTCATCTGAGGATAAGGGCCTGGTATTTATCTAACTTCTCCGAATCACACTGGGGTGGCACGTCAGAGCCAAACACATTCAGCACAATGCAGTTTAATGCTACAAAAAGGTGCTGCTCTCAGGTGATAGAATGATTTATCTCGTACTTTATGCACTCAATGCAGCAGGTGGAGAATTTAACCCCAAATCTCTGACATGGTTCATTTTATTTCAAGCTTAATTTATCCTTATTCAGAAACCTCAGCGGTGCTAATTCATTGATAACATTTCAAAAGGTTAAAATGTTTTTGTGAGTAAATCTTGATTCTTCATGTAGATGTATGGAAAGTGATTGCAAATGAAAATAATTTCTCTTCAACTAAGCTTACATCGATTCATCTTTTCAAGCATTTAAAAGGCATCAATAGGAATTCTTTTTTTCTCTTTGACAAAGCTGTTCATGTTTGACTTACTATGACCTTGTCACAAACATAAAGGAGTTTAGGAGTTAAAGGTCATGCCCTGGAGTGTTCTTGTGATCTATATGTCTACATGTACATTGTTGTTCCATTTTAGTCTATTTTTTTTTATGGAGTCTAGTGTTGCTTTGAAGTGCCTTATATGTGCCGGGCTAAGTGTGCAGTATTACTGCTCTGTTATGACGTACCTTGTGTGTCTATTGTTCTGTCTCTCACCTGCCCAGGGACCACAGTTGAGAATTAGCCAGGATGGCTCAACTGGCACATAACAGAAATGTTATGAATGAGCTTTTGTCCCTGTAACTTTAAACTGAATAAATAGAATAAATTATGTCTCCAAAGATCACCCCAACCTAAATCCATTGAGTCTGTACCTGACCCAATAGATACACAAACAAAGCTCAACTTTAACTTTAACTTTAATTTTAATTTCCTGTACTCTTACAGAATAAATAAATACAGAGGAAAGATTTCAATGACTCGTGGTGCTCTGTAAGTAAAGCTTCTCACAAGGGGAATGTGAGAACAGTACAGAGGTGGGGAGGTGAGAGAGTGGATCACAAGGTAGAGCAGACTGTAACAGGCCATTCCAGGTGGATGACTCGATTAGTGGACTAAAGTGAGTAGAGCCACCTCAGTGCACCAGCCTGTGAGCCTCTAACAGGATTACAAGTCATCTGCTGCAGCTCCACCAGCTGAGGATTGTTCAAATGCTCTCTACTCGGTTCTTTGTGATGAAAACATAACCACATCCCCACCGATAACCTCTCAATTAAAATAGTCTTATAGAGTACTATAAACGACTATTTCTTTTGTCTCCACTTCCTTTTTAGTTCATCATTTATTTCCTGCCTTTGTTTGGCTACTTTACTTTGAGATCAATATTTGCCTAAGTAGATTTTTCTTCTTTAAAAAAAAAGGGAGTTTTGATAGTCTGGTTTTGAAAGTGTCTCTCCAGCTTGTCTTCATCTGCCTCCATGTCAACGTTTGGATCTACTGATGTGACACACATGCTTTTGGTGCCCTCTGCTGTCTGTCTTTGTAATGGCAGCAGAGATGTACCAAGAAATAAAGGGCACATCTGTCCCTGTTGCATCCACATTCCCTCCTTCTTCTTTCTGTACATTTACTCTCATCTGTCTTCCCTTAATTTTTTAGACTCATTCTTTACTCCGTGCTTGTGCACTAGGTTGTTGTTTTCGCAAACTTGTCTCTCATTTTTCATGATTTCACCTTACTAGAAATGTTAAACTTCACCTTAAAGGAAAAGGGAGGAGGTATTAAAGCTTAAACTGTTACTTCAAGAGCTTTTTTTTGGACACATCTGGCATATTAAAATAAATCCATGTTCCTAATCCTCTAAGTGCTTTTACCTTCTTTTCCTTGAATGGTGAAGTTTGGCAGAGTCAAGCGTTTACACGAGCTACATTTGAATGATTTGTATTTAAAGAAGGATGAAACAAATCGCTGCGATATTCTTCGGATGCTGACTGTTTTCTGTTGTCTCTTTCTCTCTCCCGCTCCTCGCCATTTCTTTCTCTCCCATGAAGCTTTCTCTCAAGCTGGTAAGCATGACCGTATAACCGCAATACCGTAGCGGCATGACCATATCACGCATGTCACGTCCTCTCTGTAACACATTGTTAACAACGTTGTGTACGCCGTTATGTTTTCGTTGTGCTCTCTTTTTTTGTTATTTTGGGTTGGAAGTTTGTATTTTAATTTTTTTTTTTGCTGTGACACAACGATGGACCCCAGACATTGTCCTTGTCTTTATTTATGTTGATTTGTTTTGTTTGTTTTTATGTCCCGTTTGTGTTCATGTCTCTCCCACACTGTGTCTGTGATCTCTGTGGTGCAGATCACACTCAATTCCCACGTCCGGAATCTCATTGAGGTGATCAGATTTACTCTCTGTCTTATCCGTCTGTCTCGTAGTCTGTCTGGTAGTCCTCCTTGTCTCGACAGATTGTGTGTCCTGTTAACAAATACTAATCTGATCGGAGGTAGAATTTGGTCACTTGTGTTCTTACACTGCATGCCTGTGTTATGATGTTTAAAGAATGACGGTCTGTTAAGCTAACACACCGTAAATGATGATTGATTGATTACAGTCCTTCTCAGATTATAAATATCAAGTCATTAATACTCTGACGATTAAAGGAATAGTTAGAATAAAGCACAAGAGTTTCAAATCACTCTCATATCTGTATGTCAAGAATGAAGCTACGACAAGCTAGTGCTCAGCTTAGCTTATTTTAGCATTATGACTGAAAGGATAGGACCGAGATAGTCTTGTTGATCCACATGTATTAAAAGTGGATATGTTTACGTTACAACTTTTAATTTGAGTGTCTATAATCTGTGCTGTGTAAAAAGCCTCGTATAAAATGTATTTGTTTTGAGAGATTCCAACTCTGGATTTAAGAAATAAAGATATATCCAAGGCTCGCTCGCTAACAATCCTAGCAGGCAATGTTTAGTATTGTTGTTGTGCAACTTGACTCTTCTCAGTCGAAGTGCATAATGACAAAGCCTATTAAGTTATTTCAGTTTACTGCTCACACCTGAGTTATAAGAAGGTCCCTGCTCTCAATGCTCCTCTAGATAGAGCAGGCGAGTCGTTCCCCCCCCCCCCCCCTGCTTCCAGTCCTAATGCTAAGCTAAGCTAACTGTAAGCTTGTTTTATATTAAGCGTGCAGACCTAAGAGCGCGTCAATGCATACAAACGAGCACTAAGCTCACTCAGTAATGTAAACAAAGTCTTTTAATGATTTTTGCTATTTCGTCATTATGTGCTTTGAAATTATTTTTGGAAATCAATTCCTGATTCCATACAAAAACACACCTATCACATGTCAAAATAAGTCAACATGTGTGCCCATAGTTTTAGTTTGGTTGTGCCTTTCACCCAGGTTATAGTGATTTCATGTGTTGTTGAATGAGAGAATGTTAGCATGAGTAATCACTAGTAATCACTAATACATGATTTCTCTTCTGAAATGTATCATTGAGAAAAAAGGAGCATGTCTCTGCATGACAATTTACACGATCTTTGTTATTTTGCATGCCCGGTAAGTGTTGTGTGATGATTCAGGGAGAAGGGGTAAGGTTGCCATGGTAACCTAGCTGCTGTGTTTGACCTGACTTAGAAGTGCAGTGAATCCTGACCTCAAGTCTGTAGCTCCAGCATTTGATATCCTGTTGTGACCCATCTCAATGAGATCCGACGAGGCCTTCACCTGTTCAGTCCATGCAAAGATAAAGAGGCCTAAAGTAGAAAGTGCAAGAACACAATTTTCTCCTTTTATCTTTTCTTTAACGTGTAAAATGAAGTCATAAACATGCTCTGTAGAGCTCCAAAGAGTTCCATAATACATTTAGAAATGACACTCTCAGACCAAATTCCAGCAAACTAACTTCTCCGTCAGCCTCAGTTGTACTTTAGGTAAGTGATAGTCAGTATAATGTTAGCATGCTAACACGCTAAAATTAGACTCTGAAGATGGAAAACATTCGACTTGTTAAACATTAGCATTTTCATTGCGTTATCATGGCTGATATCTTGCTAATGTTAGCATTTAGCTATGCTGAGATTTATGATAGCCTCAGAGAGATGCTTGGATGGCTGTTGACCTTACTTACTTTTTTGTTATATAATGTCACTTCTCAAGATGAAACAAGAATCAAAAAGTAATGCCTTCCCAGTTTAAGCCAAGTGCATGACTAAAGCCCTCCCATCAACTTTCAGGAGGCTACCAATTCTTGGCTTAAGTGCAACCAGAAAGAGTCAAAGTACCGTTGAATTAACTCTGAATTTACAAGACTTGCTGCAGCCATTAGCACTGACAGTTTACTTTGATGCTGACGACCTAGCTGACTGGACTGCTTGCTTGCTAGCTAGGTACTTGCCATGTTAGTTAATGTGTAGTGTGATAATAAGCAGGAGTATGGAACGGATAATCATGCACCTCATGTTGAGCTCTTTTGGTCTCCGTACAGAGTGAGCTAGCAGCTAACATTTAGCAAGCTTCATGACTTAAATACTGATACATCATGTTAGAAAGTTTGAACGACTGCCGAGAAGTGTGACTCATCAGTTCAGACTGGAAACCTTCTCATCAGGAAACCTGACACCTGGACGGATCAACAAACCTCTCACAACCTTTAGTTCAAGAACACACAGCACAGACCTCTTTCAAGCCATTAGTCAGCTCACACTGAAACACTATATGAGCAATGATATGATGTACTTTAACTATATTACATTTCCGATGCATTCATAGAGAGCACTAGATTAGAGGCAGCGACTGAATAGGTAAAAGGCCTTAAGTGTACAGTACAGACAGACAAGCATCCCAACAAGCTGCATTATCTCCTTCAGGTCAATTATTATTTGAGCATATAAGGAGCTCCGTTTGTGGTATGCATTATTCCCGGAGACTAGGCTCACAAGGTTTACAGCAAAAGGGAGATACTGCACCTAACTAGAAAAAATCCCCTATGAAACCAGCAGCACAACAAGTTATGAATAATGAAAGTTGCTGTTCTGCATCTCATGGTTTCTCTCCTCTCTTTCCCATTTCTATTCCTCCATTATGTGTCACAGGGCTCTGGACCCGAGGACTTCAGCCACTTGCCACCAGAGCAGAGGAGGAAGAAGCTGCAGGGCAAGCTGGATGACCTGAATAAGGACATTCAGAAAGAAATGGACCAGAGGTATCTTTTCATTTCAACTGTGCATCAGAAATAAGTTCACCAGTGCTGACATTTTATGTGCATGTTGTGATACTCTGTTCTTTAGGTATCTTCAAATGCTTTACTTTCCTAGAATCTGAAGCATTGAAGGTCACATGTTATTCTCCTTTTCAACAGGTCTTAGAGGTCTTTGAAGTTTCTTGCCAAAAATCCACTAGGATTTGATCATGTCTATAAACCCCTCTTTTTCATCCCTGCTCAGAACAGGCTGTTTCTGTGTCTGTAGCTTTAAATGCAAATGAGCTGTGTGTGACCACGCCACCACTCTGAAAAGGAATTGAAAGGCAGGTTCAGAGGGCAGAATAGACACCTAGCTGTGGGAGTGTCAACCACCTGGGGGAGGGGGTTACTGCCCTTTGTGATGTCATGAAGGGAAAATCTCCAAACGGCCTGTTTGAGCACACATTTTGAGAAAAGTGGAGCAGGCTAAATACGGAGAGGGGGGACTTTTCTCATAATTCGGGGGGTTTGTAGACAGGCTAGGGGCACATACTAGTGTTTGAAAAACATGGAAACTAGAAAGTGTCTTTAGCATAATACAGGACCTTTAAAAGTGTTTCATACATGAAAGAAGTCTGTCTATTGAGCAGAATCTGTTTACAAACTCAAATCATATTGACCCAAAACAATTCTGAATGTACAAACAGAATATTTCTTAAGTCTTCAAGTTTTTGGTAGGCGTGATTGATTAGATTAATTTTCCTCCCCAGGGATGCTCTGACTAAAATGAAAGATGTGTACGTGAAGAACCCTCAGATGGGAGACCCGGCCAGCGTCGACCCCCGGCTATCAGAAATAAGCCAGAACATAGAGAAGCTCCAGTTTGAAGTTCAGAAGTTTGAGGTGAGTATGGTGCCTGTGTGAAGCTCTCATGTCTGTGTGTGAGTGTTAGTGTTGGCGGAGGAGCGATCTTGTTTGGTTTACATGAGACAGTAAATAATGAGGAGTTCAGACACACATCTCCAGCTGGGGTTGTTCCAAAGAAGTCTGCTACTCGTCCATATTAGGAGAAGATGTGATGCAGCTGGAGAGGGCTGACTGCAGCTCTGTGCAGGGAGAGAGAAGGCAAAGAGGAATGGACTGGTGTAACCCTGTGAAACAGTCAGCTGTTAGACCTGATAAGGGACAAGGTTGCCTCCACAATGTCAATAAATACCTGATAATTGACCTCCAGAAGGGAAATATCCAACTTATTTCATGATCTCTAGCTGAAAACGAACAAACAAAAATAAAGACGACAGTTTTATGATGTCATGCATAATGCTATCAAATCAAAGGTTTTTCTCCACCTGTTACTCCTCTACCTGGTAACACCTGAGGGTTTGACCAAACCCAATAAAGCTCTAAAGTAAAGGAAATGTTCTTTTCTGCTCAAGTATAAAGAGGAATCTTATACGACTTGACATTAAAGGTACAGTATGTAGAATTGCATGCTAATGTTTACTTAAAAATATCTAACTTAAATCAAAAACTGACTAAACCCATGTTATATATATTTTTTAGTTGAGTACTTACATCACCTCAAATATTTACAAAAGTTATCAAAGCCAGAGAAATCCGTAATTTTATTTAGGGGGTAGCAGAGAGAATCACTCCCAGGATACCCCGCGAGCCTCGACGTCATCTTTTGTTATTGTTTTGATTGAGAGTCCCCTAGCGGCGGATTTTACATACTGTATGTACGTTTAAAGTTTGAGATTTAAAGTCAATAACATTGTGTATTGTTGACAAAGAGTGTCATCGTCTCCAAATCAACATTTTTCGGAACCATTGATACGCCATGTTTATTCTCAACTGCAGACTGGAGTAGGATGCTAAATATGTACTGTTAAAATAACTCCGTAAAACAACCCGTGTGATATGAAAACGTACATAATATTGATGGAAAAACACTGATTGCTGAAATGTTTCTAGCTTTAACTCATATTTCACTCTCTTATAGGAGCGCACTGTTGTGGTATGTTGTTTGTTGTCGTCACATGCTGATCTGCCTGAAAATAGTTGATCCTATGGGGTGATAATAAGTTAGGATATAGAATTGTGGATTGACTTGCTGGTTACTAAAAACAACATTTAAGGCGGGGTCAAAGGCTGGTAAAGAGACTGGTATTAGATCATGTCTGACAAAAAGTAGCAGTGAGTTCTGAGGGGCAGATAGCATAATGCAGGATATCATAAAACAATAGTTTCATTCTTTCTTTCTTTTTTAGCTACAGATTATGGAATGAGTTGGATATTTCTCTTCTGGATGACAATTATCAGGAACTTTGTCCCTCATCAGGTCTTACAGTGAACCTTTTCACAGAGTTACATCACGTCCGTCTCTCTCTGCCTTCTCTCTCCTCTGCACAGAGCTGCAGTCAGACCTCTCAATAATGTACAGTACATAACAAACATTTGTCACTTCTTAGTTGCACGTTCTTCAGCTGTATCAAGCTCTCCAAAAGGGTTGGACGAAATGTTGAATTCACTCATTGTTGTACTGAGGAGTTAGCTTACCAGCTGGTTGGAATATATTGTAAACCACGGCTTTGAATTCATCCCTTTGCCATTTAATTGTAGACACATTGTGATACTAATGCATGTTAATTAAGAAACTTGAACAGTTCATACAAAACAGCTTTATTGGTGGTCTTTGCCAAGAAATAAATCAAGTCAATCAGAATTGAGTTTTCACCAAGACAATGGTATAAAAGGCAAATATACTGCAGAGAAAGGCAGAGGTGTTTCTTTCTGTCATGGTTTTTGCCTAATTTAAAGGCTGTCTGATTCACAGATTTTAAAAACATTTTAGAGAGCTTAAAATAAATGCAAGTTGTCACGCAGGACCAAAGATGAGCTGTAGACCACTCATTCATATTGTTTCTTTGTGTTTCAGGGTTGGTTAGCAGAGGTGGAGGAACGGATGCCATCCAAGAGCGATACACACCGGAGAAGTGGACTCTATGAGACCCAGAACAACACAACAGTGAGCAACAACTGTGCGCAGGACAGAGAGAGGTATGGTATACTCTGACGAAAAACAACCAAACAACACACTCAGGTTACACGCTTCAAGTCTTCAGAAGAAAACCATGTATGTTTTCACAGTATATTTACTGTATGTGTGTTGGCCCTTGAGCAGCCCAGATGGCAGCTACACAGAGGAGCAGAACTCAGAGACTCAGGTCAAAGTCAACGTCAACCCCATTCCCACTCCCAACCCCAACCCCGTCCCCACGTCCACCACGCCAGAGTTCGACGATGAGTTCGACGACGAGGAGACCCTGCCCACCATCGGCACCTGCAAGGCCTTGTACCCATTTGAAGGTAATAAAACCCACAGATGCTGTAAAAATATATGAATTATTTTAAACATGAGGCCCTTTATTGAAGAGTTGCAGCTGTTAAGGTCATGTTACTTCTGGAAATAAGACAGGGACCTGATTTCTACAGATGCAAGGTGGAGGAGTTTGATTACACTGAATGAGGAGGAGTAGGGTAGTGACCTTTCTGAAGAAATGTAGGGAGGAGGAGGACAGTTAGAAAGATGGTCATTTCTCCTTTTCTTCTGTATTTTCAAAATAAGGTCTGCCAATTTCTCAAAGCCTGACTTGCCTGATTGCTCTAGTTTAATTTGCATATTCTCATAAAGATCGTGAGGACATTTGATTTGGTAACCCACTAGGGGTGGGAATCACCAAAGTGTAATTTAGTTTTAAGACTGCTTGGAAATGTTGCACGTTAACATTCACCTGTAGTGACTTTAATCTGTCATGGTTTAAGCACACATTAGCACTATCTCCTGTAGCCAAACAACATATTGAATAGATTGCGGTGTTATTTTTGCGTTCCCTACAACACATCAGCAGGTCTGGCTTCTTTTTTGTCCTCAGATCAACAACAACAAAAAACTCCTTCTACATGAAGTGAATTCAAGGGTGGACTCGTTGTATTCTTATCTTTTTTCACTCTTCTGTTTCCTGTCGCAGGTCATAACGAGGGCACCATCGCAGTGGCAGAGGGCGAGCTGTTGTACGTCATAGAAGAAGATAAAGGAGACGGTTGGACACGAGTGCGCAGGAACGAGGAGGAGGAGGGATACGTCCCCACATCCTACGTGGAGGTCTTTTTGGAAACAAATGCCAAAGGTGCTATGACATACATTTAACTGAGAAAGTGTGTTTTTCGTTCCTGTGAATCAGGAAGAGTGTTACTGTTAGCTCGGATAAGATAATGCCCCCCTAACACACACTTCCTGTCTCCTGTCCCATGGGGAATCAGATTAGTACATTGTGCCTCAGATAGTTGTGACAGAGTGTATCACTTCTTTTTTTTTTTTGTAGCCCTGAACAAAATGTCGAGTTTATGAAACAACACAGAATTTGAGCAGGAGGATGTTTTGTACAAGACGTGTGTGAAAAGAAGCTTCTAGTTTCTCACCTCTTATTCACTGCAGTGCCACCTAGTGGTCATACATATAAACTATGACATCCACAGGCACCGCTTGGCATGATTCGACAAATCACATCCTGACACAGAATGATCACGTGAACATTTCAAACACACACTGTTTTATATTTTTTATACATCTTGTTTCATTTTGTTTTTGTGAATATTTCTGACTTTGAAATACTGTTGCGTATTTTCAACCGAGAATTGGATTAATCGCTGTACTCCGCTGAGTGAATGTAAGAACATCAAGTGAAAACTGAATCATCACGTGTTTCAATCACTTGTTGTAGCTTAAAAAAAAAGACAGCATGCTTGATGTGCAATCATGAAACTGTCATTTTAATCTGCTGTAAATCATGAAAACAGATTAAAAAGATATTTTTGTAGGCAAAAAAAGAAAAGAAATAAAAACTAAGCCCCTGAACTCCCCAAAGTTGCATGTTGCAGATGAATCTTAGTGCTGTTACAACAAGATCAACTTGTGATTATCCTCCCCTGTAAAATGATTGATGAACTTAGTTATTTATTGCCCCTTTAAAAGTGTATTTTTCTCTTCTCTATTGAACCACTTTTTGATAATGAAAGTGTTGGGCTGTTCTGGTCCTTTTTCCAGGCGAGTGGTAGAGGAATACAGGAGGGAGAATTAGCTGTACTGAGCTCTACGGTGAGACTGGGCTGAGATGTGTGGAGCCGGAACGTGACTGAAAACGTTTTGTGGTTTTTTTCTTGCATGGACCTCTGAATTGTGAGAGCATGGTGTGTCATTCCACCCGGCTACAACTATGAGATACTCAGAGCTACTTTTCAAGATTGGTATCAAATCAAGAATCATTCCTTTCATAACTCATTACACAAGTCTTTGTTTAGCTTCCTTTTAATCAGCTTTGGTGGCTTGTTACCGGCACAGCATGGGGTTGTTGTTACTTGGAGGACGTCAGGGCTGTAAAAACACATTTCATGAATCCTTTAGTTTAAAAAGAACGTTTGAAATCAGGTGCATGATGAAGCATTTGAGGATTTTTTTCTAACTTATCGTGACGTGATTTGACGTTTGGTGTGATGCACAAAGGCTGAATCCTAACATTCAGGCCAGATAAAATGGATAAGATTTAAGTGACTGGTTATACAGGTACATCTCTAAAGGAAGTCTTCACACATGCAGTTTGTGCATATGACATTCAGTATTTTTCATACATGCAGTGGATTCTGTCTTCCTCTTCTCCATGTCTGAATATTTGGGGTGACTGTCTGTCTTTGACTCCGTTTATCTTTAAAAGGTATCTAACATTTCTTTTTCTCACTTTTTTTTTTTTTGTTTGTTCGTTTTTTTTCCACCTTTTTTGACTTGCAGATTCCTAAAAGTGTGAGAGGCTGGCTGAGGAATGGCAGGGCAAGCAGCCTCGGAGAGAAAACACCGACCATGTTCCTCCCGCGCTCACTGAGTCAGAGAAAGAAAGTGAAAGATGACCCCAATCTAAAAGAGGACGAGTCGCAACTCAATTTGTCAAAAACAAACGGAAAAACAAAAAAGTGTTGCACTTCGTGTGCAGAAACACTGTGATTTGAAGACACAATAAGAGATATTCATCTAAATTAAGTTCTCCTAACCTATTCCATTCTTAACACCCGTACAGCAGTCACAACCACAGTATTCAATTTGCTTTTTTTGTTGTTGTCAGCAAAGCTTTTGCTTCTAAATGGAACTAACTCCGCTTGCACCGCTCGGTTTTTGAATGTGGCTGTTGGCTTCCTATATCCGAACGCGCCCCTTTTGCCACCCTGGCTATGCCATCTCTCCTTTTCCTTACATTATTGCCCCCCTTGAAGACACTCTCGCACACATAAACATTCTCACATGGCAGAGGGTGTGGTCAGAGACAGGACAGGTACCAGCAGGAGTCAAGAATTCCACCTAAAAACACCTTTCATGCAGTGGTGTGTGTGTGTGAGAGACATGAACTTCTCAAAAACAATCACCTTGGGCTCATCTGCCTTCATCTGGAGCTTTACGAATCTCACCTAGTCACCACTCCCACTAAAATCAATTTTTGCAGGTTAAACCATCTGGAAATCAAGAAGTGAAGGTGCTAATCATCTGTCTGTATGATACATGATTCTGTTTTATGTTGTGCGTTTGTTTCTTATCTGGATGCTTGTATGTATGTCTTCTTTGTAATGGCCCATTTTATCCACACACCCCAATACATATCGTGGACCAGCTGAGAGGAGAAGAGATGAATGATGCATTATTCGCCATCACTCATCCTATAATTTCTTGTCTTGTTGTCACTGGTGTCTGTTCCTCTCTCTGACCACCCCCCTCTTCACCCCCACGGTCCTCCCCCTCCTCAGGCAGCTCAGGGTCTGCTTTAGCTCAGGGCGGCGGGGGGGCCTCCCAGCGTTGCGGTGTGCTGCATGCTTGCCCTGTCTTCCTCCTCTACCCCCCCTCTCTGCTAACAACACAGAGGAGGTGTTGTTGGGGGTGGTGTTTGGTCAGCTTCGTCCAGCCTTTCTGTTCAGTTAACCCTCATTGCCTGGTCTCACTGTTTGGATTAACCTGAATGCTACTGTTTGGGTTCAGTGCCTGTGGTTAATTTTTTTCTTTTCTTTTTTTTTTTGTCTTAGAAAGCATGTTTTCCTGTTTTTAACAGTGAGTGAGTGATCTTCTCCTCCAAGTGTTCCCCAGTTAAATCTGTAAACTGTATGAAAAGGAGAATAGGGACCGGAAATGTTGTTTTCTGAATGATTTGTTTGCATAGGTAGGTCTTGTGCGTTTGTTTAACTGTTAAATACACAGTAGAGTATGTATTTAAAAAAATGTTAGTATTGTATGTTTTTTCATCAGAGTGTCTAATGCAAGTATTTGTTAGTTTACAGTTTATCACCCTGTGGAAACACCTACACTCATTTCAAGCAGCAACAGTTTGACAAAAATAAAACTTTTCCATCATATTCATACTGTAGCTATTTTCCTCTGACAAGACACTCAGGGTGGGAAGCTGAAATGTTGTATACTGGCCATGTGGTAGGTTTGCAAAAGGTTTAAAAATAGGGGATAAGAAAAATCACTTTCCAATCCCAGCTGACTGATTGATAGCCATCTGAAAATAAAAAATATCTAGTCAAAATTTGGAAGGAAATGAGTTATTATAACAAGTTAAAGCAACATATTTGATTAGTCATTAGCTACCATAAAGCACTAGCTTACATTAGCATTCAGCCACTCCCTAGCTAACATAACTGTTTGATCATGGTACATCGCACTTTTATAGGAAAGGCCTACGTTCCTAGCTGATGGCAACCTGAGCAAGCTATCTGTAATTTTTTACTAAGAATTGGTTACATGCTAACTTGTGACTACTGTTGTGACTCAGCAGTTCGAACTCTTCTAAAATGTTTTAGCCTGAAATGTGGCTCAAAGGATGAATGCTAATGTTAGCTAATGAGTCATCAGCTATACAGTTAGAAAATGTAACATGATGTGACTAAAAGGCTTTCATTTCTGCCTGATCGGTATGCTAGCTAGCATAAGGTAATATTTGCTAGAAAAAGAAGGAATGCTTATTACAGCTACTGTGACTTAGTGTTTGATATCTAATTCATCAGCTAGGCATTCAAGCACGTATTAGCTAAAATTACAAGTCAAGTTACTTGATGCAATAAGAAAGGCTAAAATTCCTGGCTGAAGGTTACGATTAGGAGCTAATGGTTATGCTAGCTGCAGTTATTCAGTCATCAGATATGTTGTTAAGCTTGAAATGTGGCCTTTATATTCAGTATTGTCTGATTTAAGAAAACGTTTGCAATTTAATCACTTACCATATATGATAATGTTACACATTCCTTAGGAACGGTGTGAATTACTAACCGCTAGTAATGCTACCTAGCTAAACGCAATTTAAGATGAGAATTAGTGGAAAACTGACATTCGCTGCTTTGGCTTAATTGTAGGTACCAAATGAGTCATCAAATATGTTGTTTTAACTTTAAATTGCCCTTATCAGGGTTTTTTTTCTTGATTTCCTCATTTTCAGCTGCTGAACAATCATTAATCTAATTTGCACACCTGGACTAAAGCAGTACAACTTTACAAGCAATGTAAACTTCCCGTCCCTGAGCATGACATCAAGGAAAATGCCATGTGAGTCTGGTGAATGAAGATATGATATTACACCTGATGTTTTTGGGATTGTCCACTTTTAACTGTCTACTGCTACTGTATATGAAAATATGCTGTGATCCACATTTTACCTGTGAGTTTGTGACTGAAATGTGACCCTGAACCACCTTTGTGGGCCTTAACTGGGTTTTCAAAGACAAGGAATGATGCTGGTGCATGGACTAAGATGTGATTATCAAAAATTTGGGGGCAAATTTGAGTTTTTCTAATCAAGAAACTGTCTGAAGATAGAAATGATGTCCACTTATCCCCTTTACCTGCTCAATGGCACATAACGAACGTGATTTTTAACATTTTTATTTTATATTTGATGATGATAAGTTTGCTTTCAGCTTGCTTTGCTTTTTATTTCTTAGTTGTTTTTTTAAAGCTGGAAATCTGTGTTGTAGCTTATTCTGCTTGAACTGCAAATATGAGTAACAATGACATCTTTTGGATGAAGCCATTTTTAAATATTCATCTGATACAACATATTATGAACATTAGTGTTACATGAACGTATTGACCACTTGGACTCCCGGTGAAAGGAATGATCAAACCACTGTTGATTTAAGCTCACACGTCCTGTGTTCGATTTTCACCACCCATCGCTCAATATGTAAAGATATCAAACAAAAGGCTTTCTTTGGTTTTGTTCAGTCAATAAACCTGATGAGGCACAGACCACAACTCTAAAGGCAGCAGTAGACTTGATAACAGAACAACTGACTGGCCAGTTTTTTCGAGACCACCACAAATCTCTCCGTCAAAGCCCCGATTAACCTGCCTGTACAGAGGAAAACGGCACGTTGGAATTAGAAAGAGTATATATGAATATATAAATAAAGTCTAAAAAGGAAAAACATCTATTTTAACTATTGAGAGTCTTACCATTACTTTATCTGCTTTGCAAAGTAAGACTTTTTTTCCTTTGTAAAGGTCTACCAAATGGTGTGTTTTTGCACTTTTTGTTTGTGTTCCATTTGGTAGCCCATGCTTGTGTTTCTGGAGCACTGAATACTTTGTATTGTGTTTACTGTGCCAATTAAATATGCCTGAAAGTTAATGAGGTGCTATGTGTGTCTTTGTTTGTTCTTCTCTATACTGTAGGGAATTAAGGCACAACTAAGGGCCACGCTCCCACATAATCTTGAATCACAGAATCCTACTAAATCTGTGTTTATGAGGAAGCAAAATGTTTGTCGACTGATCATGTCTAATGATAAAGAAAATGCATTTGATTAAATGAAGAATACTTCTTAAACAAATAGCCCAAATGTAACCTTAATATGTGCCTAAAAGCCGAAGGGGAAATCTTGAAAGGTGTCTTTTTGTCCAATATTCAAATACAGAAAAGCCCAAAATGTTAACGATTGAGAAGCTGGAGTCAGAAAAGAAACATTTGTCTTAATTCAACAACTGTAATATTTAAATGCCCCACATTGTCATACAGTGCATGTAGGCTTGTTTACATTAGTTTCATATTTAATTTGTTATGCTTGAACTTTGAGAGCAAAGTTAACCGGAGTTAAATTCCTTATATGTGCACAAATACCGTAGAAAGAGTATATACATGATTCCGATTGTTATTATAATTTTTGTAGGTTAATTAGTAGCTATACACGTTTTGTTCAAAGATAGGACAACTGCTGTTTAAATGGGTTTTAAAAAATAAAGCATTGGCCATGCATATGATTAAAGGACAAACCCAGATTGAATAATCTAAAGAGTCAAAATGACTGATGCACAAACTTGATTTCGATAACAAATACCATACCTCTTTCTTTTTCTTTTTATAGCTGTGCAGCTCATCTAGTAACTCTTACTTCTTAGCGTGCATCAGCAGGTCCGTAGTTTATGTTGTCCAGAAAACCATAAATCAGATCACCTGTTAGTGTAGAGCAGCGATATAGTTCAGAAGAGCACATTCAGTGTTTATGTCACTGTAAAAATGAGCTATATGATACAGCAACAGGGCTTGTAAAACAAAAACTCGTTTTTTTTTTCTGGCTTTACTTTTAACAGTAAAGCTGGATATACTTTGTGCTTGAAGCAAGGTTATGAAGTTAATATGACAAGGATGCAGTTCTCCCATTGGCCAGCAGATGGGAGTCATGTTCCATCAAAACATCTTACTCGAACCTTCAAGAAAATAGCCAAGAGCCAAGAATGCTTTTCCCTTTTTTTCTTCTTATGATCACGCTATTTTTCCCTGACAATGCACCACTTTTCAGGGACGAAAAACGAAAACTTCCAGAGGTGGTTAATTATGCAAAACCGCAACCCCTCCAAAAAGCTCTTACCTCTATGTTCAGATTCTGATGGCCTTTATTTAAGTCTCCCTTTAGACATTTTAATCTCTTAGCCTCAATAAAAGCCTGCCTGGGGGTATCTCAAACACTTTCTCCTTTTTTTTCTTACTGAACTGTTCTGTTGTCAGGTTGCATTTGATCATCAGACAGTGCAGTAGTTTCGCGTATCGATCTTGCCTGCCTTCAGATCTGGGTTTCCAATTGATTCCGGCCCACTGAGCTGCAGCTGTGATCAGTCCCAGTTGCCCCACAGAAATATGCAGGCGCATGCTGTGTTGCAGATGTGACGCTCACCTCCTCCAACACAATCTCGAACAGCATAATTGGCCTTTGCTCCCTTGGACCCAACAAGACGCACTGTTTACACTATGGCTCGAAAACAGCTAAAGAAAATGAATCGCTTCGATGAATCCTGAGGGAGGAGCGAGACTCTTCTTTCCAACAGTATTTGGAGCTTTTTCCACTTTGCTTTCTTAATTGGGTTATTTGGCAACGGCTGTCTGCTCATCAATTTACATTATTTGTAGGAGACAGCCTAGAATGGCAAATTTTCCTCCGTAGTCCCTTGTCTTTTTTTTTAATATAAAACAAGGTCAAAATGAATATTTAAACTTTCTTGCAGTATTTAAACTTTACGAGGACATTTGCAAACATGTGCAGCAACTTTAAAGTGCTGCAATAAACACCAGAGAGATGAAAGAGACAAGCAGACATGAGAAAGAGGGTTGGAAAAGACAAAACATCACAAGAACAAGCAGACTTTTAAATGAAATTAAAGCTGGCTGACAGAGAAATCCTCTTAGTCCTACACCTTGAGCGATTCTTCATCTGTTCTGCAGATGAACAGGTCATCACTAGGCAACCAACTTCTTCTCTTAAAGACAATAACTTTACTTTGAGGATTGATTAAACCCATCTCAAACGATCCCTCTGTCTTTAGGCCAACATAAGTCTTAGAGCAATCCCTGCAGATGTATCAGTAAGTTGTTGACAGATTATCCAAACCTTCGTAGAAAGTCTTTATGATGCACTGTAAAGGCACGTTCAAAATGTTCGCTGTTTTCATTAAAATGATTCGCTGTTTGCTACTCGAGGCAGGTATAAACCAAACTAATGATCTTTTGCCTTCAGTTCTAGGATGTGGCTGCACTTTTAAACAGCCCCAGTACATCATATGATTTCTCCACGAGACATTGTTCTGTTTATGGAAGTAGAGAGAACACATTTGTTCTCATCAAGTAACCCAAAAACGTCTGATCTTCAGTGTAACATCATTATCTTCTGATGACACTGACAAATGATTGTTGAAGTTCTCTTTATAGAAATGCATGTATTGTACTATGTGCAACAGACTGCTTCTAACAGAGTCTCCAGTGTACCACGAGGACAGTATTGATCAAATATTGACATCTGTTTCTCAATGGAATTACTCATCCATGTCCAATCAAACACAGTACATTTTTCTTATATGGCTTGTTCTTCTTCTCTAATTCTAAAACAGTAGGCATGATGTGGATTTTTCTTGGGGGAACTAGCAGAGAAGGCAATGGAAGTGTGTCAGTTTATTTAATCACTGAATCCCTATGTTTAAGATTGGGACACTCAACAATTATTGGATAGACTGCCATGACATCTTGTTCAGACATTCATGGTCCCCAGAGGATGAATCCTGGCATCTTTGTTGACTCCTACCGTTCTCATAAGTCCATTTTACACATGCACTGCACTCCTCACACATTTCCCAACATTGTCTTAGTGGGCTCCATGTGTGAATGCAAAATGTAAGAATGTGTTCACCTTGACTTCATACAGACTTTATTCCTGCCAGCCCCAGAGTAGAAAGATCAAGAGAAGTCAATAATCTGGAACACTCACGGTGACCAAGTGGGCGGTTGATAGCATTGTTCACATTGAGTGAAGATTCTGTGTTCAATACAGTTGCCAAAATACTGTTCTTCACTGTCCTGTTTGTCTTGTTGAAATGTCCTTTTAAATGTAGTGCTAAAAAAACTTTTCTGCTTCCCAGCTTAACAAATGGAGTGTTTCAGAATCAGCTTTATATGCCAGGTGTACTTACGCACACAAGGAATTTGACTTTGGTGAACTGTGCTCTCTATGTACAAAAAAGTACAACATTGAATATCAACAATAAACACAAAATAAGCAAAGACTAAAATGTACAATGAGACAATAGAGCAATGGTGCAAGTCCGAGTGAGTCTGGAACAGATGGGTGCATGTGTGAAAGGGGTTTTAAACATTTTCACATCAACCACATGTTTAATTAGGGTAAAAATCCTTAACGGTGATTCCACCTTGTCTTGGTTTTTGACAACTCAGGTGTAAAACCAGGGGAATCTTTTTTGAACCCTAGACTTCCGGTACACAGTGATTTTATATTCTAAATGAAATGTCTGAACAACCATTGGATGGATAGCCATACAATTTGGAACAATTATTCTTGACTGCATTCCTGTAAAGTCCTTTCAAATAGGCTTTGTGATGAAGGACTATATGAACATACTCTACTTGAGTTTATCTTAAACTGAACAAGTGTTGATTTACATTTTCGGTGCTTATTAATTTATTGAAAACACTGTATATGCACACAACTTTGCCTTGAGTCCGACTTAAATGATTAGTTGTCCAACAACAAAATCTCAAAGGTCTTGACTCTTCACTTGGACTCGGCCTGACTACTTGAAAGATTTAAGATGCTTCGAAAGTCAAGGGTGGAAGTACTTGGCATGCTCAGGAGTATTTTAAGACAGTTCCTAAAAATCTTTTAAATGTTTTTTTAAGAGAAGCATGTAGAGTGTTTAAATTCAGTGATCAATCCAATAAGAGCTTGGACTTAGGCTTGTGAAGTTTTTTTTCTGTATTGTCTTCTAGGAATTGTTGGTTTTGAAAGAGATTTTTTGGAAACGGTCTTAAAAAATTTCAGTTTTTTTTTAATGCATCAATAAAACTCCAGGTATAAATTGGGCTTCTTGTCTTCAGGCAGAAAAAAAAAGGTTTTTGGAAAGGTCATAGTGGTTTGTATCACCTGTTGGTTTCACTCTGTTCCATTACTGGTGTGTTCCTGTCTGGCCTGGTGTGAAAGAGAGCAGGCGGTCTGATGGGGAAAGCACACCTCTGGAGATCAGCCCAGTCTGCCCCGTCATTAAGGGACTGAAGGGGGCTGGCGTCTGCCTGTTAAATGCATCAACAGATTGCACTTCATGCCCTGTATGTGAGCATTTAATGGTACAAAAAGTTTGTTCACAGCTTTTTTCTCTTCTGGACAGAATTCAAAAATATGTTTTGCAGTGTAAATGATTTTTTAAGGCTCTTTTTCTTGTGTAAAGGCATTTTATTGAAAAATTTGGTTCCTGAGTGGAGCTGCCACAAAATAATGATTCTGTGCTTTTCAATGTCCTACAACCAGTGTTAGCCAGAGGACCCTGGGGGCCTCATGGACCTCTTGCCCAATCTTCCAGCATAGATAAAGTACAGGTGTTCAGTATAAGAAACATTCATTCACAGCCTTTGTGATGGCAACATCAAATAAAGCCTGGAATGAGTAAACATCTTTGAACAGCACTCAGCTGCTGGTTTGTTGCAGCTCTCTCTTTTTCACTGGAAGATCTTCAACTTTGGTAAATATTTTTCCCAAACTTACAGGAACACTGAAAAAAGAAGTCTCAAGCCAACCATCAACATACAGATGCAGTGACCCAGACTTCCTGGACACATATTAAGCTGCATGCCAAAGTCAAAGACACACAGCATTTAAAGGCCAGATTTTAATATTAAATACAAACCAATGGCATCCACTTTGATATTTCTAAAATATTAATGCAAACCTTCTCCTAGTGTAACAAAAATGGTCTCTGGAATCCAAGAAAAATGAAAAATATGAACAAAAAAGAGGTCAGAGAAAAGCTGGTTCCTCCATCTGGAATAGATATGTTGTCCCGAGCTGAGTTGAGATAATACTTGGACTGTGGCTTCAGTTTTCTATAATATTCTGCACATTATGGTCCCAACTGACAACTCAGCACTCAAATCCACTCCCTGAAACATTATTGTGACCTTTTCAGGACGCCATCTGGCAATACGTCCTCAAATATTGTCAACAAATGTTTAAAAAAAGGCGTCAAGGACAGAAAATTTGGTTCAAGAGTGTAGAAAACAAGCTGAATGTGCGCCTGAGTTGATTCAAGGCACGTATCAATTTCAGCAGTTATAACTTTCTTGGAGCCGTAGCAGCAGGGGGTTAAGGCACCACTGATGTGTGCTATATGTTTACACTGAGCCTTGAGGAGGGGCGTTTTAGCACATACTTTTCACTTTCCCCACAGCTAACCCGGCTGCTGCTAGCCACTCGTCTCCGCTCTTTAATTAGCATGCTGCTAATTAGAGACAACGAGCACAGGTCAGAGACCATAAAACGCCACACAATCAGGCAGAAAATCTTTCATGCCTTGAGCCTTCTCCCTCTTCCCTTTTCTTTTTTTTGTTCTCTCCAGCTTATATGATGGATCCCATTTACTCTTTGGCTCAATAGTGGAAAATATAAGTGGGGAAAAGTTGAGCTAGGAAAAGCTCCACAACTACTGCATTTCTGTTCACATGAATGTAAAGCCACTGGAAAACCATAACCACGTCAGCCTTCTAGCTATGTAATATCAGTTATTTGGTGTATAATAGTAAGCATTTAAAAGTAATAAAACAAAGAGTAAGTTCAAAATATTGTCATTTAAGTTTATGCTAGCCTTTCCATTGGGTAGGAATAGACCACTCACTTTAAAAAAAAAAAGAAATTACACAATTAGTTATTGGGCTAATGACTAGCATTAGCCTCTTCTGTAAGTGATTATTAGCAAGGGAGTTCAGCTCCATATAAATAAAGAGCCAGCTTGTACCCAACAGCCATCGTTTAGCATTGCATTCATAGCTACGAGAACAACTAGGGACATCTCAGCTAACACAACATGTGCATGCTAACAGCTAATTATGATATATAGCCTAGAGCAAAGCATTTCAGAAGCTTTTCTAACTAGAACGCCTCAAAACAACTGACTGTGACTTGTGCCATAGCTGTGTATTCTTGATCTATTGAGCCCCAGCAATTTGAAAAATAATGGCCTTGATGGCAAAGTTAGCTGTTTTGAACTTGGTTCTCTGACAGTTGTGAATCTAAAAGGTTTTTTTAATTCCAAGCCAAATTTCAAGAAGTTTAAGAATTTCTGATTCTCTGGAAAGCCATTAAAACCAGAGACTCTTACATAATGACCTCGAAGTATCCATGGGCCATTATTATACTAGTTTTGATGGGATTCAGTGACTTATTTTCTGGGTTTTCTAGAAATATGATCTCCATATTTCTAATAATAACTCACTGGATTTTTAGGTTATTCCTTTGTGTGGTTTTAAAAGTCTTCGCTTGAGTGTTCATGTGAGAAAAAAGGCGACATTGAGCCATTGAGCAAGTTCTCACCTATAGGCTATATAGGAACCCCCATTATTCGTGACACAAAAAAACAAGTCCAACCAACAATAAAATTCCTTGGCTGACCTCTCCACCTTGAGTTGTAATTTGGTATCGAAGCCACACGCTCAGATTGCAGTGTGACATTTTTACCATTGGGATGGTTCTCTCAGTGTCCTCATCTTCTTTTAGCTCCCACAATAAATCACACATGCACACCGCTATGGAAAATGACATTTGGAAACAAACGGTGCATATGAGAATGACTACCACAGCGCATGAGTGTAAGGAATGCTTTCACCACAGGACAAAGGAACGTCTGTTGCTGTAGCCGCTCTTTGTAATTTTTGGACAATTTTATAAGGTCTTTTTTTTGCCCGGTGTGACTGCAGCTGTGGCAGACATCCAGACCAATTGACCACCTCTGACTCCTAGCATCTGTACCACAGAGAACCGTCTCACGACCAGAGATGGTCTAACCGCTCTGGTACAGAGAGGGTCCAACCGCATACATACGAAGCCAGTAAACAAACCAAGAGAAAATAAGTGCTGATATTCCCCAACCTCTTCCAGACACTTCCAGAGGACATGGATGCACACAAAAAACAAATGATGAAGTTGCTTACAAATATCCTCTTCTTTCCTCCATTAGAGCAAAAGTTTACCCCATTAACTACTTCATATAACCTGAATATACTGAACAAAATTAACATGTATTGGGATTTATCAAATGTAAAAAAAGTTTGTCAATCTGTCATGGTGTACAGTGATACCAGTATTTGTATGAATTGCTTCCAGGGAAATCACAGAGTGACAATATCAAACATTGGTGTGATGATAGCAGAGAGTGTAATGTTAGTCAAGCAAGCAAAATGTTTCCACTAATATAAAGGCTAGTTCTTCTTAATCGGACTCATTTAAATGGTACTCTTAGTATTATAAAATACTTAAAGGCATAATGTGCGACATTTTACACATAAATAAAGCAGAAATCCAGTATATCCTCTGAAACTAACTCTGTGAGTCATGACTGTCTACAATGAGTGTGACACCTGAGTCCCTCTGTCTGTGATGCTGTCTGAGACGTATCTACACCGTGTTTACATGGACGGGCCAACAATAAAGTGCAACACACTTTATTGTTGCGATCTAATGGTCTGACCGCGCTTTTTAAAACCTGAATGTAAAGAATTTGTATTATATTATAGCTTTCTAAGTTACACATCACGGAGGTTTAAAATGATTCCTGTAATGTATGCCCTAAAATAACAAATTCATCAAAATCACAGAGATCACAGATCTGGCAAATGGATTTTCTAGAAGCCGCAGATAGTGAATGAAACAAATACATGTGAATTTAATTTTCACTCAACAGCAGGCTCCAAACTTCAAAGGTTTGGTTCTGATTTTTACCTGAAGGGAAAGCATTTTTACGGCTTTTCAGAGATGCAAACGTGACTTTTATAAAAGGTATTTTTACTTGTTGCAAAGGCAAGAATGCAAGGTTAGATAAAGGCTTCTTTTGGATGTTACACATCTGAAAACTCTACTCCAAACATTATTAAGGAAGCACTTCAAAGATGCTCTTAAAACAGATTATTTTATTAAGGTGTGCATGCTCATGTCACCTGTTTTACTCAGCAATAATACTGCCCTGTGGGATTTTTCAGTCTTAATTGTCTATTCATGAAGATTTTTAAAGATTGAATATCAGATCAGTCTTGTGGATATTGTCTCTAACTTTGACAAAATCTAACCTAGCCAGACCTTAAATAGTTCCCTACATATTTTTGATTCATCTATTCAATTGAATCTCAAATAAAAATGTTAAATGTTAAAGCTTTACTGGATTGCAGTGCATGCTAAAGTGTTCATGTTTCTGTGTCCAACCCTTGAGAAATGAAAGGAAATAACACCTAAATGGCATTTCTAACTTTCAATGACTCTTAAATTATGGTATTTTGCTTGCTGTTGTTCCAGCTATATTGAATTCTTTACCCATGAAAATAGTCGACAGGCCTTTTGGGTGGACAATGCTCAGTATTCATGAGTCTACTTGAAACTTCAGAGTGACCAAATTGGTGCTTTTAGAGATGACTCAGGGTTGCTGTTATGAATCACCAAAGCAGGATGTCAGTGCCGCTTCTGAGGGAGTTTCTGTCTACTTCTGAGTGATGGCCTCCACCCTGATTGACCCAAAAACATGATTTAATTAAGAGCACACTGTCACCAATGAAATCCCAGGGTGCCTTCAGGACAGCACATCTATTTTCTTCTCCAGCTAATTCATGAGACGACTCCTACCGCGGGGGTTGTCTCACTTCTGAACTGATTACCAATCACAGAACACGCTCCCCAGGCTCCACTAATGAAAATCTTGCTGAAAGCAAATGAGTACACACATTTAAATGAAGGATCACTTCTTTTTTTATCACTTCAAGTCCTTTGAGAGTGAAAGAGAGGAGAAGTCTGGATATATGTTTGAGAATAAGTCTAGAAAGTTAATCTTAGCACTTCCTCATTCTGTCAGAGAGAATAAAAACACTTTTCAGGTTATACCATACAGATACACTGCCTCTGTGCAGATTTGTTTAAGAACCAGTTGGAACCATTCAGTGTTTGATGATCCCATTTAAAATCCATCAATCAATTATCTATATCACTTATCCCGTTTGGGGTCGCAAGGGAAAGGTGCTTATCCCGGCTGTCATTGGGCAAGAGGCGAGGGTATACCCTGGACAGTTTGACAGTCATCACATTAAATGTATTATTCACACCGAGGGTCAATTTAGAGACACAAATACGTCAAACAAGCCTGATTTTAGACTGTGGGACAAAGCCAAAGTACCCACACATGAACAGGAGGACATGTGATAACTCTAAAAATGAGTTTGCAGATCGCTAATCACTGCACCATCCTTCAGCTGAACAATGGTGGTCGTCATATTGGAAATGCTTTTGATCAATCTAGAAACAGACAAAGAGCTGGAGCTGAGGCAGGCATTTGGCTTCCTGGCAAACAGCTACACTTTGCCCGCCTGTCAGTCAGAACAGGCACTTCCCTAATTGTGCATATAGCTCTTAGCCTTAATATCATCAAAACAGTTAAGTTATACAAAAAATCATCCCCCTACGATGTGTACCAATAAAGACATGAGCTCTTCACACAAAAACCTGAATTTTTGCTATAAAATGGGCACAGTAAAATGGATGTTAATGGGTGGACACTCGAGGAACTACACTTTTTTGCACTTCAGCGTTCACTTAATTTTTTTACGTGGAGATTGCCGCTTGCGTACAACAAGAAAACAGAGACAATCTTATAGGATGTAACATTATGACATCATGGCAAACGTGTAAACCAGTCATTATTAATTCATACAGTATGTCGTGTAGCAATGATGGCATTTATTCAGTCATTAACATACAAGTTCTAACCTTTTTTGTACAAAGACAATGACACATAGGGTTTGATTGTTGCAATTTTGTCCCATAAGATAGTTCAGAGAATGGACCAAGGGATGTTTGATACAAGGGGAGATGTAAAATATAGTCTATTGATAATCATGTCGGTGTATATTGTGAATGGGCAGGGGCTACTGGATGATGTGACTTCTTAAAGGAGGCTTAAAAAAGGTGGTCAAAACTATTTCCAGCATACAGTAGGAGTTTAACACTCATGAATGCTGCCATTGTAACACTATAATTACAATATGTGCTGAATTTGATTCAAAGTGAAGTACAACAACATTAAGAGTGAAAGAGTGCAATGTGAGAAGAAGATTTTTTTTTATTTAAACAACTTTTGAGAGAAGTGCAAAAACCATTCCATCAGGTCCTTAACTTCTTTTGGAACATGTTAATATGTGGACTATTGACATTGGCCCATGACTTGAAACTGCCAGAGAAGAATGGCAGGGTTCTTATTTTACACTATTTTTTCTTCCTCTTTGAAAATACAGGTGAGTCTTATTAAATGGAGCACAACTGGCTACTTAAGAATGTTTGGAAAAGTCTCAAATGGCCGCTATATAATCTATCACTTTTATGGATCTTTCTGTGATTTCATTTTCTTAAAGGAAGAAGAAAGGGACCCACGCGTTCTTCAACTCATGCCGGATCCTTCTGCGACAGTTAAATCGTGATTTTTCTCAGCTTTACTTCAAGAAATTAAACTTCAAAGATAGATTTCATTTGGTGCTTGCTTTAGCTTTATTCACTATCAAAAGAAACTAAAGCCAGATGTGAGATTTTTTCCTTTCTTCCCTATCTGTAACTGTGGATGAAACTCTAAGCCATCATGTCAGGTCAATTCAGAGATTACATCTTAAATCAATCGAGCAGGAAAACATCACTTGATTACAAGCTGCAGCTGAGAGTAACACAGCACCCAAAAGGTGCCACACAGATCAGGAAAGATTAGCCTGAGCTAGGAGATCCGTCACACTGCCTTTGTAGTGAAACCACCCAGCAGAGAAAAACAGAGAGGGGATTTGGATTTACGGGGAATAAAGCCAAGATTTGGTCTTATTTTTAATCATAACAGAGAATCAAAAGCAATTGTCTGGTCTGGTCGGCCATTTGCTTTGAGTTTGGTGTCCTCAGAAAGTCTTTAATACAAAGAGAAGAGGGTTTCAGATACGGGACTGTGTGCTGTGGGTGGGCTAGAGACCTAAGCTTCATGGCTACAGTGAGATAATCTGATTAAAGTTAGCGATTTACTGCTAAATTGATCTCCTCAGCTGTTTTAAACACATTGGGCCAACACAGAAAGAAGTCATGTGTGAAAAAGAAATTGTGACGTAAATATCGCAGGCCCAAAACTGATAAAAACTGAACATTTCTTATAAATTTGAGGATGGGTACAATATACTTTAAAAAAAGATTTTTAACAGTCAAATGTGTTTTTATTAGTCAAGACAGAGAACTTAAAATGATGAGACACAGATGAAACTAATGACATTTACTATCACTTTGTTCCAATACAAAAGTGAGTCATCATGGTCAAACCAGAGCTCTGAACTGGAACACGTAACTCAACTAAAGCCTCTGTCAAAGTAATACTAACACCTGCTGCTGACAGGTCAGAAAGCCCACCATCATTGGTCTATTCATTTGTATAGCATCAACATACTACGTATTTCTTGTATGGAGTTTGTACTGCCCACTAAATGTCACAGTATGATGTTTTTGTAGATAGATTGCAAAAGATGAACTGGGACCAGAAGGTCAATGATTTTTTAAAACTGTGTTTTAGCTTCAAAGTCTTTGTACATTTCAACGAGGTTCAAACATACACTGTAAATATTAATGGTCGAAGCCTAAGCGACGTCACCCATCTGTTTCTGCAGGGGGCTCCGGATGCTAATCGGCAGAAGCCACCATGCTGGAAATCCTGTTTCACCCTAACTTTCATTCAACATAACGCCAGGCTGAGAGCTGGAGCTGAGGCGGATATAAGCCCTATGACAGACTGTAACACTGACCTACCTGTCAATCATGTCAGCTATACGCACCTAACTACGGATAACACGTACGGTATTGTTCATAAAATCAAAACGGAGCAGTTTAAATAAAAAATCACCCCCGTACATTGTGGGCCCATGGTGACAATAACTAATCAGACCTCTTTTGTGGACCAGGCTGTAAACATTTTAATTTCTTAACTGCCTTTTTTTGGCTGTGGTGTGACTTCTGGGGCTCCTGGAGCCAGCCTCAAGCAGACACTCAACTCACTGCAGGATTTTGCACTTCCGCATTGGCTTCATTTATCAAGACCAGAGGTTACCACTTGGGTTCAGAGAGTTAATTCTGCAGTAACTGACTTTTAGGTGACTTGGGAGCAGCAGAAACAATCCAACACAACACTGACATTTTATTCACCATTTTACCTCCATCTACTGAGGAAAATACCTGGCACTTTAGATGAAAGAGACAGGGAATGCAGGGAAAGAGAAAGTTGGGTAGTCATCCATCAAGGGGCGAGACCAGGAGTCAAACCTTTGACCTATGCATCGAGGACTGTAGCCTAAAGGGCCCATGCTCTACCAAGTGAGCTAAACCCCAAGTCACAAACATTTGTAGGCACTCTTAAGGTAGTGTACACTTTTTCTTCAAAAAGAGTGGTTTATAAATAAGTGTTAACTGGTGATGGGAGTGGTTAGACTGAATCCACACGGAGAGATTGCAGGAAGTCCAACCAAGACATGATGGTAAAAATGTCTAAAAACCTCTATAGAGCTGACAACAACAAACAAAGTTCAGGGATAACTCTAACTTGCATGAAGATATTAGTGAGGCCTTTAACTCTACACATCTTAATTGTTCCATTGTTAGTATCTGTGTATGTATGTATGTATTGACAAGTGTCGCTTTAGATATTAATTAAAGCCTATTCAATATACTTTCTGACTTTGAGAGTATTTTAGTGTGTCAAATTTTCCATTACAACCATAGACTGTAGTTTGACTGTAGTTCGTTTAATTTGTCGTCGCCCATCAACTTGTAGGTAACTGTTTTGAAGATGTGACTTTGGCTTTTTGGATCTTTGCTATCTTGATTATTTGAGCCAGTAGTGACCATACTTGAACGAGAGGCTGGATACACATTGCTACACCTCTATCCTGAAAGACAGGGCGCCTTGGAAGTGACTCGTAAATCACAGGCTGCCACCCCAAAAGTATTTCACCCAAAAAAGACCCCAATTAACGAAAGAACAATAAGATTTATTGAACAAGACTTGAAACTAGCAATTAAGACCATAAAGTCATTTGAACAATGTTAACTGAGGTACTACATCATGTGAGGAGTAATGAACCTTACTTTAGAGTCTCCCCCTGCTGGCCATTACAAAAAAAGTGGGTTAAAGGCAGTTGCACATTGGCTTCAGTTTTCAATCCAAGACGTCCACTTTTATTACAGTCTATGGCATTAGCACACTATGTTACTTTGCTTTAATGTTATCTTAGATACAAAAAAGGTGCACTACAAAGACAACAAATTACCTGATAAAGAGAAGTATATGACTTTAAAAGCAGGTTACAAAAACACATAGTTAGTGGAATGATTGGTCTCATGTACTGTTTCAGTTGTTTTTACTTTGTTACTTGCCAGAGTTTGACAGGGTTGTAATGTAGGTGAGTTTCTTCCCTCCAGCTGGTGTCTGAGGCCCAGATTCTGGTCCAGCTGGGGGAGTGTGACAGGGTCCCGGACAGCTCATGTTATCCCTCACTAGTTCCCCCACCCCCTTTTAACGATTCCCATGAGATCTGAGACCGGCCTCATGCTGAGGACCACGGTTTACATGGCCCCCGTTTTTTCTTCTTCTTTTTTTACTCTCATGCAATTTATTTACACTGCAGTCGCCTGGAAACCACCACAACACTCAACAACCCCGCCTCCTCTTATACTCTGTGTCCCTGGTAGTTAACCCCCTTCTTAAAGAAAAAAAACTACATCTGCTGAGGACTGATGTGCACATGTTTTGGGATGTTCAGGTACTATTGGTAGTCCAGGGGTGTGAAATACAGAAATACTCATGTGGTAAGTCTTTAGGGTCATATGGTGGATAATTCAGTAAATTAAGGCTGTGACTCAGAGAAAAAAACTCTACAGACTTGATGAATCAAAGAAAGATAAGTCTGCTTTTACACTGTAAACTCCAAATGTTCTCTGGGAACTTATCAACGTTTCGCTCTTCCGCCTTGTACTCCCTCTCTTGTGCGATGACTGTTTTCTGGAGAAAAAGAGAGAGAGAGGGATCAGAGTCCAATGCCTCCGGTCTGCCATGACATCATCCTTGCAAACATCTGGAACCGCTAGAGCCAGTGTGTATGTGTGTTTGTGCATGTGTGTGTGTATGGGAAGGGGGGAGCTACAGAAGAATGGGGGGCTGGTGACACATCAGCAGTATGGAAAGAGAGCGAATGAAAGGAGAGGAAAAAGGACTGTTTATCTGTGGAACACAGAAAAAGATATGTTCAAGCAATTAGTACAAACGATTTTTCTGCGCAAAATGAATAATGAGCAGATGCACAGAAACAGGGTCACGGCTGTTGGAAAATAAAAGTGCATGATGTTCCTCCTGATAGAATACTTTGGAGAGCATCAAAATGTAATTTATTTCCAAGCTGATACATTTTGCTTAAGATTTGCCCACAATTCTAGTAACCAAAAAGTGACACAATTAGAATTACTAGTTACATTTGACATTCATGTGTTTGTGTGTTGAAGCTTACTTTTCATCTGTTGCATTTCTGGCTTCTGGAAATTCGAGATAAAGCAAAAGAATATAAGATTTGGCCCAGTCATGATTTTGCTTCTCATTCTCACCACAAGGGGGAGACAAGTTCCCTTTTGTGTTGGGTGAACTAAAATCATGTAAGTGACTGCCTGTCAAAATCATGAGAACTGGAGACGTTTATGGCTGTTATAAAAGTCCAAAATAAGAGGAAGATAATCTTAATCAGGCGCCATGATTTATGTTATTTCCACTTAGAGTATATTCATTGGAACATATTTGTTTGCTAAAGCCGAATACAAAGGGAGTAGCCCAGTGTAACAATATCCTTAAGATCCACTTCACATTCATGCAGAGCCTTTACGATGGGAAGTGCTGAAAGAAGGAAGTAGAAGGAAGAGAAGGCGATGGTCGATGAAAGGATGTGGAGACAAGCTGCCTGCCAGATGTTTGTTCCAGTCCTGCAACATTCTTGCAAACAAAATTTCAACCTAAGTCACTGAAACTGACTCAAAACTACCAAGTTATCTTCTACCCCATCAAAGCACCCCATTTTTCGTCTTCTTTTCTTGTTTTTATTTGATATATTTTTTGCTCCGTCATAGAAGGAGGAGAGAGAGCTTACAGTAAGTAGAAAAAGTTAAGTTGATGTGTGAGGAGAGCAAAGCAGCAAGTTGTAGAGGGTCGTCCAAATATGTGACGCAAGAGAACATGACATGAAAGGTCAGAGAAATAGGGGGGGAAAGAAAAAGGAGGAGGGGAGAGAATGTTGGATTTACAGTAGTCTCCAGAGCCCAAGTGTGTTGTACATTTAGGAGATGATTTAGGACATTTGTTCACTTAGAGAAGGAGAAGCCTGACCCACTGCTGCAGCCAGAAGAACATGTAATGTCGTTGTCTCCAGCAGGGCCTTCGGAGCACAGCGGACCACAGCTGAGCTGTTGCTCTCCAGAACCCTGATCCTTAACTCAGCTGGAGTTGGGATGCCACTGTCATGCCACATATCCAGTTTATCTCTCCTTCTCCTCCCTCCTCCTCTTCTTCTCCTCCCTCCTCCTCTTCTTCTCCTCTCTCCTCCTCTTTCCTGTCTCATTTGGGGTATCAGCTCATGGCTAAACTGACCATCATTACAAACGTTTTTTCCATGACCAATTTCTACCCCACTCCATCATGAAACTCTTCAGGAGGAAGGGGGGCACAGGAAAGAGGCTGAGGTAGTTTAAAAAAAAAGGGGGGGGGGGGGGGTTGTGGTGAACAAACTTCCACCCCCCTACAACAGTCAGGACAAGGCTTCTACCCCCCCTTGTTGGGTTATCCTTCCTTTAGTCTGGAAAAGTGGAAAAAGGTCTGACTCATAGGGTGATAAATTCCTTTCCTATGTTGGAGGATTCCCCAAGGAAACCATTACTAGCACAAGTTAGCAAGTTGCCAGAGATTGGCAACTTACAACAAAATAAAACCTGGCTTTAACCTGCAACAAAATAATCAGCAGATCTAACCAGAAAATGTTTTTGCTTTTGATAGTTTAAGCATGTTTTTTACTCTGTAGTTCTGGTGCCCCAAGGAAATTGTTTGATTTGGCTCTTACACGTGGAATCATGCCTTTTCTGTATCTCCTGTTTGAGATTTGAAAATCGGCTCATATTTTCCATGTTTTGGGATGTTATTCTTGTTGATTTATCGCTCTTCAGTCAGTGTTGTAGGCTTTAAAACACTTGTGTCAGAGCTTGGCTTCTGCAGAGGCTTTACACAGTTGTGTGTGTCATAAGAGACCCAGGCAAGATTGTTCATGTTACTTGGCTCGGTTTGAAGGAGTGCAAGATGTTGATGGCAAATTGACTGGCATTGATAGATACACTTTGCATTATTTATGCACAGTATGATGAGTTTCCTTTTATAATTGACCTTTTTTTATCTTTGAACAAACAATAACTTGAACATGACAGCGGTTCATCCATCCAAAAAATGACTGTCCAATGGCAGGCGAATGATACACACAGCTGGGAGTTTATAAATCATGCCTGAGAGTATCAGCAAAGGCAGAGGAACAGAATAATCCCCAGCTGCAGTTTTTAAGTCAGTCCTGCCTTCATCTATCCTCACATCATGGTATTATAGACCAACAAGCTGTTTTGAATCAAACAACACCATCCTCACATTGCCTATGCCTTTCTGCTATTTCCTGCAATATTCCACTCCTTCATTTAATTGGGAGGAGGGGGGGGGGGCTATGAGTTGTAAAAACTCCCTGTTTTTGTTGACTGAGTTAGTAAATGTGCAGAAACTGTCTGGTTTTGAATGTTGAGTAATACCCAGATTTAATACTGGAAGAGGGGGGTCTTCTAAAACTCATGAGGTGAGGCAATCGGGTTTCAAGAAAATCTTGGTGTTCATCTGTAAAGAAGAACCATCAAAACCTTTTATTGATTCATGCAAACTAGGTTCATAGTCTTTGTCAATAGAAGTCGTAAAAATGTAATCCTCAAGTATCAATAAACTCATTTTACCACATATAAAATATCTTCATCCATGGCTGTCGTAATGTCATTTTTTAAAGACTTATTGGGCTTTTTGCCTTTATTTCATTGGATAGTTATAGAGAGACAGGAAATGGGTGTAATTTAGAGTGGGGGCTGACATGCACCAACGACTGTCAGGACTGGGAGTTGATCCTTCGACCAGTGCAACATGGACCGTGACCTTTGTGCATGAGGGACCCACTCTACCAACTGAGTTTAAACGGTGGTCCATGACTGTCTCATTTTGACAGTGAGTGAAACTTACTTTTGTTCTTCCAGACCTGTTAAAACTATGATCAAACCGAAGAGGACATATTTCATGTACAGTTACATCCTTAAATCCCAAGGACACTTTTCAGTTGTGAAATAAACTCAAAAAGGCTTGTTGACAGCGTCAAAGTACCTCTACTGGGAAGGGATCACCATAAATGAAATATAAATAAATTGAAAGTAGAGAATGAAAGCACAACGTGGGTGGTAAAAAGCTCCAACAAGACTAGTTTCCTGAATCAGACTCTTCCAAAAATAGCTCCCTCTTTACAACAGTATTATTGTACTTTTTTAAAATGTCTGATAAAAAAAAAAATCCAGACAGCCTCTGTTCTTAAACAAAGATGAGTTTCTTGGTCTCTCTGCGCTGCCATTGTCTAAGACAATGTCAGTTGTAAAAGTCAGTGACCATAAAGTTTTGAAACTCTGTAGACACTCCAGACTATATCGGTTTTGAATCCTGGTACTTAAACATGGTCAAAGTGTTCCATGGTTTTCATTATAAGTATATCAAATCGGGAACTTAATTCAATTTGGGAGAAGGATGAAAACAGCAGTATTCTTGGTTTCCGGGACTAGAATGGGAATGGTCTGTTATCTGGTTAACCACATAAAGTTATTGTTGATGCCGATCACTATTGTGTTTATAAAATAGGCAAACACTGATGTTCAAATATCTTCGACTTTTGACTGCAGAAGAACAAACCTTAACTGGGCCTTCATGGTGAACGTATTGGTTAAAACTTAGACAAGAGATCATGGTTGAGGTTAAAAACATTACATTTGCAGCATGAACTTCAACTATGAGCGTTACATACAGTATGTGATGTTACTCTTATAACTCATTCAACATTGACAATTGGGTTCAAACTGGACTCCAACCCCAGTTTCCTTACCCAAAGTCCTGCATTTGTTTGACCAATCAGTCACCTTCTCCTTTTGTTCCTGTATACTTGTTTTGGTCACTCGAGGTTGTACCATAAAAATAAATATAAAATACGCTGCTGCACAATTGACCTATTTGATAAAGACAGTCACATTTGTTGTCATGGTTATTGATCTAAGTTACTGCTGTAGACTTGGATGTCATCAGCGTAACATATGAGCTTGACATCAGTATAGAACATTTCTGCAGGGAAAGTTTTTAGATAGTTAATGGAGGCATTGTGTATAATACACCAAGGTAAGTTTTTCTCATGAAAAATGTTCTGTAAAATACTTTTAGTCACACAGAAACGTCTCCAAAAAAGAACTGTCGGAAAGATTAAAGCACAATTCACTTTGTGATTCCAAAGACTGTGAGTGTTCGTAACAAATACTGCTCAGATAAAGGATGATCTGAAGTCAAGAAGAACTGGACATAAAATGGTTAAAAGTGGAGTATTATTCTATGGAAAGATATGATTGCAATGAAACAAGTAGACCATTCACTGAGAGATAATCAATTACTGTATCGACTTGCAATGACTTCAGAAATATAGGGAAAATGTGATCACATCCTTGATTGCAAAAGATACCAGGATCAATCAGTGGTTAAATATGTTTTCCTTTAGACATGTGTTTTCCTCTCCCTCTCTCAGTGCCTGAGAGAGGGAGAGGGGTTTGTCCTTAAAGATGACATTATTGGATTTTGGCAGGCAATTGTGAATTAATGTTAAGGGGTCAGTCATCAAACCACGATAACTTTAACTCTCTGTCTCCATCATTACTGATGATCATCAGATGGTTTTGTGAATCCTCATTGTAAACTGTGTGGAACAGATTCAAAGTTCTTGTCAATGTTATGAATACTCTTCATCTAATGAAGTTAACTTATCCATTCAATCTTTTTTTATTAAAAAATGCAGTTCATGAAAGCTGAGTGAAGTGTTTGATAGACGATGTTTTTCATGCTCTTTGTTTTAGACACAACAATAACTACTGTTTATTGCCCTCTTTTATAAAGCGGCATGTGTAAACCAACAAATGTGTGGTTGGAACAAAGAATCTGCAGTCAGCCAACGTTTTATTAAATGACCCATCTCCTGTGTTTCAGCAGCCTTTGTTTTTCTTTCCTTTACCTTCTCCTCTGCAGATCTGCGGGACCTCTCAGCTCAGAGACGTTTATCCTATGTTGTTGTGCCACTTTTGTTCAGGCTCTTCTTTTTGGTTTGAACTCTTTTGAAAATAAACAAAAGTAGGGTACACCTACTGTTAAAAGACGACTACTGTTTAAGGTTTCTCATCGTCCTACAATCACAAGTCTCTTGTGTAAGTTTAAACAGTTGGATGCATGTCACTCAACTTGTACGTGTTATTTCAGCAAATGGTGAAGTGAGTTTGAGTGGTTCTATGTCTGAGTGTACATTCTAGGAGCAGGAGATGATGTCGAGAGAAACAAGCCGCTGGATTCTCTGTGACTGAGACAAAAGGCAGAGAGGGGAACTCAATGCTTTCTCATTACCTGCCTATTTCAGTAAATGCTTGTCAAACACCCCTTTACTTTACCCCCATTTGACAGCATGTACCCCAAAAACAAATGACCTCACCCTCTCCCCCTTCTACCATACTTCTCTCAGTTTTAGGCTGTGAGCATGAAGCTATAGGTTTAGGTTACCTAAGCTATAAGCTAAGAGATCTAAACCACACTATCCCTGACCTTAACCCACCAATCACACCATCTTCACCCCCTTTTTGGACGTTCATGCCCCACAGCTTTTACTCTTGCCTCCTTAAATTCTGTAAAAAAAACTAACGTCCCCTTGACTCATCTTGTTCTTGACCAAAGTGAGTTTTTTTCCCTCGCAAAGCTCCCTGAGGATGATCAGCTCCTCCAGGGTCATATATCCATTTTCTGAAATGTTTTGATATTACCTCATCTTGTTGCCACATCATCCAAAAATGAATCCAAACCATGTCATGACAATGAAAAATGGACCGCAGAACAAGAGACTGGATACTTTCTTCCATTCCCACAAAATTTAGTCTAGATTTTATAGTTGCTTCTAAGCGGCCGCTGTTGGATCGCCCCTCATAAGGATTAGTCAGTGTCTGTGCTTGATTCCATATTGGTGATTACTGTGGTTGATTGCCTATTACAACCCACAATGAGGAAAATGTCTCTCTAAGTACCCAATGACTCACTCCTTTAGCACTTCACTTCGGATGTGTAGTATAGTACGTCTTTATTCGTGTCACGTGATTTCTCTAATTGAGATGTTTTGCCAGTTACGTGTGTGTAAACTCAGAGATATCCTGCTTCTAATAAAGTAAACAAGCTTGTAGAGCAGACTCTACAACACTTCTGTCAAAGACGGTCAACACTATCCAGATCTTGTCCTAATGATTGCTCAGCTGTTAGGATTTGTCTGCATGTGTTTTTATTTGCGCACGTGTTTGAGTGGCAGAAACAGAGATGGAGACGTGTTCTAGAAAGGCCGGCATTTATTGTAATCTGATGTGCCTTCATCATCTTCTCCCCCGTCCTCAGTCTTTCCACTCTGACCACATCTATCTCATCCACCCACTCATCTTTATCCTGTGTCTTGTGTTTTAGCTGGCAGACATAAATCAAGTGTCTGGAATGGAAACACTCACGTTTCTGGTGCTCCACATGTGTTTATAGTTAAAGTCTTTTCCTCTTTTTCTTTTACTCATTCGCAAAAAGAGCACCTGAAAAATACAGGCCAGGGAAACGCTGGAAAGTGTGATTCAACTGAAAATGTCTGCACCCCCACCACATCTGAGGCTCCTTCTCCTCAGATCAGTGTATAAACCAGGGGAGAGGGAGAGAGAGAGGAGGAGGAGAGGAGGTACAGTTCTGCTTCTTGACCCGCGAGGCCGACAGAGGTGGAAAGAATTTGCTGTCCAGCCGGTGAACACGTTAACATAGAAAGAGGGGAAAAAACTTCCTACAAGCAGCTTTCCCACCATCTCACCCCCCCACCAGACATTTACACTTACAGAGAAGGAGGAAGGGGGAATGGAGGAGGAGTAAAGCAGATGGGGAGGAAGGGAACAAAAATGCTAACTGCAGAGGAATGGAAAAGGTATTATCAGTAAACGGCAAAAAAAATTAAAGCAAAGGGGATAAAGAAAGTGGGTGGCCCGAAAAAGAAAGAAAAAAAAGTAAAAGATGCATTTTAACCTAGATTTTTAGACAAAAGAGAAACAGCGTTTGTTTCAGTGCAGTAATATGGCAGCCAGGTGGCCTGAGTCATCTCATTGCTGACTCAACAAACAAAACTGGGGTAAATCTTTTCAGGAAACATTTTGGGAAATTTGGCTATTCACTTTGTATCCAAGAGCTAGATGAGAAGATTGACGCCAGAGAAACATTTTTCCACCGTGTAAAGTTAGCTTAGCAGAGAGTCAGTTAGCTTGGCCTGGAAACAAGGAAAGAAACTAACCTGTGCTTCTTTTGACAGAACAGATCTAGTTTAGCAGGCAATTGTGTTTTAAATCAATATCTGTAGCTAAATTGAAGCTAAGCTAGATGCTATATGTGTCAGATATACAGACCCACAGAGTTTGGTAGATTAACTCTTCTATATTAATTGTTGATTTGGGCAGCCCTATTAAAGTCGACAACTCTACAACTCTAAAGGGTAAACAAGAAGCTAGTGTTGTAATATTACAGATCGGCCTTTGTCTCAAGACCACTTTTTGAAGGTCTCGAAATCGAAAGCACTCAAACACTTTTAAATCAAGACCAGTAAAGATCACCACTGATAGGCTATTTTCCACATGAATACTGTGATTAAGACTAGATTCTATGATTGACTTTTTATCTCCATTTTTTTTTGATTAACCAATCACAGCTTCTGAAAAAAAGTGTCATACCTAGCAACAGGGTCAACCACGCCTCCTCACTAAGATAAAAGTTTCTGTCCATTCCTTGCTCAGAGGTGCTCTGAGAATGTTCCTATATCACTCCTAGGCAAAGACTCCTTGCTAGGAATGTTTAAGCTAAGTTAGGAGCTCTCTGAGAGGATTCTCAGAATGTTTGTGAACACATGTCCAGGACATCAGGATGGGCTGCTTGTGAAGCTGCTGTTATCTTATTTTATAAGGTGTTTTTAGCTTAAGATTCCCTCTTTGTTAATTGTAAAAACAATGTTTACTGGGAGCTAAATGTCCACAGCTGTCTCCTCCTATCAATAAAAAGACATGCAAATCAACACTGATGAAAAAGAGGGCGCTTGCTGGCCAAAATCCTTAATCAGGACAAATTACGTCAAAAGCAATCATCCGAGCCTGGTACAGTCAGTAGGCTATATTTGTTGTCTTAGTTACACTAATTGTGTATACTGTCGAAATATTTGGTTGTTTCTGAAATGTCCACACTCATACAGCTACTTTGCATTAAAAATTGAAGTTGAAATGTACTGTAGTAATCAGTGTAATATTTTAAAGACACTTTTAAACCGCAAGTTTTTGGTCTGCATACTAACTGAAGTTCCATGTCTTTATCGCAATAAAGAAACATTGAGAGCTATCATCTGGCTCCGTGATGTGTTTTTAATAGTCTCTGGACAGTAATGAAGTTTTGAAGTAATATGGAATAGAGAAATAAAGATGACCAGGCTTTGTACACAGACAAACCTTGTTAGATGGATCATTACATTTGCACATTTGCAAATTCAAAGACAGCTTATAAGCATCATTACTTCTTTAAATGATTTTCACGCTAACAGTGGATGCTTGAAACTGCAGTTAACCTGCAATACAGCAGGATTTACAGAAATGTTAGCTGTGATATAATTCATACATTACAGTACATGGACTAAAACATGCAAAGTAACTTTTTTGCCTGCTTTAAATACATTAACATAAAGCCTACAAATAGTAGATTTTGATTCTGTTGGTTCTGCACCCAATTCTTTTTTTAAACCTAGATTTTTTTATAAAGTATGCTGATGCAAAAGTGCATGCACAGATAATGTGGATTCTTCAAAAATAAATTTCAGATTTATTGCTAGCTAAAAACTTGTGTGGGTTGGAGGAAGCCCTCTGCAGAGAGAACTTCAGGGGCCTCTAGAAGATGGAAAAACATCTGCCTGCCAATACTTTAAAAAAGTTCACTAGGGCTTTAAAATGTCAGCTCCAAGGACTTGGGACATTTCTGCTGGAAAGATACATTTTTAAATACAATCCTGCAATTCTGTTTAATATATCTGAAAGACTGGCTTTTCAGAAAGTGAGAATATTGTGATGTCTCTTTAGAAGAAGAAGCAAAAGCAAAGCAATGTTAAACTAAAACCCAGAAACAAACAATCTGAATGGTGAAATGTTGACAGCCCTGATGTTTCCTGTTGTTTCACTAAACAACAGGCCCACCCAGCCAGCGGGGTGTGTTGTGTGTGTGTGTCTGCTGTCACATATGTAGGTGTCAGGCCTCCTCTGGGGGTCTCTTTCCCTCATAGAGGCAGTTTACAGGGAACAGACCTTCACCTGTCTGTAACCAATGGTCAGCCTCCATATCCCGGAGAGGAGACCCTGCTCGAGTTCCACACAGAGACAACTTCCTACCAGGAGGGAAGTTTGTCGTGATTTGGGGTGACCTCCCAAGAGTGTTGGTATTCTATGTGTCAGCTATGGGTCCCTCTGGAGAGACGGTGTAAATCAGAGGCAGAGAGTCGGACGCCTGGGGGAGAACCAGGGAGGGGTCAGAGGGGCCCAGCCTCACCAGAATATGGCTTCCTCCATGACTCAACTGCAAAGCATCTCTTTCCAGGCAGAACATCCACGTCAGCACTCTCCCACAAGCCCATTGGGTCTGCTAATTACAGCGGGACCTCTAAGATTACTTATCTGCAGTCAATCTAGTGCATATAAAATGAAATTTCTAATCCTGTGTTGTTTCTTTGTATTTTCCTTTATAGGTATAAAAGAGGTGTACCTATTTGCTTATGATACTTTCTCTTTTCTGGAGTGTGTCAGAGCATAATTTGAGTTGGCATGAGGTTACACATGACTGTTCCTGGAAGTGTTGATGGCTAAGGGGAGAGGGTCCTGATGTCTTTAGCAGACCGTGAGTTTTGTAAACAGGGCCTTTCAGCCCCCTGACCTGCTCAGGAACGCACCCATGACCGGCTTCCTGTCCTCCTGTGGGACCCTCTACAATAACTATCCCAATTTCGTATAACCAGTAAGAAAAATGATGGCACATTTTGTTGATTATGTGTGAATTTACATGTCTGGATGCCTGTCTTGGCAGAGATATCTATTTGTGTTTGTGTCTCACACAAATACTTGTGAATTATAGGCAGAGCTATCTCAAAACAAAAAATACATGTGTGTCAGGTACCTTAAGGTTGTGAAATGCAGTCCAGTTTGAGTAGCAGATTCTTGAGTTTGAAGGCTGCCAACTGAACAGCGGTTTCTAATAATCTTACACATATTTGACTGGCCATAAAATGCTGCAATCCAGCAAAAAAAAAGGAGCGCAGTTCAACTTTGTTTCCAGATCACCCCGCATTACTTTGCTGGAGTCCTCTTTGTTGGCACTCCTGCTGCATCGAAGGGCAGAGTCTCAGCGTAATAAATTAGAGGTCTGCGTTTTTTTCATCCCGGGCTACAGACACATTGACATAGCATGTAATGAGTTAAACCTTCATAACTGATATGATGCTTTGTTTCCTAGAATGATAAGCCTTAAAGGTCACCTATATTATTCCTTTTCAACAATCTTAAATAAGTCTCAAAGGTCCCCAATATATTGTACACGTCTTTGAAGTTCCTTGCATAAAATCCACTCTGATCCTGTATTTTATCATGCCCATTAACTCCTCTATTTCAGCCCTACTCAGAACAGGCTGTTTCTGTGTCTATAGCGTTAAATGCAAATTAGCTGCGTCTGAACACTCCCCTCTCTGGAAAGGGATGTGGCTTGGGATTTCTCACACCATGCCTTATTGTTTAAGGAGGAAAGGTGGACGCAGAGGGCAGAACAAACACCTACCTGTGGGATTGTCACCCACCTGGGGGAGGGCCTTCTTCCCTTTGTGATGTCATGAAGGGAAAACAGCCTTTTAGTGAACACATTTTCTTAAAAAGTAGAACAGGCAAAAGATGGAAAGGATGGACTTGTCTTATAAATGAGGGGTTTGTAGACAGTCAACACATTTAAGTGTTACATAAGTGATATAAAGCATGTCGTCAACAGCATACCTGTCTATCAGTCTATCATCCTGCAGTGACCGGGGAAAGTTTTCAACTACATGTATCCCTAACCAGATGTTACCTCTAAAGGACAATTTTGTAGAGGGTCAACCAGAGAGGTAGAGAAAGAATACATGCTACATTTCTCATGCTTGAGAGTGAGTTTTAAACGAAACAAATTTAAACCATCCGTGAGGAGAGAATCCCATTTGACAGGATCTACTCAATGTATCCTCAATAAAAGATCTTCAAACTTCCCCTTTCTGTAAAATAGATTCTTAGCCCATGGATTTCATGAGAAAACGCTAATGGTGTTGTATTTTTCGGCTTTATGGCTTGTTGTAAAAAGGCAGCTGAAGTTGAGGCTCATTAAGTGGTGCTAAAGACCATGTCCTGGAGCTTGGGAGAATTTCAGAGTGAGTGCAAAACACGCCTGCGAGAAAACCAACAACACACAATACAAATGTTGAAGAAATGTTACCGCAAGATGCCTATCACTTTACGTCAGAGGTGCCAAGTGGAGTAAGTTAGGAACAAAACTGCACTTCAGATTTTTTTCAATGTTTGCCAGGATTCTAAATGATCTAACTGAAAACATTTGTGCTTTTGCCATGCACTGGTACAACTTCCAGTTTAGTCATGTATTTTATTGAAAGGTTGCATGTGACTTCCATCACTGGATTTTTAATGGAAGAGACCCAAGTTGCTGAATCATGGAAGAAACTTTATTGCAGGGTAATCGTAACCCCTCAAGAGAGTTTCCCACTAAGTACAGGATGGTTAGCAGCGAAAACCTCAGTTTTCTAAAGCTTACAAACTTAAGGTAACATGCACTTCTGTCAGCAGTTTATGAAAAGTAAGTAAAGTTTATCCAAAGAGGTCATTTTGATCGGAACCTGACACCTTTTCGGGGGGGCTGAACTGCATCATGAAAGCGACACCATATTCTTCAGTATAATGCACAAGGTTGGGTGCAGGGAGCAGAGAAAGGTGGGAACAGTGAGGCGAGGCTAAAAGGAAAACCTGACCCTTGGAGACCTGCTGTGCTCTTTTTTGACCTGAGGCTTTGCTAGAGCAGGACGAGCTGGAACAGGGATAGGCACAGGAATCCAAACATCCACCTCAGCTCAGACAGAGTAAGAGAAAGAGAGAGTCCTTATACATAATGATGCATATTACCACAAGGCTGAAACGTGAAGACACTTTCACACAACTTTTTTTAAGCTGTGGTCAGACCCACCTAAAGAGAAAAGTGCTTCGCAGGGCCAGCATTTCCATAAGTCATCTTTAATTTGATATCACCTGACACCTAAATTGGCCGTCACCTACCAAAAGCTGTGGCTCAAAACAAAACAGGCAGCATCCCGGCCACATTCATCCACTCTGACCGCTGACTCAGAACAGTGTTAGAGATGAGCATCCACCAGAGCATGATTTAGAGTCTTGTTTGACTCCAGGAGCTAAAAGCATTGAAGCCTCAACCTCACACGGCGGCGGTGCTCCCCTGTCATTTGCTAAATATGAAAGATATCTGTAAATAGATGCAGTGTTGTTGTTGTTGGTGATCAATCATAGAAAATACTTTCCAAATCCAACATTGTGCCCCCCCCCCCCCATACACACACCCCCAAACACAACTCACACACACATAACGCAACAATTACTCAATAGCACTCGATAGTAACATTGAACAAAACACTTCCTTTGTAAAAACCTGCACACTTAGAAATGGAGCAGACTGAATACAGAAGTACTTCAGCAAAAAGATAATGAATCATGAGCTATCTACGCCAAGTCTTTCAGAAAACAAACTTGCATTATTTATTTTTGATTTTAAATGTTCCAAAACCATGATCTGGATCCTTTGTGTGGCTCATTTTCTGCCAATGGCTTTTAAGAAACAGCTCAAGTGTGTGTTTACTTTTTCTACCCAAAGGAGCTCAGCCTGCCAGCTTCTGTCAAACAAACTCAGAAACAAAAACTGCAGCAGCTGAGAGAAAAGGAGTATTTCTAACATTGAGCCTTTTTCTTTGTCTTCTAATAATAATAATAATAAAAAACTAGACTGAAAAAAAAGGGATGTTCTGACTCATAATCTCACTTCATGAAAGCACTCAAAGCTTCCCAGAGGACATTCTGCAAAGTGTCTGCCATTCATATACTTTTTTAAAGCATCATTGATGTGGGAATCTCTCTGATTACCACCACACTTCACTTGATTGAGAGGAAGTCTTGAGAAAATAATGACCTTCTCTTGTAAAACGCTGCTGTTTACATTCCCCCATGGAACGAGCCGAGGGCCTGTCTGTTTCTCGTCCCCAGGACCGGAGTCATCCTCCTTTTTTTCATTTTTTAGTAAACACCCACCCAAGAAAAGTATACACTCGCTAGACAAAAATGAGCCACCATGTAGCTATGTCAGACACAGATGTGACAGGCAGCACTCTCACTGATTGAATGTCTCTCTGTCTCCTTATGTGTGTATGTGCTAATTGTCCAGCCTGATTGTTCATACAGGTTTTCTCCCTGTTTTTTCCTTGGAGTCACAGTTAGAAAACACTTCATCCTGATTGGTTTAAACCATGCTGACAGTAGGATATTGGATCACGGTCACAGCAAATGACAATTCTGTCGTCCAAGACCAAAATGGAAGCATAAACAACCTCCAGGATGGGTTACAGAACGACAAAAGGGAGGGAGAATAAGAGGTGACAGAAGTTGGGAGGAGGTATCTAGAAGGAAGGGGTTATAAAGTAGGGGAAAAGAAAGGAGGGGAGAGTTAAGAAGAGAAAAAGAAAGGAGGGAGTGGAGGGAGGAGAAAAAGTGATGGAAAGAGAAAACGTGGGAGCTGTGAGAACGTGAGGCAGACGGAGCAGAGAGTGATGCAAAAGGGAGGGATGGAATTTGCACAAAAGTGGGAGCCAAGGCAAATGTGCAGCTGTCAAGGAGTTTTTGTTCGCTTTAAAAACATCTTTCAGTCTTTGTGTGACTTCTTTCAATACAAAAGGGAAAGGTCGAAAATCTACCATAAAGCTAGAAGAAAGAGCAAAAAAGAAGAAAGCTTTACTTACTAAATAGGAAAAGACCTGGACAGATTTAGAGAGGCCAGAAGAAATGAGAAACAGAAAAGCAAATTGGAGACCAGAGAGTTTGGTTACATATGGAACATGTGGGAGGGAAAAGTGTGCACCAAGTCAAAAGTGAAAAGAAAAACAGCAGAGAACAAACCAAAGAAAAACAGGAAGAAAAAAGGAGAGGAGGAGGAGAATTAATAGTATTTTTTCAGTGCACCATGAATCCCTCAGCCTCCCTGTGGACCCAGGGCCTGTGCACATGTCAGCACACAACTGCGCATATGTTTCTACTATTACATGATAGGCTGTGGAGAAAATATAGGAAAACCGTATCTGTGTGTGCATTGGGAGGGGGCAGATAGAAGAGAAGGGGGTGGAGTGAAACCGACAAAGCTGACGATGAGCTCCACCTTCATCTAGTGTATCTATTCGCCTGAAGGTTTCCAGCAGCACCGCATGGTCCCACCTCCTCTATCTCTCTCAGTATTGCCTTTTCTCTCTCTTACTGAACAATGACAGTTTAACCTCAGATTGAGACAGACACATCAACAACATTATCTCTCTTTTCCTGTTTTAGATCATGACTGCTGTCTTCCACCTTCCCGGTCTTCAACATTCAGTCCAAGGATAAATATCTAATTTGAGCATTTCAGGAAAATGTGGCTGTAGTTATCACCTCACATGTCACTGAGCTGAAGTCACTCACACATCATTTCACTTAAACAGCATGATCCTGGAGTGAGGAAAGCATGGTGATGTCATGCCTTTTAAGACTGTCTGGTATGTGGCTGCTGTGTCATCTGCATGGTGGTCACATGCTGCTGATTTTTGGCTGAGGGTTGCTACAGTTAGCCAGGTTTTGGTAGAACAAAGTAAAGGGGCTCACCAAAGTGTGCTGTGATGTCATCCTATGAGGTCATTTATGATCTTATGGGATGGTTTGACACTTGTGTTATGAGTTTTCCTGGTGAACCAGTGGATGTAACACGTGCATAATATTCCCTTATTGCTAGCTTGGGGGCTTTGATTCCAGCTAATGCCAAAGTGGCATTTCTATTTCACCTTGTTACCGTCTTTACTGTTATACTATGGAAGATAATGTTTAGTTTAAGCATTCTTAAGAAGGCTGTAAGCTTTATTTTGTCCCTTTCAACGCACAGTATTAAGCTCCTGCAGTGTCTTCCTGTAGCTGCAGTGATGGATCATTTCATTCAAAAAAGTCAAAAGCAACATGCACCTTGTTACATTAAGCAATCATCAACCATTGTATCACTCCTTGAGCTGTTTTTATTTACTTTTTCGATCTGGAGCAAGTTCCTTTTTCATGTGGTTAAGTTAAAGTTGAAACTTTCGATCTACCTGAAGTTCATTATTTTATTTTAAAAAAAAGCAGATTTTTAACCAAACAAGAAGTAAAGTACGTTTAAAACAGTACAAATTACAAAATAAAAGCACAACAAAGACAGTTCTGAAATTCGAAATAACGGAATGTCAAACATACGATTAAAAATGTGATCAATCACAATTAACTATTAAAATTCAGCAATTAATCACTATTACAAAATAGTTTTACACCCCTAATTAAAATTTAAATCTTTGCAAATGTATAACTTTGATATTTTGTGCATCTGTTGTACCATCAGAAAAGAGTCAGTCGATAACTCCATATACTTTTTTTTAATGCAAGTTAGAATATGCAAAAGTATCTATTCAAAGATAGCTAACTCTTGTAACATTAGCCGCCATGCTAGATCAGACCAGACCAGCATTAGCAGCTATAATCCTGAGATTGTATGGAGGAAGGGGGTATTTTAATGGTTAATGATCATTTGTGAGAAGATACATTTCTGCTCCCCTAATTACTTTAGAGCAATAAATCAACTTCAACTTGTTAATTATGCTTTCTGTTTGCCTTTTAACTGCAGAAAAATGCTGTGATGACAACACACAAATGTTTTACCCTTCCAAGTTGAATCGACAGTTTGTTTACATATGCAATATATTACCAACACTTTGTCTTGTTTTTGGCTAGCTGAGTAACAGAAGCCTGTTACTTACTGCTTGGTGTTGCTGAAAGTAATGCTACCAGAGCAGAAGAAGTCTAAAAAAGTAACGTTGTGGGTCAAAAACAAAAAGAAATTAAAGGAAAGATGCTTGAATACTACATAAAGTTAAGTCACTGTTCCTAAGCTGATGTCATGTTATTTTACTCTCTAATCTCAAATTGTCTTTTTGTTTGTGAAGGTAACGGGTATAAGTCATTAGCAGCTGCTAATCTTTAAACTGGGAATGTAAATCCTTTACATGCTTTAATGTTTGAAGACCCTAGAGGCATATGAGAGGAAAGACTTTGTTACATCCCCTCGTAGCAGATGGGCTTGTCAAACAAACTGTGTGTGGCACTGAATGTGTTTCTGGAGAAACAAAAGGTCAAGAGAGAGCGAGAGAGAGAGAGAGAGAGAGAGAGAGAGAGAGAGAGAGAGAGAGAGAGAGAGAGAGAGAGAGAGAGAGAGAGAGAGAGAGATTCAACAAATAAATAGTTCAAATTGTTAACATTATATTGCAAATTACACATTTATGTGAATACATAAGCAAAATTAGCAGTTGTCTTTTTGTCTGTGCAAGCTATAAACATACCAAGCATTTCTGTGTGTGTGTGTGTTTGTGTGTATATTTGGGGGTAGGCGGGTTAAGCGACTGACAGACAGTAAAAGAGGAGATGGGTTTGTGTGTGTTCCATGTCAACAGACTTTAAATTTAGCTAGTGCTTTTTATATACAGTCAACCCATCCTAAAATAAATGCCAGCTAACCCTTCTTTCTATTGGTATCTATCTCATCAGAGACCAAGCCTACAATATGCAGGTGGTACTAATGTTTTGCTACAATAGAGTATTCAGGGATCATCTAATTCTTGCTTGTTCCTAGAGATGGTATGGTTGCAGGGTCTTTGTGTCGTGACCTGGTATCTCTTAGTGAGCTATTTATGGTCTCGTAACATGTGTTTTGCTGGAGGGTACAGAGGGTTTTGGGGGAGTTAGTTTATTATTAATACATAAACAAGAAAGCTAAACATATACAGCAACACATAGCAACTCTCTGAGGCTGTACTTAGGCCCATTGGTGCTTTGAGGAAATCGCTAACGTCAGCAAGCTAACATACCCAAGCAACGTTAACATGCTGATGTTAAGCAGTTAAATTGTTTACCTTTTTTATGGTCTTAGATTCTGATACTTGCCTTTGGGAATATCATTTTTTTCAAGCACATAATTGCTTCATTTGATAAAAGTATTGGCCAGATGTTTACCTGCAGGTAAAAAAAAAAAGGTCAATACATTTAATAAAAAACACAGATTGTTGCCAGCAAAAGCTTTTGTCTGAATTAACAATCAATGCTATTTGAGTCCCCTCCTTAAGACAAAGCTGCTAGCTGACCAGACCTTTATGTACGCCAAATTCTCAGTCAGAAAAAGTGCTTCCATAAGTAGTCATCACAATCATAAGGTTGACTTAAGTAGTGGTGCAGTAGACAGTACAGACTAACCGCAGCACAATGACTCAGCAGAAACGACAGCTGCACAGATATAGTGAAAAGAGAAACACTGCTCACCACACATGATTCTGAATTGATTAAGATTATTTTCTTCACCTTTACTTATTTAAGGGCAAAATAATCCATTATACTCTTTAATCACATATGATTCAAATGAATTGATTCATATTTGAGAGCTCAGCGTTGAATGTACAGATGCATCCCTAAAAGAATAGCTCATCATTGTAGAGAAACTGCTTACTTGTTTTCTTTGACTTGCTTAGTTTAATCAAGTGATACATACAACTATATTTATACACAGAAATGTACGAGTCAGTAAGTTAAAGAGTTGCCTGAATTCATGCCTTGTCTTTTTGCCTAGCTAACTAACGAGCAGCTAGCATAAAGTTTAGCCCATGCGAATAAGAGTTTCAATCTACTGGTGTCATTTCTGGGCAGGAGAGAACTTGCCATTTCAGGCTTCAAATAACACCTTACAAATAGCTTAGTAAAGCCAAAAGCATTAAAAGGCTTGGAATAAAATGTGTTAAAAACCCTGTTTTTTTCTGCTGTTAGTTTCTGATGATGTCTACAAGTTTAGAGGGCAAGTGACAAACCATTTGTGGATGTTTACTGGCAATCTTTAGTCGGATAAAAATGAAGACTATTGAAAAAGAAAACATCCAGCCCTTGTCGGAGCAAAAAAACAACAACAGTATTTTTATCCTCTGTTGATATATAGCTACAAGAAAGAGATTTATACAAAGACAACGTTTCACTGTAAACCAGACTGCCAAGAATGGTCCTAAAGGTGAGTGGCCAAAAGTACTTATGCCTAGCATATGGCTTTCTTTATAAAAGAAATATTGAACCAGGAGAAAGTGAATAATGTAAGCCAGTTGGCTATCACTTTGTAATTTCATGCAGATCTAAATGACACTATTATGATGCCTTCATTGATTTGGACCAAGCTCTATCTCCTGCTGCTCCCATCTGCCAAAGACTCTGGCCTTTATTCGTCATTGTTTTGTCAAAAGTAGAAACAACTCTGATTGCTATTTCAAGGCGTTTGTACACCTCTTCAAATCAGCAATATTGGAATGCCAATGGACCCAGCAGTTTGTGTCACCATCAAGAGGACACCAAATTACACCATATCCTGTGGAAGAATTGGATTGCATTCTTTCACTAGACGTCCAGATGGTCGCACAACTAATGCCAGCATGTGCTGCAGGTTTCTGGCAGTCACTGTGGCACACAGTGTTATTCATTTTCTAGCTTTGTGTCTTTTCATGGCTACCTGCCTGTGTTTGGACAATATGGTGGAGACACACAGGTCAATGACTACAGCTCGGTTATTGCATCACCATTGCATGGTTTTTGAATTCCATTGTCTGTCTTGAGGTCATTTTATGCAAGATGTGTCTATGAAGCACATAAGATCGTAAAATGTTTTCGGGGGGAAAGGGTCATTGCAGCCCTACACTGAAGCCTTATAGTAAAACTCCTATCCAACAAGTATCATGGATTGTGACAGGTAGTATATCAAAGACTTGTTGGACAAGAACAAAGGGTAACCTGGAAAAGGAAAAAGGAAATATCCCTACAAGTATTGTTTGGTTATCATTCAGCACTACAGAACTGGGATCTCTATCTTTGCTAATTACTTTTTAAAAAGATGGATGGGTCTTTTACCAGCATCACAGGCTACATTCCCAACACCTTAAACAGCAATCAAAAATTGTATTCCACAATACTTTATAAGAACATTCAGCCCATTAACTGACATGTGCTCCAGGTGGATGTCTGCAAAGTTGTGAAGTGGGAGGCAAGCACCACAGGAATCCATTTCCCCGTTTACCCTCTAGATTACACTTTGTTGCTTGTTAATTACTCGCAAGTGTTTTGACTCCAGGGGAGTTCAAGTGTAGTGCTTTGGCATATTGTGCAAGGACGAGGCAAATTTATGGTTAACGCCTGATTAAACATGGTTATTATAACCAGTTTATAATCCCAAAGGCAGACATCTTGATGGACAAGTTTAAGGTTAAAACAACGGAAATCACAAAATGTCTTACTTAGTACAAGTGGCATCTTGAAAACATAGGAGCAACATATTTGTTCAAACACAATGTCCCATAACTCACGATAATTTACAGAACCTGCTGGACACTTTACACTTCCTCATCTGTCTTCCAGAGCAATAGTACCTAGAAATAAACTTCATGCGCCACCCTCTTCTTATTAGATGTGTTTCCAGGCCAGATTAGCAATATAATACTTGCAGCGTGGTCTACCTCATGGTCTCCTAAAAGTAAGGTGCCAAGACATCCTAATCAGATTCCATTTATCTCAATGAGCACCTTTTGATGTAAAGGCCACATGTATCCACAATCTCATTCTTTCAGTCAGTACCCAAATCACATGACAATAGGTTATGTTTGAAACGTAGATTGACTGGTACATCAACGACTTTGTCCTTGGACACAGAAGTTGTTTCAGGAAGCATTACCTAGGATCCTAAAAGTGTCAGCTTGGCACATGGAGGTATATGACAACTTTTACTTTTACTTCTTTTAATTCAACAAGCCTTTATAGCCAAGTTATTGCCGTGAGCAACATTGATTGTGTGTTTTTATGTTTTTGGTGTGTCCATATTTCATGTCTTTCCTATCCCATGTTTTTCTTAATTCAAGCTTTTTAATTATATTTGTGCAAGGCCACTCCAATACAGCAAACGTGGAGGAATCCAGGTAGCAGTTAGGAAAGTGTAACACTTCGTATTACTAAGGTAAGGTTACCACCAATGGTTTTCTTACTGGGGAACTCACCAGCGTCCCAATGTTTTCACCACTTACTAGTTTTCCTCCTTCCTATCTTCTGTACAAGGAACAATACATCCAGTGTTTGTACTTCCATTGGATGCAAATCAAGGGTTGCACTCTGTAATACAAATCATTTTTCCACAAAATAACACAATAACACATTTTCACAATGATTTCGTTGTACAATTGTATAATGACAATAAAGACATTCTATTCTATTCTATTCTACTCTACATGGACATTTCCTTCTTTCGAGAGTAATTTAAAGGACTCCATTTCTTAGATTCGATCTACTGCAAAGCCACGTTTTCATCCAGCTTTATTCTGTGCATTCAACATGATGAAAATATTGATGAGAAAGGTTTTGCTTCGCTGAACCTGGAGGTTATGGTGAGGAATAGTATGTCAGCGAACCGACATGCCCTAATAGACTCCATAACCTCTTCCCTTCATGCCATGCTGTCAATGTAATGAAACTCATTCGGTTACCAACTAATTCCACTGAGGTGTGCCAGGGATCGCTTGAGGCACTGATTTGTTCCAGAAATGAAGATTTATCTCTCCGTGTCTGTCAATGTCTCTGCCCACAAACACACAAAATCTGAATATTATTCCACTGTATTTCAATTAAGGACTAGTCTCTTCTTATTGAGTCACTGATTTTTATCTTTATTCTATTCTATATCTCAGGCATGAAGCAGAGTTTATACTTCTGATTACATTTATTAATATTTCTTTATGTTTTCCTCCTACTACCCATCTCACCATTGTTTTCTGACATCATGTAAATTCCCCTCAGCCCAGACGCCAAACTACAACAAAATTGACCGCAGAAAACGTTAAGTCATCTTGTTTCAGTCAGTTAGCTCATTATTTCTTCCCGTCTTTATCTGAAAGTGCGGAAAGAAAGACCCAGCCATTGCTTTTTAACGAGTTTCTTGGTGTACATTTTGCTCAGTGGGTTGTATAGCTTAATAACTGCCAGCAGCTCCCAGTTGAGAAGACAAACCTACACAGTCCCTTCCTTTATCCCCTCCTTCCCTTTGGCTTCCCTCGTTCCTTGTAATTTTCAGAAGATTCTGGAAAGTGCTACCTCACCCTTTCAAATAAACCCCCCCTTTAAAGAGGGAAACACTTTATGTGGGACTTGTTGAAATGTTTCCACCACCACTGTCATAACCAGATCGGTAAAATCTTGTTCATTTGTTTCACTTTAGACCAACAGTCTGATGTACTTTTTCTGTGATTTGGGACTGTCATGTTTTGTTGTGAGAGGAAGTAGCAGACTTTGGAGTTACTAGCCTCAAGGGAGATCAGACAGAAAATCAATTAGAGCATCCAGGTATGAGTTCCGTCTTTGCTTCTGATGAAAAATACAATCAGTGTTTCACACACACAGACACACACACATATATGCACACACATTTAACATCTGCTTGGAATGTAGTGGGGGCCAGCGCTGAAGAGAGGATGGAAAATTGCGTTAGAGAGAGCAAGGGAAGGAGAAGAGAGGGGGGGACACAAAGGGGAAAGAGATCAGTGAACGGAATATGAATGGAAAGGGGAAAAGAAGCGAGCCCAGTGCGATGGGCAATGAGACTATAAACCCAGAGATGATTGTCTAAAAACAGAAGATCTGGAGTAAGCCTCATCAGAGCCCTCCACACATGCCTCAGGAGTGCATCACGCATCACTAGCACACACATCAAAGAGCAGAGCACAGGCAGGCCAAGAACAGTCTAGACACGCTCTTCCTATCACACCATCCAGTCCCCCTCTGTTCATTTTGGCCTCTCTCCACTTCTCTTGTGTTTATTTTTTCATCTTTATGTCCCCATTTGGACAGTGTCACTGCTGTATGACAACAATGACTAATCTTAGTAATATTTATGAATTCTCTTTGAGCTCAAAGGCTGGATCTGGAGAAGAAACTACAGCCACAGTTGCAGCACTGTGCGGTTGTTCATGGGCACATACTTGCTTTCAGCTAAATGCAAACATTATGACCCCTTCCTTATGAGACTATGGATTTCTGTACCAAACTCCTGCTAAGACATTTCCTAAAAACACACAAATATGTGACACTCATAGTTGCACCAATGGAAATGTTAGAGGATCAATAGGTTCACCATTAGGTTCGTCTTCAGGCAAACATGAATTCCTGTAGAAAATGTTACATTCATTCTTAGATTCCTATATATTTCATTAGATAAGTATTGGCCTGTATGGTGCCTATTAAAAGGCCACCTGAAAAAACACCCTCTAAAACCTAAGTAACGTTTGAAATCAACCTGCCAAAACCTGAGGATTTCAATGTTTACTAAAATCTTTATGTCTCAGCCTCTGTATCAGATAGAGACATCAAATTAAAAAGAATGTGAATGCTTAAACTCTTGGATTTAACTGTAAATTGAAATTGCCTTTGCACTTGAGGTCATTGCCTTTAAAAAAAAATCAAAACAAGAAGGAGACGCAGACGTCTCATCAGGTCTTAAAGGTGGAAGCACAGCAGTGTCTCTGACTCATCAGGTCTAAATGGGTTAAGAAGTTAGAGACAAACCGAAGTCACTAGGATTTCTCCTCTTGGGACTTCATATTTCAAATTGAATGCTTTCGAATAAAGCATTTCCACCTTTAGATGAAGAGGTAGTTAAAGTAACAACATTAACCTGCAGGTGATGAAAAGGTATGACCCCTGTTGACTTTGCTCCCGTTTTGTTCTAGTGGCCAACTGTTGTACTGCTATAAAAAAATAAAAGAGGTATCGATAAAACTAGTCAATTTTTGTATTCTACATTTTTAAATCCTTGGGGTTAAGCATTACAAACCCTTTCTAAAACTAAAAGCTTCATTTGGGATGTGCTCGGGTCAATGAATATCTATTTAAGATAATATATTTTATCCTTCATGTAAAGACATTTTACTGTATGAGTAAAAACTCTGAACCGAATATGGTGCCTTCAACAATGTAATGAGGTACTGATAAATATGGCCAAGTATCACTATTTGTAGTATTTTTGTTTTAAATGGAGGAAAATAATATATACAAAACTTTTATAAAACTGGGTCTATTTTTTTGTTTGTTCGATCTAATGCGGATAATGTATGTCTGTACAACATTTCATGTTAATCTATCCAATAGTTAAAACAAATGAATATGGTGACATTCTTGTCATCCTTAAAAAGCAGAAAAATTGATTTAGACCAAACTGTTACAAGCAAAAAAACACTGAAACAAGACAGAATAAAGAGAGGAGGAAAATATACACAGAGGTGAGGAGTAGCTCCAAGTGAGTTTTGGGAAAGTCCCCCTCTTCTCCCTCCCTCTCTTCATCTACTCCTCCGCTCTCCCTTCCTCATCAGTAGATCAAATCCTCAGGGACAAGGTCTGAATGGGAGCGCTGGACTGAATCAAGGTTATACATGTATAGCAGACAGTAATCAGAATCTTCCATTAAACGTCACAGACATGATTCAGGACGGTTTTGTCTCCATTATGTCCCGGTCAGTTTACGTCTTGTTTATGGAGTACATTTAATTTTGTGCCAGTCTGCTGTAGTCTGGAGTTAAAGGAAAATCCTCACAGGCAGTTTTTGTTCATTCAGAGTTTTGTGGTGTGGGTGTGTAAGTGTGTCATCAGCCACATAAAAGACTCAACACACTGGGATTTCTGACGTACTGTGCCCCCTGGTTCCACTCTTTTTCTCAGACTGTCATGACCTGTGGCTGTCTGCGAATTTTCAACAGCACGTGTGTCCATCTGTGTTAATACAAAGACAGCAAAACAGTTTCCCACCTTACATCTTCCATCTCTACCAAATGTGGCCACTTACTGTACAACCCCCCAAACTCTGTAACTCTTTTTCTTTTCTTCGTCATTTTCCAACAGGAGACATCTGGATTTCAACTGCAGACCATTACATGGTAACAGTCCCAGTTTTTATGATGTTACAGAGAGAAGTGGCTAGTAGCAGCCATTAAATAACAGACCTCAATGAGTGGCGTTGCTGTAAGAAACGTTTGACGAATGGGTAAATTGTGCCTTTATGCTTCTTTCATCTGAGCTTTGATAAAAATGTTGATTTCCAAATCTACTGTAGCAATACATCTACAACAATTACTCACCCATGTGCTTTGTGTCTCCAATCTAGACATTGTGTTTATCAAGACCAATGAGCACTTTGGCATGAGTTGCAGTGTTAAGATTTTCCACAGGAGTGCTGCCAAACCTCAATGAGATGTTTGTGATGAATGTCATTATGGAAAGTGTATAAAACAGGGCCAAGCAGGGAGATTACCAGTAAAATGATGAGCAATGGAACAGTTCGGTGCATGTATGCATCTTATATATATGTGTGTGTGTGTGTGTGTGTGTGTGTGTGTGCATGCTAAATCCATAAAGAAGCAGGGATGCTTATATAAACATGCATTATCCCCAGAAATCCACAATTGTGTATGTAAGGCATTGAAATAAGGCTGGGGAGGGGCAGCATTGGGATTTTAATCAAGTCTGTGTAGTTCAGGTCCTCCTGACTGTGTTGGACTCCACCTGGCTGTTAATGCTTCTCTTTAATACTCTCAACTTTTACATAAAATAAACATGGGATTCTCTTAGCCAGCAGAAACAAGGAGCTAGGTGTGGATGTATCCCTTAGTCTTAAAACACCACAGGGAAATAGTTTGAATGTCTGAGACGGGTGCTCCTGGAATTCAGGAAGGCCCATTAACTACAGCAGTACAAAACTGTCTTTTTTAGTGTGTGAGAACATCTGCTGGGCAGATCTGGGATGGGATTAAGATGAGCGGGAGGCTATGGTCCAACAGTCCTTGCTCTCTGTGACCTTTTTTACCGTTGGGATGATTTTTTTTAAGTTGAACCCTGTGATAGAATAAAAAGAGTATAATACTGGGGTCACTTTCAAAGATAACATTTCCTTTGACCAACAAGTCAATAAAGAGTCAAATGTCTCTCAGAGGCTCTTTTCAAGGGGGGATTGTTTTGTTAAGTGTGAGTTTCAAGCCAAACCCTCAAACCAACCTTTTAAGTTTGAGATGCAAGTGAGCCAAAGGCATCGTGACTAGTTTCGGGGAAAATGATGGCCACAGGCTGCTTGACTCAGCACATCTCACTGATTCCAGCATTTCCTGAAGGTCCAATAATGCATCATACAAAAAATATTTGAAAAAAACTTGGGGTAAAAGATTGACCTCTAGTAGAAGTTTGGAAACACAACCAGAATAAAAATAACATGTGGCATTAAAATGCTATAGATTATCTGGATAAGGATAACACATGTTAAAGCCAGGTGTAAATACATGTAAATCACACTTGGAAGGAACAGCAATCAGGTCAGCCAGACAACTCCTGAAGGTGGCCAGGATCCTATTGGGATGTAATCATAGCCAGGTGTACAACAATCTTAAGAGACTGCAGCCATGATAGTGGATCTGTGGGGCACTGCAGTGCTTGGAGCTACATGCTACAGTCACATGCTACTGTAAGAAGCTTGCTATGACAATGCTAACTTGCTGAGGTAGCAGGAACAATGTTGAACTTGTCCATCCAAATGTGTTGTGTTAGTATGCTTACATTTACTAAGTAGCACAAAACACAAAGTATAGCTGCTTTTTAAAACCGTTTCTTAATTAATCTTTGAAGAATGACCAAACCATCCTGATATGGGATTACTTTGGTAATTCATAATCACTGAGACACTCAAACACACTAGACAGACATCCTTATGTCTGTGTAACGGAACCATACATATCTTTGCAAAGTTTTGTTTCCATCCAGCAGATGTTTATGTATTTCACTGGATTGTAGATCATTTTAACTGGCTTGTGGCGCCGAAGGAAAAGTTGGGTTCAAAAAAACGTATTTACTATCCTCGTGGAACAATGATTGGTTGTACCAAATTTTACTACAATCCACACGTTGCTTGAAAAACATTTCAGTAAAAAGCAAAAAAGCAACTTGCTGGTAGTGTTAGGTGAGATATCAGTTTAAAGATATTACAAAGTGATAGTGGCATGCAAGCACTAAACGTCCAACTGATGGCTTACTTAACAAATCAAGTTGTTAAGAAATATTGTTAGCATTTTAGCACATGTCCTATGAATGCAATGTATGTGGGAAATTGCTTGACTGGATGTTAAAACAGCTTGCCATGGTATGTAACCTTGACAAAACAATTTCCTAAATGACTACAAACGACAAAATAAACTGTGAGAGTAGACTTTATTGGCAGAGAAAGAGGGTGATGAAGGACGGCATGAGGAAGAGCAGTGCATTGGTCCAGTCTGCTGGTAAATGAAACGCTCTCTGCTCCGAAGAAAAGGCAAGGGTGGTTAAACCACTTCCTACCAGACAGTGGTATCATTACAACAACATATTCTACTGAGGTAAACTGATACTGGCTCTTGGGCTGACAGAGGTGTCTACTTCTTATGAGGGCAGAGGTCCAGTGATCAAGAACGACAACTATGCAATGAACATTGGCATTGTGAAGCAGTCAAAGCTTTCCCTGATGGTCTCTCTTGGGAAGACATTGCAACAATGAACTCTGCTGTAATAAGACACTGATGGTATTACATATGAAATAATCATTAGGGTTCCAAGAGGGTCCTCTGCACTTGCCATTGCTTCGGGCCCTAACTAGTTGAACATCTCTACAAACGTTCATGAAATCCATTTAATAGCTTATGGGAAATTTTAGTTTTTGGACCCAAGTGGTGTATTGACAAATGATATTGCCTTCCCTAGAGCCAAATCACTGGCAGAGGCCAAAGCTTGAGCATTTATTTCACAAACTTTTTCCTTCAAATGTTGCCTTTATGATGGATTCTTCATGCTCTGCCTCATCATCTGGCATGCAGGCCATTACGGTAGAGATCATTCAGCCCATCCCAGAATCATCAAAGCAATGAAAAACCAACAGAAACTAAAAAAAGGGGTAAAATATCAGATCCAGATTTTGGGACAACCCCTGCATTGCTCATGTTTCAATAACACCACTTCAGAAATGTAATGTGGGCATCTTTTTTCTAAACTGAACAGAACTCATGGGGCCTCCAGCTGGTCTGTTCCAACTTCTATCTTGGAGTCTGTGATTAGCATATCCTGCTGGCTGTTAATTATTACAGCCTGTATGTGATGTTTAATTTATGACATCAGCTTTCCAAAAAGTAACAACGAGAGTGGGGGACAGAGAACAGCAGAACCACCGTGAGCCAAGAACTGAGGCTGCATGCCACATGTGAGACCACGGTGGTGTGTTGGAGTTGTTAGTTGCCTGCATTGTTGAGGGTACCCAGGGCAACAAACAATGCAAGCCGTTTCTCAGCTGCTGACACTCAGTGGGGTCGTACCATAACATGCAAGAGATGCAAAACACTTACTGTACATATAAGGTACAGATATTTTTTTAACAGCTAGTCTTCTGCCACTTATTTCCCTTAAACTGAGCTGATGTATTGAAGGACATTTAACTGAAAGAGAAGTCATAAGGGCTCATCCTTCTTTTACATAATCATCTTTTGTATGGTGTTAACATATTACATAATGTCCTGATAGATGTTTAACTTTATGCTGAATTTATTACATTGCATTCACTAACATGAATGACCAAGAATGGGTGTTCTATACAGGTTCTTGTCCATGTTTGGGGAAAGATACCGGTGTTTCTGGAAAGTTCAAGGAGAATACCTAGACAACAAAACCACATCTGTAAAGCAGATTCTGCTGTTGTTTAAACAATTCTAGTAATTGTTTCAACTAGTTCATTGACATACAAAACCAGCAGCTGATTTTTGTTTTCTTTTTACTGGAGGAATCTTGTGGCCTGTCTCTTCAAGAGGTTCAAGGTAAACTGAGAATTAAAAAACCATTTACAGTGCCTTGGAGTAGGAAAGGCAACATCTTATCAATATGTAGCCTGATTAAATCCTGATGAAAATAATTACAGAATTGCAGAATTCCAATACAAACTAACAACAACATCTTTACAATGAAATTCTTAAACTTGATGATCCCCAGTACAGATGTAAGAGGTGTTCGAGAAGGAAAATCATGTTAAGTTTAGCTACAATATTCGGATTTCAGTTAGAAAAAGGCTACATCAGGGAAACTATACAATGGGGAAGTCAAGACAGGATAAATACGTAATGTAAGTTACATCATTAATACAAGTCAGCTTTAACTTTTGGTCTTGCAAAGGACAGGAGCCCCTGTCCTCTGAGTGAGAATCCTTTGATGGTTAAAAAAAACCCCATCCACCCAAATTCAGACACAGACTTTCTGCCTCTTCAAAATATAGCACTTGACTTTCTCCTATGCTATGCTCCATCATATTTATTACAGCCACAAGGCATCCTGGCCTTTATGGAAATATGGGTCGCTCCACCTTAGCAATGAAAACAGCCTACTGGGCCAACCTAAAAGTTGACCGATAATGCTGATCCCCATTGAAAAACTCAGATATCGCGTTACAATGCTGGATGCCCATACTAATCGTGTGCAAAGTTTAGCCCATGGGGTAAACGTATGTTGGAGTAATTACAGGATAAGTCTGCAGAGTGCGCTAAACAGCTTGTTTTGCAAATCAAGCCGTAGTTCCCCAATGTGAAACCAAGAACCAATTGTTATAGTGAGGTAAATAGAACTTCAGTTTTTTTCTCTATGGTCATTGCCACTATTGATTTTCTATCTTTTCTGGAAAATTGTTGACAGAAATCAAAGCATTTGTGGGCAAAATAACCTGCATAACCACCACCACTATATCATGGAGTTTCATGATTATAAGGTCAGTGTGTATCGAGCATATTGGAAAAATTGTTAGATATACTATTTAGTTATGGAGGAGCATGTAATCCAATTGATTTGATTCCACAGAGATTACACCGACTGACTCAAGGGAGAGTTATTCCTCAGCGCACAAACATGTAGGCCACAGTTCTTTGCCAAAGTGGGATTTGCACTCAGTTGATAACTGGCAGCTGTTGAGTTCATGACAACGTGTCAAGTGTGTAGAGAGTGTGTGTGTGTGTGTGTGTGTGTAGAGTGGAGGTGTGTGTGTTTTAGAGTCTGACTGTGTTTGTGGTAACTTTTCTTTTATGGTCAATCTAATGTACTACTCTCCTGTGAGCATCTGTTGAACACTTTCACATGTGCACAAGTATTTTTCAGTCATGATAATATTTATATGAGCTCAGTTCTAACTAAAGGCCAATGGAAACTGTCTGCATCCTCAGCACTCATATCATCATCAAAACAAACACCAAGAGCAGGGGTGTAGTGTGTTAGTATGTTTTGACTGCAAAGTCGCTTTTATTCTCATAAAATGTACAAGCAACCATCAAAACTGTCCGGAAAAAACAAACAGTTTAAGCATAATTACTATTTCCGCCATTTCTTTATTTGATAAGAAAACAAATATTTTGATGCAGAAAATGCTGTCTAAATATACAGTAACAGAAAGAAAAAGCTTTCAATTCCAAGGCAATAATCTATGAAATTGTCATTTTTCCCCCTTGTAATTTAAATTGAATTAAGGTTTGCTTTGTCTGCCATCTTATCTCGGTTGTCGTGGAAAGGAGGCAGGTCCGAAACAAAACCATCACATCTAAAATTACCAGTTTCTGGAAACTTTATTACACAAAAGGAGAAGAAAGCAGAGGGAGGACGCACACTTGTCGATTTCAGCTCATAAAAAATATAACATCCAATGTAATGTTAAATCTTAGTAAACCAACTACAGTGTACAAGGGTTGTTGTCATTCAAAAGGTCGATCTAAAATATTGAGGCCTTGAAAACGTTATTGCAAAATAATTTCCACAACATGTTGTTACCATTTTGTAATATATTGGAAGACTTTATAAAATATATTTGAGGTATTCTATCTCATTATACACTGTTTCAGATAGTGTGCCTCAGTGGTAAGGTCAGTCACCTCTCAACATGAAAGTTGGAAGGTTCGATTCCCAGCTCCCTCAGCCACATGTACGATGTGTCCATGGGCATAACACTTAACCCCAAGTTGCTCCTGCAGTTGTTTCGACAGCGCCGTATGAATGTGTATGAACGGGATTAGTTAATACTGATGGATACTTTACATAGCAGCCTCTGCCATCAGTGTGTGAATGGTGTGACCTGCGGTGTAAAAGTGCTTTGAGTAGTCTGAGGACTAGAAAAGTGATATACAAGCTCAAGTCCCTTTACCATTTTACCAGAATATAAGACAGCCAGAATGCTAATATCTAAGTTGTCCTTGATGCTGAAGCTTCAACAAGTGAAAATACCTCAGGACAGCACTCCAATAATTCAAATGTTTTCTTTTAAAGAACATGAATCTACAGAGTTCAACTAGTCACGTTGTAGACTCAACCATGAAATGGTGGTAGGGTGACAGTGCACTGTACATGGCCTCATATTGGAGTTTTAAGGTCTATGAAGTCAGCAAAACATGAATGTTTTAGTCATTAAGTCAGTTATTGTGGGCATTTCGTACTTTGTTTCCAAAAAGTGCAAATCACTGTGGTACTGTACTGCCACAGGGCGTGGATCCAGAAACAGTGCGTTGCCCTAACTATGACTGGTGGCTTGTTCGGGAGGCAACAGGCCCCATAAAAGATGACCCTGACCTTGAGCTGTTTGGTTTGAATACAGGAACAATTGCTGCATCCTACAAGCAGAGAATGTGGAGGCTTGTGAACTAATGATATATTGGGATGACATGTTATGTAATGCCTCACAAGTTGAGAACTGTACTTTGTAATCAACACAGGCGTTTACAGGGAGCCGCTGAGAAGAGGCCCTGGCAGAGGTTATATGTTTAATTTTTTTATTAGATAAGCAGTGTTCCACGTGTAACAGCAAAAATATGCTGGCATCCCTTTCGTCCTTTTAAAGACAGGTGTGAATTTATGTTAGTTTTTAATCAATCATTCTAAGGGGATGATGAATGTTTGCACAGAGGCATTTCCTTGTCCTGATTTTAAACAAATATTTTGTACATGTTTACCATCATAGTTTGGCTTGTTAGAATGCTAGTTTGCTGAAAGACATTTAACATGATGTCTTTGGAGTTGGAGATATGATGCCATAATCCAAGTTCATCCATATTCCCCATCCTAGGAGGATTATGAATGTGCGTAACTAATGTCAAGACAGTATGTTAAGTTGTTGTTGACATATTTAACAAGAACCAAACAAAAGAAGTCAACCTCATATTCCCTATTTAATGGAGGAGTGTGTATCTTTAGATATTTCACAAGGTAAGTGAAACATTGGGTCTATTGGTGGAACTAGAGAAGAAAGTTAGGGAATCACGGAAATCCAAAAGACGCATCCTTTCAGGACCAATAACATATGTACCAAGTTGAGTAGCAATCCTTTCAAAAGTTGCTGAGAGGTCTCAGTTTCAATCAAACTGGTGGTTTCCCCAAAGGAGTCGTCAAGCTTTGCATAAAAGAGCACATGACATGTGGATAATATAATCGAGCAGGAGGATGTCCAATGGAGAGTGAAGGGAAACTTCAGTGGTATCTAATACAAACAGTGACATTCAATAAAGGCCAGGTTCATCAGGCTGTACTTTGCTGTAACTTTGATGTGAGGTATTACAGTGTAGTTTTGAGCCCTGGAAGATAACAGGGGGGGCAAAGATTAAATAACCTTCAGCTACCAGTGTTTGTTATTACAGTGGAATAGAATGGAAAACTGTCTGTAGAAATTAGAGCAATAAAATCTGGTCTACATTTTTCAGATTCTCTTGGGTTGCATTTGGTGCTCCCTAACAGAACTATACATATTTACACTTTTAAAAAGTAGGAGCAAGATCTCTTACGCAGTTTAAAGCCTGCTGGAGTTACAAAAACAATGGCAATTCAATCATTTTTAACCGCTTTAAATATTTGGAGCAAATTGAAGAAAACAGTTTTCAAATGATTTATTCATAAATAGCCACGTTCTGTGTAAAAGAGGGTACGCTTGCACCTGTATTTAAACAAACTCCAGTTCAAACCTCAATGGACATGGACTTGTAACTTGTTTACACAGCGTCACTCCTCAGACCTTTGTAATTATGCGACCAGCCGCCTTCAGCAGTAAGAGAAGAACATAACGAACGGGTCTTGTTAAAACACAAGGGTATGAACTGCCTTCCATAATTACAGTCACCACTACAAACAGCCGACAGGGTGGAGCTGGACTCCCAGCGCTGGGGAAGGAGACATGGTTAGTTAATTCTTTAGATGGCAGGCGACAACTTTGGCACTTTTATTCTTCGCTGGTTGACAAATTTCTTTTAAGGGTTTTTTGCTGTCTTCATTGGAGAGGGGGATGGGGTATAAACCAAAATCTGAACACAACGTTTTTAATCCAGCAGTTTAAAAAAAAGAAAAAGTTGAAAAATATACTACATTGGATGGTTGGTACCGAACTATTGTTTCTAATTAAGGGGAATCTTTGCAATTATATGTGAGATTTATTGTATGTACATAGTTTTAATAAATAGTGCATTCTATAGCTGTATAAACAGTGCAAGATAACCCTCAACTAATTAACATCTACATCAAAGCTAGTGTAATGACTCAAAGAGTAATTTGTTGAAGTGTTCCCTTCACTCTTCCAAAGACAACATGTGTGGACTTGTTCATTTCTTTCATCATCTTCTGGGTTTGGCAACAGTATAACTTTTCTTGTTCCTCAGTACTTCAGAACTCCATGTCATGTGTCATTGTGTGATTAAACAGAGTTACATTTTCTTTTGTCCTCTTAAATAATTAAACATTTAATAAAGTACTGCATTTCACTTGCCTTTTAACTATTAATCCTACATTCATGGTCTTGAAACAATCGTACACAGTTTGGATACGGTGAAAATTACGTTAAATTTAATTGTACTGCAGTGCTGCAGTGCTAACTACAATCATACACGTTTGAATTTTGGATCCAACTGTCAACTAAGCTCATCCTCCCGCTTCCCGTCTCTCCTACTCGGCTCTGTCCTTCTGTGGGATAAAATATAAAACCTTAGATTATGATTTTTCAGTTTATTTGTAGTGACGAACGGGCACACATCAGCCCTTTAGCATTGTGTCTAGCGGTTTGTTTCCCCCCTCAGCGCCGACTGGACGTGACGTTTTGTGGGCGTTCCCCTTGATGCCGACTGTATCTATTGCTCTCTAACAAAATCATGTTGGAATCTTAGGAACCCATTGAGAATCTGAGCAACAGCTCACTGTTTGACTGTGTACTACATATTTATAAACAACACACAAAACAATGTCATACATGCTTGGTTGTTTTATTGTGTTTAATTTGAGTTAATACTCAGTGATTGATTCGTGCCTGGTTAAATATTTTTTGGCCTGCGTCTTTACACAAGATGAAATCAGTGCTTCCAATACAACATGTTGAAGAATAGATAAGCTGCAGGTGGGAGCATGAGCAGACAGGTGAGACTGACTCATCAGACATCAGTCTTTTGTTTTCTCTCATGACAGACTTTTTTTTTTGTCATCCTCCCAGGTGTCTATGTTTTATTAAGGCTTTTCTTTCCATAGTAGACGTAACAGTCAAGTGCTCTAAATTTACTCCTCAGTGTGTTTAAGCAGGTTTGCCGCGAAAAAATTTGGAACAGGATGGAGTCAGATTGTTGCATGGAAAATAGTATGTCCTGCCATGGTGCATCATGCCAAACAGGCTTGAACAATGACTTACAACACAAGTTAGCATCTGACAGGCAAGGCAATGGGTTCATTTTCTGTCAAACATGTTTTCCCCCCCAGATTACAATCAGTACTAAAACGTTGTTTTATTTAAATGACGGCTTGTTCAGCAAACTACTGATAATCTAATAAAGAATAGAGTACCAAAAATTGAAAAAAGAGCATCTGCAAGTCAACCTAGACACGTTGCACATTTGTTTTTCAGATGGTTGTCGACCCTTAACTTTTAACAATATAAAACAGGTATCTGACCGCAGATCATTTAAAAAGTGGACATAATCTCATTAAGTGTCCATATTTAGACAAAAGAGTGGAGCCAGCTGAAGAGTGGAGCCAGCTGACAGCAAGAAACCAACACTACACAGTATGTTGACAAGATGTAAAAAACCTTTTTTTTTTTTAAAGTGGGTTGATTGTGTTGGTCAAACTTTTAAAATACATGTTAACATGTAACAAGTAACATGTAAAAATAGTACAACTGAAATTAAACATTTCTCGACGTGGGACAAAGACATCTAGATTATGTGGTTGGGAATTGCTTTACTTTTGTGTATATAAACCTCAATTGGCCCCAGACTGGCCGAGGCGTTCTGCCCATGCTCCACAGCGCCGAAACTTTGACAAAGAAGTTGAACAACAGAAATGCATAGAAGTAAGCCGTAAAGAAAGAGGTATGAACATAGTGCGTGCTAGAGAGAGAATCATACAAAATGTACAGAGCTCTGAAGGTCAAACAGTAACTAGCTGAAAGCGGAATCAGACATACTTCTGTCAATTCTTCCGTCAAATCGATTTCCCCCCCGAGCTCATATTGGACAAGGACAGTAGACCAATAAAATGGCTTAATGGAGCTTTAAATGCAGCTCTACTTTCAGTAACTGTGCATGTAAACGTAATGACACTCATTGACTGGCACTTGAGCTATATGACAATTCTGTTTCTTGTAGAATTAGATACAGTTTGTGGTAGTATGAACAAAGATTTTAAGTTAAACAAAGCCAAGCGAGCTTGTGGAGCATAGACTCCCCACTAACTTGACAATTTCTCCGGTCAGAGAGCTAGTAGCATATTAACTCATACCAGGTGCCCTAAAAAACAGGTCTACTTATCATTACGACCCATGACTTCTCGACTGACACCCATGCAGGTGCAGTCACAAACCTATGTTTGACACACGTAACAAGCTAGCAAGCAATGTACAGTGAGCACAGACTGACTCAAATAACTGCTTAGCAGTCTATAGCTTATATAAAATAAAATAGAAGTTGATTTTACTTACCAAAGCTGGAGCACATGCTTCTTGAACTGTCTGAAATCAAGCAAACAACAATGCAAATTATTTGTCAGAAGTTAACATTCAAATAAAAATCAAAAGGAAGCACAAACACAAGCACGGCTGAGAGGTCAAGTTCAGTGACTGAATAAGCTAAGGTTATACATAACAGATTGCTAGCTTCGCCTGCAACCACCTTTCACACACAGAGCCCAGCACTGGGTTGCACCAGCTGTGTGTAAGTTCAAATGCAGCCTAGTTTGAAAGTAATTTCTAATTTAGGACGAGGTTCACGCACTACTAACTTTTAAGGTGTTGCTGCAGCTCAGATAGTTCTTACATAGACAAGTTACAGTTTAAATCGTACACCTAGCTCCTACTAGGTGAGAAAGTCCTCTGTGAAATACAGTTGTCATGGTGTATTGTTTTGAAAAGTTGGATAAGTTGGAGGATGAGGAGGAGTTGAAGGTTTTACTGGCTGTTTGGTGTTTCTGCAGTGCGTCCCTGTGACAAATGACATCCCTCAGAAATGTATGTTGACTGTTTTGTTCTTCTGCTTTTGTTTTCCATGAGCAGAGCTAATTCAATCTGTCCAACAATATGGTACTGTTAAATTGCCTTATGTTGTAGTTGATGATTTCATCACTCATATGTCACTGTTATTTTACACTAGCTGTAAATTAAAGGTTTAGTTAGACACTAATCATGGTGCTTTGTCATACGTTTTATACTCTTTAAGGCCCTGACACACCCAGGAGACGGCAAAGAACTAGTGGCGACGAAGGCCGCCTGTGGCGTCGCCTCACGTCGCCTTTTGTATTGGCCAAAAAGTTGCACTGGAACACACCGCAAAGACTACAGCCGACGGCCAACCACCAGGTAAGTTCTGCGAATACGTGAGAGGAAATGACTCTCCATGCCAGCAGGCGGCGGTAGTCCTTTGTTATGATACGAGAAGAACATTTTCACACGGCTGTCGCGCACCACTCCTATTATAGGTAGCCTTCTAATCAAGAATAATGTCTGATAAAAAGTTGAAAATGGCACTGGCGTTGTCAGCCCTTGGTCTTTTAGTGGAAAAAGAAAAGAAGAGGCGGAGGCGACAAATAAGGAGAAACCGTACTAATGGGTGAAAGCATGGATACTAGACTACAGCGGCATGCTCAAGGGGCTTTCCCGAACCTGTGTCAGGAGCAGAGAGGTGGATTTAAATGAAATATCTGAACAGCTAATCAGAGAGATTCCTCTCACCGACGCCGATTCAACATGTCGAATTGGCCAAAAATAGGCCGACGGGTAGCAACGGAGCCGGACACACCGCAAAAACTAGGGTGACAACCTCTCACCGACCGTCCAACTAGGACCGATGGCTGACGATCTCCTTGATGTATCAGGGCCTTAAGTCACCGTTTGTGGACGGTGTTGTTTTAGCTGTTTGTCCGTTTAGATACATTCAGGCATGAGAGGCATCACTGTAACAAACACTTTGTTAGGATAAGTATTTTTCACTGATTGGTCACATGATGTTAAAACATCATTTCTGCAAAAATATTTTGGTTAGTTTAGGCATTAGGCTCTACTTTTTTAGATGAATAACTTTCCCATGATGTAATGAAACAATGACACATCTTACCTTTGCGTTTTAGTTTTGAACATTAGTCCCTAACTTAAAACAGAACTTATATATAACCTGGGTTCAGTCTTTACTGAGTTTAAATGGGTATGTTTTATATAACTTTGTCTATCATTGAGTCGTCATAAATAGAGATATGCGCTAAGGGGACACAAACTTGTCATTACAGGATGTAAACATGTTCACTGTAAAGTTTGGCTATAAGCTACTGGCAATCGGCTTTTGGCACGTCGTGTTGGCTTCATTATTTAGTGCCGGAGGTTGCTGATTGTCTCTGACTCACACTGCCTTTTGTTTATCTTTTTTTTGAATAGATAAAGTCATCTCTTGGGTTTCCCCCTCTTTGATATAGCACTCCCCTCTTTGTAGGACTCATTCTGTGCCAGAGAGTAAAACAGAGATTGAAACATGCAAGCTCACTCTTTTTGTAACTCCTTTCTTGATCTGCAGCACAACATCTAACATTACATACACATCTCAAATTAAGCTACCAATAGCTGTAAGTCCTAAAAGCCAGGTTTAAATATGTGTAACTGAACTTGAACAAAGCTTGAGTTCTTGACTACTGAAATGCTTGGGTTTACAGAGAACCTGACGTGCATGCTCTTGTCTATCTAAACTCTTCTTTACAGCCTTACCCATTAATATGTCCTTCCAATATCCTCTGTATGGTTTAAGATGAGACTATTGGATATGTGTTTTTCAAATCAATTGTGTACCAATTTAAATAAAGGCAAGTACAAACATTTGACAGACAATATGGTATATAAGTTTAAAGTATTCAATGTGTCCCGTCTTTGATTGGGTCTGCCCTTTGGTGGCAACATAACTGGTAGCTTTTCTGGATTGGGTTGCACCAGATTTTTAATCAGGTGGCATTTACATTCTTTCATGGGGAGCCAGGTTTTGAACCAGTGGTTTAAGAAATCAGTTTTAATCAACCAAGAGGTTTAAGGTCTATAAGCACATCTTTAACCATCTGCACATGAATCATGTTGACTGGGGCATTTTGAGCATTGGTAACTAAAAAAGAAATGGTAGTGCAACTTGAGAAGTATTTATAAGAATACATTTGTGATTTTAATCTGTCTATTTTGTTCTATCTGTATGTGGCTGATATTCTACTTTGGAAATATAGCTCCAACTACCTTTGGGTAATTAGGGGGATGTAAACAGGACATACAATGTTCCCTTTGATTCAGCTAGCTAGCTAGCTAGCCATAAGCTACATTTACAGAATCATTCTTTTAGCGTATATTTGTTTCTAATTTCAAATAGGCATCATTGAAATATGCTGAATCAGCTACTACTGATCCTAGTTTGCATCAAACCCACTGATGTAGAGATAACTGTAAATGGATTACTTTGATACTGATAAGAAAAAAAGATGTGTCTAATCTCAGGGGAGTTGACGTTGTGTTCCTATAATAACCAAGTTAATTAATAGATGATTATTCACCATTGTGATATATCCTTTATCACTTTCAAATCCCCTTCTAGACTATATAGTATCACCTCTTTGTGTTTAGGTTTGACTGAGTTATAACCCGGAGAAGAAGTACAAGTTATGATACGATTTACTCAAGTGGAATCTGTTTTGAGAAATGTTAGGTGTTTCTCATTTAACGTGAAACAGCTCATTTAGCTGCCCAAACTAACCAGTTTACACTGTTAAAAAACCTTTCAATCAAGTGTCAGGTCTGATGTATTCATCCCATATGGGTCTTGTATGAGTAAGATAAAGTTAGCTTTGTCAGTTGGTTAATTTAGCGAAGAACTTCGAATTTCTCAGTTGGCTTCAGTAAAAGTCTCATTATGTGAAGGTGTTTCAGAGGAGGACATTCACAAAAGATGGATTGAATTAGGTTCTCTGAGGCTTTTATATCCAACCCGACACCTAGTAAAAGTAAATGTTGAAAGCAGGACAAAGACTCTGAATGGCTCTGGGTAGAAAAACTTGGGCACTAAATCACAATTGACTTCTCTGCTTCAGACTTTTTGTGCCTTGGGAACTAAATTTGTGAGAGTTATTCAATCTGAAAGTCCTTAGATGAAACGCAGCAGTCCAGTTTAAAATAAATCACCATGTTTGGGGTTAGAAGACAGTTTATGGGAGCAAGTGGAGGCCTTGTTCAGGAGTAGGTTGAGATTAGTGTGGTGTAGGTATAAAACCACCCAAAATACAGGGCTCAGGCCATAATTTGAACCATATATTTGACCACGTAACCATTATATGGCTAAGTGGTCAGTCCAGAAGGGCTAGCTTGTACTTGATGTAAATATCCTCCACTCTTTTCATGTAATACAATTGAATCAAAACGCCTTCAAACACAAGAAAGTACAAACATATGGTAATATGGGTCACTTGAGGTGAAACTGCTGTCATGGCTGAAGGCAAAAGTTGGATATGATTAGATTTGGTTCAAGAGAACAAATAGTTATGGTCTGTACACTGATGGCATCTGAACTCCACATGTGAATTTCTCTGTTTGCTGAAAGTGTCATTTTACAGAGGGTCAGTCTTCTTCTTTATCTTAATATCTTTTGAGCATCACAACAGCGAGACATTAAAGCTGTTCCTTTTGTTTGTGTTATTTATTTGGCAGAACAGAAACATAAAACGGTAACTTGCATGTTTTTAGACTTGGCTCAACTTTGCAATGACCATTTAGCATCCACATTCAAACCTGTTTTTCACACTCCTCACAATGTGACAGTGTCAGATGTGTCCACAACCACCATGCTGTTTGTTTAGTGTGCTATAACTTTTACTGGCCAGTTAAAATAAGTCCCCCCCCAACTGGAGTAGTCATGTGATAGCTTATAAAAGACAGCTGCCATTTTTGGCTGTTCTTGAGACAACGCTGCATGAGTTTGTGCTTGAAACTCACTAATGCTCTTAAGCAAAAAAAATGTTCTTCATTATAGATGGATTAACTACAGTTTCAATACTTATTGTGTAACGTTTTTTGTCACAGTTGTCACACTTGTAAAGGTATCGATGTAGGCGTACGGCGTAATTTTTTACTACCCAGAAAGGTCTACCTTAAATGCTGGTTGTTAAAATTTTTTATTTCACTCTTTGTGTTGTATTGTAACTTGGGCTGTCAGCATTAACTAGTTAATCGTGATAAATTAAGGTCTAACATTAATGCATTAATCTGTGGTCACAGAAGAACGACACTGTTCCATCTTTGAATGGCTCATTTCACTTGAAGAAACATCCTGACAGCTCCAGTTGACGAGTCAAAAGTCATATCCACATTATGACCTCAAACATTAGCTTGGGACAGGACACAAATTCAAAATAAAAGCCTACATTTTTAAATTTTTAAATGTAAAATAATAAAATGGAAACAAACACGGAATTAAAAATGCGATTAATCACAAATTTGATAGCCCTAATTTTAACGCAAAAGAGAGACACATTTTTAAGTCCAAATTGGGTTTTAAGAAAAGCAAGTTTGGGCTTGTACATTTGTACTTTCACTTCAGTTATAACAAACCGCTTTATGAAGAGCACTTTCAAATTCAAGTCATTGGGAGGAAAAATGTACAGTTAAAATTTTTGGGCCCCCCCCCCTGGACACAAAATGTTATTCGTGATTTTGCAAGTTTGCAACGAAACTGAACATTTACAATCAAAAGAGGCTGCTGTTTTCAATGACATCTGGTGGTGTAATGTTTCTTAATTGGGGGAGGAACCAATTCTTTTTTTTAAATTCAACAATAAAATGTATTTACAAGTAGGAAACATATTAAGAATTTGAGGTTGCATCAAGTCAATCTTATAAATATAGCAAAAAGTTCAACAAAATGTGCGCATACTTCTTGTTTGTGGGAATAGAACCCTCACTGCACAAAATCAATTTAAGAGTTTAAGCCAGATTTTTGTATACATGACAATAAGAGAGCTTAGAAAATCCTTCCCCTTTTGATTGGCTGTATGCAAAGAGTAGTGAATATAGATAGGCTGAAATAAGAAGTGCACAGTTAATGAAATGATTAAACAACAACAACTGAAAACAGTTTGGGCTTTGGGTGCTTATTATTATTATTATTTATTTGGATCTGTACCTATCTCAGTATATTTTAAATAGCCTTTACGTTAACTTAAAGAATAAAAGTAAATGTTATTAAATAAGTAAAAAAATGACTTTTCAGCCAAATGTTGACAAAAAAACGAGTATCTGAACATATTCAATGACAACTTTCAACAGGATACTAGAAAAACAAACGATAGGCTATAGTGGGCTACTGGCAGAAGTGAGGACCACCTGTTGAGTCGTCATGACTATCGGACCTGTCTGGGAGGATCACGACTTCTCACAGCAATGTCTTGCATTATGAAAAACCATACATTTCTCCTGCTCTCTCTCAGAAATCGTTTGCTTTTCCCGCTCTGTTCCTCTCCTCCTCTCTGCAAACAGCGGACTCCATGTCAAACAATCCCGAACGCAAGAATTGTAGGCGTGAAACTTTCCCCTCAAACTTTTCCTCCCACTCACGGCCAATAATAGGGCGGCCTCTTATGAATGGACTCCTCTGATTTGCCTGAGTCTCCTGTCCACGGAGTGACTGACAGCCTGAAGGTGGGGGGGGAGAAGACTCGCTTTTTTTATATGTTGCCCCGTTGGACTTGAAGGGGCTGTACGTGACGACTGAAAGAGGGGGAAACACCGCGGTGCAGGACAGATCTGAAGCGCAGAGAGGAGAGGAGCTGTGCGGGAGAGAGACGGGTGCACATCCGTCAGACTAGCCGGAGGAAAGCGCACCAACAAACCCCCTATGGCTGCTTGAGAAATACCGCTACACCCCCCCTCCCCCTTTTTCTCTTTCTCTGGGACTTTTGGCTTTTAGTTTTTTATCCTGACCAGAAGTTTTTTTGACAAGTCTTATTAGTTGCTCCAAGTTGAAGAAGTGAATCCACTTGCCGTGGACGTCTCTGGCGGTCATGGATACCCTTATAAGATGGAAAGTTAAACGGAGGATAAGGGACGCCCAAATCACTTTAGCAGTGATTCTGCTTTTTGTCACATCGCAAGCAAGTTCAGGTAAGATGCAGCTGGGAGAGTTTAAAAAAAAAAATACAGTTTAGAGCTGCTCTGCACTGAAAGTTTCTCTCCTTGGTTACTGTGATGTCTGCTCCTCCGCCTCCTTCTAAACTCATCTTTGTGCCTTTAGTGGTGCCCTAATGTATTCAGCCTGGTGTAGCCGAAACTATGGGACTTGTCAAAGCATCAAAAGACTGCAAGTTTTGAGGAGAGAGGCTTTTCTTTTAAGAAAAGCTGGAACTGCTCAGTTTTCCTGGATTTGGAAAAAAACTGGTCTGCAGTGACATTGTGCAAAAGTTGTGGCACTTTTGAAGCATTTAATAACTGTCTAACATGGATGGCGGCCTGAATTGACATACTAATGCTTATTGTGGCTGTATGTACATATGCACACGATAATAAAAAGACACTCTGCAAAGTATAAAAACAAAAATTCATAGCCAGATGTTGCTTTTCATTTTGCAGATTTATTACAATGTTCTAATAGTAACTTTTCTAAGGTGCAGATAGTTCAAAAAAGTTTATTAAGGCTTTTTTCCATAGCCCTTTTTTTAAACCCTTTTTTCAACTGATGAGAGGGATGAGCATAATTTTCATCAGAGGGAGGGGCTGTAGCTGCTCTGAAGTGGCAGGGTGGAGCCGCCTAAAGGACTCCAACATCAGGACTAACTGCTTTAAAGCAAGGAGACCTTTGCCATAACGCCAAATATGTCCCTATTTTTACTCTACAAGTTCTTCTCATACTTGCATGTAACAGCTATACAACTCCAAATGTGAAAATATGAATGGATGAGTTTGGCATGTCACTTTAATACCAGTTAAACCCAGTCAACATACAGGAAAATATTACTTATTTAATCATTAGATGTGCTGTGTGGCACCGTTGTCCCCCCTGGGTGTTCAGAGGTCATGTAGAGCTATAGAAGTGGGGCTGGGGTCCGACGGCCTACAAGTATTATTAGCACCTTAAGGCTGCCTGGCATGGTTGGTGGTCTGCAGTCTGCTGTGATACTCTGACACAGGACTTTGAGGTGAACAGGTGGCTTCTCCTGTCTGCTTCATGGACAGTCAGAAAGTGATCAAGATTATGCTGATGGCGTGAATGTGACCGAGCCAGATGCTCAACTTAAAACAGAAAAATGTGCAGTTGATGTGTTTTTTTTTTTTACAATCTCACAGAGGCAATTCTGTTAAACATGTAAAGTAAGCACTGCAGCCTGTTATTTTCTGCGTTGCCTATAAACACTGGTTTGTTTAAGAGTTTTATCAGGACCTGTATCACAGAAAGGGAGCTGGACTTTAGTTCTGCATGCTTATGACACTGAAGGCTGGTTGTAATCAGCTCTTAATAAAACAGAGAAAAAACAGAGTCTCTTACGAGCGTCCAAGGTGTCAGTTCAAATCCTGATACTTGACACTTGACAAAAGCCAAACAGGAAATACTTCATGATTAAGTGCTAGCAACATGCCAACTACATGCAGGTTTGTGTAAACTAATTATCTTGTTCTTGAAGTATAAGATGTTGCTCCTATGAGCTTCTCTAAACATTGAATATGGTAAAGTGTTGATTTAACTAAGTTTTTCCATTGATATTCTTTGTAATGTTTGATTATGGTAGAATATTAAAATATTCTGTATCTTTCTCTAACTTTATAGTAAAACGTTGTAGTTCCAGATAATTAGGCAGTTTGACAGCAGTAAAAGGATCATCTTGACCCAAACCAGATGACCTCTTAGCCTCAGGGAGGAGCTGGATGTAGGCCAATATTCAACTGAGAGCTTGCATGGGCCTGCCCAGACCCGGCATCACTGCTTATCTGGGACATGCCAATGTGCCAGCATGAAAATGCAAGTTTTAGAACTATTTTGCGTAAAATGTTAAGTCCTCCTAAATGCTCAGTTTATTTTGTTTCCATTCTGTACTTGTGAAAAGTTGATATGATACAAATTTATACATTACATTAAAATAGCCAAATGCTATATTACATTGCCTGACTTTTATATTACACTGAAATTGAAATAAAAAGTGGTGTGAGAACTGTAATAAAAAACTGCATGTAAAAAAAAGTGTCAGAGGTTGTAGCAAGATTGGAGGTAGTTATTTCAATGAGTAGCGTAATGTTAGTGAGGCAAAAGCTGCAATAGCCCCCCCTAAACTTGTTGCAATTCTTCAAGTAAGAATATATGATTTTTGAGTTCTGTACAATACCAATTTAAGTTAGGGAAATATTAGCTGACTACAAATATGGCTGCTGATATAATTATTCTTTAAGCTGTAAATAGAAATGGACCTTTTTATTGGGCATAGATTTAGCACTGAGATGACAATAGGTAGGTTTAGCCTGAAGGTGACACTCTTGATCAAATATCTTTGAATGAATATGTAAAATGAATATACATTGATAACCAACTGTGGAGTAGACAACAGTCAGGTCAGCTGTGATGCTCTGCTACTGTACATGTGCTGCAGACAGTGCTGAGAGACATGTAAACCTGGGAGCGCCCTCTGCTGGAATCACTATGTGATGACAACATTGTATTAATCACCCAAACTATTGTCTCAAGGATAATATGTTATCTTAGAAGGTGATTTTATTATAGGAAATTATTTACATTTAGCCAAAATGGCATCATCCGTGAGAAGGCCCATATAAGTCCAATACCGGCTGACAAATTTAGCTTGCTAAATTGTCCATTGTGCTAACCAGCTAACTAACTGTAGTCTGTTTGCTATTGCTTGACACAAAGTTGATATGGCGAGAGTGAAAAAACAGTAAAATTGCAGTCTCTAAACCAAAATGTTTTCATGAAAATACTCATGGAATAGAATTCAAGTTAATGACAGAAACTATTAGTATTCAGAGCGAATATGACTAGGGCATTGCTGCATATTTCCAAAGTCTATACATTTGATTATTTTTCCTTCACACTATAAAAGCAATAAGAAGTCATGAGAAGCCTTGGGTCATGTCGGATCAGCACACTGTGTGTAAGTCAAGCTTTATTAGACAGACTGAGTGAAGTCATTTGCCGTGGTTCTTAAGGGAGGTCATATTGCCCTGGCATTAATGAGGAAAGTATGCTTTAAACTCATGTGAAAAGTGGTAATAACAGAAGGCTTATAAGACATGGAGGTTAAGAATGAGAAGAGGGGTCAGTGGTCAAGGGTGAAGGTCGGGACTTTAGGATTGCCGCTGCTATTAGGTTTACAGTTTCACTGCCTGAAGAAAGGAATTCTTGCTGTTTCACTGCTCCTTGTTTCATTCAAATTCCCACTGACTCCTGGAGGTTAAGGAGTTAAAAAAGGTGTCAGCATTTTAGGAGAGTTGAGTGCAATATTTGACACACAATTATATGAGTCCAACTGTAACTTAACACCCGTCTACCCCTAATGGTTCCTCTGGAGATTCTGCTGAGTTGCTTGTTCTACTGAATTTTCTCAATCAGTGGACTCTTTTCACTAAGAATATCTGTTTTGACTCTTTTCACTGTGGTTTGTTATCATTAATCAACCAGAAGTTTTTTAAGATGGTCTAAGTCGGTTACAAACATCCACACAGGACCAGAAGCTACTTTGGCGGAGTACTTTAGTCATCAGAAATACTGAAATAACATTCTTTGGATACCTTTTAAAAAGAAAACAGGGACAGATTTTGGCCAAAGAAGCAAAAGAAGACAATGTTAAAAGGACCTGCGGATATGCTAAGGAATCAGAAAACAATGTCATGATACAGGAGTAAGGCCATATTTAAGGATATGATGTTTGTTTTATCCTTATGTACATTTTAAGGGGATAAACAGAAGAAGGCCTTTTCTGTTTTACCGAGGACCTTCACATCTGGAATCGATAAGTTCCATTGTGCTGTCTGCTAAGGCCTCCAAAAAGCCAGAAAAAATGTCTTCCAGATGTTTTCTTCCCATTCGTGGTGGAACAGGGGACCATAAAAAAAAAGAACTATTGCATTTTTTTAAAGAAAATACACCAATCTGCGCTGGTTTTTTAGAGAAGACTCCTAAATCGTATAACATCTGCAGCCTTATAGCTGAGTTTGTTAAAATAATAGCAGTGTTTCAGCAATAGGTTTGCACATAGCCTACACATCCCGGGTCATTAAAAGGTTCTTTTTGTTTAAGCAAGCCAACTTTATGACAGGGTTAAAGGTCGGCTACAGCTGGTCGGCAGCTGTTTTTTATTCACAACCTCTTTATATCTGGACAACGCCTCTAAAGGAAATCATATGGAAAATGATATTTTGAGTTGGAAAAACGTATAAAGTCAGGTTTTGTTAATTTGTTGACTGCGGTGTTAGCATTGAAATGCTAACTCTGGTTACTCTGAAGGATGCTAACAAGGGCCTTTGGCTTATGCCAATATCACACCATAAAGTATAAAACAAAACCCTCTTTAAGAAGCCTTAAGTTTGCAATTTTGGCCGTCACCATCTTTTCTTTTTTAACTTAAACTGGACCATACCTTGAAAAATAAACATCATGTTGCATTAAAGGATGCTTGAAACTACAAAGTGAGACTCCAAAAGTATCAGGAAACATTTTACATAATTAATAATTTAACTAAGAAGTTGGGTCATTTCCCCATCTGGTTCCACACAATCACACTCATTTTTGAAGCAGCAGTCTCCCCCTGCTGGCCATTAGAATAGAATAGAATAGAATAGACTTTATTGTCCCCATGGGGAAATTCTTTTTCACAGCACCACCGTCTGTCAGACAGACAAGTCCCACCGAAGAACATACATACACAAAACATAGAATATAACACAGAGTAAGACAAGACAAGAATGCAGTTTTAGTACACTTTCATGTAGAGTCTTTGCAATAATTACCCCTTCATATGAGTGAATAAAAGGGCAAAGATACAGTTTGGCACTTACTTTTCAAATTGGCCTGTTAGTTTCGTTCGAACAATGAATCAAACACAGCTTGTTCAAATAAAAAATAAAACAAGACATAGTGACATCACATGCTCCAATTAGAAATGGACTTTCTGTCAGACATGTAACAAGGTTTTTGCAGGGGTCTGAGTGGGTTGTTTCTCACTCACCTTTAAGTGGCAATCCTGAGGTCATGTCCAACTCAATCAGATAAGTGGCGGTGAGAAAAAAATGGCTTCTTGTGTGTGCGTATTGCTGTGGCGAAGAGGAAAGAATCTGAGTTAGTTGGACTGTGGAGAGAGGCAGTGACCCTGCAAGTGCATGTGCCACTTCGGCCCTGTAAATGCAGGCTTTGTGGAAAGGAGTCTGTAAATCAGCTCTAATGCCCTGATAACAACATGGAAGATAAAACAAAATATGCAGGACAAGTTTTTGACCCCGTGTTGGGGTTTAGGAGAGCCTTTGTGCAGCACAATTAGGGCTTTATTTGCCATTTTCAGAGCAGTATACTGTCTATTTACAGACTAATCAAGGGTCAAATAATTGGTGCTGCTTAAATTGTGCTCTGTACTAATTACACAGCATGCTTGATTTGAAGCCAAATGGTGGCCTTTAAAGTTAGAAGCAAGTTTTTGCTAAAAACAAACAGACAAAAATGAGTCATTTCTGTTTGGTCTGAATGTGCTCCCCTCAAAGACAAAAGGAACACAATAGAGGCAGTGCATATAGAAATGTGAACACGGCCACATCAGTGATGTCCAAATTGGATGGTTTGGGACAGCATGATGCAGCTCACGCTCCGTTATTTGAATCTAACAGTATGCTTTCTGCAGCATGTATTGCACAACAACGTGAAACAGTTAAGTCTGGTCCAGGCTCACAAGCCGAGTATTCACTTCAGCTGGGAAACAGTGCTTTTCTCTGTAATGGGGTATTATAATCATTGAGCATGGAAAGCAATGTATGACTCATCCTTTCCAACCCCATTCCCCCTTCCCCTGCCAGAGCTTAGCCACAGCCTGGGCAGGAGAATACTGAGTGTAAGCATTTCTTCCCTACGAGGGGGAAATACAATGGGTTCTGGTCAATGCAGAAACTTCATAGTCGTCTGATGATTTCTATTTTTACTTTAATATGTGATTTAATTAGAGAGAGCTGGAATGGAAAGGCGGCATCAAATTAAGAAAAGTCTTTGCTTATTAGGCAGTGTTATGTAATTAAGCCTAAGGCTTTATTAGTTTGGTTTTGTTGCAACAAGGGACCCAGCTAGAGTTTGACCGCAAACACTAGTCTGTGCTAAAGCAAGCTGAAGGAGAGGAGCTGGATGAACAACACTTTTCATACCAGCAGATCTCCATGTTTAATTAACACTGTCACCTATATGATGTATAGATGGTTGATATTTTTCAACCATAACTAATGTTCTCAGACTTGTAATGAATTACTAATATAATGAGAAATATTTTTGATTTAGATTGTAATCATGTTTGCTAAAGCCACACTGAACTTACCACTAAAATGTTTACAGAGAATGGCATGTTAAGCATGACAAAACCTTATAATGGTTACATTTATGCACTTACAGGATTAGCTTAAGTTAAGTGAAAGGCTGCTGTTGTTGGTTTCCTATCGAGTGTGAAAGACAGTGAATTGAAGCACAAACACAACAAGCTAACTGTACTAGCATGAAAGCTAATCCATGATCTTTTGCCAACCTTAGCCAAAATGCTATTGTTGCAAAAAATAAAACCTAACCACGTGTGTGTCTTTGTATGCACCCAACTACTTTTAAAAAGCAGTGAATAAAATCTAGACAGTAATCTTTTGTTTTTGTATAAAATGATATTTGTAAAACTAAGCCAACATGAAATACTTCTGTTGAAACAAATACTTACAGTGTTAGTAGTGATAGCTGCAAGTGTGGGATGAAGCAGCAATGGGAGGGATACATTATTAGAATTTTATTTTTATTTTTTTACATTTTTAAGAACAATCTGGGCCTGTTACTTAGATTGAAGGTCACAAACAAAGGTGCAGCTCAGTTTTTACTGACCAAACCAGCAAAAATGTTAAAGAGGGCTTTTTAAACCCTTCGGCTGGCCCATATAAATACAAGGGGGGGAAGTGGGCTCATTTCTTACAATTAAAACATAAAAATAACACACATCAAACAATATAGCTTTCCACAAATACATCTATCAGTAATAATTAATACTAAATGTAATGAAACAACTAAAAGCCTTGAGAAATATTTACCTCCTGACAGTTTTACAGAAAGTCCCCTACCCTACCACAAGTAGGTGGCTCCTTCCATTTCCTTTTTTCAGAATAAAAGCCTGCCTCAAACTGTTGTTTTTTTGGTGTTTAAAAAAAAAAAAAGACTCAGCAGCAGGAGAAACAAAGATAAAACCAGGTACAATTAACAAGGAACATTAACATGTACCAGCTTTATATGTTAACCAAGATACATGTACTGAAATGGGAATATAGTGCATCATTTAAAGCAAAATAACCAGTTTATCCTCTCACAGTAGCGCCTGGTGACTCACAGTGTGGTGTTGCTCATGTATGACTTTGGCTGAAGTGTCAAAAGGAGATAAATTGACAGTTGACTTGTCTGTCACTGCAACTCAGGCAGTTTATTTGGAACTAGATATTGGGGAGCTTTCCTTGACCCCAGGCTGCAATTACTCAAAGTGTACGTTATCACTCTTTCCCCGCCTCCCTAAAGCCTATTTTTTTACTTTCTTTCTTTTCCATTTAGACATGGTCTGCATTATTTATTGTGTAGTTCATCATGTTGAACAGTTTTTAATGTATTAGTTTCATTAACTTTCTTTTCTCCAGTTGTCATTATTAGTCTCCAATCATCACTGGATTTCATTTAGAAAGTTTGAGTTGCATCTTAAATGTCCTTTTAGATCCCGTCAAAGCCTTGTATTAATTTACTTTCACTGCTGCTGTATGTATATTGGTGTTAATATGACTGTGGTCAAACATGTATTTCTTTCAAAATGTTTATGGGTCATTGAGGTCACTTATGATGATGAAACTCAGCCTTTGTTAGCAATCGTTTCATATTTGGATTGATTCCCATTATTGGAAAAGAGGCCAAAGCGTCTCTGTGAAGTGTGCCAGTTTCACTCGTGCTGCAGTCCTGAGCTAAGGGAAAGAGCTTCATTATCATGCAGGATTTTATTTTATAGATTTAGTTTCATTGTGTTTTGTGTCAGTGTGTTGGTGCTGGATAATGGCTATCTGTGAGGGCGGGTAGCGAGGAAATGGCTCTGTAATGTCAGTGCTGCAGGGTCTACACTATCATATATTTCTCTGCAGTAAGCCATCAAAAGTGTGAGGGAAAACGGTACGATTCAGGAAAAACTAAAATCAGACAGAGGGACATAAAGTTGCTAATAGGAGTTTGGATGTAAAACTTAAGAGAGGTGCAAATTAAAAAGGAGTCTGGAAAGGAAATTAAAAGCTTTAAAACGACGACAGCCTTCACACGTTTTCTTGCTGTAAAATGAGCATTCGAAGGTGCACCGTGGAATCTTGACTCAGTTTTTCCATCTTTGTGGTGGACAGCAGGCGGTGATTTATCTGCACTGCTGTGAGCTGCAGCAGGGAGACAGTGAAGTAAACCATCTGGTATTCCCCCTGTTAAAGCAATAAGAGTCTAAAGGCTAAAGCACTGAGCCTCCAGAGTACATAGGAGAAGCTCTGGTTTGAAAAACTTATGAAAGAATTTTGGATCGCCTTACAGGTCTGTGTTTTTGTCTGGGGGTCAGCTCGTCTGTTGGTGCAGGGGTAAATTCACAAGGCTCTCTGCACATTCTGTCTTTGCAATTATTTCTGCTATAGGCTGTTTGTCATTTCATAATCAGAAGTGGTGGTAAATCTTTGATTTTCCATGATAAACTGAATTAGTTCAATAATGACCATGGGAATTAAAGCACTAGGTGTAGAAACAATTAAAAAGTTCCCATTCACATGCAGCTCTGGGTTCAGGTCACTGGGTCAGTGTCCTTTAATGTCTGGACTTAAGCTGATTGATAAAAAAGAAGCTGAAGTGATACTGGCTTATGAGTTCATTTACAAAACACTGTCCTCAGTTGCCTCAGAGTTCTTACCCGTCATAGTCGCATACTTTCATCTGGCTGGCATCCAAACTTTATCTTTACTCAAAGCAAAGCAGCTGACAACATAATTGCTATTGCTAATGCTATTGCTTTGGCTTTACACTTTTGATGAATTACACTTGAGGTATGATGGCAACAATTGGTAATAAGAAAGCTAGAAGAGAAACTTGTCACGAAGTAAATTGATTGACTCATTACTGTCAGTTACATCAACAATGCCTTTTTAAGTTAGCTAACGTTAGCTTACATTAGCCACCACAAACTACTTATCATACCAGACCAAAGAAGGCTGTTGCAGCCAAACTAAAATGTGTATATTGAAAGATCATTTTATATCTTAAATAAGATTTTTCTTTTGATGTATGTATTAACTCGGGTTTTTAATGTGGCATTACCTCATTTAAAGCCATCTCCTCTCATTGAATCATATGCTCAAGGAACACTGATTGATTATTGGCTAAATTAAACTTTTTTCTGTATATCGTTCAAATTTTCATCAGCTTTATTCAGTCTTGTTTTAGAAGTGTGTACCTGTAAAACAGTATTAAACATGTTGAGAGCTTAGTTTGAGCAGTGATTATCAAGAAATGCAGTTGTTAGGTTAAACTTAGCTAGGCTGTAGGCCTATGTGTGTGTGTGTGTGTGTGTGTGTGTGTGTGTGTGTGTGTGTGTGTGTGTGTGTGTGTGTGTGTGTGTGTGTGTGTGTGTGTGTGTGTGTGTGTGAGTGTGTGTGTGTGTGTGTGTGATTGCTTGCTATCTAGCTGGCTTACGGACATCCCATTCAACTTTGTGCCGGTTATTAGTTTACTCATGGGTTGCTTCTCTGCTCTGTGTGTTGTCTCTCACAGGATGTCCATGCAGTGTGTGTAATGGGTTCAATGTAGCACACGTAATGCCTGCAGTATGATTTCCAGGTCTGGTCACATGAAAGCCAGAAGCAACAACTTACGGTCAATGTTGCAGGAAGTGTGTCGTGGTATTTTGAAGGAGTTATGTGAGGTAAAAGCTTTGAGGGAGAAAGAGAAATCTTATAAGAGAGTCTTAGTATTGGTAAGATCACTTTCAGGTAGCTTATATCCTCAGATTAGCAATTTCCTTTGGGGAAACCCTTCCTGATATTTTTTAGACTGAAAAGCAGGTCTTTCAAACTTAAGATGAAAGTGGCTACTGTGGCGACAACTGGCATACATTGGATAACAATAATGCTATAATGAAGAGTAACTGTTGTACATCTAGAGAAACATCAGTCACAAAGTACTACCAATTGAAGTTGGCAAAAAATTGAGCTAGCATGAGGCAGTGATTATGCCAGCTGCAAGCCCCTTAAATTGACTTAATTTAGCAAAAGTTATTTTATGCTTATGACTTCCACTTGAAAGTAAAGAATGTCTTACTGCTTCTTTTAAAAAGTATGTACAACAGTTGGCTTCTCAACAGTTGGCTTCAGTTAAAATTTTATAACAGCATCAGGTGAAACAACAACAAAGCAAAGACTCTTAAACCCTCCCTGTCTGTGATGCGCTCTAGGAGGGGGAAGTCTCTCATTGGGCATCCTTGTTTTCGGCAGTGCTGGTTTCCAAGAGTTGCGGGGTCCTCTCTATGGCTGCTAATTACTTCTTGTCCTCAGCGCCAGGTCAAGCATGTGCCTGGAGAATCAGGCCTCACTTCAGGAGGGGTTTGAGAAGGAGGAGGAGGATGGGGGGCAGGGAAAGAGTGAAGAATGTTAATCCCCCCCCATGAAAAAGTCCTAATTCACTGGTCCGGCACCCCTCCTCCTGTCAAACCAAATGGTGCCGTCTGGAGACGCTAAGTGTTGTTTCAGAATGTGTGTACAGTATGTATGTGTGCATCCGTGGAAATCAAGAGTGGATGGATAAGTCAGGGGAAGGGGATACACCACAGTCTTGGCACTGAGCCGAGAGCAGGATTATGAGTCTGGAGCTCGAGCTACTGTTCAGAGAAAGAGAGGAAAGATGTAAAGACTAGTGAATATGGAGCAGAAGATCTCTGTGGAAAACACATCATACTCACAGTTTGCTGTGATGTTTTAAGTTCGACCACACATTTTAAATAATTCACATATAAGTGGTATACTTTTATGAATTCATTATGCTTTACTACACAGCAACCTCATCCAGCCCATGTCTGACAAACAAACCTATAAAAGACAGAAAACAAGCTCCTCTTATAGCTCATTACATCAAAGAGAGAGCACTTAAATTGCCCATGTAGAGATTACAAGTACCAGTTGTGACTGTGCACATGGCATGGGGAGATGTAACTGTGGGATTAGAAGTAGATAGTCTACGCTCATCCATCTAAGAGTTAAACATTTACTGTAGGTCCTTGGTTGCACTGACTCATATTTGTGATGTAAATGCATGTACTTGTTGACAGCAAAAGCCCTTAGGCTGATCCAAGGGTTATACACATCTGGAATAGTGCCACAGTGTGGTTATGGAGGCATTGTAAGGATAACATGAGAAGCAAAGGAAAGAATCTGTTTTAATTTATACATAAAAAGCTTCTCAAGAGCGTGAAGGCTTAAAAGATGCTTTGTGTTTTATAGCAATGCTTTTATGTGTTTCGCAAAAGTAGGCTATTTGAAGCATCAGAAGAGGGAAGGCAGACTTGCAAAGAGCAAATGTACACAAGGCCGTGTCGTATAAACAGTTTCTGTGTACCTGCCTCTTGGATGTGAGGAGCTGTGGTCAGAAGGAAAAAGTATATTTAGCAACTAGCGTAAGAGGTGTTGGTCTCTCGAGGGGTCTGTCACGCTAAGTGGGTAAACATCTCACCTTAACAAGGTGGGACTGAGAGGCATACCTGTGGCTTAGGATGTGGTCAGGACAGTTTCCGCCGCAAGGTCGACTGCTGGTGACAGAAATCCATGAATGAAGGTGTGTAAGAGGGAGAAAACAGACTCGATAATGTTTGTGCTTGTCTAACTATGCTTTTTAACAGAGAAGATGGCCCAGCTGTTGATTTCTTGCTTTTTCCATCCTTCTTATTGGAAAAGACATTTACAAATGTCCGGAGAGATTTCGGTAGGGCTTTTATTTTCCACCTTGTGTCTGGACAGAGATATATTATGATGTCCTTTCACCTTCCTGCTCTTTTCCTGTAAGCTGCTAATTGGCCCTCTAAACCTGGCTCACCTCCAGGTGACCCTGCAGGGGCCCTGTGGCCGCTTTTAGATCCTTCAGGGGATCTAAAAACATCCATGAAAAAGCTGATAGAGCAGATTTTGGTTGAGGAAAAGGAAATTAGAAAATGGAAATGGGAGAGTGGAACGTTTGAATAACACTTTGATGGAAAGAGTGGTAACAAGTATGAATTGAGCCTGGGCACCCTGATGACAGTTAACCATATTCATACTGAAGCCTGTTTTCTATGATCTCACTGTCAGGATGTGAAGTTCAAAAGCTGTTATGTCTTACTGCTGTGGCTTGTAAGCTGTACGGTAAATGGGGAATGGTAAATGGACTTGGAGGTTAGCATTCAGCCACTTCCTAGCTAGTATGGCAGTCAGAGAAAAAAGTGGTTGAATGCTAACCCTTCTGTTTGATAGCATTACAAATATATGATTGTAAACAATTTCAAAGCTAATGGTAATGTTTGCTAGTGACTACTAGCTCTAAGCTATATGTTACACTAGCTTGGAAGCAGATGAATGCGAACAGGAGCTGCTGTTTAATGTTAGCTTATATTTGCTATTTTTACTTGTAGCCTACTATAACCCAATGCCCCTCCAGGTTTTCAATATCCAACGTATTGCTAGTATGGGAGAAGTCTCCAAGCAGTGGAATGATTGCATTTTGCACATTTCGGACACTATAGCTAACTTCCTAGCATACAGCAGTATTCACATATGAGCTCACTACAAAGAGCGTGATGAGAACAATGGTTGCTGTGTAAATATAGTGATTACTTTTTGTTTGTGTGAGTTAGCTGAAAAACAGTCTACTCCACAGAAAGAGTAGTGATGTGGCTGGCATCAACTGGATGCTCTTCATACTGACTTATTTCATGTGTTGTGAGCCAGCTACAGTTAGCCTGCCTACAGTTATATTCATTATGGCAGCCATATTGTTATGATGGCAAGTCTGATGTCTGGAGGAATGTATTGGAATCATTTATCGCTGCTTGCTTGTTAAATTGAAACAGTTTGCACTGCTAGCATTTAGACTGTCTACTTTTCAAATAACTCCATTCACAGCTTTGTAAATAACTCTAAAACTTATTGGTATCTTACCTAATATTGGGTAAGATATGAGGTCAGTGTTGGTACCTGTCACCACAAGAGTTAGCTGTGAGACTTATGCAATGTTGTTTCCATATAAGGAAAGAGGAGATGGAAAATGGAGGATACAGCTGTTTTAACAGTCTGAGCGTCACAGACTAAAACCACATAAATGTGATCGACTGACCATTAGCAGGTTTTTATACTGCAGCGTGGGGTTAATCTGACCTGTAAACGCAGAGGTTGCTGTGTTTCACTGTACCACAGTGAGGCTACTTCCATGCCTTGTATGGACTTCTGTCATTGCAAACATCAGTGATCAATTAATCTACCTCCTAAAGGATAATGTGCTGTTGGATGTTGGCAGCCAGTGACTGTAGTATCATAGCAGAGGGTTGTGGCTTTTTTATATGGACCATTTGTGGCTGTCTGAGTAAAGGGCAACAAGTGTAAGCTTTGCTTTTGGTCACCAAGGTCCTTGTTAAAATGGTATTTAATAAAAAAATGCTTTTTATGCCAGTGTATGTGTCACCTACTCCTCTTGTATTCTTGGCTGAGAAAGTGTAGCTTACTGTGTCAGTCTGAGTGATGTTGATTTTTAAGTGTGTTGAGGGAGATTTTTTGTAGTAGTTTGTTTGAAAATGAGACTGTAAAACTGAACTGAGAGATTGTGCTTGGCTTTTATTTTCTTAGTGATTCATGGCATTATTGGGAAATGCATGGATATACTTTTCTAAAATACTTTTGCATTTTCTAATTGTGCGTTGTCTCTCTAAGCCAGCGATATACACATATATTCAATTACCAGTATGCCCCTTGAAAATGACAAATGTCATACTTTTAGCTGCAAAAGGTAAAGCATATTTATTTTCTGATTATGAATATTTCCAGAGATACTTTGTGGATGTTGCCACTTATTGTCTACTTACTAGTTCTAGTTCTATAACCTCCAAAACATCCATTCAGGGCCTCAGTTGCAAAGCAGCCAGTGTAATAGATGATGTAAATGTATCATCATTTGTACCAGAACTACATTTTCCATCACTTGACATCCTGACATATTCTAACACTGTCCCAGAGCATTCAGAGACAAGCTAATTAAATGAGCCTCTGTCATGGTGGTGAATGTTGGATAACTTCTGCCTGGTCAGTGAGTTTGTGTCTGTCTCTTCATTATAGGTTGATGACAGACAGAACTGTCAATTTGTTTAGACCCTCCACCTGCCTATACCCTGTTATCCTGTGGTATGTGCTCTCACTTAAATGGTTGTTGTGATCTCTTTGACATGAGTAAACGCTGGACAAGGTTTTTCTTTAAACACATGGGTCCAGTGCTTGGATCTAAATATTTCTCTCATATGAACTATTTTGATGTGTATTAGCATCTGCCTAATGTGTTGCCTCCAGCATTATTATCCTCACTCCTTAACATTTAAATATGATTACAGTGCCCGGGATTAGATTAGACAGACTTCCTCTGAGATAGGAAGAGTGGGCAGGTTTGGGAGAGAGATTGAACTAGAAAAGACAACCAAATTGATCAGACTCTGAACCAACACTTTTGCTTCAAAATGTTGGGCTCAGACTTTGTCTAGACTGAATTTAATGGTTCAGTTTTTACTTCTTGTTGCTTTATGTATTTCAGGTCCACACTAAACTCCTATCAGCTGACATGAGTGTCATGTTTTACCTTTATAATGCACATTTATCACAGATGACCATCAACACCAGCTGCCGCATTGACTTACATTTGTTGTGCTTAAAATCTCAACACTGTATTAATAACAGTATTACTGGATCAAGTCTTTAGGTACAACTGATGTTTAAGTAAAAATTAGCGACAGCTTGACCAGCAGTCCCAAAGAGGTACCATTTTTTTAAGTGAAACTTCAATAATCTTTAAATCTCCCATTGAAACATTGTGAACCAAACATAGAGAGCGAATCCTGACTTAAAATCAAGATGAAGACTCTGAAATAAGCTAGAAGCAACACAGCTCTTTCTAACATCCTGTGTGTGCTTAATTACAAACCATAAAGTAACATTTTCAACCAAATCTGTTTTATCCTGGGCTTTTTTGCACATTAAAATCTCAAGGTATGTGTTCTGGTGAGGTTGTTTAATTCACTCTCATGCTAATAATCCTGTGAAAAGAGGTTTAAATAAAGATAACATTTTCAGCTACCTTAAAAGATTAAGTGCAGCGATGCTTCAGCAGTAAAATGTGAATCCAACCAACCAGGGCCTTCTTGACTAATTAGATTTAAATCATCCCTTTTTTAGGTGGAATACTTTTTGGCTTCAGCCTGTTGTGTGCATATTTGTGTGTATAAACGGGTACAATATTTAAAAAGTGTGTTCAGCTTTTGATGTTGTTCCGTAATGGAAACAAGTTCCCATGTCCTTTAGTCATTGACTGTCCTGTGATCACTGGTGTTTTGTGTTTGTTAGGCACAAGGTTTTACTAATCAATGAACTTCATGACTTTGAGAAACCTCGAAACCTCATGAATACTCTTTTTTCCGGTTGATAAAAAGATATCAACGTGCAATCAGACTCGCATTAAGCTTATGAGGAGGATGTTTTTTTCCACATTCACTTCACAACTGTGGACGTATATGTGCAGCCCGCATAAATGGAAACCTTTGTTGAAGAATGTCTCGTTTTTTTTTCTAATTGATCTTTGCTGCACGTGAGTCATGTGTAATGACATCCAGCTGGAGGTTGTTGCACGGTAACAAAGAATGTACAAACACTCTTGCTCGGCCTATTCCCCTCTCCACCTTTCCCAGCCTCCCTTTCGCTCTCAGATGGATGGAGCAATTGACTTTTTTTTTAAACTCCTGAACGGCGTGTGTGGTCTTTGTAGCCTGATACTAGGACTGCTGTATACCTGTGTGTGAGTTTCCTTTGACACTCCACATTCACATAACAAACAAAAAGCATCCAGCAGCAGCAGCATACCACAGCATTTTTGCTTTTGTCTTGTTTTTCTTAAACTTCTGTGTCATAAATTCCTTTTGTTTAGTCTGCTTCCTTGTTTTAGTGTTTGTCTGCCTCTAAACACCCTGTCCCTGTCCCTATAGACGTAATCCAGTGTCCTTTTCAGTCCATTCCTGTGCTGGGACCAGGCTAGATGCTAATGGTTGTCATTGTAAAGCTTGTTGTGAGAGCATCTGGCTGCACGAACAGCTGTTTGTCCTGGGTGGTTTTGGCATGCGTGGGGTGTGGTCCAGGGTCAAACCCCATGTCACATTGTTCTGACCCAGTGTTCTTCTGCGGTGGCCCGGTCGCAGCCGGGGACGACCGGCCTTAAAGTGTTCTAATTGCATGGTTGTGGCAAAAAAGGAGGCAGCTGTGGATTTAGCATTGCTGGGAGCTGGATGGAAGGATGGATTTTGTTGCAGCGGGAACCCATGATCATGGTGATCTATAAATGGGCACATCTCTGTTTAGCGTCTAAATGGATAACTGAAATCTTCTCTGAACCACAACAGCCAAATCTCCTGCTGAGTAACTAGACCCTCTGAGTCAGCAGAGGACAGAAAATGGAGGCAATGGTTTGAAAATGGGCCATAATTTCAGTTTATTTGATAAGCATAAATTCTAGGATGTTATATCTATAAATGCATTGTGTAAACCATTTGATATAGGGGTTAGAAGATTTGTACTTTGGAGTTTAAATTTAAAAGGAATTTCAACCCTGACATCCTTTTTTTTTCTTCTTTTGTCCCTTTTCCCTCTCCATAGCGGAACCATCAGACCTCTTGAAGATTTTAGATTTTCACAGTTTACCCGAGGGTGTTACAAAAACAACGGGTTTGTGCTCACATAGGCGGTCAACACAAGGACCCGATGTGGCTTACAGAGTATCCAAAGACGCCCAGCTCAGCGCCCCCACCAAACAGCTGTATCCTGGTGAGTATCTGACTCGACACGAACAAACACAAACAAATACCATCATGTCTTTTTCTTTGTCGAAGCACTTACTTTTTCTTCCTTGACATCAAACAAAGCACTTATGGAAATTAGAACCACCTTTAATTCAGATTTTCCAACTTAACACTTCAGGTTTATCTCAGCAGATTCTTCTTCACAGTCTTCAACTTTTCTTACAAGTTGCCTCTGCTTCTGCCATCTGGTCAGCTCTTTGACTTTTCACCCCACATTGTTGTAAACTAGCATTACAACATTTAAACATAGCTGGAAAGCAATTTGTATTTGTTCCCACCTGGCCTCCTCCTTTCCTTTCCCTGGAGGTGGAACTTTTATTGGCTCCTGTAACTTGATTATTTATGTCAGCTCTATCTTTGGTTTATTAGATTTCAGGAAGGGTACGCCTGCTGTTTCATCCTCAAAGCCCCTGTAAACTTGTTGATATTGTTACTAAAACATACTGTCTCCCTGCAGCAACAGGGAGACAGTATTTGTACAGTAACCTTGTACAAATGTAAAATGTTGTGACTCACACATCAAGCAATAAAGATAAATCAAGGCTCTTATCTAATGCGGCTTCAAAACCATCAGATGCATGAGAGTTCTAGCACTGTAATATTTGATGTTGTAGGAGGAGCCAGCCCATGGAAAATCTGTGAAAATAGGGTTTTTAGAGGGGAGGGAAGTCTGGGGTTCCACTTCTGCCTTGTTCTATTGTGCTGACGTGGCTTTGGGTTTCTGCTCTATGCTGCGCTGCAGTAGCACTTTCCTCCCTCTCCTCCCCTCTCTCCCGGCAATCTTTTCCTCCCTCCTTCTCTTTCTTTCTTTTCCCTCTAGCGCCATAATCTTTCCCTCTATGATTCCTCTGCTACCCTGCAGTGTTTTCTCTTTGTGTTTCTTCTGTCTGTGGTGAGACATGCTCCCTTTTCTGTACTCTTTTTCTTTTTTTTGTTTTACAGTAGAAATATTTCTATGACCCCAGATAACCTATTTCTGAAATTGCTGTGATTGGAGTCCTGCAGATTAAAGGAGACAAAAAAGAAGAAGAGCATGCATGGATGTGGTTTAGAAGCAGAAAACAGGGAAAACTAATAACCCTTCCTGTGAGTAAATCCCCTACAAAGCTTGGATTGGATGACAGCCCCATTCATGGTCCTCTGAGGCGTTGCATTGGCCTAAGTAGACCTTTGATCCATGTCATGGCTCTTCTTCGGGGCTTAAATGTGGGCCTGCATGCCCTATCATGCTCTCCAATCAAACAAATACTCTTTACTTTGAAGCTTTGTGACAGCAGAGCCCATATGAGTCTCCGTTTAGATACGCATGCTGTAATTACACACCAACTCTGTATCATCCAAAATAACAGTCCACATAGCTTGGAGGAGTTCATCACAGGCACCACACAGTCTTTAGGTGCAAACAGAATAACTAGCCGTCTGTGGCTTGAAGGCCTTAAAAACGATTCCTGGCGTCTGTGATGTGGTCGCTCTCTCGCCTCGACATTGACACAATGTACAGCTCATATATTCCACAAGGCAGCTAAACTTGTGAGCTCATTCTGGCCAACCCATTTTTTCCCTAGTTTAACTAACTTTTCTGCTGAGTTATGACTCTGGCACAGAGCCTTGAGGTACAATTTTCCTAAATTATCAGCACAGTATCCAGTCTCCCAAAGCTAACACAATGCTACATATCGGCGTACAAACAAAGGCATACAAATGACTTCTTTTATTATGACTATAATGGTTGTTATAAAAACCGCAGAAGCTCGGATTGAGAAAACATTGGCCCGTGACCCTGTAACCACAGACAGTCTGTGATGATGTGTTGGAAAAGAGCGTGTGCAGACATGCAATCATTAGGCAAACATGTGGAAGAGATGATTCATTTGAGACTGCGCTGCAAACAGAAGAGTCCTTTCTTACCTTTCATTAAGTGAATGAGAAGTGAAGGAACAGGGCAATAAAGCTGTCTGCCCTCATTTAACTTGTACCAAACACTTCCCATGTCTCAGTAGTCTGTGTATGTCATCTCTATATCCTGACAAATCTATGACAAAAAGCATGTATCATTGCACATACTGTACAGATTTAAAATGACACTCATGAGAAATATCGTCTTTACTTCGTTTTAAGTTGTTCTCAATGATGCAGAACAACAATTATTTGCACAAACATCAAGTTAATAATGATGCCGTGCCTCTTACATTGTCACATGATGGGGTAAGTTGTCACTAGGCATCCGTACGTAGATGGCACTGTCCAGTCATTGATGTCCCTCTGCTGCAGCTAAGCTAACATCATCATTATCCTCACAATCATTTATGTTGGTTTACTGTTTAAATCTTTGGAAAACACATTGAGGGAGAATACTTATTTACATTGGTGCTGAGGTACAGACAGCAATAGATCAGATTAGGGGAGGGGAATGGATCGATACAGCAATATATTATCATCCTGACGTGTGATAAAATTATCGAAGAGCTGGTGCCTAATATTGATTTTTTAATTAGTAAAAATACAGTGCTTCAAACGGATTTCCCAATTAGATTCACTGCATCACTACTTCATGACTCCTCACGGTGGCTCTGATGACATGAATAAAACATGAACAGAAGTTTATTTGGCCAAAGAGGAAGTTGACAGCAGGATAAAATAAGAAGTTGACAGCGAGATAATGCTGGACAGAGCTGAAAAGAAGCTAAAGGATTAGGCATGATGGGAGGGGAAACTGATATAACTGCTATCAAGGGTTAAGTATCGGGTGTCGTATTGTATCGTATCTTATCGTATCTTATTGTATCGTATCGTATCGTTAGGTATCGTATGGGAAGGTATTTTATGGTATCGTTATATATAGTATCGTATAGTATCGTATCGTATCGCATCGTATCGTATCGTTAGGTATCGTATTGTTACATATTGTATCGTATCGTTTCGTATTGTATCATATTATAACATATTATGTAGCTTTGTATCGTAAAGTATCGTATCATATCGTATAGTTTTGTTTCGTATTGCATTGTTAGGTATTGTTTTGTTACATTTTGTATCTTATCGGATCCGATCGTTTAGTTACGTTTCGTATTGTATTATAACATATTGTGCAGCTTTGTATCGTATTGTATTGTATCGCATCGCATTGTATCGTTAGGTATCTTATGGCTACATATTGTATCGTATCGTAACGTATCGTATCAAATCATGAGTTGCCCAGCAAATCCCAACCCTAGAGAAGATGCAGCTGAAATGATTAAAGGCAGGGGATAGCACTAAAAAAGACATATTATTTTTCAATATATGAGTCACTTTAACTACTTTTAATAGTTAAGAAATAGCCCTTTGGCACATGCATATTATCATGTAGCTTGAGCAGAGACTGACTCTATGTGAGGATTATATAACTATAGTGAATAAAGAGATTGTATGGATGCAAATACAAAGAAAAAACTGTAGAACTTGAAAGTTTTCAGGAGAAAGATCTTTTTCTGAAAGAATACAAAAACATTCATGAAAACAAAGATTGTTATTATGACATTGGACATGATTTTTTTCATCATCATAGTTAATACAGATAATAACACCAGTCGTTTCTCTCTGGTGTCTCTGTGCTAATTATTAACAAGATTATATTGTGCTCTTCTCAGTGGTTTTATCCTCTCATTTCATTGGAATATGCAATTAATCACCTTTATATCATTTCATCTTTGGCCTCAAGAAATGGAAGGTGAGGTCACTACCAGAAGCTGGAGTAATGAGTTCTGAAGCATCAAAAAAGTTCTCCTGTTTATATTTCTTTGTACAAAATCCCTTTAAAAAAGTCATATAATTAAATGTAGTTCTTTATCTCTATGTTTGGACACAAAAAAAGAGACTGACCGTTCTAATGAACTTGTTTTTTGGGGCTTTGAACATCTAACACTAGTAATCTCAGTCCAACCTCGACACAAGTACATTCAGGGTCACTAACCTGCACAAAGGACACACAAAGAAAGAGATGAAGATAGATGATCTTCCTCTCTTTTGCTGTGTTTCTCTTTGTCCATGTTTTGCACTCCAACAGGTACAGGTACACTTGTTTTTTGTGCCGCAATATGCAATCCCACTGGAATGCTGCCTGCCTCATCTATAAGGAGGGATTCGGATGGGGTGATGACTGAATGACCAATTACAAGACTTTCTACTCCATTTACCTGCTTGTATGCATACTGACAGATGGAGAGATGATCTGCCAAAGTGCTGGCATAACTCCTGCTCCTCCCTGACTTTTTTTGGCATTCCTCATGGAGACTCTTTAAATTAAAAAATGAGGCGTATATGTAAAATGCCATAAGGGTGAAATTGAAGGCCTTGTTTAAACCACTCTCTATCTGCTCTAATGCTGCAGTTAGATCTCACACAGAAAGTCAAAGGGAAAAACTACAAGTCACTCCTTTCCAAATGACAGGCGACTGTAAATAGTTATTTAATCTTAAGGAAATTGTTGGGTTGATTGGCTAGTTGTCTCATAGACTTTATTTGAAGTCAGACTGATGGCGGCGATGTTGCCAGTGTAAACTCGCAGGACTTCTGGCACCAAAAGCATTTCCATTCCCACCATGCTCATACACACAAAATGAGGAGTGGGGTATCTCTCATCTGGTGGCCTGAAGTCGGGGTTTGAAAGACGCATTCCAGAGAAACCCGAGCTTTTTTCTTGAACAACCCCCGTTCCTACTTGAGGTCCTGAGGAGGAAGGGACACGAGAGAGAACTCATTTGAACTATTTCTACTCTCATCCTTAATTTTGATCCTTCATCCTCTCATTTAAGGCATTTTGGTCCTCAGGGAACACGTGGCTGCACTGCATGAACACAAACTCATGAATGAGAACTCTCACTGTGTAATTACTACTTAAATCCAAGGAGTACCTTGAATTTTTAAAATGAGCCATTTCACCCCCCACCCCCTTCTGTGCCATGGTGTCCCTTTTACCCCACAGCTGACCTGTGACCTCCACACACACAACTTGTCCTGAGCCAGCGCTTAGTCATTGTCTCTGTGACACACACGCAACCGGAAGTAATGCCAAACGCACTTTCACCTGGTTCTGTCCTTTGGTATCCCTGCCCATCCTTTAATTGGCATCACAACACTTTGATTTATAAATATTCTTTCCCCTAAAGCTAATATTCATCTGCCACTAAACTCCTCCATTTAAAGGGTTGTCTCCTTTTCTATGCTTCTTTTCTTATATTCTCTTTCTTCTGTTATCCGCCTCACACCTTCCTTTTTCGAAGCATCTGTCAATTAAAGCGACGCTTCTCATATGATGCCAAGCTAAATTCCTGTGGGAGCACGCTGCCAAGGCATGTGCTCTCCACATGATGCGATTTGATGCCTGGTGTTAATGAAGGAATCATAGAGGAAGGCAGGAGGACAAGGAAAGAAGGCAAACAGACACCCAGATCCGAACCCAGTGAAAGTCTGTAGAATAAATTAAAAAGGGGTCAATAGCAGAATTTGCTTTGGAGCTTTCAATCTGTTCTCTCTTTTTTATTTGTCTTCTCTTTTCCTCTATCTCTTCCTATCCTCAGGTTTCCACCGGATTCTCTTTGAGGCGTCTTTTTCTACACAGCTTCTGATTGGCTGCCTAAACCAAAGTCACTCTAGTCTAGCATTTTCCATCTATTTTTCTGAAAATCATGGCAGAGAAAAAAGGGGTTTAATGGCTGCACGAGGTGCTACAAAACCACTGCAGCCACAAGCCCTGCCTCTCTTTTCCTGTCGTCTGGAAATCTCTGCTCTGCACTCCCTGATCAGCAAGTCTCTGCTACTGGAATCTATAGAGGGGTTTCTTTGCTTATGTTAGGACTTATCCAGATTGCTGGTATCTTATGACAATTGTGGTTTCTGTAAAGTCACATTGTCTTTGCTTTTTTCCAAAGCTAAAAGATCAGAAAGCTTTGAGTGCAGTCTGACCTCCACATCAGAGCTCAAAAACAGTCTCCTCAGATGGCTGAAAGGCCGCCCTCTTTCTGGGGTCCTGAGAACACCCCACTAAGGGAATCTGTCTGGCAGATGTGTCTCACACTGCAGCAAAATGGAGGAAATAGTTGAGACAGCTCAGTGGAAGCAATGCAGATGGAGGCAAACACGTCATTTTCAAACTGTTTCTTCATCTTTTATGTGTTAAAATCCCAAATTCTTAACCTTTCTATACTTATACACTTGAACTCTTCCTCCTGTTAAGTTTTTTACTACTTATTACCTCTTTTTCAATCTCTGCTGTCTCAGTGTCTGTTATGTAGATCAGCTGTGGAAGAAGAACGACGTGGAGAAGAGAGGCTTGAAGGATAGTTCCAGAAACTCTCGCAGGATCACCTGCTTTTGTAATTATGTGTCTCATCCTGTGCTGCTGAAAGCTACTTTCTCTGCACTTCTGCTTCAAACCTTTCTTTATTCTTTCTCTCATTGGCTTTAGTCTGTCAGTCTGATCCTAACCTCTTTACCTTTTGGCAAACCACATATCACTAAAGTTTCCTCTTGACACTCAGAGTCCATCTTTCGAAAACATCAAATCTAAATGATTGGTTTTGAGTTTGTTTAAAACTTTTTTTTCCTTTAAAGGTAAAAAACAAGACGTATTCTGTAGACTCCAAAAAGAACACTCAGTCTCGTAAAAATAATAAGGTTACAAAATCCTGAACACAAACAGTATTTCATTCCTCCTAACGATGATGAATAGTTTCGGCATTCTTTTGACTCTCCAAACTGTTTCCTTCTCTGTCCAATCCACCATCCTCCCTGCCAGGTGATGTGTTCCCGGAGGACTTTTCCATCATGGCTACAGTGAAGCCGAAGAAGGGAAGCCAGTCCTTCCTGATGTCTGTGTACAATGAACAGGGAATCCAGCAGCTAGGAGTTGAGGTGGGCCGATCTCCTGTGTTCCTGTACGAGGACCACACGGGGAAACCCAGCCCTGAGGACTACCCACTTTTCAGAGGAGTCAATCTAGCCGACGGAAAGTAGGTGCACTCGTTGTGGGCTTTATGATCATCCATTGATCATTTGAAGTACTCTTCTATTAATCAGTAGTTTTGTTTTTGTGCGTCTGTCCTTCCAATCATGGGCCAGGTGGATGTGTTAAGCTTGGTTTGTTAAGCAATACTTAGCCAGTTTGGTTATATTTAGAAACCAAAACTACTTGGTTAGGTTACGGGAAGAAGATATTGGTTTTTGGGATAAATGTATGCTAAAATAAATGTAACTAATCAATGTTGATAGGTTTCATGACCAAAGTATGTAACGCAACTCTAGAAAATACATTTATTTTAGGGCTGTTAGCATTAACTAGTTAATCACGATTAATAAGGGTCGGAAATTATTCCATTCATATTTTTTTTTTGGCATTTTGTCCCTTTCGGCACACCATGGAAAAGTAGTGTCCCCCTGTAGTCACAGTGATGGAAAAGAACGACACTGTTGCGCCTTTTAATGTCTCATTTCACTTAAAAAAAGTGAGTCAAAAGTCATATCCACCTGATGACATCAAACATTTCAATTTTTTTCCCGCTCCTTTTAGCGGTTTGTTTGGTTTATGATCCGTAACAAGTTCCTTTTTCGTGGTTGAGTTAATGTTGTAGCCTTCTATCTACCGTACAAAAATTAAGACAGTACTAAGTAATAATTTCATAACATAGGTACATACAAATTGTAACTCACGTGTTACGTAAAATACGTACGTATGCAACATAAAGATATGCTTCATAACTTATAAAGAAGCTACCTTGTTGACAGAAGTCATTATTGATTTTGTTCTCTCTACATGGTAATACCGTAGTCTCTTGTTTGACAAGGTTTTTTTTCTTGACCCATTAACCTCCCCCAACTTCCAACCCAAGCAGACTTTCGTGATCTTCATTCGACATAACTGGCTTTGACGCCATCCAAACCATAAGCTAGACAGGTACTTCGAGTGTCATATTTTGATGTCTTGGGCCACCGACCAAGCTGCCAAATCTTAAAAGTTGATAGTGATAACAGGCTAGCATTGCTGTTTCTACAAAATGTGCATCTTTTGCTAACCAGCATAGTATAGAATTTCTTAGTTCCAACAAAAAAAAAAGGGATTTAAGGGAGTCAAATGTGATTCTAATTCTGTCACATAACAGAATGGGTTGAATTTGAATGAAAGTCCCAACACAATAGGGGCTCTAAGCAGTATGTTAAGCAAGAAGCATGTAACCCAGTACGTGTGTGAATGAACTGCATCTACCCTTTTTTCTTTTCTTTTTTTTTTTACAGATGGCATCGAGTGGCCATCAGTGTGCACAAGCAGACCATCACCCTCATTCTGGACTGTAAAAAGAAGACCACCCAGAAGCTGCTCCGAAGCCCAAACCCCATCATCGATACCAAGGGAATTATAGTGTTTGGAACGAGGATACTTGATGAAGAAGTCTTTGAGGTAGGAATTATACTTGAACTCGTAATCTACATTAGTTTGATGTAAGTCGTCATGCCATGTATGACAGTTTTGGACCATTTAGAATCATTTGTATGTTTCAGGGTTTTAACTGTGTCCAGTTGGTACTTTTGTAATCCTGCATGAAATTATTGGTTTAAGAGAATGGGTAAACGGATTTATAGGTTTGACAGGGATGCAATTGTCCTTTTTAAGGCTTTCCTAAACAAGTCCTAGGCCAACTTGACTTTGATTTAAGATTCTCGAGTCCATAAGATAAAGGCAAATGAGATCCTCTGCTAAGACCTACAGTACAGAAGCATGTGGCGGAGGTTCAAATAATGGTCATCCCCAAGCCTAACTCCGAGTGTCATTGGAATGGTGATAGTCGTGGCCACAACATCTGATCCCCAAAATCCTACCACCCAAGCATACACATGCACACAATCACACAATCACTAATCAAATTAACTACAACGTGCCATGTATTCCAAATCCTCCACATTAAAAACAAACAAATGTCCTGTTCCAAATCGCAAACTGTGCTGCATTTGTTTGCTGTTCAAGTCTGCATCTGTTATTTTGTTTTGTTACTATTCCGTAGTTTGGCCTCATTGTGGCTACTATAGCTTAATCCTAAAAGTAGGATTTCTCTTTGTGGTTTCATGTCTGGATTCTCTTTCTGAAAAGGTTGCAACAATTTTGTTTACAGAGGTTTTTTACGAGCACTGACAGGTTTTCATCGTTAGAATGAGGGCTTTACTTCTTCCTTCCTCCTCTTTTTATGTTTATAAAAGCTTTGTGACTGAAGATGAAAGATGAATGTTAGTCTGACTAATAACAGGAGGATTTTGGGGTTGTTTTTTTTACCTGATTTGAATCACAAGATGAGATACTTCTCGTTTCTCACTGGGAAGAATCAGAATGAGTTAGGAGGAGGAAGGTGCCTAAAAATGGGCTTTTGTGCCTCCTAAACATGACCCTTGTGAGGGACACACACACACAGAGAGGCACAAGGCACAAGGAATAGTGTTGTCTTTGTCCTGTCAGAGTTGTGCTTGTTTAAAGGGGGATTAGTCTGTGAGGCTGAGGCCCTCAATAATAATTAGTAACAGAGGCTGACTGATGTGACTGATGCTGAGCCAGCTGACCTTTAGCCTCCCTGCTGCTCAACGGGAACAGACAAAAAGAATGAAATATGACATCACCTCCCCTAAAGTTGATCTGCAGAGCTACTGAGGAGATATATGATGGGGTATAAAAGTAAAACTTCACTTCTTGCCTTTATTCCAAACCATTTAAAGCTGTACAACCAAAGCCTGCTTCCTTTTTTCCAAATCCTAATCACAAGAAAGAACAATATAGTATGTAGCATACTATAGATTTCTGCTTTTGTTCAGTAAAGGAATCTGAAACTCAATTACAGCTGTTCTACTTTAACCCTTGATTTTGAATAGATGAAGCTCTAAAGAATGATCTCTACCACTTCGTTCTCACACGTCAAAATATGAATAATTGCTATCTTCTCACTAGTTGAAAATGTATTGATGATAGGCCTATCTTTTTCTTGACACAGAAAGTCTTTTTTTTTTACCACTAACTTTAATTCAAACGCTAAAGATGGCTATGCGATCTGTTGTAAGATGATGTAATGTTATTTTGACTCCTTGAAATTCTATTATTGATAACTTTAACTTAATTTGCACTAGCAACATTTTCATCATTTATATCAACTTTGAAATATTTTTTACAGGAACATTTAAAGTCTTACCCAGATATCAGAACTACTGTAACTGACTGTTTTTTTTACCGTGGGAACAGACAGATATTTAGTGAGAGATGTTTAAAGGCCTCCTGCTGTGTGTCTGCCAGTAGGGAGACAGGACAGGCTCCAGTGAGTGCAGAAAATGGAAAATATGCCACATAGTTTCCAAACTGTGCTCAGGCTCTGCACTCTGTTCCTCCTCATACTCCCCCCCCCCCCGTGAAGTTAAATTCAATGCTGTGTTGGCTTTAGTCGGTTACCACGAAAGGTGTTGAGCATGAAAAACACAAAAAAAAACGTATTATATTCCACTGACGGGTCAATTAATTCGGTTAGGCCTGCAGGCTCTCATCAGAAAAAACAACGTGTTAAATGAGGTAACAAAATGGTACTTTGGAATTTAGAACCGATTCTGAGAGACTTCATCAGGTTTCTCCAAAGTTCTCATCCAGAGTCACAGTAGATTTATGTGTAAGCAAGATTGATTAGAGAGAATTAAAGAGATAATCAATGTTCAGAGCATTTGAAAAAGTCGAGGAAATATACAAATACTCGCGTCTTCACAGAAGAGTAAACGGGCCAGACAGTTTTTCTTTTTCATTTTGTATTTTAAGACACAAAGTTTTAAATTATGCCAGAACAGAAGACTGTTGAGTTTAAATGTTGAGAATAGTTTGTAATGGTAATTGTCTTTCACGTCTATAAAACTTTTGAAATATACACTTCCTTTGCCTGTATGCTTCTCAAGAGTAGCTTGGGTTCTTTCTTTCCATACAGCAGACAGGCGGCAGTTACTGTAAGCTGAGGTGGTTTGTGGTTTGGTTTCTAGCATGGTTATTGTGGTCACAAAGAGAGTCTTTGCCCTCTAAAACTGCCAGAGTGTTGGTTTTTTCTTTGTAGCTTGAATAAGGGTACTGTAGTGTGTGCCAGAGAAGACTATGAAGGCAATTAAGGTGATGATTATCTAAGAGAAGACAGGTACTTTACCTGCTAATCAATGCTCATTTGTTGCAATTGAAACAGTAATTACTCCATCAGAATGACTGTAATGTTCCTGTTAAAATCAGTCATTAAAAGCCATTATCTTCAGTGAAGTCAAGTTCATGACTTTTTCTTGATGTTGATGTGTGTTTTTCTGGGTTTTTCTTATCCTTTGTTGTAAAGGCGGTAAACGGCTTGCATGACCCAGTCCAGCTGCAGAATGTATCTCCTGTTTTCCGTGTTCACTGCTGCTTCCCTCCCTGTGAGTTTGCCAAGAATAACCAGAGATAATTTAATGCTCATCCATTGGTAGCGTTCAGTGAAACAAATGGCTGTGGTGGGTCTCAGGGAACACAAACAGGACAGACGGACCACTTGGCCTCACTCAGAGGTAAGCCGCAGGGGACCTTGAGGTGGATCTCTGCAAACACAGCAGTTCTTGTTTGGCCTCCATTGTTGCAGAAAAAAAGCTGAGTGAATGCATCCTTGTCCAGTATAAAAGTGGGTGATCATATAGTGTCATTTTTGTACAGGATGTTCCCATGTTTTTTTTCCTCCTTGCGCCAATTTCGATACCTCAGATTAATTGAATGTTTTCAACATTGAAACTGAAGCATTGTACACTACTCAGGTCCTAGATTCACTTTCAAGTAATTCTAGTGTAAAATATTTCCACATTGCTTAACTTTTAGCTGCGTTTACCTCTGGCTAAACTAACTGTTTTCGAGCAGAGAGACAAAAGAGAGACCTGAACATTTCTCAGGAAAAAAGAGGCGGCATTAAAGTTATTTCCTATAATTGTTTTGCTATCGGAATGACTTTGTTTTTTTCGCAGAAAGTCATAAATTTGACATGCTACAGAGAAGGAAGAGCAGAGTAAATTGGAAGGAGTCTTTTGGTGTTCCAAAAACATGAAGTCAAAGATTGAGAGTGTGTGGAGGAGTGGCGGAGAAGCTGGAGCTGAAGGTTTTGGGTTGTGGAGCCAAACCTGTGGGTCATACTCTGGAAAGAATGAGGAGCTCTCTCCCCTCTGATGTCAGTCTTGGAACAGCAGGCACACCACATGACATCATCCAGAGGTTTCCTTGGTATCCACTGATATGCCGGTTGTCTGAACTAGGTGAGGGGTTGGATTTGTGTGGGCGAGGATAGGATAGGTAAGAAGGGGTGATGGGGTTAAGAGATACTGAATATAGGATCAGAGATGGAATGAGTGTGGGAGTCATTGTGATAAGAGGAACAGTGCTTGGATGAAGTGAGCTGTGGGGCTCCCATGGTGCAACCAGTGCCAGGAAAAAGTAGTAAAAACATGCAACACATGAGCTTTATGCTCGTTAAGAGCTTTGATATTGTGATGGCATGATGAGATTTACACATCCTGTTTTCTCTTCTTTAGCTCATGAGTTTTCCTGATGTTTACTCAGCACCCGCTAATTTATATACAGTTTATGTGCTCCAGTAATCTAAGGTGAAGACGTGTTAACCTCTAAAGGTATTCATGATTTACAACTGTTAAAAAATCTGTGTATTGACATAAATCTGGCCATACCATACAATATGTATCACAATACATACACAGGGGTTTTGATTCAATATATTGGGATCCCTTTTATTTTTTGAGAGTTTTTAATTTTGGAGACAGCACACAATAAACACCCCCCAAAGAAACATGTAAAATATTTGCTTGGAAACTTTTTAATAAATGCATGTGAACACTTTCTGTATTCAAAGGATGTATTTTCCAAAATCAGTGTCCAGTTTTAGCCCATTTTGGCCCAAAGTCTGAGGCAGAAGTTTACCCACTTTTACAGATTTTCCCAGGTCTGACTGCGTCATTTGCTTTACTCAAGATGGAATCATTAGCTTCACAGCGCAACAATAATATGGACCTTGATCATAGCTGATGTTGTGGAGCCCTGGAAGTTTGATGGCCTGGTTGGGTTTTCATGACTGGACTGCTTTAGAAATGTGGCCCTGTTTCCAAAAAAAAACACTTCAGTTTATTTTTCTGTTCTGAAAAGTAGTGAAATTGCTCTTCTGTATATAGTTGCAGTTGTTTCGGATCCAATAAGATAGATTACTATAAACGTATTCAGCAATTTGAACACAAATTAGTCAATGAAAGCACCGACAGACTCATCTAACCTCTCAAACATTCTCAAGTTTAAAACAACAAGAATGTGGTCAATGATTGGAAAAAACAACATAATGAACCAAGATTCCATCCCAGTCACCTTGCACTCAGTTGTCATTAAATGGAGCCTATTGCAGGCTTATTAGAGGTGTTTCTGGTACTTGACCTATACTCTCAAACATCCCCTAGTAATCAACCACAACGTGGAACCTCCAAAGAGATCATAAAGTTTAATCAGCACCTCTTTAAAACAGTTTGAATGATTGCAAAACTTTTATAAACGTGCAAGACTTTAAGTTGACCTAATACGCTGGCAGTTGTGTGCGCTGTGCTGCAAAATCAAGTGTGTTTCTTGTGTGGAACTGCAGTTTTCCCACAGATAAGGTGAAGTTGGTTGGGACGCGATGCATTTGAGATTAATTTGAGAGGCATTCCAACTCAATGTGTGAACTACAATCTGTACCAGCTGGAAACAGTAATCCATCTTGGTACATTCATTTTGGAAGCATTAGTCATCATGATAATGGATTACAACAGATTGAAGGCATTCATTTACTGCTGTGTATTTCACTGTGTGTTAATGTCACTATAATGTCACTTCTGAAGAAGAGATTGTGATTTTGTTAATCCAATGGTGTATGTTAAAATATAACAAAGCCTAGGTTTAAGTTTTAATGTAGACTGTTCCTATGCATAATGCATGCATTGCAGGCTGAGGAATAGGATGTAGACTTCGGTAGCCCTGGGGGAAGATGGAGTTTCCAACATGGATAATTAAGAGAATTTCCTTAACCCATGTCAAATGTTTATCTTTCACCCCCCCTAGTCCTTCTGTTTTTCCTTTACTGTGTCAGCAAGCCCTGAAGTGTACCCTCAGCACTTTTTTTTTGTAACGTAAAATTCACCAAATGGCCAAGCCAAACACTCTGATTCTACGTCTGTGAGACGAAAGGAGACGCTCTGGTTTCCACTCCCCCAAATGAACAGGAAATGGGAATATGGCTGCGTTAAGTCTGCAGAGACATGGAATTAAAATCTTATACAAGATGGGGGTGAAATGGGGGATTGAAAGCGGGGGGGTTAGGGATGATGTGGAGGCCTAGATGGGATCCAAAAACAGGACAAAGCAGAGGAGGTGAGGCAAGGTGCTGTGTAGTGGATAAGTAGGGTGGCAGACGGTCCTGTTACTCTTGGCAGACTCTCTTAGCGATGGGATTTAGCTTCAGTCTGGAGGAAAAGTGTATGTGTGTGAAAATGTACTCTCAGTCTGGAGAAAATGGAGTTGAGTTTGTCAGTAGGCCTTTCTCTGTGTGTCTAAACATGTTAACTGCATGTATAAAGAGCAGACAACATGTATCTAGGGTGCTATTGTGTGCGTGTCCATGCTGATTTATGGCCACTGTGCGGCAAGCGGACCTCTGCAATGTGTTTGGTTTTCGTGGTCAGGTTGGAGTATGCCCAGGCTCTGGGGCTGTGAGTGTGCCGTGTGGGCTGGCAGTGGGACCAAGGCCTGGCTCAGAGCTAAGGGGTTGACTGTGTAAATATGTTGTGAAAGTAGCTCGCCCCTTTAAACACAGCCAGAGCTTGGACCTCCCAGAGTCTTATCCTGCTCTGAGGGGGCCCTCCTACCCAATTTTCCTGTGCTGAAATATGACCAGAAAAGTGATGAGAAACTGGAGTTTTTCTTCTTTAAGCTGTTCTGTGGGGCGTTTAAGGTAAACAGAGTCGTTATCAGGTATCCCAGAGGACACGAAGAAATACTGGCATTGGTTCCTGCTGTTTATTTCATGCTATGCTACTCTAAGCCAAGAAAGTGCAAATTTCATGCGACGCTGAGCCCCTAAACTGACATCACCTTAAGACCTCCCTCTAGTCAAAATAAGCCTATGTCAGCTCCTGTCACCTCCTGCTTTTAGTACGTGTAGTATGTGTGTTATTTTTTAGCTGCTTGTGTAGCAATAATTCTCTCCATTTATTAAACATGAGCAGTGTTATGATGCTTTGAAACAGCACTGATGTTTCTTCCCATCCTCTTGCATGAAACCTTTTTTATTCAGAAGGGGGGACACAATGAACTCGGTCCACCCTGCATGATTCTGGGTCAGGTTCAGATGGAGACAATGATTGGCTTTAATCTCACTGGAGCACTCTCCTGCCCCCAGCTGGACACACACAGAACATCCATCAGGGACAAATGTGTGTGTGTGTGTGTGTGTGTGTGTGTGTGTGTGTGTGTGTGTGTGTGTGTGTGTGTGAGAAGTAGGGGGAGCAAACAGGGTGAGGTTTGGGGTTTAACGCCAAAAAGTTTATTTCATTTTTTGTGTGAAACAAAAAAAGAAATAATTGTATGATCACAAGTGTTCTTGATAAGTCTAATTGCAAGTTTCTTCACACCCATAAATGAATGTGTGCATGCGACAGTTTCCTTAACATGAAGAATGTAAAGTGTGCACGGTACAAACTTGCACTTCCACTTTTCCACCAGAGCTCAACATGAGGCGAGCATTGGCCAGTACAAGAGTCATATTTCAGCTGAAGCGAGGGAGATGCTGACAACAGCAGCCTGTGATTGTCTGAAAATTCTCCCTTAAGCACCACTCTGATGTGCCACTTGATGCTCCAGAGTGAAAAATGTCACCGTCCCCTCACGCATAGGAAAGATGATTGCATGTCTTTTATGGTTCCCTGTGGCGTTTGGGTGTGATTGTATAATTTCAGGCTTTTTTTCCCCCAACGATATGGTGTGTATGGGTGTGGGATTGGTTACACTTGTGTGTGGATGTTTGCATGTGTTGCAGGATTAATCAGTCTTTTTTTGTGTCTCTTGTCTGCTTCCCATGATGTGACTAGAAGAGTCAGCTATAATTCCTTTTCTTTTGACGTGTTTGATTACCCAATCAGCTTTATGGAATTCTGAATCCCTGACTCTGCACAAGTGGTAAAGTTTAAGTGTGGTTTCATGTCATCAAAATATAAAAAAGTATAGCCTCTACGTTCAGTAATGGAGAAAATATCTCGTGTGTTTTGTGTGCTGCTGGACTAAGCGTACCAGAATACTATATAAGAAATGTTGCATTAGCATACAGCTGGAGTACAGTGTAGGATTATTTACTGCTTTCCTACATCTGTAAAACAGTGGCTTAACGTTTGGCACCAGAGTCTGTGAAGTGACGTGCAGTGAAAAAGAGCAGTCCTGGCTCAAAGAAAGGAAATCAGAACCAGCTTCAGTGGTTGTCACGGTGGATCAAGACTTTGACAATAGTTTCTCTGTGTAGGTGTGCGGTATATTACAGGAATGCGTGTGCTGTATGTTTATGTGTGCAGATGGAGGATGAAAAGGAAATAAACAGGCATTTTTGATGTGCTGTGAAGTAGACTATCAGAGACAGGACTTATTGCAAATACTTACGTTTTTCATCACGTTTATTCGAGAGAAAGAAATAAGTATTGTTTCAAATAATAATGTATTCACCAGCATATCCCATTTTATGTAGAATTCTGCTTCAAAAATGTAAGTGGAACATGCAACTCAGTTTACTTCTGAATGGGAGAGTATTACGCAGTTTGTGACCGTTTGTATGATGGTTTCTTTTAGCCCTAAAGGATCTTTCTAAAAGAGGACATATTATACCCCTTTTCCACCTTTTCAAACAGTCCCCTGTGATCTAAATGAAACATCTGTGCTGTGCTTTGGTCAAAATATAACATGAATCAAGCACCAGAGGAGGTTTGTGACCCTGTATAAACCAGCTCTCTCAGAACGCTCCATTTTGGTGTGTGTGTCTCTTTAAATGCAATGAGAGGGGAGGGGAGGGTATTTTTTTTTTACCAAAATCCCACTGTGACATCACAAGGAGAATTTGAAACGGAGCATTTTTCTCTGTGTTGTAAGACTTATGCAGACCACAAAAAAGGACTGCTATGAGTTTCTTCACCAAATATATATTCAAAAACACTGTAAAAGTGGAATTTTCATAATATGTCCCCTTTAAGTCTCAGAAACCTACTGTATAATGATGTAATGCTGATGTCATCAGGGTTAACTTCGATGAACGAGGAGTATAGACTGTGCTTATGAAACTGCATACTTTCATTCTATTCATACAAAATGTAAAGTAACTTATGTGGTGCATTCTGAAATTCACAATATGTGTGTGTCAAGAAATGTCCAGGTGTTAAAGGTTACTTTTGGGGCTTTTTACGCCTTTATTTAGACACAGGACAGTAGATAGTGTCAGAAATCGTGGAGAGAGAGAGTGGGGAATAACATGCGGGGAAGGAGCCACAGGTCAGATTTGAACTCGGACTGCCCACTTGGAAGACCATAGCCTTCGTACATGGGGCCGCGCACTAATCACTAGGATATGGGCGCCTTAGCTATATTTTTTAAGTATGAGACGGTAGCGCACTTGTCATACTCAACCAAACCCTGATGCATTAGGTCTCTTCAGACTATCCAAAGATGGGAACTGGTAACTAGCAGGCGTACAAGCAAAAGTAATAACCCTTCTGTAATGCTTTATATATGTGATGAAATAATGTTCATGGTCAATGGTCTATTGAAAAGTCCCTATGAAGTTGCAATTCGTGAAGAATCCAGTGTATTTCTGGAGCTTATAGTATGGATATACCTTGATCTGCTGCTTTAACCCTTCTTATTTGATCTTATTTTTTTAAGCCTCTCAAATAAATGTATGTTTCTGTTGTTTCTTATGTCCCTGTCCATCTGCTGTTGGTTTCATGCGTTGCTGAATTCCTGGCTTCCATTTTTATAGACCAGAACGTTTAACACAAAATAAAACTGCTAGAACTCTTTGTGCTGAGAAGTCCAGCTCAGCTCAGATCCACATTCCCTCTCCAGCTTCTTCTCATCCCTTTTCCCCCTCTCACATGCCTTTGGCTATAGACTTAGCACAATCAAATGCAGCCATCAGCTTTTTCCAGCCTCAGTGAGATCCTTCTAACAGCACACTTTTCTTTCTAAGCATGCACACGCCGCTTTCTTTCTGTGTACATGTCACACATCATTAGACACATGCTGCCACGCTGCTGTCAGTGCTGCGAGGATGTTCTCATTAATGCTTAGGTGTATGATTAATCATCTCATCTCGGCACTATTACGATCGCACCCCTTGCGGCACGGGATCTACCCTGACATTCCTCTCGGCTGCTCTGGGAGATGGAGAAAAAGAGAGTGGTGGGAAAAAAAAGAGAAAGAAAAACTGGAGAATGGCATGTGAATAGGAAAGCAGTTGCAACGCTCCAGACGTCAGGGCTGTTTTGTTGTGCAGAAGGCTTATTCCTTATTGAATGTGACCTCATTTCAAACACTGAATTCCCATCATCCCCTTTCGGTGCAGCTGCGACAGGCGGTCTTGCCAGGAGAAGGAGAGAGAGACTCTCGTACTGATATCAAGTTAGGCCTCAAAGGTAGCCATTTAAAAGTTTCCAGGGAGAAGTGTAATGGCTAGTTCAGGCTTTCTGCCTTGGAGGAAGTATTGAGATTTGTTTTCCTGCATCCCCCATAAACCCTGCTGATAACATAAGCCAGGCGCTGAGCTTGTGGGCTGTTTTGCAAGTGTTATTAAAGGATCTGAGACGGGGAGTGCGGTGTGGTGGTGTGTTCGAATGCAGCACTATCACTGGTTAGACCACAAATACAATCTGTTCCTGTTTGTCAGAAATGAGAGCAACCCATGGAGAATTTAAGCTGGGAAGACATGTTGACGGATCTCAGATTTTTTGTCAATTGCGCATAATTAAAAACACTTTTGTTCCCATAGTTGCAATGCTTCGTGATTCTCATACCCCCTGAAAATATATTTGTTTCGACTTAGTTGACTATGTGTGTGATTGATGTGGGATGACATCATTGCATTTGGAAGAACATGTTTGGATAGACACAACACAGCCTTTTCAGTGCCATATGCATGCTGTTCAGATACATGTGGTAAACACACACACACACACACACACACACTGTACACACACACACCCAGCTCCCTGCGTAGCCTGGGGATCCTTCAGAGCAGTTTTCTTCTTACTGTCTTGTTCTCCCTTTCTCTTTTTCTATCAATCTTCTTTGTTCTGTCTTTCTTGAGTTTTCACTTCTTTTACATCTCTAACTTCTGATTCTGATTCATCCCCCATTATGTGAACTGAGTAAATGGAAACACACCTTTAAGTCAAACAGCTCAGGTCAGTTATCTGTTAGTGCAGGTCTGCTCATGTTCTCAAAGTTGATCCATTTGCTTGAACAGAATCTGCTCAAAGGCAAAATCACTCACGACCCTTACAGATCTGGGGCAGAGCTTACAGTATGTAGGCTGTTGAGAAAACACTCATCTGTCCGGGTATGTGTGTCTGTGATTTGTCATATTCCACAGCTAAATGAAGTCAGTTCTTCCATGTTCTCTTGTTTGTTGTAAGCTTTTTTTGCCTCTTGTTCGCGACTCTGATTTGAAATGACACTTTTGGATCACGGACAAAGTTCTTCAACATTTAGTCATCCTTAGTTTCCCCCTGGCTTGACCTACTTTCACCACTGCCTGTTGTGCATGTGCTAATGCTTCACACAGATGTTCTCCAGCAACTTTTATTTGTTTATATTCAGTCATTTTTTCCCCAGTGTGTGGGAGTGAGAAGGGCGGCCATCTTTGTCTCTGTTTGTTTGTTTATTCACATGTATGGCTTGTGTCCAGTGAGTCTAATGTCTTCCTGTTTCTTCTGGTTTTCAGGGAGACATCCAGCAGCTAATGATTGTAGCAGACCATCGTGCTGCCTATGACTACTGTGAGCATTACAGCCCAGACTGTGAAGTGCCATCGCCCGACCAGCCACAGAACCAGGACCCCAACACAGATGAAGATGTGAGTAACCAGACCTTAGGTTTGTCATGTACCTTTTAACTCAGAGTTTTAAAACCAATGGAAACTGAAATCCACAAAACCCTTCTTACTATGTAAGGTCTTATGAACATGGTAGTTCTGTGAAGAATTACAAAGTAGTTTTATTAATTTGAAATTATTGTCATTTCAATTTCTGTAAACTGTCCTGATATTGGGTTTGAACTTGGTGTGGTCATAGTCAAAGATTTTTTACCAAAACATCACAATTAATTCTGTGCACCAATCTTAGTGCTAGTTCACCACAGATTTTGGTCTGTTTTCACCCAGCGTTAACGTTAAAGTTTTTGGTTGTTGAGTGTCGACTGTATTTGTTGCAAGAGTTCAGTGTCAGCGCTACGAGTTTACTGTAATAAAATAGCACTTGCTAACGCCACAGAGCCATCATTTAACATTGCATTCATAGCTTCTCAAATAAATTGGTGTCATCTCATGCCTAATGCTAACCATGACAGGGATAGGAAAGCATTCTGTAGCGTAGTATATATTTTTGGTGGAGGATGTTGAGCGTCATTGTGGTGGTTAAGCTCTGTACAAAATTAGCTCTTGCTAAAGCTACAGAGCAATCATTTAGCATTGCCTTCACATCTTTGACAACAAATAGGGGTATAGATGCTAACGTTGAACGAGTTTGCTAACTGCTAACTATAAAAAAGGATAGCACAGCTTTTGGTGACTCACCATTCGTCTTAAAAGCAAAATGAGCTTGTTATGAACTTTGTGGTCTAATAGATAGGAACGTTTATTTTTATTCAAATTTGACTCACATTAAACTTCTAACTTTGATATACATTTTCACTCGTTCAAGCCAAATGTCCAGAGGCTTTTTAATTCAGCCTTTTCAAGTCAAGGCCATTACATTTCACATTACCACAGGCAACAGAATTTTTTCTCATGGCTGACCTTACTCAAGGAAGTTCAGTTCCCTTAATCCATAATTGTCTCTAATACTCAAATCAGATCTTTTTGGATCCTGTGCTGAAAAGAGCCTCTTGGCTTATGCAAGAGTATCGCACTCTGCCAGAGGAAAATGCTGACTGGGAAGGACAGAGTTATCAGTTAGTTAATAATGTTCAGGAATGATGTGGTGCCTGCCTAAGCCTGCATCTCTGCACCATGCTTGCTTTCCGCTCTGAATACCAATCAGTGTGTGCATTTTAAGTAAAGGCGTGTCAGAGAAGTGCTAAAAGACAGACAGGAAGCTCTTCCTCTTGACCTTTACCTCTCCCTGGGGCCTGTCAATATGCCTGCAAGGTTTAATATAACTTGACCTTTTTGTTTTTTGGATTAATTCATTAAGAAAGAAGTGGAAAAGTAATTTGTCATTCAGTCGTAACAAGTTCTAACAAGCAGATACAGCGTGAGGTTTCAGTGAGTGGAAGGCATTCCTGTGTTGATTCTGATTGATGGCCAGTCTGTTGCACATTTATCAGCACTACGGTACCCATGAGCCACAGAGCAGTGGACGTATTTGAATTTTAATAGTTAATAGATTTGTATTCCAGCTGTGTGACTGTGTTATGTTTCTGTCCTTTAGAACAACAGGGAGACAGACAACTACTATTATGAATATCCCTACTATGATGATGCAGATGGCAAGGCTTATGATTCGACAACTGATACAGAGACAACCGCAAAAGAAGTCAAGGTACAGTAGTGGAACACAAATGGACTATTCTCAATAGTTTTGTTTCATGTGCAAAAAATAAATAAAAAGATCCTCCATGCCTTACAGGGGACAGAAGACAGTGTGGTGTCCGCAGTTGATGAGATCCTGAGGGGTACTGGTGGCACTGGCGGCAAAGTGTTGACATCCATCTCCTCCAGCTCCTCCGCCAGCTCGTCTTCAAGCTCTGCAGGTACGGCAACGGGTGGAGGAGATGCCTACGGTGAGGAGACCAGTCCTTACGACAGCTATGATGGCTACTACGAGAACTACTACGACCAGTCCACGGCCTCGCCAGATGGGGACACCTCCAGACGTGTCACCATCACCAGCACCAGCGTCGGCACCGGGGGTGAGCTGGATCTGGGAGCAGGCGGAAAGATTGAGTTGGAAGCAGGGACAGGAATCAACAAGGTCCTTACCAGCGGAGGAGGAACTTCAATAACCATGACCAGCAATAAGACATCAGTAGGTTGACATTTATTACATTGACATCGTCACTCAATTATTGTCAGAATGACCTGAAGGTCTAATAGATGCATTGTTTAACTACTAAACAATGTAAATCCCCATTAATTACCATGTTATGTACTTTATAAAAGGCCTACCTTCAACTCTGTGTCTGACTTTTCAGACCCTTTCCCAAGTTTTAATACAATGATGAGTTTAAAAATGTCAAAACATAGGAAAAAATTTGCCAAGTATTCAACAATGCTGACTTTCAAATAAGAAATTTGACCATATATAGCTAAAAATGGCGTCCATATTTTTAAAGCTCAAGCTTCTAAAAATGTCATTAAAAATGTTTCCCCCCTGTAGGTGATTGGAAGTTTCAAAGCCTTACGTTTGGGCATTTGGCTGTCGCAATGTTGTTTTTGACCATATTTCCATAAGGGAGGGTGGAGCTGGATAGGAGCAAGGAGTTAGGACACACTTAGCCATGTGCTAACACAAGCTAACAATATCTAAAGTATTTGTTTAATAATATTGGCATGCAAAAACAAGTCTTCTAGAAAATGTACTTACTGTATGTAAAAACTGCTGAACATTGAATAAGACTTTTTTTGGATCACCATGGAAGTCTTTAATCCATCGCAGTTAGCAACTCCCGAAAGCAAACCCTAGTTTATTTTTATTTTTATTTTTGTATTTAAATGGGACCATAATTGAGAAACTAATCATCATTCTGTATTAAATAAGACTTGAGGTTAGCCGTTAACTCATTAAGAAAAGTTTGTAGCCAATAGATACCTCCCCTGCTGGCCATTAGCAAGAAAGCAGGTTAAGGCACTTCTGCATTGGCTTGTTGTCGACCACAAGACTATGTCTATTTTTTTCTTTGATTTTAGACAATTCAAAAGCATCCTATTAGGCCTTAGGAATTCAGTTTTTTTCAGCTATTTTTTTAGCCGTTTTAGAGTTTAAAAAAACTCAAAAATTGCCAGATGTCTTTATTATCAATCACAGGGGGTATTATTGATTATCCTTTATCATCTTTCCTGTTGTATCTCACTATCTAAACACCATAGATTTATTACTATATCTGTCTTTTTATAGGTCGGGGCAGCCTACGATGACTACAGTGACGGATACGATTATGGCGTGGACACAGTAAGTGGTGGTGATGGTAGCAGCAGCACAGTCCACATTGGTGGAGGTGGCAGCAGCAGCAGCAGCACAGTCCACCTTGGTGGAGGTGGCAGCAGCAGCACAGTCCACCTTGGTGGAGGTGGCAGCAGCAGCAGCAGCACAGTCCACCTTGGGGGTGGAGGAGGCAGCAGCAGCAGCAGTACCATCCACCTTGGGGGTGGAGGAGGCAGCAGCAGCAGCAGTTCTACCATCACCACTGGCGGCGGAGGCGGTTCTGTGTCCGTAAGCGGTGGTTCAGTCTCTGGGGGAGGATCTTCTTCTGCTGGAGGTGGATCTGCCAGCGCCGGAACTGGAGCAGGAGGCTCTATTGCCACTGGAACCAACCTGGGTGTTGAAGGTGAGGGAGACTACACCGATCTGGATGGGTTCAAGGAGGATCCCATCGACGACTATACCGACTTGGACGTCTATGACAGCTACGGGGATCTGGACTACAACGGCAAAGAGGACAAAGTGCTGCCTGCTGCGACTGATGAGTATTATGGACAGGTGAAAAACAATGGAAGGACACACTTGAGGATGAGGTTGTTAGTTTGATGAAGAGTAAGGTCTGATTGTGTGTGCTTTTGTGTGTTTGGTGTTTAGGTCGACGGCGCTCGCGGCGAGAAGGGACAGAAGGGAGAGCCTGCTGTTATTGAGCCTGTGAGTATCACTATTTAAACAACATACTTGGGTAACAGATGTAGGCTGCGTGTCTGCACATGGCTTCACCGCATGCGTGGATGTTTATACTTGTGACTACATATGAATGATCCACATCTAAACACAACCCAGCCCTCGCTTCTGAATGAAAATCCCAGATCCAAACACACTCCTCAGGGCCTTCAAGACTTTTCTCATAGGCCACGCTCCTGGCTGGTCATCAGGACTACAGAATAAACATTTGGAGAACAGCCATGCAGGGATGGTCAGTAATCTCTAAACACAGCGAGGGTAGTGTGTAAACAGAGGGGGGATGACTGGAGAGAAGGGAGAAGAACAAAAGGGAATTAGAAAATGAGTATTCCTACCCTCTCTGCCAAAAAGCTAAGCTTTTTATAAACACAAACAAGTGGAACACATCCAAACCTAATTCAGACACTTGTGTATAAACATAGGTAACATTGTGAAAATTAGAACAACTCTTATTCCTTGACTGCAAAGGTAAACCAGACACTGAATAACTTTATATCTATAATACAGCTACAGCTGCTTCACTTCAAACAAGATGTCACCCAGCTCCACTAAGTGTACACGCCTCAGTGACGGAGTGTCTTCATGTTTATATGTGCGTCTACCTCCTAGATGACTCTTTATGTGTGTGTGTAGGCATGTTTTGAGAAGCAGTTTGGGTACGCATTACCACCCAGTGTGTCCTGCCTCTCGTAAAAACTGACAAAAGCTGAGACGGTTACACAAACAGGAACACTTTCCCCACTCCCGAGGTCTCGCCCTTTCGCCACTGCAGGCACAACCTGAGTGTCAAAGATCAATAACAGTCTGTTTAAGATGAAAATGATCAATGGATACAGCTTGGTAGTAAATAGAAATAGAGCTGAGATCATGTATTTTAGTTTAAGTGTGGATAAAGTGTGGGTTTCTGTCATCCTAACAAAGCAGGAAACCAATATGTCACCACAAAAACAAACAAACAAAGCAAACATCTCTGCAGGCGCAGTGCTGCAACAATGCATCTGAGAGAACACACAGAACTAAAAGAGCTTCCTTTTCTTGTCAGTGCAGTAAATGTTACAATTGATCTTGTTCATTTAAAAAAGATGCTTTCATTGACTGATTGATTACTCAGTTTTATTCATTTTTCTGTCACGCATGAATTAAATCTTGATCCTAAAGGCTTACTTAGAAAATACCAGAAACCAATGAGAAAATTGAATAAAGCTGCAAATTTGAAACAAATTTGACCATCCTCACATTTTTTCCAGATATAGAAATAAAGGCAGTCAGCTTTAAAATACCAAAATCATCAACCAATTCATAGTCAGTTTGCCAAAAACAACAAAAAATCAGGATTTTGGACACACATTTCATTCATCATTTGTGTTCCTAACCCATCATTTAAGGATAAAAATAAAACGTTATTCATTCTTCACTCCAAACTGTTTTCCACCTGAATGTTTTGAAATCTGCCACCTTCAAGCTTCAGAGAAAAGTTTGTGGTACTCGGTTGTTTAACTCTTTTTCTGAATCCTTAATACGTTTGCTGTCAGGACGCACAGTACAATAAATGTCCCAACACAGCTTCAGCAGACGGCTCTTCAACATGGGTCTGCTTCTGCTCGAGGTTTCTGCATATTAAAAGGTAGCTTTTCCTCACCACTGCTACTTGCAAAATGTTGCCAAGTGCTGTGCTCATGGTGGATTAATGTTGGGTCACTGTAAATAAAACAAAAGAGTAAGATCTACATCTGCCCTTTTTTTTGCCAAGTGTCTTGAGATGGCATTTTTTGTGATATGCCACTAAAAAAATAGAGATAGAAATATTTCTGTAATTTTTGGCTCTAAGCATTCTCACATGCACTGACTGGTTTTACATATGATCAGAAAGCTGGTCTGCTTGTGTGAACAAATGAATAATTCAGTTTGATTAGTGCTTCGCACCCTCAGCTTGTTCAGGTAAGAGAGCACCTCAGGGCGTCTCTGCAGCCATTCACTCGTCGTGCTTGCTGTGAATTCATTGTAACTGAAGTGACGGGCAGGAATGCACATTAAGTGAGCTAACTTTGAGTTGGGAGACTGTTGGGACATGCACACTTAACCTCCCGTAGCCAACGTGCTGTATTGATGGGCACAGCAAACACTTGGGATTGATGCATATTTATGAATGAAGCCATGGGAATTTCTGTAGTGGTACTTAACAATGTCTGTGGTTGTGTGTTTCAGGGAATGCTGGTGGAGGGTCCGCCAGGGCCTGAGGGGCCAACAGTAAGTCAATCTGTCTCAATATCAGTCCCCCCTTCTTTTTTCTTTTTTTACATCCGTTTTTGTTTTCCTTGATTCTTTTTCCCTCAAAGCCTCCCGATTAGTTGCATAATTATTTGTAAAAAAAAAAAGAAAAAAGAGAGAGCTGCAAACAGTCAATATCATCTGTATTTGTAGTCTTTTTCTCTTCCTTTTTACTCTGGATAGAAAAGAAGGAAATCAAAATCCCTCCCTGCCTGATTTCTCATGCAAAGGGAGTGTCCAAAAGCCGTCCCCCAGAAGAGATATGGACTCACCCAGATGTTGGGGAACTTCATTATTTATCTAGGACAATTTTTCAGACACAGTTGCTCTTGACACCCTGCAGATGGAGTCCTGCAGAGGCGAGCCATTCAAGCACTGAGCTATACACAAATAAAGAGCGCCTCACACAAAGGATTTACAACTCAACAAGCTGTCCCGTATTGCCTCATGCATTCCTTTCTCCCATGTGTGACCACTTTGCGAGATAAAGGGGAGAACTTTAGCAGAGCGAACATGACTGCTCCTCTGTGCTGCATTATGTATGTATGTATGTATGTATGATATATGTAAAATGAGATATTTTGGTTTAAATAGGGTCTCCCAGGACCCCCGGGTTCTTCTGGCCCACCAGGCAGTGCTGGAGATTCAGGAGAGAGGGTGAGTGTAAATTGTATATTCCATAAATAATCTTCAAAGCTGGAAAAGGAAAAATAAACACATTTCTGTCAGTGTGCGTGTACTCACGTTGTGTGTGTGTGTGTGTGTGTGTGTGTGTGTGTGTGTGTGTGTGTGTGTGTGTTATTTTCTGTCTCAGGGTCCTCCGGGTCGTTCTGGTCTTCCTGGTGCTGATGGTCTGCCAGGACCCCCTGGAACTGTCCTGATGCTGCCTGTAAGTAAAAATAAAATAGTAAAAAAAAAGAGAAAGATTACCTAAATCTTATCATTTAATTCAGTTAGTGAAGGTATAGCCTGAAGGTTGACCAACATTCTTCATTCTGTCACCACAAAGAAGAAGACTTTTAGTCAAACTTATAGGTGTGACGTTAAATCATGTTTTAGATAGCTCATTAATATTCTACCTTTCTCAATGGAATCTCCTTAAATCTTCTCTCTCTTTTTTTGCTGCCTTAAGATCTTATTTAAGTTAATAATCCTTGATCTGTAAAGTTCAAACAGCCAGCACGTTTGAAAAACAGAAACCTTACATTCCTGTCTTTATATCCAACTTATAGTCTACAAAGACAAACATGCAGGGCTTGAAATATAAGAGCCCTTTGTTGTGACCTTGATTTGTCATTCATTTACACTTTTTTTTTATTACTTTATGTTATTTGACCATCTTTATTCATGTTTTTTCTCTGTTATGGACTTACTGGATCTTACAGTGCATTGAAACTGTTGCCAGTTTGACAGTCTTAGGAAAATATACTAAAACAATGAAATGAGGGGCGCCGGTTAATGGCCTGGCGGTTAGGTTGAATGCACGATGAGCAGCGGCTGTGGTCCTCGGGTTCGACTCCGCCCCTCCCCACTTGACCGCATGTCATTCTCCACTCTCTCACCACTGTTCATACTCTATCCACTTTCCTTCTCTACAAATAAATGCATTAAAAACTGAAAAGGATAATAAGAACAATTCAAATGAGGGATAAATAAATAAAAACAAAAGCTGAAAACAGCTAAATAGGAACACAGGACGTTTTGATTTTACATTTTAAGCCCACACGTGGATTTTTGTCCTCGTTTAAAATCAAGTATCCATCTTTGTTTTATCAATATCTCTGACATGAGTGTAACACAGCATGGCAGTATAATCGACATGTCCCTTATTAAAATTGCATCCTGTAAATCTGAGCTTTAGCATCCCCTTGTGGTGTGTTTGATAATTGAACTCGCCACCTTATTTGTTATGTTAAGTGCTCAATCTCAGCTGTTTTGACTCCTAGAGACTCTACTATTTAAAGGGAGTTTCCTTCTACATCATTTTGACATCTTCCACATTCTTGAGTTAAAAATGTAAGCTATGCTATCGTCCGGCCATCCAGGAAGTCATCTCGCTTCAGACAGGAAGCAAAGCAACACCCTTGCTTCTCTCTGTAGCTTCAGCTGCATCTAATAATTTGCCTTCGACACTTCCACAGGCACCCTAACAACTTCCTCCACTGTCTCCTTTTATATACTTTATTTTTCTTGTAACAAACTGCCGCTGCTGTTGGAGCTGATTGGTTGAACAGATGTGAGGCCGTGGTTTCGGGGGTCCATGGAGCTGTCTGGGTGAACCATGTGTCAGGCTCCGTCTGGACAGGAACTCAAGTCTTTCTGCTTTATCCACTGGCAGAAAGCACCACTTGAAACTTGATCCTCGAGCTCCGAGGCTAATGAGAAACATGCATTGTTGTTTCACCCCTTCTTTCACCAGCGGACTCTTTGGCTCAGTGCTGAAATCATGGAAAAAACACAAGAGTTAAAATGACAAATCGTTGGTCTCTGTGTTTTCTTAAACGCTCCACTTACAATCATCCACTAGTGATGCATCTTCATTTTATTTTTTGATTACAATGCAGTTCCAATCAGAGTGTTTAATCTCTTTTTCCGGCTTTGCCAGTCAACAATTTAATGCTGCAGAACATTGTGTTCAGGTTTGGTGATGCATAGGAACGTCAGTAAAGCAGAAATGACAAAAAGTGCAGCAAAGATGAAAGAAAAGAATCGAAGACAGACCCGATGGCTCACAGATTGGCAGGCAGAAAAAAAGAAATAGCTGCATATATTTGATTTGGGGTAAGATAGTGAAAGGAAGGGCCAATATTTAATCAAACCTAGACAGAGGGAAGAAACGGAGGGATTTGCAGAAAAGTTTGTGCTGCAGTTTGATCTGACTCAGCCCTTATGTTCCGAATCATATGTTTGTATTTGTGCTTCTTGGTAACATCGTTTCTGTGATGAAATCCGGCGCTGTATTTCACTGCGGTGTTGCTGTGCATCTGTAAACCCGCCGACAGTCAGTCTCCTGAGGGCTGTGTGTGCTGTGTAACCCAACCCATGATGCCTGGCTAAAACACAAAGCTTGGAAATTCAAATAAGATGCAATACCAGCGTTTCACCACCAGATGACAGTAGAATTTGAAAGGCTGCCTCTGATGGGCCTGGTTTGGCTGTTAGGAGATGGTGCTTAGTTTAACATCTGTTGCATAGTTTCAAGACAAGGATACTGTATCAAAATAATATTTAAGATACTGTAGGGAATATCAGTTAGTATTTTTTTTTAATTTAACCTTTATTTAACCAGGTTTGTCCCATTGAGATTAAGAACCTCTTTTCCAAGGGAGACTTGGTCAAGTCCGTCAGCAGCAAAAAGCAACGTTACAGACAAAAAGAGCGACAACATACAATTTACAAACTACAAAATATCTAGAACTCAAGTCATTCCACATTTCTTCCAGCCTTTTTCTGTGTTTTCTTACATTGTGCTGTGTGGATTTATCTTAACAGGAGTGCAAAAAAAACAAACAAGTCTCTTCAATATCTGATTCTCTCCACAGTTCAGATTCAGCTCTGGAGGTGACTCTGGACAAAAGGGACCTGCTGTATCAGCACAGGAGGCCCAGATGCAAGCCATCATGCAGCAGGCCAGGGTAACAGTTCTCACAGAAACACACGACACTGCAGCAGGCGTTATGACACTTCATGCAGAGAAGTGATGTCTCTGAGTCTTCCTTTGGAGCATTTCGTTCCAGCTACACTTTGTCTTATGGTTTTTATCTTTTTTCTTTTCTTTTGTTGCCTTTATTTTGTAGTTTTTTTCCCACTTGTTTGTCTTGAAGTTGTAGTTTATTTGTTCCTGCTTTTTCTTTTCTCTTTTTAGTCCTTAGATCAGAAGTTTTTTTTTTTGGCCTTCTGTATTTATGCTTCAAGCTTTAGTTTTTTTTCCTTTTCTTCCTTTTGTGTCTTTATATTTGAACTTTTTGTTGTTTTTGTCTTTGTCTTGGTAGTTATTATCGTTTTTTAGTTTCTCTAACCTTTTCATTGAACATGAGTGTCTTTGTTTCTCGAGCACATTACACACATCATTCCCTTATTATCATCATCGTTTAATTCTATTTTGCCCTAAGTTGCTCACACGTTTGCACAACGAACATACAAATACACTCACAGCACGCACATGCATGCAAATAGATTCCACCATGTCATATTTGATCTCATATGAGTGCAATCTACAACATTCAATCTCCTTCAGTCTTCCTGATTTTTGCTCATCTCTTCTTTCCAGCTGGCTATGCGTGGCTCCACAGGTCCGATGGGACTGACAGGCAGACCCGGTCCTCTGGTATGTTTTACAAACACACCTCACAGCAAACACAGACTGAAAATCAAATCGAAATTTAAAGTCACAAATACGATCTGCTGTTGTCGAAGCATGCAGTGCACAATATGAATATATTCAAACAGTTCGTAAGTGAGTCGAGAACTTGAATTTCTTTTAGTGGCAAATCAAATCTTCTACTTGTTTTCTTCCCAGGGTCCTCCTGGTGTGGCAGGGCTGAAGGGAGAGTCTGGAGAGGCCGGTCCTCAGGTACGGAATACAAAAAATGCAAATTTTGCTTTTATTTGATCACTGAGAAGCAGGAACAACTGCAGTATTTTAGTTGTCAGATTGTGTTTGCTTGGATAAAGTTTTGTATATGTTCAGACAAGGAAGTAAACTTTGCTTGTTTTATTGTACTTTACTGTCGAAATGGAGATAAAGAAGGAAATGTAAGAAAGTTCAAATGTAAACTCAAAGTTAAAGATTTGTTCCTTTTGTTAAGGGACCACGTGGACCTTTGGGACCTTTCGGACCCTCTGGAAAGCCTGGCAGAAGGGTAAGTGCAACAGAAACACAAGCTGGGAACAGCAAAGAAGAGATGTATTTTGTCTTTTGATAGTCGCACAGAAAAGCTTTTATACGTTTATAAATTCTGCATAGAAACAGGTTTGCACTTGTCTACACTGTTTTATTTTCACTAATACTGTTGTGTGTGCAGACTTGTTACATAACTGTTGTTCTTTTTTTTTTTCTAGGGTCGTTCTGGATCTGATGGTGCCAGGGGCATGCCAGGACAATCCGGACCTAAGGTTCCTTTTCTACCATATTTCATGATGCACTTCAACGCACCATATTTCATCATCATCCCGTTTCAAAGTGTGTTTTTGAAGCCTGTAGAAGGAGGTATGTGACTCATTTTTTTTCCTCTCTATTCCTCAGGGAGACCGAGGGTTTGATGGTCTGGCTGGACTTCCTGGTGAAAAAGGACACAGAGTATGTTTTTTTCCGGTGCCATTAAAGTGTGTGTATTTGTGTCAGTGTGTGTGTAAATGTTGAATCTACATGTGTGCTGTTACAGGGTGAATCTGGACCAACTGGACCTCCTGGTGCTCCTGGAGAGGATGGAGAGAGGGTATAAGAGAAAAGTTACACTTTCACACCTCTCCCACTCCATTTTTACTTTCTTCTTCTTTTTTGGATACTCAGCCTTAGAAAACTGATTAAATCAAAAAAGAGTATTTGGCTTGTGTGTAATGTCTCTTATCCATATAACATAATACGTTGTAAGCATGCTGCAAAAAGACAGAATATACTGTACTCTGAATTCCACTTCTTCCTCCTTCTAAACCAGCTTTTGTTTGCACCCACATTTCCACATCCACTTTCTCACCCCGTCTCCCCTTCATGACTTTAATCTTCTCCCTAATATTTCTGATCTCTGGCACCTTTATCTTCTTCTAATCTCCCTCCTCACCCTCATTACCCACAGCTGACGCAACCTGATCCCCTCTTTGCCTTTTCTTCTCCTTTGCTCCTTCCCATAATCTCTCAGTCCACACACACACACACACACACACACACACACACACACACACACACACCCTCACTTTTGTTCTCCTCCATTATCATTCACGGCCTGTTCCACGTTCTGACCCGTTTCTCTCTCTCTTTCCCAGGGAGATGATGGAGAGATCGGACCTAGGGGACTTCCTGGTGAACCAGTGAGTGATCACATGAGTTACTGTTCGGCCTTGCACTGAGAGATTGTATGATAGAGCGTGTCATTGTGATAGCGAACAATCATACGGTCGGATGAGATCATGCATCATGTGTTCATATTCATATAAATGGAGATTTCTTCAGCGTTTTCCTGCAGAGAGGTGCATGATTGTTATGCTTTGCTAGTGCTACATCAGTACAAGAGAGTCTTTGGAGGTGGGGATTGCAGGCAGCTCACATCAAGCTTGTTATAATAGCCTCCCACTCTCCCATGGAGGATATTCCCCACAGAGCAGGCAAGGCGCCCTCAATATTGGCTGTTAGGACTTTTTTTGTCCACCAGGGTGTGCTAAATTGGTTTGAATTCACACTGCCAGGACAATACGTCTTTTCAGGGTAACTGTAGCTGCAAGGCAAAGCACAGAAATTCAAAGCAGTGTTTGATAGGCATAGCTGTGGGGAATTAACGTGTAGTAGATTTAAAAAAAAAAGAAGAAAAGAAAGGTATTTTAGCTTTTTTCTTCACAATCTGACTGCAGAATATCCTCAAGGACATTTAGGAAGTCAGATTGTTTCCAGGAGAATCATTTTGAAGCTCGACTTAACTGAACATGTTTAATAATTCATCAGTCTTTTCACAGGTGTGATATCTTTCTCAATCTAATTTCCTTTCTCTTTTTTTTACCCCCTCAGGGGCCCCGCGGTTTGCTGGGACCGAAAGGACCTCAGGGACCTCCCGGACCCCCTGTGAGCACCCCGCCTTACACACTCTCCACACGACTTTTCCATACACACACTTTTTCATCAGATTTACTGTTTACATAGCAGAATCCTTTTTTTCCTACCGTCTCACAAACAACAAGAAGAAAAGCCAGAGCACACAGCACCCACAGGGAAACACAAAACTCAATATATTTCAGACAGCATATACAAAAAGCTGAATATGTTATTGAGTTTAAATCCAGCGTCTCAGACTAATGTCTGCAGCAGAGCAAAGCTTAAACCTAATGTTTATATTGTTTCTTCTGATTTAATTTAACACGGGCAGAGCGCATCAATCATGTGCTGATATCCGTGCGCACGATGTAGAGATCCCCAATCCAATAAATCAAACTCTTAAATCCATACAGTGCAGATGCGAAAGCTCCAAAAACAACATTTAAAAAAAATTTCATCAGATTTAAGAAGGAGATTTAAAAGGAAAATGTTCACAGAAAAACAAAAAACTTTTTCAGTGTGTAACAATGAGTTTCTGACTTGCTATGCTTGATATGTCCTTTTTTCGTCTCATCTGTTGTAGGGCGTCACAGGAATGGACGGCCACCCTGGACCCAAAGGAAACATAGTGAGTTCATCTGAACCAATTAAAGTGCCAATGAATTGTATCAGACAGTCTCTTTCTTTTTGGGGTGGAAACATCAGGCTATGATAATTGTTTTGTCAACAATTGTCTTTCCAGGATTAGTAGATTCATTATTTAGTCTATAAAATCTCTCAAAAATGTAATAATCTGAATTGATGTTTCGTTGGTCCAACCGACAGTCCAGAACTGAACTACTTTTCATTATTAGTCATATATGACAAAGAAAAGCAGCTAACCCTGACATTTAAAGGTCACATATTATGCAAAAAAATACACTTTACAGTGTTTATCGGACACTAACCTTAGCCTGTCTAAAAATCCCCCAATTAGGAGAGAAGTCCACCCTCTCCATCTTTTGCCTGCTCCACTTTTCAGAAAATGTGTGCTCAAACGGGCTGTTCGGAGATTTTCCCTTCATGACGTCACAAAAGGCAGTAACCCCTCCCCCAGGTGGTTGACACTCCCACAGCTAGGCGTTTGTTCTGCCCTCTGAGTCTGCCTACTCATCGGAAACAATAGGGCATGGAGCGAGAAAGCCAGAGCTAAACTCCCTTCCAGAGAGGGGCGTGGTCAAACACAGCTCACTTGCATTTGTAGCTACAGACAGAGAAACAGCCTGTTCTGAGCAGGGTTGAAATAGAGGGGTTTATAGGCATGCTAAAATACAGGAGTGGATTTTTAACAAGAAACTTTAAAGACATGTTTTGGGGGGCTCTGAAAATTAATATAAATTTGTTGAAAAGGAGGATAATATGTGACCTTTAAGAAGCTGAAACCAGCTAATGTTTGATAACTCTGATTGCAAATGACTGAAATGCGTTTTTGGAAATATATGTTGCAGCTCTGATCAAATAAAACATAAACTGCCTCAAAGCCCCAAAAGGCAATAAAAAAGTCATCTCATTGACTTGTTTTATCTGGAAATCCAGGACATGGCCTCATGATTCCTCTCAGTAACACACACAAGATACTTAGCAGGTAAAAAGGAATACACTGATTAAATCCATTCCAGCAGCCCTTCTATGGCCTGTTGTATCATTCTGAGTCAATTTCTTGCAGCGCCTGTTCATAATGAGAGAATACCCATCTGCAGCAGCTTGTCTGATCTGTTGGGATCGTTCCAACTAGGTAGAGATTGAAGATGAACCGCTTTCCCACACTCCGGCACCGGGGCAACATAATTGATTGCCTGTTATCTGAGAGGGAAGGTGTTTTGTGTTTGTGCTTCAGCAGTTTCTTTCATTAGAAAAGTAGGTGTGAGAAAATGTGTTTGTCCTGTATCTACTTATTGTTCTGTTTGTGTAAAAATTATGGCCTGTTTAGGTGTAAACTCTAATAATGTGGTGACACGCGAATAGACGGCTTCTAATTTATACCTTTTAGGAGCAACATTTCACTCTTAATGGACCATATGGAGCAACAAATCACTCTTACTTAGTAAATGAAGTCATCAATCTCTGCATTTTATAATGAGATTTTCTAAATTAGCCAATTTTTTTTTTAGGGACCTCAAGGTGAGCCAGGACCTCCAGGACAGCAAGGCAACCCAGGTGCTCAGGTGGGTGAAGAACAGGTTGTCCAACATTAAATGTGTCCTCCATCCATCAAATAAAATGTTCTGAGACTTTCCTATTCTCTCCACAGGGACTCCCAGGGCCCCAAGGAGCCATTGGAGGTCCAGGAGAGAAGGTGAGATATTACATGATCACTGATTAACAATGATATATATTCTGAAAAATGCCGCTTCTGCAACCCCACGGAAAAACAAAAATCTGCCAGCTTGATAAAATGTTAATAAACACACACGCCTCAAATCTATAAAATTGCAGGAAATTGTCTCATTCATTTGCATGAGCCGAAGCTGAGTTGCTATCTTTTTTTCAATTCCAGTGCTTATCAGACCATTATGCAAACACGTCCCTGTCTCCAACACACGGCCTAAATACTGCATAGTAGACAGTACAGATAGATTTAAAACCTGATACATTTGAATCCAATTCTAGCTTAATCGCATTTGCCAGACTTTATGGAGGGGCTTCAGTTCGTTATTGAACAGTTGGAATGAAAGAACAATGTAGGTGTTCCTTGTGATTTAAAATAAAAATCTTGAAAGCTGTGATGTTGGATGAATCACAAGAGATTGAAGTAGAAAATGGATATTTGAACATGTTCAAAGAAGTATTCAGCAGCACAAGTTAATCATGGATTTTAAAACTCACACTTACAGGATGGTTTTAATCATTGAATAGATATAAATGGTCCTCATCAGTAGTCCTACAATCTAGACGCTGATATATCATTAAATCTTTTACACAAAGCCACTAGCTAAATGGTTCATGGAGACAGTTTTAGTTTTAATGTTCTCTGAAACTGAGCCAGATTTTACAACAAAAAAAAGCCACTTACAACGAGACATGTACAGTATGCTCTACTGCAATATTTATTGTCTGCAAGGCTAGCAGCCATGCTAGGAATGACAAAATCCATATTTAAATGATTGAATTACATTTTTAACAGACATTTGTGATATTTAAACTATTAATCCCTCTGACTCTGGTGATCCAGTAACTTTTATCGAGTCAAGGTTGACATGTTTTGGTTTTAGAAAATTGTTGATAAATCTGTTGGATTAATCTCAGTTTACAATAAATTATATCCGTAATGAGTAAACTGTAATAACAGGGGTGACCTGCTTGCTTTTTATCCTACCTAGGCCAGGTCACATTTTGAATGTCTTAAATCTTATTTTTTTTGTGAAAAAAAAGTTTCCCTGTCAGCTTCTTTTTAGATTCTATCACTGCTAATTTGCCAACGTTAGCATGCTAAGGTGCTGAACTAAAATGTTTGGCATATTAGCATTTGCTTATTTTAGCACATTGTTGTATCATAAAGTAACATTTTGAACATGGTATACCCTATATCGACACAAAATTTGCGAGTAAGTGTTGTCTTTTTTTGTTTTTTTAGCATGCTGACGTTAGCACTTAGGCTACAGTAGTTTAATACACTACTGTGCCTATAGCTAGCATGGCTGTAAACTTTATTTATGGACTTTTATGAATCCTAAAACCTTCAGCTTTTATTCTATATTGTCTATTTTGCTTCAACATCTTGTCTTGTCTTTAATTAAGGGTCCCACTGGAAAACCAGGCTTGCCAGGAATGCCAGGAGCTGATGGACCACCGGTGAGTTTTTGAAAAATCAAGCTAGCACCTTAGCATGCTAACAGATGTCTCTTTCTCACATTCTCTTTTTCATTTGCCGATGAGAAACAACCCTTAGCACATTGAAACACACTCAGATAATTATTTGACAGAGACATGTGTATGATACTTACCATTAAACACATCACACAGCTGTGCAACCCACCCACTCACACAGACATACACATGCAGGCACTCTTATTTCCCATCTCTGCACAGACAGCACAGAAGACACCTGCGCTAATGGCAGATGTGCCTTAGAAGGAACCAGGTGGCACCTCAGAGAGCCAGAGACAAGAGAGGCTGTGAAATATGAATAACTGGAATGAAAGAGAAAAAGAGAGGAAGAGCAGAGCAAACACCGTGCAAGATGTCCCCTGGTCCTTTAATGGCCCTCAGAGTCTTTAAGGAATAGAAATAGCACTATGCCATCTACAGCTTTTTTTATTCATCCATTTGTTGCATCTTCCATCAACCGCAATATTCTTTCCCTCAGTCTTAATGCTGCTTCCCTGCCCCGGTTTTTTGTCCTCTTTAGTATCTATTTCCCTCTCCATCCTCTCTCACGCCACGAAAAAAAAACCCATCAGAGGCTTTTGTGGAGCTACTCTGTCTCCTGAGAATGCAATCAATTTCCTTCCAGTCTTTTTTCCCCCTCCCTTTTCCTGGAAGTCCGTATTAGATGTGTGTTTTTTTGTATGTTCTGCATAGTGTGTTAGACCACATGCATGTTCAGAACGTGTGTAATGTATTGTGAGGTCCCAAAAGGGCAGTCTTGGCTTTCAGGTCCCAGTAATAGCCGGTAGTGCCTCATTTATACCGTGCATTAAGGATAAAAATCCCAAATGAGATTGAATTCTCATTCCAATTTTCCATTTTGATACATACTCCAATGGCATTAAAACTTAATCTCTTAGTTAAAGGGGCTTTTATAGTATTTATGGTGGTAATTACACTGAAATGATATGCAATAATATTTCTCTTAATAATTTACAGGGTCACCCTGGAAAGGAGGGACCTCCTGGAGAGAAAGGACACTTGGTGAGTTTAATTTCTTTCTCCGCTTTTGGAGTTTGCTTTGTTCTTCTGAAATTATGTATGCTTTTCTAAATGTCTCCCCTCCATTTTTCCTAGTTCAGTCACATTTGCATTAAAACATTTGCATTTTTGTCGATAATGTTACTCTAATTGTGTTTGTGCGACAAGCTCTCACCAAGCATCTATCTCCACAGGGACCTGCTGGTCCTCAAGGACCCATTGGTTATCCTGGACCCCGAGGCGTGAAGGTAAAATGATTATAAACCCCTGAGAAATAAATTTTTGATAACTCAATCTAGTAGTGGTACCCTGCAAACCACACATTTAATGGGCTAAATGTTGCAAATTAAAATGCCTCAGGGAAAAAATTCATTTGTTGTTTCCAAGGTTTGTCCAACAACCAAGGGCGTCTTTGAAAAATGTTTTTTTTTTAAACAAATTCAAAGCCCTAATTTCCTGCTCTATTGCCCTTTCTGAAAAGAGGAATTGTCTGGAATGGTTCCATGTACTCTGATCAAAACAGAAACATAAAAACAACCTTAATGGTGCAAAATAACAGGAAAATCAGCCGTACAGATCTCGTACTACTTAACTTTCTCTAAGGTGGCACTAAGGTTAGCTACAGGGGCTGACAGCAGCTCAAGATCCATGGTCCTTTGCATGTTTTCTGTTATTGGCAGCTGATAAAACCAAGATTAAAGAACTCTTGTCAAAGAGGGATGTGATTGATCCGCTCATTAAAGCGTCCCCTGATACAGGGGATCAAACAAGTGGCTTGACTTTGAGTCTCAAGTGTATTCATGGCCACAGAATTAGTTGAGAGGATTTGAAATACCTTGAGAATTAATTACATTTAAAATTACAACCAAAACACATTTAAGTGCATCCATTAGTGCACCCTCCATGCACTCGTTGTTGACACATTTGTGGAGAAAAACAGTGATAATTGGCTACTTTCTGACTTTGAAGCGTCCTTTTAAAATAACGTAAATGCTCAGATTTGTTGTGAATATCCTCCTGGCTCATGTTGTAATTTATGTTCTACATTCAGCCCCTTCTGTTTGTCCAATATGCACCCCTGCCAGCCTGTAACACCTGTCTGTTCTTGCATCACAGGGAGCCGACGGTGTACGTGGTCTCAAAGGACACAAGGGTGAAAAGGTAAGAGAGCTCAGACTGTTGGTATGGAAGGTGATAAAAAGTGTGAAAGGGAGTGAATTATACAAAACATTGCTTCTGGCCTCGCATGCTTTGATTCACGCTAATGATATTCTCAATGAAATCCTGTAAAACCTGATCTGAATGTTGTTGGTACTGAGGCGGGTAAGAAAAGGCGATTAAGAGTTTCTATGGCAACAGCAGGTCTTGCCAAGACCGTACAATTTTGTGTGTGTGTCTTTGTGAATGTATGCTTTTCTTTGAGTGTGTGAATACCCACACTAATGATTTTATCATCTGTATTATCTCATTCACACTCCTTTATTTTACATCCTCATCTGTCCGTCTCCGTTATCCTCTTTCTAGGGAGAAGATGGCTTCCCAGGCTTCAAGGGAGATATGGGCATCAAGGGCGACAGGGTAAGCCATATTTGTTTAAATTGTACGCAACAACAAGAAACTACTAAACCATCAAACTGCTTAAATAATCCAACAAGTGGCAACTGGTTTGCAACAGCTTGTACATAAAAAACGTTTTAAAAAACTTTACTGAAGAGCCGTTCTAAATATCAAAGGAGAGATAAAGACAACAGACAAACAAAGGGGCAAACAGAGATTAATTTGTCTCTCTCCCCTGGATTACCACAGCACAGCGAATGAACATGAATATGCAGAGAAAACTGGCAATGAGGGGGGCAAAGAACAGACCCCCCCACCCTTCATAAGTCTCACCCTGACGATAGCCGACCTTTCCATGTGTAATTGGCCAATCAGAATCGAGCATTAACACAGCTGTGTAAACGTAATAATAAAAAGGAAAGTCTTAGAAGCAAATAAAAAGTCATTTTAGGTGCGTAAAACATCTCTTGATATAATTGACGGGTAGAAATTCTGCATTCAAAATCCAAATAATGTTTTTTTGGGGCTCAGTTTGACCCTGAGGGAACTTAGTGAAGGTACCAACAACTCTTTGACATGTAAGCCTCTGGTGGCCTAAGCCCTTGTGACTGCTGTGGAATTGTGGGTAATGAGCAAGCATAAGGTGTCGTTCCTATTGCCAGCTGTTAGTGTGTATGTGTGTTTTTGTGTGTGCGTGTGTGTTTACACGAGCATCCCCCCTCTTCCACTTTCCCGTCAGCCTTAATCTCAAAAACTTTAGGTGAAAATCACAAGTTTGACAGGTGTAACCCGGAATACCTGCGTTAGGGATTTACAATGTCAAACAGTGGGAAAACAAGTCTTCTACAGTGAGAAACATAACTCTCCTGTAGCCCATACTTCAAGCATCAAACCCGCCCAATCCCTGACCTGGTTGTCTCGAGCCTGGCACCGAAAGGAAGGAGAAATCAATGGCACTTTAAACCCCTTCAACCCCGAGAGAGAGACATGGGGCTTCAGCCTGTTTCTCTCTGGAGATGTAGCAAATTCAGATGAAAGCAAGGATTTGAGGAGGCCCTCTGCTCTGGAGGAGACACACATGGACCAGAATCTAAATGACTCATTTTTTTTTTTGTTCAAGCATCCCTCTGAAAAGTATGTGTGTGTGTTTGTGTGTGTGTGTGTGTGTGTGTGTGTGTGTGTGTGTGTGTGTGTGTGTGTGTGTGCTCGCTCAAGTCAGAGAGCTCTCTTTGATGAGCTTGCAAGTGTGTGTGAGTCAAGTACAGTTAGCTTGATGCCGTTTTATGTGTACTTGGGTGTGGGCGTGCGCTTGTGCAAGTCTCTGCACAAGGCTTTAAGTAGAAACCTTTCACACACCATTGGGTCCCTGCAGCGGCGACTGGTTGTCAGGGCGAGTTTGTACTCTGTCATTTAGTGTGTGTCCTGCTAGAAGGCGAGCGCACGAACACAGAGAAGCAATAATAGGATTGCTAACAGCTTTGAGGGGGCAGGCAGTGAGGGAAAAAAGAGCCTTCCTCGATTCTTTAAGCAACTTCCCCCTCACAACAGTTTTAAAAGGGCAGCCTGGGTTACCCAGAATGGACCGACTTATTTCCTGAACATGAAAATATTGTGGGTGCGTGACACAAAAAGAATGTAGAGAGATATGAAGTTGTTCACAGGGAATACAGCATGTATAAATTCTCTCTTTTTACGACAACTTGTAATGTCCCTCAATGAAAACTCAGATCATAAGCATGTTGCTCTAATATTTGAAATATACAAAGAAAAGAAACAAGTAAAGGAATTTAATAAAACGCTATATTCGCTCAGAACAAAGCAGCTGATCACAGAGCTGTAACCAGATCCTGATTTAAACATTTCTTTATCCTGATTGGTGCATGGAAGTTCTTGGTAGTTGGGTCCCGACCACCTCAAACCAATGAGAGATGCATGCACAAAAAAAAACAAAGAGCAAATTTTCATGTGACAAAAACTCAATGGGATTTAGCAGAAAATGTAATCATGAGTGACTGGTTGATCTGTCAGAAGCTTTTTGAGAAAGTAGGTTTTCAGACCTTTAAATCGAGTTGAGTTTAACGTTTTTAACCGCTGGTGGTATTATGGAGCAATGTTTCTGTTATGTGGTTCCAGTTTTATGCATGTTTCAAGCTTTCAGCTGATTGACATGCCATGGCAGGATAGTGCTCAACAATACAGCAAATTCACCAGCTCAATGCAGAAGAGTTCTCGCTAGTGTTTACGCTGTCTTAACATTAAAGCTGTTATCAGAGATTATTCAAAATAACAAGACATCACTCACGGTGTCCGCTCCTGTATCTGTTTTCACAAGGGCATTGACAATGGCACGCCCGTGTAGGAGACAAGCACAATGTTTTCTGAATGTCTTTGTTCCTAATGCTCTCAGTGAATGTAGCATAATATGTCAAATATGCTGTATGTGCTTTCTAGGGAGAGCTTGGATCAGCTGGACCCAGAGGAGAAGATGGCCCAGAGGGACCAAAGGGCCGCTCAGGTCTTCCAGGAGATGCTGGTCCTCTTGGCCCAAGTGGTGAGAAGGTAAGGTCTTTTTTTAAGTTTAGCTTCTACAACCTAAACACTGATATCACACTAATTTGTACACTGGGTGATAGAAAAGATAAAAAAAAAAAATGTTGTTAGTCACGATTGATCTAGGATTATGGCTCAGCAAGACCTCAATAAGGAAAATGGTTTTGTCTGATAGCTCTCTTATGCACAGCATACGATTTTTCATCGCTGCTGCCCTTGAACCAGCTACAAGCATTAGATGGATTCCGGTCTTCACATTCTCTATTGTTAGATTGAGCTCTGGGTAGGCTGTTGCGAACAACATTTCAGCAATTTCTGTGGGAAAGAAAAACATCCTTTCCTAATCGATGCAGCATCTTAATGGGCTTTCATTAAAGCCTTAAAAAATTGATTCAGCAGATGTTGAGTAACACTGAGAACATGCACAATGGGATGGGCAAGTCATTAGCAAGAGTTGGAGGTAAAAATGGTGAGTATGTTCCACAGCAAACACAGTGCATGTGGACTATGTTCGTAGTGCAACAGCTGAGTCGTTGTCATTTTTGATTAAAGTCCGCACAGTAGCCAACATTTTAACATTCAAACACTGAGCTGCTTCTAATAAACACTGCTGCGTTCAGCTACTGCAAGCCCATACTTTAATGGAGTTCAACAGCTAGAAAAAGGATCATTGTATTTGTCTTTATGTCACTGCAGTAAACATGGAGTTGTATGTGAGCACAATGACGCCAGCTTGTTCCACATTAAATCTCTGTAGGGGAACTTTCAGTTTGTGATGATTTTGATTCCCCCTGTGGGAAAATCAGTACATCTTATTTCTCTGCTGATTTCGTTCTATACATGGGAAAGAAGAGGTTTTTTTACAGATTTATTTTTGTAGCTTTTTTATGTCTTTGTTGGAGAGACAGGACAGTGGATAGAGTCTGAAATCAGGGAGAGAGAGAGAGAGAGAGAGAGAGAGAGAGAGAGAGAGAGAGAGAGAGAGAGAGAGTGGGAAATGACATGCGGGAAAGGAGCCACAGGTATTCAAACCTGGGCTGCCAATTCGAGGACGACAGCCATGCAACATAACTTTAATACATGAAAACATATAAGGGGGCAACTCCCACGACAATTTAGCATCCGACTGTTCGACCATTGTGTCTTTACATTTGTCTTTTATCATTCCTAAAACTTTTTAAAGGTTTATTTTTGGGCTTTTCATGTCTTTATTTTTAGAGATAGGACAGTCGATAGAGTCAGAAATCAGGGCCACAGGCCAGATTCGAACCCGGGCCTCCTGCTTTGAGGAATATAGCCTCCGTTGATGGGGAGCGTGCACTAATCACTAGGCTACAGGCGCCCCAAACATTCCTACAACTTTTGAAGTGAAATATAAATTACTGGAATAAACATTTCATCATTAAATCAAATGTGGCTTCTGTCATTCACAGGGCAAACTTGGTGTTCCTGGATTGCCAGGATACCCAGGAAGACAAGGACCAAAGGTAATTACACACACAACCACATGCACACACACACACATGCACTCATAGATATATGAGTATATATATTTACACCTATTAGCCTGCACATTGCAGTTTTGTATGTAAAAAAATGTGATGATTAGTTCTGGCCAGAGTTTCATGACAGATACGTTTGTTTTTCAAAGAGAATGAAAAATGAAGATATCTGCATGTAAAGGCTGATTCTCTGAACTCTTTATTGATGGCTCACCCTTTAGCCTCTCTGATACAAAGCCACAGTCTGACAGCTGGACATGCTTGAAGCTCCCTGATCAAAGAGCAAAGGGGATTTGAATATGCAGTTTGGCGTCAGGCCTCAGCTCCCGATATGACAACAATAAAACACTGCTTTTATTTATGGTGCACTCAATTCCCCTGTTGCATTTAATATGCTCGGTGGTATCTCGGGGAATAAACAAGGTATATAATATTTAAAGTTTGTCACTTGAATGATTAATTGTCTTGTTTGTCACACACAGGGATCTCAGGGTTTCCAAGGTTTCCCTGGCGCCAACGGAGAGAAAGGAACTCGGGTAAGTCAGAAAGACTTCTTGTTATTCCGCTCGTTCTGACAGGAGTTGAATCAAAAGTAGTAAGCGGGAGATGGGCTCCGGATTTATCAACCTGGGGAAAGTCGCATGGCTCTAAAACAAAAGATTCTCACCGAGGACAGAATGACGATTGCATTTCGTCTTTGTTACTACTAACACAACTCATTTTGAAACCAGGAGCGTTGTTTATCACTTTGTGGTACTTGGGCGATGTTTCATTTTCTGTGTTTAAGGAATGGGCCATTAGGTTGCCTGCAAGAGTAATGGTTTTCCACCGCGAATGGAGCAGGGCAAATAAAGCTTTTCATCTTCACAAAACATTTGTGAAGTTTATGCGAACCAAGCTCCCCGGCAGAACGGGGAAGAAGTTCCATTAACATAGTTTTGAAGCAATTGTTTGAAACTTAATGGCCTAACAAAAGATATAATTGTTTTCTTCATTAAATTTGTATGCAACCACTGAATTCATTGAATTGCTTTAAAAACATTAAATGGTGCATTATTATTTACTAAAATGTCTAATTCTGAGGTAAAAATGAGTTATGCTATATACTGATTGTAGTTTCAAAACAGGTTATTCGTAATTAATGATGAAAGACGACCTCTTAGCTCCTAAATGGCACAGCTCTGTTCAAACGTGTTTGCAAATGTTGCTGTCTACTGGCATTAGATTCATTCTTGTGGAGGATGCAGCCTCTTAATGATGCCACCTCTTTGATCGTTGTGTGTGTCCTTCGTGTCCACAGGGAACAGCGGGAAAGCCTGGCCCACGCGGACAGAGAGGACCAACGGTAAGTCTTACTCAGCAGACTCGTGCTCATGTACAGATGGCCACCTTGGCACCTGAGTGGAAATGGAGCATCAACACCGAGCATGCTCAGGGGAAACTCCCACAGATTTAACTGTGGATTGAGACATATTTTAGGTCACAAATATCTCTTAGGACATTTTCTAGCATTGTAATCTTTTTTTCTTTCTTTAACTTAAGGGCCCAAGAGGAGAGAGAGGACCAAGAGGACAAACAGGGAAAGCTGGACCTAAGGTGTGGAAATTATACTACATTATACACCAATTTCTCGTGCGTATTTCATGATAAAAGGACACCAGTAACTCCCTTTTTTTTGTCTCTCCAGGGTAACTCAGGAAATGATGGCCCGCCTGGACCTCCTGGTGAGAGGGTATGTGCCATCACATTATTATCAAGTCTTCTTATTTTCTCTTTGAATGTTTTGCAGAGATAATAGACCGGTATTCATTTTGTTGTTTGTTACAGGGTCTTCCAGGGCCTCAGGGACCAACAGGTTTCCCAGGACCAAAAGGCCCTCCTGTAAGTTTTATCTAGGTGTCTATATATAAGCCAGTGGTTTTCCTTTATTATTCCGTCCACCTAAATTCTTGAATTTCTTGTATTTCTCAGGGCCCTGCAGGGAAAGACGGACTGCCTGGACATCCTGGACAGAGAGGAGAGACTGTGAGTATGAGTCTGATTACTCAGCTCCTTAACGGTATTCCACAGAATCATTTGTATGACAGTTAAGGGATTTTTTCTTCTGTTATTCACAGGGTTTCCAAGGAAAGACTGGACCACCTGGCCCTCCTGGTGTTGTTGGACCTCAGGTGAGTCACAGTCACGGACCCTCTTGCACTGTTGCTCACTTATAATGTACAGTATATATAATTAGTTATGGTTTCCTTTGACAATTGATTCTGTTGAAAAAGTTGGATTGTTTTGTGCATAAAAAAAGATAAGATATAAGATAAGAGCACTCCCATCATTTTATTTCCAAGCAAAAAATGGATTTGTCCTTGTACCTATATCACGAGCCATGACTTAAGTGTTGTTTATACTCTTTCATATTAGCAATGGGCGCTTCATCCATTATGCATAGTCGTTTCACAGACTTTCCCTCCCGCCGCTGTGCTAATGCCAGCTGAGAGCACTGATGATAGCAGAGCTGTATGTGGCCTTAATGACTAGTAAGCCTCCCACACAGCAAATGCTCAGCTTCTCTGCGCCATGTTTTGCAAAAGCTGGAGAAATTGTAACATCTTCTTTGTATCAAATTGCTGATTCTGCTCACAGCGTTCCTCCGATGTAGTTTCTCGTCTTCACACCTCCTCTGCGACTTGGATTTATGCTGTAGTGTGATTTTATTGTTGCCTTTTCTCTCTTTTCGATTGTAGGGACCAACAGGTGAGACTGGACCAATGGGAGATCGAGGCCACCCTGGACCCCCAGGCCCACCTGGAGAGCAGGGTCTACCTGGAGCTGCTGGGAAAGAAGGAGCTAAGGTGCTCTATTTAAAATGCCATCCATTTAGCCCCCTATTAGCGTAATACAATCTACAATAACTTTATTTTTTCCCAAATACATTTACACAAAGTCATACGCTGTATTCATATGATCATTGGTCATTTGCTTTGACCAACAGGGTGACCCCGGTCCCGCTGGCCCAGCAGGTAAAGATGGTCCTCCTGGGCCAAGAGGTTTCCCTGGTGAGAGAGGACTGCCTGGCCCTGTGGTAAGAATTGCCTTCTGCTCAGTACAATAGCATCACACAAATTCAATATCTCTCACAGCTTGCTTATTGCATAATAGTTCTGGGCAATTAAATCAACTGTGGTGAACTTCAAGAGTCAGACATGATATCAGATCCCCAAGTGGGCTTCAAAACAGGAACAGTGTGCTCCAGGCTGTTGATTTTTTTAATTTTTTATGTTTTATTCCAACTTGACAAAGTCGTGCTCTGGTTGTTATGCAATTCACGTTATTTTCTTCCCGCATACTTTGTAGGAAGGCAGAAACGGCTTTTTGTTTAACTCTAGGATGCATGAATTATGCTGTAGACCTGTTCATTTATTATGTAAAGGACATTTTAAGCAGTTTTTTGGTAAATAACTAGCTGTCCCCATCTGCCCCCAGCCTCCACTTTGAGAACTATAGGAGGTTTTCCACCTCATGCTGAGCCTGTTTGAAGATAGCGAGTCCAGTGTAAGGCAGGAAGTGTGCTTCTCCAACAGATGTGTTTGTTTTCTAAAGCCTTCATTTTTTTCTGTACTGCAGGGTGCTCATGGTCTGAAAGGGAATGAGGGTCCTCACGGCCCACCTGGCCCTGCTGTGAGTACAATTTACTGCATCTGTATCACCAGAATGTCACTTTTATTCTCTCGCTCTCACATTCTGTTTTCTTTCTCCATCTCTGGAAATTGTTTTTATACTGAAGATCCCAACCTCAGTTGTTAAAGGCGTTTACATTATATATTGATATGCACAGTTTGCTGCTTTTATTCTGTAAGAGAAGCTTATTTTTTGACAAGTTGGATTTTTAATTTCTATTCATTAAATTAAATTCAATGTGGTGTAGGGTTCTCCTGGTGAACGTGGTCCTTCTGGCCCAGCCGGACCCACAGGTCTCCCTGGTCGTCCTGGCCCTCAGGGACCCCCAGGCCCTGCTGGAGAGAAAGGTGGACCGGTAAGACAATCAGATTTCAGAGAAAGTTGAGAAAACTGTAAAAAGATAGAGCATGGCTGACACTCTGGTGTTGTTTTTTGGTAAAAAAAAAATAGGGAGAGAAAGGACCTCAAGGCCCAGCTGGTAGAGATGGTATTCAGGGACCTGTGGGGTTGCCAGGACCTGGAGGACCTCCTGGACCACCTGGAGAGGACGGTGACAAGGTGATTTGTTTTTTTCTTGTTAAAGCAAAGAGAAATATAATTAAATTCTTAAATCTGCATTGAAGTTTTCAATCGTTAAGCTCTCTGCATAACACACAAACACACCGTTATACAGAACATGCACACTTAACCACCTTACAAAGACACTAAACTTTACAGAAGAGATCTGAGGCAGATATCCTCTACTCTCTCCCCCTGTGACCTTAAACGCTCAGAGGGGAATTTGTCTGACAAAGTTTGCATCGATCAACAGATCTTTAAAAGGTGAACCTACCTTGTCTCAGCTTTGTACTCTTCCGCACAAACAGGCGGAGGAGAAGAAGGAGGTACTTTGTGTCAGTGACAGAATGTGTGAAAGTGACCCTTTAGTATTCTGAGGCGGGAACAACTCCTCATCCAATCTGAAAACATTTGCAGAAAGATCAGCTACAAAGACACTCAAAGGATAATCTCTCATGCTTTGAAGAATGCCTCACTCCTTAACAGGCCTTACTATGTTCCCTACTGTGCAGGCGGACCCGGTGAATACAGAGGGGTATTTGCCATGTAGATAAAAAGACAATGTTTACACACATTCAGACTCTTTCTTATTATTAGTCTCGTCCACAGAAAAGAGAACAACCCCCGGCCTTTATTTAAGTCACTAATACTGCCTCACAAAAGAGCTTTGTCTGACTCAAACCAAATAGTAAATGCCTCTGGCAGTTATTAACATTATTTATCTAAATTCCCACAGCTTTGAAAGAAAAGGTGCAAGGTTCCTCACTGTGGGAATGATGGTGCAAACAGGCTGAGATTGGGACTTATTATCTGTTCTGTTTGGGCGGCTAGTAGCGCCAGTGACTCATCATGAGCCCCCCTTGCTTTAGAAGTGAATTACATTTGTCATCGTTTGTCAGAAAAGGAGGGATGTAATTGAAACACTAACAGACAGATCTCTATAAAAGTGTCTTCTGAAAAGACGTGATATGATTTAGTTTAGATTTTAATCTACTTTTAATATGTCAGGGGTTTTCTCTCTCTGGAGACATTATTCAGTTCACATTTTGTTTCTGCCTATCACTAGTGTATTACTTTAAATTGTGTCTGTCTTTGTTTCCCAGGGAGAGCTTGGAGAGTCAGGACAGAAAGGAAGCAAGGGTGACAAAGGAGAGCATGTAAGTTCTTAACACTTAAATTATGTCATTACGATGCCTGAGATCTTACACCTGGTCATATTTTGCTGTGGATTTATGGGTTTTAAAGTTAATTTAAGCAATCATCTTTTTGTTTTTCCTTCTCCTCAATAGGGTCCACCTGGTCCTACTGGCCCTCAAGGCCCTGTTGGAGCACCTGGTCCTGCTGTACGTCTCTAGTTTGCATTGGTTGATTACCACATAACATGCCTTATCTACTGTATCTATTGAACCAAGAGAATCATCAACTCTTTTTTTCTTCTGTTTGTGACTGATACAGGGTGCAGATGGTGAGCCTGGTCCCAGAGGGCAGCAGGGTCTGTTTGGCCAGAAGGGAGATGAAGGATCTAGAGGATTCCCTGGACCCCCAGGCCCAGTTGGGCTGCAGGTGCGATCTGCAAAAACACATTTAAAATGAAGTCAATGTTACTAATGAGAAACATGGGGACATTATGATTTAATCGTCTGCACACTCCTTAGGGTCTGCCTGGACCTCCTGGTGAGAAAGGTGAAACTGGAGATGTCGGTCAAATGGTAAGTGCTTGATAGTCTTTTATACTTTAAATAAGGGCTTTAAAGGATGTGAAAAGCAGATTGCAGGAGACATTTCTTCGCTGATGATACTGAATTCTTTCTTCTATGTAGGGTCCACCTGGTCCCCCTGGTCCTAGAGGCCCCTCAGGACCCCCAGGAGCTGATGGCCCTCAGGGACCTCCTGGTGGTATTGGAAACCCTGGTGCTGTTGGAGAAAAGGTAAAACACTGTTCAGCACTGAGCTAGGTGAGGTTGTCTTTAGGCAGTTCAGGTAGCTTTTTATGCTGAACATTGATCCTCATTATAAATGAAATCTACAAAGTCACATTAACTCCTTTCAGTTACACTCTTTTGTGCCTCTTTACAGTTGATAATTACCAAAGGTATACTTCAAGAAACTAAGTAAATCTACTGTCACTTAAGCAAACAAAACATTATTTTTTTGTGTTCAAGTCTGCAATGCAACAGCATTAATATCAATGTCCACCAAATTCATTCCGTGCACAGAAATGGTCCCCCTAAAACTTGGTAACAACATGTAAAAGCTGTTTTGGAATTGCTGTCAAATAATACTAAATAGGATAGTGATGGGCATAATGTAAGCCGACTCCACATGCTGACGTGCGTTCCTTGAATGTTTAGTTTATTTATCGTGCTTCAGCTTTTTGTTCCAGATGCACAATGCATCTGAAGATGTAAAGTTTTAAAGTAAAGATTTCGCAATTTCTACCATAGAGGCAGAAAACCCAACAAAAGGTCCCTAAGGGGGCATGATATTCTGTACCTCTGACTACTTCTGCACCTGATTGAGTGCACATCTATCATTGAAAATTCTCCGTAAGAAAGGTTGGGATTCACTTTTTATCCGGTTGGCAGATTCAGCGTGCTTGCTGCAAGCAAGCAAGTTTGTTTGATTGCCCTGCGGTAAAGATGCTGAATGATGCCTCTTTACAAGGCTTTTGCCTCTGTTAATATTTCCCGTGCCTATTTGTACAGTATGATACCCTTTTAAAATGTGACATGATCATTTTTTCTTGTCGCAAAGTAACAGATGCACAGCACATCTAACAGACAGGCTGCCATCCTCGGCAGTGCTGTTGCTTGGTGCAGAGAGTGTAAATAAATACTCAAAGGCACTGTTCTCGCAATCCTAAGATGATAAATGTATTATGAAAATCAGCTCCTGTTTTTATTTGTTGCTGCTGTTTCATTATGTGGCTTTTGCAGCAACCAAGCTGCAGTGCTCGGTATCCTTCTCATTGCATTCTGCTCGTATTGATAGTGTGATTTGCTTTATCTGGTTCAGTCAATAGAATCACCTTTTGCTCCCTTATAATCTCCCATAGGATGGCTTGTCCTTCTACCGTGCAAACAAACACAGTGCTCTTTTGGCCCTAATCACTCTTTAGCTGATCTGGCGCTTTATTAGCAGGCACAGGGAGCCAGCAAGCAACTGAGCTCAGGCATTTTTTTTTCTGTAAACACACTCCTCTTATTTCTGTGATGAGCAGCTGTCTGTCATGCTCTTGCTTTCACTGGTCTCAGCAGAATTTTCCCAGCATACCCTTGTGGGGGGACATGAGCAGGCTGTCATAGGCCTGTGCATAATTCCTCAGATGCAACATTGCATTTAGAGCAGAGGAGTACGCTGCTAATACAGAAGGATCAGTCATGCTTTTAAACAGGCGTACCAACTGCTTAGAGTGGATTTCTCAACGGCAACAAGAGAGAGTTTAGAAGGCAGCCAGTCACTAATTTAGAGCAGCAGCTTACAATGCAGAGCTTTTTGTTCATTCTACAGAGAGTCTGGATATGCTCATCATAACACATCACCACGCAGCTCGTCATTTGGTGCTATTGATTGACTTCTGGTCTCCAAAACATTGCACAGGCAAAAACATTCCCCTGAAACCAGTGTGGCAGCCTGCATCAGCTGCAAACCTCAGCAGGGAGGACTGTTGTCTTATGTGACAGTGAATAACGATAGTGCCCGGTGTATAGGTGAGTCGACAGGGGCAACTATCCAATAAGGCATGAGGAAGAGGACAAGATATATGTGAAGGGTCCAGGAAGAACAGTGAGGTCAGCGCCCTCCAGTGCTCCAGCCACCCAATCTGCCCACACTTGATGGATTGAAACCTCTTGTGTCATCTCTTTCTATCACAATTTGGGTGACAAGGGCACCGGGACAGTGAGGGCTGCTGTAAATGATGGGATTTGTAGAAGCATGTTGGCTCAACAAATCAGCTTTCTGATAATATATGCCTCTCTAACACTCCCTACCCCTTTTCCTCTCTCTTACCAGGGAGACGCTGGTGAAACAGGAGAACCAGGTCTTCAGGGAGAAGTTGGCCCACCAGTAAGTTATCTGAGTCTCTTTCCTCCATTTTAACATGAATAAGTTCTAAGAAAGAATGAAAGGAAAATGAATATTCTGTGTTCATTAGCTGGACTACAAATTAGTTAATCTACAATGACCATAACATATAATGACACGGTTAAAAATCTGTCTTTTTCAATCTGTTATCTTCTAGTATTGCTGATAAGCACCTCTAAACAAACTGCTATTATTCCAGGGGTCAAGAGGAGAGCGAGGAGAAAAGGGAGAGTCCGGCCCTGCTGGTGCAGCTGGACCTCCTGGCCCTAAGGGTCCCGCTGGAGATGATGGTCCCAAAGGCAGTCCTGTTAGTTTTGTTCCACCTTTGACTTCCTGAAATATATTATGTCTTATAAATCAATGGAGTTCTACAAGCAATGACCTTGAACTTTAAATCTTGTCCGCAAAAAGAAGTAATGCAACTCTCATTGATTTTCAGGGCCCAAGCGGTTTCCCAGGTGACCCTGGTCCCCCTGGAGAGACCGGTCCAGCTGTATGTATTGCTTCACTCATAAGATAAGCTGTGAATGAGTTGTTTAAGGTACTATATTCTTTGGCTTTTTTGATGCATAACTGAGAATCTGTCAAATTCTATAAAGGGTTTAGACGGTCCAGCTGGTGATAAGGGAGATGATGGAGAGGCTGGTCAAGCTGTGAGTGTCACAAACTTATTGCTTTACCATACCATAAGTGTGAATTCAATTTATATAGATTTCCATTTAAAATTACAAAATGAGTACTGTTTGATTTTTGTACTAGGGTTCCCCTGGACCCACTGGAGAGTCTGGTCCCTCTGGACCACCAGGAAAGAGAGTAAGTCTTGTCCTTGTTTTACAAAATGTTAAACATTCTGTCTTTTTATCTACACTATTAATCTCTGACATTACTTCCTTTTAAACAGGGCCCCCCTGGAGTAGCAGGACCTGAGGGAAGACAAGGAGAGAAGGGAGCCAAGGTAACATATCCAACAAATACAGATTTTCTTCTCACTTTGAAACCAACAGCCTCAAGTTACGAGCAAAAAATTAGCAAAGAACCAATATGTTTGTGTGTTTTCTGTTTTGTTTGAAAGGGAGAGTCTGGCTTGGAAGGTCCCCAAGGAAAGACCGGTCCTGTCGGCCCTCAGGGATCACCTGGCAAGCCCGGTTCTGAAGGTCTCAGGGGTATCCCCGGCCCAGTTGTGAGTAGAGTGTTTCTCCCATTTACACTAATTAATCACAGTCAAGTTATGTTCTGTAGGCTGTTAAATCAGCTTAAATACAAGTGTACATAGATGGCTTTCTATGGCTAAATAGACCGTCCTAATATTAAACAAGCTGTGGTTAAAAAACGATTTTTTGTTTATCCATGCAGGGAGAGCAAGGTCTACCAGGTCCTTCAGGCCCTGATGGACCTCCTGGACCCATGGTGAGTAGAATCTGCCTTTGAGTTGAGGTCTTTCACATACTGTAAGGGTCTAATATAAATCCTTCTTTAACGGTTTCCTTAAATCCATCTCACAGGGTCCTCCTGGTTTACCTGGTCTGAAAGGAGACTCTGGTATCAAAGGAGAAAAGGTGAGTCACTTCTGCATCAAACCACAATAATAATAAGACTAATGGCTCTATTTACTGACAGATTGATTAGATCAGTTGTTTGCCTCAAGCCATCAAATCATTACCCCAATCATTAGAGGGCCTGCCAGATAGATGCATTATACAGCTAATGTTTATAATGGTGCATTATTGAGTGCTGTATTGATAATGTATGTGTTTGTGCTTTGCTCTCTTCCCTTCAGGGACATCCAGGTCTTATTGGTCTCATCGGACCCCCAGGTGAACAGGGAGAAAAGGGTGACAGAGGTCTCCCTGGTCCTCCCGGATCACACGGTTCCAAGGGTGACAATGTAAGTAAACAAAACTCCCTTGGAGTCATCGTGAAAAGGCCTACACATGCTCACACATTGTTTTAGTTTTTTTTATTCTGTAGAGCAAAGACAGACTGTGAGTGTTGTGGGAGAGCAGAGCTATTTCTGCCAATAATCCTCCTACTGAAAGTTATTGATAATCTTTGTCTTTTATAAAATTTAGAACAGCCAAAATGAAGCTTTCGTCAATACTGTAGCATGAAAAAAAAAACAATGCTTCTTCTGACTTCACCAAGTAATAAAATTCACACTCCTTCAATTTTCCTCCTTCAGGGTATTGCTGGTCCTACTGGTCCTCTTGGTCCCCTCGGTCCTCCTGGATTGCCCGTAAGACGACGTTGATCAATATGTGTTGTTACTGAATAGTGTGTAATGTCTGAGCCAATACTGATTGCTTGGTCATGGTTGTGTCTTTAGGGTCCTCCTGGTCCCAAAGGAGCTAAAGGATCATCGGTAAGTGCTTCTCTGAAAGCTACACTTCTGAACAGAAGTTCAATTGTTACCGAAGGTCAAATAAACAGAAACAAGAACTTATCACGACTATTACAATGTAATTTGTGTTTTAGGTAATAACCTTGTTTTCATTTGTCCTGCTCAGGGTCAAACTGGACCAAAGGGAGAGACTGGTACAACTGGACCTCCAGGACCTCCAGTAAGTTAAATAGGCATACTTTTAAATTATATTCTTATCTTAATCTTAGCATGACACGTTTTCCTCTTAGTTCAGTCTACAATTACATGATTCCCACCCTAATTCCTACTTGTCCTGATTGTACTTGTCTTTCCATCTCTCATCTCCACATAACAGGGCCCTCCCGGAGATGTGATCCACCCGCTCCCCATCCAGGCTTCCATGAAGGGCAGATCTAAAAGAAACATCGATGCCAGCCAGATGATGGACGAAGCAGCCGTGGATGCCAACTACAAGGACTATGACGACGGCATGGAGGAAATCTTTGGCTCTCTAAACTCCTTGAAGCTCGAGATCGAGCAGATGAAGCACCCGCTGGGAACACAGGCCAACCCGGCTCGTACCTGCAAGGACCTGCAACTCTGCCACGCTGATTTCCCTGATGGTTTGTATTACACTTTGTATGAAACAAGGCATCAGGTGAATGTTTTATAGTTAGTAGTTACTGCCCTGACACACACTCACTGCAAATAGTATACAGCCTAAAATTGTGTATAACAAGGTCCAGGATACACAGAGTTAAAAAATTACATGAGGGGATTTCGTTTTGGTGAAAAATGTATTGAGTCAAAATTTTGAGTGTTTTTTTTTTAGGTTTAATGCCATTTTGTTCCTTTGTGATTTTTTTTTCATGAAATTGATCAGTTGGCAGTGAAAGAGAAATGATCTGATATCATTTAGGCTTTTGACATTCTTCAGACCAAATGGTTAATCAATCAATCAATCAATCAAGAAAATAGTTTTCATTGATTTGGAATGAAAACAATTAGTTGGTATAAAGCTTTTGATGCTGAATTAACCACAATACATACCAACAATAACAACAACATGGTGTAGTGTTTTGCACAGGATATGTCATGGTTGCCTTTTGCACGAAAAAAGGACTTTGTCTCTGTACAAAATCTCATCATTTTATATAAGCACAACACAGATAGATGGCAAAGAAACAAGAAACATGCTCTAAGCTCTACAATACAATGTAAGACATTACCTTGACCTTGAGGAGGACATTATAGACTTCAAATCATCGATGTGCCATCATTTCTCTCTCTCTCTCTTTCTGTTTTCTCTCTTCATGTCTTCAGGTGAGTACTGGATCGATCCAAACCAGGGCTGCTCTCGGGACTCCTTCAAGGTTTACTGCAACTTCACAGCAGGTGGAGAGAGCTGCATCTACCCAGACAAGAAGTCTGAAGGGGTAAGTGACCATGTATACACAAACACTTTCATTAACACACAGGTGAGGTTGAGCATTCAGAAAGGTTGGGAGTAATAGTAACATGATGTTGTATGAAAAAGGTTTTCGATTTTGATTGACAGTGAAATATGCAAAATACACAAGATAAGTCGGATTGTCTTTTTATCCTCTGTTCAGGGAACAAGCGCTGTATGAATAACTTGACATCTCAAGACGGCACTAGTTGCAACAGTTACTCTATTGTACCTACACATGTACCCATTTAATTAGCCTCCATGAGATTACCTTGTGTGTTTCTACCAAGAAAGCGTGGGAGATGACTCAACAGGTTCTCCTGCATTCAACAAAGATTGAAAAATCAGCATCTGCGTGTGTGTATGTGTCAGTAAAAATCCTCACAGAGCAATAAAAAACAGTTTTGCATGTGCAAGTGTGTGACCCCTCAAAGATAGATGTACAGATTGTCGTAAGTGTGACCCCACAAAGTCAGAAAAACAAGTGTCTATGTGTTAGCTAAAATCCCCCCCAAAGTATAAAAAATAGTGTGTAATGTATGTAAGTTTAAGTGTCAATAAAAATCTCCATAAAGATATATAGTTCCGTTTGGGTGCGTGACCCCACAAAGTGAGGGAAACCAGTTTGTGTGTGTTAGCTTAAATCCCCCAAAAGTATGAAAAACTGTGTTTGTGATAGTAAGTGTTTGTTAAAATACCCACAAGGATTTGAACCAATTTGTGAGTGCAAGTGACCCCACAAAGATAGAATTCTTTTTAGTGTACGGACCCCACAAAGTCAGGTTAATGTGTTTGCGTGAGTGTATCAATTCAAACTCCTTCAAGGACACAATATTCAGTGTGTGTGTGAGCAGACAAAGATTTATTTACAGTAGAGATTTTTTTTACCAGTTCTTGTGTTTTGTGTGTTAATGTGTTCCTTTGAAAATATTCTGACAAACATCCTTAACATAAGTTAAGTTCTGACAGTTTGTTACTGCAGGGAGGAAAGCACATGCATTCACTCTAACTGGTCCATATTGTTTCAGTGCCATTTTTAGATGCAAGACCATTAAGGACTTTATTACCTGTTAAGCCTTTTGGCAGGTGACTGGCACGCTGAGAATATTTTTGCTTTGTTATACACGAGTGTGTAGAGGAGAGGAGAGCTAGCAGAGTGGTGAAACATTGGGAACACTTTCTATGACAAGCCAGGGGTTGTGTAATAGCACAGTGCTACAGCCACTTTAATGATCCCACTCACCAGGCCTCAGAGGAGCAGGAGTTTGCTTTAGCTAGGAATAATGAAGCAGACTTTTTATAGCGTGTTGCTGATGGGCTGCTCTCATTTGTGTCAGGGGGTTAAAAAAAAAGGCTGGGATGCCAATCTCTGGAAGAAGACTGCAAACACTCCCATATGCGTTTAGGTTGGCATTTTTATTACAAGAGCACATAGTTATACAGCCCACGTATTGCACAGAATCACATAGCCTGACATGCTATCAAGGATTCTAGAAAAGTTAGTAGCAAGTATATGTATTTCCTCCTCCCCTCCACTCCTGCGAAAACAACTGAAGGTCACCTTCAAGGCAGCGTGGGTCTAATGTATGCCATCTCCCAGTGATATGTGATCTCCGGCCCATCATTCATTAGCGCATTAAGCTATTGATGACGGTTCCATATCAAACCCCGCTATCTAATTATGGTGAAATTCATCATTGTCATAGCGGAGATCATTGCAGCTGTGCCCTGTTGGCCAATTCACAGCTTTTAATGGCATAACAAAGTCAGTACACCATGGCTGCACAGCACTAACACTGAACAGCAGGGATAGAGGCCGCAGTAGAAGAGCTCCTCGCAGGCGATCATTTCTTAATTAATCACTGTGTACTCATGAATTTTTCAGCAGCAATTAGCTGCCAGCTACAGTTTGTACTGTACAAAATGGCATAATGGCTCGCTAACATTTTCTGCCCAGGACCGATTGGTGTAGTTAAGTACTGTTTCAGGCCTGGAATAGTCCTCAAGAGGAGAAACAGGGGAGAGGGGATGTGTTTCTGTTAGATCTGTTGCTTTAACCATGCTGTTTTTTTCCACCTCTGCCTCTCTGTTGATGTATGCCCCCAGGCTAGGCTCACATCCTGGGTTAAGGAGAATCCCGGCTCCTGGTTCAGTGAATTCAAACGTGGTAAACTGGTAAGCCCGACTTTTCCCAAATCCTCTTCCCTTCCCTGAATGCCTTTTATATTTTACAGAGCAAAATGGCAAAATGGCCGAAAGACTCGCCAGGCACATGGTATAGTCACTACAAGAGAGGTTCACTGGTAAGTGGTCCTGCCTGAAGTGCTCAGAATCCTGGTTGAGGCCTGGACTCTGGGTGCCTTCATGGCTCTGCATGGTTCTGCCCTTCAAAGTATGTACATGCAGTGGCACCTTGCTTGTTGGTTGGAGTGCATGATTGAGCACGAGCTGCACTCACTTTCAGTCCAAAAACAAAACAGGTGATGCTCTTACAAGGAAATGGAGGAGAGGTGTGGGGACGGTACAGGCAAGATTTACTTGCGCTGAAACAATATATTTTAAACCTAATGGAGTTGAACAAATAGAAAACAGTGTGCTGCTGTTTCACTGTTTAAATTCTTGGCTGTATATCCACTCCTCTGCTACATTAAGAGAGCATCTCCTGAGAGTGACTGTGTGCCTTGATACTTGAATGACTCAGACGCAGCAGCATAACAATACATAGTGGATTTAATAGTGCAGGCAAAAAGAACACCTGAGAGTGAATGCATCACTTTACACTTCTCTTCCTCAAACATAAGATTTTTTTTAGTTTCCTCAGCAGGTCATTCATTCCTCACATGGGGAAAAGAATAAGTGTCATTCCTTCTCTGTGCTGCAGCCATTCAGCCGCACTCACATTCCCAGTGTCTCCCTTAAAACACTACTTAGATCCAGCGGAGCAGCTCTGAGTCAGACTAGGTCAGGCACTCAGTCACCACCCAGGGGCTTCTGGGTACTCAGTCACTGTTGACTTGCGGCTGTGATGATGAAGAGGTAATGTGTCTCTGGTGATGTCGGGCTGGATCCACACGCTGAGCGGGGTAGTGAGGGGGTGGGGGGGTGGGGGGGTTAAGAGTGGTGGTGGGGTGAGAAAGACAAAAGCATGAAGCCACCCTGACACTCTGAGGATGAAAACATCGGAATACTTTGAGCCACAGTGCTGACACTCATTGACATATTGCAAAAAAATCTTAATTATGTGTATCTTGCAATTCAATTGCTGTCTAAAACAATCATAAGCTCTTAGTTGGTGCATAAAAAGAGGGAGAGAAATGATGCTGATGTCAAATTTGAGTGTCGACGCTCTGGGTTTGTATTTGCATGTGTGTGTGTGCGTGAACAGTCGCTTATATGCAAGAGCAAGTCGAGAACGGATACATCAAGTCTCTTGCTGCATGGATGCTGCATGCGCTCTCCCCTCAGTAAGTCCTGTTTGTCTGAAAGACGAAGCGAACCATGTGGATCTAATGGATTCCTGATGGTTGGTATGCAGATCAGTCACTTAGGGACATTAATGGGACCTGTTCCAAACATGCTGTGTTATCAGGCAGGATTTCAAGGCGATACAATCAGCTCAATGGGATAAATCTCAGTTGTTCTGTGATGAGCTCAAAAAGCTCAAAAATTCTAGGTTAATTCTAGGTTAATTACGAGGCAATTAGCATATCATTACTGCAACACATTTCCTATAAGGTAATTACATTCCCATGTACTTGCCATAATTTTGTAATATTGGATATGCATTTTACATAATTACATAATCAAGATTTGAATGAGGTGTTTAGTGATGCTTATTTTTGTACTTTGAAGGAAGAATTTTCCACATTAAGCCTCGCACATTAGTACAGCTTCAAGGCAAGACACCAAGAAATGTTGTGTCCCCCACCAGCACCACAGTGAACTGAAACCCTTTTTTTTTTTTTTTACACTAGAACAGGAAGTATGACATATTATTTACTGTTAAAAAAACCTAAACTATGAAAAGACCCACCCCCAAGCAGAAAGTATTTCATAAACATTGTGCATGTGTGATGGGTGTAGTTGTTCAATCCTACATACAGGATTCTGTTGTAAGTATTGAATTGATTATTGGCAAATAGTGTTTTAATCCACAGGTTAAAATAGTCCAAAAAGAATACATGTTTACCTCCAATCTGAGTGACTGTTCTGAAGAATTCATTGCCTAGTGTTTTTTATAGATTAGTCCACTTTTAAAAATGAATGTCTTTGATAAGGGTGATTTGCTTATCGGTAAGTGCACCATATAGGGCAGTTTTTTGTCCTTTTTGGCAGGTATGTTGACAGTAACAAATATAGCATATATCCAGTCATGTCTCTTTAATGATTAGACAAATGTGCTGTCCTGTGGTATCCAGGCATAAGCTAAAAAACAATCCTGTGTTGTTTTTGCTCTCCCAGAGCATTGCAGTATATTAACTGCGTGTCCTTGGATGACACCTCCTTATTCCAACTCCGTTGTCAATAAGAAACACGTCCTACACGCCGAACACAGCAGTAAAGCAAATTAAAAGTCATAAATTAAATCAAGATGGCTCCCAAGGGACACAAACACCGCAGTGGAGAGATTATAGCGTGTTCTAAATCTTTTTAGGATCCTCTCTCTGTGCACTCCAAGGGTCCCTCCTATTGCTGTTACATTTTTGATGCTCAACTCCATCTTTCCTGCAGCTCTCCTATGTGGATGCGGAAGGAAACCCCATCGGCGTTGTCCAGATGACCTTCTTGCGGTTGCTGAGCGCGGCAGCCAGACAGAACATGACCTACAACTGCTACCAGTCGGTGGCCTGGCACGACCAGGAGCAGGACAACTACGACAAGGCCATCCGCTTCCTGGGCTCCAATGATGAGGAGATGTCTTATGATAACAACCCCTACATCCGCACCTTGGTCGATGGCTGTGCGGTAAGTCAAAGCGATGTTTGTGTTGGCGATTCCCAGGGTTCTTTGAATGATGAAACGCTGTCAGAGAATTAAGTCCCTCTTGTCTTTGAAGTGGCTCTGTCATGAAAGCAAAGCAAAACTCTGTGATGTGTTTTTATCTGAAGAATATTTGAACACACTAACTCTCCCTCCTGCTGTGTTTTTCTCTCTCTGACAGTTGAAAAAGGGCTATGAAAAGACAGTACTTGAGATCAACACACCAAAGGTGGAGCAGGTGCCATTTGTGGACATCATGTTCAACGACTTTGGCGGCTCCACGCAGAAGTTTGGATTCGAAGTGGGCCCTGTTTGCTTCATGGGCTAAAGACTGTTTACTGTGCAAATGGAGAAAAAATTAAAGCATATATTTGTTTTCTCAGAAAAAAAATAAAACAAAGTGAAAAAAGAATAGGACATTTGTAAAAAATAAAAAGAGTTACTTTTTTCCATAAAGCAACAAGTATGAGTAAATTGAAATCAAGTTGAGAATACAGAGAAATTTTATAGGAATAGAGGAAAAATAACCTTGGAACCTCAGTGTGCCTTCTCCATCACATGCAAGTTTTGAAACTGGATGTCAGATCCTGCCTCTTACACAACTCCAACGCACGCACAGATCTGTAAGCCCCCCGTGTCATCACTTGATTATGGTTGGGGTTTTTTTACCCAATCAACGAAGGCGACCCTGAGAGCTGCAGCCGTACCAGACGGTCGCAGCATTTGCCATGGACTCCATCTGATTTGGCTCTTTTTTTTTCTTTTGACTTTTCATGTTTTCTCTCATTTCCCTGGCTTCTTCCACTTTTCTTTTTGTTGCTTTGTTTGCTCATTCACTACGGGAGCTTTGTTTGTGCATAATTGTCCTCCCCATTCTCTTGGAATGGATCTTATATATATAAATATATATAAATAATTTTTATGTTTGTAAGTACATTCTGTATATTTTTTTTCCTGGTAATGTTTATTGCTTTTCTGGCTTCAAAACATGCATGTGACTTTATCAATTGTGAGGTAGGAGATGATGGAAACAGGGATGACATCAAAAAAAATTAAACAAAAGAATTAAACGGAAAGTGAGGAAATTCGACTTGTAAATTAGAAAAACAAACGATTGGGGAGTCTTGTCTTGTTGCAGTTGTGGAGCACACTTTGTTGTAATTTAAGAGCAGAATGGAAATAAAAGACGGAAACAAGCTCTGTGATAATATGTGACAGTTTGATTTGCATAAGAAAAATACTACATTCCTCCTTTTATGCCCTCCGAACAGAACACCTACTTTGGTGGCAATATCATTAACTTAATTAACAGCTTCTTTTCTTAATTCCCCCCCTGCAATACTCATCTATCTGACTATGCAATGAGAGATGATGTCACATTTGAATGGCAAACACAAAGAAATCAAAAACCTAGGTGCTATATTCTCACTTCTGTGGTGCTATGTATTTTTCTACATGTTGTATGAATGAAAGGATTTTTTTGGTGATAATATTCCATCACCAGAATTCCCCCTCCCCCCCCTATCTTATTGACTCTTTCAACCACCATGTTTGGACACAGGTGGATTTGCTGCATCCATTCTGTTTTTGTTTGATTTCATGTTCAGCGGTTTGCATGCCATTTCTCTACATATCCCATCAGTACAGCATGGTGGCGTTTGTTATCTCCTGCTTCGGCGGACCGCACAGAAAATAAACTTGTTACAAAATGTTGGAATAACGACAGGAAAATCAGATGTTGGCTTTTGCATATCAATGTGCTAAAACGCTGAATTTTTACTCTTGCTGTTGGGTCATCTGTGCCACAACAAAAGTGATGGAGTTGAGAAGGGGACATGTTGGGATTGGGCCAAAGGGTTATGGTCCAATCTTCTTTCTGGTATTAAAGCCCTCCACCAAAGGTTTTTATATTTTAGCTTTATGGGCCACGATGGCTTGAAATCAACGTTTTTGTATGGGAAACAACTTGAAATTATATTTTTTGATTTAAACGCAGTAGTAGCAGGCCACTAAATTAGGCAGACAAAAGAGTTAGCTCATGCAGTATCAAAAAAATCGCAATTTTTTTTTGCCCTTATTGTAATTATGCTCTTTGTTCAAACTATGCACTCTCTATGCTTATGACCACTAGTATCTACCACAGAATTTTAAAGCTTTTCATACATAAGGTTTTTTTTTATTTCCTTTTTTTTTCAATCTTCAATATGTGACTTGAACCATTTCTGTTAAGGTAACTCAATATGCTTGTAGATCTTTGGCTTTATTTTTCATTGTGATGCAGTACACCCAAATTTAAAGAGTTTGCTCTCAAGAAAAGGACATTTTTTTGTAAATTTCCAGAACCAGCAGTGATGCTGCCATTGTTTTTGTTTTTTTGTAGATTACAATTTGTCTGTCTGTTTTGTTTGTTTTCACAGTCTTGTCAAACCTGTGTAAGGATAAGAAGATAGAAGTTATATTGGTTTTTATGTCAATAAATTCGAGTTTACTGTGGCCATCCACTCTTGTATGTCTTTGAAGCATTAAAACCTATCTGTATGCATGAAATTGTAAAGTTTTTTTCTCTTGTTATAACTAATTTGTAGAGTTAAAGGATCTCCAACTCACCTTTTCTTTCATCGGGATACGTCAGTTCTTCAATGGTCATGTCCGCTGTTGTGAAGTGGAGAGAAAAGTGATGAACTTGTAACTCTACCAAAGCCAATGTTCGTTTGTAGTATATTTATTGTATTATTTAAAATAAAAAAATAAACGTTAAATGACACCATAGTGTAAGTGTAAGAGACGCCCTCTTTACATGCACACAGGAAAACAAAGTCAAAAGGTCATTAATTTACCACATGCTTTCTTTTCACCACATACTGGCTAGAAATGTCTCCTTTTAATGCAGCCTTACAACATGCATTTGGCCAAATCCATTCACAACTTTTCGGATTTTTGTGTGTGAGAATGTGTGTTCAAGTTCATATCTAAACTATTTTAACGAATGAGTGCATGTCTGTTGAAGTGGGAAACAGGCGAGCCTACAGAAATGACCTATACAGTGTGTTGTAATTGTGTCAAACAATTATTGCTCCACAGATACTCAACAGGAAAGAAGAAGTTCTACGTCTCACAATTGGACATGCAGTCTATCATGGATTGTTTCCTGCTGATGTCTCCAGCATAGACTGTTTCCGGATAGGCATTTTGGGACAGCTAATGTATTCATTTTCATTCCTTCAAGCTAATTTTTCAACACTTGCTGCAGTGCATAGTGATAAGTATGAAAATACATGCATTCTATGTATAATAACTCCTCCACACTGAAGCATTTAATGAGAACCCTCCTTCTTGATCATTAGAATATATTATTTTACATTCTGATGCACCACTTATTTCAATAGTCTGTAATATTTAAGCTTTGATCAATTTGATGTTGAGAAGACGTTCAGCACTTGAAGCATCTCATTAGCAGGAAATCTCGCACAGTGTGACTTACCACAAAGTTAGCCTAGCACAGCAAAACAAGAAAAAAAGTTGTTCTCCATGATACCATGATCAATATTTAATGCAGTTACTACAGGATGGATTGAGGACGATCAGATCAGAGTGTGTGGATTCTACTGAGACAGCATCCTGGTGAGCAATGCAGAAACTGAAGCAAAAAAAAAGGAGCTAATTCCACATCTAAGCAGAACTACTTCAATGCAGGGTTGATAAGTGGAGCATCAAAGTGGGTTGAGGTAACAAAAAAGCAGGATGGGCTTTAGCTCCAACCAATTATGGCAACAGGTGATGTTTCAGAGGATTAAAAAAAGCACCCAAGTGTAAGAAGCTTGTGAAACATTTGAGAAGAGCAGCTCCTTGATGTGTTGGTAGGTTTAGGGTTTGTAAGAAAACCACTCTGGGGCATGCTGATGTGCTCGCAGACAGAAGTACCCTGGGAAACTTGGGAAATAGTTGAGCAAATCTTTCACCAAAGGCTGAGGTAAGACTGGGCTGCTATGTGGGAACACCTGGAGGATAAACTATGAAGTACAAAAAGTAGCAATAGTTAAGATGTGAAAATGTGAAAATGTTTCGGGATGAGTCAAAGTTCTGCACTTCTATGCTACTTCTGTAAGAAAACAGAATCATTTTCCAAATGTTCCTTAAAGTAAAAGTGCTTGTTCTGCAGAAATATAGCCACCTTGATTGACACAATATTTACTATGGAGTGTATGTAGTGTAAATATAAAGCTAGTCTTTCAGACCCAGTGGTTCTTACCTAGGCATTATATTTGGACAAATTCATCTCAGCTTTTTTAATAATTCAGAAAACTCTTCACTTAAGGACAAGTATGAATGACATAGCATTAAGTGCAACTGCTCCAAACCTTTCCTTCCTAGCTTGTACTTTTTTTTTAATGGTGGTCAAAATCTCGTAGGCTACTGCCATACCAGGATAGCAAATGCCACAAACACAGAAAGTAACAGAAAAGAAAACGGAATAAAAATGTGTTAGGGACACTTGGACAACTCATGGGGTGCCAATGGCTTAGTCACAACAGCTAACATTAGCATTCAACCTTTTCTTTGCCAAGAGAGTCGTTAGCTAGCTAAAATTACCATTAGCAACATAGATATCATTTCTTGTGCAGTGCAAAATTCCAAGTGATTTTATACAAGGAAGTCATGAAGTGCTATCGTTAGCTGTCTTTTGTGTGTGTGGAAAATAACAGTTAACATGTCAAAAGCCCCAACAGTCAATAAAGGTGGGAATTAGTAGTGAAGTTTTACGTAATTTCTTCAGTGTTACATATTTAGATTAATTAAAAGTCTCTAACATATAAGTAGCTTTCAGATACATTTGGTGAACTAAAAAAACACATTTGGAACTTCAATCTATCAAAGAACAAGTCTGATGATTAAAAAAATTGTTCAATTCAAGTATAGTTCTTGTATCTCAAAATAGATTCAATTACCATCACTGCATTTAAGTGCAAGAATGTGTATTTTATTTTATGTCAAAATGTCTGACTGAGAATGAGCTGTTTTGTTACACTATACTCTAACTAAACTATACTCCAGGCAAAATTAATCTTTACTGTAATGTGTGATATTACAGTAGGCTTAAAGTACGGTGGCTGTGATGGTTTTTCCAGGCAGGGTTTCAGAGACTTACGATAAGAAAGTAAAGCTAGAGTAGAAAATGATGAGACTTTAAGTACAAACATTCTCTGCAGTCAGCAGTAAACTTTGCAGAACATTTTGACTTTTTAAAAGAGAAGTATAACAAGAGTGTTTGGAGAAAATTTAGTATAAGCTTAGGAGTCAAACTAGAAATGGGATATGGAATATTGCTGCCATAGTTTTATTGACCCATCACTGCTATTTCAGTGACATAACAAGAAGGAACCAGTGAAGATCCAAACACACCAAAACATGTCTTTTCGGCTGTTAATGATAACTGTATCTTGGTGTAACTTACTTTTAATGAATAAGTCCTTGTCTCCTTCCATCCATTATATGACTGCTTTAACTTTTTTAACTTTACATACTCATTTACCATTTTCATACCAAACACGAAAGTCTAATCATCAGATGTTTGAAAGTGCTGTTAATATGTGGTCAGGGCTGGTTGGGAAAGAGCTAGAGGGTCAAGCGGCACACATTTAAGAGGGAAAATTGGGACAGAGCCCTGTGTTAATGTGTAATTGCCTTGAGACTGTGGATCTGTGGCAAACAGAGCCCATTCATTGCCTGGCCCCGGCACCACTGACCTACTTACATATGAATCAGATAGTGGAGAGAAGGAGATTGTGTTACAACTCAGGGAGTGTCATATCAGAGTAATATTAATAACAGGCTTTTCCACTCTAATAGACTTTGAGATTAAAGAGCGGCTGTAGTTTAAGATTCTGGTTCTCTAATGTGATTAGGTCTGGCCTTTTGAGCTTTACAAAGCTCAATATTACATGTCCTTGCAGGTGTATTAATCGTCTTTTGAGCCTCATTATTATGGGATCAAAATTGGGAGTTTTAAAAACATGATATGCTTTTGTCTCCTTTCCCAAACCAACACAAAAATGACATCAGTTTGAAGCAGCCTTTATCTCTGGCTATAGGATCAAAGAATGATGACGCTCCTTGCTAAACAAATTGTAATTTAATATACTTGATGGATGTTAGGATCTCAAAGCAAACAGCCAAAATAAAGACGCACAGCACAATTTACTGATGGCTCCAAGGGAATTTCATTTATAAGAGACGTGTTTTCATCAAACAGAAGTACAACGGGCAACAAATTGATTCAAACATTGGTTGTAATTTATATGATTGAAAGCAAATCGGTTATCAGACTGAATTCATCAGAGAAGAGTTTGCCTACAAGGTATAGAGAGGACTCAGTGTGCCTCAGAAGCCTAGTGGTGTTTACATTTGTTCTAATGTACAATTTAAAGCACAATGGAAAAATGTATGGAACCCCTAAAATTCGACTTAAGATCCCTAATTATATTATATGATACATAAAGCGTAGCCTTCACCGCCAACTTCTATCAAGAATTTCTGATGATGAAATATAGAGGAAAAGTCATGGGGAAAGAAGGAGATACATGGGATACATGAAATAACATTGTTTCTTCAGATTCATTCAGTAGATGTGAGGTAGTTACTGATTGGATGAGTAAGAATTTTAGCTCGTGCTCGAAGAAAAGTTCAGGGTTCACCAAATTTGCTCCAAATTTATTGGGAATTTATCCCAGAGTTAGCTACAGTATATGTGTCACCAAAAATTAAAACTGTCACCCTGCTCCTAGCAGGTCTGCTCACATATTTGGGAGTTAAGGTAACACGATCCTTTAAAGAGCTGTTCGCACATAATTTCCAACCAATTATGGACAAAACTAGGGAAGATCTTAAGCGACGGTCATCTCTCCCGTTGTCCCTGGCTGGGCGTATTAATTCCATAAAGATGATCATTTTGCCAAAATGTTTGTATTTATTTCAGACAGTTCCCCTGTTTCTGTCAAAACGATTCTTTAAAGATTTAGATTAATGCATCAGCACAAAAAAACATTCCCCGCATCTGCAAAGCTGTTCTGGAGAGGTGCAAGGCAGGATAGCTTGATGAATAGGGAAGGCCCATGCTGTGCCCTTATGGAACAGCTGTCATGTTCAACAGTCTCCCCAGCCTCTGTGTTGTGTGGCCCTCTTCCTCTGGCCACAGGAGCCCATACAGATAATCCTGTTGTCAGAGACACTCTACCTATAAGGACACAGTTTCGTAGACACTTTGGCCAGACTCAGGCTTTAATATCCATGCCTTTCACCTAAAATCCTCTCTTTAAACCTTCTTTGATAGATATATCTTTCCAGATGTGGTTTGACAAGGGAATCGTGTGTTGGGGACTTTTTCATGGATGGCTTGTTTGGCTCATTTGACCATCTTGTAAGGCAACACAACCTACCAAAATCACACTTCTTTAGTTACTTACAAATTTGAGATTTCACACGCACACATTTTCCATCATTCCCATCCAAACCATCGACAAAACCGTTTGATGAGTGTCTGAAAGTCAAGCCCCACTTGTCGGGTTACGTGACTCGCCTATATAGTACTATACAGAAAATGGAAGGCTACTTGTTATGGCACCTTAAAGCACAGTGGGAGGAGGAATGGACACGGAGCTTTCTGAGGAAGTCAGCAAAGGCCCGACTGTCTGATGTTCCAAAGATTATCTTGCCAGATTCTCCTGTGGTGTAGGGTGTGTTAAGAATGATTTTAACCTCCCGGATTTGCTCAGAAGACGATCGTGGCCGCCCCGATTTGAAATCGTAAATATTAAACGTGTTTAATATTTACGATCGGAAATCTTGTTGTGTGGGGAGAACACCGAGGACAGCCGAGCACAGACTCTGTGAATTGTCACGTGGAACGGAACAAATGCTACCAAATGACAGGACAAAATAGCCATCGCGACTATGCTAGGTATGCATGGCAAAAACATACTTGAATTGTCCTTATAATAATATCCAGCATGATGGATTTGCAGTGTTTCTGGATGTTGATACCCTTTTCATTTTTGCTCAGACCTCCACAAATAAGCAAAGGTCATGACCTTAATGACAGCAACAGCCCTGAGGGATAGAATGTAATGTCTTTTTTCAACCTTAATGCTTAGTGTGGGGCTATTTTGGAGTCTTTATTGTGCAAACAAAAAAGGCTGTCCACAAGGTAGTAAGAAAGAGACAGTTCATAGCAGAACTACTTACTGTACAATGCAATCAGACAATATTTGATTATAATCGTTTGTATGTGCATGCATATATTCGTATATAAATGTGTTTAATTAGTCCTGTTTTTCCCCACACAGACGACTTGTAACAGCAAAAAACGTGTCGATGTACCCAGGAGGTTAGAAGGGTGCCTCTGCTTTTATTTTTATTTTTTCTTCTCTCCTGTATGTTTATTTTTAATATAAAATGTGTTTCTTTTTCATCTTTTAATCCATGTATTTTTCTTGTAATGCCCCCAAACTTAATATAATTTTTGACTGCCAGTTAACTGATGGATCATTTAAAATTAAAATCTTTTGTTTTGCAAATTCAAAAGGTTAGCTATTAGCCTGCATGACCTAAGGTCAATAATATAAAAGGCTATATACAGTGTGTAAAATGCATAGTCATACATTGCTGTTAACATCAGACTGGAGCTGAGAGAATAAAAATCTGAAAAACATACTTGTGACAGGAATTCAAATCAAAAGAAGATTGTTTTTTGTACTGCCAGATTTCAGGGAGGCTTTGATTATGATGGACATGTCTTCAAGAGTTTCTCAAAGCACCTGCCAGCCCACACAAGTGTTTCAGTCATCCTGGCTGATTGGAGCCCTTTTTACAGGTTGACATTAGGTGAACCCATGCTTGTTGTTTCGCTGAGGATATTGACCCCCAACCACTTAACACACACATATAATTTTATTGAAAAAAAAAAAAGAAACTCAAAGGTGCATCATACCTGCTGGTAGAGTGGAGCAGATGTCAATCAAACGCAGTCTGTACACGCCCACACGGTGCTGAGAGGTCTAATCAGCTAAGTGACAACACCTGTGTGGGTGTGCAGAGACTTCAAATGAGCCGCAGTAGGCTTCACTGTTTGACTTCTTTTTCTAATGTTCTCTCATTAGCTTACCTTAAAAATTCAAGATTACAAAGTTATGAACTACAGCCATGTCTGTTGAAGCTGCTATGTCTTATTTGTAGTTTTTACAACCTTACGTTGATCATCTGTTAGCAGTGGAGCATGTATAACTAATGTAATGAAGTATAAAGTATGGCCTTTTTTAAATAAGGATTATGTAATTAATAAGATTATAATCATATATAAGACGGTCCTTTGAGAGGAGATAAAACAGGAGATGAGAACAGACAGAAGAGCATCAGAGGAAAACTAGAAGGCACAAAAAAGAAAAGCAGTGATGAGGAAGTGAGGGATATGTTTGATGTGTAAATACATCACACCCAGCCGGTGATGTTTTCCCCCAAGATATGCAGGTAAATAACACATGAGTTTGGTTCATTTTTAGAATAATATTCAAATAAGTGTCAGCTATCATTAGCATGCTGAGAATGAATTAGTCTTGTCGTCTTGTGCTTTTTTCCTCGTAGCTATTGTCATGAGGGATACAAACATCTGTGATGTTGTTAAATTCAAACCCTCAAGAAAGGAGATTCTCATGGGCAAAAAAAAGCTTAGATGTTTCCAGAATGAAAACATTGCGAAACCTCTTGAAATACGACTTGAAATAGTAAAAAAAAATTGTGTTCATAACTGTTACAGAAAACTAGTTCCCATTTTGCCTTTTAGACCATTACTGTGAAGGTGTGGCTGATCACGCTTTGACCTGCTTGGAACAAAACGATGGCAGACGTGGATAACAGTTCTTTAGCCATGACGAGTATGTTTCAGATGTCTGGGTCTGAATCAGAGGACGAAGAAGCCCGCCATCTTATTCAGTTGAACTTGTCATTGGTGAACGACAAAATGCTTTTTCATCCTTAGCATTGTTAGCAGTTAGCATACACGGCACTCCGTTAGCTGAGATGCCCCTGTTCCAAAGCTTTTAAACGAACACTATGTAAATTCCCAAAAAATGACGTCAAGGCTGTCAGGGAATCATTGGAGTGATTTTCTCTGCTACTCCAGCCCCACCCGAACTCTGAGTTGACCGTAATCAAGACGAATGGGTGAAACAGGCATGAGGAAGAGAATATAATATATTACCGACAAGCTAATATATCCAAGTATAATTTACAATACGTATTAATCACAGCAGCACATACAACAGTACGGCAGCTTTCAGTAGCAATTCCCACTTTGCTTTATAAAATAAATAAATAAATCTGAATTATATGTTCAGAAGTCTATTGTGGACTTGAAGTATCTTTACTAGGGGTTAAAGTTTTCCATATGAACAAAGGAAGCACATTTTCTTCACTGAGTGTCGGTGAAGATGGATGAGAACTTTAAATATGAGATTGCTTTAAGAAATAAAATCTGGCCCTGAACTGATGATATGAACTATGTGCCAAAAAGGAATAGCTAACAATATGACTTTGAACCTTCTCCCAGCAGGAGAAGCTTTGTCTCGCTCATGTAAAACTTAGCGCTTGATTTAATTAGATCATCTTGTTTCACTGCCAGAAGGAAGAGCATATGGTCCTGCACTTTTTCCCCCTCCTTTGCTCACATACAGTAGCTGTGTTCTATTTTCAGGATCCCAGAATGTCAGCTTTGAAGCTGTGGGCTTCTCCTCCACTCTCTGGCGTTCCCCTGTAGCGAAACAGGGTCAAAGAGACCCGTGTGGTACAGGACCCAAACAGCAGCCAAGGACGGGCACAAATTAACAGCATTAATTACTTCATCTAGACACAGTGTGAGAGGCTTTTCCCCCCCCTTTATGTCATTCAAGAGGAGACAAACAAGGACAGGGTAAATTATTCACTTGAATGAATAACTTATTGGCTCTGCTATTGGTTTGTGCTTTTAAATAGTTTTGGAGTCTTGTGCAATTCTGCTTTAGAGCTGCCGTGTGTGTTAGCAATTTGCTGAAATTCTTATTATAATAGCTTAAAATGTTGCCAAAATACTCGAACACTGCGTTCTGACTGCCTGAGAGTGTTAAAGACCGTATCACGCAATCTTCCAGTATTCTGTTGCTTTTTCAAAGCCTGACAAAAAATGTGTTTTTAATGCTAAAGCATTCATCTTTAGTATTTAAATGACTTTATAACCAAAGAAAAGTTGAAGTTGGGCAAAAATATTTTCAGTTATTTTGTTGAGTTTAGTCAGACTTTAATGACTGCTGTAAAAAACACATCTCTAAAACAGTCATTAGATTTTGATTCAAATGTTCAAAAACTGGAGGCCAGGTGTATTTCCTGTAAGCTATTACCTTGTGCCAGCACATGTCAATAATATGAAGCCCAAAACAAGGGACCGTTTTGCCTCAGACCCTAAAAAGAAATCCAGTTTTTGAAACATGTTTCTGGCTAAATGATGCAAATACTAGTCACAGTAGTTGCATAATTTGTAATACAAGCGTTCATTTAGGGAAGATGGGTCCTATAACTAATGGAGAAGGTAGGAAAAATAGATCACAGGCTTCAGTCTGAGCTGGAGTTTACCCTTCTTCTTGAAAATGATTTAATACACATCCAATCAGGGAGAATAGTCACTAGTCTTCCAGATGGGGCTTAACATATTTTCTTATTTGCTTTAGGATGTTAGTGTGTAACTCCGAACACTTCTACTTAAATTAAAGAACATACAATATTGACTGAGTATTAAAGTAGGAAAACTAGTGCTTTTCAATGATGTGATAAAGGAAAAGAAATGACAAAAACTGCTCATGTGCATATAAACTAAACTAATCAAACTCCTGAAAAAGTTGTTGAGTTCATGTAGAACCATGTTAACTCACAGAAAAACACGTGATTGAGAAAGTTGTTCCCACCCTCTACACATTTCCTGTGTCCAATAAAACCAAAGAGAAACTAACCACTTATAAACAAGGCATATAGGGGAATCAATACACATTTTCACAACAGCAAATCTATGTTTATTTGGGCAGAAAATGAGACAGTAGCTTCCTTCTTATACAACTCCAGTGTAAAGTGAGTGAAGTGTATTTAGGGCAGATTCATCTATGCATCTTTTCCTGAGATACACTTGTGCAAAGAGAGGAGTTTGGTGGCAGGAGGAGATGTAGGTCTTCAATGCCCTGACATTTGGAGAATGGAACAAAAAAAAAGACTTCATACACTGAAGAGGGCTCACTAGGTCGATGAACAAAGAAACCAATACATTTTGCTCTCAGATTCAATTGGGAGATTTTTATGTGGCTCAGTTGGCTGTCAACAAACAATTTCTCATGTCTTCGACCTGCTGTGATCTCTCTCCTCTCACCACTCCCATTCCTTTTTCTTTTCTCTACTCACCAATGGTGTACAACATTGCAGATGAATATGTCCTGTATGAAATCAGGTGGGAAAGAAATGGGGAGTCTTTAATGGATTTGGGAGAAGGGAAAAGCAGAAGCTGACAGTGTTGACATCGGGTAGTTGTTTACCATGCCGGTGTGCTCTGTGCTGTGTGGTTGCATTTGTAGCTGAAGGATCAAGCCAAGTTGTAGACATTGTACAAACATAAATCTAAGAGTCATTATTATCTTTGTGGGATCGTATTTATGCTCAAACTTTAGTACTTGTTCATTAGCTTAGGGTGAATATTCATAACTAAGCAAGAAACCTTAATTTGAAGATGTTTAAGACTCTCTAAGGAGTTTTGGTAATGAAAAAGACTAATATGAATGTCTCTATATGACTTACAAAAGCAAATAAAACCATCAGTGATAAAACTAGTTCAAAAACATTGCTCACACAGGGGTGTGTCCTGAGGGTTGGTAAGGGGTGGCGTGTGCCCCACAGGAAATCTCATTGGCCACCCCAGAAATCCTGTGATTGGCTTTTTGCCCTGTCAGGGGCAAGACTTATTGTACTATTATAACTATTACTGTAGGTCTTTTTTTGCAGAAGGCTGCTTGTCACTTTCTCTACAATGTAGCATATTTTAATTTGCTTGTACTTTAATTTGTACATAAAAACTGTGCACCTCTATTTCATAAGACAGGTTATTAGGAAAGTAATGCATTCTGTCTTTCTTGCAATGAACTAACTGGCAATGTGTCGGTCCAAAACATATGCAAGTTCGACTGTGCAGGAGATTGCATGAACTTCTTTAAGTACTTTAAATTGTGACTTTGAACAAACATCTTTTTGTGTCATTGAAACATTTAGCTAATTTTGCCAGTATTTTGTGTTATAAAGTTGATATTGTTTATGAGTTTACATAGTAAGTAATTGCTATTAATTTGTGTGTGCCACCCTTGCATAAGTCAGTGCCCCAGATGGGCCACCCCAGTCCAAAAGGTCTGGACACGCCCCTGCACACAGGTCTAGGAAAAAGTCAGTAGAGAGATAAAAAAGAGGAAGAGAAGAAGATGTCCTGATATGTCCACAGGGGTCGCCAAATCCACACAAACTAAAAGTCCCTCAAATTGCTTTAACAACAAGCAGTGTTTTTTCTCAGTTTGGGGAAATGTCTAGTGAAACATGAATAAGTATAAAATATCGTATCGGAAAAATAATGTAAGGAATATGTCTGTGTAAATGAGTCCTAAGTTCTTCCCAGAGCCTCATCTTTCAGCTTTCCCTCCACATTTATCTCACAGATATAAATGAATCAGGTGATAAAGTTATCTCAGTGCACTCAACTGAATATTTCATGATGCTAAAGAAAGCTATCAACAGCAAGATCTCACATTCATATTCATCTCCATTGCTTTAATTTCTATTAAATCATTCACAAATGGTAAACACATTAATATTTTTTTGGGCTTGGTAATTTGGAGCCATTAAAACATATTAATGAATTATCATAAAGGGACTGCAACATGCATACTGCGTGTATGCTCTGATTACAAATATTGGCTCTGTTTATCACATGTTTCGATGTGTTCAAGGCCCACGTATAGCTCTGTGTAGACTGAGGCAATGACCCTAATAGCCACTAAAATAGCAACTGGTAGGCTCCTTGTACTGGCCTTGACCACATTCAGTGGCTATGATATTTCAGCCTGTCATACAAATCATTTAGAGGATTTGTAATCTTGTTTCTACCATCCTGGGTTTGTCACTGTATCCGCGAGTCTTGCAGTGTAAGTCTGATTCCTGTAAATGTCATCCATCTTAGCCGCAGTTCTGCCATACTGTTGTTGTAAATCGAGGGTGTTAATGTCCTTTCATTAGTGTTTTAAAATTTTAAATAGTTCAATAAAAACAACTCACCTAAAGCTGATTTTGTATTGATTAGAGTCACCTGAAATCATCCACCTTTCCTGCATCCTGCCAAAAAAGATCCAATTTGGGGAAAGGGGAAGGTAAATATTAAATTATTACAGTGTGAACGCACTGAGGTCACAGCACATGGAGGTAATTCATCACTGTCATTTCAACATCAACACCTCTCCAGCAGGTCAAAAAGGCTTCCTCTGATTAAACGTCAACTGGAGACAGTGATGCCAAGGAGAATCAAACCAGTGAAGCATTGTTGGCATGCAGGATACTTCCTTTTTGCACTTGGCTAAGCAACACAGAACTCCAAGAAGTCCTAGGAGAAACATTTAATTATAATGAGGTTATATCACTCAAGGCATTTTAACTTCTCTTCTTTTTTTAAGAGCTCCAAAAATAGAGGAGTGCAACCTTGTGAATTATTTGTTTTTGTCTCATTTTTCCTGCAGGCTATGGTAACTTATTATATGATGTATCCAATGCAAAAAATATTGTATATTGTGGTCTCAACTGTGAGAATCAAACAAGCACATCTATCTCAACAAAATAATCATCATTATGCTTTACAAAACCACAAACGGTCAAAATGCCAGAACTGTTTTGAGGGATTTGCGCAAAATCATGCCTATTCAATTCAAATTGAGGCCAATATATAATATTGTAAAACTTTTTACAGGGATATACAGTATGTCCATTTTCTTTAGCATTATCTGTTTGTTAAATGCATTTTGATTAGAATATGGTAGCATTTAGTTACAGTTGAATAATATCATAAGCAGGAAAGTACATGTTATGAAAGATGAACACATTTGATGTAAATGTGCGAGTAACTCTGATCTGGGTATATAATGTACGACTGTTTAATTTTAGTAAATTCTATAATCAAATCAGGGTATTTCTATATATGTGTGTTCATAAAATGTAAGCAAGATGTAAGCAAATCCTCATCCTAAAAGCATAAAACTTAAGAAAGGATTTTTTTAAAGTTATATGTTTGAGCCCTTTGCCTTTATTAGATAGGACAGCTGAAGAGAGACAGGAAATGCTGGGAGGGGAGAGTGGGGGATGACGTGCAGCAAAGGCCTGGAGTCGGATTTAAACCCAAGGCTGCTGTGACGAGGACTATTGCCTCTCACGGGGTGTGCAATAAAACCGCTAGGCTATCTGGCGCACCCAAGCAGGGGAAAGATTAGTACGGAGCTTGTTCTTTTTGCACACAAACAAAAAAGAGACATATTTAAATAAGATATTGAAATTATTTGGTCTTATTCTCACACACAGATAGTTATTATAAAATATACTTGTTTTATGTTTTATTCATGGCAGACATTTTGTCATTTTTAAGCCGGTCAGGCTGAAGTCCAAGAAGTATCAATAGTGATGCATGCACTGCATTCAGAATTAGCTGATCCATGAGCCTATACTACATCATTCAGGAGTTACTGGAGTGAGAGCTTACCTCCATTTGGACACTGTGGCTTTCCATTCCTGCAAAGGTTGAGACAGCTTGCCCCTGGACGTCACTGGAAGAAGAGAATTTTCAACAAAGTTTGACTGAAATGAAGGTGCGACCAAGCCATCACTGGAACACTTCAAAGGACCACATCCATCATAAATCGTATTAGTTATGTCTGTACTCACAAGCTAGGGCATGTAAATGTCTTTTGTAAAGAAAAAAGCCAATACCTGACTAAAAAATGGCAAACAGTGCTCTGTGAATTGGAATGATATCAATGAGCCACTGAGAGGATTGCTGAGGCTGGACCCGCTGGACTATGGCTTGTCAGGCTTGTGCTGCGCCAGACTGAGAAATGGGAAGAATAATTCATCTAATGGTATTAAGTTGACACTGCACACTGCTGTCATCAGTCCTCTCCCATGGTACCAGCAGAGGCCCAGACTGCCCGCTCTTTCTGAACACACTCTCAAACAGACACGATCCAACATAGATGTGAACAATAAAAGTTGTCTTTTTTTTCACATTAAGTTCAGGAGGAAAAATTGTACTAGCTTTCCCACTCAGCTGTCCTACATTTGGCCTCGACTGTCCTACATTGCAACAGGTACCCTCTTTTTCTTATTCAATCATCTGACCCCCATAACCGGCCCAATCCCTCCAGGATGAGGGCGATGCAGTTTTGGCTTACCATCAGTGACGTGTCGAGAGGGGTGGCCAACGGTGGCATGGGACCCCCCAGAAATCTGATTGGCCACCCCAGGTGCCACCCAAAAAAATCCTAAACTGTGATTGGCTTTTTGCCCTATCAGAGGCAGGACTTATGTTAAAAACAACTATTAGGTATTTTTTGGGAAGGCTGCTAGTAGTTTTCTTTACATATTACTGTCCACTTCATAAGACAGGTGCATATAGTAATGCACTCTGTCTTACTTGCAATGAACTAACTGCTAATGTGTCCTGACCAAAATGTTGCCATTTAATGTATTGTTGCAAGTTAGACATAGCAAGTACTTTAAATTCTGACATTAATATTAATCTTTTTGTGTCATTAAAACATTTAGTTAATGTTGCTGTTACCTTGTGTTATAAATTAGATGGGATTGTTGAAGTTAGAAAGGGTAGATAATTTACATTTGCTTGTGTGTGTTTGTGCGCACATCACACTACAGGCCACCCCTGCATAAGTCAGTGCCCCAGTTGTGCCACCCCAGTCAAAAAAGTCTGGACACTACCCTGCTTACCATCATAACTTTTCCACAAATTTGACCAATAAACCTGTTAGCCCATAAATAAAAAAATCCTCTGAAGATATTGCAACTACAAAAAAAAACTACCGCAAAATTAGGCATTTTAATGTGTAGCGTGTGTTGTGTTTCAAACCTTAAAGCTCCTGTGAAGATCTTTTAGTTTGTGTCAGCTTTGGCGCCCCCTGTGGGCAAAGGGGTTCCCCTTAACTATTTTTCGATATTGGCCCGTACATGTGGAGGTAGTGTTTCCTGAAGAAGAAAAAAAGTATTGCTTATGAAAAATATTATTTGTGGAAAATGTAAACAGAGGCTGTTTCTTCAGTGTAATGTAAATCGTCTCATATGACACCTACCCCTTGGCAGCAGTTGCAAGCATAAAAAATTACAGTATAGAAATAATAAATCGTGTCAATAAAAGTCTCATTTGCTTTTGTAAGTCATGAATAGTCATCACCATTAACTTCAGTGTGTTTCATTTCCACATAAAAACTTCTCACAGGGGCTTTAAGGTAAATATGAGAAGTAGCCATTTACAGTCCTAACAACAGGACAACCAATCTCTCAGGCTTAATGTCTGTGCCTCAAATCTACCTGGGGTGCCTCAGTATCTTGGCTATGATCACTCTTGATTCAGTCAAACACTCTCTCTTTAAGGACCATCTTCACATTTCTTTTGTCTATATAAGATGTCATTAACTGTTACCTAACATGACAGCTGGATTAAGGAAAAGCCAAGCACATGCTTTTATAAGAAAGATGTTTCATCATCAAAACCCAGCTGGATCAAAACCTCTTGGTTGATACATCTTTAATGAGGCCTAGGCAGGCATCAGGAAGCATTAAGTTTTTAAGGAACAATCCAACCTCAGGTATCCTCACAGTGTAAGTTATCTTCAATCTGTAGAACTCCTGTGATGAGGGTATGTAGGGTGCTTCTGAGGTACACCCACTTTCCCTAAACCACCTGCGACGTCTCTTTCAGTACAGGATTCCCTTTTCCCCTGAAAGACTTTCAACAAACCCAAGAGAAGAAGCTTTTAGCATGTAAGAGGATGTAAATATAGCATGCTTTCCAATTAGTAGATGCATACTGCTGCTCGTCAGTTGTTGTCATGCCCTCTATTCAAAATGTCACACTGATACCTTGCATTCTGGTCTATTATGGCAAAAGAAAGTGGATAATTATTAGTTTCAGCTGCAATTGTATAGTTTTAGTGATTATTTGAGCTATAAAATCAATTCTTATGCGATAAACAAACTCCAATCTTCAGAACGCCCTCGGGGGAAGCCAAGACGTTCCCAAGCCTGATGCCCCAGAGTTTTTCCTCCCAGTTGGACTTTCCTGAAGACCTCTTAAAAAGGCATCCCTGAGGCATCATTATCAGATGTCTGAACCACCTCAACTTTCCCTATTTAATGAAAAAGGTTAGTAGTTCTAGACCTTTCGAAGGTATAAGACTTAAAAAACCCATTTCAGCTGTTTGCTTCAATGATCTCATTCTTTTGGCTGCTTTCGAAGCCTGCGACCAGAGGTTGGTGTCGCAAAGTAGACTGACCCTCAAACTGATTTTTTTTTTTTACTTCAAACATAGCTGCCTCTTCACCATTACAGTCAGGTATTGCTGATGCACCAATCCGTCTGTCCATATCAAAATCCTACACTTTCTCTTGTTAATGAAAGATATTTGAACTCTTTTCCTTCAGGCAGCAACTCACTCCTGATCACCACCTCCTGTTTGAGAATCTTTCCACAACACAAAATAAACTACAATGAATAGATAACGAGGCTCAACCCTTGAGGAATCAAATAAGAAATTGAGGCAAACTCATCATCAGTGTGAAGCAGTCTTATTGGTCCTGAGACAAAATCTCTTTTTGAAACCTTTTAGTTTTCAGGGACCAGATATTGTTACGGCATGTACATATTCCACAGAGAGAAGACCATGTTTGAGTGTATGACGGCACATAAGATATATTTGGCTCTGCCTCTCTGTGTCCCATAGAGCCTTACAAGGTACCCTTTAGCGTCTGCATGACAAGCATCAGGCTTCCAGCTTATTATACGTTTAACCCATTCACTGCAATAAGGTACGCTCTGAGAAACTGTTTTTAATGGAATTTGTATAAAGGCAAATAAAGTCAACCAGCTTAGCAGTCAGGGTCAATGGATTTGCAACATACAACCTTTGTTCAAGTCCTGTGTGAAACCAAAATGGAAATGACGTTTCATTAACCTACCCCATGATAGATTTTCTAACCTTGACTGTGTAGTTTTTTTGACCAAACCTAACAAAGTAGACAGATGATGTAATCAAATTGCCAAATCGAAAGAAAATAGAAGCTAACTTTTGCGACTTTACACAAGACAGAGCAATTTTGTGCAACTAAATGAGATGCATAGGCTTGTTACAAGCATTAGTATTTGACAACCTCAGTTGTGTACAGGGTGGTAAATGGGGGAGTTAATTGGGGGCGGTCAACATGGCTTTTTTATAGCGGGCACTCAGGCATATTAGTGTGCCTATGTGTGTGTTAGAAAGTGTCATGTTGTGTATTCATGTTGTGATCATCACTTAGTTAGAAACATTCGCCAAATAAATACGTGTGCTCAGAAATCCAAGGCACAAACTCAACTGCTCAAGGACAATATTGCACTAACAGAAGCACACATGCTGTTTAACATGAGTTACTACATTAAAGGCTGCAACAGTATGGTGTGACCAGCTGTTTAATAAATTTTTGAAAACAATAAGCCCATAACTTACAATAGGGCAGACAAACTGCCAACACGGTGAGCTGTGAAAGAGATCTATGTACTGGACGATGTTTCATGGTGATGTATAAAATCATTGGTTTAGAGTATTTCATGGTATCAGAGATGATATGAAAATGCACCTGTGGTGTACTGTAAATACATTTAAGGGTACATTCTTCCTTGAGGTGTCAGGTAGCAGTTCATTTGGATATCATTTGACAGAAGAAATAAGATAAAAGCTTCTCAAGACAGTAAGATTCTTCAATGCAATACTTTGCACTAAATTGATTTGGTTCATTTTTCACTCCCTTTTCAGTTCAATCAGTTCCCTACTATGACTGTGAATGTACGACGATCTACAACCTTCTTAAACCTGCTTTATTAATAAACTTCTATTTTAAAAATAATTGCCTTTCTCACTCAGTTTTTTCTCTCTTGCTCACACACATATGCATAACCTCAAATTCCCGTCGCGCTAATACATATTCCATAAATGATTAATCAAGAAGATAGATTTTTCTTCTCCCTTTTCTTTCTTTTTTTTTTTTTTACTCTAATGCAAATACCCACAGACACACTAAAATATTCACTTCCTCCGGTTTTCACATCGTAACTTCTTCATAAGATAAAGGGGGTAAAAGTCTCATAAGCAGATGCTTTTCTTGAACCAATTAGAGCGGTGAACAGTAAATTAGGGAACCAGTCGGCCACTCATTTGTCATAAAGTGACAGATTGTCACCAAAAAGCAGACACTTCCCTATGTCTCTGCACGCCTCTTTACCATTTGTTGTTGTCACTAGCTGCTCAATACAAACACTTTTGTGTCGAGGAAGGTGCAACCGTGCCTGTCTGACATGTAGCGCAAGCACAGGTGTGCAGCTGGCAACTGCAGTCTAATGCCGAAACAGCTCTGACAGACGAAATCTTAGTGTGTGATGTCTCACTAACCACTTCAGAACGCAAACAACAGTCTTTTGCATTCAAAAGTATAGTGAATGTGTTCCTTTTGTGAGCTTATATGGGCAAGCAATTTCATTGAGTATACGCTGTGAATAAGGAGTTTCTAGAACAAGGGAGATGTGATTCATGGCCTCTGAGGACCAAAAACAAAGCAGATTGTCTGCTGTGAATACTAATTTCAGTGTGGCCCAGTTCATTGGAAAACATTAGGACAAAAAGTGAACCTACTGAGATCTCTGGAAATAATGACAGCTCTCTGCATCACAATTCAGGCTCCTTGTGCCAATTTGCAGGTTTCCACCTGTCTGAGAATTGTTTCTTTGGGGCTAACAAAGTCTGGAGATGTGTGGCCTAAGCATCATGTTCATCCACAGCTGTCAGGCTTCTTCTACAGCCTGCGTCCATATCTAGTGTGTATGTGTGTATGTGTGTGTATGTGCGTGTGTGTGTGTGTGTGTGTGCGTGTGTGTGTGTGTGTGTGTGTGTGTGTGGGGGGGGTTCTGTATTAGCTTTGATGAGAGCAAAACCCTGCAGCACTAGGGGGGATCATTATGGGAGCCACGTCTCCTGCAGAAGCTGGTAGCTACAAACCTCACTGTGGTGTAACTGCTGACAGGATGGAATTAAACCCAATTTGAGCTCTGAGAGTGAAGATCGTGACCATGAAAAAAAATGTACTGCAGGCTTTCATGCATCACAGAAGTCCATCTTCTGCAAGGCGTCCTGCAGATCATCGACCTACAAAGGAGTATGAGAGTTGCAAGAACTAGGGGCGGATTGCAGAACATCAAGTGTAAAATGTGCTATAATTGAGAATCATTTATGGCGTTTTAGTGTAGTGTTTATGGGGGTGCAGGTTGAGGGGTCCTTGTAGGGACTACTATGTCAGCCTGTGATGATGAGGGACACTTACCTAATCAGAAGGTGTAACATTTGTGAGAGGTACTTGTGAGGGTAGATGTGACTGTTTAATAGGACATCTTGCTTTGGACAGACATTTTTTAGACTTTCATGTTTTTAGTCTCTGCTTGCTGCTTCATGGCAATGACAAAGCTCAAGTCACTGCGCCCGGCCAAGAAATAACTCAGCATAAAAAGCTCTCTATACAACCACATCTAGTCATTCCTACACTTTGTTTCTGTATGGCTTAAACAAAGAAGATGCAATTTATTAATTAGACATTTTAGAGGCACTGAGTTAACAATCTGCTGACTGCTGTGTCATATTAAATGGACAGACATTAGAATGCTATTGATTTTCTGACCACACTATTGGCAAGAAAGGCTAAAAGGGCATTCTCTTAAATCCTGAATTATTGCTTTCAAACAGTGTCCATTGTGTAATTTTAAAACAAGCAGAGAAAGTGCTTCTTTGTGTGCTCACAGTTTTACATTACCCTGATAAAAAAACATCTGACACACAGAAATTGTGTCAGAATTGTGACCACATCTTTGTTTTACATTGTTTGCTTGGATGTAAAATATGTTAAATGTTCATGCCAGTCTCTTAAATAGCTTGTCTATTAATTGTCTCACTCTGAAAACAAATGTGGGAAAAAAAAGAAAGTTTGTCAGAGGTGATTCATTCACCAGCACACTTAGAGTACGCCTAAAATTATAATAGCAGAACAAGTCTGTTCTGCAATTTATGCATGACCCTGGAAATAAGGGTGTCTTTTGGCCATCTGTCTTTGTTGACTCATTTCAAGTCTCCCATATACCCGCGTCTGTCTTTCCACCTCTCTTCCTAATTCACTATTTCTTCTCGATCATGTCCAAGGCGCCTGATGCAATGGCGGGGGCGAAATTATTTGCACAGGACTTTATCCTTTTTTTTTGCATGGCAGTCAGATGCCCCGGGGTTACATGTGAAGGAAATTGGATCTAGAGAGAATGTGAGCAGGCTGTGTGATGTCATATATTACAAAACATCAGTAGGAGAGAGGTGGGGTATCACTCATTACAGGGAGCTGTGAACACAGCTGAGCTGCTGTGTAACATGACAACGGGCTGCAGGAGCCTGTAGGAGCCGTAAAAAACTCCAACAGGGTCTCATATGTAGGTGGCAGTAACTAACTGAGCAACATACTGTGTGGGTGTAATTCTCTGCCACAACTATGAATCTACATTCATAATTTAAAAAAAAGACAGGCTTCATATTGTTGTCGGTATATGGATTCTCTCTGCATACGTCTGTATGACCTCATTTAGTTGAGGTCATCTATCATCTCATGTATTCCTGTGAGATCCGCAGCAGTAAGCAAACAGAATGCTGAAGGCTCAGAACGCCTGTGTGGTCTCCATTTCTGCTGTATATAAAAGACAAATCAGTGTATTATGCTTTGACACAAAAATAGCTTTTGTGCTGTGGCCCACATGGTTCTCTCAGTCAATGCATTATTGATAATGTTTTGCTGCGATAACACTGCAAATGTCCATTGCAGGATACAAAAGGACACAAAAGAAAAAGACTGTATTTGGCACCAAGATCCTCAGGCTACCAGGCTTCATGATTTTTGCTCGTTACTGATATTATTGTGTGAATAATCTAATAGCTAAACAGCTGTCGGTACCACCTAACAGTAATTTATCGTACTTTATTTGTTTCTTTTTTTTGGGAGGGAAAAGTCACCTATAGTAGAAAATGGAAGCAAATGGAGAACAAAAGATTGCAGTCTTGGTTTGGTAGTAACAGTGGAGGTTCTCGGTATTACCATACTGTCACACTCCTTAGTTCCAGGATGCAAATTGGACTTGTACAGCTCAGTGCCATTATCCTTGTAATTTCAATTGGGCTCATTTAGGCATAAACAGGCCTCGGAGAGAGAACGAGACTGGGGAACACAGAATTAGCTGGGAGCCAAGTCACAAAGCATTCAGCACCTGATTCTCAGCTAGGACAGATGGCAGAATTGCAGCTCGATGGCACAAACATGCACGAAGACAGAGAGGAAGAGAGAGGGAGAGGCAGAACACAACAAATACACAAACACACACAAACACACACACACACACACGCACACGCACACGCACACACACACACACACACACACACACACACACACACACACACACACACACACACACACACAAACAGCCATGTCTCAGTGTTCCCTTAGGCATGTGGCCAAGAAACGAACAAATGTTTCATAAGGATTAAAGTCTCTGTATGAAACCTGGGACTGAACATGAGAGATTGGGTCATAAGACATTGCCAAAACAGCTGTCGGGGGCTGGTCATGGTACTGGCAGTGAGTCACGGTTCCTGTCTGCAGGCCCTTTATGCTGTCATGGTGTGATGATTTGAAAGAGATTTTCAATTCAGCGCCCATCACGCTCAGCCCACCATGTTCCAAATCCTCCTCCACCCCAGTGTCATAGGACTCTTGAGTTGTTAGACTTCCTGTGCTACTAGCGTCACATAGCTGACGTCCAGAGCTGGTTACCGGTGTTAGAGGATCAAAACAGCAATCTCATCACAACCATATTTTTTTAGCTGGGGGTATTAGCTGTAGCATGTTTAAACAGGCTGGTTTCTCAGGGGCAGTGTTAATCCATCAATACATAGATCTGTTTCCCCACTCTTCCACGATCCAAGATGATGAGCAGAGCTAATAAAAGAATGAGCAGACAGACGCCGGCGATAACACATTATCCTCGCCATTTTATTCTTCCTCTAATTAGAGATGCTGAGTTAAATCAAATAATAATAACAGCAAAAATGAAATTGAATAGAAAGCACCGGGGACCTACTGTTTTTTGATTGTATGAACAAGTCAAAGTAAGGACCATACTGGTGGATTTGTATGTTTAAGACCATAATTACACAAGCCATGTTTAACATTTTGGACAGTCTTTCAGAGCAAGAATTTAGATTGATTGAATCCCTTCCAGACAGCCAAATGTTCCCTGCACTGGTTTGTTCGATTCATTACATACTGAAATTGAACCATTTTTTGTTTAAATCAAGAGGTTCTGTATTTTAGCCTTCTTAGGTACTTAAAGTACAAAACGTTAGCCTTTCAAGGGGTTAGCATTACTTGATTTAAAGCTACTTCCAAACTTCACTGATCAATGTTTGTTATTATTTGTATAAAAACCAACAGACCAACAGAGACATCTGCTAAGCATAAAGCTTTTGGTGACCAAAACAAATTAAAATTCCTATTTTTTTGGAAGGCAAAAAAGATTAAAGAGTGCTAACATTACAAAGGAATGTTTGTATTATCCTCCTTTTCAACAAGTTCTCAGAGGTCCCCAAAACATTATTAGCATAGCACACATATTTTAGCATGCCTATAAACCCCTCTATTTTAGCCCCTCTCAGAACAGGCTGTTTCTTTGTGATGTCACAAAGGTAAAATCTCTTAACAGCCTGTTTGAGCACACATTTTCTGAAAAGTGGAGCAGGCAAAAGACGGAGACAATGGACTTTTCTCATAATTGGGGGGTTTGTAGACAGGCTAGGGACACATATTAGTGTAAGAAATACATTCAAGTCAAAATTATGATCTGATTTCTCATAGGTCCATCCAACCATCCACCCACCCACTCACCCATCCATCCATCCAGCCATCCATCCATCCATATAAATAAATGTGTCTTTAAAATAATTTAAAAAAGAACTGAAATAAAGATAAACACAAAAAATAAACATAAAAATGAAGCATCAATTGAGCCACGATTGTGTGTATTTTCGGTTATTGGACAATACTGGAGATCTTTGCGTGTTAGATTTACCTCAAATGCCACCATATACTACCTTACATACAACTGCCATCTTTCACAACCATTCACAGAACCAAACGGCTCGGAGGAGAGTTTACTTAAGCCTGGTTAATAAACTTGTCTGGTGATAGAAATATTCAACAGCACAGTAACCTATAGGGTGTCTGCTCACAACAGTATTATGACGTTACAGATGACAAAGGAATGAAAGTGATGTCCGTAATGGTGGAAGAAGTTAATCAGCCTACATTTTTCTGTAAAATGATGGAAAGATGAAACAATGGTTATCCTGGAATACATCAAAGACTTTTTGGTCAAAACACCACTGGCATGTTTTTTTTTTTTACGGGAATATGGGGAAAGGAGAAACCAAGCAGAAGAATACAAAGTAAGAAAAAATAGAGACACAATAAATTGAGTCAGAGAGAAAGACTGACAGATAACTTCTCTGTGTGACCTTTTTTATTTTTATTTTCTAAACTTGGTAATGAGGAGAAGACTATTTTTGCTCTCAATATTTCCTTTCTCAAAGGAAACTGTCTCTGTGTTGACTTTGGCATAAAGGTGGCATCATCTTTATCTTGTGTATTTGTATTTGTGTGTGTGTGTGTGTGTGTGCGCGTGTGAGTGTGTCACACCATCTACTCCTTTACTTTACCTCCCCATTATCCTTCCACAGTCATTCCTTCCCTCTCCACTTTCCTCTGTCTGTCCTCCTTTGTCTTTGAGAGAGCATTTATTGCTCTGCTGAATTTAAATCCCTCTCTCTGCTCTCACACTGCACTTGCTCTGCTTCGCTCTGACTTTTTGTTTGCTTTCCTTATCTGTTCCTTTTAACACAAGCCACCAATTTTCTCTCACTTCTCTTTTATATTCCATCACTTGCTGTAATTGTACGCTGCTTTCCATTCTTTCTTTGCATGTAGTTGGACATCGTTGGTGTCCTTTTTCTCCTTCTTCTTCTTCCTCTTATAACAGCAGGTGCACTGAGGTAGGTCTTTTATGTCTTGGGGGGACAGGATGTTAATGATGCTTAAATGCGTCCTTAGCATACAATGCTGCAGTAAGAGAGAGAGAACAGAGAAGGGGGGGGGGGGGGGGGATTGAAGGCCACAAGAACATTTTAAATGAAAGGAAAGAGATGAAACTACATTTTTGTAGTTGAAAAGCACGTAAGCTATATTTCAAAGCAAATCTACTTTGGGTTTTCCAAGATAACTACTCTGCTGAGCTCCCAGAATAAAGTGAGGATATAGTATGGTCTAGTGAAGGCTTTTTGATGTGCTACTTTGGGATCACTCTCTCTCGATTTGTCCTCTCTCCGAGGGACACATAGTAGCACATTTCCTTGGACAAATCCTCCTCAAACCCTGGCTGATACCCTGTGTCAAGAGTTATAACAGTTTCAGAGAGCTATGAAGTGACTGATATTTAATTGGATCAGCATGCTGGGCAGTATTGCATTGACTTGTATGACGCATGGACACTAATAGGAAGCACAGATCACAGATGTCAAAAGGTAAAAGCATGGAGGGCACAGAGGTGCTCTTAAGGCGGTATCCAATAAACTAGATTTTTTTTGTATCATTCATGTTAATCACTTTTCCCATAACCTTGGCATTCAACCCAGTCCTTAAGACTGGAACAACTCACCTTCTGTTAAATCGTCTGCTGTTGTTGCAGCTGTGGAGAAAGCCAGACAGGGCCAGAGGGTGGTGATGTCAGATCTATCATTCTCTTCTGTACTACAACTGTATGGTACAGTCTATTCAGCAGATTCACGATATAGGCTACACCTATTGGCCAGAGAAAAAGAGGTAGCTTTTGCGTTTCATAGGGCCTGATTCACAAAAGGATTGCACTGCTTTTGTGTCCACTAAACCTGTACAAATGAATCCAAAACACACGGTTTAATTCACAAAACACACACAGTAGGTTGAATGCACCCCTAATTGTGCTACAGAGCAAACAGCGTCAATGTGCATCAGTGATGGTTGAGGGTATTTACATGAGCCTATACTATGTCTTTAGGGGAGAACTGTCTCCTTTCTTTGCGAATAAGCCACACGCAGTAAGAGTGGAGCAAATAAACGTCCTTTACTGTGCAGCGGTATTTATGTGTATTACATATGCAGTATTTTAGACAAGTGATTTGTATTCAAAGTCTGTACATGTTACTTTGACATTACTATTATTAATATAATAGAATGAATCAGTCAGCCTTCAGCGACTCGACACTTCACCCACATCTGAAGAGTCAGTCTGGAGCACAAGGATTTGAGGTTGTTATTTTTCAAGTTTTCTCACTTGAAAGATTGATTGATTGATTTGCTCCATTCAGAGAGGAAGCTTTGTTTTAAACGGTGGAACTCATTTTGCATTTTTTAAGTCTGGCATCTAAAAAAATGTACCCTCTCCTCCTAGTTCATCATCTTTATGTGAACAATACATTTCTGTCAAGCATGACACGTTAAACCACGAGACTGAGCACATAGCGGGAGCAAATGGTGCAACATTTTTACAGCTGCAATCTAGCTGCTGCAATCCAATGAGAGTGAATCAGGCCCAGGGTTTGTTCTGTTGCTTTTTCAAAGTGGGACAGGTTTTCTTGCGAATTTAATTTGGGAACACTCGCACTGCCTCAAAAGATTTTCTTTTAACGGAAGAATTTAGCTTCCATGCGCTAGCAGTTGTTAGCAATGAATGCAAAACCATGCATGTGAAACACTGTTTCAAGTTCTACAATTCTACATTCACTTAGCAGACGCTTTTATCCAAAGCCACGTACATCAGAAAGTAAACACAAACAAGGATCTAGAAAGGAGGAAACAATGTCACTAAGTGCAAATGAACAGCTTTAAGTCTGATCAACACACAAGTGCTGACAGGAAGTGCACAGAGGCAAAGCACAACATTTACAGCTGTTCTTGAGAGTTCTGATTAGAATATAACAGTATGTCAACTAAGCATCCACAGAAAAAATAACTACAATTCGCCATTTCTAAAAGCATCAGTGATCATGTCTCAGCCTGTTTTTTTCTTTTTCTCTCTGAATTTTCCGCCTCCCAAATTGTGAATACCACATAAGACTTGACTCTTCCTCTGAACAGAGTAAACACGACCCCATTAGAAAGCACCATAAATCAGTTACATATCTCTCCCTGGAAGCATTCTGCATAAACTATTCACCAGTGTAATGTATTGCTCCCATATTAGCCGGCTGAGAGCAGAATTAGTAGACTATAGAGCTTAACGAAGGCAAAGTAGGTTCCTTTGGGGAAGGCAAAGTAGGTTCCTCCCAGTCTGGTTGGCTGAAAGCTGCATCATCTACAGGAAGAAAATCTCGAGTTACCTCGAGGCTGAAAGGAGTCTGTCTTCTCTAACTCCAGGCAACGTCTCTCTCCTGTCCTCCCCTCATAACTCCTCAGTGTCTGGCTTAAGAAACAGTGTTGACGTCTTTCTAAATCTCTTTCTTTTTCAGTCAGAGTATGTGATGCTAAAGTGTGGTAAGACAGTGGGATGGATAAGAAGCAAGTTTATTCATGGGGGTTATTGTGGGGTTTGTTAGATTTATATAAACAAGGGAATCTTTGTCAGCTTCCCTAATTACATACAACTGACAATGTGCAAAACAGCTTCCTTGAGCAGCTTAGCTTATCAGAGCTTAGCAACCATAACAAGGGACAGCAGGTCTGTCAAGCTTGGGATTTATTGGCATGATGAAGTGGTAAGCACTCCACATCTTACGTTTTTTTGAAATATCTATGCTTTTTATTTAGCCTTTTTAAAATAGAAAACATGTGAATGCAGTTTTACAGTAGGACGAGGTGAAGAACAGGCATTTTTATCTAGCATTTTAACCATCCCGTGTTCCAGGGGTGTGTCCAAAGAGGTGTCCAGGGGTAACATGGGCCACCCTTGAAATAGGATTGGCCACCCTAGGTGCCACCCCAAAATTCTAAACTATGATTGGCTTTTTGCCTTGTCAGAGGCGGGGCTTATGTTCAAATCAAGTATTTGGGCAGTGTTGGAACAGGCTGGTAGTAGTTTTCTTTGGTTTGAAAAAGAAAACTAAAATAAAATAAAATAATTGTGTCTAAGTATTTAGATTTAGAAGCTGGACTAGTTTTATTTAAAGATGTAAGCTAAGAAGATTACTAAGAATATTTTGCCATTCTCTTGTTATTTAAAGGTAGATAAGATAACTGGAGATAGAAAGGGTAAAGAAATAAAAATGTAACATTTGTGTGTGCTCACAAACTTTATGCCACCCTTGCACAAGTCAGTTACCTGGTTGGGCCATCCCACTCAAAAGAGTCTGGACACGCCTCTGCCCTGTTCATCTTATTCTGGTAGCACATGAATATTGTAAAGTCTTCCTTAGCAAACTTTGTGGTAACAAGCTACAGATAACACAGTGGGACAGGACACAGTTGGCTGATCATCATTTTACATGTTAACAAAACCCAAATGGATTTGTATTCTTCCTCAGACTAAAATAAAGGAACCACTATATTAAAAATTTAGTGGTAAATCTGCCAAGCCGCAATGATGCCATACACGGGTGGAAAACTTCACGGGAAAAGCAGCGGTAGTTAAGGGGTTTGGGGTTGAGCTGAGAGTAAATTCATTATATTTTTTTGTATTTACTACTATAAATTATTCACAGGCCTAAATGCGATCGCAGCAGAGAATAAAGGCATCTTGACTGTCATAGAAGTTATTGCATCTTCTCCCGCCTGCAGTGTTTGAGGGGAAAGATACTTTTTGGCTCATCAGAAAAAGAAGCAACACTCTCACTGTCTTAAGATTGGTAAAGGCTGCTAATGATGCCCAATGTGATGCAAATTACGCATTCATAGCCTCTGCCTGGCTTTGCCTAGAATAGATTGAGAGAAAAACTCAGACCTAATGATGTTTGGATGGAATCTCTGTTCTGCATTAAAGCTCAGATTCATTTGCAAACACAATATCTTTTCTTGAATCATTGCAACTAAATCAAACACAGAAAGGAATCCGGTTGAAGCCTGCGGATGCTTGCTCAAATTGCATTAGAAATTCTATTTCAATATGAGCTGTCTCCAGCGCCCAGGCCTGCTCATCATCATGCTGACAATTTAGCTCCCCACGCCTTTTTGAAAGGGCTGAAAAAGATGTGTCAGGTTCATTCAGAAGGGTGTTGATGTGGTTTAATATTACATGCTTTGGGCATCGAGTTAGGGCTGGGCTGTGTATGCACATGCAAACTGTTCAATCAAAATCAGTTCTGCTTTGTTCTCACACACATCAAATAAAATAAAACAAAAACCCATGCAAAAGAAAACAGTGAGTTTTTATGGTAAAATAAGTACGTTGTAGTGTCCAATTGGAGAAAAGGCAAATTACAACATCTTTTCCCTGCCAGCTGCACATCAGAGAACACTTACAAGATGTGGATCTCTGAACACAAATCTGACTCAGGCATGCACTCTGTTCACTGGCAGCACTGATGAATAAAGATGTCGGTAAGAAAAAAAGACTTGTCAAAAGGCTCTGCAGGGTTATGATGATTTGCCCCGTTCACTACTCAGCCTCCTGAAAAAAATAGAGAGGCAGTGACTTTATAAAGTAATTGCAACAGTTTGTTGCCTCAAGCCAGATGACTGTATTTCTACTTGCTGCTGAATTAAGATGTCTTTTTATTGCTTTGGACCCTACTGGTCAAAAGTAGGCAAACTGAGAAAATTTGGTGTAAACCAATGATTTTCTTTATCAAAATGTGCCTGGTGGATTAGTGTGCTTTTACACCAGGCACAAAGGAGCTGCACAAATAGCATAAAGAAGCCTAATTGGACAGAGTGGAGCCTTCAGTTTGTGTAATGTTTTTTGATTTACCTAAACAGGTACAATAAAACAGATTTCATGTTTACTATGGGTAGTCTGTATTTTGGTTAAGCTTCCCACTTCAAATATTGTCCTGCTATTTTGCTGTTTTGATTAACTGTTGTCTCAGTTGGAAATTTGATTCCCTTACTCCTGGGAAGCAAGTGGAGGGAACATGGTACCCTTAGCCGTAGTCGCACAATTTTACAAATGCACATGTGGGCAATTTTAAAATTGGCTTCCTTTATTTCTCTTTAGTAGCAAACTTTACAGACCCATATTATTCCATCAATTAAAACTGAATTGATGTGAATTGTTGTTGGTACCATCGCTGTGCCAAAATGGTACCAACATAAAATCTTGATGACAAAGTGATTTTTTTACAGGCACACTTAAGCTAATACATGAGCTATATAACCCCTACTGGAAATGTGAATTACCGGTATGTTGATTTAATTTACATCATTTTACAGTAGCTGCTTGTTAGCTGGCTAGCATCTTTCTAAATCTGTAAATTGGACATCCTCCTGTGCGTGTGAGCCTCCAGGAATGGGGGAGGGGTGAGGGTATTTCTGTGAGATTTTACAAGGGGTTAATGCTCCTCTGTGAATGCCAACAAGCAAGATGGATTCCTGCTGCTACACAGGTGTAATTGGATCATGCACCATCCTCTGGTGCGGTCATTGATCTCTCCCCCCTGCAGGCCCTAATTTTTAAGGAGCCGGAGCTTGGAGACTGAGCTCCCATTGATTTTCCCCTCAAACTGATCATGAGTCTTGGAACACATGTGATCAACATTAATCTGTGGTGGTGCACGATGGACTGACTAACTGGGGCTCAACTATTCCTTTCAATAGGTCTTCACTCAGTGCAGATTCAACCCTAAGTGAGACACTCATGCATGTAGTTAAGCTGTTTGGTGTTCAAATGAAATCGATGCAATTGTGTGTTGACATTTTGCTTCATTAGTGTAGCGACATATCGACATTTCAAGGCTGAATAAGTATGAGCGGAAATGGATCAGACTATGTCCTGGTACCACGTGGACTTTTTGCTTCAGAATGGGAGTTAATTCCAGATTAGGTTAAATTTGAATGATGTAATAAGGTCAGGTTGACCTATGGAAAGAGGTCCTTTGCAGGGACTCACCAAATTACAGTGACTTCACAGTGAATTTAGGATTTGTTACAGTGCCAACAATCCAAAATGTCACTCTCCATCATTTGAGTGCTGACTGTGTGGTGACTCTCTGCTTATAATGCATAATCTCGCATGCAAAACAACGATGTGCCGGTAGAACCTTCAGTACAGCATTACTCGACAACAATGTTGTAGTCAAGACCAAGTCATGGCCAAGACAATAGATTATAGAGACCAAACGTAAAGACACAAACAGGAATCACTACACTTGTAGTTTTGATGAGTCTTGAAATAAAATCAACATGACTTTTTGGTTGAGATCAAGTAAAAATGGTGTTGGTTCTAAGATTTGACCAAGACCTTCCAAAAATTGTGTCTAATAAACTAAACTATCCCTTTGTGGGAGAAATTATAGCATACCCTATTCAGTCCAATAATTATAAAACTGAGTGCAAACTAAAGACAATATGATCTGCACCAGAGAACCAATACTAACTTCCAGATTTGGACAACTGCTTCTTGTTTATATTTTGAATTCCTTTATAAAGAAAAAAAAAACACACAGCTATGCAGCTATTTGGAACCTACTGTAGTGTTATTTGTTCGCCCTCAATGACATTTACTTGGCTTTAATGGCATGCGCACAAACTCAGAGGACTGCGCTGCCTGGGGGGTAATCGACAAAAGGCAACAGTTAAACAGCATCATTATCATCCATAGAGCAAGGCAAACTCATTTCATTTTAACGGACGGTGTGTCTCTGTTTGTGTGTAGCTCACAGGCACTAAACAAGTCAAAGGAAATTACACATAGATAGGCAAGCGGCAGGCTTTTAATGTGACTGTGTGCTGTGGTGCACTTGTGTGTCAAGTGTAACATGCTTTGGACTGTATGTAATAAACATGTTTGTCGACATTTGAATGCATGTGTACCCAGAACTTTTTTTTACAGGGAGAGCCAGTTTTTCTAATGGTAGATGTACATAGATGCTAATGCATACACTCTATCTCTTTGATTTGCCTATTGTAGCTTGTCAATATTGGAGTCATTTTACATCTCAATGAATTATTTGTAATATGCAAGCATGCTTTTTTAAAGCTTGGAAAATTGCTAAAAAACATCTAGATCTTTACACAGCAAATAGCTTGTGAGTGTTAAGACACGCTCTATCTGTGTGTTTTGGACTTCTCCTCCAGCCAAAACAGCATTATTGAATAGCCATGGCTGTCATATCTGGGAGTTCCACACGATATTGCTTGAATTCACTCTTTTCAATGATACTCTTTGACCGGCTGCAGAAGATGCCTCAGGCCCACCAAGCAGAAATATTACAACCATGATGAATATCGAAAAAATGCAGTGTGGGGCTTTTAACAAGTGCTTATACACGGTGTATTAGGATGATGAATTCCCCTGCCTGGGCAGCCTCCAGATACAGAACAAAAAAATGAAAACTTTTTCACACACAGAGAAAGAGTGAAAGAAAAAAGGGGGGTGGGGGGGTTAAGATTGAGATATAAAAAATTGGGAACCACCAGGTTTTCTGCTCAGTGTGTAAACGTGATTGATGCACTGTCAGGAAAGTTGGACAACATAGTAGATACAGATTCTGGTATTAAAGCAGTTTGCAATGTATTACATTTGCAGCCTTAAAAGTCACAATTAAGAAACATTATACTCACAGCAGGTCAAACAAAGCCGCTTGGTATTAGCCAGCAATGGTTGTAAGCAGGAAAACCGTTTGTGTGCAGGGCAAAAAAAAATGTAATGCACTTGGACCCACCAATTTCATCTGACAATAATTCAGCATTTCATAAAACTCGATAACAGACCATTGCATACCAGAGCAGATTGCTGTAGATGCCACTTCATAACTGTAACCCCATTCTTGTTTTGCATGTTTCTTTTAGGAATCAGTGCACAGAAAAAAAAAAGTAACAGCTGACTTAACTAGAAGCCCCCAAAATTAATCGTTGCTTCAAGAGGTTACATTGTTGACATGGTCAGATGTTGGCTAATGTTTTCCAGGATTTCCTAGCTAGCAAGCCAGCCTGTGTACTAAACTGATGTGCTGTCGTTCTGCTGTTCCTTTTGCCTGCCTGTAGCCAGCCAACTGTATACCTTAACATTACATTTTCTTTTCATGTACAGATGATAAACAGCGCAGAAAGTCTCACTTTCATCTTTATCCACACCACACAGAGTCGAGTCCTCATCGTGAGTTGCAGCCGTGTGCTGTGACACAGGTATAACAGCCCTTAACGAGTATGCAGATAAAAGACGTCAGGCGTTTGGATGTTAGAAAAGTTCATCCTTGTACAACACTCTGAGGATATTCAAGTTATCACAGAAGGGTTTTTTGTTTTTTTTCCGAAGGCACCCCAGTGTCAAACCAAAGGAACTTTCAGTTGCCACTTTGAAGTTGTAACACTCACACTGTGATGTCTCAGAGTAGCAAATACATCACTGTTATCTAATGCTCCCTTTGATGAGCTTTGAAATGATGTTTAACTGAACTCAACACTGCTAGAGTGTAATGCTCACATTTAAAACCTGAGCAGCATTTGAATCTATAGGGATGGGGTTTTTTCACACACATTTATTCTCATAAATCACCACAAGCAGCTTCATCAGAGTTTACCAAGGACTGACTTTGAATACTAACTTGCTTTTCCTGTCTACTCATGAGGGCGTTCATTTTTTTGTGTGCTGTTCAACTAGTTTCACTCGTGTTGCATAATTGTACAATGTATGTATGAAACTGTTGCACAGTGTCAGACTTGCAAATCCAATTTCCAGATATTAATAACCAGTGAGATATAATTTGCTGCGAGATATCAAGCAAATCAATTGTACTGACAAAACGACTCACCCCTCATACATCTTATACTAGTGTGACATATTCCTGGAATTGTCTTCTTTGGAATCAGCTAAAAGGGGATTTGCTTAGACCTTTGCTTACCTGTTTTGTGTACCCATTTGAAGCAGCAGATACCCTACGGATAACATGTAAGCAAACCATTTTCTACAGTATACACATCCAAGAGATTCACATTTAGTTGTTGAGATGTGTTTCCGGCCACTCGAGAAATTTAATTCCAATATCTTTTCGCTGACTGTCTTTTTTTGTTTACTATGGGCTTAAAGACATACCTTTAGATGCTAAATGCTTCATCATGTACCACAGGAGAGTATTTATGCTCCCAGGGTCGTTTGTTTCTGATTTTTCCCTTTTTAATTTGACACATAAGACATTTAAAAGGTTTTATATCATATGCAGTTTTTTTCCCCTCTGTCAGAAGTATTTTAGCATTCTCTTTGAAACCAAAATCTTGCAGGCAGTGCAGTAACCTTGAATTCAAGTACCATTGAAACAGTAACATCTACACAGTCACTTTTTAAGCATTTGAACAAAGTGGCAACCCTTCTGTGTTGAATAATGAAGCCGTTGCGGAAGTGCAAAACTCTGCAGTTCGTCAAGTGTGAGGCTGGCTGCAAAAGCACCGGAAGTTGCATACACATCTAGTCAAAAAAGAGAAGAGTTTTTACAGCAGAAATTAAAATGTTTACAGCCTGGTGAGTGGCTGTGGCTCAGTTGGTAGAGTTTGTCGTCTCTAAACTGGAAAGTTGGGGGTTCGATCCCCAGCTCCTGCAGCAACATGTCCTATGTGTCCTTGGGCAAGACACTTAACCCTGAATTGCTCCCGCTGCCTCGTCGGCAGCATATGAGTGTGTATGAATGGGATTAGTTACTTCTGATGGTCTCACTACATAGCAACCTCTGCTATCAGTGTGTGAATGGGTAGGTGTGATATGCAGTGTAAAAGCACTTTGATTAGTCAGAAGACTAGAAAAGCGCTATACAAGCTCCAGTCCATTTACTATTTACCATTTGGTTAAACAAACTAAATCAGTCTGATTAGCTCATGTCTTGGTCGGCACACACTGTACAAGGGGTGGTGTAACGGTTTGTCAAGGGTCTTGTAACCTGCCACAGCTCCAGCTCTCAGCCTGTCATTAGGTTGACTGAAAGTTAATGTAGGTTGAGACAACATTTCCAAATTGGCTTGTGTGACGTCATCAGGCTTGGTCCATTAATGTTTACAGTCTATGATTTGAACAGAAATGGACGACCTCATTCATCAACCAGTCACTGCGTTAGTCTGCAATTTAACATTAGGAATGTTTTGGTTTTTTTATTGCAATTTTGCTGAAAATGATCAAGTTAAAATCCTGAAAAGAGTGTTGACAGTAAACCAGAAAAAATGATGTCTCTGGCATGTTAAACAACCATAACAATGAGGTAAAATATGCCAAAAATAGAAATCCAAAGCCTTCATAAATGAAGATTTTAATATTTGATCCATTGTTTACACTATTCATTGCAATTTCTTATTTGTCACTTCTTCATTGTAGAGATACATTTTCAGTTTGGCAAATGCTACAACAAAACATTACACACGCAGCTGCTGTGTACTTCTCATATACAGTAAGAAGCATTTCAATGAATGCTAAAATACACTGCGTTGACCTTCAAGGCAAACATACTGCAGAAATCTGGAGCCTAGCAACGCTATTATTTGAGGACACGCAGAAGGTGAGGCATGGCTTCGAGCTTTTACAGCGTAATTAAGACACACAAATCTGGCAACCCAGTAGGGTGGAAAGCACATTGCTGAGAAGCAGCTCTGTCCTCTTAACTACTGATCTGGCAACTAGCGGCATCGTCCTGTAATTAGCTCTGACATGCCTACAAGAGCCACCCAGAGATGCTGTGTGTGATGAGCAAACAAAGGATGGTACCGTATGACAGAAATACTAACATCAAGAACAACCGAGAGCTCGCCGCTGCCCTGTTCTCTTGAGCGTCTTGCTGAATAGCTCCCAACAGTTTTTTTGTTTTGTTTTTCCATAATGTCCTCCAGTCTACTCTACCTCCTCCTGTTTCCCATTGTCCGCCAATGTCCCTCCATGTTTGTCTGCTGCATCATTCCTGCCTGACCTACATAACCTCTGGTCATCAATTTTGTATTACTGATGTATTATGATGCATGGATCTCGATGGCAGAAAGGTCCCACCAGGGGCTGTGAGCAGCGCCATGTCACTCAAACACACATCACATGCACTCACTCACACACGCACACGCACACACGCACGCACGCACACACACACACACACACACACACACACACACACAGGCACAAATCAGAGCCACAGCAGTCGTTCGCTGACATAAGCCCTCCAGCAACAACACACTCGAAAAACAGCACTGCAGCCTATTCAGGGGCAGAGAAACATGGAGAACTGACTGCACAGTCTGAGTGGGGATGATAATATCTCAGCCCAGACCCTAGATGAGATGAATAAAGAAATAAATGGAACGGATAATTAAGACACAAAGAGAGAAACACACAAACATTGGCCTAAGAAGAGGGTTGAAGCATGCTAACGGAATATACAGGAAAACAAATATAGACACACTGAAACCTTTTAAACCCATTCAGTCACTCAACTGTAAAGATGTTTTGACAATGTGGTTCTTAGCAGCACATGCCATCTGTTTATTAGACTGGAAGTACGAATAAAAGAGCATCTACAGAAAGCATGTTGCATTGTAAAATGAGTAAGGACTGGGTGCATTTATGGCTTAAGATGTATACGTGGGAAGCATATATTTGTCTATTTAGGATTTGTTGCTGTTGCTGTAAATGTAGGCATTAGTCAAATCACAGAGCTTAGTCAGTGAATCAAAGGCAGGGCCCGAGGGCTGGCCTGTAGGCTTCTCTGCCCAGGGGCCTAGTGTTGCCTGTGTTTACCGAAGCAAACTCTGTGGGTTCAGGAGCACACAGCAGCCCACACAACCCAAAGAACAATCAGCCCATAAATGTCACACACCCCCTGAGTTACTCACTATCAAGTTTTTATAGCCGAATAAACATGGCAGATTTACCAAATGAAAATCTTAGTCATTCTTGAACATGATGGATTCATGATAACATACTGGTAGACAAATAAGCCATCGATGGCCCCTTTAAATGTCAGTGGTCGCTAGTATATTTTGTCTACCTGGTAAGGTACCTGGCAAGGTCCTGTGTCTAACCATCACCCTCTATAAGCCTGACAAATGTGTTTTTGCTTTGCTAAGTTTAAAATGAGAATCATATAAATAGTTCTTAAATGTACCAGTGATTGCGACATACATGATATGTATAAAGACTGATGCAAGAGCAGCAATTTCCGGCCAATAGTCATCACATTAACAGTTAGCGAAGGATGTGAAATAAATGGGTAAAGCTTGTTTGCCCAATTATACATACAGTATGGTAAGAGAAATTTTCATTTCATATATTCTTACATACCCTGTTTGTGTCATGATTCCTGTTTAGTTTAATTCTTTGTTAATTTCAGTGTTAAGTGTTATGTTAAGTTATGTATTTATCTTCCCTCGTGTTGCTTTTAAACCCTGTGTATTTTCTGTTCTTATTCCTGGTTGAAGTTTTTTAGTGTTTCCTGTTTTATTTAGTCAATTGCATCCTTTGTGTCTCTTTCCCTGTTTGTGCATTTCCTTAGTCTTGTCTGCAGTGTTTCTTGTACTCTTGCCTGTGTGTTTTCCTCCAGTTTTGATTGCCCTGATTGTCTACACCTGTGACGTTTGTCTCACCTTTGTTTGATTACCCCTGTGTATTCAGTCTCAGTGTTCCTTCCCTTTTGTTGTCAGTTCATTGTCAGTTTATCCCCGTTGTCAGATGTCTACCTACCTCTGCTCTGGTGTTTTCTTGGGACGTATTGGACTTGAAAGTGAAAAAAATTAAGCTTTTGTTTCTTTGTGATTCTTTTATTAAAATAAACATCTTTCGTTTAGTTCTGCAATAGGGTTCCAGTTCCTTATTTTCCCTGAATGTGACAGTTTGGTTGTTTAGCTTATATAAAATCTTGCTTCGTGGGTGAAAAGTAGCAGAGGTTACACTAACTCAACAACGTCTTGTGGCGGTTTATATATAGTCACAATAAGTCATGTAAATCCCTATGGGCAGCGATTTTCCATTTTCTCATGACATGAAGACTTTAATATTATTTTTTCAACTCAAAGTTTATTTGCTGCCTGAAAGACAAGGAGTCAGATGACATTTTATAAAAAGTGAAATACAAATATTGTGCTGGAGGGATTATGGGTGTAGATGGTCGGGTCAAATATTGACAGGACTTTTACCAATGACACCAAGGTTTAAGTCCATTTGAAACAAATGCCAAATCATCAATTATCTTAGCCCAAGCTATAGCATCTTTTCTGAAACCAAAGCAAGATGTTTTGGTACTTAAGCCAAATCAAATTACAACCATTTGACTCTCTTACTAATATGTGGTATACACTTTGGAATGGTTGCAGTCTGGTTGGGTTTAGCCACTAAAATGACTCGGTAGGGGCTCAGATGATATACCAGTTTTGACTTTTGGGTACACACCAGCAGTCTTTCAGGTATGAGGGAAAGTTTTCCATTGACAAAAGCTCTAAATGATTACATACCACTTTGGCTAGCTGCAGTGTTAAGAGGTCATAGTCATTTCACTTAAAAAGAACAAGTGGCCATAAACTCAAATGCCATGGATTATATTTGGTTATTATTTCAAGAGCTGTCTTGAGGCTGGCTTGGGTTATTATGGGATGTGTTTTTGTATTTCCAAACTATAACGGAAGAAGAGGAAAGACTTCGGGGATAAGGTTTGAGCTATTGAATGCTATTTTGGCTAACAGGCTGGGGTTGCTGCAGTATAAACATTCTAAATTAGGAAAGATGCTAACATTTCCCTGAACTCTGATGTGATATTTATACCTGATATTTGCGCAGCTTATTGAAATAGCATCCAAAACCCGCTTCTACACAGTGGGTCTAGACCATTGTCAAATGTAAAATGTCTAAGACTGTGTCTGTGTTCTGAAAAGTCGCCATCTGTATTTAGTGTGATATAAGTCCTTTGTTAAGAAGGAAACCCTCCAGTTCTTTTTTTTTTCTTTTAATGAAGCAGGTCGGATCACAGAGGTTTGATGTTAATGATCTAATTCATCTCTGTGATTCTGAACTTCCCATAAAGCTTTAATGATTTTTGGAGTTGGTGATGGGAGAGGTCGTATTATGTAGTTGACTTCATCACGACATTGATGAAATCACTCCTGGATTACTCCTGTAGTGTGTCTGCTGACATTACCATCAGTGTGGGAGCAGTATGAGTGAAAGATATTCGCCTCGCTGTGTGCACCTGATGCTGTAAACACAGTCTAATATCCTTCTGCTAGTACACAATCATGTAAAGCAATCATCGGATTGGACATTTTGAAGTAGATGGCTGTCTTTATCTCTCCAGGCTGAAAACATGTTTCACAGCTAAGCTGAGTATCAAATGTTTTTTCTTTATGGTTACACCAGGCAGTCTGCCTGGATGGAAATTAATAAGTGAAAAATAATTCATCAGACCACGCTTTTCCAATTGCAGGAATGTGGAATTCATGCTGTTTATGCCAAATATTAATCTTTGTGCTGTGGCCTTGTCCTGAAAGTCAGCTATGCAATAAACAGCAGCAAAATGCAATGCAATATGTGAAATCTTTTGTTCAACACAGGTAGACCTATTGGTAATCAGAAATGATCTATGGAAAAACTTGTCATTTTGTGTTGACAGAAAAATATAATCTCTGTTTTCCGCTGGTTCATTTCCCCTTTTTGCTTTTTTCAGCCACTCCTCTTTCTTTCTTAATTTCTTTACAGACCTCGAGCATGCTCTCACGTATCCTCCCAAGGTCTGAGGGCTAAATGTTGATTGCTGAGTGATTATCTTAGGCATTAACACCAATTCAAGGTTCATCTCACAGGGAACTGTTAAATCATACTTTCATACTTTTATCGAGCTCTCCCCTTTAAGTGCAAAAACTGTTCAAGGTCCAGACCCGGTTTCAGCACATGTACAGAGCATTACCAAGACCTAATTGACAGGCAAGAAAAAAGCTTTGATAGCTATCTGTAGCATCAAGCCTGCAGAGAGCACAGAGAGCAAAAGTGATGAAAGGGGGAAGTAATGGCAGCACGCCTGAGAGGAAAGACACAAATTGTATTAGGACCTAAATTTAAACTGAAGCTCTTTTACTCACTTTCTCTCCGTCTCTCGCTCCCACTCTCTTTCACACATTTTGCAACAGATATGAAAAAAAAAGCCTTATTTCAAATGAGGACACAATTTGGAAGGTTCGCCTTTTTTTCTGTGGATATCTATGCCTAATCACAGCTTTTCAGGTATTTTTTCTGCATGAAGAAAAAAAGAGTAAAGTGACTGAGAGAAACAGAGTGATTTATGCCTTTAGCTCAGATTGACTTCCCCTTTCAATGCACCTGCAATAAAGACATTTTACATACATTAACATGCAAACAAGACAGGCCAGCTATTTGCATTTTGAGCTCAATGGGCAGGGAATAAATCTTGAGGAGGAATATCCGTACGAGCAGCCACATTAAATCAAAATCCCCGTTCAGTTTTCAGCTCCATTTGAACTGCCTTTTCTTCAACTTCTTCCAAATCACAGCGGTGCTCCATCATCTCCTATTTCCTCTGCTGGCGTTCTTCAATCACTTATTGTTTTCCCATTTATCACTCCTTCCCCACTGCCCTTATCACAATCCCTTAAGAAGTGAAGAGACACATTATCCTGCCCTTACTTCACACTAACCAGGGTGCCCAGAATAATCAAAGCTGTCGCTGTAATTACATTTTTGTTTTTACAAGTAAAAAATGAACCAGAGACCGCTGTGTATGAAGTGATCTAACGGAAGCTTTGTGTCTTCTTTAACACACATCCAAGGACAAACAGACAAACGCACAGTGCCTCCTCTGTCTTCCTTTACGACTCTTAATAACAGAGCATTTCATCAGGCATGATTAAAGTGTCCGCTGTGCTTAGTCCTATCTACTGTGGCTTTATGCCTCCCAACAAACTTTAATATTGGCCAACGTGCCAGTGAGATGTGCCTCCTGCTGGCCTGTGTGTGGGCTGTGTGTGCTGCCAAACAAATGTTCCTCTTTATGTGGGGAGTAGTCCACTTCCCACCAAGCTCATTCCCCTGCCCCATTATAAAGTCCTGATGGAACACTTTAGAACTGAGACACTATCAGTTTGTGAAATAGTCCTGAATTTATATTCTATAATTTTGTGTAAATGTTCACAGATTTTCATACAGCCAGTCAGTATGAATTTCAACTGATGTATTTACTAGGAAGTATATTTCATGACAACAACACAAGAGCCAAATGTGTTTGTAACCATGTCCACATTGTGTTGATGGAATGAACATAGACTGTATAAAACGTGTCCGGAGTCCCAGTGACGTCATCCATTGGTCTCTGGAGAGGCGTTTTGAAGCCCAACCAAAGTGGTCACCATCTTGGAAAGACCATCTCACGTGACTTTAGATCATTATCAACAGGCAAAGGGTTGAAGTTAAGGTGGGCCTTAGGCATCCTGGTAAAAAGCTAGAATGCACCTGCATGTCAGGCATCTCAACCATCCCCTAATAATACAGATGTATGCATAAATCTTTGCCTAAATATTAACAATTATTATAACATCAATTGTTCCTGCTCAAAAAATTAGCATTTTAAAATGTGACCCTATTGAGGACTTCTGAAGTAGACCTAGGGAATAGCAGGTTTTTGCACTTCTGCACTGGCTCCTTTTTTCAACTCTGGACGTTGCCATGACATGAATAGCATGCATCTGCAGAAATATTTCATCCAGGGTCCCATTGTTAAAGGAAGAATTTGAAACATTTGAGACATGAATACAGCAGAAAAAGAGTACATCCTCTGTAAATGTCTCTCTGAGTTATATGAGTGAGAAGCCTGAGTCGTGCCAGCTGCACTGTTGTCAGGCCTTGTTTACATCATGTTTACATGAACGGGATGGCCTTTTTTAAGCATCCACATTGGAGAATAGAGCTCAGCTATGAACTTTCCCTGATACTTCTACCAGTGTAATTCATGCTTCTAAGAACACCAAAAAGAGAATTAATCTCAGGTAGGCAATCCATAAACTACCAATCTATTAGAGAATACATTGGTCCCCAAAGTGGCAGGCAGAGGCAGAGCAGTTTAAGAATCACATGACCACCCAATTAAGTGCCTCTTACTTGACATTCAAACAATAGGCACTGACATTAACAATGGTGTGTGGACTGCCCACACAGAGACACAGTGTTAAAGTATCAATGGTGTTCTGCATATAGCGGACCAAAGCTGACAGGCTCAAGCGTGGAAAAGTGTTTCCTTGTTCACAGGGTTAATTCATGTGCTTGTTACCTTAGTACTTAGATTTAAAGGTCCTGCTTAGCTCCATGGGTGTTATCTTTTATTAAGGCTGTTGACCTTCACACATGTTTAGGTTAATTGTGGAAAGTTTAAAATCCAAATTATTAAACATTTCAGGTTTGACAGGCTTGATGATTTATTTTTTTAAAGTGCATTTACTGCTTATACTTTCTTACCTCTGCATGTTTGTATTTGTACTTTTCCCTCAGTATAAGACCTCAATACTTCTAGAAAGTCAATACTTCTATGCTTGAAATACCCTAAACGTTCAATGTAAAAGGAAGCAGTCTTCTGCAGGGTTGCTTTCTAAGAGTAAAGATATGTGTTTTTAGTTCATGTTCTTTAGTTTCCATTTTCTCAGACATGATGAAAATATTTGGGGTTGATACACTGTGAGGAACCTTAAGTACTTGATGATTTTGGCACCCCCTCTGGACAAAGCAATAGGTCTTGTCAATTTGCTGATTTTCCCCTTGTAGCTGTGTAAGTAATGTTTTCTGACCAAAAATATATTTTATCAGTAAACATATCACTTACTGCAAAATCTGCTGTTGAAACTATGTGGTGCTGTAATTCGTCACCTACCCCCTACACGGTAAAGTTACAGGCAATTAAAATAACTGTATAAGCAGTCCATTTTGTCGCTGATGGTCTTGTTTGCTTGTTTGGGTCACAACAAAGCATTCCAATCAATTTCAGTGTGATTTGAGACCAGTTAGTAACTCAACACAGGAGTTTTAAAATGTGTTGGTGAAAAAAAAACTGTGATGCCACCCTAACATGGCATGCAGAACAAACAGTAAGATAATATGATCGGAACCTGAAAAAAAGTTCCCAAATGTGAGAATAATGCAGTGATGCATGAGCCACTTACATAATTTAATAAATATAGGCTACACATAAGTGACCTACTGCTGATGTTTACATTCAGCAATAGTTTTTTTGAACCAGTAATTCAATAAAGATCCAATTCAGTCCACTGATGAAAAAAAAGATGAGTAGTGATATATTCCATAGGTTAACGTAATAACTAACTGCATATCACATTGGAAGGGCGCTCTCCCTCCTGTATTGTTGCCAATTTAAATCTCCCTCTCCCGCCGATGCAACTTCCGTTTTCAGCACCATGTACAGCGCCGTCACTCTCATTTTTTCATCGAGAGCTTATACGGCAGCTTGAGGCGGGGAGGTAAACTTTTGGCAATACCGGGAGTGAAGGTTTATAGCCGTGAATACGACAGTGTTTGCGCGTCTTCAAGCCCAATGTGCATCCCAGTCCGACGCAGCGAGAAATAAGTGCGGCCACGCAGAAGGGACGGAGCGGAGGGGAGAGGCATCGAGGGAAGATAGAGGGCTCCCGATATGAAATGAATATGCACAGAAACGAGTCGGCGAAACAGATCTATCGCTGCCTGATTCTGGGTTTCTGAGGGATAAATAGTTGTAATAATAACACTATCGATAAACAAAAAAAGAAACGCACGAGAGGAGGAAAGGACTGCTGCGCGCGGGGGGGACTCAAAGGGACTCGATCTGCATGTGAGACCGCTGGTCCACCAACACCGGAGGCAAGAGATGCAGCCTGCGAGCAAGCTCCTGACTCTGACTCTCCTCATCTTCATGGGCACAGAACTCACCCAAGTAGGTTCTTACTTTAACGCCATTTTCCACCTCCCGATTAAAAAACAAACAAAAAGCTTAAATCGTGTATTAATTGGCTCCAGATCCTGTGAGAGATTACCCGGTAACCTCGCATAAAAAGCCCCGGTGAATTAGCCCTCTACCCTGTTTAGACAGATTAACGAGTGGGATTACATGATGTGAATACATTGTGCTTAACGGGGAGTTCCAGAGAGCCCTATTTTGTATTTCCAGGAGATATAGAGGGAATGTAATGCTCGATCTGTCAATTTCCTCATTACCAAATAGCCACATCAATCAACTGCACGGTTATTCAAATACAAAGCAGCCTGTAAATTTCTCTGTTAAAAAAAAAAGCCATTGTTTGATTGCTGCTCTTAAATCAAAGCACCACAATCAAATGCAGTGTCTCAAAGAAGGTGTTTTGGGCATGCTCAGTGACCACAGTGTGTGTGACTGACTGTTGACTCTGTGTGTGTGAGGAGGAATAAGAACATTCAGTCCAGCAATGCAAATCAACTCAGCAGTAGTAAACAGTGATTTCTTACAGGAACTAGAATTACTTCCTGCTTTCTAAAAAGGCAATTTGCTGCAATACATATAACAGTTGCATTAAACTGTTGCCATTATAAATCCTCAAGGTTGGGAGGAAGAGAGAGAGAGAAAGTGTGTGAGGGAGGGGGTTTGTTTATTGCCAGGCCCTGCCAAAGATTGAAGAATCTGATGATTTAATTGCCCTTGCTTGAGTCATATTTCATGTTCTTCACTCTTGCGTGAATCCAATTGTGGTTGGTAATTGGAGGCTAAAAGAAAAAAATCAAAAATCAAATATGCCACTGAGGTACTATCAATAAATGAATCTTTGTTCCCTGTGTTTCTGTAATATACTCCACTGCAAGTGACAAACTCAATAAGATGTGTTGGAAAGTAGGTTGCTGAAAACCCGGCTGGCCCTGATAACCGATGTGTTAGAACAATATTGATGTAATATTGCCATGGTGGAAATATGCCGTCAATTGATTTCCCGCAAATTTATGAGGAATGTCAATGTGCTGTACATGGGACATTGTTTATTCATGGAGCAACAGCTTGGTTTTGACATTCATGTGTGTAGTCTAATTTGTAATTAAATCAAAGCTGGAACCTCCCTGTACTGAAGCATCAAAATGTGCAGCCAATAAGCTGAACAACACACACAGTGCAGCTGCAGAGTGCACAAAGATGCTGACACAATTGAACAATGGGGCTGTTTGCACTGATTGATGGAAGCCATCAGTCCGGAGGAAGAGAGGGAGGGAAGAAGAGCGTGTTTCACTTTGGGTTTCATGACAGTCGAGCCCTGCACGGTGCGGGTCAGGGCCCGTGTTACGGTGACAGTGTTGGTCTGATGGACTGAGAGTGGTGTGACATCTGTTTGAAGGTAAGTCGATATTAGTCTGCTCTCTTCCAGGAGAACAGAAACACACGAGACACTGACAGGCTCTATTTATACTGCTCTTGCTATAGAAACCTCAAACACCACCAGGCCTCCGCACATATCTGTTTGAACACAGATATAAAGAGTGAGAGGTGTAACTAGAAATAGTGAGGCTTTTGTATTGCCAGGTTGCTCATAAGTAGGGGTGGGTGAAAGAAAAAACATACATCAAAGTATTAGCTATTTGGCAGACAATATTGTATTGATAATGCGTTGATCTTTTATGACATGAATATGAACAGAAATATGTAAATGCAACCTAATCTTTGTAGTTCAAAATACCTGTAACAGCTCAGTAGCATCTGAACTTTACTTTGACTGAAAACTTTTTGTTATCCCACTAACTGGCATTGACAACTTTTTCCTTTGTGATGCAATTTGCAGTTGAAAGAAGTCAATAAACAATATGACACACATCACAACATATGCATCACAATATTGTCATAACAAAATAATTATTGGCAACACTGTACATGAACGCCAGGTATCAATCTTTAGTTGTATACCTTATTACGGTAATATTGCAATACAAATGAAACTTTCCGTACTAAACGGTTGCTTTGTCAGTATACTAGATGTTGCTGAGTTTATTTCTGCGGGACTCAGCAGAGGCCAGAGGTTGATGAAATAGTAAATGAAAGCATCATTACGTCATTTCAACTGTAAATCATGTCCAGTTCACACCCGCTGGTCTTTTCATTTTCAAGTTGCACTGTTCAAAATAACTACAATAGTTCAGTTAATCATCTGAACTTAACATTGTCTAAAAACGTTTTCTCATTAGATAACACAGCCTTGTAATCCGTTATTATTGTAAGATTGCACATACAAATGAAACTTTGTGGTGCCATAATAAAAAGCACAACCACTTTGAAATGCACTAGGCATAGTGAGCAGTTAAACAAAGGCAATAAACCACAATGTATGTTTTTTTACATACTCAACATAGCAATGGTAATAATATTAAACCATGTTCTGTCATTATACCTTTGCCATAATATCGTATCATCAGGCCTCTAATGATTCCATTATGCATGTAAAAAGAGAACGAGGCACACCACCTGTGGTGCACAGGGAAAAGGGGGTTGAGGTGGGTTGATGCAGCATAATGTCGCAAAATGTTGCGAGGTAATATTGTATTCATAAAGCTATGAATCTTGTATGTTATAAATGATTACACATCTAGTATTTAAGAAGTCCCCACAATGTGCATTCAGCTGAGTTGGTCTGTACACGATATCGTGGAAGTTTAGTTTTGTGAACTGTGAACAAAAAACGTGATGCTTCTAAAAGAAAGCAGCCAGAGTTTACCTTTAAGGATACAATTTGCAGTTACAAAAAGGGAATACATCACAATATACGTCATCCCACTTCTCAGTATATCGTATCAAGGCTAAAGTATTGTTATCCTTTTGACTCTGAAAATTGACTTAAGTGTTGGGATAGTATCGTACTGTGATGTCACTAGATATATCAAACCATGACAAAAGTTGTGTGAAAATATGGTATCTTAGTAATACTTAGGTGTTGTGGTAATCAGTGTTGGGCTTGTTACTCAAAAAATGTAATGTGTTACTCATTACTCTTTTTAAAAGTAATATCATTACTTTACTTATTACTCCCTGTCAACGGTAATTCGTTACACTACTCCTTATTTTACTTTTCGTTACACCCCACTCTCTTAAGCTCAGCTTCCATCAAAGTGTATTCCTTGTCTATATAGCTTGCAAATGTTTCTTTACCTGGGGTTCTTGTATTGCCTCTGACTGGTATTTTCTCAAGGATCTGTCTGAAAGATGAAGAGTTCACCGTTTATATCGGCAACATTCCTCCACCACATATCCAGCCACAAGTTTCATTAGTTCTTTGTCGCTTGTAGCCTGCTGTCCACGATTAAAATCCAGTTTTGGTTGTTTAGGCACTGTAAGGCTACATCTATCCTCCGCGGCCGCAGAGGGCTTGTTGGTGGGGTTTATTTCCACAAGCTTCATGTTGTTGTACTGTCGTTGCAAGTGGTTTGAGGTTGTGTTTTTGCAGTAGAAAGAGTCATGGTCCACGGCCACAATTGATATCTGACAACGATGTTCTTGTCATCTTTCCTCTCGACAAAACCAAAGTTATGGGAATATTTCCAGCCGCTGAATGTAAACGTGTGGGCTTACATCTTCTAAGCTAGCTAGCGTCCTGCTTGCTGACGTGCGCGAACATGACGATTACGAAAATGAATCCGAGCAGGGATGTTGCATTTTAAATCAGAAGTGGGGTAACTTAACAACAAAAGTAAGGTTGTAACACAAGTCATTTTTTGCAGGGGACTGTAATATTATTACTGGAATTGTATTAGTAATTTGTTACACTACTCGTTACTAGGAAAAGTATTTTTATTACTGTATGTGCTACTAGTAACACGTCACTGCCCAACACTGATGGTAATATTGTATTGCATGGTATATCATTTATGTGGTGTGGTGTGGTTTGGAATTGAATTGAATGTTGCCAGACTATTGTGATAGTACTGTCCCGTTTGGCCTCTGTATCCCAACACGAGGGGGGAAAAAGCCATCAAGGCAGTCTGGCCTTGACCTTTGTTGCCGAACAATACTGCTCTCTCTGAACAGCTTGCTTCAAAAGTCTCACACAGTTTGAGATAGTTCTGGGCATCGGTGACTCTTTTTTTTTTCAACATCTGGCTGCGGGAGCAGGTAGACACCTGATTAGTAGTTCACTCTCCTCCTCCAATTCCGCCTGCATTTATTCACCTCTATCCCCTCGGCCTGAGGATTTGGCTGCTGCCTGGTGTTCACACAGAGAAGAATAGTAAGCAGCCTGAGAAGCGGCATCTGTTCCTCACCTATTGGCTCTCCCTCAGCTTCAGGCCCACATCCTTAAGCATGTCTCAGACACCTGACTGAACAGATGGCGCTGCCATGCTTGCCCCCTTTGACACCATGCAACCTACATACCATCCTACAAACAGCCAGTATGCAAACACCTGCCCATGTTAGGGTTTTACATGCAGGCATGAGTAAGAATGTCTATGTCAGGCTCACGTCTATCTAAGCTATAAGGGCTCCAGCAGGGGAACATTTTAACAAGTCAGGGTTTTTTTAAATAAGAAAATCAGTCCGGTTTTATGTGAGAAACTGAGACAGAGTTGAGCTGAATTGCAATATGCGTGGTGTGATTGGCAGCTGGGGTTGAAGCTATTTATTATTCAGTATGGCTGGTTGAGTGAGGAAGCAGTGAGAGAGAGTGAAAGAAGGCGAGCAGAAGAGTAGTAGGTGGAGACACGGTGCATTTTGTAGTTCACTTGCAGGCTGGAAATGGGATTTTTCACCACTTTATGACCATTTATTACTTTGGATTTCAAGGGTACAAGTGTGGTTCATGTATATTGTACAAGTATAATCTATCCTGTTAGCTCTAACGCAATAAGGCACGATGGCTGAGTCTGAAATACCACTTTTATTAAGCTTCAATGTTCCAGTGTTTAATGTGTATTGGTCATTCTGAGGCTGCTGTGTTCTGTTTTATTTTGTTTATTATCCTATTGAATTATCTTGGGAGATACACCTTCTTGTTTTTTTCCTCCAGTCACATTTACTCTTTTCATCAGCTTTAGTTTATTGTGTGCCCTTTATTTTTAATGGAACATAACTTTGAAGGGACACTTACAGTTAACAGCACCGAAACATAAACCATCATCGTGTAATTGGATCAAACCTCTCTTACACAAGCTCATTTATCCATGACTGCAGGTCTGCTTTCATTATGTATTCACAATGAGATAATGTACACAGAATTATTTACCAACCCTTCCGTGATAAGGTTAGAGATTCAGCTTTGAATTGATTTATCAATGACTTAGTTCAAAGAAAATAACCCTTGAGTATTTTGAATATGGATGTATGATTTTGATGATTTTCGGATTGGTTTGACTAAAGATGCAATTTACAGACATTGCTTTAGGCTTTAAGTCATTGCAGAATGCAACCGAAAGATGGTGTTTTTTTACAGTGCAAATGTCTTTTTAATTACTACAGATAAATAGTCAAAATGAATTATTGCTTTTTCCAGTGAATCAATTGTCTTCAATCTGTGCATCTGCGGTAATTCTCCTGCAGTGTGTTACTGAGGACTCTATATGACAGACTTGACCTATACTTCTTGTTGTTTTGCTCACCTCTATTGAGGAAAATTAAAAGGATCTATACATTAATCTTGGAAAAAAGTGTATTTTTTTCATTAGAACTGCTGTGCTGCACGGAGAGCAGACCAGACTAGACTGGACTCTAGGCAGCAGCGGTTCACAGCGGTGAGCTGAGCCCTCTGTCGATACTTCACAGCAATGTGTTGGAGCCATTGGCCCTGTGAGCTCTCACCTCAAAGGTCATAGACAAGTGGGAGAGATAAGAGAGACACATGGGGGTTGGGGGGTTAGAGGGGGTGGAATATAGATGTGCAGTGAGTGCAAACTTCACTCACTTCTATCTTTCACTTTACCAGGGAAATGCATTATGGTGCTGACAGAAATAACTGTGGACACAGAGTCACTCTCTGCTATTCTGGGGACCTCATGTATCATGCAGTGCTGCAGTTTAGCCCATAGGCTGCAGCATTAGCCTGTAAGTCTGCCGATGACATGAGCACACATGAATTATGAGTCGTCTGAGAGATCTAATTCTAAACAATTATTTAACCATCATTTACAATGCCTTCCATCCTCATTCCTCGTGTTTTTCTACATGTGATGTCACAACCTGGGATTCCAATAGACTTTTTGGGGCTTTTTTTTTAGCCACTTGATGAACAAGAGAAAAAAAATGGTTCCCAGGTTAACATGAAGGTGATGGTTTCACCTGATCTCAGTTATGAGTTCCTCTGCAAATCACTCAAAGCTCTTCATATTTGCATGTGTAATTATATATTTAAATACAGGGTCATATCCCCTTGCCCTTCAAAAAATATGACAAGGTATGGAAAGTTCAAAGGGGATGGATATGAATGCAATACACTGTAAAAGCTAGAGAACTGGAAAGCTAGATGGATTGAATTATTGTGCTCCATGCAGCAGCGTCGTGCAGGATTAATAAAACAGTAAATGAAAAGATAATCTTGAAGAAAGAAATGTATACACAAAAATATTAAAATATGACATTATTGATAGTTCTGTACAATTCCCATTGAATACAGACTAAAATGTACTCGAATATATGCAAAAAAAAAAGAAAGAAAAAGAGTTCAAATACTGTATGTGCAATGTCTAATACTCACTAATAAGAGAATACACTAGCGATACAGAAACAAATCTTCACTCTATAAAACAGTTACTTGAATAGTCCTACTGTACATGTGCACATATGTTTAGTGCATGAACATTACAATATAAGGTTTATGCAAGTTAATGAGTTGTCCCACAAATACTGAAATACATTTTTAGATTTTATTAAACACATGTTTTGCATAGTTGATGCTTCCTTCTCCTATTCTATAGCAATTCACTTTTGATGTCAGCAACGCCACAATCAGCTACACGATGGCGCCAGAGTCTAAAGTATTAACAGCTCGTGCTCAGCTGTGAGCTCGAGACATCTGAAACCCCATCAATAAAACATGTTCTGAGTCCTGACTGTCTTTGAATTGATACATGCTGCAGGAATGTGTGTTTATTCTCACATGTGAGTTGTGTAGCCATGCATTGTGGTGGTGTTTGTGGTTGAAATGAGGGTTAGTTTAAACCGGATAGATCCGAAGAAGTACAAGCGAACCTTCTAAGGCCAGCAAAACAAGAAATGTCACTGTGCGCTCTAAATAATCCCTTAGAGTCAGCATCAGACGACCCGGGTCAGCCACACTGCTCATTGTCACTGTCTCTGGGGACAAAGAACCAGCGTTGGGCAGCTATGTGAGCGACTCAAGCGCAATCCCAGATAACACCACGAACATACTCCAACCTGGCTGACATCATTGCGTCTGGCGATATAGATAGATCCGTAGTACCTCCTCCTTCCTCATCTCATCCACTTGGAGCAGCAGCCTGTGTGTGGAGTCAGTGGCACTTAATCACAGAGCGCGCAGAGGCAGGAGGCGGACCGACGGGCGTGAACGAAATAGTAACTGTGAAGCAGAGAGGCAGCAGTGTGCAGGACAACGCAGAAAGGGGGAGCTTATCCAAAGGACGTTTCCAGTAGAATCGCTCTCTCTTTTACCCACTGTTTGCCAAACTGGAGCAAGTGTTGCATTTTTACCTCCCTCTCGACCCTGTTGTTCACGGTCGTCTCTCCCCACGTCGCGTCCACCGCCACTGCTTCCTTGGAGATGTCCAAAAAACGACCAGCCGAGCCGGAGTCCCGGGTGAAACAGCAAGCTGCTCTGGGCTGCACCATGCCTCTCCTCCCTCGTTTCTCACCGGAGTCGGTAGAATGAAGACGACTTGAAAAAGAAAAGAAGAAAAGTCAGAGCTGTCCCAAGCAAAGCAAAGATGTCGGTGCCTTTGCTAAAGATCGGCGTTGTGCTCAGCACCATGGCGATGATAACCAACTGGATGTCGCAGACCCTCCCCTCTCTGGTGGGGCTCAATACTACCAAGCTGACGGCGGCGCAGGGAGGGTACCCAGACCGGAGCACAGGAGTAAGTGCGCGCGTAATTCCTGCACCTGGTTGTTTTTTTTTCTGAATGAATTTTGTGGTTGAATAACTACAAAAATAGGTATCACGTGTGCGCTTTTGGTGCGTAATTAAGAGGTGAAATTGGGTGCGAAAGGAAAAAAGATTTGGAGAGGGGTTTTTGACATTCTCCTCATCCATTGATGTCGCTCCAGCCGCTTCTTCTTGCTCTTTCTGTGATATGAGCCACCTGCGCTAAGTGGAAAGTTATCAGCAGGGTTTTATTTCCTTTCATTTGATATAAAAGAGTGATATATGTTGGAAAATTAGGTTTGACATCTCAAATTTCAAGGCAATCTAGGGTTTTCTTTGCATTTGAAACAGCAGGAGTCCTGATTCTTCCTCGCATGGGTCTGTGTGAATGAGAGAGGCGCTCAAAGCGAAGATACTGTTGTAGAGTCGAGATGAAGCGTTTCTTTGTTTCTCTGTCTGGCTGCTGGCACATCCTGAGCTGCTCCAGTGCCAGGATGACATGAGCGATCTGTCAAGTGGATGTTTGCACTAGAATGGAGAAAAAAGATAAAGAAAAATATGTCATAAAGTGGATTGAGAGAGGTGTATTTCACTCCCTATTTGCCGTGTTAATAGCTGGAAATTGAGAAAATAACTCGATGTTTATTGTGCATATTTATCAGTTTCCTGTGTGAAAGCCCTGACTGATTAGCAGAGAGGAAATCTGAGACAGCAGCCAGGTGCTTGATAGTGATTTTCTTTGTCCTGTCAGCACATCCTGTTGTAGAAAGCAGTGCAGCTGACTGACAGCTGCTGCAATTGCCCTTTTTCCCCTGCATTTTGTGAAGTCACTCCTTCTCACTTACGGAATAAATCAGCATTTATATTTATCGCTGATGCAGTCATGTATATCTTTCTCTTTGCAAGTCTGTCAGCAGGTTGGTAACTGGAGTTGTCTCCTTCATGGAAAAGAAAAAACAAATCCTCTTTTCTGACGTCATACTCTACTCTCTGAGCTTTCACACACCCAGCTCATTGAATAATGGGGCAAGCTGTAGCTTCAGTCCCCATTGGTTGTATTTTTCCTTGTGTGGCTTTAAAACAAAATGGTGTGAAACAGGTGTAGCCTGATAAATGAAATATAGCCTTAGAGAGATTGGGTCGATGCACTTTCTGTGAAAATAGCTGCAAAGCTTTTAGATTTTTTTTGTAATTTTTGTGGTTTCCTCAACATTTGTTGCTCATGTTTTGTGCCCCTGGGCCCTTTTTTGTCCTCCTATTTATCCTTTCTCTGTCCTCAGGTGTTGCCAGCAAACCCTGAGGAGTCATGGCAGGTGTACAGTTCGGCCCAAGATAGCGAGGGAAGGTGTGTCTGCACGGTGGTGGCGCCCCAGCAGTCCATGTGTTCACGGGATGCCCGCACCAAACAACTGAGGCAGCTGTTAGAGAAGGTAAGTACAGCTTAACATCAACTCACCCTGCCAATCAAAGTCACACAATACACACAGTTATTTCACACAGAGAAAAAAACGTGCACACTGCACACATATACAGGCTTACGAGTGTTTTTGGTCTCTCAAATCCCTTTCTGCCCGTCGGACAAGAATAGGAATCATGCTCTAATGAGCTCCCTGGAAACCCAACAGGCATCATGGGAGGCAGCTATACGCTCACATTGCCGGAGTTTCTATTATTCCGCACACATCCAAAGCAGCACATGTAATGATGCAACACAGCTCAATACCAATCGACTTAAAAAGGGAAAACTAAGCGTATTAATGGCAAAAACTATTTGTTTCCAAAGAGGGAGATAATCACCAGACACTGTAAATGTCACTGCCGATTCATTCAAAGATAATAAACAAAAGCAAGAAGTGCTGCGACTTGGGAGTTTCTGGACTGTAACAGTTTTGGAGAAACCAAATGTCTTAACAGTATGCATTCTACACCTCCACCATGTGTGTGAGGCCCCTGACTAGTTGGCCTCATGTCAGAGTTTGTGAATCATTGCGAGGAGAAAGTGGAGCCAAAACAATATATTGAAAATCTGTTGCATTCTCTCATTCACAGTGCTCTAATTAGAGCATTAGAAGTACATATTGATTCCACAACTGTGTCCAATTTGTCCATATGGTGCCTCAGGTCCAGAACATGACCCAGTCCATCCAGGTCCTGGACCAGCGAACCCAGAGGGACCTGCAGTACGTGGAGAAGATGGAGGTGCAACTCCGTGGTCTGGAGACAAAGTTCAGGCAGGTGGAGGAGAACCATAAGCAGAACATCGCCAAGCAATACAAGGTACGGAGACAGACAACCTGCCATTAATTCCAACCGCCCATTGTATCATAGCTGCTATGTAGCCCATCAGACATGGCCTTTTGTTGTGATCCCATAGTGGCAATGTTCAAAATGGCCTAACTCATGACCATCAAATTACATCATCAAATTACTTGTTCCATCCAAAAAGACATTCAAATTCAGGGACTGCAGAAAACAGTTGCAAAGCTGTAAATAAATAATTTTCTGGAAAATGACTTAACTTAACCAGTTATCAACATTTTTGATGATTCAAATAATGTCAATTAACTGACCAGTTTATAGACTGCTTGATTTTGCTCCCAAGTTAAGGAATCATGGTTAGGGCTAACCGCTAGCATAAGCATGCATAATGTTACCTAAACTCAAGCATGTACACAAGAGCTTTCAATATGAAAGGATAAGTATTCAGGATAGGGACTCTTCAAAATACTTGACAATTATTTCCCTGTCAACAAAATGACTTATTAGTCAAGTACTTGTTTCAGACCCTCCATTTAAGATTTTAGAGTGAGGTGTAGCATAGTAGGCTACATGCTAAATGTTGTATTTTAAAGCAGCTATAAAACAAATGTAATGAATAAAAGAAAGTAAAGCAAGTTTGGATATGACAAGATATTTGATGCCACCTAGTAGCACTTCACTGAATTCTCTTTTTTGCATGGACTGTATACAAGAAGTATGCATAGCCTCATGCTTTTTAAAGTAAAGCAATGCATTCTATCCAATGGTCAGCAGGTAGTGACCCCACTGGTTGAAACAAGAAGCCTTGCTTGTATGAAACCAGATAAGAAAACCTACCTTAGTTGATTTATTATGTTAGAAAGTATTTTTGTAATGAGTTTACAGTCTCAATCGCTACTTCAAAGTCTTCTTTCAAAGGAGAAAAAAACAGTTTCTCTTTTTCAGGGCTTGGCTACTTTTAACTGAGAAGTTGCTACCGCAGCAACATCAATGGATACCTAATTATGCATATCCACCCTGTTGTCCAATTATAACCACTAGTTATTCAAAACAAAAAGGAAACAAAGATGACGATGGCCAAAATACCAAAATTGAGGTTTCAAATGGTAGACCACCAACCAATGGTTGACATGATGGTGGTCATGATCTTCTTATATACAGTAAATAATACCCTCCCCTATTTGGAGTTACCGAACAGAAACTTGAGCATTGCTTTAGTTTACCTGTATTTTGACCTTTTACATTAAAGCAGCCTCCTGTTTGTATCGTGCATTGTACTGTGTAATCATGTCACCCTTGCATGCTCAACAACCCCCCATGCATCCAACTCCACATTCAGCTCATGCTCGCAATTGTCTGTAACCTGTCTTAAGTGCAAATACTAAGTGTGTGTGCAGTTGTTTGTTTGTGTGTCTGTTAGCTAGGTTAGCAAGCTCCAGCCCCTGTCAACAGTTTGTCATTTTCTTGCTTGCAGGGCTAACTTTAAGACATGTAAAGAGAGCCACAGGGAAGAAGAGGCAGGTCAATTCCAGATTCCCCTGAACTGGGCCACAGTACTGAGAGCATTTGGGCGTCAAACAGTTAATTTTACCTTTTTAGCACCATTAAGACTAAGAAACCCCACCCCTCTCCCAAACCAACCCACCACTGATCTCTTCCTGCATGTTACTGCTGTCAAAGTTTTCCATCTAAAAGCTTTTTTATTAAACGTAAATACATTTATTATTATTTTTCTTATTATTCTTATTCTTATTCTTATTATTATTAATGGCTGTTATTCATTTTATTTTCCTTTGGCTTTTGTCTATGCATATTTGGTTACTCAACAAATCTCTACGTAAAACTATAGACGTACAATTCGAGACACTTTGTTGTGTGTGACATGTAAAAGCATGTAACCCTTACTACAATGTTGCATTTTAAACGATGATGACCAATAAAGAGCTTTCCCAATTGTTGTCGGTGTGCCGAGGGCTTGCTTTTTAACGGCTGCTCGCTGCCGGGACGGAGCCACCCGCTCTGCTCGTCCAGCGGGTGGAGAATATTCTCCGGGTTTGTCTGCTCAGACACAAACACCTGCACCACAGCTGTTTACACACAAACACTGAACATTGACACACACAGGGGGTCTTCATGTCAGTGGAGAGGCAGGATAGAATCAGAGTAGTCAGGTTCAGACAGGTGTTTTATTTTATTTTCAGCTTTTTCTTTTATGGACAGTCTCCTTTTGTCGCGCATGACACTCAACCGAGCTCATTCTAATCCTTTCAGGCCATAAAAACGAAAATGGACGAGATTAGACCGTTGATACCAGTGTTGGAGGAGTACAAAGCCGATGCCAAATTGGTATTGCAGTTTAAGGAGGAGGTCCAGGAGCTGACGTCAGTTCTAAGCGAACTTCAGGAGGAGATGGGGGCCTATGACTACGAGGAGCTCCACAACAGAGTGTCAAATCTTGAGGAGAGACTCCGAGCATGCATGCAAAAATTAGGTAGGCACAGAAAGTTGTTGGCACACACTTTGCTGCAAACACGGGCATGCAACATTTCCATTCTGACTGAGGAGAGAGAGATGCTCAGGCACATTTACATGATTCAGAACATCACAGGGTCATTATGTGTACACACTGATCATTTACACTTTCTTGTTTCTGTCTTTGTATTGGTACGTGTTCACCCTCAAACAAACTTGTTTTTGCTTTAGCTATTTTAACTCACACTATTAACAAAAAAAACAAGTTCAGTAAAGGGTTAGTTATATACTTATAGAACTGGATTTCCATTCTGTGACTTCTAGTTCAGATGATTTGTACTTATTTCTGAAAAAAACAAAAACAGGGCACTGGTGCCAAACCATTGGTGATTGTTGAATGGTGAAAAAGTGTAATCCATCAATTCATCCATTCAAGTGATTTATTGATTGAAAAGCCAAATGCTTATTTGGTTGCACTTAGTCAAATTTGAGTTTGGAATTTATTTACAATATTTTTTACAGACAAAGTAAATGGCTCAAATCTGGAAATTGGAGATTCAAAATTCTTTCTGAAATTTTGTAGAACCATTCATGATTGAAATATTCATCCATAATGCATATTCATCAGTGACAGTCCTAAACTGAACTTTTTGAGGCGTCATATTGGCATTTATAACCTGTGATCCATTTTTAAGTACTTATGGGTAAAAATGGCTCAAAGGTACAAAAATCCCTTTTGATGGCAAATGTTGCACTTCAAAGTACGTCCACTAAAGAGCTCTTTTCTGACACTGATGGGCTGAGATTTGTAATTCATAGCATCTGACTATACTAATGAAACAAACCCCATAAAGATCGACCTTCTTGTAATGGTAAGATCCTTTTTTTACGAACCATCGAGTCAGAAGTAGACAAAAATCTTTTTTTGTCTAGTGGATTTGAGCAGAGCACTTTAAAGACTGTTTCTAGTTAGAGAACAAACATCTTTCGTCTTAGAAAAGTGTGTCTCTGAAGGGATCCTTTACCTAATGTTGTTTGACACTTGGAGCCTGTCAGTAGCAAAAAAAAAAGGCACTTTTTGTGGAGCTACTTTGGTCTAACACATTTGTCCCAAAGGATGTAAATGCAGCAATCGCATTTTATTTGCAGCCGCCAGCTGAAGGGATCTAATGGAGCAATTCAAAAGTTGTTGTTACAACTAGTCAGTCAGACCTCAAAATATGCAAAAGTAGAAGGGTTAAAAATAGTGTAATTATCCTTTAACTCTACATTTAAAGTGTAAGAACAAATGCAGAGGCCTGTACCACAAACGAACCTCCTCTTATGAGGGGATGTTCATAATAAGGCATGGGTTGTTTAGCATGGTACAGACGTGCAGACACAAATTGACAGCACACAGAGGGAGAGAGAATTAACAACCTTCTCATCCTGCTACTTCCCATCTGAGTCTTATCTTTGCTTTTAGCCCCTGTCTCTGTCTCTTCACACCTCTGTCACAGTCCACAGTGCTAATAGATGCACACCCACACCAGACTGACTAAGATGTATTACGAGAGCACAAACACTTCCTTCCAGCACATCACGGGTATATTGTGTTCCTGTTTTGAATTATTCACAGTCCAAGATGACAGAAAGAAGTTGTGAAAAGCTTTTTGGTTACAAAGCTTCATGTTCTTTTTGTAAAGCCGGTCAAAGCACTGTGATAGTGAGAAAAAAATGACATAGCCTTCGCTTTCGAGAGCTAGCAATGCTAACACGTTTATTTTATAGCTGCTCTCAAGGAGTGCTTTTACATGGACTTGAGTATCCCGGTTTTGAGCCTTATCCCAGTTTTGATCATATTCGGGATATGGCATTTACATATAATACTACACAAACCATTTTGATTTAGAAATCTGAGAAAAATTAGACCACTGTGGCTTATATTGCAGGCTTAGCGCTATTAAATGCAAACATCACGTTGCAGATATGATGTATCCACTCATTTACAGCAACGGAAGAAGAGAGTGACAGCAAATATTAAACATGTCCTCACCTCTGATTGGTTGGGAGCCTGTCACTGCCACTGCATAGGACAAGGGAGCAATGGGTGATGATTTGCAGTCGTGACTGGTGAGACAGGACCGTTGTAATATTTATCAAGTAGGCTACTGTCCAACGTGACCTGACTTGCTCTATCGCACATGATGGGAAACTGGCATCCTGCAGCCTTTTCACCACAGACTTACAGTAAAAGGTCAGCATATCGATACTTTGTCTCACTTAACCTCCAATTGTATTTCTTTTTATAATAGCGAAACACAAAACTCAGTTTCTTCGTTGCTCCACAATAAGACGCTCTCATTGCTGCCGTATGTCACCTGGCTGAGTCCGCGCCTGCGCAGGTAGCCAGCTGCTGTCAGTAACCTAGGTAAGGTGTATACATGCCACAGTGTCCAATTTTCTTACGGAGTTCTCCAGGTATCAAAATCAGGTTTCTGAAATCGGCACAACAAAAAAACAGGATAAGGACTTATCCTGGTTTCTGAAATCGGCACAACAAAAAAACAGGATACTTGAAAAACCCGATCAAAACCAGGATACTCGCCTGCTGGACTGGAGCAAGAGTCGTGTCAGGTTGTATTTTTTTAAGTTTCAGTTCAATGCTAATAACGTGAGAGGGGACTGCAGGAGTGACTTCAGCGTGTGTGTGTGTGTGAGATCAGACAAGATAAAGGCGAGGTCACTCAGCGTGGGACTGGCTGAGGCAGAACAGAGGGTGGCTACTCCTTTCATCTTCACTCGACTGCAGAGGCACTCATGCATCGTGCACACAAACACACTCCTGTACACGCCCCTTATTGAGATTAAACTTGCGAAGGTCACTCGGGAAAAATTTGCATCGGCAGATCAACAACAGGGGGAAACAAGAGGAAAAACAGAGAGGGCAGCAGAAACTTGAGCATTGGGTAATAGAAAGAGCGACAGGATGAATTGATAGAAGGTGTTGAGGGGAGAATGAGAAGGAGTGATAAAGTAAAGGCGAGCAGGGAAAGTGAAAGAGAGTAACTGGAGTCCCTGCAGAGCTGTCCTTCAAGCTGTTTTGTGCCAGAGAGACTAACAGCCCCGGCGGCTGCTGTGACACAATGGCCATCGATCAAGAGGACATGCCAGCTTGCTGGGCAATAATCAAATAAATAAATCACCCCGCGTCATGCCCCAGCAATATGGAGGCACAGAGAGCTTCAGGCAAATCCAGACCCTTTATGCCAAAGTACTGATGAATGGAGCAGGAAAAGTCATACCAGCACATTAAAACCTCTGTTACCTGGCCTGCAACCGCTGTTTTTCACTTTTTATTTCCCCCATAGAGAATCCTATTACAAGGTGTAATGTAATAACATAGCACTAAACTTTTTCCCTTTACAAACATCCTAAACATATATTATCTTTTTCTTAAAATCGACATTTGTCACAGTTTTACCTAAGAATAATTTGTTTATTTAAATGTTGTTGTCTTTACATTCATTTTTCTGCTAATTTCCAGAAACAGGGAGATGTAAAGATGCAAAAAAAAGAACATTAAAAAAGCCGTCAGGCAATAAGATACAAATTATTTTAAAATAAATTACCATATTTCTCAACAACATTCAATATAATTGACTATATATTAGCAAATACAGCTTACTGAGGCAGACGTGTGTGGGTGTGATGAGTATTAAAGTCTACGGCTGTGATCCAACATCGATTCAAAGAAAGTCCAAATACATGTTTGCAGAATGCCCAGTGATACCATATTATACTACCTACTGTCTGCAAAACAAGATCTGTCACATTGATTGAGCTGCAGAGAGAGAGAGAGCATGGACAGATGTGCTGCAGGCTGCGACAGATGTATAAGCAACAGGATTATAGGTCACGGCTCAATGTAATGACAGTGTAGTCAACCTGATTGTATACCAACTGTATGCAGTGTGTGTCACACTGTATGTAGGGGCAGCTGCAAGAAGGACTGTGGGGAAAAGGGAAAGTTTAATAAGGCAAAAAGGGAATAATGTTAAACATGAATATGTGTCATCACCTTTTCTAACTGAGCCCCGCCCACTTCAAACCAGAGATTTTCCGAAATGTGATAAAAAACAATGCTCTGACAAGGATTAGTGTGTTCATGCAGAAGCCCATCACTCACAGTCAGAAGCTCTAAAGCCAAGTCCGTTTTTCAGGTTTAAAACAAAACGGGCGTTAGACAAACTTATGTGGAACACAACTTGAAGGCACCACAATTTGTAAAATGTGAACATCGATAACAGTTTACAGATTCACTTCCTGATTCATCTTTGGCATCTCTCTTGTGTGCACTCATTTTTTAATGGGTGCTTTGAGTCATTACTATTGACCAAAGATGACACTGAATCCATTGCCAGATTTTTAATCTGATAATTAAGTTAACATTTGAAGTTGTCAACCGGGGCTTTGGGAAAGTGCAACAGGATCAATACTTAAAAAAAAAGAATGTGCAGATTTTATTTCTTTCGGATGTCATAGAAAATAAATCAACTCAAATGGGACGTAAAGTGAAAATATTTAAGGTCACAGATCTACTTTAAAAATGTTTGTGTGCTTTGTGTTTTACCTCAGAATTAAGCGGTATAGATTATTTGATTTACAAGCCTCCTGATCGTCCGACCACTCATTATTATGGTCTAAAGTCTTACCCTGCCACCCTTTGAGCTCACCAATACATTATTATTGCAACATTCCCCCATTTGGTGAGTACTATTTTATCAGAACCAGTAAATAAAGTCAGAACTTCAAAAAAAATCTGAGCCTTTTAGGCATAAACCTAAATTATCCTCTAAATACAACCATTCCTACTCCTCAGGAATGGAGTTTTTATTCTGTATCTTAATCCTTACATTTCAGCATCAGTTCCCATTAGATTTTCCATTCTCTCTGCCCTCCACGTCAGCCTCGGCAAATTCAGGCCAAAAGGGGATTAGACCCTGTCTGAATCTCCAGGACGCAGATCCATCAGCTGGCTCCCCGGCAGCTGTGAAAAGTAGTGCCATCTAAAGATAGAGGCACGATTAGAGAGACAAATAAATAAATCAATGTCCAGTGTATTACGGCAAGTCTCTAATCCCACTGTGGGTTACGTAACAAACTCAACCCCCTCTGGAGTAGGAAGATGGTGCTCATGTGACCAAATGTTTGTCTCAGCTGCCGTCGAGGTGTGAGGCCCACACAAACTCACAGGCACGCCATATGTTGCACATGGAGACCGAGCAAACACCCGAACTCACGATTCCTATTGCGTCAGTGAAAGAAATGTGAGTGCATGAGAAAACTGAAGTCACGAAGGGAAAGAAAATGAAATGACTGCAAAGAAGAATGACATTTCACAACAACAAAAAAAAAAGAACAAGAAACATGATAGATGCTGCAAAGAAAGAGTGATGATGTGTGTTACGGTCAGAGGTTAATGGATGCATCGCCTGGCAGAGAAAGACGCTAATGAAAACCAGAAATGAGCCATCGCCACAGTAGCACTTTTTAAATTATCATAATGGAAGGACTCATTACATTCATGGGATGGAATGAAATCATCAGAATCATGTAATTTACCTCCATCCTGCAGAAATAACCTCACAAAATGTATCCATGTGCTGCAGCGGTGTTGTTATTTGGCCAAAATCATGTCTCTATTTTGCGTCTGTGCTCATTAGAAAGGGAACATTAGCCCGGATGGCTCTTAGTCACGAGCGCCGCACAGCCCAGCGTTAGGTTTGTCAAATCCACATTAACACCTCAATCAACACTTATTAACACTACAGCATCTTACAAGCAGAACGCAGGAGCTGAACACACAGAGGCGCTCCCTTTTCCTATTCCCCGTTCCTCTCACTTTCTCACACATCCTAACAGAGAGGGGGAAACAGGCATTAGCATGTGTGAACTGAATAATAAGCACCTCTCTGCACAGTGCATCACACAAAGAGAAAAGGCAGAGGCAGGATGGACAGCAAGTCCCTCAGCCTTCAGGCAAACTCATTTGGATTTGAAGTAAATGAAAGTGAATCTCCGGTAATAGATTTTGAATTATTCTAAATACCTTGAATAGGTGTCGCTGTAGATGTTCCAATTTCGCTTCTCTCCTTGCAGCATGCGGCAAACTGACGGGCATCAGCGAACCCATCACCATCAAGACGTCAGGATCCAGGTTCGGCTCCTGGATGACCGACCCCCTGGCACCTGAAGGGGACACAAGGGTACGTACAGTCAAACAGATTGAATGGGAATCATCAGTAACATATGCTGACAAGACATTCCTACTCTCCTCTTCACATGATAAGAAAGTTCAAGTCAGAATTTTACCATTCAAGACTGTTTTTGATTCAGGCAATGTTCTTATACAGCTGCATGTGCACAGACAGAATCTAAGATTGGATATCGGGTCTCTTTTTGCTGAATGAATAAGGGTGTTGTAGATAAAAAGATAAGAAAGGTATGAAAAGATTGTCCCTTCCAGAGAGGGGCGTGGTCGAACACAGCTCATTTACATTTAAAGCTACAGACACACAGACACAAGGCCAAAATAGAGAGGTTTAAAGGCATGCAACAGACATGTTTTAGGGGAGCTCTGAGACTGGTTGCAAATGAGAATAATATGTGACCTCTACTGTTTTTATATATACCAAGATCAAATGACAATGTGTTATTGGAAAGTTGTAAGCCTTCAGACTCACTTCCACTCAGCTTTATGGAGCATGTTGCTGTCTTTCAGCCCAGTGTTTTGGTTGTAAAGCCCAAACTTTAGCCATTGCACGAGAAATCAGAAAACGTGAGCAACTAGTTAGCGAACACAATGGAACATTGCGCTGCTAAATTACAGAATATTTCCTCCAGGAAAAGCAATCTGAGCCACAAACCTACTACTCCAAGTTTCCAAAAAGATGATTAAAAGAGGGAAACGTATGATGCTCTCAGTCTGCAGGATGTATAAGAATGTCACTACTTGCTCATATCTACATGTGATGTGTTGCTTCAAGTGGCTGAAAATATAAGTTACTGCAGGCTTAAGGTACCCATGTGTCACATGATCCTTTAGCTTTCATTATGCTGTAATAGTCACATTCAATATGGCAATATCTTGTGTGATTTCCAATAACGTTTGGTAAGCGAGAGCAAAAATAAAGCAAGTCAGAAGATCTTTTTAATAATAGGTGTTTCCACAAAGCCATATTCAGACTTTTAACAAACCTTGGTTTTTACCCACCAAATGTAACATTCTAAATCAGCAGCCGGCACAAACAGAATCTGGTGTGTTTTTATCCTCCATGTTGGACTTTGCGATTGAATGCCTAATTGGACCATGCAGGTGCAGAGTCGAAACAAAAACAGTGATGGATTTGTTTCAGTCCATCACTTTCACTGTTGTATTTGCACACTTTAGGCGTAGTTTAACATAGTGATAGACATTTTTGAGAAAAAAACTGTAACATCTAAAAGTGCAATGCATGCTACACATAAAAAAAAGAAACATGTACATATTTTATAGTTTGATGATAAGTTGATTGACAGTAAGGACTTCTGAATCAAAGAGTACTTATTCTACCTTCTACAGTGTGACAGATAGAAAAATGGTTTTAAACTGTTTCCCCAAACAACAAACACAGTTTATGCTTTGGGTTTATTATAATCTGCAGATTAATTCTAAACATAAATAATAATTGCAGCCAAGCAGTATTTGTTCTGCACACATTGAGGGAGAAAGTTAATAGCTGCTTCTCTTCTTTAATCACGAGACAAGAAGTTGAAAATCTGCAACACATTGATCTCCAATGACTTTAAATGAAGAGGAAACCATGATCGTAGGTGACGGTCAGCCTACAAATAGAGAATTGAAGAGTCTGTGTTAATTGCTCAGTGTGCTTTTTATCAGTTGATTACATCTGAGTGGCTTCTGTTAGCTCAATAAACGGGTCTGATGCTTTCATTACTAAAACACATTAAAATGAAAGGCCAGGGATAAATCTATACAGAGAAGCTGCCGAGAGGACATGAAAGGCAGGGAGTTAGAAATAAAGAAAGTTTATTTGATGGCTAAATGATAACACCGTCTGTGCAACGGCTTTATGTGGACTATTAATAACAGGAAGGACTGTCGAGGTCATATGGGAGTAAAAAAGAATAAAGGTAAAAGGTGTACATTTGTGCTTTGCTTCCCTGAGGCTAATTGTTGGGACAACACAGCTGTATAATGTGTATATATTAGATACTACAAGAGTGACGCTGTATTCTGCCAAGGACTATATTTAGCATACTGTTAGGGCTACTTTTTTGTAGAAAGTAATAGTTGTTGAACAGAGCGCATAAAAGATGGAGTGTGTTATCAAAAGGCCAGAAAGGAAGAGTGATTGTAATTGACAAGAGCAGACAGGTCTGCTATATTTCTTTTTATCTTGCAGCTTTCTTACTCAGTTTTTTTTTTTCTCTGGGGCCCCCAGAGACCTGCTTCCTTTATATGAATCATTTTTTAGTCAATCACAGCAGCAAGAGGAAGCAGGTAAAAGAAAGGCTTCAGGTGTCTCAGTACCGGTGAGATGGAGGAAGTGTTTGAGCCGCTGGCAGCTCCGGAATAAGAGCTCTCTGCCCACCACCACAGGGGCCAGCAGGAAGCCAGGTTGAAGCAGCTGAGACGGGCCTTTTTATGTGGAATGGTGGGCATTACTCCCCGTAGGGCCCAGCTCATGCCACCTTGCGGCTGTCATCCTGACTGTTTGTATTGCATTGACTTGTATGTATTCAGAAGCTGCTGAATCTCTGCTTCGTCCACTCCTTGAGGAAGTCGCAGCGTGAACTTAATTGGGATGCTTGTAGACGGTGTGATTTGATTTATTCTGTGTATGATTTGAATGCAATATTCTGGTACTCAAAGCACACAGAGTGTCAGAAGGTGGATGATAAGGGTTTCTACAGAGATGTGGCAATACCATTCTGTCCTTCCCATACCTATTCTTATAACTGAATGTGCTGATCCAACACGTCCCACAGGTGTTTCAGTATTGGAAAAACTGTGATAGTAGCTCTGCTATGTTTGTTTCTGATTCTTCTTTCGCCCTCCCTCCTGTTTAGGTCTGGTACATGGATGGCTACCACAACAACCGCTTTGTTCGGGAGTACAGGTCGATGCAGGACTTCATGACGTCGGACAACTTCACATCCCATCGGCTGCCCCATCCGTGGTCGGGAACAGGTCAGGTGGTCTACAACGGCTCCATCTACTTCAACAAATTCCAGAGCCATGTCATCATCAAGTTCGACTTCCGCACCTCGTCCATCAGCAAGTCTCGGCAGCTCGACTATGCCGGCTTCAACAATGCATATCACTATGCCTGGGGCGGCCACTCTGACATTGACCTGATGGTGGACGAAGGAGGCCTTTGGGCTGTCTACGCAACCAACCAGAATGCCGGAAATATTGTGCTCAGCAAGCTGAACCCCAACACACTGCAGATCACCAAGAGCTGGACCACAAACCACCCCAAAAGGAGTGCAGGAGAGTCTTTTATGATCTGCGGCACGCTCTATGTCACCAATGGCTATTCAGGAGGTACCAAGGTGTACTATGCCTACTCCACCAACTCCTCCACATACGAGTACATTGACATTGCCTTCCAGAATAAGTACTCGCATATTTCCATGCTGGACTACAACCCGCGTGACAGAGCCCTCTATGCTTGGAACAATGGCCACCAGGTGCTCTACAATGTCACGCTGTTTCACGTTATCCGCTCAGAAGAACTGTAACAACGGAAAATGGGATTACATACATTAATACATATTGTCTGTGTAGAGATCTCCCTATATACAAAAAATATATCTGCGAAAGAAAAAGACTTAATCGCAAGACCATTCTATTTAAAATATCAAGAAACTTTTACCGAAAGACTGAATCATCAGAGAATGCAAACTGGATTGAATGTGCATATACATGAGACTGAAAAAATAAAACAAGAATGAAGGGTTTCATTCCAAAATGTGATATATTTGTTATAAGGAAAAACAAAGCTTTATATGTTAATATCACAAGTTCATGCTTGGAAAAAAACCCAGAACCGTTTTGTAAATAAAAGGTCTTAACACAACTTCTATCTTTAATATTTTCCCATAGTGGACTTTATTTTGATAGATGCCATCTTTTTCAAGTTTTTTTATTTTGGAATGAAACTCTTCAGTTGTTTACTGCATAGAAAATGATTGTAAACGTAGATAAAATATATAAGAGTTAAAAGAATAAGAACAGATGCCAAAAAAATAACATCACGCCTTTTCTTTTTATATAACAGAATATCAACCTAAGCTCATCCCTGTGGCTCTGGTGCTTCTGCAGAAATCCTCCCAACTGAACTTTTCTTTTAGTCAAAGGGTTGGGGTGGGGGGGGTCCTGAAACAAAGACTCTTAATAAACTGTTGGACCCTTCTCATTCCCATGAACAGACAGGAAAAATGGGAGGTGAGTCGCGTCAGAAGGCTTGTTAGCCTAATGGGTGACGCCTGTCATATCGTTTTTATCAAGTACAGTAGCAAATCAAAAGTCTGTAGAGAAACAGCATACAATAACAACATCCACTATAAAAGACCTGAAGGCACTGACTGTTGACAGCGCTGTTGTTTGAGATGATTTTCCTGTGTTAGTGACTATGTGTGAAAAAGGCTTTCTTTGCATGAGTGTTTTCTATCACTCCGGTCTGCTCTTCTGAATGTCTTTTGCTGTATGATACTATAAAAAAAAATAAGGGAGGGAGGGGGAACAAGGTAGAATACCTTTGGGATTTGAGCATTTTAAATGATGTTTACTTTTTATCCTGCTTCGTTCTATTTAGTCCTTGTTTATTTTTATTCTTTTGCAATTGTTGATTTTTCAAATGTTCTTGTATCACTGTAACTGTTGGCACAGGTTTCGCCTCTGTGTTTATTTATTTGGACTGTGTAGGAGGAATCTATCTAGCTCACATCTCTCTGAAGAAAAAAAACAAACAGAATGTATCAAGTATTGTATCCCAGGATCCTGGTCCTGGTATCTCCAATTCACATCATGCGCCTGTAGTAGGGAGAGTTTTTCTTTTAAAGGATAATCCTGTCTCATGTCATGATTCTCCCCCACTGCTAGTGAAGGATAATGCTGTTTAAATGTATACCCTTGCCGAGGACAAAAGCTTTTCACTCTTTTTGCGCTTTGCTGGACATGTGTTGTATCTGAGATGAGATAGTTAATGATTCGTGTCAATAAAACAGAGAAATCTGATGCTGCGATTGTTGCCTTAAAAAGCGACAGGCTGTCATGAGACAGCTCACTTAGTGCTATGTGTGTTGGTAAGGAGACCACGTTAACTTTAAAGCTAATGCTCTTATTTCTGTCCTTTTGGTTTAGCCGATCCTTCAGAAGATTACACAGACTTGAGTTGTAGGATAAAGAGTATTTAGCATTTACAGACAATGCAACATTTTATAAAGTCTTTAAGTAAGATTTTCATATTGTTTAAATGTCAAAACCATGTGGCAAATCTGAAGTTGAACTTAACCCCACTGTTTCTGTGTCCCCTGCACTCAAAGGTTTTTTTCAGCTAGCAGTTAGCAATAGAGCATTGTTAGCATCTTTGCTACTAGGACAACAAGAGTTTGAAGAACTCATAACATCTGACATTGTACAGTTTCAGGTATTCAACAAACTTCTTTCCCTATTTGCCTCCCAACCTTTAATCATCACAGTAGAAAAATACTTGTTAGCTTGAATGCTCTAAGGTATGAAAATAATGAGAACAATTTTTCTACAGGAGCTATTGCGGTAGCTTACTTTATGAACTATAACCTTTTTTTTTAAAGCAAGGTTTGTATATTTTGAAGGAAAAAATACTTTCCCTCATAAATGAAAAAAAAAGTAATTAGCAGGAACTGAATAGTAACACTCACAACTTATGCTGCTACAGCCTTACTTGGTCTGTAGGCTAATGACCAGTAACCCCATTGGCTAAAGTTAGCTAATGCAAGCAACCTTTGTTAGCTTGATTGCTAATTTGGCCACAGGGTAATACAACATTTTTAAGGGAAAATGTTAAATATCTGTAATTGTGCTTAAATATTGCGGTATCAATTTTAAATATTTTCCTTTTTATAGGTCTGAAACAAAAAATATTTGTGTAGCAATTGGAAAGTTGAATAAGCTGTTAAATGCATTGCCGATTGGGTCACTTCATCAAGAGTTTAAATGCTTAAGCCTTAGGGTACTTAGTCTGGTATAAGTAAATCACACTGTAGTGGCTCTTAAACTGGTAAAAGACAGATATTTTATTGGTACTTCTTGCCTCAATCACCTTAATAATGACTTTGGCAGCATTAAATAGGCTAACAACACTTTTAGCCTTCGTACTATTGGTTGCTAAATGTTTCTTTTTATCAACACTCATTTATCCATCACCCTATGAGAAGTGTTATAATGGAAAAACCCCTTTCCATCACTTGACGTTTCTTTCATTTCCTTGTTTTGATGTCTTCTCATCTTGGCAAAACGCTTCACTTTTTGTACACTCAACAATTTTCTCTCCCTCTTTGTTCTCCATCAAACGTAAGCCTCCCCAAACCTCCACCACCACCCTCTTGTTTTGTTTTTTTTGCCTCACTTACCCTCCAGCCAGTCTATCTTTCCCGCTCTTTGTTGCTCCCTCACTGCCTCTTAGTCCTCTGATGTTTCAATCGATGAATAAATGATTGCTTCTATTTTCACTCCGAGTGCTTGGCCAACACATGCCGCTTTGCTCCCCAGAAAGAGTTTGAGTTTTTGGGAGACAGACAGAAAGACCGAATGGGGGGGAGGACATAAGAAGAGAAACATTTGCATTGGTAGGTCTCACAGCATATGACACGATGAACTGTCAGTCAGGAAGTGCATATATTAACATCTATAAGTGGGGATTGACTCATCAAGAGACACATCAGCACTCCCCTCTAGTTCCAGTTCCCCAAATCCCAACACACTCATACGCCTGTGAACCTGACAGTTGCATTTCATTTCATCATTTTTGCTAGTCGGCTCTGTCTCTTCATGTCTACAACACTGTTTTGTTTACTTCAGCCTTAAATAGGTGTATAGGGCTTATTGCCTTGTGTATACTTTGCACTCTAAATGCCACCGCTACTGCAACAGCACTTCTGGGACTATAGAACGGACACTGTGAGAGGTTTGACCTTGCTCAGGCCAGCTGTAAGGTGCATCATTCCCCCAAGGACAAAACCACTTATCAGTGATAGAAAGTGTGTGCGTACGTGCCAACAAGAGGCTTGCATAAATGTTGCATTGCACTGCAGTTTACGCTTTTATAATGCTGCATGGAATCTAAAGGCATGTTTTCACAATTTAAGACCTCTCCCTTTAGCGTGTTACGTAATTTACATCTGCTATTGACTCTGAGGCAGTGTCTCTACGGTGTCTTTGTGCTTTTAGAAGGTTGAGTTATGTAACCTTGAAAACTGACTGTCAGACCCTAATTAAATCTGACACTGCAGCTAGGCCCATATTGATATGAATTCATCTTAATATGCCACGTCTGAAGTGTTTTTGCACTTAAGAAATGCTGCAAGTGCATTTGAAATTATATAATCTTGCCTGTGGAAATGTCGCAAATTATCACAATAATAAACACAAAAAAGGGCAAGATCATTTAAATACAGATGACAGGATATTTGTCTGGTATTTTATGAAAAACAGTATTAATTCAAGCAGAGCACTGTGCCTGCATTGATTGATTGAGTGATTGATTGGCATCAGCTGCTGCAATCATGTTTCACCATCAGCAGCTCATTCATCATCTGCTTGGCCCTCAGATGACTTCCAACCATATTCAGTCAGGTGTACAACCTGTATTTAAGATAACAGATATCCCTTGATATTACTGAAATACTTGTGGGTATTAACAGGCTAAACAGAGTTTTATTGGATTTGAAACAGTCTCAATTAAATCCTTATTGCCTTTTATGATCTACAAAAGCAAACCACAGCAACAGCTGGAGGATAACTATTTCTATAAAGTCATATTTAATGCCTTTATATCAGATGTCAGGTGTGCAAGGGCAGGATTGACAAAGAGACAAAAGGGAATTGGCTGAAAAAATAGACTGAGATAATGAACAAGAAATACTTGAGTCAAACTTGGTCAGTAGTTGATCCTATCCTGACTGGTATTGAGGCCTCTGTGGACTGTTAAACTGGCTTATAATGTAACATTTCTTTTGGCCTCTTTGTAGGGCTTTCTGTTGGTCCAGTATTTCATATAAGACATGATATTTAAACACTAAACTAAACCAAAGCTTCATCAATAAAACGTCCATCAACAAGCAACCAAATCTAAAAGTTGAATGCTGAACTAAGTGTATACAGTACGAGGTACACAGAGTTAAATCATAATTATGTCACATTTCTGAGCCAAACACCCATTATGTCATTGCCCTGCATCCTGTAAACAGCTGTGTTCCAAATATATATAAAAAGATACCTTTTCATTTACCTCCTTCTTTTACAAAAGCAAATGCTAGCAAAATCAAAATCTTTATAAATCAAGGGCTTCTGCTATCGTTTAAATGGGATGCAAACTGTCCCAGAAGTCCCTATGGCGGGACATACACTGTAAGATAATATAAATCTGTGGTGGAACCCAAACTCACAAATTATATGAGCTCACACTGATTGTCATGCCCGCTTTGAGTGCTAACACTGTATGTGTTACATCGAGATGAAGCATTGCCAATTGTGATTGAAATTCAAAGTTTTCTTTGAGAACTCCCACAGATTGAAGTAGGAGTCAGATAAGAAGGAGATGAAGTTGTTTTTCAAACGGATTTAGAAATCTACTTCCAGACACTTGTGTTTGAAAACTTCTAACAAAAAAACAACTACAAACTTATGCCCAATCAGGATAAAAAGCCCTGCTCGTGGACCTGCTTTCACTGTGCAGTCTTACAACCAAAGTTTCTGACATGCCAGAATTCATCAAACCAGTCGGGAGCAGCTGATTGGGCCAGGACCGGCCTTCGTGCCCTGAAATTTGAGTCAGTTTCTGCCTCAATTCACACAGTGTATACTCGGCCTTACAGCTGATTTAAGGGGGGGATTACTTTTATTAGAGTAATGTTTACATAACGTTCATTTAGCAGAGTTAAAACTGAACATCCCTGACCGAAGATCAAACATTTCCGATGTACAGTATGTTATCAACTCCCCTGACTTTCCTGAAAAAACTCTGTCAGACTGGTTATGTCTCGGTTTTTGCATGACCATGAGCGCACACATGCATGCAAATACTCTCTTGCTTTTGAGCACATCAGATCCAGTTTAGATTCAATCCATCAAAATTCAGACTTTGAACCAGGTGTCTGTCTGTTCAGTGACCTTCACTTCGATTGCTGGTGCCAAGAACATGACTCGAAAAGGTCAGACCAATCCATAAATTATAAAGTTTCAATGACACTGCTGCAAAGTACAAAGAAATCCCAAGGTTTTAGGTCTCATTATTTCAATATTGAATTCAGTTTGTACCAGAAACCTTTAGTTTGGTTTCCCGCTTGTGATCTGCAATCCACCAAATGGTTAAAGTTTTATTAAAGATATAAAAACCTGATTCATTCCTGACTGTCAAGAGAACCACAGCAGTAATAACATTTCCATGGCCTAGGACCTGCGCTGCACTCCAGCAATTACTGTGAGCCCTTTTATATTTAATGCAAGACGACGCATAACGACAACTTCTCGATCACTTTCCCTTTTTTCACTGTTCCATTACAAAATTTTCCATTCAGATTCATCACCCTGGCTGGGGAACTAAACAGAAATAAAGCTGAGGTTTCACGTTTTCATTGTAGCTGGGAGCAATCTCCAAGCTCAAACTATTACAAGCCCGGTGCGGGTTGGAATAACAGCCAATAATAAATCAATAGAACCATAAAGAATAGGACTGAGAGAGAAAAACAACGGCAATAAAGACAATTCATTTTAATTATGGCGCAATAAAAAGGCAAAGTAAAGACTAGTTGTCCCTTTTGTGATTCTCAGTGCACTGGTTTTGTATACAAATGTGTCCTTGTCAGCGATTCAAACACCTGCTCTGTAACAGAATGTACCCTTAATTAGCATTTTCTTTAATGCACTGCTCTCATAAGGGTACATACATGCTAACACATTACAGCTATCTCAAAAAGAAACCAAAACAAAACAGTAAAGCCAAACCCAATTTATCAACTGTGTACAGATAAAAAGAAATGCAGGTGGGTTTGGCAAAGCAAACATGTAAATTCATTAGTTTCTAGTACCAGATCATTGTGAAGGATACAATAATGCTGCCTGGATTACACTCAAGAGGGTGACGCTTTTTACCAATCGGCAGGCTTTTATTCTTTCCCTGCATAGACGTCAGGGTGGATGTGCACACATAGCACATACTTTAACACCAGAGGCTAAGGTTTGTGTCCATATATTGTAAGATTTAGAAGCACCTGTTTTTTTGTTTCATACAGAATAATCTGCATTTCCAGGCACAGCTAGTTAATTCAGACATTTTTCAATGATTGAAACTTGTATGAACTGACCTTTAGTTCTCAAGCTGCAAAAAAAATGGACACTATCACTCAATTCAAAGGTAGACTTTTATTGCAGTGACCCTAATGCATTTGCACACAGAGCAGGTAAGACGCATAATGAATATTCATTTTTAGTGTTAGAGAAGAAAAAGAAATGACCTCAACCTTTTTATACAGCATAACATAATGGTGGTATTGAATGTTTTTACAGGTATGTGCTAGCAACACGGAAACAATGCAAATGCAACGTGTACTACACAAAAGAAGAGCACCTTTCTTACGGGTAGTCCAAATTAAAATTCACACCGCTAGTTAAGGTGTAGGCACCGGAGAGTTTCTATAAGATTTACAACGATGGTTGTAGTGAAAGTTAAAATAAGTAGTTTGGTCAATAAAGTCACTTAGCAGACACAGGTGACAGAAAATAAAAATGTTAACATTGAATTTTAGTCTCACATTGGACTAAAAAGTGCTGTTTTTTGACCCACCTACCACACTCATTAAGTCAATGAAAAGGTAAACTGTGCTGATTTGTATTTTTAGATGTTCCTCAAAGCAACATTTTGACAGCTTTGGTAATTTTTGTGACCTGGTTGTCCTACACTGTCGGTATGTAATACTCTCAGGCAACAGCTAAAAAGTCAGGCAGAGACTTACTCTTGCTTTGCCCCTTTCTTTTTCTCTTCTAGCCTCCACCATTCAAACCCCTTTGCCTCTGCCACACCGTCCATACTGAGAATACCAGAGTAATGGGATGAAGTTTGCCCTCAGGGCTTTCTGTTGGTAAGTTGTAGCATTCAGTAGTTGGCACTAGTTAACCAAGGAAATTGTACATGCAAAGATATCTGGGGCAGGAAAAGTTTTTTAACCATGTGGATGGAGGATAAAATTGGCACTTTTTTCTTATTAAAAGTCAGAGTACCTGGGACGCCAGAAGCCTCGTGGATAGTGCGCGCGCCCCATGTAAGGAGACTAGAGTCCTCCAAGCAGGCGACCCAGGTTTGAATCAGACCTGTGGATCCTTCGGGGCATGTCATTCCCCACTCACTCTCTCCCTGATTTCTGAATCTATCCAAGATCCTGTCTTAATGAAGTCATCAAAAGCCCAACAAATAAACCTTTAAAAAAAAATCAGTGCACCAATAATCTGATTTTGAGGCAGTTACGTTCATTGTAAGAATAACTGTCCAAAAAGGAGCTTAGCTTACAAGATGACCTTTCAAAATGACACTCTAATATGCTCATACATTCTGCTCTATTATACATCCGTTTTTAGATCTAATTATTTGAGATGTGGAAAATAGTTAGCTTTAAACCCTTAAACCTCTGCCTGCCTTTGGGCTTGTGCAGGTCTAATGAGCAGAACACTGTTCATATTTCCTACCATTTCTATACCTCAGTGAAAAGCCTTTGGGCAAAGTGTGTTTGTATATTCATGGGTGTATACATTGTGTTCATGTGTGTAATTAACCATAAATGTGCTTCATCAAGCATGCAGTACACTTGCTTTTTACACTTAAGTGGCCACATGTAGGGATGACAGTTATGCCGTATGCAGCATTTTGCCCAGACAATATGGGTGGTGTTTTTGCCAAGGGTCAAGCAAGCCCCATGTATGCAGTATGTGTGTGTTCATGTGTCCTTGCACATGTGTGTGTACTTGAGTGTGGGTATGTATTTCTAACAAGCTGTGGTGACAAAATGTGTGCCATCTGTGCACACAGGAGATTTCACACTCTTGTTCGTGTTTGAGTTGTGCCAGTATTCTCATCAGGGACGCTCGCCAATCATCACAGGGAAGTAAAAAGCAACAAGCTCCAGCCTGTGTAGAGAGTCACATGTTTGCACACTGATTTTCAATAATAAATTTTCTCCACGTGGGGAGAAAGTGTTGTTCGTGCTTAGTACTTCTTTGTGGAAGTCTGGTATTGATTTTTCCAGTCTGAAAATGTGCCATCAACTTAACAATAGGTGTTTGTTTTTCATTTTAGGAAATGTATTTTCTTGTTTTTGTCTTGCAAGTAAAGAAAAGTGTATCAATATTTTGTGTTAGTAAACGAGGTACACTTTTCAGGTGCCTCTATCATGAAAGTAGCTGGGGAAGGGGCTAGCAGGGTCTTGTGCTCCCCCACTGAGCCTCCCCTCTCTACAGCACTCAAAAATCAAAAGACATTCATGGAATTAAAAAGTAACAGTGATATAAATACAGTGTAACATGTTAAATATACAAAAACCCTCAACATTCATCAAATTTAGATTTTCCAAAACAGGGAGTGGTAATGGCTGTTTTTCTTGTAAATTGATTTGTTGGTATGTATTAGTAACAAAGTCAGAATAATGTTAAGATACATTAGCCTAGCATTTTCTTGTCCAGGAGTTACCACAATATTCGATTTGCAAAAATGCAACAAGTTTTAGCTTTGTTGAATTGTTAAAAATGGTGAACTGATTATTGCCCAAGGAAGAGAGATGATGGTGGCCAGGACAGCTGATTCCAACAACAATAATGCTTATGTGATCTTGCAGAACAATGATTATGAGAACATGAGGCAATAAGGAGAGAGATGAAAAAGACTACCTGACTGACCTGCATAATGTTTAAGTTGTGAGCTGAAAGTAAGCTTCTTTATGTGCTGAGTGCCCCGGGCTGATATAAGCTTCAACTAGCATGCGGCTGCTAGCTAGCTTGCTGTAGTTGTGTATTGCTGTTGCCATACGATGAAGGATGACTACTTACCAAAGTGAACTTTACGAGTGTTTCGTTTTTTTCGCTCAAAGCTTGCGTCTTTTCTGTGTTTTTAATGTGACCATGATTTGAATTGTAATTGATTCTTTGTGGTTCTTGTATATTTTTTTGTACACGTTTAATAAACAGGACTAAATGTGCTTTCATCATACAGTCAGTAACCTGCATTTTAACAAAGCCTTTACATTATTTTTGTTTGATGGCTGTTAAAATGAAAAAGCTTAGTGGCCTTGTCGTCTCCATAATAATAACTTCCTGGTCTTTATATGAAAATTAGCTGTAACTTAGAGATGAAAAGCTTCTGTGACTTAAGAATAGTCTTCAGTGATCCGTGATCAGCTAGAGTAGCCGGTGTGTGTGCAGTGACTCATGAGTTCTAAATTCACTACAGGCATTTCTAATCCCTGCTTCCAGGTGATTTGACGGAAGGCTGCTACTGAACAATGAATAATTCAGTGTCAGCTGTTCACCTGGAATAAAACCAAGAGACGGAAAATCAAAATGATGTGGCTGAATAAAATCAAAGAGCAGTGTTGACAAAGAACAGTCCCCATTCCTGACTTGAGCCGATCACAGAGTGTCACAAGTTTCTGAAATCACCGCCTGCTTTTCATAAAAATCTTCAGACTGAGCCACACTGTGATTCTGCACCTGTGGAACTTATTCATTGTATTCACTAATGGCTCCATTTTCCTGAAACGTGGGAAGCTAAAATGCTGAGCAGGTGGAACTCTTGATTGCAATATTGTCAAACTGCTTAGTTCAAAGCCTGCAAACCATATTATGTAGGCCGCCTGACGAATCAAAATCACATCACCACTTCCTGATTGATTAGCCAGTGAACAATCAATGGGCAGAAAAAAATTCCAGACAGGTTATCAGTTAAATACTAGTATTAGCTGTTTTTAATTAGTGTTGGGGTTTTTAATTTTGTTGTTTATAATAAAAAATATGGTCCCATTTCTTCATCTGTTTTCTTTTCGCTTGCATACAATACAATTATGAATTTGTCAGCTTCTCTAACCTTATATGGACTTGGGCTTGAGTTTGTAGATCTATATCATTTGTAAACTGGGAATAAAGCAGTAGACCTACATATCAACACTATTGGAACTTTCTCCAAATGGCCACCATGTGAAAAAGGGCAATTGCAGAACTGCATTTTTTTCTGCCCTTTTCTAATTCATGATTGTCTGGCAACTCTGCTAGATGTCAATATCACAATTACTTTACTACCACATGGGCCCGCTCACATGCACAGCCTACCTCTTGTCAATAGTTTTTACTTTGGAAACCAATTCAGCATGCGACCCTCTATTTAACTCAGCTGCAGGAGTCCTGTCAGCACAGCCTGATTACTCTGTTAGACCTGACACCTGAAGTCAAGCAGCCAGAACTGCATTAGACATAACCCAATCAATACCTCTCGGTATTTTGCCCCTTTTTGCACCATCAACACATAATTATGCACTCAGCCTCCTCACCTCAATCACATGTACAGTCTGACCTGCACTCCAAAGGTTATAACCCACGCATAAACCCCTCGGGCTGCTCTTTCTCATCCATTGCCGAATCGTATTTGTGCCGCTTGTTTCCATCGTGGACTCCCATAACCTCGTTTTCATCTCTCGCCGTCGCCGCCTCAGTCATCAAGAATGCAAATTGGGAGTGACAGAGCAATCGTAAAGTCCATCACTGGAAGACAGAGTGAAGCTCGGCCAAGATCTGTGGGAGGCTGAGTGTTAGTGATTGAACTCTTTGGTGTCTGCAATTGTGTGTCATTTTGTGATGTGTCATCCATAAATCCATAAAAATTTCAGGGAATAAATCTCAGATTCTATTCCAAATCATGACAAACATCAATCCTCATATTGTCATGATGATACATGATGCACAGTAAATCAACTTGACATTATACAGAACAGGGCAGGTTATCTACTGATGCCGGAGCACCAGCCTTCACAGTTTAAATCCAACTCTTCCCTGTATTTACATCTGTGCAAATGCACATGCATAAATTGGGACATCTACTTCTGCTTATATGCTGAGTTTAGAGATTATACTGTTTCCAAACCACCGCAACATCAACCCTATACATCCCCCCCCCGCCCCCCCCCCCCCCCCCCCCCCCCCCCCCCCCCCCCCCCCCCCCCCCCCCCCCCCCCCCCCCCCCCCCCCCCCATCCCCTCGTCTGCCCCCGCAGGTGCATCGAGGCAGAGAGCAGAATGGAGCAAAGCTGTGTGCGGTGACAGTGACATCCATCGCATGCAATGAATAATCAATGAACACCATCTGGTGCATACAACAGGGGAGCACAGCACCAATCGTTTAGTTCAGGAAGGCATCTCTCTCTGTCTCTCTCTCTCTCTCTCTCCATCCCACACTGTCTCGCACTTTTCACCACCTCTCTCACCTGTTCTCTCTCACCTTCTCTCTCGTACTTTTCCCACACAAATTACCACGACACAGCTACTGTCTCTCATCGTCTTTTCCTCGAGTCTACATCTCTATGCCCTGATCTGTCCCTCCCACCCCCACCTCCTCTACCCGTGCTCCTCAGTGGCCTCTGTGACAGGCTAGTCATGGTTTCCCTCATTCTCATTCAGCAGTACAATTCCCATGCAGCTAATAAGGTGACCTGTTGCCCTTTTAAGGACATCCACTCTTATGATTTAGAGTAAGTGAATTGCTTATTAGAGCGGTCTAAAAGTGCTGTAAAAGTGTTCCAATTATGTAATCTAAAGGACACTTAGTTTAGAAATAAGATTTCTTGCACGTAACTTACAAAGGTCTGACTACAAGAATGATCTTTCCATCTTCTATTGCTCTTTTTAAATTGTATAGCTTTTTTATGGCTTAAGAAATTACGCAATAGTGGTGCTATCAGCCTTCAGTGTTCTGGTAGATTTGCATTTTCCATTTGCATTCGATGCTTTCTGACCTCAGACTTCAATGCAGTGACTATAACTGCATAAGGTCTATAACTCTTTTCAGTCTTGGCACTCTATTAAGCCCTCTGTACTGTATTTCATCAGGAATGGCTGTCTTGACTTGGCGTCAGCTTCCCTAAATCCCGTCTGTAACCTCTGTAGAAAGTTTCTATCAATCTCAAAAATCTCTAGGCAGCGTAGTCTGCAGATTGCAAACATTTTACTTTGAAATAGTCATTACACAAATAAAACGACTAGTAACCATTGTTGATGGGACAGCAACACTAAGCTGAAGATTTGAAGTTATTATCTTCCAAAACAGAGTCATCACATGAGTACAACTTAAGGAGAACCAACAGACTTTCCAAACCGAAGAAAAGACCTTTGGCCTAAAAAGACAAACATTTACCTGAAAAAAGTATGGAATAGGAAGGGACTTAAAATGACTATATATATGGCAGCCTTTTCACACAAAAAAATATTAGAAGGAAATCTTTAAAAAAGTGTGTTAACATTCACTTCTATAATCATTAACATGTTTAGTTTACTAGTGTACCATTCACAGTAGTTTAAGGGTTGTAAAAAAAAAACAATAAGGGAGCACGCCATTAAAGGATAACTTCAGAGCCCAGGGACTGCCCATTGTGAATTTCAGTTGTCCAAAAAGTGCCTCAAGGGACTGAAGCCCCTTAGTCAAACAGCACTTCATCATGGAAAAATAACCTCCAATTCTGAGACCCAAATATTTTGAACATTTGGATGTTAGGCATCTTGTTGTCAGGGTCAAGCCTGTGGTAAGCAGCATGGAAGTATATAATGTCAATGAGGGGTTTTTAAGTATTTGTGTGTGAGTCTGGAATAGAGTGTTTTTTTTTCTGAATGTCCTCAAATTTGAGCTACCGATTCAGCACCATGGACAGAGCCAACGAGCAAAAGCAACGTGTTAGAAGAGCAGCAGCAAAAAAAACTCACAGGAGAAGTTTGGGGAAAGTAGTGAGTGTTGGTCATGGACATGTTGATAGCATTGGTAGAAATTAAATAAGAGCCAAGGTAGCTTTACACAAAAACAGAAGTAAATTAGCATGAAGTACAAACATACACAAAAGTTATGCTCATATAGAATCTTTAAATCATCAGCTGTTATAGGGCGGCTAGCTTAAAGTAGAAGCATTTTTATTTTATTTAGAATGACTCAAATCTGAAACCTCTCCTTTAACCACCACCTTTCGGATAAGAGTTTTGATTGGTTAATAATCACTGTTGATATTGTAAAATTCTTCTGAGCAGTACAGGAAGTGAACAATGGATAGCTTTAGAAACAATAACAATTGTTAGCTGGGGCTCTGTAAAAGGTATTTTGTTTGTGTTTTGCCAAACTTAAAATCTTGTGTTATCTTAACAGCCATGCTTTTTTTTTTTTTTTTTTTAAGGCCAGAGGATTTTGAAATAAAGATTGTTGCACTTTGTAGTAAATGCTCCAGAAACGTGGCATCAAATGTAATTTGTATCAGTTTTATTAGGGTCAATGCTGTCGAGCTTTTGCAAAAGGCTTGGCTTTCTTTTGAGAAGTCACAAAATGCAAATAAAGATTCCAATAACAGTAATTCATTAGAAGTCAGCTGGTTTTCAGTGTGATTTTAAAGTCATAAAGTTGACTGACAAGGCTCTAACTGTTATTGATTTTTTTTTCTCAGCAGCATTTCATCAATTTGGGTTGTGTAAACTAACCGCAGCACTGGAGCTGTTTTAATTAAAGACACAAGTATTCTCTTAAGAAGAGATGCCAGCGAGTGTTTGGGGGATTTGTAGGACAGTAGTCGACAATAAACACTTAAGCTGTAGCTATGGGCTTCTCAAGATTATATCCTGATTTTGTTGCACAAGGTGTTGAAGTACACTTTGAATTTTTAATAGTCTATTTCACTCAAGAAAAGCCACAGAGCCTGGAGATAGAGGAACACTTAGGAGAGCTTCTTTTGCATACAAATAAGAAAAACAGAATTAGGGGTTGGCCAGAGATATCAGAGCAGTTGGGATGATAAGTCTCCCAAATTGAAAGATGTTCGAAATGTGGGAAAGCAAGCAAAGGCTTCATTAGCCGCAGGGCTGCAGGGAGAACTCTGCCAGATACAGGAAAGTGCACTGAGGATTTAGTGAAAGCTCAAATAGTCAGCATGCATTTGAAAGGCTTTTATTTTATACTAGTGCAGAACAGGTGTAAATGTAATTCATATTATGAAAAATACATGCGTCTGGCTTGTTTGTAAAGAGAAAGAATTTGGATGGGAAATCGCAGCTCAACAGGGATCTTTTTATGTCCGCTGTTTGATGTGTTGTATTGCAACTGTGTTATTTGATCTTGAAATAAAAATACAATCAGACGTCAACTTATGTTGCAGTTCATACCGCTTGTGAGGAAAACAATGGAAGCAACAGTAGGTTTCATTTCACCAGCAGAAAGACTAATCTGCTTGATATGGGAAGTTTAAGGAAAATCTAAAAGCTGAAGATAAATCCTTGTTTAAAAAGTTTCTACACGCAAAATCCCAATAAAGAATCATCGTCCAGTTTGCCTCCACTAAGTAATAGCCAATAAAATCCAATCACATTTGCTCCTGGCAAAACATTTTCATTAATACATCTAAGTTAGGATTTACTACCCAACAACCTAAAATTAAACCTCCATCCTCGATGTATTCTATAAGGTAAGCCTGAAATGTTCCATATATGCATTTTATTTAACTCCAAATACAATTTCAGCAGTAAATACTAGAGTTGTAATCAAGACCGCACTAACCGAGACCAAGACATACCCGAGACCAGAGTGCTCCGAGACCAAGACAAGACCAAGACATTTAGGGAACGAGACAGGGCCAAGTTCAAGACCAAGGCAGGGCGAGACTGAAACGAGACCAGGACCATAAATATCTCTGAAAAAATCAGAGATATTTATGGTCCCTCACGTCACTCACTTAGACCGTAACACCGGGAAGGTTGGGGACGAACTGGGGGATTAAAAACAACAACTGAATTGGAGTTATTCGTTCTTTTAGAAAGAGGTGTTTTCCTCCTAATTGCAGTTATTATGTGGAAAAATAGCCTTTCAGTGGTGGTTTTGACCGGTATTGATTTAAAATCCATAGTCCGCCCAGTCTGAGACCGAGACAAAAATCCTTTCGATTCTGAGACGAGACCGAGAACTTTCAAAAAGTGGTCTTGAGAGCGGTCTTGAGACCAAGACCAATTTCGAGTTCTACAACAGTAGTTAATACATCTGATAAAGGAAGCATAATGGCATCAAACTGTCAAGGAAACGTTTTTCTCTTTCTTTATCAATTTCCTCTGTCTTCTATGAGCCAAGGAAACGATGTACAGTCTTGCTTCAAACAGGTAACAATTTTGTATCTCACTGCAAACAGGATGAGAGTAGACATCACGCCATCCTTTTAGAATGCATCTTCATGTCACTCTGGTTTAATGCACGCTGTGAAACCCAAAACAGGACCAAGGTAATCTCATAATCAATCACTGATTGTCTAGGTCGACAGCCAACGTATCAGGGATTATTATGAAGCCAGTGGATATCCAGAAAACCGATACTGTCAGACCATCTAGCAACTTGAAATTGAGAAAGGAGTTATAGTTAAGGAAACTGCTCCCTTTACACAATGTGTTATCAGCACTCGTCTACAGGTATCTGTTTATTATTAAAAAGCTAAATTCTTGTCCAATAGTATCCTATGGTTTCCGTAATTGCATTTCAACCAATTTTTCTGCATCTACCCAGAGCCCACTCATCTGTGAACACTACCGATACTACAAGTGGAAAGCACAGTGCTTCCCACACTAAAACTCAGATATTCTTCATTCATTTGAACACATCTGTTTAAAGAGATAAGTGTAGAGGGGACAAAAGTCTCTTCAAAAGCAAGCAGGCTTCTTGACATGTCCACCATTTGACTAAAAGGCAACTTTCCTATCTTTGGTCACATCTTGTGAAGAATGAGGAAAGTAGAGTAGAGTTTGAGTTGGCTGGCAATGGTCACAATCCAGTTTCTGACAATAATACTCCACTAAAATCACCCAGAAATAGTTTTCACTTTGAGCATAGTGATACACAGGTTTCATAATCCACCCTATGGCTTACAACACTCAAGCGGCACAGCAGCATTTGAGTGTGTAATATATGAGACAAAGCTGGCCCTTTGTGTTTTGAACAGCAGCGTCTGCACACTGGTCTTCTGCTGAGTGCCTGGCATCCTCCCTGACAGACGAGGCTTTGACTTTAATTAATTTCCTGAATGATTGGGCTCAGTTCAACAGTCTTTTTTGAGCTGGCCGGCGGTGATAATGGCGGAAAAAAAAGCCTAATGGAAGGGAAAGGCTATTTCTATAAAAACAGTCCTTTAAATTGACCTCGACTCTACTGCTTCTGTGAGTATCTACATAAAAGGGAATGCATTAAGGATACAAGTTCTAAGGTACACATAGTGAAGAGTTGTGAAAGTGTTAAATATAGTATAAAATATTATAGCAAGTGCCAGCTAATTGAAATGTGTAACTTTACTACTAATGCAGTCAACTGTAAAAGACAGAGCCTGTGTTTATTACCGCTGAGCCACTATGAGCGTCACCCTGTGACCCACTGGGACTTTCACTTTGTAAGGCAGTATTCCCAGAAAACTCCAGGAGGGACATTTCTTGCCCCTAAATTCACGGCAGACTGAGTTGGCGTGCGGCCCCTCTGTGTTTGGCACACAGAGACCAAGTTATGGCTGCAAGACCGGGGAAGAAAAACAGTCCTTTGTGTTTAGTTAATCCCAAACGTTCCATCGGTCTGAATTGATTTCAGTTTGTGGTTTTTGGCTTGAGACCTCGATGGGAGGATTTCTTCTCCCTCACCATCTGATTGCTCATATCCTCTAAGGAGTGAAGTGATTGCAGATGTCACCATCTTTACAAACACGTCATCATAATGGGCCACCAATTACATCAACACAACAAGAAAACTAGAAAGGACACTTTTACCTTTAATCACAGATGACTTTTACTGCTTTAACTAGACCAGATATACTGAAGAAAAACGCTTCTATTTAACCTCCTGTTCCTTATGTGCTCTCTGTTGGGGCATATTTTGTCAATGTTTAATTGAGGAGAGTTCAGGGACACCACCCGCTGCAACTGCTCCGACCTCTCTGTATAAGGAGGAAAAAAGAAGGCAACTGGGTGGTGGGTTGCTTTAATTAGCTGGGTTCTGCATATAGAAATAATGAAAGTCAAGGATGAAACCCATCTGTCCTGGTTCATCTGGGAGGGGGGGAGGATTCTCAGAAGGAAACAGAGAGAAGACAATGCCATAAACTTTGGCAAACATGCCAGGAGAGGAGACATTGCGTTGGAAATGAAAGTGGGCAACAGTGTTTGAGCTGCACTCGGAAACCATCCGGATGTATTGTTTCAAATGCACCTCATGCTATATGTCACAATTTTCTTTCTAAACCAAATAGTCTTGATTCCTAAATGATTTCCTTTTTGAGGCAAATTTTATCAGGTCCATAGTAGGTGTAAGTATGTGTTGCCTTGCATTGGTGGAAGTGCCAATAAAGGAAACATGTACGGTTTGTGTAATAGGAAAGGAATTGACTGACTAAGTGGTACTTTTGGATTGGAGGTCTTTAGATACAAAAATCAGTGGTTAAATTTGCAGACTTAATTTTAATGGTTACAGTTATAACAGGAATATATTTAATAAGGAAACGGGAAACAAACAATCAACTCCTAACAGCCAAGGGTGATGTTTGGTCGACCCTTCCAACCACCCCATTCTCTTTTCTCTGCACATTCTGTGGTCAAATTACAAATTATAGATTTGCTCCTAAAGCACAGAACTCATAAGCCCGTACCATTATCAGGCTTTGCTATTTGAATATAACATTTAAATAAGTATATAGGTTTTAGAATGAAGGCATTTTATTTTACAAAAAGCTGGTATTGTTCATGTTCTAAGGAGGGCAATCCCTTTGGTAGGATTGTAGAGGTATGAAAGGTGTTATACGATATGCATTCCTGTTGATGGGCAACTGTGGTCATGCTGGTTATATATAAAAAATATACAGAAACATTTTATAGCATTAACAGTTTGGCGAGTTAGGCTTGTTAAGGCATGCAAGCATTTACCGCTGAGTCAGAGGAACCGATTTTCCAGTCACATACTGTACATTGTTCAGAGTGCAAGACTGAGATGTTGCACAAAATACAAGATGTACATGATGTACAATGTGATGCAACAGACGATGCTGCACACATAAAAGAGGTACTGTGGTGGTAAAAATCCTAAACAGGCAGGGGTCCTGTAGTGATGTGGTTTTGCTGCTATGAAGGAAACATAAAGGGATATGAAGCCTTGGGGGGGAATCAACAATACAGACAAAACATAACTTTATGATAGGGATGTGAAAATCTAACTATCAAACACTTTTCGTTTAGATTTTCTTTTCAAATTATCGAGACAATTACAGCAATTCAGAAAGAAACATCATCTTTGAAATATTTCACCTTACATTTACACTTCCATGTTTGGAACATTTGCCTGTTAACAATGTGTGACAGTAACACAAGCGAGAGAAAAAGAATCACTTGTAAGCGTGAAGATCTGCAGACTGATGTGTGAAAACTGAGACAACTCTCAGAGGACTCAAACAGGAAATGAGCAGACGGCTAACACACTAACGATAACTAATGTTTGGCTCCTTTTCCTGATTACTTCCATGAATGCTATAGCGCAAATGTAATTCTTGAGGAGCGATGCCTTTAGGTTTTCAAGGGCACCAGACCATGGGTGTCAATTTGTAGCTTTTCTAGCTCTGGATTTTTTTCTTTTTCATCTCAACCCCTGTGATCAGTGATCTTCAGTTGCCCTTCTCTCTTGTTCTGTGGGGACCCACAGCTAGACACTGGTCTAATCACTAAGAAGAAGCACATAAATGTGGAACATAGCTGGGAGCCAACGTCTCCACTGAAACCTCCAACGACCTCTGACAGGAAATTGGCAGGGCCGTTTTATGACCTCATCTGGATTAGGCTTTAAACCAAAGCTAATATACTCAGAACATCCTTAAAAAAACATGTTATAAACCTTTCACTGAGTTTAATTGAATCAGGTTACATCAAGAGGGTGAAATAAAGTAGCTCAATATCCAATTTACCTGGGAAAAAAACAGTACAAACTGTTTTAAAAAGCAAACTAGAGCTTTTGAAAAGCACAGGTGCAGGCTCAGTGACGTTGTTGACTCCACAGATATAAATTCATTATTCCTGTGGGATCTGTTTTTCCTTTTAACACCATTCAAAGACTAACAAAGCAGAAAGAGCCTCAAAAGGCTTCCTTTTTTGTTGCTACAATGGGGTTTATGCAAAGTGGAATAATCATCATTTTCTTGCTTTGCTTCAATTCTTCCTTCTATTTCATCCTCTTTAATCAGCAACACAGAAATCCTGGAATCTACATTTCATCTTCCCATTAATGGACGCCAGAACGGCTGTGGTATGCAAATCCAAACAAAGAACTGTGCGTAATCTAAATTGCTCATTTATTGTGAGACTTTCATATGAAGCGTGTCCAATGGTACAAATTCTGTAACAAAGTAGAACGTCTAACAAGTTGAAAGATTACGCACTCATAGACCGTTGTAAGATAAAACAAATTGTAGTCAATTCATAGTCTATAATGATGTGACGAGAATTCAAGGATATTAAAGGTTTACAAACTTTTGTTAAACGTCACATGCATGCACAAAGAGGTCTCCACCTGATTGTCTGGAACCAATTGGTTGTGTCTCCACCCACACACCTGGGAATGTCAGGTTATTTGCATAAACTTTTTAAAACATGGATGTAGTCTTAGTGGGGCAGCTGCAGTTTGTAGTATTGGGGTGAATCGTCTCTCAACTGGGAGGTCCGGGGTTCAATCTTCTGCAGTCACATGTTGAAGTGAACTTTGGGCAAGACACTGAACCCTAAATGTGCTCCCGCTGCTACGCTAGTGGTGTGTGAAAATATATGAATATGATGTAAGACTTTCAAGAGTGTTTGTGTTACAGTTTAGTTAGCAGAAAGTGGAATAACATGTATATGTGGAAGCAGAGCCCCTGCTTGGTTGCAGAATAGAACCTGCAGTTGTATTGTACTTTGGAAGTGTTTACTTGGTGTCAGCTATATTTTTCTTAACAGTAAAGTGAGAGAAAAAAAACGCATGGTTGAGCTAAATGCTGTGTGTCATTGTTTCTACCCTCAACTCTTCTGTACATGTGTTGATTGTGTTGAACTATAGACGAGGAAATGTAACCCTAGCACTATAGAGAAGGGACAGATCTGATGCTATATTGGTATCTGGTCATTGATCTTGACGTAAGTTACATATCGGATATCGGTCTGACATCCGCAATCCATGTCAACGATCGAACGAACATTCTGGACTCGCACAGTCTCGCTTTGAAGACATTCAGACTGAACCACAAGTGCCAAAAGACGTCATCACAACGTTCAGACAAGTTGGAACAGCTCCTTGTATATGATAAAAAGTTAAATTATTGCACTTCAGTTTAAAATGTTTAATTGGAAAACCTTACAGTTGTTGCTGCTTCCTGTTTGTATGTGAAGCCAGCACAATGCCATGCTGGGTTTACTATAGCTTTATGTAGCCTTACACATAATCAATAACAACAATAACACTATTCATTATTTATTTTAAAATATCGGAATCAGTATCGGTATCTGTACATACTGTATGTACCGGAATGGGATCAGACCTGAAAAAAAGTGGGTCGGTGCATCTCTACCTAGCACCCCGATGATTTTGTTTTTTGTTGTTTAAGAAAAGAGGAACATGTCTTGATTACATGTCAACTTGACGAAAGAGTGTTAAGGTTAAATTTTGAGCAAGATAAAATCCAGTGGAGTAAAGAGTGGTTAAACATGTGCAAGGTGTTAGCAGAGCCCCTGCGCGGTCACAGGGGAACCCTGTAGCTGAGTTAAGTGGAGCCAAATTTTGCAAAGACTATGTATTCACATTGTTATGTAATTTAATATATTTTGCATTGACACTGTTATTATTTGACCAGAAAATGGGTACCAGTACCTCCCTTTCTGTAATTGCTGTTTTTGAAATTATAATGTTTCTAAAAAAAAAAAAATCTGACTAAAATTGTAGCTGAGGAAACATCCCCCTATCACTTTGGATGATTATATTGCCATTGATGAGGTGTAACCCACATGATGAAACCTGTTTTATTAGAAAACTGTCTCTGCCTTGCTTATTGAAAAAGAAGTGTTTGAGATTTTCCAACAAGTAATGGCAATAGTGTCAGAATGACACAAATCAAGCATTGCTAGTCTTTTACTCCCCAGGGAGCCATACGGCTGTCAGCTGCAACTTCAGGATATGGATTTCTGAGTCAGGGGCCTGGAACGACATAATGATATATACACAAAGCAGCTGACAAACAAAGAGCGATGGCGAGACAAGGTCATGTTTTCTGTCGGGAAATAGCACGTCTCTGTCTCTTTACACAGAGAAAAGAAGTCCTAGACATGAGCGGTCGGTTATACTGATTTCTGTTTCATCTGGGAGACTGTAGCTTAGAGCAGAGCAGAGCAATGGATGGACTTTATTTTACAGGCATAGTAAGTTATAAATTTAGAATGTGTTGTAGTTAAAAGAGTAAAAATGATGAAAGCATGCAGGTGGTCACAGCAAATCAAAAGTAGATTGTGACTCAATAAAGCAACAGCCACAAAATAAGAGATATATGTAGGTACAAACTGTTGATTCAACATGTTTGTTGTCTGACCATAGAGCCCTAAAACCTGCCTGTAACAACCAAGTAGACGGAGTTGGCAAATTGCTCCAGCAACACATGTAGTAAGAACAACTTTATTAACAAATTAGACCGACGCGTTTCGGCTCGTGGCCTTCATCAGGGTCTTCAAGAAACAGATTACAAACATCATTTAAATAGGGTAGGTACAACATTGAAAGAAGGGTAAAAAAATTCAAAAAGGTAGAGACAGCCAATCAAATTTCTCTACCTTTTGGAATTGCTGGAGCAATTTGACCTCTTCTAAGCCTTTCACTCTTCATGCACCTTGTCGGTGAAGTTTGTGCCAGAAAATCCTCAACTTCTTCAGATTGAGTTGGCAGAAAACATTTCAAATCAAACTAAATGCATCAGCAGTCAAACCTAACTATGCCTAATTTGGTCCTTGATTAGACAGCTGTTGTGTTATTTGTGCTTTGTGAATCTATTTGGTTTGAGGCCGGGGGCATTGCAATTCAGGTTGTTGCAGATGACAGAGCAAGTATTCGACTTTTGCAGGTGTTGTGTTAAAGAGGAACTCCACCAACTCCAACAACTTTGGCAGCCTCTTTAGTCCAACTGTCCATTGAATAAATGTACTCATGTTACTATAAAATCAAGGAAGTACTTATAAGAGATTACTGCTAACAAAATGGCTGTCGAAAAGAGGCTCCAGAGATTCTTTTGAAGAGAACTTCAAATTGTACAAAGTGTGTGAGGTTTGCTGGCCATACATTGAGCATTAAAAATAAACATGCAAATGTAAAACAAAAGCAAAATTATGACAATAAAATCAACATTTTCTAATCTTCTGGACACATCCAACAGTCATCCATCTTCTTCGTTGTCTCTGACTCCCTTCCTCCACTTCTCTGTCTTCATCTCCTCCCATCTGAGCTCCCCTCATATCATTTATCAGCTCATACATTGTATCATAGAGTTATAAATAATGAGTTTCTTTCTTTATTGCTCTGCAAAAAACCCTGCTACTTTTCCTACACCAAACAGCCAGAAGAAAGACTAATCTGTGTGCCTGGAGTTTATATCTAGTTTTACACTGCGTTCAAAAGTCCTTTTTTATGGAGTATCACAAAGCGAGGTCAACAGAACCCAATCACATTTGTTTGTTCTGTTTCATTTTCAAGGAGGCACATTTCCTCCCCACATCAGCGGGGAAGGAGAAGAGAAGCAGCGGGAGAGGAAGAGAGGATGGGGGAGGGGCATCTGATCAAAAAGCAGGGCGTCTCATAGAGCACATCATGAAGCCGTTTTTATCGTCTCTGATCCTCTTCCAACACCTCATATGATGGAGTGTTTGCTTCTTGGGGAGGTGTGTGTGTGCGTGTGCGTGTGTGTGCGTGTGTGTGTGTGTGTGTGCGTGTGTGTGTGTTTGTGTCTGCGTGTGTACAAAGACTACTGGATGGATAGAGATTATAAAGCTGAGTTCATACAAATGAAAATCCCCTGTGTGATCTTTAGCGCCATGGTTTCTGGGAGGCATTTCTGTTTTATAGCAGAGCGATGATTTGTTTCATAAGACTTGAGTTTGTTCATCAGATTTCCACTTGAAGATAACAGTATGCTAACCTGACTTGCCAGATGGTTGGTTACTCAAAAACCATCTGAGAAGTCAGCCTGGGAAACGGTTTGGAAAAGGGCAGGCACTTTCAAAGAATATCTGGCAGGTGATTGGATGAACCATCTGTCTGTCCCTGTCTGTCAACGGCTAACTTAAACCAATCAGATAAACTGAGCATATGACATCAGAAAGCCCCTCTTCCAAAGAGAAAAAGCCTTCAGTACAGCTCTTTGATGTCCTTGAAGTGATGAAATACTTTCCAATGCAGATAAAACTGATAGCAGCATCAACTCTAACGTCTTACAGAGCCACATTTGTGGATTTTCAGCAGCTAGCATTGCCAGACCTCTATATTGGTTATCTGTGCATGGTAGCAACTTGTCAATTAGAAGTAGCAAAGTCCTCCAAGACCAGCGGCCAAGAGATTGTTCGGTTTGCAAATGCAAATCGAACATTTCATACAACGGCAGCTTATCATCTCATCCAGTCTAACAAGAGAGAGAGAAGAAAAAATGTCTGTCAGTGAGGTAAGCCTTAATCGCTATCATTCACAAAAAATGCTTCAAAAACCTCAACAATGGTCACTTGTAGCATTTTGTTTTTGACAAGGAATCAATTTGAAAGACTGCTGGGAGAGATGGAACAAGAAGGAGCCGCCTTGGTGAGCTGTAGATGAAGCGCTGCAGGCGACAGGCTACACACCTCCAGCTTCTCAGCAAGCTAGCCAACCTCTTTCATGGTGCCCTGCTGTTGGCAGACTCGCACCATGTGCTGAATGGAAATAAGATCACAGTCGCTCATGGACTGATGGAAAAATGGCGCCAAATACTGCATGATACCTAAAATAACCGTAATTTGTTTGCAGTGCAGTGTACATTTCTGAAAAAGCAGCTGTAGATGAGTTTATCACAGCCCCCTGAACTCTTGGTTCTGTAGTCCTTAACCACACTTGATGTTACAAACAAAACCACAAGTGCTGCCATCGACCAGGAATGCAATCGTAATAGTGCACATCTTGATTATTTAATAACACGCTCAAAAGGCAAAGCTGAAATTGGATATACACATAATTACTCATATTATCATATGTTAAATCTCCAGATCATTTTCCACTAATCAGGAAAGACATTTCGGGCCACTTTAGTTTGAAATTATCCATTAAGATAATGAGATAATGTGCTTCATTAAATTTGTTCGAGAAATTAAAAGAAAATAGCTCTGCAGTTCCACAATGGTGCAATTAAGAAATAGAGACATAAATACAACACAGCATGTGACTACAGGTGTCCTCCGAATTGACTGAGGAGCGCTGCCTTTCAAAGATCAAACAGCAGAAATAAGGAGCAACACTCAAACAGTAACAAATCTTCAGGTGTACAACCTACAAGGTGTACAAAAAAGACCTACAAGTAAACAGAAAAGTCAGCACACTAAATGTCCTTTTTATATTTTACAACAACGGACGTGGACGCTGATAAGGCTTTATGCTGAAAGACATCCGTTGTTGATCTGTACACTCTACCTAGATTATAAAAGGAGGAGTGTGCGGAATTTTCTGTTTGCTTGTCAGTCTTTAAAAGATGCCTCAAAATTGGAACGTGGAAATGGGACTATCCGAGGAAAACTGAGACAGGATACCTCTGAAGTGGTCAATAAGTAGTGCAAAAAGTGCATATGACAAATCTAATTAACTATGACGGACCAAAGTGTCAGTGTACCTTACCTGTGAATGTAACTCATTCTCCTTGTTTCATTCTTATTTTTTTACTGCATTAACGTGCTGGTGTGAAGCCAGAGTCATAGTCAGTGGTTAGAAACATTGACTGAAAACTGTGGCCTGCTAGGTTTTCAGGTAGTGTGCACTATTTTCTTTCACCATCAGTTGAAGTCACGTATTGCACAAGGAGCAGATTAGGTCCACAAATCCATTGAATCCACCTATGCTCAAAAATAACTTACTTTTGAAATTAAAAAGGTAAAATCTGTAATCTGTAGATCATGTTAAAGGCATGCACACTTTTACTGTAATCTATAACTGAAATGATGACCTGATAATATATGTCTCCCCATTTTGTATTCCTCACTTTAAGAGCAATAAAAGCCCAGTTTATATAACAGAACTTTTAACACGGCTTGTAACTCATCATGTCAAGACATACATCTTACATCTTGTTTCTCTTACTAAATGCCTTTACAAATAATGAATATTGAAAAAAATACATCTTGAAATGTGTTTGCACTATTAAGCATAAGGAAGCTTTAATGAAGCTTTAAGAACGTGTGATTGCCCCGGTCACCAACAATCTTATTTGTGTGCTTATTAAGTCAAAGGGGTTCAGCAGCACTTTACCATTACACTTGAAGTTTGTGGACTGTCAATAGACAAAATGTAAAAATACACAGTAGTAGATACAAATCAATGCAGCAGAGGAAAGAAATCCTCACTTCTCGCTTTCGTGTATGAGTCAAGCTCCAAAAACTCTGGTGTCCTACATTCCAAATGATGCAACGCCATCCTTTATCCTTCTGCACTGTTATTGAAGACGTATTTCTGTTGGTTGGCTTTCTCTTAAAAGAAAAGTCTACAGCCATGCTAGCAACTATATGAGACTGCAGTAAAGCCAACAGATTATCATTCAGCTCTTTATATGAAAACATGTTACAATGACAGTTCTAACATGCTGGTATTTAGGGAGAATGATTATCATGTTTATCTTTTTGGTGTGTTAACATGCTGCTATTCCCAAGTTAGTAAAGCTGAGGCTTTAAAAATGTGGCCAACAAGCCAATTTATTTTCCAATGGTAATATTGTGATCATTTCTGAATAGAAACCTGGATACATATATCTACAAAGGTCCATAAATATCAAGATAAATCGACAGATAACTGCAAAGATACATTGATATAACGATTAGACTAAAAGGTAAACAGAGGGATAGATTTCTAGCTGGAAAAAAAATCTGTATACTGTAAGTTTAGCTTGATTTAATAGTAGGTAGACTAAGATAGACTTAGAAAGATTGATATCAAGATATATGTATACATATCTAGAGAGATTGATAGATGAAGATTATTGAAAATAACAACATTCAACGCCCAAACACATTCTCCTATTGCATGCCAATGTTCATAAATATCATGTAACATCGTCATGATCATCCCCAACATCCTTCAATATCGTGTTCATTCTGCTGCTCAACTCTTGATCAAAGTGGAACAACGTGCATCGAGATCCCTAATAGCTGTGAACGATTCACTCCCAACAGAAGAAAGTCTATTTTAGGAATAACAACAGGGGTGGGGGTTTGAATCAGAGATTCTTCTCCCAGTTATTGAATAATTTACAGACCTTGCCAGTGTACTCATTAAGGCTCTACAGTAGGCAGACAACGAGGTGGGGGGAGGGGACGAGAGGGGAAGCGCTGTCAAACAGAGAAGGCAAAGGAGAAGAAGGAGCGGCTATTTGGTGAGACGTCCGTGAGAAGGGAGAAATAGAGGGAGAGGGAGTGCAAGGAGGATGTTAAATACATGAGAAGAAAGGGCGGGATAGCAGAAACTACAGGCAAATCAAGGGAGATAGAAGGGGAAAAAATAGTTTCTGTCAGTGTCATGATTAAAAGATTTATGGGTGTTGAAGGGGAGGGGGGTGCTGACTCTTCCCACAGCCACTCTTCCTTTTGTCTTCTTTGAACTCGGGATGTGTCGACAGGCTAAGGGAGTTTGGTTAAACCCGACTGATCGCAGATATGAGGTGCCGCTCGGTCTTTGAATTAACGGGTCCCAGAATACACTCTGAAGGGAAGGGAAGGGAAGAGAGAGGGAGAAGGAGGAAGATGGAACCAGGAAGGTGGGGGAGGGAGTGAAGGCACGAGGGACTGGAGGGTGGATGAGAGAAATGAAGGGTACCAGAAGGGTTACAGGGATTTTCAGGCAAAAGCACAACAGAGATATTGGACTTTTTGTCACTGTACTACTGGCTTTACTGTTATAGCACTGCCTTCAGCCAAGTTCACATTAAAGTGCAGATGAAATGCCAACACTCTTGGCCCAAATTACCTCTGAGAGTTTACTGCTAATGTGTCTGTTGCTGCTCTTCTCTCACACAAGACATTCAGTGTGCAATAAGAGGATTTTCGAGAGCACCCCTCCTCCTCCATTCGTCTTCTTCTTCTCCAATAGCCCTGTGTTCATGCTCTGCTCCACAGTTCTGCACATATATTGTAAAGTATGGAGCACCTTGATCATGACGAACCACCATGTAACTGCCTTCCTCTATGTGTATGTCTGAATATTTCATAAATGGCACACAGCAGATGTTGTTGTAAAGCGCATCAATATTTGATGCACTCTCTATGTTTCCCTTTTCTGATAGTTTGTATTCTGGTGACATTGGCAGTCATGTTGGCCTACCAGCCACTGTGGTTTGTCTATTATGACGCATTAGGGTTTGAGTCATGTTCGGCACGCTGGTTAATGGGGGGAAACAAGTCACAACATTGTTAGAACGTTAGCAGGATGATACGTGTGTCTGTTTGCAGGTGGCTAATTAGAAAGGATTTATCTTCGCTCTAATCTTCCCCTGATCCTTCATTCCCACATGTCATAATTCTCAATGAGCTCCTTTTAGCTACACACTAACCACGTTGATAAATTTCATCAAAAAAGACAGTGTGAGGTTGAATATAAAAAGGATTTGCATTATACACCAATTGTTGAGCTCTCTTTGAGTCACCCAGATGAATGGATTCAAGTTGGCAGAGAGACTAGCTATGAATGAACATGAGGTATGATTGAAATGTATTTTCCTAAAGTCAAACGATTCACAGTAGCTCATCTTGTCTGGGTATGATTTATCAACCTATATTTGTCACTCCTGCCACATGCACACTGGCATGTTCTTATGCCACACATTGCTTGTTTTGGATTAATGCAGATTAAGACAGAGGGGGAGTAAAAACAAAATCCCAATATAATCTGGATTACTGGCAGCTTCATCCACCCTTCTGGACACGGCAATTCCCTGGAGAGTAAAAAGCCTCTGTGCGATGGCATTTTCTTTGACCCATTTGCAGCAGTGGTGGTACTGCAGGAGGAAATATGGAATATGAATGAGTGCCTCCCCCCTAAGAGCTTCCATTAGAGATCACTTAAGGGGCCCTGGTCCATTATTGAGAGGTTGCAGGGGTGTGTGAAGCTGCTCTCTTTGAAGTCTGAAGTGGTGAAGTGTGTGCATTAGCTGGAGTATAGCATCTCCGTATCATTATGATCAATGTGCATCTACAAACAGGAATTGCTTACAATAACTGTTGATTCTAATTATATTTTTTTTAAATCATTTTCCCCCCACTGAATTGGAGTGTGTGTGATGCAAAGATAAAAAGATATCTAGACAACTATTTCGAATGCAAAATAGCTATAAAGAAAAGTAAGATGGCAAGGTAGTATTTGTAATACTGCGACCAGAGGTAGGGAATTGTAACTTGGGCTTCAGCACTTTAATACACACTTGAAGCCAGGGTCTTCTACTACTGGATATGCGAGCATAACATCAAAAATGTATTAGCTACAGTAATGTGTCACTCTCTGCTTACACATCCAAAGGCTTTTTAGAAACAGCAGGGATAAATTGTTGGAAGACCTGTTACTTTTTGCCTACTTCCAGTGACTGGCACCTCCGGGTGATGTTGAGTAATATTCATAAGCATGTTGGACGTGTTGCCAATGACATACCAAACTGAATACCCAAAGATTCCCACACAACTGATTTAAAGAAGCAGGCATATCTTCCAGCTCTGCTGTGTCCCCTTGATATATTACTCTCTTTCTTCTTTCTGTTGCATCTGCTTTTTCTTCTGCGTTTATTGTTTAACAGTGGTTGGCAACCTGTTTCAAACATTACCACCACCTTGATCGTTATGTGGATACTGCCATGTGTGATTGTCTTTTTTTCTCCATCCAGATGTATTCATCTTAATCATTGACTGCGTTGCACTGAACTGTGATGTCGGAATTGTGATGGTTTGTGACGAATACAAATATCATTACACTCCTAATAGCTAGATACCAAGGTAGCTAAAAAGATAGCAGTGGCCTGAACCTAGAAATCCAAATGTTAAAGGTAGATATCCAAAAAGCTAATGCTATAAAGAAAATAAGGCCTGAAAAGATAGATTGTTATCAGACAGAAGGTTAGCTAAATATCAAGATTACTGAAAAGATAGCTAGATACCAGGAAATTGTAATGGTATAGTTAAACAGGTAGATAATAGGCTAGATAAAAGTTGCTATCGCTAAATAGCGAGAAGTATCAATGACATAGGTAGCTATAAGTGAAGAAGATAACAGTTGGCCAGATTGCAAGATACCTAGATATAAAGTTGCTAGATTGATCCACAGCCGGGTAGATTTGAAAGAAAATGTATTTTCTCTGTGTCTTAAGGAGAAGTGCGTCTCTGCTGTACTGATAAGCACATCTCTGCTCTGAACACATACTCTGGCCTTTCCCCTCTCCCCCACACACACACAAGTTCGAACTGGCAGCCAATTCTCATGGGAGGAGCTGTTACATAGCATCTTAGAGGGTTATTAAGGCTAGTGTGTCTGGGGGAGGATGAGCTGAAACTGCAAAGACGGCCAGAAGGCAGCAGCAAAATGGCCTCTTTTGACAGGGTGCTGTTCCTCTTTAAGTACAGCAAATCTAGCTGCAGGTGCAGGGCGGTCCATCATAGTTGTAAGCAGTAGAAGTTTTTGATGTGTGATTGTATGTGTGTGTGATTTGCCTCGGGGGAAAAAGGGGATTTCTGTTCTGTAGGCCAATTTGATTTTCATGCCTGTGATCATTACTTTTTCTTGTTGGTAGGGATCAGCTTAATCCCTCCTGCTGGTGCGCATTTCATTTGTCACAGTGGATCAAATCCATGAATTTTCTTTATCTGACAATAGATGGCGCGAGCTACGTCTAACAACATGCGTGATTACAGAGCTTGTCAACATCTCTGCCAAGTTAGCCACACAATGTAAGAGAAAGCATGAAATGAACTGATGATTTGCACGGGCTTCATTGTGAATTAGCCATGGTGCAGTGCACTCAAAACAATAAAGATTTGGGTTTGAATGCCAATCTTGAGATAAATGTCAAAAAAAAGACAAAGCAAATATAGGGAAGCAGCTGCAGCATATTTTGTCTGCAATAAACAATAGTTGTTTTTGATTGCAATGACATTGACAAAGGAAAATGACAGTGAGTACAAAAAGCACTTACAGTATTACACTCTGCTCTGCTGTAATATTCTTAGGGATTGACAAATGTCTTTGCTTGAGTGACTGAGTTTGAAGATAACCAAAAACATGTATTCTGCTGCATGCTGAGGAAAATAAATGTACAGTAAAAATGATCAATCTTTAATGCCCCTCAATGCCCCCTGTTTCATCCCCCTCCATTACAACAGCAGACGTCCTTGATATATAACAAAACTCACTTCAGCAGTACCTTCTGCTACCATAGCCCTCAGCAAAGTTCTCCAATAACATTGTGGAATAGTCTTGATATAATTGGTTTCAATGTCTGTAGTGCCAGTACGTCTGCACGTTGTTATACAATCTCAGGACCTTGGCTAACTTTGTATCGTCACTTTTCTTCTTCTCTCTCCTTTTGGAAATAGTTTCTCTGAGCACCTTGTAAAAAAGTTCCCTTTATTGGTCTGTGAATAGGTTTTACTTGGGATAGATAGGAATATATCATTATTGGGGAAGGTTAAAAAAAATCTCACTAAGATTACATTATCAATAAACAGTATATCGTATTCATGTACGCTAAATGTGCAGTTAGAGCCAGGGTATTGTTAGCTCAACATAGCATCTCACTTCTGGTTATAGCTTCACATTTCAGGTGAAGTTATTTTGGGTAATTCATTTATCTAAGACAGCTGATAAATGAATTGCCCAAAATTCAATATTATTCCTTATGTTATTATATGGCCATCCTCTGGAACCAATGGACTGCTTCATTTCCTATCTGTCAAACATTTATTTTCTGTAAAGCTTGGGGACGTTTCTTCCTCTTGTTCTCTTTCTTGTGGGGTCCTTCAGAGGGCTTTTTCTGGTCCCTATTCACTGTTTACATGCTGCCCCTGAGTCTAATCCTGCATAGGCATGGCATTGACTTTCATTGTTACGCCAATGTCACTCAACTCTTGGCTGATCTTTCACATCATATTCTGTCCGGCAAAAAATTAAAGTTGGATGTCAAAAAGAATCTACAGCTCACCAGCTCCAAATCTGATCTAATCTGTTTATCACTCCTTCTGGCCCCAGTACTAGCTCCATTATAAAGCAGCAAATGCTTGATCTCCTTTGGTTTTTAAGTTTGAGGTGGGAACAGTAAGGAGGTTCCTGCCTGAGGATCTCAGCTTTATTTACTTTTTAATTTAACAAGAGCAGTTAGCCAAGGCAAAAAACAACAGAGCTTGTGCATTGAGAACAGTATTTTACAGATAAGAGAAGCTAAGCTACGATGGGTGGATGAAGGATGTTGTCAATTTCCATTTCATGTTTACACCCTAATTAACAAATAATGAACAAGGCATTTTGAGAAAATGTCGTTAAAAACCTAAATTTAATCTCAAGCAGTGTGGAGATAATTAAGTTCAGTATATTAATGGTAATGACCTGGTGGTTATGTTTAATTCAGTGCCATTACGTTTTTAATAGAGGTCTGGAGTTGTTCTGTGAGTGACTGTGATGACATTAAGTAAGATGGTGTATTAACAGAGAATTAAAAACAATCTTATAATGATTGTAAGATAGATTTATTATTCATCACAAGGTTGCTGTTTGCACAACTTCGAATATGGAATTAGTCTTCAAAGGTACCTCCGGTATTGATGCACAATGTGGGCAGAGCATGAATATAACAGGCTGCAAATTAACTGTCTAAGATGTCGTATTGACTCTAGGTCCTCACATTTATTAATATTTCTGAATCAATAGTCTGTCTACTGGTATGTTGAAGTTTTCTATACAGCACAGGGCGGCTGTGGTACAGGAAGATGCATTTGCTGATCATTGAATCAATGAGTGAGTTAGGGTTAAAGTAAGGGTTAAGATGATTTTGCTCGGGCAATATAACCATACTCTTAAAAGTTCAAATAGCTCTCTCTGCAATAAACTTTTAAAGGCTGCAAAAAAATGATGTAATACTTTTGGGTGAAAAAACCCAACAATAACTACAGTACAAAGAGTGAGTTTGCAGCTGTACTAGAAGCTCTGGGAACATCATATAATAGAATTTGTAGATGTTAAGCTACTTTACTTGAAACCACCAGTGTGAACCTCAAGTTGATGCTGGAGGAGAAGTCAGAAGATTGCAAAGGAGTAAGCTGGATTCATCCTCTGGGGACCACGAATATTTGAACAAAATGTTAAAGCAATTGAATAAATACTGAATAAAAAAGCCATTCCAAAAACGACTCAGCAGCTATACTTGTTTGAATGTAAAGCACTTTGTGATGTGTATGTGTGTAAGGTGCTATAAAAAAAACTTGAATTACTTACTGTTTGGCATGGTTACCTCGAGCATGTACTATTGTTAATATTTGCTGGGCTGTATTTAGCAAAAGTACAGTTTGAGTTTATGTAAATGCCCTTAATTTGGAAATTTTAGCCATAAACTAAAGTATTACAAATATTGAAGTCATTACCATCAATTCAATTACATCCCAAGGGGGACATGAAAGACTTCATGGCAAATGGCATCACATGGAAACGTTGTTGGGACTTGTCACCCAAAATGGGAGACAAGTCCGTAGGCACCATGAATGCTTGTAAACCACAGCATGACACATAAGGGATAGATGCCAAGAGTATTCACTTCAAACCACAAATGTGAACCTCATGTTGACGCTGAAGGAGAAAGCAAAAGATTGCAAAAGTAAGTAGGATTCATCCTCTGGGACCGTGAATACTTGTAGAAAGGCAGTCTATGTCATAGTAGAATGGAATCTACCAAGATGTGTATAGTCACAATTCCTATCACATCAGATTTTATTTTTATTTCATAAGCTTATGAAAAGAAATAATAAGCTGCACAAACAAAAGGAGGGCACGTTGTGTTTTCAGTTTGATTGTATCTTCGACATGTTGAAGAAGGAAACTTTTCTTGAGGAAGTTGACAGCTGGGAGGCAGTTTAATTAGACCACTCACCGTTTCAGTTTGTCTCTTTTCTCATCGCAAACTGTATACTACAAACTCACTAACAAAGCCTTTGGACATGCTGGTGTGTGACACTTCCAGAAGGCTTGGCATAATTGGAGCAAAGACTGTGCTGAATTGATTCCAGTATAGTCTTTGTTTTGTAACCTTTAATCAGTTGGAGACGATGTCTCTATCAATATGATGGTAGAAACCTTTTATGATGCTATCGATTATGCTCTGTGATATTGTCTGTTGTTGAAAGTTCTTAGGGAGTAGCAGGAAGTTTGTTCACTCCAAACATTTCATGGAAACTGAGACAGAAATAATTCATACTGTAGATACAGAAAAACACATGAAAAAGTTTCCATTTAAAGAATATGGGTCAAATGAGACAAACACACACAGCATCTTACAAGCTAGTTTGTCCACCGAAAACAGCGGCAAAAAATACCATCTCTGTGTTTCATTTCAGTGGTGTAACTGTTTCATTTTCAAGATTGTTTCCCAATTATTTGTATCCATAAAATGCTTGATACGAAGGATAACAAAACATATGTTTCTTTTCGAACTCTCATCTATACACTGAAATCTGTGTTTCTCTGATTCAACAATAGATATAGCTGATTGGGATCATTTTAGGGAAATGGTAGCATCAATGTTCATACAAGCCAATAAAAAAGATACTATCATGACTATTTTTGGCAAATTTGATGTGTACCATATCCACAAAATCAAGATAGGCAAGTAATCATGCTAACATTTTCGAACAATGACCACACGCAAAGAACTTCTTCAGCCAAATGGAACCTGTCACCACATCACCAAAAGATCCACAACCAAAGATATGGATACATCAGGGCATAACCAAAGGTATATCAGTACATCCTCTGGAAAACATGAATACGTGTAATAAATGTAATGGTTATCTATTTAATAGTTGTGGAAGACATTTGCTTGAAACTACAAATCTCAACCTCCTTGTGATACTAGAGGAAAAGTTGAGGGATAACCATGGTCATTAGGGGCCATGAATGTCTGAACAAAATTGATTATGCTGTCTATGAAATAGTTGTTCATGGTTTAGCTCAAGAACATGTCAAACAGCTGCTGCAACTGAAAGAACAGTAGTAGGATACGTATGTTTTGTCATTGGGATAAATCCTCTGGTAACCATTGATGTCCGGACAAAATGCCATGGTCATTCGTACAGAAGTTGGTGAGATATTTTAGTGTCTGGAAATGTGGCAAAAAAAATTACAGACCTGCTGAACTACATTGCAATATTTCAGAGGCAAGGTACTAACACAAAAGCACTAACAAATCAACATACAGATGTTCTACTAAAAAAGGACTTGGGACACTGTCTGCAAAACCTCCAACTTTCATTACTATGTTTAAGTAATACAATTTTCAGGCAAGTCAAAAAAACAAATCCAGTGATAAACAATTAGATTAGAACTTCAGCCCCTCAAACTTGTAATGGCAGAGACTGTATTGTGTTTTCTTGCCTTTAGCACAGTGTATACCAGAACATGAATGCGTACAAACATCCATAAATAATGCATGTTAACACAGTTTTGTTTCACTAAAGCATATTGCTGGTGTCAATATATTGTGGTTTGACTCTGAATCGCCCTCTAGCTGGTGTTACTGTCTGCCTGTACTGTTGGAATGTTTCTTCCCAATGACCCTTGCAGTACTTTTGTTCTAAACTGTGTACACAAGGAGTGTGATACTGTGAGAGTCGAGTGACTTCTTCTACATGAAATTGTGTATTTAACATGGCATTATGTAGAACAGCAGTTATTTTAGATGTTAATCTTAACTTCTATCTAAAAGTGTAGATATTGCACACTGGAGTGGTTCAACACAGGTTATGCTGCTGTCTGTCAATTGATACTTGACTCCATGGAGTGTTAATGTTTTTCAACCCAAGCCTTCCCCTCCCTCTCCAGCACTTTCCATTAGTTTTCAAAATAAGTCAGCTCAAATTCATTATCAGTGTTTACACAGCCTAAGACTGAGTGTGAATAACTTTGAGGAGTCAGTTTGGCTGAGTGATGATTTCGCCTTAAATGGCACTGCTTGCATCGTCAACAAAATGGATTAAGACATCTTATCAATGAGGAGTTTGCATACAATGCAATGTCTCACTTGGTCTTTTGATTTGTGTTGTCCCACATAAAAAATTGGTCTACATTTAAATTTGTAGCCTGTTTTTTTTGCTATATATGTCCGCGTACCTCATTATAAGAGAAAAAACCTAGACATATGACTGTTGCTTTTATTACTGATAGAATCCTGTTTGTGCCTCTCATTTGTCCTTTTAACAGATTAGGACTGCTTTGAAGGCCCCATGTGGAGTTTTCATTCTAACAAAGTTTTGATTACATTTGCTTCTCACTAACATACATACAGTTTCCCCTGAAGGTGTATTAAAACATTTCCTAGGGCTTTTCCTGAATATTTAAAAACCTACATAGTTACTCCTTTTTCCTCTTTTTTTGGTCTATTGCTACCTACAACAGCACATAATATAATAACCTAAGCTTGCTAAGGATATGGGTTTTACGTCCACCCAGTTGACTGTTTAAAATATTGACGTATCCACACTCAAATCACCCTTTTTGTTTATTGAATGCCATTTTAAAAGCATGTTTGTTACTAATGGAACAAGAAAAATCCATATTTGGTCGTGGCACTGAGAAGGAGCTCAGGATTGGCAATGCTAAGTTAGCGAAGCTAAAATTCAATTCAATCTTTGACTATGGCTAAGTCATTAGTCTATAAATAAGCTAGCTCATGTTTCCAACAGAAATAGATTATATCAGTGGTGGTAGCTGAGTTTTATACATATACAGTTCGGCTAAAGATGCTAAAAGAGCTTATGGAATGTAGCAGACTAACCTCAAGCTAGCTCACATATCTGGTGGAAGAGCAAGTGGTGGGTCAATGAAACAAACTAGGTTAAAACTGATCATTGCTCTTATTACTGGGCCTGACAACTTTCTCTGGGTGAAAAGGCCAACAACAAATATCACTCCACTCCAAATAAACTATTGTTTGACAGACAAGAGGTAACAAGTGGTGAGCACACACACTGCCTAGCTTATATGAGCTAACATAGACATAAAATAGTTCATTGTATATCCTTCAACATAAACGTTGGAATACACTTCTTCGAAAGGTGTTGGTTAAGTAAACTAAAGAACAATCCATGTTATTTGTCCCATATTTACAGGAAAACATCTCAGATAGGCAGCAGAGGTGACTGAATAAGCTGTGTTGATTTCTAGCAGACAGCTAGCAGCTCCTGCCTGTTGCTAAAAGTGACAAAGCTTCTAATTTGCATAACTTGCACTACTCATATAATTGAACCATGCAGTTGTCATGGTGAGAAAACTTAGCTATAAGGACCAAAACTGTTTTATACCAGGCTGTACACGTTTAGTTTTGCTTTACAGCTGGGCATTTTAATATGAGTTTCGTAGGGGATTGACTAGCTTTTGGAACCAGTCCCAAGTGGTCACTGGAGGAACTGCAGTTCTTGGCACTTCAAAGTTGGCATTTTTAAGCTTTGGAAGTTGCCGCTTAGTCACTTCCAATGCTTGTGCAGATAACAAGACAATAAAGGGACCAGCCTATAACAAACATTGCTCCGAGGAACAACTGGAGGTCAAAAATTCCACAGGGGGCCTTCAACAGAGCAGGAAAATTGAAAACAGTTGTCAAAACTAATGTGGGCCAGTAGATCAGAAGGACAGCACTTCTGTGTCTTAATCGTGGTTATAATTTTTTCTGCTCCAATTATACTAAACTAAATAGCCTGGAATATATAAGCAACACACAAACACATACATGGACAATTTCTACCCTTTTTATTCCTTGATATACTACACTTTGTAAAATGTACATTGTACAATTTGTACTTGTTTGTGCATCTTTAAATTAAATTTGTACATCTAATGTTTTGCTGTTGTTTTGTATATTGTCTATATATTGATATGATTTTCCTTTAATACTTTAGCAAAATTGTTTTTATGGATCTTTTTAGCCAAAACAGCCTTCCAATTGAATTCTAACCAGGTAGAAAATGGCAAGAATTAAAGCTAGAGAGGAGAGAAATGGCAATAGGATGTTCTATGCTCTTTGATGTACAAACATATCCTATAAGGATAAAATAATAAAATATTCAATATGCATAAAAAAAGGCTTCTGCCTTTATTTGTATCCAGCTGAGCCGATGTTTCGTAGGATGCTCAACTGAGCAGGGAGACTCAGTCATCAGGGTTCTTCTCCTGGTGCTCCTCTCAGCCTCCTCGCCTTTCGTCTCTCCTTCCTACCAGACTGACACCTCAAGTGGCACTAATTGGCATGAGCTCTGACAGCTATCCAGTGTGCCTGCGAAACTTTTAATGACACGCCTTACACCCAGTAGCATCCTCCCTGTTACAGGAAGCCTGTAAAAATACACTCAAGCTGTGTGTGCTCAGTGGCAGTATGTTCACTCTCGCTCACCCTTTTTCTTTTTGCTCTTTCTTTTCTCCCTGTTGCACAAACACACACACACACACCAGCTTCCACTAACACACACTCACTAATGTAATGGAACCCACCGAGGCACAGATGGGTGCTGTCTGGCAGAGATGACGCATAGAACTAATCATTTATTTCTCTAACTTCTGGAGCGAGTATGAATTATGCATGCATAAAGGGGGCTAAAATATAGCACATGCTTATGAAATGCAATAAAACTCTTATTTTCGGGTGCTTGCAACATAATCTGTATTACCTCCTTTTTAGTTTGTGTATGCACCATAAAGCGTAATCTGTCTTTATATTCCTTTTAAAGCCTTAATCCATATATTAAGGGTTTTTTCTTGAGAGGATTTGTGCACAGAAGAGAAGAACGCCTAATTCATCTTCTGGAATATTACATTTAAAAGAAGTTTTCCCTGTAAATGCAGATTCCATTCATCATTTATCGTGTTCTTGCTTACTCAGGCATGCGTATAGGCGCATTAACACTAGGCCGACTATGTGTAGTGTAAATACTAGAGCACACACAAATGAAAATGCAAAGAAGGTAAATACAGGAAGACACACTCGGCCTAATTATTTCTTGCTCTCTCTCCCTCTGTCAGATTCTTTCTCTAATACTCTTGTCGCCTTTAATCTAGTTTTCATACTCCCACATTCTCTCTATCACCCTTAAAGTGTTAGCACTCCGCAGCTCTCTCCCTCTGTCACTTAAGCCTCTCATTGCTTTTCACACTGTTCTCTCCTCTGTCTCTCTCACACACACGCTGAGTGAAACAGAAAGCAAAGTTTTGAAATAGAGATTAAAACCAGTCAGCAAAAGGCTAAGGATGTTATCTCAAACATTTCCTATTTCTTTCGTCTCCCCACGGGAAACAGCAGAAGATCTGTCTGCTGAACGCTGCATCATTTCTCCACACTGGGAATGGGTTTCTATTTACTTATGCTCTGATATATACCAAGGTATATATCATTCCAGCTCATGAGATGGCGGTTGTTGCAGGAGAGAGACAGGAATAACCTCTGCAGGGGAAATAGAGCTCTTTCTCTCTCTGTTCTTGCACAAGAGGACGAAGGAGAGGATGATGGAAGAGACTCCATAGGTCTTCAATCCTCCACAGGTGCTTAAATTGCCTCCTTCCTCTCACAGCTGGCCTCGGTTCAATACGCAACAAATAAGAGCAGCTGGAAATTGTGAGGTAATACCATCTCTCTCCCTCTCTCTCACACACACACTATAGTCTTTACATTAAGCCTGCTCTGTGGCATTACTTCCATGAAATCCCTGAAGACTGGAATGGGAGGTAAAGAGCAGTCTCAGCAGGGTCACCTTGTGGACGCTTTGAATCAGCTGGTGGGAAACACATCATATTGCTGTATGCTAGGACCTATGCTAGCAATGAGGGGTAGGTAGCAGTAAAAGCTAGTCTCTCACCTGGGACTAATACACAATGTTTGAATATTTCCTATACATTTCAACTTAATCAAAGTAATCTTTCTCCTGTGGTTCTTTAGTTCTTTCACCTGATCTTAATTATGAAATGAAAACGTTATTCTCATCATTTCTACTCTTTCTTCAATTTTTTTCTCGTTGTGTAAAACACCAATATAAATCTTCCTTGGCTCTTTTGTTTGTATGCCTGGCACACCTGATCTGAAGATTTGCTTGACTTGATCTTGATCAGCACAGTGAAGATAGTTGCTAGCTGAATGCAGTGGAATACCCACCACATGAAGATGGGTATTAATAAGTTTTACATAATGGACACATTTAGGTGAAGTGTATTAACTGACTTGAGTAACCCTCAATTTCCACATACTCCCTGCACGCCGCGGTCCGTCAGCGTCATGAATCTGTATATTGTGTTTTATTTTGAAATTGATTGGACGCTCTGTGCGTTTCCTTTTCTGACTTCCTGTCCGGGTTGTTCTTTTCAGTCCAGCTTGACGCGTGCCTGTAGCGTTCTCCGTTGAAAATAGACTCACTGCTTATTTGAGATGGAGCAGATGTAGTGGCGCTGCTGGCAAGCTCCAGAGACAGACCGAGGCGCTTAGTGTAGAAACACAATCATTGACTAAAGTACCAGCGAATGGTGGAGTAGTGTGCATGGTTATCTTCCACCTGAAAACAAAAAACTATATATAACTTAATAAATTGTCATTTTGATACATTGCCAAGGTATTTTGACTTTGTAAGAAGTCTGCAGCTACGGTGACCAACAGGCGCTCGGCAAAGGCTGAAATGACTTACATTAAAAAAATCGTGCAGCAAATTCAAAAAAGCTGCCAATTCAAAAGCAAATGCAAACCTCCAGAACAAACGCAACAGCTGAAACGTAAAGCAAATGTAACAAACGTGCTGCAAAAAGCTGAAGCAACTAGATTCTCAGCAAGCATGCTGCAAATAGGCAGTTATACTGCAAATAAGTCAAAAACAGACATATTCAGAAAACATCTGAGAAAACACAAATAGAGAAATGTTGCAAATCCATTCTTTCCAACTGAACAGACTGAATTTGCATGCATGTCTATTTGTTTTCTGAATATGTGTGTTTTTGACTTGTATTCTTTATGTAGCCTATTTGCAGCACGTTTGTTTTATTTGTTTTGTTTGATATTAATGCAGTATTTCAGCGTATGCAGCTTGTGTGTTTCATTTGCAGCATGTTTCAGGAGTTGGATTTGTTTTGGATGTTTGACTTTGCTTTTTTAATTTGCAGCATTTCTGAATTTGCTGCGCGTTTTTCTGAAGGTAAGTCGTTTCAGCCATTGCCGAATGCTTGCAACTGTCGGCCACCATATTTAACTCTCCTTTAAAAGTGTCAATCTCTGCTGTTAAATAAATAAAGCCAATGTGGAAGAGCCAAAAGAAGTGCAGTTCCTTAAATGTCCACTTGAGGCTGGTTTCAATAGCCAAGGATCCCCATTAGGTCTCCCTAATAAAATATAAAATTGCTCTGTATGCTTTTAACCTGATGCAACAAACACATCCTGAATCTCTGTTTTCTTGTCTGTTTAAGTGAATTTAGCAACAGCAAGAACTATTGATCGTCATTGAGTTCAGGGACTTCGAGTTTTATTTCCACAGGACTTTAGATAAACATTTTTGCTGTGTGATTTACTCGCTGCCTCTGACTTGTTTGTTATCATCCAGATCCAACCTGTCTGTTTGTAGCTGAAGCTGAATTCTGAAAGTTCTGAATCAACAGCTGTTGCATGTAGTGTGTGTTTGTGCATGAATTAAAGGGTCCAGGGACACTGAAACCTTCATCCTGGCGGCCAGCAGTAAAGCCCACAACCTTGGATTCAGATCAAACACTTTCTGGAGGCAGACCATGGAAACATGGCTGCAGCCCTCCAGCTCGAACACACACAAAAACAACATGCACACCCGACTACAGACATTACAACACTAAATATCTGATGAAAGGGAATTGTATGCCTTAAAGGATCGTCCTAGGATATTCACAAAGCAGTCAAAAAGCATGCACATTAAAGACCCTGACAAAAACAAGAACATTCGGTGTGCTTGTACATATTTAGGAATGGCTTCTGCCATGTTTCCTCGGTCTGTAAGCGTTTGATCTGCCTCCAAGGTTCCAGCTGGCTTTGAGGATAGAGGTCTCCCTCTTCTTGGCCAACCTTTAAAGCCACATGCTCTGTAATTAAAGTGAAGCACCTTCTACATCACTCAAGAAAATATAGAAAAAAAATATGAAAGCTATAGGACAACATCATTATTTCAGCGTGTTCTGGTCTGAAAAGCAGTCACGCCATGTACTGTGTATGTTAACAGCTGTGCACTGAGTGTTAAACCTCTTAGATTTAACAGACGCGTTGTTCGCTAACTGTGGTTATTGAGCTTTGTCCCTGTGTACAGTGTCATTATGGCGGGATCACAATTGCATTTTGTGCTTGAGATAGAACATAATGTGTTTATCTGAGATCGATCGGAAGGCGAGGTTGAATATGCGGTCCCTGGAATGTGGAGAGCAGGAATGCCATTGGAGGGGAATAAATACAAATAGTGATTTTCCTTTGCAGGGTTTGGGGTGGGGGGCAGGGATGGACAACAGAGGGAGGAGGGGTGTGGAAAAGGAGGGCAATAATAGTGTAGAAGGAGAAGCTATGGATGTGGAGGTGTTGAGTTTGAATGAATGTCTAGGGTATGATAGGTAACAGAGGCTTTAAAAGTGGTGATGACATCATACTGTGTACATATTCCACATTACTTTATACATGTTTTTTTCTGCCTTTAAGTAAGAGGTTTTGCACACTCAATGCATCTGCAATCATGTTATGTCTATAATATAAAGTAATTGTGCATACCTCTATTATTCACTATGAAGATAGGAGATCAATTGTATTAATGAGGCACTTTTAAAAACAGCAGTTCAGAAGTGCTTCTCAGTTAATAATAAAAATGCATAGTGCTCAGATACTACAGTGCATGGCAGTACACAGCTTAAAAAAGGTAAGAATAATAAAAGCAGTCAGCATAAAAGCAAGATAGTGTAATCCAGAATAGGTTGAAGTTAAAACTCCTGTGAGGGACTTTTGGTATATGTTGAGTTTGGCGCCCCCTGTGGACAAAGTAGTAACTGTTATCTATTTGATGATCTTGTCCTATATATGTTCAAGTAATTTCTGGTAAATAAAAATAATCCTGCTGTTTTTTAACAACCAAACGTATCACTCACTATGACTCTTTGCTCTGAGAAATGTTAACAAAGAGGATTCTGCAGCGTGCTGTACAGCTCACTTTGACACCCCACAGCAGTGGTTACATGCTGTAAAATTGACCAATCAGAAATGATCAGTCTTGTTTCTGATGGTCTTGTTTGCTTTTGCAAGTTGGGCACCTCCTCATGGGTTCATTGGCACCAGAAGGAAGGAAGTGCAACCCCATCTTGTGTGAACATAAAGCCGAAAACAACAAGCCCAGAGGGAGTAAGACAACTCCTTTTTTAGAAAGGGGTCCTAACAGATATATTACAGCCAGACTTGAATTGTTTGGTTAACTCCATACATCATCATTAACCTGTTTTCTTATAAGGTTTTTTGTTTTAGCATATACGCTTGAAAAAAGCCACTGTAAGCCAAACAACAGAAGAAAAGTTAACAAGACGCGTTTAACATTGAGGTGGAAAACATTCAAATATTTCCTTTAGAGTGTGTGTAGACCAAAACCAGAGCCAAAAGGAAGGTGAATATTTGCCTGAATTTCATTAAGTGGATAAGAACAAGACTCCAAATGCATCATTATGTCTTTCTGTTATTGTTGGGTATTAAATAGGCAACAGTTTGAACACATGCATGCCATAACAACTCTCATATTTATCTGTTAAGTATGAATCTGTATTTACTGGGACACACTGAAGAGAGAGAGAGAGAGACGATGGATGAGCTTGAGAGATGAAAGCAAATAACGCGAGGCCTGTTAGATGTTACTTCCATCTGGAGGTGCCAGCCTGTGACTGTTAGCTAGTCCTCAGTAGACCCCTCCATACCAGCCGACCACCTGCTGGCCAACCAGACAACTCGTGTTCAGAGGAATCACAGAACACAGCCAGGGCTACCGACGCCAACTCTACATCTACTCGGTTCATGTCTTTGAAAATGGTTTAATATTTGTGTCACTGAAGTGGGGAACTGTGTACAAGGACAGAGCAGACAGCACTTAGCCTTCATTTAAAATTAAGCAGGGGAAAGTGTCTCTTTTATCTACACTACTGAACATTCTGTAGTATCCAATCCATAGGACCAGCAAAGTTAACTGTGGGGCAGACATCACATTATTGTGAATTTGTGTAGGGGCATGTTAGTTTGACACAGGGGCTTTTGGTCGGCAATTTCTAATTTACAACACTTTTTCCGACTTATCTTTAAGCTGGCTGATACATGCACTCAAGAGTCATTGTGTTTGGTTGTCTGCAAGGAACTGCAATCATTCTCTTTGTCCATATGCATTCAAATAAATAATCTCATACTCTTACGGATGAATGAAAGTCTGTTGAGTCACTATCTTTTGTTGAATTATCTAACAGTGATTGAGTCCATGACCCACTAATGAAAGTTCTTGCACTTATGGTATTCTTTTTCTATTACCAGTAAACATAAAAAAGTGTGGCCATCACCTTTCAGTAGCTGCTTATCCAGAGAGAAGAGCAAGAGTAGAGGATAAAACTTCAGAGGCAAGAGCAAAACCAAAGAAAAAAAACAACTTGGACATTTGGATGAAGACCAAAGCCAAAACAATAAGCTGGGACATCATGATGCTGCTTAAGAGAGACAAACTGAGATCTCTGAGACTGCTACTTCAACCCTTCTATGCATGAATTATTAAATAATGAATAACTTTTTCAACTTCTTAAGCCACTCAAAGTTGTGTTTTTTTTTATTTTCCAACATTCATAATCTTTAACAAGTTACTGATGTGTCCATTAGAGTACATGTTATAGCTAATGTTATGATCCTTGCAGGTGTTTCGCTGTGCCGTCTCAAAAGGAGAGATTGTCCATTCTGTCATCATATTTAATCGTTTTTTCTGCAATGTGTAAAGACAGGCAAATTGGTGGAAAGTTTCTCTTCCTCCATGACAGTCCGCATCACTTGATTTCTAAGTTGTAGAACTAACTGTACATCTCTGTGGCAACTTTGAATGTGGTGTTTTCTCCTTGAGAGCTAACTTAAGCTAACTGGCAAGATTTCTAAGGTTGCTTTCTCATACGAAGTTAGGTGTGATTCAATGCGATTCAGGGGTAAAGTTGCAACAGTGTTGATATTTCATTTGGTTCGGTTTGCTTTCAGACTGCACTGTGTCAAGCGCACCAAAGCTTGTGATATGTTGCGCACTGTAGCCATCCGTCATTAGTTGGGGCTGTAGCTGCATTCATGTGATGTCGGACACATCGCAAAAACGAGTTTCCGAGTTGTAAAATCTAACAGGAACGCCATTTTTAAGCAGACCAGAGTTCGTTTTTTTGGTCCGCATGAGAGTTAGTTTGAGCATGCATACCACCCCAAACCAAACAAACTATCTGACAAAGCGCACCAGAGTTCGTTTAAAATGGACCAGATGGCTTGGTGTGAATGCACCCTAAGCTCATCTTACTCTTGTAAGAGATAAAAGGTCAAACTCAAAGCCTCGTGATATTACAGACGCTAAACACAGAATGCAGGATAGGAAACTTAACCTCATCAAACCAATTCATGACTTTGAAACCTTGCCATCAACGGGTTTCGAAGTACGTTTTACCAATCCAAACCTCGGCAGACCGATTCACTCAGATCTTTAACGTTAAGTTCCGTAACAGATTCACTTTGGTTTATCTTAACACCACTAGCGACTAGTCAATAATAAAGCCTTTGGAAGAGGAGTACGGCACATCAATAAAGCAAGCTACCATTCTCTGCAGTTCCAAGGACTGTCTTTACACAATGAGTGCAAGTAGACAGGTAAGGTATTTTTTACTTTTTGATTCCATTTTTTTCTTTTGTTGTTGTTGTTCCACTTGTTTGTCCCCATCCTTCACGATCTCTTTCTGAATCTACATCTGACCCACTTTATCAACCCATCCAACTGGCCAATGGCTGTTTACCAATGAGTCTGGTTCTTCTCAAGGTTTCTGCCTGTTAAAAGGAACTTTTCCCCTTTTGCTGAACTGTTTGTTCCTGGTGGATTCATGTTGGGTCTTTCACAGTAATATAACAAAGATTTATTGTATTTATCTATAACATATATATTTTTAAAAGTGTCCTGAAATAGCTTATTTTATAGTTTGATCCCACATTTTTGGTGTCAGAGCATTTGATTATCGATTGCTGCCAGGATGAAAATACATTTTTTAACAATTCTAATGAAAAACCTTCCCTAACTAATAACATACTGTTACTTTAAGAAAAGAAAAGGTTTGGATGCATAAGATTTTGAGCTATTTAAAGGTACATTTAGAAGAATTTGGATTTACTTAAGTAACAGTTAACATAATCCATTACGTTTGCTACTTGGTAAGTTCAATAATGCAATTATTTTTGATGGAATGGGCCAAGAGTAATGGATAACGTGCTTGAAGCAACTTAAGAAACATTGGTCATCACCATATGCAGTAAATCAATTTATTGACCGTATTTCACCTTCTTCTGTTTGTCACCACTGTCACTGCAAACATGAATATTTGATCGACTCAGGATTTATGAACATATAAAGACAGGAAGAGGTGCTCTCAGCCATGACCCTGACCAGATTTGACCACACACAAACACACATGCATACCAACACACAAAAACAACAACACAAAGACCAAAATTGGTTATTGATCTCTTCCAGATTATCGTACTTAGGAAGACAACTGCAAAAGAAATGAGGGCATGTTTTGATAGGCACACACTGACATGCTGGGTGAGTGTGTAGGCATGCATTCACAAACACATCATTTTCTCAGCAGTGTTTAATCACATTTCATATTTAATCGCACAGCAAAGTGCTTTGATTAGAAAATTGGCTGTTTAGACACCACATGAGCAAGAGAGAGCAAGGTAGAAAGAAAGATCTGCTGAAGTGAGAGAAATTTGTTCCCAGTAATGCAATTTGCCGCCTTATTTCTCCCTCTTTTTTTTCTTCTATCTCATGTGCTCTGAGTCTCGTGTGAGCTTTGGCCAAGAGCTGTATCAAGCCTCACGACGCTCATGCTGCCTTCTTCACACTGTGATATTTATATCTACCCACAGAGGCTTTCCTTTATAGGCCTGCAAATCAAAACTGTGCACATGCAACATCCTACATTATTTCTCTTCTTGTGGGAGCTGAGATCTGCCAAAACTGCTATTCAAATAAGTTTGGTCTGTTGGTAGAAAAGCACTGAAACAATAGAAAATCAGTTTTACCCCCCTTCTTTTCTCTGTGTGTGTTAGCAGGGTCCATTAGTAAATGTGCAGTTGACCATTAGTTTCCTCTAATTGGAAAATAATGACTCTCCCCGGAATCTATGTTAAACTTTGTGATCAGTGACAGCCAGTGCTCTAGGCTCTTTTTCAGGTCATCCTCACTCTTAATACATAAAAAAGGCAGCTTGGTCAGTGGCCCAAAGAATCAAAATTTAAAGCTGGCAGTACCTCTAAGCGTTCTGGCGTATCTGTACACTGTCCAGTAGCTTGAGTTTTGATGTGGTTTTTAAAGGAACAGGATGTGATTAAAGAGTGTGAATGTTAGCTCGAGGTGGAGGTTGGATGATCAAACAAACAAAAGACTTGAAACCGGAAGACTGATTAAGTAATTTTGTCAATGTTGAGTAATTTTATGAATGTGAATTCTTTTTAATGGTGTTTTCACACGTGCACAAAACTCCTGAAAAAAGCTGCATGTGCAAACATTAATGGACATTTTTTACCCCACCTTTACCTGGAAATGTTCCTGCCTGCCCCCTAGTGAAACGTCTGTGCTAAGTCAGGGTGATGCCTATGAGAGAACAGCAGGTTATATTCAGTACAGTTCACTTTAAGACAGCAGGTGGGGGGTGATGACGTTAATATCCCAGTGGACGACCTTGTAGGAATATTTTCTATTACATGAAGCATTGATATAAAGACACACACTGGCATTATCACATCAGACTTTTTTGTTTCATCGTCCATTTCCAAGCCGCCATTTTATGTTTAACTACTTTGAAGCCATATTACATGTATGGTGCCTTCATATGTTAGCAATCAAACTGCACACTTTTTCCTAAACCCAATCAAATGTTTCATTTCAATACTTTATGCCTAAACATAATGAGGACGGTTTAGAGATGTTAACCATGTGTTATTAATCATGGAGCATCAACACATTTAAAATTATGGGTTTTTTTGCAAGTTAAATTGTGAATTTCATTTTTAAATTAACTGCTCTATCTTGACAGTTTTAACAGATGTTGCCAATATTTTTTACCTACTTTCCCATAACCTTGCAGGAGCAAAACTGACGCCAGATTGTCACTAAGATCACCGTATATAGGGCCATGGATACCCTTTGCCAAATCTGAAGAGTCTGGAGTAAGAATGTGTTTATTTCTATGCCATGACCCCTTTTTTCTTGTGCTTTGCTCCCACAGTGCAGCTATAGAAAATACTACATTAGATCCTTTGGTGTTTAAATATTCACACTATAGTCAAGGCTCTCCAAGTTGCCTATTTTAATCTCTGTGAAAATCCATGCCGGCCACAAACTATTGTATCGCGACAGTATTTCATTTTTGTTCCCTTTTGAAGCAACGCTTTGATTCATTTGTGTTTGCTTGAAATCCTCTTTGTTCTTCTAACATCAATTTTCTGTTTTACATCCTTCTTACCAGTTATCCCTTTTTCCTCACTCTCTCTTCCTGTTTCTCTAGCTCTCTTTCCTGCATTGACATCATCTGTAAACATCCCGAGCAAGCCCTGATTGAAAGCCCGCAACGAGCCGAGCAACAGTTCATGCATATCGGAGCAACAAAGATGGATGTGAAACATAGGCTTTCATAATGAAAGAATAAATCAGCCGCTGCATCGGAACCGTATATTTGAATGTATTGGCGCTGTCATTTTTTTGCATCTTGTTGTTGTTTTACAATTTCCCAACATGTGTTCTGTTGTCGTGTCGGTGTTGTTAATCAATCTCAGTGTTTCTGAGCTTGTTGGTTACTTTCTTAACTGTTTCGGTGACAGATTCCTCAACAAAAGTAACTCAAAAACAAAACAATAAAGAGTGCATCTATTTATTGCTGCCACATTTTAGTTTTTGCTCCTATCAACAGACTCAGGCAGGTGTTTTTTTCCTCTCTCATTCTTTTGAAACGTTATTATAGCATTCTCTGATCGATGCAGAGAGCGCTGTAGGCAATGTAAAGATCCAGCTGTATCTTTTCAGGTCCCCCCACTCCTGATCTGGATTTTCACCCCCCCCCCCCCATCTGCAAACTGTCCTGCACATAAGGCAGGTCAGGAGGTTAAGAAGGGCTGTTATCCATAAATCTACAGCGGATTTTAAAGTCAAGAGGCGCTGTTATGATATCAGCAAAGGGACGTGATCGACATAAATCCTGGTGCTCAGGAGATAAGCGTGTATGCGTGTGATTGTAATTTTCTATATTCTTATTGGTCCGGGACAAAAAAAAGCTGATCTGACAAAACCTGTTCAAGAAAAGACCTTAAGAGGCTATAAATCCTACGTATCACATTTGTGTTCTGTTGCTACAGATGCAGTGCATGAGGGATGTGGAGCTGGCTGTGGGGAATCAAAAATGGAACATGTGGAACTTCAGTCCTGGCTGACTGAATATCCTCATTTTCAGAAAAACACAAACGTTGTGCATCAGATATTTCTTGTTATTCCCGAAATGGCATTTCCCTAGACGTGTTGGTGTGCAGGAAATCACTCATTAAAAATATTCAGTCTAAGCTCTGTACCTACACTACTGCTGTCAGCAAACACCTTCACTGTAAATTTGTCAAATGTGACAGATGGGTCTGTAGCTTGAAAATATGACTGGGCACCACTTTAGCGTCTGTGTGGCATGTGCAGTGCTCTGTGGTCAGGTTAGCATAATAAATATGCAACGTACTTCATATTTAAGCTATAGTCATGTGAATGCAGAACCTGTAGGCTTTTATTGTCCGAAGCATTTTGGTTTCTGTTGTTAGTCCGAGTATCATTGTCCAATAGCTTGATGCAATCGTGGAACCCATCTACTAAAGTCTGTTGACATTTTGGCATTTGGCACTTCATACATCTCAATAGAAATAATTCTGTATATAGGTGCAGTTAACAGTCTGGTTGTAGTCGTCACATCTTATCTTGAATTTGTTGTGCGTGTGTCTGAAGTTGCTTGGTTTACCATAAAAACTGACCAGCACATTGGGAGGAAGCCTTGGCCTGGTAATGCTTATCTGAATAATCACTGGCTACACGGGAGTCTGCTTCCTGCTTTGCTACAGTGCGGACGCTTTTCTGCTTGCTATCCCCTCTGCTTGCATTTTTTGCTACTATCTGCTTTTCCTCAATAAGAAACAAAGAGCAGCAGCTCCTGGATACTTACAAAACCAGTGGGATTATATTTTCTTTCAGATAAAACAGGCATTTTTCAATATTTTTACGACTTCCTCAACGCTACGCGAGGAGGCCTACCAAACAAGATAAGCCTGAGCCTGTGCTACAGTGCTAAAGGTAATTAGCAGAAGATGCCTCCCTTCTCTACGGAAGATTACCACACACTCCTACAGAAGATTTTACTGTTGGAAACAAAAGTTAATCGGTTAGAAGTAAATGTAGAAGTAAATGGACTATGTGGGAATAACACCACTCTAGCACTGACTCAAAACAGTGGACAAGAGCATGCTAGAACCCAGCTAACTAGCAATGATGGAACTATGAAGAGACGGGAGGACTCTGTACAGGGTAATAAATCTACCAGCGATAATCCTCCCTGGAACACACTTGGTGCAAAGCCAAAGAGAAGACCACCTCCCTGCGACAAGGGAGAACGGATAACTGGCAGGACCCAGCGGCCCGATATCTGTGATCTGGCCGACTGGCCTGCGTTACCATCCAGGCATAACGCCTCCTCAACCCCAGTGCTTCGTAGAACAAAGCAGCGGACAACTGAGAAGAGGGGAACTACCAAGAAACCTCCCCAGCAAACAGGTGTACAACTACAAAACAGGTTTGCTCCACTGTTGCAGGACCATGGATCCCCTTCTAAATTTCTGGATAACCCTCCACCACCACGCAGCAGGGTAAGACCTGCTAACTTAAAGCCACAGAGAAAGCTAACGACAGGGCCTGAAAATCTGATTGTGGGTGATTTTTCTGTAAAAGATATGAAAAGCAGCAATGACACCAAAGTACTCTGCTTTCCGAAGGATTTGGTGTCTGACTTGGAAGGAAGAATCTTGGAAATTGTGGCTGCACACCCAACTGTGAAAAATATCATTCTGCACATTGGTTCTAATGACATTGAAAAACGACAATCAGAAAAGTTGAAAGAGCACTTCAATAATCTCCTAGAAACAGTCAGCTCTGTGAATGCTGAGGTGTTTATCAGTGGTCCTCTGCCCCCGACCGGGAGAGGAGCTGAGAGATTCAGTAGATTGTTTTGGCTCAACAAATGGCTCTTAACTGCATGTGCAGTTCGTTCAATGCATTTTATTAACAATTTTAGCTTTTTCTGGGACCGCAGGCATCTTTTTAAGACAAATGGACTTTGCCTGAATAAGATGGGAGCAAAGCTATTCATTACCAACATGTTTTACTTCCTGCGTCATCCATCTGTCCCCACTGCCAAGGACACGAGACAAGAAGAGGAGCCCAGAAAGAAGGAAGAGAAAACACGGCTTATCACGCCATTGCCATCCCCCTCTACCCCTCCTTCCATTACATGTGAGGATCCCTCTCCCACCCCCCCAGAGCCCCCATCCAGGTCTACGTCTCCCTCATTCTCCCTCCCTTCAATAAACCTTTCTCCCCCCTCCTCCCCCTTGGAGTTCCGGGAGTTACCCCCACTTACCCCCCGTCCTACTCCCATTTTTACTCCCTTAGATCGACCTCAGTGCCCCCCCCTTCAGCGTCCACCTGCACCAGCTCATCTCAGCGGTGACGCCATCTTACGCCGACCTGCCCCCCCACCTCCACGAAGACGTGCTCCACCTCCACCAATCCATCCCAGCTGTGACGCTGCTCACTCCCCCCCCTTATGCCCACCCCCTCCTCCTCCTGACAGCAGCCCTGAATATTACTGAGACAGAAAAGGGTTCAGCAGTAGACCGCATTATCAGCTGGACCCAAGGTCGCCTACGTCAAAACATGGCACCTTCTGCATTCCTGTTGTGACTACCAAGAGAGTAAACATTGTGAAACTTAGACACACTGCTAATCTAACAAATCTCATTCCTATTCTCTCCAGCTCAAAGTCAACCCCAAAGCCTGTGAATAACAGCATCAGGATGGCTCTGCTTAATGTTAGGTCTCTTAATAACAAATCATTTTTAGTCAATGATTTTATTACCACTTCTAAACTTGATTTTATGTTTTTAACTGAAACATGGCTAGAACAAAATAACAGTGCAAGCATTCTGATTGAGACAGCACCCCCCAACTATAACTTTATTGATGTATCTAGATCTGGAAAAAGAGGTGGAGGGGTTGCTGCTATATTTAAAAATATATTTCAGGGGAAACAGATGTCACTTGGTGATTTTCCATCATTCGAATACCTTTGTGTTGTATTGAAATGTTCTCCCAGAGTTCTGCTGTTAATTATTTACAGGCCACCTAAATATTCTGCACATTTTTTCGATGATTTTACTGAATTATTGTCTAGCATCTCCACCGACTTTGACTGTCTAGTTATAACTGGTGACTTTAATTTTCATATTGACGATTTGAATGACAAGGGTGCAAAAGAACTTTTGACTATTTTAGACACATTTGAACTGTCTCAACATGTGAAAGAGGCTACTCATTGTAAGGGACACACCCTGGACCTGATTATCACAAAAGGTCTCAATGTTTCTGATGTTTTTGTGACTGATCCTTCATTGTCTGACCACTTTTGTGTTTTCTTTAATATTTCTTTCATTCCTGACACACAAACAAAATCAAATACTGTCAAAAAACGGTACATCAATGAACATACTAATGTACTCTTTAAAAATGCCATCTCCTCGTTACCACCTCTAATCCCATGTCATGCTGATGATCTTGTGAACAACTTTAATTCCAAAATTTTGAATGTTATAGATGACATTGCACCTGTTACGGTTAAAACCAGTTCTAGTAAGCAAAAGGCACCCTGGAGAAAAGCTGCTGTTGTAACAGCCCAGAGAAGAGAGTGCAGGAAGGCTGAACGAATCTGGCGGAATACAAAACTTCATATTCACCATGACATCTATAAAGAGCGCCTCCGGGCCTACAATTTAGACTTAAAAAGTGCTAGAGAAACATTCTTCTCCAACATCATTAACAACAACATTAATAAGGCAAAAACCCTATTTGCAACTGTTGACAGACTGACCAACCCCCCAACACAAATACCACCTGAACTCCATTCCACGCAGAAATGCAATGAGTTTGCGTTCTTTTATACTGATAAAATTGAAGGCATCAGACGCGCCATCAATATCTCAAACAAAAATGTTGGATCACCACCCTATTTAGGCAAAAGTAACACAGCAATGATGACAAGCTTTAATGTCATAGACTCTCAAACTCTAGTGGAAACGGTGACAAATCTAAAACCATCCACCTGCTGTCTTGATGCTCTACCTACCAACTTCTTTAAGATTGTTTTTGACTGCCTAGCAACAGACATATTGCAAATAGTTAATAACTCTATTCAGTCAGGCCATTTCCCAAAAGCCTTCAAAACTGCAGTTATTAAACCTCTCCTAAAAAAGCGGAGCCTAGATGCCTCTATTATCAACAACTACAGACCAATTTCAAATCTACCTTTCATAAGTAAAATAATTGAGAAAGTTGTCCTACAACAACTAAATCACTTCCTGGCTTCAACTGGCTGCCACGACAACTTCCAGTCAGGATTTCGACCTCTTCATAGCACCGAGACGGCCCTGATTAAAGTTGTAAATGACATCCGTCTTAACACAGACTCTGGCAAAACTTCAATATTAATGCTATTAGACCTCAGTGCTGCATTTGACACTGTCTACCACTCAATACTTTTGGACAGGTTGGAAAACTGGGTGGGGCTCTCAGGCACAGTCTTAAGCTGGTTCAGGTCATATCTACAAGACAGGAACTATTTTGTTTCCATTGGTGACTTCGTATCAGAACCAACCGACGTAACGTGTGGAGTCCCCCAAGGTTCGATCTTAGGGCCGACTTTATTCAACATCTACATGCTTCCACTAGGACAAATCATGCAAAATAATAAAATTGACCACCATTGCTATGCTGATGACACCCAAATCTATGTAGCGCTCTCACCAAACGACTATCGCCCCATAGATCTTCTGTGCCAGTGCATTGAGCAAATCAAGGACTGGATGTGTCAAAATTTCCTACAACTAAATGAGGACAAAACTGAGATCATTGTATTTGGTGCTAAAAAAGAAAGGTTTAAAGTAACCCAACACCTTCACTCTCTGTCCCTGAAAACATCAAATAAAGCCAGAAATCTGGGGGTTATTATGGATTCAGATTTACACTTGGAGAGTCACATCAAATCAGTAACAAAATCGGCCTACTATCATCTAAAAAATGTAGCACGACTTAGAGGGCTCATGTCAGCTCAAGACTTAGAAACACTTGTACATGCCTTTATAACTAGTAGGCTAGACTATTGTAATGGTCTCCTTGCAGGTCTTCCAAAAAAAACTGTCAGGCAGCTCCAGCTTGTTCAGAACGCTGCTGCTAGAGTTCTAACAAAGACCAAAAAATGTGAGCACATTACACCAATTCTTAAATCCTTACATTGGCTCCCTGTATGTCAGAGAATTAATTTCAAAATCCTACTGCTCACATATAAATCACTACATGGTTTAGGGCCAAAGTATATCACTGATATGCTTCCACTACATAAGCCTTCAAGATCACTAAGATCTTCTGACACCAATCTGTTAGTGATTCCCAGAGTAAATACAAATCATGGGAAAGCATCATTTAGTTACTATGCAACAAACAGCTGGAATAAACTTCCTGAAGATTTAAGACTTGCCCCAACTCTGACCACTTTTAAAACAAGACTGAAAACTTTTATGTTCACCTTAGCCTTCTGCTAAATTTTACCTACATTGCACTTTTAACTTCTGCCTTTAACCAAACAATTTTAATCACTCTGCACTGTAACTTTTATGTTTTTATTCTCTGTTTTTTAATTGTCTTTTAATTCTTGCATTTTATTTCACTTTATTGTATGACATGTTATGATGTGAAGCACTTTGAGTCTGCCTTGTGTATGAAAAGCGCTATACAAATAAACTTGCCTTGCCTTGCCTTGCCTTGCCTACACCAGGAGCCCCAAAAACTTGGCAGTTGCTTACATAGGCTTGAATAGTTGTCAGTGGTGTGTGTGTCTGTTGGGGTGGGGGGGGGGATTTCGAATATATCACATATATCAGTATGAATGTCTGAGGAACACACGCTTATTTACCGTCTCTCCCTTTTTTTCCCGTTTTATGGCGCTTGTTTACCTTTCCATTCTTGCAGGCTCCCCCTGTGAATCATATGTTTCACGTCACAATGCTATGAACTATGGGTAATTCCCTCACGATAAATCTGCAGATATGCCCACTTACGGACAGGGTGCTCGAAAAGTCAGCGAGAGATCCCTCACGCACTTGACGATTCGACAGTGGGACAGCCCTAAGCCCTCACAGACTGAGCGGGACCGCGCATCAAAGTCAGTGAGTGTGTGATGAGGAACATCGAGATTGGGCCATTGACTATCGGATTCAGACCCTACAGACTCTGCTTTTGTGGTTTTTAAACTTAGACACCTGATCCCTATGTCAAAACATACAAGTTATTATTTAGTCCTTAAATAAATAAACTTAGTTTATTGTAAACTGTATAGTAGAGTATTCTTAAACTTAGAATATTTTACCACTCTGTTGTGTTACCTTTTAAAGTTAAAAAAAATCATACTCAGCAATATAACATTTTTTAGATACTTGAAGTTAGTAGTTTAAGTAGATGATAAGTGGTGACAGGAGGGCTAATATGTGGGTGTTGGCACACATACTTTATTCCACCCCTGCATAAGTCAGTGCTCCAGTTGGGCCACCCCAATCAAAAAGTCTGGATACACCGCTGCCTGTATCGGCACACATCTGGCCCCTCACAGTCCTAATGTAATAGTTGATATCTAAAAATGTTCAGGGCTGCATGAAGACTGATTAGGCATCAGCCTGCAACAGCCACATTACTTCATTATAATTATGATAAATGTCCAATCCAAAATACCTGCTTGTTTATGCAGCTGATGAATGAGTTGGCCTTAATTACTTATTGAAATGAAGTGTTGTTTTGGTGTGTCTTAATGCTGTAAAGAGCCACTGCAGACAGGAAAAAGCTGATAATAAAGTTGATGCAATATGGCAGCCAAGATATGAGGTGAATGTTGAAGAAGGAGAACAGCTTATTATTTATATATCCTGTCTAAAAAGGAATGCATGTTGTAAATCTGATGAGTTGCAATTGAACATCGATTTCGTTTTTAGAAAAAGCATCACCTTTTTAACGAATTTCCATTGACAGAGTGTAAGATGCTCTGATTTCCATTTGCTTTGAGAAATAAAAAAAAAAACAATCCCTGCAGGGCTGGCTCCTGGGCCAAATATGTTTACAATAAGTGGAAAGAAAGTACAAAGCCCTGATCCAAACTCCTATGACCAACTGGGACCTACACTGCAAGGTCAATAACAACACATTAAATAGAAAATATCAGGACACAAAATGAAAAACTATGAGAGAAAATAAACAGCTAAAAATATTTATAGTGACACATAATCTATTCCCAGCAAACCATGTGTTTGTTCGAGGCTTAGACACATTAAATAAAAATAACTCTGCTGAAATCCAAAAGTAACAAGTTCTCTTGCTATCATGCAAACAGTTTCTGCTCTGCGTGAATGTTTGTCATGCCCCAGCCTCTCTCTCTCCTGTTCCTAATCTGGGTTCCCTGAGGGGTCTGCAGAGCCTGGAAGTCACGGCAGATCCTTCCTCAAGCTTCCCTTAAGCTAAAGTAATTATCCCGCCCTTCCACTCCCACCTAACAGTCAGTTCTTATACTTTTCCAAATCAATAAACAATTACATTTGCATCTCAAGACTCTAACTACTGGAGTTGGACACAAGAATGGAAGAGAAGCTCGTACACTTAGAAACAAAAGATACTCTGTAAGAACTCTGGACTGAATGACCAAAAAAGAGTATTCAGGCAATAATAATAATCTAACCCCGCAAACAAATAGCTCTTGTTGAATGATGTGCTAGGTAGTTATGGAAGCATTATTTGTTAGTAAGCTACTGAGCCAGACATTCTGGTGAATGAACCTCAGGTTAGAGAATATAAACTCCAATTTTCGTTCCTATCCTGATGTGTTTTTGGTTTTGAAATGACTTACAAATAAAATCAACCAACCTACGAAATATCAAAAGAAAGACTTTTGAGCAAAAAAATACATACAGCTTCAGTGTAGTGAGAAAACACCCCTTAGACGCACTGTTTGACATTTTGCCGCAAGAGGGCTCTTAATCAAAACAATATCAAAAGATGACGTCTCTCTGCTACCTCCCCCCACCCTCGATGAAAATGAACTCTGAGTTGACCGTAGTCAAGACGAACGGGCGAAACTGACCGACGATGTATCCAAGTATAATTTAAATGACGTTTTTATCACAGCAGCACATACAGCAACATTACGGCAGCTTTCAGCAGCAGCTGCCGCTTCCTTATGAAGCGGCCTTTGACATAACATCTGGTGTTTCCTTAGCAACGATAAACATGCCATGTCTATCATGGCGGCTCTGTCATGGCGTCCGCCACAACAAGACACATCTATTAAACTATTAAATTACAGATTTGATAACTGTTGGAAATATTTGAGGTGATGCGAGTACTCAACAACAACAACAACAATAACATAGTTTAAGTCCATTTTTTAATTAATTTAGATATTTTTATGTAAACATTCTAATAAAATTCTACATATTACACCTTTAACTCAACTGCAGTGCATGACAACGGTTGCTAAGGTTATGGTAAGTCAATCCCTGTTGGTTGGAGGGGCTTAGTAAAGGATCAAATAATAGTCTTCATCGTGTATTTACTCCAACAAAAGATCTGATTTGGGTCGAATTGGATCCAATTTATTCTTTGTCTAACTGATGTCACAGTTTGGGGTCTCAGGTCTGTCCGTCTGTCGATATTTCTTTTACCTGAATGGATACGAAGAAATCTGAAAAGTGCTAAACCTCACTTATGTTCATGATCATGATCTTCGAGAATTAAACGAGTAGAAATTATTGAAAACCTTCATGCCGTTTAGTGACATTTACTTTAAGCTCTCACAAATGTTCAATTGGATAGAAAATGATATTCTTCTGTTTCCCAGTTGGCTTCAGAATGTTTATTATGCAGCAGAAGAAAAAAGGATTTTCAGTAATTCCATAAATAGATCATGAATACTCTTATCATGATTCTCTGAAATACTATCCCTCTCTAAATTTCATCAGACAAAAACCTCTATCATTTCAGACACTCCGAATATATCATACAAGTAAACACTCGACTACTTTCAAATAGTATCATGGATATTGAGCCTGAACTGGTGTGAGATGACTCTTAAAGAGCAGCATCAGCCCCATTTCACTAAAAACGTTCAATGTTTACACTTATTTAGATTCTGTGGATGACCCGAGGTCTTTTACTAGAATGTGTCCTGAATTTCAATCTCGTAAGCAAACTTTGATTTGTGATTTGTAAACAACCAACACTCTTAAAGTGCTTTCACGCGTTCACAAAACTCCAGAAAAACTCTGTGCCACATCTTTCCATCAGACTTGACCCTGAGTTTCTCCTGCCAGCTTCTTAGTATTTCTTCTAAAGGAAGTCAGGGTGAGCTGATGTGAGAATGCAGTAGGATATTATCAGGAGAATTCCCCTCGAGCGAGTGGGAGGGGGTAGTGACGTTAACAGCCTGTGACCAGTACACGATAATAGCCTGTATGCACGCGACCGCTACACCTCCATGCAAGTAATTAAACAGCTGCATTACTTTTTCTGTTCTCCAGTGTGTTTTTCTTCACTCTTTTGATACTGTGGTTCTGTCTTACTACACATAGCATCGATATACAGGCAAATATTCCCATTATAATGTAGCGGACTGTGTTGCTTCGTCCGCCAGTCCCGCGTTGTTCTTTTCACGCCATCGCTTGTCCAGTAATAAAAATACCAGAATTACCTTCTGAGGTGTGCAATGTACGTATAGCTAGCCAGAGGGTTGTTGAAAGTGAATACTGTATGTCTGAGCCTTAAGGGCAACTCTGCAAGTTGTTCATGTGTGAGGGCAGAGACAATCGGTAGCACCGATTAGACATTTCCCTTTCTTAAAGCGTGCAGAGGTAGCAACAAAAGGGTCCCTTAGTGATTAAGTATGGCTGATTGCACATGGCAATTGGAACAGATCGATCAAGTGCAGCTGGAACAAATCATACAGCCAACCAGTCTCTAATCCTCCTCTGTCTTTCTCCTTCACACTCTTTGCTCTGCATACATTTTCCAATTTTGACTTTCTCTCTCATTTCTCTGCCTTTTGTCTCCTGTCCCAGAAACTTTGTCCTCATCTTGTTAAACCATGTTCTTCCTTGTCTGGCACACAATACTCACCTTCTCCCCCACACACACACCGATCTCTTATTAGCATGCCCTTCTCCTTGCTCAGAATTAATTCTCATTTCATTCTAACGAGACAGATTAAGGAGAAATATATATGAGGATGGAATCCAGGTCAAATTACATTAATAATATGCAGAATCACACTCATACAGTGACATTATCCACAATCAGCCTGCCCATGCTAATTCAGCCATTTAATGGATGTAGCTGCTAGCCCCACAGATGACCGGAGCATATAAGACATTTGTCAGCCTTTGTGATTTGTTTCTCTTCATGACAGCGCTACAGTTATTGAGTTGTGAGTTTTCTCATTACTGATGCTGCAGCCACCTCAGAACCTCCCTTGTCTCCCCCCCTTCACACCCGCCTTGTCTGCAGGAGACATAATGAATATCCCAAATTGACAGCGCCTAGGCAGTAATTAGTGTAATAGTGTGGCCTCACCCTCTGTGAAGGTTATTTCTGATAGGGATTTGTTTTATCAAACCACAAAAATTCCTCTGTCTGAACCTTGTGTCAACCTGCCAATTTGTAAGTAATCACAATTTGAGCTGGTATTTCCATTCTTTGACAGCCAAGAAAACACTTTCTTTCTATTATAACGTTAATTTACACAGTCAAGTGAAGTCTAGCCAGGGGAAGAAATTATTTTGAGGTTACAATTTACAAACTTGTAGATGGAAAAAAAATCTATACTTCTAAATTAGCCTCTAGCCAGCTTTGGATTTAAACCAAACAAAGCTTATAGTTTCCTTGTTTTGAGTAATTTCATGCCTATTTGTGGATTATTTTAGCAGAGTTCAGGCAAGTAAAATAATTTTTTTTAAATGTTTTGCTTGTGGTTAATATTCCTTATCAACAAAGTCCCAAACTGATTTGTTCCACATAATTGTTGTTGAGTTAGCCGTAACTAAATCAATTAACGTGTATTATATTTCGAGGGAAAAATTCAAACAAAGCTTTTTATGTAGTGCAATGAGGAAGGAAGGAATTCAAAAAATGCTAAAGAGATGTTATCGAGTACAAGTACAAGTTAGAGCTCACTTTTTGGAAAAGAGGCGTGTTAAGTTTCCTCCCTTGAGTAAGAGGGGAAGATTGAAACCCCCCAGTATGTCCTTAAACACAATGGATTAATTGTCTCGAAATTACTCCAAAAAGGACATATACCGTAGTATGACAACAAGATGATACCATCAACAGGTATACTGGACTAACAGGTGAAAAATGTGACCTTTAGAAATTCTTGCAGTTTGATTAGATTTGGAACCAAAACAATGTGTTTACCTTAAAGAAAAATATCAGGGGTTTGTTAAAAAATAAGAACATTAGCTACATACTGTAACTTAAAGCAACAATATGTATTTTTTTCAAAGTCAATCAAATAGTACAAAAACTTAAAACGAGAAGTGCTTACAGCTTTACAGCAACTACTTCACACACCAGCCTTCAGCTAAAAACAAGCCGTCTAGGTTCTGTTTGATACAATGGCTGATGCTAAGAGTTAGAGAGGACAGTGACGGATAAAGCTATGAGAGAACAAAAGTGAGTGTAACCGAGCAAGAAGCCGATAGTATTGGACAAGCTTTCATACGTTGGCGAGAGCTTTGCAAAATAGTAGGCTGCAAGCCCGTCGCAGAGCTGGCTATGTTGCTGTTGGGCGGGTGAGTAATATGCATATACTCCACACTAAACAGTTTGCAAACAACAGGCTGTAGACGCTAGCAGAGGCATATTTGCACAGAATCCGGTAATATCACTGTTCTAAAGACATCACCATCCACAGGTAATGAAATGGCAGGAGATTTAGAGTGTGTATGTGGGTTCATTTACTTTACTTCTCAGGACCTTGTTGAAATGAACAATATTGACACAAGTATGAACTAATAATGTAAAATGACTAACCTTTTCACCAAAATACAGATGCCTAAAAGAGATACCATTTTAATTTACACTTAATATAGATGAATGCTGTCAGGATGTTGGGTACTTTTTAATAACACATGACTTAAAATTATACAATCTCTGTTAGTGTAATGATAGATAGTATCTAAAGTACAAGAGCTTAAAAAAAACGGAACTTCAGTCATAATTGAAACCCAAAGCTGTCGTGCAAAAAAGAACAAGAGTCTAGCTCTGGTCAATTCAAATCCACACTTGTACTGTACCCTGTCAGTCAACATGGTCTTTGCCAGACATCTTTGGCAAAAACGTTGTGAGATGTTCTGCTTGTCAACAATTGCAAGTTGTCTATGAGGGGGAGCTCTAACAGCAACATGTGGGTTTTATGACAGTGCATAACTCAGAGACCTTTGGTGGTTGCCAAAGCGCACCAAACCAAATTCCTTCATAATGTTACTTTAAGTAACATAACTTTGATGCTTCATATACAGTAATAATGGTAACGATTGACTTCCAAGAGACATAAACAGCATGATGGTTGAAATATCTTTAATCAGAACCACAATCTAATAACTTGTGCATTGTGGTAATTGGCACATCATATGTTGCTTGTCTTGCACAAAACTACAAAAGTCAGACTAAAAATATGAGATGTTTTGGGGATGCAAAACTTTTTTTTCCATTCTTAAGGTATGCTAAGCTTATCATCTTCCGACTCTGGCTTTAAATTTAGTGTGCAAGTGGTAATTACTTGGTAAAGTGAACATTGTACATCTCAATTATTTTGTGAGTACTAGTATTTATTGCATAATGTTTGCATACATGTTATACACCTCTTGTGAACTCATTAGCGTCGCGTCACTATTCTCTTTTTTTATTACATTATAGACCTATAATGTGAGATCTGGACCATTCAGCCATGAGGTGATACGTATTTAAAGTCTGAGACACTCAAACATATTGAACAATGTTGGACTTACTGAAGCACAAACTACGCAATTAGTTTTCACCATCTGCAGATCAAAACAATAAAAAAAGATAACTAAAAGTTTTGCATAAGAAACTCACATTTTTGAGATGCAAGCCGAGTCCTGCAGCTGTGTCACCAAGTACAAATATACCAGATGCCTAATGGAATATAATGAGGTTGTCTGCTTGAATAATTTCATATTTTCTCAAGATTGTGTCTGGTTGTGTTTGTTTGTTGATACTGCACAAGTGGACATTATGCCATTTGACTGGACAGATTCTTCTTCATCTGTTCCTTTGCATTTTACAGTTCAGTCTTTCCCCTACACTGTCTATGCTCTTAAAAAAATGGGACAAAATATTAACACCTCTACAATAGACTTCTACACTGCAGCAAATCCAGACCCAGTGTCTTTGTAGCAGGTGATTATTTCATTTATTTGACATACTGGGCTCAATGCTATTAGCTTGCGTTCTGTCCCTCACTGTTATGTCTGAAAGGCCAATTGTCCCCACTGAACCCTGTGTGCCCATTTCACCAGGCACCAGAGGACTCATCTTTCCCAGACAGCAGAGCACCGATAAATGGCTTAAATTATAGTCAGACGGACAAGAGCAGAGAGTTTCAAACGTAATAAAACGTTTCCACTGTGGACTTTTTTTTTTTTTTTTTTTTTACCATTTAGCCTTCTTAGCTTCTGTTTCAAGAGACGAGCCAGTTTCCATGCTGGCTTAAAAGGCTTAAAAACCCAGCCTGTGTGCAGTTCTCTGGGATTTTTTTCCTCCATTACTCATGAGTGATAAATCGATAGTAAAGCAATCAGCAAATAATGCATGGTGTTGCTTCTTCAAAGTGCTTCATAACCTATTACCTCCATACCGCACATCATTTCATAGGTCGACCACAAGGTGAAGTTATTTAGTCAGCGACTGACAGATGGAGCTGTTTAATAACTGCATTCTAATATTTGGATGTCTACAGTGAAATTAAGCGGATGTATTCATTCATTTATCAAAACAGATGTTCCAGGTTTAGGGTTAATAAACTTCATATCCCTCAGTTAATGTTCCTATTGAACACTTGATAAGACTTGTTTACTCAATTATTGGCTGTTTTCTCATTTACTGCCTCCATTGCTCATCGGATTGGACTTATTGACAAAAAAGTAATTGGTTTTAGTTCATAAAATTAGTTCGAGATTGATATGATTTGGATCTAATTATTGAGATTCTGATCTGTGATTGATGCAAATATTATCAGTTTATAATGGTTTATAATTGAATGGTTGTTGTATGCTTATTATTGATGATATCTTTTGAAATGGTTCAATTTTAACATAAATGAACTGTCACTAAATTTGGTACAGATATTGTCCACCAGACCGATATACTTTTATTTAACAGTTTAAAAGTATGGCGTAAGAACTGCATAACTGCAGATTCAAAGCCATAGCCTGCAATGTAGCCTGACTTTCACTTCCCAAGTAATTGAATTACATGTCTCTCACCTGTGGTTGGTCTTTGGGTAGCTTCGGACTGAAACCACAGAGGACACTATACTGGGCGTTGATTTAAAGGTAGTTCCTACAGCATGTTGCCGTTCACATGGCCCAAAAACTTGAATGGTGTTTGCCAAACTCAGTGTCAATAGAGATATTGTGTGCTCATGCTTTCTGTTTGACTATAACGCTAGTAAAACAAACAGTTGTTTAACATTTGTTATCTCCAAATCTGACAGGATTTTCTCACTTTCAGTTGCCAATGTTTGAACCACAAAGACAAGCGAGAAAAGGCACAGCACAGTAAAATGGAAACCCCACCACTTCCTAGCATTTTATGGGTGTTGATGCCGTGCCAGAAAAGCACACCACTCCACAAGGCAACACACATAGGACTTATGTGTAGACTATGCATGGATTTACCGCATCATAAATTAACCTTAAGATTATAATAAAATTGCCAAACTTTGGCCTAAATACCTGCAAATTGAATGCGGTTTTTTATCCATGTTAAATGTCCATTTTCTTTAGAGCTGATTAGCAAACAATGGCATGCTAACTATAAGTAAGATGGTAAAAATGGTCAATTTTAAACATTGTCAATGTGAGCATGGAAGAAGACGTAAGACTTATTGCTGACATTAGAGCTGCTGCCATGCTAACAGTTCTGCTGCTGATGCTGTAGTCTCTGTCTTGTTAGGAAACATCCCTGTACCTTCATATTGTGTGACACAACCACATAACCTATTGGACAGCATACCACATCTGACCCTTGGTTTAAGCCTAACATTTTCTAATAGTTGGAAAAGTAGGGGAGACAGAAGACATTTCCACAAACTAGTTCCCAAAGATGTACGTAATACTGGTGCTATCGATCAGCCACTCCAAGAAAACCATGCCTCTATCCTTGCAAAGCTGCAGATCAATACCTCTGAGGAACCAGATAAAGATAGCCCAAACTATCACATTGCAGCACTGAGCACAATCTAAAAATGTAGCAACAGGGCATTCCCTGTAGCTGAAATAAAAGAAAAAAAGAAACCTAATCCTCCACTGAGCCACGGAGAGATAACAGATTTGGAGCAGTCTATCTGAGAAGCTTTGGATCTTGTTTCTAAAAGAAATGTCAGCATGTAGCAGAGCGGAGGCATCGTGTTTGATTTTATCTACTAATGAGCTTCATTTAAAGAGAAATGTGCTTTTTCTATTTCGTTCAGTTACTCTTTCAGTAAGCCATTCATTAAAATAGGATATAAGCTAATTTGTGTTGGCAGGAAACAAAAATGTCTATGTTATCTTGTAAAATGTAAATGTTTTGTTGATGTCCAAGTCTGTTTTTAAAATCTTCTTTGTATGTGAAGCAAATGAGAAGAACCCAATTAACAACCTTTGGTGTTGAAAAATGAAGCCACTGCGGAAGTGCAAAAATCTGCAGTTCATCAAGTGTCTGCTTGAGGTTGGCTCACATACACATCCATTCAAAAATGCCAGTTTTTACAGCAGAAATCAATATGTTTACAGACTGGTTAAAGAAAATAAATCGGTCTGAAAAGCTCATATCCTTTATTGGCACACACTGTACGGGGGATGATTTTTTTTATAACTGATCTGTTTGGATTTTATGAACCATAAGAATTATTCATAATAACGCGCGTAGCTGACACCTGACTGTTGTGCTGAAGCAGTGTAGCTGTTTGTCAGGAGGCATAAGACCCGCATCAGCTCCACCTCTTTGCTTGTTGATAGTTTGACTGAAAGTTAGGTTGAGACAGCATTTCAGGCTTCAAAGCACCCTTCAGTAACCAATGGGCGACTCCACTCAACCTCCGTCCACTGTTATTTACAGTCTATGGAAGAACTGAATACATTGCAACCTCTAAAACTAATTAAAAGTCACCAAAAAGAATACCCATTGCAAACCACACCTGCTTTTGCTTCTCCTTAATTCAAATGATTTGCAGATGATGAGGCCAAACTCTTAATGTTGCAACATGCCCCCTCCAACCCAACAAACTTAAAGAATCTGTCAAATGTGCCTACAAGCCAGATGTTCACAAATTAGACCCAAAGTTGAGTTTGAGTTTGTTGGTTCTGAATGGTCCCTCTTCTTCCCTGGCTCAGGGACAGAGCATCAGGTTCATGCTGAGTTACTTCAAGCCTTTCTTGGTCTCAGAAGAGTTCCTCCCTGGGAAGTGAACTGCTGAGTGATGAATAAAAGTGAAGGCATGATTCGCAGGCAGTGCTGTTTCCATGGCTCAGATGAAAACGATAAGGTAGGGCAGCTTTGAGAAAATCTCATCATTAGTCCTCTCACAGGCCAGGATTTAATTATCTGCACATCCAAATCGTCCGCTTCCCCCTTCTCAGCAGATTATTCTGCTCCTGAAGGATAATAACCATGATGCCTTTCGCCTCTTTACCCTGCCTGCATAGTAAAACAGCAAAATACTGATGTCCTCTTTGTGCATGTGCATGTTGGTGCTAGTCTTGTTTCATTTTCCTTGATAGGGGGATGGTGGCATTGGTTGGGTGATGAATAGGTGTATGAGCAGCCGGTGTGTCTGTGCTTGCGTGCCTGTTCGAGTGTGTTGGGAAGCTCTAGAAATAGGTTCATGTAAAATTAATCTCAGACAAAAAATTGACCCAGATGTAGAGGATTCTCATTGTGCCTAACTATATCAAAACGAATGACAAAGATGAGGTGCAACAGTGACAATAGGAGCTAAACAAGGCTTTCTGATTAAGAGCATAAAACATAGGGACAAGAAAAACAGAGGAAGGGAGGAGGGAGCTGAAATGGGAAAAAGAAGAAAAAATTGAAGAAAGAGAGAAGAGCTTATTCCTCCTCAGAGGGCATTTTAATGCAGCCGCCTTATGTCATAATGGTGATCACAGAGACTCTTGTGGGACCTCATTAGCTCCTGGCAAAGGGAAGTGTTCAACCATCTATTGCCTTGCAGGGAAATACACAAGTTATAATGTAATGGCATTATCTCATGGCTTCGACTACAAATAAGATACCAGGACCAGCAGGGTGATATACCCCTGCAGTCTTTGAAGTTCCTAACAACTTGGGTCTAATTTCCAGTTCTGGCCGTGATTTCTTTGGCTGGGGTGATAATATACTGTGCAAAATACATGCCGGGGTCCAAGAACTATCCAGCATCCCCAATGATGAGCAAGCCTGTTCTAACCTGAAATTGGTAGCCCTGAATGATTGCAGAACGAGGCAGAATTTCCACAAAACTGATTTTCAGTGATGTAAAATAAATTATTGTGAAAATTGGTTATTTTCCTGCTGCAGTTCTATAACAGATATTTGTACATGACCAGTCTATGACAGGCTTAAGGGTGAATAGTTAAAAGTAATTTAAAAACAAGTGGTATGGCTAACATAAAAAAGGTGATATTGGGCATTAATGTTGCAAGTGCTTAAAAAATGGAGTGCAACTTGAGCTTTGGGTTATTGGAATCTGTCCAGTTGTTAAAAAAAAGCCTAGTCTCCAAGTCTCATTGATATTCTGCAGTAACCACAGTTTGGAAAATTGATTAGATGGATTACCGGCATGTTTGTCAGAATTTGTTTGCCGTCTTGCAGATTCATTAAGATTCATTATGTAGAATCCAGTTCCAAAAGTGTAGCCAATGTAGAAGAGATACCTGCATTTTGCTTTTCAGGCAGTAGGGGGGCGACTGTTTCATAAAGAAGTCAGATTTCTATAAAACCAGGTAGGTGAAAAATAATCCTACTTTTTTTAGTTGTTGTTTTTTTTACCTCATTTAACATTTTCTCCATCATTTCATGGTGTTGATAGATTCTTTCACGTCTACTTCAATTCAGGATTATCTTAGTTCTGTAAACGATGGGACCTAATGGAGAGGAAATGACAAAAGTATAGTTATGGGCACAACTTTCTGTAAATGAAAAGTCACTACCACAGTGGCCTTCCAACCAGTATAGAGGACAACAAGAGGATAACAATCTGTCCTCACCATTGTCCAAATATTGTCATCTCTGGTTCATTAAAAACACAACAGGAATGGGTTTGACACTACAAAAGAGAAGTTGACCAACCCATCTTTTGACATTATGGTGACTTTATATTTTTACAGTCTATGGCTGCTCCTTAATCCCACTTATTTCATGGCTGTTGGCAAAAGATCTGTCATATACTATAATGAGCTTGTTTTAATATGCTTGGCAATACATTTTACATGTTGTGCCTCAGTGTAGTCTTGACTAAGACTGTGCTGGAAGAGAAAATAAAACTGAACTCAGAAGAGACCATATTGTCTGCATCTTCTCAGCCATCTGCAGGTCCTTATTCTCTTTTTCTCCCTCTTTATTTCTATTTAAAGTAGACCTACAAGCGCCCAAACCTTTCCCTTTCTTGTCGTCATTTTAGAGGATGTAGTTATCTTGTTTATTGTGAGCACCCATGTTGATTTATTACTGATTGATCAAAGTCTACAGTCCCTTCCCGATGGAAATTTGTTCCAATGGGGCAGTAAACATTGCTAGGAATGAGGATGGTAAAATTTGAAAAGACAAAAAATGATCAAAATGTAGGGATCTGGATCCCTTACTTTGAAGGTGAAATATACATAAGTGCACAAAGTATGTTGAAAAATTCTCCCATTACATAAAACACAACATAAAAGCTATATCGTGAATATTGAACGAGGAAGTGTCTACATAGGCGTGCTGGATAATTACAAGAAGACTTGAATCAGGATTTAACGGTTCGCCTTCATTTTCTCTCCTAAATAAGTTTGTTTAACCTCAGGGTTTGGTTAAAACCATGTAATTGGCTGACTGCTTGTGTTCACTGTCCAATTAGCCTTATTTTTTTGTGATTTTTATCTCTTCATCATAAGCGATTAACATAGTGAGCATGCACAGTTTTTACTGGTTCCAATGAAAATATCACCAATGCTTTCATTAATTGATCTTTATAGGAATATCAAACATCTTTTTTTTCTTTCAATCATGGATGTATCTTCATACACACACCTGCACACACAACCAGACAACCAGGTCTAATCCCAGGCTGATTGTCAGGAGAGATTGTTGAATCAAAGCCTGTCACAAGAATCTATCGCCTCAATGTGTCTGACATCCCTCATCTGACCCCATTTTATTGGAGGCAGGTTAACATGATAGCCTGTCTAGCAGAGCGTATGGCCTTCTATCGGAGAATCATTGACGAGCAGCAGAGTGACTGACTGTTGGATTGTGGTCCAAATGGAGATGAGTAGTGATATGCTGAAAAGCCAGCTTGAGGCTACGAGCTGAATGGTTATGATTCACTTTATCATCTCAATAGCGATCATTCTCATGCAGAGCAAGTAGTTCTAAAGGGAATATGGATTTGACCTCGACATTTACTTGAAAATGTTTAGTTTTTATTCCATATAATAGCTAACCGTAACCCTACAGTATGTGCAGACATTAATGGCTGAAATACAATCCAAGTATTATTTGAAGTTAGGAGTGAGTTTTAAGTAGCAAAAGTCTGTCCGTGGGGTAAGTCATGGCACCTTTGCTAGAATAGTTGTATATTTTAAGAGATACTTTCTTGGCAAAGATAGAGAGGAGAATATTGATAACACCGCCCCAACCTGGCCTAGTATTATACAAGAGCAAGCAGGTGATTAGCTTAGCATAAGGACTGGAAGCATGGGAAGCCCTTCCTCCAGGAACTGTCCAAACATATATCATGTAAATACAAGCTCTATGGGTTCCAGTTGGCAGATGTTTTTGTAGGCTACCTGTTCCCTCTGCTTCCAGCCATAATGCTATGATCATCACCTGCCTTAGCAGAATATTAAAAAAAATACAGGAGTAATATTGGTGGTGACCTTCTTATTTTGATCTCACCAAGCAGCAAGTTTCTTAAATAGGTGTCCTGAAACTATAAATGAAAGTGCAATTCATGTATTTAGTCACATTATGACATTATGTCCTTCTCTAACAAAGAAGCACAAATGTCTTGCATTAGAATGTATTTACTACATGTCTGATCTCACAATTCATCGTAATCATACAGTATCCTAGAAATGATAATACCATGCCATGGATTGGAAGCTCAAATGCTGTTATAATGTCGCCCTGTTGTTACAGGATAGACAATTGTCTAAACATTGGAAATATGTCAAGTTGTTATTATTTTAAAGCCTTTAAAGAAACAGTACAAAGGGAAAGAAGCTACATTTAAAGGTAAAACAACATATATGCTGACTGATTGCAGACAGATAAGTCACGACAGCTAACATTAGGGTTCAATCCATTTCATGCTACTGTTGGCTAGGTAATATTACCCTCAGCTGTAAATTTACATCTTTCCTACAGTATTGACAACACCAAAAAATAGCAACAGTATCTAGGAGGTGCTTGAAATCTAATGTCCACTATGTCTCATGGCAGCTATTGAGTAATACAATGTTTTAACTTAAAATGCGATTCACTATGACTTCACTAAGCTTCCCACCAGCTACAGCAAAGACAGCTGCCATGTTAATATGGTGACATGTCTTCTCTCTTTTTGCTACATTACAACTATCTTTCTTTCTTACTCTCACTCCCTTTTTTGTTTTCCCAGGGGTGTAGCCCTGTGGGTTCATGCTAGACTCTCTCATTTCACCAGGGACTGTGCTGCTCACAGGGATGTGCCCTGTGAAGGTCGTTTGAGTGCTGTAGGTGCTGAGATTAGTCTAGACCCGAAGAAGATACAGATCCTCTCGTGTATGGCTCTCAGTAATACCCCATAAGCTGCCCACAAGAGACCTACACACAGACAACACAGATGTGTTTTTTCACGGCTTTCTACGCATGTCATGTCACCCAGTTTTATCCTTTATCACGGTATGATGGAAGAGGGGACCAAAGACACAAACACAGGCTACTTCCCACAGGCGCACGTACACAAACACACACTGGCCAAGTAATCTGATACAGTACTCTGTTGTGATGTATTCGGTCGGAGTCATGTAAGGTCAGCCGCAGTTTCCTGTTCTGTGCTAGAGGGTTCAATACTGGACTATTCAGGGCTCAGTGTGAGCGGCTGTGTAGGTGAACATTTATAGAGCACTGATTTACCTTTGTGTGCCATTCAGCGTATTTTATGACATATGAGTAAAATACTAGAAAAAATAATGATTAATGTTGTAGGTAATATAAAGCCACACTCATAGTCTCAAATGATGTTCTTCTATACTGTCAGAATGACATGTTTTATTTTACTGGCCTGTGAGCCTCAGCTCAGGGCAAAGAAAACCTCTATTACAGATAGACTGTCTCGTATTTGTGTTTGATTACTGGATGGAAAAAAATTCAGTTTTTCAATTCTCATCGCAAAAAATACACATGTACGTATGCATGCGTTAATAAAGAGATTTATTTAAATGAACAAACTACCACATTTGTAGATCTGTTTACATCCACCAAGGAAGAATTCAAATCTTAGTATGCCCATTTGGATTGACCTAAGGTTTTACAACTCTCCACACATATTTGCACATAATATTACTATAATAATAACCTCCATTAATTACTGAAAGAAAAAATCTACCCGACCAAAGGAGTCAGGAATTCTTCCTTGGTGGACGTCAATTAATTTATTCGCTAGAAGTTCTTCTCTTCTCAGCAAGAATACCAAACAGCCGGGAGCTTTTTGTCTTCTTGCATCTACGTTCCTAGAATCTTTGATAGATAACAAGTCTAACAGCCTACGTTAATTAAAGTCCCAGAAGTCCAGGGGGTCAATTTTCCTCTAAACTACCTGAGCTCTCAATAACAAGACAATCAGCCTCCTTTTTTCAATGGTAATGGAGAAAATGTCAAAATGTTGTCATCACAAACACCCTAGATGTTCTTAAACAGCGTTTGTAAAACATTACATAAGACAGATGGTAAGTACATGGACTTTGAGAGGAAAGTAGAAGAAAACCAAAACAAGCACGAATCTTATTGTACTTTTAAACGTGTAACTTGTAATCAACTGGATCATATTTTCAAAAAATACAATATGGTCCAATTTGATATCTCAACAGTAAATTAGTTTTCAGCCAGGCCAAAACATAAAACCATAAAGACAGGCACAAGAGAAGTGCTTCAATTGATTTATATGTCATCAAGTCACAGGCAGAGTACTAACTTATGTGTAACTGTGGCTCAAGTGGAAACACTTCAGCTCAACAAAAGTGTTTATACCTGTGCTGAAATGGCTTGAACTAAAAGGTTGAAAGCCATGTAATAAAGAGAGAAAGACAAGAGGCAATCAATAGTGGGGATCCACTATTGTTTTAGACAATTTAAAAAAGCTTCTGTAGTTGCACTTAGTTGAGCACAGAGAAAGAAAGCTTGTGAGACAAACAAAAAAAAGGGCCTCGATTGGACTTATTCCACATCTTTCCAATTTCTGCATATACCCCAGTGAGCATAATTGTCTCTGATGAGTAAGTCGTTTGAATGAAGAAAGGTGCTATTACATACCTAATACCCAGCCCCAGGAAATTAATTGAAGGCCAGAAGGACATCAAAGTGGCCATTCACAGTTTTCTATACGAGACTGAAAGCCCATTTTTAGGTCACATGAATATAACTCAACTTATCACCATGACAACTGACCACATCCCATCTGCTAGAAACCCAAAAGGTGCATCTGAAAGCTTAAGAAAACAAATGAAACTGATGTATTGAAAATATGTTTGTATTCTCTTAATAATAGATGATGGATGGATGGGTACATACTGGATGGATGGATGGATGGATGGATGGATACATACTGGGTGGATGGATGGATGGATGGATGGATGGATACATACTGGATGGATGGATGGATGGATGGATGGATGGATACATACTGGATGGATGGATGGATGGATACATACTGGATGGATGGATGGATGGATGGATGGATGGACGGACGGACGGACGGACAGACGGATGGATGGAGTCACAAATTACTGCAACAATAGGGAAATGCATAAATTAGCTATGTTTCTAAAGACTACCATGATCTGGTTGGGTTTTGAAAAGCCCTAATTTCTTCTCAGTTAAACTAACGTTCTAAAATGTCTCCTTAATTGTATAATAATACACTTAATGTAATTAAAAAGACGGATGGTTTCTTACTGTAGATAAAGGCACAAATGAGCAAACTGCCTGCACTGCTCTCTGAGTGCCAGCAATGGGACTGTTCAGAAGTTGAGTTGAATAGAGAGTAATGACTCCGGAAAAAGAGCTTCAAATATGAGCTCTTTGAACATGCAGTCACATCCTGAAACTAAATAAATAAGAAATACACTATAGAAATAAGATGAGTTCTTGGATTGAAATGTGTCATGTGCTCACATTTCAATCATTTGTTGACAATGTGTTTGTGTGTATACCGTTGAAATACAAAGTGTATTCTCAGTACTGTAGTGGGAATTTACACCAGGGCCAACTCTCACACTTCAAAGGATGCAACTGTGAAGAAAATAAAACAGGATTCTGACACACTCGGCTGTGAGCTGTGACTGGTGGGGGTGTCTTAAAAAGTGAGTTTCACCCTGAGTTGTGAAAATAAGTGTCTGTAGATGGATGAGTCACAGCAAAGTAGACAGACAAAGAAGAAAAGAAAAAAGAGCAAATAGAGGGTAAAAGATTTTCGGTGTTTTTCTTGAAGTCAATCACATTAGCTGGTAAACCAATACCACCCGGGCTTTGACTCTGACATTTTTGTAATAAATGATACACACTCAGGTGGTGGAAAGGAGTCCCGGTGTGATAACAGCAAACACTTAAAAAAGAGGAATCAGACTCAAGTGGCTGTTGAAGGTTGGTTATCATGAAGCACAGGCTTCCATTCTTCACACAGACTCTTCCTACCTGCTTTAAAGTGTCGGATTTTCTTCGTAACCTCATTACCAAGGTGACATTGAATCTGAGGGGGAATGATCCGACAGGAAATCCACAAACTGATCCTAAAATGAATTTACAATTGTAATGATACAATATGTTGCCGTCCAAAGCAAATCTGAAACAGTTCAGCTGCATAAGGATTTGGTCTTTTTAAATAAAAAACTATGATACAAATTATTTGTGTGATTTTTTGTGAGTGACCCCAGAAAATATTTTTCTGCAACAACAAGAGTTGTAAGCTCGGGCAGTAATCCCTGTATGCACTGATTTTGTTCACCTCAATTAGCTACCAGGTCAGTGTCATCCTGCCAAGTTTTGTATTTTCAGTAAGACATTTTAAGGGCAAAGAGGTGCCTATAAATTTAACAGCTCGTAACGGTTTTGTCATCTAGGGGGAGTAAGGAAGTAGCGGCGGCTGCTAATGCTAGCCTTTTCCACTGTCATTGCACACGCTGCATTTTTAAGGTGAGGAGCTGCCAAGATATTTTTATGATCAAAATGTATATTTTGAATGTTAAAAATACTAACTATGTATGTTAGGCCTACTAAAGGATGTTGTTAATGGTTAGCATCTTATAAGTAAAAATAGCATGCTAGAGATACATTTGTTCTTTGCTATGTATCCGTACAGCAGCTTCTGTAATTATTTATATTATTTCATGGGTGTCATTTTTTATTTTCTGAAAGATAAGAGTTATGCATAATAACCGATATGACTGTGAGCGGCTGCATTGTGGCGGTTTGTCAGGAGGATAAAGGCCCACCTCAGCTCCAGCTTTTTGTCTGTTACTATGTTGACCCGAAAGTTTAAGTCCACATTCCCCATATGGCAACCGCCATGGATAGGCTTCCAAAACAGCCCTTCAGAAACCAATGGGTGACATCACTGAGTTTATGCTTTGACATGTACAGTAGGTGGTTATCTCGGGGCGTACCCCCACACCCCCCATGAAATTGTCCCACCCACTTTTTTTATGCTTCCGACAGCCATGCATTGTTCATACATTGCATAGCCAACATTATTCAGCATAGCTACATACAAACTTCAAAGATCTAGAAGAAAATGTTCAGGCTTCCTATTTTCACATTATGTTTTCATCATGAATAAATAGAAAAAAGACGTGTTTTAAAAGAACCTGGCAACCAACAGAAAGCATAACAGGAATAGAACAGTACTTAATGGTGCTCATGCCAGAATCAGTCGATAGCATGTTTAGTGTTAATAGTCTGTCCCTTTTTACAAGTCAGTCCATTAAACAATGCTGTGCAAAATCTTGCAATTATCAAGGTTAATTGTTCTCAACGCTATTGTGAAACATGTGTCAGTTAAGCTAATAATTTATGCCACTGAATAAACAATGGTACTAAAGGGAACACTGCTGGTGTTCTGCTCCTTGTGACAGCAGGCCCTGCCATGTAATGAGAAAACAAGCCCATACCACAGAGCTCCATGTAATTGGAAATTGGCCCAGCAGTCCAGTGTGCATCTATTGAAGTGACAGGGGAGAAGGCAGGCAAACCCATCTGCATGTCATCATCTTGAATGGCAAATATTTGTTTGTTTTGATTCTTTTTTGCTTCTGTAAATTGAATGATGTGACTTTTCTTTGCCAATGTACCTTTTTGGAAATGGAAAACAATGAAACATCTACTGTAGGTGAGCAAGAGAGAGATGAAACATCTCATTTAGCAAGAGGGAGAAAAACAGTGTCAAAATAAATTCATGTAAGATGTGTAAAAACTGCAATGATAATTCCTTTTTAATTCTGTATTGCAGAGCATGCATCTCTTCTTTCTATCAGGTAACCTTTAACATAATTCATCATTAATGTGTGATTACATTTTGTTAAATCATCTGGTACTATAAACATATTATCCTAATCACAATGTTAATTTATGCACATGATAATAGAACGTCTCTATGTAAACATGTCTGTTTTTTTCTGTAAATAATAGACTCATTATAATATCTTTCACAGTCCATGTAAATTAACATATCTTTTATTCATACGGCCCAGTGAACTAAACATCACGGTGTTACGAGAGGTCAAAGATACATCATTAACCAACCACTCCAAATAACTAGATTTATACACTTACAGTTTTCAACAACAACAACAAAAAGCATTTTGAGAAAAAATTGCATCCTTGGTTACATTTTCTTTCAGATGAAATAACAACATAACATAAAGAAATTATATTAGGAGAATATCTGTAAAAATGTTGCTTAGAGGATGATTTATCCCTTTGACATTTTCTTGTAATGCAATATTTATTTACAATAATTAAAGTAAGTAGACATTAAAGTGAAATGATTTCAATTAGGTAAAATAATTCAATGTTTTTGTAATTACAATGTATCAAAAGATCATGTCAAATCTATGTGATAGGTTTTTGCTAGGGTTTTGCTTGTATATATAAAGTCACTATGGCATAAGGGAGCTTTAACGTGTGTATTAGCCTTTTATTTATGTTGTCCAGCCCTCTGGAACAATGTTATGCTACACTGTTATAGGTAGTTAGGAAAAAAACACCACTGTACACACTACCTGCTAACAAACCACTCAAAGACACAGTCGCAACTTGCTGGTTAACTTATTTTTTTTGTATAGATTACAAGGATTTGACTTGTAGAGCCAGATGTATTACTCAGGAGTGAAGGATGGAGCCAAAAAAATAAAATAAACTAAAGTTAAGACTGGACTTACTCATCAGAAATAGTGAATGTCAGTCCAATATCAAGATGTTAAAAAAAATCACAGCTCAAGGATAATTATGATGTCGCCCTAAACAGTTGAATATGTTAATAAACAACAGGTCGGTAAAAAGTATGCAATATTAAGCTCAGGGTATATCAAAGGTGTCTCAAAGTGATTTTTTTAATCCTTTTTAAGACAAGTGTAACACACAGAAATGTGGTCACACTATGGGATTTATTTTGTGTATAATATAGTGTGGCCACAGTCCTCACATTCAGGACCTCTTACACAGGTAGAGTGAACGGGTTTTAAAAGTATCATAATTAAAAAACAGCTGAAAAATGACACAATATGGGTGAACAGGAAAATTCCAAGTAAGCCATCAATTTGATTACATTCCAGGGTTGGGTTTTACTTTCCAGTGCAGCTTTGGTTACAAACCCTTTGTATTGAGAGCAATCAATCCCCATGCCCTGCACACCTGGCACTCATCAACTTATCAGCCCCCTCCCACCTGCGAGCTCAAACAGCAGGTGTGCCTCGTTATGTCATTACTTATTAGTGGCAGCCACCTCTAACTGTTGTTGCTTGACTTTTCAGACTTGTGCTCCTGCATATTTTCAGCTTCTACTTCAGTCAAAATCACAAGTAGGTGTTTTGTCACCTTAACCTGAATGTTCTTCAGTAAAGTTTGACACCATGATCTTTGTCAGCCTGGTGTCTGTGTTTGGGTGCTCCGTGCTCCTGTGAGTTGAGCATGTGTGCAGCAGTTTCAAGTTGCCTTCTTTGATTTGTTCCCTTTACCTAATCCTGCACAGTTGACATGGCAGAGCAGTTTGACAAGTCCCCAGAGGGCAGAAAACAACCAGTGAAAAAAATAACATCTCCTACACAGGAGGCAGGGTTTAACTATCAGACTTGCAGCAGACACCTTTGCATAAGAACCATCAGAGTTATTTAAGGATTAATTCGTTTCCACATGCAAAGATTTTCTTTAGAGTCTTGATATGATATATCTTGTCTTACAAGTCGGGTTAACTGGGCCAACTCAATGACCTCCTTTTGGCTTCTTATTCTACGGCCAGTCAAAACGTCCCCTGTGAGATGGTCATAGACTGTAGATATTAATGGAAGAAGCCTGAGTGACGTCACCAATCTGTCACTGCAGGGGCCTTAGGAGTCCCATCGATGGCAGTCGACATGCTGGAAATGCTGTCTCACCTTAACTTTAAGTCAACCTAATGACAGGCTGAGAGCTGGAGCTGAGGCGGGTTTTAAGCCCCTTGACAAACCCTTACACCACGCCCGCCTGTCAATCAGGTTAGCTACCATCTTATTGTGAATGCTTATTCTTCATAAACTCAAAACTGATGAGCTATAGAAAAAAAAAAGACCCCTTGAACAGCATGTGGAGATCAAGACATTAGCTATTAAGAACAATTCCTTTTTTTGAACCAGGCTGTAAACATGTTCATTCCTGCTGTAAAAAAACAAGATTTTTTGACTGGGTGTGTATGGGACTTCCGGTGCTTCAGCAGCCAGCCTCAAGCAGACACTCGACAAACTGCAGGATTTTGCACTTCGGCATCTGCTTCCTTTTTCAACACGGGAGGTTTCCGCTTGGAGAAAGCTCCTGTTTTCATCCATTTATCATACTGATGTGCATAATGAAAATAACAGCGGGCTCAATGTTCATCAGTGTGTGACATTTGAGTCACTCTGATTTAGGCCTTCATTTGGTGTCAATGAGCCCCCATTAAGAGCAAAAGGATGTAAAATCTCATTACACAGATTGGGATCAACAGCATGTCAACACCTTTGTTAAAATGTGCTTGCTTAATGTACGTGATCAGATCCAAAGCCTGGCATTCATTAGTAAACACTTCAGAATAGATAAAATGTGAAATGTTAATGGTTGTTGTTCCTTGTCCAGCTGACTGCAATTGTGTTTCCGGATAAATTGATAAAGGAGAACCAATAACACAAGTCGAGGCAGACAACTTAGTGACTGAGGTATATAAATGATCAATATCATGCAATCAGATAGCTCCACTATGGATCAGTCATTGTCTGAGTTGTGGAGGATTATAAGCATGAGCATCTAAACTCCCTCGCAGCTTTGACATGTGGTCACAAGACTGTGACCTGACAAGACTCAATTCTTCACATCGGTAGGAGACTCAACCTTCTGACCCGACTATTAATATTCATCAAACTCTGTGTCGTTCAGCTAAAAACACTCGGTCAGTCAAACAAACAAATCTGCCCTGATAAGTCTTTTCTTACATCAAAGTCAGTGCAGCCGGAGCAATTGAAGCTGTTGGCGTGGCCTGATATAAGAATGTTATTTTTGCACATTTTCTTCCTCAGTTATGTATTTACTTACTTTATCTGTCTTGTATTTTAGTCGGAACTTATGAAAAATTCATCTGGCGTGGCTGCTGCTGCTGCAGGGAGGAATAAAGTAGAGACCACGTCAGAGACATCATTTTCACTTGTGCTTGCGTGCATGTCGCAGCCCCAAAATCTTTCATATTTTATTATCCTTTGCGGGGGAAAAAAATCATCTAAGCTAAAATAAGAAAAAGGATTAAAATATACTCCTGTCAAGCGTTTCTTTTATCCACTGTCACATCATTTTTTCAAAAGGATGAATGGATTTGACAACATGTTAAATGCTTCATCGAAAAGCATCAGTTGGGTTTAAGTCCAACATACATAGGTTATGAAAGTTGTTTTATCGACTCATGTCTTTGAATTTGACACTGTATAGAACTGACCAACTAATTATCTACATTACATTATGATCTTTAACCAATTTTCAACACAATATTCTCATGAATTATTCTTTAATATCAAAAATGTCTCTTAACAACTTAAGGTTCATCCTCCATTTATCGATTCAAGCAACTTGTTTAAATTAATCAAATGTGAAAAGCAGCTGATAAATGATTTATTGTAGGCAAAAATGCAGAGGCTCCATGGGACTTCATTGGTCATGGATTGTGTCTGCAGTGATAATTATAAACCAATAACTCCTCTACAAAGGGCAGTACAGCTTATACACATTATAAAAAGTTAATCCGGGGGGGGGGGGGGACACCCTAAACTATTGTTGTAGTCAAGACCACACAAACCGAGACCAAGACATACTCGAGACCAGAGTGCTATGAGACCGAGACAAGACCAAGACATTTAAGGATCGAGACAGAGTCAAGACCAAGACCAACATTACAAAATGTTTTAGGAAGAGAAAATACAGTTTTTTTGATAACCAAATACTTAGATAAAGCATTATTGAAATATGTTTGGCAGATAAATGAACATATAACTGGATTCAAACTGGGAAAATGCGATTTTCATTTCATGGGGACTTTAAAACTCTACTCATAATTTTGAAATTGTTTCATCACTTCTTTTGGTAAATAGAAAGTTGTTTGTTTTTACATCATAATATGCCATTTTAAATGTGTATTTATTCATTGTGCTCTGTTTTGCCACGCAACCTTTTATTTCATTTTGTATTTCAGTTATGTTGCTTCCTGATCAGATTCCAACCAATCACATTCCCCACTGCTCTCTCAAGCATGAAAACCTTAACGACTACTACCAGATTTAGCCAGTTGGCTCCGGTTAGCAATGCCAAAGGTAGTTCTAAATGAAGAAGGTTTTTTTTTTTGCTCCTCTCTTGTTTCCCTCCCTGTTCCTACATACTTCCCTGCTTTCTGTGATATGCAGAGCTATGACAGGATTCAAAGCAGAGTGCCTTGTCGTGACATGACGATATATGAAAAACGTGTCTGATTCAAGCCGGTAAGTGGCTGTGGGATCAGGTGATCTGTCAGTCTTCTCTGAAATGGGAACATGTCTGGCTTGTATCTTTTCGTGCCACAGTGCCTCTGTAACTCACTATAGGGAGTGACTGACACGATGATTTTGCACAGACTACAGACTAAAAAACCAGGCTAATATACTCCTAGCACCACACAAGTGTTCTCCACTTCAGCACTGAGGCAACCGATATCTTGGAAACAAAAATAGACACATATTCTGTTATTTTTTTCTTCTGAAACCTGCATTGTGATTGTATACGTTTTTGATAAAACATGATGGGAACATATTAGCAGCGACATATCATTCAAGCTAGGCTAATTTCGTGAATCTGTTTGCAGCAGTTGCACATACCTTTAGCCTGTGATGTTTATTTTTTAACCACACAAACTGTGTCAATTTTAAAATCTGAGAAAAATGAGACCACTGTAGTTTATTGCGGGCTTAGCACTATTAAAAGCCAACATGGTGTTGCAGATATGGCGTAGCTACTTTTGTTCTGATGCTTGGACACTTCAGTACTTTCCAACGTGACCTGACTTGCTCCACCGCAAGTGCTGGGAAAACTGGCGTCCTGTAGGTCAGCATTTCAATTCTTTCTCCAATCTAAACTGCCAATTATACTCAATTATTTCAATACCAAAATGAGTATGAAAGAGTTCCCCAGGTAACAAAATCGAGTTTCTCAAAATCGGGATAAGGCCTTAACCCGGTTACTTCTGTAGAAAATATCAGGTTCTTCAGCTACTACATATTGAATTTCCTTTACCAATGGCTGACTGTGTCTGTCTGGTGTTGAGTAGGTAGTGTACACTAGGTTTTTAAGGCTATTCTGACTAAAAAGAATGTTCTGCTGTGTCCAAACCCCTGTCATTTGTTAAACTGATATTTTAGCATACTGTAAAATGATACAGTTTTTAGAATTTAGCCCTTTTTTTGGTATTCAATACTTTCTGGTTGCTACAGTGGCAGAAATAAGCGACTCCTTCATCTCAAACAGCTTTGCCAGCCTGATTTGGGGCATTTTGTCACATTTTTTCCCTCACAGATTGGCTGAGGCGAATCAGTGAACTGTGATCTTCACTGGGATCAGAGATTTAAGTCCAAGCTTTGGCTGGAACACTCAAGGACATTCAGGGATTTTTCAGAAGCCTTTCCAGCATTGCCGGGGCTTATTGTGCTCTGGAACGGGTTTTCATATGTATCTGAATTTGGCCCTGTTTGTTGTTCCCTTCATCCTTACAAGTCCTGTGGTCCCTGCTGCTGAGAAAGGCACACATCCCCATGCTACAAAAACCATATTTGCTTTTCACCAGAGGAAGTAGAGTAACATAACATTCTGTTGAATCTGAATGGTTACTTTTCCTTCCGAAATTGAGAAACCTTAGAGTGGCATTTGGTAACCTTCAGGGGGCTGTCTTTTATTCTGTATGTGTCTGACTTTTTTTTGCACATACCTCGACAGAAAATCTCTGTTTTATTCTTGGTACCTTTAGGCTTTCTTGTCATGAATCTGACAAGATGGTTGGCTCTACTTTGCAACAATAATAGAAACTCCAGAGAATATCCATCCTTGCATTTATGCAGATCATCAAAACAATCTTCAAGTTAAGGAGAGGCTTCTTTGAATATGCATGCTTTTGTTTTTTAGTGTCTATATGAGCAGTGGGAGCGTTTATGGGTGGCTAGCCACCTTACCAAACATGTTCAAGGAATTGAAAACAGGTCAGCACAAAAAAACTCCAATTAAGTTGTGGAATGTTTTAGAGGTCACCAGCGGAACATTTTTTAATTCACTGAACATGATCTAGAGAGGTGCATTGTTAGTCATAAATGAATGTGTTGGTTTTGACTACCACTCTGATATTGGTGATATCAGCATATACAAGTCATGTTATGTGGATATATTTATGTGCCAATTTCTTCCTCGTCTCAAGATGGCTTTGTGTTATTTATAGTTATGAGCATGCCTGGTGTCTGGTTCCGTAACCTCAGGAATATGGGGTTGGCACTTGATTCATCAGGCTGAAATCTCTGGTTGCAACGATGGAAATGCCAGTGGAAAAGTCCATGCCAATTATGTTAGATGTGCTCATAAAATCCTTCAGCTGGTCTTGGAGATGTAATTTGAAGAGTAATGAGGTACATTTGATTTGGCAGTCGAGGGCAATGGATCAGTTACTCAGACAAAGGACTTCAACGAGGTGAAAGGAGCGTGCGCCCAGTTCTAGACAGAAAGTCAACAATGACTCATTAACCTTCTTTGTCCTCCCCATAACAAGGTCACCTAACTACTTATTTCAACCCAAAACACCATGTACCTACACCTAACCAATTATTTTGGTGAGTTGAAATAATCAAATATAAACTGTTTCATTACATACACCACATGTTAGAAATGAATACTTCTTTTCTTGCTAGCACTTTGCATTGGCATGGCTTCGGTCGTGCTTTTATAAAATACATGCTAACACCAAGCAATGAGGTGTCAATAGGTCTTGGTGGTTTTGTAGGTCTCATGAGATCTGGTTGTAGAAGACAGTCGGTTGAGTTCTTGGGGAAAACAATTATCAAGTGAGGAGGTCAAATACAGAGTACCATCTGGTTTGGTAATCAATCCGAGTGTTGTACCAGAATTTCATTTGGAAGAAGGTAGGAATAGTTTTCTGTGCTGATTAAAGGAATGGTGGTGAGGAATCCTAGCCAACAAGATGGCATCAGTCTTTATGAATGCCTGCCATAATTTTTCATACAACAATCTTTGAAGTGTGTTGTGAATGACACACCATGATATATGAGAGAGAGAGGGGTTGTCGGACTGTGGAGGGAGAGCCTGCGAGGCAGCACAGCTTGCTATTTCTTGGACTTCAAACAGGCCTGGCTTATATTTGATGCATGTGTGAGGTCATTACTATGCTGGGAGAGGAATCCTCTAGCACACAATGGGGGATTTCTCCGCCCTCTGCATGAGCAAGCAAAGTTGTTTTTGTCAAATGTGTAGTCGATCATGTGCAAGTCAAAACATGCCAAACAGTATCACAAAAAAAACTTCAGTCATGTTGTACACTATAATCTGTGATATGAATGCATTATTGAAAGACTGATGGATAATGATTAACAGAAGTTGCTTGTATGGAATTTCTCCTCATGTTCTGGCTTGTGGGTCTCATGTTTTTGTACATTTTGTATCCATATACTTGAAACAAAAAGAACCCTGAAACCTGAAAAAATATGGCCTGTATCTTTCTCTCCCACCTTCCCTTTTTCCATCACGATTACCACTGTTGTTCTATTCCATGAGGACTAACGTCTGTTCGCAATTTACACAAGACAGAGACGTGTGATCAAAGGGGGCAAAAGTCTAAAATAACCCTCGGTTTTCTCACTTGCTTTCCATCTGAAGAGTCACTATACCAGGCAGTGAGAAGGTGGCTTTTTTGGGATGAGGTGACATGTCTGAGGATAGAATCACACATTTTAAGGTTGAGCCTATCAGCTCCTTGGAACAGTGTTCCTAACAGACTGGCTCCCCTGGGGACTCGTGCTCCACAGAGTCAGGGTCGAGAGAGTGAGTCATACTTTTCCTGAGATATCACTGCTGCAGCACCCAGGAGCCAGGATGGTACCAGTTACATATTTAAGGTGAGGAATAAAGTCTGTAACTCAAACATACAAGGAACAAGTTGTCAGAGGGGCAATGTAATGTGGGGTCTTGGCTGAACATATCCAATACAGAAATGTGGCTACAGTGTGTCTGAGTTTAAGAAACCAACAGGACACTTATTAATCGGTGTTAAGGATGTAGCAGCATTTAAAGGTTTGCCAATGATTGTCATGTGTACCAATGATAAGAGAATTGATTACATTTTTCAGCCTCTTTTGTCAATTCTGTTGCCTTAAATCTAACACTCAGAGCAAACAAAGACATCATCTGTCTGTATATAGGTTTAAATAATATACAGGGTCCAAATGAGGATTTATAGAGTAAAGAGGATGGATTGTGTCTTTGTTTTTTTTTCTGTCAACAAACCCCATGAAAATACCAAAACCAGCGCTGTGATGGACCTATCTCTATTCTTTCTGACTTGGATAGCTCATTTTCCCACAGCTAGAGGCCACTTTTCTACACCTTCAGATTCAAGATGTCATTCTTTAAACACATGTATATAGAGTATAGGTTAAGTTTTCAAAAGACATGTTTTGTCATTTCCTATCAGGAGGTTTCTGTAATTTTAAAGGAGATGTGAGAAAACCAGGTGTAAATACATGAAGTAAGATATAATATACATGTTATTAACCTCACCATTTAATGTTATTGCTTATAGATGTAACCTTTCATTGTTAAGATAAGTTTCTAAAATATAAGCTAATATAAGTATTTTAAATGTTTTTTTAGGGTTAGTTGAAATGTAAAGTACTCTGTAAATTACTCTTGTGTATATTTTAGGGTTGCATTTAATTGTTATGTGCAGCCCTTTATGGATATCTATTTATCTTTCAGGAGAGATTTCCATAATAACTGTTGCAATATCAGCGTAGTGGAAAGAGCTTTACCTTCAAAAGCTCTGGGGATTCTGCTTGTTGAAGTGTAGATAGTGCCCATGTTGGGTTACTGCAGTTCATTTAAAAAGGGCTGAAATGCTCAGGCCTACTGTGACGGGGCAACACTACGGTCCAATAGAGGAACAGGAGATTGAATGAGCAGCGCCTGGCATGGAGACAGCAGGACAGATGGCTGTGAGTGTCCATATGGGGCAAAGTGTGTCCAATAGTTCCATTGGTATTGTGTGTCTTCATGTATGCATATGTGTGTGTATTAATGTTTGTGTGTGTGTGTCCATGTGTGAATCTACGTGATTTAAATTACCATATGTGCATCTATGGATTGTGTAACTTGTGAGCGTAAGTGCAAAAAGATGAATCGATGATTTTTCTGACTTAATGTGTAAAGGGAATAAGCTCCTTTTTGGGACAATTCACTGGCCTGAACACTGCCACCACCATGGGTCAAACTGACCCTCAGCATGTGTGGCTTGTCTGCAGGAGAAGAGCCAAGTGCACGACACAACTAACGTCAGTCGGTCAGCAGCAGAACACGACCACACATGGCCCTCCATCATGGCCCAGCAGCAGCACGATGGCAAGAAGCTGAGAGCGTGACCCAGTAGGACCAGTGTAGGCGGCGTTAAAACGAATACGTCAAGGAACTGAAGAAGAAATGCTGAAAGTTTGCCATGCACAAATAAAAACTTATACAAGACAGAGTATAAGGTAATGCTATGAAATATGTCACCCTGATGCTTTAAAAAAAACATGAGAACTGTCTTTTTCAGGTATGAGAATCAACTTGACAAACACCCTCTGGGGTTGTGCTTATCTTAGAATTCTGGCAGTCAAATCAGTTCTGACTGTGCATTACCAAGGGTTGAACCATTTGTTTCTCTTTTTTTAAGTTCGGTGCCACATCATCTTCCTTCATAAATCTCATGGTGTATCTGTAAGAAGCACATTTTTAGTGTTTTTTTCATGAGCACCAATTGTCACCGTATATTAAAACATTTCCAATCTAATGTTTTCTTGTGCTAAAGCTCCTGTGGGGAACTTTCGCATTTGTGGTACCTTTTGTGTCTTTGCTAACCTTGTCCTGTACATGAGTAAGTGATGTTTTCTGACAAAAAAAGAAATTACTTTAGCAACAACAACACTCAGTTGAGTAAACTGAGAGATAATCTTTGAATAGAAGATGTAAACAAAGGCTGTTTCTGCAGCATACTGTTAATCTCCTTGTCTGACACTGACCCAGTGGCATTCGAGGCATCACAATTTATTTGAGTCTGTTTCATAACCAGCTATAAACCCCTCACAGGACATTGTGTCACTGTACTTCTTTACCATATCACTTAACTAGATGAAAGTTTGAACAGTTAGTGAGAAAGCAGTAGTGACTCCAAGAGCCCAAAAAAAACATACATTTGGACAAACACTGTTTATTTTTAAACAACCCTTTACCAGTTTTAATTACAAGGTTGTTTTTGTTTTACCTCTACAGATAAATTGACTCCCACTAAAAACCTTGTCTATAACACAGACATTCAATAAACATGGACGTAGTGTTAGTGACAACATACACTAGTTTCTGAAGCAATGTTTAAAGCTAATCAGTGGCTGTTGCCATATTGGAAATGCTAACTAAAATTAACTTTAGGTTAACCTCGTAACAGTCACAGTCAGATAAGCCACGCCCCTTATTATGAATAACTCTTATCCTTTATAAAATCAGAAAGGATAAATAAATAAAAAATGTACCACCATACAATGTGTTCCTGTCAAAAAATGAGGTATTCAGACCAAATGTGTTTTTTTGAACCAGGCTGTAAATTTGTTTATTTCTGTGCAGGGGCTTTCAGCCTCATGTGGACATTGCAGGAACTGCAGTTTTTTCACTTCTGCATTGGCTTCATTTTTCACCACTAGGCCTAGATGTTGCCGCTTGGTCTATAAAAAATAGTACAAGCTGAGTAACTGGCAAGGTAAAACTAGCAACAAGTGGAGAAAGCGTTGAGGAAACTCTATTATGTGAAAATGCCTTACTTTGGGTTATTTTCCTGGTATAATCACTAGATACGTTTGTGTTGTAGAACAAAAGACCTCTACAGATAACTCAGCCTTCTGGTAAAACCTTGGGAACCTTATGAACACTGAAGGAAATGTGACTTTAAAATAAGCTGGACAACTAGAAAGAAGATAGCAACAGCTGGCATAGAAAGCCTTGTGTTGTTGATGTGAGACCAGCAAATGGTTTGAAACCATATCATAAACATTTATGGATCATTTTAGACTAATTTTTTTAAAGTTTACATCATGCCATTATGCAAATTTGCTTTGTTTACAATGACACAGCTGGTTCAAACATTTGGGTGACAAAATGCTCGTCCACTTGGGGTCTTCTCAACCAAAGGTTTGAATTGTCGACTTTGAAGGAGAAAGCCGTAACACCTTTCATAGTATTACTTGTCCAAACATTTCTTTGGTGTGTGTGTTGACATATTTTCCCTGTCTACTCGCTGTATCTAATCCTAGGATCAACGCCAGGCTGCGGCATTAGACAGAAAAATGTGGACTTTACGGGAATTAGCTCTGGAACATAACAAATGAGCACGGACAGTCAGCGCTCCCAGATGCTCGTGATCATGTCTGATGCAGGCATTTAGGATAAACACAAGCTCAGGGACAAATGAGCTAAGTCCCTTTCCTGAAAGGAGCTTTTGAAATGAGTGCATAATGAAATGTATAATTTATTTATTCTGAGACGCTAGAGGGCCCTATGAAATAAACATGAGAGAGAGAGACAGAGAGTGAGACAGATAGATATGGAGGGGCGAGAGAGATTTGTGTGATTCTGTAGGAGAGAGAGAGAGAGAGAGAGAGAGAGAGAGAGAGAGAAAATGGGAGAGGAGAAGAATGAAGGACAGAACAGAAAATACTTCCTGCGTGTGTGCACACAAACACATTTACAGAAGGATGAAGCTTGATTTCTGTCTCAGATTTGTCAGAAATATCTGTGTGCAAATGTGAGTACATGTGACCTCTATTATAGCAGTGCCAGTTCTACTAACAATAAATAATGTATAACAGAGATACAGGAAGGGTAGGTAAATCATACAGCTTCAACATGCAAATATGAACAGTAATTAGCCCCTATATGTTTATACAACATGCTTATTTAATCCCTATGGTTATGGACAATCTCCATGTTATGTAGTGACTATCTATGAGGGTGTCTAAGCTTGGTTTTTGAGCTCAATGCTAATCTGAGCATGCTAACATACTCCAAACACAATTGTAAGATGTAGGTTTTAGGTCACATTAATCATTGTAAACGTAGACAGGCTAGCATTTGCTAGAAATATAATGTACTGGTGAGGCCATGTGAATGGTCAAGAGTTTGTTAACTGGAAATGAGTAGTCTTGAATCTCATCATAAGCCATCCAAAATGTTAGCGGGAAGTTTGACTTAAAAGATATAAATATCACAAACTTCAACATCATGGTGACAGATTACCTTTGTAGACATTTTTAATTCACACTTGTTGCTGGCTAATAGACCATGACATCTGAATTGACAGAAAGATACGGCTAGCTAATAGATAGATAGATAGATAGATAGATAGATAGATAGATAGATAGATAGATAGATAGATAGATAGATAGATAGATAGATAGATAGATAGATAGATAGATAGATAGATAGCGGTGTAATATGGGAGTAAAAACGAACAAATCAATACAAACGGGCGAAACCGACCTGAGAAAGAGACAATATGTGTACTGACGATGTATCCAAGTATAATTTACATGACGTTTTTATCACAGCAGAACATACAGCAACAGAACGGCAGCTTTCAGTAGCAGCTAGCGCTAGCTTATGCAGCGGTCTTTGACGCAACAGCCGGTGTTTCCTTGATAACGATCAACATTTCCTGTCTATCATGGTGGCTCATCATGGCGGCCGCCTACAAGACATGGTCCATTACAACTATAAAATTACGGATTTCTCTGGCTTTGATAACTTTTGGAAATATTTGAGGTGATGTAAGTACTCAACTAAAAAATATATATAACACGGGTTTAGTCAATTTTTAATTTAAGTTAGATATTTTAATGTAAACATTAGCATGCAATTCTACATACTGTACCTTTAAGTTAATGCCAAATAGGTTTGTTTTTTTTATGCCATGTTGTTGCTTGAAAGCATTCCATGGAGCATATTTGAATGAGGTAGGCTGGTCCAAAAGTTTGATTTATAAAAAGTGATCAAATATAAAAGCAAAATAGGAAAACATAACCCTCTTAGCTGTAAAGTAATGATTAATTATTATTCAAATGCAATGCTTATCCACTTTTCAGGCCAGCCTTCACTTATAATCCTGGCAATCAATACTATGGGATAGAAGATAGTTAAACACAGAGTCAATGATGAGCTAGACCAGGGTCATTTGCCAATACACAATTAACGTTTTAGAGGCAATCAGCAATAAATTAAAGTTAATGCTACACACCCCAAATCCACTTATCAGCACCGTATTAAATCACAGCAGGATTTAAAAAAAAAAATAAGGCCAGTAGAGTGTGTGTTTTCATACATGCATGTGCTTATCTGTGTTCCTTCTTTTTCCTGACGGTGTCCACCATTCTGTAGAGTGGCAGAAATGCGCCAGAGCTCCTGACTGTCCAGAATGCTTTTAATTTTCTACAGAGGATCCTTCACACGGATCATCACAACAGTTCCCGCTGTAGCCTTTAGGATCTGATTTATCTGTAGTGACTGCAACACAAACTATCCAGTTGTGTACTGAGCAGTGGGATCTCCACTGCACGACATGTCACTCACAATATGACACGTCAGATTTGGGATGACTGCAAGATGCCCATTTATTCTCCCAGTCGGATATAGAGCCAGCATGCAGATGGACAAGTTTTTGACAAATCCGTGGGAGCAGTAGGTCTAGATCTCTGCCACATTACGATTACATAACAGAAAAAACTGTTTGCATGACAAGCTTTCTACTCAGTTAAATTAAAGACTATGATTTAACAGATCTTTATGGACTGAGCATGGCATGGCAAGAAAGACAGACATTCGTAATCTTGGAATACTATCCGTCACGGACAGCAACTTAGTATCTATGTACCTATTCTTAAAACCTATAGATGCTTGTGCCACTAGGCGTCGTGTTTGGGGTATCGTTAATTCAATTTGAAAGTAACATCTGCCTCAACATCCAATTCAAAATCACAACTGTAACTCAGGTTCTTTCTGAAAGCCTCAAGTTATATGAATTGGTGCTGAGTGAAAATGTTTGGCAACCCTAAACTTTCCAACAGCAAAAACGCAGGCATACCCAACAGGATATCAACCATTGGTTTTGGACAACTGCTTTGAAGCCTCCAGTTTGATTGCTGACCTTCACTAGATGTTCTAAGGCCAGAAGATTAAATATTGACATCCAATACGCATCTCCCAGATTAACTATTTACTATGAATGGGACATTCATTTACGAAATGAATATCATGCTCCAATAATGAAAACTTGAAAATAGACATTGAAATCATTAACTCGAAAGACAAATGTTTACTTAGGTAATACATCAAATTATAAGCTTAGCATGACCTCAGACTTCTATGCAATTGGAATTGTTTTGCCAACAGTGAACTCACTGCCTGCTCGTGGTTGAAATAGTGCAAGTTATTGACGACACTCGCTTCTGCATTGTCTTCGCTTCTCAGACAAACATCAATTTCTATTTAGCAGTCCGTGCTGACAACCAAAAATGGATGCTTCAGACCAGCAGAAGATGTATTTGAAAGAAAAGTAACCCATATGTGTTTGATGGTGGTTGTATTGTCAAAGGAACAGTATTTAATCTTCTGTGATGACGTTGTTAAAATGATCAACTGCATAAATCTGATTTCTTTGTGGAAATTCCGAATAAGGGTCTATCTTCTTGTATCAGTGAAACAACAGAAGAGCCGCCTGATTGCTTCTCTGCTCATGTTTGGGAGGATTTAGTTGCCATTTTTCGAGTGTCATGTCTGCAGCAGGCTCTGTTTTTGTTTTTTTTTAATTCACAGGAGACATTGTTAAAAAGAATCAGTTTGGAGTTTCCATTTTAGCAATATTGGAGAATTTAATGCAGAGGTGGGAGAATGTGGGAGGGTGAAAAACACAAACCTGTGACATAACAATGAGACAAACAGAAACAAGCAACAGAGCCAGAGGGAGAGAGAGAAAAGGAGAGAAAGATGTGTGAATTCCTTTTTTTCTCTTCCACACATTTTTTAATTCTACTTTTCTATCAGCACAAAAGACAATCATGATGTGCTACTGCTCCCAACATGAGATCTTAATGAACAGCAGTGCTTTCCAATTAAAATGTAATAGGTCCAATAACTCAGAAATAACTGGGACATCAAATTGACCAAACAAACCCAATGGCTGATGATTGGTTGTCTTATCTCTGCAATATACAGATTCAAACACACACCCACAAACCAGTGTTGTTGTGATTTGGTAACCATGGCATCCCTCTTTTTATGCTAATAAAGCTACTCTAAAGTCAAATGTATGACATTAATTCATTGGAATCAATTTGCAGGAAAAGTTGGTGCAATAGACAAAGGTTTTATGTCGCTGCACAGCTGTTGTGACCGTGTGGCTTCATTAATTTCACAAACAGATAACTCGTGTGCCCAATGCTAAGGTGAGTGGGTTCAGCTTTTATTTCTCCACCGTCCTATCTATGAATAATTTCACTGCCCCAGCTGCTCTAGTTGTTTTGTACATGAAGTGAAAGATGCACTCTGAAGCTGCTACTGCTCAGTATTCTTGCAAATCATAGGATCAGTTTGTAATTAAGATAAGTCTAAAACAAAATAATGAAAGATGTTACAGTATGTGCAAGGATGAGGTGATGTGTTGTTAACATGGATGATTAAAGCATAGCACTGCTGCATGTTGTGTATGCCTAAATGAATGTATATGTCCAGATACAGCCCAGAAAAAAATGAGACACACAAAATATGTAACCATGCAATATACTAGAAACTTTCAAATTAAATTGCATCATCTCTTCCTGAACTTTATAAGGCATCTGCTGTTTTTGTGTAATACATACAAACAAACATTTCATATTAAATCTATGATTTCTCTCTTCTCTCCATTTGTTTTGTGTAGATAATTTTTTTGAACCCAGATCTGCAGCCCTGAAAAAAGTTATCCTGCTATTCGCCAGGCCTTCACTGTTGATAGGAATCTATTTTGAACCCATCTGCCATAGGTATGTTTTGTGCATAACACAACACGATGGGGTTATAGAGTGGTTCTGTTCCAGAGAAATACAGCACTCCCATAGCAGTGCCCTAAGGTAATGCATTTCCTATGTTCATGCAGTGCAGAATTCTGGGAGGTGGTATATTTTCAGATCTGCTCTGAATCGCCCTAAGAAATGTTCCCAGCTCACAAAATATTTTTTCAGTGGAGCTGCTATAAAATTACTACACCGCATCTCTTTAAGGCCGTATGATTTATGACTGAACCACGCAGAAAACAAAAATGAGGAGTTTAGTTCAGGCAGTCAACTCGAGCTGCACTGATTTCACACTTGACATGCGTCATTATCCACAATCACCTGACAACACCTCCCTCCAAATAGCACTCTATTTAAGCTGCGAGATTTCAGGTCTCTCCCTTTTGCTCTTTCTTTGCCAGCTCTGACCTGCCCCCTGCTGCACTCTTGCTTTAAGACCGACCATCACCCCAGCATCCACCTGCAGGCTCCGACGGGGGGTTTAAGATATTATCCCCTCACTCCTCAAATTTCTGCATGTAAAATAAAACTGCGAGGAGTGATGAGCCTAGATGCTGAACACTAACCATGTTCTGCTGCTGCAATAAATATTTAAACACATACAAATATGAGTTGTCTGACTGAACTGTGAAAAAAAGATTGCTGCGGTTATACGTCCAAAAGAAACAGGACACATTTGGTTGTATCTGAGGCCTTGTCTACACGTAGGAAACAAAGGTTTTTTTGCGGGTTTTGGCCCTTCACAAGCAAACTGGGTTTTAGGTCACTGAAAACGCACCCTTTGGATAACTCTTTCCGGGTTTAAGATTTTCAGAAACTCTGTTTAAGGTGTTTATGTGTATTGGGCTTGTAACATCACACTATGGTCGGTTTTGTCCTCCGCTTGGTGTCATTGTGCGATGCTGTCACTTTTGTTAACATGAGATTAGCGCAATGGCAGACGTAACCAAACAAGTGCTGGTGTTAACGTTGCTAGCTAGACTATCCCACTATGTTGACGTACAGAGGCGCCTGAATGGACAACTTTGTAAATGAAATGGTCATTGCAGAGGATGTATTTTCGCATGTCAAGGACATCGTTTTGACTTGGCATGCTCATGCCAGCCCTAACAGTGCTTTTTGCATTTTCATGTGGACAAAGATGGTTTTGAGAATTTAGCGTGTGTGGACGGGATTATTTTTTTAAACGGAGGAGGAAAACCTCTGTTTCAAAAAATACCTGCCTATGTATGGACTAGGCCTGATTGTTACCTGCAGCCCTCTTCTCTCTCTCCCTGATTCCCCCTCATCCCTCTACCTGCTGCACACCTGTTTCCCTTGTCCCTTGTTTGTCTAGATTGCTGGGCGTTGTTATTTGAGTTTGGACTGGAGATACCCGGTAGTCCTGTTTTCGGCCTATTTGTTTTCTCTCGGTTGGACTTTTCTTCTTAAGTAGTTTTAGGGGGAGGAGCAGAGAGCGTCGACCAATTACGTTGGCTCGGCACCTTCCCATCTTTTGTTCTTTTTGGCCGGGTCTCTAGCCCCTTTTGTTTCTTTGGTTCCTTATCTATCTTTGATTACTTTGGGTGGGGGTGGGGGGGGGGGGGGGGGGGGGGGGGGGGGGGTATTGACATTCAATAAAGCTTGGGTTTTAAAACTTACATTTGTGTGGCGTCCTTATATGTTTGGTCTCCATTTGTTTAGAGCCTTGGTTTAATCATGTTCTATTGGGGAATGTTGTCTAATTTTGTTTTTACTTTGGCTTATTGCCTCTATTGGCTCTCCCAGCGTCGATTACATGTACCTCTCAAAGAATATTCCTTATGGCTGAGGTAATCAGCCTGGAAACACATGAGGCTAATACCCATACGCTTCTGTAAGTTATCTTACAAATCAGCCTGTGATACTCTGAGTTTGGGTCTTATCTTCCTTCTTGCAATACATTATGTACTTTTTTTATGATACAGGGTTCATTTTTGTTCCAGCTAATCCAAACTAAAATGTTTGTATTTCAAGTGAGTTAAGATCAAAGCTGTGAAGCTTGAACAGGTATTTGGTAAAACTCTACATTCATATTTTATATTGACTGACTGATATTGCTGCTGTGCTTTAATCTGAAATCTGTTCACCCTGATTCTTGTGAAAACACCTAGACTGTGTCAACTTGTAAAACTGGAAGCTCCTTGGTGCTTTTTTGGCAAAAGAATAGAGCAGGAAAAGTGATAGAGGGAGGGAAAGAGGGAGCAAGATGAGAGATCACACAAACTTCTATTCCAAAAATGGCAGCAGAGTGCATTGCCAGTTTTGCTGTTCTGAAAGCACTTATCAAAGATACTGAAAGCACTCTTCCAGCTCTCTGCAAGAATCCTCTGCACCCTCCATGTTTGCTTTTATTCACTCTATAACCATAAAGAGGTTTCCCATCCTGAAGTGCCAAACATTCACAGGGCATCAGGAGGTCTTCTTGATTCAAGGAGGTTAAGAAAAGATGAATCTCTGCAAAATTAGGTTTTGGAATTTGATCCATTTATGCATAAATCGTGACTTGCGAAATAGACTTTGATTTCCCTTGATAGTTAGGACGATATAGGGCGGTGCAGGTTGGAGCTATGACACCACCTGATGTCTAATTTTCAGAATTAAGATGTCTCACTTACTGTGGCTAGAGTTTTGGGTTTAGAAGAGAGCAAACTCCTCGTAAAATTGCATAAATAAATAGAAAAAGTCTCATTGTGTTGCTGGTTAAACCTTCATGAACTTAACTGTCAAAGGGGTATTTTCTGTTTCTTTTTGGAATGGAGGTTTTCCAGAGAATTAACACTTTTGGTTAGTTACAGTATGGGTACTTTGGATTCTAAAAAGTGGGTACATATCAGTCTGGAAATGTGTGGTTTTAGTATCCTTGTGTTGGGTTTAAATCTTAAAACTAGGAACTAAGAAATGTCAGTTTTAAAACCAGCTGTCACAAGTGGTCCAACTACTACAAAGTATGGGGTTTGTAGCCAGGGGCATGTCCAGACTTTTTTAACTGGAGTGGCCAACTTTTTCCTTTATTTACACAATTGTTTATGGAAATAGCAAAGTCTTTATTTAGAACTGAAAGTGCTACCATTAGGCTGTTGAACACAGCCAGAATAGTTGATTTGTACTTAATTCAAGTCTCTGATTAGGAAAAGAGCTGATCATGGATTTTGATTTTGGGGTGGCCAATCAGATTTCAAGGGGGGCCCATGCCACCCCTGGACACCCCTCTGGACACTCCCCTGTTTGTAGGGGATTCTAATTGGTAATGTCCTTCCCTAAGAGGGGATTTCTGGAAATATATTAAATCAGTAAGAACAAAAGGAAACTGAGACACTGAGATACAACAAAGCACACATTAAAAAAAACATTATTCCCACCATTATTATTAATTAGTATTCGTTGACTTCTACATGTTTATAGAAGGTAAATTGTAATTGAAAGTTAAAAATACAACACATCAAAGCCTAGACATACAAATTAAGATGTTGTAACTCCAAGTATAATTCATTTAGCCCCAAACCAACCCTGAAATAAAAATTCAGGAGCTTCCTGTTTCTTCAAATTAACAACCAACCTGCTTTCTGAGCGTGTGTATAGGCGACCAACACCTTTGTTACAAAAAAAAAACACAAAATAGTAAAATAAGTTTTATCAGGACATGACAGTGCTGTCGAAAGCAATGTCTATTGACAAAGTCAGATTACTAAAGGCCTGTGATGATAGCAGACATCTGTTGAATCATTCAGGCATTCCTTTCTTTTTCGGGGTGGGGGGGTTAGAAAAAAAAACAGATCAAACCTGCCGTCCTGAAAAAATTGCAGAATAATTTGGACCGCAGGTGGTTGGCAAATTAAAAACTAACCAACAAAACACTGAAAGGAAAGTCAACAAATGCCAGGAAAGGATTTAAAAAGGCTTGATACTGTTCTATGTTGTCTGATGAAAACCACCACCCCTGCAGGGGAGGTAATACTCATTGTATATTTCCAGAAGAGCAATTTGAAACTACACATGATTATGCAAATCTGAAAGTCTCATACAACCACACAAGGAGAAGATATGTTCTGTGCTCGCACATGCATACTCACAAGCACATCCTTCATTGTGATCATGTTGAGAATACAAAGAGCCCCACTAACTGATTAAGCTACCAGATGTTTCGCTGCATGAAACATCAATAACTTTGTAACAGCAATAGATTTTTTTCTTAAACGTAAAATCTGAAGAGTTTATGATCAGATCTGGATCATCGGCTTCTACAAACATGAGTACATGGAGGGCTTATTCTTAAGCTGTGAGTTTAGGTAAGTACTGTAGGTAAAATTTGAAGCTGGAACTACAACCCTTTTCTTAAAAAAAAAGAAGTGCTTCAGAAGATGAAGAAATCATGCTTGTTTCATGTTGCACACAATAAAAGAAGACGCAGGTGAAACATTTTCTTGCAATAACTTTCTTCTTATTTGTCGCCATCAAAACAAAGGCACACAACTAAATCAACCTGCATCATGACCTTCCATAACTTTCTCTATCCAACATGGTCTTTCCAAAGAAGAAGTTACTTCTATCCTGAAGGCAGAGAAATGTAACTTTATCTGGAACATGACCGTTGAAGTATTCTGCAAACCTCTTAAGAACGTATTCATCCTTTAGCTACAGGTCATAAGATTATTACTTTCTGGAACAACTGGACATGGCAACTGGAATAAGTTGAGGGAAAGGTTAGAACAAACAAAAAGTATGGTAAGTATAGTATACCGAACACTCAGGGGTCAAGGTACAAGTCTGATCAATCTTTATGTCAAAGACACAGCAACATCTTTGATCTTTGCTAAAACTTTTTATTTCTTTTTAATGAAGGTTTGTAAAATAGAGACTGACACAGGCGATCAGAATTTAAAAAAACACAGTTCATGGAGAAACGAAATGTTCCCAAACCTGCCTACAACTTATCACGCAGCCAAGTTTGTTCCCAGTCTAATACATACATTTACATACATGTGAATCAATAATAATAATTAGTCCCTGGAGTGAGAAGCTCCTTGGGCCCCATCAATCAATCTTTATTTGTATAGCGCCAATTCATAACAAGTGTTATTTGAGACACTTTACAAAAAGCAGGTAAAATACCTTACTCTTTGTTATTTAATATCACAAAAGAGCAGATGTGAATGCACACAGAGAGATAGACAGAGAGAGAGAGAGAGAGAGACAGAGAGAGAGAGAGAGAGAGAGAGAGAGAGAGAGAGAGAGAGAGAGAGAGAGAAGGAGAGATAGGAGCTCAAGGTGCCAGTTCCCCAGATAGTCTAAGCCTATAGCAGCATAACTAGGAGCTGGTCTACACCTGCACCAGCCCTAACTATAAGATTTATCAAAAAGGAATGTTTTAAGTCTATTCTTAAAAGTACAGAGTGAGTCTGCCTCCCGGACCCTGACTCGTGGATGATTCCAGAGGAGAGGGGGCCTGATAACTGAAGGCTCTACCTCCCATAGTACATTTAGAGACTGTAGGTACCACGAGCAGGCCTGCATTCTGGGAGCGTAATGTTCTCCCTAATAGAAGACGTGTAGGACCACATACAAAATAATCATAACTATGTGTAAGAGTTGTTCAACAGTTCACCTCATTTATTTATAGAATATTGTCAATGGTCCACACTAACAGAGCAATACCTCCTACAGTGGGGCAGCTGTGGCTCAGTGCTAGAGTTGGTCATCTCTGAACTTAAAGGTTGGGGTTCAATCCCTAGCTCCTGCAGTCACATGTCCTAACCCAAATTGTTTCAGCTGCTAGATCGGCGGCGTGTGAATGTGTATGAATGGGATTAATTAATACCAATGGACACTTAGCAGCCACATCAGTGAGTGAATGGGTGACTGGGACATAGGGTGTAAAAAAAGATGCAAAAACCTTTATTTTTGGAAATGTATCTTAAAAGATCTTAAATAAGAGTAGATTAGAAAATAGAAATGAATCATAAGAATTGTCTAATTCCTCTTTGATGATGCACTGGAGGGTTTACACCAAAAATACCATTTTCTGTCCAGATTCAAAGATAAATATTTAATGCGATGAGAACAGACATTTTTATTTTATATATTTTTAAACAGACCTCTCATCAGTTTAGAGCCAGCACTTAATATTTATAGAGAACTTTTTTTCTAACATTTACTGTCACCATAATTCAGTTTCTTTCCCAGACAGTCCACTCCAGAAAAACAAAACAAACATATTAAAGTTTTATCCAAAGTCTTTGATGACTGTCTCCGTTGAACACCAGAAATCTCAAGACTGATTTGAAGCTTTGGACTCAAATTGGATTTTTGAAATTTACATCAAAACTAATTACGCATTCCCAATGTATTGTGGGGGGGAAGAAAGAAAAAGAAATGCATTGTAAGTGAAAACTTGGAGGATTTATTTTAAACTTTTATGACTGGGTTGATGCTGATGAAAACATTTCTCACTACGTCAAGTCTTTTCTTTAATTCAAGATGGCATACAATTTCTAATGAGTAGTTGGGCTTTACTAATCTCATTTTGTGACCGTGTAAGGATGGCTCACACAGAAAAACATTGCCAGTCAACACCACTAAGCAGCAATTCGGGTTTCCTCTACTAGCATATCATGAGGAAATTAACATAATGTGTTTAGACATAAATGGCTCAAACGTGGCGGCTCAAACATGGCGGCTAGGCTGTGGCTCTTCCACTCTAGTTTCAATTTGGCACAAGCAGGTCTGTGGTGTTGTGACTTTCTAAATCAAGAAGTCAAGCAAAATATTATAATTGAATTTGATGTAATTAATACATCGCACTTAGGGCGCCAGTTGTGTAGTAGTAAGTCTGCGCCACATGTAAGGAGGCTGTAGTTCTCCAAGCGGGCAGCCCAGGTTTGAATCTGACCTGTGGCTCCTTTCTCAAATGTCATTCCCCCCTCCCCCCCCCACCTCTCTCTCTCTCTCTCTCTCTCCCTGATTTCTGACTCTATCCACTGTCCTATCTCTAATAAAGGCATAAAAAGCCAAAGAAAAAAATTGCATTTGACGTTACTTTAATATTTCAAGTAAATATTGCAATATTCTTTGACAGACAATATGCACATATGTTGCATAATTCCTCATATATGAAGTAATAATTGTAATTGCACCCCATTCTCCTGGATGGTTGTCCTGTGGTTGTTTGACCATCAATCAGTCCTGACCACCATCCCCATCATCATCCCTGGCAGCCTTTTTTCACTTCCTCCTGCGTCTCACTTACAAGACAAACCTTCGGGAGAAACTTGAGGACAGAGATGAGGCTAGAGGGGGTACCTACAGTGTCATGTTTTAGCCACTGACAAAGCTGTAAACTGGGGAGTGAGAGCTGTATATGAAGTGCATGAATTTGAATTTTTCCATCAAAAACGTATGTGTGCGTGATCCTATTCCCACAAGACCCTGCCAACATATTTCTGTTCTTCTACCTGTCATTCAACCCCAGTCCTCTTATTGTTCTCCATTTCGTCTCTCCTCCCCCCTGCACTGATTCTAATTAAAACCCCACTTTACATATTAACAAATGTCACTCTAGCTCACACACATACCTACTCTCTCCCCCTATAGAATTATCTCCTGTATGACACTCTGAAATCTCACCATCCGTCCCCTTTCGTGTTGCCTCTGCATCTCTTATCTGTCTACAGAGAGTGAGTCGTCGTCGTCGTCGTCTCCTGCAGCTGTGGCTCTTTAAGAAAAAGAACAATGGAAATTGGAATCATTTCAGCAGTGTAACATGTTTCCTGGCGTGGCTCATGCACCTCTCTTCTGGTTCCCCCTAGTCAATTTCAAACATCCTTCTTTTCTGTGTTTTCTTACTGGCTTGTGTGCCTTTTTTGATGCAGTTACAGATCAAAAAAATAGGAACAATCCATATTGGTACCGTTTCACCTATAAAATACTCCTAAGCAAACACAGCTGTATGCGTTTTGTGTTGCATCTGTTCTGCGTGGCTCTTTAGTCGGCACATGAAGAGAGAAGAAGGGTAGAGAGCGAGGGGATGTGAGAAATGTTGCAGCAATCCATTCTTAGAGTCTCCGCCATTAAATATTCCATCAGTAGCTGCTCTAGTTGCTGTACTGCTGGGAAAAGGCAGACTAACACTTCCTCTGTAGCACAGTGTTGGGTTTACAAGCCCCAGCGTGGCCGGCTCTTTGGAGATACGAGGCGCCATATGGTGAATTTAAACTACAATCATTCATTTATGATGCATTATTAAGGTGTTCATGAAGAGCTCTGTGTTAAGGTCAGAAGTTTGAAGTCATGTAACAACTTAGAAATATTCCTTTTTCTGTACTTAAGTCAAATTTTTAGTTTTAGTTTTAGTTATGTTCTGACTATTTTTATTCTCTAAATAACACAAATAGAACATTATCAAAAAAAGGTGTGTTCATCTTTGTTGCCTTTGTGGGGAATATTTGTATTTCTGCACAATTTAGCATGGCTTTCTGAACTTCTAAACAGAGGTAGTGTGTAAGTGGGCCTTGACTGTCCAGAGAAAACAGTCAGTGTGGACAGAAACAGAAGCTTATGTCACATGATGAAGATATGGAAGATATGGTTTTAATTAATTTCTATAAGTCTGCTCATAGATGTTGATTCTCAACAACTCCATTCCCACTTAACAAGTTGCTAGACTGACTGAAAATAATGCCAACGCACAGAAAAGGGAGTCTTGGTCAGATGTCCTCTATCGCTCTATCACTGCTGGCTAAACCCGAACTCCCAAAAGGATTAACCATCTCAACCAGAGGTTGAATTGTCTTCTGACGATAGACGATGGATTCCAAGGCTGATTTAAAACTAAACTGATGGAGCAATAACTTGTAGAGAAGAAGATTCATGGTGTATCTGTCAACACCTACCAACAGACATGACAAAAGCTGAGTGCCAGCCGAGAGTGCCAGCAGCACCACTACGCTTTGCTCAGTTCTAAATACGTACTACAACAGAGCCTGCTGCAAGCACGCAAGCAGAGTAAATCAAACTGGACAGGAAGTCAGACAAGGAAACGCACAGATCATATATTCCAAAGCAACATGTTGTTTGCATGATCTTGTAGTTCTCCTGTGATCTTGTGAACCTTTTGTACAGCTGCTCGCGGCTGCACTTACACTCCACCCAGTGGGGTAGAGTGCGCGCCGTAGGACAGAGCAAAACCGTGGCACTTACAGAAAGCAGCGCGCACGGAATATGTGAAAATGAAGGATAAGGAAGTACTATTTCACTTGGACTACTGTAAAGAAATAGAATAAGTACTTCTAGTTGGACTACAGTCTTTATTATAAAAGTATCTGTCCCTCTACTTTAATATGAATGTGTATACTTTTGCGACTTGTGGTTAAGGTTCTAGTTTTGACTTTATTTGATTACACGAATGTGCTTGTGGTTTTTGACAAAAAAATGACGGTAATATCTGTGTTTTATTATCTGTTTATGGCATTGAAATGCTTATTTTTTTATGTGTTTGTTTAACTTTTCATTCTTCAGCCCTGACATACTTGCTTTTTCTTTCTGTTTTTTGTCTTTGGTGGTTAAAAGCTGCAGAAGAAGGGCAATTACATCACGACCGCTACAGCTTTCTTTTCCCCCCTGTCCTCTTTGGCAGAGCTACTAAAGAGACTTGGGATTTGGTTGCTTGGGGAATCACAGCGGGATGTTTTGTTAGAACATCTCAGTGTCTGAGATAAGTGGCATCTCAACAAGTTCCCTCCGCAGTTCGGCTGTTCATTCACACCCACAACTTTATCGCTGTGTACCAAACCCGGCTGCCTTCCTAATTTATCACAGCCTTCCCCTGTTGCAGTCTTTATCTCCCTCTACTTCCTTCCTCCCTGTTACCTTCATTAAAGCTTGATTGTTAACACTTCCACAGAAGACAATATTAAATTACCCCAGTTTGCGATGATGCAGCTTTCTTAAACAGCTTATGAAGGTGTTCCAGCCGAGAAAATGCATTAGAAGATAGATTTTAAGAGTGGGGAAATGTTTTGTATACCTACAGCGCACCTGCGGCTGCAAACTGAGCCGCGCCAGTAAACAATGGGGAGATGAATCTGGGTCAGGATTGGCCTCTGTGGTGCCTCACTTTTCCAGGAGAGATATCTCAACCCTCCTTACTGCTGCTGGAGGACAGAAAATGGGGACAACTCCGCGGAGATAATGAGCATCACTGTCTGTATGTGTGAAAGTGTGTGTTTGAGTGTGTGCGTGACTAGCTTTATTTAACAAAATACTGTACTCCTAATAACCCAACACAAAATTCTACTTGTGTGACAGCAAAAATCATCATGAACGTCAATATCTGGTTCATTATTCAAATAAGCGTCACAAGACCTTAACTAGAATCCACAGTGCGCTCAAATCCAAACATCATAATACAAATGAATGAAACAACAACAACAGTTGCTGCTGCAACAACAATGACAATCATTGGAAATGTCACAGCTATCGCCCGTGTCATCGTATCTGTATCTCATTTGTTCTGATCCAAGTCTCAGATGGTGTGAGCTGTCGGATTGAGGTTTGTGCAGAGAATCGAGTTAGCAATTGGGAGCGTGAGCCCCTCTCATTTGGATTCAGTCAGACTATTACCGAGGTGTATAGAGGCTCTGTTCCATCACAGCTACATGGCCAAGAGCCTGCGACTATAATTACACACTAATTTAGCCTCAAATCCAGAACAGCAAAGACATGGGGATGAGCGGAGTGAAACAAAGAGAGAGAAAGGGGTGGTAAGACAGAGGAGGGAGGAGGAACATTGGGAGATTTTTGGTGGGGGGAAATATTGGAGAAAGAAGAAGATAGAGAACAAATGAAAGCCCACAACATCACAGAAAGAGATTAACTGAGAGCTCATTAAGGGGATAGCTTGACACTTTGAGAAATATACTTCACCTCCTTGCCCAGAGTTATTTTAAAAGACTGATGCCACATTTCTATATATTTGAAGCTTTTCTTGGCTTTGAAGGAGCCAGCTTGGTATTCCCTCCATTTCAAATCTTTATGCTAAGCTAAGGTAACCAAAGGTGTCTGTAGCTTCATATGTAGCATACAGACATGACACACAAACACATTTTTAAACTATTAATGGCATTGGCAAATGAATTCATAAATTTTTTTTTTCTCTTTATAAAAATGTGTATAGATGCAGCCGTCCAAAGTAAGAGGGACTCACAAGAAAACTACTTGTGTTTCTTTTCATTAACTGTAGGGACAGGGGGACAACCCCTTGGTTTGTGGACATCTTGCCAGAGATTACTGGTTTACAGGTTATTGCGATTGTGACTTGTCAAGCACAGGAAGCGCCACCCTAAAGCGTACTCTGCTTGACTGCCTATTTCACTCGAAATGGGGCGAATATTCAAAAAATTTAGCCATGCTGCGTTAAAAAAGATTTGAAAATAGGATTGCAATCAAAGGTTAGGTAGGATTTTTTTTTTACTGAGGTAATAAATCAACAGAGATTTGAGGTCCATTTTCAGACATATAAACAATAGATGTACGTAAAACTCCAAATTAAATTTTGTATGTTATTTTAGCAGGGAGGACCCACTGAGACCGAGGTCTGTTTTCCTGGGATGCCCTGCAGCAAATGAAAACAAAACAAATATAAACATATATAACAATTAAAACATAATGGCATAGACACTGAAACATCATGCACGCAAAACATTTCAATGTTCAATCATTTCACATTTTAAAACAGTTGCAAGTTCCTTCTCTAAGTAGTTCAGACTCTAGCTCTTTAAAAGCGTCTTATGAAACAAGAGAGGGCAGCTTAGGAGAGCGAAGATCACTGTGATATAAGGCATCTAAAGGATTCAAGATAGAAGCCGTTGCATATTCCAAAACTGGCAGTATTGTAGCCTGGACAATCTGTTTTCTATTTTGCACAGTTAGGCAGGTTTTGTTCCTATAAAGAAAACCAAGCTGAGGCCTTATTGTTCCAATTAAACACAAAAGGTGTGACCTGTAAGACAAATCCTGATCTGATAACTAAGAAGTTAAACTGTTGGACACACTGAATGTTTACATTGTCTACTGTGGACAAAGTAGCATTAAAGGTTTCAAAGGTCGGTCTCAGTGAGAAGTCCCTATATGCATTATGGAGCAAGTCTGGAGAAAAGGCAGAAAAAAAACATTAAAAAAATACAGATGAACTTTAACATCTGTCTAAGAAAGACAGAATGATGCTAGTGTGCTTACCAGCCGTGCAGCAGGTTGGCGATTTGTCTAAAAATGCTGAATCAAATTCTTGATTTGTAACTAAATTTAGTTATCAATATCCTAACTGTGCAGAGTTAAATAGTCTTTCTAGTGTAAATTTACAATTTTATGTTGTCTTACTCATCAAAGATATTTAAAATTAATAATAATTAAAGGCCTGTCTTGTATTGACGCTTGTCCCAAATAATAAAAATACTTTATTTGTAGAGCACTTTCACTTTAAAGGCAGCATTGGTCATTTTCGAAGACTAGCATGATTTTGAAAGTAGCATTCCCTCCGTGCTCCGTCTTCACCCACCCCCTCCCCTCTTTGCTTCCTCAAAAGCCACGCCCCTCACTTACATGCACTAGCGCCATTGGTCCAGAAGCAGATTTCAGAACATGCTTTGAGTGTGGGCTTGTGCATGCATGCGGTAGAGAACGAGCAGGGAGACAGGGAGGCATGATTGGTTCATAAAACTCGAACCAAGTGCAGACATTGGTTTTACTTGCTTACAACTGCTACAGATGACGGATTTTCTTCGTTTCCTTTTCAGAGCACATGAATTATTAATTTCTGTCAGGACCTGAAGACAAATTCAACCAAAATCTTAAAAAGCGTATTTGGAGGAAATTACCAACCCTGCCTTTAACTTTATTTACGTAATTAGCTACACTTTTGAAACCAAAAGGTTAAGTCTTTTTCTTCTTTTCTTCTTCTTTTCTAAAGTTTTAATGGTGATAAACTTAAAAATAACATGGAAAGTTGGCAGATAACATTTTAACTCTTCAGCAAAGTTCAAACTTAAGGGTTCTGCCTTTTTCAGAGAAAAACTACTCACACTGTAAGAATCGAGATTGTTTCATGTAGTTTTTCAGTAAAATAGAGTAAGTGGGGTGCCCTGTAAATAAACACCAGTTGTTCTTGTATTTCATGTCTCAACGTTTTGTTTGCTGTAGATTCAAGGGTTATTCCTGTGACCAAAAGCTGCCATAAAATCATTTGGAAATGACATCTGAAATCTTGAGGATTATAGATTGGGCTTTCTTTAATCTGGATGTCCAGATACACAAACAGAAACAGTGGTGTATACATAAAAAATGTTTTACCTACTACATCTCTTATTTGCATCTCTTTAAAAAAACCTGACAGCTCTGCTTTCAGGTCTTTGAAAACTCAGTATCACAGAAGCTTAATAGATCATGAGACATTCCAATTTTATCTGTGTGTGAAGATTCTCATAAAGAATTGATGTATGATTAGGCAAGAAGATGGGCTGGGACTGCTGGGCAAAGATGTCTCCCGTAAGACAAAAAGCTATATATGGAAAGTCTGATCAGAGAGCAGCGAGGACACTTCACAGCTGAGGGGTCACACAGCCAGGAGGTGTCGGGATGGTTGTTGGAACAGCCCAACTTGGCACAGCAGCAACAGCTCCTTGGCTATCAGGACTACAGTGTCCTCTCTGACAGGAGGTCTCTGCTGGGTCAACGAGATTCAGATTCAAGGCTGCTTCAGGGCTTGGTGCACTCAACCTGTGACAGTAAGGAGGAATCTTGAGATTTTTTATCCTGCCATATTCAAATCTGCACTTTTGGCTGCTCCAGACATGCTACAATGCTCTTTTCTTCATTCCATCGGTGCAAAAATCATCAGTGTTTTCTTTCTGTGTTTATCAAGGCTGCTCAGTCCCGCTCTAAATTTAGCTACTTCTTTTTTCTTTTGCTCAAAGTAGTCTTCCTGCTTCAGGGAAGTGTGTACAGCCTTTCATTCATCTGTGTCTCTGCACAGAATGAAATTTCCACTTTCTCTTCCATCTCAGTCTGTCTCTCTGGCTCCGGCTCTGGATGGACTCTTTGGACCTGCTGTTATTATTTCCCTGCTGCTAATGATCCACTGCGGATGGGAAGGTGCTTATTAGAAACTAATAGGCAGCTGTGATATCCAAAGGCCTTTTTGTATAAGGTCGGAGGAGAGCAATATGCACATAGTGAAATGCTAATGCTTCTCTATACTGTCATTTGTCTTCCTTAAGTATTTTTTATATTGCTTATGAATCAATGTTTCTTTTATTTTCAGTTCAATAAAGGGAATTTCTATGTTGCATTGAGGCAGCAAATTGAAGACTGAGCTTGGCCTCGGAAATCTGTGTGTCGAAGCCCTAAGGTAACTTTAAGTAAATTTACACCTTTGCCCTGTAGCACTACCCACACTTTTCAAAAACTTTAGCATGAGCCTGTTCATTCGAGTAAATGCTTTTGTGTGCACCTTTAGGGCCGAATGTAAGCAATCTTCTTTTCCCAATTTTGTAAAAGTAACCAGGCCACAAGGGGCTGGTCTCTTTCGCCATCAGGATTATGTTTCTTAAAAACACGATAAAAGCAGCTGCTATCTTACTAGCTAAACCTTAGCTTGCAGAAACAGCACTTAAACGTACAATATGTAGACATTTTTACACAAAAATATCTAAATTAATTAAAAATGACTAAACCTATGATATTTTTTTTTTCTGTTGCCTCAAATATTTCCAACAGTTATCATAGTCAGAGAAATCCGTAATTTCATAGTTGTAACGGTACGTGTCTTGTCGTGGCCACCTCCTTGACAGATACGACATGTTTATCGTTGCCGTGGAAACACCGGCTGTTACGTCAAAGACTGCTGCATACGGAAGCGGGAGCTGCTACTGAAAGCTGTTGTTGTATGTGCTGCTGAGAAAAAACGTCATGTAAATTATACTTAGATACATCGTCGGTAAACATATTCTCTTCCTCATGTCTTGACTACGGTCAACTGGGAGTTAGTTTTCATCAGGGGTGGGGGAGGGGGAGTAGCAGAGACAATCGCTCCCATGATTCCCCGCCAGCCTCAAAGTCAACTTTTGTTATTGTTTTGAGTCGCAGTTAGCTTTACTGACTGAATAACCTCGATATCCTCCATAGATACAATATTCAAAACAGACTTTCATGGTTCCTAGAAGCTAAATCCTGGCTTGGCAGCTATCATTCCTGATACTTTACAGACAGCTCACATCATACAAAGATGGAGGTATTGATGTTCCCCACATTTCTGGATAATTTTCCTCAGGTTTCGTCATCTAGTCAAAATCTTTATTTTTCCAATATTTTGGTCCTGAACAAATACCTTCAAAACAAAAAAACATCCATCATTGTGTCTGAGTGGAAATGGATTTGCAGATTTAGTGTAATCGATCTTTTGTCTTTTTCCTGAGGTGAAAAATGTTTGCTATGGTTGGCTCCAAATTGACACGCCTCCCTTTAGGCTTGCATTTTCCTCTCTCTGCAGCTCTGAGATCACTCATTACTTATTCATGATAAGCAAGGGAATTAGTCCCAAACTAGAAAGACAGAGTGAGAGTGGAAATAGCAATGCACCTTGAAAAGGGACACAAAGAGACCTCATCAATACCCAGAAACATGCCAAACAGTATCTATCCACAGTAAAGATAGCTGTAGAAATAGTCAAAGTTGTATCTTTAAAGATATACAAAGAAAACATTATACTAGAGTAAAATGGTAATGGGGTTAAAATCAGATAATCGTGGTCATATTATTCACCTTTAAGAAGTTGTATCCCTCCCTCCATTTTTGCATCAGCCCCATCTAAGTGATGAGTCACAGCAAAACCTCAAGAGTGAAGAATCTCTGACACAGAAATTATATAAGAGGGAAGTTTTAAATCCAGATAAAGGGGAGAGAGAAGGAGGAATCCTGAGAGACTAAGAAAAATAGAGCTATAACCAACCCTAAATATGCCATGCATTTATTGCTGAATAATCTAAAACCCTTGGGATTACATGGCAAAATCTGAATAGAGACGTATGCATTCTTATCTGTATTACTACACAAGCTTGAAAGGAATGCGTACAAAGACATTCATAGCCAAAAAAAAGGGTTTTTTTATCTAATTTTTCCTGCAGACGGTCTCTAAAACATCTTGTTAGTTCGCTCAAAAACATGTGGTACTCTTAGAACAGCTATTGTCTGTATTTTCTTCGCTTAGTGGTATAAGCATGTGGAAAAGGTCAAACTTGTTACAACTCATGGATGGGGGGAGCAGCCTTAGTGCGGAGTAATGTGTTTGCTAACACTCTGCGCTCCTCCTGACCTACATACAGAAAAACACATCTGCTTCTGCATCGATACCCGGCAGCACGAGCTGCTGTAACACCTTCACTCAGCAGCATGTGTGTGATAGCGATGTTCAAATACATCTTTAACAGATAATGTTTAAAATATCTAATTCTTACTCATTGCTGATGGCTCGCTGTGCAGTAAAGGTTGCATCACTGCTTCTTATTATCAAAAGATTCAAATGTCGGCTGTATGGATTCATGTTGAGGGTTTCATATTAAACTGCATACAGATTTTCTCTTACTGAAAAAAAAAAAAAAAAAATGGATCTTCGCAACTAATGTATTACAGCTCTTCAAATAATTAAGAAATAAATTCATAGCTCAGATTTGAGGTGATTGGTTGAAGGGGAAATCACAAAGCTATCTTTGTTTTGCACACAAAAGAGTCATATCTTGACTCATAGTGAGAATGACTTTCCCTGGAGAGTTGTGTAATGTCTTCTGTGTTTCAGTAGGAGCCCTCACAAGTCTGCAGAGATCTCAAGAAACGAGAGAAAATGGCTTTTGAACACTATGATTCTAAACAAAAATGTGCAATACAAACAGACATTTCAAAAGACCTGGAGCTTAGGAGGGAATCTTGAAAAGGTCCCATTAGGCTTTTTCGGACTGCAGGTACTTTTTCATAGTTCCAGGAACTGTTGGAAGCCTCCTCCTTTTTATTCATTCTGCACCGCAGGAACTGTGAACTATTTTAGTTCCTAGAACCCCGTTAAGAGGAACCTTTTTTAGCTCCTGCTTCAGAGTAGGTACCATGGCGGTGTGAATGCAGACAGAAAAAAAGTCCACATAGTTCTCAGGGAACTCCCTAGTTGATAGTTCCTCTGTGAAAAGTCCCCAGAACTGTTTGGCCCAAAGACACTGATTGTTGCACGATGGGATCCAATGTTTTTGAAGCTTTGATTGTATGACTATGAATTGATTGTTTCCCTGACTTACAAATGTTCTCAATTTATTATGTATCCTGTGTTATCCTTTGAGACAAAATCATTCTCCAAATGTAAAGATCAACCAGTCTGAATGCAAAGCAGCCACTGCACACAGAAGGTTGTCTGTCCTTGACTAATTAAGACAAACAGACCGTGATGCTTGAAGGCTAACGTATCACTTGATTTATCCTGAGAACGCTTTTGATTATCAAACTAAACTTTAAGGATACATTTTTGATTAATTTGAATGCGAAAAGGGCTAATTATACTTTTCACTTAGACTGGAAACTTACATGAGTAAATGCATGTACACTCCTAAAGCATAGGAAACTTTTTATAGATGGTTCAGTGTTGCATCTCGCTTGCTGACAGTTCCATTATGTTACCAGATGAATGCATTGTGTATGATTTACTTGAGAGGAGAACAAAGATTCAGATTGCCACTGTGTGTTGACCTTTAAATCATTCTTTCATTGATTTAATCTGAAGAAAGAGAAACCATTTCTGTGAGCAGAAGGCCTGCCGTGCAAACATTTTTGAAACATGTGAGTTGCAGCAAAGTGCCAGATAACAAAGTCTTTCTTCAGCTAGATAAGTGCTGTCTTCACCGGAAGAACAATCTTTGCTGGCATCCCAAACCTGTGGGAGCTACTTTAGCAGCTTGATGCAAAGTCTTTGAAGTTACGCCATCACTACTTAACACAGAATTACTAATCAAGCTTTAATCAGTGGATGGCCATATTACAAGCTTTAGCAGCAGGATCACATTCAGATTTGATCAGATTTATACAACAAAAACAAAAAAACATTTAAGAATCCCCTGAAGTACAGAATTGATTCATCCGTCAAAAATAATTGCAATTTGGTGGTCTTATATCTTCACATACAGAGTGATGCAGTAGTTACAGCATGGAAGGCTATACGCTTTACTATAGGTGTCCAGAATCGACCCTTCAGTGATCATGGTTCTGCGGGTACTAAAATTATTAACAGATTTACTCCAAAACAGATTATAACACTGAATAAAACAACTCCACGTCATAATCAAGAGGAGTTTTCCTCTGCAAACACTTTGTGATTCATTACTTGAGTTGAATTAACTCTTAACTCTGACACCTAGCGTTTAAAATTGGTACAAAACATTAAAGAGATTATCTCTCCAGCATTGACGGCTGTTCTTGAGAGCTCTAATCAGTATATAAACCATTTTAAAATCGTCGTTATCAAACAAAACCATCGTCGTTACCATCATCATTAAGTTCGTAGGTATTCATGAAAGAGCTGGGTCTTTAGCTTTTTCTTAAAGGTGCAAAGGGACTCTGCAGATCGAATGGAGTTTGGAAGTTCGTTCCATCCATATTTGAATACTTACATATAATGTTACGATGTTGTATGTCCATACTAAACCACAGCAACGTTTATTTAAACAAAAGATACACAGCCTAATGCCTGGACGTGGTTTACTGCTGCTCTGAACGAGACGTTATGAGAACTTTGTGAGACTTGGCCAGAACCGACTTATTAGAGCAAAGCTGTAGGACATGACCACCTGGGCAGCTCTTTCAAGGACACGCCCACCCAGAAGCTCACTCAAATTTCCCTGACTGCAAACAGAGCTGGGCCGGAGGGGAGTGGGCACATGGGTAGGGGGGGCCTTAAAGAGACAGCATCTGAAATTAACTGTATCAGGCAGAGGTGGAAATGAGGGATTTTACTGACGCCAGTACGAGATAAATAAGGAGGTTTTTGAGCTACAATGCAGATGCTTCTCAATAGGTGTCCGAGATTGACATAAATGGTGACAGTGAGTATGATAGATCTCCTTTAAGTAAATTGCAATGGAGTACTAAATTAACACTGTTCATCAAATAGAGTGATTGGTCAAATCTTGGAAAAGTTGCAGAGATTGGCTGCATTTGCAAGGTTTTGAAATGTTGCGTGAATTGCAACATCCTGAATGAGCTACAGGGGTCACAGAGGATGTTTGGGACATAGTTAATCAATATGTTAAACATTTGTGTTTGCAGAATGGTGGGGAAAATAATCCCCATTTTTTTTCCCAATTAAATTAAATAATCTTAGCGGATTAATAGTGCAACCCTTCGAACACATTGCATATTGGGTTCACCAATTAAATCCGAGACATGCTTCATTCTTCTCCAGAGTGTCACCGAGGCGGTTCTCTCTGTCACTCTCCTCACGCACTGTTTACAAAGTCTCAGACAGGAAGAAATGTGGCCTGACAGCTGAAACGATCCACCTGGAGAACAGGGGTGTCCTTGGATAAGGCCTGCTGGGAATTCTAATGTGCTGAAAAATGCCAAAAGTGCAAGGACTCTTAGACAGACTGCGGGGGCAAACTTGCAAAAAATAAAACGTTGAGGATTTATCCACAGCATAAATTACCTGCCACTGTCTAGTGGTTTGAGTGAGTGGACATTTTATCCTTATTGTAGCTTTGATTTCCATATAAGCCATCTGTAAAAGGATTTTTTTAGCATTCTTCCATTACCCTTTTCCCCTTAAATATCAATACACCATCAATGAAAAACAGAAACATAATTTAAAGATTTTTTTCTCAGTGTCGTCTTGTAAAGTATCTGATTAAAGACGCCTGTGTTGACACCAAAGCTTTAAATAGACCCAGACATCAAACATCTCCAACACAGTGACCTACTGATATCCTAGCACACATTCCAGGTCTCTTGTGCTCTGACACACTTGTGCACACGCGCACACACACAGCCATGCAACAATGGTCGCCCCTACAGATAAATGGACAGAGAGATGTGGTGTGACAGGCCATTGAGCCCTCCGCAGCTTTAATGAGGCCTGCAGCCAGTGGGGACTGACTGGAGTAGCAATACCAGTATGTTTCCATTAAAACAGTACAAGAGGAAGGGCTGCATGCACTCTGGACATGACAGGACACATGTGAGACAAACAAGAGGAAGCACTTAGCTTAAGGATGGGGAAACCGGGGAAAGATGCTCAGAGACAGAATAGGAAGAGATCCGATTTAAGGGGGGGGGGGGGGGGTTAGAGTTTAATTAAACCAATAAAAAAGTTCACTTTTCTCCCAGAGGTGCAAATTCAAAAACATTTTACTTCTTTTTAAGCTCTGTGATTTCTCCAAAATGTGTACAAATGTGCAGATTTACTGAATTACAATAGCAGTCGTGTAGAGCAATTCTTTAATGAGCTTCTAAAGTTGTAGCAACTACTTTTCTAAACTTTAAAAATTCCATCAAAAGTTATGAAGATACAAAAAAAAGTAGTCTCAGAGAAAATCTGCTGAGGAAAACAGCATACTTTAGTTCTCTTTAACCTTGAGTAACACAAGCACAAAGTGTTAAGTATTTTTTTTTTTTACAATCGCTGCTTAGAATTATGCATTCATTTTTATTAATCAGAGAGTTGAACCACACACGAATAATCCAGGGATTTGTTTGCACTTCTTCATATTTTATGTAACACAGGGGTGTTAGGCCCCCAAAAACAGAGACAGAAACGATAAGGAAGAAACAGGAGGCTTACAGTGAATCAGGCAGGCCAGGGTCCAAACCAGGAAGTAAGTCCAGCACAGGTAGACTTATCAGGAATACAATAAATTAAAGTCCAACAGAAGACAATGTCCAACGGAACAAAAGTCCAAACACAGGGCCGAAAACACTGGGAATTGTTAAAAAGCCGGACAGAGAAGGACAGGAACTAAATATAGGCTACTGGGAGGTGAGGCCAATCAGACACAGGTGACAACAATCAGGGCGGGGCAAACAAGCAAAAAGGAGGGAAAACACACAATGGTAGGAAATAAAGAGTCAACACAAGAGGGAGGATTGTTTCACAAATTAAAACAGGAAACAACAAAGACATGAATTAAGGATCATGTGAAGACATGACAACAATAAATCACAAAGATATTTGTAATTATTTATTATTTTTTTATTTTCATTATTTTAACTCAGACTTAACAAAGAACAAAATGTCAAACGTTCTCTTTGGACCCTACAAAGTATTCAAATCTTAGTATTTTGAATATTATCTCGCATTAGGAAATTGAATGCCATGGCTCCCATTTCTCCTCATTTTAAGCATACATTTGTTTCTCTTTAATGTATTTTTTAGCACATGTGTATGGAGCTACTTAAGGGACATGGAGGAGAAACAATTCAATAGCGAGAAACTTTTGTGAAATGTTGCAATAGTTTCTCGTGATTAACCAAAAAAATGTTACCTGTTTGCATTCCTGACACATTTCTTTGTTGGACTTGTTCTTCATATTATTTGAAATCCTTTAAGTTTCATAACATTTATGTAAAAAATATATTTCCTCATCACTTTTTCAGTTAGATTTTATGTGAGGATCATGAATGTGTTTCGCTCAAGAGCTTGGTGCGCAGATGATTTTTGTAACAACAAGCAACCATGACAACAACAATAAAATTAAAAGTAACCTTTAGAGGACAATTAAGCACATTTAATTACAGAAGTGTTTTATTTTTGTGTAAATCTGGACATCCTGCATGAAAAGGAGGGAGGATTTAAACGTGATGAGGTAAGTGTGAGGTTATAGTGAGAGAGGAGAAGCGAAAGTCTGAGTTAATTTGTCTAATTTAAAGGAAGATATTCGTCACCTCTTCTCTCCCTTTTTGAATTTTGAACTCTTTCCTGTTAAGCTGGATTTTGACTGGCAACAAAAACAACACTAATCTTAAAGCAGAAGGTGGTGAGGTGTTCAATACATGTACTAATAGATAAACACAACGTCTCTGTGGAACTCCCATTTGTCAAAGGCTGCACTGTTATGTTATCTCAGCTGTGACACAGCCTGGTTAGAAAGTATTAAAGAGGGCTTAAAAGGCTGAAAATGCCACAGACATAATTGAGGAACTACTGCAATTAGCTTAGAAAAAGTCGAATGGTAAATGGACTGAGCTTGTATAGTCTTCTGACTACTCAGGGCACTCTTTACACCGCATGTCAAAGTCACCCATACACACACTGATGGCAGAGGCTGCTATGTAAATTGTCAATCAGTATTGACTCATCCCATTCATACACAATCACACATCGCTGACGCAGCAGTGGGAGCAATTTGGGGTTCAGTGTCTTGTCTAGGGACACTATGACATGTTCGACAAGAGCACCCCGACCTTTCAGTTGAGAGATGACCAACTCTACCACTGATCCACATTGTCATTTCAACCAAGTACACAGTGAGATAAAATGTTGTTCCTCCAGGGCTGTGATGCTACATACACATGTTGATAAAATAAAAGTATATACAAGACAAAACAAGACAATGAAGATATTAAAAACATTAACCCTATGCCGTGGTTCGAGTGTGCGCCCCATGTGCAGAGGTTGCAGTCTAGTCCAACCTGCGATTTGTGGCATTGTCTTTCCCCACTGTCTTCTTCCAACCTGTCCTGTCTTTCTTTACTGTCCTATAAAAAATAAAGGCAAAAGGCTCCCAAATATCTATACATTAAACTTCAAATCAACTGTGGTATTCAACACAAAGCAAACCAGTACATGTTCAAAATGGAGTATGAATGATCTTTACAGTTGTTTTTTTCCCCGTATCTGCTTTTCAACAACTATAACCCAATATCTACCCATGTGTCAATAGAAAATAAAAATCAATCATGAAACATACATCCTGTATAATCCCCCATCTAATAACCTACTCTATTTTATTTTTAACGCTGTCATTTAGAGGGACAGTACACTGACAGGTTTTACATATGTAATGTGAAAGGACCAATGTTTGGACTGGAAAACCAATTGTCTATGTTTTCTTTATTTTTATTAAAGTATCAGTGTTATTGTTGTACAGGAACACTGATTAAATTCAAAGCATGTCCCGTTCAGTCTGGTTACATTCTTCTGTGTGCTCATGTTCTCCATCGCCACTGTCCACCACAGATTTGGACATCACAATCAGGCCGCAGGGCAAAACCCCATGTCATTAATCTTCTACCCCCAGAAGAAAAACCTTTGTTTTTATGGTCCCTAGGGCCGATATGAGTCCATCTGCAGAACAGGACTGATAACCACACAAGGGAAAGAGAAGAAGAGGATGAAAAAACCCAGTTAACAAGATAAACAGAAGGAAAGATTGATGGCTCAGCAGAGCAAGTGGGTGGACTGACAGCAGAAGCCAATATGTCAGAATCTGATGTGGTGTTAAGTACTTGATATTCTGTTATACATATCTTGCATTTGCACATCTGCTACATTTGTACTTAACTTGTTTGTAGAAGCGTTGTTATTTCTAGTATTCTCAATGTTCTCTGTTTTTCTTATTTTATATTGTGTTCAAAGTTGCTGAAATGAACCAGGTTGTGTACAGAAATCATTATAGTTTTATACAATTCCACTGTACAAGGAATAAAAACATAACAAGACTTAATATTTTATCAGCGCATCAGCAGACCTAGAATAAAAAATAACAAGATGGGTTTAAGCAAACAGGGGGAAAAATACAAATAAAAGTGGTAAATCACAGAGGCTTGAGTCATTGTCAGCTTGTTTGTGTTTTTGCTATTGTATGTGTAGTGTATGACAGAGTACATAATTAGGATGTACAAATGAAAAGAATACAATATGACACTCCCCCCCACAGACACACTCCCGATTCATACAAACAGTCATGGGCATTGTTGTTTCTAGCCAACTAAAACAAATAGCTAGTTGTAGGCTATGTCATTACTGTTACACCAAACCCCCTTTAAACATTGCTTGAAAAATAGTGACTATAGCTAGCAAATAGTTTTAACTACTATCTAAGTAGGTCATAATGGATACAAGCTCAAATAGTTAGCTAAAGGTAAATGACAAGTAAGCCAAATGTATTAGCCCAACAGAAAATGTTAGCTAAAATAATGAAGAAACTGTTTGTTAGCTTACTCGCTAAAGCAGTGGACAAATGGTTAATGTGTTTGCGAGATTACGTCATAATTGTAGCTATAGTTACGAATAACCATTGGAAATAGTTAGCAAATAAAAGCTAGCTAAAGTAATGGAATCGAAACTGTTAGCTCACATTGAAAATTTAGCTAAAGTAATCAACAGAAAGCTGAAATTGTTTGCTAACACTGAAATTGTTAAAGTAATAGATAAATGGATGAAATAGTTAGCTATTGAAATGTTAGCTTAATGGACAAAAAACAAAATAGTTAGCATACTTTGAAGTTGAAGCCGAGGTAATTGAACACACTTGAAACTGTTTGCTAACTTTGATAGCTAAAGTGGATAAACCATTCAGTACACCATCTAAACACACTTAAAATAGACATGTTAGTGGTAATAAAACTCTCTATTCTAGATACAGCTTTTCAGTATAAGACAAGCTTAAATTACAACGCGAGGTTTAAGTGAATGCTACAACTAATATCTTTTTCAATTTTTCCAGGCATAATATATGGTTAAACTTCAACTCCATAGCTCACGAGTTCGATGCTAAGATACAGTTACAGCTGGCACATGTGCTGGGTTCACTCGGCTTAGGGGCCGACTAGCCTTTGGTTTACGTGGCCAGTTTGAGCTTAGGGTCTGCGCTTGCATCAGTGAGGTCAGATCTTGAAATAAATGCACCAAACAGAATTCATTATATCTCAATATCTCTTTCAAAAATCAAAGTTACATTAGTGGTGTATAAACAGCAGGTCATTGTGCTGTAAAAAGGCCTCTAGCCCTAATAACCCTTCAGCCCTGCTGCACTTTGAGTGCTTTGAGTGCTGGGACATATTTATGACAGGTGCAGCCTGGTTAAGTGTTTCTGCATTTGACAGCTAGGCCTCAGCCTGACCACCTTCATCAGCACTGTTCCATGAAAACCAGCCTTTGTTAGTGCAGACACTGTACCCACAGTATAAACATGTATAAGTGTCACGCTATAAATATATGATTATAACACGTACCAGGTTGAGCAATTCATTAGCATTCGGAAGCTTTTGAACTAGCAACAAAAACTGCATGTTAGAAACATCAGAAGTGACATACATAAGGTATGATCACAGCAAGGCATGCTGTCTATCCAAGCTTACAAATGTACATAAATAATTCAGCTGCAGTTTTGTTCCGTTGTGCGCTGTTTGGTACATCTGGCTGCTGCCAATGGACGGATGTCTTGTCTCCTTCTCAAAACCCTCTGAGGCATCTATTTTCAATTGCAAGACCAAACTTTACAGAAACATCCTTATTCTTGATGCATATTTTATTTGGCATTTTTGAGTCCCTTACTTTGCAAGAATATTCCTTCAAATTCCTAGTTGTAGCCAATCCCATTTTAAAATATTCAGAATGCGCAATAGCTGTTCTCAGCATTTGGAAAGAAATGAAAATTCCTTTACATTTTCATGCACTTTAATAGGCATATTGTATAGATGAGTGCAATGAGATAAACAGTTAGCCACGAGGAAACCCTGTTGTCCTGTGTAATATGTCTTTTTGTGGCATTACTTTGTCCTTATCATTGCACTAAATTCTGATGTTTTCATCCACCATCATTTTTCATCTCTTTAGAAGAGTTTGACATTTAAGTCACATGCTCTATGTAGGTCATTATTTATTGGGTAAAAAATAGCATAAAACATGTAGAAGGGTTCTCCTGCAGGTCAATTAAAACAGGTAAAAAACATCAGCATTATAATGAGGATTCCCTGCCAAAGTCTGATGTGAAACAAATCCACTTCCTTCTTCAAATTTGATCAACTTCTAGGCCATTTGGTATGCAAGTTGTTGCTTCATTTGAGGGTCATAGATGGATGAGCACAACACTTCTTTGTTATACATGCTGTCTTTTATAACAAGAACTTTTGTACTTAAAATGCTCAGAGTGGTCCTGTCTTGAATGAATCTAAATGAAAATCTTTCTGTGGCCCTGAATAAGTAACAATCTTTAGGGAATCATTATTTTTATAAATAGCCTGATTGTGTTGTAGTTTCCCTGTTCTTTTATTCAGAGTGGAGACATCCATTACACTTTTTTCAATTGTTGACTTTCCTCGCGAGACTCAGCTCACCGCTAAACAAATTGCTCTCTCACAACAAATACATTTTCATCCCTCTGAGGATTACACTATGCTTCCTGGAAGGGAAGCTGCAGACGACCACACAAAACCTCAACCTATGGCCGAAGTCCAGAACCACTAGTATCCTGTCAACCAAAAAGAATGGGCCATTAGCTCAATGCAACTTTTTCACCTCCAATACGCTGCAACAAGAGCAAAGTATCTCGCCAACAAATCCCAAATCACCTCAGGTACACTGGCCTCTAGGCATGCCAAAGAAACTCTGAGCCTTTCTCAGCTGAGGGTAGAGCTCTTCTTCTAGTCCCCAAAGATGAAGATCACATCAGAGGCAGCACAGTGGGTTGCACGCCCGAGAGGGTGATAAAACGCTGTACTCTTCAAGAATACCAAAGAAAAAGCTGTGAGAAAAAACTGTCTGACCATCACAACCCAAATCAGATCAGAGAGACATCCATTCCCTGAATTTCATCTCTAAAATTCCAGACAGTATTATAACTTTATTACATGAGAGAACAAGCTCAAACATTAAGCAATATAAAGAATTATAAACGCTTTAAAATAATTATCAATGCCATTACCAAACTATATCCATCAACTCTGAAATTAAAAAGCCAACACAGACACTAAACCGTGGAATAAAACGGATACACAAACAAATCAAATCTAGGGCTATAATTTGCCATGAAGATGTATTGTTTTATGTGTTTGTGTGATCTATTTGTCCTCTATTGAGATTTGTTTTGTTGTGCTGCTTTGACATTTACTACAGTGCTTTGTGAAGCTGATGTTGTATAGACGGGAATGGTAAAATAGAAAGTGACTCTTTTACCTTCGTCTAACTTTGAAATGTGCTCTTTATGTCTAACTTGATGACACTGATATGCAATGTCATTTCTTATAAAGTTTGTAACTCAAACAGTTAGGAGCAACATGCACATCCAATTGTAATGCACCTTCTCAGTTCCCATCGAACTAAATGTCAATATTTACTTGTGTTTTCAACAGTGATACACCAACTTAGCAGCTTGTTAACTAGAGTTCTGCAACAATTTACAGGGGGATTTTTGGTTGGACACGTGTGGATGTTGCACATGGTTATGTATGGTGTGTGTGTGTGTGTGGGGGGGGGGGGGGGGGGGGGGTCAACACTGTATGACCTCAATAAGTAATTAAACATTTTGCGCTGACAAAGGCAAATGTCTCCAATTGTGCTGCAATCAAAGTAGCTGATTCTGAGTTGGATCCACAGCACAGTGATGGCTTTGATATATTCAATTTGGCATTCACCTGTTGCTCTTGCCACAGTGTGTACCATCTGGTTGTCAGCCATTGCAGCAGAGTGTCTTAAAGCATTGCAATGTGAGTAACAGATGATCTTTCACTTGACTTCTGAGTAAAATATCACACATTACAGTTTTCTTTTTCACTGAGAGCCAGTAAAGTTTGCATTCATTAATTGAGAAAGATTTCATTACAAAATAATTGGATGTTTAAGTGCCATTCAGCATTTTCTGGCAAGCAAACATGCTAAATTATGATAGTAAACAGACTAAATATTATACAAGAAAAACATCCACATTGTCAGTGTGCAAGTCAGCATGTTGTGTTAGCATTTAGCTCTAACACTGCCAAGTAAAATCCTCACAGTTCGCATGGCTGTGTATACCTTGTTGGATTACAATTCACATTCAAATACACTGTGCATGTAAAAGAATACAATGTTAATACATGTAAAGAATGGCTTTTACTGGGATTACTTTAAACGTGCATAGGTTAGTTATAGATGTGTACCTGTCTCAGTGAAATGAACCAAACTCAGTCTTCTCATGTATTGTAGCTGCGGGCATGTCTCTCCATTTTCTATTAAACTGAGATAGATGAGAAAGATAGAGGGGATAAAGGAGAAAGAGTTATTCTTCAGAAAAAATGAGAGCCTGCAGCTAAGAAAGAACAGAAATGCAGGCGGTTTTTCGCATTAGTTTAGAGGTGAATGGCAGCCTGACATTTTCTTCATCTTCTTTTTTCTAAGTTGACTTCAACCTTACCTCAAGTGAGGCCTGAAAAAGGAACCAGGATCAATTAAAACAATATTGTCACTCAGGAGGGTTGCCTCTAGGAAATACCCCCCATCAGAGGGGTTCAAATTTAGGCTGGGGTTTTGTGTGGGGAAAAATGAATATAGCTAATGCTTCCATTTTGTCCACAAAGTTTAAAGACTACTCTTGCTGGTAAACATGTACTTTTCTGCAGAAACCGCTTGACAGCAGTATTTCCCACATTTTAAATGGAAAGTGCACAGTAAAAACTACTCTCTTCAAACCCTATACAATGCTTCTCTGCAACCTTTGTTCTTCTCAGTCTAGTTTGCAAGTGGGTTTCTGAAGCTGATATGAGACCACACATCTTACACTGCTGCTTCTCTGTGTGATCTCCTTCCAGACCCGTTTGTCAGTTTACAGAGCTGATATTAAATTGTGCTTCGGAGGGCAAACACTGCAGCTTTCTTCAAGGCATCCTTTAGTTTCTGAGCCTACATTACAACTGGAAAATGGAGAAAACCAGCAAGAACGGCATAGACACACCGTGATACGTGATGTGGTATCGGGAAAATCATGCATGTGAATATTTTTTCCCCTGCACAAACATCCTATAATTCCCTGTACTATGCAACCATGCTGGTTGTAGATTATCTGAAGTAAAGAGTAATCTAAAGCAGTATCTTAGATTTCCTTACAAACCTCAGAGTAACTTCTACATATCAGCAAATTTATGAATTTCATTAGGCTTTCTTTATTACCACACTGGGAATTTCTTGAGGGTGTTATTTAAATTATTTAAGTTATTTAAATTCCTACAGACAGAAGTTGCTGCTTGTAAACTCAATTTTTTTTCTGGTTAAGTTTAGAGGAGGAGGTAGTGGAGAGAAAAATAGACCCCATGGGCCCATGGCTGCCACATGGTTTTATTTTTGATTACAACATTTCTGAACACTTTCCAGGCCCCAAACCTTTAAAGGTGTATCAAGGTATCACGTACACATCACCTCACCTCAATTTGCAAATAATTTGAAATACTTTCCATATAAAACTAAAAAAAAGACCTAAAACGCCAACCAAGCGAGTGTGATGTTAAAGCCTGGGTCTGATTTAAGGAAGCTAGTGTTGAATTTTCAGAACTGAAAGGCGTTCTTGTCTGACAACATTGACTTCCATTTTGACATAATCAATTGGTTGCAGGCCTGGCAGACTCGGGATGCTCAGAGCAACCCTCATTGATTAGTCGAGCTGACTGGAGGTTGTGCAAACAAGAGAAGCAATCTAAAACAATATACTGAAAAAATTGGAGACCATACTTCCCAATGAATGTGCTGTCTAGACGTTGGAGACAGCGCCTTGTACACCAACCCTTTGATGGCATTACACTCAAATTTGTCCCAATGCCTTTGGAAAAAATATATATAAGACATTCTCGCACTGCTAAAAAATACAAAGCATTAGTATGTATATTATATTCAAACATATCAGCTTTGAAGTTAATACTTTAAATGGCTTCAACATTTTTGTAATCAGTGAAATTTTGAAAAGTCACTGTTGGTTGAATAACACTTTACTACGTAAATGTGACCAAATACCGTAATTGTTTTTACAATTTAGTTACATTACTCTCTTATACTCCTCATCACTGACTAAAAAGTGAGATGGATGAGTCTCTTGGGATCAGATCAGAGACCTTACCTCTCTGTTACATCATCATAAAATATATCAAGAGATCATGACGAAAAGACATGTCCTCATGTACCCCATCATGGTTATGTGCAGTGACGGTGCCGTACAGATTCTCTGTTTTCCCTCGACCATCTGGTATTCAAACAGAACTTCTTATTAATCCCCTGTTCAAATCTTAAATCCCAATCACATGCTCCTGTTTGAAAACTCTTTTGGCATCAATCAATTCATCTTACAAGCCCCTGTTTTATTTTTAGCTGAAGTTTGATGAGATTGGAGAGATTTTTTTGTTAAAGGAAAGGGTGTTCGGTTTTATGGTCTTAAGCTGTAAATACGTTTGAGGTAGATAAACAGCTTTAATATCTTCACTGCTGTTTGAACCAACAGTATATTTTGCACATATGAGTTTGTTTTGGGGGGAGGTTGGGACTAGGGGGTAGGGGAGGGGGTTTTATGAACTCCGAAAGCTCTCTTGGGAAATTCCCCTCTCGTCCAAATTGGTGTTTGGAATGGTTCTCCTCCAATAGCCTGCCTGCTGTGGTTTCCACACTCCTGTTGTGGGACTGAATTTGAGTGGTTAGCCAGAAAATTGAAACATAATGAAGAGCAAAGGCGAGGGGGAAAAGAACAATAAAGTTGCCAATAAATGAGCGTCAACCTGTTGTAGATCTTTACTGCCCCCCACTGATGGAGATGTGCAAGTTTTTTCCTACAATCAAACACTGACTGAGAGAAGAAAAACTTGCAAGTCCTATTTAATCCCTGGATATGATCAAGCTGTTATGTAATCAGTTTGTTTTCTGGAGCGATTTCTCATCTGTAACACTGTCAAATCCCAGAAAGTTGCACTTTTCACCACTGCTGCTCAACACTCCTTAAATTGAGCAACATTTTTTACCACATACTCAGCAGCCTTGGATTAACATTTGAAAATGCTTACGGGCTCTGTTTGGCACATGCATCAAAAAATAATTTGCCTTTTATGCAAACATGTTTCCACAATCGGGCTGAAAAGTAGGGCTCTGGAACATTACACTATCTCTGAAAACCTTTAGGCACTACTGTGTTGTCTCCTAGCAACCAACAAAAAAGGTTGGCAGTGAAGTGAGAGGTGACATTATCCCAGACCATCATCCTCTGATTCCATCCTTAAAGTGGAGTGCACGCATGTTCATTTGTTATTAAAGGCATATTATGGTTGAGACCATTGGGGAGCTGTTTTCTGTTTTTGTAAATGCCACAGTTCAATTATCATTCAATCAATCAATCAATCTTTATTTGTATAGCGCCAATTCATAACAAGTGTTATCTCAAGATGCTTTACAAAAAGCAGGTAAAGGACCTTACTCTTTGTCTATTAATATTACAAAAGAGCAGGTAAAAAGACCATGCTCATTGTTATGTTACAAAAAGCAGGTAAAAGACCTTACTCATTGCTATATTATAAGGACTCAGCTTAATCCATCATGAGCACTTTAGCAAAGCAGCAAAAGTTACATTGGTCAGAAAAAACTGCCTTTTAAGAGGCAGAAATCTTCGGCCGGATCCCAGGCTCATGACGATGGAACATCTTCATGCTAGGATTTCTTCGTCTGAGATGTAACAAGAATTTTTTTTTAAAGTTGTGTGTTATGTGATCAGCTGTTTTGCAGAGAAGATAAAGAGTTTAAGTATGGCTGTTATTTGTCCGTTTGGGATACCCCACCACCACCACCGCCTTCAATGCCTTGAGTTTGGCACTTTAACGCTCACCAACTGTTTTTTTCTTCTTTGCAAGAATTGGCCATGTGACCATATATGGACAACAGGTGGACACACATTGCTAAATCTAAATCCTGCCTGAAAGGTTGCAGGGGTGTTTCCAGGGAGTGGTCTGGGGTGGCACAGTGCACTGCCTGAAATCTGATTGGCCACCCCATAACTCTAAACCATGATTGGCTAGCTGCCCAGCCAGGGCAGGACTTACGGATACTTATATTCAAATAGACTTATAGGGTTTGCTAAAATTACACTTCTAGCTATTTCAATTTTTTAATGACTCAAAAAGAAAATTTGAGTCATTAAAGAAAAATGCATAGAAGAGTTATGGTGCTCCTCTATTGTTGTTATGCCACCCTGAGATAAGCCAGTGCCTCCAGTCAAAAAAGTCTGAACACACCTCTGACAGGTCTTCATGGTAGCTAATTGTCAATCATAGGAAGCCAAGCCTAAATCCCAGCTTTATTGGCAATCGTACTCTCAATGGGACCATAATTATCAAAATGAACATCACGTTTCATTGAGTAAGACTTGAAACTACAAATTAAGACCACCATACACCTATTAAGAAAGTATTTACTGGTGTAATCAATCAACTAAGATTTAGAGTCAGCTTCTGTCCGGTTTCATACAATCTGACTTTGTATTGCAACCAGTGGAGTCGCCCCAGCTTTCCTCTGGAAGCAATGGTGGCATAAGGCCCTTTAGCATTGGTGTTAGTTATAGAACCAAATGGCTTCAACCACTTTCTGTAAACAGTCTTTGACTACAAAGCAAAACAGAGACACACTTTTCAAAGCTATTACTCTATAGCCACACCAGATGGATAGATTCCCAGTCATAGGAGCAGGAAGGAACACTCAGGACAGATATCTTATCTGCTTCAGAAGCTGAATTCATATTTAATGTGAAGAGCTACAAGAAATCTTTTCAGTGGAGTTTACCATTTTACTGGCAAGTGCAATAGGTCTACAGCAATGACCTTACAGTTCTTTTTTTAATATTGTGTAAGGGTTGAGTTGGCTTGATGTTATTCAGCACAATCAATGTGAAACAATAAAAGGCAGAGTAACTGATTATCTACAGGAATATAGAGTCCAGTTATACCTTAGGGTCTGGTTTCAGAGCATGAGTTCCCTGAAGAGATGTATCAGTCTAGTCCCATCAGTCAATTTCAATCCAGGGATCAATCTGCCGAAGCCCCCAGCTTCTCGTGATGTACAGACTCCTTAAGAGACATGGGAGGAGCCCAATGTTGTCTCACTGGATTGAGCCTGACCAAGCAGATTCCCCTCTGGGCAGTTTACCTTGAGACCCCCTCCCAGGAGTTGTTGCCCTTGACAACATAGCTCTCCGAGTCACGGGCAAACAAACCCTTTTTCAATGTTGGATTGATAAACAAAGGGGTTGTGGAAATGTTCTGCCCTTAAATTGACATATTGCACTGGTGACTTCCTTTGGAGCCAGAATCTACGCTGTTGACTGTGCCATGGTATTGATGTCCCACCTCTTCAGCTAACCAAAAGCACTTTTAGTTTACCAATAAACCAACAGATCCCTCAAATTCGTACAATCCATAGCAAATCAGATTCTTGTGTTCGTTTGAAGTACACACTCATGATTATGGAAGATCAAAGACTTGTGTTGGTGTTAAATACGTCTTTTTCTCACCTTTGTTCCTCTACTAGTCTGTATCAAAGCACTGCAGAAGCTGCATTTGTCAACAGAGATGTCAATCATAGCATTATAGCCCTTTTAATAGCGTCAAATGAATTAACATTGTAATGCCTCGTTTCTACTTACATATGAGGCGAGGCCAACTGGGTGTCCATTTATTCCTATGGGAATCTCCATGATATCCAAAGTGCCTGCAAAACTCCTCCCCTCCGTAATATTTTGGTACAGAATTTGCCGCAAGTACGGCAGCATTCCTTCAATTCAGTTGTCTATGTTGATTGTCGAGAGAGTTTAATTGATTTTAAACAACTTGTTTATGTGGTTTAAACACATTGTTAATCTGAGTTTTGTTATTCTGCTAAAATATGTTATACATTGCATAAAGTCACATTGTTTTGTCATGAGTTTGATATTCTCCAAATGTAAATTCCAAACTGGATGGCGAAAAACAAGCAAATTAAGCCTCCTGCCCATGGCTTCAGGTAGTTTCTATCAGGTCTCTGTTGATTCATAAATAAATGCACTTCCTCTCATTTGAATCTTGGAGGCATTATTCGTATATTTACAGATCTACCGACACAAGTCACATACACAAGTGGAAACTAGGCTTATACCTCCCAGAAAAATAAACACTCGGGTGCAAATCAGCATGATAAAAATCAACTACGAAGATAGAAATCATGTTTAAGAAAACATTATTTGACATTTATTTAAATGTCTAGTTTGATCCATGTCCAATGAAGGAGCGTATCACCTATACTGTACTCAGTCAGTAGGGGGAGCTAAAAAGGTTGTGGCTTCACTTTGGAGGAGCTGTCATGTGGTCCATATTTTTATACAGTCTATAGTTATAACTGAGCCTAATAATACACAATTTACAGTATAAGAAGTTGAAAGCTTCTATGGAGGCTGCAGTGTGGTGAGAAGAGACTTGCTCTATTTGCAGTGAACTGCAAATACTGAAATTATATTTTCAATGTAAACTTTACAAGTTATAAATTATTGAGAGTCTCATGATTGAATATCAAATCTGTGTGTTTGATTTTGTGTTTCTGCCTGGTTTGTTCGGCTGTCTCCATGAATAATGACAGAGGTGAATGATTCATATATGGAATATTAAATGTGATATTGACTTTCTATTTATATTATATTTATATTGACTTTCTATTTTAATGTTGCATTTGAACATGAAAATGTAAAAGTGGGATTTCATGTAATAGTGCACAGGATTTTATGGGATTTATATTGTTGTGCCTTTGCATTATGGCTTTATTATAACTCAACACAGGTCATAAATCTACTCAGTGTATTTTAAAATACACCTCTCTGGCTCTAAAGTAATCCATCAGCAACCCACTCGTCATACACACACACACACACACACACACACACACACACACACACACACACACACACACACACACACACACACATGAAAAACACAAAAGCACACACCCACACTTACTCCACCACCAGCCCCCAGTGTGACATGCATATTTTATAGACAACCTTTCACTCCAATCCCAGTCCTGAACCCGAGGGGGCATTCTGGGTAAAAGTCACATCGACTCGGCAAACATTTTCTTCTCAGCTGCCAAGAACTCAGCAGGATGTGGATAACTTCAATCAGTGTTAATCTTGTTTTTTTTTAATGGATCATAGAGCATAACACAGCTCAGAAATTGTCCTGATATTTTCTAGTATATTTGATATTTCCTATGACGGTACATGCTAATAAAATAGGATTCAGTCAGTGAATTAGATGAAAATCTGTTGAGTTTTTGCTTTCTAAAATGATTTCTTTACACATTTTTACGAGTCGCATGTTATATATTGCTGTTTACTTTATTGTCCATTTGTTATTTGAAGGTTAATCTATACCTTAAAACATGAACAAAATTTAAAGTTTGGTTTACTCATATTCTTACATTTATTTTCTGTTGCAGATCAACTTACCGTTCAGCCTATAAAGCGGATTCTAACTATAAAACAGATTTTCAAATGTATATAGGTTGTCTATAGGACCAACTATCCTGTGTTTATCAGTGATCCTTGCAACACTCTTCCACACAGGGCCTTCTGGGAGTAAAAGAGGACTGCACATGATGTCATCTTCGCTTATAATGAGGTTGAACATGGTTGTAAAAGTCCCACAGGAGGGGTTACCTGGAAAAAAACAAAGGACACATGGGGATACAGCCCCTTTAGGAGACATATGGCTGTACTTTGAAATTCATAAACACTCCCAGAGGCTCGATGTGTCAGCTGCTAAAGGTTTAGAAAATGTAAAACTCAGTTTGGTCTTAAGGAACAAAAGTATAAAGGTGACGGCTATATTTCTTTAACCGGTAATGGTTTCTCTGTCCTTGCACAACACAGGCTACATTACAGAAAATGAATGCCCCTTGCTTCTGGAGAATTTTAAAAAAGCACATAAGTCGTGATGAAGTTAGCGGGGTTGCTAGAAGTCATTGATGGCATTCATATTGATCAGGAAATATCTTCAAATAAGAGATTTTAATTGAGTAAGTTGGCTAACAACAGTTTTGTCTGTCTGACTCATGCTTATCCATGTTGTGTTGCTACTTCTCAAGAATTTAATGAGGTTTGGCTATTAGACCCTTTTAGTTTAAGTAAGCAGTGTGCCCTTCTTTGGTGAGCAGGGCTTAGCTGGAGGCAAAACATTCCTCCAGACAAGTTAGCGACGCTAGCTAGCAAGTTGTTTTTGACTTGTTTTCAACATTGGCAGAAGAAAACAAGAGTCTCTCTGAATATATAAAGTCACTTACTTTTCAGGACCAAGAGTAAATTGACTTGATTGCCACAGGTGGAACGGCCGCCGAACATGAACGTATAAAAAACAGAGTGCCCATTAATGTGTTGTGAATGACCATGTACAGGACTGTTAATACCATGATTTAACTAATGAGTTTTTTAGTCGTAAGGTCTGAAATTCTGCCCTGCCAGCGGCAAGGATAGAAGACAGCCATGTACAAGGCTTGGGTCATTGTCAAAAGAGCAAACATCTAAATAATGACGGCAAACTGCGCTTGCATGGCTGGGTATATAGTGAACCTACAGCATCTGAATGTGGTTATCAACCTAACTAAATAACTGATATTTGGCGACAGTTTGGTTTACATGTAATGAAACAGCAAACATGAAGCAACCATTAGCCACACTTGTTATGTTAGCAACACGTTACATGTTTTTGACGGGCAGTGGCCGCTGGTACTGTATACGGTGGAATTTCAATTTCAAATCATTACTTTTGTTACTCCTACTATTCTGGCACGCAACAATTCAAAAAGACGACATTTTAAGACTCCTTTGTCGCCTACTGTCCAGGGGTGGTGATTCATGTTCCCTCTAGTTTAGCTTAGTTTTGCCTTAAGCTAATACCGTGATGTTATCTTAACGTAGGCTCTAAAAGGGTCTATAAGCTAAATGTCATAAGATCAGGAAAGTATTTAGAACTAACTCTACTTTTACTAGATACATATACCGCATATGCCTAATGCACCAGTATCATACATCTATAGAACAGTAATATTTCACAAACAGGGCCCCATTTTCCACACATTGCGTACCATTACAGTACCTTTGATACGCTACTGTAGTATGGCTTTGACTTATTGAGTATTTTTAAATTGTTGCATCAGTTAGTTGATTCCAGGACTTCCTCCATCACCCTACAATGCCCTCATTGGTAAATTATGTCTTACACCAGGTGACACAACCATTTTTAAGAGATCATCACACCACACTTATTAAAAGCGTGACCAAATCTGAGACACAGGCAGATTTTTATGTAACATTTCCCAAGTCTTTGGAACTATCTGACAAAAGACATTTCTTATTCGGATGTTTTGATTACGTGAAACTCTGTCTAACAAGTCAGTTATTATGTCCAAGAGTTCTTAAACAAGGTTTAGATCTTGAATATGAAGGCCATTGCGAATAATTCACATAATTCAATGTGCAACTCAGTGTCCCTTTGAGTGTTTGTACGGACTGTTGTGTTACCTTTAAATTCATGCCAAAAGATATGAGTAATTGGATGCTCTGTATCAGTTATTGAAACAACACATCACTGACCTCTTATACAAAATTAATGAATCTTTTCCATTTGTTTCTGTAAACACTGGGTGTTTGCATTTATTGGCCAAAAATGAGAAATAATGCATTTCATTGTGCATAAATAATGCATTAGTGCTTTGTTTCATAGAGCTTTTCAAATCATCTCCATTGTGCAGAGGAGAAAATAATTCTTGTTCTGTACAGAAATGCAGATGATCGACTCTGAGCAGCATCCCACACAATGAGATGAATCATATTCAAATGACAGAATGAATGAGCGCTGGAAAAGCTCCCAAGTGCATTCCTGCCATATGATTTCCCTGACAGGAACTCATCAAATTCAGCATTCCCTGTGGAGTGTAGGTGTTGAAGGCACACATCATATCACCCTGTCTCTCTCTTTATGTGAGTGTATGTGTCTCTCCGTTGGACTGGAATATTCCATTAAGCAGAGGGAAAAAAGGGACCTAAAGGACAGCTGGGCAGAGCCGACCTGCTGCGAGAGAAATTAAATGCACTTTCTCCACCAATCAATACCCCGCTGTGTTGAGATGATAGAGGTTTGTTTGGGGTAGAAATAGAGTGTTTATCTGACGTGACATTGTCCTGAAAGCTCTCAGGGTCAACACACACACTCTGCATGTGCAAACTTTAGTTAGAAAGCTTTATATGGCTAAATCAGCCTTTACATTATTTGTCTCTGCAATGACCTACAATATCGTCACCCTGAGAGAGAGATTTTTCATGAGTTAATGAAGTCATTGATGGTCTCAAGACGGATTTAATTATAGCAGAGTCAAAAATAATGAAACAAAAGTTCCCCTCTGGTGCACTGCTATCATTTTTCTTTTCATACTGCTCTTCTCATACAGTTTGAGTCTGTGGGATTAAAATGCCAAAGCTGTAACATTTTTTAGTCTGCACTCTTTTTCCTCAAAGAGTTATTTTTTCATTCATCATTTTAGGAAAACATGTGACAACTATCATAAAAGTTTTTGTTAGAAAGGAAAAAAAAGTGAATGTGTCCAGTGTTGCATTTGAAATCATGAGCTCATCTCTTGCATAATAAGCTATGGTTGTAACAAAGCTTTAAAAAAATAACAAGAATATGCAGTACAGTAAAAGCAGCTGAATTGAGTTGATTATTCACCAATGAAATGCTAGACCATGAATGGAAAATCATGACATTATGAGGTCCATAACATTCCCATTGCCGGATGCAGCACAAAAGTGCAAAATACAAAAAATGTCTGATTAAAAAAAAAGCAATGCACCAATGTACACTTTTTTTTTTTGCAAAATATGGAAGGAGAAACATTAGTTTAGTTTCATCAAGACAAATGTCTCCATGTGTGAACATTTGTGTCCTTTTCTTTTTGAAAAAACATTGACTGCTACTGCACACTGCACAGTAAATTTAATTGATAACAAAATGGACAAAATGTAATAAGTTTTCACTTCATTACGTAATAACACCCACATTTTGTAATAATCTGCTACACTTTGTAATAAATTACATATTGGGTTGGTTATTACAAAATGTGTGAGTTGCACTTTTTATTGAACAATATTTAATAATGTGGAGCATTTAGTAAAAACAAACCAAAAAGGATGTCTTCATTCATAAAAATCAATATATATCATATCAACATTCATTTTATGCATTCTACCATGAATTATTCTGCCTCAAATCATTTTAAAAAGATGCTGTTAGTTTGGTAGCATAACTTCCACTGGTCCAAACTACATCAGGTGTCTCACTGTATGTCTTATCTTAATAGAACCTGTACTCGAGGGTTCATACAGATGTAAAACTGCACGAGAATGGGGCAGTGTTTCCAGATATGTGGAACTGTGCTCGCAGACAATGGCTCATGGACGTGTTCATGAGCCCATGCAGGGATGTCATCTACAGAATGGTGTCTGTTTTGAATGCAGGGCTGCCTGAGGGCCCAAAAATCAAGGTCAGCCAACATTGGTTTTTGACCCCCAACCCCTGCACACTTAGATTTCTTCAGATTCACTGAATCTTTTAATATAATGACGAACTGTAGAGAAAGAAGTCCTCAGATTCTTTGAAATGTAATGCTGGAAAACATTATTCCTAAAATGTTGCACTATTTTCCAGCACAGTGTTTCACAGAGTGTTGAACTTCTCCCTGTCGTCACTTCAGAAAGATTCACCCACTCTGTGATGCTCTTTTAATACACAATCCTGTTGTTAAGCGGTTGCCAGTTAACCTTATTAACTGTAAGCATTTCACAACTTTTCCAGTCTGTTGTTCCCACTGTTCTAACTATTTTGAAACACGTTGTCGGCATCAAATTCAAATTGGACATATCATTCTCCAAAATCAATCACATTTCTTAGTTTGAAGTTTGAACATTTTACATGTTTTTTTTGTTGTTGTTGCTTTTTTCATGCAAACATGGGATGTCAATGTTTTGCAAATCATCATATTACGGTGTCAGTTACATTTTGAAGTCCCAACTTTTTAGGAATTGGGGTTGTACAACATGTTTTACAAATGAACCGCTGATGAAGCCCAGGCTTTTACCTTTTTACATTCAACAACTATCATGACATGTGAAGACAATTAAGAAAAGATTAAGAAAAGGAACATGTTAACAATTATTTAGGTCATTATTTTTTGCTCATGTGGTTTTCCAGATGAGAAAATGTGCTTGTGACATCTTTGACACCTCACATTTCATGTGACCTTCCTCTCTATTTAATGTCACTTTATGGATTATTTAGATGCCAATATGTTGGCAGAGCTGTTGTAAACAGTAACAGCAGTCGCCTCCTCCCACACATGTTGAACCATGGTACACCTGACCATAGCATTCCTTTGTAGGCAGGACAAAAGTGCAGCAATGTACAGATTCTACAATTACTGGAAGGAAAAAACACCAGTTTTGTTAGAGACAAAGGTTGCCTCAGAGGTCGATACTAAAAATTGGTTACATAACTCAGCCTCTGTGCGACATTGCAGAGCATCACAGTGTCCTGACTGCATAAAAGCAAGGACATAAACTTAGCACATAAGCAGACAGCAAAAGCCAGAGAATGCTGCAATAACAGGAGAGCTGAGTGCAATGGGACAACTGCTTGTGTTCACTTGTTGGTCAATAACAAACATGCTGACAAGCTCGACATCCCCAGAGTGGGATACAAGAACTTATTGAACATGGCACAAACTCAGAGCTGATTAAGGCAGATTGCTCTGCCCTGATTATGTTGGAATTTTCCCTCATTTCTTTCCAATTTCTGCAGAAGAGGTCCACAAATAATGGGTGTAAATTAAAAAGAACAAGTTTTGCTTTCCTGAGGTGTGAGTTTGCCGCCTTGTCATCCCCCAAACACGATGCAACAGCTCCGCCTTCACGCTCGCACTTCCTGCTGTGCATGTTTGGAAGCATCATGCAAACAGGATGTCAAAGATCAGTGATTCACTGAAACATCCTACATCTCAGCTGGCAGGATGTCAACCAATCAACAAAGAATTTGAAATGTTGTGATTTCAGCCTTTGGAAACGGCAAAAAGAAAATGGAGATGGTCTTTGAGTTGGAAAATTCTGCATTTAACTTAGATATGAATCAAGTGGATATTGAAGTGCAATTCACACTCACAGGGTGTCACAACTCTGCATGGCCAACAGTCAGCTGGAGTAAAATTAAAATATTTAGCTTGACTTGTTTTATAGACTATATCTAACAGAAACTGTGTTAGCTTCCTATGAGCTTTTCAATAAGAAGATTATTCAGAACTTGGATTTAAGAATGTGTAAATGATTCTCCACTGACAGAAATTTCATTGTTGAAAAATGTCATGTATTAAGAATTGTACCTGTTATATCCCTCTGGTGTACAGTAAATATGTTGCTTTGCCTTTCGATACACGAATCAGCACAGGCCCACTGTTTGTGTGTGGGTGGACGTGCATATGTGCATACATGTGTTTGTGAGTGGGAGCAGGGGCACAGCCGGGGTCTTGGCTTTCTCTCTGAACACCATCTTCAAGCCTTTTTTTTTTTTACATCTCATCGTGAAACCTCCGCTCTGCTGTGATGGCCTGCAGCACTTCAGGGAAACTCCTTTCTTCCCCATCCTCTTTTACTAATGTGTTCGTCTCATTAATACAGATCCTGCTTTCCCCTTTTATTCTCATAACAGTTGACGGTGTTGATGCAGCTGAATCAAAAACAGGAAACAGCAGACACTTGACAAGATTGCAAACACGCACCGCTGACTCCGGCTCTCTCATCCATATGGTTAACCTGGAGAGAAAAATAGTCAGCCTGCTATGGATCTTTCAGAATCTTCTTTTCTCAGACCACCAGCTCTGATCGCAAACACATGACAGCTTAGACATGTGCACTTTTGGAGTTTGACAGCCGCATTAAGAAAAATAATGGCCCTGCCAGTTGGCATTTCAAGCCTGGATCTTTTTTTGTTGCTGTTAATAAATATCAACCATCAAATCAGCTTGACAAGCAGCCTCTAAGGAGATGGTGCAGAAGACTAACAGACAAATTAAACTTCAACTTTGTTTTGTAATCAAGGCTGTTACTTGACTTACTTTCCTCTTATTTAAATACTCTTAATACTGCAAAGTCAAAGCCTGCACGCTCCACAGCAGGTCTCTGCTGCCCCCTGTTGCAACAGCACTTCATGATTTATGGCTATTATAACTATAAATGGCTCCTATGAGAAACACAGCTTAATATAGTGGTATTATAATATAAACATGCTGGTAAAAGTTTTCACATAAGAATTAAAATGTATTAATGGATGAAGATGCTGACGGTGCATATTGGTGCTGCAATAAACTCTTTAAAAAATGAAGAGTATGGTAAATGGACTTGAGCTTGTATCGCACTTTTCTAGTCTTCTGACTCCTCAAAGAATTTTACACCGCAGGTCACACCTACAAATTCACACCCATCCACACACTCATTGGCAGAGGCTGTTATGTAAAGTGTCCATCAGTATCAGGTAATCCCATTCAGACACATTTATACACCAACGACAGAGCAGCATGAGCAATTTAGGGATAAGTGTCAGACATGTGACTACAGGAGCTAGGGGATCGAACCCTCAACCTTCTGGTTGAGAGACCAACGACTCTACCACTGATCCATAGCCGCCACAGCATACTTGATTTTTCAATCCAGGGTACCTGTGTGTCTCTATGCTCTTGACTCCCACAAACACTGTATAAAATACTTTGAATGTATCAGTGCATTAAAAAAATGCACAACGCAAGAGCAGAACAAATCCACGGAAGAACACAGGGAGATGTTAAGTCTTGTTCTTTCTACAGAGTAAAAAAAAAAATGGAGTAGGGAAAAAAGTATGTCTGTTCACCAGCCATCAGATTTCAGTATATTTATTTTATGGTTTTTGGAACATTTACTTATAAATATAAATGACATGTTTTATTTATGTTTTCTTCCTGTTTATTTCCATCCGTTTTATTGTATTTATCATCGTGCTGTGCATAACAAAGCTGAGATTTCATGGTTGTTTGAATACACACACATACATACATACATACATACATACATACATACATACATACATACATACATTATTCCTGTTTTTACAAAAGGTCTACACTGCCATCTGGTGGTACATTTAAGAAGTGCCCAGAAAAATAACACTGACTATATTAGAGAGGGTTGAACATTAACTCAAATTGCTTTTTATTGTGATGCCATGATGGCAGATTATGAAATAAGATCATTTGCAGCATTTTCTGTATTTGAAAATTATTTGAAAGGGTTTGCAACTGATTACACATTTAAGCTGCTACAGTGTTGGTAATAAATCATACTATCAAAAAGCAGCATTGTGCTACCCTTTTTGTGGTTCTACAGACTTCTGTTTCTGTTTGGCTTTCTTGAGAAAGACTCAAATGTGCCAGAGCTTCGGTGTGGTTAAGTGATATCCCAACCATTTGAACCCACGTGTTTACATTGAGCACTGACCATATTTACACAGCAGCCATTTGAATTTGATGTTACACTAAAGACGTACAATAACACAAATACATTGTTGGAAAATGGCCTCTGCATTCATTTGGTGGATTATGTCAAATTGCGTGCTGAATGCTTTCACTAGTTTTCAAGGTTAATCCCTCTTTTATGATCTGTTGAAAATTGCTATAAAGTTGTGGTACAAGATCTTGTTTAACTGCGCTTTGGCCCACAGAGTCCTTAGCGGCAGCCTACATGTACTTTGAGTAAAAAGACAGAGCAAAAGCCGCTTTTATCTGTCTTTAACAAAACAGCATTTCATTGTGAATACAGGTTGCTTGTTACAGTACTTTTCATGCTGCTGCTCTTCCTCTAAACAATCCCCACAGAGAGGTGGTAGATATCATTGAAGTTAAGCTTTTGCAAAGACTCCACCTTCAAATAGGAACAGCTCCGACTCTGTCGGTAGACAGACTTACCTCAAACAATTTGGACTTTTTGATTTAAAGTTCCTGTGAGATGTTTTTAGGTGGTTAGTAAACAGAGTGAATTTATTACTAATGCATCCTATATGACAGCAGAAGTACACCCGACCATCAGGAAGTAGATCATTTAATTTTATATAGTTGTTTTTATTGTCTAAAACCATTGGCACAGGGTAGGTGTCAGAGGAGATTAACAGAATGCCACCAAAACAGACTCTCTCTTATTTTAAAAATGCTACAACTAACAGATTCGGAATGAATTGTGTGTTTAGACATTTCCAACAAAAACGGAAGAGATTTGTTGTCATAAAACACTTCTTGAGGAAAGAGATAAGATGTCCACTTTGTCCTCAGAGGGTGCTAAAAGTGACATTAACCTAAAGTTCCTGACGAGAGCTTTAAACTATGGCCTGTCAAGAGATCTTTTCTTCATTTTCTGTTCAGTCAAGGACCCACAGCTTCCTTCCTTGGCCTCAAATAACAAGAGCAGAGCACGTACATTTTTAAAGAGAATTCAATTGAAATCATCAGTCAGCACCATCAGTTATGACATTTTTGCATGGCTGTTCAATCTGTCCGCCTGCTGTTGGTTTTCCTTTGTTCTATATTAGAGACATGAAGCAACTCTCAGAATACCTGAAGTGGTGTGAACATGAAGATCCAGATAAAGACAACCAAGTCAGCACAGCCTTTGACAAGTTCAAGCTAATGCAGGGAATCTGTTTGATTGCCTTCTGTGACCAGCCTCAGTTTAACTTAATAGATAATCTAGGCTTGTTTGTAGTGGTAACTTTATATCTTCCAAAGCGGGACAGGGTAAACACACTTATAAGGTCTTAAGGATACAAATAATGGGTTTTGGTTGTAGGAGTTGAATGTGATGACTTGGCTTATTGGGAAAGTTCCCACACTTTAGCGCTCCAAGGTCTGATGGAGTGAGCAGAGTTGCTGTCCATGGTGCTGAACCTCTTTTTTCACTTTGCTAACTTTGGACAGTTGAGCTTCCTGAGAAATCAGGAATTTAGAAAATGCAGCATGAAGGGAGGCACAGAAAGAGACCGTTTTGTATTTTTTTTAACGTGAACTTTGTTCGATAATTAAATGAACACTGGTTTGAACTTCTCACATGGATCTCTGTCGTCTGTTCTAGGTAGAGCGTCGAGCTCAGTCAATACCATAAAGAGCTATCCAACCATTTTCTGATTTGCATGCGAATGATAACACCAAAAACCCAAAGTGCATTTCAAGGTCAAGAACACATCCATATAAAGCCAAATTGTCCAGAATGTTTTCTATTCCTGATGATAGTCGCCCTAGATGTAACCAGTCTCCGGCGACAATGAGCCATATGTTCTGGTCTTGTAACTCACTGGGTAGCTTCTGAACCTCAATATTTGAAGTGTATTCACACATTTGTAAGAAAACAATAGATCCTGAACCACTTATAGCGTTGTTCGGCGTACCTGCTGTCAGACAGGGTATTACGTCATACCAATCAAATGCTATTGCATTTACATCACTGCTAGCACGAAGACTTATTCTCCACCTGTCCCCCTTCTTTTATACAGTGGATCAGGGAGGTCATGATGTGTCTCCAGATAGAGAAGCTAAGATTTTCATTGAAGAGCTCACTTGGAAAGTATAACCATACATGGTCTCCTTTTATTGAAAATGTTGAAAGAATGTCTTTCCCAGATGCTTAAGATCACACATATTTATATGAGCCGGTGATTAGACCGTTTTTCTGATATTGATGACCTTTTCTTCTCTCATTATTTATTTGTCATGAGTGCATGTTATATGTTATCATTGTTTATACTCCGCACCTGACTTTTCTTTTTCTTTTCTTTTGTATTATTTGTATATGTGTATAGTATGTGGGGAAATGTATATTTTTTATTTTCTACGATTAATATTATTTATTTATTATTTAGATATATTTGCTGTCTGTGTTTGGGTGGGTTGGGGGAGGTTTTGGATGTTTGCTTTTTTGTCCAACACTGTGTTCACTTGTAATGGCCATCTGTTGGCAATATTGCTGTACTGTTATATAAGATAAGTATAAATAAAGAGTTAAAAAAAAGAGAACGCATCCATATGTTACAGTGCTGCTTGTGCCAGACTTCGCAAAAAATAAAGCACATTTCTGTCATATTACCACTGAAGCAACTAAAAGCTTCATTTCTTGCTGTTAGTGTTTATGTGGTTATAAGAATGCTCGTTTCTCCTCTCAGTAAAGAGCTCCAAACAGTCTCAATAGTACCCCGACATTAGTAGTTTATTGGCTCATTGAGCTCAAATACATTCTCCTTTATTCCCAAAAAACGTGTCAAAAGAGACCAACTGATATTAACAACACAGTGATAGTAGAATAATAGCCTGAGATATTTGATTTGTCTTAAAATCATTTTCATATGGATGAAATTAAAGTAATAATTGGGTTATTTTGCTAATCAAAAACTGGCTAAAATAACATGTAGAGATATCCCATGTATTCATGCCCCCCAATGCCAGCTAATGTTAGGGTGCAAAATGAAAAACCACTAACCTCAGAGTTTACATTTCATATGCTCCTTTTCACGATCCATGCCAGAACTGTAAGGCCCATTCTCATTTATTTTCCATTTAGATTATTTAGCATGAACATGAAAATAAAAAGGGTGACCTGAATAATCAGATCAAGACAATTATTATTATGTCTTTAGTTAAACTCCAAAATCATTGAGAGCATAGCGCTCATGTCCAATGACGCCGAGCAGATTAAAAAGATAAACAGTGGAAAAAAAATATATATCTATATCTTAGAGAAAAAAAGATCAGTTAAAAACAGACATACAGTTAACAAGAGAGAGAGAGGATCATTCAACATTTCTATACAGGATGCAGTGATGGGTGCTATAATTATCACCTGTAATAAATCTAATCGCAGAGTGGAAAACTGCACCAGGGGTTGTAAAGTTGCAGCCAAAGCATGCCTGTACAAAGTATCACCATAATCTAACACAGGTAAAAAAGTTGACTCAACCAGAGTTGTTCTGTAGTGCAGAGGAAAGCAGGATTCCTGTAGAAAAAAAACAATCTTCTGCTGATGTTTATGTACCAAACTTGAGATATGATTTTTAAATGTTAAGTTTTCATCAATGAAAACACCCAGATATTTAGTCTTTCATTATTAGAGCCACGGCTGTGGCTCAGTCATCTCAACCTGAAGGTTGGGGGTTCGATCCCCAGCTCTTGCAGCAACATGTCCTTGGGCAAGACCCTTAGCCCCGAATTGCTCCTGCTGCTTCGTCAGCGGCGCATGAATGCATATGTATGGGATTGGTTACTTCTGATGGTCACACTACATAGCAACCTCTGCCATCAGTGTGTGAATAGTTGTGACATGCGGTGTAAAGTCACCGAAAGTCACCTCCAAGTCAAGTCCATTTATCATTTACCATTACCTTAGTTGTGATGACAAGATTCTCCAAATCAATATTTTTTTTACCATCAATTACCAAATTAATGTGAACACTTCTCCAAGTCAGACCAACAACTCTAAAGCTGGTTAACAGAATGGTACAGCGTTTGTCAAGTTTACACATTCAAAATCAAAGTAAACAAGAACATGGAGGCTTAAGGTAGATGTTTGGTTGATGGTAGAAGAAAAAAAGTTTGTAAAATGATTTTAGACTGTCCACCTTCAGTGACATGGAATTATTACTGAGCAATAAAATACAAACAAAAGATTCCTTGTTGTTTACACCTTAAAGCCTCTTCCCACAACTTTACAATTCCTGAAATGTGGCCTTCACATGAATGCAGCATAAGGCTGGTTTAAAAAGAAAGTCCTCCTGTCTTACATACCTGTTTTTACACAATTCCAAAAATATAAAGTGACTTTGCACACCCTTACACTCAATATCATATCGCTAAAGAAAGTTTAGTAAAGTAATGAATATGATGCTCATATCAGCTGTCTGTTTGTTTATCCTCCAAGGTAATTAAAATCAAACTTTTAAGGTTATGCAACTTATTGAAATGATTCCAGATTGTTTACAATGTTTGCTGTGATGTTTGATCATTGCCTCCCGCACTGCTGTGTAAGAACATTAACATATAAAAGGCTATTTTTGGATCATATCACATCCACAGACTCACATATGTTCAAGTATAAATCTACAAGTGCTTTATCTAATGTTTAATGCATGTAAGCTAACTCTCATTGAAGCTGAGACTTTCTTCACATCTGATTAAAAACAAATTCATTATATCCTGAGTATTTGACTGACAAGACAAATGTTTGCTCACATATTCATAAGTCGAGACATGAGATGAGGATGATGAGGAATGCTTGGTGAAGACGATGGGCAAAAATGTACAAGATGGAGAGATAACCGTTGCTGGTCGGCGACTTGAGAGACAGACGGGTAAAGTGATGACGATGGATCGTCATCACATCATGAAATATCAAAGGTGAACTGAGACAGCTGTAGGCTTGAGAAAGAGATTTCTTTTTGTGTTGATCATCACACAGTGTGATAATGTGAGTGAATCACTCTGTTACTTTGAGCTTGCTTTGGTTGATTCATACTGACCCTGTCTGTTGTTGAAGCAGCCGGTGTGTTAAACAACAGAACACGAGCCACGGGCTACAAATCTACATACAAACTGTAGATTCCTGCAGCCTACATACTGCCCGTTTGATCTGCAATGTTTGCCTGAGTGTAATAAATCTGTATGATCTGTAACAGCGCCAGGGGAATGGTTTTGTCTGGTAAAGGGACATTTTAATTGGGTGTAACCAAGGTGCTCCATGACTAAGCCCTCAGCAACAAGCATAAATGCAGGTTTTAAAAACACTCATGGAAAGTGAATCTGATGCTTTCTAACAAAATCAAACTTTTTTTAAACTGATAAAACAGAATCTCAGTTTGTAATACACTGGGGGATAGGTAGCCTTTTCATCCACTTCGGACAGGCTATCACATGTGATGGTTGGTAAAGAAATACGAGAGAACTCCTCAATAGATAGGTTGAGCAGTAATGTAAACTGCCAAACACGTCTGCTTTGAGCCTCACAAGGGAGTGAGGACTTGTTGAAGACTGTGTTGTATTTCACTGTTAGCTCAATACATATTGCATCTTTTATTAACAGAACAAGATGGACGACTGCACATTAGGCTCTTAGTGGGGTTTTTTCCATTTCAAAGACTATACCATCAATTGATTATTCAGATAAAAAGTAGAAAGTATGTGAAGTGGCCTAACATGCAACACTAAAAGTAGTTTAAAAACACACACACAAGGTAGATACTGATTTAAACGTGTACCATATTTGAATCTAAATATTCCCTGAACTCAATTTGCTGACAAAAAACTAAGGCCATAGAGAGGAGCATGCTTAATAGCCAGACATGTATAGATGTCCTTGAAAGAAACTCATTAAAGTATGGCTTGCCTACCTTTCATTTCATTTATTATACAGGAAAGATTAAAAGCAACATTACAAAAGTTAGAGGCAAACGGGCCTGACTCAGTTAAACTGTTTTACATCAGGTTCTTGTTCTGCAGCAAATAAAAAGCAAAGATCACATCAAACAAATGTCAAACCAACAATCAGACTAAACAGCAACACAGACAATCAGAGGTGGGGGGAATAACTGCAACCTGAAACAATATAACCTGTCTCAGAGCTCTTGTAAGCCAATGCAAGGTGAAGGTTTTTTTGGGCTGATTCCAAGATATGTGCTAACAGGCTTAACTCTGTCACAGCATCCGGTGATACAGATACATACCATACTAGTCTAAAATGATGTAAATAATGAGCTTACATGTCTGCTCTCTATCCATTCTCATAAGTATGTAAAAAATACCTGTGGGATACGAGTCGATTCAGTGTTATCCAGGGCTTTATTGAACACCAAATGTCCAATGACTACACTAACAAAAGATTCATAGTGACTTTTTAAATGTAAACCAGGTGACATTACATATCCTGATGACGATCATCCCTTATGAATGTGCCTGAATAACATTTTGGCAGTTGTTTTAAAACTCTGTGTGGGTTAGTCCAATTTGTTTAGGATTGTATTCTGTTTTCCTGTTGTATTTATTGAGGCTGAGGGCTGGCAGGGACTGTGATGCAACGCCATCCAACAGTTCTTTTATCAATGTGGGGACACTTCAAACAGCACACCATCTGCCAAAAATACCTCTTTTCAACAAGGTGCCTCACCCCCAATATGTTGAGCAACATATACTGGAGTGTGGATTGATTGATATTGCTAGCTATGAGGCTATAGGGCTTGATACAATGTTGTCTTGTCTCCTCCTTTCTCTCCATGAGCATTCATGTTCCATAAATGGGTGTTACTGTCTATCTAATTGTTCGCGCTCTCGCATCCCACAGTTTTGGTTGTTCTGTTGGTGGTTGTTGCGGACTGCCTGCTGCCATGAACCTTCTTGTCTCCCACAGCTGCGATTATTGTGAGTTACACTTGTGTTATTATTGTTGTTATTGCTCTGAATTAGAATTGGTCGTTTATTCCAAGCGAGTTTACATATACAAAAGATATGTCTTTTTTTTGGTGAATAACAGTAAGAATGGAAATTGAGTATGCAAATGGGAAACAAAGTAAACAGCAGTACTGTAGACAACATTTAATGAAACAGGCTAAATTAAATAACATAAATATAACAGAATCTGAATATATATTTAATTGGAATATAAAAAGAGCTGCCTGGTTTGCGTAGTCATGTGCAAGTTTAGCACATGATATAAAAAGTGAACGTACAATGATCAATAATCCAGGTGATGTTTATTATTGTAATGTAACACATAGTCAGTATTAGTAAGTTTATACGTCTATTTCTACCTGTGTAATGTGCATCGTCACTTTGAGTCCATATATATATCTTATATTGCTGCTTTTCTGTCTGTCTGTCTGTCTGTCTGTCTGTCTGTCTGTCTGTCTGTCTGTCTGTCTGTCTGTCTGTCTGTCTGTCTGTCTGTCTGCCTGTGTCTCTCTCTCACTCTCACTTTCTGCCTATCCCTCTATCCTACTAACTCGGTCCATCCGGTAGATGCCTGTCTACCAATGAGTCTGGTCCTACTCAACGTTTCTTCCTGTAAAAGGACGTTTGTCATTGACATGGTCAAAAAATGATCACCTGAAGAAGACCTCTGGTTGAAACGTTGTGATGAATTCAAACTTTTTGTAGCATTTGAGCAAATCTCAGGCCTATCTTCTTCTTCCTCAGTCTGCTGTTTTTGCACGGCCCTGCACCTACGTGATGTGCGTATAATACCTCCCTTTTTATTGACATGGTCATCAATTGCTTTCTCAACTGTGGATTAAGTCGAGGCTCTCTTATTAATATTATACAGAATAAAATCTACTTCTGCTCTTAATGTAAAGTTTTTTAGGTAGCTTTTGATGTGATTTAGTGTTATATAATGAAAAATTGATAGATATGACCTTTAATAAAAATGTATTTTGGCCTAAAAAAAGTAGCTTTATGCTGTTTAAAACCTTGACAATAGTAGGCTACCAATATTCATTACATTTAGATTAGAAATGGGTTAATCCTATCTGAGAAATGGACTCAAATGTAAAAAAAAAAAAATACTGTATTTTCCTGAATCTTGAATTGTATTTTAATGGTTTCATCAAATTAAAACTACACCATGTAAAGTGGATACTCTAGGTGAGTGAAAGTCTTTTGACTGCAAACCATTGGAAGAGCTGCCTTATTTGAAACTTAATACAGAGACAGGCTACAGAAAAACACTTGACAATAAAGCAGATATAAAATCAAACTTTAACTAAATACCAGATAATGTGACGAATTTGAATTCTAACTAACACTTTGCCATATGGACGATAACTGCAGGCCTATATAAAAAAAGGTGTATAGGCCTAGTGTCTTTTAATTCTGCATGTTTACCACTCAGGAAGTATTTTTTTATTTTTTTTAACCCTATGCACTTTTTCTCCTGAAAACACTTGTTTAATGTATTAATGCACTATAGGATACAGCGATAGGACCACGACTTAACATTTTAAATGTTCCCGTGTCAAATGAATTCATTTTAAATGTAACATTGTGTTTTTTCCGGATGCATAGCCGTTGCCATGTTTGAACGGGTCCTGGTTGGCTGAACTCTGGGGTTTAAGGAAGCTTGTCCGCCCGGGAGTCGGAGCGGAGGGGGACTCGGTAGAGCGAGCTTCAGGCGGAGTGAGTGAGCTGGTGACGGACACAGAAATATCTCAACGACGGTCGACGGCTCTCCTAACATCTCTAATCAACGCTGCACTGAACTCTCTCTTACCGTAACTGGCGTTTTGTGTCATACAGAGGTGAGTGAAACTTATGCAGCTATGTTTTGTGGCTGTATCCGTGTAGAAATAGCCGATGCTAGGAGGGTTCTATACAAAGGCTTTCTTTGCCGGAGAAAATGCCGGGGCTGCAGCAGCCGGGAGGCCCGCCTGTGTCTTTCAAGTCGCCGACCAGCAATGGTTATCCCTCCAACGTTTAACTCCATCTTGTACATTTTTGCCCAAAATTTAGCAATACTGCCTTATATAGCACCGTAACCGGACATGAATTACATTCAGCGGCGATATCCACAGAGTAACGCGGATTTTGACAACCGTGGCCGGTTCCAAGAAACATGGTTGCTCTGCGGAGTCTCGTAATGCTGCACGCCGGGCATCAGTGCAGTCCGTGCCGCTAGAGGGTTACGGGGACAGTCGGGGTTGCTCGGTTGAAACCAGTGGAGCGTCCGGAAGGGGAAAACACGCGACAACAGGTTCTATTATGTAATAGTTAAAATGCTAAACACTGATAGTAGCATATGTGACAAAACTTTCTTTGTACACATGCTATGACAAACAAAGTTGGCTGTCGACAACGATGGGCTTCGAATTTAGCACAGTTTATGGGCTTCTCGGTAACATTTTCAGCGGGGCGTCTTTTGGTGACCATCTCCGGCTTCCTGTAGCGTCAGTCGTGTTTTGCTATCATTTTCAGCAGGTTCATTGGACGCATTAGTTAAGAGTTGGTGGTGTCTCGTGTCTGTTAGGTTTCTAGTTGTAGTCAGGTTGCCCATTCCCCCTGCAGACTGCCGGACGGGAGAATTTAAATAGGGGGTCGGCAGGCTAGCAAAGGCTCCAGTAGCCTATAGCGCCTCCTCGGCTGAGGTAATGTCCGAGAGCACGCTTCTTCAAGGTGGGCACTCCACTGTCTATTGAACGGCAACTCACAGCAGTCTCAATGTAGCCTGCATCTACGGTGCCTGTCAGGTGCATGGAGTAACATTTCCGTTTCACATGTAAAGATTGCCTTTGTACTTAAATCCAGCCGCAGTCTTGAAACAATGTGTTACTGATGTAAAAAAAAACAGCGCCACTTTGTGTTTAAAAGGCAAAACTTGAAACATACCCACTAATATTTCTAAAACTAAGATTACCCAATGTGGTGTAAAATAACAAAGGACATTTAGAGTATGAATGAAATGCATGGGAGATACAGTTCCTGTTTTTTTAAATAAGATGTAATTTTTTTTTTTTTTTAAATAAACTCCATCCTCACAAAATACCAATTCACTTCAGACATTAAAGTATAAGTAATAATAATCCAATAATATAGTACCTAATGATATAATGATTGAAAGGTGCATTTCTTCCTGCAAAGGGAGTACTTCTACTTTTTATTGCAGCTTGACTGATATCAGTGGGCTGATATTGGCATGGGCAAGTGTTTTTGATATATGTGCCTTTATTGAATGTTTTTTTTTTTTTTACAGAAATGGCATTTCAGAAAAAAATATTTGGGTTGATATAGAAATTGTTTAACTGGTAGCGTGCACATGGACTCCAAAGTTTACAATATTGTCGGCACTAATCCACACTAGAAATGGTTGTCTGTGTAGAAATTGTAGGGGTGGGACCTTGGGAATCGAGCAGCAACCTCTGGTCTTGAAAAATGAAGCCAATGATGAAGTGCAAAATCCTGCAGTTCGTCTAGTGTCCGCTTGAGGCTGGCTCCAGAAACACCGGAAGTCACATACACGACTGGCAAAAAAGACGTTTTTACAGCATTTTTAAACATGTTGACAGCCTGGTACAAATAACGAAAGAGGTCTGATTAATTATTGTCATCACTGGCACACACTGTACGGGGGGAGGGTGATTTTTTTTAAAACGGCTCTGTTTTGATTTTGAAAACGATACATGTTATCCATAGCTAGGCGCATAGCTGGCATGATTGACAGGTGGGCGCGGTGTAACGGTTCGTCAAGAGGCTTAAACCCCGCTTCAGCTTCAGCTCTCAGCCTGTCGTTAGGTTGACTGAAAGTTAGGGTGAGACAGCATTTCCAACATGGCGGCGGCTTCCGAAGAGCGTCTGGAGTCCCCTGCCGTAACAGATGGCTGAAGTCACTCAGGCTTCACCCATTAATATAGTCTATGGTGGGAATCTGTCCTTTACAGGATGAATCAATGATTCGATTTAGAGCTAAGATCCGATTCAGGTATATTTTATTGAAATGCACAACGATTTGGTGTTTTTTAATTCAATATGATGAGATTCAAATTTATAATTGAATCCAAAATTAAAAGCCAATTTAACTATAAGGAATGACATAATGAATACACTTAGAAATTATGAAAGGACAAAAAAATATGTCTCTGATTGTCACTTATTAATTGCACATGATGTTCAGGCATTGAATGTGATTGACATTCGCTCTGCATCAGACAGTTTAGTTTATCTTCATTCTTAAACTGATTAATATTTTTGGTACACTCTTAGGAAATTGTTGTATTTGTCTTTTTGTAATTAGACTCATGTATTAACCATGTCACAAAGCAGTCACCTCCAACAACACCATTAGGTTGTAAACTTTAGCCATATCAAACTATAGACACTGTGACTTACTTTGAGCGACTGTGAGTTGTGGCCAGATAACGTGTTTGATATTCGGGTCTGTTTGGGCTACTGCTTGCTGATGTTAGCATTTTAGCACAGGTTTCACTTTGAGAGTTATCTTTCTGTCGTTTAATTGAATCAGCTTTCTGCACAGCATAAAGATGGGCTGAATTTTGGATTGTCTTTCTTCTTCCATAGTCCAAATGACTTGACTTTCTAAGTTATAGAACTGAAAATTGCAGCAGCGACTTCGGGCGTTGGTGTTTTCTCCTCGTGAGCCAAAAGGCTAACTGGCAAGCCTCCTAAGCTCACGCTGCTCTCGTGAGAGGCAATAGGTCAAACTCACAGTCTCACAAGATCAAAGAAGCTAAACAGTTATAGGAAGCAAAAACCTCATTGAACCAGTTAATAACTTTGAAACCGGGCCATTTTTTGTACATTTTAAACAATCCAGGCCTCTGCAGATTGATTTACTTGGATCTTTAATGTTGAGATAGGTTACAGACTCCGGTTTATCTTTACACCACTAAGAAATTGCTTAATAATCAAAGTAGTTTTTGTTAAGCAACCTTCAAAGTAGCAGTGAATAGTCACAACAGAAGAAATTGCACAATCATGTAGAAAAGGTCTATTATTTCTTCCAGTTAGAAAGTGTACAACATTGTCTGCCAGTAATCTTAGAATTCACGCCTCTTATATTAATTTTAGACTAAAAACTCCTTCTGATATTTAATGAAAGCACTTACAACTAAAAATCGTAACATTTACCTTTTTTTTTTTTTTTGCAAAAATAAAATGTGGATGTTCCTGCATTAAAAAACGAAATTATTTTTCCACAATTGATTGATTAATTGCTCATTTTGTTACAGCTATCAATTTTTGTTCTGTTTTGAAATCACAGGTGGATAGTGCACAGTCAATGCTGTCCATCAAGGAGAGGTTAAAAAACATCCAATGAACTAAGGAGACAGTGTTCTGAGGACAAGGCCCAACTGGTTAAACATGTTATTAACCTGCTGCTATGTTACACTGTTAACTTAATGTAATTGGTACAGAAATTAGGGCACAGCTGTCAGCCTGGCACTGGCACGCTTTGTACTCTTTAATAGAGGAACAGATAAGCCACTGTGTCTTTTTTTAACTTCTGTTCTTTCCTTAATAACATTTCTTTAATAAGAAGGCTACATTAAGTAATAAAAAAATATAAATAACCCAACTAACTAAAGTATAAAATTGTATGCACAATTCATCTAAAATATATTCCTTAGCACCATTGTCAGAAAATGTATGCATTGTTCTCAAATTAATACTTTAGGGCTTGGGTACCTATTTGAGCCTTAAGCAGGTTCCACTTAAAAGGATTGGCCTGAATTGGATAGAGGTGTCACAGAAATTTTACGTATAAAGGCTTTAGTTATCAGACTGGTTGGATCTGCCTGTCACTGATTCCCTGTTTCTGTTTTCTTCTCAGATTGAACAATGTGATCGTGATCGGAGGCAGCGGCACTCCAATGGTCCCGGACCATAACTTACTTCACTAGAATGTACTTGATGAATGTACCTCCTGTCGCAGCGACGCAAACAGAATGGAGAACATGTGGCCCACCTGGAGGCTATAGCCTTCCAATTTGCTTCAATGACTCTGACCCTGAGTTGTCCACCAGAGGCACACCTATCTCAGACAAGGTCCAGATGATCATAGAGAGCCTTAGGAGTACCCAGTCCTCACTTGAGATGGGCGATGAGATTGAGGGAAATGTGCTAGTAGGACAAGAAGGTCATCCCCAAGCCTGTAAGGTCGCAGTGGGTTCTTATGTGGGGGCTAAGTCCAAAAGTAAAGGTCCCACTGAAAACCAACTAGCAGATGCTTCCTCCCCAATGAATCATGAGAGCAATGACTCTGACAGTGATGACTCTGTGGATAGAGGAATCGAGGAGGCCATACTGGAATACCTGAAGGAAAAGGATGGTCACAAGCGCAAGGCGGAACCCTGCTTTGCCATGCTCCAATCATCCAAAATTCCCAGGAAAAACCCACCTGTTCATGAAGTTTCCAAACAGAACTCTGACAGCAACACATTTTTGATTGCTAATAATCAGTTTCCAAAAAGCATCAAAGCTGAGACTCCAACAACACCAGCTGGTATACCTATTAAGAAGTATATTAAACAGAAAGCCTCCTTAGAAGAAAATGCTGTTAAGAAATTTGATACACCAACCAAAAGTTTAGTCTTGCCCAAAGAGCAGACACAAAGCCCCTCTAAAACCATCAGCCACATCAACAAAATAAAGTGCCCAGTCAACTATTATTTGGACGACGAATCAAATGATTCAAGCAGTGATGACGGCATTGAGGAAGCCATTCAAAGATACCAGTTAGAGAAAAAGGAGGAGGAGAACAAAAGGGAAGCTTTCATTCCCCACGAATTTAGTGAGGAGTCAGACTCGACTAGTGATGATGGGATTGAAGAAGCTATTCGTTGCTACCAACTTGAGCAACTCAAGGAGAAAAGTGTTCTGAAACCATTCTTGCACACGCCTAAATCCTTAATACATGCTGTTGGAAGTACAAGCACGGATAACGTGAAGAAAAGCAAACTGATAAAGAAAAAGAAAAGAACAGAGAAAGAAGTGAAAGCTGCTCAACCTCCTTCATCTGTTTCTGTACCCAAGAATACACTTTCAGAGAGTTTGAAAGCTAAAGGAAATGGATTGCTTTTTATAAAAATGGAAAGTTCTAATGAGCCAATTACTCCTACTTCTGCCCCTCTGAAGGCTAATACAACAGCAGAGCTAATGTGTGCTGAGGCAATACTGGACATTTCAAAAACTGTTATGCCTGGGCCCTTCCATCACAATGTTGGCCTTAGTAGTTATGCCCCTTCAGAATCTTCCCTGCAATCTTCCCTTGCTGATAACGGCCAAGAAGAAGAAAGTGATGGCAGCTCAATTGATAGTGAGGATGGGATTGAGCAAGAAATCAGGAAATTTCTAGAGCAGAAAGCCCAAATGCACCAACAGCCATCTGACTCGGATAAGACTCAAGAGGCTCATAGTATAAATCAACCAGAAGAAGCTAAAGCAAAGCCTGTTGCAACCCAGAAGAAACCTCTCAGATTGTCTTTGACACAGAGAAGAAAACACAGAAACGAAACCTTGTCCAACACCTCAATGATGGAAAACAAAGTGAAAGAAACATCTCCTAAACCTTTACCTGAACACAGAAAAGAATCAAGCCAGAGAAGTCAAATACACCTCGCTGGACTGCACGAGAAAGAGCAAAGTGGAGACAAAAGCAGCTCACTTGACAGTGACGAGGACCTGGACACTGCCATTAAAGACCTGCTCAAGACAAAAAAGAAGTCAAAGAAGAAAACAAGAGACTTAAAGCTGAAATCAAGGAAGTTCCTGAAGGATGAAGAACCGGTGCTAGGAAATGCTTCACAACCCAAAAAGTTAAAACAAAATCCTACTTCCAAGCGCAGTGCTTTGAAAAAAGTGCAAAGGTGTAAGGATGACATGAAAGACAAATCTGGGTTGAGTAAAAAGATAGTTTTACAACATAAGCAAGCTGATAAAAGTAAAGAGCATGATACGCACAAAGTTGAAACGGCGAATTTGAAAGCGACTACGAGTCAAGACATCCTGCTGCTCCATACTCAGACTGCTCATCAGATCAAGGAAGATAGCAGTGCAGTAGACAGTGATGATAGCATTGAGCAAGAGATCAGACGGTTTCTGGCTGAAAAGGCTAAAGTTTCCACTGCAGAGAAAGGCAAAGATGAAGATGTATTGAGGACTAGCACTGATGTTGCTTGTAGCACTATTCAAGATAAAGACATTAAACAGGAATATCAGCTGGCTGAAATTCCAAGAAATAGTACCAGTCCTTTCTCTGGAAGGTCTCCCCTAAGTAATCAGCCTGTTCCTACACCACAGAGTTCTGAACCAGACATCTCTTCTGTCGGAGTACAATTACGAATGTCCGCAGTCCTGCCCTGTAGCCCCAGTCTATTGGAGCCAGCGGATGGGGCCGGGGCCGCTAGAACTGAGCCAAACTGGCCTAGCGCTGGGAGAAATGACATCAATGAGGTGACACCATCCACTGAAAGAGTTCGACACGTTTTGAGCCCTAGCGCTGCTCATTCCCGCTCTGAGTCGATCAAGTGGCGTCAGAGCTTTGGACTACCCACTGACGCTAAGACTCTTAGTCAATTCCATATCACCTCTTCTAGAATCAACGAGACCTCATCAGGGACTTCACCAAATCAAAGTGGGGTCATCAACCCCAAATCAAAGACTCCAGTCACTGTTTGGTCCTCTGCAAAGACTGGCAGAGGACATTTTCCCTGCTCCTCAGAGACGACTGTAAATACAACCTACAGAGCCACTGTTTTAAATCGTTCATCTCTTGCCAGGCAGCATCCTAGGATGTCCTTTGCAAGGAGCCTTGCACCTGACCACAGGTCACAGTGTCCTATAGAGGGAGAGATCAAGAGCATGGTGCACATATCTAAGGATAAAAGCGTGTTTGTTGAACTGGAATCTAATAGGACCAACCATGTCCAGGTTCGAAGCAGGGAAAGGAGCGAGGGAAAGGAGAGAGTGGACTTGCTAAGTGAAATTAAAAGAGAAGGAGAGAGCGTGAAGATAGATGATGAAGAAGTACATCTAGAAAGAAGAGAGGATGAATTTATTGATGAGGCAGATTGTGAGTCAGGAAACAGGAGAAATCCAGAGAAGAAGCAGGGCTTTCCCACATTGTAAGTATTTACTGTTGGTCCAATTGTCCAATAGCACCATAATCCAGTTTTATATCAGTCCATTTCTTGAATGTGCCCTGCTTATCATTTCAGTGTAGGAGACTATCAAGCTCATTCATTTATCTTTTAAAGGAACGTTTAACACCATACATCAACGCAGGCATTTCTAAGTGTTTGTACATTTATACAGCTTTATAACTAACAGCACAATGAAAACATTTTTTTGCTCATTCACTTATCAAACCTTTTGAAAGCAATACAGTGATGCGTTGGTACAAAAGTATGACCACTATCAACATTCAGGATGCTTTATTGAAGAAAATGAGATTACCCTTAATACCTTTAATATGTAATAAGAAAAATAACCGATCAATGACTAAAGATATAAGGTTACATACATTCATGAACATCTAGATTTCTCTATTTAATATACCAGAGGAGAACACGACTTAGCAATATTAATCTTTGACACTACTACATAAATATACACAAATTATATCTGATATGTACTTTAAGAAGTCGACGGCTGACTGTTTCTGATGACGATGCTTCCAGAAACAGAGCTTTTCACTGGAGCCACTCATCTAGCTTTTAAAAATGTTGCACACAAAGAAAAAAGACCAGTTTATAGGATGATGAACACTTCTTACCCTTACTCTGCCGTTTTTGTTCATCTAAGGTTAGAACAGCAGTGTGTACAGGAACAACTTTGCATCTGTTCTTGACTAACTCAGAATATTATACTTCATCTTACTAAGAACTTTTGTTTTTCAGGCACAGTGCCTTCGCTTTATTGTAAGGTATAAACAGGTGACAGGAATTTGAAGCTCTGAAGCCACTCTAACAGTCTTGTACTTACTTCTCTGACTCTGGTTTTGTTTCAGATTCCTCAAAGGCCACATTATAACTCCTCTCCATCTCAAACTTAACATTTAGTGAATTCATTTTGTTGTCATTTGTCAACATTTTCTTAAATTTCATATGTGAAAAAAAGGCTATTTATTTTTGTTTATCAAAAAAAAAAAGAAATGACTGAACATGCTGTGCATTGCCAGGTTTTGTAAATATTTTGTAAGAAATGTTCGTTGTTTTCTTTCACTCTTTCAGAAAAGAAAAAAAAAAACCTTTTGCTGTGTCTTTTAAGTGCATCTGTGTAATAAAGACTGGAATCCTATCAGCAATGTGTCTTTGTCATACATGTACAATTGTTTTTATCATGCTAACATTTCTGTTTTTTTATTAAAAGGGTTCGTCTCTATTTAGAAGTGAACTTCACTGGGTTGAGTATGGACTTGAATTATTAATGTTAAGATAAGAACTGGTCTGATGTGTGTCCTGCTCTGCCTTGCTCAGGTCTTTGTCCAGTGCCATTGACCCTGGCATCACATTCAGACCTTGTATAGCTCTTACCACAGAGGAGAGGAGCAGGATGTTCAACAGGAGGTACCACACTGAAAAAAGCAAGAAGGTACATTTAAGAAGGAATGTGATATACTAACACTTGTTTTTATCACTTTATCAAGTAATCTCAGCTTGTGCTTGTCATTTCAAGAAAAACTGCAAATTACTAAGAACAATAAAAGTGTGAACCACATAGTCACTGATGCTTTCAGGGGGTACCTCCTCGTGGTAGTGGTCCTGTGCAGAACAACGTTCAGCGAGTCAAAAGAAAGCTCCAGTTCATTCAAGTCAACAGGTATGTCACTGGATCCAGGTGATTTGGCCCCTCAGTGAGTGATCACAGTAAAATAAAAATAAAAATTTCGACTAGATTCTTTTCTATGTGTTGCAGGGAAAATGAAGCACCAGGTCATTCCAGGAAGCATGCACATGCTGTTTGATACTCCAGTCCTGGTTGTTATATAATGGTTTTGCAAGTTCTATAGATGTTTATGTAATGTGTTTTAGGGTCTGAAGTTTCAGGCTAATAGAAATGCTTTCATTCTTCTAAAGTACATTGCAGTACATGGTACTCACCTCTCTGGGTTGTAAGAAAGAAGTATAACCGTCTATGAGGAATGTTTAAGTGCACGGTTATTGTTAATGAAGCCAATAAAGAATACTTCCTCTGTTTTGCACTTTTTTCTGCTATAAAATGAATTATAACTCGTGGACCCCCCCCCCCAGTATTATCCCATTAGTCTCTAATTTTTTGTTCATGTTAGTGCTCAATTATTAGAGTTTACTAATGTCAGGTTTTCAGTTAGTTGCAACTGTTTTCCTACAATTTAGATATTGCACAACCTCATAAGCTCTTCATTTAAAATATTAAATATAACTTTTTAGCTAAACAAAACGAGGCGGGTTATTAGTTTTAGTGTAAAAGAAAATCTGTTTTTTGTAATGAGAGTCTAGTTGTGTCTGTGACCCACGCTTGAGCTTTAAAAGCATTGTACTTAATTTACCGGTAAGCTCACTAGGTGGCGGTAACACACACAACGCTAGTTGATACGCGCCAGTAAACAAAGAAGAAGACGTTCCACCGCGCGTGCGCAGCTTGCTGACCTTCCAAACAAGCATGGCTGCCCGGGCACTGGCGAAAGGTATCTACTCATTTTATATCTCAATTTTCAGACAGCGCAACGTTATGAATTGACATTTTGAGTGTCGATATAACAGTAGCCTTGCTGTCTATTTACTGCATTGCATTCATTAATGAAAGACAAAATAGACGTTTAGTTTGCTGCTAACATCTATAGCTAGCATAGAAGCTAGTCAGTAGCAGCATTTAGTTAAATACGTTTGAAGTTAAAGTCCGCTGTTTTGACCAATATGTTTTTGTAGGTCTTTGTGGGCTGCGGTCCTCCCGGGCTGTTACAATCGGATACTCCTGTGGTGGAAATCAATATGCCACTGCAGCCTCAATAAAATCACAACAACTCCAAATTGACGATCTGCCAGGTAAGCTAATGAAGTAAGCTTGACACCATCAGTTAGTAGTGTTTTCAACAAGCATTAATCGATATAATTTATTCCACATACAGAAAAGATAATAAATCAGACTCTTGAGAAGCCGGACTACTTCCGTGTGTCAGAGCTCATCTCGTTGAAGGACCTGTTTGACGCCAGAGCGCATCTTGGACACAAAAAAGGCTGCAGACACAGGTTGGTACTGTACTGTACTGTGTCGTGTATAACAAAGGGTATTAATCTTGTTTCTCTTCTTAATTCTAAATGTCAGTGCTTAATTACATATTTCTTCCCTGGTTGTTAAGTCAGTCTCTAGTTATGATTTTACTAGGGCTGCACAATAAACTGTAATGTTATCACCTTCACAATATGAGCATTGGCTATAAACAGTGCAAAAGTCTGGAATAACTGCAATGAAAAGAAAAATTATCATATTTAAAGAAGCAAATATTTCTCATAAAGCATGTGTACATTTTACCTCTTGGAAGGAGACATAACCACTCTTTCACACCATTTTCACAAATCAGTGAGTCTATATCTTGCACCATACATTTCAGAATTGATAAATATTTGTTCTCCAATGTGAAGGGCTACATTCCCTATCTTAATATATTAATTTTAACCTAGCTTGAATTCTCTTTCTCATAGGCTCATGGAGCCTTACCTGTACGGCTGCCGTTTTGACCAAGATATCATTGATCTCGACCAGACTGTGGAGCACCTTGAGCAAGCCCTGAACTTCACAGCCCATGTGGCGTATCGAGGTGGTGTCATCCTGTTTGTCAGCCGCAGGCGTCAGTTTAGTCACCTGGTGGAGAAAACCGCTAAGGACTGTGGGGAGTACGCACACACTCGGTACTGGCAAGGTGGCCTTCTCACCAACGCCCCCGTTCAGTACGGCCCAGGAGTCCGCTTACCGGACCTCATCATCTTCCTCTCCACTCTCAACAATGTGTTCCAGCAGCACATGGGCATCAGAGATGCAGCAAAGATGAACATTCCCACAGTGGGTGTGGTGGACTCGAACTGCAACCCCAGCCTGGTGACGTACCCGGTGCCTGGGAATGATGACACTCCGGCTGCCATGGAGCTGTACTGTCGCTTATTCAAGATGACTATCAACCGCGCCAAGGACAAACGGAAGCAGATGGAGCTACTGCAAAGCCTGTCTGCACCCCCCACAACAAGCTCATGACATATTCTATCACCAAATAACAGACATTAAAAATGCATTTAAACGTCAAGGCTGTGTGCTAGATCACTTCATACATCTGCATTAGTGACTGAGTTAAATATGCCATGATGCTGTCTTTTTAAATCTGAAGTTGTGTATATTCCACATTTCTCAAGACCTTTTTTTGTGACATCATTTTCCTTGAGTTCAAATTTAAAAGTTTTCTTTTAATATACCAATGAAGACTGTGTAAAAGAAACTTGTCCAAATTAAACTATGTTACACCACTGACATAACAATAAGTGCTTTCAGAAGCGCCGGCTATCAACTACTCACTTAAACATGGCCGGCTACTTTTTGCTATAGTTGATTCAAATACTAAGTATCTCCCAGTACATTTTAATTACATTTGTTTACATATAATACTACATATGATGTTTATATAATATATAATTAACTACCTTCTAATATTAAATCTGAAAAACAAGTAGTAGGGCCCGACTGATGTGGGATTTTTGGGTCCGATGTTGATATTGGGAAGAGAAAAAATCTGATGCCGATATCTTTTTTAGAACTATCTTTGATCTGTAGAGATAAATACAGATTCAAACATTTATTGCATTGATCCCTCAAAATAAGTTCTCAAACACTTAAGTGAAAGATATATAATCAAGAAAAGATGGGTACTCATCTGGAAAGTAACTGCGCATGTACGTGCACTGTTTGACACTGGAGAGTGATCATTCTTGTTGTAATCCATATAACATACTCTGCTGGTGAAAGAGAACTGCTAGTGTCATACAATGAAACTCACATATCATGTTTTTGACTGGTGAATAAAGCTAGTAATATCGGCGCATATCTGCAATAAAAGTAGCCGATACGGTAGTCATTTGATATGCTAATATTGGTCGATAATATCGGCTTGCTGATTAATCGTGTCGGGCTCTAACAAGTAGTGACTAATTTTCCTCGTACATCTTAGAAGCATTCACCTGCCCAAATCCTAATGATCATGAGAAAGATGGGGGGGGGTCGAGGTCGATAAATGAGAAATAATTAAATGGAAGAAGAAGAATTGTCTTTTACTGCACAGAGATGTTCTTCGTCACTATGGGCTAGTCAGAAAACACGACAACACTGGTGGCAGCAAGTTGACGCCTGCCCCCTTTACTCTTGACAAGGAGGAGGTTTCCTGATGGCCTATTTTTATGAATTAGCTTTATATATTTTTTTATGAATCTATTTTATTTTCCTTTTACGTAAATTGAATTTCCACCACAAATGTTTGCATAAATAATCACCAGAATGCAGGGAATTCAGCGTTGGATGCTCAAAATTTCCTTTGGGGGTACACCCATTCCTCGTCTTTTCAGGTGTGTAACCTCTGGGCTACGACAAGAGGTGTAATTCTCCTTTTCAAAAATTAGGTAAACAAACTCAACAAAAATATCTCATAATAAATACCAGTGTATATGATAGAATAGGGGCATGAACATGCGCCAGAAGGCTTGTTATACCCAAAATAACAGCTTCATCTTTCTGGAACTAATTTGTTTACCCCAAACTATTTGATTCAAGCTAACAAAATCCAGGCTGTTAATGGTTTGCATTCTTACAATTATGGTGCTTTTTATATACTGATTCGTTTCGTTCATAGGGTCTTGGTGCCATAAAGTGAAGCTATAGCTTTATTCACAAATAATATATTTCAGTGGTTGTAGGTACAAATGATCTCAGCTGATTAAATATCCCGTTTCCTGAAAGGTTCTCCAAAGTAATTTCTCCCTAATACCTAATAATACTAATACGTGTCAGTGCATTCCAAAGGCGGACGAAAGGATTTTGAAGCACACCATTTTAAGCCTCATTACAGCCGGTCCAACACTCCACTAGTAGCTGTTCGCGAAGTTGATGACGTTTGGTCGCTCTCGGATTCCGTAGACGCACAACAAGTGTTCCTGTAACGACCTTCTCATCGACCACCACCAGGGAACCAAACTGCGACTGCAAAACGGTGGGTGGGAGTGTTTTACTACAGTGTTTGACAGTACTGCTGCAATTTATCGAACAATATCACATGTAACTACCAAAACAGCAGTTCCCCGTATGTTTTTACATGTGCGGGATTGCATAGACTGAGAAAATGACACGCATTCGTGTCAAATTTCAATTTGGCTGTGTTTAATATGACAAAACTCATGTTGAGGTAACCACAGTCGATGTTTATTTTCAGACAAGTACTTGTTTCAAGTGTTGTTTCTCGTACAGGATTCATAGTTTCGTTTTGTTTATAGTTTTGTGAACCCTTCCTTACACGTGGCACGCAACAGGCTATTTTAAGTTTCAGGATATTTCAGTTCATGTAAATGATTGGAAACAAACGTTTTATTACGACCCATGAATCCTATTATAAGCAACCTTTTTCCACATTTGTTTCCTTCATCTTTTAGTATAATAGTAGTGTCACAATGGGTGTGGTAGCTCGAGGAACATTTGGTATTCCTGTAGGTCCTGTCAAAACTGTACATTGGATAAATGAGAGCACATATTTTATAAGGCGTCATTTTTCTGAATTTACGGTATCATTTCATGTCTTAGTTCACGTACGTCCCCAGATTTAGTAATATTTCTTGTAGCTAATAATTGGTCGGGATAAATATTTTGATTAATGTAAAAAAAACAAGTTAAAAATACATTCCTAGCTTCACAACTACTAGTGCACACATCATGGCTGTCAGCAGGGGGCAGCAGCTTTTGTATGGAAATGTGTGACATGACATTTTGTAATGTTATTAATATGTTCCCCTTCAGATATAGCCTAGTCACACTTGTTCTAAGCAGAATGCACCATGACTTGGACAGCGATATGTGACCACCATGTCAAACGCTGGTCTACTGTGACGAAATGAAATATGGCTTTCTTCATTTTTCATTTATAGATTTGGCCCTCAGCTCTGCTTCGTGGATTCCAATTGTTAATGGACCCACAGACGATGATTGCTGGTATGTAAAACATATTGTAATATAGTGATTTAGTTTCAAGTAAAGCCTCCTCAGTCTCAGTACACACACAACGTAATGATGATGCATGGATTTTTTCCCTCACGAGGAGCTGGTGTCAGACATTGAGATGTCTGTATTCAAGAGAATGGTAACTGGTGTTTTTTTTTTTAATTGTACTCAGTATCAGGGATAAAATTGCCCCTTGAGACTCAACTCTGGCTGCAGTGTCTCTGTTGTGCAATGAGCGGGCAGACAGTAAGTAACTGGCTCACGATGGCTCAAATTCCTCTGCGTGGTGGACTTTGGGTAAGGAACCGGGCCAGATATTTAGTTTATCACAAAGCTGTTGTATTCCCATGAAACAGTTTATCTGTAGCACAAACATCAATCGTGTCAATCAGAGTGGAAGGGACACTGTATCAGTGAGTGAGGTTGGCACATGTAGCAATTGTCTCTTTTCTTGTTTATTAAACTAGGGAAATAGATTTGTTGCCTCTCCTTTGTGTGGATTTTCAAAGTCAAAATGTTTTTATGCAGGAATGTTATTAGTTAACATGGATATAATGAGTTCAGATAGTGTGTGTTTGTCCACATACAGTAAAACTTCATGCCACCCCTGCGTTAGTCAGTCCCCAGTTTGGCCACCCTGGTCAAGAAAGTCTAGCTCAGCCACTCTGCAACAGCAACAACTTTTTTTTTTTGGAGTGGTGGCTTTTAGCAACACAAGAACATCAATCTTCTGCAATATTTATCTGGAGTTGTATTGTTACAGTTATGTAGCTTTATATAGCTTTTCATATTCTTGTATGAGTTCCTTTCTGTTAGACTAGAACATGTCCTACTTTCATATATCAGCTGGTTAACAACTCTGTAATGGGCAAACATAAGTGACATTGAGATCTGTAAAAACATTTTTTTTGTAACAATAGAGATCAAGGATGTACCTCTGACGGACTAGATCAACCTGTGGAGCAGCAGCACAGTTGTTTGTGCAGGTAAGAGTTCATGCTAACTTGCCACTTGGAAAAAGTTTGTTCTGTGTTTTCTTTGCTCTTGTCCCACGTTGTGTCTCGTGTTTGAGCCTGTGTCACAAGGCAGCAGAGCATTAAAGCTGTAAACTACCATGTGCATTTAATTCCTGCAGCAGTTTCATTTCATTTCATTTATTATTATACAGGAGAATATTAAAAGTAAAATTACAAAAGTTACAGTTAAAAAAGACCTGTCTCCATTCAAACTGGTTCACAGCAGGTTCCTGTTCTGCAGCATATAAAAGCAAAGATTACATCAGACACAGCACAACAGAAATACAAAAACTACAGACGGAACAGCGTCTTCATTCACGGTTTTATGAATGAAAGTGAACCTGTAACCATCCCGTCACTCGATGGTAAAAGTTGGCATTGTCCTTTACTTCCCAGTCGGAGAGTGAGTGGATGCGCGTCATACATATAGTGTGCAGCGGGTGAAGTCGCACCCACAGGTGTGATTCATTTGGTATAATGCTCCTGATCCGAGGTAGATAAGTCACAAGGTTACAGGTTCACTGAAATGAAATAAAACTGATCTCTAACTATAGCTGTTTTTGTAAGCCGGTATACCGGGATTAATGCTTCCTGAGAGTGGTGCTCATTGGGATTTGGAGTGATATAGTTTACCAACGGATCAGATTTGATAAAAACATTCAACTTTGGTTTAATTTGAAACTAAAAACACAATGAAAAGTTTAGATCTTTTTTGTCTTCACAGGGTGGTCCTGCAGTTGTGGCCAAAGACACTCAACAATATCAGAAGATATGTAAATCTTGAAGACATTGTGAAAAGGATTATTCCCAACAACTTCATAAAACATTTTAAGTTTCTCTCTGGCCAAGTAATATTTTGTGATTTTATGGCTACTCAGATTTGATAGTGTAAATCTTTTTATAGTTACTTTTTAAATCCCTCCATTATTTTATGTTTTCTCTGATATTGTGTTTTTTTATTATTATATTCGCAAAGCACTTTGTAAAACAGAGAAGGGTAGAGGCTTTACACATATGTTTTCTATTCCAATAAAAGTTCAAAAATAAATCATATTATGTTTACTTTGTAGTTTTCATTTTTCAAATATATTCAGCTGTGCCTTATTGATTCAACCGTCAAGTAAGCTGCTGTATTAACTTACATGATCTGAGATGTAATGTTAGATATCATGAAATGAGATTATCCTTTATTTTTGTTTCCACAAAGCCTGACCACAAAAAACATGTTGGATATTTTTGCATAATTCAAGACAAAACTATGAATTCAAAAATATCATGAAAGTTAAATTTAAAGACCTTCAATTGTTCTGTTATCCACTAGAATCTAAATAATCAGTAATAAGGGATTCAAATATTTTGTCATTCCTATAGGAGTAATATATTCTGTAAAGTTTAAATGGGGACAGTGCAGAGACAATAAGCGACCTACTTTAATAGTAGGCCTTAATAAGTCTTATTAAGTGATGTGTTTTTCTAAGTCTGTATTTCACAAGGTGTCTGCATGCAACAGCCTGTGTTTCCTGCTGGCAGGAAGAGAAGGACAGGAAGCTCAGGCGAGATTTATGTCGGCGGTGGAAAAAAAAAAAAAAATCATCTCACAGCTGAGATCTCGCATCTTTCCCTTTAAAGGAGCGCAGTGATGAGTCTCTGGGAAACAGAGGTTGTGTGTGCTCGTCGGGCTTCTTTCGGTGTCACAATTGTGTCCAGTTTGATTTGATTAGATCATGTAGAAACAGCTTTTGCGTTAATCGGCTTGGCTGGTGATCGCTGCTGGACGCCAAAGCGAAGGAGGAGGTTCTTTTGTTTTTTTTATTCGGGGCTGAAGCTCTGAATGTAGTCGCGCATATGGAGCTGAAATCTGAAATTGCTCAATTTCAAGGACGCGTGTTTTTTCCTCGGCGAAATATTTGTGTTGACATTTTGGATAACAAACCATAAATATCGGCGTTTTGGCAGCAACACACAAGCTTAAGGAAACACCACATGGCATGTTGCGATTAATAATTAGACGCTCTTTTGGGTTATTTTGCGACGCATGGCGCAGGTTTTCAGTAGGGATGTGATCTGACAGATCTCTGGTTTCACGCTCCGCCTCATCCTCACAAAGTCGCTCATGATGCCCAGGGCTTTGCGGAGACTGGTTCATATGGTGCTCTTCTGCCCTCTGTCCAAAGGTCTGCAGGTAGGCTATGATGTCAGTCTGCCTTTGTGTCCAACAGGATCCTCTTCACCGTGTGCACGAATGCACACTGCTAGAACAGTAAATCTGCGCCACGGCGAGATTCTATGAACACGCATCAAGAGTGTCGTGAGAGATGGTGTAGGGTACTTGTAAAACCAATATATGTATAAAGTGTAAGGTCGAATGATCAGCTGGTCATTCATTTGTTGTCGTGCAGGCCTCACACCCCCTTACATTCAGTACATGTAAGGGGTATAATTCCTAAATGTGTTATTAATAGTTACCTGTGTTGGTGTTGGTGTTTAATTAAAATTTCAATGAGATGCTGTTTTTTTAATTATCTTTTATGACAAGTCTACAGGTTTCTTTTGGCTCTAAGAAATAATGACGAACAGCTTTCTCAAATGTTTGACACTTTATCCAATATAGCTATTTGATTAATTGTTCCAAAAAATCTTTGTGTAAATAGAAGACAAAGACTGTGCTTTTTGTACAGATTTTAGTTCATTCTAATGTACAGTATGCTGTAGTAGCCTACCATTAGAGGGGAGAATATTGTTGGCTAATAATGTGTCCATATATAGAGCACACCATCTTATGTTGTGTTGATTGATTTAATTACAAATCATCATCTGTTTTTTTTCCTATTCTCCTCCCTGTCTGTCTCTTTCCTCAAAACCCGACAAAGAGTCGACTTCCAGCCATCAAGGTGAAGTACCTTCTCCTGGCATGGCTGGGCATCCTCATTGCCAGCTGGGTCATCTACATGCAGTACGCCTCTTACTCTGAACTGTGCCGCGGGCATGTCTGCCATATGGTCATTGTAAGTATAGCCTCTCAATATTATGACAACCAGTTTCATAACTTCACGAGGGTGATGGTTTTCAACAGAAATTAATGTACAGTATGTCCTCACCTTCTGCTAATAAGATCAGATTTCAGTTCACCCAGGACCTCTAACAACAACATAGTTAAATATGAAACCCACACAGGAAGAGCAGATTCAACAAACTCAATAATGGGGGAAAGCTATAATAGCACGTCAATACGACATTGATTTGTTTTCAACCCAGAAAAAGAACATGCAGTGCAATTTGTCCTAAGACTGTCCGGCTGTGCACCATTCTTATATTTCTACACGTTGGCACATTTTACAATACTTTTCGACCATGAGTGAGGTAGATTTAAGTGCAGAAACAGGATCACACAGGCTGGGAGATAATGTTCCAGCTTCTAGAGTCAACTTTCGAGACACCTAAATAATATTCCATATTTGAAAGCAAAGGAAGCAGAATCAGAATCGGGTTTTATTGCCAAGTACATTTACACATACAAGGAATTTGTCTTGATGTATTGGTGCAAAACACGTCAAGGGACCAAGACGTCTGTCTTCTGTTAGGAGGAAGAGGAGTGACAGAAGGGTTTGTGCAGTGATTATTTCAATGACATGACACTGTGACATTGGGATCTCTTCATAGTTGATCATCGCTTACTACGATACGATACGATACGATATGATGCATTTTATTGTCCCCTTTGGGGAAATATGTCTTGGACTTCGAGTGCAGCACACATTTACCTGCTTCCACAAAAGTATTATTATTAAAAAAACAACAACAATAGAAGCAGACAGCAAACTAATTATATCTGTTTTTTTCTGTTAACCACATCACTTCCATGTTAATTGTTCTGTGAACTCCAGTTTCTACACAGTTGAAGTAAATATACTTCACATATGTTAGCTGTGTAACTTTAAGCTAGCAGGAAACAATCTTAAAAAAAACATCCCTTATAGTTAAAGGAAATATACATGATATATATGAAGAAGTAGGGACAGTCATTGTACAATTCTGGGAAATAAAACGATTCCTAAAGTATATGAAAAAGAAAGGAATAGATTAATGCCCACCTCTTCAACAGGGTACTCGTACAAAAGGGGGAGACGGTGGCAAAAGGAATAACATGTAAATCATATTTTTACCAAAAACAAATGTAAAGAACAGTTAGTGAAACACAAACCTCTGTGTTAATTCTACTGCCTGCTCCAGCTCCTACATAACAAGTTTATACATCACCTACAAAAATACACACAAAAGAATATAATGACTTAGAGGATGGATTGGGATAGTAACTGAACCGAACACTTGACAACCATCTCTCCCTCTGAGGAAACAAACAAAAGGCATGTACAGAAATGATCACAGAAGAAGAAAAACAGAGGAGGGTCTCTGAACTACAAAATTAGTACAATCTGGAGTTTGGAGATCACCACAGTCGCATATTATAACCCTCAAGCATGATCCCGTTGCACTGGGTTAGCTTCTTCCTTTATACGTGGCCTTTGATTCTGGGAAAGGAAACCGCCATTAGCAAAACTATTCCTGCTGTGCCCAGCGGTTTCGCCTGTTCCGAAACAGAACAAGGACTGACATTTAATGAGACATTGACAAACTCAATGGCATGCATAATGAAAGATCAATTGTGTGACCTCATTAAAACAAATAATCCAGTCTGCACAACGGTGTGAGTGGGGATTTACAGTTTGTGTGCCTTGGTTTTCAGACAATGTCAGAAATGGAGGCTAGCATGATTACATAGACACATTTGTTGTCAGCAGAATTAGTGCTGATGAGCTGGGATTTTTGTCAAGGTACACAAACATTTTTGATTTGCCTGTTGCTGCTTTCCCCTTTTTTCAGTCTTGTTACAAACATGACCGGTCTGAACTGGGTGGAGAGGTGCATTGTCGGGTGTATGTGTTATTAGAAATCTGGCAGGACTTGCTTGTTTGGGGTGAAGGATTACCAGGATTTGAGCCTTTTCACAGCTAAACGGTGCATAGTGCAAAGCTGTCATTTTCATGCTGTAGTTTTGGCTTCATATGACAGATAGGTATGCACATCAGAGGTGAGCAGCCTTCTTCAATTTTCTTCAAAGTGCAAACTAGGAACCTCCTCAGTAAAAAAGCCCGCTTTACAAATGCACTACACGCCTGAACATTTTCTGACATTGTGTGGTGGGGTTGCATATGCACACGCAGATTTGTTCAACCAGATGTTTGGGGGATTGTTTTTAGACCCCGAAGAGGGTTGAAATAAACCCCATTTTTTAAGTGTTAGATGTAGATCATGTGTTCGATTTGCAAGAGGATAAGACACTTGGAGGAGCACCTGTTTCTTGTGGTTTATGTGATGCAATGTTCTGTTTGTTTTTGCAGTGTGATCACTACAGAAGAGGCATAATATCAGGCTCGTCCTGCAAGGCTCTGTGTGATCAGAGAACTCTGACTCTACAGCGCTGTATGTCCACCTCTTCCACTTATCAGGTAAAAAAAAACACACCCATGAACTAACTAAAGACTTTCAAACCAAACCAAGTAGAAAATGTTAACGTGTAAATGTTAGGATTATTTTGTGTCAACATGCTCTGAATTTTAAGGTTATAAAAAAAACTCCCAACTAGTAGCTTTGTTGTATCACATAAAAAAAAGCATACATATATACTGTATTCTTTATTTTCTTACTGTTTTCACTTGTTGTACCTGTAGGTGTACAGTGGACTGTGGAAAGAGAGGCCGGTTGTAATAAAATGTGGTCTTGAGGATCCAGTGAAGATTGAAGGCGCTCCTGATTCTGTACTGAGGCAGGAGATGACTTTATTTGACAAACCCACTCGTGGAACCTCCATGGATGAATTCAAAGAGATGCTGCATAGTTTTCTTAAGGTCTATACTATAAGTATTTACATCATATAAGATATGATTCCTAATCAGTTATCAATATAATGAGTTGTTATTTTTCTTAATTGTGTCACCCTTCTTTTTGCAGGTTAACCTTGGGGAGCAGCCGTCTTTGAGCGCCTTGGTGGACCGGGTCATCATCATGGCTGATGTCAACCAGGATGGCAAAGTGTCTCTAGCAGAGGCCAAGTCCATCTGGGCTCTTCTCCAGATCAATGAGTTCCTCCTGATGGTGGCGCTGCAGGAAAAGGAGCACACGGCCAAGCTGCTGGGCTTCTGTGGAGACTTGTATGTGACTGAGCGTGTGGGCCACAGCTCCCTCTACAGGCTGGAGATTCCTCATTACCTGGAGGCTGTGGTCCCTGAGGCCTTGAGCTCCAGCTTGAACCACTGGCTGGCACCGTCCTGGCCCCGCAGGGCGCGCATTACCATCGGCCTGCTGGAGTTTGTGGAAGAGGTCTTCCACGGCTCCTACGGGAGTTTTCTCATATGTGACGCCAGCCCTCGTCATGTGGGCTACAATGCAAAGTATGACTGCAAGATGGCCAACCTGCGCAGTGTTGCGTCTGAAGCAGTTGTTAGGGGATATTTGAGGGGGCGGCGATGTGAGACAAACGCAGACTGTACTTACGGCCAGGACTGTACAGCCACCTGTGACCGACTCGTGAAGCAGTGTAATACTGAGGTTGTACAGCCCAATCTTGCAAAAGTGTGTGTGCTTTTGCAGGATTATCTGCTGTTTGGAGCACCCTCAGACCTCCGTGGAGATCTTGAGAAGCAGCTACGCACCTGTGTGACACTCAGCGGTCTGGCAAGCCAGATGGAGGTGCATCACTCACTAGTCCTTAACAACCTAAAGACATTACTGTGGAAGAAAATTTCAAACACTCAGTACTCTTGAAAAACATGCTCTATTCGAGAGCGTTGTCTATAAATATATTTTCGTGTTATATTGACTGAATAACAGAAAACTGTGAAATACTTAAAATAGAATATGAAGCAGCAGATGATGCAGACTCTCTCGTAAAGCCTCGTACAAGGCCCATTATGCTCTTGTTTTTATGCATTATTTGAGAAGCACATTCATCTGTTCAGACATGCTATTCTCAGGGCATTGCCTATGACTTTATTTGTAAAATAAAATGTGAACTTAATGAAGTAGTTTTGAAAATACTTTCTTAGAATACTCTCTTATCTGTCCCTACATACAGACAGATGGTCAAATTGTGACATGGTGTGAACGTTTTTGTACAACTGTAAATAATAGTTGAATATTGTTGATCCCTGTGCATTAATAAATGAGTCACAATGCAGAGGAGAAATACATATATATAGGTAAAACTGACATGCCATGCCTAGTATTGATCATGTATACAAATCAATCTTAACAGATAGGAGCTGTAAAGGACAATCAGACATGATTAAAAAATCAACAAACATGTAATATATGAATAAACTTAAGTAATCACGATAACTTGTGAATCTGTGTGAATGTATATTTGACGTCATTTCCATCAGCTTTTGATCATACTTAGTGATTTGGGCATATGTAGCAGCACGGCAGTTTTCCTTGTTGCATTGAGAGCTGTATGCTTATGCTGTGGGCATTAGTTCTTTCCCAGGCCTGGGCACAGCAGCGACACACAAACTAACCAGTTGTCATTTCTGATGCAGTTAGGACCTAAACACGGGAAGTGAGGTGGTGGTGATTTATGTATTAACCCTTTCACAAACTCAATGTCTGACTTAAATGTGAACATTTATTCTTATGAGGACAAATCAATTATCAATGTTCTAAAATAGATTTGTCCAAATACCACATAATAACCCAAAAGTTGTTCATCAGCTTCTACATGCACTTCTACATAACAGCCTACATCCACGGAGACTTTTCGTTCTTTAGTATCAGCCAATGGCAACGCTGGATTTGACCCGGCTCTTGACCATCCAATCAAGGCCCAAAGTGCTCCGGGGTTGCCAGACTGTACCCTCACTAGATACCTTTACCTTGCTACTTGTAGTTAGCTCGCAGCGAGGACACAAAGTGGAGCTTTTCATCTGGAGCTAACATTAAAAGTAAGTAAACACAGAGTCTATGTTGCTGCCATGATGACACACTGAGTTAGCTCACTAAACCGGCCTGTGTGTGTTTGAGTGAAAGGGGTCAACAATCAGAAGCAGACACTATTAAAAGTCTGTACAGCATACACACTTTAATGTTAGTCACAACAGGACAAAAACGTGCAGCATGTTTACTGTTAAGAAAGCTGCATGTCAGGTACAAATAGTGTCAACAGGTGAGTTCACATCCTGCATCATAGTTCACATACAGTGCGGAAGAGGGATAGTGTTAGAGTGCAGACATGATATCTGAGATATGAGCAGTATGGTCAGAGGAAGATAAGAGGTCTACAGAGGACTGATAGCAGTCTGGGTTACTACAGGCTTACTGTAGGTGGTACATTAACCACACTAGCTGTGACTCCTTGATGCCTTCAGAGAACTGACCACTCATCTATCTGTGGTGATTGTGTTTGCAGAAAGTCACAAGGGACCGTGGTGGGACGGCTGCTGCTGTCTGATCTACCAGCAGACCAGATTCCTGTGGTCTACTGCAGTGAGAGACACCAGTCAAGTGGGCCAGGATGTTGTCCTGCTGCAGGAGACAGGGACTGGATGTGCTCAGTTGTATTGCTTCATGGTGATATGTTCACACGGCCACCCCAGCTCCAACTGAGACCTGCTGGATCATTGTCTACTTGATTATATTATGTTACAGAATGTTAGGTTGGTGGAAGTGCAGCCAATGAATTCATGTTCTGTGAGTCATTTGTGTCACAATAACGACAGTTTACATCTCCAACAGTTAGCCTATCATCGATCGAAAGATGAAATAAACAGTTCAGAGCCAGTACAGGTGATTAGTACAGACCGAAAGGAGTTTCCATCAGAACATCACAGCAGAGGATCCACTTCCTGTCAGAGCCTCATACTCGAGTCTCCAGCAGGATTTACACAATTGCCAACTGGACATTCAGAACTGATTCTGTAACCAGTAACACAACTTTTTGGGGGTCTGTTTAGAGCAGCCTCCTCCTCTGCTTGACACAGCTTCTCGTCGCTCTGTGCTTGTGTTGTAGTCTACGTTGTTAGTTTGCCACCGTACCACATGCCGCACGAACCTCACACTCAGCCAGCACACTGACTCACTGACAAACACACCTCACTCCTGGTGTAAATGGTGATTACTGTTGGTACATTTTGTATGAAACTTTAGTTTTAGTTCAACCATCTGTTTCCCTTGTTTCAGGCCTTAAGAACTGGCTCATGACAACATGAACAGTTCTCTTAGTGTATGGTGGCTTACAGGAAACATGTTTAGAAAGCTAATTTCTGTCTCTCTAGTTCTTCACTGAAGGACGAGGATCAACAGGCTGTCTTTGGGTACTGACAATGGTCGCTGTGGACTGAGTCAATCCAGAAAGTGAATTAAAGATTCCCCATCACCATGATATCATAATATCATATCATAAAACCATTAATTGTTACTAATTGTAGTAATGATGATGGTGGCAATAATGATGATGATATTGTGGATGAATATTAGTATCATTACTATTACAAGCACATTTTTTTAATTAATTTTTTTTATGTTTATTTTCTATTCCCACCCATTTTTTTTCGGCGATCTCCCGCGAACCCGATCTGACTCCCAGTCTCCACCCGGAGGAGAGCGGGCGGGGAGCGAGAGGTCGCGCGATCTCCCGCGAACCCGATCTGACTCCCAGTCTCCACCCGGAGGAGAGCGGGCGGGGAGCGAGAGGTCGCGCGATCTCCGCGAACCCGATCTGACTCCCAGTCTCCACCCGGAGGAGAGCGGGCGGGGAGCGAGAGGTCGCGCGATCTCCGCGAACCCGATCTGACTCCAGTCTCCACCCGGAGGAGAGCGGGCGGGGAGCGAGAGGTCGCGCGATCTCCCGCGAACCCGATCTGACTCCCAGTCTCCACCCGGCTCTTTCCCTCTTTCCCTCTTTCCCTCTTTCCCTCTTTCCCTCTTTCCCTCTTTCCCTCTTTCCCTCTTTCCCTCTTTCCCTCTTTCCCTCTTTCCCTCTTTCCCTCTTTCCCTCTTTCCCTCTTTCCCTCTTTCCCTCTTTCCCTCTTTCCCTCTTTCCCTCTTTCCCTCTTTCCCTCTTTCCCTCTTTCCCTCTTTCCCTCTTTCCCTCTTTCCCTCTTTCCCTCTTTCCCTCTTTCCCTCTTTCCCTCTTTCCCTCTTTCCCTCTTTCCCTCTTTCCCTCTTTCCCTCTTTCCCTCTTTCCCTCTTTCCGACTCCCGGTTTAAAGGGAAAAATGAAAAAAAAATTGCTTTTGAAATATTTATACAAATATAAAGACATTTTAATTTACTTGTTTCTTCTTAACAGTTTAGATATAATGCCCAGTTGGAAAAGTTTGTGTTCACAAGCACGAGTGAATACACTTCCAAATGGGCATAATATCTAAACTGTTAAAAAGAAACAAGTAAAATAAAATGTCCTAAAGGAGGCCTACCTCTTGAATGGTAGTGGGATTGCAACCGTTGACGAAACACTGAAAATAATGGAAGCGTTTTGCATTTTTTTATTTAATCCGTTTATTGTGATTTGTATGATAGCCTTGCAAAGTAAATATATTTAATAAAATTGGAAGAAAGAAAGGCATCCAAATAAAGTTAAGTACCTGTTCTCATGCAAAGTCTCTCTGAAGCATCTGATGACGACAGAAGAAATCTCCCTCGTGTCTCCTGGAGAACGATAATTATCCTCCTTAAAAAGAACAAAATTAAAACAGGGTAGGGAATAGAATGCCAAAGTAACTGCAGTTTCCTCAGTATCCCAATAAAAGGATTTGCAACAAACATCGCCGTAGTCAGATTTTATTAAAAACTGTAACAATTTTTGATAAGGACAAGCAATGCTTTCTCACTCAGCATGTTTACATAGCATGTACTTCAGCATGTTTGAAGAGGCTGAAAAGTATTGCCATCACATTTGAGCTGGATTCAGAGGTAAGTGTCTGACTGACTGTCTATCTCAGCATTATTGTATACTGTAATAAAATATGTATTGATGTGTGATTCTGGGAAGAGAGAGATTTTAGGATTTGTATTCATTGAAACTTTATTTTGATCATTTACTCCTGTTTTATAACATATTAAATTAAATGGAACAAAAACAACTGAACAATGCTTTTGCATTTAAAAACACAAAATGGGATACACATGTATATGCAGGTGTCTATAACTTAAAGGTCACATATTATGTAACATACACATTACCATAATTTTCTAACTCTAATATGTCAAAATAATAAAAATGTTTTTTTTTTAAATGGAAGAAAGAGAAATGCATCCAAATAAAGTTAAGTACCTGTTCTCGTGCAAAGCCTCTCTGCAGCATCTGACGACGACAGAAGAAATTGCCTCTTCTCGACTATTTGTTGAGAAACAAAAGAAAAACAAAGACTGCTTACTATTTTAAAACTTTTATCAAATTCTTGAGTAGTTATTGAGCAGGTAATGAAAGCAAAACATAACTTAATAAATCCTTCAAACGGGAGCTTCTTGGTGTGCAGATCTTGTTTTGCTTTTTTTTGATCCAGCACCCACTGAGGGATGTGTGTCTTTCTTGATTTTTCATTGTTATTGAGCAGCACCTCAAAAATAAAATATATCCTAACTTTCTGGGTTCTCACAAATGCCTAAATAAATGGCATCCTGAAATCAGAAAGAGTAAAATATGTTACTTAAATGTGCAGACATACTGTATATTTATTTAATGCATGCAAGAACCATTTAGCACTGTAATAAGTGTTGATTGTTTACCATGCTTATTTGTGTCTGGACAAGACAGGAAACTGAAGATACGTCCAGAGAGTACAGTCATCGAGGGCAGGAATCGTATTTGCAGTGAGTTGATCTGAAAAATCATTAAGTTTTATGTTGAATTCAGAACAGCTTCGTGAAAATCACATATCACAGTTCTTTAAAAGGATTTGTACAAATACCTGACAGCTGTCTTGTTTGGTCAGTGTAATCATCTTCATGCTGCTTTTGTCTTGGCTGTGAAACAGATGTTTCATCATTACTTGAGTCCCATTCCTCTGTATAAATCACAGCTGTAGTATGTTTTAAAACACCGATACATACACCACCATGGAGGCAGAGCTGCACCCATGTGGTGAGTTCGAAGTCATGAATGACCTGATTGGGCCAACAGTGAATCATGACAAGGAAGTGAAGGTCCCAAAGACTCAGGGTATCCTTAAGCAGAAGAGAAGACAACAAAAAAAAAAGGCATATATACTTGTCAAGATGTGTATCACAGCTTCAAGTGAGAGCACAGAACTCACCTCACTGTCAGGAACATACTGGAGATTTTCCTCCACCACTATCTTCCTCACTCCTTTAAAGCAAACATATAAGGAGAAAATATGAAACATCACACAATCTTTTCCAACAGGCCTTATAACTTTGTGCAACTTTTTCACGTTGTGTTTTTACTTTGTCTTTTACCCATTAGCTTTGTTTACAGAGCACTTACCAAAAACCAACGCTACAAAGTTCTTTACATAACGTACTAATCCTGACAATACACAAAGATAATGTCTTAATAAAACCCTGAAACAAAAACAACAATGTAGGAATAAACAAGATGACACAGGGCTTTCACACTTGCAGAAAACGCCTGAAAAACTCCTGATATTGGACAAAGGTCCACATTTTTCAGTCGGACTTCACCTGGAGTTTGTCCTGCCAGACCCCTAGTATTTATTCCGCAGCAAAATCAGAGTGAGCTTATGTGAGATGGCAGCAGGATATTATCCGGAGAATTCACCTTGAATACTGTACTGTACTTGTAAACAAGAACTGACTGGAATTTAGCTATCACTGACAGAGTGAGCGAGATGTATCTTGGCCTGATGAGGGTCCATCATCCAGTGAGTCAGAACTTTCTTTAACAGCCTGTGAAGAGAACAGTGTTACAAAAATCTACAGTACACCAAGAAAAACAGGATGGTTTTCAATCTGTTCAACATTTCTAAGAAAGATTTTACTTAAAAGCATACATTAAGATACATTTATCGGAATTTAAGGAAGAATGTGTGACTTTTTGATCCAGTAGATGTCGCCCCCTTGAGCTCCAGCATTAAACCAAAACAAACACACCTCCAAACCCCTCTCCACTCGCTTTCACACGAAGGAGTTATCAATTAAAACGTACCGTGATTAAGCACTATTTAGAGCAAGTGGCGGACAAAATTGTCCTTTGATCGAGCAGCAATTGCCCGTGGTCTGCATTGTTGTGTTAGCAGGCTAATGTTAGCACACTCTGTTAACTCATAGCTTCACATTGAACATAAATTGACACAGAATGAGCGTGATCTAAACACACTTACGTAACATCTGAATAAGCAGTGAGTATGTTATTCTTCTTTTCTCTAGTCCCTGAATAAAACAACTTTATACGCAAGGCTGCCCCTTCCATGTAAACACGACTCCGACAACAGGACACTTGGCGCTTCTCACTCATTGTAGACAGTCATGACTCAGAGACATTTAAAGAGACTGATTTCTGCTGTATTTATGTGTGAAATGTTGCACTAGCTCCTTTATCAAAACATTTTTTACTTTCAGTTGGCATACACATTAATTTGGCTTACAGTACATGTGTTGATTTGAGGAATATATAAACAGTATATAATATATTTATCAGAGACAATCATTGTAAGAAGAAGAAGATATCCTTTATTAATCCCACAGGGGGAAATTACTTTTTCACTCCATTACTGAGACATGTTACACACACAGGCTGAAATACACACACAACATGCACTAATAACACAGTAACTCACTTTTACCCAATGTACCATAATTACAGGCGGGAAAAGACACTTACCCCGATCACCAAGTGGATTTCATGGCCCAGACTGAACATTACCGCTGTACTGCAGCCCTCGTCGTGGTAATCCTTGGATGAGCAGAAGTCTATCTTGATTTGAGACTGGAGCTGAGTGTGTGGAGAGGTGGAATTAAAATTCTGCTTATCAGAAAATAAAAATTAGCACTTACAAAGAGGGTCTCAACTAACCTCTTTCAAAGAGCCTACATCCATTATTTATACGGCTGCGATGACAAAAAGAGGATTTAATGTTTCATTTGGTCAACAATGAGGCTAAGATAAAAAATAAAAATAATGCGAGCTGTGTTTTTGTGTTTGCCCAGGTGGCCATCCCAGGGAACTGAGTGCCTGAAGGCAAGCATGGCATTTCCAGCTGCTTGGGCAACAACTAGCTGCAACGCTGACTCTTTTTGGATAGAGGATGCCATTTTGCAGGATATACTCATCACTTATTGTGTCCAACTCAGCTTCCGGCTCCTTCTCCTTTGCTTCCTGGAAAAGAGAGACTAAAGATGATCAGTTTTCTGCATATCACTTAAATTACCCGGAACTTGAAACCATAGTGGTAACTCTGGCTCAGTGCTTATTGATGGTGTCACCACTGTCTTTTGGAATTCATCCTGGCTTCTCCGTCTGCAGATTTTCCGAGATTTCCCAGGTGTGGACTCCAACTCCTCATTGAAAAAGGGCAGGGCACTGAGAATTGCGGAGGGCTCATTGGATTGCTTGGCCTGCATTCTGGTTACCACAGCATTACACTTTCTGCTTTGTTCCGGCTCCAACAAATCGAAAATAACTGGTAGGTCTTTTCCTAGAACAGCATCAGAAGGCAGATTATCAGCAACCCTAATGTTAAAAAGGAAAGTTTGACATACCAGTGTCTGATCACTCCCAGAGTCGAGCAAGGCCCTAAGCGTGGTTCCATTAACTTCAATGTTTTGCATTTTAATAGAAGTCATTTTTAATGCGAGGACGTGGTACAAAGCACATTTGTTCAAGGCAAGTTTATTTATAAAGCACATTTCAACAACAAGGCAATTCAAAGTGCTTTACAAAACATCAAAAGCATCATGACAGAGAGAAAAAGAAATATTAAAATAGAAAATTTAAAAATCACTAAAAACAAACAATTCACAATCACAGAGAAGAACATTTGGACATTCCTTGGCATTTTTACTACCTCCTTCAGATCCCAGATTTGAAGGACTCACGTGAGATCTTCCCTGAATCCTAAAAACGTCTTGACAGGATGCGTAAGGTTGTACGCAAAACCTCCAACTGTTGGTCTCTCTATAACAGTTGTAGTCTTAGCCGAGATTTTCAGGTACATGGGTCAGGTACAAGTATGGCCTTAAAGTCCACATGAATAAAAGATTAGCTTTTTGCTTGAGGGTTTTGTTGGCCTGCTAGCTGGCCCTCCCACATGAGAGACTTACCTACACTGGTTACTGCCCCCTGTTGGCACTGTTGGGCTGGTTTGTGGCCGTCCTTTGTCGTCCTCCATGCATTGTGGCTCCATGGTTGACCCTTTTTCCGTGCCGCCACAAAGACATCGGCCAGCTTGGCAGCCTCCGTTGCTGAATCTGGGTCATGCTCTTTGATCCATACCTGAAGCTCAGGGGACAACATTCTCAAGTATGATCATTTCAATAACTTCTTGTGTAAAGTACTGTAAACGGGGTGGAATGTGGTCATTTCAAAAGAATAATGCATTGAATATTAACAGGGTTCGTTTGAATTATTGGGGTGAGAGCAGCGCTGACAGTAATCAAGAAACTTAAAACAATGATGTGCTGATGCAAAACAGATTTATTTATGAGCTAGGTTGTCCTTAAACTGCACCAAATTAAAACCCACTTAAAATAAATAAAACAATAAAATTGTCCTAAAATGTCTTTGCTAAAAGTTGGCAAAAAGAGGAATAAAAGTCAGGTAAAACAAGGGATACAAAGGAGAGCTAAAAGTCCACCACTTAAAACGTAAGAGGCTAAAAAGTCACTCAGCTCCCCTGTACACTGCTGGCAGAGCTCCTCACTCTGCCGCTGCATACAGAGGCGCTGCTTGTCAACAGGCAAGGCAGGCAACTGCTTGGGGCCCTAGAACAGTAGGGGGCCCCTGAGGGCTCACAAACTGTTCTGGCTCCTCATTAAACAGAAAAACCGTCCATTAAATCAAACAAAGCTATACAGGTGCAGGTAATCTGTCATTAGTCACACCAAGGCAGAAAGTTAACTCATTCTAAAAACATGCAGAAAGCCAAGAGTATTAATAAAAACACAACAACGGCAAACAATAAAAGTAAACCAAATCATAAATATCACAATATGAATAAAATCAAAAATATGAAAAATATACCTGCAGAGGCCTCAGCTTGGGCAGAAGGATAGTGCATTGTAGTCAATGGAGGCTCCACATTTGATGGGTCAGAGTCTGAAAACTGAGGATCAGGTACTGGAGTTGTTCTGGCCTGAACTTCTAACTGCAGAAGCTTAAACTGATGTTGAAGTGCTTTAAAGCGTTGTTCTTGCCTTGCAGTTAGCTCATTATGCTTAGCCTGCCGGGCCTCTTACTGACCCATGTGGGCCTGGAGAATGGACATTAGGCATGACAGAGTTGGCTCCTTACCTTCACCCTCAGTGCTTCCTACAGTCCCAGAAGCTCCATTGTCTTCCTCTTCATTGCAGAGGAGTAAAGTAACGAATTACATTACACATCGAATCCAACCTGTGGCTCCTTTCCCGCATGTCAATCCCCTCTCCCTGATTTCCATCTCTATCCACTGTCCTATCTCTCCAATAAAGGCAAAAAAAAGCCCAAAAATAAATCTTAAAAAAAAAAAAGAGGTTTTTTGTTAATTATTGTAATTCGCTTTATTTTAAATCACATTCGTTACCGAGTAAAAGAAATAGGCCTACTATGAATGATTTACGTCATCGCACCGGAGTAACGAGAGGCAGAGAGACCCTTTTCTTGGCTCGGTGCACCTTAAGCTAATGCAGGGCACCTCCATCACAGCGGGTCTACCTGCTGAAGGTGTGTAGATGTCTCATTATCTTAAGTCCAAGATGATTAAAATAAGTTGGGCAAAGAAGTGGCTGTGAATGGTCATTCTCCCGACAGAATCACAGCTGCAGCTCCGCAAAAGCTCAGAGCAATAAACACATTTAATTCCGGAAAGTTTTAAACAATAAAAGTCCCTTATTGCCATCTCTTTGATATGCTTTTATTTTGAAGCAGACATATCAGAAAGTTGGGTGTTATAAGCTTCAGAAAGTTAACACATCTCATGTGTGTGAAAATAAATACTTCAAACCAAACAGATTCAGTTAGAAGCTTCAGCGTAGCCTGCTAAGAGGTGAACACATTTCCTTTTTAAAACATCTAACACAAACTGAAGGCTGATTTTAAAATAATAAATGAATGATCTTTAATCTCAGGTTAAGTTGCAGCTAAATCAGCCTTTGAGACTAGCCTCAGAATATTTAAAACTAAAAACACTAAAATACTCTTTACACTGTTTTTGAGTGAGACAAAGACCCTGTCAGTATTTTCTTAAATATTTTAAACATTTCCCTTCATAGAACAGCCGATTACTTTAACATTATAAGCCTTGATTATTAAATTATCCATCATTAAAACATACTGCTGGTTTAAATAAAAGGGGGGAAATATTTTATAATGTCTATATTTAAATTTTCAATGAGATACTTTTACTTGAGTACATTTTTAAACTGGTAAGTAAAATGTTATGAAAGTAACAGTACTTTTACTTGAATAGAATATTTTAGTACTCTTCACACCTCTGCTGGCTTGCCTTTCCTGGGTATTCACTGGGCCGGTAGGCCCTCCTTTGTTCCTTCAACGTTTCCCGCCACGATGCATTCGACTTCCTTTCAGGGAGAACAGGGTAGAAAAACAAAAAAATCCAAAAGTTGAAGAGAAAAAAAAATCCTGTGTCTTTCACTGAATGATCCCGCCACTGCCATCAATTGTTAGCAGTAATGCACGAGACAGTTTTTATTTTACCCAAAAATAGAAATCCAAGTTTACAAACCAAATAATAAGAAATAGGCCTATAAAAGAGGTCAACTTTGTAAGGATGGCCAAGTGGCTTAGGCCCAAAGATGAGGGAAAATTCAAAAATGCAGTGAATTAATTCACAGTGAAATACATCAAGTGAAGCAATATGTACAGTGCAGGCCGGAGAAAATGTAAAAGTGAAAAATAATACTTGCAAGAAAACATAAAATTATGCAGAAAGTGCCAAACAAAAGAAGAGAGCTCTAAACAATGTCCATCTGGGCCCTTCTAGCTCTGTACACTCTTTGATAAGTTATTGAAACTCTCCAGCACTGTGCCACTCCAACTCCAACCTCCAACTACCTAAGAGGCCCCCAAGCCTCCTCTTATATAGGAGCTGGCACCTACCAAAAGGGGTTGGAAATCAATTTACTCTCAGGTGAGTATTACCTGTTCTACAAACAACACATACTATCTGCAATAAGGCTAAAAACATGTCAAAATACATTTCAGTTAAGTAAAGACTTAAACAGCCTTTTAAATAACATTTTTAATCTCAACAACCTAAACACCCCTCCACTTCTACCAAACATGGCACCTTCCACTTGACACACCCCCATATAAACCCAAGGCAGGGTTCTGCTCCGGTTGACACTTCCTGGTTGAGAAAGAGGAGTGCAGGCAAGGCTGTGGAGCAACAGGTGACTAACAAACATATATTTGATGTGGAACAATGAATAAAATGTTTTAATGTAAAAATAGTCAATGTGTGTTTTCTTTTGGTTGAAAATACAATGTGTGAAGTCATTTGTCAATGAGTTAATCTTAAGATTTATTAGAAGTTATTCACACAAAGTACTCGTTGCTAGTCATGCTAAGCTAACATTAACACATGCCTCTCAAATTGTCAAAAACTCAAGTCTCGAGTCCGACTTATCAAAGTAGAATCTGAGTCCCCAAAAGCTGAGTGTCTGAACTATTCTAATATAGGCTTCACTTCTCCACTTAAGCACATCAATTATATTCATTTATAATAATTCATTGCTCCAAGCTTAGGCTGTCTTTAACTCTTTGAGTCTTAATGTTTATACTGTACCTATTTAAAGATGTGATATTGTTAAATCCCAGAGCCATATGATCCTTACATTATTATAATAAGATGTGCAAGCTTGTCATCTAGTTAATTCATTGATTTAAATAAGTTTCGACCATGAGGGCAATCGGTATGTTCACTTATTTTATACCACTTTGTTGATTCGTGTCCCTTTAACAATTCTGACCCTTTTACAGGAGTTTTCTATGGCGTACAGTAGGTAGTTGTTCTGACAATATGCTAACAACTCCTCTTCAAAACCTCAAAAAACCTCAGTCTCTTTTCAAGGAGATGATCGATAAATGACACAGCGAGGGACATACAGTACTTGATGACCTGGATATGCACAGAAAGTCAGTTCAAAAATCATATTAAAGCTGTAGCTGTGAAAAAATGGATAAAGATAAAAGCAAACACTGATTATGTAAAGATATTGATGACTTCATGAACATAGACAGTCTACAGTGGTGTGCTGATTACAAACTCTCAAATTCATACCAAATATAGTTATATGCCTGCTAAAAACATAACCAGAAATGTCTTCCAATTTGTTTTACTTATATTTAATGTTTAAATTCAGTATAAGAATATCTGGCATGAAATAGCATTGATCGGTTAGCTCAAAAGAGCTGTTTTGCATATGGAAGCTAAACTAAAAATCTTTATTACTTGACCCGACAAAAGGCATGCTACTGAATATTGTTCCGAAAATGCACTCCACTCCGTGCACTGCAAGCTTTTCCTCCATGGCAAGCACACATCCTATCTAATACTAACCATTCTCATCGGAACAAAACTTGAGCTCTAAAGATGTGCTTAAAGTCTTTTTTGTTCTTTGAGCGGAACAGGAGCACAATTCCTTTATTTTACATTTATGGTGTCATACATGCACACACACACCTATGTGAGGACACCTATTGACATAATGCAATCCCAGCTTCTTATTGGAAGCTTAACCAAAACTTAAACCTCACACATAATTTTTAAAGAAGTGAGGAACAGACAGAATGTCGTTTCTTTGCAAGTGGCCCTCACTCTGCAAGTTTCACATCCCCAGTATGTGAAATTGCCTTTAAATTGCTGTTAATAGCATGAATAAAGGTGTCTGTTTTTCCCAACTTTATACATGAAAACGTTCCTCATGGTAGAACCTGATCTACATTATTTAGCCTAACTTATTTCACTCACCTCTTTCATAGTTTATTACTGATACAAGTTCCTTTATCCCCTGTTCCAGCTAATCTGCAGGTGCCTGAATTACATTGACTGGGTAAATCAAAATTTTTCACGACATAATCAATGCAAGACTAGAGAATGCCTATAAATCATTGCTAATATTTTGGGGTTTTGTATAATTTGCTAACAGCACCACATATAGCTCTCAGCCTGGTGGAAAAAAAATACATTTTATTAAGGACATTTCATTACAGTTTTCTCTATTATGGTGCCAATGACAGCGAAATACCGGTATGGCATTTCGCCTTCATGTGCTGTCGGAAATAAATTACTGTCTTACTCGAATACTAATTTATCAAAAAGTTAATAGCATGGGTAAAAATATTTCAGTACTGACAACATTTTTAATTCAACACAAATTCACATACAAGACAATTGTCGACCTTTATTTATCATTGGTGTTTTTTAGTCCTTTTCTGACATTTTTGGTGTCAGATTGACTTACTGCAACATATTTAAGCGGTTGACAAAAATACTGCCGGTCAAAAATCAAACACGTTTTTAAATTTCCTCTCTATACATATCACCAGAGCCCCGATTGAGTTTGCATTGCACGGGCAATAACAAGGCAGAAAGTCAATATTCATTTTGAAGCCGGAAGTTACGAGGATCTTTAAAGGCGGCATCAGCTGTGTTAGATACAGATGGAGGCTGGGCATCGGGCTGGTCTGCCTTCTGCTGCTGCCGGGGCTACTGCTGCTTCACAACACAGGGACGATAACACAGAGATAGCGGAGGACCGTGGGTATCATTACAAGGCCGGTCGCTGCTAGAAAAGCAGATAAAAAGGTACCTGTGAGGTAAAGTCTATCATGCGTTCAATGGTAGTTGTGCAAGGAACCATATGTTCGCTTAATGAAGTTAAACATGCTAACAGCAGGTTTAGCCATTTTCATTTAGCTTGTTAGCTCGCGTATTGGCTACAAGTGCTGCCTGTAGCGGCTAGGTTTAGTAAATGCAGCTTACTAGCCCTTTTTAAGTTCTCATGACAGCTGGCAAATGAGGTTAGCTTGCGGCAACACTTTAACAGTGTACTAGCAAAATAACGTAAAAGGTTTTATAACATTTCTACAAACTGTTTACTCACTCTATTTGAGTGAAAAATCTGACAGGAGCAAATGGCTTTTAATGTTTAATTAGCCATTTAAGCTAGCAATGCGTGTTTTATATCAGAATAACTTTAGCTTGCCGGTGTCGTATTGCTGCACTCTATGGTACAGTTATAGCGTATTGCATTATGAGTGATAACTATGCGAAAGTGCAAGTGGAGCTAATGAAATCATTAGGTGAGGTTGGAGAGAAAGAGGGTGTAGACACTGAGGAGCAGGTTCCCATGTCTCCCCCCTCTGCTGACCCTCCCATTATCACCATAAGTGGACGTGATGCATCCAACACCTCCATCACTTGCAAACAAAGAGGCAAAAGTCGTAGCAAGCTAGTGAAAGATGAAAAGAACTCTAGTAGCAGAAACATCCCAGAACTGTCATTGCACGGGTCTGGGGTTTCTGCTCATGCTGGGAAAAACTTGAATAGACTGGGCCAGGAGCGGACACTTCACATCAAAGGCACTGGAAAGATACTGCAGGGCAAGTCGGAGAATAATGGGAACTATGTGACCATCCATCCATCCCAAAACATCCAAGAAGTGAGGCGTGAGGAGGCACTCAAACTTGCAAGGAAAAGAAGGCCAGTGACAGTGGATATAGCCAAAGCCAAAACATCATTGGAAGCACTGAAAATCAGCATCAAGCAGCTGAAGTGGAAAGAGGTGTGTCACATTTCTTCTTTTGTTTATAGACTTTCTTGGAAAAATGTTAATAGCCCATGATCTGAGCTGGTTTTGTTCCTTTAAAAATCTAAGCAGCTGTTTTTTTTTCTTAGCGGTGAAAAGCTTCATCCAGAGATCATCTCTCAGCTCATTACAGCATCAGTGTTTCACTGGGATGAAAACCAGCTTAGGCGTTTGTCACGAATATGCATGTGTGAAAACCTCTGCTGTTGTTCTCCAGTCGTTTGCCTTTAAGAACATGGTCTCTGCAGTTTTATCTTCCAGGTAAACACTAACTTTAAACACAAGTGATGGAATTGGTTCCTCCGAGGGTTTAATGGGATTTTTTTAACGGCGACTGTAGCAGTGAAAGGTGTTAAAAGTCTTAATAATAATACTTACACATATTTCCACAAGTTTCATGTGTAAGAGCTGGATAAGGAAAGAACTGAGGGAAACAAAGCACACCTACAGTTTAAAAGAAATCAACCTGCACAGGACTACTGACTTGAGATAACTGCACATTTAAGAACCTATTAAAGACAACAGGATCATTTAATGCTGCAGCACATAAACATTAAGTAAGGGTTCAAATCAATCTGTTAAAATAACATTCGCCAACCTCCCTCTGGAAACTCATTCTTTCTAAATGTGGCTTCAGACTAGTTTATGTCATAGTTCCCTTGTGTTTTTCTTTTCTTTGTCATCAAAGCTGATACATCTTATTTTAAGCAGCTCTGACAAAGTGTGATACACAAAGCTGTTTTTTCAGATAATGGAGCTGTGAAGGTGTGCTATATTTTTGTCCAACTTTTTTTTCCACACTTGAGCCCAAATGACGTATATAATCGATGCTAACTTAGTACTTGTAAAGACAGTTTTGTTAAAGCAGAAGTTCTGTGGAAACTAAAGGGGTTTTAATAAGGGTTATGGCACCATTTGAATAATTTGAATATTAGGGAGAACTGTCATTTAGCATTCATTTAGAAACATTTTAGTAAAATGTATGTTGCCGCTGTAGACATACATTTCACTGACATTTTGCATTGGTCTCAGATGTTTTATAGACAGATTTATCATTGAGAAATAATCTACAGATGAATCCACTATGCAGGTGTTATATAAAGCTACATTTTTTAGTATCACTAATTGACTGATTGATTATTTCCACTATCCCGATCAAGGTTTGAAGAAGTCATTGAATGAAAACTAGGAACAAAATTAAGTAATGACCACCTTTAACCCAGCCTCAATCTGACGGTGTCTGTTTGTTTGCCTCTTGTGTATAAAATTAGAAATGATAGATGTAGACAAAACTTGTTCCAAGTGGAAAACCAGTGAGATTTAAACATTTATGAGATGGCTAATTGATCCACTTCTTATTTTCTCTGAGTCAGAAACACCAACTGGTCACTTTGAATGAGCTGCAGTTAAGACCTGCCATCAGCTATTAATAACATGTTCTTTATTATGCATGAGAGGCAAAGAAGGGCAATGTCATGAGACAGGCAAAGTAAAGACTCTACTTATCACACATGACCGAGGAGTGACACTTAAAACCCCTCCAGGTCTGGGATCACCAACGATAGACTGAACCTATACATTACGTTGCTTTGTGCTCATGGGCCACCCCCAACAAAGTCATGGGTGCTATGGATCCTGTGCCATTTGGAAGTACCTGTCAAGATCTGTGAGGGGTTGAAACTCAATAGACCTTGTTGGATTTAATAAAGAACATGATTGGTGAAAATCCCTTAAATGAGTTCTAACACAGTTAGCATGTTTAAAGAGGGGATGCTGGATACAGTTTTTTTAGGACATTTATTTACAGATGACATTTGGCAAAAAGGTCCATTCAAACTAAAATTACCACTATACCATATGGCATTCCCTTAAACAGTGGGAAATGATTAGCCTTAAGCTCCTCTAATCCAATGGAGTTTTAGCCCTCTCTTTTCGGCACGGAGAGATTGGCAGGCGTGGAGAGCAGCAACTTCAGAAAATGAGTTTAATAACCGTGCATTCAATCACACACTTGGTATTTCATCTCAGGATCCTACAGACTAAACTGACATTTTAAATAAAAGGAAATTATTTTTCAAATGACTGCTAACTAGAGGCAACCTTGTGGCATATTTAGAAAATACTAACATGTATCAATTCTAATAACTAGAGGCATGGCATATTGAATGCAATTTGAAATATCTATATATGGGTGCAGCTTTGCCACAGTTGCTCAAATGAAATGTATTCGACTTTTGTATTTGATCCCAGAAAGTGGCTCAAAAAGTTGGCTTTGCCCTCTTTGCAGACTTTGAAGAGTCTGCAGCAATGGGTTGCAATTGGTTTATGTCTGTCTTTCCATTCCGACAAATCATGGCTATTTTTGGGCCTTACCTTAAGAAAATAAACTTAGATTCATTTGCCCTCCATTTCCTGATTCGATTCAATTGGTTAACACTTGCTGGCATCTCCATGTTGCTATTTATAGCCGTGGAGCAGGGTTACCCTGTTTCACTCGCTCACATCATGATAACTCATTAATGAGATGCTACTCCGTCAGCGATCCATCTAGTGGCTTGGCAGTCATATGAGCTTAGTAGTAGTTACGCTCTGCTGCTGACCTTCCAATATCACGGGATATAGAGTTGATTTAATAAGGTAAAAGAAACACTGGGACAAAATGTTTCCCAGCTCACTGTCGATCTTTTGTTTCAGATTTTGGTTTTTGTTGTAACGTGATAAAAATGAGCTGCTTGGAGACCAGGGAGTGCATCTTTACAGTGAATAATTCAAAACTGTTTCAGGAGAAAGAATCCAGACTGTAGACTAAAAAGCATCAGCTGAGCTGCCAGTGTGAAGAGAAAGCTCATAATGACATTAACCAGAAGGAAAAAAAGAGGGTTCAAAGCATAGCTTCAAAATAAAGTAAATAGAAATGTGCTATAGAAAGTTATTTTTATATTTTTAAGGCTGTACTTTCTTTCTTAGTACGATAATTAATACTGGTTACAACTGGTAAAAAGTTGGATGTGAAAATTCAGTGTCTGTCCAAAGCTCCCAGCAGGGGTTCCCAGGTTGTTGTTTTGTTTTTTTTGTCATTGACTTTTTATTGATTTTTGCATACATAAACAAACAAACAATCAAACAATGAACATGAAGACCTTTAGTCGAGTGCAAAAACATCAGGGAGAAGATAAAAGCATACATAAAGAGACTGGTAATCCCAGGTTGTTTTTAGGTTTGGATAATCCCAGTGTTTATCACTCACAAGGTTTTTAACAGGAGCCTATTTATCTGCAGAGGACTCCTTCTACACTAAACAAACACTCCCCACAATTATGATGGCTAAAACACTAAAAAAGCAGTTTGGGTAAAAGAAAACATCACTGTCCCCTCTGACATTCTTCAACAGAGAGCTCATCAGGAGAGGCTGCACGCTGAGCTGCCGCCAACTGTCGGCTAGTTTGTGCCAAGGTGTTTTCCTCTGTTTGTAGGTTAGGATTGATACTCTTCAAATAATGAACAATCAGTGTCTCTTGACCTCTTTAACACTCTTTAGTCATCTTTGGATTTCTAGGGAGGGGCTTCCAGCTAAGCTGCCATCAACATCTGTGGAACGGACATAATGTTACTCATTTTGTCTGCAACTTCCTCGTCTTTTGAGGATAACAGGCGTTCACTTGAAACGATAATACAATATTTTTCCGCTGGAAAGGAGTGTGTAGTTGGTCCTCTACTTGATATGCAAGCTGAAGCCTGAAGACTAAGGCGGTTATCGGTGTTTCTACTGACCGATAGACTGCTTAACCTGTTAATTTTCACTTAAAATAACCAAAGCATGCCAAATAGCTTTCTCCTCTCAACATTATTTCATTGCCCTGCCGTTACATATCAACTTCTTATCCAAATGCACATATTGTTGTTGAAAATGTGTGTTCTGTATGTCGCACATTGAGAGTAACATCCTGCTCTGTTGACTTCATTTTCACAACACATTTGGTCCAAAGTATGTTGTTAGTTGTTAATGTGTTAGTGTGGGCAGCAGCCGAGGTGCCAGTAGAATTCCCTAGCTCTCTTAATCCTTTTATAGTATCACTAACTCACGTCTTTCCTGGCGCATCACAAGTGAACACGCACAAGATTATCCCTCCACTCTTGGATCAGAAGGACAACCACCAATTACCCATGTCCTGAGTCTTACTAACAGAATAAGCCTTTGGTTTCATTTACTTATGCCTTAAAGTATTTTTTTTAAAGGGGACATATTATGAAAAATCCACTTTTACAGTGTTTGTGAATGTTTATTTGGGTAACCTGAGTGTCTATCAACCCACACAATTTGAAATAAATCCATCCAGTCCTTTGTTTGTGGTCTGCATAAGTTTTACAACACAGAGAAAAATGCTCTGTTTCAAATGTTCTCAACTTGTGACATCACAAAAAATACCCTCCCCTCCCTGTTTTTCCACCCCCGGACTCCACCCCCAGCCTAGAGCAAAACTTTTGTGCAGGTCTGCCATTTTTATTCTCACTAGCGAAGGAGTGATGTCTACTGGGCAACTCAGGGTGGGCTCATTGCAATTAAAGAGACGCACACACCAAAATGGAGAGCTGGTTTCTACAGGGTCACAAACCTCCTCTGGTGCTTGATTCATGTTATATTTTGACCAAAGCACAGCACAGATGTTTCATTTAGACCACAGGGGACTGTTTGAAAAGGTGAAAAAGGGGTATAATATGTCCTCTTTAATAAATTGAATTGAGTGTTCTTATCATTCTGTTTTATTAACTCTCTCGTTCTTCTCTCTTAGTTTCCTCTTGGAAGACGAGCACCCTGTGACATATACTGGCATGGCGTTTCTTTCCACGACAATGAAAATATCGTCTCAGGGCAGGTGAACAAGTTCCCAGGTATTTGAACCGCTTCTGTCTCTTTCCTCTTACATACATTTCTGCTGATATAAGGCCACCATACTTATACTTCCTTACATATGCTCCTTGAACTGTCAGTGGAGAGATGGCTTCATCTCAGCTCACAGTACTTTGTGTTCTTGGTATTTTGTAATCACAACAAGAGGGATTTAGTTAAAGCCTTGCTGATCCTGATTGCTCCAATGCTAACCTTTTCATTCCATGGTAATTATCAGCACTGTAGAGATTACTGTATTAGTAAGAAATCTTGCCCGCCTAATCTCCTGTCTTGTATTCATATACATGTCAGTCTCTTGCATTTGCAGGAAATCTCTGATTGGGTGCATTATACATTTCAGGAATGATAGAAATGCTGAGGAAGATAAATCTGAGTCGTGCAATGCGGACTATGCAGGAGCTGTTCCCAGATGAGTACGATTTTTATCCCCGTTCCTGGATCCTTCCGGAGGAGTATCAGCAGTTTTCTACACAGGTATGGTGAAATAAAAAGCTTTAAAACTAAAGTGTAAACATTGATACTACATGTTCTCTAAGTAGAAACAAAATGTTCAATTGACTGTAGTTCACATGAACAAAAAGTTTTGTTTTCTCTGTTAAAAATCACTGAGCCTCTTGGAAATGTGCACAAGTGGATCAGACTTATAGTCTGCCCTCAACATGCCCACATTCAACCATAAATAGTCAATGCAAAGCACTTCATCAATGTAAATGCATACTAAAACCAAAGGTTCTTAGCTGTGACCCATGGGGACAACATTAGCACAAAAACTAGCTGTACAGTTTATTATGTTAGCAGTCGGAGTAATGACAGCCATGCAGTTACAGCAGCAGAAACTGTTTACAGCACGGAGTCGGTCTTACAGATAATCTGAACCCCCTCCAGTCAGCTGAGTGTTTTTACTAGTAAACAATATGTATTAATAAATGAATGTATGCAGTTCTCTTTCTTTACTTGCAGCAACTATATTGTTTTAAACGTTACTACTTTTTTATAAATGGCGGCTGTGGCTCAGTGGTTTCACCAGCTCCTACAGTTACATGTCTAAGTGTCCTTGGGCACACCACTGACCCCGCTGCCTCAGCGGTGAGTGAATGTGAATGAGTGGGATAACTAAATACTGATGGACACTTTACGTAGCAGCCTCTGACATCAGGGTGACAACATACGTAGTGTGATACTCCAAATTTTTGGCTTAAGTTTTAGGTCGTTGAGTCAGCATACGCAAAGAACTTTGTAGTACAGTAACCCTTTTGGGTGCCTAATTTTTCTTTGAGGGCTGACAGACTGTTATTGTTTGGAGGCCACATAACTCTGGAAAGAGGGTCCTTGCAGATCCAGACAATGTCATGCCTTTGGACTTGTTCATAAGTGAGGTTAAAGGGATTTTATTTATTCTAGACATCATTTTCAAAGAAATTCGTACACACCAGTCATAAACCTAGCAATATGAGCTACTAATAAATAGTTTCCAGGGGTTAATGCAAACATAAATAAATGATGAGGAAAAAAAGCATTTCAAATAGAAGTTACAGTTTAATTAGTTGTTTTTTTTCACAGCAGTCATTTTGACTTGAAACAAACAGCACAAGCACGTTTAACTAATGACATTAACGATGGCTACATTCCATTCAAGTGCACAAGTAGGCCATGCCAAGCATGTAAGCAGGTGAAGCAGAGTGACCTGAACCTGGACACCCTGAATGGAATACAGCCAATCTAAATGTCATTAATCACACCTGCACTTATCCTGCTATCACAGGTCAAAAGAGGGCTTCTGTTTGCAGATTAAGCTGAGAACATTCCCATATTGGCTCCAATAAATGGGGCGGACTGCAGACTAGGTCTTGTGATCTGATTTTTAGATGAATCTCCTGAAGGGCTGCATGAATAAAATATGAACGTGACTCTGTTGATGTATGAACAGAGATGTTCAGACAGTAAATACTGGGTTCATTTTTTACTTTAAATATTCAAAATTGTTGCTCCTTAGAAATAACAGCACACATTCTAAGTGTGTGGAGTCTGCTGGTTTCTTAACACAATCAGTGATGTTTTCGCTCTCTGACTGCTTTGAACTGCAGCAGTAGTCTTGTGCCGTGCGCTCGCTTCATTGCTCATATTCCTTGAGGCAGAAAATACCAACTGTTCCACATTTCTCAATATTCCCCTTTATGGTCATGAGGCTCTTCTTAACACATGATTGAATCTAGTAGATTATATTGTGTTGAGTGTGGTCGTATTGGACAGCGAGTTAGAGCTGTGAAGAAATTAGAGTCCTTCAGCTGTTGTTTCCTGGTTGACTTTTTATTCTATTCTATTTATTATGAGTTCACAGTTACCAAGTGTTCTCATCCACACCCAAAAAGAGACGTATATAAAACAACACTGTAAGCACTTACCCAGATTTATCTTTAGCATTTTTAGGACTAGGATAAAAACAGACTGAAACATCTGTTTTAAATAATTGAGCTGTAAAAGATTTCTATACACTTAAGTTAATAGTTTAGTTAGTTGTTATAAGTTTAGTTTTATGTCCGTTAAATTACACTTCATTCTCAGAAATGATGTCAGTGAGAGAGTTTGACTTTGAGTGTTTTTAAACTGATATTAGGGCAGGTGCAGTAGTGTACTATCATGCCCAGCAGGGGGCACCAGAAGATCACACATGTTTCATTCCAAATGAAGTGAAGAAGACAAAACGGCTTCCCTCTCGAAATACATGCAACAAATATTGTATTTATGATCAACATTTGAACCCAAATCAGTATAATGAAATCTAACTAAAACACTTGTATGAGGCTTTGCTTTGACAAGTATACAGTATATATATATATTATGTACCTTTAAGTCTGTCGTGATTCTACTTCTCTTCTTTCCTATCTCTGCTGTAGATCCGTATGTTGAAGGAAAAGGATGCTACGTTGAATCCCACCTTCATTGTCAAGCCGGATGGGGGCTCTCAGGGGGACGGCATCTACCTCATCCGTGACCCCAGTGAACTTAAAGTCATGGCGTGTTCGCAGGCCAAACAATTTGTAGTGCAGGAATACATCCACAAGCCATTACTGATCGACAAGCTCAAGTTTGATATCCGCCTCTATGTACTGATAAAGTCTCTGGAGCCAATGGAGATCTACATTGCCAAAGAAGGCCTGACGCGTTTTTGCACTGAGCCCTACCAGGTAACCATGGCGATGCTGATGATGCTGACAGATTTACTCTGAATCTTTGATGGCGAGCGGATGATTAACTTTACTCTTGTTCTGTGTTTAGGAACCAAGCCAGAAGAATCTCACCCATGTCTTCATGCACCTGACTAACTACTCCCTCAACGTCCACAGCGGCAACTTTGTTCACTCCGACAGCCAGAACACAGGCAGCAAGCGCACCCTCTCTAGTGTGCTGTACCGACTGGCAGCTAAAGGTGTAGACATCAAGAGGGTGTGGTCTGACATCATCGCTCTAGTTATAAAAACTGTAATCGCTGTGGTGCCAGAACTGAAAGTCTACTATCAGGCTGATATACCGCCTGGCAAACCAGGACCTACGTGCTTTCAGGTAGGCAGAGGGTCCATAGGGCAGACCCCGACTCAGAATTTTGTCATTTGACCAGGATTAGGTTTTTCAGTAGGGGGCTTTGACTATAACTCCTGTTTTTTTTATTGACTTCTGTGCCAATGACTTCAGAGATCAATGTTAGCCTACATGAGTCTCATGTTTCACCTGTAAGACATACCTCATCAGTCTTCCATAAGCACAGTCTGTTCACCAAATATCAAAACATATCCAGCCAAAATAAATTCAGGATAATTCAAATCAGGTCTTATTTAAAAAAAACATGTTTTAAAATTGCGATTAATCATGTACTATTTTGTCCCTTGAGGCGCACCGTGGATAAACCTCCGCAGGATCCTTACTTTGTTTCAAAATGAAAGCAGGGTTGAATTCAAACTTCAAGTAAACTACTCTCATTTTAAGGCAGTACAAAAATTCGAAATAAAAGCCTAACAATTTTCATTTTTTTAAAGGTATAGTATGTAGAATTGCATGCTAATGTTTACATTCAGATATCTCACCTAAATTAAAAATGGACTAAACGCATGTTATATATATTTTTTAGTTGAGTACTTGCATTACCTCAAATATTTCCCGTGATACCCCGCGAGCCACGACGTCATCTTTTGTTATTGTTTTGATTGAGAGCCCCCTTGCGGCAGATTTTACATACTGTACGTTTATGCGAAAAAATTGAATTTCAAACATGCAATTAATCCCCATTAGCTATTGGCATTTAGGGATTAATTGCGACATTAAAGATGTTGTCGTTTGACAGCCTTAGTACTTTCACATTTGCAAACAGTAATAAGCTAAGCTATAGTTACCAGCACCTCAACACACAGGCCTAGTGATGATGAAAAACTGAAGGATCGTTCTGAGATTTGTTTTCAAAGCTTACCGCCTGTTATGTTGTTTCTTCAGCATTACTCTTTTGGTTTTGTTGAATTTTGGAAGGCAGCACAATCAGTTAAAGATGTAGAATATTATTATTAAAACAAGCTCTTTTCTCATCTGCATTTGATTGTACTGTTAAAGTGATCCAGGTGTTCAGGGAAAAGCAGCAACACTTCTAAGGATGGATCTGACAGAATGTAAAGAAAAAGGCTAAGCTACATATGAGACAGCAGCCTATGACTTACTTCAGACCACTTCTGTTTCAACTCTGATGGGACTTCATTGAATTGTGTGAACCAAAACAAAACAAAGATACATTCAGTATCTTTTTGCTTACTTCTCAGTGCAGTTTGCTTTATTCTAAAATAGTGACACAAAGGGTGATTGTGTTCCAGATATTAGGTTTTGACATCCTGCTGATGAAGAACTTGAAGCCAGTATTACTAGAGGTCAACTCCAATCCCAGTATGAGAATAGAGCATGAACAAGAGGTAAACGTGAACGTCAACCTGAATGTAATCATATAGAACATCTATCAATATTATTCACTGTGTTTTAATTAGTTTGTTTGTTTGTATTCAGATTTCACCCGGAGTGTATGAGTATGTGCCCAGTCCAGTTGATGAGGAGGTCAAAGTGGGCGTAATCAGGGACACTCTGCGCCTTATGGACCCCTGCCTCAAGAAACCTTCAATGTAAATAAACACACATACACACACATTGAAGTTTTTAGCTCCTCCCCCTTTTATCTGCTGGTCCACTTTTAGGGACGTGCTATCTCAGTCTCAGAGCCCAGCTCAGCACCTTTACACAGCTCTCTATAAGCCTGTTAAATGAAAGAATTCAATTCAGCTGATCTGTGGTGGAAATTCACACGTTACTGTACAAGTCTCTCTGGTTGACTGGCCGTGTGTGCTGCCTCACTATAAATCTCTTTTGGTTTTGTGTGTTTGATTTTTTCCCACCTCTCTATCTGTTTTTCTGAAGATGTACTGTTCCTACTCTACCACCATCCACACTTCTAGCCTCACTCCCCCTTTCCTCTCCCCTTGCCTCCTCCCCAGATTATCTGCTGTATCCGATATTTGATCTGCTTTGTTCTGCAAGTGAGAGGGATGTCTTCTCAGGGATAATACCTGCTTAACTATTATACTTATGAACCAAATCATATTAATATAATGCGCCTATAATATCTTTAATCCTTGTGCCACCCACATTGCTTTATTTTTATTGAGCTAGAAGCGGAACTACTTCCTCTGCTTGGATTACTCAGTAAACTGAATTATAACATATTATAGTCTACACATTAATTATTATATACATACTTTAAGAGACCCCTAATCCTTTCATCTAATGCCCTTAATACTTTGAATGTTCCCTTTGAGCTCAAGGCTCTGGTAACCTTAATGCCTGCTCTACTCTGCATAATATGACTTCTGAGCATTAATCAATGGCTTTATTAGTTGAATGACAGACAGTTAAGATGATAAGATTTACCATCATACTGTAGTCAACAATGACGAATCATTGTTTTGATCTTTTTTTTTCCTCCTGCTAAATTTTAGAATGACAAACAAACAACATGTTCCCAACATGGTTCCAGGAGGTTAACTGCTGTGTGTTCTTCACAGATGGTCTACTAGAAAGTGACTAAATATTGTGTTGTGGTCATTGACAGCTGTTGTGCAGTGGGATGGATGGGATCCAATCATTCAGAACACAGAGTTTCGACTGAATTCCCCCCTGTGTGAGTTTGAATTGTCAAGATAAAGTGAAAGAGAGATGAGAAGTGAACAGGCACACAATACAGAAAGTACAACTGAGCACAAAAAAAGTGTGGCTATTTAAAGAAGATAGAGACAGAGCTTATATAAGAGGGATAAGTTAATATAAAGTGGCAGAACAAAAATGGGGAGAAGTGACATTTTGTAGAGAAAGAAGAAAGAGATAAATGAGGAGAAGGTTGTGACGGCATCAGTGACTCTCAGATATGTTCTTTTCTCACCCCAGCTCATTATTCCAGTGTTAAATGTCTCTGATTTATGACCCATTATGAGAGGAAATGTGAAAGTGTGGGGGAACAAAAGGCTGAAATTCATCCGACGCACATACCTCGAAATAAAGCGGGGGACACTATTACAAAAGCATCATCTGCATAAAAGGAAACGATACGTGCAGAGGTGGTTGAAGTGCAATTCAAAGCAACTGAGGTCAAAGCATTTGTCCAAAACTCTATTTTTAAATTTTACAGGAAGAATGTGCCACATTTTGCACATAAATACAGCAGAAATCAAGTATATCCTGTGTAAATATCTCTCTGAGTCATGACTGTCGACAACGAGTGAGAAGAAGCACGAGTCCTGCTGGCTGTGTTGTTGTTGGAGCCGTGTTTACATCATGTTTACATGGACAGGACGGTCGGCTCCTCCCCTTATAAAAGCTGTTTTAGTCAAGGACGACAGAAAAGAAAAATAACACACTCACAGCTTATTTAAATGTCATGTAAGCGTTTTTAGATCACGGTCTTTCCGTGTAAATTTACATGCAATGTGAAGCTACGAGCTAACTAAAGACTGCTAACATTAGCCTGCTAACACAACAATGCAGACCGAAGGCAGCCCGAGCAAAGGTCAATTTTGTCTGCCTTTTGTGCTAAATTCCTTTGTGCGAACGCAGGTGAAGGGGGGTGGGGATGTGCCACTGTAGGAGAGCGGAGGCTTCAGTGTGACAGAGGTGTGGCCAAACAGCAGTTTGTTTTAGTTTCATGCTGGGGCTCAAGGGCGACATCTACTGGATCAAAAAGTCGCACATTCTTCCATTATGACAGTTAACTAACTGTGTTACTCTCAGTTTTATCCCATACATACTCGAACAGATATCCACCTAAAGAATGACAATGACTAAAGCTTTTTTTTTCTTTTGAAAACATGAAAACAAATGTCGGTGACTCATCCTGCACTCAAGTTTGTTACTTATTGAACCTGTAACAAACACTTTCTCTAATTTCTATATCCATTCCCTTTGACCCACCAGACCCACAAGTTTGTAAGCAAAAGAAATTCAGATTTAAAAAGCACTTTGTTAGCCGCTGGACGGAAACAGATCATATTTTTGGCCACTTGAGGGCAGCAAAAGCAAGTTATTAAACTTATCGGCAAATAGTTGTTTATATACTCATGTTGAGTTACACAACAACAACACGATTCAGTAAAAGTTTTGACATTTTGGGCACTCGTGTGAATGTCATTTTGTAAATCAACCCCCTTTTTACGTTGCTAACCTTGTGTTAGCTCGCCACTGACCGTGTCAGCTGTTTTGTGCTGAACTGGTAATAAACAATGGGCCTTTATAGAACCTTTTTTTGTCTAACAGTTGTTTGCTGAAAATAGCACCAGGAGATCAGTGACCGTAACCCAAAATAGTAAAGTTGTAATATGATCTAAAACAGGCTACACAGCAGTGTAAACTGTTTTATTTTAACAGATATCAGTGATATTTCTCTTTAGGGTCATTACTATCAGCTACCACTGTACGTTTCATATTTTTATTTGATAGCGTTGTAATTATAAAGCTTAGATTATTGTCCCTTTCACTTTGTGTGGATAGAAACCTGTGAAAAAGGAGGGGAGTGTAAATCTTTTGCACACACTAAAGGTTTAGTGTTTTCAGTGGGGGAGTGTTTGCTTTGGGCTTCAGAATGATTCATGTACTGAGAAGGCATTACATCCAGATTTCCCAAATTCATATAAGTGTGTGGACAGTTTGGATTTCCTTTCATTGACACATCTGCCACCTTTTAAAGACTTTTAACAGCATGAAAAAAAAGCTTTGAAGATTGATTCACCAGGAGGCCAGAAATAGCATTTATGCTGCGTAATGACAGCTGAATTAGGGCCTGCTCCTTCTTGCTGCACTCAGCTAACGTTTGGCAGCGGGCCTCTGTATGTCTTTTTAATAACCTGCCATTCTTCACCTTTTACCCTCTCACTTTGCCTCCATCATTTCCTGCTCTCCCTCTGCAGGGAATGATTGGAGACATTCTCCTCACTGTCTGTCTGGCTGTCAGCGTCTGTTGAAGACGTGTCCGTTTTTAGCTGAGCCTGTCCTGTCTAAACAGATGTGTGTGGTTCCTCTTGCAGCTGAGGGATGATTGATTCTATGAAACATTCAGCAGTGCTCCCTCAGTGCCATTCACACTGCTTACTAATTCATGGAGAAAGAAACTGTCTCATAAAAGTCAACGGCACTGTTACCCCTCGATGTGAATGTACCGTTGTGTGTTTCTCTTTTGTCATGCTTGCATGAAATGTGTGTTGACCATAGGAGTTGTCCTTAAAGGCCCTGTACACACGAACACACACACACAGCGGCTTACTCATGAATGTTGGCCTCTCATGTTACTATTACAAGAATCATTTGGAGGTCATTGTACTCTTTGACCTCAGAAGAAAGATGAAGATGTAATTGGTACTGACCTGTAGTAGCTGGTTCAGCAGGGCGAGCTACATGTCTACATGTCCACACACGTCTGGGGGGTGGAATGCTGGATTTTAACAACCACTTTAATATTCATTATATTGCAGAAACAACTAACAGACAGAGGCCGCCTCTCTGGGGCCAGAGAAAAATAAAAACATGTCGTATCCGGCCCGGGGGCCACTCGTTCAATAGGTCTGATGTAGATGAACCTCACCACTAATGCAGTTAAATGCAGTTGATGTAAGCACAGAGTGAAAGGGCTGCACACAGGGTGAAGAGTAATCTGTCCTTCTTAGAACATCACTCTTCCTGTTTCCTCTGCCAAACCAGACTGTAAGTGCAGACTCCAGTGAAAAGCTCGGTGCATTTATCTACCTCAGGTGGTTGGCTCTTTGTAACTCCGCGGACTAAAGCTCTCTGGGTTGCCCTCAGAATCTTCTGCTTCGGCCCTGCAGAGCTTGAAGGCTACTTCTCAACTCTGCTGTCGAACAGCATAAAAGAAGTGAATGCAGATATTTTTGTGGCCTTAAAACCTCTTAAGTTGTGGTTTAAAGCTCATAACTATCTATTATTTCTGTGTTTTTTTTTCCATCAATAAATGACCACAGTTCCCAACCAAGGTCAGGTGGGACTGAACACACAGAGGAGATTCCCATGGAGGCGGAGACACAAGATAGAAGCCCAGATGAAGGTAGTCTGCCCTCGCTGTGTCTGAAGCAGGTCTACCCCAAATACACCAAACAGTTCAACTACCTGCGGCTGGTGGAGCGAACAGCAGCGCTCTTCATACGCTTCCTCGGGGTCAAGGGAAACATGCGCCTGGGCCCCACTGCCTTCCGAACCTTCATCAGGTTTGCATTTGACATATCAACTATCAGACAATGAAAGTGACCTCCAATTGCATTGTGGTTATGTCTGATAATTACATCCTGTTTGTCTTAAGAAGCCAGCTCCCTCCCCCGTACCTTTTGTTTGCTGAAATAAAGCCACTAAACAAACCATCTCTTGGATAAAGGTTTAATAAACCCTCTCTGCTTTTTGGAAGAGGAGCTAATTAGCTATTTTGCCTACAAACTGAGATTACTGATTAGCAGCACTTTAAATTCAATTTATATTACCTATAATTATGGGTTCTGTTCTGTTCGTGCCACTGGCTTGTAATATTTTACAAAAGTTTGTTTACTGGCTTGTTGTGCCTCGCCGGTTCTCAGCCTGCCAGCTGCTGTAAATCAAACAACCCTAAAACTGAGTTTAGAAAATGAACTTGAAGATGTTTCCAGGAGGAGTTGTTCCTTGTTTTTGATCATCAAAATCATTTAACAATACGTCTGAAGAAAACTTGGCCTGATTTTTTTTTACAACACAATGAATAATGAAATGGGAAGTCAGACTTGAAATTTATACGATTTTCTGATTGTTTAGGACCTGTAAGCTAAGCAACAGTAATTTCACCATGGCCTCAGTGGACATCCTCTACATCGACATCACACGTCGTTGGTCAGGAGCGGCGCCTGATTCCAGAGAAGCAGGTAAAACACACACAAATGTACACAAACACACACACATGCAAAAAAAAAAAAAAGGAAACAACACGAAGAAGACAGAGAGCATCAGAGTGTATCTTTAAGACTCGGAGCTAATAACATGCTCTGAGATAATTGCTTGTCATTCTTTGTCAGACTCCCTCTGACACGGAGCTGCTGTAATTGAAATGAGCTGAGATCACAGTGTGACAGCAAAGAGAGTATCCGGCATGAATTATTCACACTTTGCACCTTGTGAGGAATGTTGCGAGGGCAAATAGGATGGATGGATGGAGATCACATGGACCAGGATGGAAGGGTCTGTACAGAGGAGGCTGTGGGCTGAATTTAGATTGAGCTCATACGTATTCAGGCAGACTGGAGTCGGAGTCTGTTATTTCTGTGTGTGAGCATTTGTGGAGAATCAAGAAAAGGCAGAAAACTAGTTTACAAATCATGATTTGCTAATTTTATTTTTTAAGTGCAACTTTGTTTGATACCCTGCAAAGACGTCAGAGTCACACCTAAAGGGATTCAATTAAAAGCTGCGTTGAGGTCAGTCTCTTCTTGTGGTTAGTGACAGTTTAAAAAATCTGTAGCAAATGAACGACTCACCATGCTAGTCTGGTGTGAATTGGTATCTTTTTAATTTTTTAAAAGTTCATTAATTGATTAGTTTTGTACACATATTTTGGTCTTCCTCCTCTGGGTCAAGAATAACTGAGGCTGCAGCAGAAAATATTCTGGAGAGCATAGTGAGGAAATGCAGCTCCTCCTGCTGCTCATGTTTACTGAACAGTTCAGTGTTCTCTCCTGCGTCATTCTGCATGCACAAAAAACTGTTCACAATAAAATGTTTTTCAAAGATAAAGTGGACAAACTAAAGTGAAATGTTTTTTTTTTGTTAAAGTTTGTCCTGAACAGAGTGTTCATTACGTTAGCTTAGAAGCTAATTAGCAATCTATCCTAGTGCTCGCAGAGGAGAGACAGCTGTGTGAAACTGAACACAGACATGATGACTTCTTTTAGTCATGGTGGAACAACAGATGGCAAATTTCCAAATGAATAAAACTTTCTTCAATCATTAGCTGGTTCAGTCAGAGAGTCTGACGGAGTTATAGCTTCATTGACAACCTAAAAAATTGGAACTACTGAGAAAACGAGGCTGCACTGTACGCTTCTTTACACTTCCGTCTGCTCTCAGCTCACATTGGTTATTTTCCTGTAAAAGGATATGACATCAAGATGATTGATTAAAGGGGAACTAATCAATTTTTTGAATCGTCCATGAAATGATTGCGATGCTTTAATGAATCAACTTTTTTCTCTCAGCTCTGTAACATCATCTGTTCATAGAGAACATTCACACACAGTTGTCAGGTTTTACCTATGATGTTATTCCCTGTTCCCCATGACACTGAAAAGGGTTTTAATTCCTAATGCTAAGCTAAGCTAACCATCTTCTTGTGTTAGCAGTCAGACACAGAAGTTGTGTTTATTTTCCTCGTCTCACTCCTGTCAAGCAAGAGTTTATTTCAGGGCTTATTGCACTTACACTTTCTCAAACAGTTTAACTAAATCTCTGAGCTCTCAGAACATCGTCTGTGAAGTTTCTTGTTAAAAATCCACTCTGATCCTGTATTTGATCAGGCCTATAAAGCCCTCTATTTCAGCCCTGCCCAGAACAGGCTGTTTCTGTGTCTATAGCTTTAAATGCAAATGAGTGGTGCCTGACCACGCCCCCTAGAGGGGCTTAGGTGGCTCGAGCGTTCTCGCTCCATGCCCTATGGTTTACAGTGAGAAGGCGGACTCAGAGGGCAGAACAAAGACCTAGCTGTGTGAGTGTCGCCCATCTGGGGGAGGAGTTACTGCCCTTTGTGATGTCATGAAGGGAAAATCTTCAAACGGCCTGTTTGAGCACACATGTTCTGAAAAGTGGAGCAGGCAAAAGACGGGGAAATACCTTTCTCATATTTAAGGGGTTTGTAGAAAGGCATGTTTTTTGTATAATATGTGACCTTCAAAACTATTCATGAAATCAAATAATTTCTTAATTAAAAGCTGTATGAAAATCTTGGAAGAAGTTAGTAATGTCTCTTACTGCATTTTCTGCGAAACAAGTTTGTAAGAGATTAGTTCTTCCATTGACACACATGTATCAGTCTGGCTCACCTCAATAACTGCTTTTTCAGGTATGGGACTCCAAGCCTTTGTGGAAGCCTTTTTCATCCTGGCAGGTCGCAGGTTCAAATCCCTGCCGCTGAGGGAGCAGATAGTGTCCCTGCTGGAGCTGTGCGAGGCTCAGCTCGAGACCCAGTCGAGTGTTGAGGACAGGCGCTCTGTGAGCTGCAGCCGGGCGCAGACCCGAGCCGTCAAGTCTCAGACGCTCGGCCACACCACCACCAACCCTCAGCTCAACTCCCCGGCGCCGCTGAGGAGGGCGGCCAGCCAGGACTACCGTCTGCATCAGAAGCTCAAACCACGCGCACTCAGGGCCAACGTGGAGAACTGACGGGAGACTTCTCTACAGGAGCTAAATGATTATCCATCTCTCCTCCTCCGCTCCTGGAGAGATGAACGATGGGAGCTGAGAGAAGGACTAGCTTGACCCCTGCTGGCTGACTTGCAGGATCACTCTTCTCAGCCTGATTGCTTTTTTTTCTTCCCAGAGGAGTGTGTCTGCAGGGGTTGCCACATTGGAAATAAAAAGAGGTATATTCATACATGAACGTTGGGTCCAATCAGGAGGATGAGGAGGAGGATTCTACAGGGCAGCTATTTGCTTCCCTTCACCTTTATCTGGCAACATGTACACTGACACAAACTTCCAGATTCTTCACGTTTGATGCATTTACACTCAGAAACAGACGGGTGTGAGGGAGTGACCTTACTAAGTGTATTATATTCTTGAATTTGCACAACAACTCTTTGAACTCAAACATTTGCACATAAATGGATGTGAGGGTGACTGAGCAGCCTTTGTTTGGCCCCTTTGTGGCTGTTTGAGTGTGTTTGTGTGTACTGTATTTTATTTGTGTTTAGCTCAATAGTGCAAGTCTATTTACAGCCAGTGGCTCAGCTGTGCGTCCGTGCTCCGAGAGCCCATTAGTGACGAGTTAAGTGAATAAGTATTCAAAGGGAAAAGGCCACGACGCCACTTATCCTCTCTCAGTTCAGCAGCTTCTCCAGTCAGGCAGTTGGAGACCTCCAGCGAACATGTTTTTAGGATGATTTCTTTAAAGCCACACAAACTGCCATCGGGAATAAAGTCTTTCAGACATTATTGCATGGTGCGGAAATTCACGATCTCAAGTACTGCATTGTTTCAGATGCTTTTGTAATAAACCTCTTCTGTCTGATGCATTTATCGGTTACACATACAATTTAAAAAATAAAAAGTACAACCGTTGCTTCCAATGATCACTGCTACAGTTACGCCCGTTTGTTCTTCACTCACACTAAGATGATTAAAGAAATGTGTCACAAGCAGACCAAGACGTCAGAGTGATGTGTAACACTAAAAGACACTGGTATTTCTACTGTAGGGCTGACATGTAACTGCAGTATGTACCGTATGATGTGACGTGTATTTAAGGTTCTTGATATTGATAGCACTGCTGCACTAATAAAATTCATTTTGACCTTCAAACTGAATCTCTTTTCTTCATGATTATGTGTCATTTTACAAATGCTGATGATGTGTAGACCTAACAAACAATTTTAACTGGCAAACAGATACTTGTACAAAAACGAATCCAGCTTCTTATAAAATTCTCTGAAAAGTTTATTTAGTTTTTCTGTAGCTTCAAGTTTGTCTGTTTTTTTCTGCACTAAACAGAATTATTTACAACCTTTTTCTAAAGATGGGTACTCTCATGTCTTCAGGATTTCACATGTTTTCATAAAGTAATTCTTTTTTTAAATTGTTTTAATTGGGCTTTTAAAGAAAATATCACTACAAACAAGAGAAACCCTCAATGATTTTGAGGCTTAAAGAATTAACTGAGATGAAATCATGCAAAGGCTGGATGTGCATGTTGCTTCAAACGTACTGCACCATCGTGATTTCCCATATGGGCTCATTAAAGAGCAACGTTTGTCAGATCATTAGAGGATGTTCTGTCCTACAGTGGCAGTCCTGTTGGCACTTTGTGCTATTTACATCTGTGATCTGAACAAGGCTGAAAGATAAGTCTTGAACAACACTGTTTAAAGACTGCTTATATATCCATCCAGACGTTGCAGTTACTTTTGTGTTGTCTAGTTGTTGTTTTTTTGCTCAGTCAAAAAGAGTCATAATACTACAACACAAGAAAACTAAGCTTCAAGGTTTCATAATGGAGTTCCTGAAAGTTTAACGTAATATGTTGCAATTAAAGAGAACACATTCAAACGGACAATGAAAGCACATTTAGGCAGAGTTTGAAAAAAGTAAGCCAACAAATACAGAAACTCAAACTGAAGGATTTCTAACAGAAGTAGAAAAAGTGATGATCACTGCCTGCGATCACCTATCTATGTCTCATGAAGTGTTTGATGTGAGCCTGACGTAGGCGGTGTAGGAAAATGATTGACAACGTAAGTTTTATTTTGCATTCCCTGAAAACAGCGTCTGTTAGTGCCAATATACGTTCCTGTATTTTTGTGTTTTTCAACTTGAAACCTTCTTCTAAAAGTAGAGCTCGTGTTATTAACTGGTGAGGGGTCGAGTCAAACTAATGGACAAACAAAAAACAATGGGCCCAGTAGAGTTCCAGTGCTGGTTGGCTCTGGTCTCAGGCACACATTACCCATAGTAGAATGTGAAACTTACTACACATCATATTTTATACAATAATTTTTTGCTTTCAATTCAAAATCAAAATTCTACAAAGCAGCTTCGAAACTCAACCACTACTTTGAGATGATAGAGTGGAAAAAACTCAGTGGATACCTTCTTCAAGACAGGAACCAAAGAAAACACTGGAGCACAAGAATCACTTAAGGCAAATTTGATAAAGGTGCAAAGGACTAACGTTTGGACTCACTGTCTAACAGTCCAGGTACAGATTTGAAAAAATTGAATACACTCCTGCTCAGTGAATCACCACTTATTGGTGTATGAAAGTGGGAGGAAAGCAGCGAGTATGCTGGAACTGTGACAGCACTCATGTGTAGCCCAATCATATAACATCCCATCCCAAACGTGTCAGTATTTTCAATATATACAAACTATTTGTGAGACAACAACTATTTCTCTGTAGAGATGAAGCCTAAGACAATATAAACAACATGACAGAAAACATTAGAGGCTTCATTCCTCATTTAGTCCACAAGGTTCAACTGTGTTGAGGGTGTAAATCCAAAAGGCCTCTCTTTTCAGCAGTTTGTTAACAATGTCTCCCCTTCTCTGAGAGGGAGAGATTCTTTGAATGCCCCAAAACCGGAGTGATGCAGCAGAACTATGGTTTACTTGTATGTAATGTCTTGCTATTGCATAGTCCATGTTGTGGCTGTGGATGGCTCAAAACACACATTGCTGAACATAAAGCAGTATTTTCTTTGGTTCCTGTCTTGTCAGGTATCCTTTGAGAGCACCGACCTCCATTTGTGGAGTGGCTGAAGCGCAAGACTTTCCTTCTTTACTTTGGAAAGTACATTTGCCTCTGAAATATAGTGAGGTGAAAGTATACAGGAGCATCATACGAAAAGACCGTTAAGAATAAAATCCTCACATTTGTACCAAATTACAAAATCTTATAATTTCTTGTAGTGTTTTATTTCATTCAACCACTGATGGACATGGACTCTTCTATCTTTACACACTCTTTTACATCTGTAACTATTACCTTTTATTTCTATAACCTCTAACTTCTCCAAATAGAGAGTGCTAGGACAGCTTTTCAGAGGGTTTGTGTTTTCACATTTTTGTTACAATCATGTATTTAAAATAGATATCCAAACAGTCAACTCCATCTGAAGATGTATTGGAGAGCATTTGATGTACCGGTACGTACTGCTTGGCTTGTTGCGCTGCACTTGGCAGGGAATCAACCTCCTGGTCAACAAGTGGCGTAATTATGTGTCTATGTTTTTTTCGCCTTTGATACTTTTAGAGTAGTCGCTTGTTTTATTAGCTTGATGTCCTCAGTGCATGCCTCGATCCCCCCAGGGAGCCTGTTCCACTTGGACAAAGAAACAAGTGTGCCTCACTGGGAGCAATTAACAACACAGGAGCTTCTCTTTTTAAAATGCACATGAAGAGGATCTACTGTTAATGAGGTCCACTGTTCATATTCGATCACATTATTGTGTAATAACAATGAAAGGCTCTCATGCTTCATTTCTTTTGCCTCTGGGCTACACATGGAAGAAAAATATGAGGCATTTCTATATGGAAATGAGCTCATTCTTTATCTAATGCTTTTTAAAAGGATATTCTTGCAACGAAATCCGCTCCATTTTTTGTTGTTGTGGCCATTTCAGGCTTTCTCCAACCCTGTTTGTGAATAACAATCAGGCAGTATGTAGGTCAGGCTCACTGAGAAGAAGGCACTGCTCAGAAACCAGTCAGTCACATCCCTCCATCATAGCCTGCTGTCTGCCTTTGGACCTGGCGTCTGAGCATATGATCTCTCGAGCTGCTCGTCATCTATCTAGGCCTGCTTGAGTATTTAATGAACATGTGATTCATGTGGCATGCTCTCAAATGAAGCTTCATTTACATTAGATAACAAAGAGTCACAGGCAAGGCTACGAGAGACAGACAACAAGGGGGTGAGATTTTAAAATAGCTAAATAAAACTTTAATAGGTCTAGTTGCAAATGTACATAAATTGCACAGCCACATTTTGTCAACACAATTTCCTCTGTACATTATTGTTTTGTCACTGTCGTCAAAGGAAGCAGAATCCAGCAAATACTTTATACTTTCAACATACTTACAAAAGTATTTTCTACAAGATAATAGAAAACATACAACATCTTTGACTTTATTTATAGCTTTGTGTTTTGATTGATCTTCTGTCGTCCTGGCTGAACTGTGTGAAGAGCGATTGCAAAAAGAAACCGAGGTGGGAACATGTAAGGGATACAAGAAAAAAAGTTTAACTGAGAAGTCAAATCTGAAACCAAGAATCAAACCACATCTTTTTTTTAGATGTAATAATGTGTTAAACATGACACCTTTGAATCATTCAGTTGGTTTAACTGTCGCCTACCCAACAGATCAAAGTGAGACTAAGACACTTTTGCTGAACAACGGTCCCAGCTAAATGCTAAGCTAGGCTTCAGCTAACTTCAGTTTAGCACTAGTGCTGTTTTTAACTGTAGCAGCAGCACAAGTGAAGAAGACTCACAAAAGCTGGTGAACTGTTTAAGTGCCTTTAACAGACACATGTAAAGGACACAAATGAGCTAACAGTAGCTAACAGCCATCAAAACACAGGAAGAACAATACTACTACTGATCTTAGAATTAGCTTACATTGACTGAAGCTACATGTGATAACAGACCATTTAAGACTGAAGGCTTGACATCAAAGTGTTCCGCCTGTTCAGCTAGTGTCAAAGCTAAAGAATAGGTTAGCATTTAGCTTCAGTGCTAAGCTTTTCTAACAATGACACACAGGGTAGAAACAATTATTTAACTGAATTAGTACTGTACCTGTAATAGGAAAGTTTTACCTCCAGAAATAGCTAATGTTACATAACATTAGCCATAAAAAAGCTAAGGTAAAAATAAACTTTGGCGCATAAAAACTTCACAAAATGTTTCCACTTTTGGCTAATTTGACTCAGCAGAATCTACTAGAAGACCAAGTCAGGCCGAAAGTATCAACCACTTGCTTAGTTTGTTTTTAGGCTCAACTGTAGCTAACCACATTAGCAAAGAATTTAGCTACAATTATTTGACACAGTAGCAAGAGAGAAATACAGAATATTCAAAGTCAGTGAACAGAACCATTAATGTGCCTTTTACCACCAGACTTACCACATGTAAAATATAAGCTAACATTAGCCGCCAAAGCAACAGGCCAAAACAGGTAAATTAGCATTGAGGCTTTTGGCTAGCAGTGTCACTTTTAAGAATCAGATTCAGCAATAGGGTGAGTTCATCCATTCGTAGGTGGATAAACTTCATTTGTTAAAAGTATCAGAGTCTCACTTTCATCTGCAGATGTGGAATATTTTTCAGGACTGAATGCCTGTTGAGATATGATGTCAAAGGAAATCATCTTGTTTTTTAAAATGCTATTTAGTTTATCTCATAAAAGAGTTTATTGATGAGTTTTGCCAAATATCCCTTTCTTTACTGTTTAACTTAAAATAGGTGCTTTGCTTCACAAAAAGAGCTTGATTTTTAAACACCAACCATCGAACGAAAAGTGCATAGAGCTAGACTGATGAGATTGTGCTCGTTTATCTCACCCGAGACTGGACTCAGCTTGGTGTGAAACCAAGGAGGCATACTCCAAGAACTTCCCAAGAGTCAAACTCCAACGTAATCCTTTTTTTGGCTAGTGATACTACACTCTAAAATACAAAACCAATAGCTATAACAGGGAGAACACTGACAGGTTAATTTCATTGTATAGTTCTACCCGATGAGGACGTATGACCGACTGAGATATTTTGTATTTACAGTAATCATAATGATACAGCAGAGTTTGAGCACAAGATACATTTACAAAAAGCTCTGTTAACATTAGGTAAAAATAGTGTGAGCTTTTTATTTACACTTTCCCAGGCTGTCCAGCCTTCCTGATGCACTCAGTAATCATATATATTCACTATCTGCAGCCAGCCATTCATCGTCATCATCGTCATCATCATCATCACCACCTTCCAATTGGCAACTAAAGAAAACAAATTGTAAAAACGACGCTACCATTGGCTCTGGAGCAAGGATGACGCATGCAGAGCCTCACTCTTGATGAACACAGTCTGTTACAGGTAAGAAGAAAAAAAATACAAAAATATACAAAATACAGATGCACAGAGGTTGAATGGAGCAGAGGGCAACACCAGAAGAGAGTAGGACCAAACCTCATTTTAAGACCAACTGTGAGTTAGCACCTTCACATTCAGAAGAATGAGGGAATTCACCATATCTACACGGCGGCCATTTTTTCTATTGCATCAGTATGGGAAGCTCAAAGCCGTCATCAAAAGGATGTAGTTGGTTTACATCTCATGTAAAGGTAATGTTAGCTAGGAAGCTGTTAAATGTCCAATGTTAGCCGTTGTCTCCTAACTGGTAAGCACATATGTCGCTTTAGCTTGTAGTTTTAGCACAATTTGTAATATTTCCAACATTATATGACTTTCAACCTGGACCACAGCAGAACAACATGCTAACAGCATTTGAGCTTCACACCCCGAGTGTGACGTCAGAGCAAAATGTCTGCCGTGTGATACGTCATATGAAGGAGGGTGGTGGGGAGTAAGAAAAAAACACAATGGGATGATGACATAAGGGTTCATAGAGTCACAGTTTGGATGCAGCAAACTTCATTACCACTGACGAACAAACCAGATAAGAGAGGAAATGTTGAAACCTAGGAGGCCATTCTTACAATGGCTCAGCAGTCCAGTGTATAGTATGAGCGAGCGGGTCTGAACACGTCTCTCAAAGCTCTTGTGCTACTAGAAAGAGAAAACCACACACGAGTCAAGATTCAGGTAAAATCTGGGTTTTAATTCATCTTTACTTTCAAAGCAATGATGAGCACCAAGACAGAGACGATCACTTGATGGTGCGACTTCACTGCTGTACAGAAACCTATTCGATGTAAAGATCGGGGAGATTTGGGCGGCTGACTGAGGGGATGGTGCTGATCATTGCTCGGTGTGGTCTCCTCCTCCAGGGCTCCAGAGCAAGCTACACACTACAGTCTTTCATCGTAAGAGAAGAAGAATAAAAGTAGATCTGACTCCTTAATAAAGGGCTGCTTTTATATATTTGAGGTTATCAAATATAGATATAGATATGTGTGTATACTCTATAGAAGAAAAGAAAATGCATATATCTATTTTAGATTTCATTTATATAGTATCACATAGAATTTACTTTGAGTGTTCATTATATATTTATGTGTTTACAATTCCATATTGTATCCTTTACAAATCCACAGTAGAAGTTGTGCCTTTTTGATTTTTTTTGCAGAAAGAGGGAATAAAGTCGAGGTGTGTTCCTTACTTAAGGCGTTTCTGTACCAATAGCTTCTCACAAAGTGCACTACATAGGGATGGGAGGGGGGGGAGGAGGGGGTCCAACGCACCCAAATGACATTAAGAAGATTGTTTTGGAATAAAAATATTTTTTCTTGAGCTCCTATTTGGTTCTTAATAAACAATGACTTTGAAATAAAGCACTAGAAAGTAATCCTCTCAGAACAGCTGAAGTGATAATCCTCGATTCTTGTTATTGTTTTTAAGTGAGTCCGCTTGGTCGTCAAGAGGGAGAGGGATTTAGAGAAATGGAGAGAGAGAGGAGGAGAGGAGGGTTTTTGGAGCGACCTTGTCAGGCCGTCTTCACTGTGTGTGGGTATTTTAGTGGTTCGTCCCCGGCGTCTGCAGGGTCTTGAAATGTTACAGCGACTGCATACATCCACTGATAAAGTGTTCGATGGATTGTTTCATATGTACAGGCTCCGCCCCTGCCTCCCCTAACCGCCACCCTCGTAATGAAGGCCGTCTGGTGATCTCTAAGTGATCTGCCCCGCCTCTACAAACTGAGTGATGTCCTTACTGGTGTCCAAAATCTGGCAATCTTCCATCATGTCTGTTTTTAAAAACTCACACACCCTTGCAGTCTTTCAAACTGGGCATGCTTCCATGCATGCATGTATGTAGACGTTCTCTCCTGTAATAACTGTACACACGCAGGCACTCAGTACACTCTGTGCAGTCTGTTTAGCAATTGCTGCTGTTCCTGAACTCTCCGTTTTCAGTGATCTGCAGTTTGCTTGGGTTGGTGGGCGAGATGCCGTTGCGGGTCTGCATGCTGTATCGCTCCTTCAGCTGGGTCAGAGCGCTCATCAGGCGGGCGTTGGCGGCATCCAAAGATGCTATGCGCTTCTCCTGCAGACACACATGGAAACAGTTAGTTAGTAACATTTTGGAGCAGCTGTTTTCAAGTTGTGAGGAGGAGGATTCATTGTTCCATAATTTTAGGTTGATACAGCTGAAAGTGAAGCGTGTGTTTGAGAGATCCAGTGCAATCAAGATGTTAAAAAAGACACAATGTGAGAACTTTCTACTGAATTCAAAATGTATTTTTTACCACTAAAAACAGAAAGACCTGGGGGAAAGAGAGGAGAGAACTCCTGCACACTGTTTTGATGTAATTAAATGTATTATATAATAAAAAAAAAGGACTACTCTTGCCTATGGATATTTGCTCCTACGCTTCTGTGTGCCAGAATCTGAAGGTGTTCATGAATCTCAACAGTATGAATCTCATGGGGGAAAAGTCGTAGAAGTGCTGTGCAGCACTAGCTCACATTAGTGAGCAATAGCTCACATTAGTTTAACTGGTTTTAGGTTGATCTGTGGACACTTTTCAACTCCAAGTTTATCTCCATGAAAGACTTAGAATTCGTGCGCATTTGTGTCAGTAACAGCTCGGGAAAAATTCTAATTACGAAAAAATTGTGAATGTGTAGATCTTTCTTGGGGTGGGGGCTTTTTATGTCTTAATTTTTGGGATAGGGCAGTGGATAGAGTCAGAAACCAGGGAGAGAGAGAGAGAGAGTTGGGAACAACATGCGGGAAAGGCCACAGGTCACATTCAAATCCAGTCCGCCCATTCTCCAGGACCAAGCCTCCATACATGAGGCACGTGCACTAAGCGCTAGGCTACAGGCGCCCCAAATGAATGTGTAGATTTATGTAAAGCTTTTGATCTTATTGTCAGGGTGACTTTTGTATGAAACCTGCTGTGTTCATGTTTTAAGTGGGCCGGGCTGAGCCACTGCAGCAGGCTTTCCTTCCTGTCTTGATAATGAGCTTTTTTTTTTTAAATTCACTTCGCCTGTTTACTGAGGGAGACAACTTATTGCTTTGTCGTAGCTTCTGTTTGCAGATGCAAAGTCTTATTAGTTTTGGTGTGATGGCTATTAATCACAAATGCATGTTTGTGTCAGGGTTTGTGTACATCTCATGTTGTAGCAAAGTCACTTTCTTTCATTATTCTTTTTTAAATCACATTCATCTCCAGAGATGTGATATTGTGTGTTCTGTCAAACAAAAAGAATCCAAAGAAGACGCTCCAGCTGTGTTTTAATTCTTCATGGGAACTGTTATGCCCACACAACCCTCGTCTGCCTCATTTATAACGATCTTCAAAACATCAACATTCAGAATTCAATGCATTCAGAGCTCTAAAGCAACACTTTCTCTTTGTCTGAGAGGGATTTCAAACACAGTTCTATATGAATAAGAGCCACATGGATTATAGAAGAGCTTCAAGTTGACAGAAAACCCAAACACAAATGTGCAGATGTATGTTTTATAAGAGAGACAGAGAGTGGGAGTGAGCCGAGAAATACTTCTCAGCCATTCAAGCTTGTCAATGCCAGAGCTGAGACATCTATGAATTAAACATGTCCGTGTTTCTCAGTGACCCTCTGTTTCTCGAGCAGAGGACACAAGTGGCAGCACATACAAATGGAAACACACACACACAGAGAATGTATCTAAAGAACCACATGTCAGTCATTTTACTTAAGCAAGATCAAGCTGACCTGTGCGTCGATGATCTTCTGTTTAGAGTCGACCACTGCCTGCATGTCTGAGTGGTCCTTCTTCAGCTCCTCTTCCACCGACATTAACCTGGAGGGAAAAAAAAGCAGCGGGAGGTTAGCGAATGTACACTTCTCAAAGCTATACAGTCTGTGCATGTGGCTAATTCATTAGCTTTCATATTAACTAGATACTAGACACTATTCTAATCGTGGAGTTTAAAAAATTCACACTAAAGGATCTACAGGTGCGGTCACACTGGCAATCTGTACCATGCCCAAGCACGCTTCAATCCTAAAGTCCAGTTTGTTTGGCCAGTGTGACCGCTCCGTGCCGTGCTCAGGCACGGAACACTCCTTGGCTTTGGCACACTTCGGAGGTGTGCTTTGGCACGGTACACTTCATGTACGAGCACAAGCACGCGGGTACACAACGCCAACAGCCTTCATTGTGGAGAAATCCAGAGTTTTATGGCTGTATCTGAATAACATGACTCAAAATAAGTCACAAAGTAGCTGTCATGTTCTCCATGTTGTTCTCCGATGTGCAGACGCGGACTCGACTGCGTGTCCCTTTTTTTTCTTTCTCTCGAGTCCGCCTGTTTGTAAACTTCATAATAACATGTGCTGTATTAAGTAGTTAAGTACAAGAGGTAATCCTGCACAGGCACTGTTAGTCCTGATGCATTCATTTTCTTGGGCCTTCTAGATGTCAGAAGCTTCTTCCTCTTCGTCTCGTCTTCCCTACCTGCTGATGATGCCCTTCATCTGGAGGTCTTTGTCGTCCTGCTGTCTGCGCAGGCGCTCCTCTGACTCCTCCAACCGGGCCTGGTACTCCATCAGAACTTTCTGGGCCTGTTCGTCCTGACCCTTCAGACGGGCCTCGTACTCCTCCAGCTTCTGCACGGACGACCGCAGCTTCTCCTGCAGCACCAAAATCTCCTGCTGGTACTGATCAAAGAAGCGCAGAGAGATGAAGATCATTGCTGTCACCATTATCATCATGAACCCTGATCAGCAAGGCCCGCTACTTCATTAACATAAATGACACGAAGGAAAAGAAATCTCTCAATCAGGCCTGAGATTATATTCTGTTGTTTGAGTTTCTGAGTGTAATTTCTATCTAGAAAAGTCCCTTTCATTGAATTACATGGTTCATTTACAAGCACATTAACATGATGACACTTCCATATGAGACCTGTATAGCTGCCCTGTAGAATGTTTCTCTCATAACTTTTTGCCCTTCAATCAATCACTAACAAAGTGAGCCTTTCAGCAACAAGGGAAAGTGCAAGATTCAACCATTTGGCTCTGAAACCAATGACCTGCTGAGAGGTTAAACAGGCAGTGAAAAGAAGGCGAGAGAAAAAAACGTAAGGACGTTTAGGATAAATGAGGACAAGTGGAGGTGAAGAGGGAGGCATGCAACCACTGAAGTGGGAGTCTACTCCGTGAGATAAGCCCTGAAAATCTCTCCCTGACCTCTTGCTGGACCTCAGAGAGGATTTAGAACGAGTTTTCTTCAGGTGAGGAGGGGGAACCTTTGAGGGAATCAAATCTCTCTCGGACAGACAAACACATTGATTCAAACAATGAGGGCTACAGTGTTTGGTCGGACTGTCACAGGAGGACATGTCAGCGTGAAGGACAGACAAGGAAACAGGAATACTGATCTACAGTCACACCAGCAGCTCTCTGAGGCCGTCCTTTGGCTCTGAACTAAACATTAAAATCAGGAATAAAAGCAAAGTCAACATGCTGACATTGAGAAAGTTTTTAATGTGTTTAGTGTATTTTAGGCTGGAGCGTTTGCATGCTAAATCTGGCTAATTAGCATGTTCACATATAGTTACCATATAATTAGCATGCGTCTGAGGAGGACAGTTACTGAACAGACATTCACACAACTGAATGTTTTCGAGGTACTTTCCCAAGGATTGCCACATTTAAAACAATTCATCATCATGGGAAAACGGATGTTTGTACTAAATTTCACGGCAATCCATCCAATAGTAGTGAGATATTTCAGTTTAGCTAACACTGAAATATCGGCCCACCGACGTTTCTATCCCGCCGGCAGCAGTTCTAGCATGGCTAAAAGGTGTCATCAGATCATTATACTTTGGTTTAATGAGTCTGCTGTTTGATTAAACCATTGCTTTATCAGTTTAAATGCTCAATAGAAATGCTACATCTCTTTGAGATGAATCCTAACTGAAGCTTCTTCGTCTTTCTGAATCAAATCCGGCCGAAACTCCTCCATGAAAAAGGCAAAAAGTAAAAAAGCATCTACAGTGAAATCCTTACATGTTAGTGTCAGCTTTCATAAATGATCAGTTTGCTATTGACTATTGTGTATCTGAACACAATCCAGTTCAATAATGAACAATCACTAATGGAGAACACAGAGAAAGAGAAAACCTCAGAGCACCTGAATGATCACTTTTATTTACACACAGCGAGGATGCTGCTGGGATCATTTCTCTTCCCTTGTCGCCTTCTGCTTATTTCCCCACATCACTCTATTGCCGACCACTGGGACTTTTTCCCCCATCAGCCCCCTCTCTTTCCAGGAGGAATAGCGATGACCTCAAATAGATTATTCCTATCGCCTCCCCTAACCTCTCTCTGCTCGTCTAATATCCCTCTGCTCTTGTCACTCGATCCCCTGAGAAAGAATGACATCTACTGTATCTGCGAGTGCCTTTGTCGTGTCAGTCAGACACACAATACATCGACTCTGTAGCCCTCGTGTCTTTTCCCGTGTCAGCGGGACAAATCCTGCTCTCTGACAGAAATATAGAAACCCTTGACAAGAGTTTCAGAATTACACAGATGTCCCCTCTTCCTTTTCTCCTCTGTATCAAGCTGCTGCAGTGAAACAGAATCATTCTTTTTGACCTAACATGATCACGTCTCATTGGCTATTTCGGCTTTGTCTAATCATCTAATGTCATAACTATTTTGCCTATAACTCCTTACCTTGCTTTAGAAATATTTTGGTCACTGAGACAAGAGAATGACTGTTTTGTATCTCTGTGTTTGTCTTTGTTATTGATCTGCATTTCAAAATTAAACTCAATATATAAATAGCACATCTGGATTTTGATCATTTAATCTGTTACAATAGACGGTTGGAAAACACAGAGGATGTGAACAAGTGCATCGTTACAGCTAATGAAGTTTAAGTGGGAAAGATGTCCAACTGAACACTAGTCGTGATGTTTCAGTGGGGGAGGGTTTCTCTGTAATCACAATCTAGATGTTTATAAAAAATGTCTAAGCAGTAGTTGTTTATTTTTGAGTTATACATTTGTTTACCCAGAATGTATGATTGTGAGAACACCATGAATCTCCCTTTAGTCATGGACCAACATCTACTAAAGATGTGTGGATTCTGTTAACCATAAGAAAAGACTTGTCTGGTATTTGACCACACAGGAATGACATAATATGTGTATCACTGAAATCACCAGGTTGGTCACACCATGAACCAAATGATACAGACGATCTAGAATTCAGATGATACAAGAACTGAATGTACCATTTTGGTTTCTTTTCAGTGTATTTATAATTGACATGACATTTTATCTACATTGATTCTTTATGTATTTAGTTTTATGATGTAAGGAATAAGGGCCTTGGGGCCTTAATTGGATAGGACAGCTTGAGAGAGACAGGAAGTGTTGGGAGGAGAGAGTGGGAGACGACATTCAGCAAAGGGCCGAGGTCGCATTTCGAACCCACAGCCGCTGCGACGAGGACTAAAGCCTCTGTACATTACATGAGGCGCGTGACATAACCGCTAGACCATCGGCGCTCCAGAAATGACAATTTATTAACAATAAGCAGAGAGTGGCGACAGTAACGTTCATCTTCTACTGAATGCTGAATTAGACGTGGACATCAAGTTTCCTGCATTCAGACACTTTTACAAAATGCAATGTAATCAAACACTTGCACTCACATTTTCTATTCTATTGATCTGGAAAATTACATTTTTAAATTGCATTTGTTTTTTAATATAAATCTTAATATGATTATGTTTCTTCATATCAACAAAGTATAACTTTTGTTTCATGCACTGATGCTAACGCGAGCGATGTATGGGCTTATTTGTTCTCCATCACTGAATATAAACACTACATGCATGTATGAAAAGGCCGCCTCTTCTGTCGGGACCGTCGGGATCATTAGCTGCAGCCTGTGTTTTTCGTTGTGTTTTCGTCCTCTTGTTGCTGCTCGGCTATTTTAAGGTGTCTGTGGCTTCTTTGTTAGGACTGAAGTTATTGCCTTCTTTGGTTGCTCTCCCTGCTCGGGCTGCTGGCTTCCATAAAGTGTGAGCTATGTTAGGATGACAGGTTTGTATTCATTATGGATGGAGAAAAAGAAAAAGAAAAAAAGCAGGGGGAGAGAAAGTGGCAGCCAATCAAAGCATGCAAGCGAAGCAGAGGGTGAATGGTTGTAAAGGTTGTTGAGAAGAGAAGCAGGAACGCAGGCAGAAAAACTCTTTTTCTGTGTCTCACATCGAAGCAAGCACACACAAGCTGCAACATGTCTGTGTGGATGTACTGCATGTGCATACACACACATACACACGCCTGCTTTGGGCTGTTAAATTCATTCCAAAGTTGGAAAGAAGGAGGAGGGAAAGTTAGAGTGGCGGGGCAGGAAGGTTCAAACTAGTCTTGCTGCACATGAAATGCTCACAACTTATTCTTTATTTTCTCTGAGATATGAGAGTTGTTTTTTTTACTTCTTCTTCTTTGGGTTTTGGCCTGAGTACAATATTGAAAATTGTCTTGAAACGTTAAGTGTACCGGTAAGTTAGGGGTGGGTTATAAAACCATCCTGGAGGATCAAAATTAAATGTATGTAGCTTGTGAAAGCTTGTTCTAGAGAGGCAGAGATCTGTCTGGAGGATTTGACTCATTAAGAAACATCATGAACAGATATATAAATCAGCCCCTGCAGAGCAACAGCTCAGCTCATCCTAAATCTGATTTTTGAACATTAGACTGCTTTATTCTGTGGATTAACTTTTTTTTTTATTTTTTATAAATATATATAAAAAACTACAGATCCAAATGTGAGGATTTGATGCTTTAATGCTAAAATATGACGACTTTAAGAGACCATTTGGGAAGGCTTAAGTAACCTTTAATGGTAGAAAAGGGCAAAGTAGGAATTAACACAGGTTATTTATTGTAAGAAGGGATGTTTTAAGAAGGAAGGTGAATGTGGGAACTAATGAGAGGTAGAGAGAGGAGGGGGAGTTAAGTGGGAGTATCAGGGCTGAAGGTTGAGGTGGTGTGTGAAAGGGAGGTGGGGGTGGGGGGGGTTTGGTTAAAGGTCGGATGAGGAGGAAGGTTACCTTCTCCACCTGAGTCAGATCCTCTCTGTTTCTCAGTGACTCGGGCTCCATCCCCTCATGGTCTAAATACTGCACATTCATATTCAAAAGCCAGGCTGCTGTGCGGTCCAGCGCACTGGGGTTCACTGGGGAGGGGGCCTAGTGAAACCAACACAACACACGCAAACACACGCAAACACACACACACACACACACACACACACGCACACACACACACACACACACACACACACACACACACACACACACACACACACACAAACACACGTACATGAGCTGAGTGCAAGTGACAGGAGAGGGGAGGGGGAGGGGGGGGGCTGGGGGCAGGTAGCAATAACAGCACAGAAACAACAGAAACAAGCTTGAAATGCACTCAACTCATCTGGACTGAAAACAGCAGGTGGAATGGATACACACTCCTTTTTTTCAAGTTCACACAAACACCAGAGCACACACTTCAAAGCACCGACCTAACGTGTGTGTGTGTGTGTGTGTGTGTGTGTGTGTGTGTGTGTGTGTGTGTGTGTGTGTGTTCATCAAGCCTACTAGCTGCAAGGAGTGTAAATACTGTAAAATGAGATAAGTAGAATTTAAATCAGCCTGCAGAAAGAGACTAGCGTTAAAGATGTATGTGTGTTTCTCTCTCCCAGTTTCCAGATGGACAGATGAGAGAGAGTTGCTTTGGGCTTTTTCAGTTCATGAGAAGACACGTAGGATGTTTTTTTATAGCTCAACACACTCATTTGCATTGAGGGTTTTTTAAAAAACTGGAATATATATATTCATGTATATATCTCCATTAGTTTGAAACCATGGTTTTGCTGTTTTGACAAAAATATGAGAGTAAATTCTTTAGGATGGTAACTTGCCCTCGACAGAGCTACAGAACCAAATTCATCACATTTAATCTGATTTAGAACATCAAAAATGTTGCAACAACCCTTTGTATGGCAAACTAAAAAGCATACCCATCACCTGCTGCTGACGTTGGGGGAAAGGTCAGAGGATCACCAAAGTTAGTAGGATCAAATTAAAGGAGTCACGAATGCCTGCACAGTGAGATTAAGTGTTGAGACATTTGCCAGAAAACTGTAGAACTTCTCCTGCTAAGGAGCAGGGTCAGCAGATCACAGAAACCGGTTCAGATTCATCCTCCATTCATGGGAATCTACCCATTACATTTTTCATGTTGTAGCTATTGACATTACAATCCTTAGAGCCACTTTTAGGACAATATTAAAGATACTAATTCTTGCCCTTTTACCTCTCAATATTATGACTTTTTCTGTTTCATCCGTGTGTTGTCTTTTATGGCTAACCCCTAGCCTTATTGTCACTGCTTAGTTTGACTTGTATGTACTCTATTGGTGTCTGTACCTCACACCTTTGAAATCAGGGGTCTCCCTGAATGTGTTTCTTGAGGGTTTCAATAAATGAATGGAAATGGAATACTTTTGTCACCAGCTTAATTTCGAGGCTTAAAGGCCCTTGATGGACAACCACTGATAATAAATGCCTGTGTTGAGCTCCCCTAACATATAAATCAAATGAAGGTTCGGTGCCATAAGTGAGTCAGTCAATATTGAAACATCATCGAAGGCTATTCCAGAGAGGATGGCAAGGCATTGTGGTTATTTGCAGTGAACGTCCCCTTCAGCCAGTCATCATTATCATTGGGCAAGCATTGACTACTGTTTGTAATCACAGCCTCCAGTATCATCCTGCCAATAACAAATCTACCAGCGGAGGATTGGTGCTTTTAAATGCCAACCTCCCCCAGTGACCACACACACACTGACACACTTTCTGTCTGATACAATGACCTAGCATGAATGCACTGTATCTGTTTGTATTCACGAGATCTGTTTTCCGTTTGTGTGTGCACATATATTGCATGCTAATCAGATGCTAATTATAGCTCCTCATCCTCAGCCTATTAAACTTTACCAGTGAAACAGTGGTGAAGGGATGAGCTGCCTGGATTCAAATGACTGTAATTAAATGCACAATGACTGCAGTTCATTAGGGCTCCATGTGCAGCGTCTCTTCAGAGTACACCCACATGGTCGTTTTTGACATGATATGAGGTAAATGGGTTTTGTGTAATAAGAGCCTTTTTTCTATAACTGTGATTGGATAGTTGGCTCTCTTGAACACTGAATACCATCCTCAGTTACTTCATTTTTTAGACTTGAGCACCACAGCCGAGTCCCATACCTGTTTGTGTTGCGTCCTCTGTTTGGTCTCAGGACTGTCACCTTTGGAGCAAGAGGACTGCTGTCGTAATCGAGCGCCACTTCCGGGCCAGTCTGGTGATGATGTCATCATGTTGCCAGAGGAGGGTCTCGGGTAAGGTCCGCTGAGGAGATTCGGGGGTGTGCGTCCCCGTGTAATGCTCTGAGGCGGGGGTTGGTCTATCCTCCGCTGTGGGCCGGCGCTGTTCTGTCTGGGGACGGTGGGCTGGTGCTGTGTTTCTGTGAGGGACAGCTGCCTGCGGTTAAACTCCCCTGAACGCCTGGTGTACTCGTCCCCGCTACTCCCCCCACCTCCTCCTCCTCCATGATTCAAGAAGGAGTGTTTACCTCCTGCTGGTCCATCGTCGTTGTTGCTGTGGGAGCTGACAGAGCTGTGGCACTCTGAACCAGAGTCTGTCATACCGCGAGGGGACACAGGCAGGCACGCCGCCATCTGGTAGACTGGGTTCTGGAAGGATAGGGGGGCTAGAAGCTGGGGGGGTCTTCCTGGGGTGCTTTCTGTGCCAATGGTTGTGGGGGTCTGCCCGGGCCTCCTCAAGGTGGGACCTCCAGGGATATTACCCTGTGGGATTCTGGCTGACCAACCACCCCCTGATCCTGTGCCTTCACCCAGGCCATCTGAGGAGCTGGGACCTTGGCCACCTTCCAGACTGCGGGGGTCCTGGAGGTCCACCATGGACAGACTCTTGCTGCCGTTGGACATGCCGAGGTCAGGTTCATTGGTCTCAGAATAGCTTGAGCTGCGTGCTGGGGAAGGTTGGATCCCTGAGCTCCTTGTCACAAAGAATAGGTCCTTATTTTCAGGGGTAGGGGAGGGTAACCGGGTGAAGTCGACTAGTCTGCAAGAGAAAGAGAAAGAATCATTTAAGCCTGGTGTTCTTTTAGAAACCTGAGCATCTTAGAATGAGTAACAACAAAAATCTTTGGACCAATTAACAAGGTTAATATAATCCTGTAGTTTTTCAATGTCACTGAAAAGGCATCGAAAGTGTACCCAACAAGACGGGCAGAGAAACAATGTGTGACAACAAAAGACAGAAAATATGTGAAAGATGTAACAATTAGAGAAATGTTGCTGTTATCACTCAAAACAAACCAGAAGTGGAATCCTAAATAAAACTTTAATCAAGAGTCGTACATTTGATTCACACTGAACTTTCAATAGTCAAACACTTCACCAACAAGCTATGGAAGTGTTTTGATGTTGTTACTAACAGCAGCACTCGCTTCATGTCTTAAAATACTGAACTAATTTATTAACATGCAAGTGTAAGCAAACATAAGACTACTCGTCATAAGCTGTTACATCCTGTTATATAGTTCAAATGCTAAGCTAATGTAACAGTGGCACTAGCTACATGCATAGAAAAGAGTAGAATCAAAAAAACTAAATCTTAAACGAGTTTTAGACACCAAATACATTAATAATGTGGTAAATACATTTTTGAGGATATGAGGCCACTGCACTGATTTGCTTTCCCTCTCCTCCCCTCTCCTCATTTCCCCCTCCTTCCTTCCTTCCTTCCTTCCCAATGGTCGGCAGATGGAGGCTGTATTGCCAAAAGACGATTACCTTGACAGGCGTGATTTATCTCCCAATAATCTCCATCATTCACATCACGCTCGTCTCCTCCCTCTTTCTGTGTCCTTATCCCTCTGTTCCATTACCCTTCCCACCTAACTTCTTTCTCTTCATTCTGCTCAATTTCTTCCCTCCCTCAATCTTGGCACTGTCTGCTGTTCTCTTCGCCTGATTTTTTTTTGTGCCACTGGTTGGTGGATGAGAAGCAATTAGGCGAGAATTGTGAGCTCATTTGAAGGCCGGTTCAGTGTCATGGCTGGCTCATGAGGATAAACCGCAAGTAGACAAATGGAGACCTGTATTTGTCAAAGTATGAGCAGTTATTGTGATAACTAAAGAGGGCAGACTCTGACATCAGGTCATATAGGGACAACACTTAATTAGCTCTATTGATTCTGGACCTCTGTTTAGCATAATGACAGCAGCTGTCTGACTCTCTTCCTGTTTTCTCCTGCTGTCTCATCTTCCTGTTATGTGCAGCATGATCTCATCAGCCTGCAGTTGTTCTCCGCTTGTGTTTACTGCTGTTTATTAGGCGCAGTTTGTCGGGCTATCAATCATGTATTTCTCCTCCCGTTGGCCCCTGTGCTTTCATGTTAATCTTTCCAAGTGTCACCTTGCCATTGTGCTGCCACAGAGAGAGAGGAAAGGAGATAAGCAAGATACGGTGCTGTCCGAGTGTGTATTCATCCACAGGACAGTACACAAGGTTTCATCTGGCTGATGTAAACAAGCAAAGGTGACACTCTCACAGTGTCAAGGCCTCGGATGACAAACATTCACACTCAGCAGAAGTGGTAGCTAGAGAACACACTCAAGATGACTTTGAAGGTGCGTAGCATCCGTGTTTTCTTTTGCCTCTGTGGTGAAATGTTTCCTTAAATCAACCTGCTCTGCAATCAGTCTGTCCTTAAATGGCTTCACCTGCAGTAAAATATGCCAAGAGCTTGCAGCTGGCGTAGGCGGTGAAGGCAAACGCTTGGAGCACAAGAGCACCGTGGGCAAGAAGTGGCTTGGGACTGAGTTAATGACAAACAGTCATTAACACACTGCAGAAGCAGAGCACATTTTCACACTTTCAAAAGAGATTCTTAATTTGTGATAACTGACCTCCTACATCCCCCCCACCATGGAAATAAAAAGATAACGAGTTTGTTTTTTTTTACACATTATTTTACCTAATTATACCAGGATGTCCCATTGGGATTACAAGTTTCACTCACAAGAGTGACCTGGCCAAGACAGCAGCCATTACACAATAAAAAACAACATGGGGAAATCTCAACAATAGTAGTATTTAAATATTAACAACCACATGCTCTGGGCAATGCCTTTCAGCACCTATGTGTCCAATCGGACTCAAAACTGATCGTTCGTCCTTACTGACATTGTTCCTTTATTTTTCCTTGATCCTTGCTTGTGTTGTTCTTACTCTCTGATGTACGTCGCTTTGGATAAAAGCGTCTGCTAAGTGAATTGTAGAATTGTAGAATTGTAGAATTGTAGAATTGTAGACATGCCTCTGTCACTGAATTCTTTGTGATACTCTTACATTTATAAAATGATTCCCGGGTATCTTGTTTTAGAAGATTACTCCATGCCTATCATGTTTTAAAGGGAAACACAAGTTGTCCTAGGATCGGTCAAAACTCGTGGTACAGTGAAGAGCAACCAATTAAAACCATCAACACTGGAAACCAGTATATATCATTCATATTCAGTACACAGGAAGGAGTTAAATGTATACTTTAAATATGAGGACAAAGAGCAGAATCATAGAGCTTGAATGTATTCAAAATATGTTATTAACTATTTCCCATAAATATAAGCCAATGCATATACCCATGCCAGCAGTGGCCACATCATCGTTAGAGCCGGACAATTCATCCATTTATCAACTGATTGTTATTCATTGTTCGGGCGGCAGTAGCTTAGTCTGTAGGGGCTTGGGTTGGGAACCGGAGGGTCGCCGGTTCAAGTCCCGACACGGACCAAGTCTGTGGGCAGCCCCCTCATTATTGAGACCTCTACATTAATGCATGTCCACAGGATCCTGTTTGTGCATGTGTGTGTTCATGTTCATTAAAACAGAGTGTAAAACTGAATATCCCCTCGCCGGATCAATAAAGTATAAATTAATTACTAAGGATGAAGTAAAACAATGACACTCAATTTGAATCTAACTGTGAAGATCGAGATACAGAACCTGTAGCTCTCTTTATTCATCATAATGTCAATGTTCCTTAAGACTTGGTTTTTAATTTAACCTTTATTTTACCCGGTCATTAACCCTTTGAGATCAAAATCTCAGGGTGACCTTGCCAAGAGGGCAGCAGCACACTTCATAATAAAAAAAAATGGCATAATTAAAAAGCAGGTTAAACATCATCGTGGCAGCATTACTACTTAAAGTCAGTTGTTGTTGTTTTTTTACAGAAAGCTGTGCTCCTCAGTTGTCAGAAAGTGATTTGGTTTTGTAGTCTATAAATTTGAGTTGCTGTCAATAGAGTCTGCTTAAAGTTTGGGAAACTTAGAGCAGCAGTACAACAGATTTATTCCAGCACATCAAACAGAAGCATCCAGCTGAGAAAGAGAAGTGTTTGGCAGCACAAATTGAACAGATTCTGCCCTAAAAACACCAGCTTAATACATTTAACATTATCTGAACTGGTTTATGTTAGGATGATACTGCCACGCCCTTTCACCATTATAGTTATTTGGATGCCTGTTCACCATCAGTTGCAGTAAGTGATTCAAATATATACAAAAACCGTGTCATCTGAATAATGAATGAACACAGTGTGTGCATTCTAGATGAGATCTTAGATATGTCTTACCCTGAAAGGTCATTGTCTATAACCATCTTCTGCAGGCCAGTGGAGATGCTGCAACTTGCCTCAGCAGGAGGCGAGCCCATATGCTCTGTAGACTGTCCGGGTGTCATCTGGATACTGGACGGATTAGACAGAGCTGTGCTCACCTCTCGCAGGATTCGGGGGAGAGGGCCCAGCTTGGAGGCTGCACTCTGTGAAGAGAAAGACACTATTTAGTTTGAAGTCAAAACAAATGTCACTCAGGATCACTTCAGGGCATTCATTGCATTTACCGTCCAAAGAGTTTTGTTGAATTAGACATTTGCATATTTTTTTAAAACAAGTTATTTTTCTTGAGGCCGTGCAATCAACTCTCTTATTCAGACAACATTCTAAATAATTAAGTCTCCTGCTGGCCTGATGGACTGGAAAATCAACCAGACTCACTGTGATTTGTGAATTATTGAAAGACAAGGTTTCAGAGAGCTGGATGCTCTACCCAAAAAAAAAAAACATGATTCCACCCTTTATCTTTATCTAATTATTACCAGCTCCCCATCTGCTACCAGAGCGAATGTCAATGTCCTTGTAAATCCATTAATAAGCCTTAGCCAGCTTCTGAGGCTCCACAGTGTTTTTTCCCTTGTGCACTGCTTATGTAACACAATAATACATTATTGATTCATGTAAGATAAACAACTTCTTAATGTTGTCAAAGGATGTTTCAAATCCTGAGACCTTTGGACCGTCTGTAATAAATCATACTGTTCATGAAATTCACCAGAGATCAGCCTTTTCATGTATGAATCTACTTTTGATGTTACCTATGGATTTGTTATTTTAACTGTGTTGTGTGATATTATTTCAGCTTACTGTCAATACTCTTTTTTTAGTTTGTCACTAACTTTTTTTAATGCCCTTTAATGTTATGTCTGATTCCATCCATGCATCATTTTCTACTAAACGTTGTGCAGTACAACACGTTCAGTACCTGATCCATCTGGGAAACCACCTCTGAGAGGAGGGAGTGCAGGGTGGAGAGTTCCCTGCCGAGATCAATATAGCCCTCAAAGCCCGCTGTGTTAGAGATTGTCTCGGGGTTGGAGATTTCGAGAAGAAAGCGTTGCATGTTGGTCCACTCGTGCTCCAGGAACTGGTTCATAAAGGACATGTACTCCTCCTTGTTACCGAACCTGACAAGAAACAGAGAGAGCAAAGAGAAATCAGGGACACTGAGTAAGGAAATAAATTCAATTATGAAAAGGCGCAGCAAAGTCTGTAAAAAAAAATCCAAGCACACTTACTTTGTGAAGTTTGCCAGGTTTTGTGTGACTTTGGCAATGAGTGTGAGTGTGCGTGCTGTGCGGTCATCGGGATACTCCTGCATCAAATTGAAAAGCGAGGGCGACATGATGGCTGGACAGAGAAACCGCAGGAACAAAGAGGCGCTGATCAAACGCTCGCTGATGTCCGGTCGACCCCGGTTGCTGCATTCTTGACGCCATGATGCAAAAACCTCCTTCAGTTCTCGAGGAAAGACGCTGTTGATAAAGAGATACAGGAGAGAGGTTAACGGTCAAGTTCACTCCCTCAGTCTTTTGGAAATAAAAAACCCTCGAGCTTTGGGCTGGAGTGAAAGCTTTCTCCATTTTTGTCAAACTTACGTATTTAAGATTCAAAGTTATTTATTAATTACTTGGGACTAAAAAATGCTCCCAAAGTTAGAGAAGCCTATCAGGTGTGTTAAACGTACAATATGTAGATTCCGCCGCCAGGGGGCTCTCAATCAATACTACAATAACAAAAGATGATGTCGAGGCCAGCGGGGAATCATGGGAGGACTCTTGGCTTCTAATAATTTAGAAAAGGGAAGTTTGAGTCTTTCATTTGCATTTCATTTGAACATTTCAAAAGGATATTGTACCGATTTCTCCTCATTTGCATTCGTAAGGGTTTTTAACAAGAATCAATCTGCCACTGATTTGATTGCAATCTTTCATTTATATCGTCTACTTTTGTCAATGCAACACTCAATTATAATAATCAGAATATTACTCCGACTCCTGTTTTGGTTTTGTTTGTTTTCATTTCTGCATCATATCAATTCATTTATATATCTCCTTTTTTAAACTTTAAATATAAATATTTTGCATTAATGTGATCAGAGAGTTGTTCAAACGCTGCATAAATCGATTGAAATTCATAAGATGCAATCCTCGTCTTTGATTGGCCAAGTGAGGTATGTGATTAATTGTGTGATCCCCTGCAAGTTGTTCTTAAAGGTTACTTCCACGCCTCGCTGTGAGTGGGAGAGAGTGGTTTGAGAAATGTGTTTTACTTTGGACTTTCAGAGAGTTTTGAATCCTAATTTGGCTTTTTCAGAGAATTCCTGATCTCCAGAGATGCTTTAAAAAACGTACAAATCAAAGGACGACAGACGTCTATATTATCTACAAACGTCTGTTAACAGGCGCACAATCTAAATGAAGCCCTTGTTAACAGCATTGTTTAAATTGTTCATTGGGATATTCTTAAAAATTACAGTCTGTTTTCAGAAATAGATTTAGAGGCTAATCAGTCTCCCTTCTTGCTTTTATTGTTTCACATGTAAAACATAATACGTGATTTGTCCAGAGGTTTGTGATATCAGACTCAGCAAATGTTTCTGCAGTCAAAGAGAAGAAAGCTCAAATCTGTGTACAAGTATTCACCAGTATGAGTTGATGATTTTGCAGAAGGCCAGCTCACAGCACATCTTCAGGTTACTCTGATGCTCTGGTAGGTCACCAGACGAGCACTTGGACTGATCCACCTCACAGTTCTCATCTGACTCGTACAGAGCCTTGATGAACTCACCTGAGAAAAAACAAAAACCAACACAAGAAAATATATAAGAAATGTATGAACATGTGGGTTTTTTGGGGATCTGTGTCTTTCTTTGAGCATTTGTGAGACAGACCCAGCAGGAAAAAGGGAACTGTGGTGGAACTGTTTGTGTTGGTTGCAAAGTACTGTTGAGCCGAGCAAGGATGGAGAAAAAAACGTGATGCCAAAACAGCAGAGAATTTGGTTTTTGATATCTGAAATCCCATAAGGCTGAACCATGAACAAAACAAAAAGTTAAAATTATTTTTAAAATACAGATAGCCCTTAGTTTGACCGTTGAAAGATCTCAAAGCTTCTTGAGATCTGAGTATTCTCTTCTTTTTTTAAAGCTGAAAGAAGGGAATAAAGTCTTACTTCTGAGCCGACATTTGAATAAAAGCTCAGATTGGATTGCCTTAATCCATTCCCCTTATTGCCCTCCAGTCCAGTTGGTGGCAGTAATGCACTTTGGAGATTGTTTGCCAATGACCGAAACATTAGAAGAAGAGGAAGAAAAAGACAAAGAAGAGGAAGAGAGAAAAATGGAGAAGGAAAATCTTTTGTCGAAGTTTATAGACAGATGGGCTTGAGAAAAAAAAACATCCCGGAGAGGAACAAAGCAATAAGATCTGGTGCCCTTTAAAAATCTACACTTCCAATCACTATTGTCCTTTTGGTTACTTCCCTTCTGATATTGAAAACACCCTGAGTACCAAAAACTTGACCAGTCAACTGTCTGTAAAGGGAGCTCATGGCTGTCCTTGTGTTGCCCCTCGTAGTGTCGGTGATTCTTAGCTTAAGTTGGACGTTGACCAAAAAACATCACTTAAAGAACAGTGATTTATAATAGACCAGCCTTCATGGCAGCCCCGAGGGACACAAGCAAGAAACCAGGCAGCATCTATTTTTGCCAAAAACAGACAGACAGACACACACATAACACAGAGTGACATAAACACACACACGTTGAGCATTAACATTGGCAGCATACAGAGAAAAATGTGATGAGTGCCAGGAAGGATGTGTGGCGTTTGTAGATTAAACTGCCTCTGTGTACATTCCTGGAGCAGGAGAGGTAGAAAAGCACACAGTGCATACAGAGTGCTTATTGTTTGGACTGCAGTCAGACAAACACCCTCGATCTAACCTTGGACTAACGCTGTCAAAAACAGGAGTTGGGGGTCAAACAATCACCTCATAATGATTTGCTACAAAGCCGATCTGGTAAGTGATTTATAATTACAGTCAAAGCGAGACCAAAACATGCAGTCACTGAATTGTGCCGTCCACGGTAAGCTGCAAACAACAATTGAAACGACGGATGAGTTCTGCGGTCTCGCTGTCAAAATGATTCTGGAGAGAGGCAGACAAATTCATTTGATCTCTAATATTGTTGATGTAGCTAATATATTTCCTTTACTGACGCTGCAGTCCACTAAACCGTTTCATGGATGAGTGAATGGAAAGTTTTTGGGTTGAACGTGAGGACAAGAAAGAGCAAAGAGATGGGATGTGAAGAAATGAAAGGAAGGCAAATAAAAACAGAAAAAACAACAACTGAAATACAAAAAATATAAGAGACTGTTTCAGAATATCTTAAGATGACTGTCAGGAGACTACGGCGTCTGTCTTCACTCCCTTCTGAATCATTGTTTCACTCACCGAGGGCGTCCTGCAGGTACTTCTGTCCAACCAGTTTGAGGTATTCCTCGATGGCCTTCGTCGCTAATGTGTTCTCTCTGAAGATAAGGTGCTCATTCTCCCCGCAGCGATCGACTTCTGACATCATCAAATCTGTGAGGAAGTCCTAAAGAAAGAAAACAGGGTTAATGAGTGCAAGTAAAGACATGCGGTTATATCCTCAGCTGCATTGAAGGAGACAGTTTTGCAAATAGGAAAAAAGGGAATCAATTAGATTGATCATTTAAAATCAAAATGAGTCTCTGGAAAGGTGTCGTTGATGATTGTAGATAAATTACTACATTATCCCACCAATCACTAAGCCAGTATTCACGTTTTCTTTAGCAATCATAATTCTGCAAAGGTTTCTGACCTCTTCAGCCCAGAAATCCACTCACAGCTAAACGCCTGTTTGTAAAACCTGCTGCCTAGCCTGAATCTGATTCTTTTAACATCTCACAGGTCTCACTGTGGGATTGAGTGGAGAGTGGTGATTATGACATAACAGTCATCTACACCTTAATAACAGTGTGGTGCAAACGATTGCACATATGCATAACTTGGCTTTAACCGACAGACGCATACTGAAGATTCCTCATTAGGGAAACAAACAAGCCAGAACCAGCCTGGATACAGATCAACTGGAATGTAAACACAACTTCAACATGTTTTTAGAGGAACTGGAAACAAGCTGTTCACAAAAAAAAAAAAACAGTGTGTACATTCATAGGGCCGTAAACCCTTCCCTAAAATGAAACTGACATTTGAGTTGTTTGGATACTGCCTACATTACCAGTCAATGCAACGATCTGTTTCCATAATGTATGAGCCTTCCCAAAAGCTAACTGGTTTGAGGTTGATCATTGTGTATCCTATGTAAGTCAAAGCTTTCAAATGCCAGGAAATGTTGTATGAATGTTTTATTTTTTGCACGCTAATATCAGAGGGGTTTGAATTTGCAATACCAAAACTCGAGTCTAAGTCATTGGAATCTGAGGAATCGGGATACTGGGGAGAGAAAATTGTATTGGAACACCTCTAATGAACATAGACAATCATATAACTCTGGAACAAAAACCATGACAGAGCAAGTTATAAAACTAACCTTAGCAAGGTTGTGTGCCAGCAATCTGTCCCTATAGTTCTTGTAAACAGTTAGCATTGTGGCTAGCAAACTAGCACGTAGGTATAGTCACTTTCATTAACTCCTATTACACTCCATAAGTTTCCAGAAGTCCAAGTATGTCTGAAAGTTATTAACACTTTTTTTTGTCACATTTTTCAAGACCAGTTAATGTGAACAAAACCAAATGACAAACATTCTGTCATTACAATACCAGGAACAGAGCCAAACAGTTCTATTTCTATGGATCTTTGAAAATGACAGACACCAGAAGCTGAAATTCCGCATGCAGAGAGAAACAGCCTCGCATTGACACAAACAAAAAACAGTGACAGGACTCGTTTTTTTTTTTATATAATGGCAGAGAACATTTTCGTCACTCTTTCAAATGCTCAAAGACGAATTCTGACACCTGCTTCGCTTTTCAACGAGTTGATAAATACAAAGAAATGCTTGCCTCTTTTTCCACATACAAATAGAAAAATAAAAGCAGCTGACATAACTGAGTAAGAACATTTTAGCCAGGAAGCTGCAGAACTCAAGTTTCAGCCAAAGTTATGCTCACTTCAAAACAGCATGTCAAATATAAATGTATCATCTTTATTTTCAATTGAGTGAGTGAATTATTTTGATTGAATCCTCTTCTTAATTTGCCTCAGAAGAAATAACTTGGCCTGTTTAAAAGTGATCTCTATAAGGCCTATATATCATTCATCAGGTAATGAAAATAACAGGATGAGATGGCATCGAAGCTCCCAAAATTCAAAGTCGGGAAGCAAGAGAGAGAGAGAGAGAGAAATGGAGCCATCTGGGGATGAATCATCCCTTGTTTGGAGCCCTTCGACAAATTTCTGGGTGTACTCTCATGCAAGTCCCCTGGCAGCTTGTTAAACTAGGGGAACCAGCGTAGCAGTGCGGGGAGAAGAAGAGAGGCGAGTGACAGATGTACAGAGAGAAACAGAGAAGGAGAGGAAGAAGAAACAGAGCGGCGGTAGTTTTAAAAGAACAGAGGACGAGGCGGAAAGAAAGCGACGGAGCCTCTCAGACGGTTTCTATAGCTGCTGCAGAAAGACGCCTGTTATCCGGCTAATCAAAGATAAACCACAGGGAGCCAATCACCCACTGATGTGAAGCGAGAGAGGCCTTTTTGGTTAACACATTTGCACGTTGCACACACACACAAGCCCCATATTTGCACACACAAACCTATAGAGAAGAGAAACTAAACTTAGTCTTAACAAATGCACATATAAACATTTAAAAGAAACCCAGATGTGCACACGGAGGCATGTATGTTTGACGGGCTGGCTTCATCGTTACACATTGCTGCACTGAAGGGGATTTAATGTAGCTTCTTTAAGGCTGATCAAGAGAGAAAAATGAATTACATACTACTGTACATCAGAGCAGCAATATTATTGGATCAATTGGCAAGTCAATCAAAGGAAAACAATTAAGCGCCTGAGTTAATAGATAATTGTTAAAATGGTTATCTACGTCAAATATCAAAGTGGCTGGTTTCATCTTCTTTAATGTAAAGATTTGCAGCAACTTAAAGAAACCACAGGATCAGGCGCCGGTAGCCTAGTGGTTAGTGTGCGAGCCCCCTGTACAGAGGCTATAGCCATCCAAGCGGATGTCCCAGGTTCAAACCCGACCTGTGGATCCTTTCCCTCATGTAGTTCCCCACTCTCTCTCTCTCTATCTAATTTCTGACCCTATCCACTGTCCTTAATAAAGGCATGACAAGCCAAAAAATAAACCTTAAAATTTGTTTTAAATAGTCATTAGTTGCAACGCTAATGTACATGTTTGCATGCCTTTTGCCACCCCCAAAAAACCTTAACTAGGACCAGTGCAGCTGCAATCACCTCTGTGTGGTGATGATGTTTCATAAATTGTATAGCATAAATACAAGTCTGAGATTTTGTGAGTCAGTATTGCGGCAAAGCCAACACCAAGCAGACTGAGGGACAATCCCAGGAAGTTCTCTAAAAGGTAAATGTCAGGGCACAAGAGCACAAGTCAGAGGAGGATTCAAAGGAAGTTTCCGAGTCACTTAACAAAGTACAGTTAAATCAACCGTTAAGAAATGGAGAGAGTATCAAAAAACTGGGCGAGGGAGAATTCAAGAAGCAGACGAGTGACGGAGACCTGTGCCCCCCCCCCCCCCCCCCCCCAAGGATTTCTAAGTTGCATAGGCCGAGGTAGGAGAGACTGTGCCAACAACTCTTGGATGGATGCCTCATCAGTCAGAGTTTTACGGGGGAGTAGCAGGGCTACTCTTACAAAAAAAAAAGTAGTCAAAACCTCACATGACATCTTGGCTACATTCCTCCAGAAACCAAGTTTGGAGACTCCCAAATCAGCTGGAAGACGTTTCTAATCTCTGAGACCGAAATTGAGCCTTTTGGCAATCCAACGAAAACGACATGTTACACTGCATTGCATCCCCACCTCAAAGCATGGCAGTGGCAGCATCATGCTGTGGGGATCTGCAGCAGGCCCCACAAGACTTCTGAAGGTACAGGGTGAAATAAGTAGTGAAAAAAAAAAGAAAGAAAGCTTGCCTGTAATAAAACTCAACTTTTTTATGTATTTTAAGAGACAGCCATCAAACCAAAGCTGCACTGGTTTAGATATGATGATGGTCATTCTCAAGGCTGCTATTGCTGCAGCTGCATCCACTGAAAACTGATTTGATGTGGATTGAAAACTATCCAACGTGTATTTTTTATTCATTTAGATCACTCTGTACATTGCAGACTTTCTGGTACATCACAGAGCCTTTTGTTGCTCATAAATGTCAAAAACTGCCACGTACAATATATTTTATTCTAAATATTTGCACAGAAGAGTTCATCTGTTAACCTGTACAATCATTAAAAACCAAGTAAATAAAAATGTAGATAAGCCATTAAACTTCTTGTTCTGGTATATTCCTTGAAATGTTTGTCATCTTTAGCAATAACTCACTAGACAGTGAGGAGGTTATGGTTACATAAATAAGTCATGCAGCAGAGAGCAGCCCACACAACACACAGAAGCCTGAGGAAGCGTGACCTTTTGTGGTCTACAGACACCCATCCCATTATTAGACCAGAGGTCTTGTTTTTTTTTATTGGAAGAAAATGTCATCCCAATTACGATCTTTCCTCTAACCTCTACCCCTCTGTGGCTCTCTCTCTCTCTCCCTGCTTTCTGCTCTGCACTACTTATGTGGGCGCTGAGGCGAGGCCAATCCAGGCCTGATTAAAGAGGACGGTCAGATGAAACGGAAGAGGAGAGCGACAGAGTGGGAGAGGGAAAACTCAGAAAAGAGACATCAAACGGGAGACGTAATGTTATTTTCTGCTGGCAGCCTAAAAAAAAAAAGAAAAAAAAAGAAGCTTGATCAAACACTTCTGACAATCTCCTTCAGATGTGACATGCTTCATGAACTAGAGTCAACATGTGTGCTGATGCAAAGGTGCACTTCTGCTTGAAAACTTTGTATGACTGAAACTTAATTACAGCTCATGGAAATGAGAAAATAACAAGGGCAATAACCGTGGATTTAAACACTGCATTAGATTCTCTGCCCAGAGTAAAAACTGAACATAATCTCTTCTTTTGTTCCTTGTTTCAGTCTACACAGCCACCCTAGCAGTGCTGTACTCATTCGCCATAGTGTATGTTACTTAAATGTAAATGCTAATGCCAGCATGCTAACATTGACAATGCTAGTATGTAAAGGAAAATGATGTCATTGAGTTTAAAGGTGGTTCTAAGGCTAATAGTTTTACAAATATGGGAGCTAGCTTAAGTTAGCGTGAAGGTAGAGTAGAAGTAGAGGGAAAATTAGGGCATCATAAAGTCATTATCATTAGTCCTCTGGGGACAACACATTCCTGTACAAAAAGAAATGGCAACCCAGAGCCTATTTGTTCAGATATCTACGCCGGGACTGAAAAGGTCAACCTACCGAGTGTCATCCAGAAAAGCTTGGTAGCTAACAACATCATGCCAAAACTGTTGACATTTCCCCCTGAAACTGAAAACCTCTTCATGTGATTTTTCTAGACGTATTTATACCACGGTGACTTCCTGAAAGGCGGGAAATTCATTTTTAAACTTAACTGGAAAATGGGCAGCAGTAATGCTAACTACAAAAGTGATATGTTGCAATAGGTGAAATCTTGTACTAGTGTTACAAAAGTCAACACAAACGTGTCCTAAGAAGACACTGAAGCTCCCCCCCCCCTCTCAGTTTTCTTCCTGACGCCCTCAATCCTGCTGCCTGTCCCCCATCCCTCCCCTCTGCTTCAGTGCTAATAAGGAGAAGTAGACCGCTCTCTGTATTGCTGCCACATCCCATCAGACAAACCATGCCTCAAAAACTCTCCAACACCCCCCCCCAAACACACAGAGAGAGGAGAGACGAGGGTGGTACAGAGACAGGGTCTGAGAGGAGGGATGATGGTGCTGCCCCGATGATCAGATCTAATAAATAGTCAGGAACAGAGTCCTGTTGGAAAAGATGAGAGGCTCCCCGTAGATCAGTAAAAACTCATAAAGTCGTGTCCATTGCACTGCTACACACACACACACACACACACACACACACACACACACACACACAATGTCTCATCACCAGCCCTGTGTGTGTGTGTCAGTATGCAGAGCTCACACCTCTATCCAGCCGTATTCCACATGTTTGAGCTGATATATAAACTCAGTCCCTTAATAAAGTCTGAAAAGACAAAACAATCTGCAGAATCATGATCTGGACTCATTGTCAGACAACCTGAACACAGGACAGTAAAGTGATGTTTCAATGCTTGCAAATAGCACACTGAGCGGCACAAGAAATAGAGATGAATAAAGGTCACGTTTACAGGGCGCTGGTGGCGCAGTGGTTAGTGCGCGCGCGCCCCATGTATGGAGGCAGTAATCCTCCAAGCGGGCGACCCGGGTTCGAATCCAACCTGTGGCTCCTTTCCCGCATGTCATTCCCCACTCTCTCTCCCTGATTTCCAACTCTATCCACTGTCCTATCTCTACAATAAAGGCCCAAAAAGCCCAAAAACATATCTTTAAAAAAATAAAAGGTCACGTTTACTCGACATAATCGCTCCAGATGTTTCTGTGTTTCTTTGTGTGTGGGTTTCTATGGTAATATAAGGCAGGGAAGCACAAACGTGAGAGCAATATAAAGCCTTAAAAGGATAATACCAGAGCAGAACTTAGATGGAGTTAAAGAAAAATATTTTTTTTACAAATGTAATGTCTTAACCTGGACAGTATGGGAAAGTGTTGGTGGGTTATTTTATCCTGGACATACACTTTCCCTAGCAGTCTGCGAGGCATAATGTGCATGGGAATCTATGCCCTTTCTATTAAACCAATGTATACAATGAAGAAGCTAATCATTATAAGTTCTTGTTTTTATTCTAGGCAGTTCCTGTAAAATTGGGATCACCTGGTTCAAGCTCTACCTGCCATGCTTTAAGGTTAGAGTCTCATTTCAAATTTTTTAAGGGACATAGTTTGTGCTTAGTAATTCCAGTGTAGTAGGGTAGAGTACCTTTTAGGAGAAAATAGAAAGCCTAAAACATTAACATCATGACTGATCGATAAGCCTGGTTTTCCAGCCTGGGGCAAGGACTAAAGAATGACTCATGGGACAAAACAAACAGGAACCACTCCAGCCACTCCATCCCTCGCTCTCCTCCTCTTTCCATCTCTTTCTGCCTCCCCCGGTCTCTTCTCTCCCCGGAGACTGGTGGCTAGTATTACAGCATCGTAGCCTGAAGCTCTTCCTGTGAGGGTCACATTGGGTTGACAGAGAGGACTGGAGGCTGAATGGAAATGGAAGTAGCTCCTCCCGTAGGCTCACAGGATTATCATTCAACCCCAAAAAAAGGAAAGGCAGCGGCTCACCTCATTTAGCTGCTCGTGCACATGATCATCATGAAGATAGGTTTGACTGAAGGCGCTATTGCAGCAAGTGTCATCAGCATCTTAACATCACGTTTGTCAACTTACTGTGTTCATGCTCCTTCTGTGTCTCTCCTTGTATTTGTACATTTGTAACCCTTTGGTTGCATCTTTTGTTTGATGCTGTTTTTCTGCTTACATCAACAATAACAGACTAAATTAGACAAGTCACATGACCAGCAAACTCACTAGATACCGACATAGCTGATCCACAAAGCACTCACAGTCAAACCTTTCTCAGACTTAAAGTGCTAAGTGTAAAAATGCTAATTTCAGCAATAACAATAATAGAGCAAGAACAGCTGATACCTAAGTTATTGTGACATTTTGACCTGATGATGGTGATACAACTGAAGGAGAGACATCACCAAAGTCATTTGAAAAACCTCAAAGTGCTGCCACTGGATACGTCAGAGGACAACCACATTTAACAGGATCTATCCTCAAGGAATCATGAGTATGGGTACAAAATGTCATGAGAATACTTTTAACACAAGGGTTATTTCAGTCTGGATCAAACTGGATGGCAGATAGATCATCCATCCATAGATCAATGCAGCTTGTGTGGCTGTAAACAGTCGTAGATTTTGCCTGATTTCTCTGAGTCAGAGACAGCACGAAGATGAAGAGACTCATCGTGTTTTGAAAAGTGCATGTTTGCAACAGATTGCATTCCAAAGGTTTAGTTGGGATGGACTCCTGCAGGCAACAGGAAACACACACAATCAAAAAGGAGCAGGTACAAACAGGGATGGAAGCGCTAGCCAACATGAACTCAACACGGGGTGAAGCCCAGCATGTGACCAAGGGATATGAAACAATGGAGGGAACTCTATGTTTTTATTGAGTTTGTAATAAACACCAGCTCTTGACTCATAAATTGGACTTTTACACAAGAGGAGAGTATATTGATTTATTGTACTAATTCATTTCTGTTCCAGTTTTTTGTTTGTTTTAGTGTTTTTATTTGTGTATGTCAGGCATATCAAACTTACTACAACCAATTTAAGAGAATGAAAACTAAAATGATAAAAGTGGCTGCTGGTTAAAGAGGAAATGCGGAGGTGGGGAAAGAGACTTGTAATCTTAGTGCTAAGACAGACGTCGAGCGATCAATGTGTTGAGCATCACTGCAGAGCTAAATCTTTGCTCCATGCAGCCTGCTGCTGTTTGGCTCCACAGTCAGCCAGAAACCGTGCTTCAGCAAGCTAAAACTAAATTCTTCTAAATGCTCCATCTCCCCCTTTTATTTTATCTCCTGTTTGTCGGAGCCTTCACCTTTCTCTGTTTGGATGTGCTGTCATGCTGTCAGGGGACAAGTCAATCGAAGCATCTGAGAATTGTTATACAATCGGAGAATATGGTGTACTGCCTTTGTGGTGAAAACTTAATAAGTACTATGAGGACAAGAAGTGCATTGATGTGCTTTGTAAATATATCTTTTTAGGAATTGAGCCAATACAGTGAAACTTGTAGTTCATGTCTTTCCTGCAGAAAGACAGAAAAAGATGGATGTACTTTATTGATCTCAACCTGGGAAATTATAGTGTTACAGCAGCTGCAGATTATCTAGAAATATCAAAGTACATTGATTACTGTTATTTAAACAGTAACTCTAAAAGACTGACATATGGTATGAACAAAAAAGAAAAATATACTCTACAAAAATAAAGAAATAGCATAACATATAATCATACAATACAGGGAAGGAGGTACATTCTCACAGTCTGTAAGTGAAGAATCAATAAGGTTCATTTATCTGTCTGCTACAGATATACATGCAGTGTTGTTGATCACAAAGAAAGACGTTTGAAATGAACCACCATGGTTGACTTTTTAAGGGTTAGTTGAAAAATTACAGAAGAAAAAAAGAGTAAAATAATATATATGAGAAGTAACATTTCCAGGTTTTGTCAAAATCAAAAATAAAACTGACAACTTTCCTTTCACTGGGGAGATGTTGACGAGCAGCTTTTATCTCTCACTGGCCTTCTCAAGAGACTAATGATGAGTTCAAAGTCAGGAGCCCAGAGGGACTCAAACTACTAGAGCCCTTTGTGTCGTATAAGCAAATCATTTGTCAAACTATATCATGTTGGTACGACAAATAGTGTCTGTGTGCCACAGCTGTGGTGATGAGCATGGCTTCCTGCTGTTGTCTGCACAGTATGCACTAAAAGGATGCTGGCGTCTAACATAGCTGTATCTGGCATCAGTTTATTACAAAGAGGGGAAGAGACTCACGTATTTGGCCTTCTTAAGCCAGGCTGTTAGTTTACCCTGAGGAGCAGAGACGTAAAAAAAGCAATGACATAATAACCAGAACACCACCCTCCTCTAGCCTAGTTATCATAAGGATAAATCCTCCTTATCGTCACTTCCAACAGTCGGCGTCGCTGACAGGAAGGAGTAGCAACAAAATTAGAACCTAATCTTCCCGAAGGGGCTGAGGCGCCGACAAGACTAGATCAATAACGCAGAGGATTCATGCCAGGAGTGGATGTTTACACATGAAAGAAAGGTGAACTTCTCCAGGCAGTTGGAACACATGCAGCAGCAGAGTGTTTGTTATTGTGACGGTGGAGCTTCTAGTCATGCTGTTGTGGTGTACGGATGTAATGGCGTGTCTGACAGGCGGGGAGACTTTGCAGCACAGAAGATACGAAGATTTGTTGACGGGATTTCTGAATTGATTTCAAGTGGATTAAGAGCATTAAGATTAAATACACTCAGATGACTCAAAAAGTAGATTATGCATTAGTACAGCAGTCCTCAAACTGCTTTCAATTATTGAAAAATGTTTTCAGCCAAATGCCCTGTGATTGGCCATTTGCCTGGTCAGAAGCAAATTATTCAAATTATGTACCCTCATTATGTTGCAGGCAATGGATTGCTTTAAGCTTTCATTGCATTTTGGTTTATTTCCTTTTCTTTTAACTTTAAATGGTCACAAGTTTGGACATAAATATTCTTTAAGGGTCTTTAAAGACTTAGGCTAATTTTTAATCTAAGAATTAAGATGTACGTGTTGCCACTGTTTCTATCACTTTTTAAATAAAACATCTAATACACATCTGTATGACACTTAAATGTGTGGAAACAGAAAGGGTAATTAAATGCTATCTATTCAAATGTGCACACACACAACCTTCATTCCAAGCCTCCATAAGTCAGAAAAATGTCTGGACACGCCTCTGGTGCCCTGTGATTGGCCCAAAATGTATTTGAAAACATTCAGCTATATTTCAAAGTACATGTTTTATAACTCAAACAGCTACGGCACAATAGCTAACATTGCCATTTAAACATTTCCCTGTAAGCTATTTAAAGATACCTTTAGCTTGCTAACAATACAATGTGCTAAGTAACAATTACTGTTATCTAGCTTAAATTACGGCTAGCTACTGTAGGAACTAACCCCTTACCGATTGTATCCTGAAACACCGCTAACAGAAGCTAGGAAGAGGTGGAATGCTAACATTAGCTGTTATCAAATGGCAGCTATTGAATAATCAAATGTATATAATTTTAACTGAAAATATGGCCGATGTCCCGTCAGACAGAACAACACTATGATAGCACTTTTAGCTCCCAACCTGATCTGGACATCAGGGAAAAATGGCTGATATGTAACTATGGTGAATTGGGTCTTTTTCTTCAACCTAGTTATCATGGACATGTCCGACCTTATGCTGTGTTAAGTATACATGCATGTTTAACTCCAGGCCTGGTAACCACTTTCTAATGCCTTGTGATTACACTGTAAGTAGTTGTGGGTGTTTAAAGTTAGCATCTGTGCAGCGAGGCAGGGCGTGGCTGTCATGCTTGCCAATGCATCCACACACCAATTCAGCATCAGTAATGACATCTCTCCAGAGAGCTTTATTCTCAAGACACAATGAAGCATGAAAAAGAGATGAAGGAAGACAAACACCGAATGAAGGGGGGAGAAAAAGAGAAGGAGTGTGCAACAGAGCAGAATATTTGGTGAGTAATTATTCGGTGATGGGTGATAAAATGACACAGGAAGAAACAGAAGTCTGGATGTGTTGCATACTAATGGACGTTACAGCTCGGCAATCTGCGCCTCTTAACAATAGCTGGCTGCAATTAGAAGCCGTTTCCCACCTGTACACAGCTGATTAAACACGATGCACATCAGCAGAACTTCAGAGCGACAGAAAAATACTGTCGCATCCCTGAAGAGGAGCGTTCACCTCCTATTCACCTCTACTCGGTGAAGGAGAGGCTGCATCGTGCTCCTTTGTGAATGTCTAATGCAACAAACAATGTAAAGTCTTGGCCAGGGACGTGGAATAATATACTGACTCATGGATTTTGACTGGAATAGTTGGAGGACTACACAACAATACCAGATGAGTGGGGTAAACAACCAAAGGCTCTTTTAAACACTTGCAGGAAAACAATAAAACAAGGCTTATGAGATTTTCCAGTTTATTTTAGCTTGAATTAATTTCTTGATTCCTAAATATAATTCACCAACTTGAAGAAAGCGGACCCAAGTTGGCAGCACATGAAAAAAAGAACTTGATTCAACATGATTTGATTGTAAATGAATCATGAACCAGGCAACACTGGCCACGATATGTGCTTATGAAGCATGTATGCAGCAGAGGATATCCTAATTAGGCCTTGAGACTGTTTCAGGGAAAGTAGTTTGTCAGTATGGGGGTGTGATGTGTTTGGCATAACATGACAGCTCAATCGATCCAACATTAAAGGAATTAAAAAAAACTAGCTCAAAGAGTGTGTGTTTAATGCCTTAAAACTTTCAATCAAATCATGATGTCTTAAATGATAAAAGACTTTTTGACAGGAAGCTCTGACACTCAAGATGTATACTGCAGGTTTCACTTATTCTTCATGTTGAGTCAAAATGTTTCGGGGACTTTTCTTTGAAAAGCAACAGCAGCTTTGAACTGGGTTCACAGCCTCAAAAAGATAAACAACATATTTTTTTAGAACTAAGGTGTGGTAAGGATGTGCAAGGATAAGGATCAGCAAGTTGGAAATCCAATCTCTGGTGCCGTCTGTCCAAAGCTAGCAGAAAACAAGCCAGAAAAGAAGTCCGGGTGGTGAGAACGAAGTTAAAGTTTTACTGCTTTGCTCAGGATTAATTGAAAGTAATTAAGGACGTGTCCCGTCTCTCCAGGGACCAGAAGAGGCCCACTCCCCCATCAATCAGCAGCTATCACTCCGGAGTCTAAACCGCGAGACGGGTGGCGTACAGAGTGGATAGACATCACTTCTTAAGTACAGATCATTCATCATGCCGCTGAGCTGTGATAAAGTCAAATCAAAGTTTCAAAGCTCTGCTGATTTGATACCGTCAGGGAAACTAAATTAAGGCACATGTCAACGCTGGCGACTGATGAGGCAGAAAAGAGAAGTCGATGCTAGGAAGAAAAAAAAGCAGCCTCAAGCAATATTCCACTTAATGCAAACAGTTATTTTAGATGTTACAAAGACAACAAGGTGCCTGTTTTCTGACAGAAAAATCTTTTGTTCATTAGAAATGCTTTGGAGATGAGTTTAATCCATCAGTGTAATTAACTTCACTTTGCAACTGAGGATTTCGCCCACAGGTTTTTCAGCTAATCAGTTAGCTTTTGATCTGCAACATAGGAAACTGCAGTTGTTCCAATCTTGACACAAAATCAAGAAACGTCTAAAAAAAACACATGAAATGCAAGATTGTTTGTTTGTGAGTATGCCAGTCAGTGCACCAAGCCCATACTGTTAATTATTTGCTTTGAGAATAATCAACTTGATATTCGCAGGAATGAATTCTGCTGTGGCTCTGAAACATCATCCTATACAGCAAGTTGCTCTGTTCTGCCACAACAGATCTATTGTGGCTGCCACTTTAAACTACTGTTTCAAAGTGTCAGAAACAACAATTATCAGGTAAATCATCACCTGATGACAGAAGGTGTCAGGAGATACCTACTCTCGTGGAGCTAGCTGAAAATGTAAATCGAGTCAATGGCTGTTTTTGTAGGAATTTCCTGAAGATTTTCACATTTCAAGACAGTCTGCCCCTGAAATGTTCCTGAGTTGATTATTCACATATACCCCATGCAGCATGAATTTCCCCCCTGTTGGAAGGTGGGGGGAGGGGTGTGCTCAGGAGGCAGGTCATCACGTTAAACAGACACTACAGAAATCCAAGATGGTGGATGAAGCAAAAGATTCCAACTCTATAATAACAGTTTGTTAATGCTTCATGTAATTAGCAGTGCTCACAGTGTATACACAAATATTACAAGAGGGCTGGCAGGAAAAAGTCCAGCCATTTCTTTCTCACATGCAGCTGACCCTGAAAATTCAGATACATTTTCAGGAGTTTTGTGCATGTGTGAAAATACCTTTATTTATGCCCACTGGAACAATAAAGCTCTTCTTATCTTGTCTTTAGTGTCTAGTTTTTGTCAAATCAACTGACCAAAACTCAAATGTATTCAACATAGCAAGTTCAGCTTGAAAATGCTGCTACTGATTAGTTTTAAGTGACTGTTGCACTTACATCCTCATTTCAACGGCAGACAAAATGTCTTTCCCCGTCACATCTCACTGATGCTTTGTAGGGTCAAAATGCCAACATTTGATTCACCATGCTGAAAAGACAAATGCTGGGCTGTCAAAGTGAACTCAAATACTGCTATTTTGGATGGATGGGGGGATTATCGGAGTCCACTTGCCTACTGTCATGGGAGACTTAGAACCCACTGCGGTAGACTAATCCCCCCCCCTTTCACTCGCAGTGCTACAGACAGCTGTGGATATACAGTATTGTGCTTCTGTACTGCATTGGTATGCTGTGAAGCACTGTGGGGGATACATGTAAGGGATTAGCTTGAGTTAAAAATGTAATACAGGCTGGTGCAGCGAGAGGAAATTACCTGTCTCTGTCTGGTCTTTGTCTGCTCTGCTATGGGGGTCAAAAGTTCAGATGACGAGCAGGCAGCGGAGACCTATTTAACCTCTTTGTGTTTTTAATGTCTGGACACGGCTTCACTTGAAGATGATGGTATTTTCTCCTTTTGTTTTGTTATCTGTAACTTCCCCAAAGAGGGTACAAAGGTGGGAAAAATAGAAATATATCATAATAAAGTACTAACCTTGGCCTTGCCGGTGCTCTGTAGAATGTGGACCAGTGCGCACGCCATCTCCTCCTTGTTCTTGACGCTTATCCCGGGCTCTAGCACCGAGCACAGCAGCATGTAGTTATTGGTGGTGTACTCTGCAAACTCCTTGTACATCTCCATGGGCAGGATGTTCATACTCTGATAGCGCGCTTTGATCCGAATCATAGGCCCAGAAGTCTTTCCTTTAGGTGGGTTGGGCATGCTGACTGGATACCACTTCTCCACAAACTGCCGCCCGGTAACAGCAGCAACGGGGATGTTTACGAGTCCGATGTAATTGTTTTTATCTTTCTTTTTCTTCTTGTCCGTGTCTTTATAGAGGTGTGCCGTGATGCTCTTAACAGCGGGGAGGTTGTTGAACTCAAAGTGCTCTCCCCAAAACACATTGTCTGTCTTGAGTTTGCAGGTGGTACGGGCATACAGCGGGTCATCGAGACACAGCTCACAGAAGTATTTCTTTTTGGCCGGCAGGTCTTTGGCCTCGATGATCCACAGCCTCAGCAGGTTCTCCACTCGCCGGCTGTTGTCCTGGACACAGAGAAAATGATTGGTTGCAGTTTAGTGAGGTCTTCTTAGGAAAACTTCTGCAAACAACAACACCACAAGAAACTTTAAGAAAGAAAAAAATGGTCATTTCAGTTGGGGGACATGCACTGGAAGAAAGTCATCAACCTAAAAAATGAATCAAGTAGGAAAAAGTAACTTAACAAATCAAATGTCTGCAAAGAAAATCCCATCAGATCTTCAAACAAGAATCTGCCTCAAATTCCCATTTTGAAGTTCATCCATTTTAAATGACAAGAACGTTTCAAACAGCACTTCAATCATTTCATGATGGATATTTAAAATCCTCCTTTTAAAAAAAGCCAGACATTTTTTTTCTCCTACATCATTTCACAGAGCGCTAACGCATTCTTATGTCATCAATTGATTTTGCAAAGAGTGGGGCATATTTTTGGCCCATTATTCAGAGGGCCTTGAAAACTGCGTCAGTGGATGAAGAGAGGGAAGGAGGAACTAATAATGACTTTGTAAGAGGATACCTTAGAGCTTCTCATTATAACAAAGATGCCACTGGATGTTTGAAATGCTGGTTACTATGTTTGAGAAAGCTTGATAATATCTGGATGTTTTTCATATTTTAGACTAATGCACTCTTCTATGCAATGGGATGCAGTTTGTTGAAATGTTTCATGTATTTCTGAGTCTCTGCTTATTAAATCAACCCCTTTATGAAGTCTTTAACTACTCTTAAAATACAGGAGGAAGGTATAGGAGCGAATATGTCTACAATTAGAGGATATCTAGGTCATTTCATCAGAGGAGGCGGAAGTTTTGCTTCTCCATTTTTAGAAAAACTTCTTCAAAGGGCCTTCCTATAGTCTGACTGTATGTGTCTCTGCATGAAACATCTACATTCTCACATTTTGCTGCATGAAGAACGGTTTTCTTTGCTGTATTGTTCCTCAGACGATCATTAATAGGAGATAGGATTTTAGTCTCGGTGTTCCTCGACTTTGTCAGTGTAGTCATCAATTTTCACATAAATGATCACATTGCCTTCCGGGCTGCAAGGTGGGGCAGTGGTTAGCACTGTTGCCTCACAGTGAGAAGGTTCCTGGTTTGAATCCTCGTCGGACAGGACCTTTCCGTGTGGAGTTTTTTCATGTTCTCCGCTTGCATGTGTGGGTTCTCTCCAGCTTCCTCCCACAGTTCAAAGACATGCTCTTTAGGTTATGGTGACATTGCCCATAGGTGTAAATGTGAGTGTGGCTGGTTGTCTGTCTCTATATGTCAGCCCTGTGATTGTCTGGTGTACCCCGCCTCTCGCCCAATGACACCGGGGATTGGCTCCAGCTCCCTGTGACCCCGAACGGGAATAGCGGTATAGATAATAGATGGATGTTGCTTTCTACCGTAAACGAAGGTGCTCTATACCATACACCAGAAATAAGACTTTTTGTTATGATACCTTTTCATGCGCACGGAAATGTGTTTGCCCACAAGGATGATCCCCCTATTAATGACCTATTATCATAATTACCGGTAATTATCCTCTTGCACAGGAGCTGAATTGTGCAGGCTTAGCATTTAGACCAGCTCGATTCATTCCCATTGATTTTTATTTCTGGCTGACGGGTACTTCTATATCCTTTATTATTCCACATTTTCCAATATCAGCCTAACTTCCTCTTACAAACACCAGCAGCATTATAGAGACTTTAGGGAGTGGCCTTGGGTGCTAATGTTGACCTGTGAACCACTAAGTCAAACAAGTTGAGTCTTGTGTGTTTGTCTGTTTGACGTTTTACTCATCCACACCCATTAACTAATCGATTAATTTCACATGGATAGGTTATCTTTTTGTTGGGTCTTTTCTGTTTTAATATGCGAGTAGTTAATGTTAAGGCAGTTTTACAGTAATTAAATTAGCAGTGGACTCTGATTAATCTTTTCAGAACAAGAGAGTTCCTTATCTGATTCAAAAAATGTAAGTATCTGTTTCCAGTTTCTCTATTTGCCAAAAAATCTGCCCGTCCTCTAATATCTCAAAATCACACCACAAGGGAACTTTTTCCTCATCTATGTTTTGATAATTGGGTAATTTCCTAAATAATGACACATGAAGGAGCAAAGATGCTATGAGATCATGTTTGTCACCCTCTGTCTGTTACAACTGTGTTTGTAAAGATCACAGATGGTGTCAGCGATGCAGGGAAAAGGACTCTGTGGAGCTGTGATATTCTTCCCACAGCCTTTGTGTCCTCTGCTCCTGAGGTTTAGGAGCACAGCTGGATGCAAACACATCAGATTGCATTGGTGTATGCACAACAGTTGCACAATGACAACACTGTGTATGTCACTGTCTTTACACTAATCAGCGTTGGTATGCGTGGTTTGTAATTGGGACACTCGCATATGAACTTATCAGCGCTGATTACAACACACAGTCTCGTCCCACCTACGGCGTATTTACATATTTACCTTGTTGGGTTGTACCGCTCGCCGCAGATTCTCCATCCATTTGTCTCTCTCGGCTGATGAACGGCAGGAAAAACATTTGCTTCCTGTGGAGGTGGTGACCTACCACCGCGACAGAAAGAGAGAGAGAGAGAGAGAGAGAGAGAGAGAGAGAGAGAGAGAGAGAGAGAGAGAGAGAGAGAGAGAGAACTGATCAAACCTCATGCATACCAATGAGGAAGAATAAGTGGAACAGACAGTTTTTGCTAAACTTAGCTCATAAAAACCACTTTGTCTCTGACGGATAAGAAGCTTATGAAAAATACACACACACACACACACACACACACACACACACACACACACACACACACACACACACACACACACACACACACACACACACACACACACACACACACACACACACACACACACACACACACACACACACACACACACACACACACACACACACACACACACACACACACACACACACAGCGGAGGGATATAAGGAGAGCGGAGATGACTCGGCAGTGCTGAGGAACAACTGAATGGTGTGAATGGAGAGGGGAGATGGATGACTGTTTGGCAGGCTGGGTGATGACTGGATGATAAAAAATGCAGAGTGGGACAGAAAGGGAGCGAGGGAGCAAAAAAAATATGAAAAAGAGAGCCAGTGATGTATTGAGCAGATTAATAAAGATTAGTGAAGATTTTGCCTTTCTACAGTAGACACTACAGGATTCAAAGTATTCATCAATTTCTTTCCCCTTGAGGCTACCTAAGGCTCCATAGCAAACACTGCAGCTGTAAATGTATGTTTGTATGTTCACACATGATTGTTAAGCTATTTTTACATTTGCAGTCCTGAAAATGTGTGCGTGTGTGTGTGTGTGTGTGTGTGTGTGTGTGTGTGTGTGTGTGTGTGGGGGGGGGGGGGGTCTGCAAAGCGAGGACATGATATTAAAAGAAAAATCAAATAACAAAATATCCAAGATGGCGGGTGCCGCAAAGTCAGACATTTTGGAAAAGAACATAGTGACAGGCAGGAAAGAGTAAGAAGCTGCGTTATTACGTGCATACAAATCCCATGGTCGCTCACTGGTGGCGTAATACGAGTGTGAGTCATTGTTCTTTTATGTCAATCATTCTCTGCTGTTTTTTAAGACCAAACAATTGAGAGAAAATCATTTTCCAAGTATATAATAATCCAAGCATAATGACTTGGGCTTGGATTGTTTCAGTTAAATGGAGAATGGAGGAATGTTAAAAAGTAGAACATTATTCATTACCATAAAAAACAAGATTGTAACTCAAACATTAACGTTATTGGAGGACTATTATAACATCCAGATGGATTGAAGTTTTGCTCATTGTTTAACCTACGAATAATAGTGAAGTTACAGAGATGCAGTTTCTCTAAAGAAGCCAATGAGCCATCAGAAACACTCCTGAAATACAGCAACATCAGGCTTGACATTGCCAATGTGGAAAACCTGGATTATACAATGTATGACTTTATATTGTCATAATTCCATTAAAGGCAGGGTTGGTAATTTTCTCCAGATACACTTTTTTAAATTTCGGTTGAAATTGTCTTTAAGTCCTGACAGACATTAATAACTCATGTGCTCTGAAAAAAGAATGAAGAAAATCTGTCATCTGTAGCAGTTGTAAACCTGTAAAAACTTTGACCAATGTCTGCCACGAGGTGCCAATCTGATGAACCAATCACGCCTCTCTGTCTCCCTGCTCGTGATCTACCCCATGCATGCACTAGCCCACGCTCACAGCATGAGCTGAGGTCCGCTTCTGGACCAATGGCCCTTGTGCATGTACGTGAGGGGCGTGGCTTTTGAGGGAGCACAGAGGGGAGGGAGTGGGTGCAGATGGAGCACTGAGGGAATGCTACTTTCAAAATCATGCTAGTTTTTGAAAATTACCAACCCTGCCTTTAAGTAACAGCATCATTCGAACAGTTTCAATTTACTTGTCAAGAATACGGTCAGTAGTGTTGAATGTCAGGACATGACTCCCAAATACATATAAGATCATACACATTTTAAAATACAGCAGAGTGGGGTTTTAAATGGGAAAGAAATGAACAAGATGTTTACTTTTGGAGCCTTTGATGTCTGGAAAAACTCTTGCTATGGCTGTGAGGCGTTCTTTTAATGAAACAGGGTGAGTAGTAAGGATGCTTCAACTGTGGAGACACAGCATGAGGATGTGTATTTTATTATAATGTATGTAGTTGTGTGTGTGTGTGTGTGTACCGCCTCACCTCAAAGCAGTAGTCCTGCCCGAGGATGCTGCTGTGAACAGGTTTGATGATAACCTCGTCCTCCATGCTTAGATCCAGGGCTTCCACAGCACTACTGGGGCTGAGCAATGACTCATGGGAGCGAGACTCCTTCAGCCTTGGCATCAGATGAGATCTAAGAGTGGAGAAAAAAAAAAAAAGAAGAAGTACTGAGTCACCCTGCAGTTTGAGTAGAGGAAGGGAGAGACAGAAAGAAAGAGCGAGGGAGCATATGCAGAGCGTGTATACGCGAGCGTTCATGGTGAGGGTGAGGAAAAGAGTGTGAGGATGACGAAGAGAGGATGCTTCACTTTTTTTTTTTTAGCTTCAAAGCCAGCGAGTGCTCAACATGACAAGCTAGCACTCTTCATCAACACATGTTCATGCATCTGATTCTGCGATGCTTTGCTAATGGGTGCTTTCATGAGCTCTCATTTACAGCTTGAAACATCAATGAATGACTAATAAAAGCACAAAAGATCTGACTCAAGCTGCAGTGCAAACTTCTGCAGTGGAACTGCAATAACTAGGAAGTAATTCAAATCATTGATTATCATTAATGGTCAAGCTTAAACTATTTCCATGATTTCAACATCGCACATCAAACAAACCCTGTCAAGTCTTCTTAGCAGCAGATCAGAGTGCACTTTGTGAAGTTCAATATTTGACAAAGACAGCCCTGAAGCTTCATTCATGGACATTTTTCCATCCAGAAAAGATTGGGAGTCAAAGTAAAGAGCTTTCCAATGTTTGTTGTACTTGTTGTCACTTTGTTTTAAGAAGAGTTAGTGACCAGGAGAGAGCAAATCAAGCGTATCCGTGCAGACACTGTGAACACAACTAAATCCCATTAGAGCTGAATGAATCATACTTTTCATTTCATTATATTATTGGATCATCAAATAGTTGGTTCTGTTCATTGTCAGGATATGGTGAAAAATGTCAACAAGAGTTTACAAAAAGTGTTTTTGTGTTTTGTTTCATACACAAAACTAAAGACATTCAGTTCACTGTCATAGAGGAATAAAAAATCCCTTAATGTTGGGGCTCCTGTAGCCTAGTGGTTATATCGCACCCCCTATGTACGGCGCTGTAGTCCTCATTGCAGCGGCCATGGGTTCAAATCCGACCTCAGCCTGTGATATTTACGGCATCAAACATCAGCCCTTTTGTTTCCTGTCTTTCTATTGCCATCAGCCTTACCCCAGTCCCAGCCAGCCTCACTATGATAAGAGGATGAAATACTAAACACGCTAGCAAGGGATGTGAGCAGCAACCGGCGGATACACAAACATCAATCCCTGACACTTAGACAGTGGCAGGACTAGGGAGATGGGGGTCAACGTCTGGTGTAATGACTGGGAACATTCTGTTAATAGTGCCCTCTATGGACGGCTTACAGACTAATCCCATGTATGTGAGTAGGCCCTCTGTGTTTGTGTGCGTACTGTCCGTCTCTTGTGCTACACGAAGAGCTTTTCAGGAAAGAAAATGCAGCAGCCGTAATGACAGATTAGCAACCACATGCAGCCCTTTGATCAGTCCGCCAGCTTTGTTGTTAAATCTACGGTCCAATGTGGAGTGGATAATGATCCTCTCAAGTTCACACACACACACACACACACAAACACACACACACACACACACACACACACACACACACACACACACACACACACACACACACACACACACACACACCACACACACACACACACACACACACACACACACACACACACACACACACACACACACACACACACACACACACACACACACACCACACACACACACACACACACACAGGGAAGGGAAAAGGCAAATGACGTCCTCTGAAATAAAAAGAAAGAAAAAACTGATGCGCAAATGCCTCAATATTAGAATCCAGTTTTAGGAGCTGCTAGCCTTTCCAAAGCACAGCTGCAGGGGAAGTGTGTTTGCAGCTAGCTCTGCTTTCTGATTGGCCGGCTGGGTACCGGGCAGAGTAGAGAGCGAGTCAAGAGAGCCGGGAGGAGGGGAAACATGTTTTTTTTTTTGTTTTCTCCCTACAGGGATGTGCTATTAGAGGCAAGAAGGGATAAGAACTAAATGTGTGAACCATAGTCCATCCTGCATGATAATGTTTCTATTTCTCACAAACAAACCAGACAATGCTACAAACTCATAGCATCCATTGAACTACTTGTGAGACACAAATACAAAACATTTATCCATTACTATTCGGAAACATCTTCGGTGCTTTATCCTGCAAAAAATGATCCGCAGCTCGAGTTTCCTCTGAAGTCATTCTGTGCATGTTTGAAGAGAAATTACCACAAGAAGAGGAATGTATCTTCAAAGAGAAATATGTTCTATTCCTCCATTATGATTCCTTTTTTCACTCTGCATAAGATATTAGAACATTAGTGTCAGTAGAAATGGTGGGAGACTGAAAGTATGACTTGATGAATAATAATGCCGCCTGTCATCTGTACGGCGCTGTATTCAATTGTGCCGTAACGTGTAATTTACAGCCTATTGTGGGCCACTTTGTAACCATGACAGTGAAAGAGTGTCTAGCGTGTGATATGTGCTCGTAAACTTGTGTGTCACCCAGTCTGACACACTGTTCGTGTCAGTCGCAGCGAATAACAACTGATATTAAAAGCAGGGCTTGCTAAATTTGAGGTTCCCTCCCCCTCAACATCATCTATTCTCAGCAAACGTCCTTCTTCGTCCTTGACAATCCTCCATTTTTCTGCCTCTTACTTCTTACCCTGTTCTGTTTTTCTCTTATTCACTGTTTACCTGAGGTAGCTAGGGATAGTTTATCTTCTGGGATTCTTCAGGCTCTCTGTAGGAACATATTTCATATGTCAACATATTTCCATCCTTCTATTTTACTCTTCCAGTGTTCTGTTTTTCTCCCTCTGTTTATCTTCTCTTGGTAACCAATCAATGCACCCCTCATTGTCTTCTGGGCTTCACTCAGGCAACATAAATACTCGAGTAACACATGCCTGGGATAGTTGAGACACTTCCAGTGCCTCCTAAACATACAGAGAAGTGTATAAAGCCCTGTAGTAAAATACATAAATGAAAAGGTCGAGGCATAAAGAACAGGATATGTGATGACTTTGTCAGAAGGGGAAGTAGAAACGAGCACATCTCATATCGTGGGCATGGCTGAATGTTTTGGTTGCAAGAGAGCATAACATTTTAGAAAAACATAAGTGTATATCTAGATCTGTGATACTAAAACCAGCAGCTCTTCTGCGACACGTTGCGGCTCTTTTAAGTCCTACTTGAAAAAAAATCTCCCAAAAATGATTTTAAAAGAATTATTGTCAACAGAAATGATTCATTGCAAGTCAAATCAATCAATTTCCCATTTCCCACACATGGATGATACTTGGTCGGGGCCACCCAGATATATTCACGGCTGCCCAAGTGCAAGTATTTTTTTAATCAGTATATTATTGCCATCACGTGCGCGTGCAAGAGAGAGTGGGAGCGAGAGAGAGAAAAAGGGGAATCAGCAGGTATTCCCTCCACTGAATGCACCGTTTGAGGTGTGATGTCTCTTCTTCAAACTGAAGCCTTTTCTCGTCTAAGCCTACATTTCAATATTTCCTGCATCTGCTTGCTGCCGGTGCCGTCCTGCACTTGAAGTTTATGATAATTGTTGTGACACGCGTCATTATCAAAACGGAACGGAATACAGACTAAAACACTTCAGAACATTTTTTAGCGTCTTTAGCTGACTGTTTTTGAATATTGTCAAAAGAGCAGAAACACACAAAAAACAAAGCTATGTAATGAGGCGGGGCAACACGCTGTGACAGTGTGTGTGTATATGTGAGTGGGGAAGAGAGTGGAAGGGATGTAAGATGAGCAGATAAAATTCATTTGTGACACAAATTGTAATAACTTAGAGAATAAAGCACAATTAATTGAATATAAAACACAAACCTAACACACCTAATATTAATACATCACCTAACCCAGTGGTACTCACACTTTCCCAACTCGGGAGCCGCGGGTTGAGTATCTCAGTCCTAAACTAATATAAATGGGGTACGATTCAACAGATTCAACAATTGATGATGGTTGATTAGTTATCCGTTACATTAAAAAACATTCACATTGGTTTACATTCCCTTTTTCAGAACTTGTGCCTCTGCACCAGGACAGATCCTATCAGCACAGCCTGAGCTCTTGATGCCCAATGCTCCGCTCAGGTTCAATACAAACTAAGTTATTAGTAAGTTCAGAGCAGAGTAATGGATTCTGAGTGTGTCTGGGCTGCACCAAGCTCGCTTTGTTTCTGCATCCTGTACGAAGAGTTCATCTGATAGCCTGTCTGGGATCTGATATAGTCTGAAATCTTGGGCCCATATAGGCGTCAGAGCACTTAAGACTTTTTAAACACTGCCTTGCTGGCTAGCTGGTAGGACTCACAAGGGATTCATGTACTGCAACTCCTAATAACAGTGCCTTGAAAATCTACATCCAACCGGGTTTACATGTACAACAACAGCACGTTGTAATGCATGTGAAGTGGTGTTAATCTGCACATGGGAAACAAAACCCCTTCTGTGGTGTGACGACATGCAAAATAACCTTAAAGCTTTTGACATAACTTTAAACACCTTTTCTCAAGAGAGGCCTCCAGTTAATGCTAACGCTGAGCAGTCTGATGTTAAGTCTTCTTGCCGACAGTGTTTACTGTGGTCGCCGCCCTACACAGTGTTTACACAGCATTTAGCTTTGCTGTTAGAACAACATTTAGAATGATCAATATGCTTTCCACTTGGAGACTGGCACTGCAATTACTCGCTATTAATGCTCCCAACCAAACAGACACATTAGACCTGTGCACCAGTCGGCATACAGATAAAGATATAGCATTGGCAATCTTGAGGACATTTAGCTCTTGTTCATGTGGATGTTAGATGGACTTATTGGTTCCCAAACGTCTTCTCATGCTCTCTTATAGAAGCCAACACAAACTTGCATCTCCCCCTACAAAAACAAGAACGTTTGATTTGTTTCCATTATTGACAGTATCATGAAGACTTCTAATAAAACAAGTCAATGACTGTAATTCTATAAGCGTTTTGCTTGGAGAAGGCTGAAAGCAAATACCTGGGTAGAGAGTGGACGTTATGCAGAAGCTTCCTGAGAGTGAAAATGACGGATATCATTAGCCTAAATTTGTGCTTCTCCTAACTTGATCCATGTCACAGAGCTGGTCATTACATTTTTGAAATATCTAAAGTTTATCTGGCAAAGAAAATGTACAAACATTCCAATAAACATGAATGCAGACACATTCACTGATGATGAGTCTTAATTTGGTTAATTTCAGTACAAAGTTACTATTTTGGGCTACCTTGATGAAACAGAGTTTTTTTTTTTTTTATTCTGCAGTGAAGTTTGAGGATTCAGTTGTTTGAGGATTCTGAAAAAGCCTTCAGAACAGCAGTAAGTGTTGATGAAGACCTTCTGGCCTGGTATTGCAAGTTCTCTGCCACGAGTCTGTGCTGATTGTTAACAGACTGAATTGACTTACATTTTCCTTGTACTTACCTGGCTAACAGACATCAGTGGTGACCTCTGCAGCAACACTGCCACGAGCCAACAACCAAGAAATCACCCTCTAATTTGGAAGCATGTATATATTACATAATTTTAACCGATTAACTAAGATTAAAGACAGAGAACAAGCATGAAAAGAGCCTGGCAGGATAAGTAACACATTGGTTTCTGATCTCCTTTAAATGTTACAAGAAGGTTGAGCAGAAATGTTGAAAACTGGACTAACAACCATGTGAGATATTTTTCGCAAGAACGGCAGCACAGTGGTTGAAGTTATTTTTAATAGTGTACTGAAGCTGAGGTTGCAGCACACTAAGTTTTCATAATATTCATATCCCTGTGGAGTCTCAAAGTTCATTAATTGATCCTCACACCTGGCTCAACTTGTAGTTTGGGCTTAAACTATCCAGCAACAACAACCACTCTCGAGCACCTGTGTCCAAATTCCAACATCAAAGTGGGACACGTCACAGTTTACAGCAAAACACTAACTGTTCAAGCTTGATTATGAAACACATGCGAAGCAGAGCCAGGCAACCAGACAAATAAGCCATTATTCCTGCATTGAGCTGTCACATAATAAAGTGTCCATTATGCCCACTGCTTTGGCTCTGACTCAGCGGAAAGGACCAGAGGCCGTGATGAAACAATTACGTGTCTGTCACATTGAAGGGTACTCTGTCATGGGCTTGATCGCTTATTTGATCCGAGCACATGTGGTCAGTCTCTCTGTACATGGTGAGAAGAAAGTGGCAGTATCAGATCAAAGAGCAGTCTTTGGGTTTGGGTTTACCTGTTTTCCTGCATTAACCTGCCATCTGTCGATTGCCATCTAAACTGGAGTAAACAGTTGGTTGATGGGTGGGAGGAGAATACCGACAATAATACAAACGTCTGGCCGATAGCGAGAGACAGAAAGAAGAGTAGTCAGTAAAAGGCAAGGGAAAGAGATGAGGGGGATCCTGTCAGACGCTGCTGGTGCAGAACGCTGGATATGCGAGCTGAACAGCTGACATGTGGCAACAGGCCTCAGAGCCCAAACACCAATGAGGGGAGGTTAAAAAAAAAAAGTCCAGTGAACAGAACAGCAGAGCAAAACCTCATTCGCTGTCGAAGTTCGACACACAGTAGAGAAAGACAGACCTCTGGGGACAGAAAGTATGTCTGAGGTTGTGATTGAGTGAAGAGCAGCTCGATCTGCAGCAGCTAATGTGACAGCTATACTATTATTTCCATTGCATACGGCCCTGAGAGGAAAATGTCCACATTTAGACTGATACTTTAATCAAGAACCATCCACTCTGCCCATCCATCCGTGACCTCTTTGAGTCCTGATTGGCTTTGCCATGCAGCTAGGAAAGTGCTTACAATGAAACAACGACTATGTGCATTTAAACAGATGGGTAAAACAGATGAGTGGGCACAGTCAAGCCTGAGTTGATGCATATCCAGTGCATTAGCGCTTTGCAGCAACCTGTGCTGGTCGATGGCGTCGGCTTTTGAGGCGCAAACACCGCCAGCGGTCTAATGCACACAAGACAAAGGAGAGGTTATACTGGGGAAGACGGTGAGAAAGACACTGCCCAGGGCATCTCAAAGCTTTGGTGTGACCGCTTTTGTGAAGAAGCAGTTAGCACTATAGATGGGAGCACACATCATCTTAAGTATAGAAGGAATAGCTCTGTACAAAGACTGCCTTTCATTTACAGGCAGGAAGGAAGCTTTTAAAGGCAAGAATAAGACATAAGCAAAGAGAAGCACGGCCCTTTCCAACTTTACACTTAGTATCCGAATGATTAGCTCCTCTAGGCTCCTTTTAAGGTGTCTGCAGGGATGCCTGATTCAAAGCACTGGCAGAAATTCTACAATATGGAAAAAGTTGGCTAGGATCAGGTGGCAGGAGAACAACTGTTGGGAGAGCTAACGCAGCAACCAAGCCAGACTGTCTGCTAACACACACACGCATACAGGCACAGCTTGATTACAGTGAGAGCGTAGCCTCCCTGCTAGGGCTGGAAGGTAATTCAGTGTAACATCTGCTAGGACACTCACTGCAGGAGGGAATACGGAGCGCTGAACTGGCTGGGATTTGGTTCTCTGAGGTCATCGTGTTGAGTAGAAGGGAACGGAACAGCTGGCCGAGAAATTCAACCAACCACTGCGGGACTAAGGGAGATGATGCGAGCAGCTGCAGAGCACAACATGCAAATTACCTGTGATGATCTGCGAGGCCTGTGGAGTTTTATTGTGATGATTTCCTAAGTAGAAATTCATGCGAAGCTCCATAAGATGTGACCCATGTGGGGAAATTGTCTTACTCAGGCTAGTTCTGTTCCCATGGAAGAGTCAGGAGTCAAAGGGTTATGATAGCATATTATGTAGCTCCTACAGTAAAATGGGCTTTGTTACATTAAAAAGGGCTGTTCATAGATCTATTCACAGTAATTACATAAGGGTGTGCAGCCAAAACACCACAAGGACAGAGGATGTATAATGAGGTCAAAAGTCAATGAATGACTCCTTAAGTAGCAGCTCTGGTCAGAGGGCAAAGTCCAAATGTCATACTAATGACTAATGGCTTTCCCAAAACTCACCGCTGCTCTGTGATCGGAATATTGATTTAAATAATGCACTTTATGGGTCATGTGGTTCAAAAAACAAAACCTGATTCAATACTGCTTTACAAGAATACGCAGTTTGTTTTTGTCACGCAGCCTCGTGGAATGTTCCGTCTCGTGACTTCATGTCTAAATGGCCCATTGTGACTCTTCACCCCCACACATTCACATAAAAGTGGAATCCCCCAAGCAGTAACACCACTCACTCACACAAAGGACCCTTCCAGAAATGGTAGGAACACAAGAAAAAAATTAAACAAACCAGTGCACCAATTTTCTACTACTCCTCAGACAAAAAGCCATCTTTTGAACAAATATCAATCCTCATCCAAAACTAAACCTCCCTTCTCCTCAGTTCATTTCATACATACATCTTAAAAATCACTTTTATATTGACTTAGCTGCATTTTCTCATTATCTACTTACACTGCAGTAATTTGAGTCGAGTATTAATTGATTTAGTGTGGACCCAAGAACGGACTGATTCCCAATCCTCTTTTTTTTTTTTTCCTTTCTAGGTCTTCCTCTCATGTATTCTGTTTGTAATCAGAATCCTCTGTTGAGTTGGACAATAGCAAGCTATATAATTCAGAGAAAAAGTTAAACTTTTACTCAGGTTTTAGGTGCCGAATTTAGTTTTATACATCAACTTGCCTTCTGTTAACCGATGTGTTTATCAAATTGCAGCCCCTGTTTGTTAATACATATTGCATTCAAGTTTTTAACCAATAGCATCATGTAAAGTCTTATATGGAGGATTAATTGTACAGAAGTCATGTACAGTATTGACTGAGAAAGTAAAGAAGTACTTGAGTTATGTACTTTTTTTTTCTTTTTTTTTTTGTACATTTTGATAGTTTGGTACGCTTTGGTCTTGCTTGCTTTTCCACAACCAACCACACCCTTACATGATAAGTGTGCAAGCCGAGTATAAGCTGGATGTCGATAGCCACGTCAGCTACGTAATAGCGTGACATCATAGCAGCGCGACATAGTGTACCCCACTTATGAATTGAATGAAGAATAACGTAACACAGTAAACAAAGGGCAACTATGGAGGAAGTCAAGCACAGGTCAGCACCACCGAGGTCGTCCATGGGGGCAGTTCTTAGTCACAAAAAATAAACAGTCTTGAAATTACTCTCTCATAATCCATGGGATATTTAAACATGGTGCACTGTAAACATTGTTAAAGTTACACTATAAGTATTAATTTGAGCCTGGGGATGGGTGAAGTCATTGACCTAGAATAGATTTTTTCACTCAGGCGAAATTAACTTAACTAAAATCAATACAATGTATTACTGTTTAGATTTGTTCTTATTAACATATACATTAAAATCTGGTGTAAAAAACACACTTTCAATAATAAAATGTTCTTAAAAGTTGTCTGTGTCCTATACACCGCTGCGATCAATATCCCAGTATTAAACGCTGACCCACGCTCCATCATTACTGCTGCTGCTGCAGACTTCGCTGTAGACTCATAGACCTCGCTGAACACAATAAAAATCGTCACACAACAAGACAGTTTAAACTTTTTTTTCTCTCTGAGAGACCTTCAAAAACAGAGTGCGTCTTATATTCCGGATTTTACGGTATATATATTCTGCATTATTTATTTTTAAAATGTGCAAAGAGACAAATTTGTCTTTTGATAACATGTATTTAACACAAGTACAATCATTACAGTGTTTCCTTGTATTTATTGAAACTTTGAGAATATTTTTCATCTTACCGGCTGAGATACAGATTAGGAGCTTGATGATGGCTTCCCTTGAGAATGTGTTTGTGATAATTATGTGCTTTAAACTCAAGCTAACTCGTCCACATTGAAACTTCCAATGAATATCCTTGACAGGTAGAAGCTGACTCATTTTTTTAAACCTAAGAGAACAGCATTCACGAGAAAAATAAACATCTTTTTCGTTTGGCTTTGAAATTCAAAGAACCTTTGACCACCATTTCCGTTCTCATTAATTCTGCACTAAAAAACCTCTGAAGAGTGAAGATTGGAAGCAGTGGTAGAAGAAGGCAAAATAATAGAGCTATCACCAAAGTAAGACGGGGGGATAATGAAAGTGTTGGCTTAATTGGGCCAATGTCTGCCCAATTAACAAACTTATCATTTGGCTTCGGGCCATTGAGCAATCCTTAACTGTTCAACCCTGAAGGGCAGCGAGGTGTCAGACTGGTTTGAGAGTCTGCCCCTCAACATTTAGAACCTGACCTTAATAAAGAAGAGAGGGGGAAAGGATAATTCATCATTGAAGTATAACACTACTAATGAAATTATAGGTTACACATATTACTAACCCCCCGTCATACCACAACCAAACACAATTATGTGTTTTGAACCTTAACATTTCCTGTTTGTTATCCCGTATTAGCCATTATTTATATGTAATAAGTGCGGTGAAATATTAGTCTGCTTTAACCACAAAGCTACAGAGACAATAATAGACTATTAGGGGCAAGACAGTCACATATCTGAGGACATGACTCAGCCTAGACCATGAGGCTGAGAATACTTAAGGCACGCCAAGGTCGCAGATACGGTGTGTGCATCTGTGCTCATGTCCCAAAGAGTGTTTATAGGGTCTCATACTTGTATTTGTGTCTCTTTGGAAGGCAAATGTAGACCATACTGCAGAGAAACCATGCAGAATTGGAATGAAAATATACATTAGTTGCAATCAAAGAAAGGTTTTTCTTTTGAACTCTTGCATAACTGGTGCTCGGGTAACTAATAACACCATGTGCAAAGGAGAAGAGAAAATGAGGAAGTGTGTTTTCGACTTCTCGACCTGAATATTCAAACACCCCCGTGGCACTGGACAAAGAAACAGGCAAACACTCAAGTTCACAATGAGAAAAAGAGGGCAGAGACTCCTCTTCCCACGCAAGATGGCAAAACTCTGACGGCAAAAAACAAAATCAAGCCTGTGATCTCTGCAAAAGCTACTTCTCCCTCAATTTTCCAGCTTTCATAGTTGACTTTCTAAAACCCAATTCAGAAAGGTGAAGAAGCTATAGCACATGATTGGCTGTAAATGGTAAAATGGGCTGTCAATACTGAGATCTTATTTGCACTCTAAAGCAAAGACTCGCTGTTGGAACTGAATAGTTTTCATGTGCAAGTCTGAGCGTGTCCTGGGTTTTTCTCCCAGCACCTTCTTCAGAAATGCTGCATTTTTACTCTGTTTTAATTAACATACTTGACCTTTCTTTACATTTATAATTCCCGCACAAAAGTACTTATTGGCATTTAGGTTTCAGAAAATAGTTAGCTGAAGCTGCAATTTGCTGTCCTGAGTGAACCGTGGGCGGCTGCAGAGACAGAGGTTTCCAAAAAACCACAGTGTGCAGCTGTGTTTGAATAATCCACAGCAACAAGCGCTCCAAAGATTGAGTTTTAAAACAAGCAAAAAAGACACTTACGATCTACTGAATATGTGAAACATTGTCCAGCTGTCTCTCTCCGCACTGGATCCCCAAAAACACACAGCTTCAATTTGGGTCGCATTCCTCACCAGTGGCTGGTCTCAGTGTTTTCCCGACTATTTTTGAGACTCTGGGAACGTGGCTGGAGGCTCTGCCCTCTGAGTTACACCGCACCGCTCCCAAAGGATGTCTGTTGCTACTAACACACCCCTCTCCACATCCCATTTAAAAAGACAGTGCTGTTATTTAGGACAAGCTTGCCCATGGTCTAGTGTAACACTATAGTGTGATGAGGTAATGCAAAAACCTAATGCTCAAGGCATGGAACCATAAAGGTTGAGTTGGAGGGATTTGGTGAATAAATATCCTGTGGATTAAAGAAAAGTAGTTCTTATATGTACATTGTTTTACTACCCGGTCTTACACTTTTGATGTGGATTTTGCATAATAATAATCATTTTTAGCCAGTGCCAGAACTGCCAGACCAGTGTTACATTCTCCTACATCCTCTTTTCCAAATTGAGAGACAACAGATTGAACACAAAAAGAGAGAGAGCAAGAATGGTGAAAGCCAGAAAGAGCCATCAGTCTGTTATAATGTTATATAGGTGCTCCTGTCTGAAAAATAAAAGCAAATCTATATTTTACTCAGTCCCTGAGATGCAAAGATCCTGGTTATCATCCGAACTGTCTCCCCTGCTTTTTCTCACACTGACACAGACTCAGAGCTGGCAGTCAGGAAGTCAGCCTGGCCTGCCTCCTCCTCCTCTCTCTTCTCCTCCCTCCTTGTTTTTTCCCTGCAGCAGGAAACAATGGCCCAGCCTTCAGCAGCACACACTGTGGGAAAATGCTAGGTCCTTGGCCGGAGAGAAGGACTCCAGGAAATAGGAGAAAAAAGAAAAAAAATGAGCAAATGTGAGAGGGAGAAAATGAGGCCAGACAGGTTCGGGGGGGGGGGGGGGGGGGGGGGAGACGCGCTGCCAGATGTATTGTACGTTTGTGTTCAATAGCTGTCGACCACATGAGGGATGACTGATGTCAAGAGTTAAGACATCCTGTCAAGAGATGCTCAAATTTAAAATGATGTTTGAGCTCCAAAGCCCCAGAAATGCCAGTCATTGCTTGTGAAATAATTTCATGGAAACAGGTCCAGTCAAAGCATTTCTGTTCCCTGAACAACAGGAGAAAATTTCAGCTCAATCATTCAGCAATCTGCAGGCGTCATTATGTAAAAAAACAAAAACACAAGTGAGACCCTACAGGAGCTACAGTAGAGGCAGTCTGACTCAACAATGGAATTCATTGTGAACTGTAGGGCGGGAAGGCTTTTGCACCGCATTATTGGTGGACCACTTCTCCAGTCCCAAAACAATTTAAATATCATTTGGGAGGTGAAACTAGAGGAGGTTTAATGTACTCGTTCCTCTCGATAGAATGGATTAGACTTGCCTGCTCTTATCACGAGTAAACAGACCTGCACGCCTTGCAGTTTGGAAGAATGGCTGGGTAAAGGTTAACTACAAAGCCAAGGCGACTAAACACATTTCCTCATTCCTCTGTTCTAGATCATGATAGTATCATACCTCATTGGGTGTTTTGAAGTGTACAGCTTCCAAATATAATGTAGGACAGACTAAAGTGTGTCTGTTCTATCTGTAGATATTTGTTTGTAGTCATTGAGCAGGAGAGGAATGCAGACAAATCTTAAAATCTACATTATTCAAGGAGAAAGCATTATGAACAATAACCTTCTGTTCTTAGTTGTTGTTTTTTTACTTTGTGTATGTGTGTGTTAGTGTGTAAGGCAAAGTCTCTGAGCTAACGCACAAAATGAATGTCAAATCGTGCCAGAGACTGTGTGGGTAGAGTAAGCGCAAGGTCATGAGCCCAATGCACAGCAGTAGACAGCAACAGGACAGGGTCACAAGAGGGGGTGGGTTGGAAAGAGCCCATTTGGCTTACTGTCTGTCTGTAGGCAGCTCCCCTGAGGCCTCCCCTCTGAGAAGTTATCCCCTTGCTACCGCTAACCTGTTTAGTAAAGCCCCGCCTGCCTGGACAGAGGTAAATAGAAGGATGGGAGGGACGAAAGCAGGGAAATTGGTGGATGCAGTACGTTCCAGGCAAGCTTCCACAAGTCTGCATCGCAAAGAGGTGGGTGGTGGAGAGAAAGAGAGAGAGAGAGAGAGAGAGAGAGAGAGAGAGAGAGAGAATGAGGGTGAGACATGTTGGACAAGTGCGCACTGATAAGAGGGCAGGGAAGAGGAAGGAAAAGATGAAGAGACTGACAAGATTGTGAGAAGAGCAAACTGAACTCACATCAGTATTCCAGTGAGTCAAGTAGAGAGAATATGAAAATCACTGCAATACGGAGGAGGGCAAGACTGAGAATAATGAATAACTGTTAATGCTGCTGCACAAAATCTGGGCTGTCAGTGATCAAACTTAATTAGACACTTGTGCTTTTAAATTTGAAAGGTAATAACTTCCGTGTCGGAATGTGGCCAGGGTAACTCCCTTTAGTATGAGGCCATTGTTGGCAATGTTGCAAAATGTTTTTCAAAGATAAACCTAAGCCAAACATAGCGTCTCTTTTTTCCTCCTACAGCAGAAGCTAAGGGGGTTGTAACAATCAAACATATTCACAGCTGCCTTTTACCTTTGGAGGCACACACAATTTGAAACTAAAAGGTTTTATAATTTTGAAGTTCATTTTTCCCAATTTGCAAATCATTCAAATTTTTATAATTTAACCATATGAGTGACTAAAAAATGACCGACACACATTCAATGTAATTTCAAACATAATAAAACATTAGCTACCAACAGCTAAATCACAAGTTATATTAGCATTCAACTAGTTCCCAGTTAACTTTACTGTTTGCATTACTGCTAACATTACTTTTAGCAAGCTAACATCACCATAAGCAACATTAGCAAGCTGAAGGAAATTTCCAAGCAACATGTACTGTTAGCTTGATCACATTATTGTAGACAGTGTAAGCTAGCTAGCTAGCTAGCAATTATCAGCTAGCTACCATAACTGATAGCTCAATAATTTCACCTTTCTGTAAGCAACTTTAGCTAGCTGAAAGTAGTTAACAAGCAACATCTGCTGTTAGCTTGCTCACATTACTGTAAACATTGCAAGCTAGTTAGCAGTTATTAGATAGCTACTATTACTGGTACTTAATAATTTCCCTTTTACGTACGCAGCTCTAGCTAGCTGATAGTAATTACAGTGAATTTTACTGTTAGCTTGTTTTCATTATTGTTGACAGTGATGGCTAACTGTGATCAACTAGCTAAAATAACTAATACCTAGAAATGTTTACCTTTCCCTTTGTATTGTACAACATTATAATGTTAACTAGCAAGATGTCGAATGATTTTTGTATCGTGTTTGCTAAAGAGATATCAAATATCTTTTTTCAGTTGCTTAACTATTAGGAAGCAAAGAAATGAAGATGATTTGTAAGATTTCCTATGCTTTTACAAGCTGAAGACCTAAATCACAACATTATATCAACTAGGGTCCCTACACTTAGTGTGACATCAGAAGAAAATGGCGTCTGTGTGACTATGTTGAATATAGGCATTAGAGATCCAATCCTGCATCCTGTCACCCATCCTTCTCTCACTCACCCTGGCCTCCATTTTACTTTTGTAAAACAGCTTTCTATAAAGGAAGGGATGCAACAGAGGAGAGGAAGAGTTCATTCTTCTGTGCTTTTGTTTATGTCAAAGTAAGATACAAAGAGTATGAGGATGGGAGGACAGATAGTCATGTACTGTAGGACCGATGCTTGAGAGCTCCACTGACTGCGCTACAGCCTTCAGGGCAGGAGAGCTCGAATGAGGGATTCAATTATTGACAATGCACAGCGCTGCCCATCATGAACATATGCTCCTCTTTCATCCCCCTCCCAGGCCAGGTTGAGAAGATCCAGAATAATGTTACTGAATGTACTTTATGCAGGGGTTAGACCAAAGATGATATTCTAACCTCCAATTTGCTGAAGTACGTCAAAAATGTCAAAGGATTGAAGTCAATGAAAAGAATCTTTTGGACATTTATGTGTAAGGCCTATCATTCTGTCTGCCTTTCATGCTCTAAATCATTTTCAGTTTGATCATTTTGAACAAACCTCTGTACTTTTTATGTGCTTGTTTCTGTGTTGAATGTCCATAATCTGCCTTAAATGTTTTGATCCTTTTAGCCTTTCATTGCTAGACTTTTCTTCAGACTGTGCTGTGCCAGCATTAGAGAAAGGTCTGGCTTGACCTATTATTGTTCTGCACATATAGAAAAGAACATGTTATAGGCTGTTTTTCTTACAGCAATCACAATCGTCTTGGGAAGCGCAACACTCAGGATGCAGCTATGGGAGCAAATTTGTTTTGGTGGAACATTTGCACTTGGGGATGAAACACGTGGCATTAGAACTGCTACGTCTCCTCAAAAGGACTTCACATAAAAGACCTGTAAGACCTGTATGGACAGACGCTGAAAGACCTGCTTCAAAATCTTTATTACTTTCTGCCATTTTTAGCATGTATGTTCCTGTTTCTGAGGTTGTTGTCGTAGAAACAAAAACCTCAGAACCAAAGTTCAAGCAGAGAAGAGTACTCCGTTTGAAATAGTGTGCCAGTTGCAGACCTGTCAATTGGTCGACATTGGTTGCTGTATGTTTAGATGTTATTGGTGGATTCAAATAAAGGGTTCAGATCATCTTGATGCCATATTTAAGCTCTTTAAAAATGAATTAGTTGTTTGTAAGACAACTAAGAGCATTCAATCCTTCAATTTAAGAGGAAAATAATATCTGAGCAAAGCTGAAGTTTGAATGGTTTTTAAATTAGATTAATATTCATGGAAGTTATACACAGAAATTCCCTACGCAAACACCTGTGCTTGCTTGGATGTTCATGCCTGTGTGCTCATGATTAAATGTTGTTGATTAAGTGTTAAACCGCGGCTGTCCTCCCTCCCCCTCTTTTCTAAACCGCCAGTGGTTAAGACCTCTTGACCCCTCAGTTGAGTGGCCCCTGGGTGTGCAGCGCTGACTGACCCACTCCTCCCTGCCTGTGCATGTGTCTGATCAAATGCTCTGCTCTACTTCATTGGCTCTCAGTAAATCAATGGACATCACAGAGAGGATCTATGACAGAGTAATTACACGGAGACAGGAAGCTCAGAGAATGACGAGAAGAGAGGAATCATACTGTACAAAGCTAAGCTCTGTCTATATTCCTGTCTTCACCTGAAAATATTGCATTTCATTTTTATCATTATACAAAATTGGGGACTTCTGCAATGGCTATTTTGTGAATTACATAAGAACAGCCAAACAGCAGGGAATACGGGAATCATCCTGGAAGGTGCATGAACAATGAACTGGTGCACAACTAGAACAGAAAAAAATGAACATACTGTAGCAATATATGTCAGACTGTCAGTCTTTATTTCTCTCATCTTGTTTCCCTTTTCTCACACAGTTTTTCTTATCTCCATCTCATATTGGCTGTAACCATCTCCTCCTCTTGCTCCAACTGCATGTCAAAGGCGGTGAAAATGACTAACATCTCGCTGCAGTCCCTCGTCTTGGTGAGCCAGCTCGCCCCTAAAATAGAACCAAAACACACGCTCCCGACATATGCATATCTGCATACAGTATGTACAAAGACATTAATGTGCAGAGAGATATTTTCTCATGCATGCAGGCAGCCAGGCAGGCAGATACACTACCCAAGGCTGTGGGGGGAGAAAGGATCACATTGTTTCTGCATACAAACACAGGCTGACATTAATGCCTGTAGCATAATGTGCAGAAGTCAAGCATGGTTTTGTTCTGGGGGGCTACAATCAAGAGGACCACCAGCTGAGCCCTCACACTGAAACGTATACTGCAGTCAACAAGCAATGAAACCATCAAACTATCATTTATGTGTTTACCAAACAAAAGATGGCTTTCCCCCATGAAGCCACCTCGGAGGAAAATAAATGTTTGGCTTTATGCTGTCTGCTGGCAGAAACTGTTGCAGGGAGGTTCAGCTGTGTGGAACCGTTACAGCATCTGTATTAAACCAAACAAATAATAATGTAACTACTCGGCAAAATAGAATAGTTTAACTACATTATACTCTACACTTTTCACTTTAATGATTTAATGCATGCAAGTAGCATGTAGAGTATGGTCTTAATGTATGTGTGTAACTGTAACACTGTGCATTAACCTGACTATGGATGTTTGTGAATTTAATCGGTTGGTTAAATGTTAATAAATATGTGAAAAATTAGATGATGATGTCTAATGATTAACTTCATTCCATTTTCTTAGATTATTTTGAGACTATCTGTGAATATGAAAGTGCGAGAGATTCCAAGAAACTACTCCCCAAGGCCCGCATGGACGAAATGATGACTAACCGTCAATGTTAGCCTTTCCACTCACCCAGTCACTATGTTTCCATGAAATGAGCTGTTGCTCCCTCTCAGACTCCCAAAGTCTCAATCCTTGGCACCCACGACTCTCTTTTAACTGCTAATTGCCTCTAACATGCGACACGGACTGAGAATGGCAGCCAAAGTCGGTGGCTGACCTCACAGCGTGGCCCAGTCATCTGATTCATGTTAGCTGGCTGCCCTCAGTCACACAGGCCAGCTTTGTGTGATGTTGCTACACGGAGGATACACTCACTGTCACCACATATCTGCATTATCATACCAAGTGTTGTATGAATAATTTCGCACATAAAAAGCTCTGAATGGAAGCCCCTTGGGAGTTTAAAGCAATTATATAATAATGACAGAGTAACCTGGATGTACGCAGGATGTAGTAGAGTGTGTGTGTGTTCTCAGGGGAGCAAGCAGCCTCCCTTGCATTGTCACTGATAGAGAGAAGCACAGCTGGAGTATAAATTGCACACACACAGGTAGGGGAGCGTAAATACTCTCAATGGAGCATCCTCTACACATTCTCCGGAAAAAAAACCTCCCACTGCATGAAATCGACACACAAAGGGATGCAGAGTGACACGTGAAAAGCAGCAACAGCACTCACCAGGCATTGTCAGAATTCCCCGTAACAATCAAAGGCAGGCGGAGAAAGAGTCCAAGGCTGAACCAGAACAAGAGGGGAGGTGGAGGAGGAAAAAAAAAGAGGCAGGGATGGCTGAGGGCAGAGGCAATTTCAAAGCTCCATTTTTTTCACCCCCCCTCTTGCTGCCGATGCAGACCGCTGCTCTTCTCGTCTCTGCTTCCTCACTTGTGCCTCTCTATCTGACTCCTTCTCTCTTTCCTCCTCCTGCTGCTGCTTTAAGGCAAGGGGTGGAGAATGAGCACCACAGTGCTTGCTGCTCCCTCTCCTCCTTTCGTTCTCCCACCCTCTCTCACTTGCTCTCTCTTTCTCGCTCACCCTGTACAGAGCATGCCCTAGTTCCTGTGTTGTCTCTGAAATGGGACACACTCTCTTCTTCTGTCTTCTGTTTGTTTTCTCTCATTCCGCATGAATGGACTTAAAAGTAGCCCGACTCTAGGCTCTCATTTTGGGATAATGAAGATTTACTCCCTCTTCTCCTGTTGTTCTTGTCTTCCTTCTCTAACTCCAGCTCTCTCGTTTACTGTCAGTGATTGACTGCACCTCCCATTTCTGTCTCCTAGCGCAGGGAGGAGCCTGAATATGCTGTTGAGTTGGAGGGAGGGGGGCACGTGTATGTGTCTGTGTGTGTGTGTGTGTGTGTGTGTGTGTGTGTGTGTGTGTGTGTGTCCCAGCCCAGCCCATCTTGGCCCCCCCTTGTGTGGCTCTAATGGGAGTGTGTGTGCTCTTTGTCCTGTCAACTCTACTGCGAGGTGTGCTGCTTTCCCCTGTCAGCCACTACTTCTGCTGCGACTGCTGTTGCTAAAATTCAAGGAGGGAGGGAGAGAGGGAGCGAGAGTTGTTGCATGTGCCGCCAACCTGCCCTGAGCTTGAACTGAAGAAACAGACTAGGACCTCATGCTGAGGCTCAGACAGAAAAAAACACTATGTGTATGATGCTGGAGCTCAGCTTTGGCAAAGTGTCTTAGCTCTCAGGTCCAGCCAAAGGGTTGGTGGTAGTGAGACAGGAATGTGGGAGGCAGGGTTTTTCGCCACGCTCAATTTAAGGCAGGATTGGTAGACTGGCAGAGGAGATAAGATCAAACTCTATTTTAGAGCTGGCACAAGGGGGGAAAAGGGCGGAGGGAGGGGGAAGCACCGATAAGGCAGGGCAGCTGTGGAGAACTGGTTTATAAGAGAAACGACGGCCACTAATCTGCACTCCCAGCACGTCTGCAATGATGTCATCAAACATGACATCACCCCTACCCCTTTATTCTCCTGGACACACGGCACACATAAAAAAAAGCACACACACAGACACACATTACTGCATGTGTAAACCACAATGACCACACAATAGGGTGTGTGGGAGGTGACAAACACTAAGGACAAAGTTCACACACATCCTAAAAGGAAAGCACCGGTCACATGCACACTGTTGAGTTTAAAATGACCTTATCTTAAAAAACATCAGTAGCTTGCTGCTGCAGGCCGCCAATTTCTATTTTAAATATTATTTCGTACAACTGATTGAAGTATTGTTGTACAAAGATGTACAAAGTTAAATGTACCTATTTCATTATCTAAAGGGCTGAATATTTGTAAACAGGAAGTGGTTCTCTTACCTTTAAAGTCCCCATACAATACAATTTTCCTGCTTTTAATCCAGCATTCCTGTGTTAAACATTCATTTATCTGCCATTATCTGGGAAATGTATTTTGATAACACTTTATCTGAGTATTTTTACATCAAAATAACTGTATTTACTCTTCCTGTAAAATGTTTCAAATGTCTAATGACTCAACAAGCACTCAGGGGCGTTTACTATCTTTTTAACCATTTAAAAACGATCCAATCAAATCCACCCCCACGTTATGTCCCGCCTTCTATCTTGTGATCAGTTCTATCCCGTTTCAGTTGGAAATACGTCACGACACGACAGTTAGATACTCTTTAAGTTTCGTTTCATGGGGACTTCAACTTCTATAACAGCACCCGACAAAAAAGTAGATCAGGCCTCACTGATGTAATCTCATAAATTAGGAGGTACTGCTGTCCTGAGCTTTATGTTATGGCCGTACGATTTCAAAAAGAAATCAGACTGTCTTGAGTGATTTTGCCAGTGGGATGGGATTTCCATACTAGGGGGAATGTTAAGTCTTCCATTCTGTCATGGTGAGACATATTGAAAGGATTATGTGATATTTTGAGGGCATCTTTATGTAAAGCTGTTTAAGTCCTTAAACCTGCATTCCTAAACATTGGGGTTTCTACTAATTGCCAGCAGGGGTGGGTGACGCCACTGGTTGCAAAAAAGAAGTCAGTATGTGTGGAAGTAGATGAGAAAATTAGCATATATTCGTTACAGTAATTTCATGGTGTGGTTAATATTACTAGTTTACCAAGTGAGTTTATGGTGTCAGTTGCTAGTGAGAAGTTTTCTTCGACAACATGATGTAAATTAAGTTAAAGTGGTTAAGTTTGGATTAAAATAGACAACATGCCATAAGGCTTGGCCAATAATTAATTTTGTTATAGTAAATAATAAATGAACCTCATTAAGCAAGCCAGTGGTAACTTAATGTTTGCTTAACCATTGCTCCTGTTAAGCTCCACCCTCTTGTCCAAATATGGTCACTTCTTACTATGTCCACTTCTTACATACAGTTTATGTTCATATCTGAGATGTTGCCTTCAAATCAGAGATAAAAACTGTTTCATTAAAGTGATAATGTTGACATTATTTTTTACAAGTAAAGCTGTGAATACAAACATTTTGATACCTAAAGACAATCTTTTGCAGTCAAACTTTAAACACATATTGTGTGTAGTACTGTAAGTGCAACAACTGTCCAATGACAACATTCTCAGAACCCTGTGAATGTATGGTTCGTTGTTTTCTGATGGAAAGGAGAAGAGTGTGGTCTGAGTGCAGAGAGCTGTTTCAGAGAGGTTTGTAAATGCACAATGAAAAGCTGAACGTCTGACCCAAACATAATCCAGCTAACAATGACAGCACTCAGAGAACATCGCCTTTTATTAAAGGGAGACTTAGATCTGTCTGGCGCCATCTCATCTCTGCTTGGCTTCAGCGTCTGTCCCTATATGTACTATTCTCTTTATAGTGCGCATGCAACACAGTGCAATGATAGCTATCAGTAAAAAATGCAACAAATCAGACTTTACAAATCTGTCTGATAGGCTGTGACAGATTCCAACTTTTTAAACTTGGACAACCTTTAAGTATTACATGAGGGCATACTATGAAAAATGTTGCATCTTTGACTCTCTTGGTTGTCCATTTTGAGCTCAAAGTGAGAGATATGAGCAGCTAAAGATGTAAAACTCTGCATCTTGACACATTGGTACCTATATGTTTGTTTCTAACTGGGTCATCAATGCTTTGCTGCTGTTGTGCCTCATATGCCATTCTTTGGTGATCTCTATTTCACTGTAAAACCAATATTACTTTATGTTGAATGTCAGTAGATCCACCGAATAGATGTAATATGTCAAAAAGAAATTAGGGCTAAAATAATCATTAAGAAATCAAGAATTAAGCAACCAAAGAGCTAAAAGAGTAAGTAAAGCTTTTGTCTCTGCCTGTGCCTTCTTGCTATCAATGCATCTATGTAATAGAGACATGGGTCACAGTGGCTAAGCTTTAATACAGACACCACGACAGTCTAACCTTGATTAGATAGTGTCTGGAATAGGTTCAGTGAGCGGTGGATGGTGAAGCACAGCAGGAGCCCATTACGCTTCATCACTGCTGAATCAAAGTCTGAAGTGCTCCATCACACCAAGGGTTCTGAACGCACTTAATGATACAGGTCAAGAATACATAGAACAGCAGCGACCACAGCGTCAATAAAGATTATTTTTTTTAAAGTTGAAATAGACAAAGAGGTTGATGTGAGAAGGCAGGTCATGAGACATGAGTTTTATGCCCCGAAGATTTCCAGCGATGCAGCAGTAAAAGCCTTTCTACAGGAATTACATGTTTTAGTAGAGTGTGGTGACAGATAAGTAAACCAAGTCTTCTTGACAAATTTTAGCCACAGGCTTGTATGGAGTTGTCATACAGGTAGTCAGTGAGATCTTTATTGTTGCTAGAACATCTCACACATGACTACTAGAAACAAGAAGTGGCTGCATGGTAGCACCTTCTCTTAGGGAGCAACTAAAAACTTCCAACGGCCCTTTTTGGGGTTTGCTTTCGCACCAACAACTGACCGTATTCTCAAGGCAGCCAGTTTCCTCTATTGTCAAAATCAGGATTGGTGGCCAATACGCTGTCGTGCCACAGCATTATCACGAATCAACGCTAATGCCAGCTCCGCTAAAGCAGCCTTCATTCGATGATAAACACATTCTATTTCGGACAAGTTCCAGGTTTAAATGGCGTTGACACACTTTTATTTTATGCACTTACTGACTCTGTTTCCAGTTCTACACTCCCTCAAGCCCACTACACTCTGCCAATGAAAGGCGTTTGATCCAACCTTCAAAGCAGGGTCCTAAGACGCTAACTAGACTTTTCTCCTCTGTCGCCCCCCGGTGGTGGAATGAACTACCAAACTCCATTTGATCTGCAGAGTCCCTTTGCACCTTTAAGAAAAAATTAAAGACCCAGCTCTTTCATGAATACCTACGACCTTAATGTTGATGATAACGATGGTCTCGATATTATTGATGATGATGATGGAAATGACGATGGTTTTGTTTGATAACGATGACTTTTAAGATGGTTTCTATACTGGTTAGAGCTCTCAAGAACTGCCGTCAATGTTGTGCTAGTTGATTAAGGAGTGTGGAGAAGAGATGTACACATTTAGACTCTGCAGTGAGTTCATATTTGTGTGTTTTGGTCCGTTTCAAACCTACCATTGCTAGCTGTTACAAAGGTTTATAAAATATAATGTTGGCCCACGCTGCTGTGGATCAAGTTTTCCAATTTCAATAATGCCTGAAATACCCCTTCACTGTTTATGAGTAAACTACTTGGTGTTTACTATATAGGGCGCAGTGAGTGAGTAAACAAGGGAGGAATTTTGCACACTGTCTGAGTTCCCTTTCTGGCCATGCGAGCTACCTGCAATGATGAATCAGTCCTTGGAAAGTCAGGAGGACCGATCAAAACTTGGATGGAAGTCAGCTTGCCAGATGACTGCTGGCTTGAATAACTAACAGAAACAGAAGTGAGGATGATGCAGATCAGCCTGCTGAAACTTGAAAAGAGCTCGCCGTTTTTGCAAATTATCTAGACATACTGGATAGGCAGATGGTAACTGGCGATGTAACAAACTCTCCCTCCTCCGAGTGCAGGGACTTCGGTAAGCTAAGATGCAGTGCAGATTTTGCTCTGCTCCTTAAATCAGCCGCTACCACATACATAGTGAGGATAAAAGTGAAAGCATATGTTTCCTATAGGCTGAAATATTGAAGATGTGCCTGACGGCAGCTTCTCTGCATCAAGTCACATCTGTTTTCCAACACTTACATTTTATCAAATCACACAACGTGAACCCTCTGTGCGACATGATTTACATATCCTGGAGCTTCATTTTGAGCCAGATGTTGTTACGGCACTTTGGTGCACTACCATCAAATAATTGTTATGATGCTAAATGGTGAAACAATGTTTTTTTATTTTTAACACTTCTACTCCCTGTAAGTCAGTTCAGATGAAGTGCTGTGAAATTCATTTTATATCCTGGTATGTCAGATGCTCACAGGCAGGCAAGGGCTTGACATTTGCGATATATGGGCTTTTATTAGTCCGAGGCAGAATAAAACCCTGGCGAACTCCTGTCACAAAGATTACACATCTCACACACATACACACACACACATTAAAAAGAGATCTGAAAGAGAGTGTGAGCAGTAAAGTGGCAGAGAGGCCTGATAGTGAAGGCAAAGTGGTGAAACATCATCTAGAGTCATCACCGTGATATTTTAGTGGGGCTGCAAGAGGCGGTGAGTATCATCTACTCTGTCAGTGTCACTGAACCTTTTTTACGTCATTGTGTAGTTAATATGAAGACATTACTTGAACATCCAACAAAAAGGTAACAACGTTTTTGGGTTTCCAGAATGTTGACTATTTTTGGAACATGTGCATTAATCATCTTAGGTGAGGAGTGGTGGTTGAAGAGATTATTTATTTCTGATCAATTTTTCTGCAGATTGTTTTCGTGATGAACCGACTAATTACATTGTCCCAAAAAAATGTCTAGAATTGAATTATTCTCATTGAAATATTTCATAGCAATCCTCAATGGATAGTTGCAAACCCTGTCTCTCTTCGTGTACAATCATAAATAGTGGAAACAAGCAAGTTATTATTCCACATTTTAGTAGAACAAGGAAGCATGTTTTGTTTAAAATATGGCTTCAATTCTTTAAAGGTTTTCAAACAGATGCCATCTAATTCTCTTTTGATTTGAGCTTCCAGTCAGCGTAGAACTCCCCTTAGAAATCAACCTGTTGAAAATACTGATGTGTCTCACTCTCTGGTTTACCATAAGCTAATGCTTTAAGTCCCCGTAGTGTAAAAAAATATATTCCTTAAAAATAGACAAGAACGCTGATGCTTCAAAAGTGCATTTACGTTATTATTTCTGAACATGATGACTAAAAAGGACAGGATGAGATAAGAGAGAGAGGGATGAGTGAGTAAACACGTGTTTGCATGTGCACTGAGCAGCCCTTTAAAGGGATGCTCAGGCCGCTTCTTTGATGGGGTGCTCTGTATTCCAGTCACGCTCAAGGCCCTATCCATTACAGCTCATTACCCGGGGAGAGAATGAAAGAGGGGAGACCCTTGGCCATGCTCGCCCCTGCTCATAGGAGGCCCAGCAGGGTTAAACATCAACCGAGCCACCGAAACCCACCAGCTGGGCAGGTGTCAGCACCACTAGGATCACTCAGGAGAGGATTCTGCTACCAAGAATACAGATAGCAAAGTGATTATAGAAGCAAAATAAAGAACGTCTCCCTTGAATGTTGAGCCTAATACTAGGCGGCTTCAGTTAAAAACTCACTTGCTACGTTAACTTTGGAGATGATGTATGCTTCCTTAAAGGAAGAAAAGAAAACAAAAAACTTTCCAATCAGTGTTAAGCTGAAAAAGGAAACAAGGCAATGTGAAAAATAATTGCAAATTAACATTTTATAATGGAACCTTCAATTGCAAGACATTCTTGTATTGGTTTTAAGGACTGTGATGAGCTGTTAGCTGAATCTGACATACGGACGCATTGAAGAATACAATATGTGCCTCATTCCGTTTTGTTTGGTTCACAAACCTTGTTAGTTTATGTAGAAAAATCACAGCATTTTCCTTTCCTGTTTGACTCTAGCAGAACATGGAAACAGATCACAAACAGACAAACCTTAGAACTTCAAACCCTGAAAAGCCATCTCTGTCCTTGAAGCAAATGAAGAGCACTCGGTTTATGAAAGCAGGACGAATCAACCTTTTCAAAAACACCCACCGCTGCACAAGTACCTAAACAACAGCGAGTTACTCTTGGACTTATAAAACCCTCATTATAATCTCAACTAGAAAGAGATAATGCCATGAAGCCCCATAATCTTCACCAAATTAGAGGCATTAGGTTTTGAGACTCTGCTAGGGGTTTCGCTGGAAATCAATTCCGTCACTGGTATTACGTTCTTCCATGAAATGAATTATTGCAGAAAAAGAGAAAGGCCTGCACATTGTTCAGATCCTAATGAGAAACTTTATTTTAAACAGGCAGGGGACAGTCTTTTCTGAAGTGAGGCATAGGAAACAATCATTATCACCTGTTGAACCATAAAAACAGGGAAGATACATTTAACAACCACAAGAAGGTGACAGATACCTCAGAAAGCTGACAAACATTATAAATACCGAATTAAAAAACGTCTTTGTAATTTACAACGTAGCAAAAATATATTTTGAACAAATGTTTGTTCTCCTGCAGAGATTTAGGGAGATAGGACTATCTAATTGTAATGCTACTAAAACTGTACAAAATTAGTTGAATAGTCTCATAGCAGCAAAAAGGTAAGAAAGTCAGTCCTAGGGGAAAAGACCATCCAACACACAGCAAAACGCATTAGGCAACATATAGACACCAAAAACAGCAGTCAGAGCAAAAAACACTATTTTTTCTATTTGGTACGTAGCATGATGGGGTCTCAGAACAATCACAGGAAAGGGTTTTAATTAAATTGCATGTTGAGACCTCTCAGTGACAGAGTGCCAAGTGTATGGACGTAAAACGACTCTCTCCTAAGAAGAATGTTATTGATGTCACCCCCTCGTCTGGGTGCAGAAACCTGTTCAATACCAATATATCTCAAAGTAGATAGATTTTCTTTTAGTGCATTGAAGTGGACCGCCACTGGATTTTTCTGTTCATTTGTCCAATGCTGCTTTTGTGTTCAGCAATGTGAGGATTTTCGACAATGCTGAGTTTTTCCAATATTTGCGAGACCACATGGGCATCTTCTCATATAAATAACGTTTTGGTACAGCATGTAATGACACCTTCTTTTTGAAGCTGTTTGCCTGAGTGGGGTTGCATTGTACATGTGCGCATCTGTAGTTGGTGTCATGAACAGAAAACAGAAAAAGTCTGAGTTTTTCTTACGGTTGGTCTACTCTGACAATAAGTTCACGTATATTAGGTGGACATTTGGAGAAAAAAAGGGGAGCCTCCTTAAAAGTTTTCTTCAGATCAGGGTCTCAACTCAAAATGCACCAATGTTTTCTCACAATGTTCTTGAATTTCCAAATGGGAAGAACTACAAAATGCATGAAGGTCTATCATCTGTTGGTGTGCTGCGTTTTCCAATTTAACATTCATTTTGATCAACACTTTGATCCACCATGCAGCAAAAATGTATCAGCTGCATTTTGAATCCAACTCTCTGTATTGCCTCTTTCTCTAAGCCTCTGGGTCAAAACAGAGCTTTGTGCATTGTGGTCTTCGTCAGAGCTGCAAATAAGCCATAGTCTATTGAATCGACTAATAGACAGGCTCTTTTTAAAGGAGTAGGGTGAACACTTTTTGAAAACAAAGCTTTATTGAAATCCTGGGCATGTTTTGAAGAGAGAGCATAGGTCACACACTTTGCAAAGGTATGGGCAACAGTAAGTTGTGTAACTGCAGCAGTACTAGTCGTAAGCTACAACAGAAATGAACAAAACGACAATAAATAACCCAAGTCAAATTGAACTCTGAATTGACTTCCAGTAATGACTGCAGTTGATTTTTCATATTTGAAATATATTAAAGTATTTTAATAAATAATCAGACTAGGGCTAGCTTTATTGATCCCCGTGGGGAACATTTTACTAATGTGTTATAAACTGGAATTCTATTGTCATTGACCGTCATGCCTATTTTTTAATAATCTATTTCAATATAAAATGAAATCTAACATGCAAACTGAGAAAAGACTTCTCGTATGCGTATTGAGAATATCTAACATTCAGTGTTATACACTAAATTGCAATCAATTGACTCTATGGTACAGTGCTAGAAGTCTACAAGTTCCTGTCAGTGTTTCATTAACCTACAGCGCCCAGTGTTTACTCCTCACAAACGTGAAGAAGAAAAACATTACTGTTGTAATGTTTACGTTCCACTGAAGCCAAACTGTTACTGCTACACTGCTGATTGTAAGTGACACTTAAATATTTAATTACAAACTCGATGTTTCATTCAATAACTTGACACTAACGTATTTTAACTCAGTCATGACGCATTAGTTACTCGGGCGTGTATCGCTGGGTGGTGATCCCGCAGTTGCTTCATCAAGTTTGATGTATTCGAGCCTTTCGCCTCAATTATTTTACTGGCAGGTTTTGCCGACGTGGCCTCAGTCGTCTTGAGTGACTCCTTGGTCATTCTTGCTGTACCAAAAATGCTCCCACACTGCCGACTTTACCCTTTTCCTCAGTGGATATAAAGCTCCGCTGCTTGGTCCCTCTGCCATGGTAAAGCTAATGTCGCTTATCTCGTTAAGGACGGACCATTTAGCTAGTGTGTCGTGTTAGTTAGTGTAAATAAATATTTTTGCGACTGAGAATAGAAGGAGTCCTTAGGATTGATTAAGCATGACATTTTTAATCGCAGTTAACCGCCTCATCCCTAACCGTGATATGAATCAGAGGTAATATCACCCACCTTTAGACTCTGCTGATGTGTTCATTGATATCCATTCCAGCGCTCAGTGGTAGGTGAAACCTGCTCTGTACGACACATTATTACCCTGAGAGCTTTGTTTCATCCACGCCAAATCATTGCAAATGAGATGGCGAGAGGGGAAAGATGCCAAAAAGAAGGAGGAGAGGGAGAAAGACGCACGCTTTCCCTGCCTAATTATGTTGCTGCGATTAACATAATGAAAGCACTGCTGCTGCTTTTCTTCAGATTGGCAAAAAAATCAGTTACCATGCATTTGACTGTTGTCACCACTAAGTGCATTACTTATTTGGACAGAGTCCAGGAGGTCCACATATTTACTGTGTATGCCTTCTTTGTGCTGGCAATCATCCCCAATAAACACTGAATTAGTGTTCGAGGAAATCAGAACGGATAAGTGAGACGATGCCAGAGTTAATAGCTATTACAACTAATCATTATCCAATGAAATATGTTTAAAATTGTGTTTGTAAAGGGTTAAATACATCTCTGATAAACAAGTGTGTGACCATCACTATGAGAGGACTGGGATTGATGGAAAGACTGGTAAACAAAAGGAGTATGAACGGTTGGTAATGAAGACTTTTCCCCCAAAATGAAGAGAGACAACTGTAACTGGAGTTAGAAAATGATGACAAATATGATCAAGAGGAAGAGGACGCTGCTGGCACAGAGGCACGGAATGAAGAAGAGTGGGGGCTGAGAAGAGAAGATGATTCAGGGACAAGTCTGGGTTTAATGTAGCAGAAATTCACCAGTGAACTGAAGCTCCAAACAACAGCAACAGACATAACCCTTTTTGTGTGAACAGAGTAGATAAGAGAGGGTAGAAGCGACGAATAATATCAGAGCAGAGAGAACAATTGAATTAATACTAGAGAAGAAGCAAAATGGATGAGTTGTAAGAGCTATTCCACAGCCAGTTCTCACTCTAAACTCTTTGATGCGCCGTTGAAGCAGGTAAAGAAGTTTTAGAGAGAGCAGCAGAGTGTTTTATGAGAAAATATCTGCAGGACTCTGATCCAGTCTAGACAGACATTTGCTCCCAGAGTGAAACAAATACTCAATGTTAACGTCTCATTGATTTCTTTTTAAATTCTGTTCTGTTTTAAATTTAGTTACATAATGTATGTATGATGGTCAAGAAACCAACATTCATCCCAACGCTTAATCAAACTATGACCTTTCTACTTTATCTTACAAAGAAGTTGTGGTGCATTAAATGTACCCACTACCATCTCCTAAAGTGAATCCATTGTTTAGTATTTTAAAACACCTGAACCTCACTGATAAAGCTGCCTAAATGAACAGTCTAAAGTAATATTGCGTTGGTTTATAATATGGTGGGTTAATAGATGTCGGGGTTCCAGGAGAGGAGAAAGAGATTGTCAGTAAGTAAGTGAGCGAGTAAGACGCGGAGGGGAGTTGGAAGAGGAAGAAGAGAAAAGGTGGGTTATTACAGTTGAACCACCTGGGGAATGTTTACAGAATTCAATAACTCCAAATGGCATCACTTTATTGGATTTATGGACGCATGTCTCTCACTCCCTCACCACCCACCTCTCGAACACACGTACACACTCCTGACACCCCCACCTGCAACAATTACCTTGGTACCATTGGTGAAGCGTTATGAAAAATGACAGGGGGTTTTGTATCAAGGGCTCTTGGATTCTGTTATAGGTAGCTATTGAGAGGAACAGGCTAAAGCTTCTTATAAAGCACAAGCTGATACCTCTGCATCACGTCCTTATATGGTCACTAAAATAGTATTATGATGGCTGTATATCCAGCTAAGATATGACTCAATAAACCACCCCTGAATCAATAGTAACCTTCATTGAAATGCTGACTTCAGGCACATTTGCTTTATACACACACATTTTTTATTACACATATATGGCTTAAAAGAAAGACTCCATTGACATAAGAATATCACGCAAAATATGTTTCCATCTTGTCATGAAGAGTAGGTTCTTCTGATGTGTTTCATATCTAAAAGAGGGTTATGAATTATGGTTAAAAGTAGGTCCTCCTAAGTCCTGTTTATGTACTTTCATTGCGCTTTGTGTTGGTAATATGTCTTTGTTTGGTCTTGTTGGTTGATCAGTTTCGATTTTTGTGAGGATCCATTTTCCAGAGCCTCTCCCAGTCTGCTTGTATAAGATCCCTCACAATCTGTATGCTATTCTACGCAAGGCAAATCTCATTAGATAGACCATATGATGTGCATATTGTCTGAGACAAGCGAGGGAGGGGGACAGGCACAGGAAGAGAAAAACGGATGTAATAAATCGGTTCAGCCGTTTTATCCATCTGCTAATATTGAGAGCTGAAGTCTGTGAGTGACGGCGAAAAAAGCCTTCCTGCTGTGTGACAGAAGCAGTTTTCCCATACAAAAGCATGAGTCACTGGAGCCAACAGAGCTGAAAACAGCAGCACACAAACACACATACACATGCATGAAATTACCGATACAGAAAAACAAACACATGATAATGAAAATCAGTGAGTTCCATTGAAACACTGTCCAAAAAAAATCCACAAAGAGGAGTTTTCTTTTTACACAGCAGAGATCTGGTTACACAGAGACAAGGGAGATGGTTCTGTTCCTGCTTGTGTGCTTAATGAGTCAAAAAACACATAAATGACCCTGAAATACAATGGTTAGCGGCATGTTGTGTGATGCAACAGGGTGGAAAGCAAAGAGAGAGAGAAACAGGGACATGACTGAAAGAAACACAGACTTGGAAAATAAATGTTTGCCTTTAAGATATCTGGATGATTACGAAGGGTGTCTTGTAACATTTTCTTATTCACACAAAACATACATTTAGTGTTGCTCAACGAAAATATCCTTGATCTCTAGCAATGTTTTTGGATGCAATCTCTTACTCATAAAACATTTGAAATTATTATCAAATTTTAATCAAAATGTATGCTCATGAGCTTATCTCACTGCATTGCATCTTTGCAGCTCCCACCACTTGACTAGTGCAACACAATTAGCAAGACTATGTTACCGGTATATGTCGCCTGTGCAATATATGGACCCAATCACCCCCAAAGTGTCTCAATGTGCTGCCTTAGACTAACAGAGCAGAACATTACTCATACAGGTTTCTATTGCAATACAGCAGGCACAGATAAATAGTGCTTTTCTTAAATATAATAATGTTAACAAGTGTATGTGCAGAGTGTTTATCAGAATAAACAGGTGCAGTTAACCCTACCACATGCTGCATTGTCCAACATAACCACTCTGCTGCTGCTGCTGCTGCTGCTGCAAAAAAAATCAAAGCGGACACAATGGAGCTACTGTGATATTCATCAGTGCCCAGGCAGGGTCGGTGTAGATCAGATGAGGAAGACGGAAGCTTGTAAGGGTCACGTTATCTCTCTGATATGAGAGAAGTATGCAGAGAAGATCAGAGCAACAGGAGACTTGCAGCGATACGATCAGAAAGAAGACGATATTTAATAATGGACTTGATATTTATGAGGTAGGAGGGAATCTGTAGGGAGGATAGTGGGTTTGAAGAACTTGGCAGAAGACAACATTCACCTCTACTATTTACATTTCAATCATCATCACAGTACTGTCTCAGTGATTGCTCTGCAGGCTCCATTTCTGTTCCTAAAGGCTCAGCTGTAGAGCTAGTTATATAGAGTTATATCCTTTTCTAAAACATATCAAAACAGTACAAGTTACAGTATATGGCAGTGTATATAGAAAATGTTTTAATGATTCATTGTCATTAACAGTAAAGTTATGGTAAGCAATTATGCAACACACCACAGATCAAAATATATATATATATATATATATATATATATATATATATCTACACAAGTCACTGCTTCCGTAAAAGTTTGTAAGTACTTCTTTATTCCTGAAATATCTTCAGTTCCTCAACTTTGAAGCTCCTAGAAACTGAAACTTCCTCTTCTGCTGTCCGTATGGTCAACATTGACTTCTACAGTAAAACTAAGGTTGAGAATTGTGCCCCCCCTTTTACCCTCTCTGTATTTTAAAGATATGTTCTGTCAGGAAGTATAAATATATATATTTACTTTGGGGGAAATAATCCTGCAGTTTGCTTCTGTGTGTGTTTGCAGGGTCGGTGTGTTTCTGCACTGCTTATGATAAGCGTGTTTAGTGAATGTCCGGCCTCTGATTAACACAGATGAATATTTCATTTTAGAAGTCCAGCTGCTCCTCATCTGCAGGCCTGTCTCCTGAGACCACCTCAGGCTACAAGGCTTAACAATGTCATCACAGCTTACATACACACTGGAAATGTGTGTGTGTGTGTGTGTGTGTGTGTGTGTGTGTGTGTTTGTTTCCTATCCAACATTGGACCTCACTTTTGTTCTGACTTACCAAAGGGACCATTGAGTCAACAGGGGACATTTTTCAGGTTGTCAAGGTGATTTAGAATGATTGTCCACTGTTTGTTGTTCAGGGATGTTTGTGAGTGTATGCTGTGTTTATACAAATACATGGCTAGGAGAATATACAGCGTGGTGCTGCTATGATTGAGATGTACAGTGAATACTAAATGTTCCTTGCATATACTGCATCCGTCAAATTCAAGCCTGCACATCTGCACACGATGGGATTGTCCGGGTATAGGATTCCCTCCCTCCTCCTTCCATCTCTCCTTCGTCTCATCGTCTCGCCTCCCTCTACTGCTAGTTCCCAAGCCTGTCTTCTACTGCAGTGTTTTCTAGCCCGTGGGGAGGCTGCTACCAGGCTGACAGGGAGTGTCACCGACTCCTCTCACAGCACATTACTCTCTCATTCTGCCACTTTTCCTTGCTTTCGCCCTATTTTTCACACAACCACAAAAGCACACAAACATACACATGCTACTATATCCTTCCCATGTCAATTTAATACACTGCGAGAGTGAAGGCACCATAGTGGCCCTTCTCTCTTCTTTTATTACATGAAGTGATCTGTCTGGAGACCGGTCTTTATATAGGAGTCAATGTGCGCATTTGTAGGCGAGGGTTATGTAGTGTGTGTTTCTGTGTTAAACCTTCTGAGATAAGACACCTCCTGGACATTCCAATTTCCTGTCCGATATTTGTCTTCTCGTAGAGGGCTTTATCAGGAGGAAACATATAAATGCTGATAGGATAGGGAACCTTAATATTGTTTGGAAAATGGAGAAAAAGGAGGGTGGTCTAGAAGGATGAAATTGGAGAGTGATGAGTTTAAAAAGGGGAAAATGTAGCGAGGTTAGAAATACAGACGCCATGAAAAGATGAGGGAGAGTGGGAAAGCGAATGAGAAAAGACAGCAGGACAAAGCAGAAGAGGTATGAGCTCATTTTGTCCGACTGCAGCAGAGGAACAGTTCACCATGTTCCATCCAGAACAATTGGTAGTGTTCCCTTGTGATAGTTTGACAGTGATGGTAATGCCTCATTAAAAGTACGACGAGTGGCAGCAACTCGGCTCCAAGTTTTGAAACCGAAAGCCATAGAAAGATCTCTTCAAAAGCGGTACCTCCCTTAATTAAACTCCACAGATGGACACCTTGGCCATTTTCCAGACACAGCAAAAGATAGGTGCTGTTACTCAAGCATACATTGAAAGACTAGCAAAACATTTAGAGTGAGCGGGCAGTGCATTTTCAGGTCAACATGGAGTGGTCTGGAATTCTAATTGATGTCAGTAAGCGAGGGCAAATGTTTGCCAAGTGGCTGAACTCCTGACGAAATTAGGAGGAGTTATCAGAAACTGGCAATTATCACAGCCTGAAGCGAAAAAAACATCCCACTGTGGACCGAAGAGCTAATAAAGAGGTGCAGTTAAGACTCTGAAGCCACATCAGACAGAGATTGCTGAAATGTTACACAGGGCTGCTCGGAAACACATTTTACTTGTTTTTGTCATCTCAGTTTATATCGTTATATATCACAGTGTATTTTAAGTCACCTTTTTCTATTTTGAAGATTTGCTTAAGCTTGAAATTCCTTTAAAGACAATTTAGAGCCCAATAAACTTTTGAGTTTAAAACGGAACATTTATTTTAAGTAACATAAATGGGAAAAACACGTAAACTTCTTAATGAAATGCTTTCAAAGGATGCCGTATAGGAGCCTCTATTTTTTAATTACATACTTGCATCATGTAAAAAGAAGCAGCATGTCTAATGTGTTTATTATCAGGGGAAAGCACAGAGAATGATCAAAGTCTGTTGCTGTGCTTGCACTCTGCATGCTTTATTAGATGGTTATTTCTCTGTTGGTACAGGTTTTGGACTTTGTTGATGGTCCATCAGTTCAAATACAACATCTTTGATATAGTCATTGAAATGGGTTTGAGCCATTGGGACTGTTCTGTCAACTGTTTGGCAAATCTGCTATTACAAGAGTCAAAGTTTGGGCAGATAATCATTCACAAAAATGTCTAATTACAAGCTTTGCAAATGGTATGAAATAATATATTAATGGAGGCGTTTTTTTTCTAAAATCAGGTACACAGCAATAACAATAATAGCATTATAATTAATAAAAATTACAGTCCTTTAAAATGTGTTCATCTTGGTGAAACTTCTCCAACACTGAACAGTGAAATACGTGTTGCCAGTTCTAGCAGTGTGTGTTGTTGATGTGTCTGACATACGAGCAGGTTTGAGAGCCATAATGTTTGAAAGATTTGCGGCTTGTGAAAAATGTTTTTTAAAAATCTCCTGCGGTGAGTCTGAGGAGGGGATCTTCATTTCTAACAGGCTCTGAAAGTCTGGAAGCAAAACCAATGTGATACAGAAACAGGTAGTGACTTAAAGTACACTGTCTCTTTTCTTAACTGCCTCTGTTACACAATATCTTCTTTCTATGTTTTTTTCAAAGCATCTCGTCTACATTTAGGGATGTTGTAGCTCTGCTTATGTGATGTGATAGGATGTTAGTGCATTGTCAACTTAACAGATATAGAGTTTCTAATTAAGTATTGATCATTGGATTTATTGTGACCCGTGTTCCTATGGTTTCTATAAACAAGATCTAAAGCAGGACAGAGAACACTTAATCATATTCTAGCAAAGGTGTCATCTTTTTTTACAGACACTGGAGTGTTGAATGCATCCATTATGCAATAAAAAAAAAGGAAAAGAAAAGAAAAACTCGATGAAATGATACAAAAGAGGAAAGGAGAGTCATCATGTATTACGGTGAGAAAGAGCCAGACATATAAAGAGTGACAGATTGGAGACTAAGTATTCACTGGTTTTACAAAAGCACTCACAACACAACACAAAAAAAAGTGACCTGAATATCCAGCCACCAGCAGAGAGGTACCAGAATAGAACAGACGTATGAACAAGTCCAGCATACACACACCAGCGTCGCGACGACGAACAAACACCTACCTGTCATTGTCGACACTCCTGAAGCCAGGAAGGATGTGTCTGAAGCTGGAGTTGCGGTCAAGTTTGGGTTGACTCTTGGTGCGTTTTATCGAGCCCTTCAGCCGTCGACTTAGAAAGCCCTGACAGGGAGAGACAGACAGCAACACAGTGTCACTTCTTGTTCATGAGGGAAGTCTGCGAGATGTCAATCATTAAGCTCAACCTGGAAGAAGGACCAAATACTGTACAGACATTTTCTTTGGATGTCCTAAATTCTTAGACACAGGATTTAATGAAGGGTTGGTAATGTGTTTAGTTTTTCACCTCGAAATAGGAGAGACTGTTAATAAGGTGGGACAAGGTCAAACAATAACAGACTGATAAGAGAGAATTCTCATAGAGCATACACAATAAGCAGGTAGGTGATATTCATGCAAAACAATAGATGCTTTCTAAGAGTAGTGCTTATGTCAGTTATTGTCTCTCATTTTCTGCCGCACAAACACTGTTTTAGAATCACTCACATACACCAATTCAATGGATGCACTCATTTATTAGTTTTTCTCATCCTCCTCTTTGTATGAGTCTGTGTGTTTACTTCTTCCAACATCTGCAATCACACTCCCCCAAGCACCTCGCCGTCTCCATAGCAACTGCTGGCTGGCATTAAGAGCCAGAGAATATGAACAAATGAGATGTGGTGCAGAAATGGCAGAGACAAAAAAAAAATTCTCATATATATATATTTTTTTAACCTTGTTTCACTGCAGGGAGAGGAGAAAGGAGGGGAGACAGATGAAGAAGAGGATGAAAAAGAAGGACTTAGAATAAAGAGGGAGTTTATGAGAGTCGATAGAGCAACTTAGGAGGGCAGCACGAAGAAGATGGAAACTTAACAAGTAAGCCAGTATGCAGGAGAAAAGTACTTAACCGTGTGGTGTTCAGGCTCAGGTGAAGCTCCTCATTGCAATCAAACAACGATGATTCAAAGGCTGAATAATAGATCGAACACCTTCAGAAATCACAGCACAGTGAAGAAGCTCTTACTTCTCAAAACCAGGTCAGGCAACACGCAGTGAATACACCTCCCTCTGTCCCAGTCAGGCCATTAACACACCTGTATAATTACCACCTACAATGTGAACAGGTCGCCCTGGGCAACAGTGGAATTGGAATAATTACAGAGGGACTTCCAGACAGCCTGCCAGCTGATCACAGGAGGAGCTACAGCATCCTGATGAACAACACCTGTCATCAGTATAACACCCTGCACAATGGCGTGCTACTGTCAATGTGTTTAATCTCACACAAGGAGGGAGTGTTTGTTTTATTAGTGTTTGGCAAAAACAATAGCTGTGACCAAATCCCATACTTATTTAAAGCAGCTTTGAGTGAGCTGTTGATGTACACTGTCACCCCAAAATGCAATGCTCCAGAAATGGAGGAGCTTTAAACAGCTGCTAAACAGAGACTTCACATTTGCAGCAGAATGTCTGGTTTACGAACGTAGAAGGATATTTAAAGACACAGGAATTTCCAAGCAACCAACCATACTGTCAGTAACATAACCTGGTATTAAAGGTAATGGAGATAATGCAGGATGTTTTTGGGGAAAAGATTTGCAAGAGCCAGGCTCTTTTAAAAACTGTTCTTGAAGGAGGTCTCCAATGAATCCATGCCATGCACCTACATCCTCCTTGCTCTAATGCTGTCAGATTGAGCAGTGACAGCAGGAGTAAAGTCACCCTGGAAAAGTATAAGAGCAGGCACCTTTACAGGGGGAAAAAATGATCATAGCCTTCAAAAATTAAACACAAGGTGGCCTCATCCTAGAGTCCCTGGCCAGCACTTTTCTATCAGAAAACACATCTTTGTAGTCACAAGCACTTTTAGGTAATGTTAAATGCAATTCTGTTATTTTAGAGAGCTCCTTAAAGTCGGATTTCTTTTTGCATCTGAAGCCTCAAAGACTATTCCTTTTTTAACGCCAATTTAGAGTTAGCAGTACAACCCCTTTAAACTTTTGATTCACCCTTTGTTTCAGCAGGACGGAGTTCAACAGAGGTATTCCAAAGTCGCACTTTGATTGATGTCAGTTGGCGCAAGTATTGCATCGTTTGCCATTGTTACAAAAAGATGGTGTACACTGATTTATTGCTACTTATTTAAAGTGCAGCTATTGAACATATCGAATCAAACTACAGGGACAGACATGGCATGAAAACTGGATACAACAAATGTTGATGAATATGCCGTTACTGCTAACTCTTTAAGGTTGTACGATCGTCTTGTGTATTTTAATCCTTCGTGTCACCGGTACTTCAAATAAAACACAAGAAATCAACTCCTTTTCATTTGTCATCCTCAACAAAGGCCATTGTGAGCATGCTAAATAACAACCAGACTGACTCTCACATTGCATATAAGGCAAACACAAGGTAAGAAGCTAATGGGTTACTAGTACTTCCTGTCAGAGGTGAGCTCTGTTCAGAGCCTGTTAGCTAAACGAACATGGTTGAGTCATCACTGTGTGAAGCTGCTCTTGGGGCTCTTGAGAAGGTTCCTTTGTGACTTAAACTCTCGCTCCCTCTCTTAAGTATTAGCTGTATATACACAGTTCACATCATATGAGTGTGTGGGCATGTGGTAGGCTCATTTCAAACATTACAGCAGGATTATTGTGTCCTCGGTTACTTAGCATCGACCTCAAATCAGCTCCTTCAACAACATGACAATGTAAAGATGGCGGTGCAGTAAAAAATAAAAAAAGTTTACACCCACACATATGCGCAAACACTGACACACTTCTGTCTTTAAGTCTGGATATCACTCTCAATCACCTCCAAATTCACAGTAATTCCTTAGCCTTTTCCTAGCAGCCTCTAGAGATGGTGTGTGCCTGCCACAGCTGTTGGCATAGTCTCAGCTAACAAATTAAAAAGCTTCTCTTTTGTTTCCCATTCACAGAAATAAGTCAGTGAACAGAAACATGTCCCTGTAGGTGAGCTAGATTGATTAGTGGCTGCTTATTTTGTTTTTCCCCCTTCACTGATGGGCTGAACTCTGAAAAAACAAAGGAATAAAAAGAAACAATATTATGACAAGATGCATAAACCTATAGTTTGTGTTTCTTCTTCCCCCCTCTCTCTGGTGCACGTGTACAGCCATGTGATGTTCAAAAACCCTTCTCTCCAATTTAATCAGCTTGTCAGAGCTCTTGTAGAGATATTTCCCTGGTTAAAGGTCAGCAGATTTGAGCGGCCTATATTGCCACTTACAATCAGTCAATAAGGATGAATGATGACTACATTAACAAGGGATTAAACCCCATGGGAGGCAAGACACACTGGAAGCCCTGCAAAAAATGTTAGCATTTAATTCCCGTCAGCACCTGCTCATACCAGATGACAAGAGAAATGGCAAGAAGGAGAAAAAAACATGTAGGAATAGAACCAGAGACAGAGACATATATAGTGAAAATAAGAGACAGAAATAGAGGTGAGACTGGTCGAAACATTGAGAAAATGACAGTGAGTGCCTTGCTAGAGAGGGATGAGCTTTAGGGGCAGGGAAAGTGAAAAAAAGTAAAGAAAAGTGGAGCACAGTGTGGAGGTGGCAGAGCATGAGTTGATAGAAAAAGCAACAGAATGAAAATAAATGAGGGGGAAAGTGAGGAGAAAAGTAGAGCAAATGAGTGACAAGGTCGCAGGAGGAGCAGGGCTCAGCAGAGAGGAGCACAGTGGTTGCTGAGAATATCAAGCGAGGTGCAGAAACAAAAGATGGTCAAATAAAGCTTTGGTCCTTCCTGAGGTTTCGATGCAGATCAGTCCTTTCCATAGGTACCTTAACCAAACCAGTAACTATGCATCAATAAAGTTAAGAAGAACGTATCCTGAAAAGGGGAATCTCTAAATCTGGTTAATCTGGTTACTCTGGCTAGTCATTTTTTTATTCACTTAGATATTTGAATGAAAACATCGTCATTAAATTCTACATATTATACCTTAAATTGATATCTTTGATCTTCCATGAACATTATTGCTTTTGCTGTAATATCCCACCCTTTGCCCTTAGCATTTTAGCGCCATGGGTTCTATCCTCTAAAAGTCAATTGGGATTTTGAATGGGTTTGTGGTGAGACGCCTGCAATAAGGTCTGTGGTTAACACAAGCTTAAGAGATGTTGGGCGTTTTGTTACACGAGATAAACTACGTTAGATAAAACCTCAACTTGTGAATTTTAAAGTTTTTACGCGTACTAAAAACGGCGGTTGCTAACAAGTGGCTAAATGAGACTACAGTGGTTGTCGGGGACATTTAACGTCATCACGCCGGGAACTCTCTCACTAGTCCGCCTTACAGCATCTAGTCTTGTTTTTCAGTGCTCTTACAAATATTAGGTTAATAAACAACTTATTAAGCTACGATTTCGCTAGCTTGTCAAAACCGCTGATTAGATCGATGAAGCATAACGGTAGTGACGTCAAAATCAACCGACCGTGGTGTAGTTCGCTTGTAGAATCACGTTAGCTTTTTACTTCTCTCGGCTGCATTAACGCTTCAAACTTCATAAAAGTGGTGTTCATTTATAAAGATTATCCTGCTGAACAAAACGCCTATGCATCACAAACGTGTGTTAGCCACAGAGCTTATTTTCTGCAATCATCCAAAATCCAATGCAAAAATCCCATAGGCGAATTCTCGTTGGAACCCATGGCGATGCTACTTCCGGGTTGGCCTACAAAAATACGTCATCACTTTTGTTCTCTATTAAGCCTTTTGTTCTGCGTGCTATTGTGTAGTTGAATAACTTTCCAGATGAAATGTCTGTTCTTGGTCTTGGATTTTGTGAAATACATTTCTAAATAAATGCGACTTATAGTCAGGTGCGACTTATATATGTTTTTTTCATCTTCATGACACATTTTTTGACTGATGCGACTTATACTCGGGAGCGACTTATAGTCCGGAAAATACGGTAATTCTTCATGCATTCTTGAAGGGTAGGAGAGGATGGTTTTCACGATCCTTCAGGCTCTGTAGGCTCATCGTACTAACTTTAGGAGAATTAGATTTATCTGGAAAGATTGGATAGTCCACATTTAACGTGCTGCCTTGTTTTCATTGCAAATATGTCATCTTAAATGTGTGCATGGCTGGATGTGTTTGTGAGAGTACATAAGGGGTTTGCTGCATACTTGATGGTAACCTCAGTCTATCCAAGTCCACTGATTTAGCTGTAAAATGACACCTCCATTTTTTTCATAAATGTTGTTCTTTTTCGTCTCTATTTTTTTTTCTCCATGATATGAAAGCAAATTCTCACAACACACTAACTCTATTCCCTCAGCCAGGCAATTCCAGGCTTCCCTAATGGGAGCTGATAGAATCAGTGCCTGGACAATCAGCAGGGTGTTCCCAGTTTCCACATCCACCTTTCTTGTCCCTCTTTTGCACAACCTGATGAAAACAAGAGACATACCTGTCCAATTAGCCCCCCTACTATTACCTGAGAGTAGAAGGGGGCGGTGGGGGGGAATTGGTGTCAAGAAGAGATTGGATAAGGACCTAAGTCACAATTGAGAATCAATCCAGCCAGCGAGTGCAATCAGCGGGACATGGACGTGACAGACTTAGATAAGGTTTGTTTGCCTGTTCTTTAAACCAGCACTGAATAAGAAAACCTAACAAACTGTAACTTTAAAATCAAGGTAAGCAATCTCCTAGTATTCCTGAATTGGCTGTGGAAGATTAGGCTTTAGAGAGATCGTACCTTTCTGCCATGCTAGAGAGAAATAGTTATAAAGAAAGCACTTAAGGATGTGCTTATGTGTATGAATGTGTGTGTATGTGTGGCTCTCATTTGTGTGTGCAGACACTGAACCCAGTCCTTGCAAAGAACATGAGAGAAAAACATTTTGACAGATTTAGCTCAAGGCCTAGGAGGGGTACTTTAGATGTCACCACAACTCTTTTCACTGGAGGGGAGGGTAAGTGAGGGGTGGTTTGTCATTACAAAAAGTAGGAGATGCAAGAGTGGAGGAGAATATAAATGCCTGACTACATTTCTACTGTTGACATTCCCATGTTTGTGAATGCCACCACTCTGGTATCCAATCTTTCCATCTGACCACCTTAATACTTATATACAAAAAAGATCCAGTATCAACACAATTCTAGTTGTAAACCTTGTTTGTTTACTAGATTACACTCACACAACTTCATGGAAAACTATGGGAAACTTTGTTGGCGGTGCTACAATTAACAGCCAGAAGGGGGCAGTATAAGAAAATGTGCAGGAAAAGGTAAAACATATTGGGAAGCTTTCTTTGTGCAAGAAGTCACTGCTGCTTAGCCATAATCCTACAGAAGAAGTGAGGTGGTCATGTGAGAGAAACTGGATGACTTTGCTGCAGTGCTCCTCTCCACTCTTGTTTTTCCCAGGAGAGAGCATGAGCTGCTTAACAGACACTTAATCAATATCTAGCCCCTCTATCTGACCCTTTCTGTCTCCTACAAGCTTTTAAGTCTTCTTTACTTTTTTGTATCACTCTTTCTCATGCATTGATTCTTGGTAGAGCAGACTAAAACGGTTGTACTACTCAATTCACAACCTTTCTGGTAGATGAAAAGTCGAAAATAAGGAAATGCAGAAAGAAGAGAGAAAAAAACACCCAGCAGGTGAAATTCCTGGTCTCCCCAAAACACCATTTTCACTCTTTATATGAACATTCAAGAACTTGGCAAACTCGATCTCACCTAGCTGTGGTGATTTCACAAGTGAAAACTGTTTTTATTAAACACTTAATTCTCACTCTGCAGGTTGCCGAAATCTCGTGGTTCAAGCCTATTTCTTTTACAATTTACTGCGAGCTTTGTCTTAAACTGAGAGGCAACCAAATGTGTTTTTGTACACTACTTTGCTAGTGTGTTTATTACAGAGGCTGAGAGTCGAGTGCTTGTGGCCCTGCTGTCCTCACATCTTCTGTTAACAGTTCACCCTCAGGTTGTCATCTCCCCAGTCATTATTTATTAATGGAAATATGCACTGCTAATTGCTAATTAGCTTTAAATTGATGACTCATAGAGGAATTTCTTGCTTCATTAACTGGCTGTTTATCTATTGAATTAAACATGGCAGAAAGCATACCCGATTTGAATTAGAGCAAGATGACTGACTAAGGACTCCTGTGTGTGTGTGTGTGTGTGTGTGTGTGCGTGTGTGCGTGTGTGCGTGTGTGTTTGACAGGAGGACAGTTTGCTTAGAAGTGAGGGAGAAAGTGCCTGTGCTGAGCGTGAACAGCTGTGGGAGTGTGCGTGTCGGCTCACATGAAGTGTTTTGAAATTATTCAGTGAAATGCAATGAAAAATCCCACAGGATGTAAAAGGATGGTGTGTTGAACATAAACCCCAAGACGTGTAGATGTGTGTTGTGTTAGACCCCAAACATCAAAGGCCCAATTCCAACATTTGATGTAAATGAGTTTCAGATTGGCATGGGGCCATCTGGACCCCAGACCGGCCTTAAGCTGACGTTGATCTACAACTGAGAAATAAACCAAGGTGAAGACAGACAGAGTAAAAACCTATGAAGAACTCACAGTACTCACGGTGACTCTGAAAGGTGTGCCAGCAGTGGATGTAGCCTCCATGGCTGGTGTGGTCTTGTCAGAGGAGCTGCCTGGCATGCTGCGTCGGCGTCCCGTCCTCTCTGGAGGAGACTCTGAAAAAATGGAAGAGTGAACTTTGAAAAATGCATGTATAGACTAGCTCAATATTTGAGGAAAACCAAGCATTAGCTTATTGAAAATAACTGAAATAAAAAGATCAGTACAACTCATCTAAATGTCTGTTATCAATGGATCTGAATCAATGAAAGATTTTTCAAGCTAGATTAGCTTTAAAGTAAAAACAGAAAATAGATTTAGCACCTCTTAAGCTCCCTGATTATCAAACTGTATGAGTTAAAAAACAGGTACATGTTAATTATGAACTTTGAATAGGGCCAGGCTAGCTTTTCCTCCCTGCATCTTGTTACAATGCTAAGCTAATCACATGCTAGCTTTGGCCTCATATTTATAGTAGGGGCTTGTGTGGTATCAATCTGCTTGTCTTATTCTATTCAGTCTATTTCAATACAATTTTTAAAATGCCTGGGCATACTATCAGAGGGAAGAGCCTGAAAAGTAAGTGTTACATCCGTCTTACAGTAAGTCTTCCAACTCAGTTGAAATTCAAACTAATTTAAAACCAAAAACAACTGAACCAGTTTTAAACTGAGCTACTGCAATGAACCAAATACCTTTCACTTTGAAACTGAAAACAAGTTGGGAATAATAGCATTAAGTCTAGGAGGCAGAATACACCTGTACGGGATAAATCGCGGTTAAATCCAAGCTTTAAATGGTCTCTGCAACTTTTCGTGCATAAGAAATCATAAGTAAAAGTTATTTGAAAACATTTTGTTTGCATCTTGTTAACACTGGACCAATTTATGTTACCCATTCCTCCATGAATGTATCAATAAATCTATTCAGGCCCTAAATGGCTGTTTGCTTTCCATTACAGATGTTTACATCCTAGCCATTGCTTTATACTCATTTCCCTTAGTAGTCGAGTTGTGAAGTCAAAAACTGTGTATATGTGTAAAAGCAACAAATCCGGACATGTCCAAGAGGAATGTGAGGGATGTCGAATATGCATGTCTCCACAGATGTAAGATAGCCATCACTGCTAACTGCTAGCTCATTATCAATGTTATATCTAGTTTGTGAAGTTGTATAACCCTGAGTTATGAATGGGGAGTTGTTTAAACTTGCTGCTTGATGTTATAGAAATTCAAACTTTGCACAACAAAGAGACCATCTGTAGCTTAATTTGCCCCAAATAAAGATCCTGACTGGGTCAAAAACAAGCCTTAAACATAAAATGTGTATATGTAGGTCAAAAATATTGATATAATCTTTTGAAACACATGAGGTCACTGACACTGTGCTAGATTATCTAAATGAGATCTATGACAGGCAGTTACATTGGAAGCTAATGAAATTAGTGTTAGCTGTGTGCAGCAGAGTGACTTTAATAAGGGTGAAACTGAATAATGAAGCGAAATCCCCTCATCTGATTCCACTCTACCTCACACACACACAATCACACACAATCATATCTGTAAGATATTTCGGACTGTGTATGATATGCCATTTAAAAATATGTATATCCTGAGTTATTAATCCCCCCCTTCTTTAATAACTTTCCTGACTATGTTGGGGGAAAAGTGTCTAATCTTTCCAGAAACTATGGAAGTGATAACATTCATAGGAGTATTCTAGCTGTCCATGTGGTTAATTTGTTTGTTTAATACCATTAAACCATTGGATTTCAACCAATTGTAGTTAGTTTTGATATCATTACCACTAGTTATCTTTCAATGTTAACTGTTTTCTGTAGTGACCTGGACTTAAAGGTTTCTGAATTGCTGTACCAATACGATTAGAATTTCATATTGAAGATTAATGTCTACATGTTTAAAGTTAGATGAGTTGCTTAGATATACCTTAAAATCAAATGTGATTGGCCAATACAAATGGCAAACTTTACATTCATAGACACCCCATTAGCTTTTTTTAAATAACGCTTTATTTTACACTTTTTAATCTAGAATATGCAACTAAACAAAAGACACAAGCATGAATTTGCATTTTGGCTTCAGCTTGAATGAGGACGGAGCCAAAAATTGGATAGAGCAAATTTTGTGCCAACATTATTTGTAACTAATGTGATATTTGCATATGGAGCATCTCTAATAAGCCCTACACACAAGAGCACACACTTGGAGTATGCTGTGTTTGTCAAGCTGAGCTGTGCTAAATTAGCTTTCTGCTGCTTAACAGGCCGGTTGACTAAATTAGTGCACGCTGTAATTGAAGAATGATTGGAGGAATAGCTCTTCCTGCTGTGCAGTGCACTGGCTCACATCCCATCCCCCATTATTCCCAGTCTAACATTAACATAAACATAGTCCACAACAACAAACAGCAGACAAACACAACATGGCTGTGACATCGAGCAGACGTCTTCTGTTGCTAAATCAGATTTCTGTAATTGAAAACCGGAACCATCTGGATCCTCTGAATAGTGAGCCATTGCTCTAATGTGGTAAGGGGGATTTGATTTTTAAACAAGCTTAGACTCTGTGCTAAAGAGACATGTTAAGCCTGTTTTGATTTTGTTTTCCAGGGATGGGAAATCTACAGCAAGAGACAAATAAAATGTGCATTACTCCCATTTAACATCATTACATGTATTATGCAAGGGGAAAAAGACTCAATGGTGGTATTTGGTCCAAGTCAAGTGTCAAGCCGCTCAAAACAAACATCTAACATTTCAAGACGTTCTTTTTGAAGACATGTTGAGTCATTTCATTGCCTCCCCAAGTGTTGTTGTAGGGTGTTGAGTCTATAAATATTTCAAACAAATATCCAATTAGTTACTTTGTTCCCAAATTAAAGCACAACCGGGACTGAGTCTGTGGCCAACTAATATTAATTTTTTACTTCATTTTCCCCTAGGGGAAATTCTGCTTTACACTCTGTGCATGTGTGTGTTTCTGGCCTCAATACCAAACAGGACCTATGGACATGCATTAAATGGAGAGATGTCAGAGTGAGGGGGCTGCACATGAAAGAGTGACAGAGCAGCTGGGGGGTTAGGTGCCTTGCTCAAGGGAACATCGGCAGTACCCGGGAAGTGACCTTGCACCTCTCCAGTAACCATACCAATTTCCATACTTCAGTTCACACTGGGACTTGAACTGGTGAACCATCTGAAGTCCCTACAGACTGAGCTACTGTCGTATTTTTCATTTTTGTATTTTTTGGTACCATGCGAATGGTGTTGAGTAAAGAGGTGATGAAACTTCCAAATTTAGTGCAAATCCAAAGAAAATATAATCAAATTTAATGATCAGACAAAGAAGACATTAACATCAGAGAGAAATCTCTTTGGTTGTATTTTCGAGTGAAGTCTAAAAATGTGCCTGCAATAACAAGTTATTGCCATAAGTGTTGTAAAATTATCAAAATTGAAGTTTTCTGAAGAAACTTTAAAAATGTAAGTCTCAAGTCTGCAGATGTGGCTGTAATTTCTAAAGGTCCTGTCCACATGTGGAAGTATACCGGTAAGTACAAGTTTCTGCATCTGTATCAGAGTGACAGAGCTGGTTCTGTCTCCTCCTGGTTGTATTATACCACCATATGTTGGTAATTGTTTGTCTGGAAACACTGTCAATGAGACTGTCAAGTGGAGTTTTTCTGAAATCTAAATCATCATCTGTGTAACTTCTGTTCTGTCACTGAGCTGCAGCTCTGAATAAAATGTTACACAAGCTGTCTAGATGAGCTGTAAGTGAAAATTAATGCATGGGGAAGTGGGCGCATAAAAACCTTTCCAATCTATCATCATGACGCAACATTGAACAAAAGTGTACCAAAAGATCACTTCAAAAACAAATACTTTGTCTGTCTCACTTTGTGACCAACACCGCTGCATTGAAATACCTGTTGCTATGACAACAACTACATTTAATCCTCTTAAATCAGAAAATCCTTCAAGAGCGTATAGGACTGCCGATCAGGTAAATCACAAAGCCAAAGTGTGAATTTCTGCTAGTCACAAATTAATTCTGTGCTCAACTTCACTGGATTTACCCCTCCGGTATTCTTTATTCTTAACGGAAACCTCCCCACTTTAACACAGCTGGTTGCTAAGACTGCTCATAGGGAAAGCTTACAAACACACACAAACACACATCATTTAGCTGTGAACTAATTGCTGGGTGAAATTGCAGTTTGTGCTTCCACATGTTGTCACCATCTGCGTGTAATGCATCTCTGTGAAAGCATGGAAAATTTGCCTAGCTATAACTCGCTCCTATGTCTGGGTCTAACCACCTTAATGACAGTAAACAGACACTGGTTCTCAATAAAACTTAGATTAAAAGTGCGATTCCAAACTGAAGTAAATCATCAAAGTGTCTTTGTACTGCATGTGGGGGCTGCCTTCAGATTGTTAACTTTCCTGTTCAGAGGTGCATATGTGCTTTGGAGCATCAAGCTTACAAGGCTCTATGTAATAACAGAACAAAATATAAACAGTAAAACTAGTAACATATAAAAGTTAAAAACACATTGCATTACTTGACTTGCCAAACAATTTATGTTTATTGTAGACAATAAAGGATCAGCATACAGGTGAATTTACAAAAATAATTAGCAGTGTCATAAATATACATCGTAAAAAGAAGTGGACCCAGGATCAGGGTCAGAGGGTCTAAAGAAAACAGCTGTGTGTGTCTCCTAGTCAAATTAACAGATATAGGGGCAAAGCCACCTGGTAGTAATGGACCACTTTTTGAACATTGAGCACATTAAATGACTACATCTAAAAAGAAACGTTTTAAATTAAGGAAATGCCTAAAGTAAAACAAGAACATTGACACTTCTCGTTTGCCAGTATGCTAAGTGGCATATAGAGAAAAAGACAGCAGGCAGATAGCATAGCCAAAAGATGGTTAGCTTAGCCCTCCAAGAGTTGAAGAAGTGGTAAAAAGCTAGCATTACTCTGTCCTAAAACTCTTCGGTACACTGCTGCTGTTTCTGGTAAGAGTAAACATAGCTAAATGGGAGGAAAAAAACGACAACTTATGTATTGGTATCATGGGGTTCTATTTGTACCAAGGGTTTGCCAGGCAGCAAGAGGATGAATGTTTCTTAACTTGTTATTTAAAGTTCCCCTTATTTTTCCTGATCAGGCATGTTCCATCCATCTACCAGTGCCAGCTAACCTTCCCTTCCTTTCAGCCTTCACCAGTACAGGATATTGCTGCTTGCAAAATGACTGTGGACGAGGGTGGGGGAGGAAAGCCTCTCCTACATCTGAAAACTGACTTTGCTGTTCAATATTCTCAAATGTTTTGGGTTTTGCTTTTAAAAGGGAAGACAAACAATACGAGGTGAGCTGGAAAACAGCATGCTGGGCTGGCAGATGGAAATGTGTCAACTGTTAAAAGATAGACTGGCAAACTAAAGCACCTAGTTAATCATCGAAGGCGGAAAAACAGGAATGGCGGAGAACATTTTGCATAGCGGCTTATTTCTGGTGTGGCTGTGCCAAAGTGCTGTGCTGATACAAAAATAATAACGGTTAATGACTTCACAAACCCACACTGTTATTTGCCTGGAGTCATGTGTTTTATGATCTTTTATTGCTGGAGGAGCTGGCTGTGCTAAGTGGCTCTGTGATGAAAGAGGAAACTCACAAAGGTTGTTGTAAGCAAGTTGTTGTTGCACAGGGTATTTAATCTGCCTACAGATGGTAGCGACTTGCAGAGAACGTTCAGTATCTACACTCTGTACTGCTGCTGTTACAAACTTATCACTGTCCTGACCAGGTCTTCCTGGTTTTTGTCTTTTTGTTATACACATGGCCAAAACCTGAGTCATTCTACGCCACAGACAAGATGTTTAATCAGTTATTTGAAAGATCACAGGACATTTATAAGCTGATTCAATCTCGCTTCAGCACTTTTTTAACTAAGCAAGCGAACTGAAACAGGCACAAACATGTTTACAGTAAATACTTCAAATAAAAGCTCATCCCAATTTAAGACCCCGTCCCTTTTACTAGCCTGGTAATGCCATACGTTTTGACAAATAAAGGCAGTTCCCAATTAGAGGCACCTATGCGTTTAGTGATGAAATAGTTTGTTGGTTTAAAATAAAGGAGAAAAAGCAGCAAGGCGGTCTAAAAAAACAAAGACGAACAACATCTGGCCAAGAAAGTCAGAATTATGATAGTATGTATACAAGCCTTGAAGCAGGTTTGAATACTGTCTAACAAAGCGACCTCAAATAAATCATCTCATTTGTTTATATCCTAATTTCTTACAAAGTGAAATACATATTTATTTTAAATGTTAATGTTCAATTCCCATCTTTGCTGTGCACAAGTTGTGCTTGAAATTTTTACCGTATTTGCATCGTCGCCTGTTCATAGACTGAAGTAGACAAACGCCTGGGCTTTTAATAGAAGTTTTATGGAAATAACTCTGCTCTGGCAACTGGCTTGATCCAAAAATGAACCAGATGCATCGATACAACACATATAGTTGACTAACAGTGTTGTGTTCATAGGCTTTAAATATTAAATAATATTATGTGAATGGAAGAGTTGTTAGGAGGATGAAACTCCTGAAATCGATAAGATGCAATCTGCTGAAAAGAGAGAACACTGATGGATTTGTTGGGATGACAGTAACCTAAAAGTTGTACAGTGGGGTTACAGAGTAGAGCTTATTCCCAGAAAATGGCTTTTAGAGAGCATTTTAAGAAAATTGGGACATCCATCAATTTTTATTCATTGAAGCAAGGTGGCAAAAGCTGAAACTAATTTTAACCCTTGAAGTGGCAGACGTATCTCAAGTTGAGAAGCACCTACCTCAATGTTTGGTTCACCCCTCTTTGCTAATGACAAGCATTACAGCTGCTTTAAAAACTGAATTTGAACTATTCACGTTTTTGTTTTTTTACAACTATGGGGGTGATGGGTGTCAAACTGTGGAACAGGGTTGTTGTTTTTTTATATTTAAATCTGAGATGAGCACACAAAAAGTCTGGGACTGACAAAGAAAGAATTTGCAGAAACCTGGTAGCCTTGCCTTTATGAATTTATTGAAGCATTTTAAGAACACTAATTGTCTCATTTCATTGGCGAAATGCATTTTATTGAGTTTGTTTTGCGCTGCATTAGCTACCATAACATCACAAACTGTTGTGCATTTAGACAATCAAGCCACGACACATCAGCGTTAGTAAAAATAAAATTAAAAAAAGAAGAAAAAACTGGCCAAAAGTTTTAGTACGTTGTTACCACTACAAATAAAAAACAATTTGCCTTTCTCTCACAGCGTTACTTCCAAATAAGCTTTAGCCAGTTTGCCCTTACCAAACTGTTGCTGTTCTTCCAAAGTCACAGTTATTCAGTCTACGAGAGTTAGTAACCAAAAGATGTTTTTTTCTTCAATAAAGAAGACGATCCCTTAAAATATGAAACAATTCAGTCCAGATATGAATTGTAAGAATTGGCTCATAGAGGCCAGAAAGAAACAGAACGGTTTGTTGAAACTTGTCTATTCATTCTCACATGCATGCAGTCATTTGTTCTATTATTAATATTAGATTATTTATCATATCTGCTATAAAGTGTTTATTTGACCAAACAGAAAACAACTCCCACCTGTGCTCACCGAGCTAATGATATTGATGAGAGTTAATGAGAGTTAGAGAGCAGAATCCTGTTATCAACAGCAGCAAGCCTCAGGCATTTCAATCAGTCTGCACCCTCAGGGCTGAGAAATAGCCTCAAAAAGAATGCATAGCTCTGGTGTTATGACAGGAGAGGAAGAGAATTCAAACACTAACACACGAACATATGCTGTGAAATGTGCAGAGAAAAAAACACTGGCTGTCAAGCTCTGTTTACTGTGTTCTCTCTACCTGGAGGACTATCTTCTCTTGGTCCAGCCCCCCCCCCCCCTTCTCATCCTCCCTCCTTCAAAACTACTTTTTTCACCCTGTGTTTCCCCTCAAGTACAAGACAACCAGAACTTGTGTTGACTGGCTGATAGTGCTGTGAAAAAAGGCTCAGTCTGTCTCTGGAATAAAAATGATAAAATGATGTCAATCAAAGCCCAATCAAATAAAAAATGTTTAAAACACATTTTCTCAGAAGGCAGATTTGTATAAATGAATCTCAATCCTGTCTGGACAATGTACTATGTAATGGAGGTCAAAGTGGGGGCATGGTCTGTGTATCGGAGGCACAGCTTCTAAATGGCTAAGTCTAAAAACATGTGTTGGTTGCGTAAATATACAGAGAAAAAGAGTGTGAGGAAGAGTGTTTCCTTGTGTAGGCACACAGAGAATATAATGTGGCTAACGCTGAACCATGAGTAGAGAGCTGGACTTTTGACCTCTGAGATGAGGTATTTGCTCAGTGCACAGATGATGGGGTGATAAAGAGGTGCTGCTCCATCTCCTTGGAGCAACACTGTGGACTCAAGGGAATAAAAGGAGGATGAATTTAACCCTCAGCAACCACCACTGCAGATACGGTCAACAGTTATTTAGCTGCTAACACAAAGTCTAATCTCTGAAGTACACTTAAGGCTCATAGTACACAGACTACAGCAGCTTGGAACTAACATCACAATTCAGTATTTGCGTCATATAGAATGTGGACTCAATTGGGTATGTTTGTCAAACATGGTAGGGTTCAATGTTTACATTTGCCCCGTGGCTTGGGCTTCAATAAGTCATTCTGTGGACACCGGATAAATCAGGTAGTTGTCTAATGGACAGAAAGTGTTATCACCAGAGAGATCTGAGAACACATGGATTTTATTTAGAGCTTCAGTCTTCTATTAAAAGAAATCAGAATCATCATTATGTAATTTTATTCTTTTCAAGCTTCATTTCTTAAACATTCTAAAAACAGGAAGTCTCTTTAAATGTTGTGTTTCTTCAAATTGCCTTTGTTTATTTTGACTTTCACGGTTTACATTATGGCAACAATAGCTCTACTCTGGTCAACAAACTGACAGTAGAGCCAATCCCTACAGTTTGTAAAACGTAGCAAGGTTTGACTCCGACAATAGTACACAGCTTGGGCCACAAAAGTGACTATTGATATTTCATGTCGATGTCCCACTGTAGCCACTAAGTTTATCCTCTAAACAATAAACCCTGTTAATAAGGAAATTGAGGTTTCTATTGACATACAACTAATTAAAATGCAGGTTTAGTCTTTAACGTTGTAATTTATCTCAAAGCTAGGAATGCTGTGTTTAGTTGTAGACTTTTTTTTGGTCGTATTTTAACATTTATAGTATACCACGTGTGTGTGTGTGTGTGTGTGTGTGTGTGTGTGTGTGTGTGGTTTGCTTTTGTGCTGTGCTGTCATCCATGCACACTGATGCTTTTTACACGACTAAAGTTCCTAACGATTAAATAAAGTTATTTGAATGTATACATATGGGCCACCAAAACTCTACCATGACTACCAAGTTCTGTGCTTTTTAAGGCCTTAAGGCCAAGCCCTAAAAAGTATCAGTGTGTATCCTTATATAGTCACCAAATAACCAGTTTAAAATAAACAACTACTCCATACAGCTGACTTGAGTTGGATTTTTTTTCTCCCACAAATGCAACAAAAACTCTACATTCTACCGTGTTCAGCTGATAACCAGAGAATTGGGTGGGGGGGACTGTTCCATGTTTACTTTGGCACATGCATGCCTTTGTCTGCAGTGTATTATGGGAGGGCAGAGGAGGAGCTGGAGGATAAGAAGAGTTGAGTGCAGAAGGAGGAAGTTTGTGTTTGGGTAGAGGGTAACACGGCAGCCACATTCCTGTGAATGCCGATCCGAGATCCCACTAACTTAAATACCAAGCAGACCAGTAGATATGGTGACAGTAGGCTTGGTGACAGTTTGTGAAATTACTGAATGACACAAGTAACATGTTTGGAAACACAGAAAATACTGATGCACAAGTCCAACTCTGAATGATTGTCCTGCTTTATAGGCAAAGTTGTAGTTCAGCATGAGCATTTCTGCCTGATTATTGTGTTGAGTTCTTTTATTTTTCAAAAGCAATGGATGCATTTCATCAAGTCTGTTTGTGGAGGATTTGTTGTCATCCCTCGTGTTTTATTGCATATTGCAGTTATATTACATCCAGACGCTGGAATTCCAACCAAAATATCTGCTGGCTGGATTTCAAGTACTTCTGTAAAGCTTCTGCAAAGATGGATGGCTAAACAAACCAAATGCATTTCAGAAAAACACCTTTTTTCAACCTCAGTTGTGTCTGCTTTAGCATACATATCCTAAAATAACTATGCTTACTTGCACATACTGTCTGCTAGAGAGGCTGTATTCAGAGTGATGGCAGAGATCATCTGGAGTTCTACTGCTATTTCTCTAAAACCCTTTCCTGGCTCTGCCTTGTAATCTGAGTTGATATCTATGGATTAAAGGGGGGATTAGCCTGCACCTGTCCCCCGTTATTGGACTCTTTTGGGTGCTCAGAAGCACAGCGTCATCTGGCACATCTCCATGATTCACCAGGCTGAGAGAAAAGAGGGGAAGGCAAGAGCCCAGACGCCGGAGATGAGACTCAGATAAGAAAGTAATCCCGGGTTAAACATTGAGATGATATGGAGAGTTCTGGCGGCATCACTTCACTGCTTGATCACTATATTAACTTTCCTCGCCCTCTGTCTCATGTATCTGCTTTCTTTTATATGATCTCAGAAGCAAACTGCTTACATTATCTCTACTCACCCTATAAGACAGAAGTGATTAAGAAAATGGGAAACTCCTCCGTGTTATCTTTATTAATTCCAACTGGTTTATCTTGTGTATTCTTCTGCCCCTTGGCCTGATTGTATATGGTGAAAATGACGGCGAAGTGATCAAAGAAGGAGGCTGCCTCTGTCGATTAGCGAAGCCTTTGTTTAACAGAAACATGACCTTAATCTTAGCGAGGATGCTCCGGCATAAACTGCAAAAAAAAAACTGATCAAAGGACTAATCTTTTAAGAGAAAACAAGAAAAGTGATTCCCTTATGCTATGAAGTAAAGGCTTGAACTTGGCATGACTTGGCTCTAAATCTTTTTCACTCCTTTCTTTGTAACATCTATAGAAGATTATCACCTGTACATGTCCAGCCTCCCTGTGCTTAGGTGCTAATGTGACTTGGGCATCGGAAACTGACTCATGCTGAACGTGTGTGTTGTTCTGGCCGTGTTTCCCATCTATCGGCCGTATTTATGTCCTCACTTCCCATCAGCACACAGACACACACATTAAGAGGAAAATCTGGCGACATCATCATAAACAGCTTGACTAAAACTAAGCATGACACAGACGCACTGATCACAAGTGTTTCTGGGTAATGACCCATTTAGAATATGATTAACATGCAGAAACTGTCAGTGGGAATACATTATTGAGTTGTTTTCGAGTGGTTCAAACACTCTCTTGCAGGCTGCTTGAGTCTTTCTTTACTATCTTTTCACACAGTTGCTAGTTTGCCACTGTTAAAGACCAGCTGTGTTTAGTTTTGGGTTATAATGGTAGGAACCCGCATCTTTTAGTTCATGTGTGGGACATTTGGGAAAAAACATGTTTTGTGCACTTGCTTTATGTAGATCTCCTCCTTGAACACATTCTGCTGGACTTTATATACCGGTACAGATGTTAGACTCTGTACTATTGTTAGAGACTTTTGTTCTACAATTGACTTTGGTTCCCATCACCACTAAACTTCCTCTACTAAAGTTCTTTTGGGGTTTTTTCCTTCCTCTTCCTGTAATGTGTTCTTCTTCTAAAGGTTTTGTTTAGTTCGTCTTTGTTTTAAAAGACTGTAACCGTTGTTGCTATGGACCTTTAAAGCACACTGACAGACCGTAAGTAGTATTGAGCCATACAAAGACTTGACTGGACTTGTCTTACCGAATGCAGCTGCCAACCTCATCCCCCAACATTTCACTTTGAGGTTTTATTCAGGTATGAACTGTTTTATAAGAAGGCAACCATTTTGGTAAAGAAGCGTATACTCACTTTAAGAGAGAGAAACAGTTTGTCTGGGTGATCAAATCTGAAGGAAACAAAGTCTCTTAGCTCACGGTACAGTAAGCTAGGAGGTGTTCAGATGCTAACTTTGGCTAACATACTTTGTCTCAGATTAGCTAAACTTATTTAGTTAGACGTTTAAGGGCGGCAGTAGCTCAATCTGTAGGGACTTGAGTTGGGAACCGCAGGGTCGCCGGTTCAAGTTCCGGTGAGGACCAAATCCCGAAATTGGTCTGGCAGCTGGAGAGGTGCCAGTTCACTTCCTAAGCACTGCCGAGTTGCCCTTGAGCAAGACATCGTATGTGTAACAGTTACAACACAGTAGTGTAAGTAGAGGTAGTTGGTGTTTAGGTGAGGGGTTGCAAGCTGTGAAGTGAAAATACAGTTCAGGACCAAGAGAGTGAGATCAATGGAAAGAAAAGAAGACTGTAAGCGATTACTTCCTAGAGCAGTGGTTCTCAACTGGTGGGTCGGGACCCAGAGGTGGGTCGCCGAGCCATTTTCAGTGGGTCACGAATGTGTGACTGAAAAAAATGTGTATGCTTTGTTCAGTTTTTTGCTTCTGTCACATGTTTGGTTCCAACTGAGGTCCAAACTGCACCATTTTTCAGTAAATAAATCTGATTGGTCGAAAAAAATCAGAAATTTGGGGTTGCGATTTTTCCCTAAGGAGTTGGTGGTGGGTCCTGAGGCTAGATGAGTTGAGAACCAAAGGGTTTGGATGATAAACATACCGGAGGGAAAACAACCCAAACTCTGTTAAACACTCCTGACAGCAGTCTAACTAAAGGCTTCACAAAAACATACAGTATAATCTTCTCATCCCAGTCGAGTAAAGAATCTGCCTGACGCAAAGCAAAAGATAACTAAGGCTTTACTTATAAAGAAAAATCTGCTAAATCTGAAACTCATCTTTCTGAAGAGAAAGAAAAGTTTTAGAGAGTCAGTAAAACTTCTCCACTGAAAGTTCTCTACAACATAAGGCTTTTAATGTTTGACAAATGACGAATAATGACGGTATAGCACTTGCTATATTGGGGACAAAGAGTTTCATTGGAACAAGACAACCTGTCAGCGTCAAAAAGCCTGATCAGAAAATGCTGCTCTGTCTTTCGCTGCCCGTCTGTCAGCATGTCTCTCTTTTGAGATAAGCAGTCATTGCATGTAAATGTCAATAACCCGGCCAAAGAAGGGGAAACAGAGCCAGAGGGATGTGATTGTGAACCGTAAAAAGATCTAACATTTTCCATCCACAGATAATGGTGCTTTGACATACACACACGTACTGAGAAAACAATAACACATGATCTCATGCAGCTGCTCCTAAGCTGTGCCAGTGACCGTGAGTACAGCTCGAGGGGCGGCAGAAACTTCCTACAGATAAACTCGCATAGCTGTTCATGGCTGTGGTGTGTGAACAAATGTACAAATTGTATACTGGACTTCTGCTAGGCTGCTTCAGTGACATACAAGTTTTCAGCTACGTCACATCATCCAGCTCCCGGCAGAAAGAACTCGTCACTCAAGTAAACAGTTTGGAAGTTTGTTTTGCACATAAGAACCAATATGTGTTTAAATATACTGTTAGTAAACCTGACAAGTCAAAGAGTTCATATGGATGCAAAATCCTGTCCAATAACTTTATCTATTTAACATCCAGGCATGATTTGCATCATGCTGTCTATCTAGATATCCTTTAGTGTCTTGGCTAAACTGAACATGAGTTCATCAGTTTTATGTTGTCAGTTTTTAGACAATAACAAGAAGGACACGAGAGTTTCCTGATTTGATCCATCCATCTACAATTCATTTGCAATTGAATTTTTTAGCCAAAGTGACGTACATCAGAGAGTAAAGTACAACACAAGCAAGGATCTAGAAAGGAGAAAACAACGTCAGAAAGTGCAAATGAACAGCTTTGCTGACAGGCGATGCACAGAGACTAAGCACAACATCGACAGCTGTTCTTGAGAGTTCATCAATCTATCTATCCATATATCTTTCCATCTATCTAATGTTTACTTGCATAGGTGCAAGTATAAAGCAAGTAAACTGTTGCATCACACTACAGCCTTTATAGCCTAAGCAAATTTGCAATGCCGGTCCCTATATGGGCCTTTACACTTAATTCAAATCAACAAATACACAAATGATTAAACAAATGCTAGTCCAGAATTACTAGTCAGGTAAGTGTTGTCATCGAGCTTCTGAATGTTGGAGTTTTAAAATAATAAACACAACTGCTCCAACATTCTCAGGAGCTTCGCTTATCATTTCCTTCCTATTGATTCAATTTTAATAATTGCTCTAGAGTCATGAGATTAACTCTAATGAATTCTGCCAAACAGGGACACACAGTTGTCATTTCAGGTTCTCTCAAAGCAAAACTCTTTTGACTATTTCTCAAATATTAAAGCACTTTTGAGAGAAGTGGTCTTCTAATTCATCTGGTAACAACCTCTCTTCCCCCTTTGTGTGTGTGTCACTGTGTTAACGTGTAGTGTGCAAAAGTTTGAGCCAGCTCTTAGCCACAGAGATCAAGGCAGAGTGTGTTTGCGTGTGTGTCTTTTTACAAAAGCTCAAATGCATGAGTGCGGGCTCTGTTGATAGCTGAATGATACAGTAGGAGAGACTTCAAAGTACCTCTTTCATCAGCCAGTGAAGCAAAGTTGAGATACACAAACCAGCACCTCCATACACTGTTTGCCTCTTTCATGACTGTGTGTCACTTTGTCTGCATCTCAATATAAAGGCCTGACCACATTATATTAACAACAATAATGAAAGTTATCCTTTGAAGAAAAGGAGCAAGAATCAGTTTCGGCAATAGTGAGAGAAGGGATCCTGATGCTTTCCTGTATGAGCTCTTTATCTGGAGAAAGTTTGCATCATATCCGCACAGCAACAGTCTTGTACTTATTATCTTGGTTGGCAAGTTACAGCAGTTCACTTGGAGAACAAAAATCAATAAGCTGCAGATTTCCGAGATACTTCTTTTCTCTCAATTCATCTAAGTGGAGCCAAGCCTGCGGGCAGACTTATCACTATAACCTTGCAGTTCAAACGCAGCCTGCAGCGGTGAGTACAGGCGTACTGCGAGGCAGAAAAGTGAAGAAACAGAGCGCTAGAGGACGTGTATAAACAGAAAATAAAGTGCAGATACCGACTGTCTTGAAGCGTTGCTTGGCTGCTTTGGACAAAACAATATTCGCAGGTACAGCGCCTCAACAGCGTGGAACTTGGCAAGTTGACACCGAGCTGCGAGCTGTCACGTGTCAGGTGTTTGGTGGTGGTGCAATTTGGAGAGTAGCATCACTGTGTGAATAGTGACGCCAAATTGTCAGCTCATTCTGTTTCACATGAACACCCACCAAGGAAGAAAAACATCTGAGATAGCGGAGGGTTTCCATTGGGTTTAAAATACTCTTATCAAGTAGAGATGTAAACAGAGTTTATTCCTTCCATTTTCGATTCTGATACCTAGACTTTAATTATTTTCCAATATCCACTCCTACTTTTGCTCACCAATTCCCAAGACTAGACTTGAGGATGGATTGACGTGTATATCAGTATTTAAATCAGTATCAAACGCTGATAATGGCATGGGAAGAATACTACTATAAAGATGGTTTCTGACGGACAATAGTGCTGAAATTGTTTGACACTATTCCTTTCATCTTGTTTTGCTTTAAAAACCACCAATCCTCAGCAAAAACATGCACTAACTAACAAGCACTGGCGTAGATGAGGCCAAAAATGCTGCATGTTGAACTTTTTTAGCAGTGGTAGTACTTTTTATTACCCCTGTTGGTGGACGGCCTGGTGCGACTGCGGGACCGGCTCCGCTGACGCTGCAGCCTGGACTTGCCCAGGAATCTGTAGTAGTACGAGGGTCTCCCAGATCCCTTCCTCGTGACCCCAGCCATGGTGCTAAATAGTTTCCACCAGCAACAAGATATCCCAGCTCAGCAGCAGTAAAAAAAAAGTCCTCAAGTGTGGTATCAGGGCAGATAAACTCCAGACAAAGTTTCTGTTTATCTCCGACTTCTCTAAAGAGTCCTCTTGCAGACACTCACTTCTACTTAAGTTTAAGCCCTCGTGGATTTGTGTCGTGATCAAATCAACTCCATTGTGAGGAAAGAGAATACTAAAGCATCAAACATCCACTACTGCTCAGTACTTGTGTGCTGTCCCAGAAGCTCAGGCTTCTGCTCCACCTTTGAACACTCCCCCTCAAAGTTTCCCACAGCGATATCCCAGAGGCATGATGTCCGGAATACTGCGTGAGTGTGTATCCTGAATGACAGGAAAGCTGTTCATGTTCCCACTGCCAGAGTGCAGCAAAGGAATTTTATAATTTTCTCTTTCATAGAGCTGTAAAGCAGTCTCTTTAAACAGTTACATGCAACCAAATCCACTATGTCTAACTCCTGTGACTGTGTTTGAGTGTGTGTAACAGGCACACACACACGCACACACTCAGAGAGACACACACAAAGAGAGTGTATGCTATGTGGCTGAGAACAACAGAAGAAACTTTGGGCTGTATAGAAAACGTGCACAGAAAAGAGCCTTCAGTGGAATGGAGTTAAAGAGACAGATATCAGTTTACACCAAGTTGTATTTCCTTCCACCAACCACACTAATGTGTTACAGACCTACAGATAAGACAACATGTGGTGCACTAAACAAGGCCGACTTGTGTCGGTCTGAAAAATACACACGACCACTGTATTTAACCACTGTTAAATATTCCTGATCCAGTCCCAGTCACATTCCTGGTTTTACTGCTTAACCACTTTAATTTCCCTCCCTAGGCAAGAAAGGCATGGCAGGGAATGACAGCCTATCAGACGCAGATGTAAATAAGGCTGTTAAAGATGTCAAACAGCCAATCAGAGTGAGCTCTGGAGGAGAGAGGTCAGGCAGATGGACCATACTCCATAACAAGACTTACTGACACAAACACACAATTGCAGTGATGCAGAAATGTGTATAATAGGGCTCAGTGATATCAGCATAGTGATTTTGACTTGTCAAACACGAAACTCGAACACTCAAAGCGGCAGTACGGACAAAGAAACTTCAAACTAAAGCTGCACAGATTGGTCAGCTAATATTTATGATTGTAAAGAAAAAGTGTTTGGATTTGTGGTTAGACAAAAGAAGCTTTGTACAGATTGTGCACTGTTTGGTTATGGGTAGTTGTGACGAGCAATTTCTTACAGATGGACTGGGATGTACTTAGTTTGTTAGCTTGATGCTAACACATAATGGAGATTGCCTTTGACAGGCTTACAGATTTAGCATCACGATGGGCATACTTTTGACTCAACAAACTATTTGACTTAATGTTATGTAAAATCAAGGCCTGTATACAGTCCATGAGTCCACGAGTAAATAAGAATGTTTCTTTAGTTAAGAGGTGCCAGGTTAGTTTCTTAGCAACTCTACAGTCTGTATTGTGTCACCTGACACTTATGCTTTCTACTTCTGTTGCTGTTTAATCTCAAGTTAGTTTAGCATCAGCTTTCATATATGCAACAGCCACTGTCTGGCGGTAGTACCGTTTTACAATTTGGCACCAGTAAAATAATGTAAAAATATTGTTCTAAGATGAGATAAATGTCAAATGAAAACTTGTATTTTTTATAAATTAATTGCTATTTCAATATCTTAAATCATGACCTATCGCTAATACATAGTCTGGTATGTGCATATGTGATACATGTCCCTAATCAAACACTCCCTCTTGCCCTCTCACAGTCTCTCTCCCTATATTGCAGCTCAATTGTTCACTGTGTTGCAGCTTGTTACTAGTGGGAGCATTGGGTACCATAACGCTACACGCTGTGCAGAGTTTTTGTCATTACCTCAACCCATAAACTCACAGAAACAGAATGCAGCAGTGTGCGAATGTGTCTGTATGTCTCTAACATAAGCTTCACTGTTCCTGAGGTCCCGCAGAGAGTATTTAGCAGGACCATTAGCAGGTATACATCACTCGAGCTCCAGCAGAGGGAATGTGAAGGCCTTCAGGCTTTACACCGCTGCTGCAGGGCTCATGAAACACCCTGAAGACACTGTTAGAGAAAGCAGTGGTACACACAAGGTGGGTCTGGGTTTTAAGAACTAGCTTGGAATGTCACATAAATACAAATTAAGGCTACAAGAAAATTCACATAGCCAACAGTAAGTCCACTTCACACAGACAAAAGAGGCGCGTGTGAAGCCAGTCTACTTTTTTTAATTACATAGCAGAACTATTTGTCTTGCCTGTATAATAGTCACTGTGGGAATAGCTACCTTCAATGACTTCTTGTTAAGACAGGCGCAGAGTCTATACACAGGCAGACCAGAAAATCAGGGTCATGCAGAGTTTGTGTGCTACTGGTGGCAGAGGCCGGCTCCACGACAAAGACGCCAGTGAGCAGTGTGAGGGCCAATAGAAGGTCAACACAAAGAGGTTAAGTAAACTAGAGGCTTTTGTTTTCATTGGAATGCCAGTTGGGAACTCTTGCAGTATAAGATACATACAAATGATCAATGACTGTCCAAATAGGTCTGAAATGTTGGAGTGTTGAAACAAGCTAAATATTAAGCAGATAGTGGGAAAAGACAGAGAACAAGGTAGTCATAAAGCTGCCTATCAGATTTGATTAAAAACGTTCTTTTACACAGAAAGGAATATCCATTGGGAGACCACCATTAACTACCATTAACTACAGTACACATTAATGTTGAAAGCTGATACAAATGCTTACAGAAGTGCAGGGATTATACTAGTTTACCAAAAACTAACCATAGCAACAATCAGCTGATGAATAAAGTATTGATTAAGAAGAGTATACCTTTCTCTGCGTGACAAATGACCTCTGCCCTGTCCAACAATACAAAAGTGGGAACCAAGTGGTTAAACAGGAAAACTGTTTGTCACTGTCCCAAAGCACCAAATATGTATGTATGCAACTTTTGTTTGAGCATCAACAATTTACCTAAAACTCCAGTACCTATCTTTATTTAGAGAAATGATTCAGCTGTTTAACAGATTTACATTTTATATAGAAAGCTGAGAGCCTGAGGCCAAATAACACAAACAATGAGAGCGACAATGACCAAATATTGAGTATCAACAGCCTTATCCTTACTTTCCAAATATGTAGATGAAATGATCTTACAATCAATGGGCTGTAAAAAAGGATAACGCTGATATGCAAGTTTCTTTACACACTTTGATGGCACTACTTCAAAACCAGGCGCTCCCATTAGGTATTTAATAGACCACTTTCCAGTCAGTCAGCAGACTGAGTTGTTAATTCACATGAGCAGAGAGGAAAAGGTTTGGAAACAAGTCTTACAGGCGGACACACTTATGACTTGAATATAAATATATCCGGACAAATGCATTCATGAGTCAAAGCCATTAAGTTTGCTAAGTGAGTGCAGAATCCTTAAGCGTAAGCCCGACATCTAGCGTGTTGTTGTTGGTTGATGGTGAATATATGCACAGCTAAAGGGATGACACAACTTCCTGTTCTCCAGTATCATCAAAACACTCTGAACTCAACAACTAAGAGAATGTTAAAGGTGTACTTCAGCATAAGTGGTTAAATGATTCTACACTCACCGGCCACTTTGTTAGGTACAGCTGTTCAACTGCTTGTTATTGCAAATATCTAATCAGCCTATCACATGGCAGCAACTCAATGCATTTAGGCATGTAGGCATGGTCAAGACGATCTTTTGAAGTTCAAACCGAGCACCAGAATGGGGGAAATAGTTGATTTAAGTGACTTTGAACGTGGCATGGTTGTTGGTGCCAGACGGGCTGATCTGAGTATTTCAGCGACTGCTAATCTACTAGGATTTTCATGCACAACCATCTCAAGGGTTTACAGAGAATGGTCAGAAAAAGAGAAAATATCCAGTGAGCGTCAGTTCTCTGGGCGAAAATGCCTTGTTGATGCCAGAGGTCAGAGGAGAATGGCCAGACTGTTTCAAGCTGATAGAAAGGCAACAGTAAGTCAAATAACCCCTCATTACAACCGAGGTCCCATGTGTACTAATTGAGCATCATTTAAACGCCACAGCCTGCCTGAGCATTGTTGCTGACCATGTCCAACCCATTATGATAACCCATAATGTTGATTGGATGTATGCATGTTTTTACTGCTGACTGCAAAACAAATCGTTCCCTCACAGAGTATTTAAAGACAACCTTGAACAAGTGTATACACACACGCTCATGCCCAATCAGGATGAACATGGATGACTGGGGAAGCACAATACAAAGCAGATCCTATATTTCTGTGAATGAGAATCTCCCTAGACCATAGAAGTCTAGTCACTAAAGCCTTTTGAGCTCTAACACATTGCTGAGAAACAGCTGTGAAGTATCCAGCTGAGGAGAAAATGAAACTAATTCAGAGCAAACAAAAAGACAAAGAGAGATGTATTGATTCTTAACAGCACACTCTATTGTCTCCACATGGATAGTGTGGGGCTCGCACAGAAAAAGCGACACACACTGGCTATTACACCTGATATATAGCCGGCCATTAGAAGAAAACAGCTCAGAGGGAGTCACAGGGATTAGTCTGCTTTGAAATAACAGAGCAGATCCACATGTGATAAGAATCCATAAAGATTCAAGGATGGAGTGTCTGGGGCAAAATTTGTTTGTGTGGAAATGACAAAACACATTAGTAGGGATTACGGGCAGTGGATAAGCCAAAATTGATAGCTACTGCAGCTTGAATCTCCTTGGGCAGATAATAGTTTACCCTCTAAAAGACAACTTGACTTTATTATATACAATCAAGTCGGAAATGCTTCCGTGTAAACAGCAACAAACTCTTCTTGATGTCAGACAGAGACGAGAGTGGGCAGTCGTTTTCTTCACCTTCAATTCCAGATGCTGCTGAATCGCAGTTTTCAGATCACTTGTTGAAACAGACAAGGTGGGTAAATAACAGAAACTCCTGTCATCAATTGTAAATTGCAGCTCAACTCAAACTTCGCCGTCAACAATTATAGAGTTCAATTAATAATCCTCTCTAGCAGTTTTAACATAGACGTAATGTAACAACTTCATGAAGGCAGGATTTACTGCAACACTTCTGTACTATAGTGCACTAGTGTTACCGAAATAAACCAAATCATAATCGGTTAATATGCAGAATATGTACTCAATTCAAAGTTCAGCCTCTGTATACCAAAACAAGCCAACAATAAAGTGTTCATTACATTATCAAAAAGTCCGGGAGATGCACTTATAGACTTATTTTGCTTGACAATATAATTGCAAAAAATGAGTCAACTCAAAGACAATGAGCTACTACTAATAAGACATTTTTGGTTTCAGTTATTTGCCGGTTCCAGATTTTTAGAAGTTTTTTTTTGCTTTTCTTTCCGGTTTTGGACCATTGTTTTATTAAAAGGGAAGTAATGATAATGTACCTTTATATTTACTGTTATGTAATAACGTACCTTTGGGCTCTGAGAAATGTTTGAGCCTTTTTAACCTTTTTTTTTACAGTAAAATATTAATTCCAAATATATCCAATATTTGATCCAACATCCAGTGACAGCATGTTAGGCGACAGGTCAAACAGAAAAGCAGCATATCCTTGTCAAATCTTTAGAGAACTTCCAAACTGTTGGTTGACTCAATTAATCAACTGTTTCGTGTAGTAAGTCAAAAAGAGCTAATACAAAAGATTTATACTGTACCTGAGTCATTGTCTTATGACATAAGAACAGCCTCTGATTGTGAGAAACATTCATGTACATAGACATCCAACATGTTTCATGAACTGAGAATGAGCCACAGTGTCGATCAAAGCTGGATCACTACTGACCCCTTCTGGAGAACCTGGTTATGTACAACCGATGGTGACAGCAACACTTCAAACTGTCCGGATTTTTCTCGATGGTTTAAACAGATGCAGTCACATTGAATGCTCAGTGGGAACTATTGTAGATCATAGAATGACAGAATTGGTAACTACTGGAACATGTTTTCCAAAGACAACTGCACTGCAGATGAACATACGCTCCCAATTCAGGTTTTTGATATACAGCAACACAGTAAGAGACCGAGAAAATGCGCCGTTTCACAGTCCAAATTATGCAGAGCACCCTGACATCGTAGCACTTAATAATGCAGACCAATAAACTCCTAATCTGTATTAATCCACAAAAATTCAACTGAGAAAGGTTTTAACACAAGGACGGATGAATCAATGACCTCTTTCCAATAAGAGAGCTTCTGTTCTCCAGTTGAGGTTTTCATCACAAAGACGTGTTCGTGTTTGATCTTCTTATAGGCATCCCTTTAATCCACTCAGAGATCATCTGGTTCACTGAGGGGACAGTTTACGATTGTACAGACAGATCTGCATCACGTTTTCGTGGAAGAAATATTATTCTTACTTTCTGATAACCATAAAGGTAAGAACCCTACACATGCAAGCAGCCAATAAATGGTGAACAATATAAAATGTCCTCATTATGTCACGTCAAGGACCCCCGAAAACGACAAAAAATAGACCATGGACTTCAATTAATAAGATTAAATACCAGGATCACCCATCTGATAGGATTTTCATATTGAGATGTTTAATCACTGTATAAATCCCATGACCGCAAATTAAAATATATTCTGTCATTGTGTTATTCTTGGGACCCCCTGGAATCCCCTTGAGGACCCCTGGGGTGGTATTAAAAAGGGAATTAAGGAGACCAAGATGCAATAAGTCATTGTGAACTCCCTCTTTGGCCCTATGTCATAACCAAAAAGATGCATTTTGGGAATACAATTTGAAACTATTAGAATAATCTTGGTGAAGTGTGAGACCGTCCAATCATTCATGTGAAGTGCTGGTAACTTTTAAAGACCACCACAACTTCCATAACTAGAGACAGTGATTTAAGTTTGCCGACATAAAAGGATTTCTCTCTGAAACTTTCATCAAACTGATGCTCCTGCTGCTCTAACTACAGACTGGTGGCATCTATATACTGTATCCTGCCCTTTCTTCTTCCTCTAATTCAGGCCTTTCAATCCCTCTCTGGCCCCAGAGTAAAGGCCAAACTGCAGAATGTCCCGGCCCAAGCACAACTCATTATACAAGCATAGAGACAGACGTAGAACAGAGGAGTCTGTGTGACACTGCTGGCGGCCCAGAGACAAACAAGATGGAGCAGCAGGAGCTCTTTTTCACGATGATTAAAAGGAATAAAGAGCACAAACGAGGAGTGACAGAGGGAGGAAGAGTAGGGAGAAAAAGAGAGGTCTCGCTAATGAAGCGACCACTCGAGATGAGCACAGACAGACCACTGCAGTGTTGTTTTCAGATGTGACATCAAACGTCTCACACAGCCATACGCTTTCACGCACTATCATGCTCACTCACAAGCCACTTGTATTCATGTACTGAGGAGGAGTGGTTACAGTGAGTCAGAGAAGACCTAACACACACAACACATATTGAAAAAATCCATTCATAGCAGTTGATATCTGCCCATGCCACCAGCCCTGCACTACATCACCCGTTACTGTCCATGCCTCTTGGAATTGGGTCTGTGATAAATATATGAAATAGTCTCTTTAAAATGCTCATCAAAAGGGGCACGGATGGCTAAGCGGTTATATTGTGTGCCCCATGTACAGAGGCTTAAGTCTTTAAGGTGGGCAGCCCGGGTTGGACTCCGACCCATTGCACTGGGGGTTCATGCCTGCTGTAGTTTGTAGACCCCCAAAGGCCCACTCTGGAAAACCCTGCTGTCAGTTATTCTTAGGTTTATTGTTCAAACATTTGATTAACAATAGAAGAGGGTGACATCTTCAAATTCTTTTTTTGTCTGAACAACATCCTTACACACCTAACATATGTATACATCCACACCAACATACTTAAACACCTAACATATGTATACATCCACACATTTGTTAGGTTGGAACCAAACCAGTAATGCTGCTCTCGCTCACTGACACAGCACACACACACACACACACACACACACACACAAGCAAGCACACATGGTGTGGCCTTTTGCGAAGCTCATCGAACAGACAATGTGAGGCTTACAGTGTGAATAGCCCCACAGTCTGTTGTTGACATTTAAGCAAATGTTCGCACAGGGAAACTGCTCCAATCAATCCTGTGCGGATCAAACAAATACACATCGCGCTCGCAAACACACCGAGGCCAGCAGATCGACACACACGCGCACAAGAGAAGGGATCACTAGCTGCATGGCTAGACACACATCTGCACACTCATCTCCATCTAAGACAGATTGATTGAGTCTTCATTGATCCAACTGTGGGGGGGGGGCTGATCCTGGGCACATGTTCATACGATGTGAGCTCCCCACAGGTTTACAATGTCCATCGTCTTTATAGTAATCCTGTTCTTATTTAATCCAAGCTGCAATTCCAGTTTAAATCCCATGTCAAACAACATGCTACGAATAAAAGCAGAACTACTGTTCGGTGTTAGGCGACCTCTCAAAAACATACAATATTCCAAGCTCCCTAAAAAGTCTGTTGTGACAAAACTTGATTTTTTCATGTCCTACATTTGTTGATGTTTTTCTTTCGGCAACAAATTCTGAGTCATGGCAGTTGACAGCAAGCACTTTATTAGGGCTTTTTTTACGAGATGCTGAAATAATGAATCCTCTTCCTTGTAAGAAGCATCTCCTGCATCTGCAGCAGTCTCTTCTTTGACAGGAGAGGCTTTAAAGATGCACAAACAAACAGAGGACAGAGAAAGAGAGTCAGGAAGCTGCGTTTATTTTTTTTACTTTTCTTTGCTCCCCTAGCTTCCCTTTGAAATGACACAAAACTCTTCCATATGCCAAGCACACAAACACCGTGTGCACTGATACATGGATGTAGCATTAAATGAAGTGGATTTCTTTATAACCTACAATACAAACACACAAACACATCATAATACAAAGCTTTATACTTACAGATTAGCTCATTACATACATGGGTAAGAGGGGACATGTTCTCTGATCGAAGCCAAAATGATTTTCTTCTAAGGCACCCTAATGCTGAGTTAGCTTGGTAGGGGTCGAAGGTAAGGAAGTAACATTATCATATTCTACACATCTCTAAGAAGTTGAAATGGGAAAAATGTATCACTTCGGTTTTTAAAGCTTATCGTTCTGCAATTCAATGTCTTTTTTTTTTTTTTGACATGGTAGGCTAGTCCTTTTCATGGCTGAAGCAAGACATGTTTGGCATTATTGCTAATAATTAAAACATTAAGCTAATATCCAACTTAATCAAACAGATTCTGAATAGACATATTATAAACACTGACAAACACCAGAAAAGGTACCATTAGGATTGTGCATATCAAATGAAATGCAAAGATATTAGCAATAAAGGCTGATACATCAATATCTAAAATCGTAAATCCAGCAAGCTGGAATACATTCTTCAAATATTTCAAATTGCTGTTGGAATTTATGGAATTCATTCACCGCCCATGATAAGGGTCACTACTTCAGATTCGCCACAGAGACTTCTTTGTCATTTAAACAATAGGCATACCTTGTTAAATGGCTATGTGAGTGTTAGACTGAGGAGGGGGGCTGAGGGATTTGGCAGTGATACAGGAAATACAGACGCAGGAAATTTAAGTACGTTACAAGTTCACTATCCATCAACAAATCACCTGTTATATGTGCAAACATTTGTAAGAACAACTTTCAATTGTAGTGATACACAGGTTTGCGTACAGACACCTGCTTCCCTCTCCCTAATTATAGAGTCGATGCGCTGTATAGATAAGTATGTATGGACACACGAACAAGCAAACACAAAGAGCCTGGTTCGTATAGAGGTGCTGCTCTGGAAACGTACAATCATGATGTGCTACACAATGAGGCTGACTCAGCAAAATGGTCAAATGAGGTTGGGGGATGGGTTATGAGTGGTTTCATTATACTACATTGTTGACAGTGTTTATAGCAGCTTCAAGTTAAACTGCAGACAGTGTTCTGTGGATGTGAACAGAGTAACAAAAGAATCATTTCTGTCAGGAGATGTTGATGTTGAATTTTTGTTGAGCTGTCATTTTTGCAAGTTGTACCACAAACTAAATTCCAGTGACCTCTATTATATTGGTGGATTTTGGGGAAAAGCATCTTAAATTGAAAAAAAGATTAAGACTTTCATTAGTTTTTTGTTCCAAATGATTCGACTGTATGACCTCTGAACTTGTGTGCCATACAGACGCTGTCGTAGTGAAGGACTGGAGTATGATTAGGAGGTCAGGAGGCTGAGCTCAGTCCAGGGCCTTATTTAACCGTTGAATGCGCCCCAGCGCCCACAACACCGTAGTTGATTTTTTTCGATTTGTGTTCAATACTTATTCATAGTGGTGTGTTCCTGAGCTGCTAGCAAGACCAACATGAGACCATAGAAAATTGACAGAGAAGCACTTCATTATTTCAAGTCTTAAATGTCTTGATACATTTTTAGCTTATTTTGACTGACTGAAAATCATGATACCAAAACTGAAACCGATACCAAAATACCCACATATAGCACCCCCTATCTAATTTCTTCTGTGATAGAATTATGATCATTGCTTACATTACTTTACAGAGTGTTTAGTAAATATCGTAAGATCGTTTGAATAGCTAACAGCTCAGGCCATGTTGGGGTTATCATCATCTAATTGGTCCAGACCAGACATGTGTTATATTCACTGTTTTGGAGTTTTGTAGTCTGTAAAGAGTGCTGGAACTATCATTGGCCAAAATATTTTTTTAGGGGTGCACTGATCCCTATCATTGGATATCCACCCTTTTGACAAACATTGGCCCATTGGTAAATAATGTGCCTTGCACTGTGGCTGATGTACTGGCAAGCTGGAACACCTAACTGTTGATTTAGAGATTGGGTTTTTGACTGAGCAGAAGAAGTCCCTTGTTGGGTTTGTTTGAGTTTATTTTCATGGTCACACATGGTCCCACACTTTCTCCCTGCACCGCCTCTGGGGGATGATCAGGGACATGCAGTTTGTAAGACGTGTTAAAGTGCCATTCAAGTAGAGAGACTAACCACTTTGAATAAATGCAATCACAGAGCTCATTTTAAAAACAAACAAAGACGTAATTAAATAAATATATGTATCAGAATTGGCAATCGGCTAAACATCGGTATCAGTTATAGCACTGATTTTCACAACTGGTACAACTCAGCAATTTTTTGCCTTAACTGCTTAAGGGATTCACTATCACGCAGACGCAGGAAGTCTCGACTTAATTCCCTGCACAATAAAAGTTGGTCTCCCTCTATTTTTAGCTGTGGTTCTGTCTCAGTCTGAAAGAAAGTTCAGAAAGCAGCTCGACGCCTTTGTATCCGTCAGATCCATTCGAGCAACAGCAACATTCTGAGTGCAGCAAATGAAAGAGAAAAACAAACTTTGGGAAAATGTCAACGCTTTACTAACTGATCAAGGTGAGCGACAACTTTGGGAACAAGCTCCTTGATTTCAGCTTTTAAGTTGATTTCATGGCAGCCCAAAAGTTACTATATCTACACAAAAAAAGATGGACAAAGACGCACACAGACCCAAACTAAAGCAAATCTATTTCCTACTTAATGGCAGCGACCTCTAAAAGTAACACTTTATCTGGCGTGGGAATCCACATTGAGTTATAAACATCAACCTCAAGAGTTTTCTTTCTCCAGCACACATGCACAGACACATTGTGGGTGTGTTTGTGTGCATGTCTGCGTCCTTCCGCACATGAATTGGTAGCTGTCATTGAGCCCAGAGGGAGGAGGAAACGGACACATTTAGAGTACTTTTTTTACATGTACCTTTTCTTAAAGTGATAAAGCCCTGATGTCAAAAAGTACAGCATCTCTACGTATATATGTATGTGCAGTGTTAGTGTATGTGTGTATCTGTTCTTAGAGATCCAGGGCAGGACACACAGGAGGAGTACGACTATCTGGGACAATGCAGTCCACCAGTTGAATCTGAAAAGACAATGACCAACAACTCAACTGTAACTCTTAAAACATAAGGTTTTTAAAAGGTCAGGGTATTTCATTTTACTCTATGTTATTTGTACATCTGCATAGAAAGCATGAACATAGCTTTTTGTAGTTATGGTTTGGGAGTGTGTGTGTAAAGGGTCAAAGTTAGGAGCTATGCGACAGGAAGTGAGGTACATCAGAGGGAAGGGAGAACCTCTGGGAGTGCAGTTCATTTTCCTCTCTTTCCTGTTTTTTGTTTCGTCTCAGCATGTCAGGCCACCTTCTTACTTCTTCAACATGACTTCTCGTACTCTCTCGCAGTGTGTGTCTGTGTGTGTGTGCAAGATAAACTGAGGAACAGAGCTGATAATTAAAAGAAGATTCCCCACTGTACGTTTGATAATCTATCATGAAAAGGTGTGTTCAAAATGTGTCATGAAAGCTTCTTACCGCCTCGTGTGTGTGCATGAAAGAAAAATCATCCTTGCTGTCATGGGGACGTAAAATAATTTCACACTATTCAGGAAACATAAAACTTGTGGATATGTAAATTAAAGTTTCCATAATGTGTCTCTCTCAGGAAACAGCATGGGCCTTTTTCGTTGGTTACTGATCCAACTGCTGGTTGCTAAAGAAACAATGAAAGCCTTTGTTATTGCAAATGAGAAAAGGATTAAACGTAGTTAAAAGACTGAAAATGTCAAGCTGAAAATGTCACTGAACAGGCGGCCATACTGCCATTAAGAGTCCAATGTCAAAGGACACTTTCTTGATTAATATTTGTTTTAACTTTCTTTCACAATTCAGTGCAGTACTTTTTGTGTTTTGTTTTTGCTTCATTGCTCTGTGAAAAACTGCAGATCTTCTCAGACAAACTCTCACTGCCCCAGCAGCCTCCGATGAATATTTATAAGTTGGATAGTTGTTTCTTGGCATCTTTGAAAGCTCAGTGACATGACAAAAGTGTGGCAGACTTTAATCTTACGATCAAGGGGCTTTATCATCAGTGGTGCCTGATGATAAAGGTTATTTATGGAGCCTCAGAAATTAGAGATGAGTCAGAAGAACTTGTGCAGCAACAGGACCATAGAACTGTAGTGGAAGAACTTTTTTTAATCTTGATCCAGGCGGGTTTTTCAGGGGTCATCTTGCAAATTCTTAGGGCAAACAGAAAATGGACTAGCATACAAACAGTCTGTTTCCCTTTCTGCACTTTGATTTCATCTTGTTCAGACAGCCAGAGGTCAGTGACGGCTTTGGTCTCCACAGATTTTTGTGGTTACCAGTCTCAGTGATCTGCACATCAATGTCAGGGCATGGGTTGAAAGGGAGAGGACAGATACTATATAATAGAACACCACAGCAATGACACCTTAGCACAACTCAATCTCAATATTTTCCTTCCAACGATCATAGAAACGTGATTGCCTGTGATTATTTACATTTTATATGTGTAGAAAACTTTGTGGTCCTTTTTTGAAAATGTTTCTAAAAAATACAAGACCTAGTTCAAATAATGTTTGGATAAATATCATGTAGCCTATTCTCTATCTTATAATAATGTTTGTATACATACAACTCATCAGCTCAACATGCTTCCCTTCACTTCTCTTCTACACAGACAGACAGACAATAATTCAAAGGAAAACTTGAAAAAGTCTACACATATTTCTTTCTGATTAAGGTTACAGACAGTTTGTAGCTCTGTTTATAAACAGAGACCAGATAGGACTCAGGCAGACTTTAAAAACTATGCCAGGACTTTTCCTATCTGTGAAATGTAAGATTGGGTCCTGGTTAAAGCGATGAATTGTAAAGGACTGACACCAGCAGATCAGCTGAACAGAAGGAAATATCAGAACCACTCTGGGGACATTACTGAAAGCTGACATGATAATTAAACTAGGACATGAGAGCATTTATTGATTCAGCTCTAAGTGACATATTCCAATTGAACTGATTCTGATGAAGTGTGTCAAACTAATTTTCTCTGACGGGATTCAGGCCTGTATGTGTTTATGTTAAAGTTTTTAACTAGTCCTAGCTTTAGACAGATTTCTCTGACTTCACCGTCTTTCCCAGGTAGATTTCAATATGTCCTTAAATGTTGTGTGGTGGCACACTGCACACATGTGCTGACTCTGCACTGTGCCTTCTCAAAACAGTAAGCCTACATGAATACACACAACCAGACACACAGTGGGCCCATACATCCATTTATCTGGCAGCTTCAGTGGAGGCTGAACCTTTCGAAAAAGCACGGTCAGAGTTAAAGCCTTTGAGGGCCACATCTGCTGAGAGCAACCGCAAAATTATTAACAACTACATATGGACTCCAGCTGGATTAACAACATACTATTTCCAATTATGAGAACATGCCTTTGTTTTGAAGCCCTCTTACTTGAAGCATGTACATACTGGTACCTGCTGTATTACAAACCAACACTCAATCGGCATGCAGAGGGCGCGCATGTTTGAAACAAAGAGATCAAGAGATGTAATGAGTGCACCAGGGTCATAGTCCAAAATTTATACTTTTCTTCCACTTGGAAGCGCAAATTAGTAAAGCAGATTTAACAACTATGAAAGCATTTTAAGGCTGAGGTCAGCAAAAATAGAGCCTCCTTAATTCAGCTCCCATCAGAGGAGCACCCAGTCATATGCATGGGCTTCATCTACTGTGCATGCTGCTTTTCAAAGGAAATCTACCTCCAGAGCCAAAGCAACCTTCACCAAATGTTTAGAAATGACCAGAAAATTAATCTAGCTGACAAAGATATTGATACCTGTCCAATGCCGCAGCAATTCAAACGAAGGTCTGAGTAGCTAACTTCACATATACTGTACATAAGTTTCCAATGTCCAATTTAGACAGTACTCTCTCTGAAATTAAACTATGAATGAAGATGCATACTTTTTTTATGCCTTCAGAAATACTTTCTTTCAGTATAATTTTAAAATGTATCAAAAAGCATGAAAACGCCAAAAAGTTTGAGAACCTTATTTGACACCAATGCCAACTTCTCTTCCCCCCCCTAAAGGCTGAGTCAAAGTTCAAATGTGTTCTATTGGGTTGATTGTAAGTCCATCAAATTGGTTTTGTTTGCTGTACAGTGACAGTTTTTGCAAATTCTGCCAAAGCTGCAGTACTTTCACAACCTGAGGGAAAGTACACTTGAATCATCATTTGAAGATCACAGCCAATAGGAAAGCAGTCTCTCTGAGACATGCAGTGAACTACCTACTTCATATTTCAGGGGTTTTCTTATCTCAGACAAGCTTGAGGTTGTTGTAGTGAATAAACAGGATCACAACCTCTACACCTTCGCCTACAACATCTTTAATGCAATAATAGTTTATTCACACCAAACCTAACAGAAGTCAACAACAGGACCATCACACGCATTGCAACCTCAATAAAACAGGACATCGCACATCCACTGAACACTCACCTCACCCCACTTTCCTCAGCACGGAGGTACAGAGCAATGAGGTGCAGAAAGGCTCGCCTTGGGAAAAGCCTGATCCCTGCTGCTATAGCGGCCCTGAACAAAAGGCCTCGCTGAACAGGCCAGAGTGGGAACTCTTGACTGTTGTCTAACTCTGTTTGTGTTATACTCTGTGTTTTTTGTATGTATGTTTGTTTGTGGGAATTGTCTGTTTGGACAGAAACGGTGCTGTGAAAAAGAATTTCCCCATGGGGACAAAAAGTCTAAAGTCTATATATTGAATGAAAGAAATGCATTATTTCCATGTTCCCACAGCTTTCAGGAGTGGCAGTAATGTGTTTTAATAAGGACTGTTTTGGAGAGAGGCAAAACAAAAAATAAGAATTTAGCCTCAAACCACAAAAAGCCTTCGCAATGAATTCAAAAGTTAAGTACTTAATCGTCCAAGAAAATACTCCACAGTGCCCATTAGTCGTCCTCAGGACAACAAACAATGAAACGGTTAATTGATTTCATCTTAATGAGCAACAAGTGCCAATGTGCACACAAAGCAACAGCTGCAGCCACATGCCCAAACATGCAATCTGGAGGAAATTGAGACACACAGTAAATAGATCATTCATCTCACACGTGATGACACACTGATGGTGTGTGTGTGCTGTGTGTGTGTGTGTTCATGTGTGTAGATGCAGAGAACATACCCAGCCGAACACATGTACGTAATTGTAGCTTACATTATGCACACATGTACTCGCTACCCCACTTCTTCTCAAACCCCAAATCCAGTCACAACAAGACCACCCCTGCATATTGTCAAACATTTGAAAATCACTGCTGCTGTCTGATTTATGCCTTCTACAAATTACATATTAGTTTTTCAGATAGCTAGGTTTGGAGGCTGCTGGAAAGGGTGAGGGGGGGATGAGAGAGCAGGTCCTATGTTGTTAAAAGTCTGGAAGGGCGAAAGCATTCGAACTAAATGCCTTTTTCAAATAAAGTTCAGCTAACTATATCAACATGTAAAAAGTCTTTAACAGACATGATCGTTGTAAATAGTCTCCTACACAGCTAATCCAAACTTAGCACTCTGATTAGCATTGTGGCTCAAGTGTTAGGGTGAAATACATACACAGTAGGGCTGTCATGTTATCAGATTTTCAGCGTTCCCCTCCTTCCTACAAAAACATGTACGGTATTCAAAAAAGTTAAAACAGCATAAAACAGTTTCACTTTAAATATCAGCGACTTTCAACAAGCTCTTCGGCGGTGCTTTAGGGAACGCCTCTAACTAAAGTTCATCATTTTTGAATCTGGTAACCTTAAATGGTTTAACCTTAAAGTTTGTTATGTTTCCTAAATCCCAGATAAAGTTGTTGGCTGCAAAGGTTCATGTCGTTCTAACAGTTGGCAGAAATGGAAAACTGATGAATGTGCGTCTGAAAGAAAAAGCATGAGACTCTTGTTAGCTGATGTGCGAGATAGCAGCACTAAATACATAAAAAGTATATGACGGCCACAGCTGCATATTGAAGAGCCAAAACCAATTAAAAAATCTGAGTTGGTTACATTTCTAATTAAATCACAGATCCCCCCCCCCCAATTTTGATCATCAGAGGAAAGGCTTCTAGTGTGCAATCTTGGATTTCACAATCCCTCCCTTAATATCTTAACAAGTACGTTCAAGACAAGAGATGTGAACTTGAATCTTGCTCTGTCTTCTTCTTTCACAATCGCTCCGTTGGCTAGAAGGTCACTCTTGATTAAACACACCAAGGCCTGAATTCAACACCACAGGTATGAAGGAAGTTTGAGAAAACTGAAAACATTCAGAACACTCAGCAGTGATCTTTAAAATGAGGTAGGTTAAATTCAAAAAGTGAGGTTCCAGATAACGAAGCCCTTGTTGCTGTAGTTATCTGACAGCACTGAGTGAGCGTATATCCGGGGAATACACACACGAGATTTACAGGGAGCGTTGCAGATAAAGCAGAGATATGTGAGTAATACTGGGACGCTTTTATCTCTTTAGCCGGTGTTTATCTGAGCAGTCAATCACCAAGTAATCACTATCTGTGAGGAACTCCTTCCACTTTCACTGCCTGACAGCACTCAGTCTGCTTCCACAGCCTGGGCTGACTGAGATAAAGATGTAACAGGGAGGTAGTGAGCAGAATCAATGACAGCTTATTTTAGGATGTATTTTATTAGTCATGGACTATTTGAAAGTAAATTTCCTTCCATTACACCAACATCTGTGTGGCAATTCTAGGGGTTGTTATTAGAAAAATGTAGTCTTAAAACTACGAGCTGAGTAACTCTTTTATGGAACTGTTATCAATTATTCTGGAGACGATTAAATCCAATAGACGTCTATATCAAGACGAATACAAAACATTTGCTAGTTAAAGTTCTCAAATATGAAGATTTATTTTGACTGTACGCTCAAGGACTTTGTGCTACTCTATAAAAAGGACTAACAACTTGAAGACATGAATGGAGTCTGTTGCTAATATTCAGAGCGAGTTTTGTAACAAACAACAGATTTAGATTTTCAGTGCACAAAAGAAATTAGCAAAGTGAGGACATTTGTTCCCCAGTTAAAAGACTTGTGACAACACCAACTACTACAAACACCACACACGATTATGTGTCATCTGCATTGTTGTCTGTAGACTGTGTGCTGCATTCAGAGGATTCATGCAGACGGGAAACATATCATTTTAGCAGATGACAGCGGGTTAGTAAAGTTATGTGATGTACTGAGAATGAACCTACGACACTTAACGGTAGACAGAAATGTCTTCCAGAGCTATAAAATGTTAACCTGCCTTTACAATTGAATTTACAATCAAAAGCCAAAGCGCCCTTACACGGGGTGATAAGCCAATTATTGTGCCATCCTGCCATTCATCACAAACAATTAGTCTTTCTTTCTGTGATGTTAAGGAGCCGTTGACAATCTGCATGAATACACATCTCTCACATTTGATCATCCATCATTGTCGTTTCAGCCAACTGCCTAGTCTCTTTATCAACTTGACTTAATGTAATCACTGGACCTTTTTTTTTTGTTTCCCTTGTCTGACAACCAATCACCAGCATTCTTTAAAAAAGCTAAAGGATGTTAGGGGTACTGTTAAAAGCATTCAACATGCAGCAAGCCCGTCATTCCAGTCAGTCTCTAATTCCTGATCTGTGTTCCCAAGGAGATATCTGCTGTAGTCAACATAGAGCATATTATTTATTAGATTAGAATCGTCCCACCAACCTTTAATGAAACTAACCACCACCCAATAAATCAACAAACGTTATTACTTGGCTGCGCTTCACAAATCCATGTCAATAATTCAACAAACACTTCCTCCAGTTGTACAACAGCTGTAATCTTCACTCACTATAGAGTCCAGATCACCGCTGACCTCCAACCTCAAGTGCTTTCTAACAACCCACACGGACCCTCATCTACTGCTCTGGATATCTTCCCCCTCCACTGACACCGCCACCTTAGGAATGACATTCCAGTCAGTCCATAATTCCCGCTCAGTGTTCCCAGTAATCCCTCTCCTCCGGCTGCGCCGAGCCGACTTCCTTCCCCACAGCTGCTGGCTGGCCCAGCTTGCTCTAATAATAGGACAACAATGCCCGCCCCACGCCCGGACACACTGCAACTACTACTGAACGAAAAAAAAGAATGAAAAAAAACTTTTACAGCTAAAAGCACTTTGCATGGAATCTGAAATATTTTAACAAGTTTCCCAAACAAGTAACAGATAAACTTCTGAACACAACCAGATCATAAAATCAACATTTAAAGTTTAATGGTGTCCAACTGCAAGAGAGCAAGTTGCTAAGGTGTTGCAGTTTACTCTCTTCTGTGTGTCTAATAGACTGCAGCATGTAAACACATGTTGGTGGAGGAATGATGATGAGGCTGCACACTCAAGTGCGCTGCTATCTGCGGTAGAGTCAGAGAGTCACGCTGTAATCATGCTGGAGCTGATAAATGAAGGCTACACTCTCCCAAAGTGGTTAAACACCACCTTTGCTGTGCTACAATGTAATGGAATAAGACGACTCCTGCAGCACACACAAGGTGAAAATGGAAAATAAGCAAAGCAAAACCACCAAAACAAGGGGGAAACGAATCAGAGAAGAGACTGAGAGCTGGAGTGACATTTCTTTTTTCATCTTGTGCTGTCCCACTTGCAGCAGCAGAACTCTGATTCAAGTTACAGCTCTTTGTTTCTTTGAGAAAGATATCTCTTCTCTCACTTTCTTCCCCCATTCTTTTATAAAAAGATAGCTTCTTCTTTGCTTTCTTCTTTCTCTGACAGGCCGGCATGATAAAGTCTGTTCTCTGGCACGTGAAAGAAAACCCTCCCTCCACACCTCCTCCTCCTCCTCTTCTCTTTCAACCCCCTCCGCCATTCCACCAAGAGAGCAATCCTATAGATAAAGCTCACAAAAGCTGACAAATGTTGTGACTCAGACACCCTTTTTCTCTTGGGAAATAAAAAAAAAGGAGAAAATGCCATAGTGCTCACCTCAGACGAGGTCCCGTAGCCGCAAGGAAAGCAGAAGGAATATCATCCTCAGTACGGTCAGCACACCAACAGCAACAAGTAGTAACTTCAGAGATTCCTCCTCCCCCTCCTCCTCCTCGCACTCCTGCTTCCTCGCTCTGTTCCTCCTCCTGCTTTGCGCTCATTCAGGCTACAGGAGCTGCAGTGGACTGAGCAAGTATGCCTGTGGTGTGTGTGTGTGTGTGTGTGTGTGTGTGCGTGTGTGTGTGAAGGGTGTGAGCGTGTGTGTGGACTCCTGCAGGGGTATTGACTCTTAGGAAGGTTCAGGTCCTCCCCCTTCCCGGCTCACAGAAAAAAAAAAAAAGGTCTCTCACACACCACCATGCAGGGCAGGAGAGTTTCTCTGTCCTTCGTTGCTTTCTCTCACTTCCTCACTCTTCAGATGTCTGTAACTAGCTGCTCTACTGTCTTATGAGAAAGAGAACGAGTGTGTATGTGAGTATGCATAGGGAAAGCCGTCATGCCTCAGAGCCCAGGGGCCGAGAGAAGGAGGAGAAGGAGGCGGAGTTTAGACCTCAGAGAGCTGAATTCCTGCTTCATATCCAACCAATTGGATGCCTTGTTGCGGTTGACCATGAATCCGCGGGGCAGGGCCGGGCCTCAACGCCACACTGCAGCTTTAAAGCATTAGCTGGAGTTTGCTGTACACTTAAGACTACTTTCTGCTGCACTGCTGTGGACGGTCATCCCTGTATTTATCATTTGAGGTAACTTGTCTTTGTATTTCACTGCATTGTAGTTTTCTAATTTTTGTTTAAATATTAAAAATGTAAAGAGTGCATGTTTAAAATAGTTCCTAAATCCTTATTTCATTGGCAAGCAAAAAATAAAATATGGGGCATATTTCAGGTAGAAAGAAATTGTTTCTAAAGGTTTATAAAATGTTGAAAACTATAACAAATATATATCTGGCTAAAAGAAGACAGAAAGTAGATCATTAAATGCTTAAATAGAAAGACTTTCATAGAAAGTGTCCTCGTTATCTCTTTCTTTATCTCTATCAAATGTTCTAAATAAATCTGAGCATCAAAAACTGAAGTCAACACACAAAACTAAGCCCAATCTGCAAATGTAATGTGAAGTTTCCCCGTCTCTTCCCACGTCCCTCCCCCCTCCCTGCCAGAGAAAAAGAAGACTCAAGTTTCGGTGATGTCCTTGGCCAGACATTTGTCAAGCAAGGCGTTAGTCCACAGAAGTGACAGCAGAACCCCCTCCAACCACATCCACCCCTCCTCCCACTATTCACACCAGTTTACTTCTGGCTATTTCAACTTTCCCCCTTTCTTCTCTGTCCTTATCACCACATCTCGTCGCACTAAAAGCCCGAGGGTTGTGTAACAAGATAAGAACAATATCATATGATGATTTTTCCTTTCAGTAAACTGCTGAACTTTGTTATGTAAGCCTCCACCCCCATTTTTCACATCACTTGTGGTCGACTGTGTAGTTGCTGAAATGTGTATATTACATAAAAAAATCGACAGCTATGCTAACGACAAAATGCTAATGACAGGAAGCCAACAATGGCATGCTTAAGAGATTGATGATGACCAAAAATACCACCTTTGTTAAGCCTGTTTGCATGCTAATTAGCAATTAGCATCAAGTTTAATCTGATGGCTGATTTCAAAGTCTGAAGCTTTGCAGGTAAGCGAACACAAACCAAAGTACTGACATTGAAATGGAAAAACATGAACATGATTGTGCTTGATGAAGGTTTTTTGTATTGATCTTTAATGGACTTAAAATAGTTTTTCATGGGCAAAGATGCTTCTTTTCTCAACACAGTTCACTAAAAACAACCTAATATGAAGTGCAAGAGAACCATTCAAGAGATCGACAAAGTCTTTGGGGGTTTTATCACCTTGGAATCCAAATGTTTGTGCTCATGACAATCCAGCAAAAAGTAATTTAGAAATTCTGGTCCGGCCCAGAGCCAACCAGCCGGTCAACGTTGCCAGGACACAGGAAAAAATATATATAAAAAGCTGCAAAAGAACCCAGTTTCCAAACCATTCATGTGGACCATTCTGCTGCAACTAATAATTCTTGTAATGCACTCTTGGTTTATTTACACTCACTAAGCCTTTAATAGACCATTTAGTCCTTAAATGCATACGTTTATGTTTAATGTAAACAGTTTTCCACTGACTGATGTCCTGTGGTTACAAAATGTTTCCTTTATTTAACTTCTATAATTAAGCTCATTATAATTATGGCCAGAGAGCTTGAAGAAAGCCAACAGGTTAGAATAACTAACCTAAAAGACAGACAGCTCCATGTTTCCTCCATTCAACACTTAGTAACCGAAATGGAAAACATCTTTATTCAAACGTATTCTATAAATGCTAAATGATACAAATTGTTCCCATGCAGCAGTAGTCTGTGACATCGTTGTGGATGAGAAAAATATGTTAATCTATGACTTCCATGTGTTTTTTGCTGCTGAGGCATCCAGCACCACAATAAAACTCTGCAGTTAGACATCTCGTTGTGAGTTTGTATTTGTTTGTTGCGTACTAGCTCTTTGTGATGACAATCCTTCAACACATTTTGTCAATGACTGGCTTGATCATTTCCACATTTCGAAAAACGGATCACAACAATTGCTGAGACTTTGTTTCTCAATGTTTTCGACTGAATGGGGCAGTGCCTCAGTATTTCCCATGATGGTTAAATGCGTCAGGATGGAAATATTTGTGAAAAAAAAAACTGATGGGCTTACTAAAAAAGCTGAAAAGTGGGGACATAAACACACCAAATAACCCAAAATTACAGAACACTCTTGATGTTCTATGTAACATCGCCGACGATTTACTCAACACATCTGGGAGGAAGAAACATTAAACCATCACAGACTAAAATTCTTCAATGGACTATTTTATCTTCCATAGACGACATGCAGCGTTGCTGCTGTTTGTTAATGTTACACTGAAGCTAAACTGTTACCTCTAAGCCGGTGATTTTAACTGACTTGTTTATATTCAATTCCCAACCAACTCAATGTTTCATCAAGTAACTTGCTACTAATGTGATATCATTCACAAGTATTATCTTTACTTTGGGGTATAGTGATGGGTGTTTATCTGATCTCACAGATGCTGCATCAAGTTTGATGTTTTTGACACATTAGCCAACACGGGCTCCATCGGGTTGAGTAAATCCCTGGTCAAGCTTATGATTAACTAAACATGAGGTGATGGTTAATAGTGTAACCGGTTACCTGCAACAGGTCTAATTACAGCTACCACTTGTTAGAACCCAGCTAGGTAAATTGGCACCTGCCTTACCAGCTACACCCAAATGGTGCCAAGAGGGACAAAATCAATTTTGTTATGTGTGACTAATCTGGGGTCACTAAGTGGGGTTCAAGGGATTCTGTCCTCAGTTTCCATGGAAGCCATACATGGCTCAGCACAGACTAGCTTGGTTGATAAAGGGCTAAATACAGTGCTCCTAGTGTATGAATTTAGACTACATCCTGTTCCCATGTCCGCTGTCTAAATGGGTGGTGGACCATTTCTAGGCCATGTATTTTCATCTGGTTTCCTCGTGTGGGTCCCAACAACAACGTACTTAATAGCTTATTCTAAACCCATACCCAGTTAAATCCAGGTGAGGATCAGGTGGGTCCCAATTGGATATGTGTGTGTGGGGTGGGGGGTAGTAAGAGCCTGGCTCATTATAGTATAAGAAATTCCTTCATAGTGGTCTATTCTTTCACTTTAATATTCTGCGTCATCACTCACATGGAACTCTGTAGTACCACATACTTCTTACATTAGCATGTGGTTGTCTGGTGGTTGGAAACCAAACTGAGGTTAAACTGGTAAAAATACAATGTTTCTTTAGGCCAAAGTTTGGCTACACCTAATTCCACCTTCAATGAATAACCAGGGACCAGGAGAAACACTGCAAAAGGAGGGAGCGAGACAGCCAGAGACCCAGAGGCTGAAGTGACACAGTGAGTGAGTTCTTTGGTATGTAGGCTATAGAGTTACGCTGGGACAAAAAGTGAAGCAGTGGAGCCCACTTTATAGACAAGTCTGACACGCCTCCCCTTTTATCTCCCTCACTGTTTGCCCCCTTTCTGTCTCCCTAATCCCTCAACCTCTGCCACCCTGTTTATTTTCTTGGGTCCATTTGTTGTGTTTATGTCAAAGAAAGTCTGAAATATTAGACACATGCAGTGAGGACTTTGTTTAACCTTGTTTTTGTTGGGTTTATGCACTTCTTTTTTTGTTTTTGAGCATGATTAAGTTGGTTTTCTCCCCTTGAGAAACAGCAGTTATGTAGCTGCTGAAAGACTCCGTTGCATGAAAACAGAAATTAAGTTAAATATGTGTTACATAGGAAAGATTAAGGAAAAACAGAAGTATACCAGGAGCAAGCAGACAGCAAAAGGATGGAAAATGCCAGAGTGATAAAAGAGCAGCTGAACCATCAGTGACATTGAAAGAAACAAACTAATGTGTATCTACAGGATTCCTAATGATCTGCCCCTAGATGTTATTATGTCATTCCGTACTCTACTGAGTGCTCGCTTGGGAAACAAATTCCGAAATGATTGTGCAGAGGCACAACTTAATGCATTACAAAATGACACTGTTGTGTGCTCATTTTCTTGGAGTCAGCTGTCACATCAAATCTGAGTCTTGCACATGCGTCATATTTAATTTCTCTCGCCAGAAAAAGCAGAGAACGAAAGCAAAGTGTAATTCAGCTGTAGGACGGGTTGGACATAGGACAGAAAGGAATTCTGACAACTGCCATTTTGGAGACAAAGGCACTTGTGTTTGGCACGTGGGGTCAGGCTGCTACCATGACTGCAAGTGCTTTTTGTGGAAGGATTCCAAAAGGGAATTCAACATATAAAAGGCTCGCACTCGGACAACCAGGGGCCCTGTGGTCTAACGTGCATACTACAGAACTGCCAAGGACTTGGTTTCACTCTGACTTTTATCACATTATAATACCACCTCTTTTTCTCTTCTCAAAGTTTTCAGACACTCTTATGTTGAAGTTAGAGCCGAAGTTGTAACCATCGCCCTTATTTTCCGATTGGTGAACTCTGGCTTTGGGTACATATTCTTGCTTCTTTAAGGGTCAATGGAGTATTTGGTCTTGTAGGCACCAACATGTCTCTCAAACAGAGCGTTTTTGGATGCAGAAGAGTCTCATGATAACAAACTGATTGAGATGAAAGGAGTGGGCCTCGACTCGGGCAAAACTCGATAGATTTTTATTCACACATAGAAACATTTTGTGCAACAGTGAAATCATTTGAAAAGTTGTTGTTGCAAGGTTGGCTGACATAAAAACAAAACAGAGAGAGAGAGAGAGCATGAAAGACGATATATCAAACTTCTAAAAGTCGCTGTTGCTGCAGCTCCAAAGCCCTCATTTCAGGCTCAAATTGCTGCATTTTCCCACCAGCGCTGGCGCTGAAATAAACACTCCAGCGGATCATCAGAGATCAGAAACTGGGTAAACCACACAAACAAAGAGGAAGGATAAACAAAACACTGATTAGGATCAGTTTATCTTGCAACTCTAGCATCCTCCTCTGATTAGTATCTCAGAGGAAAAAGGCTTAAGTATGCTGATATTCAGGCTCTCTCTGACATCACCTCTTTCCTTTCACACAGCCAATATTTTCCTCATCTTTCTCTCTTCCTCTCTGGCATTTTCTCTCAGTGTGGGACTGGCACATTTGCATAAGATTCACAAACACATAAAAAGCACATTCCCCACATAAATTTGTTGTGAGCATGTAACAAGCTCAAGGCTGTGTCTTGGCTCCGTTTCTGCGCCTTCCAGTCGCTTCAGTTTAGACACACATCACACACTCCCAACAGCGAAACATACCAAGGACACAAACCAGCACACAGATACGCCCACACATGCAAATCACACTAACATGCTAAACATGTACGTAAAATACTGGCACTATTTACATTTCTACAACCATTCCCGGTCTTTGTTGTCTCATGCAATGCGTTTCTCGCTTTCCCTCTCTTCACCCCCACCTCCCCCTTCCCTCCTCCCTTTGACTGACAGTCTCCCATCAGGGAGGCTTTCTGACAAATGGGGCCAAATGGAGTTGTGCCACTGTTGCTGCTGGCCCAGAGTCAGCTCTCCGAGGTTATTGCTTAGCTCTGCACTTAGAGTGTTATTTATATCCACCATCACCAGACTAGTTTTAAGTGTTTGATGAACTTTTCATGTGCCATCTCTCCTCTGTGGGCTTCAGAAATCTTCAGCCTTTTCTTATAATTGGGGGGGGACAAAATATAGTCCTCTATATACCAGTATTAAAAATACAGGTTGGATTTCTTGTATTAATCACTTCCCTAAAGCTTCACAAGACTTCACATTGTCTCAATAAAACTCCAAAAGAGGATCCAATTGAAAGAAGACAAAATGGTCCAGGACAGATTGCTATTACTGCTTTATTTTGTACTAATGTGTAAATCCATATAGTTGTTCAGAAGCTATGTTTGGAAGCACTGGAAGTAGTATCTGCATTTTTGGGACCTTACCTGGACTTCCTGCATTATTACGCGGGACATTATGCTGAATTTTACGAGGGGACTGGCAAGAAAATTCGGCATAAAGTCGGGTTGAAAAATTCTACGGTTTGCGTTCACCAATGCAGCTCACCCCTAAAATGGCGGGAAGTTTTCAGGAGTTTTGTGCACATGTGGTTGAGGATTAAAAACAGACAAATTAAAACCCACAACAGATAAAAAAACAGAATATCTCATTCGGCACAATGGAGACAAATATCTTTGTGTGTCGATGCTCCAAATATCTTATTTAAAGTACATTACAATTCACTCATTCATTAATAAGGATCAACACAATGACCTCAAACTTATCTGTATAATTATTTATTATTATCCTGTGGAAATTACTCTCAGCAGCAGTTGCAGGATTTACTCGTTGCAGGGGAAAAAAAGCACAAGCAAGTACAAGCCGACACTAATTAAAACAGTTGGGAGCATCCCACAATGCACTGAGGATGTTCCAGCTACATTTAGACGGGGTCAGGTCATAGCAACATTTATCTAAATATGTAGTGTCAACACAAATGTATCCTTGACCTCCTGGAAGGACCACCCAGTCAAGTTTGTAGTAAATATACTTAGCTCTAAAAAGCCTCTTCACATAGACCAACAGGGTCTCCTCCCTCTGTCCTGTCCCTCTCTCCTTTTCACGACTCTTTAATTCTCATTTGGAGTATTTGCTGTAAAACAATATATTATGCAAATAGCCACAGCCATCCACTTGGCTGCATGATTGAGTTCAAATGTATTAGCTTCAGGTTTTATCCTGTCTGTCTTCAGTCAATACAGAATTGACCAAACAGAAAGAGTTACATAAAAGCATTCAGCCAAGTTTTCAGCACAAGCAGCTTAGCTTGACAAGTATCAAACGCAACCACTCATCTGAATGTGGACACATTTGACAATGTCATGAAATCTTAAGTATAACAAAGTATTCAGAGATGGAAAACCTTTTTATTCAACAAAACTAGAGCCTGACTGATTGTTAGGTGGGGGTTTTGTTTCTGTGTTAATTGGACAATGAGAATATCGTGAAACAGACTGTGGATCATCTTAGATTTATTTAGCCAGAGTCAAACAACATAACAACACATTACATATCGCAGACAATTCCTGACAAATATATGACCATTGCTCACACATGCTAACCAAGATCTCACAATGGTTGGCCCATGCTGACCAGTATTACAATCACTGTTCCATGCTGACCAGAATCTCACGATCACTGGCAAAGTGTTCATCTACACAGAGTTGCTTATATTCTGCTAGAATGTAACAGCCCACAAATTCTATTTGTGTACTTCTCAATAAGGCCAGAATGAAGACATCAACTTGACTCGTAAATCAGACATATACATTTCTTCAGTTTCAGAGTCACATTTCCTTTTCAGCTCACAAAAGACACTTGGCTCCAATCCCAATATAACTTTGCTGCTGTGAGATGTCTTACACATATATATTACAGCATCACAAACCTAAAAGAATTACTCTTAGATGGTTGACACAATTCAAAGATATATCCACAAAATTATCAAGATGAACGAATCCATGAAAATACGTACTAACACTGATTGATCCGCAAGCCACTAATATCGGCCGATATTAGCATATCCAGTGACTATCGGTATCGGCTCATTTTATCTCAGATATGCGCCCATATTAGTACATTTATTCACTAGTCAAATAGCATTTCATTTGTGTTTCATTGTAATATTACATGAATTGTTTTATTTGCTTTGATAACATGCTGCTGTAACGCCACAATTTCCCAGTTTGGGACCAATAAAGTAAATCTATCTATCTATGACACTAGCAGTTCTCTTTCCCCAGCAGAGTGTGTTATATGGATAACAACAAGCATCATCACCCTCCAGAGTGTCAAGTGGTGATGCACGTTCATGCGCAGTTACTTCCCAGTTGTCTTCCTTATACTGTATATCTTTTTCAACAGAGTTTGATAACTGCATTTGAGGGATCAACACAATAGATGTGTATATCTATCTCTACAGCTCGAACAAAGATCTAAGAAAGATATCGGCTGATACATTCGTATTGTATTTTATTCGCTCCCCAATATCGATATCTGTATCAGCCCCAAAAATCTCGTATCAGTCGGGCCCTAAAAAAAACATGTAGCCCCATTTACTTCTCATTTCAAACTCAATCAAACCTCCCAAATCAAAAATCTACAAAGCTTGTTGAGAAAAGAAAAAGCTTTGCCACAAACTCACAGCCAGATATTGTAACTAGTCCTGATGTTCATTTCCAGCCAAACTAATCTGGTGCAACATGCCGTGACCTCTGAGGGAGACTGATGAGTGGAGTGCCTTTTTTATTTCCGTGTGTTCATACAGTATAGACTTTTTCTGATAGTGCCAAAGCAGCCGGGACAACAGAGCAACCATGTGGAACATTTGCCTACAGCTGCCCCACACAGACTGACTGCCCCAAATCACAGCATGAGGCAGTCTACTCAATATCCTGAAGTCAAAACTGACACTGGTACACAATCATTACTTAATCTAGCCCTGCTTTGTTGTTACTGGCTGCTGGGCGGGGAGTAGTTGAAAGAAACAGTCGGTGACAACTGACCAATAAAATGATTGCCAACCGGATGTTTTCATCCACTGGGAAAGGAGCAACAGGTCAGATGTGAACCCAGGCTGCCTGCTTCGAGGACTATAGCCTTTGTACATGGAGTGCACGAACTAACCACTAGCCCACCCATGCAAGCTTTAGTCCTCCAAGCGGAAAAAAAAAAAACATTCTGAAGAAGTAGGACAGGCAAGAATGAACTCACTTCCAACACACTTCCAACGTCTAACACACAAAAACATGTTTACATCTGGTTACAGATCAGACTAAACATCATGCCTTTATCAGTCTCTGACAGGAATCATCCTGAAAGGCTGAAAGTCTCTTTTAAACAGAATAAATGTGATTTACCAAAACACTGTTAACTCTGTACAACTGAATTAAACCGTATAAGGTGACAGCCCAGTCCCTAAAAATACACATCCTGCACCACCCAGCTCCAGAGTCAGGCTAGATTTTAGCACATGACACCACTAGCAAGAATAAATCTCTCATTAAAAGCTGAACATTCTTCAAGACAAAGCCCTGCAGCACTTTCCCCCCACAAGACCACACTTTCATCTGGATAAAATCTGGGAAATTTAGGAATGTAGTCAGAAACCCTAATTCATGTTAAAAAAAAAAAAAAAAAAAAGGCCTCTTGTTCGTCACAGAGGCTTTAAAACAAGAGAAAATATCCCAATGGTTTAACCCCTTTGCCATTAAGTTTTGCATAAACGCATAAATATTGTCCCTATTTTTTTCTGCTCCAGTCAGAACAAGGCATTCAACCTTTCCCAACTAGGACAATAACATGGAGACCTATTTACATGTCAATGAGGGCCATGGGTGAGGATTTAGTCTCTCCTTGTCTCCACACTTCCTCTCATCTCTGTGTGTTCCTACAGGCTAGTAGATGTCCTCAATCTGATGCAGGATAAAAGTTTAACAGCTTTTTATCGCTGCCCTCACATATTTTACTAAAACTGGTGGTTCTCACTAAAGACCACTAGTGAAATAGGAAAATCTTCAGTCATTGGCAGCCCCGCAGCTGATTGGTCAGAGAAATATTTGTAGTGGGATTCTACATTTACACCTGAGAAAACTGTCCTATTAAGGCACTGATGTGAGTCAATAAACTAATATGCAGATTTAGATCATGTAAGTGACTACTGTTTAAGTTATTTGAAGTGACAACATATAACCTTGTAGCCATTCCCTTCAGAATATTACATGAAGTGTGTAACAGAAGAAGGCTTTGGCCAGTATCAGCAACTGTTTGTTAAAGAAAGGAAAACGATGCAGTAAGAAGGTATGAGCTGTAGTCAGCAGGTTTCAGACAGGAGATCAACATCTACTTTATATGCTAAATATAAATACATGAATACAAAAAAAAGTATAGGCAGGCTGTTTCACTATAATCAACTGCAATCATGGCTGTGTTTTTGTGTGTGAGTGAAAACTGATGCCTCAGGAAGCTTGAACTCTTCCTGAGACTCGTGAGCCGGAGGTGAGAATGTAATCGGATGATATCAGATTATTGGCCCTTCTACTCTCCCTTTTCTATTTATATTGCACTTTTAGAAGGGGATCTTCTGAAGCCTGTCCACTCTTAGACAGGACAGCAGAGTGGGAGATTGAGGAGAGACATTTATCGATATAGGGATGGTATGTTTACATTTTATTATTGGGAAACCTGAAGTGTGAAGGCAAGGAAATGCTGAATGTCCTCACTTCAGTCTGTTGACAGAAGTTTCAAAGTCTCGGGAGATGGCTGAAAAAGTTTCTTCTTTTGTGGTGTTCTTTCCCTTTTCTTTGTCTTCCCGTCTCCATCATGGCAGAGAGCCCGGTGTATAAAGCGATGTGGCTTAGAGAAACTATGGTCTCTTGGAAATATGTTCTCTGTTGACTCATTCTGTTACCACATTCTTCATCAGCAGAGTCCTTCCCATCGGCCATAAAGACAAAACACCATCTTTTCTGGCCCAGTTAATAACACACCAATTTTTCCCTGCCTTTTAACTATCTACTTTAGACTCTAGCATTTGGAGCAGAGGAGAAAAAAAGAAAAAAAAGGGAGAGCAGCGGAAAATGAGGGGGACGAGAAAGCACTCTCACTGGTCTACAGAGCAGTCTAGATCCCCCTGGATTTATGTGTGCATAACTCTTTCTCTTTCTATCTCTCCCCCCTTTCTCTCTCGCTCTCCCACTTTCATTCTTTCGTGCCGCTCTGCGTCTCTAACACAAACACCCACACGCTGCAACCGCTACACAGCATAAAAATACACAGATCCACATTACCATCAAATTATCTCGCTGCTTTTGAACAGAAAACGGTACACCCACGGCCCCTCACATCTGCCACAGTTAATTATTCCATTCAAAGAACAAGGAGAGCTTCCTGCTCCACGAAGCTGAGACCAAAACAGCCAGACGGAAGAAGACAACTCCGGAGAGACGTCATTCAACATTTGGATTTTTTTTTGAGCTACAACACATCGAAAAACGTTATAACCTTGTTGAAATAACAAAAAGTACTTCAGGAAGTAGCGTCGTCAGCATAGTGTTGATTTCATCACATTGCCATGTAACACCCCTCACCCCTTGACCCCCTGCCCAAGAGGACACACTGAAGTCCCATTCATCTGACCACAGAGGGCCTAGTCAACAGCTTAAGAGCCAAATTGAGTAGCAAGCTAACAGGAAAACCATGTGACCCAACTCCCTTGTTCACAAACTTTTCCTACAGTTATCGCTCTGATCCTTTCTCATCTCTTTCTCTAAACCTCGCACTTCAAATCTCACTCACCATTCTCCGCCTCCGGTTGGGTGCTGGTGTCGGGGTCCATGTTAAATTCACAGCTTGATGAGCATGGAGATCATTACACCCATATCCTTAAGGCAAAGTCAGCTCTGTAACTGGACTGAAACTGTTCTCACAACCAAACTGTTTAGTTTCTTTTGAGCTGCTGGCTCGGGTCTGGCCCCTGCAGCCTGCCAGCTCAGCTCAGACTGCTACCGCTATGTTACATCTGTCTGACCGAGCCCCTCTCTGGAGAGCCAGGAGAGAGAGAGAGAGAGAGAGAGAGAGAGAGAGAGAGAGAGAGAGAGAGAGAGAGAGAGAGAGAGAGAAAGTATAACAGAGCAACGGACGAGAGGGAGGAGAGAGAGAGAACGACTGAGAGTGGTAGAGAGAGAAGCAGTTTCCACATTGTGGTGGAGAGAGAATGAGAGAGAGAGAGAGAGAGAGATATGGGTGGAGAAGGCTGTGGCCATGCTGAATGTTTCCACTTTGATCAATTTTACACCCTCAGCATATTTTTTTCTCATCATAAAGAGAACTTAGTATTATAAGTTTGGAAAACATTCACACGTCAGAGGACTTTAGGGACTTAAACAGTGCTGCAGTCTGGGTTTGAACAATGGGTGGACTCAAACAACGTGACCCGTTTGGCACAATCTGCCACGGCAAGCAGCTTGTGCCACTTAAGCCGACATGAATTGAGAGCTTGTGTGGCAAAATACCATTTAGGGCTGAAACTAAGATTGGAAATTAACTGTTTGTAGTCTATGAAAAGTGGAATAAAATGTAAAGTGACATCTTTTATCGGCTTGATGTGTCCCACTTACCCTAAAACCAGAAGACATTCATTTCACAGATATATAAAACTGAGAAACTCCGACATTTTGAAGCTGGATCCAGAGAATGTTTATGAATTGTTCTTTCAAAATAAATGAAATACTAAATCAAAATGAAGTTTGTTTGCCAATGAATCTTGTGAATATAAACTAATGGATTTATGGATTTGCTCTATAGCTTTGGTCAACATAGCACAATAAAGCCTCAGCCCCTTACCCGGGGAAGACAATAAAAGACTCTCCATTGAACTTGTATTGAATTTTTGTTAATTCTTGTCAGTTCTGTATGCTAGTAAACAACGTGTGGTTTCTTAAACGCCACTGTGTGGTGGAATGGACTAATGACAAGTTAGGTAACCAAGAGCTAAGAGTTCATATGCATCAGAAATGAAAAAGGGAGTCTTTAGGAGAATAAACACAAAAGGAAAAGAAGATAAGAAGAGACATCATCAGAGAATACTGAAAGTGTTTTTTATCTTTGTTTGGTCATATTGTTGTTTTACTTAGTGATTCCATCAGAGAGTTGCAAATTAAGTATTTCCCTTCTTGTCATTGAGTGGGATCAGTGTCCCAAGAAAACAATGTGACAAGCAGGCACCGAGAACACTGTCAGAGATGGTCAATTACTTGGTAGAGATTGGGTGACAAAAGAATCATTTTAAACATTGAAATCATGTTAATTCAAACTAGCTACAGTCATTCTGTTAACATCTCAGTAATACTTTAAATATTGTGATTTATTCATTTTTCCCCCCCTCTGGTGGGCGTGGTTGGTAGTTTCTGATGCATTGGTCTCTAAAGGGCAGCAAGTATTTACGATATTTACAGCTTGAAAGCTGTTAAATTAAATCAAAGTTGAACTTTAAAAAAATAAGCCGATTGGTTGAATACCTTGCAATTTGTAACACTTCCTTTTTTTAATGCCTCTATTTCTAGATTAGTAATTGTACTCCTCATCCTGAAGAAAAAGCATTACTACATCATCTACTGCTCCTTTTTTTTTTTTTTTTTAATCAGCTGATATGGATATTGCCTCCATCCGCCACTCCCTGCGATCGTCTTGTCCTTTCATCAAGAGAACACGGCCAAATGGACCCCTGCCAAACTCTACTTTAATCTCAGCTACCCCAGGTCCTTAATGAGTTATAGCCTCACATATCTGAGATGTTTTGAGATCATCAGATCTGTAAGACAAGACACTGACGAGGCAAAACAATCCATTAGTTAGTGGTGCTTGCAGTAAATACTGCATTGACTGGCAACAAGTCAACAATAATTATTAACTCTGTGGATAGAGGCTGAGGACAGCAGGTCTTTGGCAAATTAAGTGAGACACTCCAAAATATTTAACAGCCTTTGGCAAGTTATCAATTTTTACTTTATCCTTTCTAAAGGTGTCAGTCTCCATGAAAATAAAATGAAAAACAGAAAAATAGGCCAACATGAGATTTCCAAAGCAACATAAAAAAATAAATAAAAATCCTGTAAAATTAAGTGTATTTGTTCTGGTGGGAGTGAAGCAGCACCCTTCGTCTGCAACATGTTTGTGCCAAAACCTTGACGAGTACAAAAGCAAAGAGGAAGCAGCCGCTCTCTGTTCATTCGGAGGATGAGAAGAGATGAGAGCAATCTCTGATTCGCTGTGGATTCCGATTCATCTACGTGTAGTTTTTATTCATCACGCTGCTTGTTCAGAGCCTGTGTCACACAAAGACAAGAGAAGGTGGGGCCTACAGCGATGAATAACTTAGTAAAACATAGAGCATGTGTGTGGTAGTGTTGTGATTCAGGTGTGTGCACACCGTCACACACACTAATGCAACTTTAAAGTTTAGACATTAACAAGCAGACTACAACATGTATTGATGTTCATAAGATTGAATACATTGCTCTTTGAATATTATATTCAAATAGGAAGACACTTTATGTTGTTTTGTGTATTTGTAATGAAAGTTAGTGCATCAGAAGTGATCGTAGCCAATATTATGTCAGCCACTGGTTTATGGACTTCTGTTGTGAGGCTGCCACAGTCTAGGTAATTAATGGGAAACACTGGACAGGCTACAATCAAAATATACTGACGAAAAAGTAAACAGCCAAGTCCTTACAGTGTCTTTTAGTACAACTAAACAGCTAGAAGATTTATTTTCAAGTAGCAGTGGAAGTTCGTTATCAGGGAGCAACGACCTAGCAACAAGTTGCTTGCATGTTGTTCTCTTTGTTCCTGTGTGATCTTGTAGTTCTCCCGTGATCGTATAAACCTGTGTACAGCTGCTCATGGCTGCGCTCACGCTCCAGGAACTTACCCAGTGGGTCAGGGCGCACGCCATCTGACGGAGCAAAACCGAGGGACTGATTGACAGCAGCAGTCACGGACTATGTGGAAATTGGCTCTTTGGTACCAGGGGAATCTCCCCCTGCTGGCTACAGGAAGAATGCAGAGTTTGGGACACTTTCTTATTGGCTTTACTTTTCAGACATTGACACCAAGTCCAAAAACTATATACAGTCTGTGGAGATGATACTTAAAAACATATTTTAAACGAGTTATGCCTTTCATTTAACAATCATCATATCAAACTGTTTGCCACTAGTTCAGTATTGCTGTTTTCACATATGCACTCCGGAAAATATCTAGATAATTACGGGAGGACTGCTCCGGAGATTCTCCCGACCTGGCTGTTCACATGTGCTCCTCACAGCTGGAGACTATCCCTGTCAGACGGGAGGGGGGGTGGGGGGGGGGGGTCTCCTGAGGTAAATGTGACGTAAAAAAACAATGTGGAAGTAGCGGACGAAGAAACAGAGTCCGCTACACGACGCTATAATGACAATATTTGCCTTTATATCAATGCTATGTGTAGTCCAACGGAATGACAACATCCACAATAGAGCGGAGAACAGCATACTGACGAACAAAAAACGTAATGCAGCCGTTTAATTACGTGCACGGAGCTCGTAGCGGTCGCGTGCAGACACTCTATGCACCGTGCAGCAGTAACAGTATAGAAACGTCACTCCCCCCTCCTATTGGCTCCAGGTGAATTCTCCAGATAATATCCTGCTGCGTTCTCACATCAGATCACTCGGACTTGCTTCGGAAAAAATACTAGGGGTCTGGCAGGAGAAACTCTGGGTGAAGTCCTAGTGATAAATTCGGCTGTTTGCATTCACATATACAGCTCCTCCTGGAAATTTCCTAAGTTTTTCAGGAGATTTCCGCATGTATGAAAAGGGTATATGATGAGTCAGTGCTGCTCCTCGTCAGTGAATGCTCCATTGCATTATTTTGCAAAGCTTGTGAAATCAAATCCAGATGCAGTCAGTTGAAAGTCAGGTGATTAAGCTTCATGAATATTCATGTGTGGATATCATTTGATCAAACACTCTAATGTGTCAGAACAGTTTCACAGTACAATGCTCACACACAGCAGCAATGTCTTAATGTATTGTAATGTATTCTTGCTAACATGCAGAAAAAGTGAAATCCGACTATGGAAATCTGAATCAGCAACTCAGAAATTATCTAACATCATCATCGTGGAAAAGTTTCAGGATGCCATCGGCAGAGTCGCAGAGGAACCCTGTAATTAGTGAACTAGCTGGCAGACTGTGTTTGTTATTTCAGCCTCTGTCTCCTCTCAGATCAACAAAATCAACCAAATCATAGACGCTGCAAAATGGTACGTCTTCTGTCTCTTTTCATCATCATGTCATCACAAGTGAATTGAAATTGATGGTGTGTGTGATTTGGCACGGAGCGTTTCCAGCATGAAATCGACCTTGTATTTTTTGAATGCCCAACTTGAGCTATGCAGAGAACTTTGGGTTCCAGCCATAACTTTGAGGCGACACAAGGACATCACTGCTCCTCTCATCATCAACATGTAGCACTCGTAATACTCGACAAGAATGTGACCTCGCTTTGGAGATATGGGGTGAGATAGAAAAAGACAAGTATCCAAAGACAGTGTTATTAAGAAGAAACCCTGAGCTGCACAGATCAAAAAAAAGGTGAAAACACTTAGATGTGAAATCTTAAAAGTCTTTTACACTATAAGTATTAAATAAAATGGCTAAACTTCAACTGAAAGACAAATATTCTCTTAAATATGTTTCCTTGTGTTGACTAAGGTTCCTCAAAGTTACAATTTTATCAGTAATGCTCAGTTGAATGGGTTTCTGTGATGTTTTAAGGTGAATTAAAATCACTAAATCTAAATCTTTGCAACAAATCCTTAACATGGGCTCTACAGAAAGCCTCACTCATCCAGCACAAAGCTTACCAAAATCACAAAGAACAATGCAAGAATCTTGGCTTCAAATGTACTTACACAAGAATTTTGGTTAAGCTCAAACTTACAAAATATTTTGTCGAAAGGACAAAAAGCAACAACACCTGCAGGCTCTAATAGAGCCTTTACTAAATGCCCTGTGGTAATGCAATAGTGTTAATTTAAAAGGTGGGTTGTATCAGGTTACATTCCAGCTGAAAAACCCAGCAACAGTAACTGTGAGATACAATGCTTGATTATCAAAGCCCAGCGCCCCCTTGTGCCTCATTCTGACTGTTTTCTACATGAAGATTTCAATGAATATACTGACGCAGCCTGATAGTTATTACATTGTTTCAATATTACATTTTCATAAAAGCAACGAGAGAAATGCAACATGACACCTGCTGTTAGAAAGAGAACATTTCAATGGTTGTAAGCTCAAGTGGTTTGTATGAGGCATTGGGAGTGCAGAGAAGTGCTATGAAGCAGCAAGCTCTCCATCTAGTGGATATGAGGTAGAAGAAAAGCGATTCAGCAATTTTAAAAAGGCTCACTCGGGCGTGTGAGCAATGCACAGCTCACTTGCACGAGCGAGTGTTTGGCTGTTGATGTCACTGAGGGGGAAAAAGTGCTTCTCTTAAGTTACACCACCCCTTTGACCTTTGATTAGACCGAGCTTCTGCATGAGGTTGACTTTCAGTTAACAGTGGAAGCTGTCTCAGGAGTATTAATAATCAATTATATTTTTAATGTCCATAATCATGTTAAGGAAGTGTTTCATAATTTCATTTCAAGGTCATTAATCATTCTAGTTTTAATTAAACGGTTTCAAGAACTCTATTACAGTTTTTACAGTATCTGAATGTGTGTGTGTGTGTGTGTCTCTGCTTAAACACTGCAGAGGTATGTCCTCGGGCTACTCACCGCTCCCAGTGGACAGCTGGCTGTGGAACTCGGGAAACTGTGTCTCCACGGGAACGCTGATGGTGCGTCGAAGGAGATGGACCTTGCATGACGCAGAGCGCCTCTCCTGCAAAAACAAGGGATGGATCTGCTGTGACAAAAGGGAGAGGAAAAGAAAAGGAGACAAAGACATAGAGCAAGAAATTCAAGACGGATAAAAGGCTAAGCAAATTTAGCAAAATGTGCAGAGACAAAGTGGGAAAACAGAGAAAAATGATAGCACACAGAGGAAGAAGGAAAGCTAACAAGGAGAAAAATGGGGGCTGCTAGAAATGTAAGAAATGCACAAACAATATTCCTTATCTAGGTCGCCGTGGTTTTATTCTGGACACTTTGTTTAATGCTGTGTAGGAGCAAATAGCACACAATAGCTGTACAGCTTCTGATATTGGATAAAACAGAGCAGACGTTAGCAGCAACATCAGTCTGTGTCAGCCCATATCTTCCCATAGCTCGCATACAGAATGTTTGCCTCCAAAAGATTAGCCTGACAAAGGAGAAAAGGATGACCGCAGGGACAAGGTGGTGACTGGAAGAAGAAGAAGAAAAAGGGGCCTGATGTCCTCCATGAATAGTGATAATGGCTTATCGAACATCCTCACACCTCGGAGCTCAATGCAGCAACCTGTATGGCTTACTTCACCCTCCCTCTGTTTCAGTGTCCATCTGTTTATCTCTGTCTCTCTCTAATCGTCACTTCTTTTCTTGTCTCAAGGGTTTAAGGACAGCTGTCTGTGATGTAAAGACAGTGTCTGGTCCTCTGACACATTATGACTAAGCAAGATTAGGCTGTAATTTCAGTGTCACTTTTCCCTGCAACAATCCTGTCGGGAATATACACTATAATACAGCCATGTACCTGGCCTAAACCAGGGATTATCTTTGGCTTTATTATAGTGTAGCCGCTAAAAGCTGCCAATTTGAAACATCCACCAAGCACACGCCTACTTGCATTACTTTGTACGACATTTGAACTTCTTTTTTATAGCTGTGTGGTTATTTGCATCGCCAGGTAGAAGCAACAAATCAAGAAAGATTCAAAATGACCCTTCAGTGTTCCAGATCACAAGGTACTGTAAGATATGCAAATGAGACCAACCCAGGGATCATAACTAGAACAAACACTGAATAAATAAGTTTTATTTGTAGTTGCTTACTTAGGAACGTCCGTGTGACGTTTAAGGAGTTACAATTTTCACATATGTCCCTCCCCCTTTAAAGTGTATGACTAGTATGTGTTTTTTTTAACCTGAATTAAGCAGCTTAATCCTTCAGAGGCAGCAAGCTAACTCGAGCTCACAGCTGATTAAAATTCAAAGTCAAACAGAGTGCCACATATGTAAGATGTCTGTCCAACAGCCTTATTGAAAGCGTATTAACTTCAGTCTTTATGTAAAAAAAAAAAAAAAGTCTCATGCAGGGCAACACATGAGTTTCGTGAGGTCATACAGCTTTGTATGAACAGGCAACCGACTGAGAAAATCCTGCGTTGTGTTTAGCCCTTCTGTTTCGTAATAATCAACAATTTATCAATATATTCAGTTTCCAGATTGTCTAATTATATATTTGAAATAGTTGGTGACAAGATATTTGCTTGCATTAAGATGCCTGAAATATAAACAGTGAAAGCAAAAACAAAAGACATAGTTAATAGGTCAGATGTGAAGTATGTCTTTTACTCCCTGCTTATTCAAGAATGACAGCGTTTGCATGATTAGACTGTTTTGATTAAGATGGTAAAGCAATCCTAAGCCCATTTGCATTGAGGCTAAATTTAATCACTGGTAAGGCCCCTTCAGAGGTCCTCAATCCAGCAGGACATTTTACTGTTAGCTCTAGCATGAAAAAAAGTCTCCATCCGGAATAGTTAGCCCCCTCTACAGGCAGTCATGTGCAGCATCAGAAATGTAAATGAGGGTAATGATTTTCCAGGGTGTGATTCATGGAACCAGGGGGAAAAGTGAAAGCAACACGCTGAAGGTGAAAATGAGAAAAGACAAGACTTTAGAAACCCCTCTGGAATTACACTTTTCTTTCATTTTTACTACCTTGATATTGCAGCACTCAAGAAACGTGCCTCACCTGCTGAATGCAGAGGTTGTCTCCTCTTGAACAATTCTGCAATCCCTCTCTGAGTTTTTCCTTAGTAACTATGGACACGTATGTTTTTTAATTGGGGAATTTACATATCGGTTGCACAAGTGGCTGAAGGTCTAATTGCCTTTCGTGATCAGGGACAGTCATTAATTAAGACTACATTCTATTAAAAAAGACAAAAGTCACTGTAATGCTGCACTTTGTGCTGAATTTTCATGTCACAGTACAAGTGAACCATGAACGTAAGGAACAAACAGGACCAGGGCTCGAGAGAAAAAAACGTCTGCATCATCGGGGAAAGCAAAAAATTCCAATTCCAACAAAACAAGAAGTGAGAAAAACACAATACGAAACAACAAAAAGGCAGAAACAACTGAGTAACAAATGGCTATTTTATAAAACCCCCGAGGCAAAACCACAAACTTCACAGGCAAAAATCAATCCAAACTTTTGCAGAGGGACTCTTCTAGTGTTGCTGAACACAATGGATTTTCTTTCCTCTTATTTTGGAGAAGTATGTTCACTATAGTGTTTGCTCAAGGTGGTACAGAAAGGAGAGATTTACAGGCTAAATATACGCAGATAGAGCGAATGAAGACTAATTGTCTCGTATTATTGAATAATAAATCAATGAAGATTCAAATATTTAGCATGAATCCATATTCATCTAAAACAATCTTTTATTTTGAAATCACAAAAGAGTTCATTGTCAATGAAATAAATGTCTCAGCGTCACACATAGAAGCCAATGGGCATTTCAAACTGTTCGCATTTTTAATTTGTCGCCAAATCGGAATTCTTTAAGCGTACTTCAAAGGTTCATCTGCTTTCCTTTTTTTCTGTATGAATATTTGACTATAAGGCATTTCAAAATGGAGAAAAGCTTCACTATTGTTGGTACTCTTTCTTTCTTGGAGAATAAAGAGTTGTTGAAATGTCCCTCAGAAGTGCACGTAAATGTTGGACCTGGACTGTTTGATTGCTTGTTTGGATGCTCTGACCCGCTCTGTAGGAAAGTGTTCATCTTGAGGTTGTGTCCCTGTTTTGATCAGCAGTTTGCTGACATCAAAGAAACCCAGCCCTGCCACAGGTGACCTTTGAGTCTCCAGATGGAGGCATTTAAAAGCTGTTGTTCTTTGCTTCTGGGAAACTAAAAAGCACTCTGGTGGAAAGGCTGCCAATGGGTCGATTCAAATAATTCCCCCCTGCAATTATTGCTCCATTTCAACACGGCACACCTCAGTACTCGCAGAAAAAAGGAAAATCTAAGGAACAGACTTTTGCCTCGGTTACAGCACTCATGTTGGTATGCACAAAAGGTTTTTCAAATTGAATAACAAGGTGCACTTATATCCATGTTCTTACACAAGATGCAATATTTCCAGAGGGGGGGCAGCGTTCTGTTCCAGTTATTGTGTAGAAATTCAGCATTGATAAATTAAGGAGGATGAGTTTAGAAATTCATCGAAGAATCTGCTGATTGTTTTCAGATACTGGTATAAGTTATAAGTACTGTGGAAGGACCTGCCTGAGGACATAAGGCCAGCACAATCACTTTTATCTTTCACATCTCTTCTAAAAACAGGCTTTTATGTAAACCAGCCTTTTTTAAGTATCCCTTATTCTTATCTTATGTAGTAATTTAGCAAAATCCTGTTTTTATTTCTGACCGCTGTTGTGATTTTCGTTAAACCTGTCTTAATCATATATTAATCCTTTTATGTTCTTTTATCATTGTTGTTTGATGATTTATAGAAAGAACTGTAAACTGAAAAAAACAGATAAAATAAAGTTATTATTGTGATTATTATTAACTGCACATCAGGAGAAAGCCTCCATTAAAATGTTAAATAGTATTTTTGTGCTTTTTATCTGTGCACTTTGCCAGGTTCAGCCCCCAGACACTAAAATGTTAGTTATCAGCAACCATAGCAGAAGGTGCTTGCAGCAATGGCCAACATAAGAGCGTTAAAAGTTCACACTGCAACTGAAAAGCTGTGACTTCATTCGGGGAAAGCAGAGACGGTCTGGGTTTATGGTGGATTCCCGGTTTCGTTCACCAGTTGTCCCTGCCTTCACCCTGACATTTCTAAGTGCCGCCCCTGTTGCTTAGCAACCTCAACAGCTGTACTGTAACTAGTTGATGTAGAACACCCTGATTATTATCACCAAACATTTCATCCTCAAATGTGGAGTCATGCAGACAAGATCACAGTTTTAACCTTTTGAACTGTGAACTCCATTTAGTTGTGTTTTGTGTCTTACATTAACTCATGCTTGGTCTCTCTAGTATGTTGTAGTATGCACAGAATTGTAATTTCAGACTTTCAGATTATAAATAAAGGTTTTCGAAGGAGAAAAAAAAAGGCACCCAATGAATCTTGGGATAAATTGGGCCACAAAGGATGCACCGGATGGATTCTTCGAAAGCTGGGGAAAGGAGGACACATTTCTCTGCCGCATTTGAAGGAGCCTTCGAAATGAGACACGAAACACCGCTGTGATGTACTCAGCCTTGAAATGCACACTGTGAAGATTGAAGCCCTTGAATTGGGGCATAGCCAGAGACTCACATTAAAGTTGCTGTGAAGGACACTCACACTGGCCCCTCATTGAGTTTGTTGAGAGAATCATCTCAGTGCAGGTCAGTTGTGTGTGTCTAAATGTCATTGATTAAGACACGCTCGGAGCTAACTCATTATCTCACCCTCATAGGTAGTGAGAGGTTCTTTCGGTGTTTTGCTCTTGTCAAATATAGGATGTTTATGTCCAAAATGAGCGGCAACCTCTGATGTTGATAAATGAGCCAACATCAAGTGCAAAAAAACAGAAATTCCTCAAGATTCCACTAAAAGTTCCACTTGATATTCCGTTATTTATAGGAGTCCAGCACAGAATCAGCAGCAAGCAGCTGTACATTAACATTTTTCAAACGAAGCATTGAGAAGCTTCAGTTTTGCACAGAACCGTGAGGAGAGACAGAGAGCAGAGAGCGAGCAGGGGAGAGAGAGAGCAGGTGCGCGCTCTCTCTCTCCCGCTCGCTCTCTCTCTCGTGCACGCAGCAATTTTAAGAATAAATGAAAAATGTAATAAAAACATGTCAGAAATATACTTGGGCGGCCCGCCCAGGTATCGTCTATGTGTGGGAAACACTTGGAGGAGTTACCCTTATCCAGAGTTGCGGTATTTCAGCAGCTCTCCGTCACTATTCAACAGATGGCCTGACAAGTTGTATTCTGCACAACTAGTGGTCAAATGTCTTCTTTGGATTTGTATCACTTGTAGGTGACAAAGCTATACATTGTTGAAGTCTATGTAGAAGCTTTATGAAGACAGAGCTGGGGGACACAGTGTTGAAACACAGAACTACAACAACACTATAAATGATTCATTTCATTGACATACTGCAGATCATTTTAAAGTTAACTTCAGGACCAGTCGTTCAATTAAAGCTGTTTCATACTGAGGTTTGAGGGCTATTTCATATTAGATGTCTTCATAAATACATTCTCACTACATAACTTTAGTTTTCACATTTGAAAAAGTCTATCCTGTGTAATGAATATAATGAAAGCTGTATTGCTTTGGACGGATAACTTTATTAATTTGACCTCCCTTATGTTCATTTATTTGTTTACGAATTGTTGAGACATTTTTTACCTAAACAAATCAGTGCCATCAATGACAGTCTTAAGAAAACACAAGAGAAGGTAGAAGTACCTGTGTTTGTAGGTGTTGGGTATGAACTTGATCTTATTCAAAGCCATTAAACAAGGGCAGGATACTGCAGACTGCACAAAGTAATTTAAATTACCTTGCTGACTCCTGATCTATTCCCAACAACATCACCTCTAATCTCACAGTAACCTGCATAATCCAGCGTGACACTAATGAAAACAACAGAGCCAAAGAGCCTGACTCTTGTTCACTCTGCATAACCTGGCTGCAGGAGGTCTATGCTGACGGGAATATAAATGTAGAATGAATTCTAGCACAACGTAGGATTAACATAGGAGCTTGTGTTTTTACAGTGGTGGTTTAGAACTCAGTTCATTTACCTATTACAATTACTCATTACTTCCAAATGCATTTCTCTCTCTCGTTTAAATTAGCATCAGCGATTTTCTAAACTATAATGTAACGGCGTAATTTCTGAGCCAGTCAGACTAATACTGTTTTTTTTAACAGCTTACAGCTTCACTGTGTCCCAGCACAGCTTGCAATACACAATGAACAGGGATGAATTTTCAATGGTGTCACCTCACGTGCAGTGTGCAACGGTGGCTGCACTCTTCGTAATGACAGCGTGTTTTATACTGGTATCATGGTCGCAGCCAACTTTTTAGATAAAAAAATTGGTGCTGACCATGTATTTTACTTTATGCTTAACATTATTTGTAATTAGGACTTATCTGTAGGGCTGGGAATCTTTGGGTATCTCCCGATTCGATTTAATTTCGATACTTGGGAGTAACGATTTGATTCAGAATCGATATTCGATTCAAAACTATTCTGGATTCATCGATTCATGGATCCATGGATTCAGTCTATTTTGAATTAGTACATACTTCAGGATAATACTCAAGTCATCTGTGAGGCTGGCTGAATTTTTTGTTGCTGTATTTGGCATTCTACTGATTTAAAGAGCAGGGAGCGACTGATTATGTGTAGGAAGAATGGGTGGATGGGAAAGCGCTACAAAGCCTAAAGCAAATCAAATGAAATTCACAAGGACCAAGAAAAAGAAAAAGAGAAGATGAAAAGACAAGAAACACAATGGTGACACAGACGGACATGACAGACAGGAGATTGTACTGTCTGCTCTCACCACCTCCTCCTCATTCAGAAGCAGCATCTGACAGTCAGCTACCACACAGTACTTCGGGTTCCACACAGTTTGCTCTTCATAGGAGTGACCGCGTGACATCCACTGTCTCGATGGACACCTCACATCTAGAGAGAGAAAATAAGAATCATACAAAGACAAACGTCAGTTTTGAAGCTGGATAAAGAACATAGGACACTGTTAAAAAAAACTTTAAATTGTTTCTTCACTTTATAATGCAGTTGAATGAAGAGTGATAGTTTCGAAAGTAAGATTCTTAACAAGGAGAGATGAGGGATGAAGAAGGCAGAAAAGAAATAAAGAGGACATGTTTTGTTAAATTGGTTCTTCATCTCCATAAAAAGACAATAACTCTTCAATTCCTGCGAGTGACTGTTTTGTTCGGAGAATGCCAGAAAAATGTTCTTCATTAGAAATGTCACTGGAGAGGTAATGGATGCTGTATGTTTTCTACTTTATTTCCCTTCAATCTTTCTGTAGATGTCAGGTGGAAAAAAAGAAGAAGTGGAAAACAGCCGAGACAGGCGTAAATTGGATTCTCCTGCTTGTCCAATGATGAGCTGACATAAATCTCAGGAAAGCAATACATATGCTTTGTTCACACAGAGAAATGCAATCCATCAATTCTTACACATGGGTTACTGTTACAGAGACACTGTGACTACATCAATCAACGCAGAGCCTAATACGAGAGCATGATACAAGATCTGTGCTGTGAAACAAACCTTCATTAGCATCTCGGGTCTTTTCTGTTGACTCAGAGTAAAGAAATTACCACTTGAATTGTTGGTCATACCATTTTTTCCACTTTAAAAGTCAGCATCTTTTCACTGATGTGAACACGGGTTTGTGGTTGTTTAGGTGGTCTTGTTTAACCTTTTCAATGTCTTTTGAGTAAGGATGTAACGATTCACTCAACTCACGATAAGATACGATTCACGATACGATTCTCTCACGATTTATTTTACAAAATGAGACTGAAGAAAAATTATGAGATGACTGAAAAAGATTCCTTTAATTTTTTCATGAAAACACAAATGCACCTCGCAATCTCTTTGGCTCTTACACTCGTTTGGGCGAGCGGGGCTACAAACCCGCTTGTTAGTATGGTTTGGCCTCCGCAGCTGCCATGATAACGCCTGCTTGTTACAACCAACCGCCTCTGCTCTACAGCTGCTGACGCTCACAATATTACTGCGATTCCTTTTTCAGAGTACCGATGTGAATCTTGACACCTTTGAATCGATTTTTAACTGCCTCATGATTAATCTTTACATCCCTACTTTTGAGTGTGGTTTTCAACCATTCCTCCAATTCTGTTTTTATTTTTGTATGTGCTTTGAATATTGCATTCTTGTGTGAAACAATGAAACTAAAATTCAATGAAGAGATAAAAGCCTTTCATCTGTATCCTTCTTATTTGTTCTATACAGTTTGTTCTTCTAGCAGTAGGGTTTATCTGTGTTCATAGAAAGACAACATTGGGAAAGAGGATATCAAACTATCAAGTGGTGCAGAATATCACAGGACACATTCCATGAAATACACTTTTTTTCATCTATTTCACTAAGAATTGTTGACAATGTGAAGTGCCAGTAAAACGTCCCCTGAGTTTACACTTGTCCCAACACTGTCATTGGTGTCTCTTTGATCATTATGCAGCTTCATATCCCAGGTAGCCTCATCAACTTGTCATTAGGCTAAGTCACAGGTACACGGACGCATTAATGCACCAACACGCTCACATGTACAGCTAATGCTCATGGCATCTGTCTGAACAGCTTACAGTCACGTTGTGGACAGGGGCAGGTCAAGCACACACACTTTTCCATTCGGCGGCGACACATTTTTCATCCTGGTGTTAATTAAATTACACATTTCAAAAACCAAAAGCTTTGGAGTTATGTGAGTGGGACAAGATTCAGAAAAGCAAGAAAGACAGAAATTTAAAAAAAGTTCAGACGGGATTCAGCTTCACGGGGGTGAAAGTAGGAGCTCATCTGTGATGCAGATGGAGTTAATCTCTTGAACAACTTAGCTGTTCTACATTTACAGTATGAGAAAGAAAGGGGAAACAAATCAAAGACACTCAATGTCCTGAAAATATGCCTATAGTTATAATCAAGTGAAACAATGCACTTCACTTCTCCAGCAGGTGTTTTATAGAACTTATTGACTTAGCTTGACGAACAGACCTGAGGACATCTTGCTGATGTGGTATAAATTATATAGATTTCTCTCTCATGGCCTTGGTGATTTATTGATCAGGCTTGACAGATACATATCCTGCTGTCAATCAATACATCTTCTACCTGGGAGCTGCTGTCCCAGGTAGTAGATGGTTGGTAGGTTGATGAGGGAAATGCAGCATTTTCAATTTCCAGTGTAAGAAAATACAGTCGCTGTCCAAATACAAGACTCTAAAAAGGCCAAACAGCTCAGTCTAGGATGAAGACTATTTAATGAAAAAGAAGGAATTACGAGCACATCTTTCTTCTGGTAGAAATATGACACATGGTTGAAGTCTGCACAGCTAGTACCACAGACGTTTAAAAGAGCACATCACTGGCTCATTTAGCTGGTTTCAACTTTATCAGTTTTTATCAAAGTTATGTATATAGAATGAAAAACATCTGCAGCCGTTGAAAGTGTCGTGTTTTCTGGGATAAAGGCATATAATTAGAAGCTTGTGTACTTTTCTAGTGCCGTCTTTTGTTGTCTATGTTGGACCAGAAGAACTAAAGGCTTCTTCAGCTTGAATTATCTCACCACTAGAGGTGTGCAAAACTGATCAAATTGCTAAACGTTTACACGTTGGGCCAAAAAACGTTTAAAAATAAAGGGGGGGAGGGGCGAGGCGTCCGGCTTGTTAAATAAACGCAGTGTTTCCCCACACACAGACGATACCTGGGCCGCCCAAGAAGCCTGTATTTCGGACCTGTTTTTATTGAATTTGTCATTTACTCATAAAATTGCTGCCTACACAAGAGAGTGAGAGAGAGAGAGAGCGAGAGCGCGGGGGAGGACGTCACGGCTCTGCAGGACTACCGAAGAGGTCCGTTCTTCAGGCCGCTCTGACCGCAATCAGTATGAAATGACTCCACTGTTGCAGGGACCGTGCGCGCTGTCCGCACCGCGCACATAAAAACATGCACATTGACATATCCTACTAATGATGGACAATTAAATTCGTCTGCGACTAATTTTGTCATCTATGTTTGTCAACTACGTCAATGTATCATTGCAGCCCTACTTATATGATAAATATATTTAATGTACAACAAGTCATCAATTATCCATTTAAAGGAACCTTCTGACTGTGAGTTTTCTTTTTCAAGTACACATTTTACATCTTAGGACATCTTTATGCCAAACATATTGTTCCAATGACGATATACTGTAAGTATATGCTAGAAGATGATAGGCTAAAAGTCCTCAGAGAAAAAAGCCTGAAAGATTTAAATGATGCCACACTTTTTTTTTTTACTTAAAATGGTAATACAACACATGAATATAAAATCATTCATTTTAGTATTTGAAGTAGATATTAGTTTATACAGAAAGGGTTAATCAATGTTAATGATTTATGGGTCTGCACACACAAACTAAACAGGAAATTTTATGTTTGCAATCTTGATGTTATTTGAATACATTTAACTACATTTAACTCTTTTTTTTGGCGGGGGGAGGGGGAGGAGGGTCCTTCTCTAAGGGAGGGCATGTCAGAAAGAAAAGAACCATTTGACTCTATGCGGTTATATAAACAATGATACATCTACACTCACGAGCATAACACAAAAAGCTAAAGGGACTTCTATACCAAGCATAAGCAACAACAACAAAATCATTTTGAAACAAGAAATAATTATAACTTTGCAGCTTTTTAATGAACATACTCAATTGGAAAATGTTTTATACTTATTAATCATCCTCATTCATTTTGAATTACCGTTGCTTGTAAGGCTGTTATGTAGTCAAGGACATTTTGCGCTCTAACGAATAGCAGGGAAAGAGACCACAGATCATGTTCAGCTGGTGGATGAGAACACTGATGTTTGTGTCCATGACAGCAGGGTGTCATGGCTGAGTGTGCTTCACTCTGTTTGTGAAAGATAAGGAATGTTCCAATCAGATAACAGCTTTAGATGCTCCACTCTTACTCTAGCAAAAAGCTTAGCCACACTGTATTTGCATTCACTTACATGCATGCTATTCTGCTTCCTCCTGTGTCGTATACACTGGCTAACTGAGATCAATAGCTGCACAGTATTAGCATTTTATTCCCCCTGCATCAATAGCTATGCACCGCAATATGACAATAAAGCTCGCCTTTCACTGGCTCCTGCAGAGTCAGGTATTCATATAGGAAACATAAAAAAGGTTAATGGTATTAGATCAATATTTGAAATTTGAAGGAAATGCCTCTAAGATTGTGATTAAAATTTCTGCTTTGCTGTCCCAGCAACTGAACACAAAGTAGTATGTTAGTGACAGAAGAAAATGGGACACAGGATGTGATCCAATATGGGGCTTTAGAGCAAAGCACGAACACAGAATGTGAGGGTATGAAGGCGTCCCTGCTTATCTAGTGAGATGAATGTGTTTGGAGCCTAATCTTAAGAAATCTAATGTAAGTGAGTGATATAAGAACTTTTTGAAGTATATTTCAGTTTGGTTCATGTGCACCACACAGGCAAAATGAAAACACAGATTAATATTGACTTGACATCCCAGAACACTTTGTGCACAACAATGCCCACGTTATATGGATTCAGGCATCCCGGTTTCCTGAAATGTTGCTTTTTGCAGAAGTGTGATTTGGAGTCAGTTTAGGAAGTTTCAACACTAGAAACACTTTCCTCACAAAAATACATTTAAATATAGATATATGAAATGTAAAAGTTGCTGACGAGAATCAACCATAAGCATCAATGTCAGATTTCAGGCTTCCTTTCATTTACTTCCATTTTACAGATCATTCAAGCATAAGCCATTTAGATGTCCCTGCTCATAAAATGCATGCCAAGAAAAAGTGTGTAACATCACTTCTAGCTGCATTATATTGCGGTAGGTAAATTCCAGAACTGTCATGGAGCACTAGCTAAATTAAATGGCTTTTGACACAACAAAATAGAAGTTTAGCGATCATTTGTTTTATCAATTATACCATTGCTTTTCCTGTCATACAAAAATAAAGTGTTTAAATGAACCTTTAAATGACCATTACAATGCAATAGCTTTTATCTCAAATCTGTCTCATTTCCAAACTTTATCTGTTTTTCTTGCAACGTTTGACATTAATTCCAGCTCTTATTTTGAAGGCAGGTTTTCTACTGGCTTTTCTTTAAAACCAAACATAACAAAACAGATCAGAAATGCTCATTACCTGGAGCGACTCTCGCACCTAGCTAGGAAACAAACTCAGCATTAGTTTTGTATGCTATAAGAAATTTGTTAAGTAGTTGGCTCTGTAAAAACAGGCTTTTTCTTAAACTGTGAGGCGGACACACCCAGCATAAACTTTAAAAGTTTTCTGCTGACGTTAAAGTCACGTCTGTACCAGTTATTTGTCCAAAAATGTAAGAAAAAAAACAAGCACATAACCAAATTAATGTTCAGCCTGCTGAGGGATCGTTCATGTGAGATAACTGTCACCGTTTGTCTCCGTTAGCAGAGATTCTAGCCAGCAGAGAATTTAGTACTCTGCATCAAAAGGCGTTCACATTTATGCCAGATTGAAATGCTCTTCGTCTCACTCCCTCTCCAGCATCATTGCAGTTTTATAAGCATTATATTTATATTGAATATTCAGCACCCTCAGTTCTTGGTTAAAGCTTTGTTGCATAAAAGGCTCAGATATGCCAAAGTATTGTAAAAGAATACACCTTGATAAAAACAGGGTAAAGACTTGTTATTGCAACAATGCTATGTACATGTCAACGAGGCAGGGAGAGACAAATAAAGAGTTCATTACTAACAGTCAGAGTTAAGTCAACATTTCATGGAAACAGCATTTCAAAACTGTTGTCGAGGACAGGGGATGGTTTGATAAAAGGGATATCTAAAGCTGACAAACTTGTGTTTCCCCCTAGTGTTGCACCGTATAGTGATACTAGAAAAGCACAGCCGTACCCAGCTGTTTATTACGATACAATACTACCTTTCCTTATACCGGTACTTTATGAATAACAGCGTTTCAATAAGAGCCATGGTTCTTCACGTGCGACAGAGAGGCTGTCTGTTCCTGCTCTGCTTTCACTCCCTGCAGGCGATGGGCGTGAGTGTTTGCGTGCTATCTCTAGGTCTGCCGTCATGTCCCACCAGGCATTGTGGGCATGCCAAAGTTTTCTTTTAATTCATGGCGAGTAGCAGAACGAGAGCCATCGCTGCTAACATTTCAGATGCTAGTCTTGCCGACCGTCCATGGCTTGTTGACAAAGCGGACAGACACAGAAATATGACATTATTTCACTTATACCGCAGACAGTAAGTGTAGTCGAGTGCTGTCCCTTGGTCAAAAAAACTACTTCCTATGAATTTAGAACGTGATATGTCAGTGTTCAAACACATTTGAACTCCCCTCCGCGCAAAGACACAAAATATTTTCCATTACTACATTTTACCGTAGCAATAATAAACCTAACCTACTGTATTACCTGCTGACGAGAACACCCTTTCAGAGGATACAGAGGTTCCTGGTACACAAATATTTACAGGTCTGTTTGTTTTTTGTAGGTTATATAAGAGGCATCAGCATTTATTACAGTCTTTTCATAACTAAATAAAAACTCCTCACAGTAGGTCCCCCTTAAGCTTAAAAATCCCCCCATGTGAAGAATTTAGGGGGTAGTATTCCCTCCCAATTGAAAAAATGAATTTCAGACAAGTAATAAATCCAGGCTTTCTGCATGCCGCTGAATACTCCAGCATGCTCTGATGCAGCTTTGAGAGATTGAGAGCCCCTGGATTCGCTGTGCTGCCGATAGGAAGCTTCATCTTATTTGCAGCCCTGCAAAGGGCACGAGGTAAGCCCACATGCAGAGCGGCTGATTGAACTTCCTTTCAAAGCTTTCTGGAAATGCCATTCAAGCTAATAAATGCCATGAGTTGGCCTGGCACCTTTAACTTCCTACTGTCACCAATAACAACTTAGGATACAGGTAAGACATTGACAGCGAGGATGCAAACGCTCAAAAAAACAAGATTTTGGTAATCATATCTTAGCATTGGTTCAAATTGGCAACCAATGACAAGCACTCATTGTGCATGTTGTAAATCTCACTAAACCAAAACTGTCAAGTATCAGGCTCAAATAGATGGCAGCAATAAATGCACTGTAGGAGCAAAGAGATACTGCTGGCATGAGACCAGAAGTGCTGTGTCAACCAGTCAATAACACAATGGAGCAAAAGAGAAGAAGAAGTCAGTGTTTGCGGCTGCTTTTGACCTCTTCTGCATTTATATTAAGCTTGAGCAGTTTTGTAGCTCCTGGTCATTAATTAAAATTTAATCTACATTTGCAGGCCCTCACTCAAGTGAGGAAATGATCAAAGATCACTGTTCTACATATGAATGAAGTCAAGCTCTGGAAGCAGCGTAATGTGACTTGCCAAGCACACAGTGTTACACTTGTGCAGAAATTATCCAGGCAACAAAAACTGAAGTACACGGGTCTGATAAAATGACAAAAGAAGACACGTACCAACTAGTGGTGTGCGATAAGACGACGTTCGATCGTGAAGGATTAGAATGTGTTGACGACCTGCCAAAGCAGAAAGATCGTAGTATCGGGCTACAGTGTTCTTTCTATCATGCTGCAGTTATGCTCCTACACAGACGTTCGGGGGGAACTGCGCAGCGGAGCGGGATTCATCGCTGAAAATGGAAACAATCTTAAAGTAAAGGCGCATTCACACATACTCCGGTCCGTAAGCGCCGCGCACTACGCCGTAGTTAGCCGCCACTCTAGTCAATCATTGTGTTCACACAGCGGGCGCTGCGGTCCGTCTCCGGAGCGTGCCACCAGCGCCACGTCGTTCTGCTCCGTTTCAAATACGCTGCAGGTCTATTTTCGACGGAGTACGCTGCAGGCATGCGTCAAGCTAGACAGAATATGACAACCCGGACAGGAAGTCAGACAAGGAAATACACAGAGCATCCGGTCAATTCTTAAAATAAAACACAATTTTTCTTTCAGTAAAACTAACTTTGACCATGTGTCACAAAATAATCACATTCTGGATCATGTTTGTTTATATTTTTTTTCCAGTCTATATATTAAATTAATCCAGAAATGCCATAAAAAAAAAAAACACAGGCAATGAATAAAGGCTACTGGTTAGCTAAAGTTGTGGGAATTCTGCAGGGCTCAATTTGAACAGAAACACAACAACTTGAAGTCCACGTGTTTTCAAATGAATGCATCACTGCATAAAAATGTACCTAATTAACAGAAACGGACACAATACTAAATCAAAATGTTTAAGTAGTGCAGAAAACGCTCAAGTGTGCATAAAAATTGATCAGAATGCAGGGAAAGACATGTTTGGTGCTAAAATGTACTGGGGGAGACTTCAAGACCCCCAACAAACTCATTTCTCAAAAAGACTAAACTAAAAAATGTCTTTGTGCATTTAAAAACATTATACAGGGAGTTTGGTTAAACTCGTAGAAACTTGCAAATTAGTGTCAGTATTTTAAAAGAATCGTGATCAAATCATGATAAAATATTTTCCATATCGCCCACCACTAGAACCACCCTTTATCCCCGCTCAACTTTTTTTCTTGCATTTCAGTTTTTGTAGTGGAGGAAAATCATCAACTTAAGAATGTGCTAAAAGGTTTCTTGAAAGGAATCGATGCAAGGTCACAAACAGATCAATATGGCAAAACCCCACTGGGTTATTAATAAACATAGAAAAGTAGAAATTCTACAACTATACGCCAGCAAACCCTCACTTTTTATTCATGGTCTTGCAGTCTCTCTGTTTTCTTATCAAGCTAGGTTTTCCTTGATACATGATTAAGGTCTAATTTTGGATACAAAACATACAGGGACTGCAGTAGAAAGTTTAGGCCAATTCTTGAAAAAAAAAAGCCAGCTGTTGTGGCCTAGTTTGGTGTAACTTTCAAGGCTATGTACCATTTTGCCTTAGTCACAGGTAAGAGGTTAGCAGGAAATAGACTTTATGAGATCATTCAAATTTAAACAGTATTTATATTCTTCCTTTTCAAGAGGATCAGAAAATGCCATGCATTAAATACAAAACAGATGGCTGGAACACCTGTTCAAAATTAGGCTAATTGACTTGTTAGCAGAATCCACTCATTGTCTCACACTATGTGAATTGAGGCCATTCCTGACCAGGTTTTTGAGCCTCACGACTGATTCTGAATTTGTGACGAATTTAAGCTCCATCACGCATTGTTTGCAGCGCAGTGTAGAGCAGGTGCACGAAAAATCATGGGCTGATCAACTGCTCCCACTCGGTTGGATGACTTTCTGACATGCAATAAATTTGGGCCAACAGCATTCAGTACTCCTGCACAGGTAAAAGAGAGCCACAAGCCAATTCCCTTACTTCAGGGCTTTTAATTCTGATTTTGCCTGCCCAAAATGGAAGACAGAGTCTGAGAGCACCATAGTGACACACCATATTTGAAGGTTTCAGCACACAGGATGGCACATAACACCAGTGCAGCATGTGTCTGCTTTGTTAACATTGTAGCAACCTTCTGCAACCACAATAACTACAACAACTTAATTTTCCTTTTATCTTTAAACTTCAGGGCTTTCTTTGAGGCTATGTTAGAAACAACAATGTGAGCCAACATTTTAAAAAAACAATTAAGATATATTTTTGGGATTTAGGACAGTAGACAGAGTTGGAAAGCAGGGAGCAAGAGTGGGGTATGACATGCAGGAAAGCAGCAACAGGTCAGACTTTATCCATGGCCGCCCGCTAATAAAGCCTCAGTACACGGGTCTCGACCTAACTGCTAGGCCATCAGTTCACCAACAATTTGTTTTTGTGAAGTTCTCTAAATTGCAGCTTCACCGTGAAAACTAAATCCAAAAAAAAAAACTTGTGTTTGTTTTTCTGATGACTCTTGATAAAGAAAAATCAAACAAAAGCCAAGAGGGAATAAAAGGATGCTACCCGATTATAAATACAAGTCAATGGATTCAAGCAGCAATAACATAACTTTTTTTTCTTTTTACTGTGAACTCCCATCACCTTTTCTTTCAAGCTGAGATGTCACATTGTTTCGCTGCTGAGTGGGAGTTGTGGAGGCAGTGCTACACTTGACAGCAATAAAGGATGTTTTTGTAACATACAAACCGACCCAGACTGTGAACTCTCTCAGTAGCTGCTGTTTGAACCTCAATTGTCTGGCTGTCAGCATGCTCAGATTCCACTAGAGATGTCACAAAGATTTTTAATGAATTCTCCATGTTGATTTGAGCTTGAAGAATTTTAAAACGGATACGTTTTAAATCAGACTTTGTATGTTGATGCCTGGTAGAAGAGGTGTGTACTGTGGATTTAAGAGTTCAAAAATTTTAACAGATTTTGAAATGTGAGAGACCCTACTTAGGGCTGGGCAATTAATCGAGTTTCAATTACAATTTTTCTTCCCACGTTCATGAAAACACGATCATCGAGATTAATCAATTACTGTGCCGCTTGTTTTGTCCATAGGTTTTGTTACGTGTGGTAAATGTTTCAAAATATTTTGGCCACAAGATAACATCTCCCCTACGTCAAAAACATTTATTTTATCTATTTATAATTAAATAGATACACACTCTTGTGTTCAGAGTGTGTAAGTTTGTTAAATGCATGTGCTCCAGATGTTGTAAAATCAATGAGTATTCGTGTTTCATAATCGTGATCTCAATATCAATCAAAGTAATCCTGATAATGATTTTTGCCAGAACATCTTGTGGTGTCCTGTTGCTCTCCACAAACTAACAGATTCCATTAATAACACCCGGAGCCTGACTCATTTAACAGGTTAAATATTTACGTTTTGCAATCGAGGCGGCTCCAATGTCCTTCCGAGCAGATCGGATCACTCTAAGCACAACTCGCACCACAGGAATATCTGGCAAGATAACCAATAAAACATCTGGACTTTGAATCAGGCCCAAAATCAGCTTGATTCTCTTGAAGTGTGTACCCCACTTTACAGTACAATTTTCTAAAGGGATTAAACTAGGGATTAACTGCAATAATTTGGAAATGCTAAGGAAAGATAATCATCTGAACGATGTTTATATCTTAAACTGTTAACTTTGGAGAATGTACTTTAGAACTTAAGGGATTTGATATCAAACAAACTGTTTAGAAGCGGACCATGATTATCTGACAGCAGAACTGTCGGTCCTCAAGGATATAAGTGTTTTAATATGCAACCTCTATTCTCCAAAGAACTCTATTCCATTCTCTCCCTCTTGCAGGCTTTCAGTGGGCTGAAATATTTTCGAATCGAACAGGAGCTTCATCCTCTAGTGAGAAGAAACACAAGTTATGTTCTAGGTTCCTGTGTTTGTTGGGGATTTATTTCTACTCTGCAGTCCCAGGTTACCTGCTGCATTACATCTTTTTGTTCTATTTAGCCCATTGTGGTTTACCAACGACCTCTCCTGTTTTTCTCTGTGCACGCTACAGTTGTTTTAAAGGATACTTTTAAACCCTGTCGGGGGAGCAATCATTTCTACTTTTCCTTTCTTTTCTTTCAGCATTAGAACATTCATAGTGAAGTATGCCAATTCACATTGAACTCAAGTCCATTTTGGTTGCTAATTCTGTTCTCAGAGAAAACAAAAACAATGGTCATCTTCAGGTGAGGAATTGGTTTAGAAAAAGGTTTTGCGAAAAGACAATCTCCTAGAGAAATGTTTTCTTTCAAGGTCTCTTTGAAGTATCTTTTCACTACATAATGTTGTTACCTTCAAAGAGAGGGCAAACAACGGTATAAAGGTTTTGCATAGTGAGGCGTTTTTAACTTTTATTAATTGAGCACTGAAAGAGGTTAAGAGGAGTATGGTAAGTCTTTTTGCAAATGTATTGTGCAAATGCCTTCTTTATGAAATAGAGGACAAACTGAGTTTAAAGGCGAATAACATGAATTAAAGTAAACAGAAAAATCTACAATAAACAGTTCCTGATGATGTATTTCCTCATACTGTACATCTTTAATCATGAATTTGTTTATGCATTATATGTTTGAGTTGTGTCAAGAACATAGAGTGTACAGAAAGGTCTTTCACACACCTGTACACTCTAACCTGCTCGACTGTTGATGAAATGCACGTGTGATGGGTGGCAGTAGCTCAGTCGGTAGGGACTTTGGTCCGGAACCATAGGGATCCCCAGTTCATGTCCCAGTGCGTATCAAAGTATGGAAGTTGGTCTGGTGGCTGGAGAGGTGCACTTGAGCAAGGCACTGAACCCCCAACATCTCTGATGAGCTCCCTGTGTAGCAGTGTGTAGTAGCCCTACTCTGATATCTCTCCATTAATGCATGTCCACAGGTCGTGTTTGTTCATTCTGCCAGAGCCATACATAGTTATGCGTGTCTTTTGTTTTTTTCATACTTCTAGGAAAATACCACATATCTGAGGAAATGTCTGCCAGTTCTTTTCAGGGCAGTTTGGCTCTCTGGTTAAGACATTTGTTCGTATCCAAACAGTTGTAGATAACGGGCCAAGGCAATCAGAGAATGTACTGTCATTAGAATGGAAACCAGAAAGGGAAGCAGCAGAAACGCATAACTAACAGTATATGCTAGTGAATGTTGTGCACCTCTCTGTTTCATGTTGTAAACAAGTCACTTCTCTGGCGGTTCAAACTTTTTCTCGCATTAACTTCCTGTGAACCTTCACATTTCTGTCTTGCACTCACACACATTGAGTAATGCCTGCCTGCCACCTGCTATTGTCACTGCTGCAGGCCAATACAACACACTTGAGGCTAAATTATTCCTTTCCTGTTCATGCTGAGACTGCACTACTAATAACGCCCATCTGTCTGAGCAGCCCATGAGGCAAACTGTGCATCTTTACCACCTTAGAGCTGTGCTTCTGTGTAGTTGGTTTGCTCACATATTAAGTGCAGCAACATCGGTGACGTGAATCAACCTTGAACCGCAGAATTTACTGATAATGATTTCACCTGGGAGCTCAGCAAGGGGTGACAGACAAGGAGTAGGAACAAGACTGTGATGTTTGAAGTGTCACTAAATCACGAACAACACTGAGGCAGGCACAACAACATTTCAATTTAGATTCTGACTTCCTCCAAACACCATGGTGCAACTGTAAGTCACAGTATTTTTGTCTGTCAAACGAACAAAGCTTAACTGTGGAACTCCGGAAAAGTTTTGTGTTTTTAAATAAAATCACTGACTTCTATTTCAATCTTGACTGCTTTTTACATAGGGCAAACAAGCCTCACGCTAAGAGAGCGGCAGAGTTAGAGAAAGGGATCTTTGTATTAAAACTGTTGTTTTGTTTGTTTGCTTGTTTTGCCTCTTCATCAGAAGCATATTACATAGCCTGTAAAAATGTACATTAATTGAAAGGAATTTTGAAATTAATATCTATTTTCATTTTAAACTAAGTATTGAAGCCACTCTGATATTATTAAGCTTGTATGGGGGCCCGTTTTTCATATAAAGTTTACACAGGTAAAAGTCAACATAGCAAAAAAAAAAAAAAAAAAAAAAAAAAAGCGACGAGTGTTCCCCTTAAAAGGCTCCCGAGTCTTCTTGAAGTGGGTTCATCTTGCAGCGTCCAACCCCTACAAAACCCACTATCTGCTGCAAAGTTTATGTAAAGAGTGTGGCAACTGAAAGCAGTAACATGACTAATTTATTCCCGCATCTCAAACATTGGCACGCAACAGAGAATAAGAAGAGTGTACCAGAGTAGGTTGCATAAGACAACAGCAGCCCAAAAACACCTGAAAAAAAGCATGTAACATAAGCGACATCGAATCGGTCCTATTTGCTAAAAAAAAAAAAGTCATACCACAAAGTTCTATCTGTATGTTGTCTTGGATTCAACATGATAAATTGCACTGTGAACCTTTCTTTGAGTCACCTGTCTCTAGGAAACTGTATCAACCATTTTACAGGCACAGAGGGCAAATAAAAAAATATTCTCTTGACAATTATAAGACTCAAGATAAAATATTCACCTGACAGCTTGACCAAGGACAAGAAACCCTGCCAAAATTCACCAAAATCAATGCTCTCTTATTGGGAAAAGTCTAATGCTATGTCACAATGATATCAAATGTATCCTTTCATGTGTTTGTGTGGTTTTGAAGATTGTTTCCTCAGACATTCTGAAGCAACGCAGGAGGAGATACTTTACCAAAGCATGCTGGGAAATTATCTCCCTGACACAGCCCCCCCCCACTCAAAACAAACAAAATTACATAAATGCAAAGTCAAAACAGAAGCATATCAGGAAGTTGTTTCTACTTGTACTTGTTGTTGAACCCCAAAACCTCAGTTTAGCTTTAAATCCTCAGAGTCATTCAGAGTTGAAATGAATCCAAAGGAAAAAATTCCTTCACCATACAAAGCCGTATTATTTGCTGCTCTCAGGTTTTGCAGTTCCCAGGCTCTTGTTAAGTAGCATAATGAGTTTGATGCAGTGCAACACTAGAATAAACAAACTTTGTTATGACTACCAGGATTTGAAATGCAGTCATTCTCACTAGTATAACCAAACTTTCAATTCAATTATTTTTTAACAATGGGTAAAAATGTTAACTGGCTCCAATCAAGCAAGTTACATAACTGGTTCCCAGCTCAGTACTCGGCAGGTTTGTCCTCATAAGCCAGGACAGCTATCAGCCTTCGCAGACCAGGCACAGCATAGTTTGATAGACTTATCCACTCTTTCACAAACCAAGTTAGTTGCTTTGATCTCTCACTTTCCCATCCTTTCTTTAAATGTTTTATATGCGCAGAATTTCCAAAGCACTCTGTATGCAAAATCTGTCCCAAAGGAGGATCCTAAAACAACACTATTTACAGTCAGCTGTAGCACATTGCAGACGATATAAATTAAAGAAAAACAAGCTAAAGTAGCACAAGCGTTGTCACTGTATCTAGGTCAGAAGAATGCAATATTCTCTTGCCAATATGTACTTTTCACAGCTGCGCTTAAGATGAGGCAGTCATAGTATCAGGAGCTACTCTACCTTCATGCACTCCTTAAAGCATTGCCATCATAGTTATCACCCATTACAGAACAACACATGTACTCATGGGCATATTAACAGGAAAACACACAGAAAAAATGCATAATAGACAGATGAATGCAGAGAGGGAGAGTGGGAGAGGGAGAACTAGAGAAACAAGAAAAAAATGTGAGACTTAACAGAGAAAAAAGATGGATAATTATGCGGGAAAAGGGGATTGATGACAAAGATATACACATCTTTCTTTGCATTTACCTGAAAGGGAATCAGAAGACATGCTATCTTGCTGCTGCATCTTGAATGTTGGCTCCAGTGTGAGACTGTGTGCGTCCACAAGCTGAAGTGAGTGAGCGCTCCAGCACGCCTCACTGTGTGTTTTGATGACGGAGTCCACGTAGCAGCTCAGGGAGCAAGCGAGCGAGCGACAGAGCCAGAGCCAGGAGGAGGGTATTGGAGAAGGCAGAAAGAGCTTCTTTATAACCTCGCCAAGTGCCTCCAATCTCGTCCTAAATTTCTCTCATTCTCGTGTTCTGTGAGTGTTCACGCAAAACACATGTAGTGCAGATGGTGATTTATGAGGCGCACACAGGGAGGCAGGAGTATGGGAGGAACACGAGGAGGGGAGGGATCCGTAGAGGTTGAAAAAGAGGAGGTTCTGAGGAGGGAAAGAAAGCAATCACCTTTAGTGTAGGCTTACTCAGTCGGGCACTGAGCCATTACTCTTCCCTCCCGCCAATGTAACCTTGCAACACACAACGCTAAGCCAATTCAAAGCTTACATGTACCACAACATCTGTTTGGATGTGTGAGATCTTATCTTTATGGGAATTTACAGGCTTAAATGGAAAAATGCCACCATGGACATGAGAAAAGATAAGCCATTCAGAAACACTGCTGTATTAGATCTTGCAAGTTGCACTGGATAATTATAAAAAGCCATCAGTTCACGCAATTCTCCTGGTCACCGCCTAAAACCAAACTAAATGTTTTTTGTGTACTCTGTTCATTTATGTGCTGAAAACACAATTATTAAGTTTTGACTTGACTGAAAATAACAAGAGTCTATTCTTGGATAGATTAGTCAGAGAATCTTAATAGTGGTGTCCTTAAAAGATGATTTAGATTATTCTTTGTCACTTGATTAGAACCAGGTAGCAGTGATTTAACACCAGATCTGGTGTATGTGTCTGTGTGTGTAGTCTTCAGTTTATAATTTGAGGGATATACTATTTCCAAAACCACCACGATGTTATTATGCATTGTAACATGCTTGTCATTAGGCAGCTCCTGTTAAATCATTGTATTAAACATATCAAAGTCTGCCAAACAACAAATACAATCCTGATTAAGCACTATGTGCACCACTGCTTTACATACCACTGTCTCAACATTGTGCATAAACCATTTGCATGTACTGTATTCTTATGGCAATACAAATATTGCATTATTTTTATGCTCACCTCATTGTGGGAAAAATTAATCTGGGTATTCATACACTTATGCCGTTGATGCAGGGATGCACTGTAGAAAGACAGAAACGTAGATCATCCTTAACTTACAACCTTAACCAATACTTGCTTTTGATCACGGTCGATGTGAAACCCCACACTCACACAGGTAAGTGGAGATGAAGGGGATTAGCCTCCTCATAACCTTTCTGGAGAGAAGTGGGAACGCTGTCTCCACAAAGAGCCAAAAGTGCGCAGGTGACACATCACTCATCTTTTGTTTTGACATGTCCATATTACAGCCCTACATCTACATCAGTGTGACCACAATTAGCTTTTAAAAAACCCGTGGCTTGGTTACCAGACTTGAGTGCTTGTTCTCAATGTGACGCAGAAGTTTACACATTCTCATAGTGTCATTAGCACCTCTTTGCAAAAACACACTGTGGCTGTGAAGCATACCCAGGACCCATCCATGAAAATCCAATCTTTAAAGTATTGGTAATACTTCCTCCCTTTTCTGCTCACTCCAAAATCTGTCTCTCTCACTGTAGATACAACAAATCGAACCACTTTTGCGCCACAAATCGCACGCTGCACCTCCCCTGAAGTCCTCTGGCGCCCCCAAGGGACGGCGCGCATCACTGCTATAACTATAAAATGTTATTATTTTCACAGTATACATGAAACTAGAAATTGAGATCATAAGGAACTGTTCACTGGGGGGAACAAACTAATTTAGCCAGAAGGAATTCAGTTCAAGGACGGTCAACCCTTCACTTCTGAACACAAGAGGCTGTGTCCGCCTTTGACTTTTTTAAATTGAGGCCGCAGCCATCTTGTTTTTTTTTTCACCAAATGATGGCGCCCTGTACGGAAGGAGGGGTTGACACGCGCTTAGTCATGAATAGTTACACTGAACACGACAAAGCTAATTCATTAGCTAGCTAGTAAGATTATAAACGAAAGTGTTAACTACTGATAAAACATTTTTTTCTGGTGGTAACGTCAGCTAACTAGCTAAAAGAAGCTAGGCGTATTTGGCGAACTCGCTGCTGGCTCGCCTCGTGCACATCTCGCGAGCAGCGGGTGAACACAACGAACTCGGTAAACTCTCTGACACAAACACTTTCTTCTTATCACTGTGGCCCGCTGTCTTTCCTTCAGGGATAACCAACCAATTATCCTGTATCCAAAGCACATGCCGTCATAAACATATGACCATATGGGAAAACACCGAACGGGCTAACGATTCAGGTATGGCGAGTGCAAACACAACACCTGCTAGTAGCTTTTAAATGAAATACTACCATAGACTGTAAATATTGACTTTCACTCACCAAAAAAATACGAAGCAAAGACTTCCTGGACGGTGTGTCAGTGCAATTAGCAGGAAAGCATTCCATATTATGTCCAATATTTGCATTGGTAACCCTACCACAGGCAGCAGCACCTCAAACAACCGGGGGGTTAAGTTCAGTGGCTTGGATACTCAGAGACGACACTTTGCACAAGGTAAGTCATCTGTCACTCAACGTGACCACGCCCTTAATTATACATAAAGCGTTAATGTCATTTAAGAAGAGTTTCTTATCAAAAATTGAAACCCTGCACAGTCGTCATAATTGACAAATCAGCTACAGAGACCAATATATTTTGCACCAGGACTTGTTGAATTCTGCCGTAAAGTTGGGCATTTCAATATGGGAAGTGACCATAGGAATTCACAGTAAAATGTATAAATGGCAAATGTATGACACTTTGCATCATAAGGCACTTAACTCATTCTCTCTTTATGCTCTCAAAAGTGTATTTGTCTCTGTCTTCTGTTTTCTCTGCTAATTGTGCCCGACATTTATCTCTCATACAGGCCTTTGTATGTCAGCTGTGTACCATGCAGCATGGAGCAGAAACTCGGACCTTGCAGTAACACCAAACTCTCTTCTCTCCTTCATGACAGGTAAGATGATCTATAGATGAAGGAAACCAGGACCGTCTTGGGAAAAGTGAATACACACTTTGATAAACGTGAGAACTTATCATCACCCTACCTAAAAATCTGGGTCTTCTGGGAGGGCTTACTATTTATTACACATTAAAGAGAAATCATGGAGCAAGCTTTCAACATAGCACACTTTTTTAAATTTTATTCTAAAATATGCATTCAAATAAAAAATGTACATTATTTACCCCTGGAAGCAGCCCTGGTATGTTGCATAATCATGTTTCACCTCCCCAGGAAAGAAGTTTTCTACCTGCAATAGCAGCACCCCCCCCCCCCACACTCCTCCATCCATTAGTCAACCTTATTTGCTAAAATATTCCTCCTACTTTTAATGTATTCACCCTGCTCCGCCCTCTTTTGTTTGAGTGCTTAAAACCCAGTAATAGCAATAACAACAGACAACAATTTAGTTTTGTAACTGTTTATTTGTCCAAATCAGGTGACTGTAAGTACAGTACTGTTTTTTTCTTATTTTGTTTATCAGCTTCCTTAAGCTAAACTAAAACTGTGTCACTGCCTGCACAAGACTCTGTGTTGCAGCCTAGTTGTTAAAACGGTTTAGTAATTCTGTGTGCATGAGAATAGACACAAAACTGGATCAGTTATATAACTGAATCGACAAGCCTCTTTCAAACTAAGTACATTTTTTACGACAAGAGCAGCCCTAAAAGTATTTTTGTCGTGCGCTGACTCCTTGTTGCTCCCCTTCTTCTACCATGTTGACCTATTTGAGTTGCCACATCTGCTGTTCACCTGTTTCACTACTCCACTTGCCTGTTTTTCTGCTCCAAAGAGAATGCTACACTTCTGACTGACTGCCATGTGGCAAACTTGCCTAAAAAGTTAAATAATATTATTTGTGTACCTACTCTGTATCGCTAGTAACCCACCCAAACCTATGTTGAAGTAATGTTTGATAACACTACAGCACTACGACTTTAATAGAAGTAACACAATGCACAACACATCTAGATGTTGTGTCCTGGAAGGATGTAACGTCCCAAAATTGCACAGTTTGGCTTGGCAAGAAAATGTAATGCAATACTAATAAAAAAAGTATATAAGTTTAATTGGATGACATTGCATTGAACTCTTAGGAAAGCAGGAACATTATTTCTAATGTAAAAAAAAAACAATTATCTTGCACTTGGAGCAGTAGTAACTTGAATCAAATAGAGAAAATAATGGCCTGTTAAAACAAATTTAAAATGCCATTGACCATGCTGCTGCTGTAACCTTCTACACATTATATTTACTTAACATTTCCTTTCTTAGTTTTATTTCCAAACTGCTCTGATACCATTCCATCATCATCAAGTTCATATCAAATTCTATGTTGGCACACCATCAATTCCTGGCTTAGATCAGAGAGCTGTCTGTGCGTGCGAGTCTGACTGTGTGTGTTATTATTCCCAGTTTATTGAATTGCTCAGTGGGAGCATGTTATCAGCATCTGCTTCTTACAGCTTATTCTTAATTATCCTCTTCCTAACTCGCTATCCCATGGAGAATTTAATGACAAACGGGGTGGGAAAGAGCCAGTCACTTGTCTGTGTGTCTTCACAACTTGGATAATATTCATGCAGAAATATATGGTACGTCTTAAGTTGCCTCAACCAATTAAGTCTTTGATTGAATACACTGCAGACACAGTGTTAGCAGTCTAAGAGAGATCGAGGGTGAAATAATGAACTGGAGGCGACAACGACTCTTAACACGAACTGTCTGTCTGATCATATAAGAAGAGAAAACTAATATGCATTTGGCGTTCAGCAGCCAGTGTCAATTGAGGTTGTTAATACCATGAAATAGTAATTCCTATAATGGGAAAACACACATTACACTTGTTCCTGTTTTATCTTCATAGAGGCTTATAAGGATGAGTCTGATTTTATATTAAGTAGAGAAGAAAGGCTGCTTAAAAAAAAAGATTTCAAATTGCCTCTCAGTAAGCGAGCAGTTGTAACATACAAGAAGTATATTGTCGGAATATCTGCAAAAAATAACCGGCAATCTGCAGTAACTCAATATCATTCAAATGTGAATATCACCATTGTGTTGTTTTGTACATTGAAACACCACCATCTAGTGGACATTTAACCACACTGCAGAATAACATTTGCATTTTTATTTGCAGCAAACATGAATTTCAAAAAGTACCTGTGCAAATTAAAGTTTATTCACACGTGCCTCGTACACATGTCCCTAACATACATATTAATGTCATAGATTACACACAGAATGTATTCAAATAACAGACATTCACATAAACTGAAACTGGCATCCACAAAAACACACTCACACTCTCACCAAATGGCCTGAGCTCCTGACCTGATGGGGAGGATTATTTTGGCTCCGCGGACACAACAGCCCGACTAAAATGTGTCTGCAGTTCTTTTGTTGAGGCCTCATGCCGGAAACGCGTTCTGCCGACTGAGGCTTAGTGTGTATTTTTGTAGAATGAGGTAAGCATGCACGGCTGTCTGACCTGTATTATCCCAAATGGGGCATAGTCCTGGCATATTTGTTGTGAACTTTAAAGCCTTTTTAAAAAAAATTGTGATGACAGGATAAAAACAGGTATGGAATCAAATCCAGCAAAATACAAAATCTCCTGTCAATAGGTATTTGTAACAGCAAGAATCCACATAACATAGACTCTCTAACTGTGCTGCTATTCATATGTGCGAGTGATGTCTGGATTTAATAACAACCTTCATTTTTCTTTTTTACATTTTCACTTGGCATTTGAAATACTGCAGAGATCAAGGATGTGTCCTTTAAGGAAGACCTGATCAGGCCAGCATTTGTTCTTCAAGATACAATAAAGAAAAGCTTTTTATAATTTGTCAGGATAAAGACAGGGTGGAGATTATAACTCTCTGTTAATTTATCCTCAGTGCTTCTGTGTAGTTTGAATTTATGTTGCACAAAATGGTTGTAAATCAGTTCACGCTGAGATAACCCAGAACAGAGCAATTCTGAGATTCAGCACTTTTGCTCCTTTCCTTTTACTTACAGTGCGGGAGTAATTCAGTTGTGTGTTGCTTACAGCCAGTTTTGTACCAATAAAGGAAATCTTCTGCAGCCTGACAGATCAATACTTTATTGAACTGAAGGTATACACATACAGTAGATTGCTCTAGAGCCATGTCGCTCTGAGTGTCACTGTTCAGATTCCCCTTGGAAAAGAAAACTCATCTGATTTCTAAAACAGCTTTAAAGATCTTTTGAATTCATAAGAATAAATACATAAACTTAAGTTAAAGTATGAGCAACAAGGTGTTCAACATCAGGCCGTAGATGATGACAATGCAGTAGTTGTGCATTGTCATCAACAAGATCTTATACAATAGAACCCTCCTGTAAGGCAAACCTTGAACACAGCCACGCAAGAATGATGACATCTTAAATAAACACAAAGATAAAACGCCAAACTAAAAAGCCTGGTCAATGAAATGCAAATACTGAAAGATGACTGCTTTAAGAGTATGGTGTTATCTGTATTGGAAGTACAATAATGCATATGCATTATGTATACTGAGGGGTGGGCAAAGAATGCATTATACAGGGGAGTGATTGCACTTTCAAGCCCATTATTGGACACATTGGACTGCATTATGTCACCCATTATGTGGTTATTTTCCACAGGCTGTTGATGTTTTCATCCATTTATGTTTATCAGACTACCACAGCACAAAGCATTAGTCCTGTTATGGTAGCCTACATTTGTTGAAAACTGACCTGTCAAGTGTTTTCTGTCGCTGGTGTATAAAGCAAATCTCCACAGCGCAATTAAAAGGTCAGAGCTCCAAACGGTATAAATATATTATGGTTGTTGTTCAGCAGAGTGCTCACTTAACTCTTCAATCCAAAGCTGTTAAACCAGCTTGGGCTCATGGCTCAGCTTCCTTATTCAGATGAGGTCCATACACAGATTGTCTTTGATTTTTAATGATGCATTAGTCATCTGGAATGGCTTCATCCATCCATTTCATGTAAGCCAGACTGCCGTCCTCCACAGGGAAGCTGAGGACTTCTGGGTTGGCGTAGGGGTGGACAGACCTTGAAGGGGCAAAACAAAGGCACAAACAGGTCAGAGAAGTCGAAGAGCTTCTTCATATAGAGAAACAATACAAGAAGAAAAGCCCAGCAAGTACATTTAGCTGTAAAACACCTTGAGAACACAAGGCAATTTAAATGGTTTTCTATGAGATGTGTAAGATACGAACAAATAGTCTCAAATATAAAGTAAGAAAATGATGTGGCAAAAAGAAAACACTAACACAGATAATAAAAATGGAAGTTGGGGTTGATATCAGTTTTCTGGGAGTTTGTAAAAACTGCTGACACTAAAACACTCAACACTAAAAAAGCAAAAGAACTGAATGTTGACTTTAGAAAAAAAACATCACAATCACAAAACACTGCACATAAATAGACAGACAGAGGAGAAAGTCTCCAGTTGTAGGTTCCTGGGCACCCACATCTCAGGCGAACTGACTTGGACTATCAACACAAATTCCCTGGTTGTGGTGAAATTCTTTATATGCATGCTACCTCATCCTCACTACAAATGTTGGACTCAGTGTACCATGCTGCACTGCACTTTGTCTCTGGTTTAGCTCATTGTGTCTTTTACGAGAGAGAAGGTTTGTATTCCTTGTACAACCGAAAGACGGAGCATTGGTACGTTTTTCTTTATAAGGCCATACTACATGAACTGCCTTCTTATTTATGTTCTCTGCTGATTCCTAAAGTTCTCAGCAGCTGTAGAATCTCAAGGACTCATCGTGTACGTCACTCCATGAACTCGCTGTGTCTTTGGTGAAAGTGCTTTTAGTGTGTTTGCTCCTTCGTCTATATTATCTAATACTGTCTTTAACTGCTACCTCAAGTATACGTTTGTACTATGAATGCATGATCTTTTGTGAGTGTACGCGTCGTGTGTGTTTGTGTTTGTGTGTCATAGACTGTTTATATTAATGGACGAACCCTAAGTAATGTCATCCATCTGTTACTGCAGGGGGCTTTGGAGTCCTATCGATGGCGGTCTCCATGCTGTAAATGCTGCCTCAACCTAACTTTCAGTCAACCTAACGACAGGCTAAGGGCTGGAGGCATGTTTCAAGCCTGTTGACAAACCATCATCACGCCCGCCTGTCAATCAGGTGAGCTCGGCTCCTTATTGTGAATAATGCTTATCCTTCATCAAATCAAAGCGGATGAGTTCAACCTCTGCACAGTGTGTGCGAGACATGAGCTAATCAAACCTATTTTGTTTTTGAACCAGGCTGTAAACATATTTATTTCTGCTGTAAAAACTGGATTTTTTGAAAGGGTGTATGTGTGACTTCTGGTGCTTCAGCAGCCAGCCTCAAGCAGACACTCGACAAACTGCAGGATTTTGCACTTCGGCATCAGCTTGATTTTTTTTAACACCGGACGTTACAGCTTGGTGTGTTGGTGTGTGTGTGTGTGTGTAAAGGGGGGCTGAGCTCCACTCAGGCTGACAGCAGAAATTCGTTGTATACACCTTTACGATGACAATAAACTTTCTATTCTGTTTCCAAGTTTTGGCTCTAGGGAGAGTAAACTGATCTTTAAGGTCTTAACGGTTCATAATGGAGCAGAAGATCAGAAATCTTTTGTCCTATGCTTAAAGAGGCTACGTCAAGCGTTCAGTAGCTCGTCTGGAATAGAAAAAACAAAAGCTAAACGGAGTGTACTTAGAAATGCATTGCACTTAAGCAAAACAGAAAGCAGGATCATTTACCGTACTAGGTTTTACTATTTACGACTGTCTTCAACTTTGGACTTTAAGTGTTTTTTTCTTTTTGGTGTTTGACACTTATTAACTAACTTGACATAGCAGCTTTTTACCTCCATCAGTTTGGAATAAGGATTCCACAGTGTGCCTAGAGGAGGAAAATAAGGCTCCTCCATTGTTACCAAAAAGTGCTTCAAATGCATCTCAACACAACAGCGGTCAGATTACAAGAGACATGTCATCATCCAATGTTCGGATAGCCCAACACTTAGGGACTGTATGTTTTTTTAATTACTGGGCACAAACACAAGTCTAGACTTGTGCTATATTTATGAACAAAAGCTATTGATTTGGCTATTGACAGGGCCCAAGTTTGAAAATGACTGCAGTGAAGCTTTAATGCACTCAGACGGTATAGTGGGCCGAGCTGAAGCAATTAAAAAGCTATACAGGAAATGTAATGTTTAGTTTACAACAATATGAAATAACTATTACATAAAGCAACCTCTCACCTCAGGTAGTCCACAACCTCGGGGATCCTGGAGGTCTTTGTTTTCACCAGCTGCAACAACAGTGACATCTCATCTTAAACGTCTGCTTTCCATATTAACACTGCGCTTAAACTGTTGACTTAACGGCGATCCCAATGTTACTTTCTCACCCAGCTTACCATCAGAATTTCACTTGCATCCTGGATTTCGCCTTTCCAATAGTACCTGAAGAAGCGTCAAGCACAAGAAATTAGAACTGTACTCAACGCCTGAATCTTACCAGCACATTACGCAAAGCCCTTAAATCAAGTAAACGAAAGCTTTCATTAAAACCATAATTTCCAGAAAGATACATCAATCTAACCTTACCAACCATTAATTATTGGCTACAATGATTTACAGAAATACTGTCAGACTGTTCCTTAGAGGCTTTTATGGTGTTGTAAGCAAAATAAATGCTGCTGTGAAAGACAGCAAAACACAAACTAAGAACCCGTATTTAGGCATCTGACTCGTCAGAATTGGAGTACAACACTAAACAAGCCTTGATCTCACTGAAACACATTCCTTACAAACCTGCACCACCCCTACCACCTCCATCAACACCCTCACCCCTTAACTAACCCAACCACATCTTGTATTTTTAGCCTAAACCTCTTTTTGGTAAACAGGTCTTAACACAGTCTCTTCTATTCAGCAGCCCTCCGTCCTCTCCACCCTGAGTTTTTTCCTTCCTTTTGTGGTTATGCATTAACAGGAAAGCTCAGCCATGCATACAAACATATGGGCCCTTTGGATGCTAACTGCCACTCAGTTTGTAGTGATGGAAAAACTGATAAATGCATTCAAATACAAACCATTCAACCTGTTGTTGCCTTGGCAATTAGCTTTGTAGTAAAGAGGGGAGGGGGATCATCAGTGTTTATGTATTTGTGTGTTATGTGAGGGAAATTACAACTAAGCCAAGCTTTGTTGTGCGTCAGAAGCAAAGTGGATTCAAGGTAATGGGTAAAATATGATTTACATTGTGGAGGTCCTGGAGAGAATGTTAATACTGGCTGCCAGCCGCCTCTCCATGATTGCCCTGAAAGAAAAAAAAAAAGATAGAATGGTAGGGAGTGTGGATGGAAAAAGAGGGGAGCAGACGTGGAAAGAGAGGAAAGAAAAAATTAAACACTTACAAACCACCAGCTGTTTATCAATCACAGCATGTAACTGAGCCCTTCATGGTGGTGCTCTTAAAGCAGCCTGCCCTGCAGGAAAAATTACTTCCATGCACAAGATGATAAACTTTGCTTTCTGTTTTTGCTCGCCTGATATTAAAGTTCATTAACCAGCGTGCCCCTTCCTCGAGCCAGTGTCTCTGAAGGAGTTGATTTACATAACTGGCACCAGCACTTTGGCTTCTTTCTGCCTGGACACGTGGTAAATAGAGCTCATTTACATGCAGCTAAAATACCAACAAAGAAGATGAGAATACTAACACAGTGCTCTACTCGTGACGAGACTGTTTCTCATCTCTATACTGAAAAGTCATTTAATGGCCTGGCTGACTGACTTTGAAATGTTCAAGTCACTTTGATTTATTTAAGTAATGATACAAATAATAATAAATGAACACAATAATGAAAGAAGTCTATTAAATTAACACCAAATGACAAAATTAAATCCATGTTAAAGGAAAAGTGAGATTTATTTCAGTGATAGGTTTTCTTTTTATCCAGGAGTTGACCCCACTCTTATGTCTGTATGGTCAACAAGATGCTAGAGCCACTAGGTTGGTTGGCCTAGCTTAGCACGAGGTCTGAGGGCAGGGACAAACCCGAAGCAAACACCTTTAAAATACTTTTAATTCATATTTTGTTGATGTGTTTAATTACTCGAAAATCTAAAAGTGTAAAACCGACACTTTTGTGGTTTTCTTGCTGGGGTCTTCCTGAAGTGCTGTTTTCACCATGTGTGTCATAGACATAAAGCTAAACCACAACTTGTGCTTTTTACACAGCTTTTTAGGGACTCAACAAACAAGATAAGAGAAAACATGTTAACTAGAGAACTAAAGGGGCGCCGTTAGTTGGATTTATTTTTTAACCTTTGGACTGAGTGAGGCTAGCATTGCCTCATTCTTTAGCCTACGTGCTAAGCTTAGCTATTAACTTTCTACAGATGCAGCCCCCTTACATTTCCCGTGTTTCCGTGGTAGGGCCTTGACTAGTCCATACTGAGTCTAGGCTAGGACCCGGAAGAGTCCCTGATTGTAATGAGATCCCCTGTCATCTTGGGGCGAACTTGTAACACCCCTAAGCACCACTTGTAGAAACTAGTTGCAATTGTTACTCTATCCTCAAGGAGGAGCAGTGATTATGGAAGGTAAAGTGATTACTGCATTTGAAAACAGCTGCGCTTACTGTACGCATAAGTCTGGCACACCTCTCTGTGTGAAAAACACTGTATCAACAGCCTCCTAAAAGTTATCCTCAATATACATTTGTATTTTTTGCCTCTGCTTTTTGGACACAGTGTTTAATAATCAGTAACTATGACTCCAAATTACTTCAATGTCCAAGATGTTGGATGTTTTGACATTTCAGAATGAGTTTATAACTGTTCTCCTATAATACCATGTGACAGTATTATAATATATGTGTGATTGGTGTGGCAGAATTTAAAAGTCAGCTTTCATACATTGCCTTGATTTTTGCCTCGAGTCAGGAAGCTGGGAAATAGTAAAACTCCCGAAGTTTATTGGCCACAAAGTACAACCCAGTTAGACTGGCGAGCAACATTAGCCTTTTTATAACATGTTACAACCCCGTGAGTTTTCTTCCTTTATGACATCAGAGAAGGCTGTTCACATAATGGTGAATGAGAGCTGCGTTTTAAACCATACTTTGATTTAAGTACTAAATAACATACAAGACAAAGAAGACAAGTTAATAAGTGAGCTTTTAAGGAGCTATTTGTTTTTTATTTATTACCTTTGGACAGAGCCAGGCAAGTTGTTTGTGCCTGTTTCAAGTCTTTGTGCTTGGCTTACAAATTTCTACCTCTAGCCTCTACCTGTTTTAACGATACAAAGAGCAGTACTGATGTTCTTATTGATAATGGGCCAGATGGTCGCTTCTGAAATTTGGAGCAAACTAGTTGATGTATTGAGGTTGAATTATTATTAAAAATTAAACCACACTTTCAAAATGTGACTATATTTTGAATTCAAAGTTATAGGTGACCCCTGTGGACCAAAATGGCTTATCTCTTGGCTTATCCTGTCTCAACATTAAGACGTTTTTCTCACATAATATCTTATCCTGCTTTCTTTTTAAAGTTAAGTATGGAAAACATTAACCAAGGCCCTTTCAGTATTGTGCAGTAAATCAACTTTTCAGACAGTGACCTGGTGGCAGCGATAATACAAATAATACATTTATTTAAAGTAGGGCTGTCAAATAAATATATTTTTTAAAATCGGGATTAAACACTGAAATTCAATAGTTAATCGCAATTTTTATCACATTTTTGAAATTCAATTAATTTGCATTCGAAAAAAGGTTTGTTGTGCTTTTATTTTGAATTTTCATACTGTCTTAAACTAAGAGTACTTTACTTCCTGTTTGGATACAAACATGCTTTTATTTTGTAAGAAAATAAAGACATAAGACACTTTATTAACATTGTATGCAATACAACAACTACAGAACTTGTGAAAACTTAACCATGGAAAAACAGAACTTGGTGAAACAAAAAAGTAGGATGTTGGATATCACAAGGTGGATATTACTTTTGACTTGTCAACTGAGTTGTCTAGGAGTTTGTTTGTTTTAAGTGAAATGAGCCATTTAAAGGTGCTGAGGTGTTGTTGTTTTTCCATTGCTGTGCCTAAAGGGAGACGCTGCTGTTTGTGTGGTGGCTTAGCTTCGGTGCAACTAAAGGGACAAAATAGCAAGCGATAAATGCATTTTAAAAAATGTAATGCATTCATTTCAGACCTTCATCGCATATGGATTAACACATTAACGCTGACAGCCCTACTTTAGAGATACATTTCTTGCTTATTTGCATACAGAGGCATCAGTATTTCATTCAGTCTTCTTCTTCTTCACCAGCTAAAAACTCTTTACATGAGCTATAAGAAGTCACTGGTGAAAGGTACAGTAGTGTATAATACAGTAAGCAGATGATGAGATTTACCTGCCAATGTCTCTTGCTGCCTGTTCATTGGGACTGTTGATGAGAAGGAGAGAGTGGTGGCCTGGTACATAACTTCCTGTTAGCATTGAATGAAGCTGGATCCCTATGGACCTCAACCCAGGATACATGGACACAGACAGGACCAGGAGCTGAAGGTGCAAAGAGGACAAGAACATCTTAAATTCTTAAATTGGCAAAGTTAACTAATAGGCTTTAAGACAAGGTTTGTTTAATGTTTGAATACATCAAACATTCTTTTGAAATGTGGATGCTTCCTGTTATTTAATATGTGCATGAGGCAAAGTTGTAACTCAATTTAATTAAGTGCTGCCATCTGAAAGCATGGCCATGTTTGGATTGGATTGAGTGTTTATCCTCTTATTATTTGGCACTGTCTGTCACAGATAAATGAGTATGAGCCTTGGCTTGAGTGCAGTGACCAATTTATAATCTGTCCTACTTTTCTGCACAGCATCACTGGCAGACATAGATGCCCGTAAATCCAGCACAAATGTACTCCAAATAGGTACAAAGGATAACATTTGAGCATTTAAGACATTTAAACCTGTTTGTAAAAAAATACGTTTCTGAAAGTTTTCAAATAGCTAAAGAAATTGTGATAAAAGTCCATAAAATCAAAGTAGCTCTTACCAAGCATAACATGAGCAGAATCGTCCGAATGACAGAGTGGCAGAAAGCCTCTTTATGGCATCGCTGGAGCAGCCACTCCATCCTGTTACAGGCAACAAATGTCATTCCTCAAGTCCAGCCTATGCAGATAACAGGAGGGACAAACTGTGCTCAACTTCGTTCACAAAACCGCTGAGGCCTTCTCCACTGAGGTAATTAGTGCTCCGTCATTTTTACAGCCACTTGTGTCGCGGTGAAACAGCTGCTTTGTGGGAGAACACTACTCTGAAAAGTCGTTACCTTTACAGGAGAAGTGTGCATCGTGTTGACAGGTAGTGCAGGTCGGATGGTCAAAGGCAGTGGTGAATCTCCGCGCCGTTCGATTGGTCGCTCCCACTTCCTGACACGCGCGCGACCAATAAAAACCGCCTGTTCGCCTCAGCTGCCCTGCCCCCGGGCCTGCATGAAGCATAAGCGGCTTTGTTGTCTTTACAGTATAAACACAATTTCACTCAGCCTCACTGCGTGTCCGCGGCAAAGCGGCCTTAAACTGTAAATCTGTGATATCCGAAGAGTAAAATTGTTTTATAAATACGTTCTTCAGGGGTGGAAATAGAAATAGTCCATCCATACTGTTTTGATAAAACTAGGCCTATGAGTCAGGCCTTATATAAACACGTTGGGTAATGTACATTTACTCAAGCTTCCTCTGAACTACCATTTTAGCTATTTCTATGTATGCTATATATTATTAATGCCAAAATGAAAAAGAAAGTATTCATCTACATTGTACTGCTTAAAAGGAACGAAATAAATAATATTAAATGAAAAACATTTTGGACATTTAGTTAGTATTTTTTTTTTTTTTTTTTACTGAACTACCATTTAACAGTCATGTAGGCTAAGTTAGCCTACTTAATGCAGTTTTTCTTTAAAAGTAGCTTCATCTGAACATGCTTAAAAAATAAATAGCTTTATGCTGTCATGTCATAGTAAAATGCTCAAATTAGTATATATTATGACACTCTCAATTGTGGTAATCTACATGAAACTTTACCAGAGCTGTGTGTAGGATTTAGTTACATCTCTAGAGTGAGGCTGCAGGTAGCAATGAACTGAAAAAAAGCCCCCTTTCTAAGCTTTAACCTACTGTATAAGCCAGTTTCTCCCTTAGAAATATTATGTGAAATATATGATCATTTCTAAATTTGTTGGTGCTTCTTGGATTTTTGAATATGATGAAATTCAACATCTTTCTCTGCCATACTAAATACTATGGACGTATGGCATTGTAACCCAGCCCTGTTCTCTCGTTGAAGAAAAAAGGTCATTCTCAGTTAACAAAACTGCAGTGGTGTTAATTTTCGGATGATGAAACACTTAAAAAACATACTCCTGAATATCTCCATTTGCTTCTGTGACTCTGCAAGTAAGTAATGTTATTTTATTTAGCCTTAAAGCCTGCTTTAACTTCTTGAAAAACACATAATGAAGTATTAAAACCTTCAGAGTTCAGGCATAGGGATTTTTTCTTATTTAATTTAACTTGCTTTTAAACCCTATTTCCAAATAAACTTGTGTGTGGCTCATAGAGCAAGTAGTGTTCATGTTGGTAGACTGGCAAGACACTGATTGCCATCGGTGTTTGAATGTGTGTGATGGATTAAATTAGTTTCTGATGGGCAGCTTTTCCTAGCAACCTCTGCCAATAACATGCTGACATGTAATTATAAACTTTTGGAGGAACTGATGTTCATATTTAAAGAAAAAAATGCAATTGTTTTTTTCTACACATTCATTAGTGGGGTTTGTGAGAACCTAATCAATGCAGGAGTAGAAATTAGGTGAAAGTGGAAGCAAAACATAGAGTCCCTCTCCCTCACAGTTGGAAACCTCCCTAGAGGACCCCCATCTGACAGCACTCTCTCATAGAATAGTAGATGACTTAATGTTGCTAGTCTAGCCCTTAATATAGGCAAGAGAAACGTGAATAACATAACGTCCGCCAGAATTACAGTGGTTTTTATTGTTCTTCATATTTATATATTGAAATGTCATGCTCTTTATATCTTGGAATTACACAGTTGTGATGTTTTTTGTATTCATATTTTGAAAATAATACTGATGTGAACGTTGGAAGTAAAATATATTGCTTACATTTAGCAATTTTATTGATGTTGTCAGATTACTTATGTCATAATGGTAATGAATGCTGGTTGGAGGGCCCCCCTGTGAATTCCTGCCTATAGGGCCTCAACATACTCCAGAATCGCCACTGGCTACAAGACCTACAAACGTTGCAAGGATTGATGTTTTGGCTGGGTAAGAGCTTAGACTTAGAGAACTATATGCAAAACTGTTGAATATGTTAAAAGTATAAAACCTTAAAGTTGCAAAATAGTCCCAAAACCCTGGGAGATGCTGGGGGTGAATTGCATGGGTCTTTCCCCCCCAAAGCTCAAGCTAAAGTGTCCAAACACACTTATTATTCAGTTTGTACAAAAAGCTCAATAGAGCAACCAAACGCTTTAGTAACTGCAGTGAGCTGTAAACTTTAAAGACTTAAAGCCAATGCCAAGATGTTAAAGATACGATTTAACACTGAGGGAGCACTTGTTACAAAGTTAATAGAACTGCGATTAGTCTTTTAGGAGAAGAGGAAGAGAAAGTTAGCTTTTAGTGGCGTTAAATAATTAGCACTTAAGGACCTGGACAAGAAAGATGTGTGCTTGTTTTTAGACTGAAGCCATGATGTAACAAGGTGAAAACATTGTAGCCAAAACAGAAAGAAAAACATGTTTAAAAAACACAGAGCCAAAGAGGGAAAAAGGCCCTGTATCCTCCTGTTTTAATGACAAAAACAGTTCCTTTGTTGGTCCTCACTGTCAGCAAAAAAGGCCAATCACTTGTTTGTGTGCACACATCACCACCACACACAGTGACTGCAGCAACTTGCCCTTTTAGATAAGCTATCAGAAAAGCCAGGGACCCTGCTAGGCTGCATGTGAATGAAGGAGATAAAAACAGGATTATCAAAGAAAGATGAATAATTCAGAGGTGGGAGAACAAACCAAACTGATGCTTACTGTTAGGTATTTTATTTGAAAGGAGAAGTATGATGGGAAAGCAGACAAAGGAAGACAGAGTTTAAACTAATAAAATGACGTCAGTTCTGCAGCTATTTTTGGCAGTTGCATCGCATGGTCATAAGTTGGAAAATTAGGGCTTCAATGTCATGTCAAGTGAAGTCAAAATCATAATTTGCCTCTGGGGGCTTCACAGTCTGTTCAGTGTGCGACAGTCTCTGTCCTTGGAGACCCTCGTTTTGGGTTACAGAAAACTCCCATATAAAAAAACAAAACTACAAACAATAAAATAATTGAAATGTAGCAGAAATGTTCTTACTCCTGAAGATTTTTGATTTTCTGTAACCTTTGTTTGTTGGCCTCTATTTATTCTTACTTCTTATTCACATTGTTAAAAGAGATTAAAACAATTTATTAGAACAATAACAAAAAAATGTTCAGTGAGATTATTTTTGAGAAAGGAAATATTGAAATGAGAGAAATGACACAAAGATAGGCACACTATGGATTCACGTGCAAACTCAGAGCGTAAAAAAGGGTAAAATGTTTAATGAAGTTGTAGGCTAAAGGCTGGTTCAAAAAACAGGCAGAGATCAAAGCATATTAGAGCCTCGTCCACACATAGGGGCATATTATTGAAAATGGAGGTTTTAATCCTCACAAGCCAAGTTCTTGTAAACATCTTTGTCCCCATGAACAACTGTTACGGCTGATCATGCCAAGTCAACATTGATGTTGACATGTGAACATTTTCTCAACATTTCTCTGCAATGACCATTTCATTTTCAAAGTTCTCCCACCAACTGAAGTCCAACCTGGTCTTGTCCAACAGCGGACGTTGGCGGTGAGGTTTATATCGTCAGAGTGTTGTATGCAGCAGCAGTGCCCTCCTTGTCCATTCAGGCGTCTTTGCTCGTCAACATAGTGGGAGAGCAACTGTGTATGTATGTGTAAGCATGTACAAAGTCTGGTTTTTGTCTGCCATTGCACTAGTCTCTTGTAAACAAAAGTGACAGCTTCGCACAATGACGTCAAAGAGAGGCGAAACTGGCACTACAAGCCCAAAACTCAGTTTTCCCCATTTATACATAAACACCTTAAACTGAGTTTCTGTAATTCTTCACCCTGGAAGTATTTTTCAGAAAGGTGCAATTTCAGTGACCTTAAACGCAGTTTGCGATGTGTACGAAAGCTATGTTTTCAAAAATACCTGCCTACGTGTGGACTAGGCATAAGGTAAAAGTAAGAACGCTAGGACAAGGTATACACGATGGAACACTATGACCTTGCAACATGAGGGAGCACAAGCTCGGATTAAATGCACAGACAGAGACAAGGGTGAAAAAAAGGGTAAAAAACTTCAAAATAAAACAGGAAATGATTTAAAACATGTCAGAAACATAAAACATGACTTAGTTAATGGAGCGAACCGTGTCCAGAGGTTTATATACCTAAATGTGAATCTAATTGTGTTTTGGTATGGTATGTTGGTGTTGCAGTATGGCAGGTGGTTTCTGAAGGAGTTGGGTGGGATTTAGATGGTGGTTGGGGGATATTGGAGCTGCAGAAGGAGTCTGAGACCTGAGCCCTACTATGGATTTTAAGAGGGTTTAGATGAGGGAGAAGGCTGAGGAGCTTGGTGCATGCATATCATTAAAATAAATAAATATATAGAATTTGGATCCAGGAGGACATTGAGCAACTACTACATAACCATCTTTAGGACCTGAAAACAGATGAAAGACAGGAAGGAGGGACAAAATAGGGAAAAAAATGGGAGAAATACAGGAAGAAGGAGGGGGAAAAGAGAAACGTACTGAATATGGCTGAAGGTACTTACAGAAGCCAGATCATAGAAATGAAAGACAGAAAATCGAGGCTTTGTTTTTATGCAGGCTGACCACATGGGGGTGCTGTGGGTCCATACATGGCTCTGTATCCCCTCCCTCCATTCTGAATATATTAAATGTGGAGTGTTCATTTTGCATGTAGCAAACTCTCATCGACTGAAATGAAATGTAAATGCTCCAACAAAGCAAGTTGCATGACTCATCCCATTCCCCCCACCCCCCCTTTTTCTTGACCTCCTCCCTGCCAGCTTTGTGTACTTTATTTTGCCTGCCTCCTCCTGCTCCTCCTGCTCCTCCTCCTCCTCCTCCTGCTCCTCCTCCTCCTCCTTCTCCTCCTCCTTCATTGGACACATCAAAGATCAGAGAGCCATCAGCAGGGGGTGCTACGGTCGTCATACCGTCAGAACAAACCAATTTATTTCCCAAGCTCACCCAGGCTTCATTTGAGAGACCATCAGAGAGCTCCGATAGAGCCACTTAAGCCACTATTCCCAAACATGAAAGAAGGCAACCAAAATAGAGATATAGGGAGAAAGGCGAGGAGCTGGGGGAGAGGCGTTTGATCTGCTTGTTCTGGAGCATCACTCAGAGGAGTTTGCTTCCCCTAAGGAGTACTGAAGCCTGTTTGTCCCTTAGAAGTCTAATTTGAAAAATGGGATAATTTTTATTTTTGTCTGTTCTTCTTTTCTGTTTGTGTATAATGAGGCTAGAAGGTCTGCAGTTAGAGCAGCAAGGAGAAAATGAGATATGAGAAGAGGGAAGGTTTGAAGACGTCTGGCAAGAAGTGCCTCGCCTAATTCGGCATTAAACTGCGATCGTCTCAGGGTGGGATCAATGAAGTTGCCTCTTTGTGAAATAAAACAAGTTCTAACAATGAGAATAAGAAGTATGGCTGAATAGAGGCCAAAAAACAAAGAGAGGAATGAAGAGGTTACAGAAATCGAAACTCTTCAGTAGTAAAATCATTTCTGCTAACAGGCATTAGTCACATTATGAACATGTGTTGTTACGTTATGTGGTGCATACAGTACAAAGGAACCTTTTTAAATCCATAGGATCTATTTTCTTAAAGGAAGAATGTGCGGCATTTTACACACAAATAAAGCAGAAATCAAGTATATCCTAAGGAAATGTCTCTCATGACTGTCGACAATGAGGGAGAAGTGTGACTCCCGCTGGCTGTGTTGTTGTCCGAGCCGTGTTTACATCAGGTTGACATGGACAAGTCAGCCGACTCCTCTCCTTGCATTTAAAAGCTGCTTTAGTCAAGGACTACAGAAAAAAAGGACAACATACTCACTTCTTATTTGGATGTCATTTAAGCGTTTTTAGATTACCGCCAGTCTGTGTCAATTTATGTGCAATGTGAAGCTAACTAAAGTGTGCTAACATAAGCCTGCTAACACAACAATGCAGGCCAATGGCAATTGCAGTTGGCGGAGATGTAGCCAAACAGCAGTTTCTTCTGGTTTCATGTTAATGATTGATGCACATCAAAAAGGAAAAAAAGGGGAAATACCTGTTAGTATTTGGGCGAAGTTTTTATTTTTTCATTCTAACTGTATGTCACATTTTATTGTAGATAAACTTTTTGCATTCAGAACCGTCATGTTTTGAAGCTTAAAGGGTCACAGACCAAGCTGACATATTTGACAAGTTGAGAGTCAGGACGTGTCTCTCTGTGTGGCATTACTGCACTGTATGGCAGGTAGAGGATGTAAGGACAGAAACTGTACACACTACTGGACCCACTGAGGTCAGATAAGTCCTAATGAAGGGACTTTCCAGCCTGTGATTACCTCTGAAGGTAAGAGCCTGGCCCTCCCAAAGAGGTTAATTAAAAAAGTCGTGGGGGGCCGAGCAGGGAAGTGTCTCCATCACTGCTGTGAACCCTGGTGACCCCTTCATCCTCTAGGACGGACAGAGCCATCCATCACAGATGATTCCGGGGCTGTCTGGCTTTTTGCTGGAGCCACTGAAATCCCTGAGTGACTAAAAAACACAGAAGTGTATGTTGCAGAGCCACAACTCTGACAAGCAGTGAGAAAAAAAAAATACACCCCCACCTCCACGTCCCTCAGGTAATGAAACCTCTCCGTTCTCTAGGATCAGACAAACACCATATCTTGTCATCTTCCCTCCATTCTCTTCCTCGATCTTCTTCTTTTATGCCCACTATGTCACAACTACCGGAGCTCACAAGGCCATTTATCAGAATACCGAGCTGTCTCTCGTGTTGTTTACTTCGTCTGTGCTTTCCGGAAAAGATTACAACAACAAAAAACTCAGAGTATTTATGTTTGTTTAGCCACATAAGCACACATTTCATATCCAGAACCACGGGTAAGCATTCAAGCTCAATGCTTGCCGCGAGGAAAAAGCAGAGTATGGGTGCATTACCTTCCTGGAACACAGCATGAAAGAATCAGCCATCATCAATGAAAAAATCCCCCCAGCAATCCCTGCTGAGAGGACAGATTTGTCATCCCTATTTCCTCAGTTCTGGGAGATGAAGACAAAGCTGTGATATCGTGTGAAAAGGAGAGACACAGCTATGACATAGAAGAGGAAAGACAAATGGGAAAAATGGAGCCCTTTGGTTGATTGGGTTTGAGAGACGACAGAGAGCCTGCAGTCTTACAGGGAAAAAAAGTTAAACAATTTCATGAATCTGTTCTCGTGGAGTTCACCTGCAGCAGCGGGAGACTTAAATCATGTCATGCTTGATTGGCTGAGGGGAAAGAAGCCGATCCCTGAAATACAGGTGGTGGGGGTGGGCTAGCTCCAACTCAGAGAAAAACCTGTGCTTCCTCATTACACTTTCCTCACCAAAAAACGTCTGCAGCATAACCATTCCTCGTGCTGACGCAGGTAGAATGAGTTCATTCGCCCTATCCATTCACAAGCTGAGTGCACCAAAATTCAGAGAGGGGAGACGCATAATAAGTTCAGACTCCGAGTTAGAGTGCCTGCAGGCAATAAGGAGGTGGATGAACGGTGGAGACTTGATGGAAGAAGAGTGTGCGTGTGTGTTCGAAAGAGGCTTAGATCTGAAAAAAGTGCACCATTTCTTCACTGAGACAGCACATATACTCTTAAATGTACTTATTCTAGATACGTTCCACAAGGGGTGTTATGATTGACAACTTTTACATTTGAAATAATGATTCAAAAACAGAGATACACACGATTCTAGTGAGGTTTGCAAATGATGAAAAGTGAGCCATACATCTGAGTTCATGATTGGGGTGATACCACGCTCATACACTATGCATGCTGGGATGCACTCTCACGCTGAATGCATAAAAATAGGTTTACAAAGAATTTTCAGATAATGCATATAAATAGTTGGAAGCAAAACAAACCTCCAAAGGTTGTGTCTGCAGAGGCAAGGTCATTTAGAAAAACATGGCAGTGGAAAATACAAATATTTTCATTAATATGCTGTCCACTGTGGATCAAACTTTGAGCTGAGTGTAAAGTTAGGATGTGTGTGTGTGCGTGTGTGTGTGCGTGCGCGTGTGCTCGTGTGTCAACCTCATACACTCAACCATCAGACAGTGGTATTATGGTAATACAGAATCACCATGAAAAGGGCAGCCGGAGGCATGCTCAGGGCAAAATAGTATGTACAGCAGCTAATCAGCAAACCAGCCAACTCACTCCTGTTTACCCTATTTGAGTCACCCCTAAATCTGCAACCCCTTCATTTGATTGCTTCTCCTTCCTCTACAAGTCGCAAAATGTGTTTTTTGGAACAGAGGAACTTTTTAAGAGTTCGAGGACAGTAGGAGAAACCCGCCCTCTTGCCCATTTCCTATAGAACAACGTTTACAGTGGATTATTAAGCTCCTTCTCCAGAGAATAGGGCTGATCTTTAAATAACAACAACTCAAATCATCAACCGGGAAGACCCAAAGTCAATGAAGTTTCTCAGCCAAATATTGATGTACTTTTATATACACAGACAGCAGGGCAAGCTGTAAACTTTGCAAACCAAGTCTTCCAATAAGCCTCAAGTGTTCTTCATTCATAAGGGTTAGGGTTAGCTTTTAATGGGATTTCCATTAAAAGCATGTCATTTTTTCCTCAGAGGTCTGCTCCTCTTAAAGACAAATGGACCTTAAACTAGAAAAAAACATCGGAGCAACAAAACTGTTTCAGGTTAAAAGCAAGTGTCTTTCAAGCTGGGCTTCAGGAGCTGCACGCAGAGCTGTTACTAACTTCAGCTCAGTGTCTCTCTTATAAATGACACATGTCCAACGGCCAAAACACCTTAAGTTCACACCATAACATTTTGTAGGGTGAAAAATGGCAATGAAGGGGCTTGAATCTTTGTGTTGCACAGCCAAATCTGAGAAGACAGGAACCTCGGGGCACTTACGATGATTGAAGGCGGCTGTGGCTCAGTGGTAGAGTTGGTTGTCTTTCAATCTGAAGGTAGGGGCTCGATACCCATCTCCTGCAGCCACAGGAGAAACCCCGCCTGCATATTATCCCATATGCTTTTTTGTAAAGCGTCTCGAGATAACACTTGTTATGAATTGGCGCTGTACAAATAATGATTGATTGATTGATTGCTTGATATCATTGTGTCCTTGGGCAAGACACTTAACCCCAAGTTGTTGGCGGCATATGAAGGTGTATGAATGGATTAATTAATACTGATTGATACTTCACATAGCAGCCTCTGCCTTTAGTGTGTGAATGGGTGTGACCTACAGTGTACAAGTGCTTTGAGTAGTCAGAAGACTAGAAAAGCACTATACAAGTTCAAGTCCATTTACCATTTACCATTTGATTATTCTATATCTTGTCCTATTGGTGGTTAACATGCAAACATTAAACAAAAAGCACCTAAGGTTTTTGGTACTCAAGAGAGCTTCCCAGTGTTTGGTTCATCTCAGGTAGTTCCCAGAACTGTTTGGTTCCGTAACTACCCTAATGCTTTCAGTTCCTTATCTCCGTTTTTTTAAAACTTGTTTCCAACCCCTACTATGTACTAACTGTCTTGTCCAGATACATTCTCTCCTACCCTGCATTTGCACCCTTGTTTCTTTGACTTTCCTCCTCCATCTGGACACCTGAGTATAAGGTATTCTCTCCTACTTCCACCTATTTCTTGGTAGATTGTCTGTTGTGCTTTCGCCTCAGCAGTGCATCCATTTTCTCTGCCTGCCTGAGTTCTGCCTGGGATGACCCCCTGCCTGCCTTTTGTGCTCCCACTCTCTTGCCTGATCCCCTCTCAGCTACATTTTACCCTTCTCCTCTGCCCTCCGTATTATGACTGTTTTGTTGGTTTTCCACCTTGAGTGAACTTTTTATCTTAGTGGCCTGGTTGATGTGTTTTGCATGCAAACCTGTTCACACCGAGCCTTTACTCCTCATACTCTCTGGAATACGAGAGCAGTAGCTTCTTCCCTGTGTTAATTGTTTTCCACCTGGGCCCTGTTCAGCTCAGCTTATTATTCAGACCTTCACTTGCCAGCCAGCTGATAACCTCCAACTGCTGTGAGCAATTAACAAGAGTTCACCTACTGTAGCGTCCAGAAAGAGGGATCTCTTTAGAGCCAGAGGAGAGAGAGACCGAGAGAGAGCGGGGAAGGTTAAGACAGAATAGGAAGGCAAAAGGGATAAGAGAGAGAGTGCGAGAGAGGACATTTTCCCTGGTAATTCAAAGGGAAATCAATGCTAATGAATGGGTTGGTTCATGCCGTGTAGCGATAAGGAAATGACTAGCTAAAGAGGATGCTGCATGGGCATGTGTGTGTTTGTGTATGCAGACGGAAACTGATAAGGATGTTTGTTATCAAGGAGTAACAACCAAATCTGCAAGGTACAGCAAACACAGGTGTCCTGACCCATAAGGAAGCAGTCTCAACTAAAGATCTAGTCAATATCTTGGGATGTTGTATTGATTTAGCTTCTGGTTTGCTGTGGTTCAGAGGGTGCAGCCAATTCAGATGAATTGTTAGACAGTTTTTTCACCAAAATGGGCTATGTCAAAACATTATCTCCTTTTGTTGATAAAATGCCTTGCAGAGAAAAAGCCACAGGCAGCCTAGCACAACTGACGATGATAAAATAAGCAGCCGTACCAAATGTGCAGCCAAAACCAGAGTCGATTGGTAGAATATTTTTGTTTCACAACGTGGTGCACACTTCAGAGTCAGTAGAAGCAAAGCACAGAAAGACATGGATTGAATTTTTGGTTAGAAAAAAAAGAGAGAAATGGATGTTTTTTTTCCCAGAAAAAAAACTCTTGATTATGTTTTGTCATGTGTAACAAAATGTGGATATCCCTCCAGCTGTAGCTGCCAAACATAACAAAACACCTTTCTAGCTGCCATTGGGCCATAATGAAATAAAAAAAAACATTGATTGAACAAATGGAAGATTTGCCTGGCTAAACAAGGCAACCGTCAAAACGAATAAAGTGGCTTTTGTTGTTGATTACAAATGCTTGGAGTAGTCAGACAAAGTCAGGTGTGTGACGAGGTGGTTGTAAGAAGGGGAGGCTGTTCTCTAAAAGTGCTAATTAAAGTGGGAAGGTGAATTAAAATGCTACAAATTAGCAGTATATCCCTGGTGGTATATCAAGTATTTTGCAGGTTGCATGGGTAAACATATTTACTCAGCCTATTTATCTGCACGCATTTGTTGGCCTCCTCAGTTTCACAGCAGTACAATGAGTATTGTAGGGAGGGTGGAGGTTTTCCGCAGATAACTATAGAATCAGGAGCGGCAGAGATCAAACGATTTTATTTCGGTTGTAACCGAGGGAAGGGGGCTCCTTGGGTGTCTCATCTGGGACTACTGCTCCAGATTCTGATATCCATATTTCCTTTGTTTTCTCTCTTGGCCTTTGAAATATTTAGCGAGAATCCCTGACTAACACGTACACACACTTTAAGTATGTCTAAGTGTGTGTGTGTGTGTGTGTGTGTGTGGGGGTGTGTGCACATTTACAATCACTGTGCTCCCTCCAGGCATCAATCATCAGCTTTGCACTCAACATCTGGATGTGGACAGTCTTTCCCTCAGGACGAAAACACTTCAGATCTCTCAATTTTAACATATAGCTCATCCTGAGGGATTGCTTCTCCCAGCCTCAGCTCTGGCCCCACACTTTATTTTACCACTGGAGGCTCCTCTGAGGAATCTCCTCCAACTACTACCACGCTCCATCTCTTTATGTCTCCATATCTCTCCCTTTGTAGGACCAGTGGTACCATAACCTCCTCCCGTGGGTTGGACTTAGCCTGCTTTTCATACAGTTTTGTTCTTTTATGTACTTTCACCTGCAGACTTTGAGGTAAGAAAAATCTGCAACCTTACAGCGTACCTGTTTAAAGGGTTGATAAATTTACTGCTTAAAGAAACAGGTCAACCATGATATATTTACAGTCAAAAGGGGAGTGTCTTCAGGCTAGGGAGTGTTGTGTCAGTCTGATCTTATTCCGAATTCACCAGATGCAATAAATTGGAAACTGACCAAATGCCTTAAAATATGAAGCCCCATGGTTCCCCTCCAGGCTCATATCTGGGCGCTGTCTTCTAGTTTATCATTCTGTTGTGCTGTTTTAGTCGGTGATGATATACAAAAAGCCCCAATGTCCAATTGGGGCTGCAGTAAATAGCGACAAACATGATTTTTAGCCCAAACAAGTGTCAATTAATTGTCAATGTTGATTTCTTTGGGAAGTAGACTTTTTTCTGTGGCAGCTGTGGCTCAGTGGTGGAGTCAGTCACCTCCGAACCAGTCGGTTGGGGGGTTCGATACCCAGCCCCTTCAACTATATGTCGATGTGTCCTTCGACGAGACACCCCAAATTGCTCCTGCTGCTTTGTCATCGGCGAATGAATGTGTATGAATGGGATTAGTTAATACTGATGGACACTTTACGTAGCAGCCACTGCCATCAGAGTGTGAATGGGTAGATGTGACCTTTGGTGTAAAAGTGCTTTGAGTGGTCAGAAGACTAGAAAAGCACTACACAAGCTCAAGTCCATTTACTGTTTACCATTTTCTGAGTCATGTAGCAAACATAAAGAGTTTAACACATGTAAGTTCACAATGTGATGTACCTTTGTTGTTTCAAGTACTTTTCTTCATCAGGTACCTTTTGCAACATACCTTAGTTACGTTAGCTATGTGACATGCAGACAACATGTTTATTTTGATCTATACAGTGTTGTCCTTTCTCTTGACATTACCTTGTTGTTGCAGAACCTAGACATTAATGAACTGCAACTGCTTAACAAAGCTAATTTTGTGTACATTTTTGTTGAACCTGCAATAGTAGAATGGTATGTAAAAAAAAGTTCAACTTAGTGTTGCACCTTTGTTACGTAACATGTGCTTGTTAGTTACGTGACTGTGTATAACCATTTATGTAAACCCAATACATGATCTTACTCTTACCGTAATTATTTTTGTTCCTCAACCTAAGCAAATTGTGGCTGTTTCCCTTCATTAACCTTGATTTAAATATTGCTTCCAACATGGCATCCCAAAAGACCAAATAACAAACCATTTTTCCATGATACATCTGTAGCGCCACAGTCCACAGCATGAACTTAAACCACAGCAGAATACAACCCTTTTAAAATCTCCCCGCAATCTGTACCACCTTGTTAGTGCAGAGAGACCATATGAAGCCTGTTGTATTAGTTATTCTAATGCATGTCTTGTTATCCATATAGATGAGAGAGGGAATAGACCAACAGATGGCCGGGGAAAGAGGGAGTCACAAACACAAAATCATCCTCCAGGAGTGCGAGGCTCACACTCATCGCCTGTGCACACACCTAGAGACTTGCAGGCAACACTCTCTGCCACCAAATTTTTCAACGCGCTCCAATTCTGCCCAATTGTCTGCGTTGTCTTGGCAATCAGCCAATCAGCCGATTGTGTGTAATAGTTGCCGGCGGAGAGGTAATCTCTGCTTGCTGGATCTGTGTTGTCTCCAGGTCTGAGAAGTATTAAAGAGAATCTATAATGTGCTTTTAATCACAGAAGATAAATGTTCAAAAACTATGAATCGTACAAGAGTATTCCCTGCTGGCTTTTAAACTACAGGACATTTCATGAACTCTTTGCAAATACAGCTAGCTTTCATCTCTGGAGCAATTCCACATCCAATTGCCAAGCATCTATCACCTAATAAAAACACTTGCTACGCTAATCAGTGATATATTTGTAAATGGCACACCAGCTGGTGAGTCACTTGTATACATTATCACATATATTGTTTTGATAAAGCAAGCGCCTAATAGGAATTGATTGCCTTTTATTACATTTCTGCACTCACATCCTGTGTAAAAAAACGGCCTATCAGTCATTCTGAGGACTGATAGTCATAAATTGTTTATTAATCCTGTATAGGACATTAGGTAAGATATGCTCTTAGCTGGAAAATAGATCCATTAGAGTGTAACTGCACTGGAGGCAGAGAAGGAAAAAAACCTCTAAAAGGTTTTCCTATTGCCTCAGTTAGCTTATATTTGTGAGAGCAGCGTGGCATGAGAGGGAGTCACAACAACAGCAGGAAGAAACAAGACACCAGGAAGCTGTAGGTAGCATCTATAGGCCTATTCTTTAGGTGCTCCACAAACCTTTTTTCTACTTTTTGACTCAATAAGGACAGACGTGCTGCTCTGAGATGTGCTCTCTGTTGGAGACCCAAGACCCATTGGGGACTGGCTCTATTGTGTACCAGCATTATTCGAGTCCAGCTTAGATACCACTCTTACACTGCAGCTTTGTGTCATTATTATATTGATATTGTAGTTGATCCTGAGAAAACCTGTTGTGAATGCAAAAAATGAGAGACACAAATAAACCCTGCGTATAAATGACATGATGATTTAGCTGACATTTGATCCAATTACAAAAGTGAAATCACAAATGATGAGCCACTGCTTGAGCGAGTCATAGCAGCATGGAGATGGATCATTTCATCACTAGATTCAACCTTTTATATAAATATTATTAGGACGGCCAAAGAAAATTGATCCTCGAGTGCATCTATATGCAAAATGTGGCTAAAGGTAGGAATAATGTTTGCATCTTCAAGAGTATTCTGGGTAACATTCAGTTACAGTTCAACTTCATTTTGACAGGGACATTGCAGCTGATCTCATCACAACAGCAGTAATACAATGAAATATAGATCAGAAAAAATTAAGACCTTGTAAACTCTAAGTAAGGCAAACTGGGCTCATGTCTGTTAAACCATTAATAATTGGCGTTAATTTTGTTCATAATTTTTAACTTTTACGTTTGTTGGAAAAATGATTATCAAAACCTTTTACTTCCAATATGTTGGGTTACCATTAACGTTGCTTTTACCGCTCTGTGGCACCAGTGCAACACTGACTTGCATTGTACTGACAGGTGCAACAATGAACACGTACTAGGTTTACCCACAGTTTATTTCTTAACCCGAGAAAGAAGGAGGACCCAAACCCTGCTCTTTCATGGTAAGATGGATCGTGGACAACCTGAACGCCTCCTGTACTTTAGAGAGCTTATTGAACGGGCCAAACTGCCCACCTCTGCCCCAGGTGCTTTTATTGTGAAATGCTAGTTGACCTTTACAGGAAGGTGCTTGTGGAGCGCCCATAGAGTGAACACAGTGGTGATATATCACAAACGTTTCTATTATTTTCAATACAGTGTGTGAATTTGAGTTTGAAGTCATCATAGCCTCTGAAGAACTCAAATCTATTGACATTGCAAAAAGCTGTTAAGGTCTTTGTTGGCACATTAACGGTTTAAAAAGTTACATTTTGATTAATAATAATAATTTGTTGGGTTTCTTTTCAGATAAGTTTGTGGTCTTTTTTCCGCAAACATTGGGGTTGATCTGTTTTATCTTGAGGTTTATATTTTAAAAAAATCAACAGGCAAACTGGGAACTCCATTAGATGGCTTTCCAAGGGTTACTGTCAAACTGCACCTTTTTTTAGCACACTTAAATACAACCTTGTGTTACTGTGTGCAATTGGATGTGAAGAAAAACATGCCACCATCAACGTGGTCTACAGAAATGCACATGATACAGCTCCACACATAAGTGGCTCTCCTTACCAGCTAATATGCACTTCTAAACAGTGTCCGTATGCGTGCATCAAGCCCAATCATGAATCATGAAGGTATGTCATTTAAACACATGCACATGAAGAGGAAATGATGTGGAATGATTGGCTCTCCACTTGCTTGATCAATCATATTTAACTTAGATCAAGCTCCATATGTTATTAATGCCTCAAATAATCAACCTGTTATGTAGGCTACATAATGAATGAGTGCAAGTCATGGGCTTTGAGTAATGAAGCGAGGATGTACTTCACACTCCAAGGAAATTGCTGGGCACCAAGTATAGCATTTGATTCATGTGTTTGGCCTACTCCAAACCCATTGGGGCTGACTTCAGAGGACCATTAGTTTTGTTGTCATTGCTAACTGCATCACCTAGGAGACTTTGCTACATAGAGAGAATATTGCTTTTCCAATTTCGCCCTCTTTTAGAAATATGGACTCCTGATCACAATGAGTTCATTGATTTTCACTCCAACCCTAAAATAATCCAGAAACCCTCGCAAGTATGGACAAATTGCAAACAGAAGTATCAACAGCGTTTCATTTTTCCCTCGCAGCCCTTTCACGGCTGTCCATCAGTGGCTCATTTCGCCCACTCGATCTCATCGCTTGTCAAAACATTTTGCTGACAGCAGTGATCCAGGTAATAGCCATTGTCAAGGGATGCAGTTAATAATATCAAAAGTGAGAATTCCTGCCTCCCCCTCCTTATTGGTACTGCACCTATTGAAAATCAATGTCTGTAATAATGATAGTGTATTGCTTCTCCTTCTGCAGAGTGTAGAACAATTCGACTGACCTGTTGCCAAACCTATCAGGGATTCTTTATGACACCTGAACAGATTTTACCACTCAATACTGTTTACTGATGCTTGGATTGAAAAAAATAAAACGTTTATTTTAGTTTGGAAACAGTGAGAAAAAGCCTGTTAGAAAGTTTGAGTGAGGTCTCAGGTTAAAAACAAGAGAAAACAATATGAAACGTTCATTATTTATTTGAAGAAAGCTGGAGTTTTCAACTTCCTTGTCACGTAAAGCAGCTGTTTTCACAGGTTCTTGAACAGAAAAATCTTTGTAGCAAATATCATGGCATAAAACTGAAGTAAAATCACTATCCAAGTGAAAATTAGAGATGGCAGTACTCCCTGACTGGTCCATAATAGGGTTTTTATGTGCGGCGGTATCAAAAGAAACGTAGTGATCTGTGAAAAAGGGAAGAAAAATTACAAAGCGCCTCCGAGGGCCTGTCTCGTTATTATTAGTTTTAGATGAGAAACACAAACGCTTCCCAAGAAGCAGCGGCATGCAGCAGGCAGGCGTTCTCTGACATTTTGAAGGGGCGGCGGATAGAGAGTCTGAGAAGTAGGGAAATTAGTAAAGTACCTCCTGAATGAAAGAAGTTGGCAATCCAAGGGTTGGGGCAACATTTTCTTTTAACATCCCTGAGTCACGCAAGACACTGACCCAGTGACAACAATGTTTCCTGAAGTCAGTGTTAACATTTCACATACAACAGTGTTACCTGGGTCATGGGTACTTGGTACTTAGTTGAGAGATATTTTAAAAGAATACAACCATAAGAACACCGTAAGGTTCAGACTGAGGCATATTCACCATGTACACCATCAGAATTGTACTCCCAACAAGTCGACAAGGCAGCACATCAGCTAAATACTACTGAATATAAAACTTAGCTCAGGGGCTTCCAAGCTTTTATCCTGGAGGCCTCCCTTACTTGAATCTGAGAAAAGCTGCCCCCACCCCCAGCAGGGAAAACACTGATATATTTCTGTTAAAAGTTAACATACATTTGAATTACTTGTACTGATAAAATCTCAACAGAATAGGCCCTCATAATACTTGTTCTCAAAAGACCAACTTTTAAACCATTCGGTAAGTGTGTTATTATGATTTCAGTTCATATGCGTCTACCATTTATCTCCCATCGCTCTCTTGGTCTCTCTCTGATGCGATTCTACTCTCTTTGTTTTTAATGCTGTGCCTTGATAACAAGCCTCCCTACACAAGGCTCACCTGTTGTGATAACGGAGTCACAAGGAAAACTTTTAAACGGTAGTTTTGTTGCGTCGCATGGAAGAAAAAAAAAGAAGCCGTTTGCAAATCCGTAGCCCTGTGTTTGCAAATCAGTGTGCACTAATCTCCAATCTGTGGGGACAATTTTCTAAACTGTGTGCACTGATATGTTTTGGAGATCCGTGCGAGGCAAAAGGCTAAAGAGGAGGTGATTCCGTTGATAACTGTTGCTGCCATGACGGTGCTTTGTTTCAGCACCAGGCGCTGTCCACAATCAACAGTTGCACGCACACTGCTCTGAGGCGTGAATGAATGTGTCTTTCAAGGATTGTCACAACATTGTTGTTAAGAAAATAATAAATTAATAAAAGTCACGATCAAAATGATCAAAATAATCTTTTTGGCCAGATATCATCGCTTGTCGACCCGATTCTCAAACAAATGTACTAACTTCATAAAAAGGGGGGGGATTCCTTTGCTGAGACAGCCCTAATCTATAAACAGGAGAACACCTCTTTTAGAATGAAGCATAGTATTTAATTTCCTTTCCAGAAGTTTACTGAAAGCATTCAAAAGTTTACAGTTGAAAAGTCTGCAGTCCTGAAAAACTGCACGGCATAAAGAGATGATGGAGGCTCCTGATTTCTTGCCTGAAGACATACTTTGCCAAAGTCTGCGGAGTAAGGCCGTTGCATCAGTCTCAGCTGTACCTGGAACACTGAAGACAGGAGTTACAGGTGAGCAAGAACAGCCGGCGGGGTAGAAGAAGGAGAAGAAGAAGAAGAAGAAGGGAACAAAATATTGTCAGGCACAGTAGTCAATCGCTTGAGTTTCACAAACAAACCTTGGACATTTCAAAGCGGAGAAAATGTATTCGCTTCAGTCAGTACTAACTTAGATTTGTGTTTGTCTGAAACTTCTTGAGAAACATGCAGCTTCCTAAACCAAATGAGCATTACACGAGCATTAGGATTCACTAACACATTCAATTTACGTGAATGATTATCTAACAAATATCCACAGTGTATTCAGAAAACAGCTCACAGTCGACAGTCTCCGCTACTCAGATCCCGGATATGTTGTTATGCCGAGCTCTGTGCAGCAGGACTGACAGCTCGGCTTGAATGCTAAGTGGTCAAAAGTTTTCTTAGCATTTATTGTTTATCAGATATGAGACAAACATGAAAGGTGGAGACATGCCGACTCAGTTCTACTTTGCTTCACATCCGCAAAACTGACAGCCTGGTACTCAGCAATCTTCCTGCTCATGTACACACGTCAATCATGTCATGAAGTGTGAAAACCAAACAGTATAGAAGACAAGTAGACTTTTATTTTAGACACCAGCATATACTGTGTGTACGTCTCCCAGAGTACAGAAAAATGCATGAATACATTGAACATCGATGATACACATGCATTCTAACACCTACCTACCCACAACTGTTGAGGAACACATAATAAAAAGGCACAGATGAAATGGTGAGGGGAAACACAAATAACACTAAAGAAATTGTACCACAGCAAAAATGAGATAAAGCAAAAACAAAAAAAAAGTCAAACACACATCTCAACTCAACTTTAATTTTAAGGTATCTTCTATAACAACATGTAGCCCAAAATAATACAACGAGAAAAAAAGACGATGAAAACAAAGAGGAGGACCCAAGTGCAGAAAACAAAAAGTATTTTAATTTAACAAAAAGGCAAAATAAGGCCAACTTTGCAAAAGTCCTAAAACATTAACAAAAAGAGCCAGGAGGAAACACTGAGTAAGAGACGTATCACAGGAGCAGTTAGACGAAATGAACTGACAACAAGAGGGAAGGAACACTGATACTAAATACACACGGGGTAATCAGCAATAAGTTGCATAAAAAAGCAATAATTATTCAAAATCAAAGATAAAATCTCAGATGCAGGCTGTGACATTGTTATAAATTATACAAAGACAGGTCACTCAAGTCATTAAAGTACTATTTGTAAAGGCATCGAATGTCACAACTTAATATTCAGATGTTTTTGATAATAATAAGATATAATATTAATAAGAATTCATTACGTTTTCTGTTTGTCAGTATGTTCCTCCTTCGCTCTGTTGTTGATAGTGTGATTCCGTTAAACTGCACGTAGCATTGATTTAAAGGCAAATATTCTCAATTTAGCATTGTATAGCGGACTCTGTTGCTTCGTTCACTACTTCCAAGTCTTTTTTTTAACGCACGTCTTAACTCAGGAGACCCCCCGCCCGCCCCCAGGAGGGGGGATTGAACGCAAGTCCAACTGGGTATTTTTCCCCCCGTACAATACACTCATTTCCATATATATTTTCAAAACTTACACACAGGTTTCCACAGCGACAGGCTTCATTGTGCATGTAATTCACCCACCAATTACAGACGTCATCCCAAGCAATTAAAATTCTGGGTACAAAGTTTGTGTTAAGCAGAGCAGAATGCACCACTATTATATTCCCCATTCCCACTTATACCCTGTCAAGCAAAACTAGCAGTCTTATAAGCTGAAGAGATGAAAATTAATTTTTAAGGAATTGCTGTATATTCCCTGGAAACATGAGGAAGAGTCACTGGATTATCATTGTTCCCATAGAGAGACCGTGCAGATCACTGAGGCGAGAGGTAGAGATGGATGAAGAGCGACAAGCAAGATGCAGAAAGCAAATGGTTAAGGAGTAGTTGCATACCGGGGTCCTCAAGGGAAATTCATCATAAACATAGTGAAGCACAGAAGAGTCACATGTACTAGATGTCCATATGCTCAAAGTGTATCCTATAGTCACAGTGCATAAGAATCATACCAGCATAACATGCAAAGCCTGGCCCACACTAAAAGATTTTCAAAATCTTAACAGATGTGGAAATGTCCGAGACCCCCACACATGATGACAGATAATCATAGAGAACAGCTTTGTTCATTTAGTGTGTGGTGTGCTGTTTTGTTCACATTGTCGCTCTCCACAAACTAACAGATTCCATTCACCAGAGTCCTGACTCTCAAAACTGGAAATCTTGAGACATTTCTCAAGCCGTTTTCACATATACACTCCTGCAAATATCTAGATATAATTCCAGGAGGACTGCTCCAGACATTCTCCTGACCTGGTTGTTCATACATGCACCTCACAGCAGGAGACTAGGGGCCGGGGGTCTCCTGAGGTAAGGCGTGACGTAAAAAGAACAAAGCAATAGAGTCCACTATATGATGCTATAATGAGAATAATTGCCTTTATATCAATGTTATGTGCAGGTCAACGGAATCACACTATCAACAAAAGAGCGGAGAACAACATACTGACGGAGAGAAAACGTAATGCAGCCGTTAAGTTACGTGCACGGAGATCGTAGCGCTCTATGCACCGTGCAGCAGTCACAGTAGATAAACTTCATCCCCCTCTCCTACTGGCTTAAGGTGATTATCTGGATAATATCCTGCTGCGTTCTCACATCAGCTCACTTGGACTTGCTGTACTTGGGGTCTGGCAGGAGAAACTCCGGGTAAAATCCAAGAAAAAACATGGCTGTTTGCGTTCACACATACAGTACAGCTACTCTGTCAAATATCACGAGTTTTTCAGGAGTTTTCTGCAAGTGTGAAAGCCCTATCAATGTGAAAAGTGACTTTATAGTAAACAAACATGGCAGATGACAGGCAGCAAGAAATTGGGATAGTTCTTGGACTTCTTTTAACTGAAAATTCCCAAAGAAAGAATTTGAGCAGTGGAGAAAAGACATTGCCTATCTTTTCGTTCACGTGACAATTCACAGAACAAAACACTTACAATTGGGAACAGAGGAATCAAAATCCTAAACTCTGCAACAGAGGGAAGAACTCCAATCTTTAGAGTTAGACCTGCTGGAGGGCGTTCCATGAGTTTGGGGCATCAAAAGAAAATGCAGATTTACGGACTTCAATAAAAGCATGAGGGAATCTAAGAACAAGCCAATCAGTAGAACGGGTCATGTTGGTGCCCGAATTCCACTCCAACAGGTCTGTTATGTATTGTGTACCCCTCTTAAGATGATGTAAAATTAGAAAAAAACCTGCCATAAACAATTGCTACAATCAATATTGAGGGATACAGCATACAAATTAGATAAAACAGATGTTTGTTTTTACAACATGACAAGTTAAAGTCAGGCGATCCTAGTCATGTGTGGCGGTTCTTCAATTTGTAAAGGTCTGTTTCCTGCATTTCCACTTTTTCGACTGTCATCCAAAGATGTTTTTCTGACATTTTTGCAGATCCTTTTTTTCTTTTGAGCTCCATAATGACTTGTTTTTCTTTCTTTTGCTCATGACTGATTTTTCTTATTCAGTCTTTACATTTCTTTGAAATTACATGTAAATGAAATTACAGCATTTGAACCTACTGTTGTTAAATTCATGGATTTTATGGCTTTTCAAAGCCCAACTTTCACCTGCTTTAGCTCTCATATCATGTCAGTTTCTGTCTGAGAGCCAGTTCTTGGCTGGTATTTTTTGTGTGCAGACATTCAGAACAGTTTTCTTTCGCTGTAACACAGTTCTAAGAATGATGTGCATTGCTTTTCAGGAGAAACAGATGGCTTTTTTATGTTTTGCTTCTTATAGCAAACAGCAAAAATGTATTCATATATACCTTATTCACATCCATGATTATAAAATCAAGAAGTCTGTGGTTGTTGAAAGTTGATCCACCCAACACCCAGTCATACGGATGCAGTCATACGTTGCTGTTTTTTTCTTCTTCTGATAATGCACCCAAAAAACTACTCCACTACTGCTCTAGCATCAAACAACTGAAACCACACCAAGCAGCTACCAGGCAAACATATTTTTGGTGCTAGAGGATAAAGAGTAAGACGTTTCATTCAGGAGTTGGTGGAGGCCACAAACAGAGTTTAAGGAAGGAAGACTGTTGGGATTAGCGTGCAGTCATTCATCCTCTTTTTTTAGATCAGACGTGACCATATCTGGAAAAAGGGAAGGTTATGTATTGATGTGCTTCTGTCTTGATTGAGAGGTTGTCATGGTAGCAAGCCACACCGTTGAGCATACCCTGTTTTATGATCTGTATACTTATAATTGGAGCATAATTTTAATAAAGTAACATCATGCTGTATTGAAATAGACTTAGATTGGCTGTTTAGAAAATAAACTTTTAAAATAAAAGTGTTTCCCGTGGTGATTAATCAAGTGTGATTTAGAGTATTTCTCTCATTCCTTAAACGCTCACATACAAGCAAATTACTTTTTGAAACCAGTGGAGTCTCCCCCTGCTGGCCATTAGAAAGATTGTATGTTTAAGGCAGTTCGTTCATTTAAATACTACAAAGGTACATCCACTTTTAAAAGTCTATTTTGCTAACATTCTTGCCACAATAACTTAATGGGGTAAAACTAATGGTGGTGATGTGTTCACAGCTTGTTCCAGCGCTCCCATCTATAAAAAAAAAAATCAAAGAAATCAGGATGAACAAGTTTGTATGCCTGTCAGTTAGACGATAGCTAAATACTAACAAGCTCTCAAGCCACAGGGTCCTTCTTTTGACTACTTCAAACATACTTTAGTCCACCTTCAGTCAAAAGGACTGTGACTCAGACAAACTCAAATCGTGAAGGCTGCACTTGTCAGTTTGTGAAACGCTCCTGAATTCAGAGGCCTCTGCCGTGTTTAGACTGCCATTGTCAAGGTTACAAACGCCTTGCCCTATGTGAATGAAAACTGACTGTTCATTTCTAGCAGTTACAGATTTGGGATGAGCACTAAATCCACAGCGCTGCACTTTTATGTTGCAGAACGTGGGGGAAAAAAGGCAGATGAAACTTGCATTTTAAACAGAACTCTCTCTTTTATTGATTGGCGTATTGTGGGGATAGCAGCATGCAAGGCTTCCTGCCCCTGTTGTCCTTGATACTACTAATAATGGGAGGCAAAGTAGGAAAACTTCAAATTCTACAAAAAGTGGCTTTAAATGAAACTCTAGTTTCAGTGTTAGATAGAAAGTAACTATTGTTTAAATACGAACATCCCTCTACTTCCTGCATTGGCACAGGTTATAGTCACATAATTACAGGAATTATTTCTTGGGTTGGCTCTGGTGGTCCTTCATGTAGCTGTTCTTCCCCAGATGCAGCATTGGTTTTATGTGTCTGCTTGTGATGAGAGAAGGAAAAAACACCAACTGCCAAAGTCCCAAATCTGTCATGACACTGTGGGGAATTGAGTCGTGCCAAAATTAGCACTACTGCTAGAAACTAACAGTTTCCCCTCTAATGGGAAATAATCATAAAAGAAAATGCAAAAGTGAAGCTTTTTTTGTGCCAGAGCCTTTACAGGGACTGGAAGAGAAGCAGGAGGGGAGATGAAAGCATGAGGAGAGGAAGAGTGAAGAAAAAGAAACTGAAAAATTATATCCATAGGGGACTTCCATGATCCATTTGACCATACACATTGTGACTCAGCTAGCAACACAAAAAAATCAATAGCTGTATACGCAGGTCCCTGAGTTACCTGCTGAGTCAGTCCAGTCTTGTACGACTCAAGCCACGGTAAAAGACTTTTATGTTTCTGCAGTTCAATATCTACAACTTTATAGTTCTATGACAAACAAGTAGAAAGTGCTATTGAATGGTAAAGCTTGTTGTTATACCCTATTGTTCTTTATCAATCAACCTTTATCTAGATCTATTTATGAAGCCTTAAATCGTTACCAAAAGTTTTCTCAGGATACTTTTGCAAAAAGAGCAGATCCAAGACCATACTCTTTCATATGTTATTCAGGAAGATACAATATTAATACACCATGAGCAAGCATTTGGCAACAGAGGCAAGGAAAAACTTCTTGGAGAAACCAACTGCATAGGCAAACTCATTCTGTGGACAGGGCTTAGACAAAAAAACTAAAACACATTAACCACTTAAAAAAACAAGGTCTCCATGATGTAGTTTTTTATTTTTCCTATACTGCTTCAAGTTTACTTTGGGAAAGCAGTGCACTGCATTATGCCCTAGATAAGCTGTTGGGGTTGCAAAGTATGACAAGATCAATATGAAATGAAACTTCAATTTTGTACAGATTTCAGACATGGAGTAGGTTTGGTAAGGCTGGTAAAACAAAGAGTTTCCTGTTCCCAACGTGGATTTTACCATGTTCTGTTGAGTGATAACTGACGTAGACAGCTGTAGCTTCCTGCACTGAATATAATCATCAACACTCTATAAGTAAGACAACTTCACGTCTGCAGTGTCTAAACTCTTTCTGAAGAGTATACCCAATCACAAGTAAAGCACCCTGAATAAAAAATGATTGACACAACTCACTGAACAACCATAGACGGTCCCTACAACATATCCTGGTTCATATTGTAAGACGATCTTCTTGTCTTCAACGTGAACTTCTCCAACATTGTTATTTCCCTGTATTTGTTTTTTTCCCCCCTAAACCCCTGACTTGAACAGCTGATCTGATCTCTTGGCAAAAAGGTGTGTGCTCAACTGTACATTAATATAAACTAGACATTAATAGAAATAGACATTAATAGAAATTATACATATGAATCACTCTTCACTTAACAGGCGGTTTGCCAGAGAAGAGACAGAGAAGGTTTCAGTTGTTATTCAGGTGTCGAGCGTTGTGGTTTAGAAAATGTTTCATTGAAAACGGGTGCTGTAAAGGCACAAAGACATATAGTATAGGAGCATAAAAAACGGTATGCAGAGGGTGGCAGTGAGGGAGGCAGAGACTGAGGGGGAGAATGCACTAGAATAAATATAACCTGACATTTTTTAAATTATTAAAATAAGCCTTGTTCACACTTTCATAAAACCTCTGAAGTTCTTCATTTTTCACTCGGACTTTATGCAGAGTGTCTCCTGAAAGCCCCCAAGCAGGACGTCAGGGTGAGCTGATTTGAGAACCCATCAGGACATTATCAGGAGAATTTACCTCGATCAAGTGGGAGGGGCCGGTGATGTTTATTCCCTGCAATCGTTGCACGACCATAGACTGTCTGCATGAGATCACTACAATCTCAGTGCACGTAATTAAACCCGCTGCATTATGTTTCTCCATCTTTGAGGTGCATTAGTGAACGAGCAGTTTAGGAGGATTTCGGCGGCAGTCCTTCTAAAACTCTCTAGAAATTTTCAGGAGTGCATATGTGAAAATGCCTAAAATATAGCTACAGCCTATACGTGAATTAGGACGAGATTATTGTCAAAGAAAGTTTAGCAGCACACCCAAGAAAGAGCTAAACAGCTTTTGCAAGTGACTTCATTCAGTAAATAACTCTCCTTGGTAAAAATGCAGTATACAAGCATTGTGTGAAAGAGCAGTGGTCTCATCAGTCACAAAAGTGGGTTGGGTTTTAACTATTGAAAGCATGCCAGAAGTGTTAGCGTACTTAACATTTCAGGCCTGGGTTTCTACACAATGGTCTGCCTTTAAATACAGTTCTCTGCAACTCTCTGTGCCTTGGAAAGGCAGCAGTCATTTACTGTAACCAGAATACATTACGCACATGCGAAATGAACCTTTCATTTCACCACACAAAAGTTATGAGCATGTTCAATGAACACCCTCTTTTAGTGTGTGACTGACAATTTCCACATAGTCCCTGTGCTCTGCATTCAGTCAGTGACAGGGTTTTGCTCTGTTGGACGGCGTGCTCTGCCCCACTGGGTCCATTTCTGTAACGTGAGCGCAGCCATGTGCAGCTGTACACACGCGCAAGCAACATGTCGCTTTGTCTTTCTGTGGTTGGTTTGCAGTTGATTTGGTGCCTGTTCTGACGTAATGTTGATAAAGTGATGGAAAATACGATCGGCAGTCAGTATATTGGGTTTTTATTTTTTTAAATTGACCAAATTCCCTTTGCGTTTGCTTACCCGACTTCCTGTTCGGGTCAATCTACTCTGTCCAACTTGATGTGTGCTTGCAGCGGTCTCTGTCGAAAAGATAGTCGTATTTGAAACGTAGCAGAGAATAGTGGTACTGCTGGCACGTTCAGGAGACAGACTGCGACACTCGCTGTTGAAACAGGAGCATTGTGGCATCGAACGGCGCCGCATGGACTATGTGGAAATTGGCAGTAAAGGCACAACACAAACAGAAATGTGCAACTAAAAACACATCACCAAAAGCAAAGAAAGTGTTGGAAAACAAGATGAAGCATTAAAGACATAGTGTACTCTTCAAGGGATATTTTATGATTGGACCTTTTCAAAGTTGCTATAGTTTATTTAGCTTCAACTCTTCAACGACACATAGCTTAGCTTCTGTGTTGGTACTTCCACCAGACAACCGAACAGGAACTGTGCTGACTGCTGTGTATGGATGAACACCTCATACAATCCCACATCAAAATTCAAGCTTTCCCTTTAAATGTCTGCTCCTCACATACACATTTGACCGAGCATAATCTCTAGCCAGTAGAGTATATCAACACAAATCTGGGCTTTCAAACTTGCCCATCCTGCCATGTATGTGAAAACCACACGTGGCAGGTTCCTTCATTCAGTGACTTGGATTGTACGACACCTCCTCATGAGAACGAATCACCAGCATCAAAGCATCATCCCAGGCTCATGCCTCTTCATTTACATGGCTGTCTTCCAGGAGCATGGCAAACAGACAGAGAAGAAGAGGGCGGGTGTGTAGGGGGGCATAAGAAGATGGAAGGAGAGAGCCAATAAAGCATTACCTTTGAGTGTTTGCATCTCCAGGAGCCGACGTGCAATGCAGCAAGAAAAGATGAAAATCATACAGCACTTAGAGACGGGAAGAGAGATAGAAAAAAGTGAGAGGAAAGCTTCAGTGTGACAGGAGTCAGAGCATCAACAACACATATTCTCCCAGCACAATCTCACACATTTGACCACTCGTTTTTTTTATCCTCACATTTCAAATATCCTCCAGGAAATAAAGTTGGCAGCCACATTTTTTACAGTCTGTTTTTAACACCAATAAACTTAGGGCATGCTGGGTAAAGTGCTCTTAGATGATATGCTACAAATGTTTTGCTCAGGCTCCTGAAGAAGATATAGCCTATACCGTAAATGAAAACACACTTTATAAAGCAAAGTGTTTGCTATATATGCCCAGTTATCGATTTCTCGTCTTTCACTTGTGATATCTCATTAAAGCAGTCGATTCATTTTTTTTTTTAAACTCATCAGAACTTTAGAAAACAACAAACACTGTTTCAACAATATGTATTTCCTGTTGGCTATCAAACCTAATATTTAGCTTGGATTGAAAAATGCATAGATAATTATTGCCCCTATCTGCTGCTCCTCTTCTCATAATAATAGTTTCACGCCCTCGATATAACAGAAAGAGGTGCAACATATTTAACCCCTTTTTTGAGCTGTAGACTGGATGGTCAATGGAACCCATCTATGTTTGGATCTGCAAGTTTGCAAAAGAAACTCTTTTATTGAGTTGGAATGGGACGAACAAAGAAAATGCCAACCAAAGCATCAAAGCTGAAATAACATCCAAGAGGGTTGTATATGAGTTGACAGTCATGTTGAAGAAGCCTTTGAATGATCTGAATGATATTTGTATCAATATTTCCAAGTAAACCAATGAAAATGGGTTGAGAATGGCTCTACAGCTCATCTACTGTGACAATGAGCCCAGAATCTGGCATGGCAAATGTCGACTCAGTTTCAACCATTGGGACTTATTTATGCCATTTGACTGTTGAAGAGAAAAAAAACGTTGGTGCCGTCTTATCAAGATCATGAAGCACCTCCTGTCTAAAACAACACACCTCAGCCTTTTGCCCACCTTTTTTTTAATAATAGCTTTATTCCACATAACGCAGTGGCTGGAGTTAGGCTTAGATCGGGGATGCAGTTACACTTTAAGGTGACGATGCTGTATGTCACTGTTGTTTTTACAACTTCTGTCACTGAGCCTGAAAAAAATAAATTAACTATTAATATTAATAAGGATTTAAATCTATGTATACAGCCTTTCCCATGATGCGACAGGATGACATGCAATTATTTTCCATTGTAAATATGTTACATGTGAAATGCAATGGCTCCAATTTGTAATCCATCCTTAAGTACATTTTGTCTAAACCTCATTTGAATCCACACTCAAAAAAACACAACTTGAAAAGTGTTGGTAGTTATCTATAAAAAAAAGGAAACTTTGTTAAGCTTCACTCCATCCACCAACCCCATGATATGTGTCTCCCGTCAGACCTGATATTCGGATTAATACCATAGAACAATTTAGTTGGGTAAGTTGGACAGATGAGACCATGTTCACATATTTTTCTCGGCGTGGGTGAGCAAAACACTATCGATTTCTCCTCTGCAGGTGGATTAAGAAAAAAACACGTTTGCTTTTTCTCAAGAGAGCTGTATGGGGGTGACTTCAGTGTAAATATGAAAAACCTGTGTGAATATATGTGTGCGTGAGAGAGAGAGAGAAGGAGAGACAGACAGCCAGAGGGAAAGATAGATTGCTTGCTGGAAGTCTGGCTGTGACATTTGGCTGTTTTCTGTCTGACATTTCTGCAGACAAACAAACAAGGTCCAATCTGTCAAGTGCAACAAAGCAGAATGTACTGTAAAGATACCTGAGTGAATAAGACAATGATAAAATATGGATCTAGATTGCTCATACACAAAAACGCTTAAGGTGAGTAATTTACAGCCAATTATTCCTAAAAATTGCTGACTGAATGTTAGGAAACATTCTTTCAGTATGAGACATAATAACAATATTCACAAGGGCAGATCCACTACTTTAGTTTTCTCTTACTTTTCTCTCCAAGTGTTCTTTTTTCCCCCTCTGACTCTACATCTGATCTTGAATGTTTTCTGCTACACTGCATTCACTATCTTTCTATTAAAACTTGTACCCTTGTCTGTATTGTAATTATATTCTTTCTTTTTTTTTGTTATCCAAGGTAGGCACATTTTGTCCACACTGAACAGTAGAGTTAAAAAAAAATTAAAGCTTGTTGGTGTAATTCGAGAGAGTAGAAAGGTTTAATCCACACATGACATTGGTTCTACGGCTGTAGCAATATGCTTCCTTTACAATATTATCTCCTACTTTCATATGTCATATGCTCTGCATAGGAACCTAGTGACAGTGCAGATAAGTTCTGGTTGTCGGCCTGCATTTTTCCGCCTCTCTAATGCTGTCTTATTACCATCGCCCCATCCCAGGGGGAAAAACCCTTTCTACCTGTGATCTCACAGCACTGACACTATCTGCTCAGTGTCTCTGCTGATGCCATGCAAAATGACAGCCCCAAGTCCTCTGTTCCACTGCCAGATAACATTGCAGGGGGCCTATAAAGCAGAAAAATACCAAATCACATTCTGCTAATACCCTTAGTGGTGACAGCCTCCATCTTAGTTCACTGGAAATCTGCTGCAGCAGAAATACCAAAGGCTGTCCTATACTCTAGTGGCTCTGCGAGTTTGCAAGAGAAACTCTTTTATTGAGTTTGCATCGGGACGAACAAAGAAAATGCCAACCAAAGCATCAAAGCTGAAATAACATCCAAGAGGGTTGTATATGAGTTGACAGTCATGTCGAAGAAGCTTTCAAAGATTTTTTTTTGTTAGCTGAAGCAGTTTTTCTGTAAATCTGCATCTCTAGGCAAATATTCAACAGAGCAATATGAGTTGGAACTCAGAGGAAAATTCCCCTTCAACCCAGCTGGATGTACACGAGGTAGTTGGGGTCTCCAATTGGGATGTCTACCATTTGCCTCCCCACTGAAGAATCTTGGAATGTTTGCGTTAGATGGAGACTCACTTGGGCAGACACAGAAAATGCTGGAGCGGTTACAAATCCTCTCTGGCATTGGAAACGTCTTTGGATCTCCTGGGAAAAGCTTGAGAACGAAGGTGGAGAGAAGGACATTGGGAATTATTCGCTTCTGTTCTGATCCAAGAAGTGGAAAGTAGTGAATTGATGTAGAAGCTCTAAATGCTTAGCCAATCTTTCTCACATATCTGTAAGCTTTTAACTTTCCATCTGCACACTGGCAAATCAGGATAATCTTTTGCTCTTCCTGCCCTTGCTAGATCAGAAAAGTTGACCTAGACTGGCAATGTTTCGTTTGGCTCATCAACAACACCACCAGCCGGATCATTTCCAGTAATCTCGTGTGGTGGGATGTGCTGTGATGACAGTGAGGCCATATGGGGGAAGCTCCATCGAGTGCTGCCTCATCCACCCTTGTGAAAGTCCCAGCAGTCCCACTTTCCAGTATGAAAAAGAACAAAGATTGGTCTTCAAAGTGTTCTCATTTTAGGTTGACCATACTTTGTCACAGACATTTTGCATCTTGTAGAAGTGCAGATGGTACAGTCTGTTTTCTGTCTGTATAACACTTTAAAGACAAACTATTTAATGCCGTTTAAGGAAACAAGTATGTGGGGGAATACAATCATAACTCAAGGTTACATTTTAGTTTTTCAAAAAACGTTGTCTACTGAATGAGGTCCTAAACTGTTTGACCCAACCTGCTCGGAGACCTTATCAGTCTTTCTTCATAAACAGTGGCTCTAGGCATCTTCTATTGTTTTAATGGGTTTTCTGTTGTAGCTATTTTAAAGCATGTCATGTTGATGTTTGGTTTTCTTATAGGCCTCTATGGCAAGCACTGGTATTTGACAACTTGTAAATGAGAACAGGCTTGGTGCTAGATAACCTCTTTGATTTCAACAAGAAAACACAACCTTGCTTTCTTGACCTTAACTGGTCCTTCTCACATGACAAAGGCTGTCTACACTGAAGGTTTGTTATGATGCGAGATGCTCATTTGAAATTTCTTGTAAACAGAAATAGTAAATGTTAATTGGACTTGAGCTTGTATAGCGCTTTTCTAGTCTTCTGTCTACTCAAAGCACTTTTACACCACAGGTCACACCTACCAATTCACACCCATTCACACTCTGATGGCAGAGGCTGCTATGTAAAGTGCAGCGGGAGCAGGGGATCAAACCCCCAACCTTCTGGTTGAGAGATGACCGACTCTACCACTGATTCACAGCCGCCATAAAGCAATGATAATATCGGGCTGACCATTTTCAAATAACCACCCTCATTTCTGGTTTTCTCAACACTTGATGGGATGAAAGCAGTGTGCAAACACATGCTAAGCCCCAAGTCTAAACATAGGCTTTCCCGCTGTCTTTGCAATGGGAAAATCAAGCTGACATTTTGGCAGGCGAGGGCCATCTCTGTCGGCTACATCAGTGGAACGTGAGGAGGACATATGTGCAGTATTGACTAGACCTGCCTCTTGGCTGACTATCCTCCCACATTCTGCTTTACAAAAAAGAATAGGCGGGGAGTGGAAATGTATTCCTGACTGTCTGTGTTATGGTCAGGTCTCCCTTCAAGTTCATGTTTAGAACTCAGATGGGACCAGTGGGCGTGAGAGATTTATTGTGAAGGTGGCACACAGAGCTGGTGTTTCGGGATCTACATGTGCTGGCTGTGCTGTCTCTCACCTTCTGTTTAGGAGGTGGATCTGTTGGACGTGCCAAACTTGTCCCGGGTGACCTGTTGTGTACTGGTGCCTACAGTCAGTGTTAAACAGCATTGGCTGCCCATGAATTCCACATAAATTGGTTGGTTTGAAAAGAAAAACAGTTTACTTTGAGTCATACATCTTAAATGACAGGTTCAGATTGTTTCAGATCTATCTCAATACAACATTCAGACGCCATATCTAGTTTGTTGTGAAAGTACTTGTATCCAGACTGATGAAGCCTGAAAATAGCTGTGGTTTTCCTTTATTTATGGATTGATTTATTTGAGCTGAATAAGAACTACAGATTATGTTCCTTTCTTGCTTTTCTTCTTATGCATTTCTGCTCTTAAATGATATTTCTTGAATTGTTGCTATGGAAGTTGATGCATACATTTGCGAACCAAAGGATAAAATGTGACATTATAAATCTGGTAATACCTTCACTTTTCTTAAGACATCTTTAGCATGGTATTCCTGTTCAATCCAAGACTTAACCCCAGAAAACTGATGACATTTCTGTAAGCATTTTGATTGGTATGACTCTGCACATTGCTTAGAGGTATCTTTGCGTCAAAAAAAAAAAAAAAAAAAAAAAAAAAAATATATATATATATATATATATATTACCATACCAAAAAGGCATACGATTTTATTACAGTTTTGAATCTTAAACAAGAAACAATTACCATAGATTGGGCTAAGTCACATTGTATGTTGTTAGGTCACACACTTAGGTATAGGAAAGGAGATAACTGTAGTAGTAATGAGTCAAGGTAGTTGTTCACAATATCTGTTTATGACCTTGGTCTCCTAAAAGATGTGGCCAGTTCAACTCTATGTAGACAGATATTATGAATCTACAGTCATCCTTTTTGAGACAAACAACTCATCTATTGCTCTAAGGGTGAAATGCTATATACAGCCCACTGCTTTCAGGTTTTAAATTGCCTAAAAAACATACTTTCATATTACCTAGAAACTCTAATGTAGGAAAATTCCTTCAAAAGCACGAGTGTGTAGTACTAATAAGAAAATGTAAAATGGCCATATTATGCTAATTTCAATTTCATGTTTTCTCTCCTTGGTACCTCTGAAGTAGCTTTGGATGATTTACAATGGAACATTCAGAGACTGTCTCTTTAAGGCCCCCTACTCTACAACCTCACATTGATTGGCTATCTCTCCAGAAACCTGGGAATGTTGGCATGTCCCTGTTATGGTCTGCTTGGTGCATATGACCGTATAAAGAGCTCTGTGACTTTGTGATGTCATAAAAACTCTAACATAGAAAAAACATCTGCGAAAACCTGGTGTTCAGAGCAGTCTGCAGACTGAGCTCTAAAGACTGAGGGATTACTCGTTCTAAACATTACCTACGATTTAAACGTCACCCCACATTCAGTGTGAATGAACAATATTGTAATAGTACAAGTATGTCTTAAAATTTGGAACAGCACAATACCCCCCTCGAGGTGTTATAATACTCTTAACTAAAGCCCCTTTCACACGTTAATGCAATTCCTGAAAGTGTCCAACCATCACCTTGAGGAGTTGTATGTGTTGTTGCATGGATTGTAAATACTTTGTATGATGTTTATGCTTTCCACTCTTACAATGGTTTTGCAAATATGTAAGGCAAGTTTTATTTATATGGCATATATCAATAAAATGTATTCAAAGGAAACGGTATTCTTTGTACAAACAATAGAATCTATTTTATTCAGCTTTAGTGAATATAGTCCTGCAGAAATTGTGGGACTCTTTACTGTTGAGTTTATCACAATAGTTAGTCAGTACCATGTGTAGGAATAAATGGTTTCCAGGGTTCTTTTCCTTTGTTAAGTACAGGATATTGTATTCTATGACATTACTATTCTTTTCATGGACTTTTCTTTTAATCACTACCTCAGTAGTGACAAACCATTGAATACCTTTGAATAGCTGCACAAAAAAAAGAATGACTCACGGGCGTGTGCAGATTACAGTCGGTCCCTCAGCTGAGTGTATGCACTGTGGATGTCAAAACCCACAAAGGGATGAAAAATAACACATGGCAAAACCAAACACATCAAAACAAACACACACACACGCACACACACACACACACACACACACACACACACACACACACACACACACACACACACACAGACACAATGCAAATGCTGTCATCTTCATAGGCAGACACATTGTGCAGGCTGCTTGGTGTTGCTGTTGCAAGCCTCTCAAGACTTTAATGAGTAAAATGTTAGCTCGTGTTGGGTGGATGGATTTTCACACTAGGACAATTCTGCTGGAGAGGTTTCACACAGAGACGTTGTTTCATTACACACATATCAAAGGAATACACACACTCTCTCTCTCTCTCTCTCTCTCTCTCTCACACACAGAAATAAATACAGATTTAAGCTACACTTCACAATGTTGGAAGTCACATGCTGCAGTCATGGGGCTCTGTGTGTCTTCTATTCTGTATTCAGTGGCTGCCCGTGGTTTGGAAATAACTCATTTCTGAAAGCAAAAGCCTGACACCCCACTGTGTCTCCTATTGGCTTCCTTTTGTTTTTGTTTTTCTGCTGCTCTAATATTGCTTTCCCCAGGCTGGCTCACTTGAGAACAATCTGCCTGAAATTTACTGCAGCTGTAATACCATTCTCCCCAGGAAAGGTGACCTCCACGCCAGGTGTGGTGAATCTGTCATAGCTTCTTTGCTACCTCTGCTCCCGTTGCTAATGACAACAATACCTTGCTGTGTTTCTTCATGCTGGTTAATGACTAAAGTCATTTTTCAAGCTAAAGTGTGTTAATTAGAGCTATAAATAACCGGTTATTTGCTGTGGATGAATCGTGAGCGCACCAACATGACATCCTAATTACTTAGGTTGCACAAAAACAAGTAAATACATCTCCAACTTTCCATCTTGTTTTTTACCTTTTCCTGTCAAGAGGACCTTTTCATTGCCACAGAAACACCCAGGTACACTGTAGTGTTTTAGTACTAAAAATCGGTCTTGGTCTGAAGACTGGTCTCGAGACCACTTTTTGAAGGTCTTGGTCTCGTCTCAGACTTGACAGACTCCAGATTTTAACGGTCACAGCAGCAACCTTCCCGGTGTTACGGTCTAAGTGAGTGACACGCCCCCTGCACACAAGATGATGATTTTTCTGAGATATTTATGGGCTTGGTCTTGTCTCTGTCTTGCCCTGCCCTGGTCTTGGTCTTGACTCGGTCTCAATCCCTAATTGTCTTGGTCTTGACTCGTCTCTATCCCTAAATGTCTTGGTCTTGTCTTATAATAATAATAATAATAATATCTTAGATTTATATAGCGCCTTTCAAGGAACCCAAGGCCGCTTAACAATAAAAGAAGGACACATGAATACACATAGACACACGCCCATACACCCACACACACACACACAAGGAAAACAGACACACTTAGTGGGGAGGGGGAGGGGTAATGTCTTGGTCTCTGAGCACTCGGGTATGAATCTCTCGGGTATATATTGGTCTCAGTTAGTGTGGTCTTGACTACAACACTAGTACACAGTAGAGAAAGGTAATTAGTGTGTGCTTTTATTGCAACTTTTTGAAGTAACCCTGTATCACAAATTCGACAAGATGACACCAAAACCTAAAATATTGATATATATTTTGCATTATTGATCAGACAGTATAGATTTGTGACAAGGCTGTGAGAGAAAAGCTTTTGAAAATGTGAGACAGCAGGAAAACCTTTTCTTTCTTTCTTTAAAAATCAACTGAGCAACAGTATACATATTTTACATTTTCCCTAAAAGATGCCCTCATTGTGAATAGAATGCACATCTTTAATTCAGGTCTCCTCAGGTAGAAACAGCCCCACTTATTGCAGTACCAGCGATGGCACTTTGCTCTGTTGTTAGAACAATTTGACAGAGAGTGACACAAGTTTTGAAAGTAAAACTTAATCAGATGGAATGTGATTCAAAGGTTGTGAGACTGTCACAACCTTTCGTCTAATCTTGAACAAAGACGTTTTCCAACAGAGATGATACATTTTAATGTGAATTAGGCAAAATGAGAGTGAGAAAATATGTTTGGATCATTAGAAGGCATACGTCAACCATGGGGTGAGGGAAAATCTTGAGGAGAACATGAGGTGAGATGACACGTTGGTTGACTGTATTCTGAGAAAACGTTGCCCCATTTTCTTTTTCCTTTTTTTTTTTACAGCAGCTCACAAATGAACTCCTCCAGTAAACAATATCTCATTAGCTCCTTACAAAAGGTGCTAAAAACCTTTGCAAAAAAACAAAGGTAGTTTAATTCTTCAAAAACATATAGGCACAGATTTCAAATAGAATCCTACTTTAAGATATATTTCATGTCTTGAGGCACTGGGTCAGCATTACCATGGAGAAATCAGGATAAGAATACTAAATAGTAACTCCAGCACCTTTCTGGACATCCAGCAATGTGCTGACTACAGAACACCAATGGAAATTCTCTTACTGTAACTTGCACCCAAGAGATCTATTATGACCCGTAGTTACCATACATCTGATATGAAAAGAGCTGCAGGGCCATGCAATGTAAAACGGTCCACTCCATTAATATCACAGGAGCTGTAAAGCTGTCACTGCCACTCCATGCTCTTCCCGCATAAAGCTGATTTGTGATGGCTCCAATCCGCCAGCCCTCAGTCTCCCTAATGATAGCCAGATCCATCACACTCATTTAATCAGAGCTGAAAGGAAAGCAAAAGAGATGGATGGGGCCATTGTGTGCCTCAATTGGTATTTTATAAAGTCACTTCCTTACCCTGTCCCACACCGCCCAAAATCTAGATGATAATATAATCAGAAATGTAGTGGAGTGGAAGTTGTTGTTTCTTCTTTGTATTTGTCCCCTTTATCCGACGATGTTAATGAGAGCATAGCAAAAACCACTTTACCTCCAAAACTGTCGGTTTGATCAAATTAAATGTCAATTCTTCCGAAAGCAGTGAAGGCCACAATGAAGAGAACAAAAACCATTAGAGAGAAGGTCTGATTGATGAACCAAAAATTCCTCCAGACTCAACAAAATAGCTTGTTTGTCATTGACTTTCAAAAAGAACTTTCGCAAAACTGCAGTGCTGCCTCAAAGAAATACCTAAAGGGACCAAAAGTTATCAATAGTCCACGTATAGATGGCGGCGAGTAATAAGTTAAAATGATGTGTTTTAAACTGTCATGAGTAGGTCAAAGAGAAGCCTTTGATGTTCCTGACACACAAACCCCTTCAGAGAGTGTAGTGAAACATTGTGAGAAGCAACAACATGTGCTTCTGGTGGAGGTCAGGAAATATGGATTAGTCAAACTAATCAGACTTCTATCCATGAAACTGGCATTCAAGTCCCATGCCTTACAAGACCACTACTGATTTTGTTTTTGTCATAAATGTAACATTTAATTACAAACTTAACATGTGTAAATGAAATTAATGTAGCATTATTATATTAAAGACAAATTGAAATGTATGTAAGGCAGCATAACATACTGTTCAAAATGTGGCTGATGTAGTTAGTTTTACCTAAACACTTATATTATTCCAAACATAGCCAAGTAATTTTTCTTCATATTGTCAATGCATTGTTTTGTAGTGCAAATGTAATGTAATGTCTGGGTAATGTATGGGGAAAGTGCTGAGGTGTGCTAGCCCTAACTCCCCCAAAATGCAACCCAAGGCAACAAAGTGGATATTACTTTTGGATTGAAAATACTGACTTTAACCCAAACAACGACCATTATCCTTTAACCTAACTAGGTAGTTAGTTAGTAGTAATAGGTTTGGGAAAAGATTATCTTCTAGGAAAGAATAACAATGGCGGTTTCTTGGGTCAAATTCAGAGGCTACTTATCCCTTTACACCAGACCCATCCCTCAGCACAATGGTATCAGGCAACTTGTCTTTATCTCTCAGTGATCAATGTTGGCTACAAGAGATTACTTTCCAAAAATTAAAACTTACCTTACCTAACCCAGACCAAACATAGACAAATACAGACAAGCAGGGAGAAGGAAAGAGAATCATGTCATCAGCAGCAGTCAATCACTCAAAGCTGCTTTATTAAGCATGTGTAGTGACTACTGGCTTCTTTTATTATTTGTCTTACCTTAAAGGTCACATTCAACATTGCTGTTCTTTCACAACATCATCAAAGCTGTGTACTGTACATTCAGTGTGGAAGACACCTGAGTGCCAAAGTGGGCAGACTGAGGTGGTGCACTTGTGCCCCTAGAGGACCTGGGAGTTCACTGTGCAGTCAGCTGTGCAGGATGGCAATGAGTTAGTGCCGAGAGTGGGAGTGATGTAGGGAAGTTATGGAAATAAGCCTGTAATTCTCCCAGTCTGTAGGAAAGTCTGTTCACGGCTGCACATGAATAATCTGTCTTGGGACCCGTCCTTGCACTCAGACACTTTGCGGTGAGATGGAATCAAAGGATGAATGAAAAAAAGCAATATTTGACGTACAAAAAACAATTTATGACACACAAGTGGATAAAAAAGAAAATACAAATTGTCAGACAAGGTTACTTGGTTGTGTCCGTACTTTCACTATAACAGAATAAATGAAAAATGTATTTCTTCTCTCTTTTTGTGCTCACTCATGGCCACTTCAGACGCTTTGCTGCAATCAACCATTACCTGGTCAAGAGAACAGACAATTCCACACCGTCAGTGGTGACGGCTGTGCTGTGTTAGGACATTACGTCTGCAATTCAGCAGAAAGTTGACAATGTTATTCTTTGCCTAGAGGTATTGAACCATATCCGACAGTGCACAGCAGGCCACTAAACCATCTGCGGATGTGTGTGTGTGTGTATAGTCAGGCTAGGTTGATATATTGGGAAAACAAATAGAGGGACATAGGAGGGGGTGGACAGTCAGAGGAGACAGAGAGGTATATGGGTGTTGGAAGTGTGCAAGCAGCCAAACAAATAGCTGACTCTGTATTCCTGCAGGCAAAATGAGGTTACTTCTCTGGCAAAAGCTGCCCAATAAACTCTGCAATGAGGTTAAGGTCGTAGCTAGACAGGACTCAAAGCTTATCACTTTATGTATGTGAAAGTGCTTGGGTGTACCAGCATATATTAGGAGGTGGGGGGCGGGTAGACTGAGAGGAAGAAGGGAGTGAAAATGCAGGGGGGGGGAAAAAGAGAAGACACACACAGAGAAAGATGCCTACCATCGCTGTTTGACAGAACTCAGCCCAGTGGGACAGCCCTTGCCACCATATTAGATTTTCTGCCTTATTGCCTCAGCCAAACTCTCTCGCCTCAGGTCACTTTTCCATATAAGGGGATAAGCATCCCTCCAATCTCCTGGAAAACCTCCAGATATGTTGATCTAAGGGTTAAGGCTTTAATATCAGCCAGCTCACCTTTTTGCGATCCACCCTGGGTTAATTCAATTCAAACAACGTTAACAGCGAGCATGTCAATATTGAAAATATGAACTCGGCTAATACATGTGGGCATGTTCTATTTCAAAAGGCAGGGGTCCTCAGAGAACAGGAGGTTTCATCTTGATAAGCAGCTGCAGGAGCGGCAGCATCAGAACTTGTTTGGTTAATAAATGATGAGGGTTGTGTTGCCAGAGATGCTTGTCTCACCCTGTTTTTACTCTGGTCATGGGGCAGATGAAGGTTATGCAAATAATTTGGGAAGAGGTAGAAGAGGTATTCTGCAACTGACACTGATCACATCTTAGTGTTTCCAATAAAAGGAGTACAAAGCAGTAAAAATTCATGTAAATGCAAAGACAGAGCAACATTTCCTGTTATCAACCCATTAAACTGCCAGTCATCAAGAGAACAGATATGAGGTAGTGTAGTTCCCTGTTCCAACTCCCAGTGGGTAGTAAAGGCGGTTATTATCGACAGGTAAGATGGAGCGATCATTATTGACATCAGCGATGCATAGTGGCTGTATTAAAACCATGGGAGCAAAGTACTGTCCGAGGTCAGGTGGTGTAGCATAAAGAAAGTTCCCCTGTGGTGATTGTCAGGGGTAAAAGACAGGACCTGATACTGGAAGTGTTGGTGGCCCAAGATGCCAAACCCTAGTTTAAATATTATGACTTACAAGTTACATCTAGTCACATACTGTTACTGAACATAAGTCTTTTCTTGTTTTTTGATTGTTACTGCATTACGATCAATAAATAAAACCACGCAACTTTGGTGCCTAAACCCTGGCTGCGACATATACCACATTGAGATTTTTGGGTCATGAACATTTGCCGTAAAAACTTGTCACATACCATCGCCTGAGACAAGAAGAAAAACACACATTAAATATACGCTGATCATGCATTCACCTTAAGCATGCAAACATTTACCCTATCAGATGCAAGGGCTATGCATTCACTGGCTAGCAGGATGATGACCTATGAAGGTGGAAAGATAATGATAATTAGTTTTACTACTGTATGGCCCAATAGGGTCAAAGAGCTGCACTTCTGCTGTTTGGATTCAGGAGAAAAGACATAAATCACAGTAAGGCCCCGCGTCCACCTCGCATTTTTTACCGGGCAGGAAAGCGCTGCCTGTGCGCTCGGGAGCCCTTGCACGAATTGTGTGTGCGCTGAGATGAAAAGCGCTGCACGTCTCTCCTGCCTCTATGGCAATAGTCTGTTGACAACGGCTGTATAACCAACACTGCTTTGTTGTTTTTTGCTGCATGTATTGTACTTGACATCGTTTTTACCCCAGCTGACATGGAGCAAAGAGGATATGGGTACAAGACGCAATTTGTAGGACACAAAAAATACGAGGAATTTCATACATTTGGAAAAGAGTGCCGGTGACGTCAACAGCGACTTTCTGTAAAGTTGAAAGATTTTTAACTCGGAGTGGACGCACAAAAAAAGGCAAAGAGCTCGGAAGAAAGACGCTGGGCGCTACGCTTTTCGTCCGGGCGACCGTCTGCTGCTGCAAACGCTTTTTCCTCATTGAAATCAATTGAAAAAAGACGATGGCAGACACGGGCCCTAACAGTGTTCAGTTGGCCTCCTCAGAAGTATTTATATTGTAGTGATAAATAACGATTGGTGATCGGGAGGATCGCAGGATTTATGAAATCTCATTAATCTGCTCACAGACATGCTTTCAAACAAGAATGAAATCCAAAACGCTGCAACACCGACACTGATAGCACACACCCCCTGCTTTGATTTCTACTGTAGATACGAATGACAAATGAAGTCTGGATGTAAAAAATCCGTCTCATAGTGCTGCATCTTCATCTTTCAAGGAAACAGGGCTTTGCAGAGCCACAAAAGGATGAAACATACAGTGAGACTTTTTGTATGCAGATAACCTTCAGCACCACAATTGCCGTCATTCAGCAAACGCGGTTCAGAGGAAATGATATGGATGAACTCCTGACATTCAACAGCATGCCACAGATGGAGTCAAGGCTCTGTAGGTGATTGTTGAAGCCTGGAAACAAATGAGGAAATTATGAACACAGACCATTTGACTCATCCATCATATGTACGGGTGACATGGCCCCAGCATGTGCTGGAGTCTTTAATCTTCCTCTTGCAAATTCATATACTGTGCTTTGCAGGGTATTTTTTTTTCATATGTTAGCTTATACATGAATGAAGATTTGCAGCAGCCTTTTCCACATTACTGCAACCAATAGGACTTGTCAGATTTGCTGCTGTATGCCCGTCTCAAAAGAGGAATCATCTACATTGTGTTTGTACCGTTTGCTGAATATGTACCTGAATTGACTCAAAGGAAGACTGGGATTGGTGCACATAAAAATCCATTACTGTACTGTCATTTGCATTTTCTTTGAACAGAAAATGACAACAAAAAAAGAAGTCCGTAAGTGAGCAGACAGTGAAGAACTGACTGAACTCTGCATGACATGATAATGCAAGGAAAATGAAGGGCCAAAGAAGAGCGAGAGACGTTTTTCTGTACCACATTAAATACAGATAAGCGTTCTCTAAAAACTGCGGGAAGAAAGAAGGTATTTGCAAGAAACTGTGAAGTCATTTCTAGGTCGATGAGAGAAAAAAAAACAACAACAAGTTGAGACTGCAGCTGAAAAAGCTCTATTATTATCTGCCCAGGAATCAGTAACAAGCTTTTGCCTCATTAATGGACAATTGGCGATGTCACTAAAGTCTGGATCCATGGATGGCGTTTCCTAAAGAACGGCTGCTTTAATGACTAGAGATTCTTATTTTAATGGGTGAAGACTAAATTATGTAACTCGATTCTCTCTGCCACATTTAAATCTTCTGGCCTTAATCTTGCTGCAAGCACAGAGAGCCTTCTAATCTCTGTGACACCATTCAAGTCCCATCAGTCTTATGGTTATGATGTAAGAAAATGCAATAAAATGACAATGCATCATCAGCAACGGCAATAATATCTTTTAACATTCAGGGATTTCTCACACTATTGCGTTTCCTTTGTCATGTATAAGAACTAATATGAATATGTAGAGCAGGATAGAACATCCACTACCACATTTTTATAGTTTAGATTACATTACAGTTATTTTTAACTAAAGCTTGTTTTCATGAAAAGATTGTAATGTATTCAAGAATCCCCAGAGTCTCTCTCAATCAATAAAGGCACCCAGCCTTACAACACAATGTACAGCAACCTTCAAAACGCATGTCGGTGTCTCCATTATAGTCCCAATACAACTTAATTCTTGTTCCCACTGCAAATCACTTGGTTTTGTACTTTCATTCTTGTTTTTTTGGCAGTGATAGACAAGCTACTTGTAAATAGAGAGTGAGATATTCAACAAGTTACATTACATTTCATGAAGCTTCACCACACTGACTTCCAGAGAAAGTAGCAAGCTAAGCTACATCAACAGGACTAAAGTCGCTATGTACAAAAAACGCTGTTTAACCACATTCATAACAAGTCATGGCTATCTTAATGACCAGTCAAACTCCTAGTCTTCCCTCTATGTACATTTCAACCTTTACTTTTTTCCCCTTACCACATTTCATCATCAATTGAAGAGCTAAGCTACTAAAAGGTTTTTTGATTTAATAAACAGCGTTTCTGCTACATCCCTTCTGAGAAATGTAAAAGCTACTTGTAGCGCCGCTGCTACGCAACACAGTTTCTTTTTTTGTCACAATGGTGCCCTTTTAATTTACACTAATTTGACAAAGTAGTGCTATAGAATCCCTGTAGTTAGATGGACTTCTTTCCATACAGCAAGCCAGTCTCACATATACGAATTGCATGTTATGAGAAATGTGCATATTATGCTAGAGCAGTTATGTGAGTTTGCTGTTATAGAGCAGAGCAGATGGTCACACTGGGCCGGACGGCAGCAAGTTGCACAAGAACCACATTAAACTCCCATTAACTTTACTCCTAGCATATCTAACTCTTATGCACCTCAAAAACATGAACACATGTCTCATGCTGCACCTAAGCGTGTTGAAAGAGCCTCCAATATGCACTCACCAGGAAAAAGTGCAATGTGAACATCAGTTTTCAGGGTAGCTAATGAGCTTTTTAGCTACAGCTCATTAAACGGCACGTAAATGTATCTCGAGGTATATCATATTGGTGGGTTTGTTAGTGGTAGGTCCTTACTCTTCAAAATCATTAACAACTCGGCTGTGTGTCCATGACGTGTAGGATAAAGTGCACCTCTGCTTTACGTGTCCCCATGCTGCACCATCAGCAACCTGTACACTGTCCAAGAGCTGCTGTCAATCAAATAAAGGCCAGACTAACTTTTCCAGCCAGATTAGACAAAAGGAAGATTTTGTAATCTTTAATTAATTTATTTTATTATTTTTGGGCCCTGGACGCCCGCTTGGAGGACTAAAGCTTCGTACATGGGGCGTGACCTAACTGCTAAGCCATCAGCGTCCCAAAGATTTCTAATGCTGTGTATTTTTCTTTATTATAATAATCTGTTAACCGAAAACAAATAAACACATTTTTTTATTTACCAGAAAAAGGGTCTACATTTTTTTTTTCATGAATACAGTATTGTGACGGTCACTGCTTTAGTTTATAAACAGGCTATTACTAGTTGGTTCTGTCTCCCTTTTCCTCGAGGATTTGGCTGGTCCAATTTAGAGCACCTGGGCCTCTTGCTCTCAGGGCATAAAAGCCCGAGCCTCAGGGTGGATCTCTCTTTCTCTCTCATGCCACATGGACCCACATCTATCATCATTTGCACATTTCGGACTTCATTTTGCTTCACAACACCCCACACTTCATTTATGCCACACATCCACATTCACACTACTGACCTTACTGACAGACACACTCATGTGCATGTTTTCTCATGTCATTAGTTTACTGTCTTACAATAAATCATTATTATTTGCAGTTAATGGTGTCCTTTCTTATATTTGTCACGGTCCTTGAGCCAGGTGATGACAGTATTCATTCATAAATTGAAGAGTAACTGATACATTTCACTCCCTAGTGTCACTTGTGCAATGGTTTAAAAAATGATAATGATAATTAAAGACAACCTTGTCATTTTTCTTGTTTACCAAACAAATATGAATGAGTGAGTGTGTTATAAGTTATGTATTTCTAATGACTTATGTAAGAGTGCTCAAAAACAGAAGGAACACTGGAACCCAATCTCATTGCTATTTTTCAGGTTCCCTTAAGAAAAGCACTTGATTTGAGACATTTTTTTAAAGAGTTATTAGGATTATACTGTCCTTTACCAAAGAGGAAAAGGCCAAATAAAACTGCACATATCTGGTCACATTTGTCAACAATCTATCATATACTCCCATAACTTCCACCATTATAGTTTTCAGAGCAAAGAACTGATAAAAAGAACAAAGGGCCAGAAAAATGACAGATTGTATCTCTAATTTCTTCAATCATTTTATCTGTAGCGTGCAGTTATTTTGCCTTTCCTTGCCTGCAGCCTGATAAAGCTGCAGCACCGAGGTGAAGTAGTTTCCACATCAGCTCGCTTGATCGGGTTTCATCAGATCAACTAGATGATCTAACCGATTGAAAAACCCTCCATATTGGATGCTTGTGTATAACTTTGCTCATCTGAACGACATAAGGGAAATTGAGATGATGATGATGATGATAGTGCTTGATCATAGTCAGGGCTTCAAATGGACAGGAAGATGTGGATGATATGTAATACGCTGAACATGATGCAATCGCACATCCTTCATGTGCAGATGTTTAGTCTTCCATGGAGTTCCAGAGCTGTCTTTATGAATACTGTTCAATCAATATTTACACTTTAACTGGTTCAAGCAAATGAAAATCAATAAACATCAAAAAATGTCTTTAGCCCAGGGAAGACCAGTAACGTAATCTAGTGTCTTTTGCCCCCAAGCTAAATACGACAATAACAATACGGCACATTATCATCTACAGCTCACATTGAGTTAACACAAGCCTCAGTGACATTTCCTCTGAACTCCTCAGGGTCAACAGCAACAACAGAGTCAGCATGACTCTGATTTTCATGGACACTAAATGCAATGGCAGGCAGACAAAGCGTTTTCTGCTATAAGAATTCAAAGAACTTTTAAAGATAAGGCTGAAAAGGACGTTTTATACTTTGAGAAAATGCTAACATTCGTTAGGGTTTCTTTTGTCTTTAGATATTTATAATCCATTAAGTGCGTAATGCTGCATTAAAGAAATAAACACAAGTGTCACTAGCTTGGGGTTTGGATTCTGCTGAGTCTGCTATTATTGAACACTATACAGGGTTTGGACTTCAGTGAAAAATGGGTCCACAGTTAAGTAAAACGAGGAGGCCAATAAATGCCTCTGGGCACCAGAAAACTAACCAGTAAAAGGGACCATTTGCTGTAAAGTCTCTGTAGCATGAATAAGTCATTAGCTAGCTAAAATCTGAATTATTGGGTGATCAATGATCACTTTGAACAATACATTATGAATGTTGTTGTATGTAAGACCAAAAGTACTGGTTGATTGACCTAAAGGCACCAGCATAATGAAGTGCACAAAAAGAGACTGCAAACTTGGAAATGAAATAAAAAAAAGCTCCAAAGTACAGCTGTCTTTTGATTTTTTAATTTGGTATGTTTTGGTGCTGTCATCAATGTTGTGAAGTGACATCTTAGGATGAAAAGGGGGCTGGATTGTGTTGTGACAGCAGATGGTGGCACAATTTCATGAAATCCAACATGACATCTTTTGAATATAAAGCTTGAGTTTTGGCATCACAGACGCTGGATCAGAATTAATGTGAATTTGAAGCCAACATTTTTTGGGGTGTTTGAAACTTACATGTCCTGCTTACTGATTGAACCCTTAAGCTTCTAAATGTTGCAAAGAATGAGGCTGAGCACAAATGCAGAAAACAGACACAGCAGGCCATGTTAACTCAGAAGTCTTTATTATTGAACTGAAAGAGGTGGTGGTGAGGTGGAGGCTGGATGGTAGTTGGGCTTAGTTTGTGGTTACTTAGGGACATGTTTTAGCAGTGGGAATCTCGGTGACGGTTGCTGGCCGGGCCGTTGAACCGTCTGGAGAAGCAATCGGGCAGGTATTAAATCCCTGGGTAGTACAATGATCTGGCAGATACGGACTGTGAGAGCTAGATTCTTAAAGTGACCTGTTGATAACTTGATGACAGGCAAGTATGCTGATCCCAGATAATTGGCAGGTCAGCAGAATTACACGGAGGGAAAAGGAACAAGCAGGGACTGAAGAAGTGAAGACACCAATTGAGATCCGGTCAGTTGAAAAGTGAACACAACCAATAGAGTCTTTTCTTTAGTTACTGATATCTTCACATTAAAGCAGGAACTGGACGCGTTTGTACATGCTTTTGGTCTCAGAAGCGTTCTGGTTTCCGTTTGCAATACGAGGGATAATGACACATCGTCTCTACACTCCAACAAGTTGTTCGTCAAATATTCTACAAAGACCACTGCATGTAGAAGGATGTCTTAGTCTGGATATCCTTAATTGCTTTTCTGGCTTCACCTGAATCCTGAAGAATTGTCCATCAAACCCTGAGGCTATATCGCCGACAGACAATAATGAAGGGTCCAAGACTGACAATGTGCAGACAGATGACAAGGTGGAACAGTTTTGAAAAAATGCTCAGCAGCTACATTTATTTCATGCTTCTATCAAAAGCACTTTTCAATTTTCGCCTTGCATATGCTCCATTGCAGGGTTGCTGGTCGGCCATTAGGGACACTTTTGAGTTCAGCATCTTGTCTAAGTGTTCTTCTTTACATTAACAGGAATAGAAGATCACAAACCTGCCCTGAGAACTGTGGACAACTTAGTAACAGCCATCCCTACTAAAAATCCATTAAATACCCCTCAACTATACTGTACATATAGCCCATATAAAGTAGTTTCCAATTCCCCTTCATTTCTTACATCTCTTTTACTCTGTGCTTCCTGTAATTTTAGACAGCAATACTGATACCATAAGAAATACTGGCGGTGAAATAGGTAAAAAGCATGAAAATAACCTTGCTTGAGACTGGATTTCATGCGCATTCGGTCGATAAAACCTCTACCTTCTTGGCATTTTTGCTTTATCTTAACGCTCAGTGTGCTTTGTGAAGTTGACCATCATGTTATATGCAGGGAGTCAGGTGGAACTTGAAAAGTCAGGAAATACATAGCTCTGTATTCACAAGGGAAGATAACCATGCATGGCTTTTGATAGGATATGACAGAACCTGGTGGAAAGGTGCACTTGTGCAGAACACTGCCTTAAAAACACTGGCTTGAGGAATCTTTCTCGCTCAGGGTACATTATGTCTCTTTTTGCCATTGGAGTCACATCACAAATCTCAGAGAAACATGGTAAAAATAAGAAAATGTGCACCCTGGTGGTCCAACACTACCAGCCATTATAAGCCAAAGAGTATGTGAGGATGTTTCTAAAGCAACTGCTTTTTATCTTTACACTATATGACAAATAATCCTGTTTCATTTCGTATCATTTTGTAGTATAAATGCTGATACAGAAAAGCCGTACAAAATAATTCTCAATTGATTGGTTGAATAAAGATGACTGAATCTGTTATGATTTTTCTCTGCTTGGGATTAGATTTGTTGGTTTGCATTATTGCAAATTGACTGCATTGTGGAATTACGTTACAGACTAGGATTTGTGTGCGTGTGTGTGTGTGTGTGTGTGTGTGTGTGTGTGTGTGTGTGTGTGTGTGTGTGTGTGTGTGTGTGTGTGTGTGTGTGTGTGTGTGTGTGTGTGTGTGTGTGTGTGTGTGTGTGTGTGTGTGTGTGTGTGTGTGTGTGTGTGTGTGTGTGTGTGTGTGTGTGTGTGTGTGTGTGTGTGTGTGTGTGTGTGTGTGTGTGTGTGTGTGTGTGAGTGTGTAGTATTATTTTTTTGTATTTTTAAAATAACCAGACAGAGAAGGCCACACTTGGGGAGTGTGGCCTGATAGTCCCCACTCAAAAAGTTCCGTGAGAATGCGTGTGCGTGTGTGTGTATGAGCTACCCAGTATACCTGACAGAATGAGCTAACCAACCTGTTAGAATGAGTATCTCCACCTGACTGAATGTGCTACCCTATGTGACGGAATGAAATTCCCAACTTGTTACCATATCTAGCTAAAGGTAGTTTTATACATGGTTTTGCAAAATACTGAAGTATTTTATAAATCCATAGACATTTTGGTATGCAGTTGATTTGTTCTCTGGATATTTAAGTCTTTTTTATAGTAATAATAGTATTCGTTGTTTTTTGTCACATTTGCACCAGCCATTAACAATCAATCCCTCCCATAGCTCCCTAGTCCTGGCACTGCTGCTGGGTCCAGGAGCAGATAAAAAACTTTCCATAGGGACAGATTAACAGTGTTATATAGCTTCTGGAGAGGTATATGCAGTTTTTGGTTGGTTGTTAAATGAGTGGTTCACTTTATTCAGTTGTGAAGGATATTTCAGCACAATTAATAACAAAGACGCAAATCCCATCCATTCATCTGTCCGTCCCCTTATCATGGTCTTGGCTCCAGTGGCAGCTCAATACTATGAGCAGCTCAAGAGTCCTCTTCCCCGCCATGTCCTCCAAGCTCCTTCCAGGGTATCCTGAGGCATTCCCAGACCAGTTGGAATATATAATCCCCTCAGAGTCTTCTGGGCTTCCTCCCAGTCAGACGTGCCCAGAATACCTCCACAGGGAGGCCTCAGGGAGACGTCCTAATCAGATGCCCCCCACCACCTCTGCAGGCTCGCTTCTACATAAAGAAGCAACTGTGGCAAGAATAGGTTAGGAGCTTATACAGGGTATCAGAGAATCTAAGCTGCACGGCCTATCACTGCAGAGAAAACTAATTTCAGCTTCTTGTATCTACAATTTCATCCTTTTTGGTCACGACCTGAAGCTTCTGACTGAAGGTAAGAGCTGGAGCCTAGATCATCTGGTAAACCCCTGAGCTTTGCCGTCAGGCTCCAAGTCAGGCCCGAGGGTGAGGTCATTGTCGAAATTCAATAGTGAGAGAAAGAGACATAGAATTACAGAGGTACTTAAATGCATTCTTTATAAAAAAAGACAGAGATTTAGAGTAAACATATGCATAAATGAATAAAAGAGAGACAAAGGAAATTACATTACACTAATGTCCCATTTGCTACTAGCTGTAAAACAAAAAAAATCTCTCTCATAATCAATTAGGCATGAGTCTAATCTTGGGTGCTAAAACTCTAATTCATTGTTTTATAAAGGAGTGAACTTAATAATGATGTGAGCATAACTGAGAGCAGCCATGCTAAGTGAGGAGACATTTTACTTACCACACAGAGATTTAATTGAAGTGTTCAGAGGGCTGCTAAAGTCACACATTGGAAAAATCTGCAGTCGGGAAAAAAAGGGGCCTCATGAGGAATACAAATGACTAAGTTAGTCTGTGGTATATGTTAGCAAAATAGGACCCCCCCCCCCCCAATGTTTGCCTTTCGCAGCCTTTTAGTAAAAATACACGTTGTTGAGCCAAGTGTAATCAGATGTCTTTAGAAAGTGTGTTAGATTGGTCTAAAATTAGACAACGTAAACACTTGCAGTTATGTATTAGAAAATCAGAAGGGAAGAATCATTTTCACATGCCTGAGATGTGATTTTAGAGGCAAAAATGGATGAAAGATTTTGTTAATCATATAAATGTGAGGTAACACCAGCGTACAACATGTGAAAAAAACACCTAGGAATTAGCAGTGTGACTTTATACCATTTTGGATTCACAGCACTCATGCAAAGTGTTGCTGTGTTTGCTGGTGGTGTGTTTATAAATGTGCTAGAGAAAATAAGGCTGTGAACAAGTGACAAAGAGAGAACGAATATGAAGACAAAAGGGCATTGTGGGCAGGAAATGTGAATACAGAGAAAAGGTTTGTACGTAACTTTGCACTTTCACAGGGCCATATATCAACATTTTTCAGTTTATACAGTAACAGTGCAGAAAGGGAACCGTTTTGGTATTAAACCACCTGAGAACAAGTCAGTAGTTACAAGGCGCTGATGTACAGACTGTACGTTTTTGTGAGGCTTGTAAAGCTGCCCAGGGTTTTAGTTTGTGAGGTTCTCAGCACAGTTTTCACCTTGTGTAACTTGGTCCTACTAAATCTGTTTAAGTATCCCTCCATCAAGCTGTATATCAGGGGAGTCCAAACTTTTCATGCCAGGGACCACACAGAAAAAAGAAAGTTATTCTAATTTTGAGAGACTTTCTTAATGAGCGAGCTCTAAGTTCTTTGTGCTGTACGCTTGAGTCTTCAGTAAGTTGATTTTATCACCATTAAATTTCACTCACCCGGAAATACCACTCCCAATGGGAACAGTGCAGTATCTGAAGAATCCCTGTCAGGGCAGCTCAGTCCGCTCTTGTTCACAGCCATAAAAGAAAATGTTTGCTCAAATTTGTATGTATAGAGCCAAATCAACTGAACACCATTGTTGCATCTGGGGAGATGTGGACATTCCCAAACATATGCAGGTCTTTGACACACTGACACTGCATTTCAATTAAGTTCTAACTGAAATCCTTAGCAGTCCTTTCACACCGACAGGGAAAAGGTCTGAGAACAGGCAAATGAGTGCAGCAAGAGGTAAACTTCCAGGTTGAACTCTGTGACAAAAGATGTTAGCACTATCGCATAGTCCTCAATGTTTGTAACAATTTGGAAATTGGGAAAAGGAACACAGGAAACAAATCCCTTCAGGGTTTGAAAGTGAGAAGCATTTTGTGATTTGCATTGCAAAAAGCCAAGGTTCACAACAAATTATTTCATTCGCGAAGTATTTGCAACCTAAGCCAATCTTTTCTTGAATGGCTGTTCAATGTGTGAAAATGATGGCCAGTTTGATCAACTAAATTCAATTTCAAAATAACTCACAGTCCATAGGAAATAACATGTTGATGTGCACATGGTAGAGATGCCGTCCTAAAAAACTTCCACTGTATGTGAAGCCACTTCCCAATCCATACCTTGTCAAATATGTCTGCTCGGTCATTGGCTCAAGGTGTCAAATTATGACCCTTTAGGTATCTCAATTTAGATGTCAGGGTTATAGACGTTTCCTGTGTGAAACAGGTAGTCACTGTTGGCTTCTTTAAAATATTTATCGCAGCAGAACATAGTTTATGTTTGGCGTTTAGGCTCTGACTTCATCACTCGTCACAGTTCAAATTTACATGCAGAAATCTGAGGATCTGAGGAGGATGATATCTTAAAAACCCCCAGGTGGAGCCTACTGGTGGATGCTGGGGCGGTGGTGGGGCTGAACAAGAGTGCAGTACTCATGCAGGTCAGAGCTGGCAATAAAAGAGCAGAGGGAGAGACCTCTAATTGACAGGAGGTGTTGTCAGGTGATTGTGGATAATGATGCATGTGAAGTGTGAAGTCAGTGCAGCTCGAGGTTGACTGCCTGAACTAGCTCGCAGACGTAACTTCACTATGTGTTAGGCCTATATTTGTTACGTAACCTAAGTTTGCAAGTCAAGTAATATAGGGTGATTACATAAAATGTGCAAGTTATACAAATTAGTGTCGACACACAAACACCAATTTAAACCCAAACTATGATCTTTTAGAAAACTTTGACAAACTTGTTTTGGTGCCAAAAAACCCCCACACTGTTTAGGGACCTTAATTATGTGTTCATGAGGCTTGCACGTGCAAAATATTTTCTTTTACAAACTCTGTTTTGAAAATGTGCCTGGACATAGTGGATTTTTTAACGCCAACTTGTCTGAGGGGCCGTGCATGTGCCAAAATACAGCTGGAGTGCTACCTAGCTTGTCATTTTTTTAAGCTTGAGGCTGCAGACCTAGCTGTCGATTTAGATGTGTTGGTAGTGAGTACGTGATGGTTTACCACATTGCCCTGGCTCGTGATGTAATTTCAGTGGTACATGTTTGAAAATATGACTCAGATGGAAAAAGGTCTCAGATGGAAAGCAAAAAGATGAAATGTGCATCAACAGACAGTGTGCTTTTTCGATTGTAAAAAGAATGCATTTGAAATTTCAGGTATCTTACATAAAAAAAAATATATATACAGTATATTTTTGACATTCTGTAGTAGACTGCAAAATATTAACCAGTCAGTCAACAGTTATGCAGAGCTCAGTCCCTGACCTGCATGAAAACCTATTTTTGCTTAGCCAATTACTTCATTTACTAGTGAGAGCAAAGGGGAAACTGAGGTGCTTGATTTATGCTTTGGCTTTACACTTGTATAAAGTACTGCCACCATTTAAAAAATGGTGCACACAAAAACAGTGGGACTCTCACTAATAACACGACATAACAACCAACATCTCTGTTCATCAGATCTACATCTTTTAACACATTTGGTGATTTCCGGAGCTCTGTTACTGTCAGGATTTTCCTGTGACAACATGACAAATTTCACAGCATCACACCTGCATGCTTCAGTGCCACAGTTTGTTAGAATTATAAATCAAAGGGAATTTGTTCCTCAATAACCCTACCTTACTGTCACACCAATGTATCCTTCTAATTAGCTTCAAGCTTAACTAATACACATATTAATAGCTCCTGTGTAAAATATGATGAAACATCATTTTGTCTTTTTTTTTTTTTGCCTGCAAGGACACTTAATTTTGGGCTGTGATTTATTTTCTAACGTCACACGGTCACTCAGCCTGCCAATTATTTTTTTGTCTTTTTAAAACAGAGCATCACAATTTACTGCAAATATTTCCTTAGCCTAAATGTTATTGTCTTATAGCCCAGATCAGGTATTGTCTTATAGCCCAGATCAGGTATTTTTCACATGTATTACGCTAAATGATTAAGGTTAGAAAAGAAAAGACTATAGGCTCTTCTACAATTATACCAGATCCACTATAATTGCCTTATAACAAGTTATTTGCTGTGATTTAGACACTGGTGTTACACTTTTGGTCAAATATTTCTTGTTTGTTTGTCAGATATGTTTTGAAATTCAATGGCTTCTTTCTTGGCCCATGATTAAAACTTCCACCAAGTTTTATTAAAATCGGTCCAATATTTTTTGCAATACTCCAGCTGAAAGATGGACAAAATGCAATAAAAACATGACCTCGTTGCCAGAATTTGAAAGTCCAGTCTGTATTGACACAGCCTAGCAAAGCCTTTACATGTTGATTGTTAGAGTCACAGAAAATAATTCATTTCAAGTGTGTGAACTACCAGAGACAGCTAAAGATGATCTAAAATGCTCATCTGACGTGTCACATACGGCTTTATCCTGGCACAAACGGAGATAGTTTGGTATGACATCACTCGGCTTCTTTATCCCAAAGCGTAAGCAAGATCCTTTAGAGTAATTTCAATAAAAGCCTGTTAGGTGAAACATCACTTTCTACCAGCCAACATCCTTTCATCAAAAGCTCCCTTGGGCTCCTCTTAGTTATTAGCCGCTGCTCCATATTTGTGAGGTGTCACCAGTAATAAGCAGCTTCCAGGTTACTTCTACCTGTTCGTGTCAGGAAGAATATTGGATCCAGAGTTCCCAAAAGGCTACACTGGGACCGTCTACCTGTCAGCGCCATCAATTAGCCTAGTGCACAATAACGTCATATTCCATGGGGAGAATAGAGACTCCTGGGTTGGAGCTTGGAGACACGACTACCCAGACCTCTTATATTTTCTCATATGGTATATACAGTACCTTCCTACCTGAAGAGGTGAAGGTGCATATTCTAATTCTTCCACGTAGGGGCATGTGTACTAAAGCGTGAATGGATACAAGCAAGCATAAAGGAACACAATTAGATTATTCTTTCTTGGTTGCAAGAATTGTTTTAATTTTTTTAACAAAACCGGACAAACAAGTTCAAGTGTTGAGTTTACATCTACTTTAAAACCGTTATCATGAAAATACAAGACTGTTGCAATTTCATGAATTTGAACACTCATTTCTAAGATTAAATCTGTCAAGAAAAAAAAAAGATTACTTTTGAAGAAAAAGATAATTTGGCAACATTTTAATTAGAATCTGATGACAGTTAAAGTTGTCATGGTTGGTAGTGCATGCTGAAAGGTAGGACCCAAGTGCAGTTGGTAACATGCGGGGTGGTGCACTTTGTGTATTTTAAAGCTAAAACATACGTAGTAATGCACTAAGGACTTGACAACTTTTAAATTAGAATATGATGATAGTTGAAGGGCGTGACAACCGGTCATTCGTCCAGAAAGGTAGGACCCAAATGCAGATTGTTACATTCAAACTGCTGCACTATACTTCACATTTGTGGCATACAGGTAGGTAGTATTTGGTAGGACTTAGGTAAATCAGTAACAGGCAAGAGCAGGTCGGTTGGAAGGTAGGATCCTGATTAGAGTACAAAAGCTCTAAAGGAAAATAAAAACTGGACTGCAGCAAAGTATTTATAAAGTGGTTGGTGGGGGAGGATTGATCTGGGAAAAGATAAGATGTTTGTTAAAGAAAGGAAGGTCTGATGGCCCCTGGGAGAGATGGGATGAACCTTGTGTTGTGGGAGTGTGTCATGTGAGGAGAAAGTGGAAGACACATCTTTGCGAAGGGTTTGTGGAGTTTTAAGTGTTTTACTCTCAATTGTTCCTTTTTTAATAACTACTTAAAGCTCCTGTGAGGAGTTTTTAGATGGTTATGAAAAAGACTGATATTAATATTGATGTCTCTAGAAGACCTTAAAAAAGCAAACAAGACCATTAGTAACAAGATTGATCATTTCTATGTAGTATTTTTTTATGCCTGTAACCACTGCTAGGGGGTGTCAGGCAAAGCAAAAAACAGCACGTTGTTGAAAAAACCTGTTTACATTTTCCGCAGCAACGACTCACAATGTGTGATTCGATTGACCGTTAAACGATAGCACGGGAAGATTTTCAATCGGCAAACATTACTTATACGTGTACAGGACAGGATTAGTAAGAAGAGGTAAGAAAAATCACTTTGCCCAGAGGGGGAGCCAAAATGAGACAGATCAAAAGTTCCACACAGGAACTTTAATCAATTAGAAAAGTACTTTAAATTGAAGCTATGTTATCAGACTTTAACGCCAAGGACAGGGTTTATTTCGTATTTTTCAATTAATATACGGATATTTTAAAGTATGTTTTAACTGACATATTTATTATTTTACAAATTATACCTTTATATCAAGCGGCAACCTCCAGGGTTGAAAAATTAAGAAGATGTTGAAGTGCAAAATCCTGCAGTTCATCGAGGCAGCTGTGGCTCAGTTGGTAGACTCGGTCATCTCTCAAAAAGGTCGTGGGTTCAATCCCCAGCTCCTGCAGCTACATGTCCGATGTGTCGTTGGAACAAGACGACAAGAAACTTAACCCCAAGTTGCTACCGCTGCTTGGTCTGCGGCGTGTGAATGTGTGTGAATGGGATTAACTGATGGCCACTTTACAAAGCAACCTCAGCCATCAGTGTGTGAATCGGTAGGTGTGACATGCTGTGTAAAAGCGCTTTGAGTAGTCAGAAGACTAGAAAAGCGCTCTACAAGCTTAAGTCCATTCATTATTTACCATTTTAGCATCGAGTGTCCACTTGAGGCTGCTTGCCGAAGCAAGGGAAGTCACATACACACCACATTCAAAGAAGCCCTTTTTTACAGCAGAAATAAACATGTTTACAGCCTGGTGCAAAAAACAAAATTGGTGTGATTATCTTACGCCTTGATCGGCACACACTGTATTGGGGTGAATCTTTTGATAACTCATCTGTTTTGATTTTATGAAGGAAAAGAGTTATTCACAATAAGCAGCGTATAGCTGACCTGATTGACAGGTGGGCGCAATGTAACGGTTTGTCAAGAGGCTTAAAAGCCACCTCAGCTCCAGCTCTTAGCCAATCGTTAGCTTGAAACAGCATAGCGATCGCCATCGATGGGACTCCAAAGCCCCCTGCAGTAACAGATGGGTGACTTCATTCAGGCTTTATCCATTAATATTCACAGTCTATGCTCATCATCCATAGAAAAACAATTGTTTAATACTGATATGGCTATACAAATCAAAACAAAAACAAACCAAACAGTTTTTATGTAGTCAGTGTTAACACTCATCAAGCTAAACTCTGCTCAACTTTCTCCTGTTTACAAAATTTCTCACATCTCTCTCCCTCTGCTCTCCTGTGTCACTCTACTTGTCTTGGCGCTCATTTGAAATGAATGACTACTGCTCACTCTGTCTCCCGATGTCACTGCTGGTGCCAGTGTTTGGTTATAGGGGTTGTCACAGCTACTGCCAAAAGCTGGACCCACAGAGAAGTTCCCAATTTTGGGTTTGTGTGGGTGTCAGAAACAGGCTGACTCAGACTCTGCTGTTTGGGTGATTTAGTTGGATGTTCATTGACTGGGTCAGGGCGGATGGCACTTCCTGTTAGTAACATTAAAATTGACTTAGGTGGAAGGTATTCTTTGCTGAAGAAGCGCTCTCACAGAGAAACCAGACACTTCTTTTGCACATGGAGTCTTAATGACAGTTATTATTATGTGACTTTTGAACTTCTGGATGGCAGCCAGTGTGAGTGGAAAAAGGATCAACAACCAGGTTGCGGATTTCTACGGTGAAACAGAAATTTATTCGGGCCAGCCGCACTCACTCATGCACGCACACAAAAATAATAATTATAATGTCCTCTGCAGACAAAAACAGGAGAAGTTAGGCATACAGAAAAAATTACTCTCCTCACAGCCTTCTCAAAAGTGACAGACATCACCCAGTCTGCTGAACTCACACACATTTAATACCCTGTTACCTGGCCTCTTGGGCCAATCACAGAGGAGCTCTGTAGTCAGTGCCAGATTGACTGCAAGTGAAATCAATCTCACCTTCCCTGGAGCGAATGAGACTCGAGCATGATTGAACAAAGGAAAAAGAAAAAAAAGAATTGGACAAGAATGTTTGTTAGTCCAAACATTCAGTTTTCTTTTACTTGACTCACTACTGACTTTGTTGAGTTCAGAGGGCTATAAGAAGATGCCCTGTCATGCAGAGTTGTACTTATGAACACAAAACGTGAGGCTTGAACTGCAAACTACTTGAGGTTTTTTTTAAGTTTCCAATTCCTTAAGAAAAAAACAACGACCATCAGCAAGTAAGAGACAAAATGTATGGATCTTGCTTTTTTTTTAAATGATCAGAGGAGTAGATTTTGGGGAAGGTCCTTTATATTAATACATGTGCATGAAAGCAGTAGGGGAATTTTATGATGAACAACTGCTGTTTTTAAATACAAATTTAATATGGAAATGAATGAATTACCATTCGGATGCCTGAATGGGCTGCAATTACTGCTAATGACTCACAAGTTAATGAATTTAAATGAAAGAAAAACACACATTGGTACGAAAATACTTGCAAAAATGGAGGTGAACTATTCGATGGTAAAACTTCCACCAGCATTTCAATGAAATCTTCACCCTTGACTCTGATTTATACTGAATGTTGTCCGTCAAGTAGTGCACTCATTCTTGCAGTTAAATATTGTGCGTGTTTGGATCTGTTTTGTTGTTGCTGTGCGCATGTTCCTGGCTGTCATACATTTGCTGACTAGTGTGATGCATGAATGTACCCAGTGCCTGCGTTGTGTCACTGATCCTCAAGGTTTAAATCATTTAATTTAAAATGTGCCTATAGGTGCCTTAAAAATGAGCAGATTTGGATATGTTGTAGTCCATGTGCGTTACAGCCTTTTGGACCTATTTCACTATGTTTGGCTAATATGCTCTTGTCTGGGCAATTGAACGGGGCCTGGTAGTTGCTAGTTTAAAACATATACTGTAGCAGCCTACATTGTATTAGAATGTAAAATTAAATTCATAAATTAAAGCTTGTATTAAAACTCGATAAATATAAATAATTTGTATGTGCACTGTAGCCTATCAACTGCAAATGCAAACAAACCCCCCACAAAAAATAACATCTCTAACTACAGCAGCCCCAACCTAAACGGCTCTGATCAAGGTATACTCCCATGCCATGAACTGACAACAGTCACAGTAAGGTATACTACAAGATGTAATAAAATGCCTGTGATCGCTCCAAGACATTTCCAGTTTGCTGTGACACCTCAGCAGAACTAAAGACGTGTTTTTTCTCCCAGATTCATAAAAATAAAAGCCATGCTAAAACATGAGGCGAAAGTGGAAAAGAACCCCTATTTAAATACAGTGAATGCTCTTCACAGCTAACAAAAGGAAGGCTGTGTCAAGAGTCCATGGAGGGACTTCTGCCTTCAAACGGATCAATAAAATTAGTCCCTGACATCCTTGTGTCATGCCCAGCACTGAAACTCTTCACGCAATAATAGCCTCAAAGAAAACCGACTAATACATGAGGAAATGTCTATGCCCTCTAAGAGCGTAAACTTCTGGCTTGTTCATGCTGTGTGGGAATCAGAAAAAAATATGATGACACCTTTTCTTCCTTTTTTTAAATAATTGCCCTATAAATTGGGTCAGTTTGGGTTGGTGTCAGGTGGTTAAATTGTTTAATATTTTGAAACAGAAAACATCTCTGCAACATCATTGTTAAGCTCTTAAGGGGATCAAAAATCTGTTTCATGATCACAACAGATCCTCTCTCTCCTGACATCATCAGCTGTCAAAGCAAAGCGGGTGACATGGGGTGAAGGTGACACTTAGGTCACTCTCACATATGAAGTTTGGTGGATCCAGGGGTGAAGTTGTAACACTGTTGCATTTTTCCTTTGGTTTGGTTTTGCTTTAGGCTGCACTTTTCTCAAGTGCACCAAAGCCTGTAAACTGTTGTGTACTGTAGCCACCCACCACTAATTGGGGCTGTAGCTCCGGTCAGTGGCTACTGCTACCCGCCCCTATTACTGCACTATGACCCCAAAGTAAACAGCAGGACAGTGGAAGAATGGCATCCCATTTCTGGGCACAGTTTGCATCCCTGACAAATTGCACCAGGCAAAGCACACCAGACAAAGCGACAAATTGCACCAGAGTTTGTTTGAAGTGAATTCTGGTGCGCTTTGTGTGATAGTTTGTTTGGTTTGGTGTGGCGTGAATGCTTTAACAAACTCTGGTGCCGACCAAAGAACTGAACTCTGGTCCGCTTGAAAACAAGACTCTTGGTTCGTTTTCAAGTGCACCAGAGTTAATTTGCCATAGGTGAGAACGCGATCCGAACCAAATGAGGGAAGTGACCAAAAAAGACAGGAAGTATATCCTCCTGAGGATTGAACAAATTGGTAAATTAATTTTTTGTCTGCACCTTTGGACTGGGCACATTTTGGCCTAGAAAAAGGGTAGTCAGCTTGTTTTGTGATTTGTACAACAAACCTAGAAAGTTATTAGCTTGATAATTGAATTGCAAAAAAAGGTTTGGAACTACCGCTCCTGCAGCAAAATCTACTCCTCAGTTTTATAGTAGAGTCAGTATGTTTCACTCTTTTCAGAACATGGCTATATACAGTTTTTCTCTGTTTGTAGCTTGAATGTTAAACTGCCTACAGTGACTGTCGCTTGAAGCTGTTTTTGTGCACATTTGTTGACACTGAAAAGATGAGAAATCAGGACAACTGTGCCACCTAAAAAAAGAACAGGAAAAGAATAGAAAAGGGTAATGCAGTGAGTCATGTAAAAGCATAGAATGTTTTTCACAAAACAAGAAACAACTGAACTTTGCTTTCAAGAAAGGGAAAGAGCAATCTTTGTACTAAAATATTGCCTCAAAGGTGCAGACAAAAATGTAAATAAAAACAATTTTTCAATCCACAGAAAGCTAGACATGCAGAGTTTTTCCCCCCCTAAGTTCTGAAGTGTCCCATAAGCCTTGTCAAAAAAAATCAGCATGCCCTCTTGCAAGGACTTCAAATAGTGCTGAGGCAGCCTTTGAGTGGTCATTACTCATGGTGTTGGCAATTAAGTTAGTGATCACACATGGAGAAAATACGAAGAGCTGGCACAATTATCCGTGGACTCCGCATTGGTTTAAAGAGTTCTGCAGTGAAGTTATAATTGCACCATACTGAGTGAAAAATAAAAGGATATTACTTTAGAATACTTCCCAACAGTGATAATTTTAAGACCAAAAATAGTTATTCTTTTATGCCCAGTAGACAATTAATCCTGTCAAATTTCTTTTTTTTTTTTTTTAAATATCAATACATTCATATTCTGCCCCCCTTCATTTGTATGGCTCTTCATAATTTTGGTCAGTTGCAGTCAAAGCTTTAAGAGCCATGAACAAACTGTTCAAAATTGGTGACAAGCATGGCAGAAAAGCCGTCTCATGCTGCAGTGATCAGAAACAAATCCCGCGATTTGTTTTGGCCTTTGCCTCTTTGTCACATTTGAGCTTCTCTGTATGGTCTGAGGTGTTTTTGATCTGTGCGTGTCATGACATAAGGCATACACTTTGTTGCTCCCTATCTTATTATTTGAGATGATATGACTGTGCATCTTTACATATTTTCAACGTGATAGAAAGTGAAGAGTTCTCTCCTATGAATTTCAAAGCAACTTATTCCTTGTCACAGGTAGACACTAAATGCAAATCATTAGGTACAAAGTGGTTGTTAAACAGTCTCAAATTACCGCTAACATCACTAAATGACAAACAAAGCAAATCTGCCTATCATGGGCAGATTCAACAGGATCAGTGTGTGTGTGGTGTTCCATCTGCACTGAGCTGATTGCACCCTCTCCAGTCAATGCTCGTGCTTCTACTGCATGTGCCACGGTCCTTCTCCGGCACATGCCAGAAAATCCATTCTTTCCTATGCTAGCTTCCGTCTATTATGCCCACACTGGCCAGAAAAAGACCCTTATGACACTGGGGGTCCTGCTTTTGTCAACAGGGGCTGCCAAAACATCAATTAAATGAACACACAGTTCATTTTTGTCTTGTTAACACACATATCAGTTACATTTCTACACGGCAGGAATATCACTTTTGGAGGTAAACAAATTCAAATGTGTCCCACATTTTAATATATTGAATTCAACCAAAGGCAACACAAAGCAACATGCATTTAATTCAGAAACAGGCAGGTGAAAAGATAAAACCTTGTGTAGCAACAAATGTTAACACTGTAGGCTACCATATGACATTCCTGTCCCTGCAGTAAGCTGCCCCCTGCTTTACCAGCAAGCATGCTGAAGATATAACCAGGCAGTAATGCAAATCCCCCCAAGGGTGCTCACCAAGCGTAGGCAGTGCAACAACAGTACAGTGTTATCAGTGTTCGGAGCCACTGGATAGACTATATCAGATAATAGTTTGGGGTAAAGCTTTACCTTGCAGCAAAATGGTCTTGCAGCCTGTTATATAGCAACAATTAGTATACAGCACAGAATTTGAATGGTCTACTTTTTTCCCCACGACAACAGGGAGATCGGTGTGTGTCGTGATAAGCTGATAGATTAGCAAAGCATGACATTTATTCTCTGCCTGAACTAATACAATGCGCTGTCTTTCAGTCAGGTGTTCATGTGTTCAGTTTAGTTTCATCCGCAGTAATCTGTATGCTCACCCTGCTGGCAGGCTGAAAAGAGATGCAGGGGAGGAATGCTAATAACCCCAAACACAGGACTAAGTGGCAAAGCAGGTGCAGATGAGCTTACAACACGCCTAAAACCTAGAGGTAAATTCAAAGAGCCATACATTTAGTTTTTTGTTGCACCATTTTTTGATTCATACCACAGAACACAAAAAGTCAAACTTGAGTGCCCTGTGTGGTTTCAACCATGTTAGAAAACCTGATTGTCTATGTTAGCCGTTTTTCTTTATTTTCCAGTTCCACCTCATGCAGTTTTGTTGCAAACTGAACGCACAACTCATGGAACAGTCTTAGATTTGGGGAAATACACTTTTAACTTTCTTGCTGAAAGTTACATATCCATAACACTGTCAAAGATGTTATCATGGATTGGTTAGGATTTACTTAACCTTCCAAGGGTCTTTTTGACCTGTTTTCAAATTTCAACATCAAGGAAAAGTATGTTAAAATTATTTTTTCTCTATGAAATTTCTTCCGCTTGGCTTATTTACTGTACTAAACATGTGATATAAAAATGGTACATTTCATGCATTTGCTACCCCCCTGCATCAACATACAACACCCAGGGTCTTCAGGTCAATTTGACCGGCCATTGAAAGAGCAGGCTAAAATGGGTCAAAAGTCAAATTTAGACCATTTCTTTTTATTTTTTAACTTTGAAGTTTTTTCCTATGTTAAGAACAAGCAGTTGGAATATGTATGTTTTCTTAAATTAATAAATAAATACATTAATAAATTAAGTAGCTCTTTATTAATGGTATGTGGGTGGTAGCCAAGCCTTCTTTTGTCTGCCTGAAATACAAAAAACTAAATAAAAATATTGATTGAATTGTTAGAGATGTAGTTAGTAATGAAGAACAGGTAACACTTTACAATAAGGTACACATATTTTGCATAGTTAGTAGGAAATGAATGGGAAACTAACCACTAGCTAACCACTAGGTAACCAATAATTAACCACTATGGTAACCACTAAGTTACCACTAAGTAACCACTAAGTGATGGGTAGATAGTGAGTACTTCCTCATCACATGTCCTAGAGTAGCTCATGATTATTTAACAGATAATGGAAGCTTTGGATCTATCCAAAGTGCTTGTAAAATTCCTGACACAAGTGTAGAAAAGAAAATTATAACAAGGAACTATTGTACATTTGAAAGCTTTGATTAAAACATTTGACAATGTGTTTTATCTTAAAATAAAGAAAAATGACCTTTTCAATATTCCAACTTAAAAAAACCTCCTAGGAGTAAAAAAAAACAGAAAGAAAAAGTTATAATTGGACTCTTCAATATGCAGCTTTAGAAAGGAAAAAGAAAACTTCGAAAAGGAACATACATTTGTTCCACCTTTTTAACATTTATATTCTGTATGTCGTGCAGCAGTCGGCCAATTACTTAGTGGTTGATTAGTGGTTACCTAATGGTTACTTAGTGGTTACTTAGTGGTTGATTAGTGGTTACCTAATGGTTACTTAGTGGTTACTTAGTGGTTACCTAATGGTTACTTAGTGGTTACTTAGTGGTTGATTAGTGGTTACCTAATGGTTACTTAGTGGTTACTTAGTGGTTACCTAATGGTTACTTAGTGGTTACCTAATGGTTACATAGTGGTTACCTAATGGTTACTTAGTGGTTACCTAATGGTTACTTAGTGTATACTTAGTGGTTACCTCATGGTTACTTAGTGGTTACTTAGTGATTACCTAATGGTTACTTAGTGGTTACCTAATGGTTGCCTAATGGTTACTTAGTGGTAACCTAATGGCTACTTAGTGGTTACTTAATGGTTACTTAGTGGTTACCTAATGGTTGCCTAATGGTTACTTAGTGGTAACCTAATGGCTACTTAGTGGTTACTTAATGGTTACTTAGTGGTTACCTAATGGTTGCCTAATGGTTACTTAGTGGTAACCTAATGGCTACTTAGTGGTTACTTAATGGTTACTTAGTGGTTACCTAATGGTTACTTAGTGGTTACTTAGTGGTTACCTAATGGTTACTTAGTGGTTACTTAGTGGTTACCTAATGGTTACTTAGTGGTTACCTCATGGTTGCCTAATGGTTACTTAGTGGTTACCTAATGGTTACCAAGTAGTTAGTTTCCCATTTGTTTCCCATTAGCTAATCATTAGTTACTCTAGAACATGTGATGAGGAAGTACTCACTATTTACCCGTTACTTAGTGGCTACTTAGTGGTTACCTAGTGGTTAGTTTCCCTTTCATTTCCCACTACCTATGGAAAATGTGTGTATCTTAATGTAAACTGTTACCGAAGAACAAACTATGATTTGTAGGATTTTTTGGGTTTATAACTACTTCAGAATGGTTGAATATGAGCCGGGTCAAATTGACCCGAAGAACCTGTGCGTGACTAAAAAACAAAGACCCTACGAGGGTTAAAATTCTATGTTTAAAAATGACACTACATTTAGTTATATGAAAGTAGCTAACTCTCAGGTTACAAAGAGTATTTAGACTACTGCTGAGTTCTGTGTTTTTGTGACCCATAAAGCCCAAGGCATTAGCATTACTGTGACAGTGCCATCTGACTTACGGTTAGCTCCACAATCAAATTGGTGGCGAAATGAGGCCTTGTCAGACTAAAGATTTTGGTTGGACAAGCTCAGAACAACAGCTAAATGGGAAGCTCCTATTTGGATCACAAATGTTCAAGGCTGTTTTTTTGTTTTGCTCACTTGCACAAAAGTTATGTAAGCTAGCCAGCTGTTGGTGTTACAGTGCTACAAACAACAACAACAAACAAGATGAAGGACAATAATTATCAGAGCTGTTAGTGTATAACCCAACAAATTATTAACCCTCCTGACCACCCTCTATTTGTTGAGTTTGATCTCCTTCCTACTAGCCGATGTACATCCAAGTACAATAAAGGCATTTAGTGGAAAAAGAAGAAGATGTGAATTGGACAAAAGCAGTAGCTGTCTAGTGGAGGACACGATTAAATAACACATGAGAATCAATTGCACAAAGTTGAACACTGATGTTGAATCATCCTTCCTGGATGATCTCTGTACCAGCAGTTGGAATGGCTTTTTAAACCAACTTGACACGGCTGCACAAAGAAGCGAACATCATGTCTGCTGCCAATTCTGCACTTTGAAGGGGCTGAGTGGATGGCACAGCCAACACACACATTATATGTGTCAAGACGGCAGACTTGAATGCCTTCTGCATTTAGTGGCTGTGCAGAGATAGGGACTCAGTCACTGGAATCTTTTGCTGTCTTTTGAACTATGAATTGAAGAGCAAGATCACACAGCTGGCATCCTTCCAGGGTTTTACTCCTTCAGTGTGCACCCGTCTTATCGTGACTCACATTACTTCAAGGCAATTAATAGATGTAGAATATTAGCCAGGCTTTTGGCCACATGAAGAGATGCAAAATGTGATCAGCGACAGGCTGTGTTGCGTTGCAGGATTTCAAAACACCAGAGGATTTAAGGACGGATGCCAAACTGAAAAGTTTAAGTAAACCTGATCCTAGCCTTGTGATCTAAATGTTGCTTTCATGAGTTAATTTTCAGCATTTCCCTCAGATACAGTAGATGTAGGCGTATCAATATGAGACAAATAACAAGGCTTGTGGGTTGCTGATGCTATTGAAGTAATACTGTAAAGAGCAGGCTAAAGGGCACATCATCTACAATAAGTACACAACTGAAACATAAAAAGCAATAGAAATAGTAAACAGAAAGCAACAAGGCAATAAAACCATTCAAGCAAGACTTGAAGGCCAAATAGCTGTGGAATTACAGTAATTCATACAAACCATTACACAGCCAACATTTTCAAAGCTCCATAAGGGAGTGTGGGAAAGAAATGGCCTACAGAACAAACATTGCAGATAAATATAAGAAGTCTGCTCATATTATTATAGTTAGTTATTATTACAGTCGCTCAGACATCATGTTTTTTTAACAGTCATTTCATATGTTTCCATTTTCAGTCTGATATTTCTTCCACCAACCAATTTACATTGTGGAGGGGGATTTTGTTTTCCCAAGCAATCACTGAGGTCTGAAACATTTGTCTTGAGATGAGGTCATTTAAAGTTGACACTGATGCATTGCCGTGCAAACTTACTCTTTTATTAGGTGTTAAGAGTGTAGGAAAGCGGAGGAAACAAAAAACAGCAATTTCAGTGGGATATTACAAAGACAAGCTGTCCAAGTAAAATATGCACTTCTTTTTAATAGCAGCCAGCATAGTTGTCATTACTCATCCTCGGTTTTGGTGTTCCATCAACAGTGTTGTGCAAGTTCACACTTAAAAAAAGCTCAAAGTTCAGTTCACACAGATTAAAATGAACAGTCCCAAATAATAAACTAGTTCATGTTTATTTAAAACATTTTTTTAGCTTTTTCTAGCATGCTTCATCTCAGTGTGTCGTTTCAATTTCTTTGGTGATGTGACTGACATTTGGACTTGTTTTATCTTAAATGCTACTGCTGCAATCTTGCAGATGTTATAATATGTCTGAACAGAAATGTCAGTGTAGCTAGGATTCAGAGGAATGCATGCTGATCTTCAGGTCTTGATCTGCACTAGAACACATCAGTCATACCAAGGAGAAGTGACCAGAGGTTTCTCTGAAAGCAGGCATAATCCCAACGTTCTCTGTAATTGGTAAATCCATTTCTTTTCACAGCCTATTTGGATAAATCTGTAACCCAATCAAACTATCAAAAGTATTCCTGGCTCAATTTCTGGTAAATAACATATCATGCAGTGGTACTCCTTTGCATAGCCCTGCTTTCAATGCACTTAGAAGCGCTCTTACCCAGCCATCACATACTGTACTGTATAATTGGGCTACTTTTTTGCCACCTAAAAATATCTCTTGAAACTTACAAGATTTTCTTTTGTTGCATTTTACCAACCTTCAAAAGCAGGACCAAAGAAACTGAATCCCCAGTGCTTCACAACACTATTTCCACCTCATACATTGAAGTTAAGATGGAATGCGAATTTAGAAAAACCTAATTAAAAGTTAATTCATTTTGTCTGATACCCCCATGGGTTTTTATTGAAATGCACAGCCAAGCCCTGCTCAAGGGCACCTCGGCAGTGCTCAGGAAGTGAACTGGCCCCTCTTGAGCTCCAGACCTATTTCCAAACTTGGTCCCCACCAGGACTAGAACCAACTATTTCCATAAAGCTTAATCAAGTTAGCATCAAAAATAAATTTAAAAATGACAGAAATAAACTACAAACTTCAGGGTTTTCCCCATTTATAAAATGTGAATGTTTATTAAATGTTGACAAGAACATTAAAACACAGTATCAAGATTCAGCAAAACAATCTATAGTACTTCACAAAAAAAAAGAAAAAAAGAGTTAGTTCTGCGCTGGGACTGGAGGAAACGGGCAACGAAGGGAGGGAGGGAGGGAGGAGGAGAGCGGGAACAGGAGTCAGGCAAAATAAAAAGCAGAGCAATAGGGAGTCAGGAGCTGGAAAGAGAAGAGAGGGGATGTTTTAGGAGCTGTGGAGTTAGGGGGAATTGGCAGCAGAGGCTAAGGCAATTAAGGAGGTACACAGTAAGAAAGATAGAAGGTTTGGGGACCTGGGGGATCGATGAGGAGTGTGCTGATGCACCGTAATGAGAGGGATAACTGGGAATGATTAGAGCCTTTTATTTCACTCTTTCATCATCTCTTCCGTTGGAGACATGGCAAGCTGCAGCAGAGAGAGTGACTATAAAGGCATTAAATCAACAAAAACACACAAAGGGAACATGGCAAATAATACTTTACATTTAAATAACAAAGAGGGCAACATAGCATCAACAAATACAGTGAGCACAATGTGTTCAGGTGATTTTGAAGGAGTGGGTACTCCTGGGTTTTTAGGGTACAAGCGCAGTTCAACACAGTACCAGAAGGTGGCGTCCACTCTTATGGGGGTTCACAATCACAATAAGTAATAGATCTTTATAATTATGTAAATCTCTCTGTTATCAACACAAACATCGGGAGGGGAGGCAAGTTGTACATAAGCATCACATGACTTCAAAATTTCCACAGAGAGACGCACTCCTGCTCGGTCGTCTGGCCTCATGCACAATGGCATGTACAAACCAAAGCATGTGCATATATGTGTACACACATAGACTCTTTAGACATGTGCACAAACACGCACACGTACACACACACACATTTGCATTCATTCTCACACGCAACCCATAGTTCCTCCTCCTCAAGCCTCCTTTTCATACATTTCTAACTTGTTTTAAACATCCGACATTGTCATACCTTATTTTCTGTGCCGTTATACTTTCATTAACAAGTATCTGTAACATGTCTGTGCTTTGATGTCGAAGAGAAGTGGCATCTGTCCATCAAATGACACCACCTACACATCCAAAGTACTGCAGAAACAAACGCAGCAACAGGAGATCCATCCAAACACCGACTTGGACAGAAACCTCACAGGTGTCCCAGTATCAGAGGTACTCAGTTCAAGTTTTGTTAGCTCAATGCTAAACGTTACCTCAGTGCAACACTTTCCAGCAACACATTCAAAACAGTTTCCCAGTGTGATGGGACTTTCCAAAAGCCAAAATATCCTTTGTTTGTATGTCCAGCAAGGCGGCTGATGTGCCAAGAGGTTCTCCCATATTGTGCCTCCTTAAAAGAGTCTTTATTTTTGTGCTGTAGTTCTGAATAAAAGTGTGCTTGAAGGGATAATCCTCAGTCCTCTTCTTCGCTCCATCTCAGGTAGAGGAAGCGGGGAAAAAAAGTTCTTAAAATACATCTTGATTAAATTCTTTTTTTCTTTTCTTTTTTTTACAGGTGTAGTTTTATTCAGTCCATGTGCTTGGGTACTCTTTGTGTTTTAGCATAGTAGGAAAACAGATTCACATGCTCTAAAAGTCATACACACTGTACAATAAAATCTACAGATATTTTTAAAGCTTTAAGTACATCCAAAGAAACTCGATGAAAAAAAGCGTTGATTCACAAACTCAAAACAAACAGAGAAAAAGACGAAAAAATGAGATTTTCTGCCAACAGGTCTTTTCTCTTTAACATGTTTTTCTTTTTTCTTTTTTTTTTTGCTTGCGGCACATTTGTTTTTGCCATAACACAATGTAGAACTCCTACTCAGAATAAAAAGACTGACAAAGAGCGACAAATCTTTTTTTTTTTACAGCAATTTTCCTCTCCGTTTGCAAGAGAAGAGATACTGTCGCACAAACACATCCCAAAATAATCACCTGAAAAGAGAAAAAAAAAGCCAGCATGAAGAAAGAGTCAGAATAAGGAAATTAGAAGATGTTGGTGTCACAACTCCTTAATAGGTCCAAATAAACAAAATCAATGTGGGGGTAGGTATGACACAGTCTCTTGATTGTTTTCTCAGTCTTGGATCCCATTGGTCTTTTCAAATCATGTCTTTCCCTTCCCATTACATGTAAATACACACCGTTTTTTACCTAGTGGATGGTTAACGTATGCTAGCTATGCGTCATGTTTACTCTGTCTGTGCTGAACTTTGTAGTCCAGACACTCTACCCATCCTATGACAGGAAACTGATACAGTTAGGGAACTCTGTCTGTCTCCCTTTCCGTCGTTAACACACACACACACACAAACACACAGAAATGCATGTACACAAAGTGCTTGGTTACCATCTGTGAGTGCTGCATCAGTTGGCCAGTACTCAGCTGGCAGGCAGATCAGACAAAGTGCCCAATATGCTCCCTAATGGCCCAAGTCAGATGAATGAGATCCGCCCGTTGTCTCTCTCTTATTCTCTTTTTCTAATTTTCATCCTTTTTGCACCTCCTCTTCTTCCACTTTGACTAATTTAGCTCTTGTCAAATTGTTTCCTTGTTCTTTCTCTCCCCTCTCTCTCTCTCTCTCTGCCCCCTCTTATTGTCTCAAGGCCCTGTTGCCTACTACTATACCCTGCTGGGTCTCATTTGCAAAGATCAAGGATGGAAACGTGACACTGCAAACTCTCTTTACAAAAGGGGGAAAACAGAGGATTTGTACATGTTTTCTGGAGGGTTTTTCTCTGATGAAGCAGCCCTCTCTCTGTTCACAGATTACACATTCTAAGTGCCATGTCAGCACAGATGGGAGGTCAGAGCTACACGTCAAGTGGGAACTCACTGGTGGGTGGTTTATGTAGGATGGGTGCCAGGGACTCTGCGTCAGGCTGGGTAAAGCTAGAGCAGTGGACTCTGGAGGTTTACAGTTTTGATGTGCTGTTTTTGTGAACTGAGTCAATCAATCTATTACTCCATTTTGATGTAGTGCCAAATCATAACCGTTATATCACCTAACTTCTATGTACCAGATTCTCTGCTATATTATTTAGAGCGACCCAACATGAAACTATTATAAGCAAGCACAAATGATAACAAGCATGAAACTTGAAGCTTAATGGCGGGATAGGGGCAAAAAAACTGGAAGAGACACCAGGAGGCAAACAGCAGTCAACTTAGAGAGGTCTGTTTTTAGTGAATGAACAATATTGAGACTCCGCCTAGCTGTCGCAAAGAGTGGTTTGTATTGTTCCCAAAAAGTTTTTCCCATCTTATTTCTTCTCTGAATCGCGTGTAGGTCGTATCTTCATCTCAGAGAACTTGAGCGAGTACTGCCAGCCAGTCCAGGAGGACCACTCAATGCCGTCGGCGTACGAGGTGTGCTGGCCGCGCAGGTATTGGCCATTCAGGTTGGATGTGTGGCAGTTGCGGTACCACCAGGCGCCGTGGTAGAAAGAGGCGCAGTTGTTCTCCGAGTGGTCGTTGTCGCTGTCTTTTGTGGTGAACTTCATGCCGTTGTGCTTCAACAGGGAGTCACCTAGGGTGGGAGAAGATGCACAGTATGTGAATTGTGTCATTGATACAAAAAAAGCAACAGGCAGATCTTTTTTCTAAAAGATAAGTTTATTCGCATTTCAGAAATTAGAGGACGCAAGCTCTCATAAGAGAGAGCAGCTGGGAGAGTACGGAAAAGCAGACTTTCTAAGCAACAGATATTGCATCCCCTCTGTGTCTTTCATCAACATACCCTTAGATCTGATACCAGCAATCAGTAATTGGACCCAAAGCTTTAAAAATGTCCTACCACTTTTCAATTAATAATTTCTATCAACAGACAGAGAGAAAAAAAATATAACACTCAACAGTTCTCTGGAGTGTTGCTTCTCATTATCTAAGGTCAGACATTTTTGTAGCCAATTTATCAAAGGTTCTTGGCTGACCTTTTAATGTCTTCTTTTTGATAAGACACAGAGGGTGGTTTAATCAGGATGCCTGTCAGCGAGCAGAAATGTGTATAAAAAGTGACATGTAATGTAATGAATCACATCTGTTGAATTAATCCTTTCTTCAAGTAGCATCGACAAATGATGCATTGTTGTCACTCCCTCTTTATAGTCAATTAAAAGCCTTTTTTGGCATGCAACGTGGAAATTTCAATATGCAACATGTTCTCATTTCCAAATTGTCAAGTATTTCAGCTTGGTAAGTGGCCTTACTCAAGAAGTGACAGTTTCTATTATACAGGGGTCCTCTCCTCCAACGGCACACCTCCAACCCCTCTCCACTCACGGCGGACAAAATTGTCCTTTGCTCGAGATCCAATTCCCTGTGGCCTGAATTGTTGTGTTAGCAGGCTAATGTTAGCACACTTTGGTTAATTCATAGCTTCATATTGCACATAAATTGACAAAGAATGACTGAGATTTAAAGACGCTTACGTGACATCCAAATAAGCAGTGAGTAGGCTGTGTTATTCTTCTTTTCTCTAGTCCTTGACTAAAACAGCTTTATACACAAGGCCGTCCCGTCCATGTAAACATGATGTAAACACGGACAACAACACAGCTGGAGGGACTCGTGCTTCTCACTCATTGTAGACAGTCATGACTCAGAGAGACATTTATATAGATATACTTGATTTCTGCTTTATGTGTGTAAAATGTTGCACATTCTTCCTTTGAGAAGTTACAATAGATATGCAACAACAAGGTTTGGCTTTTAAAATAAAGAAGCAACTTCAGGTTAAAGTATGTATAGAGCTTCTTGAAAAATTGTTTAACTTTTTATCCCTTTGGACATGCAACAATAATTAACAGGTGATTCAATGTTGTGTGGCAGTTTGGTTGTGTTCAGGCAGCAAAAATCTGCGTCTGGGGAACGACTTACATCCTTAATAAGTCACGAATCTAAGGCATATTATTACTAAGGTTAGTACAAAGACTAAGGTATGTAAATTGGGTAAAAAGGGCACGACATTATGTATGTTCTGAATGCCATTCATGTAATTTTCGTAACTGATTACATGACTTAAAAAGGAGTCAAAATTCAATTACGGTTTCAAACGGAAATCACATGTTTTTTTTTACCTGTTTCTTGCCCTGGCTGCCAGCCAAAGCTGACTATCATCCTTTTCATATTACTCCCCAGACTTCAACGCAACATCAAAACAATAGGCCAGAAGACAGCTCGTAGAAATGACACTATGGGTTATATATCAATAGCCCTTTTCAGAGTGCGAATCCACGAAAAGTGCCTTAACAAAGCTCAGCACTCATGATGTTTTTGTATCTACATATTGATTCCCCAACAGCGTAATATTATAATATATGTAGAGAAACAGCTGGAACTCCACATACACACAAACACAGCGCTGTTCTCCCGCGCTTGCTCCGCCGATCCCATCTTGCAAAACCTCTGTTACTATCGATGGCGGCACAGAGGTGGGAAAACTTGGTCCCTCCATTACACCTCTGTGCAATGACAAGGACATAAATATCACGCCTTGAATGGGCAGTCTATGGGGCTAATGTGTTTCACCACTAACCAGCCTAACGTATTTGATGAGTTGGGAGTGAAGATAGGCAGGAACATACCTGAGTGCCCTTATTCAGGATTTGCAGAGTAAGTCTGCTCCACCAAAAACAAGTTACAAACCTGAAAATATCCTCTCACTATTTTCATTACTCGCACATTCTCTACATGGATGACTTCTTTGCAGCCCTGCTCTTTCAAGAGGCTTACAAGACAAAATGAAAGCAATGTGCTCTCAGAAATAGTGCTAGACCTTTAATTCTTCAGCAAATGGAGATATAATAATGTTCAATAAACTCCCCATACCTCCCCTTCACTCTGTCTTTTTCCTCTTCTTTCTAAAGCAGGCTACACACTGTGAGCACAAGTGGATAGAAGAAAGATAACGCTGCGAGCAGAATGAAAGAGTGCTCACCAGCCATCAGGTGATGGCTAACAGCTCGTCAGGGCATCAAGCAGACTTAATTGCCCAGGATGTGGCCACCCAGCTCCCTACTCTCTAACTCTGTCCTACAATGCTTCCCATTTGGAATTACCATGGTAACCAGCCAGCAGAGAAAAGAAAATGTGACAGGAACGTCTAATATTCGTATCTGGTGTTGCTCAACGTTGGGAGAAGAGAGATAGTGGGGGTAAAAAAAAGAATAACAGCTTAGTGTCAACAATGGGATGATGTCAAGTGAATTTAGAAAAAAACAAAACACAAGCACTTAAAGGCTCATTTGCAAGGTGCAGGATGTCACCTTGGTGGCCGGGGGCCGGCAGCTTCCCCATGATGCCCATTAAGATCCAGCTGCTCCCAGACCCAAAATACCACCTGTCAGCTGATCAGAGAGTAGCCACAATAGAGCAAAACAACTACCACTGATGATAATAAGAGATGCTATGTTAAGAGGGAAGAAAAGCTGAGCCTTTAACTATTGCTGGGAGTGTTTGAGAGCCATTAAAAGCTTCTGAAATTTGGCTTGAAATATTTAAACCAAATCTCATTTAAGAAGCTTTAAGGTCTTGTTAAGCTTCTACTAAAATCTAAGTGAAATTAAACAGACTAATGGAAAACCCCAGATAGCTCATTTAGCTGCCCAGGCCATTTGTAAAGACTGCAAGGATGTTGCAGATTATTTTGATTGGCATCTGTTTGGTTCTGCCCACAAAAATAACATATGTGACAGTATGACACAAAATGAGAGAAGGACAAAGAAACCCTGCCATCTAAAAGGTTTTAATTTCAATTAATCAATTTATCAAAGTTATCTGTTAGCATACATGCTACATTAGCTTTGATGTATCTTGTGTTCTAACAGCTATGACTACCATGCTATAAATGTTGCCTTGAAGTTAATTTCTTCCTACTGCACTCAACTACTGCTAGGATTTCCAATAACCCAGCACGGAACTTCCACAGCTGAAAATAGACAACCTTGGTCGACACACAACAAACATGGCTGTCAATGCTTGGTCAATGGAAAAAGCTAGCGCTGGGTGTAAACAGCCTATTAGCTGGCATGTACATTTTCCAATGACCAATTGTCTGATAAACATTCAATTATAACCAAACAACTTTCAGACCAAATACCAGAAATCTTACGTAAAATTCAAAACTTAAATGACAATTTTTAAATGTAACTGAAAGCTAACTTCTGAGAAGATACTAACTATAAGTACACAAGAGCCTTCATTTCATAGATAAGAGGATAATTTGGTTTCCAAGTCATGTTGAGGACAGGCTAGGAGAACAAACAGGACTTTTCAACAGTGACCACGCATGCAACATTGTCCTATTCCTCTGATTTCCTTTTAAGCTCCCTCCTCCTGTCCTTTATACCTCTACCCTCTTTTTTATTTACCTTAGCCTCTCCTCCTCTTTTGCACCTGTCCCTTTGGTCCCTCCATCCTACTTTCTACCAACTCTTCCCCTCCTTCCTCTCTCTCTTTTCTGCTCCATATCTCATATCTGTCCCCATTCTCTCTCTGGTTTCGCAGCAGCGCTTCCCCAAAGGTTTCCTTAAATTGCTTCTTCATTTCAACGGCAGGTTTTTGTTTACGCTGCAGGTCAAGCAGTGCAATTAATTGGCGGTAATTTAATCAGGGTGACAGGTAGCTGGCTTGGATCTGATGGTTTGGGGAGCAGAGACGCAGACACCAGCAGTCCCTTTCTCTGGACAAACTAAAATGCAGTACAGAAATGACACACTCATTTTAATGGAAGGTGCTGGAGGTTGGCAGGAACGTTCACACACTGCTGTGATGTCTGTGTACAAATTAGGTTAAATAAAGAAGTGTCTACTAAGCACAAGCAAAGTCTAACTAGATCACTAAGAATACATACCTGCATTTCCAGAATAGTCTCCTACAGTTAATGGGTATCCATCATCGTCAGGGTCCACAGAAAACAGACCTACTCCAAAGGTACCGTACTGGGCATATGCTGTGCTATTTTCAAAGTCCTCCAAGTCGATACGCAGCTCATAGTTGGCCTGGATGGAAAGGGCATGGATCTGCTTCAGCCCTGCAAGACACAGACAAAAACAATCCATTACTAAGTGCTCCCACTGTTCTCAGTGAACAATTTAAAGCGATTTCAGCAGCTTCTCAATGCCGTACACTCTGCTGGAAATAAGATGTAACATGGTTTTTGTCCCATTTAGAGTCTCACTCCTCTGCATGTGGAAGGTTTTCTTTTTTTCTAAAACAAGATTAAAGTTCCTTTTGAAAAGTATGCATGGCGTGTACAACTCAGAGAATTGTTTACAATGAGGAAGGAGGGCGAGCTGAATTCACTGGGGGAAAAAAGAATGCAAATCAAAAAATGATGCCAACTTCTTCACTCAACATACAGTTGCAGCATGAGATCTACAACCAAGTTCCAACTCACAAACCCTTCACAGCAAAAAAAAAATGGTAGGAGGATACATGCATGAACATTGGAACATGACTCATGATTTTAATCAATCAATCTCAATTTCTATAGTGCCAATTCGTAACATATGTTATCTTAAGGCACTTTGCAAAAAATGAGGAAAATAAGAGGAATTTTCTGTTTGGGAGTGATTAAAAAAAAAGAGGACAGCTAGTTGGAAGGGCCCCCAATGAATTTTTGCCTAGGGCCCCAACAGACCCTAGAATTGCCACTGAACCTTCTGTCATGAAGCGCTGTGAGGATTGTTTGGATCAAATATTAGTAGATACCATTACATCAGTGACATTTTACTCCTGGGTATCAACTATGTTATGTATGTTGTAAAGATCTTTTTTTAGCCAAATCCTGCAGGAGTAACCTGATTCTGCAGAGAGCTCTCTCTCACCAACAACTGCTTCATTTATTGACCCGGAGCACTGCTTGCTTAGAGCTCCTCTGTTGCTCTAACCTGAATGTTAAAGATTGGGAATTTGTCTGTAATTGCTTTGAACTCGCTATGGCAAGGTGGAGCGTCCTGAATAAAGGAGACGCTGTAAAATTGAATCTGGCTATGTATTACATGGACTGTGAGAGTACAAATATTCTAAAAGCAGATATGCAGAAGGTTAGTTTTATTTATTGAAAAAAAAAGTAAGTACAATGAAAGAAATGAAAATATAGGGGATGATTTGTGAATTGTAGCGTGGGCTAGCAGGGCTTCACAGTTATAAAAGGAATATGATTCCCTTTTTGAACCAACTGATTCTCATTTTTCAAAGCTCTCCATGCAGTACTAATGTGATCATTTCTGTTCTCTCTAGGTCAGCTCTGACAAGGGAGGTAATAAAAGTGTTCTGACAGTGTACAGTTATTTAAACAGTAAAATAAAGACTCAGTTTGATATATGCTGTGCTAGAAAAGTCATTGACAGAGGGGTGTTTACATGTGGCTGCATGTATCATTCATTACACTGCCCTTTAAAGGTTCCATATCCTGTATTTAAAAAAAATGGACATAAACCTTTAAACCTACATTATTTCTAATGGCCAGCAGGGGGCGACTCCACTAGTTGCAGAAAAGGAAGTCAATCAAGAAGCTTACAAAATGACCTCAGAAGTCTCAAAAAATATTTTAAGTTTCCTCAAGACAGCTTAACGTTCATTACTTAAACGATGGTACCATAACCAGTCCCATGAATGATGAAGGAAATGCTTTAGGATGTGGCTTGTGATTGGCAAGTTACTACTCAGGATGGCTATCAAACAGGATTGAACTAAGAAATGCCAGGTTCCAGGCTCTACAATTATAGTCAATGAACACTTTATAACATCCAGTCAGCCGGCCTTCAGTCATACTTACAGTCTACTGTAGATGTGTTCAAGATTTTTCTTCTTTTTTTTTCAAGTAAAATTGATTCAGTTTATTGAAAAGCATGTGATCACTTACCTTTCTTTAAACCCTATTTACCTTTTGATTGTGTGCACAAGATCAAAGGCTGGTAACCTGCCTTTAAAGGGTCTATTATTAGGCTTTATGTCATTATTTAGAGATAGGACAGTGGATAGAGTCAGAAATCGGAGTTGAGAGATTGAGTGATGACATGAAGTAAAGGAGCTACAGGTCGGATTCAAACCCAGGCTGCTTGTTTAGAGGACTTTAGCGGCAGTACATAGGGCACATGCACTAACCACTAGGCTAACTGGTCCCCATAACTTGCCTTTAAATGCCCACATTACGTCATGATTGGAAACAAAAAGTCCTCACTAAAACTTTTTAGGATAAAGGGTACATTTTTATAGAAAAAACAACACCATTTTTTGCATCAATTGTTCTGTAGTTACTATGTAAAACTCTTCTTACACATTTTCTTCTGAACACATTTCCATAAATAAAAGACACAGAGTTCACATCCAGCCGTCTCTGCTATTTCAGATCCCAGCCTGCCACATTCATTGAATGCCCTGAACCGATCTTTTAATTGTTGCTCGAACCTTTGGAGAGAGTTTGTCAGACAGAAAGTGCCAGGAGGGAAAAGGTTTGCCCATCCCTTCTTCCTCGCCACCTCCTGTGTTGGGAGTGATGGTGTTACCCAAGGCGAGCTTCCTTCTCCTGGGTTGATCAAACGTAGAAGGGGAAGAAGAGCGTATCAGGCATGAGATTAGCAGGAGGAGGAAAAGCTCAACCTGGGTGCCTTGAACACTGATTCAAGGCAGGAAGACTAAGAAAAGTGGATTCAGCCTTGAGACTCTGTTAACAGCCTTCCTGTGCACTTACAAATGCACTCTATACAGTTGCAGTATTTATTTGGGAGACAGAGAATAAATATGTTTGACAGCGTGCATTGATGGAGAGGCTTCAAAGGCTTCACGGTTTAGAATAAGGGTTGGATTGAGAGCATGTTGAGCAAGCGGCTGGTTCAAGGTTTGCTTCTCCTTTTTCCCCATTCACTTTACTTTTAACTTTAAGAATCGTATACTTCAATAAACAAACAAATAGTTGTTTTTAAGGTGCAGAACAAAATACAACTTCAATGTTCCACTCAGGTTGTAGATTACATTTTAAGTATACTAAATAGTATCACATTACTTACTAAAATCTGGGCCTGCTTAGGTACAATAAGTATTTAAGTAGTCACCTTTAAAGATGGAGTCAGTAGCTTTTCCTAAAAAATAAAATCAAGACTTATAAAAGAGTAATGCTGCTAAATCATCACTGATGGGCCTCCATACATATGCTTTTCTGGGCGGGGAGTTGATGTGCCAATGACAGCGCGCAAGTGAGTTTTGGAATGGATATGTTTCAGCGATTGGACGCCATTCAAACTGGTGAATATTGCGGACGTCGATGTTGCAGCAAAGAAGAGCAAATATAAATATAGTAAGGTGAAACACCACATCGACAAAGCTCGTTCCAAAACGATGGTGAACCTTGGGTTGACTTTCACCGCGGACGCACAGATAGCCTTCTTTCTGTAGGACAGGCAGCTTGTACTAGTGTGCTAAATTATGGGCTTTTCCATTACAATAAATGTGATATTCTCAGGTCGTTCACAAGCAGTAAACGTAAACATGCTAAGACCTGCAGAGGGCGTGTGCTTCTGATGGACGAGCCCAGGAGGAGGAGCCCAATATGAATGTTGTGTTTACAAACTGCAACGAACAACGCTACTGCTGCTATGTTTAAAGTTAATCACTAATATAGAAAAGTGTAGGAACAGGAGAACTTATTGGAACTAGTAATAGTACAAAAAAGAGGGTGCTTTTTGGTAGAGGGCATGAGCAAATCTTAAAAAAAAGACTTGTCTTTAGAAGAAAGGTTAAAATGCCTTTATTAAAAGGGCATGTACTGAAGGTAGAACATGATAAATAAATAAATCATCTATGAAGTGGTCCCCTGCTTCAGGAAGAAGGCTGGACTATAGGGATACTTAAGTAATAATATAGAATGGAAATAATCTTGAACTTTTCTTGTCTTGTGTTTAAAATCAACTAAAAGCATATTTCTTTTTGCAAGGTGAGGAATGATAAATTCCTGCGTTTCGTATGTTTGTCTTCATCAGAGGATTATGTACAAGTAGAAGCAGTGTTCATTTCTGTATAATATTTTAGTTTTAAAGGGCTAACACAACTTAGAATGAGCATGTAAGCAGGAGCAACACAGAGACACTTCTCTTTTATTGCACTTGAACACTTAAGATGGCGATCGTCATCATTAAAAATGAAGCTCATTCTCCTTTTTTTAAAGCTTAAACTGACTGAGTCTAATTTGAATTCAGTCATTGTGAAGAATTGCACTCTGAGAGCGCCCTTTTCTTGAGTACAAGGCTCATTTGATGACAAACACAGCTGAAAGAATCCATTATTATTCCGACACACAAGCTCACAGTCTGGGCAAAAGGCACTCAGTTGGATTTAATCCAGCTCAGTGGGAGGTTGATCCCTTTTTTCTTTTCCCTTCATTTCATCATCAAAACAGAGGGAAACATTCTTCGAAAAAAAATCCTAGCCAGGTAACTTCATGCATGTCAGGTTACCATTAATTCTTAAACAAGTATAAACACACCTGTATATGTGAAGGAAACTCTCACATGCATTGAGAGAAACATACACGTCTCTTTTGCAGAACTACTTTTCTTGTCATATAGCCTCCTTTTGAGAAAATGTATCAATCCACACTAACACCTAAGGGAAAAGTACCCAGAGTGATTTGACAAACTTCAAAAGAAAGACTTAGTCTGTTTTCTCTTTCAGGGGATTAAAAAAGGAAAATAATATACCAGATGCAACACAACTCTATTTAAAGGCTCTGCGGCATCCGACAGTATTTACATAACTTTAATTCAGTCCCTAATTAAAGCCCTAGAGAATCTCAGCGAGACTTTAATTCAGAATAATTAAAGAGGAAGACAAGTGGAATAACAACAGAGATTTCTTTCGGTTGGAATCTAAATGCTCAGGTGTAACTCCATGTTAATTAAATGCTATTGTTAGGGGTTATTTAAAGTGGGGTTCTAATACAAGGGAGGATTTTGAGGTGTTTTGCTGCAGTATTAACATGCTGATTGCTCCGTGGGGGAGAGACGCTCCTCGCTTCTCACTGATTTGCCGTTTAAGAGAAGCTTTGAGTCAAAAAAACTCTTTAGATCTGCAATTAGATTTTGTTTTCTTTATTCCGCCTGTTCTGACTGTTTTTTATTCTGTGCTGCATTAAAGCACACGGTTTCTCATTAAGGTTTGTTTCCAGTTTACTGTCAACCTTTTTTTTTTTACTCTTCTTCCATAACAATAATGATAACAATAATGATAGTAATGAGTATAGTTTGAATTGTTATTATGTGCTACAGAGATACAAACAAGGCCCCTATAAAAAAACAAGCTCTCTTTTTCAAAAGTCTATATATACTGTATATAAACTGTTATATGAAATAAAATGGCCCATTTTGAAATTGCATGTATATTGAATTCAAAAATCTAAGGCTTAAGCAGTAAAACACAATCTGTTAAGAAACAGTGAAATCCCTTGAATTAACAAAGTTATTTTTAGACTAGGTTTGATGTACTCGTGTTACAGTAAAAAAGGGTATCAATGGGATATTTCTTTACCAAAAGAAACCATACAGGATGAAGCTTTTATACATAAAAGGTCAAAGTTTGATTAGAAACCAAGCAAAGAAAAAAGAACCTCAGGGGGCCATAGAATAATCAAATTGTATGTGTGCCAAAATAATAATATCAGTGAAGACCCACAAGGGCTGGGCCATTAATCACATTTTATTTTTTAATCACTGTTTGGCTTCACTGGTTTACTAGAAACCAGAAATTTCAGATACAAAAATATTTTGATTGACTCTGCTTAGCAGTGATGCTCTTGCTTAGTCTTTTTTACGACACCCTTTTTATTATAGTGCCAATTTTGCACATGGATTCAGGCGGGCAGTAGACAGATCATCACCATCTCAACACCACAGACAAAACAAAACAGTTAGATTAGATTAGAAAACGTTATTAATCCCCAGTGGGGGAAACTCATTTGCCACCTGGTCGATTCATACACGCACCAAACAATATAGACAGTACAATCACAATTAACAACAAGTGAATAAATAGTCTGATGGATGATAGTAGGGCAATGTTCAGCTCACAGAAGCCTGTTCTAACTCCAGCATGAAGCAAACATTGTGGTTGGTTAATTGGTATTCGGGGGACGATAAGGGGCCCACAGCTAATTGTTGCCCTTGGTGGGAATTACTGCCCTGTCTTTGGTTACATTTCTTTTTACTGTGACTTTATATATTGATTAAATGAGGCGATGCCTGCGAGCTAGTTCACGCAGACAACTCGAGCTGCACTGTATTCACACTTGACATGCGCCATTATCAACAATCACCTGACAGCACATCCTTGCAATTAGCGGCCTATTTAAGCTGCAAGATTTCAGGTCTCTCACTCTGCTCTGTCATTGACCTGCATCAGTACTGCGCTCTTGCTTTAAGCCCCAGCACCACCCTAGCATCCACCTGCACTCTCTGAGGGGGGGGGGGTTAAGATATTATATCATCACTCCTCAAATTTCTGCATGTAAAAGAATCTGCGAGGAGCGATGAGGTTGCAGCGTAGACACAAACTATGTTCTGCTGTTGCACATAAACCTTTAAATCAAATACAAACATGAGTTGCCTGACAGAACTATGCACACAGCTGTAATAGTGCCATCCAACCCTTTGAATTTGAAATGCTTTACACCTTCTTGGAGCTTCTCTCCACATATCTCCATGTTACACAAGCAGCTCTACATACAGGCACAGTTACTCAATGTCATCTAAAGAGAGGATAAATAATACGGGCAAAATCTGCATCTCATTTCCAACAATCAATGTGTTCACTGATAAGGAATCTCATTTGGAGGGCCTGATTAACAAACACATCGATGGGACGAAAATCTTTACGCATTCTTTGGCATTAAATCATCCGGGTCATTACAACCTCCTTTACAATGTCTCCTGCGGTTACTACAGAGCTGAGAGGCTAAAAAGTGCTAGCTCGCAGTAGCGTCTATGATGATGAAACGCCCAGCGAAAGTTAAACGTAGTCTTTATCAGATCTCTTATTATGAATATCAGCACATCCTGTGACAAAAACACAAAGATCATACTTAGTTCTACACACAGAGCAAGCACCGATCTTACAATTTGGACACCCACATTCGAGTGGAAGCCAACATTTGGTCCTTTTTTACTTTAAATTAATCAATAAAAGTGATAATAAAAATGAAAGATCTCTACAATTACCTCATTAAACTGGGTCATGGTAATCCATAACTCATTTTCACAACTTTCAGGCTCAAAGGGAAGAGGACAAATTTAGCTTGTTTAGAATCATGAAGACAGTCATTTGTCATTTTTGTCTTTTAGTCACTCTGAGGCGGCATGTTGTGTATATGGAAATAAAGGGACACAAAGCTCAAACCTTCCTGACATTGATTAAACTATTACCAACAGGATTCCTGCGTCTTGAAGGTAATATATCAGCTAATGAGACTGACATATGATTCTATGAAAAATGTAGAAGACCTCCGTGAGATGTCTCTGTGATGGCGCTAAAAGCCACAAATATTAATGATTTATTTGCTTTTATTTGAAAAGTATGTAGGGGGGAATGTATTGGATGCTTTTAGGGAAGGGTTGCAATCGTAGTGCAGCACTACAGGGCATAAAGGAGAAGAATAAAAAACAGATCTCCAAACCCAACAGAGTAATGATTACACTCCTCTCTTGCCGCTTGTGACATTTCTCCGAGTTAATTATTCATCATGCTTTTTCTCCCTCTGTTGCTGGGGGGCAGCTCTTGAGACTGTTTCAGCTGAAAAGGAGAAAAGGAGCAGCACTCTTCTGTCTCCACCCGCCATAACTCAACCCCTCCCTAATTTTTTTTGTCGTCTCTTCTCTCTCCCTTCTGCTTAATCTTCCTGTCAGGCTGTTTTACTCTATAGAGATTGCAGACTGCCAGGAGTTCGAAGAGCATTTCCGAGGACATTCGCCGTGCCCTTTCGTCGTTTCTTTGGGGGGTGAGGCTGGTTGAAGAGGTCTGCGAACACGCGACATGCTGTCGTGAGCGCTCAGGGAATAGAAATAGACTTGCTATGGTCGGTTCTCCCCTTGTCATGAAAAGAAAGGAGCGCAGGGAGAAAAACAGAGACAGGTGTGCGCTGAACTCTCTGGCTTTGTGTTCCCCTGGAGCCAACGGTGACATTTGGCGGGACAAAAAAGCCGAAAGAATTTTAAGATTAACTGTCACACCTCTGACATATCTATAACTGGTTGCAAGTTTGCTCCTGGAAATTCCAAGTCAAGATGGTGGGTGAGATCAAATTGTCCTATTCACTCAGGAAGGTTCCTTATTGAGTGAAGTATTGGAGCATCAGTCATGATAAAGGTTCAGATTCTCTTAATGCTATATGGAGAGGAGCTTCATTACTGCCTTTGTAACTTCTTTTAGCACAAGATAAAAAAACAATCCTACCCTTCATGAAAGGTGAGAACTTCCTACACTTCCATTAAGCAGCAGATCTGCAGTAATTAAATGTGAGAAATCATTTTCACACAATCAAACTATATCAAATTCATGTGGATAATAGTTTGAAGAGTTTTATTATGTCATACATACATTTATACGCCCACATGACACCACGACTTTAAACGTTCCAGGATCACAGTAGGTCTAATCATTGCCATGGAACAGAAAATGTAAGCTAAAGATAAACACTAATTAAACAAACTCTCTCGTCTTCTTTTCCAAGCTTTGAGACAGAATTAGGAAGCTTAAACACATTGAACTTAAACAGCCAGTTTTTGCACATCTGTCCACCCCAATATTTAGAGTTTTGAAGAGCTATTTCATCAAACAATAATTCTCTTAAGTCATCACATTTTGTACAATGCTAAATTAAATGGGGCTTAATTTCTACTTCATCCAAATCACACATCTCACAAAGTCTGCCTTCTCCTAGATTATTTTTCAATTGACCAACCTCAACGACAAAAGGAAGAATACCAGATCTTACGACTTCGATCTTGGCTTGGACAGGACGTTTTGGAACCATTTTTCCTCATACTCGATCAAGAGCTGATCTTTCATGGATAATATATAATATGTCCGTTGAGAGGAGTTAGCTTGAGCAACCATTCTAAATGCAATGTTTGGTAAACATTGCTTTTTTTTTGTAATTCCAACCTTAAAGCAATCAATCCATCAATCAATCAAACTTTATTTTTATCCCACTTTTCCAATTTGATAACGTGTTTGTTACGGAAAGACTGACAACAACAGTTGATGGTAGCTTTAAGAAGTTTGTAGCTTAAGTTACTATTTGAAAGCGTTACACTATGTGTGGCTGTGTGTTACGTTATATGCCTTAACCACCTCAAGGGACAGTCGGGGTCCTCAGTCTCTGGCATTCTTTTTCACTTATAATGATGCCTCTTCTTTATGACTACTATTGAATTTACGAAGTCATTTTTTAATACCTGTTTCACTGCCATTTAAAGTCTACAGATTGGAAGTGCCATTGTTTACTTTGTTTCACGTCAAAGACTCACAGTGTCATCACACGACAGTTAAATGACAGCAGAAGGATTTTTTTGTGGGGTTAGAGAATACTACATCCACATGGACAGGACAGAGACAGCAAAGACATAAGATGTACAGCTTTGATCACAGGGGTCGCCAAGATGAACACAAAATGAAAGGTCCTCAAAGAAGCTTTCAGTAAGTTGTTGTGATTTGTCTGTCGGTGACGAATGTGTTTTTCTTTCACACCTTTAATTAACCTTAAAATAAAGCGATATATTTTTGTTTTACCGTCCTGTCTTTTCCTTTAATAATCAGTTGCGAATGATAAAATAATATTTACTTTAAAAATATGGTAATTAAACACTTCAATGTAAGAGCCTTTAAAGCATTGAACCCTGAGCATGACCTCAGCTAAAAACAGCTGCTGTGTGAATATGAGGGATGCAGTCAGATACTGTGAGCACGTTTCTATGAATTCTTCTTCACATCTTTCCTTTTCCCTCATGATTTTCTTCCATACAATATACAAATGCAGTAAGGAAAAGAAATGAGAGTTTTTTTTTTTGAATCATTAAACACTAAAGAGGATTATCTAAGTTTCCAACTGTCTGTTATTTATCTTAAAAGGAGTATACAATGTGTTATATATGTTTTAGCCTGTCAAAGACGTTTTTGATCTGGTATAGGAAGGACTTTATACACATACATGTTTTTCAGCTGTATGCTTTGAAGTATAAGCTCGGGATCCTCCCCGTACAAATACAAATCTGAGACAGCTCAAATCCTTTAAACGTACCCGTTCGCTTTACACTTTGAATGGTGAATTATCAGCCATGCTTTAGATCAAATGGGATATGAGTGCTGAGACGGTCCAATTTTTTATGCTTGTTGAGAAGCAGAAAAAGAGCGTGGGGGTTGCACTTTGTTGCTGGCGTGCTTACACTCATGCATAGGAGGCTGTTTCCACTTTATTCACAAGCATTTCCAGACTGAATACAGAATATGAACATTTCAGCCATACTATTTGTTCAGCAAAAAAACGCACTGTGACGCACCCCGGGCTGAGTCTAACTTGGGAATAATGATCTTGGGAATGTTTGCTCTCTTTGCCCACAGCGCCCTCATTATTCCTCTCAGGAGTCTCTTGCTTCATCTTTAAAAAAAAAAGGATACATTTTGCAGTATACATTATTAAAACATATTGTTTCCTCTGAATCCTTATGGGTTTCTGAACAGACAATAGCTCATCGAGCCGCATATTTGGGACCTGCAGCGTTAAACTGAATTAAATCCTAGTGTTTAAATGGGAGGTGTCTCTATGCAGATGATAGAAGGGAGGGGGTTCAGCATGACTGCAGGTGTAGACGATGCAGCTCTGTAGATCTGATATGGAAGATGACAGCATGATGAAGAAGGGATTAAACTAAGCTATGATTCTTTCATTCTCCAGCCCCACTGAGCACAGAGTTCTTAATAATCTTCTATATCTAAGATCAAGCCTGGGCTTCTGTTACTTAGTATTCTGAGGTGTAGTTTTTAAGTGGACAGTATGTACACAGAAAGCTATGGAATCACAAAAGCAGGCAGCAAGTGAAAGCAAAGCTGTTTTTACTGCAGTCCAGTGAAGCTTTTAAGTGGCAGAGATAGTCTGTTCGAAGAGAGAAAATGATTACGGTGCTGCTCTAATGCAAGGTATAATTAAATGTTAATCCACCACGAAACACGTGTACTCTGTGCTTTCAAATTCTCTTTTCCCATTGGGGAAAGCTCTGACTGCAATAAAATTATTTTAGGGGCAAGTGTTTGGTTTATCCAAAGAGAAAAATGTTTTAGCTGCCCTCATTCGCCTTCAGTGAGGATAATATATCATCAGGGTGACCAATGACCTCAATGACTTCAAACATTTAGTCTTATTTAATATGGTATGTATCAGTTGAAATGCCCAAACTTAGAAACCATCCAGGCCCACATGTGGTTATAAAAACATTTTGTTCCATTGGATTGTGCTAAAGGAAAACCATATTTAAATTTAAATGGAGTGATTTTCTATTATTTTCAAAAATGTTTCATCAGATGACTAGGAAGTACACTTTCAAATACAAATAATATCTGACGAACAGGGACTTTTTATGATTCTCAGATGCAGTTTAAAGGTACAAAGGTTTGTTTTTCAAAAGTACATGCACATTCATGTAGGACACAAAGTGGTGGAAGAGGCACCGTCACAACTGTTCAATTATCATCCATTACAGTAAAACACATTTTTAATTATTCCAGTTTAAAATAAAGCACAACTTTTGGAAAACTTAAACCATTATAACTGATAACACACTTTCTTAAATAATGCTATATACACATAATACTAAGCCAAATACATTGAGGTAACCCCAATGGTACCAGTAGTGGCACTGCACTTTACCGACATTGATTAACAACCACCACCAAGAGAGCAGAGAACACCCAACTTAATGAGTCAGTAGTTTTTTCCTAAAAAAATCAAACAGACTTGTACAGAAGTAATGCTGCTCAATCATCACGTTTCTGGGTTGGAAGTAGGTGGGGAGCGAGTGTATTTACCCCAGCTCATAAATGCGTGCAGGTATTTAGGAATGGATACAATTCAGCAAATGGACGCAATTTATACCAGTGAATATGACGGACGGGAACGTAGAGGCAAATAAGGGAAAATATAATCACTGTTAGGTGAAACACCAAACGAATAAAGCTTGTTCCCAAAACGAGGGGTTAACCTCTGGTTGGGTTTCAAACGCTGGTGCAGAGTCGGCCTGCTTTCTGTTGGACAGGCAAGGGCCAAACACCAGTTAGCTTTTGCTAGTGTGCTAAATTATCTGCTTTTCCATTACAGCAAATGTTAAAAGTTTTTTCTCAGGTAGCCTGCTGTGTATAGGTACAACCAGTAAATGTACAGGCTGATGTCCCGCAGTGGACGTGCACTTCTGGGGGCGATGAGCCAAGGAGGAGGGGCTCAGTTTGAATGTTGTGTTTACAAGATGCAAGGAACATTTCCACTGACTAAAGAAACACATGGGATGACAGGACACAAAATGATGCCATTGTTTGAAAGATATTTGGAAACAATAACTTAAAAATGGATTTTTACATCAACAGGATTGAAATTTGGGCATTTATAAATTCCTTTAAGCTATCAAAACACTTGAACCATACTTTTGATGACTGTTTCCGATATGTATCTTACTATCCTTTAAAGTGGTAGCTATCCATTTCAACCTTCTGTATTACTTTTAGCCAGCTTTAGTCTTCTCCATGAGCTTTCAATATAGCTTCCTTTCATACTTGATTGGAACATTTTGAATTGAAGCCTCTACAATTTTGTAGTGATTGAAATAGTCTCCATCAGAATTGAGTTACTCCACAATCTTTCCACATAATAAACTGCAGACTGATACTAACCATCACAAATAACCCTGATTGGAAGTTACTTCCCTTTACCCCCTGTATACATGACGGATATCTGTAGTTTTCTCTGAAATGATTAGTTATGCAACCTTCAGCTAACATCACATGTTAAGTCATAGAGGGGGTTCATCTTAATCCTGTGGGTTTGACAGAGCTGTGGGCTGTGGCTAACCACGCAGTTGGTCCATCAGTGACTTTTGTGGGTGTTTATTGCCCAAAGCTATTTTATGTATTCCCAGTAATTGGTGAAAACCGCAAATCAAAGCCAGTTATCGTTCGCTTAAAGTACAGAGATTGTACAGCTGATGTTACTGTCTCTGATATTTTTTTAATAGATGATGATGTGAGTCTGATACAACACCACCTCCCTGCTCATTTAAAGTTGAACTCTGCTCGACTTCCTCCTGTCCCCCGAATCGCTGAAATCTCTCCGCCAGCTGTCACTCCCTTCTCCGGTGCACCTCGCCTCCCAGTGCTCATTTGAAATGAATGAGCACCGGTTGCTTTGTCTCTCGCTGCTGCTACCAGCATGAGCTCACAGTGAGACACGCGGGAGGCGACATGTTTGCGCATGTTGCTTATTGAACAATTTGATGTCATGTTTGTATGCTTCAACAAACACAGCTAGTGAGCGTGAGATGGAGCTTATACCTTTTGAAAACACCTACATCCTCTTTTTCGCAGTTTTATACCCTTTATAATAATAAGGGATTGCCATCTTATAATAGACAAGGACAGGCGGATGTTGGTGTAATGTTGAATATGTTAAGCCAGTTGGCGTTCAGCAATGATGCATTGCAGCGGTGAGTCTTGATAAATGTTGTGATTACCTTTCAAACTAACATTTCTGCCTTAGTTTTAGGAAGCAGCCATTCACCAGATTCATCATTTACCTCTGACATCACGCTCAGGGTGGGAAGCATCAACACTTTTACAATGTTTAATTCTTCATTTACGGCTGTAAGTCGCATAAAATAATAGAGATCCAATGTGATAACCAATCCTTATCATTTTACTGCTTCTTGATTGGTTGTGAAAATCTTGGACCATATTAAAACAACAATTTGCTCAACTGGGAGGAGACCCAGGGTTAGACCCAGAGTTCCCTGGAAGGATAATATACAGTATCCCGTCTGTCCTGGGAACGCTTCTGAGAAAATGGATCAATGGATGGATGGATGGACAGCAGTTTGATAATTCACTACCGTTAGAAACTGGCTAACATTAGCATTAAAAACATGTATAACTCATATAAGGAAAGCTTTGGAAATTTAAGCTTTTTGTATTGTTTCATGGAACCCCATCAATATTCCCGTTGTCTTGTATAAATTCCCTTCAGCCACCTCCTAGCCTAAGGGAATAATACATTTTCTCTAAATACAAATACACTCAATGAAACTTTGACTGGAGATGTGAAATAAGTTCTCATCTCATCCCCGACTCCCTCCATGTTTATTTCCCTCTAATCATCTCTGCATTTCACCGGTGAGGCCCACGTGGAATTTCCTCGTGTATTCAGGTCCTGTTATGATATATTATGCATAAAACATTGCCTTTGCTCTGAGATTAATTCATGCAGACATAATTGAGCACAGAGGAGGGAGCCGAAATGTCTGCTCTGACTATGCAATTGACAGTGATTACTGATGGTGATGATACAGAACATGGAATTTGCCCTAACATGTTGACACATGTTTAGTTAAGAAAGATTGATTTCCTCTGAAGGTCTGATTTGGGTTTTGACAATAGAATTGTTGAGAAGTGTTCAGCATTTGTTTTCAACGGTATTGTCTTTGTGCCTGTTTAAACATGTTCTATTATCTTTGATTTCTTATGTGCACCTTATAATTAATGTCTTTGATACGAGGAGTGTAATGACGGCATGGGTGGGTAAGACGTAAGGTTCACTCCAGTTCTTCAAACGCAGCAAGATACCAAAGTCAGAAAACATGAAAATCATTGCTAAAGTCCCAGCCAGCTAACTTTGTTTATCCCACTTAAAAAAAAAGCTCCCTTTGTGGGTGATAAGAAAGACAGCTAAGACATGGGTGACACAGCAAATCTCTGGAGTCAAGCTGTTTTCAATGTTGGCAAACGTTCGTAAGATGAATCTATCTGATACTACATAGCTCCGATTGATGTCTGTATTAGATTTCAGGTTTGCTTTCATCCTCATGCCTTCGTGAAACTAAACGCTTCCAAAGCCATCCACCGGGCAAACTAAAGGAGGGGATTTTGCTCAAGTGGCAGGATTAGGGTCGTAAAAATCATGAGAGAGACGGATGAGAGCCAACAAGCCATCACATCTGATATCATCAGAAAATTAACCTTCGGGGGTGGAAAGACTGAGCCAAGAGCAGTGAGGAGAGATACAGAGGGAGAGTGGAGGAGAGAAAGAGCGGCAGGTAGACAAATGCTGAGAGAGTTGGCAGGCCTGTAAGGCTGTAATTCAGGGAAGAGAGCACATTAATATTTAGAGGTGCTCTCAGGTAAAACAAAATGAGCAGAGCAGTCCCAGCTTGACGGGAAGGACTGGCAACAGACAGGGCAGAAAGATCCACTGGGCATGCAGTATTCACACCGACACAGAGCTTCAGGGTTCAGCAGCAGAAAACACAGACAAAGGAAGGTACATTTGTGTTAAAATATGTCAACTCCACAAAATACAGAACACAACATATACACAAAGTATTAGTCAGGTACAAATGCATCTACAGGAGGTTACTGCAGGTAAAAAAAAAAGTAAACATATTCTGAAACAGACCCCTGAAACAACAACCTGAACCAAATACTCCAGAAGAAAAATCTCACAATAAAGCAAATTAAAATCCAAAATGTGGTTGATGATGCAAATGGAAAAATAAAGAGATCACCTTTTTTCAGAAGTCAAAAAATAACTGCATCAATTCACATGAATTTGAGCTTTACTAGCAGCATTAGCTATGATAGCAGCTCTCCAAAACAGGTCAGCCTTGGTGTAGCTTGTTGTTTCTTGTGAAAGTTTACCATCCTAATATGCTGATATCGCCAACTTGAAAGGTGGCTCCCATGTACCTTCATCGTTAAGACTGATTATTGATTTTAGATGGGGAAGATGTGTTGCAAGTCATACTACAACCCCGCAATTTCCTTTCTCCCTCTAAATCATCATGTTCATGAACCTATGTTGCTAATGCTTTGTTTTGCAAAAAGTTCATATTGATCCATTCCAATGATTCAAATGCACCAAGTAAACAGAACTGATTATGGATCCGTTTGAATCCAACTAAACAGGGACCTGATAACCAACAGCAATAGAAGACGGAAACCTGACATGACAAAACAATCTGTACTTGGTCAGGTCTAGGCATAAATCTTGAGAAAATAAAGACCTACCACACTTCTTATTCTGTTCTTATGGGTTTACTCTTTAGGTGGTGAACATGTAACACATTGAGAGGATTGTTTAGCAGCAAATCTAACTCAGAGAGAAAGAGAGAGAGAGAGAGAGAGAGAGAGCAGACACAAGGGTTGAGAGTCGACATGCAGAATACGAGCCTGGAGTCGAACACTGTAATGCCATGAGGGCTTTGATCATGTCCACATGACACAATGAAAGCTGGGCGAGGGCAGTGTGATGATCCTTGGTAAGACCCTCCTCCTATACATGGGTAATGAGGGGATTCAGAGAGAGAGAGTCCAAAGAGGGAACACATTTCCAGACCCTACAGCAATGTTTCCTTGTAATGAGATAAATTCAGAGCTTATTAAGCACCAGGCAACATAATTCTATGCTTTTTCTTCTTTCTTTCTTTTTTAAGTTGTGACACCCTCCTTCAAATATTAAAATGGTCAGCAGAAAGGCACCACTTGCCCAATGGAAAAACATCCACAAATACCCTGACTGAGGGGATCAAATTTAATTTCAACCCAAGCCTGATTGCAGTAAATAAAAGGAAAAGAGTTCAGCAGTGCATAAATGTTTCCGTGACTGAGATAAAGGGTTGAATGACAAGAAAAGATCTACAGGGAGCGTCCAAAAAAAGGCAGTAACCCTTACAAACAGCACTGGGGTGTGAGACGCATGTTTAATTCAGTGAGAGAAACATGCTTTTCACAGTTCCCATCACCTCAGCCCTTATTTAGACTCATACTCACAATGTGGCAGTATGCAGGAGGCACGCCGTCCTGCAGCTCAGAGGAGCCGGGGCTGCGTTAGAGACGATGAATTCTTCATCTATATGTTGTTCTGTTGTCTGACATCTGACCAAGCATGAACGATGTGGCACTTTGGTGTACAAAGCACTGAAAATCAGTGATGTATTTTTTAATTGAAAGCCTTTTTAGAAAGCCTAGACGGACGATTAAATGAATTTAACATGATACTAAACAGAACGGGGGCTATGTGGCGACAAGCGGGGATAAAGCCTTTCTCTTTCATTAGAAAATCTGCTCAATCATTCCTTTATCAAATTTTCAATCATCCCATCTGTGTTCTTTCAACATTCCTTCATTAATTTTTATGTTGTGTGAAAATCCCTTTTCCTTTAAAAGAGCCCTTTCTGCAGCCAGAGCTAAGCCAGACTTCAGTAGCCACACGGGTAGAGAGGTAGAGGAATATACCTGTGGGCTGGTGATGAGAGGCATCGAATAAAGTACCTGGGCCTTGTGGAGAGGGCTATGAATTGCTCTGGTCCTCATACATATCGAAATTACAGGCAGAATTGCTGCAAATTGCAGCTATCTCCACTCCAGAGGCGCAATCCAGTGCAGATAGAGTGTCTGCCGGGGTACAGCCACACCAATCAGAGACTGCGTACCCTCCTGAAGGCAGCAGAGGAAGAGCTGTGGGCCCAGGCTGCATCATGTCAGCGTCAGGGCTGATTGGCAAGGCCTCAGCTGGCGGGCCCACTGACTGGATCCCTGGACGGCAGGCATCAGTGTGTCGGACTGACTGAAGAGGAATCACACTCCTGAATAATTGATTGGATATGAATGCAGGATTGAAGGAGCTTTAACTGCAAACACTTACACGTGCTCTAAATAATAGATTGCAGAGGATTGAAGTCCTGGGAGATATTGTAGTTTATATTTCCCTTTGTCATGCCAGATCCGGTATCATATTGAATATTCCTGTATTTTCTGACAGCTGGGTTCCAATCTAATCTTAATCAGTTTCCCTGATATGTTTTGATTTGCATTCTGTAGCATTTGCTGCCACTTGAATCAGCATGTTAAGCATGTTTAATCTACATGTTCATAAGTATACACACTTGAAATGTCATATACTATGGAGGTTTGAAGCCTCAAGGAAGGTTTCCTTGTATGAACTCAAGATATTCCCATAGCTTGTGACAGCATTAGGATCTGCCAACAAGTTCTCAATCACAACTTTTTATATACTGTCATAAATCATAGCATTTATTAATGAGCACCATCAAATTAGATTTCACAAATGTGTCTGTTTTATGTAATTAAAAAATATGAAGTTAATAATAGGCTTAATATGTTAAAGATAAGTCAACTTCCTAACCCCCAATGTCCACATACTCTGTGTGCAGCGTTGTCTGTCAGCACCACGGTTTTGCTCTGTCGGATGGCACGCGACCTGCCCCACTGGATCAGTTTCTGGTATATGAGCGCAGCGGAGCGCAGCCATGAGCAGCTGTACACACATCACAGGAGAACTACAAGATCACGCGGGAATAAGTGAAAAACGTGCAAACAACATGTTACTTTGTCCTTCTGAGGTTGCTTGGTTGTTCATTTGTTGCCTTTTTTTGATGTTTTGCTGATAAAGTGATGGAAAATACGATTGTGAGTCCTTATATTGTGTTTTATTTTTAAATTTACCGGATGCTCTGTGTGTTTCCTTGTCTGACTTCCTGCAGGATCGTTCTATTCTGTCTAGCTTGACACATGACTGCAGCGTACGCTGTCGAAAATAGACTCACAGTGTATTTGAAACGGAGCAGAGCGCAGTGGCGCTGCTGGCATGCTCCAGAGACGGACCACAGCGCCTGCGCCTGAGTGCGCAGCACTGACGGACTGCGGTACGCAGGGAGTATGTGGAAATTTGGGGTAATACATGTCAGTCAAAATTCACTAATCTCTCACCAGGTAATTGAACCATTTTCTCCTAAATGAAAGCCCAGTGTTTGTTTGACCCCAAAATTGTAGCAATGGCCACCCAAATCAGACATGTGTGCTCTTCATAGTCACCCGTTTTTAACGCCACATCAAAACAATAATCCTCAGGATGGTGTCCAGAAAGTAAACTCTAGTAGTTATTACAGAGTCAAATTTGGAAGACTTAGGCCCCTGACTTTCTAAGTTTATGTCATGACTTAGAGTTGAGAAGGGGGAATGCAGAAAGAGTATTCAGTATGTTGGTATTGAGATAATTATGAGTATAATGTGAGATTTTGTTTCCTGAAAGATCAAATCTAGCTTCAAAGATATTCATGTGAGCCAGTTCAATGAGAACACAGGAGGTTATGCTTAGCACCCACACACCCGCAATGGGCGACTCTCGCCTGTGGCCTTGTAGAGACATCATATGTATGTGCATTTATAGTGCATAGTTTTGTACCATTCATTGGATTCTGCTTGTCTTTCAAAGTACTAAGTGAATAGCCAGGGACCAATGTATTACATAAGCTTCATAAAGACCTTTTCATGTGGAGCCAATTATTGTGGCAGCAGTTGTATGAAGCACTTTGCTGAAACACCCTTAACATTGCACAATGTGTCGTAGAGAGGAATTAAACACTGCGTTTGCAAACTGCTGTGGCTGTACTACCCCATGAAATGGGTTTTAGGATTATAATTATCAGCGGGGCCGGCTGGAGGGAGGAAATCTGCAGGGTAAAAAGCAAACAGGAGGAGGGTGCTGCCTGTTTAATGGGTACACTGTGTGGGCAGACACTGACTATAAAGAGCTGCACAAGGCAGTAAAAAACAATTGTTTTCCAGCTGAAAGGGTCATCTCTAGGTGACCACAGTGAGCGTTGTTTTGCTTTAGTTCAATATGCTGTAATTCTGATCTTGTAGGTTCGAAACATATGGAGTCTTTTGTACGACAAGAAAATGAATTATCGGTACAGAATAATGGTTGACTGTGTGGGGAAACTATATTTACAACAATATGATCCATGCTTGATACCCAACTAACAGTCAATTACTAAGAAAGTCAGTGTAGGCAAACATTTGCAGGATATTATTCCAACAAGTGTAAAGAGTTGACAATAGACCTGTAATTTTACACCTACTTGCACTATGACAATTTAATCATGATTTTTCAAAATCTCAAGAAGTGTTTAGAAAAAACTAAGAAGCACTTGTGAAATATTATATTGGCAACATGTTGCTATTCTTTCTCTTTTCCTGCTAACCCTTTAAATGGTGTTCTGGATGTATGAAGGCATCACGGCTTCTGTTGAAACAGTATTCAAAATCAACAGTTGGATTTCATAACCAGAATATTGTTGTTGAAAGAGGTAATCTTGGAGAGCGCAACTTGTTCTATGGCAGAAACCATGTCTATGAATTGAAGTGATTCATTGTTTTAGAAAGAGGCATTTTCCTTCTAATCACAGTAATGATGTGGAAAAATAGCCTTTCAGTGGTGGTCTTGACCGGTCTTGATTTAAAATCCAGAGTCCGCCCAGTCTGAGACCGAGACAAGACTGAGTAAAATGCTTTCGATTCCGAGACGAGACCGTGACCTTCAAAAAGTGTTCTCGAGACCGATCTTGAGATCAAGACTGATCTGAATAGTTACCGTTTTCCATCACACAAATATAAAAAGAAGAAACTAGTTCGAGAGATGCAGCTGACTCCTTTAAAAGACCATATTGCGTACACAAAGAGTTACCCTGTCTGCTTCTGAATACAGCAGGAAGTCATCAGCTGTTATTTCCACGCAGACAGACTGATATTATAGTGGCAGCTATGACTCTGCTGCACAGACTGTGACTCTTTTGTATTACAAATACAATCAAAGTCCAGATACGTTTAGCTGATTCATTAAACAAAAGGGTGAACAAATAAGTCTAAACAAAAGTCCATAAGATGATAATTACAATGCATACTCCCCCTCTTTGTCCGCCTCCCGCCACACCACTGAACAGGTAGAATAAGGTAAAATCATGCCCACCCATTTAAGTAAAGAAACATAAATAATCAACAGAGGTCAAATACACATTATGGCTCCTACAGATATGCTGATGTGTTGTTGAATATGTGAACTGACAACATGTTTCTTGTTCCTATGTGATCTGCAAAACACTTATATTATTCACTTCCTCAGACAGAACAAATCATAGGCTCTACATTTTACAGCAGACAAACAGCAAATTATAATGTGAGGATAAACTAAGATGTCCAATAACTCTTACAATACGGTTACTGAGACTATTTATGAATGAAGAATTTTTCACGACCAAACGCTAGGAGTTTTTCAAAGACAATGAAAAGACACATAGGGATGAATTGTGAGCACCTCACCGTATAATAAAGCCATTTATTTCCTCTTAACGGGAACAGTGAGAGTTCATGGGGAGACAGTGAGGAGCCTTATGAAGAGTTTCTCTAGGCGGTGACCTTCCTGCAAGGTAGCAGCCTTTTATTGACTCGACGCTGGTCTCGGTTGAGCTTCTTATGCACATTGAGGCTTTGCATGCAAGGTTTTGCTTACTAAACCTGGGTCTTTTTGCATTTATGCATGTGCATCTCTTATACCATACTCCTGACTGGATTATGCATTCAGAACATAATTGATACTATTTTCATAGTGCAGATGAAGTAGTACATGTATAAAATACCTGGGAAGTCGACTTCTAGTGTCCAAAAAATCCAATCAAGCTTTACTTCAATTAATGTTTTAGCTGTAGCCCCTACTTCACTCCTTCCTTCCATTCATGCACCGCTTCCATCCTAACAAGCAAACTTATTTTTTATCCACACCTTTACCGCTGCATCCTCCACTTCTCTCACTCCAGTGTGTGCCGGCTTAATCGCTAACAAATACTCGCTAGAGTCGCTCATCTGTCTCTTTTCCGGTAAAACTCACCAAGTATTTCTACACTCATCATCCCTCCGGCTTCTTTCACCTGTCCACTCTGTCAAACTCAATTAATTCCTCCATATATGAAATGTTTCCAGAAAACTGTGCAAGCATGAATACTGGCAGGCTGTGCAGCTGAAATCCTGCAAATGAGGCAGCAGCATCACCTATCAGTTAAAGACTGGAGTAATAAATCTCCCATAGAGCAATCGATCAGCACTCCATCCCCCTTCTCTTCTCTAACCTGTGAGTGGTGAAAGGCTCTGACCCTTAACCTTGCTGCTGTCAGTGGTACTGCTGCCAAGCTGGGAGAAGAGGCAGCAGCAAATGATTGGAGTGTTTTGGCAGATTTGCACAGATATACCATTGACAGGGTCAAGGCACATCTGCTGCAATTGTTTTCTGATGTTTGTGTGCTATCTCTAGGAACAGATATGCTCATAGAGTTTCCATGGATGTTTGTGCGGGTTTGTGATGCAATCTCATCTTGCACTGCAGGCTTATGCAAAGTAAAGGTTGAGATCAGGGGAGAGGTTTGTGAATAGCCCCCCTGAGGATAATCGAGTGTTTATCCAAACCCTTAGCCCTTCTTTTCCCTGGCTATGCTGACCTTCGCTGTCAAATTTAAATTGCGCAAAAACTGTCCACAGACAAAGTAATTGAAAAAAAAAAAAAAACCACACAAAGAAAAGGCAAAATGGGCCATCATCCTCACAGGAATTGTGATGTTCTTTGATTTGTGCTCTCTTTTGTAGATACAGTCCTCTTCGGATTCTCCACTGCGTGACAAGAATATAAATAAGAGCCCCAGGATGCTGCATTGTGTTTCAGGCAAGCTGTGGAGGATAAATGTGTGTAAGGACGTGTTTATGCATGGCGCCGTGGGAAAGAAAAAGATTAGGAGGAATGAAATGACGAAACAAATACTTGCAAAAGGTAAACATGTGAAGGTGCTCTGTAGTATGGCTGTTTTGCAACATGCTTTAACTGTGTAGATCAGAAGCTGGTGCTGGTGTTAGCTTTCTGAGATGCTGGTGAGCAGCATGTCCTGAAATGCCTTGCTGTGTTTTGGTGTTGTTTGCCCTCAGGGGCCTTTCTAAAGAGGGGATATGGCCGTCTAGCATGCAGGGTGATAGAAGTCAAACAAGGATCAACCCCCTTGAAACCACAGGTAAACAAGACTCTATCAATGGCAGCTAAATCACTGCATCCTCACCATCTTTTTACACATGGGTTCAACAAAACTGGGCCTTAACCATATGAGTGGCCAAAAGTGCCCAAAACGTGTTTATCTTAATATCTTCAAATTTTTCTGCGCTTGTCATTTGATGTTAACATGGGTCAATCTGAAGGGATGGAAAATTAACAAGCTCATAATGCAGCTCAACACCCTGCTGCAGTGTTCAGTGCTGGCCGTCACTTTCCTAAGGTATTTTGGGGCTCCACGCTAGTCACGTGACTGAAAAAAATGAATTTCTATGTTGGTATTTTGGAGCAGGAAGAGACTATATTTGGACAACAGGGTGGATTTGCATTATCACGTCTTTATCCTGGTTGACATGTTCTTCTGCATTACCTTCAGTGTCCTTCTTTTGAACTAAATGGGACCATAATTTACTAAATTCACATACTACTGTATTACAGAGTACTATAAACTAACAACTGAGACAAAACAAATCATTAAAAAACTGTTTATTAACTGTTGGAAATGTTGCAGATTAGAAGGAACCTTTCTTCACTTACTCTGGGAGTGTCCCATGATTCAGAGCTACTGGCTGAAGATACATCAACGTATAAAAGACATTACTCAGATGGACTTTGACTTTTGCCCAAGGCTTTATGTCCTCAGTGATCCGCAGCAAACATCTAACTGTGGAACAAAGGACTTCATACAAACAAGCATAATGGTTGGAAAACAAATTCTTATGAGAAACTGGAGGAACCCAGGTGAGCCCTCGTTTCAGGAATGGTTCACAGAGCTGGCAAAGGTGGCATCATATGAACGTATGTCTTACAATGTTATGGACAGGACTGTGAAATATGAGGCAAAGTGGGGGGATTACTTGAAATACATTGGCATTAGGGGTAGATCTTGAAGTAACATACATTATTGATTTTGTTGGTGAATTGGAATAATTCATGGTGCATGTCAATTTAAAAATATATATATATATATTTTTTTTTTTGGGTTGGTTTTGGGTTGGTTTTTTTTGTCTTGAATTATTGTTTTTATTTTATTTTTTAATTGCTTGTATTGTTTTTGTTTTCTTATTATTATTGTTTTATAAGTATAATTCAGCTGTTTGATTTGCTGATCACAATGTGACACTGTTAAAAAATAAAATAAAATACTAATTATAAAAAAATAAAAAAATAAACTGTTTATTAACTAGTAAATAAAAAGGTCAGACAGGCAATTTCCTCATTTACTTAATTTCTCAACAGCTGTTGCCCCCTGCTGGCCATCAGAAATAATGCAGTTCAAAGTCACTTTTGCATTGTCTTCACTTCTGAAACCAACATAATAACGTGTTAATCAACAGTCTAGGATTACATATCACATTCACTCAGAGAACAATGAGGTGAAATAAATGTTCCCTTTTAGCATTTCAAACCCTTCTTCATCCCATCTATTCTCTCAGTCTCATTGTGTTACTTGTGATGTGTGCAGACAGTGTTCTCTCCACACTGAAGATGAATGGGCTCCCCTGCTGTGTTTGGCTCCTCTGTTTCTCTTGGTTCTGAGTAATTCTATAAGTTGGGAGTTAATTGACACTGACTCTCAGGAGATCACATTGATCTAGGAAACATGGCATGGACTCCTGCCACAGAAATGAGCTGAGGATTCCTTGGGATAGAAGAGACCTGAACGGTCGAACAGCGCAAAAGAAAGACATTTTTGGCTATTACATGTTATGCCTTCTTTACGTGTGCCATACAGTTAATAGAAGAAATCGGTGCAGCCTTTTTGTTAAATATTGAAGCCAATACCAAAGGGCCTTTAACCTACATTATTTTTCATGGCTATCGGGGGGAGACTCTAATGGTTGTAAAAGGAAGCCAAATAGTATGCAAACCTTTGTTGAATTAGACTACTTGACATAGTCTTCCCCCCGGCTTGACTACTGCAATTCTTTATATACTGGGATAAGCCAGTCGTCCCTGTCCAGTCTGTAGCTGGTCCAAAATGCTGCAGCAAGGTTGCTGACTGGATCCAGGAAGAGGGAGCATATCAGTCCTTTCCTAACGTCTCTTCATTGGCTCCCAATACGATTCAGAATCGATTTTAAGATTGCGCTGTTTGTTTTTAAAGCCCTGAATGGCTTGGCCTCCCTATACATTACCGACCTCCTCAGGCTCTGCTCACGGCTCAAGCTCAAAGGAGATCATGCTTTTACAGTTAAAGTCCATAAACTGTGGAACAGCCCCCCTCATCCCATCAGGTCTGCATCCTCTGTTGACTCCTTTAAGTCCCGTCTCAAGACGTATTTGTATTATGTTAGCATTTGAGTCCTCTAGTGCTGAATAGACCGTTTCTTTCAGGTTCCCATTGTTGCTTTCATTATTTTATTCATTGTACAGCACGTTGGTCAGCTGCTGTTGTTTTTAAATGTGCTTTATAAATAAATGTGACTTGACTTGATTTATTGTTTCAGTAAGCATTTTCCTAGAAAGTTTAGGTCTCATTTGCAATACAAGTATTCTTCAAACTAGCTATAAAGCCAGGTTTTGTTCTAAGGCCTGGCTACCTGTGAATGAAAGGTTGCTACCACTGGGATCTGTCAACCAAGATAGTGACTTCAGATGTGTATCCACCCTGTTGTCCACCCAAACAAGGTAATGTGGAAAAGTGTATACCAGGATTTAGAACACGGTTCGCAAACTAATTGGTCATGTCACAGGGCCTACATCCATTTATTTTATGTACTCTTTGGTGAGTGCAGACAGATGCTGTTATGTTTTTATCTACATTTTTAGCTTCAATTGCTACTTGGAAATCGTCAGTTAACGTACGTCAAAGAAAGTAGAGGTAATTTTTTTGTCAAATCATTTTACAGTCTCTGACTCTGTCACCACACCTTGTTTCCTCTCGTCTCTCCATGGCTGCCCTTCTGATTTGAAGTGGCCCTCACTCGCTGAGGACTGACACAGAAAGCCAAGCCTATCAAACGCCCATCTCCAAATTATAGTTATCCCCCAGCCTGGCTCCCATCTGCACCCTCACTTTTGCATAAACACACGCAAATGTCTTGGTGCTCTGCTCCCAATAATCACATGAGTTTACAACACCAAGGGAAGCCTGAGAGCCTGATTATAGCACTTGCATATGCCCCACTCATTAAAGGTAAGCAGTATGTAAAGTGGTTAACACTGCAATTTTCTGCTGGGATTTGTGCTATATTATTGACAGGCAGGAGAAAAGATCGAGGGGAAAAGGTTTGCTTTTGTAAGTCTCCTCACTGGCAGCTTTAAGTGTATTTTTAATGAGGCAGTCAGCCGAGGAATGTTAGATCACAGCGATGCAGTCGTCAGATAGAGGACAACTCCCAGGCAGAGAGCAGAGACACATGGGTCTTATTACGCAGTTTCCCCTCTCGCACTGCTGGGGACCATCACACAAATATGATGATATGATAAGCTCTAGGCATCTTCACTGAAAAGAGAATCTCTAAATACTTGACGGGAAAATTACTTATTTTCCCGTGCTGAAATGTAATAATGGTGAAAAATTGTCAGTGGTTTTCCCCATTGGGCTATCACTTTTCGTGAAAAGAAATGCTAGCGTCAAAAAAGAACTGCATGTAAGAAAGATGTGGCCACCGTGACATGGTTGAGTTTTGAATTGCTGTTTATGAAGCCTTGATCATGGCACATTGGGGGACACCATCTTGGTGTGTTGGCACTAGCAGTGAACACATCTGGACGACTTGGTGGATGCACGTTGCTAGACCTCTATCCTGGTTGACAGGTCGCCATGGTAGCAACTTCTCAATCACAGGTAGTCACACCCTAAAGCATGACCTGCTTTATTATGTATTTGACTCCAATTGGCACCATAATTAACCAATTGAATATCAAATTGTATTGAAGAGGACTTGAAACTGGCAATTGGGCCCATAAATCATAGTATAAGGGAAATGTTATTGAGGTTACACATTACACGTGAAAAATCATGTAATTTTGCAAACGATTTCCATACAGTTAAACTCCTTTCTGCAACTAGTCCAAACACCTTCTACTGGCCACTAGAAAGAATGCTTAAGGCACTTCCACATTGGCTTCACCTTTGATACCAATAGCTGAAATCCAATCTATACTATACTCATACTAATACTCTATAAAGTCTACAATCAAAACATAAGTGTAAGCATTGAATAAGAATTAGATGACGAATTTTAAACTTTCTGAGAGAAAAATAATTCAACCCTGGTGATTGATTATCCGTGTGTGTAACACAAATATAAATGTTTATACTGTATAAATATTTACAGACAGACCAACAAGTATACAGCTCATATGCTCATAAGCGTAACATGGACTGTATACAGGTTAAGAACACTGTCAATACAGGGTTCCAGCATTGTTGGGTAACTGTATATCCAGGAAGACAACAAAACAATCTGAATAAATAATGTGTAATCAATATTGTTACAGTTCTGTGTATTGGATTCAACTGTGAGCATATGACATTGGCTTACAGCAACACATGTTTACACACAGGGTAGAGGACAATGCACTGTTATTGAACAGAGCCTGTTTTTAGAAATAATGTGTCGAATGTGGTTGTATGTTCATTACTGTAAGGAAATGAGAAACAATATGTTTTGTGCCTGCTTGTGTTTGGTAAATAATGATTAAAGCAGTCTTTTTTTTTCTCAGTGATCATACATCAAAATGAAAGCAGGATTAAAATTCCTCAATGGAAATATGAAAGTCTCAAAATATGGCACAAAATAAAGCTTCAGTTTAGCTGATCTACAGAGTATTCACTCCCTCTATTTCTCTCTCTCGCTGTTTGTACACTGGTCATGCAATGAAATGGATACATTCTCTTTTAACATGAGTAACATCCCTAAGCCAAATCCGATCTGAAATAATAACACTATCACTGCTGCCCTGAAGTCTGACTCTCCAGCATCTGGTTTTTATCTCGTGCTATAGGAAATGACATAAACTGTCAGTGAAACAAGGACACCATCCGTAACATTTTCATCCACTTTTAGTTCCCACTGCCTCAGGCTGAAACTGTTGTTTGAAATAAATCTAATAAGGCTTATTTTCAGTTCATGTCTTCCACAGCTGGCTTATTAAACAGTTGAGTAACCGCATTAGCATTTCTGTTTTAGATTAAAACAATCCATAAGGGCTACACATGTCTAATTTTCCCTGCAGGATGACACAGATTTTCAACAGTTTTGGTATTGTGGGTGACGCTGATCTGCATCTCCTGAAGAAAGGGCAGGAGTAGGATGGTGCATTGAGTGGGCTTTAACTGTTAACATTTCCTACTGGACAAGGTGGAGTTAGGTTGTGAAAACGGCCCCCTTGCAGACCTTTAATCCTAAACACCTGCCAGTATATTAATCTGAGGTCAGGGCTTAAGGGGTTTCTAATGTTTTTTTGCTAACTCAGATAGCATACAAGTACTGGAAGGTAGTCAGGTTGGTATTTCCATCGCTTTCATTATCTCTCTTGTTAAGTGGCTATTCCAAATCAGTTAACTAAACACTTATCAAAAACTCAACATAGGAGAGAAAAGTGTAAAAATCCTAAACCCTGTATCTTCCATCCATCTTCACAAATCAATTTTCATTTCAATATGGATAAAGCTAGCATAAAGCCCATCTGGGTTAAAGTATGAAAGTTGAAACAAGCCCTGCTTAACACCAAGCTTGCATAACTATCAATGGACACAGGTTGAAATGGTTAAAAACTTAGAGAGGGTCAACTGAAATATAAACTCCTGTCACAACTTTAGCTAGCACATGGAGTACAACCTCTTTTAAGCCCTTTGACAAAGCTTGGTCCGAAGTTCAAAACTTCCATGGAAGTGTCATTGTTAAGTATGTTGAAGGAGGTGGTGTGGAGAGCTGGGTTTTACATGCAACTGGTGTCCAAAGAGGAACACTTGTTTGTGTTAAAAGCAAAAGAGCTGTGTGGAGAATACACATCCCTGGGGAATACCAGAGACAGATGCCAGTTTACCAATCCTCTCCCTGTGCTTCCCATCTTTCAGGAAGTCGAAGAACAACTGGTGGAAGTTAAGTACTGAATGTGAGTTAAGTGATGACAAGAACAAAGAGTCTTGCTTACAGTAATTCTCTATTAACAACATTGCAGGAAAGAGAGCAGTGCCATAATGACTGATTCATTAACCAAAGTGCTTGCCTGGTAGGCAAACTGCAGGGGATCCAGCAGGGGGGCTATGATGGGCCAACAATAGATTTTCAGCGAACTTTGAGGCCACGGATGATAAGAAAAATGTGCCTGTAGTCATTGTTACTGCCATGGGAAACAGTAAAATTGTGCTGCATTTGTAAAAGGAGAAAACTTAACACAAATTGAGTGATCTGGTTAAGATCTGTTCCAAGACCAGAGCCAGTTGGTCACCACAGGCTTCAGACAAAAGTGTCAGACGCCATCTGGGCCTGGGGCTTTCCAAGTCTTTTGTACTTGAAAGAGCTGCAAAACATCTTTTTCAATGATACAGTATTCAGGTTGAATGGCAGAAGCCAGGGGAAGAGGAAGGAATTGTGTAGCAAATGACTTAAAGCCTGGAAGATAAGTGAGTATTTGTTTGTGTGGTTTTTAGCTTTTTTGAGTTTAGTTTCTATTGTCAGCTCTTATTTCATTTCCACTAGCCTGGTTCCTATCCAAGGCCCTTTGTAACTCCTTATTTGGGCATAAAACACTTTTATTGCTGTATCTTCAACAAGTCTTTGTGGTAACAAATGTTCTCCATCTGTACTGACACCACACAATGTTTCAGCACAAGTAAGCTCCCTCAGATCATTGTGCCATCTTCCCCCAATATTTACCACAGGCTTTTTGGATTTAAGTTTTGGGAGAAGATGAGTGATCAGAGGGTGCGAAAAGCTGGGGACCAAGTAGTCAGAATCCTTTAATACTCTGTGACAGTGTGTTTCTGCCCCTGGTAGGATACTTAATATACTGTCTGTGTTTGTGCAGCTCATGGCTGAGGTTTGCGCTGTTAAAATCCCCTCGGAATAATGAGAAGAGAGTCTGGGTGTTCCTTGCTCCATACTGGTTATCTGGTTAGCCAAGCGGTGCAGCGCCTCGCTCACACAGGCTTGAGGCGGGATGTAAACAGTGCCTAGAATAAAGGGGGAACACTCCTGTGGTGCACAAAACAGCTTACGGCAAATGAAAAGAGCTTGAAGGTGAGGGCAACACCGTGACATCAATACACCAACCTTCACTGATATAGAAAGCGGATTCTGTCTTCCCTAATTTCCCTGATACAGCAGCTCAGATACAGAGTCCACTTTTAAATTAGAAAACCAGACCAGTACAATGCAATGTCCTGGTTGGATTCACCTCGCAGAGTTTATGTGATTTAAGGTGCAACAGAGACTAATGCTCCCTGGTTGGTTCTTTTGAAAAGTTGGTTTTCAGTATTGAACAGAGAGCAAAGATTCTGTAGCTGTATACACATTAAACATGAAACAGTCTGAACTTTAGCTGTACTACAATGTTTAATTTTGACTCCAAAGGGCTGCTGCATCTCATACTAAAACATCCATGGAACTGTATACATTAGAGAAATATAGAGTCAAATTGACAAAAAGGAAATGAACCCCCCCCATACTTAAAAAAAGCATGTTTTATTCCTTTGTTTTCAAATATACCAAGACAAAAAATAAGAACAAATATATTGATGCCTACGCCTTTTGTTTTCCTAGTTTCTCTTTATGATTCACTTAATTCATGTGACAGACAATCTGATTGATTGAAGGAAAGTCTTTAGTATGTGAACTATATAGAAACATTAAAAAAAGACAGGATGAAAACATTTCCCCCCCCTCCCCCCAATTGTGAATACATAAATGGATGACAGAGATCCAATCCAGCATTTGATATGACACATAAATGAATATAAAATCCCGTTACTAAGAGCTACTAGACAGCTTGAATTCCACTTAGACTTATTGATTAAGGTTTCAATGCTCCACTGATTAATACAATTAGGTACTGCTGAAGAATGTTAAGCACTTCTGTTTTTCTTTTTTTCATGTACAAAAGGTAAACTAAAACAAAACCTTTTGTAAAATGGGTTAGTATGAGGTGTGTGCTGGAGTTTTTTTTCATTGAATATCATTTCTAACCTTTTTAGGGGGGGTTCTATTCATAATATCTTAACCCCTGACAGCATCTTTAATCATTAAGAATTAACCAGGAGCTACTTTCTAGCCTTTAACACACGTTGAAAATGTTTCTTCTTAATTTGTATGATACATTTCACGAAATACCTTTGGACAAATTGTCACAGGAAAAAACTTTCCACTGATAATTGTATTACTCCACAACAAGTAGAAGCTTTGTGAAGCCCTTGAGTTTTGGTTTGAATATGTTCTTTGTACACAAGCAGAAATTAAAGCTGCAGTTTAAAGGAGATATGACACACAAATATGACAATGTTCATTTTTCTATCCTTTTAAAGATTGGATTTAAGTGCTTCTTACAACTCTACAAACCAAGGTACATTTTGGTTATGGGCCATCTGGAAAACTAGGTTACTCTCTTTGGGAGAGCATTAAACAGCATCAGGACCTACATTACAGGTAGGCAAGTCATCAGCCGCCAACACCAGGTGTCTAATGGATTCCATGGCAACAATGGAATTGCCTTGACCCAGTTTAATTTTCTTTATATATGCACCTAAGGGAGAGATCTTTCAGCAATGTGATAGTTTTAAGAGTTCATCCAAAACAAATGAAAGAGAAATATCCTTCTGCTATGTCATAATGTTTTTCAACTGTTTTCTTTACATATACTGTATCTAGATTAATGCAAATAAGTGACGCATGAAGGTTAATTTAAAGAAAAAAAGACAGAAACGAATAGTTACCAAAATGCAGTACATCAAAGCCATCAACTCACATCTAACAGACACTGAGGTCGCAGACCCAATCATTAAGTGAGACTTACAATAAAAAAACACCTTCATCATTAAATAGTAAGTGCGGACTTACAGTCTTAAATATCAAAGTGATCCACTGCTGAAGCAGTAGAGGAGAGTGCCATGGATTGCTCAGACAGTTTTAATTGACACCTAAGCTACCAAACTGCCAAATGAAAAGACATTCTTGGAAATGGCTCCTTACTCATAAGTGTGCTTTCATTCTCGTTTTCATTCTCAGAAACCATTTAACTTGGAAGAGGTGACCACTCTCAAAAAGACTGTTCTTTTTCTTCTTCTACTTCATACTATTAAGAGTTTATTTTTCATCAAACAATATTAAAAAATATTAAGATAAGTAACCTTGTAGCGTTCTTAAGAGGTGCAGCTGCTTTAGTGTGCTATATTGGTCTGGAGGTGGCTGCTGCAATGAATTTCTTTCTCGGCTGCAGGCGAGCGTCGATCCATTTTTCATTTTTGCCCTGAGGGTAATCGATGATGGGGGTGACGAGACAACAGCACACCCTGAATGAGCAAGGGTACTCCGAGAGGTTCAAAGTAGCCAGCATGCTCATTCAAATTCAGTCGGCTAAATCCTGAGCTTTCCATATTCCCAGTATGTTCCTGCAGAGAGTACCACGGGGAGATCTAGCTGGCACTTTATTTTTTTTTATTACGGGCTGCACTCTGTAATGGCCTCAGGTCAGCAAAGAGGGCTAGATCTCCATTAATTCACATAAAGTCTGCAAGCGCTATACATTACACACTAGCATGTGTAGCAAGGACATAGAGTGGTGAAGCATCTGAAACCATGCAGACATGTTGTATCAATGATGCTCAGAAAGCAAATAAATCATATCGATAAATAATTCTCTTGTGCAAAAAGGTTTGATCATTTATCTTCTGTGATATGGTTTATCAAACACATTTCAAGTCTCTCGTGTTGAGAGAAACTCAGTGACAAACTCCCTCCAAAAAAGATCACATGCATTAGAAAGATGCTGCAGAAGTACCCCACATTATCCACATGTGGCACTAATATAAAATAACAGAATTTGTAACTTCTCTTTCTTGAAGGTGGTGCAGATGACAGTCTGACATTTATATGTTGTAAGCAGGATTTACCTCATTTCATTGTCGAGTGTGTTTTTTCAATGAGTTTGTTGACTTCATCGACCATAACAACTAAACGTAGCCACAGAGATTTCACGTACTTGTTAATGGACTGAAGTTTTGAAATGGATAGTTTGGAACTTTGGCCTTTACCGTTTTGTTTTTTGGTGCCAGCAGTGAGCACATTAGACCGCAATTGACAAAATGATTGGGCTGTTTTGGAGAAAACTTGAAAGTAGCAAGAGAGACCACACACACTTATTAGGAAAATGTTTACTGATGTAATAAATCAGATGAGACCCAAAGGAATTTTGTAATAGACTTCCATACCATCACATTTTTCTTGCATCGAGTGGAGTTGCCCCCTGCTGGTCATTAGACATAATACAGGTTGAAGGCGCTCCTGCTTTGTCTTCACTTATTACAGTCAGACTCTACGTACACTTATTATATACTGTCACACTTAAAATAACAACATTAATGATTCTTTCATTCAGTTATTGCCTAAATGAAATAATGTCTTTGTTTGATTGTAAAAATGTATAAACAGAGATGAGACATAAAATAAAACCCCTTATTACCAAGTGCCAGCACAAATGCTGAGCTCAGAGAGATTCTCGTTATTGTCCATCGTAAAAATCCTAATGTGGATGTATCTGGGCTTATTTGAGGTTCTGATGGGAAAGTATGTCTGCTCTGGTACGGCATGCCCATGACCTTGACCATGACCATTCCTTTCTTTTTACAGAAATAGACCTCTCCAAGCTCCATTTACTCTTCCAGTCTGATTTTGAGCAAACTGTGATGAGAGGTTTAAAGTAACACAGACCCACTGAGGAGGTAGCTCATTAACACTCTGCTGCTGAGGCCAAATTTCATCAGGAAACAACATTTCTGCAAATGCTTGGCACTTCTGAAAATTGTGTTTATGTGTAAATAGACCACATCTGATGATCACTAATGCACTCACAAGAACTAGAAATTGCTTATTATCCAAATATTTCCCCCATGACTGCTGATTGGGCGATGAACTTTCTTGTTTGATGACAGGTTTTATGAAGTTCAACAGCTAAGCTGTTTTTGCATCAGTTTTTATTGGATGTAATGAGTCACCGCTGAAATCATCAGCTTGTAAGGAACTTTAACCTTATGTTTACCCCGTGTTATGGAATATGTGTAGTTGCCTTCCTGCAGAGTGATACATCTCACAGCAGTTCAGGGCTTATCATCTTTACTGCACACCATGAGGGGTTTCTGAGAGGTCTTGTTTGTAATCAAAGAAGATGTCAGATCATCCTATCAGACAGAGCAGCATTACTATAGGTGTTTCCCTAGATTTTTGAGTTTTGTCTAATATTGTAATTACTTCAGAACAACTTATGTCGGTGCACAAATTATATTCGGTCCAAGATGCGCTGCCCAGCTCCCCTGCCCACTTATTGTCTAGAATAAAGGAGTCTTTTAAATATCGGTCATAAGGTGAAGTAGGTCCGCAAGTTACACAAGCACACAGGCTGTCCTAAGGGGGAAGGGCGGTGGACAACATTTACAATCCTATCAAACTAGAGAAAATATATCTAAAAGCACACCAGTTTACACTGTTTCAGGGACGAGACAATTATGTTTTTAACCAAGGTATTTTTAAAAAACAAGCGTCTCTAGGAAAAGCCCCCCTTTGAGACTGACTTTGTTCTCGTACCTGGTTTCATTTTTAAGGTAACCGTGCTGACAGGTTAAACTGAAAGTCAAACAAAATAACACAGCAAAGCATCATAGACACACATCACTGGGGATCTGAGGGTATACAGGAAAAAAAAGAAGAAAAACAACGAAAATGCTGTTTGTGTCTATGAAAATTAAGTTTTTAGATGATAGTCAATCTCCTTAGCTGCACCCCCCGGCTACTTGTCTTAAAATAACCCTCTTAAAGTATGTGTTTTTAAGGTTGACAAGTTTCAAATTCATCACCTGATATGAGGGACCACCTCTCCTGCTACCTGAACAAATGTCAGACCAATTAAAAATGAAGTTAAAAGGCCAATCTGTGCTGGTAAGAACTATTTCCATACCCTTTTAGGCCCCAGGGGGCTTTTTTGACTTGTTGTAAGCAGATAAAAATAGATACGATGTGTTGTATAAAGGCCTTTTTCAATTAAAACGTATTGAAATGCCATCACAGCCCCTTCAGCAAGTCAGCAGCTAACTTTGATCCACAAGAATGACCATGATGAGGCTGAAAAGTATCCTCCCAAGATGAAATATTTTGGTGCATTTAATGAGAAGTGTTGAGGAGACGAGGGATTTGGCTTTGATAAAAGTTGATAATTTCACAGCTGAATTACTTCTTTGTAGGCATTCCTTTTTCTTGTCAAATTCCGGGTGGAGGCATGTGTCATGCTGCCAAGAGAGAAATACAAAGATTTTGGACTTGCATGATCAGAAAAAAAAACCACATTTGAAGCAGCAGAAGGCAGCCATTGAAAAGCTGTAACGTAAAAAAAAAAAAAGGGAACTGTTGTTGTGTTTGTCAAGTGATAAAAACATTGTAATTGAAATGCTGCTCTTTTGGCTTGCGTCGCAGTTCTGTGAGGCAGAACAGACAGCTCTTGTAAAGTGCATTTTACTCACACCTTTTAATTTGCTGCAATATTCTTCCCCGCTGTCACAGAAGTGGTTTTCATTGTCGCAGACCCACAGCTATTACAGAATTCCTGATGATATGAAGGGACAAAGCTGTCTGATCTCTCTCCCTCTGTCTGCCTTTCTGTGGCTGTCTCTTTATCCTGCTCCATCAGCCGCAGTGGTCAGCTATTTCACTCTCTGTGAGTGAGTTTTCATTCTTCTCTTCGCTTGTTAGTTTAAGTGCCGCACTTGTGACCATATAGTGGCAGTCATTATGTTCATGATGTAATGACGAGGTTGTGCTTTTATATTATCTTGTGTGAATGATTTAACTAAAGTTAGTTGAAGAAAGTTTTAAGAAAGAGGTGAGTATTCACAGAAGGGTTTTGTGGCTTTTGAAGCATATAAACTGTGCAAGTGAGACAAAAGTAACAGTCGCTAGGCAACACAAAGTGCATCGTGGTGCTCTGATGCCGTTTGAAAGCATCTAAAGCAGTTTTGCATACCATCATTCACATTTTTTTTAAACAACACTCATTCAATTAAAAGTCTAATTTACACAAAAGAGCCACAAGCCATTCCAGGTAAAAGGGAAATCATTTCCACATATAGACATTTGTTAAGTGACAGGCAATATTTCTAGATGGCGTGACAAGAAGGCACCCTTGTTGCTCACCTGGTAGATCATTCATCCCACGCACTGAGGCTGAGTCTTTACTGCAGAGGTCCTGATTTTGACTCAAACCTAAATCATTTTGCATGTCGGGCCCTCTCTTTGCCCCCACTTTCCCTCACTTTCCCTCACTCTTCAGCTTTCAATATTTAATAGGAAACATCATTACCCACAAATGATATGAGGGGTGTAAAACCTGGACTGATCATTGCAACAATTCCCCCTTTGTGTAATCTTAGAAATATAAATGTCTAATTACAATTATTTGATTTATTTGATACTATTTTCATGATATGTTTCTTTTTTTTGGAATAGGGATGTACACAGCTACACCCCAGGTGGCAGTCCCCCTTGTGGCTTCTAACAGAAAGGAAGCTGTTTTGCAGATGGCGAAACTGCTATCACATATGTCGAGTCTGGGCTTTACAATCACCTTCAAGTACCAAAGGCAATACCATGAGACTGTACGTTCTTCTCCAAGCTCATCGTCTATATTAATGCTATCAGTAAGAGAATGGGGCTATTGGTGCAGAGATCGAGGTGCTGGCGGCTTTAATCCACAGTCTGACGCAAAATAAGAGAAATTAAATTGCATTTATCTGCAAAGCTTCATGTGTGTGGTTGTGCTGGAATTTAATTACAGTAAGACATTGTAGAAAAAGCAGCTAGTGGTGGAAAGTGAAGCACAATCCAACAGTTTGCAATCCATTTTTGTTCATTCAATCCAGAGTGTGGAAAATGATCCTTCCCTGCCTTACATTGTACTGCAGGCCCAGTACACATGTGCATGAGTCATACATTGCCAAACACACACACACACACACACAACACGCAGTTGCACACCTGAGGCACTTACCAAGCCAGTGTTCACCAGTGATCTTTCCAAATCCCTCACGGTAGGACTCCCATCCTCTGAAGAAGTTGACCGAGCCGTCCTCCCTGCGCTGGATCACCTACACAGCAAAGACAGCAAGGCAGGAGATCAGGGGGTCAGCTGGGATTTATCTCACACAGTGTGTTTCATCCTCCTCTGTGATGACTCATTCTCCAGTCCCACTCCACTCCTGGTCGCTGAGCTCATCTAGAACTCAACTAAATGAACTCATAAATGCTTGCTCTTTCACAAATGAATAATGCAAACACTCTTTCCACTAAAAAGGCAATTTGTCGGAACCTAATACAAGGAATCCATTAAATCTGACTGACTTTAAATGGAATTGCCACAGAATCTGCATCCTTAATTTAAATCCCTGAATGAAGATACAATTAATAAAACAATCATCTTAAACACACACACACCCAGAGAGAAAAAGGGAGATGTATCTTCTACTTCTGTACCATTAGTCAGAAAGAAATGAGCCCCTTTCACATGCCGCCATTTGTTACAAATCAGGTTCAAGCAGAATCTCAAATGCTTTCCTAGTCTTGTACTGCTTTTTTTAAATTCATACAATTGTTATCAACACTTTTGACAAACTATAGTTTTTTTGGGCCATAAATGAAGTCAAAAAAATGTTTTTTTTGATAACCCATTGGCTATTATTATCAGTCAACCACTTGCCTGCTACTATTAACTCAGCTAGCAAACATTCCTGCTAGCATGCTAAGAGTACCACTAGCTAGCCAACATGATGGTCATAGACGGCATGACCACAAGCCAGTCAACATTACTGTTAGCTAGACATCCCTTAAGATCTTTGGGACACTATCAAACTGTAATGAACTGTTCTACCGTTACGTTAGCTAGAATTGATCGAACGCTGACAGAAGCCGTTGTGAAATGTTTTTCCAATGGCTATCAAATTTGTTGGTAAACCATTGGTAACAGGTGGGCATATGTAACTCCAAATGTATCCTGATGTCCCTTTGGCCCTGATTTTCAGTTGCTGATTAATTTGGAAATGCTAAAATGATAACATTCAGTAAGATAGCCTCTGTTTAGGCCATTCTTGAAACCTGGAACACAGCAGTGGGTCTATTGCACACAATACTCTGCATCAGAGGAAAATGATTGCTATGTGAATATAATCTATGGTATAAGAAAACATATGGAAAAAATGTATCTATTTAACTCAGCAGTGTATTAATGTCTGAAGGTGCAGTATCTCTCTCCAGATATACTCCATTATAAGTGCTGACGTTTGAAGAGTCAGGCTGAGGATGAAAGGAAATTGGAAACTGAAGAGGAAATGCAAGCAGATGGAAAAATAGTATAGGACCTGCTGTTGAAGGGCTGTGTTAATGTTGAAATGACAAAGGCAATACCATGAGACAGTTTATGTTCAGCATGAATAATCCCCTAACATACCACAAGGCACCAGATGGCACCAACAGCCATATTTGCTTTTAACATCCGCGCCGACAAAGTACAAAAAAATCCTTTAGAGTAATGGCAAAATCTTTATGCTCATCATTTTCATTCACATAATCATCTTGATTGTGATCGCCTTAATCTTCATTACTGTGTCATCATCAGTTATCGACAGCATCTAGGGATTGTGGGGATTTTCTACCAAATTCTTTATCTACTCATTCTGAGCCCTCAGGATTCTTCCAAACGTGATTTTAAAGATTGATTACATCCTTAAAATAATTAAAGCCCCTGGAAACCTGACTTGAAATATTAAAAAATGTAGTGTATAACTAAGCATCCACAAGTGAAAATAAACATTCATAGCTATTACAAAACCTTGTTCAAAAACGTGCAAAGTGCATTTTAATGCAAAGGCCATTTCTCAGTATTGTGTGGGCATGGCAGCTCACATTATGTAAATCTAAATTTTCCCCCATTCATTGTGGTATTGCTACCGTCTGATTCACTGCCCAAAGCATCCTGTAATACCTAGCCTAATGCTAATGGAGCTTGCAGCGTCACCGTTGAACAGCTTTCTTCCGGTGATATACTGTTTGGAAAATAAACTTTGTGGAGTGTATGTTTGTTTGAATAGCAATCTAAATTCAGGAAAAAAATGACCGGCGGAGGTGGGGCAACACTAATTTAGCCAACTGTTGGCTTTCAGTGGGCAGAGAGGCTAACGTGGGGGGAAGCAGGACACTGTCTGACAGACACTGACAGCTGTCATCCTCACCGGGGGATGTTCAGCCAAGAATGGCACACACAAGCGTGAAGGCTAAACTGTATTGGCTGAGTTGTTTTGTTGCACTTGATTAGGCAGGGAATGCGTTTATGTATTTATTATTAATTTGAAATATATTACGTAATACATCTCAGAACTAACACCGCCCACCTGAAGGGGCACTATGTAGTTTTGGAAGAGAAATTTGAAAGTTGGAGAAGTGTACAGATTCTCTGGTAAATGTTCATAACTCTATATACAAACTGTCCTCAGAGGAAAATTCAGTCCCTGTAACACTGGTTGAAGATAAAATGCTACACAAGAAGTAAATGTGGGGGCCTGCAACAATTAAACCGTAACTCTCCTGGTAGCTTTTAAGCTCTAAGCAGTGTTCCAGGGACCCATTTTTTCTTTGAGTAAAGTTTGAGTATAGTGGTGAACAATGCTTTTGTTGAGAAGTCTTTTCGGCTGCTGGTGACACATTTGGACCCATAAACACAGTCATTTCCCCCAAACTACTATGTAATGGGGCCTTGTTTATGGTTAGATATTGAGACATTCAACAGGTGTAACAGTGTGGTTCCTTAATGTGTTGATTTGTGTGCAGCTATGAGAACAATGGTTAAAATGAATTAGAAACACCAAGCTTTAGACAAGAGGGCAACCCTTGTCAGAATGATAAACCAATTATTGTTCCAAGGTATTTTAAGGCAAAAGTAAAATATGGAATACTTTTTAATATTCTTTCACTCCCTCAAGTCTCTCTTTTTTTCCAGCCAAAACATGCAGTTGACAACCATTTCTTCTGCTTGTGAATTCCCTGCACATATACAGTAACCCTGTGACATATTCTTTCTTCAAGGCCTGCACAATGTTCATAGTTTGCAGAGTGCTGCAAGCAAGTTTTCCAGTAAACATAAACAAACAAAATAGCATATATCCGACGTTGCATAAGACTCCCACAGATTTTGCCGATCGTGGTGCATTAGGCTATAAAACTGATATGAGTTATCTGAAACTCTGTCGGTTTTTAACTTCCTGAAGGTAGCATGGAAAGTTACCTTTGGTTAATTCTAACCTTTTTTTATTGGCATTTTTATTTTTATCCCCTGGAATCTATTTTATAAGAAACTACACAAATAAATAATGGAGGCATGAAAGAACTTTGGACAAGTCATGCATGACCTATCTCCTTTCAGTGACAAATAAACTCAGAAAGTTGCTGATAAAGCAGTCTTTTGCTTAACTTTCTCCATTTTCAGCCTATTATTTATGCCTGAATGGTTAAATATCTTCATCCTACTAGCTTAAAGTATACACTTTTTAGTCCGTAAAACAATGTAGATTCATAAAACCCTTAACTCTAGTGAGATCTTTCTATGATGATACAGTAAGAGGGAACTATCCTGGCTAAAAAGCTGGAACTGCAGTGCGCTTCATGATTGAACTAATCTAAAGACCTTGAGAAACAGACCGTGGCATTTGACAGTGCAAACAATGCACCGTCATCATGTTATTGATATGTCAGCGGGGCACACAAGGACTGTCAAAGTGCCTGCTCCTGTTGTAGCTGCTGTTTTTTAATGACTGCCTGAGTTAATTTGGGAGATTTTTCTGTTGGAGATTCATACAAACAAACAACTCCTGGGTAAAGGTAGTGCAGTGAAACACGAGTATCTTAAATCCAGTGGCCAACTGCATGTTAAAAATTCATGTTTCTAAATTCTACTTAAGGTTCCTGCTTCCTTATCTTACTTTCCCTTTCCTCTTACCCCTTCTCATGTCTCCATTCAAATGAGTTAAAATAGAGAAGAGTGCAAATTGATAGGGCTACGTTCAAAATTAGGTTTTCCTTTTCAGTCATCCTTAAATGTTTTTGCCACACTCCCTTGGCATTAACTGTATTTGAGTGCAGTTTAGGAGGAGAGAAAATTGTATAAAAGTGCCCCCTCAAGTCAACACACCATAACAAACTTCAAGGAAAACTCTCCTTTTAACAAATTCACACCAACGAAAGAAAAAGTCCCATATTTCCTTTGTTGTATTGTTGCAGGAAGGATATTTTCAACTTTTCACAGGCATACAATTGGGATTAAAAACCCCATTCAGTTAGTTTTTTTTTCAATTTGTTATTTCTAGTTTTTTACGGTCATCAGACATCCCTGTAACTTGCTTTCATGCCTCAGCTAACGTGTCTCTCTCTGGCATTGCTCTGACAGGTAACTTGAGACACCAGTGCACCAGCAGTACCTGCTTCTATGAATCACTGCGACACTCAGAAAGTGGCCAGTGGTCACATGAAGAAGTGCTCTACAGCGACAGGTTAACCAGAAAGCAGTTCAGTTCAGATTAGGGTTAACACTCTTGTCTAGCTGACTCTCTGCCTCCCTCCATGTCTAGCATCCTTGTAAGACCAGAGAGCCCCTCTGAGGTTTAATTGCATGTTGACCCTGAAGGTCTCCTTCTGTGTGTGTGCGTATGTGTGTGTGTGTGTGTGTGTGTGTGGTCCCTTGAGACTTAAAGCTCACAAGAACACCAATCATTTCCACTCACATGTTTCAAGAGGATAAGGCAGTGGTGTAAATTGGGAACAGGAAGGAAGCATTGAGTTTAGGGAGCGGGTGAAGCTGTTAGAGTGACTGCATACAGTATGTGTGTCCATGCAGGCCTTCATGGGTATGCTTCAATTAATGCTAATTAATGTGTCTGCACCATAACTCAGGTCAGCCTTGCGCCCAATGCTAGCCTTACACCTACCGTCTTTTCAATTGATTTCAAAGAGACAAACACATTTCCCAAGTCAGATTAAAATCATGAGAGTCTTTTTTCTCATTTTGGCGACATGTTTGATATGGAATTGATACTGATATTCCTCAAAGGTTGTACAAGAGTTAAGGTAAAAAGGAACGTTTTCTTTTTTAAACTATAAGGTTCCATAGATTTTAAAACAACATGCACATTTACTTTTGTCTCTTTGTGTGTGTATTTGCATGTGTGTGTGTGTGTGTTTTCGTCTGTACCTTAAATGCAGAATTATATAAGAGTGTGGGTGGAAATGTTAATGTTGAAGTTTGTGGGTACCAGGAACAATTTCTGTTGCTTCTGGTGTGTTTTAAGATTGAAGACATGCAAGTGAAGAACATGCAGAAATATGCAGCCAAGAGGCAAATACTGTGAGAAGACATTACTAACTGCTCTGACTCTTACTTTGTTTCTTACTCATAAAGAACCTGCTGCAAGGTCTGGTCAGCACAGAGGCAGACAGGGAAGGACAAGTAAGACTGCTTTTCAATTTCACTTTTAAGTGGAAGAAAAGTCAGCCCAGTTCAGAGTCTCTTTTTTAAATGCCCATGTTTCTACAGTGGCTTAAATGCCTGTGTTTTCCAGAGCAGACCTACTATGTCATCCCCCCCTCCCCACACACACACAAAGACTCCAGTTTCCACAGGGACACGGCTTAGTACCCAAACTGACAAATCCTTACACACAGTGTCTGGCTGTAGGGGCAGTGACTGACATCAAAGTTGTTCCCGTCAAGGTCAGAAGCTCTCCGACTTGTTCTATTTGGGTGTTAGCAGGTGACGCTCTACACACACACTGAGAACTACAGATGAGACACAGCAGCCATTTTATTCTAAGCGCTGTGCAAGGTCTCAGGGTTTCGTGACATGTAGTGCAGACAGTTCAAAAACTGAGCATCCAATTAATCAAAACCTTCACACAATCTAGCCCAAAATCCAACCTCTGTCATGAATGTTTCAATGATTGGTTTATCCTTGTGCAAAATAATCTCTTCTTTCTGACTGGGTGATTCTTGGAAGTTGGTCTTCCAGCTTCCCATCATCTTGTAGCTCTCATACTCCTCTTCAGTCTCCCTCTCTGTTGCACTATTTTTATCCCCCCCCTTCTCTTGCATCTCTTAGGTAATTAATTCTTCATACACGCAGTTCTACATGCTTGCCGAAATGAAACAATCTCTCAGAGGCCCTTTCTTTTCAACATTGCCTCGTCCGTATCTGCTGTACATAATGCATCTACTGTAAGAAAACACTGAAATCACCAAAACTGTCGGTATGGTATTTGTATAATTGCTCACAATATGGTCTGTGTCCTCTGTGTTTCCGAGATTTGATGCAGTCTTCTTTCATGTTTTTTGTTTGTTTGTTTCATTCCTCTTCTTTACTCAAGTTCTTCTCCTAAACATTCATGCTTGCAATAAAACCAATAAGTCATAAAGACATAGAAACATAAATCATGATACTAAAATTCGTTTTGTCTCACTGTCCATAATTCCGTCTGAACGATCAAAGAGCTCGCTCTTCCCCGTACTTTCTGCACCTGCCTATTTTACTGAAGCATGGTAACATAGGACAGCACAAACACAAGACAGGCCGTACAGAAGACAGAAAGTAGCTTTGAAGGGGAGAGCGGTTGCTGGAATATGTTTTGTCAGAGTGTCTGTGTCAGCAAGGCACCATAACCTAAAGTATTGACAGTTAACAAGACTCTGTTTCTCTAGAATCAAGAGAACGCTGACGGGTCTTTGGAAAAGTGAAAGCTGTGTTCCAGGACTGTAAAACCATCGCCGAAACAAAATCTACACCAAAAACATCTAGGAAACAACCAGCTTTTTTTGTATTCACACTTAGGGGTCCACTTTACTGAAGAAAGCGAGTGATTGAGTTATAAATAGACTAGCTCAGAGTCAGAACCAGCTTTATTAGCCAGCTGAACATACAGTATATGTGGGATTTTCATTCAGTGTAGAGACACAGAAATAGACTTTAAAAAGACCACATTGACACAGGTAACGTAAATATTAAAGGTCAAATATTATACTTCTTTTCAACAAGTTCAACATGTCTGTGACGTTTATTGCTATAAATCCACTCTGATCCTGTATATTATCATGCCTATAAACCTGTCTATTTCAGCCCTGCTCAGAACAGACTGTTTATGTTTCTAAAGCTTTAAATGCAAATGAGCTGTGTTCGACGACAACCCTATATGGAAGGGGATGGACCTTGGGCTTTCTTGCAACATGCCCATTTTGTTTACAGTGAGAAGGCACACTCAGAGGGCAGAACAAACAAACACGGTGCAAGAAAGCCAGAGCCACCCAAGCCTTTAGAGGGGCGTGGTTGAACACAGCTCATTCGCATTTAAAGCTACAGACAGAGAAACAGCCTGTTCTGAGCAGGGCTGAAATAGAGGGGTTATAGGTATGCTAATATACAGGATCAGAGTGGATTTATAACAAGAAACTTCACAGACATGTTTTGGGGACTTCTAAACTTGTTGAAAAGGAGTACACGACCAGTGTAAGACCTTTAAAGCCCCTGAAATGGTGCCACTGTAAAATATCAGTGCCGGCAAGACAGGACAGCAGTGTGTGTGAGTGTGTCTGTGTTTCTGTTTGTGTGATTGAAGCTTGCTCTGTTTTTTTACACATTGTGCGTCTTGCTTCTACAACACTGTAACACAATGTAAATGCACGCACTGGGATAGCAGTTTTGCATTGTTGTGGGGTTCAAGTACAAAGGCCAAGTGACCATCCATGAATGAATGAATGAATGAAACCTTTATTGCCCCTAGGGGAACGTGCCTTGCACAGAGAGCATAAAAAACACTATACAAACAAACATTTACAGGACAGCACATCAAAACAAATAAAAACATAATAAAGCATCACATAATTAAATGTGATGCATCCATCCATCCATCCATCCATCCATCCATCCATCCATCCATCCATCCAAAAAATGTGTTGTCTCGTTCCACTGTTCTGCAGAAACTGCCAGTGAAAAGGAGCTTCAAGCTTACTCTGTACAATGCCTCACATGGCAACTGTTAAGACCCTGACCCAGGAGAAGCAAGGTAAACGAGTAAAAAATGGTCTATCAGAAAAATAATCTTCATGTCTAACAAATACTCAAAGAAAAGAGAAGGGGGAGCAACAGATCAGAGGTTGATGGGAGAACGGAGGTCAGGTAGTGCCTCAAAGAAAAGAAAACAAGATCAGGTTTGCAGATAACACAACATACAGCATGTGTTTAATACTGCAGACATAATGATTAAATACAAAGACACATAAATGAAACAATAGAATGATGTTTCAAGACAGAAAAAAGACAGAAGTCGAGCATTGAAGCGAAATGAGATGAACTCACGTTTCTCTGGTTTTTACAAAGTTTCTACAAAAGGTGAACTCAAGAGGCCCTATAGTGTTAACGAGACAATCTCCAATCCTCACCGGCCATCACACCCAGCACTAGCTAAAAGGCTCTCGCATTGGCATGATCACATTAAGCTCCCTGTAATCTCGGCGGTAGATGAAGGCTACTTAACAAGCCGCCTTAAGCTCTTCAGCAGGATTTCTGTCAACCAGAGCGAGCCCGCAGCGTGCACAGACGGACACCCTGACTGACAGACCAGAACACGGGGAGGAATCCACACAAGCCCTCTGAAGCTGATTGGGGGAGATTTACAATCTGGCATGCGAGTGGGTGGAAAACAGGAAAAGTGCCAATAGCTTGTTAGCTCCTGGCATGTACACACTGTTTGCACACTATGTTTATGTGTTTGGTGCTTTGGCAGCAGATGTCACTTGCTAGCGCTGCTCTATTTTGACTAACTGAAGATAATTGGTAACATCTTCAGAGAGTGATTAATACATCAGCCGTAAGGGATTTATTTAGATTCATACGTATAAGGAGATACTCAACACAATAAAACATACATATGGAAATAGATAAATGAAGTAGGACACAATGCAAATAGAATCAGCTCTTAAAGCTGCCTCCTAACCTTTCCTTTCAGTTGCTTACAATTTGATTACATTGTTAGGAATATTGATGATATGCTGACAGATTCAACAATGTCCGATAAAAGCACTCATAAATCCACAGCAGTCTGCAGAGTTACTATCTTCAAAGGGGATTGAAAACATCTGTTGGTGAATGTTTTATAATCCTATCAGAAAGACAGATGTGTTCGGAACACCGAAGCAGCAGCAAAACGCCGACACATGGAGAAACACAATCATACACAAACGCACTGTCTCTGTCTCTTGCTCACACACACATGCACACACATGCACACACATGCACACACATGCACATACGCAGGTACAGTTTCTGTGAAGTAAAACAGATTATTCTAGGCTTTTAGCTGTTACCTGTTTTTTGGAACATTGATTAGATGGGAAACTTGTTTTTCTTATTTGTTTAACAGATTAGGAGAAAGCAGGTTAACACAGGTAGTTTCCTGCTAAGGCTGTGAAACATCAGTGGAAAGGAAAAAGATGCAGCACAGGACAAGACTAAGCAACACACTACAGTGTTGGAAGACTAAAGGAAAAATCTCAATAAATAGGAATTACCTCGACTGAAACAAAATGCTTCACTTTGAGCAGGTTACTTTTTTTTGCTTTTACAAGTTTATGTTTGCATATAAACAAGATTTGTTCACACTGAAATGTTGACTTAATGATTGTGGGTTAGGAAAAGTCAAGGCATCAATGTTGTTGTTTCAAATGATCCTTTAAGGCGCCTAAAGGATCATTTGAACCTCATATGTTTTAGCAATCCTTTCAGAGCACTAGAATGGTGCGAATCAAACCAGCAGATGTGTAGAAAGTTTTAACCTTAAAAAAAAAAATCGGTAAGAGACAACTCAGGTCAACAGGATTTATCCTCTGAAGTACTTAAATATTTGATCAAAAATGCATACAGCAGTTGCTAAGTTGGTTCATTGAAGACAAGAGAAAGAAAACAATCTTTTAACATTGTAATAAAAATGATAAACAGTACTTTCAATAAATGTGATATGGAAGTGTCCTGTATTGGAAAAGTTGAGATGTTTCTATGTCATGTAAACATAGAAAATCAGATGACTTAGGGTTCTAATAAAAATGTAAGACCATGAAAACACAAAAACATGTAGTGTTCATCTTTGCATCAACAGAGCAACAGAGAGGGAATATCAAATGATGTAATGTTCCTGACGCAGGCCTCACAGCAGCTGTCAAACCTTCCCTCACATAACCTTTGCTCAGCCCAAGCTAATGGTGCTAATAGCCTGAAGGTCACGTCTGACACTACCTGTGATGATGCTACATGTGGACAACTGGAAACAAACTCAACAACAAAAATAGCATCATGGGAAAAACAAAATAAGAAAAAAGAGAACTCACACTGAAGTACGCCAAACTGAAAATGTAGTTAAATTATATTTTAAGCAAGACTTAGATCATACGTTTTCTATTTTCCTTCCTTGCAAAACACCTGCAGAAAGTCACAACTGGGAAAAAAAAATCCTACATTCTCTTTTCGTTTTTTCCAAACCAATAAACCAACAGAAATGAAATATTGAAGAGCCCGTGAGCCGCATAGCGGTACTGAAAAGCCTATACGAAACACTCAGAAATGCTCAAAGGGCACTCGGAGCCTCTAAAAGAGTGAACATGCTCACAATCGTACATTCAATCTGAAACTTTTACATTTCAGTTCTTAGCTGAATTGAATATTTGAGTGTGATTGCAGTACTTCTGATAAAAGCACCATTTGATAACGCAGCCCCACACTGCACTCTGATATATCCACTCTCCTTCATTATTTATGGCACGGTCATTTTTAGTCTCTTCCTTTTAGCAAATAAAATAGTAATAATAGAAGACATTACCCGAAGCCGTGAGGCTGTGTTTAAATAGCATCTGAAAACTCCTTTCACTGAAACAGGTGGACCCCATGCCCAAAGGATTACTCTATTTAAGTGAGGGTCTTGTTGCTTATACATATTTAGTATTTGTTGGTGGAACACGTATGAACACCCATTTACTGTATGTGGACATACAGTATATGTGTCTGTGATTGTGAGTATATGTTTTATTGGTATAATCCAATCTTCTCTTTCTGTTAAGGTAGGCAGAATGTGTGGTGTGTGTTTGTGTGTGTTTTGAAGGGGCTCGGGGCCGAGTAATGACAGCTCCTTTTCCTTTATGTCCTATCTGCCCTCATCGCTCCTACATCTGTGGTCAGACAGTCTCCAGGGCTTGAGTTATGGCTGTGAAGATATACTGACCAATTCCCTCCGACAAGAATCCACATCATCCTGTACTAATGTCTCTTGTCCTCTCTTCTCCTCTCCTCTCTCTCTCTCTCTCTCTCTCTCTCTCTCTCTCTCTCTCTCTCTCTCTCTCTCTCTCTCTTTTCAACACAAACTGAAGGACACTGACAGCTTACACTGTCTTGGAATAAAAAGAACCTCCCCACACATACAGAACTTTTTATTTTTATTTTCTTACAAAAACTAAGAATCTACATTATTTGAAGAGACAACGGGTATGTGTGTCTTCAAAGGTTTCGTTTTACTATCACAAGGTTACAATTTCCACGTGTTTCTTGGCTTTCCTTTGATCAAAACTGGGATCAGCAAGTTTGGAGAAACTAGCACAAGTTTTTTTAATATGTATTCCACTAAGATTTCTAAGCCCTCTCCTAAACACACAAATGCATTAACAGAAAAAAAGGCTTGTAAACTTCTTGTGAAAAAACACTTTTTACACAGGAAATGTTGTTATTTTACAACGTTTTTGTGGTGTAATGTGTGTTAGGCCCAGGGGTGTTTCCAGAGGGGTAGCATGGGCCACCCTTGAAACCTGATAGATCACCCCAGGTGCCACCCCAAAAATTCAAAACTTTGATTGGCTATTTGCTTTGTCAAAGGTGATTATTCCGGCTTCTTTTGACAAATGGCTGCTTTTAGTTTCTTAATTTTTTGTTTGTATTTTAAATTGTAAATAAATACTTTGAACATCTATTTCATAAAACAGGTGCATAGGAAAGGTGCATAGGAAAGTAATGCACACTGTCTTGCGTGCAATGAAATAACTGGACATTTTTTCAACATCAAAACATTGCCAATTAGTGCATAGTTGTACGTAGGACAGTGTGCAAGAGTTTGCATGCATTTCTTAAATACTTTTAAATTGTGAATTTGAACAGACATCTTCTATTTGTGTAATTAATGAACAAAGCTAAGAGGATATATATGTTAAATGATCTTGTGTTATAAAGTAGATATTATTGTTGAAGGTAGAAGGGGTAAATAATTGAAATTAATTGGTGTGTGTGTGTGTTTGTGCGCGCACATCACACTTCAGGCCACCCCTGATTAAATCGCTGCCCCAATTGGGCCACCGCAGTCAAAAAAGTCTGGACACGCCCCTGGTTAGGCCTCATTTAAAGGATCCAACTGTGCTGCATATGCTACAATACTTGAAAAACATGGTAAAAGGTACGTGCTCTTTCAGTGAAGATGTGCTATACCTTATGGTCCAAAATTGTGACACATAGGAGTACACTAACTGTATGAAAGTAAATATCTACAATAGCCGTTGTTGTGCAAGTAACAAACTACTTCAATTAGGTGGAAGACTCAACTCGTGGGCATTGATTGTTTGAGCTGAGTGAAGACAGAAAGGTCAGCCATCAACGTTTTCTGTCATGATTTGTCCGACTATACATTTTTGTGACAGCAACAGATAACACTTTTTTTTTTTAAAGAATTCTATGAATCGATTGCTATCAGGATGTGAACAGAATTAAATAGATGAAACAAAAATGCTTCAAAATAGTACCTTTGAGGTCAAAAGCGTGACCGCGAAACATTTACAACAGCCACTCGGGCTGTAAGTGCTTATTAAACTTGCTTTAAATAAACTTTTGTTTATCTCTAGCGGAGTTAACATCTTCAAAAGTAGAGCTAAATTCAAATAGTCAGATACTAAATAGTTACATTGCATAAATGCTAAAAGTTTAGCCAACATTAGCCACCAGTTGTGCCAGGCCATAGAAGGCCTTTCTATCAACACGTCTTGGTTTACTAAATCGAGAAACTGCACTGTAGTGCCGAGTGATTCAGCATCCATTTCCATAAAAAAAAAAGCGTTTCATTTCTCATACAAGTGTCACTAAGTTGCACTTCCAGGAAAGGTTTTTTAAGGTCACCTTTGCTTTGATTGACAGGAGGATGTCTTAACCTGTTACACTTAGCTGTTGTGATTTCTGCTTACACCACCCACCTCAGCTCCATACTCACGATACACACCATATGGCCTCGTTTAGATCTCTGACTCTGACAGATGTCAAGACGAGAATGGAAGCTTAAAAACAACCTAAATATTTTGCCACATGCTGTAGTTTTTTTTTTTTTTTTTAAATAAAGGGCGTATGTTCTAGAGCAACACTTGTTACTTACATTTTCATCATCATAACAGTTAGTAATGCTAATATTAGACGGATCATTCTCTTATCATACTTAACTGTTGCTGCTAATACTACAAATACTTCTACCATTATTACTGATATTGTAGCTTTAAATCTATCTTATTCATTGCGTTTGTTGTTGTTGCTCTGTTTCTCTCTAATCGTATCTTTCTTCCTGCATTTCCCTCTTTACCACTTTCCAAGTCCAACACAGTTTGGGCAAAGGGCTGTTCAACCTGAGTCGGGTTCTGCTCGAGGTTTCTGCCTCTTAAAGGAAGTTTTTCCCGTCAGCTTTGCTGAATGTTGCTTAGCGCTGTGCTCATGGTGGATTAATGTTGGGTCTTTGTAGATACTTTAACGAAGCGTAAGGTCTTTAACCTGCACTTTTTGTAAAGTGTCTTGAGATAACATTTGTTGTGAATTGACGCTATACAAATAAAGATTGATTGATTGATGATCAACACCTGGCACTGTGTTCTTTGTAGCTATAGCTAGAAAAATATTTTCTGATAATCGTCTATTGTTTTCTCTTCTTTATTTTATCTTTTGTCTGGCTTCTTTGCACACAAACAGAAGCAATGAGTCATTATGCCCCAGAGGATGTTTTTTTCTTCTTCCTTATGTTCAGGTTATTTCAGCTATGTCAGTGGTATCTCATATACTGCATTACAATTAGTTCCGTACAATAAGAAAAATCAAAAAAGCCTCTCCTCTCCTCTCCTCTCCTCCCCTCTCCTCTCCTCTCCTCCTCTCCCCTGGACGGAGCCACACATTTCTAGCGCTGTCCACCAGATTGTTTAGAACTGAAGAAGCCTTTCGGAGGAGAGTTGAAACGTCTTCAAGATCTTCAACCAGTCCAGTTGCATTTGGATCAAGCTTCTAATTTAGAGGCTAATTTGCAATGCCCGTCCCTAGATGGGCCTTTAAAATACATACAACTCAACAACAGATACACACAAAACAGTACCAAACAAGCACAACAAATAAAAAGAAAGAACAGTACAGGATACAAACTATTATACAATAAAGTAGAACAGGAAGAGCAACATTATACATGACCCACAAGACTGAGTCCTCTTTAAAAACTGTTTCAGTTCAAAATGTCCAGTTTGATATTACACATGTTGATCCCCTTGAACAGATGAAGATCATCAGGTTCATCTATTCCCTCCTCTGTGTATTTAGACCTTGTGCTCTTATTGTGTGTTTCTAGTTCACCTTGGTCTTTTATAGTAATCATTCCAGCATTACTATTTTTCCAGTTATTTTTTAATGGATTTATCCCCTACTGCATTTTTCTACTCAGCATGTGTGTAGTTGTTTGGATACGTTTGTCTAAGACATCATCAAACTGAACGTTGCTTCTAATAAGGATTTCGATCCTAAAGATGTATGTCTGGATTAAACATTAGAGATTTTTTTTTTCAGTTGGCATCATTCTGAAAAGCTTAGGGCCCACCAACAAAAATAAATAGATACAGAAATGGATTAAAATTCAAGACCAACATGCATAAATAGAGGTACAGTACAGTTATTAAGTGAAACGTTACTCAATAGGCTTCATTATTCATTCCTGTTGAAATCTGAAACTGCAAATGTGGGTGGCATGGTTAGATTTTGTTAGTTTTTATATGTAATTGTGAATTATATGGAGAGTTATGTAAAATAGTTTTTGTGATTTTAAAGCACATTTGCCTGTTGCATTAGCTCATAATTGCTGAAAAGGTACACAAACCCTGCATGTGATCCCACACAGTAAAACTTTACACATGCAAGAGAGATGGCTATGAGCTCCAGTGAGTTCAGACACTGTGTAGAAAAGATCGAGACATATAAAGCGACATATGCACACATGAACACACATCCTCCTAAAGGTCATTGCTGCCTGATGGTTCATTTCTGCAGATGAACATCTACAGTAAATCTGGAGTCTTCTTGTCACCGTTACTTAAGACAGCTGCATTATCTCTGACGCTTCCTGAGGGCCAACTTTTATCTGCACATACGGTAGAAGAGAAATATTTTATGGCCAGTCTTATCTGAATTAATCCAATCGGAGAACAGAGAAAAGTAATTACGTTGCAGTCCCTCTATGTTGTGTTTTTTTTTAATCCATATACCTCAAACTCTCTCTCCAAGTCTCCACATCAGATTTTAATGTTTTCTTTGTGGCCTTACTTTCCTTTCTTTGTCTCCTGGGAGCCTCAGTTCCCTCCCTCCCCTAAGTAACCTGCTCATCTCTCAGTCTGTCTGCAGCTGCCTCTGCAACAGTGCTGCGCTACCTCAAAGAATGCTAATAAGGTGGCGGCATATGGCTCATTCCTTATTTAAGCTGAGCCATCAGACAGACAGTAAGCCACTCAAGTCACCCAGCGTTTCCTTTTTTTCCCCTTACCTGCACCGGTTGGATCACACCACGCTGATCTCTTAATGAGGCTCACGCGTTATCACAATCAGCTCAACACACCAGAAAGGATCAGTCACTGCGACATTATCGTTTCAATCTGCGCAGCTATGTAAATCCCTTTAAAGGACAAAATGCAAACACTTGTACATTGCACTGTAAAGGGAGGGAAAGTCTGATATAAAAGCCTGCTTATACTCACAAGCTGTTTCTGTGTAGGTGCCAACATTAACTTGTGCATTCACACAAACACACACACACACACACATAAGCATTTACCCGCTGACAGGCTAGTATGTAGCTCTATTCCATCATGCTGTGCTAAGCACTCTGTCACTCTGACAGTCCTGTTTTATGTGATGATAGGAGGGTACGACCTTGCCTATCTCACACGGTTAGTAAACGATTTACACACACATACAAAATTCATTGTCATGCCAGTGTGTCAGTGCGCTATGTTGAAGTTTGATAGGTGCTCTACTTTACGTGTCGAGGGGGCAGAATCATTTCATTCCATGCTTAACTGGTATTTTGTTTGGTTTCATGTTTTACACAAAAATACAAAAAAAAGGAGAATATGTTGAAACCACATGTGTCGTGTGGTGGAAACCAATGAATGGCTTGTTGAAAGTAAGGACCCCTAAAGGCCGTGACACACCAAGCAGGCGGCAAAGAACTAGTGGCGAAGAAGGCCGCCTGATGCGTCGCCTCACGTCGCCTTCTGTCTTGGCCAAAAAGTTGCACTCAGAACACACCGCAAAGACTACAGCCGACGGCCAACCACCATGTACATTCTGCGCATGCATGAGGCGGCGGTTGTGTCCGTTGTTATGATACAAGAAGACCATTTTCACACCGCTGTCGCACACCACTCATACAACATGTCGAATCGGCGAAAAAAAGGCAGACGGGGGCGACGGGTAACGACGGAACACACCGCAAAAACTAGGGTGACGACTGCTCACCGACAGTCCAACTGGGACCAATGGCTGCCAATCTCCTTGGTGTGTCAGGGCCATAAATATGAACCTAAAGCCCCTGAGAGGAGTTTTTTGGCTTGTTATAAAAACAGATTGAAATGAATAAAGATGACTCTTAATGACCTAAAAAAAATCAAATGAGACCATCAGCATGAAGACTGATTACTTCTATATAGTTATTTTTAATGTCTTTTTTTTCTTTACATTTTCCACAGCATCCAGCACAGATTCTCATTGAGTGAGACTATCAGCTGTTAAAAGAAAGCAGAATTTGATGTTAAAAAAACACGACATATACATGTACGGGAAAAATATCAGCTTTGTCCACAGGGGGCGCCAGAATCCACCCAAACCAAAAGTTCCTTACAGGCGTTTTAACATCACTTTGTAAACGTGAAATTTAAAAAAAGCTGTAGAAATTGCACTACCCTTTGAATGACCAAATATTTCTTAAAGTCAATTGAAATAGTACTTTGTTCCCATAAAGCTACTTTATTTGATGGGACAGTGGATAGAGTAGGACATCACGAGAGAGAGTGGTGAATGACATGCGGAAAAGGAGGCCGGACTTGAACCTGGGCTGCCCACTTGGAGGACCTTAGGGCAAGATACTATTAACACTAGGATGCTTTGAGGTTGTTAATAGTCAATTAAAATCTACCAGATTAGAAGACTAGTTTGCCAAATAGTATCAATGATTGCCTTCCAGCAGGATGTTATTTATCAGCATCTGCAGTTTTCAAGTATGGGCAGGAGTCTTGTTTCCCTTTTCTCTTTTACTTTTTCCTCCTTTTTTGAGGCCAGTTTAATCTCCTGTTTTGGGGAAAGCAGAGCAACTTATCCAAAATGAAGGTAGATAGAGTTAATCCCTGGGTTGCAATAGAATTGTGTACCTCTCTATACTTTTCATTGCTTTTGCACCCATTGGCTATGAGAAGGGAATTTTGGTTTGGAACACAAAAACTTGGTCACCAAATCACAATCAAATAGCAACTGGATTGCATGGTTGTAGCCCTTATTTAGCCTTCTGACCAATCAAAGTGCTTATACATAATCTTTCACTTTCCCCCCTTTCACACATTGAGAAGCAGAGGGGAGGCTGCTACACAAAGTGCCCAACTGCCCATCATTGTTCACACAGGTGGTTATGCCTTCAGGAGCAACCTGGGATTGTCTTTCCCGGCACACAATCTAACATGCAGATAGAAGGAGCAGGGGATCGAACAGCCAACCATTCGATTGAAAGACAACCCGCTCTACCACTGAGCCAAAGCGTGTATGTATATAGTGAAAATAATAATAAAAGCCTTAAAGAATTACCACCAGTCAAAAGGGCACTTGTCGAGTCTATTTTCATGCTTTCACAGCCAATGATTGTGAGAAAACCTATTTACAGGCGTGAAAAATTATTTGTATTAAAATACATTTTTACACCTTGAAACATTTTTCACACAGTCAAGAAAGGAAGGCTTGAAATGCCCTACCCAGGAAGTTTTAAAATATCCATCAGAAGGCTGTCAACAAGACAACATCCCACCTACAAGCTAAAAGATGACAGCGTATTTGATTTGATATCCAATTTATGCAGATATTTTTTTTTTCTCCCTTAAAGCATGTGGAACATTTCCCATGCTGCTTGCATGCAATGAAAGAAAGAGAGATTAATTCCATGTTCTCGTTTGCAAATCAAACTATGAATAGTTATGGACAGACTCCAAAATCAGCCGCGAGATGCTTCATGTTCATGAGGATTCATGTTGCAGAAATTTCAAACTCTTGTGTTACAAGGCCTCAGTTCTCTATTAGGAACCGCTCCTGCTTTCCCTGAGGACTGATACAGTACACTTCAGAACAAAGGGAAATAAATGGCTCTAACCAGTAAGACGCTGTGTGTGTGTGTGTGTGTGTGTGTGTGTGTGTGTGTCTAAAACGTCTAAACCACGCTTCCAAATATAACTTCAAACAGCTCAGTGTCAATGTTTGTTCACCTCGCTGTCTCTCATTCCCAAAAGACACAGCGCTTCCCGTATACAGTCTCGCTTAAACAACACTGTTTACTTTAGCAGGGCCAGACAACTGACAGATGTTTGATCAAGGAAGGAAACACACGCTTAAAGAAACTCAAAGTGTCTCTATCTCCCCTCTCTGTGTTACCTTTTTAGAATTTAAAACCCTCTCAAAATATAATCACAAAAAGCAAAGAATGTAAGATGTACTAAACCAGAACATAAACAGGTTAGACGTTCGCCATCTGTAATAGAGTTTTTCTGTCTTCTTTTGTTGAGTTTGATGACAACTTAGTTTGCAGAAACTGTGTTTTCTTGAGCTTTCTGAACATTTTGCATTGCTTGTATTGTACTGTCATCCAATCCATCTTTGTATGAGCTACAGTATATTCCATTTACAGAATTATAGTTGTATTGCTATCACTTGTAACACGACAGCTTAACCTTTACTTTGAATCTGTACCCCTGATATTATAAGACCTTGTTCATACTTTTGGAAACAAACAAAATATTTCACCATGACTCATCAGATGTATTCTGGTTTTGTTGTGCATATCACACTTATGTGTTTGTTTTTGTCTCTCCCCTCTTTGTTCAGTTTCCTGTCAACGCTCCACCTGTTGGCGTTCTTGCTTTGGTTTTGAATAATTAATATTCCGTCTCCTAAATGAAAAACAAAGCAAGAAAAAAAAAAAAGATGGACTGTCTTCAAAGAGGTCCACGTGAAACGTGTGCTTAAGATCTCCCCGGCTCCTCAGCTATGAAACTTTGATGAGACCTGTTCGGATTGATACATGAGAATCCTGAGGCGGTACAACTGTAATCACAGCAGGTGGCCAGAAAAGCAGCACTGAACCTTGAGAGCGGAATCACTTGGATTTGTATGGAGGCGACGTTGCAGTAGGGTTATTTAGTAAACAGATTTGTTAAAGCAGAAAAAGCAAGAAAGCATCCTTTTGTTCTTCTCCTCGTGAAAAGTGAAAAGAGACTTTGTTGCATGGCAGATAGACCTACAGCATTTAACATTGTTTAGCTTGTTTTGCCTATTGTGATGCCATTTCTGGAGTAACTAAGAATTATTTTTATCCCTAGGAACTATACAACCTAAACTTTAAGGTTATTTCAGTCGACCAACCACAAAAAGGAATTTCCACCATTGAAAATGTGTCCGAAAAAATAACTTTTTTAGCAGTTTTTCTGGCTGATTTTGCATAAAAATGACGCAGAACGTGATTTTTTTACATTTGAATTTTGATAAAAGTATAAACAGAGTGTAATGGTGTTACCCTGGATGCTAACACAGGTCCTAAAATTGGTATTTTGGCTCAATGTAATAATTTTTCTTCCTCTGCTTCATATCTTTATATGTGGAATCTGAAGTTTATGTAAGATTTGAAAGGTACCTACTATCTATAGTGGTTTTCATTTTGCATTTAAAAAAAAAAGGATATACAGTCCATAATAAGAGATCTCTGTGGCCTCCTTGATGCACGTGTCTTTGCACCACTTTTTCCATGACGTCTCTTAATAAAAAGAGAGCTGTCATCAACAAACGTACAACCCCGTGACAAAATAATTCAGAATCCAGGAGGGTTCAGAAGCTTTTGCCTTCTGTTGCAAAAGCTTTACTAATAGTTTTTTTTTTTTTTCATATAATTTTTAACACAACAATGTGGAAAACATTTTTCAGTGGTTATTTTTTATGTTCAGCCTCTGCCTGCCCATTGTTACAGCGCACTCATACGATGTTATGAAAAGGGGCCCACCTGCAGTTTGCAAAAGGGCAAAGACTTTTTGTGTTTTTTTTTTTTTCTAAATGTAGCATGTCTGTATGTTTTCCTCTGACTCACCGTCCAGCCTCCTCCGTCTGTCGTCATGTCGCAGTAGACCTGGAAGCCTGCGGGGTGGTGAACAGGAAACACGGAGTAGATGCCGTCCTCTCTCTGACCGCTGGCGTACAGATCGCCACAGTCACGTGGACGCGAGCCTTGGGGAGAGGAGAGAGCAGGTAGACAGGAAATACATTAGGTCCAAAGTGGCTGCAAAGGGAATCAATGCTTGGAACAGTAAAGTTAAATCAGGGAAAAAGGGAAGATAAGGAAAACATGGCACACTCTTATGTAAACACGGAGGAACAATTATGGTTGATGCTTGAAAGTCATTCTGCTAATTGTAATGTGAAAGCACACTCAAGTTTCTTAACATTTTTTCCAAAAGCATGGCTCTTAAAAGAACAATGAAGAGGTAAGAAATGACTCTTTTAAGAGCAAAGACAGGAAAAAGATTGATGATGAGACAAATGGGCGGTGATAGATGACACAGTGGGACTACTGAGTCTAAGTGTGGCGGAGATAAGAAGCAGAAAGAAAAAAAAAAAAGACTGAAATCAAGTAGGTCGAAATGAAGACAAAAAGGCACCCGGGTGGAGTGCAGGCGTGATGCCACAGAAGAAGAAACAGATGTATAGCACAGAGGCTCAGATTTGTGATAACAAAGTTGTAGGGAGCAGGAGGAAACCAAAGACTTATGTAAGTCAGAGAGAAAGAAGAGGCTAAGATGGAGCTTGTAAGCTACAGCTGAGCAGAACAGAAGCTGCAGTGTCCGTGCCTGAGAAGCCCGGCGTTACACAAGAGGATGCATAATCATTTCCCCAGGAAGCAGGAGAGGAACTCAATGACGAGGACAATGTCATAGATTATGCATACGAACCTTCAACAGGTCAAACTGCTAAATTTAAATAGGTCAGGAGAGTTCTTGAAAAGGCAATTCAAAAACATTCACAGTCCCTACACGATAAAGAATGTTTGATCTCCCCAAAGCTTGTCTGGTTCTCAGTGTGAGCCTTGACTGCTTAGCTGCGACTTTCATCATCATCACACATAAATGGCAGCATTTCTCACTTCTTCTTTTCATTAGAGGAAACGGAAGATGACTAGGTTCCATGGGACATTAAAAAGGAGACGATCATCACTATTCTGGAACACATAACTCTATAACAAGGGCCTTCAAAGTTTTTCAGCTTAATGATCCCTTACAGAAGATAAATATCTCACCTGCTTTTGTTATCAGACCATTATCAGCTCTCACCACTACAGTATATGAATACTTTTGCCTGAGCCAAATGTACATATTGGTTGGCAAAACGCTGCAGAAGGGCCTGTATCCACTAACGGTGCTTGTTGTGCTGGCAGCACCCACAACCTCTTTTTCAAAGCGCGTCTCACTAGCGCTTACTGTTGCCAGTTACAAAAGTCAACTTCTGCCTTTCTTGGTAGTGTGTGTTTTAAATAGCCCCACGTGCTAAATAGTTGCCTTTATTTGGGGAAGTATCACCAAGAAAACATAAAACAATAAAATAGGAATCCTGTTCTGGCATTGGCAGCAGCTTTAAGCCATGAATTGTACACTCTTAAAGAGGAGTCTGCTAATAAGTTTGTCCTCCGCCATTGTTGTTGACACAGCTGATATCAGAATTCTGGCCCTTCTTGATTTGATTGGCTGGTGAGGATGAAGCGATGTTGACGGGTGTGGCGGTGTTCCAAAAGTTAAACTATTTTCAACCGAGAGCGCTTTGAGTGCAGCGCTCATGGCAACACGCTGTCAATGGACACACACCCTAATCATTCATCCATCGTCATCAATACACACACAATGATGTTGGCAAGCAATCTTCTGTTCTAAAACAGAAGATGCCATGGTCCAAGATGGCGATTTACTACAACAGAGCGTCCAGGTCAGATACCAGTGCTGACCAATAACAAACAGGTATTGAACACAGTTTTGTAATAAAGAACAACATTTCAGAGCTGAAAGCTGTAACTACTGTAACCTACTGTGTCAAAAAAGTAATGGCTGAAACCGTTTCTTATTTATGTCTTATTCATAGCTTGTCGTCTTTTTCCAGTCTTTAATTCTTCCTGTAATTACAGCCTGCTGTTCCCTTCCTGCTCTGCTGTAGGTATTAGTTCTCAGATTCTGTGATCCAGCCAGGTTCTCACACTTATCTGTGTGTATCTGTTTCCAATCCCCTAATCAGCTCTCCACATATAGCGGCCACTTCAACTCAATTCCCTGCCAGATTGTTGCTTGTCTGTTTGCCAGATTGCCATGCAGCCTGCCTCTTCGTAGTCATCACCTGTTTCTAGCTGTCTGACCACTGAAAACTCTTTGGTCTCATTTACATCTGATATAAACACCTAAGCTGTACCAGGACTCATTATATAATGATGTTGTGTGAAAACTGATATCCAATCCAAGTATACACCTTGTTATCATAACATGTATAATCTCAACTCATCTCATAAAACTGAAACTAAGATAAACAGTTCTGGTTTAAATCCCTTTTTGAGAGGGAACGCTTGCTTGCTGTGGCCGTCGTAATATGTAATTTTTTTAGTGGCTGTGTTGGTTGTGTCTGTGCTGTCTTCCTGTATGTAAATACGTTTGCCAGCCCCAGGAGCCGATTGGCCTATCAATTTCCAGCTCCCGCCAATGATAGGCTGCGGAGAGGTCTTCCTCACTATTAAAAGCAGGAAGATGACGTCACTGCGGCGCAGGGGGAACCCCTTCTTCGTCACTTTCCATCCAGCCCCCTTCCTTTGTTAATTTACTGTTCTTAGTTTGTTTTGTGTTAGATGTGGTAGCGGTGAATTGCTAGTTGCTTTAGCTTTTTTTCTCATGATTGGTTAGTTAGGAAGGTAAGTTGGTTTTCTGTTTTCCTTGATTCATCAGGTTAGTTTGGTTTATCAGTTAAACTCTGTTATGTTTGTTATGTTTGGGCACCGATTCACTCTGAAGCGTGTTCTTAGTTATTCATATTGTCACTAACATATCCCTGTACATTATTTCTGTCCCCTAAAATAAATAACGTTCTAGTTAAAACGCTAACTATTCTCTGTGACTGCTTGGGAAGTGAGTGATTTGGGCCTTTATGCGTGTTGTGTCTTGGCCTCCCCTTGACGGAGCATAACAGTTACTTTTACCTTCAAGGGCCTTGCCAAAGCTCTAAAGAAGAGGTGGAGCTATGTGGCCCTTTGGAATTTGATTGGTTGTAAAAAATCTAGTCTAACACAATTATAAGGATAGATTTGGTGACATATTGTATTACTCTTACTGTAAAAATGTAAACAAATGACCAAAGCCAACAACATATGTATGTCTCTAAACACTTTCCTTCATTCTGACCTGTCTGGTTTCTATGAAAATTAATTTTACATACAAGTTAAATAACCCAGTGATTGACTGGCGACCAGTCCAGTGTGTAACCCCACCTCTCGCTCAATGACAGTTGGAATTGGCTCCAGCCCCTCACGACCCCGAACAGGAAAAAGGGGTATAGATAAGGGATGGATGGATGGATGGATAAAAGCTGAATAACTTTCTTAAACTAGCAGGCACCGAAATTTATTTGGAAAACATGGCTCCAAAAGAGATGCATTTAACATTTCTTGGAAGGAGATTTGGTGCACTATTGAGCATTCATGAAAGCAGGGTGGGATTTACTCAAGAAATTGTTAGTTTCTACGGTGATTAAAGAATTTAAGCACACTGAAATTATTCCTCATTTTCTGATTAACTTTGGGCTTAAACTGTGTTTTTTGACAATTATGGTCTATGGCATTAGTTTGACAAAAAATGTTAATAGGCTCATTCATTATTGTTTTTGTTTTTTTTACTTTTATTGGGTGTTTGTTGACAAATACAAAAACATAGAATTTCACTAGATTTGTCCTTAAAAGTAGAACCTGAATCCATAGCTTCGTATCTATGGTTTTGGTTCCGTGTGTGCATGAGCTGGAGCGTGTGCTGTCTGTGTGGTGAGACCTTAGGAGGAGTTTATATGTTCAGACTCTCATATGTTTGGCATTACGTCGCATAAACCCTTCAAAGTAAGTCACTCTGACATCACAGCACCGCACAGCAGGAGGTGAGCTCATTGAAATGCACCATGTTCTCCCATCTCCACCTAACACAGTGTTCGTATAATGGTAAACTAAAAACATGTTTTTTTTCTGTTTTTAACCATGCACATGTCCTGTATGAAACTTTACTTTTGTATATTTACTTTTTGCTCTTTTACTTTAAAATGCTATATTCATAGAACTGAATAATCAATGTGGCAGGAGACAAAATAATGCTAAAGAAATCCATAAAATGTCTCATAAATAATTGCTCTTGCACAAAGACAGGCGGTCCAAGAACTGAAAAAAGTAAGGCTTTCTCTGCAGCAGTTCCATCTAACTAAGACACCGTGCTACTCTCAGCACTGAGAGGGGCTCCACTGCAGTCAGGTTTCTCTTCATATCACTTTGAAAATCTAATATGTTCTTATGGGAATCCAATGCAAACAGTACAGAGATGAGCACTTGAAATATTCACAGGCACAGTGGGATAGACAGGCAGTCAAAGAGATTCATGATTTTGCCCCATACCTAAACATACATCCACCCAGACAAAGACATGAAATATTGAGAATGTGCTGTTGTGAATACTGTATGTGCACACAGTTACTTATTTAGATAATGTATTATAAATTGTGACTAGTAAATATATAAGATAGTCAATAAATAGACCCTTTCTTAATTGTAACATTGAAAAAGACATCAATACATTAAAATGCTAACAGCAAGGGTTGTCATTTCAGTTACACGGATATGAAAAATCTAATTGACCTCACATAAGAAAGTCATAATTAAACAAGACACCAATATAAATCACAATAAACAAACATTGGCATTTAGAGAAGATATCATTTGGGATGAGAAGTGATGTTTTGGTGGTTTTCTAGTGCAGTGTAGATTTCTTTGATAAAATGTCAAGGCTGTGCTCCACAGAAACACTGACATGCCGCTGGCTGCTTTGCCGTAGTGCAGTTGGTCTTGACTGTAGTTCAGAGATGCAGATCGAGTAAAAAAAAAAACCTGCACTGAACTACATTTCTAAAAGGATTGTCGAGATTATAGTATATATTCATTTGGAGATAACTATAAGCTAAACCTGAACTTTCCTGTTTGTATGTATATTTTAACGCCTCACTGTATATTTGGACTTATTTGACTTGTTATTACCTTTAAAGACTTAAACTATGTTTAAGAATGCTTTAAAGACTCCTGCTTATCAAATCTAGAGGGGAGAACATGTGAAGCGCTGTCCATGGTGCTGAAACCTGGTGCTGCTTGGCTTGAATGTTATCAACCTTTACTTCTGACATTTATGAAGCTGGTGGATATATTTGTTTAAAAAATCTTAAAACATTTTTTTCCCCCTTTGGGGCTGACGTAGAAAGTTGTTCTTTTCAACATGAACACATTTTCACAAACTACAGCTGGTAACCTTTTTGTTAGGTCTTAATGATTGCAATCTGGCCTTGCTTTTCTTGGCTAGAAGCTTGACAGATAGTGTTTTTTGGTTTTAAAAAGTTTTTTGTCTGTATGCTGTCTTTCCTTGCACAAAAAAAAAAACAAATCCATAAAAATAAAAAAACTTTACAAGGATTTTTTTTTTTTTCCTCACATCAATATCACGAAGAAAAGAAAATTCAAGCTTTGGGTACGTAGTCTTTCCCACAGTCCAGTGAGCAATCGCTAATGAAAAGGTCTGCATGTTTCTCTAACCCCACATCCCCCAAAGGACCAAACAGTTTTCTTTATCTTAATAATTTATGTGCATTTTTATTTAGTTTCAAACCTTAAGAGTGAAACTCCCGGGGTAATTTTTTTTTTTTCAAAGTTTATTAGTTTTAGTAAACATATAAAACTTCTTTCCCCTTTTAAAGTCGCTGCAAACAGAAAAATAATGAGCTGTAATCCATGACGGACAGCCGACTGAACCGGACACCTGTTTCCAGGAGGATCCGTATGAAATAATGAGACCAGGAGCATTTCTACACAGCGCTCCATTTGCAGGAACAGGACTGATGTAGTCATTATTCAAACTTTATTCTGAATGCTGACTTCATGTTGTACAGGAAACAAGTAGAGAATACAACGAGGCTCACATAATTATCCTTTATTATGGACACTCTCCTGCACATAAATAGAATAAACCAAGCATATCTAAAAAATAATTATATGAAAAACAAAAGCCTTGCAATTTAAAATCCATACTCTCTGTAGAGCTTTCAGAAGACTGATGTCATTTTACATTTAATTGCATCATATCGTGAGCTGTTTTTGTAATTGTGTTTTCCCCATGCAATGTGCATAAAGGTGGGGGTAGTGCTAAGCTATTTTCTTAGCAATGAGAAACAATATTGCTTCAGCCTTTGTCGCTGCTGTCATTAATGAACAGCCAGGAGGAAACAAATTAAAAATCAAGCCTGAAGAAATTACCCCACAGATGGGAAAGAGTACCTACTGCGAGATAACAAATCTGATCAGATCTGAGGGATACATTTTCTATCTCTTCATCGTTGATTTATTGTCAATCAGAATCCTGGTGCGTTTCAAGCAGCTGTTTACAGACTGTCTCAGAATGACGTGGCTGAGGAAAGAGGATTCTGGAAGGAGTTGAACTGTGCTCAAAAGATATCAAATCTGAAAGTGAAGGATTTCAGCACCATGGACAGAGCTTCAGCACCATGGACAGAGCTTCAGCACCATGGACAGAGCTTCAGCACCATGGACAGAGCTTCAGCACCACGGACAGAGCTTCAGCCAGTTTGTTTTTGCTCATCTTTTACAAACATGCCTTCATGAAAAGTCTTCAACAACACATTTTTTTGACTAATTTGAACTGTGTTAGATTTATTAAGTCAAAAATATATTTATCGCTAGATCCAAATAATAACAAAATTGAAAATATAGTTACTATTGCCTTAGAGATTTGGTTGTTAACATCTTACAAGTCTTGAAATGACTTGTTGACTTAAGAATAATGCATTTCTGTAAACAGTACACTGATCAAATGAAAACATTGGTCGTTGGAGTTTATTCTTATATTAAAGTTGGGCATCCCTATGTGTATAATCAAAAAATGAAGAAACTATAGGAACCACTATAAACATCATTTAAAATGATAAATGGTAAATGAACTTGAGCTTGTATAGTACTTTTCTAGTCTTCTGACTACTCAAAGCTCTGTCCATCAGAAGTAAGTAATCCCATTCATACACATGCACATTAAGTGTTTTGCCCAAGGACACATCGGACATGTGGCTGCAGGAGCTGGGGATCGAACCTCCAACCTTCTGGTTGAGTGACGACCGACTATACCAACTGAGCTACAGCCACCTATGATCAGTTCAAAAAGGACAAAATAATACATTTCAGTAATAAAAAACACTTTTGATTGACAGCTTTGTGTACCTGTATGTCAGCGTAAACGCACAAATGCTTGGAAACATCAAGTAGTTGTTGTCAAATGCAAACATGTGATGTCAAGCTTCTGAAAATAGACTTCAACATCTTTACACCTTGAATTACTCCATTAAAGTCAGTGGAATATTGTAGTCAATTATTCAAAGTAGAACCAGTCGCAGGTTGACATTTTAGGACACCGAAATTTCAAAAATAGGATACAAATAAAGCACCCATCACATCATTTAAAGAACTGTAGTTTCTTTTGGCAAAAGCTAAACCAAAAAGGAGAAAATGTTATTCCTCTGCTTCTGTTTTACACTCCTGGAAGACTGCTCTTGCCTCATGTTTGCAGATTTATGAAACCTCCACCACACTCTAGTCTCTAGTCAAGTCCTGCTGCTCACACAAACCCTGAACCATCTCTAACTCTGTTATTATATGCTGTGTGTTATACATGAGCGGCCTTCACTTCGTGCTCCTTGGCTACCTATGCGAGGAGTAATCCAACAGGGGAATGCTACTGGGTACACTGGGCCTGGTTAAAAGCCTTCCAATGGGACAATGCCTCAGGCCCTTTTCTATCTCTCAGCAACAGAGCCCAGCGGACGGACGAGTCATTCCTCATATTTTGTAAAAAAAAATTTAAAACAAATTCCACATCTCCACCAAGGCCACTGGATAATGTGGATTAGATGAAGCCCAGGGAAACATACTGATATCAGTGGGCGGGGTTGTGTTGAATGAATATGTGATGAGATGGATGACAGACGGACCATACTGGAATATCATTTTACACACTAATGGAGTCAGGCTAACAGCGGGAAGGATTGTGACACAGAGAAGGTCAAATATACTGAGACAGATTGACATGTTCAGACAAACAGATCTGCAAAGAATCCAGTCTCATCAGATAGGGATAGACGGAAGCCACGCCTCTTTTCTCTTACCGTTGGAGCAGCCCTTGAGACGAGCCCCTCTGACCGGCGCCCTCTGCAGATCGGCCTTGACCCGCGCCTTTAGGCCTACATTCTCCTTCTGCATGGCATTCAGGGCGTCACTCACGGAGTTCACTACCTTCACCATGTTGATCTGGCTGTCGGACAGCAGCTACAAAACACACACAGCAGGGGAGAAAATTGCACAAATTTAGACAATGCAAATTAACTAAAACTTTATTTTTTCTGCACGATAACTGCCAAGAGATTTAACACCTGCCCAGATAGGCGCTAGTTTCCTTTGATTACTTTGCATTACTTAAATCAGTAGTGTCAGGCGATTCTAAGTTTGACATCATCAGGTTGCTATGTAAAGTGACCATCAGAAGTAACTAATCCCATTCATACACATGCACACACCGCCAGCAAATCAGCATCCGATTCTACCAACTGAGCAACAGCCAAGTTGTGTTTGGTCCACAGAAAGAAAAGCATGTATGCAGAGGACAAAAAAAATTCAATGCAAGAGCTCCCCTCTAATACACATGCCAACGATTCAAATGCAGACGCAAATCTCAAGTACATGTCAAGAATCATTTGCACTTAAACATTTTTTTCTGTCATGTGAATTCATGTCATGTATTCTTTATGGTTTTTGTCACAGTGACATTACAGTAGTATAGCAATGCACCAGCTAACAGAGATATTGTCTCCCCTTAAAAGTGTTCAAGGATGATCCACGCTCTGACATTTTTTAGTATGATATGTAATCATAATAACTTTCTACCTGACCACATCCACTTCATCTTTTCACGACATCCATTTTTTTGCATAATGAATGTCTGCTGGTTTTAATTCCAAGTTTTACAGTTTGTGGCTTCAGTGCAATTCAGCAACCAGCTCAGATGTCAGGGCATCCTTGAACACACCACAAAGGACAGTTTTCACAGAATTCTAAATAGCATGACTCTAAAAAATAGTTGAAGGAGACAAAAAGTATAAAAAAAACCCTGAAAATCAGTCTAATTTTATTCTATAGTATACTTCATATGAATAATAATTGGCTACAACATATAGTTTATAAGCACAGGTACAGCTGAGTCCTTAAGGGATCCTTAGAAGCACACAGGGGCAAAGACCACTCTATGTAGCAAAGGCACCACATGGTACCCTATCCCATAATGCACCCTGGTAAGGGCTGTGAAACACAAGAAGCCCAATGGGAAAGCTGGTGATGAATGTGAGCGTCTGGACTGGCAGAGAGCAGGGTAACCTTTCTGATCTGCTGTGGTCACTCTCTTTCTCGCAGCCCTGTTCATTGCAGAGGTTATTTTCCCAAGATGCCCTTTAGTTGGCCTACACCTATGCACAGCCAGGTGTTGGGTCCCCATATGTTTACACACACTGCACATTTGCAGGGATGACGAATATTCCAGCTCACACAACCTCTCTCATTCCCGTTCTTTCATCTTCCTCGACAGACATGCAGGCTAACACAAACACACACGCACACGCACACGCGCACGCGCACGCGCACACACACACACACACACACACACGCACACACACACCATAACCCACCGTGCTCAAAGTCATATATACCAGGTTCAGAGTCTTCTATCAAAGGTAGCTCTGCAGCTATATTCAGGTGGTAAAACTGCATTAGACAGAAACCCTGGTGGCCATATCCTGGCCTCAATAAGTATGCAACACACCTCTGGGGCACAGCAAGCTGCACTGCAATCATATTACACAGGCACTGGGGCTTTAACCCACACACATGGACATAAACAACACATTTACACACAAGGCAACATTCAAGAACAAAGAAAAGCACACGCACACCCATGCACAGAAAACTGGAAACCGGATTTGTGAGGGTGTTATTCAAAAGGGCACTGTTTTTTAATTTATTTAATTAATGACTATAATTTGATTCTTTGTGTGCAAATTTAACACGACTTTCAGAGTTGTAATTTCATTGAAGGGTAGGCTGTATGTTTGTTTGTTTGTGTGTGTGTGCTTAATGGGAAAGACAAAGGCAGAGGAGTGTCTGCAGTCTTCATTTTGAGCCTTGACTGACACACTAATTAGGATCATGATGTAATTAGCTCTCATTAGACAGCCTCTCTATTGGCTCACCAAATCAGTCACACCACAGCACTTAACACAAAGAGACTTGTTCTGTGAGTGGAGCTTTAACCACAAACTAATCTGGGTGTTCTCATTCGGCAAGACTCATTTAATAGGTTTGGAAAAGATGTTCCTTCAGTTAAAATTGTTGTTGTTGTAATTGTGGTTTCACTTCAGCTTGGTGATGACTGATGTCATAAAACCGACTGTTTAAAAAGATGGACGAAAAAAAATCAGAAACAACCCAGCCCCCCTGTAAGTGAAAAGATGGGACATGGCGTTGCATTGCTGCTGATATCAACTTGACTGCAGAGTGCTGCTTGTCCTAAACTGACACTAGAATGGCATCTTGATCTTCAAACTTAGAATCTGAGGGCCACCGACTTCGCTGGCTAACTTGAGGTGTTGAAACTGAGTGTGTGTTTTCATTGAAGATTGACTCATTTTGATTGAAACCACAACAAATGCGTCATTTTGTTGGCCTTGATAAGATGTTCCACAAGGCCAAGACATATTCCCTGCGTGGTAAAATGTCACAGATCAGAGCAAAGAAAAGTTGCTAGACTGGAACTAGAATGTACAAAAAAAAAGAAGTCATTTGCTTCTGCCATCTGCTTAATGCGACATCTTCCCCTCACAGACGGCGGCTGTCCAGCCAAGTGGAGCCCAAAGGAAGGAGAAGAGAGAAGTGAGAAGTGAGAAGAGCAGCCAAAAGGCCTCCCTGTGTCATTTTTTTTCTTGACCAGTGTCACCCCTTACAAGATGAAAGTAAATCAAACCCTGAAGCACATTTGTACTTTTCCAGAACTTCACTTGAAAACTCAAAGTAAGCAGTTGGTTTGAAATGTAAGGAGGAATACTTCAAACATTACCTAACTTTGCTGGAACAGAACTAATCAGTATAAAGAGGTCTTGTAAACATGCTAAATTGTATTTTTCTCTCTTCAGAATTAGCTTGAACTTCACTGTGAAAGTTGTAGAAAGGATGCAGGAGTAATTTCTTGTTTTTTAAGAAAATACTGGATATTAAAAATGACTCAGTTTGGCTGGAAGGTTTCGATAAACAATTTAGCCATCACTAGACAATTCAATCTGTCTTGTAAATATAAATTAAATATCTTGGGGTTTTGCTATTGGACAAGACAATGAAATATGTCAATCTTATGCTCTGGAAATGGTGATCTTTTTTTAACCAAATTTGGCACATCATAGCTTTGCAGGGGTCTCGGGGGGGCTAGAGCCGATCCCAGCTGTCATTGGGCGAGAGACTGTTCGCCAGTTAATCACAGAGCTGAACTAGACAGACAAACAGCCACACTCACATTAACACCTACGGGAAATTAAGATTGACCTAACGAGCATGTCTTTGGACTGTGGGAGGAAGCCGGAGTACCCGGAGAGAACCCTCCACCCCACAGGGAGAACGTGCAAACTCCACACAGAGAGGGAATTCAAACCAGGAACCTCCTTGCTGTGAGGCATCATCGCTAACCACTGCACCACTGTACTGCGTAGACTAACTAAAGAATCAATATTTTGAAAAAATGACAAGCTCATGAAAAAAACGTAAACTTGCCTTGCCCAACATTAAACAAGTGTAATGAGGAGAGAAATAAATTGTGCCAGATGCTTGGTTAGAAAAAAAATCATGATGTTAATATCAGCACAAGATGTCCACAGGGTATAGTCGACCTGACTGTTAACCTCAGCTTTTGTTTCTGTGTTGTTCTTTGCCAGCCGTGTAGCTCCCAGCCACCTCTCTGCTCCATGTTCCCACATCCCGCGTTTAAGAGAACTCCTCGGCTTTCTTTCATGTTTTGACGGCTGTGATGCAGATGCACATCTTTATCTGACTCCACCACCTTCTCTTCCTCCCCCTCGGGAGCATCTGAGGGGGGGGGGGGGGTGTAATTGTTTTCTCCGTGTTTTTCTGATACTTTTAAGCTGCAGCAGAATTAAGCTATTTTTATTAGAAAAATGCACATTTGGCATTCAAAAAGTACCAATCTGGATCAACAGCACAAAGAATTAGCATATTCTTCATTCACAAACGTAAGTTCCCCCAGTATTAAAAAAATGCAAGATGAACTTTAACTGACAATCAATAAACACTTGACCTAATTTACTGTACAAAAAGCTTTATAGAAAATAATCCCTTAACCTACTGTATCCCTATGATTAAACAGCCGGATATACTGTGTATAAGAGGCATCTGAAGCAGAAAAACACTGAATAAAAGATGATAGACAGAATGTTTTCAGAGCAACCCTGACTCATATCATACACAGAGTCTCCGATCTTCAATCGAAATTTTCATTTTGCTGGGTGATGCAGCTGTGCAATTAAATCATGACTAATGGAATTAAGCAGCAGGATGGCCCTTTAATGTTCGTGTGCACCTAATGGCCATATGTCGACTGTCCTCATACTTGATTCCGATTTGCTGTCAAAATTTTTACATATTTTGTTGTGCAATACATTATACAGCACCCAACATGCGATACAACATATATTTCCTCCATTTATTTTGCAGTGACTTATTAGCAATCTTTAAAAAGTAAATTGTTCATGTTGTACTCAAAAAGTCCTCTTTCGTTGTGTCTTCTGTAATTAGCAGATAACAGGCTAAGTCTATTTTTAAGTTTGTATCCCCTTTAAATGTGGCATTCACTATATTTGCATTTGCATTGTTCTTCAACGTCCTATTATCAGTTGTTTGAAGCCTCAAAAACACTGATATTCTTTATTCCTTTGAATTGCTGTACCTTTGAAGATATACGCATTCCCTTAATTGAATTAGTTTTCCATATTTAATGTGACTTTTATCATTATTCTTTCACTTGGAGGTTTTGAAGTTATTTGTATCACACCCAGGGCTGAATTGCTGCAACAAGCACTCTGCGAATTTTTCTTTTTCAAGTCCTCAAAGGACTGTGTCGACCAGAGCGAACATCTTGAGGCAATACTGCTCCATACTCCAGAACAGCAGAGGTTCCTGTAGATCCTTAGCAGAGGCTGTGGGTGTCACTTGTCCAATTCATTAATATTCTACAGGCACATCCTTCGGTTTAAACTGTGACCTGCAGTTCATGGAAATCAGTGAGTCATGCTCTTCCTCGCAGCCTTTACCTCCTTGCACTCTTTTTGCATTCAGACATTGTGGGAAACTGAATGTCAAGTTGGATGATTATGTATACTACATTTTATCTCAGATGGACTGATGCTATGGAAAATGTCATCTTTCCACTTGTTTCTCGATGCTGAAGGGCTGCATGAGATCAGGTCATAACACCTCCACGCTCACCCCAGCTGGTGGGCATAAAACATGGTTGCCTAAATTGCCTCTGTACACCGCTGTCACTGCTGGCCAAACATCGTTTACCAACTTTTAATGTTATTCATATCACTGACAGCAGTTTGCACTTGTTGCTATAAGAAAGATAAGTGGAAAGACCACACCAAGAGCCACTGTCAAGACTGTAATGAGAGTACTTCATAAGATTTGAGGGTAAAACACAAAGTACAGTTAAAATGTTAAGCTGCTTTCGATATCGTGGTGAGAATTTTGCTTCAATTTTGATTTGATTTAATTGCTGTGTCTTCATAAATTATATTGGATTCATTCTCAACTTAAAAAAAAAATACAAAATCTGTCCTCCTGGATCTAATCAAATGTGTCAGCTTCAAGTGCCTTTTAAAGAATTGCTGCTTTTTGCAATTGTAGACCTCTGACTACTTGATAAGTTGTGGTTCACAATAATTATGAACTATAACTGCTAGATATTGCGTATGGTGTTTATGAATCTAATGCTGAAAAGCCTTGTGGAGTCCCCCAGGGTTCTAATCTTGGACCACTGAAAAACTGGAGGAAGAAAAATGCCATAGGACATATTCATCCCTCCATGATCCATATTTACCACTTATCTCTTTTTGTGTCACAGGGGGCTAGGCAAAAGTCGAGTTACACCCTAGACAGATGGTGTATCATATAGACTCAAACAACCATTTACACTCACATTCACAGGCAATTTAGAGTCCAAACGAGCATATCTTTGGACCCACGGGAACCCCGCTGACAACATACAAACGCCACACAGAAGGAACCTTGTCCTGCCAGGGATTCCAACAATTAACCCTCTCGCTGTGAGACAACAATCCTATCCAGAGCATTACCATGCAGCCACCATTGAACACATATTTAGGCAAATATTAAGCACTTTAACTACTTTAATACAAATGTACCATAGTCACTTGAAATATGGCAGAACACAAGACATAATGCCTGGACAAAAATGTTAAACTTCCACTTTAGAGAGCTAATGTAAACTGAAACAACATGCTCCCACATTTACAGATGAATGTTTGAAATGTTGTGCTGTGTACTGGAAAATTTGATAAGATGGACTGACAGAAAACCAAATGTGACTGCTCGATCAGAACTGCTGTGTTTTGGGGTTCTAGATAAATGGCAAAAAAAATGGGAAATAAAAGTAATACTGCCTGTTCAAGGGAGTTCTGACTTGTGTCACACTTGTCCATCACTCTGAAGCCTAACCATCAGTTAAATGTATTGTTATATTTCTATATTATACTGGCCTTTTCATCAATGTGATCTATTTGTACACAAATGTGTTCAATTTGGTGTACCTTTCTTTTTGAAGTTGAGAGCAGAAACTGTGAAAATGAAAATGTCACATTGAGAAAAATCGACACATTGGTCCTAAACCTGCTACAATCAGGTTCCCCTGCTTATCTCCTCAGGGGCATTTGAAGGGTTTCTCTTTATATAGAAGGGTGAAACTGTTCTTCGGGGGGGCTGCGGTGCACACTGAGCCATTACTAACACTGGCACAGTCAGCTCTGTGTCATCGAATAAATCAGAAGTCCTGGCCACAGGTGGCCCATAGATCACACAGTCACACCATGGTGTCACGCAGGAACAGCGGATGTGCACACCACATGCCCTTCCTTCAAAGAGGAAATCAATCAACTGGAGTGTCTGGAGTGCCAGTCCCCGCTCCACTTAGCCTCAGTGCCCACTGCACTGTGCCACCTATACACCACATTAACAGCAGTAAAGGAACCGGCCTCCTTCACGCCTCCAATGTGCCACCAATCAGCACCCGCTGTTTCTTAGCTGGCAGAGGCAGAGAAGGCCAATCCAGTGAGTGATTTCTAAACAATGTTGAACCTGAGCTAAAGAGGTCTGTCTTTGAGAAAGGATTGGCAGAAACTGAAAGCATTCAGTTGTTGGAGCTTTGTGGCTGGCAGCTATGAAATCTATTTACTACAGAACAGAGAGGCTGAGCCTGATGGGCTTAAATTAAAAGAGCATGTAGTGTGAAGAATTTCAACGCACATTTAGGAAATGCATTGTCAATAAATCAATGTGGACAGTGCATACCAAAGCGAGTCTAATTATTTTTTCATCCAATGTTATGTCTGCCTTACAAATCCAGGGGAAAATGATGTTATCATTTTGATTTAATGTGCAAGTTGTTTTGTTTCTAGAATCATGAAGGCCATTCTTTCCCCTGCGACCTCATCTTCAAACGCTACAGACTCAGAGGAACATGAGCCGTAGCTGTGCTGTTATCAAGCCATTACAGGGCTTGTAGAGTGTAAAGACAAATTAATGTGGTCCAGTTGGCATTGGATTAGTGAACGATGGTGTTTTGATTGTGCAGTCAGGGAAAGGAAGTGACTGAATAAGAACAACCGACAGCAAAGCCTTAGGTATAATGAGCTGTCGTGCGTCACAGTCAATAGGTATTGACAGGTGTTTCACAATCCAGTTCTCGAGCACTGATGTACAGTACTTAAAGTCATGACTTTGTGCATACTGGATTCAGTTCTTCTGCTTTGACTACTCAACCAATCACAGTCACGGTGTATCATTAAAAACTCAAAAAAAGACACCGCTGCATTGTCTTCCTTAAAAGATACGTTGTAATGAAAAAGAGATCTACACATTTTTGTTACAAGACACAGTGTGATATGACATTCAACTGAGAATCATTCATGAAGTTTATGGGTGCTATACCTACTTTAAATTCAGTCCATTTAGCATAGAGTATTAGAAAAATGCCAACCCTATTTGTTTCTATGCTTTTACTTTTGGCAAACCAAGTTAGGCAGTAGTATTTTTATGATACTGATTACAATGTACTATTGCATGCTACAACATGTTTACTTATTATTGGAAAGACAGTATTGGCAACCATTGAAAAATTGCAAAAAGTTTGAAATTTGTTATAATTTTTCTGTAATATTGTTCATCATTTGCCTCTGTAACCTGAGTGGTGTAGTCTTTAAGACACCGATCATGTGTGGGTTTGTGTATTGAGTTTGAGTGTGAGTCTCACCTGTATGAGGCGTCCCTGTTCAGTCTGTAGCGTGTTCAGGTCTTGCCCCAGGCTGCCCTGTCCCCTCCGTAAGGACTCATAGTCCATTTTCAGCTGCCCAGCGTGGGCCGACAGTTTGGCCACCTCCTCAGCCAGACTGACGAGAAGAGCCCGGTCCTGACCTTTCACTGACTTCAGGTCAGAGTCGTGGTCGGTGAGCGAGTGCAGCAGCGAAGTCTGCACTCCCTCCAGGCGCAAAAAGTTACTGTTGTAGTCGGGGCAGTTGGGGTCTATGAAGATGTTGATACGAGAGCCATCGCCTCTCTCCACGGTGACCAGGGCATTTGCCTCATCCTGATTAGTGGAGATGTGGGGCAGGCCGTCAGACATGGGTGGGGCCTGGTAGTGATTCATGAATAGGATTGTGCCAGTTACAGTGACGGCGAGCAATACAGCCACAAAAAGCAGGATGGTGCAGAGCAGGTAGCTGCAGCTCATCCTCTGTGGAAGGAAAAAGAGAAGGGGGAGATGAGATGGAAAGAGAGAAAAAGTAGCAGTTAGTATCGCAGTTGCTAGAAAACCAAAGATTACAGCTTTATTCAAAGAAAAATGGTTTTCATCCATCACCAGGGATCATTTTTTTTGAATGCCAGATGCTCTTTACTCAGAGATATAACCATATTCCCATCTGTCGAAATGTAGTTGTGAATGATTTATGATGCAACATAATGTAGATTATTTCAACTGCCAGTCTTCTAGGAAAGCAAAATAACTTTTTCTATCCAATCACTGTAAGTTTTGGTGCAGTAAAGGGCGGATGGAAGCTTGAGACACTTTGTGAAAACTCATGGTCAAGGCACCAATGTTCAGATTTTCAATTTCTGGGACAGTTTGATCCTGGAAAAGAAAGTAACGTTAAAGTGGTTCATACAGTGAATACGTTGTATATAAATGAACAGAAATATAACCCTCTTATGGGAAAAAGGCTTCCCTACCACTAGTGCAACCATTAAAAAACAGTCTCCATTGACAGGACTATAAATAGCTGTATGAAAGCCCTTTATGATCAGGCTCCAGTTTTCCACTCAGGTCAAGAGATTCAGCAATGGGAAAAAGAGAGCAATATGGCCCACCTATGCATGATTAACAATACTAAGCTCCCCCATATCTTCCTCCAAATGAATCAGCAACCTAATATTTTTTATCCGCACTGAAGGACGTTCTCTCTGTGAGAATAAGTGGGCAGGTGTGTTTGTATGTGCAAATGTGTGTGCGAGTGTGGGCTCATTAATATGTAAATTGGCTGTACGAGCACAGTGAAGAACTCTAATAGACAGCTAATGGTCTGCTTTACGAGGGAGGTTTACGATTTCTTTAATGTGAAGGAAATCAATTGTGTTGTCCAGGAAATAGTCCCATCCTCAGTGTTTACCCACAGCCCTTGGGTAGGAGTGATAAAATGAAGCTGTAATGTCCTGACAACTTGTCCTGAAAGGGGATGAAATGTGGTATCTATGGATGACTAGTCAGCATTGGCAACACTAAGTAGGACCCAATGGTGGTCCCAATCATAAGCCCACATAGAGTTGGCCTCTTTGCACTTAAAGGGTACGATTTGCAGGGCTCTCTGTGGTCCAATCATGAGCCCAAGGAAATGCACATGAAAGGACTTCATGTGGAGCCTGAGGATAGTTTTCTCATTTGGGTCCCATTTGTACCCCCCTGGCATCATTCAGAGTCCACATGGGTGAACACATATGGGGCCTGCAGCCAGTGAGTTAAATGCTTACTAGGCCTGTTGAGTCCGTATTGTATGTCTACACAGCCATGCTTCACAAACACAAGTGATAATAGCTGTGACTAATAAGCACACATGGACTTTGTGGATAGGAAAATGCACAAAGATAGATCATTTCATTTAAAAACTTTCATATTTGTTTTCCATTTTCCACAGGTTTCTGAGGATGCTTTTAATGACAGTTAGCATACATGAGTAATCCTGTGAGACATTAAGTCAAAATATATTTCTATATTGGTTTTTTAGGTGTATGAGTCTGTTTACCATTGCCTATACAGTAAGGGCCAGATCCACAAAAGGTATGCGCTGATTTTGTGGGCGCTAAACCTGTGCGCTAAACAGCACAGCCAAGCAGACAATGTCCTGGGTGTGCCTGTCTCATTTGCATCCATGTAAATTAGAGACTATTTAAAAAATTGCCCCCTTCAAATACCATCTTATCTTAAGACCAGCACTTATTGCCATAGGCAGTTACGGTTATGCTATTTAACGCCATTAAACCTGTGTATTAAATCAGTGCAAATGTCTCCTCCACTCTATTTTCTCTCTGTCAGCTTATTCAAATAACCACAAAAGGACGCCACATTGCACTCAGCTGTTGATAACTGTGGCGCAGTAGTTTTTAAGAGATGTCACACGCAGAGTGCAGCTCTGCACAGAGCAAAGGTGCAGAAGGCTTTTCTCCACACAAAACTTGAGAAAACTGTGCAGAACAGGACAACTTTTCGGGCGTGTTAGCACCGGCATATAATTAGTGCAAATTATTTTGTTGTTAAAGAGCTAAAACTGGGCAGATTGCGAGGGGCTATTTCTGCACAATTCATGCTGCTATTAGTGGGTGCAATCCATTCTTAGTGGATCTGGCTCTGTGTTTTATTTATATAATTTTTGTATTGATTAATTAAATGCATGCATTGCAGTTTTCTGTGGGAGCCAACTTTACTGTGGATACTGTTTTTTGAACACTGCTGGCATGTTCAGAAGCACTGACTGCATCTGCCCCTAGGCTCTATTTGTCCTAAAGGGCCAGAAGCCACACACACACACACACACACACACACACACACACACACACACACACACACACACACACACACACACACACACACGCAAACACACACACGCACACACACACACACACACGCACGCACGCACGCACGCACGCACGCACGCACGCACGCACGCACGCACGCACGCACGCACGCACGCACGCACGCACGCATCAAACATATACTTCATGCAGACAAAAGATACACAACATTTACAAATGCCTTAAATTTGTGAGGCTTGTGCGCATGCATGCATGCATGCACACACACATAACGTGCACACAGTTCTTTTTGCCAAAAAAGTTGCAACAGACAGGCAAGCAGATGCACATATTGCACATGAAAAAAAATGTTAGAACCTTCACACTTCCTGATGTTTTTCTCACCCAAATACAGCATCACAGAAAAGAGCTTCAGGGAAGTATTGCTGCACGGAATAATTTTTGTCTTCTTCCTCTAACTCAACATGTAGACTGCACTAAGAAGTGTCTCTATGCATGTCAAACAGTTTGTGTGTGACTTTCCCTCCCTTTGTGTTTCTCTGTTTAGGTGCAGGTCTAGCTGAGTGATTGTTACTGTGTGTTAGGGTGTGTGTGTGTGTTAGGGTGTCTGTGCAGCACATAATGTGTATAATGGCCTCACTCTGCAGAATGGCTGCGTAGTAACATTAGAACAGTTTCACTGCGCTCCATAGCCAGCGGGCCAAGACATGAGACGAGGCCATCATGGGCACAGCACTAAATATTCATTGCTAGCATACTGATTGTTAACTTAACGTGGAGGAGATATACGATGGCCCAGGTTATGCTGACAGTGTGACACAAGAGGAGCTGACAGACATTTGCACACTGAAAAATTCACTTACAGGAGCAAGCAGGTTGGTAATGAAACTTTCTGCAAATATAACGTTGCAGGCACATAATGATGTCCCAGGATGTTGACCTTTAAAACCTCAAGCTGTTAAGTTTTTTTTCTGATTAATGCCAACCATACAGCAAGTGACATTTCACTGTTGCAGGCAACTTTCCAATGGTGTTTCGCTGGCAATGCTCTTGTCATCTCTTTTGTTTTTGTGTATGGTGGTCATAAAACCTAGATGTCTTAAGTCAGTGTTTTTCCTCCTCTTGACATTTCTCAAAAAATAAGTGGCTCACTAAAACAGGGAAGTTCAACAACATGAACATTATCAAATTGCATGTTGTGCATGCCCTTTCAAGCATTGAATAGAAGGTCCCTTAGTGGGCCAATAGTTCACATAGAGGGTACTCCTAGGAGGCAAAAGCCCCAGCATACACAAGGGCTGCTGACATTGTGTCTTCATGTGGTGTGATAATAGGACACTAACCCGATGCCAGTCAGCCTCCATGAACCAGATAAAGTTTGAATTAATAGGGAGGTTTAAATTGCCTACTGGCTTGTTATGCTACCACAGCTAATGATATTGTCTCAATCGCAGCAGGTTATTCCAAAACAAATGCACACACTGCTGTCACCCTCTCATAACTGTGAACTGTATAAACAGGATGACAACATAACAGCACCCAGAAAGGGAAACCAAAAGAATTTGAACACCCACTATTGATCGGCTGCAGTTTAGGTAATATAAAGTCTGTCTCCTATGTTAACAGTTGGGAAATGGATTAAACTGAAATATTAAAATGTGTGAAACATTTCATATTAAACTAACTTACATTCATTCAATGTGTGGTTAGGTGAGCAAAATAGGCTCAGGCTGGCTTAAAGTGAGAGAGACTGGAGTTAAAAAGTCAGCATGACAGTAAGAAGCAGAGGTTTCTCTGCTGCAGAATTTTCTTTCGATGCTCATAAAAATCAAAGACAAGAGCAACCTTCTTCATGTCCCTAGTGAATAACCATCCTTTCAAATGCACTGAGAATGAGCTGCGAGCAACCTCTTAACACAGTTTTTTCTTTTTAAATGAGTCTCTCCATCTCGCAGCAGGAGCCCACTCTGTAATTAGTGGCCGACTCTTACATCCACTCCTGTCTCTACTCACGCCAAACCATGGGTTTCAAGAGGACGACCAGGGAATTCTGATTGATAGATAGAAAAAGGAGACGCTAAGAGAGAGAATTCCTCTCTATGAATATGATGTTGTCCTCCCACGCAGAAGCATTGGCAGACTTGGACAGAAAGCTTTGTCTGCTCATTAGATAAGGAGTAAACCAGCAGGAATCTTGCAAGCCTTTTTCTACTCAAACTTCTTTCTGTCCTTCTCAAACACCAATATGTATAGACTGCATATACGTATATGCAGATGATACTGATGTCTACATAGGAAGATGCTTATTCTAATGCAGCCCCAATAATAGACAGAAAAAAGGACAACATTTTCATTCTTTCTTCAACTATGTAATTCTCCTTCAGCTTGCATAACATTCCCCCATCTCTGTCAAGTGCATAGCTTGAGCCCAAAATTCTGCAACGCAATCAAGCTTCCTTTTCATCACGAGTCATGAACACTCAGCTCAGTTCAATGAATCTGCAGGGGTCTAATCCCTTCTAGTTCTCATGCATTTGGGTGCCTGAGCTGAGGTTGTGCCATTGCTGCTGCTTGTGGCAAAATGTAATGTGTAATATGCAATAATCTTCTGCACTGCCATCGCCAAAGCAGTGAGAAAGCGGATTGGGATGAAAATCGTCGGCGAAGAAATCTAATCCCCTCCGCAGGTGAGGAGTCACTGTTCATGCCTTTTCTTTTTGACTGGAAGGGAGGTTGTGGAGGGGACATATTGCATCTAAATGAAGCATAAAAGGGATTCTGTTAACAGGACACTGCTTTTTGGCAGTTTTCATTAATGCATTTATCCACTTTTATCCTGTTTAAAATTTGCTGATACACTTGCTAACCCGCAATAAACAGACAGGTTTTCCAGGGAAAACGCATTCTCATTTAGAGCTTGTCAGTTGAACGGTTCGATGATGGACGGGACATCAGCAAAAGATGATAAGCAGAAGTCATACAAACGTGGATGCCCCGTGCACAGCACTGTCAGTCCTTATATCTCGGTGCAGATGATGGCAGGAAACATCATCTTAACAGTAAATGAGAAGATTCACCGCACACAAGAAGGTTGAATTAATTCTTCTTTTTATTGAATTACATACTCAAGAATATCTTATAACTATGTTGTTCTTATACATACCAACACATCCTTAAAATACATTATTTGAAGGATGTGTTGGTATGTATAAAAACTTTACAGTGTGAAATGTAATGTTTAATATTTTTTGTTGTATACAAGAACTTCTGGCATGGAGACATGACCATATATGGAAACTCATCACTCTGCTGCTGCTGATTGGATTGAGTGCAGCTGCACCCTGTTTAAAAACACCTGTGCTTTGTCTTGTATCACAAACCTGATGAAGCCATGCGGGCAAAATGTGCATGCTGATTTCCTTTTTTGTGGTTGCCAAAAATGTGAATAATCCAATGGTGAAAATACTTGTTATTTGCAGACCCCGTATGAGTTACGGATTAGAAATTACAATTTATGAAAAAATTGTTTAAGAGTATTCTCAAATCATCTTAAAAATTCCTCAAATTGTTCAGGTTGATGACGCAATTATTTAAGACTGTTCAAATTACATTTGTTTTGAAAAAAAGTGGCGTATCAATAACTATGTACCTCACACTAACGTTGTAATCCTTGAATAAACTGTGAAACAAAAGTATGATTTGTATATATGCCTAGTTTCCTAAGGTGTGTGTTTGATACATTGTGGTGACAGGGCCTTACCTTGGCCGGGGTCTCCCTGGCAGTTTCTGAGTCTGACCAGCGATGTTTGAGCTGGGAGGAGCTGGGCACACACTCACAGAAGGGCTGCATGGAACAAACAGACAGGGCCACCAGTGTTGGCGTTTGTTCAAGTCACATGTGCAATCAAGCATGCAAGCACATGGGCACAAACACACACTGGTATGCATGCATGCACAAATATGCACAGAGACACAAAAGGGTTTTGGATGTTTGTTATAAGTGAAAAATCAAAGAACTGGGTGCAGCACATTTTCACAGCCAAACCCTGAAATCGCATAACATTACATCACATTGTTAGGAGCTGAATGGTGCTGGTGCTGATAAACCAAAACCACCTACGCACGGAAGTCATTTATGACATAGACAGATCTGAACGGGCATGTGTGCATCTCAAAGACATCACTGAATTCAATAGTTTATGACAGGCTCAATGTGTCTTCTCAGAGATGTCTTTGTAAGATCCCCAGTACACAGAGTCCTCCTACTCCCAATGAAAACAATGAAAAAGAGCGTGTATTTGAATGTGAATTGGTACAGCACGTGTGTAGAGGCAAGCTTTCACATATGCAGGTGGGTGTGGGGGCTTGCAATTTCTGTACATTATGTGCTCCAGTATATATGTGCGGCTTTGAGCTTCAATGTGAATTTGTCTGGGAGTCGTTCTAGCTGCAGCTGCTTGGATAAAAGCAGAGTAATTATGAGAGTGGGGGCTTTCTAACAGCTCCAGGAGAGCACGACCTTAACCACTGCTGCTCCCACTGTGGAATTGCTCAATTAGCCTGAGACAATAACACCAGTGCTAAAGCACACACGTGGGCATGTAAGCACACACAAATGATGCATTTGAATTGTCTTCTCCATCGTGGCGAAGCGTCTTAGTGTGTGAATGTACATGACAGAATCAAAGTATTCAGCCCTCCCTCCCTCTTCCACTCTCAAGTTGTCAGATAAAGCTACCTGTTCAGTGGTTTCAAAATATGACACATGAATACCCTCAGAGTCATTTCTGAATCCTGTCCTGCTTTGGTTTTGATATGTTGTCAGGTGACATGGTAGGAGAAGCACAAAAGTCTGCTCATGAATTATACATTTAATTTGTAACATACCTTAATTACAAAACTAGCACAGTAGTTTACTACTTGCTCAAATGCGTATAAAAACCTGAAATATGATATTTTAATCCAATACTGACTGAGTAGTTTTGGTGCCTGATCATAACCACAATGATAATTTGGCAGATTAACCACATTAATAATTGTTGTACTTACAAAAATCTACCTAATATACCTTCTTCTGGAGCACACTAATCACCTCGGGAAATTGAATAAAGGTGCAAAGGACTATTGTTTCGACACACTGCGTCTTCCTCAGAGTCAAACAAGAGCAAGAGTTTCCGTCTACCTAAATAAATGTACCATTTTTATTGCTAATTTCACTGCTAGCCTACTAGCATACACCATGGTATAATTTAGAGAGTCTAACCTAATGTTGCAAATTAACTATTGCTAACTTAATTGTTGTATTTTAAAGTCTAACCTGACATTGTACATTTATTTTGTCATCTTGACTGCAGAGCCTGCCTTTGCCAAACTGACATTATAACTACATCATCTAAGATATCGTATTTTCCACACAAGCGTAAAAGACAAATAAAAGCAATTTTTTCAAACTTGCTTTAACACTGTACAGTTGAAGGCCATCCTGCGAAGACCAACAAAGAAATTACAAAGCTGAATTTACTTTTTAACCTCAGAAAAACATCCAAACAAGCCCACTTCAGTGAGGACAAACATTGGTCAGCATCTATCTGACAAAATGTTCATTTAAATTCAATATTCACTTTCTTTTTACCTCTGTTTTTATTTAAAACAATGCTTGATAAGTACATCTACTACTAGAGTTTTTAAAATGTTTAAAAGCCCCTAACAGCAGTCGAGTTCAGTGATAATCCCCTCTAATTTGAGCAGGTTTGAGCAACACCTCTCAAACTGCAGCCTTTTCATTCAATTTTAATATCAAAAGTATGTGGTAAGTGTACTAATTCTGCAGACACATTCTGCGTAACTGTGTGTACGTCCATGCAACTTGTGGCAGTGCTTGTCTTTGTGTCAGTTGTCAGAGAAATGCTGCTTATGCAGCTCACACACTCATTGTTATGATGGCTGACCAATAGTTCACCCTTTTGCTCTAAGCATTCTCTCTCAATGTGTAGACAGCAAGAGCGGAGGAATAAAGAAGGTAGCAAGAGAAAAAGTACGGAGGGTGGTGGTGGAGGGAGATCAGAGAGAGGTGTGCTGAATTCTAATGAGCAGCCTTAGGGTCAGCGATAGAAATCTATGTCTGTTCTGCCTAAAACATTGCAGCTGTCTGTGCTGGCAGTACACAGAGGAGCTACAGAGCTACCATTACTAAATAAACACAGAGTCCACAGTGAGGCAGCTAAACAAACTGACAACTAAAAGTAAATTGGTGCAACTTTGTATGCAAAAACCCCCCATTTTTTTTACAGGGTCACAGGTGCATTTGTGCACCAACAAAGACATGCCACGAGATAGAAAACAAAAAAAAGAAGCACACTGACCCATGAACACACACAAAGAACACAGGTTGTGTGTAACAAACAGCTGCAGCCCACTTAGATCCCTGACACAGTCCTCCCATTACCCTGAACAGCACGTATCAGAGCTTTAGTTTTTCAATCCCATTGCCTGCTAATGCTCACATTGGGGTTCTTTACTGCCTCAACACACATACATGCACACACGCAGCCGTGCTGACATGCCAGTATCTGTGGGGCTTCTTGTTGGCAGTGATCCTGGTGCGGGCATGACTGCTTGGCAGTGTTTGTCTACTCCTAATCTGACTCAACAAGCTCCACCAGCGGAGAGGATTTACACTTAATAGAATATTTGGGCTTTTTTATTGGTTGGACCTTACACACTGAATCCTATCTGATGAGGCACGTCTTAGAAGACAGGAAGGGCTCAGACTCATCCTGGGTGTGAGGGAGTGTGTACGTGCCTTCATTTTTAACAAGTGTATCCCTGTGTTTGCATGAGCCAAGACAGTGCACGTAAGAATCCCAGCCCTATCTAAGAACATGTTGTTTGTTGTATGTGTTGTCTTTGAAATGTATTTGCTCTCTTTGATGAAAACCTTTACGTGTGTGCCTGTGTTTGTGTGTGACAGTCGACTTTAGCAAGGTGTGTTTAAACCTTCTGCTCTCTAAGCCGATGGAGTGGAAGAGGCTTTGCATATATTCACTTGTGGGCTTACTGATCATTTAACAGGACTTGCAGACGGTTAAATGAGAGGAACTTGAATGGAAGAAAGACAAAAAAAAAGGCAGAGAAAGAGGGAGCAGGAACCTGAGAAAAGAGCTCAAGAATGTTCTGTCATAGTTGCTTAAGTCTGGGAAATAGCACAATTTGTCAGTGTTGCACATACAAGCTTATCTTGTTTAGTTTGTCTCATCTAAGAATTGCTCTGCTGTCTCAAAAAGTCAGGGAAGAGTTGGGTTAACTGTGAATGAATTAATAAATTGATAAATGAAAAGCTCTGTGACGGAATAAATAATGAAGATTCCTGCCTGCAAATTTAAAAAAAATAACACCCCATCAAGTCTCAAGAGGTTTTTGGCTTAGCATGATTTTGCACGAAGCCACTCAATGCAGACACACGTGACAATGTGTTTACATTATTTCTGATCCAGGGGTCTGTTAGTTTTAGAAGAAAATGGCTGTTGTTCCTAAAAGACATCCAGCCCCATGCATGTCCTTCAGAACCAACTCATTTTACACCAATTTAGGATTTTAAATTATTGATAATCTTAAATTGGCTCTCCAGCAGCTTCTTAAAGTTGTTAAAAAGTGATTAGCGTTAGTGTCACTGATTTACCCATTCAAACCAGAAAGTCTTACAGTCTCTAACACATTACAGTATACATGTACTAAGACCTAAACTAATGATGCAAGTCAAGTCAAATGATCGACCCCTTCACTTGAGGGGGCACAAAAGGAGTAACTGATATTGACTGTACAGTATCTAATCAAGAAGTAATAATTAGATCTTGGTTATGGCTATTTAGCAGGTGATAGTCAATCTGGAATGGTTCAATGAGAAATTGTTCTGTAGATTCACATATAATTAGATTGACCAAAAAACTTATTAGAAGCTGGATCATAACCATTACAGTAGTGATGTTCCTATTGAGTAATTTCCCTGTCGATGAAACAGACATTTAAAGTCAGACTAGTCAACTAGTCCAAAGTAAGAAAACACTTGTTGTAACTGAGCACGATTTCTTTAACACTCTCCAAAGCCATAGTGTGTGTAGTCTTTTTAGTTGCTGTTGGACCAATTTATCAAATGAGTGGACGAATCGTGACGTGCGTTACTTTGCGGGTAAACGATACCAAATGTATTTTCCAAGTTTGGCTAACTTTAGCAGTGCTAGCACCCCTGCAGGTTAAAGTCCACGACTGTGCTGAATGTGATTGTACATTGCTCTGGTCGAGTGGTTAAATGCCAGTTTACCAGGGACGAGAGGGCCATCCGTCCATTGTGCTGGTTAATGTATTAGAGAGGGGAGAGCAAGCACAATTATTGGAGCTACAGCCCCGGCTACTGGTGGGGGGCTGCGTTACAGCTTAGACACAACATTTAACTGGTACATCGATAATTAGTTAAACAGACAAGTTATTCTGGTGCCGACTTGCAAAAGTGACGACATGTAGTTGTTTTGTCTACAAATTGAGCACAACTGTAGTCAAGTTTCTTGTAAATATGTACAATTCAGTCTTCAGCCTTTGGTTCTTCTCGTGCTCCTTCAGTCATTAATCTCTCAAGAGTTTGTGTACCTAAATGTTAAGTTTCTGTTTGAACTATAAAGCATAGATTATGTTAGATGTAGAGAACGCACAATTCAAACTACAGCCCTCTGCCCTGAACATTAGATACAGAAAACCGTGTGACAGTGTGGGCCAATTGTGACACATGAGGTGTTTTTAAATGAAAACAGATTCACGGAAGTCTCAATGAAGGATGTAAATTACAAAAGAAAAGGATGCAGGAATGCAGCTACTGTCTGACAATGATTTGGCCTCTGAGAGCCAATATTTGGGCCTCAGGCATATCATGACAGCATGTGGATTATTGATGAAGAGAATCTGGGTCAAAAATGCATTGGTCAATGTTTCTATTTGAGACATGACAATGGAGTTAAAGTGGCAGAGACCAAATCAAGGACCAGACTCATATGATGATATCTATTAAAAGTGGTTTATTAATCATTTAAATTGTCATCAAAAGAAAAGACATCTGTCCCCGGTTTTGCATATTGGCCAATGCTTTTGCTTCTTTTGCTCGCCACACTGATTAGACAACCAAAGCCTACTCAAACATAAATGGTCGTTATTATTCAGACTACAAACAGACGACAAACGCAAACTGCTCCCAATAAGAAATCTTGCCCATCTCCTTTAGGTCCTGAATTCATATGCATTCATGTGACAAGGCATTTTTCCCAATAGAGTGCCACAGGATTGAGTCCTAAAACCTGGAAGTGAGTTAGCATTTTAGCGCCATGGGTTCCTAACTCTAAAAGTCAATGAGGATTTTGAATGGGTTTGTGGTTAGACGCCTGAAATAAGGTCTGTGGTTAACACAAGCTTAAGAGATGTTGGGCGTTTTGTTAGACGAGATAAACTACGTTAGATAACACCCCAACTTGTGAATTTTAAAGTTTTTACGCGTACTAAAAACGGCAGTTGCTAACAAGTGGCTAAATGAGACTACAGTGGTTGTCGGGGACATTTAACGTCATCACGCCGGGAACTCTCTCACTAGTCCGCCTTACAGCATGTAGTCTTGTTTTTCAGTGCTCTTGCAAATATTAGGTTAATAAACAACTTATTAAGCTAGTTCGCTTGTAGCATAACGTTAGCTTTTTACTTCTCTCGGCTGGATTAACGCTTCAAACTTCATAAAAGTGGTGTTCATTTGTAAAGATTATCCTGCTGAACAAAACGCCTATGCATCAGAAACGTGTGTTAGCCACAGAGCTTGTTATCTGCAATGATCCAAAATCCAATGCAAAAATCCCGTAGGCGAATTCTCGTTAGAACCCATGGCGATGCTACTTCCGGATTGGCCTACAAAAATACGTCATCACTTTTGTTCTCTATAAACGACTATTAACACATATTAAAAAAATAAATAAAATGGTAGATATAACTGTGAGACACCACTTAACAACAGATCATCCTCATTAAACTGATGTAACAGACATATAGGAGCACACCAGTTAGACAAAATACAAAGCAGGAGGTTATAACAACATGTCCCCCTTGTACACCCGAATGTAACTCAAAAATCATTGGCAGAAGAGTGTCTCATGGGCAGCAGAATATGATGAGAGAGGTGTTTATCTTGCCAGTGTCTATATTGTGTTCTGCAGGCCACAGAGATTCGGCTCTGTGTATTTTAGAGGACACACAGTGCCATTGTGAATGTGATGGGTATGGCAGCTTTTACAGACATCAAAGGAAGTAGTCCCTGTGCAGCTGATGGCGGATGACACTGCTGGACACATTTTTCTTGGATTACTTGGCCACTGGCTCATAAATAATGGTTACACAGGGAACCAGGAGGGACAATGCTGTGATTTGGTAGCAGTACTTAGAGCGTGAGGTGATATGAGTCATCTCACAGGTCTATTTTTCATGCCTTATGTGCACAATACATTATTTACTTTTTTCGTTAGAAAAAGTACCGTTCAGCTGCCTTTAGCTAACCAGAGATAACAAGTAGGGAAGAGTTGTCCATGAGTCATTTTATAAATGCACTTTTAAGTTTCTACATGTTTTCCCCCCGCCTTTGCTGATTGATTGAATTTGCTTAGAAATTCCTTATTTACAGGTGTAAAAAAATATTCTGGCCAAAAGAATATAATCAAAAACCTCCTAACATACACAAACAGAGTCTGTTAAAAGATCTTCATTGGAGAGGAATGCATTAAGAAAGCTTATGGTAATAATGTATTTTGTAAAGTGATTTTTGTGAACTATAAAACAGGAAGATCTAAGCCAGACATAGCACTTTATTCATAAGCATCGCTCCACAAGATGTCAGAAGAGAAAAACATTAGAGATTTTTTGTAGTAACATATGGATATTTGAATCTCTCTCTGAAGGAAGCCATGTCCTCGATCAACTGCATCAGTTAAAGCAGATATATGCAAACACAGAGAGAAATGCTCTTCACCTTCAAAACAAGACAGCACAGAGAACGAGAGAGAGAGAGGAGGGACGAGAGGCCTGCGGGAGACCAGGGAGATGAGTTCAATCCTAAGAGACAAATCACCCGTTCTACCCTCCACTGCTTGTCCTTGGCGCTCCCGCTCCGCAATCGGCCACACACACACACACACACACGGGGAGTGAGCATGTCACCCGCCGTCCCTGAGGCGCACGCACACACACTGGAATGCAGAAACGTGTCACCGCAGCGGCTGTTATAAAGCACACAATCACTGTGAGGTCAGGATGGCTGCTTTGTGAGCGTGAAGTGAAACGGGAAGATTGAAAGAGGCCTTTCAATTTCGCACGGGTGTTATGGCATATTTTGTTACCTCTCTTTTCTCTGGACATGGATGATCTGATACTGTCCTTTCTTATGCCTACCTTTCTGATGTACATTCATTAGAGCCTGAATATGACACGGCTCCTAATATGTAGACATTTAATAAGCCCATGTACTTATTTCTAGCAATTGGTAAAACTTTATTTTCATTTTCTTTCATTCCCTTTCCCCAGGAACTAGTCCTGCCACTCAATCATTACTGATGATTACCTTTGGACATTTTTTCCATGAATAGCTCAAACAGCCAATCACACAGCAGAAGCAGCAACAAAATCCAGTTAGTCAGCAATTTTAGGCTGTACATCCCTCCCACTGCAAAGCATTGTTTGAGCTGCAGATTAAGGAAGTGTATGTTTTCTGAGATAGACAGCAAAAAAAAAGAGTTCTTTCTCTGTGGAAGAAAAGTGTGGACTATTGAATGGAACTCTAGGTACCCTCCAAAGCTGAGGGAAAAGTAGACAAAATACGTAAGCACTACATCAATTATACTGCTTAAATGGCAGCTCAAGTAGGAGCCCCCACACCAGACATCCTGTGCCTGCCAAAGAGCATACATACATAGACACTGATTTTTACTTCTTCTTTTACGATTTTTAATTACTCATTTATTGGTTTCTGATGGGAGTAAGCTTCTGTGGGTAATGCTGCCCACGTTACATCTCTCAGGAACAGAGAACACTGAAGGAATCCAAAACTTAAAACAAATCTAGCTACTGAGGACAAGCTGAGCTAATGCTAAATCCAGCCTGGCTCCCAGCACTTCCTGACTTACTTTGTTGAAGAGGCTCTTAGATAAAAAGATTGTCACTGTGTGCTTTTTTATATCCGTTTAATAATTATTTTATGAGCAGGAGACCTCGGCAGATAATGATTTTGCTCTTGTCAAAAACTATGCGAACAAACTGAAGGAAGCTAGCATAAATGGGATGATCTCTCAGCCTGTTATACCTTGCCTGTTCAGGATGAGACCCTTATGCCTCACCTTGTCATCAATGTAAATGTTTCAGAGCTGTATAGTGGGGTGAAGTCGTTCCACTGCTGAACAGGAATCGAAGGTAGAAACAGAGGTTTAAAAAAGTGGCATATTTGCGTCTCTGTACACATCGGCACTGGCGGGGCAGAACAGTGCTCTGTGTGTGTCTCAATCATAGACTGTATGGACAACGTGCCTCAACCTCATCCTGTTGTTTAAAGTTGAAGCCAAAACACCCTTGTGATGGGCGCTGACATATTGCACAGCTGGAGCCAGAGTCTATGCAGTAAGGATCAGCTGGAAGAGCAGCAGCATTGATGTCAGGCTGCTTGGGCTAAAGAGAACACACATGTAACTTAACAATGAAACAGCAAAGAACACCCCAGGTCAGCACAGTCCACAGCAGAACAGGTTATTGTGTCGGATAACTAAGGACGTGGAAGTACAAGGACTCTTGTGTAAGTGTTTGTTTCATTTCTTCTTTTTTTTCCAGTACTCTGCTTATCCACTGTACACAGTGCCACAGGAGTCGCAATTGTCAACAGAGCTGTCAATCATGCCATCATACCCCTTTTCCATAGCATCGAATAAAAATAAAAAAGAAACTATCCTGACAAATGGGGTTTGAGAAAAAAATATCTGTATTTTGAATTGTAGTTTGACCCATGTCCCATCTGTTTACATGGAGGCGGTGGGGTTTACGAACTATGTTGCAGCCAGTCAAGAAGAGGAGCACTAAATCTTTTGTCTTCACTTGAGGCAACATGTTTCACTGTCCATTCTTTATATAGTCTATGGCCCCAGTGTGTGTGACTGTGTGAAGCCGATGCTGTTTGTTTTCACATGCTGCCTTTCATACTACTACAATGCCTTAAAGCAATGCTATATCACACACTGGGGCACCTATATTATTTTGTTGTGGCATTCAATGTACTGTAAGAGTGTGAAGGGGGGGCTTTGCACTAGAATCTTGTTTTAATAAGGCCTCCTGCTATTTAATGTCAAACAATTTATTCTGTGTGTTATCTGTTTTAGTTAATTTAAACAGTAACCAACTCACTTTCTCAAAGACAACTTAAAATCATGTTAATAATCTAAATTCAGATGTTACAAATGAACTCTTTGTTTTCTTTTGGTATCCTTCCTATCCAGATACTCTTCAACTTGGAAGCACCGTCATCAACATATTGTGATGAACATCAAGCAGAAACAAATAGTTTTGTGATCATCTGAGGATCTCTCTCTCTGAATTAACTGTCCTGAGAATATGTTCCCCTTTTTCTTTTTTTCACCTGGTGTTCACAGCAGAGTCAGAGGGATTTGGCAAAGTCAGGAACTGTTGCTGTTGTGGGGAGGTATTGAATTTGATATCCGCTGTACAAACAAACTTGACTTGCATCGATTCAAAATTAAACTTTCATGTGCGAGGTACAAGCCAAGTAAGGAGGATTTGAGTCTAACTGGAAAAAAATGCCAAAAGACTCATCAGGACACATTGGCACACACACACATGTACAACGCAACCAGCCAAACACGTTCCAATGGGGGGGTTTATAAATGCATAAGCAGCACTTCTGTGGTAGTAAAAATATTCTTATTGCAATGTGAGGGTTTTTAAAAACTGAATGACCACCTTGATGTCTGCTGCAGCCTCAACACACACAAACACAGAGGTATCTCATTGTTACGGTGAAACTGCAAGGAGGTAATTATGATTCTAGTCCCTCTGCATTGTCAGGAATAATCAAAATGATGTTCATCATGGATGCCTCCCATTTTAACTTCACAGGCTTTTACATCTCTTTCTACCTCCTTCCCGGTCCCCACTTCAATTTGTCTTTTTGAAATTGCGGGCCACTTACAGTCCTGATTGCAGTTGCAAGCAAAGCTAAGTGCACAAGCACGATCAGACAAGCACACATACTGTACCTAGACACAACGTTACACACCTTTACCCTACATAGACACACACGCTTAGACATGCCATTAAAAGACATGATGGATCTCCGCCCCGCAGCCTTGCTATTTTAACAGTGGTGTGATAAGAAGGCAGACACTTCCTCTTAACAGGCATATGAAGTGCAGCCTGTCGTTTTAATGTATACATTTGCATACATTGGCATGTGCAAACCATAGAGCCACTCATAAATAATTCATGTGTGTTATGGATACTGGTGTCTACACTTAATGCTATACAGCTAGCTCGCAGAATGACTTATGGTTGTAGCTCATGTAGCACATCAGGCAGGCCTCAGTTTTGTGTGTGTGTGTCTGCATCAGTCTGTCTTTTTTTTTTAACTATCTCTTTGAGTATGTCTTCGCCTGTGACTATGTTTGCACGAAGGGGAAACCCTACATCTCGAAAGCTTGACCTTGAGAAAGAGATCTCATTTTGATGCTGATGGTGCAGGACAAATGTGCTGTTTGCTCCTTTACTCACACTTTTTTTCAATGTTTGTGTGTGTGTGTGTGTGTGTGTGTGTGTGTGTGTGCGTGTGTGTGTGTGTGTGTGTGTGTGTGTGTGCGTGTGCATGCATGTGCCGTACTTCATTTCAGTGAAAAACTGCAAGGATTTTCACAAGTCTGTGTGTGTGTGCGTGTGTGGCACTGCGTGACTAAAGGATGTGTTCGTTGAGTGCTATCGGGTGGTAAGTGCTGCGTGTTCGCTCTCTCCCTGAGGGGAGGTCGTGCCGCAGTGGATATTGGTCTTGTAAGGTTGGGGTGTCTATATGAACTCAACTTTTCTATCATAGACCCAAAGTTGTGGTATCAAAAACAAACAGCAGTTCCCTTAACCTGTCAAGTGCAATATCTCACTTCTCTTTGCTTTGTATGCTGAGAAAGACGGAGCATGAAATAGAAACTGAAACTAGAGACACGAAAAAGTACTCAGTTCAAACACGGACTAACAAGGTTCTGTTCATTAAAGTAAAAGAGAAGCTGTTTTTGTTCCTTCATCCTCCTATATATGACTTTTTTGCCCTTTAAAGTGAATTTGACAGCATTGTTTCTGACTGCAGTCAAACTAGCACTTACAAAAAAGCAGCAAGCATGCCAACAGTGTAGTGCCACTACTTGTACTTGTAAATACAAAAGCAATTTACTCAATAGGGCTTTCATTATAATGGAAGCATTCTGCGTTCTGTTCAAAATAACACTTGGTCAAGAGTGCAGGAGATACAGCAGAATGGTGGTATGTGCACGCTGTGAAGGGGCTCTTGATGCAGCATGTGGCGGTTTGATCGCTACATTTTCAAGAGGCAGATCCACAACATCGAGATGTTTATGAAATAGTAAACTTGTTGAAAATGAGATGGTGTCAGTTCTAGGGTGAGTCAATGTTTGGTTTTTGAATTATGAAAAGAAAAGCCAGACCAGAGATGTAGTCGAAGCTTTTCCTCAAAATTCTTTAAGATAAAGTAAAAAAAAAAAAAAAAAAAAAAATTAAAGGCAGTTTAATGGCAGCTTAGAGTAAAACTAGCAGGGGCGTGTCCAGAATTCTGCAACTGGAGTGGCCTAACAGGGGGACTGACTTGTGCAGGGGTGGCCTAAAGTTTGCATGCAAACATAAATGAAGAGCACTCATTTACCCCTTCTGTCTGCACTAATCACATCAACTTTTAAGTAACACAAGATAGTGGCAACATATACATCTTCTAAGCTTCATTCTTCAAGGACTCAAAACAATATGTACGTCCAAAGTCAAAATTTAAAGTATTTTAGAAATTACAAATAAACATATGCACACTAAAAAAACTATGAGCTTCCTGTTGCAACACAGCCTTAATAGTGCATTTCAACACAAGTCCCACCTCTGGCAAGGCAAATAGCCAATAATAGTTAAGGATTTTGGGGTGGCCAATAACGTTTCAAGGTGGGCCAATGCCACCCCTGGCCATCCCTCTGGACATGCCCCTGAAAATACCAGGCAGATATGCTTACAAGATGCATGTCTGAGTTCAAATTAATATCAGTCTTTGATTTTTAGTAAAAAAAAAAAAAAACGGTCTAAAAGCTGATGAAGTAATAGTCTGGGCCAAGAAGCCCAACTAGCCTTTTTTTTAGTGACTATAAAATCAAGTTAATGTACTAAATTTAGTGTCATTCTATCCTCAGGTGTTATGTTTTTATGACAACCTTCCTTTTTATTAAGGTTGCTCAGAAACTAATTTTTAATTTAACAAGTTCTTGTGGTGAAATATCTTTTAAAGTTTGTTAAGACAGGCTTTTTTTAACAATGGTTAATGCATTGTAATCTAATGTGGTTACAGTCCTGCAATCATGCGGCAATTTAATACTTGTAACAGAAATACTGATAACTCTCCTTGTCTGTAATTCTACATATCGGGAGATATAATTAAGCACATGCTGAAAAGCCATTACAGTCAAAGTTAATGCGCAAGCATAAAGCACAATGCTTTTTTTAAACGCTTTTGTCCTTATAAGAAGGAACTGACAGCTTAAAATACTGTAAGAATGTGGGGAAATCAGAAAAGATTATGTAACTTTTTCCTGACAGACCAGGCTTCAGAGTCCATGGTCTGAATCATTAGACTCAGGAGATGGCAAATATCAGAGCAGCGCAGAAAAATGTCAGTGAATCTCATACAAATCAACACTTTAGGACATCACAGCTAGCTTTAGTGCTAAATATCAATCATGCCCTGGAAGTAACAGATAAGCTGTTCAATATGCCTTTCTAACTCGAACTACATAATAATTCAGACCCACTTCAAAGACAGGTTCCTCACTTCAATATGTCGTAAGGTGTGTATAAATAAGTTAGGGGAATATAATGTGTTTGCTGTACCAAAACAGCAAACGCAAAAAAATTAGCTTGATAATGTTGTAACTACAATCAATTTCTGGTAGACAGCTAGCAAATATAACAAAAACAGTAAATCGGTGAATGCTATGTGAAGTCGTACTCACTCACGTCACTTTTTAACTTCAACAACAACAAAGAACTAACAAGTTAAGTTTCTGTTGAATGTAGCTACTGTGTCATTTTACCAAATCTACCCACGAATATCGAGTAACTGCTAAAAAGACTAGCTTAAACACCATGTTTAGCCCTTTAGCATTACCACAATCAACTAAACTAACTTACTGACCTGATATAATACTTTTAAACAACTGACATGCTAACATTAGTCTAATTAAAAATAAACAGGATTGTTTCCAACCCTTAATTCTCAAAAACAAGTTACATTAGCTTTGCTAGTGCTTCCCTGTCAGACACTATATCCAGGGCATGTTAGCTGTTCACAATCTTTCTCTTCTCTCCGCATTGTTGCTTCCAGCCCCATCATTAAAAAACATACTTAACCATTATCTCTTTTTTTCCATTGCGCTTTTCAAGTCTTTTATTTATATTTCATGACAGTTACACAGTAACAGATATGATTTGACTAGAATGAAAGAGCTGACTTAAGAATCAAAACTAAAGAATCTGTCCGACACGAAACACGCACGCATGCACCAACAATCACAAACCAATCTCAGTGAGTCACAAAGCAAAAGAAAGTGATAGTGGTAAACATAAAGGGTCCTTTTGTGGAAACTTAAAATAATGCAGCCGTCTGCTGACAATTCCTCTGGAGTTACGAGATTAAACCACTTCATTAGTGTTTTGAGAGACGACACAGACGAGGAATGAGACCCACAGAGCTTCGGGAGACACAAACAGGGAGATGGAGAAAGAGTAAGGGCTTGCTTTGTTAGTGTTCGAAAGAGACACTTTCAAGGCTGTAATTATGACGCGGAAAGGAATGTAATTATTTTTGCCCAATACCACAGGGCTCTGAGAGTCTCCTAATAGTGATGACTGACAATCTAATAGAGCACACATTTAAGTACTGCATGAAGCTTAATTGGTTTTTAAACGTAAGTGGCTTGTCTGAACACATCCAGGCTTTTTCCAAAATGTGTCGGGGGTCCTTCCACCCCGTGATCCTCGCCTGGCATGATGTGACAAATTTGATCAGAGAAAAGCAGTGCCACTGTGCATCTCACACAGCCTGACAGCTCGCAGTAATAGGCCTCGGGTATCGTGAGTGTTTTAAAACTGGTTTAGCTGTCACGTTTCATGGTTCCCCGGGGACCTCTGAATGTTTCATTCCAAATCTACAGTCAAAGGGCAAGACTCAATCTAAATAGAGATTGCTGCGGGTGATTTAAGGATGTTTTGATGCAGATTGCACCATGTGTCTACGCTGAAATAAAATGAACAAGTGCTAAGGTTTTAATGAGAAACAGAAAGTCAGCAAAACAGCAGTTTTACTTATTATTATTCAGAAAAAGGACTTTCAATTAATCAACAGTGATATCAAAAGATTTACAGCTCTGATAGCTATATATCACTCAAAATGACTTTTCTCACATGGGCAGAAGTGACAGAATAAATGAGCCACTATATGGATACACCACTTTTCACCTTGTTGCAGCTTTTCCCAGGGTACTAGTGTGAACACGGCTTTATCGGAAATGAAGCATTTTGCTGAATAACTCCAGGGAGAGTGCTACAGTGATGAGTAAAAACGACTGGACTCTTAATGGAAGGCTCGGTGGTGAGAATAGACCACAAAAGTGTTTTTTATTTATTTATTTGTCTCTTCCTCAAGCCTCTGTCGGCTCATAGTCCCACTCTCTCCGAGCACAGTCATTTCCTTTTTTCTTCTGTTCAGCCAAAAAGTCGATTCAAGAAGCTTAGTGTTCTGATTGAAATCTTAAATCCATTTCATTCGTTTCCAGATTTTCATTTTGCAAGATCTATTATTGAAAAAGGGGGCCTTTTGTGAGCTCAATGTGCACAGTATGTGGTGACATTTAGAGGAAGTCACCGCGACAAAGTGACGCAGCTGGTAGCATCAGATCTCTTTAAATATCTGCTTGGAGGCGGGTGCAGGTTGTGTGACTGAGGCTCGTGTGGCAGATTAGATAAGCAAGCTGAACCTTATTCTGATAAATAGTGTTGGGGGTTACATTCGCCACCACCCCTGATACTGTGATCATCGTTTGACCCGCGACCCAGCTCACAGCCAACTTCTAATTGTGACAAGGCACATATGGCACATAATTATTCTGAATAATCTGTTGCAATGGTGATTGGTGACCCTGAAGGCCACTGATGCGCCATCATGTCCAGCTCTGTAGTTGGAGGCGCCTCTTTGCCCTCTCAAAGTGCTGAGGATTAGAGATGTACATTATCACTTTAATCTCCTCTTTAACCCCTTCAATCAGCGCCGCTGCCCCCGCAGAAAGAAAGGCCCTGAGCCTCCTCAGCTGAGCTGCATGGCGCCTCAGACAGACGTATGTTTTACCACTCATGTATTTTATGAAAGCGTAATACAAACATAAGATTTCATTCTCTTTGAAGTGCTGTCCTATCTCAGTAATCCACTTCAATCCCCATCTCCGTCAGCCCCCTTCTGTTTTCTCTAAGTGTGTAGCCATGATATAAATACAACCAGCTACAATTCCGCCCTTACTTACTCTGTCTACAGTCATCATCTCCAAAACGGATAAACAAGCCTTTCACTCTGGAGATGAATAAAATAGAGAACAAAATTTACTTGCGAGGCATCCCTGCAGATATCCGCCCCTGAGCTGTGTGAGAATGAAATATGAAATTGCTCTGAGTCATAATGGAGGGCAACAGCAAGATAATTTATTTTGAGTGTAAAAAGTGTTAAGTGTTGAAAGTGACTCAAATCAGTAACAACAGCCATTACAAAAGCCTTAGGTATATATTACCACCTTAATACAGACTGATTTAGTTTTGAAACAGCAAGCGTTTTTGGGATGTAAGACTTTATCAATCGACTTCAATATCATAATATCATGACATCATTTTTTGTGACGTGATAAATACAAATACAGTTCCCTAGGTTCACTAGCATAACATTTCTGATTTAACAGTGCTTCTCATGATATGGTGTAGTTAAAGATTATCTATCGTATATTATGTTGTGAAGGGAGAACCACATATGTGTTGTTAATGCACCACATTATCTGCGTTATATCTAATATTACTCATCCATTTATTACCATGCACAGTTTCATTTAATACCAAATGCTATCATAGCCTCTTCTCAGTGCAACTGTACATACTTGTGTTAATATAATGCCACTACTTTTACTCTTACAAATCACATTTGTTACTGAACCTTTTTGACGTCTATCACTCAGATTTTAACCAATGTTTCTTTACATTAAATCCCTCATTTCCTTGTTTTTTTTTTCATCATACACTTTGATTTTTTATTCCACGTATGTTTATTTCATGCTCTTTTGCATTACTCATATTTTCTACTGCAAATTTGGAGCAATCTGGCCCTAGAATTTCCTTCAGGATTAACAAAGCTCTGTCTTATTCATCTCACCAAAAAGATGGAAAAGTTACAACACAAATACACCCTGGAGTAATTAATGTTTTTAGCTTGAATGTTTGTCAGTTTGCTTTCCTGATGGCGTGAGGTCGGAATCTAAGCCATTAGCATCTCTGTGATCTCTGACCCTTCCAGCTACAGGCTGACACCAGCTGTCATGACCTGCCTACTGGAAAACCACCGCACACAGCAAACACATCACAGCACTCTAAAAATAGAAATTACATTATCATCATTTTCTCCTCCAGCTTCTGGCTGATGACTGACGGTTCAGTGACCCCCGAGGTGGATATTGTCAGCCTCCCAAAACAAAAGGTCAGCCCACCAAGACCCCTCCTCTTCGCTCGCTCCTCCCCCTCTCCCCGAAGTTGTCATTTGTTCCTTCATCCCTCTCTCCTATATCCACTCCCCTTGACCACAGTGCCCTGTGGTGCTAAAGAGTTTCTCTCTTCATCTTCAACACATTTACGATAAATCAATGCAGGCTGAGGGGTTGTGGAATAACTGTGAACCTGATTGATTTCTTATGTTAGCACATTACGGAGGCCCGCGATGAGCCTGTCCGATTACATTCCCCAAAGGGAGGCTGAGGGCAAGAGCATACAGTAAGTGTAACATGCGGGGTAGATTAAAGAAAAACACAGTATAAAGTTAAATAAAGCTGAAGGGCTGTTTAAGATTTGTCACTGATTGTGTGACAACTACTATTTCTGTCAAGAAACAAATTTATGATGTAGGAACTCTAAGACAGCTTTTTTGCAAGTTTCTCCAAAGCCTTTTTTCTCTCAGAAAATATCCAAATATGAAGCCTGTTTTGTTTTTTTCTTCTAATTTGTTCTGTCACAGTATCTCTGGTCTGTCCCCATCTCTTGCAAACTTCATCTATTAGTCATTGCATATGTAAGGAAGATTTGACTAAAGGTGGCAGACAAATGGCTGAGACAGTGCTGTGCTGCCAGGTTCCATGAGAGCTTTCATACCACACTAACTTTTACTGCAACTACAAGTACCTGATTATCAGCCAACCCAGACAGAACATTTACACTTTAGTTCCCATATAGAAAGTTGAGATGAAAATGAGGATGTGTGGAATAAAAAAACCTTTTCAAGGCTTTATCTGTTGTTCTCAGTGTGCATTCTCATGATTTTACATAATATCTCACCAGCCAAGAAATCATTCCAAAACACAACAGTGCACAGATGGAGTGCAAATAAACTCTGTTTGTAACAGCACAAATGAATATTAGCATTGAATGGCAAAGATGTGACTGTATTGTGGTTTCATCTAATCTAAAATGCTTTGCTTTTTATGCCTGGAACAAAAATAGGTAAAATGTTGTATGTAAGAGTGAAGTGTGAATACTGGAACAGGACAGGTTGTACTCTGGTTTTGATAAATGATAGAAAACCTCCCTTGACCTTCTTTCTTCTCCCTTCAGATAAAGCATACAGGGTTGGAGAACACAGCGGTTTGACAGAATTGTTTGGGATTCCTGACAGCAAGATACTTCCAAAAGAGAGTACAAATCTGGTCAGCCTGTCTTCCATTATTGGCCAGTGTTGTTGAAGTTCAGAGAGAATTAAACTTATGTTTTGGAACATTTGTGATTTATTGGATTCCATTGTATTGTACAGATCCAATTGCTGCAGTTGAGTGTATACTACGGACAGAAAGGTAGGCACTGCAGTACTTGGGGAAAATGTTCTTGGGAAAGGTTCTTGAAAACATAGAAAGAATCAACAAATTCAACAACAGAACTACACTTTGACAAATGTACAGAGTTTGATAAACAGCCTTCTGACTCGATCTTAAGCAAACATTGACATTCAAAGAGGAATATAAAGTTTATTAACAGTCAAAGTGGAAAATAACATTCTTTAACTGAAACTTTTGCCTGTATACTTTCATATGTTAGAACTTTTAAAACTTAATTATGTACCTCCTCACTATGTTAGCTTTTTCTGTAATGTGCTACATTAACCAAAGTGTCTGTGTCTGCTCGCACAGAGGAGTCTGAATGTGAAAGTGTTTGTTTCTCTGAGGAATATGTCCTGCTCTCCTCGCTGCCAAGTTCCACAACATCAGCAGAAACTACCGGTCTGCAGTACTCTACATTTCCATATCCAATCTCATTCAGACTTAGGTACTGCCGAGAGGTGCACAATTCCACCAGAGGGAAAAGGAAAAACCAAATGTAGTAAATATGAGAATGTCTACCGCAGCCATAGCAGGGGGTTTCAAAAATTGTCCAAAAATTAGATGCTAGTTGAAACATGCAGAAAACATGATGTTTTTGTCCTCTCCAAATGAAAAACAAAAGCCAGATGGCGTGTGACAGAGTCACTTCCCACAGTTTGGATGAGTCTGATTTTTTTTTTAATGGGCTAAGAACAATGAAATATTTCTTCCCAGAGATGTTATAAATCCAGCTATGTGAGCTCGGGATTGAATTTTTCTCAACATCAATCCATCCACTCCTCTGCATTTTGTGATTGATTTAATGTTTGAATAATTTAAAGACAGGGTTTTGGAATAACAACAAGCCACAGGAGTGAAGCCTACAAGTCCTCATTTATTCAAATGTGCCACTTTCCCCTAGCATATCTGAATAATGGCGCACAGTCTGCCAGATTGAATTTTTGATGATGAATAAATAATGGATGTTTGTGGATAAGTCTGTTAATATATTAGCCATGAGTTTGTCATAACTGTTTAATAGCATGGATGCAATGAATACATCTCGGCATCTCGTTGTGCTCTCATCCCCGTCTGTCTGGTTCTTAATATTTGTATGCACCACTTCATTTTTAATCTTGCTCCTAAAACATTCCTCATTTCTGATTCTTTTAGTCACAAAACCCTTTTCATGAAGTTGCCATCTGACTTTGCTCACAATAGATGTCAAAATAATCCAATTTTAATTTCAGTTGAGTGAACATTCTGTATCTTTCCTTGAGAACTGTTTAACCATGCACAGATTTTACTGAATACATGTGAACCACAAGAAAAGCCTTGTGGTTAGCATGTTTTCATTCCTTGTGACATACTTTTTATAAACAGGAGAACCATCTTTTTTGGTGCAGAATCTCTACTAATCACATTTGATGTTTGTGCAAAGTGCCTGTGCTTAGACCTTAGCATTTAACCGTGTAAATGAGGCATTCATTGAGCTTTTTCTGATGCCATCTCATCATTTTTTGATCCATAGATCCGGGATTAAACTTTAATGGACAAAGAACATTTCTCAGCCTACATCCTTCTACTCAATTAATGTTGCAATTAACCTTGAGACTACTGATGGCGCCTGGCCCATAATGATGCTATTATGTTGTCAACGTTAGCTTAAGCAAGTCATTAGCAGGTAAATTTATGAAGTGTGCTTGCTGTGGAAATGACTCCATTTGGCTCAGAGGGGAACCAATAATGTGATTTTGGTGAGACTAGCCAGTCTGAGTGAGTTAAAGAGCAAAGTAGCTCAATCACAGGCGCTAGGGCTGCTAACGCTAAGGAAGCCCTGTGTTTTAAGTTTGGGATAATATAAATATTTCATGTCATAATTATCTTGGCTTAAATAGTTACCAGGTACCCTCAATTTAAGTCAAGAGCACGGTAACAAAACACATTTATCTCAAAAACACATAAGGGAATCAGCTGAATTCCATGTAGCATATTCCGTTAGCTCCAGAACACCACTGATCACATGGAGGTCTTCTGCGGCAGCCCACTCTTTCCTCAAATCTCTGCTTGGATCAACGTTTTCCTCCTACCTATTGGGTTCTAGCAGACTGCTAATGTTGCCACTCCTGCAGCTATAACAGGATTTTGCATGGCAATTGCATCATCAGCGGTAACTACATTCTTTTTGAACAATAATAGTCTTATCTTCACACATTTTGCAGCCTCAGCCTCAAGATTTGAATACTTTCTCTCCTCTTTTCATCTCAACCCTTTTTTGCTTCATCCCCACCCTATTTATCAATTTCAGGTGTGTCTTTTATTCCAGTCCACTCCTTCTGCTGGCCATTTGACCTCGGGACAGTTTTTTGCCGGATCATTTACAAGGGGAGGTGACGTCGGTGAGTCTGCACCCTACAGCATCGAACCTCCACATTAACATTTTATGAGATTGGACCACTATGACTACTTTTAATTATTATTCACTACTTATATATTATTACACTTTTGTTAAATTTCATGCTACAGTTTTATAATGTTAAATTTTTGCATGGCGGTTTATACAATTATTTTCCTTATAGCTAGTTTACATCATACTGTTTGTGTATTTGTTTAGGAGTACATGGGCTTGGGTATGGGTGCAGGCAGCAACACTTGCAGTAAGAAGATCAACTTAATTAACAAATTAGACTGACGCGTAATTTGTTAATAAAGTTGATCTTCTTACGACAAGTGTTGCTGGAGCATTTTGACCTCTCCTAAGCCTTTCACTCTTCATGCACCTTGGCAGTTGGTGAAGCTTGTGCCAGAAAATCCTCTGCTTCTTCAATATGGGTGCACGCACACACTACACTATGGAGCGGATTGCTGTCAAACTAAACTGCAATAAGTATTTGATTTACAATGACAATCCATCATTATAACAAGACAGGCTTTTCCATGAAAAAGTGGGCTTCTGCAGGGGAGGTAATTTAATCCCCACAACTTTATTGCCCAAAATTCAACAGATGCAACATTCTAGCATCATCATTTTAGCAAACAGCTGCCATTCAGTGTCTGTTTTCTAAGCAGAATTCACTGTGGTTGTGTTTTTAACCTTTTTTGTTGTTGTTGTTGCATGTAATAATTCCTCCGCCCTCTGTGCTGTAATATGTTCCGCTCCAGATCCAGTGGCTAGAATAGATTTATTGCTTGATTAAACTTCTCCATTAATTAAAATTTATGCACTGGATTTTCAGAGTCTAATTAATTCCCTTATTATTTACTGTTTGGTCTACATTCTAAGTCAGACGTATAACCCATCACAGAGAGGGAAGCGGGCTCGCGTGTGAACTTGATTTGTTGTGCATGCTCGTTTGTGTCCACGAGCATTTGCTAGCATTGATTAATGATTCAAACCTGTGAAAAAAATGAGTCCATTACGTTGTGGGTTTGTATGTCCTCTTAAAAGCAGGCCTCTAATCTCAGATCTCTGTTTGATCAAGACTCTTGCGTCAAATGACCGAAGCTCTTTAACTCTTAGATTGAACTCGCCAGGAGGAAATTGGACACTTCTCGCTGCGTGTATGGAGACAGAGCCCAATCTGTCTGCCGAATGGGCCTGGCTAGTTGTCCATCAAGATGACAGAACTCTGTCACAAATGCACACACTCTCTGTGTCTCTCTCCCATCCCTCACTGTACCATGCACCACTCTGCCTCATTTCCAGCCCACTCTTTTCCCTTCATCTGCACACCTCTCCTTTGCCCTCACAGGTGATTTCCAATGCATTTTTAATGATGATTTAGCAGGGAAGTCGGAAGATAAATTGCAAGAACTGCGGTATTACAGTCTTGCATAGTAAAATATTAGATTGAATGTGCACATTTATCTTTCCTTTGGAGTGTTTTTGTTTCATGTCCATGCTGTCTGAGCAGACCTGGCACACACAGACACACAGACACACACACACACACACACACACACACACACACACACACACACACACACACACACACACACACACACACACACACAAACATGCATGAGGGGCTGAATCCTGCAGATGGAAATCTAATGCCTCAGCCTGCCTAGTCTCCCCCCCCCCCCCCTTTCACACTTTTAGCTCCTCTGCTGTGAAACCCTGCCCATCAGGTCGGCTTGCTGACACATCTATCAATACATGCTCGGGGAGACAGAGTATAACCTTGCCCTGTGGTACCTCCCTAATGTCGTCTACTCAGCTCTGCTTTCTTCACATCCATATAAAAAAGGGACACAGAGAAGAACGGTGCCACCATGTACATTATGTTTGCTCACACATGCTGTATAAACGCCCATCTTAATTCATGTTTGCGAAACCCACACTCACACACAAATATGCAGTAAAATCGAGCATGTAAAGTGCACTAAACCAACAAAATTATCAAAATTCAGGATACCATTACCTTCTTTACTTTGGAATGCAGCCGTTTTTAGGCTGCCCACGGTGATGCTTTGGGGCTTCTGTGCTGAGCCTCATAACTGATACAAGAAAAAGACTCTTACTCCTAACAGTATTGTGATTTATCTGTTAACAATGCCTTGTTGGTGGTATGTAGGGTTTGGAGCAGCTGGAATACATCTGCGTCATATTGCAAAGGTGCATGTGCCCCCAGCAAACCTGCCTGCATGCTGCCTGCTCACCACTGATCCAGGACCTACTGTGATTCATGCTTTCAAACCCCACGGTGTCCTTTCTACTCTACTCGGGGTTACTCTTTTCTTTCTCTGTTGCTGCTCTTATTTTTATTCTGCTGCTTTTGTCTGGAGATGTTTCTACCATTTTTTCTGCTATTATTTTTGTTTGTTTGTTTCGTCTCTTATTTCGAGATGTTCCTGTCATATTTTCCCTTCCCCATGATTATAGTAACACCTGAACTCGACCAACTCTGAGTATCAATATGCCTGAGCAATAAAAATAATACATTTGTAAAAACTATTTTAACAGCTGTTTACGATTAATCGTGTATGGATGTGATATGATTACTGATGTTGTTTAGTCTTTGTACAGTAAATACTCAACAAAAAGGACAGGCTGTATGCTTTATTTTCCAACAAGAACACTTGTGTTCTTAGGCAGTGAAGGCCTGGATACAATTTAGGTCATTTTTTTATTTTATTTTAATGTGGCCACAGCATTATTAGGTTTGGGAATGGTTGAATTATGCTGTTTTTTATTGACCTTTATCCAACCAGGAAAACACTTGTTGAGATTTTAAAATCAAATTTTACCGGCAAATATTTGTCAAGTCCACCCACAACCATTAAGACATCAGGGAGAACATCTACAGCCAGATATGTCTGCATCCAAGTCATTTAACATCCTCTTAAAAGCATCCAACGAAACCAGCTCATTCAGTTTCACATCTCTTTCGTAATTCATTGGGAGGGGAGCAGCAAACTCAAACACCATTTTCCCCAGTTCAGTCCTGACTTTTGAAACAGACAGCAAGAAAGAGTCCCTTTACGTCTCTGACTGATGTCGGTCAGAAGGTATGAAGGAAGCAGACATGAACTAGACTTGTAGATAAGAATACGCCAGTTCTTAAGTCTGCGTTTGGACAAAAAAAAGACCATCCAACACGTGCATAGAACAAGCAGTGACAAGTGAGAGCTTTAAAATTAGTGATGAAACCTCAGAGCTCCGGGATACACAGTGACCAGAAGGTGTGAGCTTTGAGATGAGGCGTGAATGTATAAAACATCACCATAGACCTGCACAGACATACAAGTGGCAACCACCAGTCTCTTTTTGGACTCAAAGGAAAGGCAGTATTTCGTTCTAAACTAAAAACCCACTTTCAGCTTTAACATTTTCCAAGCTGCTGAATATGAGGTGTAAAAGAGAGGGATTCATCAATGAAAATACCAAGATATCTGTAGCTTGAAACAGACTCAATCTGTTAACCCTGAGACGTGAAGACTGAAAGCAGGTTTAATGGTTTCGTTTTTGCATTTGAAAATAGAATGACTTTTGTTTTGTCTGCGTTTAAACCAAGTTTTAAATTGTAAAAGTTTTGTTGAACAGTGTTAAAAACAAGTTGTAACTGCGAGAGCTCTCTCTGGAGTGGGTGATGTAAAGAATGAATAGGTGATGTAAAGAATGAATAGGAGCGGCCCCAGGACTGATGCCTGAGGCACACCTTTGGTTACTGTAAGTGAACTAGAAGTGTAGCCCTCTGCCTGCACACACTGAGTTCTATTTGTAATGTAGTTTTTAAACCAGTTAACTGTTTAAGAAGGACCGTCCAATTTGTTAAACCCTACAACAATGTAGGCTTCAACAAACAAAGTCATTTAAAATACTGGTACTGTTCTTTTATTGGCTTTTGTTGACTCTCTTGTTTCTGTCCTTCCTCACCTCACTCTTATTTCTCTTTAATCACTCTGACAGCCTTGCAGCACCTGGAATCTGACATTGAAACATCCTGCCCCTTCATGACAGCACAAGCTATAGAACGGGAGAAAATTAAGTAAACGCAGGAGTGTGTAAGTGTCAGATAACAAAGGCAGATAGAAGATGAGCAAGGCCAAATTGACATACAACAGCTGCTGACACTAGGACCTTCACATTTGTAGAGCCCCCGGTTTCACAGAGTTACTTTATATATTAAATATCTCCATCTGTGTGAAGCTGAAACCTAAACAAAATAACACACCACTCCATTACAGCCCTAAATCACTTTGTATGTTAAAGCACTCTTCACTTACGTAACGACTTGACAGTAATGGCTCGTTACCGCTTTGATCCACCAACACACACACACACACTCCTCTCACACGTTCATACCTTCATTCTAACAATAGGCCCACACTCCTGCGAACCACTTAGGTTTTGATCCCACGTTTCAACAACACCAAAGCAAAGGGTTCAGCTATAAAATACTTATACGGTATATAGATTTGTCCAAAGCTACAAAGAAAAATAATGTTGGAAAGATAAATAAGGTTCAAAAGAAAAGAAGCCATTAGTGTGAGGGGAACATGCCCACTGGAAGATGAAAAAGCAGTGAAACATTAAGTCTTAGGTATTTATTATAGAGCTTGCCGATAAAAAGGTGGTGTTGTTATGAAGTGCTGTACCGAAGTGAAATCAATGACACTGAGGGACTGTTTCTTTTTTTACTGATAAATTGAATTATTCTCACTCTAGTCCCACCCAAAAACTCATTTTTAAAAGAGACAATTGAATACAGAAGACATTGATCAAAGAAAAACGCCCACTCTCTCTAAGCTGCTAACACATACTGTAGCACACAGACAGACTTGCATGTCTGAATTTGTTTAATCTCTCCACTGGGATTACTTTTTCAACAATGATCTATGTTGAAAGCAAAAAAAAAACATGGACAATATGTTCACTGGGGCTGCCTTCAACTTGCTGTTTTGTTCAATTTTCGAAAAACTTTAAGTCGTAGAATATTCATCATATCAATTCAACCATCCAACTTTTTATGTGCGGTACAAGTAAATGGTTTGAGTTCTGGAGCTGAAAAAAAATGATTCAGGTAACATTATAATCACTATGCTGCAGTACAGAGAAATACAAAATAAAAGGGTCATTAGATTTTTGAATTGCGGTAAGATCTGGAATATAAATCACACAGGTATATAAGACGCAGTCTGTTTTAAGGGGTCTCCATTAGGGGAAAAAAATGTTTAAACTGTCTTCCTGTGTGACCATTTCTATTGCGTTCAGCAAAGTCCACAATGTGCAGTTTCTGTGCAATTGTGAAGCTTTTTTAGTACTGCCTAATTTCACAATCCTGCTATGGATCGCATCCTGTAGGAGCAGCAAGTTCTGGCAGTATTTTGATCTGACAGACCATGCTTGATTTTTATTGAGGAAAGTTGTCATTAGGAATGTCCCTACTCATGCAAACAACTAGGGGTGTTATGATCGATTGATCTGGATCGACACATTGATTGGCTGAACAAAGACCCAATCAAATCAATGGAAAGTCAAAACATCGATCTCTTTGCCATCCTTAAGGTACGCCTTTATTTTGAAATTACCACTGCACACCTGTTTCACAGCTTTTACTTAGCTGAACGCCATCCTAAACTTTGAAACAACGCTTCCGGCAAGTGGACTGCCGATGTTATTCTGCACTCTCTTAGTTTCACTACCTCATGTATTAAGCCTCTTCACTTGAACATCAACTGCCGTGAAATTATCTTTTTTTTTAAAATCAGTGCTATTTAACAGTAAAAAAGACAGTGTCAATTATTTCCATGTCTTCTGCTTGATGTGATCTCAGCAGGACAGAAGCTCTCTCTCTCTCTCTCATCACCCATGAAGTGTGTGTTGATGAAGATAATTTGCTTTTCAGTGAGGAAGTTACTTTCTACCGTCACAATGGGCATGTAAACATCGTATGGGACTTCTGGGTCTTTTGGAACCAGCCTCAAAAGGAAACTTAGGGAACTGTCTTTTTTTAACTTCTACATTGGCTTCATTTTACAACATCAGAGGTTGTCGCTTGATTCACATTGGGACTTACTTACAAGTAAATCCCATAATGTCATACAAATTTACACATGAGCTATACATAATATTTTACACAACTAAAGACAGTATGAAGGGCTAAATTAGTGCAGAAACACGATAGCTATCCGGGTCCAAATGCGTGTGAATGTACTCAAAAGAAATGTCAAAATAAGCCAAAGACAACACAAGACTTGGTCAAGATTGAACTATGGTGCAGAAAATGCAAAAATTGTTGCTCTAAAATTGATCTGAAAACAGAAAAAGACATGTTTGGTGCTTAAAACGTGGTGAAACACAAATGCATATAGTTATGTTTATAATTGAAAGGCAAAAAGAAGCCATTATTGTTAAATGATAAAAAAACATTAGCATTTAAAACATGACAATGTGGCACTTGACAGTGAAACACAAAAGTCTTGGTTCTTTTGTGAAAAAGTAGATTTTTTATTTAAATGTCAAATGTTCCAGCAATAAATGTGTCAGAACAGCTTTTGTTCTTAATGTGAAATGTCAACTATTGGGTTTAATGGCTTCATAATATCATCTTAAGTCAATCACAGGCCAATGAATTGAATTGGATCAAAATCAGACTTTGTGATATTTGCAAATATCCCCTATTAACAACCAACAGTTGTTGAGCTCAAGCTAATGATTGGCGGGTTTGAAGCTGCTAGCTAACAAACGTAGCTTTTCTCAACTGCTGTATTTCAACAGTCGCTTTCTGCTGACTCGGCATAACATTTTTCTGGAACTAAGCAAAGGATGAAAACTTAGTCAACTTCGAATGTTTCTTCGACGAACATTATGTAGACTGTGTATACCCATCCAGGGGCAAACACCTAGCACACAACACTCACATAAAAAGTGTTAAAGAATCTCACAGTTTTACATCTCGACAGACAAATACTGCCACACAAAAGGCTTAAGCTAACTTTACACAATGGCGATGAAGCCATTTTGGGGCTGCTGACGGGTGTTTCCTCAATGCCACCCAGAGCGGGGCATGGGGGAGACGGAAGCAGAGGTTGTTAGAGTTGCACTGCTGCCATAGCAGGACCCCCCCCACAGGGAAATCACAAACCCAGTGAACCAGAGAACTCTCTGCTTTGCTCTGCTCCAGTCCACACTTGCTTCCTATATACCTCCAGCAAGCTCGGCTGCTTCATTAGTCTGACATGGCCAACCACAAAACCAGCAGGCCCACATCTCACACATGCAATATATAGCTGCACCAGTTTTGGTTTGAGGGTACCGTGACAGAAAGAGTGGTGCTGCTGGTGGTGGTGGGGGGGGGGGGGGGGGGGGGGGGGGGTATTTACAGGCTTACAGACAAATAAAGGTGTGGCGTCCTATATGTTCGGGTCTCCACTGTTTTACATTTAAATTGAGCAATGTCAATCGACCACTTATAGAATATAATAAGTAAAAGTTAAAGTCTGATAAATTAGTCAATTTTTTAAATTTAAAACTGGGTAAATGGTTCAGAGGAAAACAAGGTTGGAAGGTCAGCATCCAAAATCAGATGCCTTATTTAATTTGATTTAACTGATGAAGAAACAAAATATGTTTTTTTTGGTATCTGTGGTGCATGCCTGTGTCTTGTTTAATTTTAAGCCTTGTAGTTTAATTTGTCGAAGCATAATGACGATTTTAATTGAAGTTGCCACATTAGTAAGACAAGCTGTTCAGCCTAGTTAGAATATACAGCATGTAGAAAAATGTACATGAAGGATTGCAGGGCCCTTTAAGATCAGTCAAAATGCACCCACAGTTGTGAACGTTTGGGAATTATGTGTGTTTATGTGCGTTTATGCATAAAATGATAACTCTCAGTCTCAGCGGCTGTGTGTGTCATGGATGTCATGCTTGTCTTATATAAATTGTTCTAACATTTCCAGGGCTTTGTGCTGTGATGTCCTTCCTTCCCTTTTATCTCGGCTTTGCGTCTGATGTATGAGAGGTACATAAACATCCCGGCTATAGTTGGCTGATTTACTAACTTATTGATGTGATTTGGGGGTTTTGATTTGTTTGTGTTGTTCCGTAGTTCTAAAGCTATAAAAACCTGACATATCGTCTGGAAAGAAAAATATATACACCCCTTTAGTGCGTTCTGCTTGTGTGTATTTACCAGTGTGAGCTGGCAAGGCACAGTAGTTGTATTATTATATGGTGTTCTACCCAAACACAAACAATCCTTTCAGAGCTTCAGAAAGTTTGGACTTCTCAGAGTGATATTGATTAGCCGAGTGGGCAACCCTACTGGGCTTCACTGACTCCTCAGCTCTACTTTTTTGTGTATGTGTGTGCATGCATGGCCCATGTGTGTAGCCAAGAGTAGAAAAGACGTGTGTGTGTGAGTGTGCACATTAAACATCTAACATATTATTAAACTGAGCAAAATGACAAGTTGTTTAAACTCAATGTTCAGGTGATTTAAGAATGATGCCATGGAAACAGCCACAGCAAACAGCCCTATAAGAGATCTGGAAACCATTCAAAAAAATCAATATTGTTGTTCTTACAGCACAATATTACATCTCTTGTTCTTTGTGTTTGTTTTGAGGATCTTTTAAAGAAAGAAGCTGAATACCTAGGCATATTCTTAAGAACTTTAATGTCATTTTATTCCTTTCTGTTTAAAATTCCTGTTATTATATTTATAACGGCAAGCAGCAACCTTGGCTTAGCTCAGTTACCGTTTCATTTCTAACACACTGAATTGAAATGTACTCTAGAATTATCATTAGACTCATTACACAGTTGCTTTCGGTAGCCATTTTGTTTCCTTTCAAGTGTCTCATTTCTTATAAACAAGTAAGAAAGTGTTTCTGAACATGCAGCTTCACTCTCTGTCGCCTATTATCCAGTGAATGAGACTCCAAGGCTGATTTTGAGTTGCACTTGAACCTCCCGTTTTTACTCTAACCGGCCTCCATCTGTTACAAAAGGGCACGGGTGACAGCACACCTACAGCAACAAATCAAATATGCAGAGTTAGCAGACAAATAGGATGCCCATGTTCTGTAACAGCCAAACAAACAGAGACCACGAGAGATCTCTATTAACCGATCCCTCCCCACTGGGTCTGAAATGACTGTGTCAATAGCGCAAGGCTGGAGATAAAGGTCTGCTGCTGCTGCTCGAGATTACAGGGAGAGACAGGCTGACACACACGCCCGCAGAGATGGAGTATTTATGTGTGTCTGTGTGTGATGGCAAAATAAGAGGGAGAAGAGGGAGACAGATAGATGAAGGGAGGAGAAGGGCAGATAGCAACATTAACCACAACATCTCATCTCATCTCATCTAACATGCCCCAATGCTGTCTGATCTAAAAAGATGGGAGCTATGGGACAAACTTTTTGCCTTCTCATCCTCACTCAGTACATCAGAGCTTCATTTAGTCTTCTAGATTTTATTCTTTAAGAACACAAAAAAGGAAAAGAAATCCAAATAATTCACAAAATTTATAATTTTCCTTACAAAGGCTCCTTTTTTCTCAGCAATTTCACTAGAGATTTCGGGGCAGTACTGGGCCCAATATCATTCAATGCAGGGCAGAGATACTTGCTATACTCTATACCTTTAAGTGGATATAAAAGAGGCATATAAGCAGCTTGTAGGCAGGAGGGAAAATGTTACTCATGTGCTCTTAGTCATTGAACAGCCCCACCTCAGAAGCTACATGAAAATCATTGAAAAACAGTGATTTATTAAAAATGAACTACAAGCTTTGTTAAATCAATACTGCTGTAACTAAAGGAATCAAACACAGATCCAGATCAGAGTGCCACCATGTATGACTCAGACCGAGACATGAAATCTGCAGGTGCATATAAGGCAGAAACGAATCATCTGGGGCAACAGGGGTTTGTCTACAGGGTCTGAGTTTTAAGGTTTTTCTAGAGTGGCCCAACTGGGGCACTGATTCATGCAGGAGAAGTATGAAATTAAGTGCATCCAGGTAAGTCCAAAAACTTTTATTTTTCCATTTCTGTCTCAACTTACTACCATATAGCTTAACTACTGACTTTAAGACACTGACTGACTGACTGACTGACTGACTGACTGACTGACTGACTGACTGAATGAATGCCCAAAGGGGAATTTGCCTTGCACTGAGAGCATGATAAACAACTAAAGACATAAACAACCCTTCAGAGCAGCACATGACATGAAACAAAATAATTAAAATCCATCATTAAAGCATCCCATGATTACATGTCAGGGATGTCAACTAGCATGTTCAATAAAGTGCCAAGTTCACACAGTATTATCAGAGCTTGTTGAGGAGCTGAATGCTCTTTGGTACAAATGATGCAAGGCCTCTTTGAGTCTGCATCCTGGGCTTTTATGTTCTTGAGCTTCTTCCATATACTTAAAGCTCCTGTAAGGAACTTATGGTTTGATGAATGCTTGTGCACACATACTTCATGCCCCCCTTTGCATGAGTCAATGCCCCAGTTGGGCCCCGGCCACCACTCAGAAAAAGTCTGGACACTCCCCTGCCTGTCACCCTTTGAAAGTCAGGCAAAATATGCCACAAGCATGTTTCACTCCAACTTCTGAACCCACATGCAGTCAGAACAGCTGCCAGCAAACATTTTGTTCTGAGTAACCTATTTTGCTGTAGGGGGATTGTTATTAAAAGAGAAAGCAAACTATTTTTCTGCTCCTACAACTTACTTTAAGCATGCAGGCTAAAAAAAGGCGTTAAAGCAGGTGTTAAAAAAGGTGTGGTTATTGTGCCGATATCTTAACAGTCAAAACTTGTCTCTGATTTCCATGTTTCCATGTCAGCATCCTTATTTGTTTATGCGTATCAATGATGTTTCGCATATTAACTAAATCCAATATTGGTAAGAGGATACAGGAAAGGTAGATCAGGCTGCTTTTCCAGAAGCGTCAGGCTTTCAGCCCTGCAATCCGATTCCGTCTTTTCCAGGGGGTCTCTCTCTCTCTCTCTCTCTCTCTCTCTCTCTCTCTCTCTCTCTCTCTCTCTCTCTCTCTCTCCATCTCTCTCTCTATCTCTGACTGTCAATAGCCCTCTACTGACCTTGTGAAAACACATAGACTATTCCCCAAAGTGAGCTTGTCTGGCTGCAACACAACGCACGTCCGCGCTTGTCTCAATGCATCCTCGCGGAGAGACTTGCTTAAAGAGCCGAGGAGTGTTAATAGCTATTGAAAGGATTTCTGTGAGCCACGATTTAACACTCTCAAACTACAGATAAGGAGATTTCAAGACAGTCAGTCCAAGTAGAGCCCAGACTAGATGGAATTTGGGATACTTATAGAAGATTCAGCAGAGGTGTGCGCAAAAAACATTCACATTCATACTGAAATGAATCTCCTGTGGTTATTTTACTACTTCTTTTTCAATGTTGATCCATTTTTATCACAAAGAGAGTAGTATTTGTGAGATCAGTGGATGGGCTCAGACATTATTACGGAAGCACAAGTGTAAATTCTCGGGGATAAAAGCTCCGGTGCAAAGATTAACCCGCGTGCCACATCGCCAAACTACACTGCACCAAGCACTGAGGATGCACCACTCCTCACATATCCCACATTACGCAGCTGTAGGTTGTTGTGAACGTACCTGGTTTTTATGCCGAGTCCCATCTTCGAGTTCAGAAGAGCTGTTCATGATTCCCCATTGGTCATTTACCATCCTACGGAGAATCTGCTCATCAAATCCGCCTGAGTGCTCCAGGCGTCAGAGAATTAAACCCCGCTCCTTTTTTAAGTCTTCACCTGTTATTCAAACTACTCCATAAGGAAAAATTGGGTGTTAAAAAAGGAGGGAGGCACAACTACTTCAGCGGCTCCGCAACAGCACACACGGTGCGAATTACGCACCAAAATTCCTCCGAGAGTCTGCGGGTGATCTGGTCCGTATTCCACTCTGTAAGAAATAAAAGCTCTATTTAAAAGATCCAGTATTTGTCACTTGAGTTAAAGACACATCACACTTACACTGGGTTGCACAAAAGAAATGCAAACCCCCACAAATACCTGGAATTTAAGAAAGCAGTTCCTTTACTCCATAAAAAGGAATCGAGAAATTCTTCTTTGGCTCAGATTGCAAAGTGCAACCGGACCATTCTGTCCGTCCACTCCCGTTTCTGGGACACCTTGAGACCCTATAGGTTATCCCAGAGAGTTTCCAGTTACAACCGAGCAGGTAAAGACAGAACGGGATAGAGAAACCTAGAGCTTCCACGCTCCTCTTGCTCGTTTATCCGGCGAGAAGACTCCCTATTCCGGTCCCAGATGATGGATAGAGCCTCCTTTATACGCACCAGGCTGATCTGGCTGGTGTAGCACAGAGATGCCTTTGACAAAACTGGTACTCGGAGATTAGCTTGCTCCGCTTGTGTTGCCGCGCGGGACGCTCCGTGCCTCTGACTGTCAATCACAGCGTCCCTTCGGTACGCGCAGCGCGCTCCGAGCCTGCGTTCCCTTCACTGTGCCGCCCTTCCCTCGACTGCTGTGCCGCTGCCTCCTCGCCTGCTACTTCACTTCCACCGCAACGAGGATCCTCCTTTCCCCCCTGCAACCGAAACAGAAGCAGATTGAGAAGTGTGTATAGACCACAAACTTTAAATTCATAAACCTAAGATAATGAAATCCGAACTAAAACGTACGATCTGCAAATCTTCTAAAAGTTGAAGCAAATAGCTTTACGCCGAAATTTTACAAACACAATCACAAACTAGACTACGTGTTTCATAATTATCTCAAGGAGTCAATGATGACATCTCCCAGCACCTCTAATTGGAGTGAGAGCTTTAAGTAGTGTTTGGAAGATACAAGCAGAGGAAGCTCTCCACAGCAGGAAAAAAAAGAAGATAAAATAGAACAATAAGTTGGAGCAAGTGACTCATTTAATTCACAGAAATCAGATTTAGGAGCAGTAGAGTCACTAAAAAACTTTTGGCACTTGCCAAATGCCTATTTATTTACATCATCCCATTAAAAGCACGTTTTTCTTCACAACGTTATCTGAGGTGAGTCATTGTGTGCTGTTCAAAACACAAGGTTGAGACTTTATGTCCAAGCACAATGTGTAGTGTACTGGAAATGTTCACTAAAGCGGGTATAGTCACAGCACGTGGAAATGAAGGGTTGGTTTCTCAGAAGCACTATATTTTCACCCTTGGAAACTGCAGGAAATATTTTGAATGCGAAGTAAAGTGTTAATTACTACAAGAGTTTCTCACAGGGAACTTTAATAGCACAGCAGGATGAATATAAGAGCTCTCATGTAAGACCTTGTGTGTAATGCTGCTATGAATTAACCAACAGGTTCCTACAGAAATCAATTCCCACCTCCACTGTTTAAAGATGACGGTCAAACCCCTTGACTCACACAGAGTCATTACTGACAGTGATGTGGCTCACCATAGTGGCCGTGTTCTAGCTCTGTTAAGGTACTTTGATGGACAGATGATTAGAGGTCTAATCATCGATGTAGAGAGGGAGGCACGAGTGAGATTACTCATCCCTGTGATGAACCTGCTCTCACCAGGGGGAGGGCTAAAGGGGGGGGGGCTCATGCAAAAGAGGGTCAAACACAATGTGCACTGTCAGCAGGGCTAGCATCCAACAGTGGATTGAGGGTTTGTTGCTTCAGGTGGAATAGATAGATAGAATGTAAATCTATCTATCTATCTATCTATCTATCTATCTATCTATCTATCTATCTATCTATCTATCTATCTATCTATCTATCTATCTATCTATCTATCTATCTATCTATCTATCTATCTATCTATCTATCTATCTATCTATCTATCTATCTATCTATCTATAATAGCAGGTGATTTGTGAAATGCAAAAGTTTAGCATTCTTTGCTCTCTTTTAAAATAAAGATCCATTATCCTTTGTACTGAAAAAATCCAACATTCAGGAATATGCTGAGAGGCCAAGGAACTGAGGGTTTATAAAGAAAGCCCCTGAAACTTTCCATTAGAGCTTACATTTGTCATTATCATCAATAACCAAATAAGAAACATTACACAAATCTGAAGATCCATAACCTACACATTTTCAGTTCATATTCAATTTTCAAGAGGTGTCATCAAAAGTGCAGACCCACAATCCTTCTAAATTCTACAACTCAGTTAGCAGATGCCTTTATCCAAAGTGACTAACATCCAAGAGCAAGTTCAACGCAAGCAAGGCTCTAGAGAGGAGGAAACAATGACAGAAATTGCAAACAAACAGCTGTAAGTCCCATTGGACACACGTGCTGACAGGCAGTGCACAGTAGACAGAGGCAGTTATAATTAGAGGGAATATCGTTGTCAACAACAACAACAACATTGACAGCTGTTGAGCTGCTTGAGAGTTCTAATCAGCATTGAAACTGTCCTAAATCTCGTCATAATTATCGTCAAAATCATCATCATCTTCATCATCAGTATCGTTAAGTGTGTATAGGTGTTCATGAAAGAGCTGGGTCTTTAGCTTTTTCTTAAAGGTGCAAAGGTACTCTGCAGATCAGATGGAGTTCGGTAGTTCGTTCCACCACCGGGGGGCGACAGAGGAGAAGAGTCTAGTTAGAGACTTGGGGCCCTGTTGTGAAGGTTGGATCAGGCGCCTTTCATTGGCAGAGTGTAGTGGACGGGAAGGAGTGTAGACTTGGATGAGAGAGTTTGGGTAAGGAGGAGCTTTTTTGTCACTGTTTTGTTGGGAGCAGCAGGGTTTTAAATTTGATGAGAACAGTAAGCCAGTGGAGGAAGAGGAACCGCGGAGTGATGTCCTGTTTGACAAAGATATAGCTTCAGGGAGCCACTGTCAATTTTTGTCCTCTTCCGCTGAAGCCAGCTATCAGCGAGTAAAGACTTCCAACCATGGACTTCCTCTTTCGTTGGTTGCAAATATATATTTTGACTATAGGAGTGATTCTCAATCACGGGACCTCTAGGGGGGGCTTGGCATGGCTTAACTAAAACAATACACACCGTTTTTCACTTCTTGTTAACCTGGGCAAATTTTGTGAGAGGACTTCCAGGGAAATGTAAGGCTTAAAAAAGAATCCACACCAGACGTCACAAATCTGGAAATTTCCCGTGACAGTATCATTTTTTTTTAATTGCTATGCTATCGGTGCCCCAGCAGGCACTTTTTTGATCATATATAAATTCTAAAACAAACATTTCTCAAATAATTATATACAATTTTTTCTTTAAAATGAAAATGTAAAAGGGCTTCAAAATGCTAGATTATGTTTGCATATGTGTGCATGCATTGCCTGTTCTGTAAGCATGTGCAGGTGTAGATGCATGTTGCAGTGTGAAAACGCATCATGTGCTGTACATAAGTTTATAATATGTGTGTATTATTTAATTCTAAAGGTCATATTGTTTTTGACTTACCCTCCAATTAGCTCATTTTTTGTTGTTCGCTTCTCTAATCCATTAAAAAAATGCTCTTGATTGCTCTTTAAACATTCAGGGACAATCTGTCAGGTATGATGTATGTTCTTGACATGTTTGCTAAATCACCTTCCAATGTGGACATTTACAAACACGACAATAATAGGTATTTCATTTATTATATGAAAAAAAAAAAACAGACATATTGACTTGTGCTTACAGGAACAAAAGGCAGTTAACACCAAATGCCTTTTTACACCCTGAGGTCACAGTTACTAGTTGATGGAAAAAGAATAATGTGCAAACATTGCACATTTGCTAACAAACTGCAGGGGTATTCAATTTGACCAATATCCTTCCGGGCCTTTTGACAAATATTGTAATAATGTAGCGATTTCTTGCACAATGAATGAGCCATGACTTTAATATCAAGGGAGAGGGTAGAATGGAGGACAGCAAAATACACATCCATGCAAAGTGTTGGTGGAACCTTTAGACACAATCTGGGGGTCAAAGGTTTGTCTAATTATGCACACACAGATGTACTGTATGTCTGTGCTAAGTTTCGGCCCCGTCTCTGAATGTAATTAAAACCTGATCAGCCAGAGACGTTCCGATAAAAAGAAGTCTCTGAGCTGTTTATCTATTACAACAATTAGCCCAAACAATACCTCCAAAAGCCAATAAAGGGTTATCGGATTTGCTGTTTCATGCGTCCTGTTATCCAAATGAGCTTGTGTGTGTGTGTGTGTGTGTGTGTGTGTGTGTGTGTGTGTGTGTGTGTGTGTGTGTGTGTGTGTGTGTGTGTGTGTGTGTGTGTGTGTGTGTGTGTGTGTGTCTGAGCTTTGGACTTGCAGTTCAAAGAAACCTCACACACAAATCCCACTCTTCCTGTATGATTTTTTTTTTTTCTCCTCCTCTCGGCTGTGTTGGTTTGAATTTTTACGCATGGCGTGGCAGCAGGACAAATGCACAGAACTGTGAAGAACCAACAGGGTGAACTGCCCTTCCAAAATGCCAAGCCTGTAATTTGCACAATGACGGAGTTACGAAGGCGAAGAAAAAAAAAAGGAAAAAGGAGGAAGAGGAAACAAGACAAGAAATGTGGAGGGAAAAAGAAAGGTAAGGAACTTCAGTCACATTTTGGGAGTAGAGTGGCACTGTGTTTGATGTGGCCTTACACACACTAAAACACACCCACACAATCATTTTTACATGTACATGTAAACAGCACCATTATAAAGAAATGTGCCCACACACAGAAAAAAACGAAACTGATTAAAACCCACTCATTATAATCTTCAACAGTCTTTAGCACATCGCAAAACACACACTGACCTACACTCACACTCTAAAACATTCGATAAAACATAGTTTATTTTCCTTTATAATTTTATTATCACTCGATGCTTTGGAAACGTGGTCTCTTACATTCATGACTAAGCATACTGAATCGTATGAAATGCTGTCGTAGAGATTCAGAAATCCTTCTTTAAACCCATAAACGGAGTGGAAAAAGAAAACTCAGTGTACAGTACATCCACAAACACAAGAGCGTAAACTGAAACGCAAAGCGAATTCCGGTAACCGTAATCAAAGTGTCAGCCCCTGTACTCTCATCAAAAAGAATTCAGTGCAAAATCAATAGGCGACACAAACAGAGGCTGCGCGGGCTGAGGGAGAGGTCTCTTGTGTTATTAATGTATAATGATGGTCTTTCTCAAGAATCTCCAGAGGAGCAGGCAGAGCGCTCACACCTCTGAAGTGCAAAGTCAAAGGCGGTGTTGCATCTCTCCCCGGCTGCTCCGTTAATTCTCTAACTTAGCCCGAGGTTAGCCATAGGTGTGGGACATGATCGAGGTTACTGATACATGGGGTTCTTAGCACAGCTCTCCGCTCTGCCCTCTCTTCTTCTTCTTTTTTTTCAGTTAGGATATCAACCCTCGGGGGCAAAGCTATTTCATCAAACAGAGCACTCTTGCAAACACACATTTTGGAGAACTAAAGGGGCATGTGAGTACACCGAGTCTGGTTACAGATAGAGGTGACATTTACTAATGGTTGTAATTAGACTTCAGTCTGCAGGATGGAATTAAATGGTGGTGCTGATGGCGGTCATTAAAGTGATTGTTATGATTATGAGCTTGAAAATAATGGCGTCCAAAATGCCCTCTTCTCGACAGGTTTTTATTGTGTCCATGCTTATTGAAATTTCAATGGGTATCTCCAACTACCTGACCATACAATATTAATATGACGTTTTAGTCATGACATCTGCAATTTTAAACATTTGTAATATGCAGAGTATTCAAATCAAATATAGCAAAAAATATAAATTAAGTGTTTAAGGTAAACTTCATCTCGTAATTCAGATGTTGAAAAAGTTGTCCGTATGTGTATCTTTCATTTTTCGCAGCACAATAACGGGTAGCATAGAAAAATGTACTTTACCACACACACACAAAACACCACCATAACTGCCAGTTTCCACCTACTTCGTGTGCGCAGTGGTCCGTCAGCGCCGCACACTTCGCCCTGCTGTTCGCTGCCACTTAAGTCAATGGTCCTGTTTCCACAGCGATTCTGCGGTCAGTCTCTGGCACGTGCCAGCAGCGCCACTACGCTCTGCTCCACTTAAAATATGCTGCAAGACTATTTTCAACAGAGCTCACTGCAAGCATGCCGCGCGTCAAGCTGGACAGAATATAACAACCTGGACTAGAAGTCAGATAAGGAAACGCACAGAGCATCCGGTCAATTTCAAAATAAGACACAATTTACGGACTCGCGGTCGTACTTTCCACCACTTTATCAACATTACGTCAAAACAGGCACCAAACGTACAACAAAGCAACTTCAGAAAGAGAAAGTAACATGTTGTTTTGCAAGTTTTTCTCTTTATTCTCACATGATCTTGCAGATCTCCTGTGATGTGTGTACAGCTGCTCATGGCTGCGCTTTGCTGCGCTCACATTCCAGAAACAGATCCAGTGGGGCAGGACGCCAATTTCCGACAGAGCAAAACCGTGACGCTGACAGAAAGCAGCACGCATGTGGAAATTGGCAGTATTACTCCCAGAGACTGAAAGTAAGTTTGTGTAAGACTGATGTGAAATTTCCTCATCGGATTTCTCATCCAACTTCCCACTCATTCCTCCTTACTTTCGCAATAGCCTTAACGAGCACAATTCAGCCATGTTTGGGAAACTGAAAAAGGAAATGGTTATCATTCAATCACCAAAAAGTCACTTTTTTATGTATAAGCCTAATAATGTCTGATTATAGATAGAGACTTGTGGGCGCCTGTTTTGCTTGATAAAAGGGGTTGCTCCATATACAGAGGCCCACTCCCTGGGATCAACTTAAGGCAGCATGACATCACCACCCTCTCTTCCCATATTTCAAACTCCGTCCTCTGTCCCAAAAAAAAGAAAAAAAAGAAAACGTGAAACAGTGTTATCTCGAGGCGCTTTACCAAAGAGCATATGGGATAATAATATAGGTTTCCCTGTGTCAATACAATTCTGCCAAGGTATTGTGAAACTTTACTGTATTGATTTTCTTCACCCACCTTCACCCACTAAATATGATAAGATTCTTTATATGTAATAGGGTGGATTTAAAAATACATTATCCATCTTATGAATACTGTTGTATACACATATATGAGCTCTGCTGTTGTCATCTCCTTCCCAGATTTAATCCTCTTCTGTGAGTCAGTTGTGTCTTGGCCTAAGAAACTTCGATCCGCGTTCCCAATCTGGTTGCAGATGCGTTATGAGTCATGTGCCCCGTGGTATGTCGTCTCCGTCTCGTCATAGCTCTGTTTGCGTTATTGGCTCACCATCAGGATGTCTACGTGAGCCGCCGAGCTGTGTTTGTTGAATGGTTTGTAATTATCCGCAGGCCTCCCTTGGGCAGTGCTCCCGGGCACCTCAGCAGGTATTCTGCTCCACCCACCGATGAACCTTTTCTTTTGGAGCTGTGAGAGCAGCAGGGAGTTTTGGAACACAACATTATAAAATACAAAACGAGTATGTAAAAGAGGCTGTTTAAAACATGCAAGTAGAAGGAATCAACCTGTCTGTTTTCTTAACACACTTGTTCCTCTTGTATCAACACTCCTCCTTTTTTCCAACACTTTTTCAAGCTTTAGCTGGTGCCACTCTAGTATCAGCATGGCACTGCAGGGCTGCTAGTTAAATCTTTAAAATGCATCTTGATAAACATTTTGATTGTGCAACAACACGTGTTGAAAGCTACTTTGTCAGGTTTGGAATAGATTATGAATTAGACTATAATAAAGCCAAATCAAAACCATGATAGACGAAACTACCAGAACGTATATGTTCAAGGGGTGCCTACAGCTTCATACTTTCTAACTCTTGGTCCACTGAAAGAGCTGCATTATTATATGACAGAGATTGAGCCTGGCTATCCTTTCACGTATGTCCTCTTTCATCCTCAGTGTCTTTCCTCCTTCCCCCCCCTCATTGTGCTGCATGGAATCAAACCAGCTTACCTCAGTATGTGATCCTATTGCCCTCTCAAGCAATTTAAGGTCTTTAATACTGTATTACATGTACAGTAGTGCTGAACTCCCACAGTGGTTTAAGTCCAATCTGTACCTCTTTGTGGAAGTGGGAATTAAGTAGGCAGGAGGTAATCCAGAAAAATACTTGCTCTTGTAATGTCTTATAATTCCATTAAGACTCTTTACCCCCAACAGGGACATTCTGGTACCTGTGGTGAAGCCCAGCCCTTCATATGACATGTTTGATTTCCATTGAATCATTCAGCAATGTCAAACCTATTGTGTTGGACTGTTCTCCTATTAGGCTGTGGCAAAAAAAAAATCCACTCTTACTGATTTGAAATAACTTTGTTACCCTTGTTCTTGACTGTTTTCCTGCAGTTGTTTAGTACATATGAATGTAGAGATTTCTTCAGTGACACATCAAACATGTTGTTTTCTTAAACTAGCTAGGAAAGGAAGAAACGTAATACCTAAGGTGAGACTTTAATACAAATAGAGATGTTATTGCTTGTGGAACAAGTAGAATGAAGTTGTGTTGTTTGGGTGTCCAAACAAACACGTGCACAAACACACGGTAAGTGGAGATAGAAAGGGGAAATAATGTTATTCATATATACTTTAAATACTTTAATACTCTAAATGTATAAGCATAGATTTTTAACCAAAGAGTAGCACAGCCCAAAAGGTTTCATTTAAACACTAGTCCTGCCTCTGACTAGGCAAAAAGCCAATCAGAGTTCAGGATTTTGGGGTGGCCAATCAGATTTCTAGGGTGGCCCTTTCTAGGGTTGCCCCACCTTCTCCCCTTGGCCCCGCCCCTGCTGCCAGTTATACTGAAACAACACATGAAAAAGAAGACCTCCAAATTCCATAAATCACACACACGAAAAAAAAACAAAAGTTTTGGAGTCAGTGTGCAATCAGGATTGAAACAACATGAGATCGTAGTTCTTTTTCAACATTCGGCACTGTCGGACGAAAAAAACTCATTGTGCAAATGCCTTTATCTGATATGATCAATGTGTTTAGCAGAAAAATAGCATTTTAAGCAAAAAATGTAATGTTCAAGTCCAGTAAAAAGGACCAGTTACAAACAAATGTGGGGTCAGTGAGGTCTGTGATATATTGGCTCAAACTGTTAATATTATGTATGGAGGTCTTGGTCTCAAGACCAGTATACATAATAAAGCTCTCGATCTCTGAAATTGAAAGCATTCTGACTCGGTCTTGTCTCGGTCTCAGATTTGGCGGACTCCGGATTTTAATTCAAGACCTGTCAAGACCATCACTGATTGGCTATTTTTCAACGTCATTACTGTGATTAGAAGGAAAACACCCCTTTCTAAAACATTTATATATTATAGTTTGACTTTTATCCCCTGGTTATGCAACCTTCCTGGTGGGCCGGCCTAAACGAGTGACACGCATGCAAGATGATGAGATCTTGTCTCGTGTCTCGGCCTCCCCCTGCCTTTGTCTTGGTCTCGATCCCTAAATACCTTGATCTTGTCTCCGTCTCAGAGCACTCTGGTATTAGGTATGTTTTGGTCTCAGATAGTGTGGTCTTGACTACAACACTAGTATACATATTTGATTACATTTTCTTGAGTTCATTCAGATCTCAGGACTAATTTCCTTGGTTTATGTATTTGATTTTGGACCTGTGGTTCCTCTTCGAATACCTTGTACACCACTATCTTCTGTCTGCATAGCAAGTGACAATTTTGCATCCATGTTTTTTTGCACCTGTGGACCATATTTCTATGGTCATCTCAAAATTACATTTGGTTTCCTCCCCTTCTCCCTCCCTCTCTCTCTATCTCTTTCACATAAACAGCTTTGAAATCATGGAGGTGGAACATAATGTGTATATAATTTCTCTACAGCATGTAATCTGCATTGGAAAGTTTGTGATCATTTGCCTGGAATTTTGTATGAGGTTGCACTGTGTGACCCCAAAGTTCTGGAAAAAGATGCGTTTCAGTGGGAGCTGTGCAATGTGGTAATGTGTGTGAGAAATTTACCAAATGCAGGAGATGAAATTGTGGTGCACACTCAGGTGAAACCAAAGAGACGGAACCAAAGAGAAGAATGAAAATGATATATAATAATCATATAATATCACAGGCTTGCTGCATGAAATATCGCAGCTATTGGAGTTTGATGGCAGATATGTGAGGGAAGATGTAAACCTGCTGAATCCATTCCTGGCTGGAGAGGAATGTAAAAAGGTATTTTGACAGAAGAGGAATGTGCAGGTTGAGTGGACATGGATGAAAAGGACTCCTGCTCTTTCATCTTTGTGTCTAGTAAAAAAAAAAAATCAATCTGTGTACAAGTAGCGTAAATAACTGAGGTAGGGAGCAGGCCAAAGGTGAGAGAGTTGTCCTCCAAAAAAGCAATAGCCTCTTTAAATATATTTGGCTTTCTAACTCAGATCTGAAGCAAACAAATGAAAGGTATAAGCAGTTTGAATAATTGATACAGGCTGGATGCTGTGAGTATTTGTTTGTAGTTAAACCTTTCTACATTTTGAGTGACTGCCTCTCTTATGATTTGCTTTTAAACGTGACTAATTTGCATGAGCTCAATACCTTATGTTAGGGGAGCAGGAACAGTTCTACCAGGGATCTTTTTTTGTCTTTTTCTTAAATATCTATAACAATATGGTCATATCAAACAGAACTGCTCAATGTTTTTGCTCTATTACTCATGTTGGGTTCCTGACTCACTTTCACTTTCAGTTCATGAAATGTCCACTTGTCGCAACAGAAGTGTAATTTAAGGTACTGATCATCAAAGTTATACAACTTCTAAAAATTAGGTTAGTGCATTTCTTCGTAAAGAGTCCTAACTATGTATCAAAACTTAACATAACTATGCATGAGCCTCTATCCTTATGAAAAACAGCTAGACATGTTCACTCATTTTATCTCTATATCAAACTTACTGCTTTCAATTTTAAATGTTGTGTTGTGGTATTGCTTTGCAGTGTTATTAGTAACTTGGGAAGTTTTAAAGGTCTAAAATTATGCAAAATACACTTGACCATGTTTCTTTCTAGTACTGTATGTGTCCCAGGTCTGTCTCCAAAACCCCCAATTATGAGAAAAGTCCAGCCTCTCTGTCTTCTGCCAGCTCCACTTTTCAGAAAATGTGTGCTCAAACAGGCCGTTTGAATGTTTTCCCTTCATGACTTCACAAAGGGCAGTAACCCCTCCCCCAGATGAGTGACACTCCCACAGCTAGGTGTTGTTCTGCCCTCTGAGTCTGCCTTCTCACCGTAAACAATCCGACATTGTGTAAGAAAACTCAAGGCACCCAAGCCCTTAGAGGGACGTGGTTGAACACAGGTCATTTAAATTTAAAGGTAGGCCTACAGTATGTAGAATTGCATGCTAATGTTTACATTAAAATATCTAACTTCAATTAAAAATTGACAAAACCCATGTTATATATATTTTTTAGTTGAGTACTTACATCACCTCAAATATTTCCAAAAGTTATCAAAGCCAGAGAAATCCGTAATTTTATAGTTGTAACGGTACGTGTCTTGTAGGCGGCCGCCATGATGAGCCACCATGATAGACATGAAGTGTTGATCGTTGTCAAGGAAACACCGGATGTTACGTCAAAGACCGCTGCATAAGCTAGTGCTAGCTGCTACTGAAAGCTGCCGTTCTGTTGCTGTATGTGCTGCTGTGATAAAAAACGTAAAGTAAATTATATTTGGATACATCGTCAGTACACATGTTGTCTTTCTCAGGTCGGTTTCGCACGTTCGTATTGATTCAACACGGAGTTTGTTCGTTTTTACGCCCATGATACATCGCAAGCCTCGACGTCATCTTTTGTTATTGTTTTGATTGAGAGCCCCTTGCGGCGGATTTTACATACTGTACGTTTAAAGCTATATACACAGAAACAGCCTGTTCTGAGTCTGAGTGAAATAGAGGGGTATATAGGCATGATAAAATTCAAGATCAGAGTGGCAGACATGTTTTGAGAAGCTCTGAGACTCATTTAAACTTGTTGAAAAGGACTTTATATATGTGACCTTTAAGGTAAAAGCAGTACTTCTGCTCCAGTGGTGAGAACATCTCCAAAACGTTATTGTGATGGAAATCTTACCAAGTGGCATCAGTTTGTGATTTATTTCAAATGTGATTTTCATTTTTCCTAAAGGCAAATTAGAGTTTGATTATCATAAATTAAACATAAAAAAAGAGACGCCATCAGTTTTTCTAGAACATATACTTATAATCAGAGGATCATCAACTACATAGTCAAACAACTCAATTAAACGACTCTAATATAGAAATGTTTTGATACTATTTGGTCTTTAAGACATGTTATATTTGGACTGTGGCCCTGTGCTTTCTTTTGATATTAAAGTATTTTACAAACTAATGGAATGTAAAAAACACATTTTAAATTATTCATTTACATAAATAAGTAATGACTAAAGTTACCATGTACTGCTTCTCCTACTAAATGAACAAGCAGAGGCACAATGCAGATACAGGAATCCAAACTTGGCTTTGAGCCAGTTGTTGGCAGACTTCCAATTAACGCCTTGGTTCGGGTTAATGTATTGTCATGCTTCTCTGATACCCTGCTATTGAGGATTCTTGTTTAAATGACTGAACCAATAAAAAACATAATTACTTTGTACAAAATGAAAAGCACACCCTTTGTCTTTAAGGAGCTGAAATCATTTGATGCTTTTTGGATGTAATGACTTGAATTCAGTGCCTCTGTTTTGAATGATATTCTGCTCTCCATTGTGTTTTGAAATGTTAACACATTCTGTTATTACAAAGACAAGCTCGCAAATTATCATTATGCCAACAACCTCCGGCTAGACGACGGCACTGGCGCTTTGATATGATAAGCTAAAAGCACTTTTGCATTCAAAAGGTAGGAGATATTGTCATAAAAATCTATTCAAATGCAGATAGAGTAATGTTTTAACGAAGAGGTGAACAATTTCATAAATTTTCACTTCAAGGTAAAGCTTTGCAGACTTTGACCTGCCAATTATTGTCATCGACAGACACCAAATTAAAAAGCTTTTTAGCTTTTTTTGTACATGGTTATCATTTACATTCAATGTGAAAAATTCAAATGCTTTTTTAAAGTTGCTTTGATTTCAACACAGAGAAGTCAATAGTAAAAGGTTAATTTGAAATAAAGTATTTGAAATTATTGCAACGTTAGTATATAATCTAACAAGTTCAAGAAATAAGTGTTTGCTTGGGGGAGATTGTGGTCCCATTTATGTGAAAGAATTGATTTCCAGTCTGAAATACTTAATGCTAGGGGTTGTAAATTACTCCGTTCGAAGAAAATACAAAGAAGCTGTTTTTGGAAAAGACTACAGCTAGCATGTCTGAATAGTCGAATGGCTATATTAGTTCACAAAACAGCCCCCTCGAGAAGACCCTGTAGAGCCAAATATTTTTATTATTTATTCTGTTGTGTAACTTTCTGGCCAAAACTTATGGCGTTTTCTGACTGCAGGAACTTTTTCATAGTTTTAGGAACAGTTGGAACCCTCCCCCTTTTTTATTATTGATGCCACTCCCCAGGAACTATGAACTATTTTAGTTCCTATAACCCAGTTAAGAGGAACCTATTTAGCTCCTGCTTCAGAGTAGGTAACATTGCAGTGCGAATGCAGACAGAAAATAAGTCTCCATGGTGTGTAGTTCTTAGGGAACTCCCTAGAGTATAGTTCCTCTTCAAAAAGTCCCAAGAACTGTTTGATATGAAAACACCTATTAAGAATTGTGGAAGCTAAAGACTACATGGCTAACATGACATCACTCAGAAATCTGTCTGCTATAGGTTCCCTGTACCCCTAACCTCACTGCAGAGTCATCCAAGGCACATTCGGCAGAAGACATGATGACTCCTAGTTGTATTTGAAGTCTAGAGTGTTTCGATGTGAACATGAAAGGAGACAGGATGTTTTTTCCCTTAGGGGCTACAGAGCTACTTACCAGCTGTTCAGGTAAACAGTGGCACAGCTGCAGAAACAAGGACCTGTCAGGTGGTCAGGTACTGCGTTACTCAGCCTTAATGGAATAAAAACGACTGCACTGCAAACTGGCTGAAAGCTATAAAACTAAAGGAAGACGAGTAAAAATCATCCTTGATGCTAAATTAATCCAAACCAGATGCAATAAGGTACAATTTATTTACTAAATTATAAAGTGTACGTCCAATTAAAATTCCAGTTGGGAAAAAAACGTAAAAACAGCCCCAAATTTGAAACGTTTTGTTAATTATTTCACATAAGATGAACATAATATTGGAGTATGATTTCTGTTAATTACATTTCAGTAACTAAATTAAGTTATGTAACATTTTCTATATCAGGAAAAACCGCCTTGAGGTTCAACATTTTAAAGGATTTTTTTCAGACCCAAATACATGAAGGCTTTACGAGGGATTTCATCACAGGCCTACACACTTCTCATGTAAGAGCTTTTATGTCATTTGCAGTTAAGTGAAACATGTAGACAACTGATTAGACCAAGTAATGTCAAATTAGAAACAAATTATAGGCGAGCATCAACATGACAAAAAAAGCCCTTCCATTCTAAATATAGATGTGATTACCATGCTTTGGGAAGATAAAAGACACACTTCAAGTACAGAGCAGATGGGGGGGCTCTCATAAACTGTCAATTGAGGCGCTCATTTTATCACAGTCACTTACAGCTCTGTCCTCTTGTTAAACGCTTTCTCAGAGGGACAGAATTAGCACGCCCTGTCTTGTATCATTGATTCATTTTCTTTCTGACTTTCATATAGTCAGATTTCCCTCTTTTTTTTTTTTCAAAAGGAGAAAAGAAATGCTGGGATGTCTCAAGTTTGAGACACAAGCCCCAACAAGATCAGATGACAGCTGTACTCAGAAAACCACAATATCCGTAACCATTACGTTTGCTAGATCAGTCAGCTCTTTCCTGCTGTGTATCTCAGGAATAAAAGCAGGAAACTGTCACTGTACATTGCTAGCAGAAAAAGATGTTTGTTACAACTAAAAAAAGTTGTTATGACTTAACATCCAATATGACAGGCATGTTTGCAAGTCTTAAAGGTACAATATGTGGAATTCTATGAGAATTTTACACTAAAATATAAATTAATTGATAATGACTTGACCTATGTTGAAGCTTTTTTTGTTGAGTACTAAAATTACCTTGAATATTTCCAACAGATATCAAAGCCAGAGAAATACGTAACTTTGTAGTTGTAAAGGGACACGACATGTTTTTCGAATGCCTTGGAAACACCGGATGTTACGTCGAAGAACGCTGCACAAGGAGCAGGAATTTCTACTGAAAGCTGCTGTACTGTTGTATGTGCTGCTGTGATAAAAACGTAATGTCGAATATACTTGGATACATCAGCTCGTCGGTAAACATATTCTCTTCCTCAGGTCTGTTTTGCATGTTCGACCTTTTGTTTTGATTGAGAGCCCCCTGGCGGCCAAACGACATACTGTGCGTTTAAGGCGAGGAATATGACTGCCCTATTTGCGATTGCTTACAATCTTAATATTCTAGCCACACATTTAGCATACAAAAGCTCACCACCCTTTTTAAACCTACTGTGATGATTTATTTTAACCTGCATATCAGACTGCAATTAATACTGATGCTTCTATATCACCTAAAGAGACAATCATACAAATAGTTTTTTATGCAGTTTGGTTTTATACGTTTGACTGTTTAAAGATAGCACGGTGAGATTTTCCCCCTTCGTCTCGAGAACAGTCAACTTCATTTTCATCAGGGGTGGGATGGGGGGGTGGGATGGGGGGGGGGGGGGGGGGGGGGGGGGGGGGTGTAGCAGAGAGAATCACTCCCCGCCAGCCTCAACGTCTTCTTTTGTTATTGTTTTGATTGAGAGGAATTCACATACTGTGCGTTTTAATTCTTACAATTAGTATGTATGATGACCCCTCCAAACCTGTAGGTGTTCCCGTGCTGCTTGTTTGTTTCTCTGTTACAGGTTCTGGTCAAGGGGAGGTCGTAATCAGGCGATGAGCTACACCTTGGCCCGGTGTAGTCCTGACTTCCATATAATCTTCTTCTCAGGACAGAGGTACGCTCTCATCCTGTTCTCACACCCAGTGTGAACATCGCGGCACGGCTGTTTAATTTTGTTTCACATTTTATTTAATCTTATTGTAAATAAATGTGATGTTATTTTGGTATACCTCGTCTTCGACTCCTGTTTTTTGTTTCTGCCTAAGAGCCGGGTTGTAACAGTATGTTACATTTTCAATATTTTGTCCACTTGGGCCTCAACTGTGAAGTAGAATTGGAAAATTGAGAACACATGCTGTCATTGCAAGCAAAAGCTTTTACACTAACTAATCTCATTATTGTGATAACAACTGTAGTCCTTTTAGTATATTGGAGAGGATACAGTATATCTTTTCTTTGCATACGCAGGGATTAAAGTTTGTATGGATTATGCATTCAAAGTTACTTGAGGTAAACAACAGAATGCCAAACTGCATCCTGCTCTTCTCTCGCTGTTTATGCACTCTGTCGACAGCAGGGAAGAGGTAAAGCTGTGCAGGAGCTGATGGTCTACTGCTGACAAGGCGGTTACACAGCCAAATTTCTATAATGTACTGACAGTCTGGCAAACTAGGAAGTGAAATAAAAAACAGCCTCCAGGAAACAACTCTTCCTGGCCAGCCAAGTAACTGAGAAATCCAAAGAGTGATGAAACAACATTTATCAAACTTTCAATTCCACCTGCTTAAAGTTCAATCAACTCAATGGAAGGACGTGAGTATTTTGAAAAACATGTGCTTTAGATTGGTAACATGCTATTCAGAGAGCAAGAAAATGTTCTTGAGTGGTTAGTGGGCCTCCTGTACTGTTACTCATGATGATTTCTTCTGACTTAAAGGGTTTTAAGGATGGACAAAGTTCATTCAAACCAAAGACTAAATGAGATATCACATATTATAATGTTCTGAAGCTCCAAACTCAATAGGAAGGTTACTTGAATAAGAACTAAGTTGTTAAGAAAACGTTTTACAGGTTTATATTAAAGCACATAATACAAATATCTAATTTTTTTTTTACAGTATATGGTTTCATGTGTTACAGTGCCACTTGAGTTCTTATAAGAAGTGAGAGGAGAATGGAGCTCATGTGATGCTCCAAAGTTTGTTTTATGTAGGAGGTGACATCAGGAGTTTCCAGGTAGCTGACCATTAATGGAAAATCATATTGTTATGTTGGGAGCAATGTTGGGACCAATGTCTTACTAAGTGCTGTAATGCCTCTACTATTTGCGGTATCCAATAGAAAAAAAGTTACTTTGCAGATTCAATTACGGCGTCACAATTACTGACATTTTAAAGCATTGTTACTTTTTGTAACAACAGCGGACAAAAACACCAGATTAAGGTTGATTGACGTTGATTCGGCAGGCGATGTTGCTCTAAAGTCAGCACTGTAGCATCCTGGGAGAAAGAACGTCGCACTCAGTAAACAAACACAGGCAGGTGATCATTCTGAGTTTTCTGTCTTGGGAACATCGACATTGTTTTTTCCTGCTCAAATATATGCGCAAATATAGCAGTGAGTTGTAGTCTCATGTGCAGGAAGGAAAACTTCTCTCACAAGAACGAAGCACTAACTAGTAACTTTGACTCGTTTCTAATTTTCAATAACTTGCGCAACACTGGCTGGAAGACTAAACTGTTTGAGACGTCTTGCCTTTCTATTCTGAGGCTTTAGATGAGCGTTCCTTCTTAAGAGAAAATAATGTTCAGAGCTCTTCACTGCAAAAAGTGAGAGTAAGTAAGAAAGACTAAATATCTAAAATCGATTTAGCGGTTATTTTTTTAGTTCAAAATATTTCATGTTTCAAGCCTTTTGTCCTTAATAATCTCAATCAAATAGAACACATCGTCAATGAATTTTTATACTCCGGGGCTTTAAATCAGACCAGAACAATAAAATGGTATGAATTACACTGACAAACAGGAAGCTGCTTGTAAGGATCATGTTTATCTCTTTACATACAAACAGATTAAGAAAACAAATGGAATTGGCTTTTTTAAATGTCAAACAACCAATCATTTTGTCTTTCATCTCTTTGAGCAAGGCAATCTCATTTCAAGTTAAAGTATATTTGTCAGGATTAGACTACTTATTTGAGGCACAGCATGCTCTTTTTCTCGGTCAATTTAAGGGTATTGTCATGCAATTTCAAAAGCACTTGGCGCTACTTTTAGTCTGACCGATCAAGATTCATATCTGTGGGTTTTTATTTTTTTGCAGTTTTCTTAACTCTTTCAAATGACACTTTCTTTTTCTGTTGGCAGATCATTTATTTTAACAGAAGGTGATATTTTCCTGACTTTATTTGTCTTGACTCGTTGCAGTTATACCCATTTGCCTTTTTGACAAAATAGTCCTTGAATTTTAATTTAGAGAATTTTGCTAAGTTCTTCCATTAGTGTATACTGTAAGTATGCTTGTCCATTATTCCAGTTAGTGGAAGAGCCGTCTCATTATTCAAAATCTAATTTGTATCAAACCTGAATTACAGCAGCAGCCTGTCCCTTGTCCCTGTGTTGAGAGGTTTCTCGTGAGCACAACAGAAGCCTGAGTGCTAATCAGTGAGAGGGACTGTGTCAGAAGACATTTAGTAACCAATCACATTATCAGAAATGAATTTCATTATTTTTAAAGGATAGCCTTATTACCTAACTCGCACTTTTGGAAAAAAGCATTTTTTTCTAGTTGAAAAAGACAAGATAATGGCAAAAAATAATGGGATAAATGTCAGCTTGTGGGGTGGAATTTTGTAGGAAACTAGTAGGGAAAAAAAAGAAAAAATAACTGGGAGAAAATGACTGTTGCATCTCACTCAAACGCTTGACATTGTAGTTTAAAGTTAAAAAACGTACTGTGAGGGGGCGCTGTTGGTCTTGTGGTTAGTGCCGTGCCCAATGTACAGGGCCTATAGTCCTCAACGTGGGCGGCATGGTTCAAATCTGACCTGCGGCTCCTTTCCCATTCCAAGTTCAGACCAAGCCAAAAAATAAACCTTAAAAAAGTTGTGGAAGGTAAGGTCAATCGATATAGTCAAAGCCCTAAAGTCAATGGGTTATCGTATAGAGTTCTATAAAATTACACATCAGTAAACATCATAACCTGCAGCAAATTCAGAAGCTATACTCATTGAGAATGCAGATTTCATTCATTTGCAAGAGCGGCCCATGCCACTGTATTTCATCTCCAAAGTCATAATGTGTTTGATGATCAGTGGCAAACACAATCTAAATATACAGCTGCAGGTTCCCCTCCAACATCTTCTTTTGATTGCTGTCTTCAAGTTTTTATTGTTTCGAAGTAGCTAAAACGAAGATGAGGTGTAAGTTGTTGGCTCTTGATGTTTTTTTTAATGCAGGTGACCTTTTAGTTTCTGTGTGGGATTGTCTATGTTTACTTATTGAAGAAGTTGACCTACTGGTGTTATGTCATGTATGTTAGAAACACTATGTGCTTTCGTGATTTATGACATAAAGGTGCCTAAGTTATGTGACATATATATTTAAAGGTCACATATTATACTCCTTTTCAACAAGTACACAAACGTCTCAGAGTTCCCCAAAACGTGTCTGTGCAGTTCCTTGTTATAAATCCACTCTGATCCTGTATTTGATCAGGCCTATAAACCCCTCTATTTCAGCCCTGCTCAGAACAGGCTGTTTCTGTGTTTGTAGCTTTAAATGGAAGTGAGCTGTGTTTGACCACGCAGCCCTGGAAGGGCTTGGGTGCCAGGGGCTGTCTTGCTCCATGCCCAATCGTTTACGTTTACGGTGAGAAGTAGGGTTGGGAATCTTTGGGTGTCTCACGATTCGATTCAATTTCGATTCTTGGGGTCACGATTTGATTCAGAATCGATTTTCGATTCAAAACAATTCTGGATTCATTGATCCATGGATTCAAGGTCTATTTGGCAGTCCACTAAGTTAAAGAGCTAAAAAAAAAAAAAAACATAATAAATTATAAAAACAAAACAAAAAATTCGATTTTTTGAAGTTATGAATCGATTTTAAATCTTACAAGAGAAGAATCTCGATTTTTACATAAATCGATTTTTTCCCCCACCTCTAGTGAGAAGGCAAACTCAGAGGGCAGAACAAACACCTAGCTGTGGGAGTGTCACCCACCTGGGGGAGGGGCTACTGCCCTTTGTGATGTCATGAAGGGAAAATCTCCAAACGGCCTGTTTGAGAACACATTTTATGAAAAGTGGAGCAGGCAAAAGAAGGAGAGGATGGACTTTTCTCATATGTGGGGGGAGGGGGTTGTAGACAGACTAGGGACACATATTAATGTTCGAAAAGCATGGCAAAGTGTATATTGCGTAATATGTTACCTTTAGTTCTCAAGAGTAGATAGGTTATTTATTAATTAAACCTAAAGCATAAACGTTTTCCTTGACTAAAGTATTTTTTGTGCATAAACATGACAATTAGTTTGGTGCATATGCTCATCATCAAACGCTTTAGAAAAGAAACGTTGTATAAATGATTGATGCACGTCCAAAGGCATGAGTTTAGAGCCATGCAACTCTGAAACTGATGTTAGTCCCAAATAGTTATATTTAGAAAATGATGGCCACAGATAAAGCTACAGTATTTAATGAGTTGGGAGTGGGAATGTGTTGATATGTACTGTGAACATGATCTACGTGCATTTTTAAATGTGAGTTATATGGGGTAGAATCTGTAGGCATTCTTTGACAGGAAAAAAAAAACACCTACATGAACCTGAAGACTTAATTATGATTTCACTGTACAGCAGTTTTCATGTGGGTGGGTAACTTTGGGTAACCAATTTAAATATATTAAAACATTCTTCCAGAAAAGTTGCAGCACTTTCTTTGAAACCTAAATGACTATAACAACAACCGCCCACATCTTGGCTATTTTTGTATCACGGCTCAAAATCACATCATCAAATCAAACAGGCAAGAAAACAATCTAGCACCCAAACAAGCAGTCCAGTAAATAAAGTAGTCTGACGCATGGAATGAGCAGCCTTGGGACGATGAAAATCAATTAAGTCAGGGGTCCGTTGGGTGTTTTGGGGGTGTCTGCTGTTCCTTCCTGATAAGAACATTTCTGTGCTTGATTTGGTTATGCCAAGAGAAGATTATTGCCTGGCAGGAGCAGCAGTAGGCCTTACTCATTAAGTGGTGGGTTAGTGCCAATCCTCAACTTCAGAGCCAAGGTTTTTGTACGTTTTAATGGGGGTTGGGTATACACTCAGAAACACTGGAAATCTTGGCCTGCTTTATTGTTGCAGGAGTAAATTGCCTGCCTTATAAAGGATTATTTAATAACCTTGATCCTGTTTTAATGACAGAGGGTATTTCTCAGGGACATGTGCTGATTTCACTTTGGTGGTGTGGATTTTAACAAAGCAGTAGAAACAGGCATCTGTTTATCCTTTCAATGAATGAGACATGGGTCATCACATGGGCTTCCCTGCTGTTCTATTGTTTCCCTTTAAATGATTCGTAGGATTTGGGGAATTTTTTTCTCTCTTTGAAGCAGCAGAGGATCCATGGATGAATTGCACCGCCAAACAAGCTGTCCATCTGTGGTTCAAGTTGATAATTGGTCTCACATGAGGTAGCAATGGCTTATTGAAACTTTTCTGTCAATTATATTAATTCATGTTAACACATTTTGGCCTCAGTGTAGTGTAAAAATATCCTCAGAGGGAGAGAACGAGCAACAAAACAGAAGATGCAAACTTTCTACAAGAACTCTGTTAACTCCACTTCAATCAAGAGATGCAAAGCCACTGGAAACCAAAATCCAGAACAACCTTTCAACGATAATACTTAGGGTTTTATGGACATAATAGCAAGCATCAAAAGTATTAAAAATAAACTTTCACTTCAAATTATGATTGCTGTCATGTGATGTTCCAAAAACCTTCCGATACTGGGCTTGAATGGTGCGTAATAGTGTTGTAGTCAAGACCACACTAACCGAGACCAAGACATACCCGAGACCAGACCAAAACATTTAGGGATCGAGACTCGAGTCAAAACCAAGACCAAGACAGGGTGAGACAGAGACAAGACCAAGACCATTAATATCTCTGAAAAATCATCGTACGAAACGTACAAAGCCCCTAAGGTCAATATAATTATCTTGTGGCATGTCACTTACTTAGACCGTAACACCAGAAAGGTTGCAGCCATAAACGGAGGATAAAAATCATAATGAATTGAAGTTAGGTTCAAGGTTCAAGGTTCAAGGTTGTCTTTATTATCCCTGCAAGAGGGCAATTTGTCTTGCAGTCAGCAGTAAAATAAATGCACACATACATACAGCCTCCAGTCAGTATACAACATAAAATGGACAATAAATAATTACAGTAGAAACACAGTTAGTTATTGTTACTCGTTCTTCTTCCTTCTAATTGCAATAATGGCGTGGAAAAATAGCCTATCAGTGGTGGTCTTGACTGGTCTTGACTTAAAATCCAGAGTCCGCCCAGTTTGAGCCCGAGACAAGACCGAGTAAGTCCGAGAAGAGACCAAGACCTTAAAAAAGTGGTAGGCTATTGAGACCGGTCTTGGTCTGATTTCGACTACTACAACACTAGTGCATAATGCTATGACATTTTTCTGTGAAAATGATGCAGTTCAGTCCTCAAAGCAGTCATTGAAAAAGTCTAAGCAAGTTTAAAGACCTACCACGTCGGCACATCGGCAAGAAAGCTCTAGTTTGGAATGAAATGTCTACAGTTTGGGCTGAACCAGGTTGGGTTAAAACAGCAGCAGAAATGTGTGTCGTGCTTGTGAAATGTCCATTATAGAGCTGCAGCTCCTGGACGAGCCTTAACTCCCCGAAATCCTGTCCTGCTCTGACGATTTCATGAACCCACACCCTCGTCTTCTTTGCTAAGCTTCTCTCCTCCTCAGCAGAAGAAAGGCCAGAGCTTTCATCTTACAGTATGTAAGTGGATGGATAAATGCATACAGTACTGTGCATCCAAAAAGTAGCTATTATCCCAACTACTGTATTGGTCACCTAGCAACTAGCACTGTTATTTTGTGCACGCTTCACTTCTGCTCTGCGCCCTACTCGGCGGCGAACAAGGGCCCACCTCATCCTATTTGAAAGGCCCTTTACAGTTTTCTTTATTTTCTAAATTCAGAGGGAGCTTGGTTAGAGAAACATGACAAAGATCAAAACTTACGAAAGACTACAACGCCATCTCTTAGCATTGCCTCCATAGCTTTGAAAACAACACGGGACATCTCAGCCAATGTTGCATTTGTGCTGTGATTAAGTTAGAAAAGCATTTAGAAACGTACTCTTCAGTGACCAGTTCAAACAAATTGTTGCTCCATCGCTTCTGGTCCGTAAATGTTAATGTGTTAGGCCACGCCCATCAGGTTGACGAATAGTCTAAAGAGCAAAAAGAGCTCCCAATTTTAAATAGGAATGACGTTGAATTTTTACCTACATTTTTGTTTATTCTCAATAAGACTCTCCACTTTCATATCTTTTTTTTTTAAAGCCGAATTTCCAGAGGCTTAAAAAATAAAAACTTTTAGACTTCAGTAGGGGAATATTTCCCCTAGCTAGGTATGTTTCGGGTCTGACCTTGAACATGTTTTAGAGAAAAGGTTTCAATATTGACACCACCCCAGGTCCCAGAAATGAAATAAGCCTGTCATGTGTAATTGGTGTGTGTAGCATTGTGCTGAGCCACTGGGACCCAGAGTAAATAGAACCTGACAGTGTGAAAAAAGAGAGAGAAAAAGGCTCTTTTGATCCCTTATTCATCTCTCCCCTGTCACTGATAAGGCTGCCGGGGTCGGAATGATGGGAGGATGATTTTCCCAGAGGAGAGTGAGAGGGTACACTTCAGTGTCACAAAACAGACTTGGAGAGGTAGAGACAGACGCACATGGGGGGTTGTCGGGGGGGGTTGAAATCGAAGAATAATGTTAAATGTGGGAGACTATAAAAGCTTTTTTCTTGGAAAGGGAGGTTAAAGTAGAAAAGGATGAACAGTGTTTCCTGTTGAACAGACTGTTTAACACACACACTCTGTAGTGTATGTTATCTTCCCTTTTTTTTGATTACGTCATAAAATACTCCACATCTTAAAAAAAAAAGGAGGAATCCCATTGGGGATGAATGCATAGGAGTATCTAATGTGCAAACAGCTTCCTGTAAATGAAAATGTGAAGAGGTGAGAGTATGTGTGAAGGCAGGAGAGACTGAAGGAGAGAAAAGGGGAGATGTGGAGAGACACGGCTGTTCACTCAAGCATAATTCCATTACAGTTGGTGGCTGCTGTGAAGAGGAACCATTAGAGGTGTAAGCCGGATGGATGGATGAGGAAGAGGACAGAGTCGATGAACAATGGGAGATTTACAGCTGATGCTTGCTTGATTGAGCTGTGGCCTCTGACCCATTGGAGAAGGACTGTAAGAGAATGTAATTACACCTGTCAGGGAAGGTATAATTATGATGTCATAGACTTTCTTTCTATATTTTTTTTTACTTTACTTTATTGTCCCCACTCTCACTCCTCTCACCTTAATTCATTTCTTTCTATCTTTTTTTGTGTTCTTGTCCTTTTGTCTTTGGAGTCTACAGTCTGATTTGATGACAGAGTGTGCAGTAGTTGTCCTTTACTTATTTTAAAGAAAAAAAAGGGTCCTGCATGAATATATTTGTATTAAAAAGATAGAAATTGTGCAAACACGTTATCATCTTGTGCACACTATATAATTATCTAACATGGCCCCACTACGTCAATCTAATGAGGTCATTTGTTTCTAGAACTCAGTCCTTAATGACTTTCACAAAAAAACGACTGAATGAATGAGAAGAATTGTACTAAGTACAGTACTTAAGTAAGGTACTTAGCAGCATTACATCACAGCTTACTATGCAGGAAATATATTTTTGTGGTCATTCTGAGATTTCCTTGCTGATGCATTTTTCATGTAAGCAGCAGTTAATGCTGTCGCTAAATAGGTGGAGCTATTTTCAAGCATTTTGTACGCACTCTGCACTACTACAGTGCATCATACTTTACACCTACACTGATCTTTGTTTGGAAGACTTTTGGCTTGAAAACTTAAGCTGTCAAATAATTATAATCACAATATCAGAAACAACATGTACATAATACACCTGTCATTTATCATTTACAAGCATTATGTTTTTGCAAATAATAAAGGTTAAATACAAAAAAGTGATGACACAGAAACTTTGCAAATGTTTTTTTTATTTTCAGACTCTTATCTATACTCGGCCTTTAAGGTGAGAAGTCTGCAAGCTCCAATAACGATACATCCAATCATGGATCTTGGATCCTCATTCCCATGATGCATCTCGTCTGCATTTTTACATTAGCTTCACCCTGCATGTATATAATTAAACTCCATACCCCCAAATTGAATTGTGTCCTTTCTGTAAAAAAAGCCCAGTTGGAAACAACCTCTGACAACTTCATCAGAGTTAGTTTACCAGAAATTGCAACGCTTTGGAAAGCAGGAGACATTATGAAACTATTTCCAATGGCAGGGGAGTACTTTTCATTAAAAAAAAAAAAGATCTTTGTGGGGAGTGCCTCTATAAGTACAGTGTTGTAAGTATACATATTTATGCTCCTTATAAAGGGTTTATGTCCTTTTCTAAACTTTTTTCAGAATGTATCAAGATTCAGCGCTTGTTTTTGAATGTGGAAAAGAAGATAAACTGATGGCCACAAGATTCTTTATTTGAAAGTACATAACAGGTTATTGAATAAAAAAGCAGGGAAAGTAAAATATATTCTTCACTGTAATGTTTACAATAATTGTACTACTGAGAAAACCGCACAAATGCAAACATGCACTTAAGCATCATCATTTACAAAGTACTCTGCCTCAAAGAGAAGGCCATATACCATTAGGAGAAAGGTAAAACATCTCAAACTAAATTCTGTCTGTTGATATGAGCTGAATTTATTGGACATGTGGAAAGCCCTTGACTTTCCCCAACATTGCAGGGAGGTTGAAGCGAGATGAGGGATGTTAAAAGCAATCAATCCACCCTCTGTTGCCCCCTTTCATTCCATGCCTGTGCTCTATTTTCTTCCTGAGAGGTGGTTCTGAATGTTAACTAAATCCTGGGTTGTTTGATGCAGGAGGCGGAGTTCCTAAGTAGCCCACAGCGCGTATAGAAAGCTGGCCATTTACAGGAATTTCAACCAGGTCAGGCGGTACAGTACATCCATGATTATAATAACATGTTTCTCTCAATCAGGTGCCACATTCCCTTAAATGAGCATGTAAAATCTGGTTGCTGAGTGGACTTCTTGTTTTGTACTGCTGCCTGCAACGTGACATGTTAGGGGGGTAAATGGTTTGGCTAAAATGTGGGCGGTAACTGAGAGGCTAAACTGGGGCACAATCAACCAAGAAGCAGGGTCCTGTGGCTAAGGAAATTGCAAATCTAGGTGGAGGGACTTACAATTTTGACTATGTGCTGGTTTCACACCAATATACGAAACTAAAGAGGACTACTTTCTCAATCCTAACTTTTCACAAAAACAGCATCTTTGCTAATAGGCCTTAGATTTTCCAAAACAAAGCAGTCAAGTCAACAGTCAACAGTTTGGTTGAGCTTGGGTTCTGCAATAAGTTGGTTGATATATTACATAACAAGTCATCTGTTACAACCCTAATGTGCTTTGGTCATGTAACTAACGTACTTACAGTCATTTGACTGAAAAAGTAGTCTTCTAGTCTTCTTAGAAGAAGTTGACATTTACTATTTGTTCCACCTCCATCTCCAGGATGAATGTGTTATGTTTGCATCGACCAGACCTGCTGTTATATCTTTATAGTACACCAAACAATAAGCTAGAGAACAGGGTCCCACAATTATTCTCCAGGAATATCTACGCTATCAAATTTGACCCATGACGATGCCACAACATTTGTTCTATAGCAATATTATGGCCAAAAACCAGGTTACTCTACTGGCCCAGATAAGTTACAGCTTGACCTCCACACCCTTTTTTTTTCTGTCTTGCTTTGGCACCAAAACTGCAGCATTGGATCTAAACCGTGACGTGAGTAATGGTCCAATATGGGCACAACTCCCTGGGGTACTGCATGGGCAGGTTTACCGACAGACGTATATGGACTGAGATGCAGGTGTTTCAAATATAGCCACTCACACAGTGACTGATTCATGTGAGGATCTCAGTCCAGTGGCTGAACACAAAACTTCAGTTGGGGGTACACAAGCATCAATACCACGATGACTCACTCTTAGCTGGCAATGGAGCAGCAGACAAAGTGCTAGTTGGGTGGTGGGTAGAGTTACTTGCTGTGCCCCCCCTAAACACCCACTGACTCATTTGGCTGTCATCCAGCACTCTGGGCAGCTGTGTCATCGTCACAGATGAGTTTTATTTTGCTCACAGTTTTCATTAAAGAGTTTGGAACAAACACACATTCACTTAAAGTTAAAGTAAACAGGTGACTATTTGCATGTTTATAATAAAGAGATGAGGAAAACACAGCAAGAACACACATAATAATGATACATGATGAGCTCTCTTGACCTTCGTTTGATAGTGTGATAAAAGGAACAGCATACAATGTTGTCTAATATCATGACACATTAATGCTGCACTAATGCACATTCGCAAGAAGCTGCAGTAATTACAATGCGTAGGGTGTATTAGAAAACCTCTATTATTATTTGATTGTAATGCCAAAGAGAGGGAATATTCATGAATTCTCACAAATAGCTAATGGTGGGATTCATCTCCAACCACACAGCCCTGATGAAAGACCAAAAAAGGATAAAAGATAGTGGTCGAAGAAAGCATGACTCAGTGTGAAGATGTATTAGCCTAATGCAGACTATATTGGTCAACCTTGATTCATTATGATTCACATATAAAAGTACTAGGTGATTTTCTTTGCAGAGTGGCTCGAGGTGAGAAACGTGGCACAAAAAAACACCCTTTGATCTTCTTCATTGTAAAATTTCAGCAAAAACTTTATATTCAACAGAACAGAGACAAATGAGGACAGAAACATTAAAAAAAAAAAAAAAAAAACGGCTGGAAGGTCTATATTTGTGAAATGTGAAGAGCCTTGACCTGAGAAGAGAGGTGCATGTATACTATGCATGCAGCTTTACAAATGTATGCCAAACATATTGTTTATAGCCAATGCTGATTTTACCGTTTAAAAGACGTTTAAAAGATGTTCAAAACTTAGAAGGAAGACATGCTGGCTGCTGCATTATTGTCAGAGAAGTCAGCACTTCAACATAGCATGTCTCCTTAATGTCTGATGACATAGTAAGGTCATTTTATGATTTAATTTGGTAGATATCTTACATATTTCTCCTTCAAGTATTTTATAGCAAAGAAAGTATTATCTTCAATTTGGAGATTCTGTTGGTTCTCCTTTATTTGTACTCTTTTGAGGAAACTCATTATGCCTGAGTCCCTTAGTGGGCGGGGCCATCTCTCTTCCCCCATGTTGTAGCTGGGCTAACGGTTGGACAGGAAGGGGTTCAAACGAATGAAGCATTTCCTGTATGAACACAGAGCTGAAAAAAACAAGCCCATAATATAAGGAGTTTGAATTCACTCTGTTTTAGAAAAGTATTACTCCCCGAGATATATATATATATTTTTTATGTTAGTATATTTGATATATGCTGAACTAATTAAGATGTTCACGTTATACCTTAAACTAAATGTTACATGACATTTGTTGTTGTCCATACCAAACACAGAAGCAGAAAGAGAGGAAGTTACCGGTAATACTAAAAATGACAGGGTGAGTATCTTGGCCACATTGTAAGCATCAATTCCAGAGTTTCTTTAAACATAACTTTTGATAATAAAATCGAACATGTTCTGCTTTGTTTCGACCAAAAACAAAGTGCTTGGAATGACTTCTCATGAAACTTGAAGCTATTTTTAGACCTCTTCTTGATCAAGTAGCTGTTCATTACTGAGCATTTCCCACTCCGCCTACTTGTTGCTGATGAGCCCATGTTCTCACATAGCAGCTGAGCCTCACACTGCGGAGACGGAGGTTCTTTCACTTGAGAGAAATGTTTCAACCTTAGAAAAAAAAGGTCAAAGTTATTAATACAGTGGGACTCATTGCACCACATTGGTACTTGAGACAATTAGAAAGGTTGGCCTGTCTAGGCCACATGTCCAATAGTCTCCTGTGGCCTTTGATGATGATCCTTATCAGTTTGTTAGCTATGAAAGTTTTTAATGTCCTACGGTTTAGATTTGTATCATCTGCCTCTGTATTTGTCAGATCATAGCTCTAAGAAGAGGCTGCATGCATGAAAAATCCCACTTCTTGATGCATTGGGTTATCTTCAAAACACTGTGTGGGGTTTATTTGTTGTTACAACTTCTATACAGCGACTTATTTGCATATAGTCAAATGTGTATCTGTAGCCAGTATGGTGTAAAAGTGTACCACATGAGCTCCATTTATCATTTAAAAAGGTACCGTCTGGCTGAAATCTGCTTAGTAATTGGAAGCTGCAGCTGATCTGATGAGACTGTAAAAGAATAAAACGGAGCCAGTGAAAGTCAAGGGCATTTTTTATGTGCATGAATTTGAATGAAAAACACATGGCTACCTAAATGGTTTAGTGCTGAATTGCTGCAGTGAGCTATAACAGATTACAACTATTTCACTTATAATGGTTGTACTGATCTTTTCCCACATAGGTTTAATAAATATCAGTGTGAAAATCTCTGAGACATTACACACATGCCGGATAACAGCTGTGCAACATGTTAGCATAATAGGGACCTGCTGCCAGTAGCTTAACTAACCAATGATGTCTCGTTTAAGAAACACATGTCACAATGATTCCTCTGTACTCACGTCTCATCCGTGTATGCCTTCCCTCATATTGCAAGTGGGAGGAATTAAAGAGGTTGAAAGGAACTGCGAGTTGAAGAAAATACAGGAAACAAGAGCCATGTAGTTCTCCCTTCTGGTTAGAAGCACTCACACAATGACGCACATTTGGCATCTAGGAAAATAACTTTTTCAGAAACAAGTTGGCTTCTTCAAATCCACTCTAACTAAGAGGACTGTGGGCAAATCACTATTTAACACAGAAAGACAATCTGTTTTTCTCTGTTTGTCAAAATAGGCAGAACAAAAATCAGAACTAAGGGTGTATTCACACCTACTTGTTTAGTCCGCTTGAAAGGAACTAAAACCCTGGTGTGGACCATTTGGGCAGGTGTGAATACAAACCATTGAACTCGGGTGTGCACCAAACAGCCCAACCGAGACCCAGCCGAAGAGGTGGTCTCGGTTCGCTTCCAAACGAACCCTGGTACGGTTCGTTTGAGATGAGAAAGCGACCGGACCTCAGTCTGACCCAGTTCTAAAAATCATACGCCTTTTTGGACGCAACATCAATACCAGGACGAGTGCAGCACGCAAGATCTCCATGATTGTTTACTTTCACTGTGCGATTACCGCTTTACCCCGCCCCAGACCTTTTTGTCCAATGATTGAACAATCTTTGCACACGGGTGGTTTTGTTTACAAATTCTGGGCCATCCCTGGTCTGCAATGTGAAAACGAACTGCACCGAACCAAAAAAGAAACATTGTATTTGGTCCGGACCAAAGAAAGCGAACTAAAGGACTTTCCTGGTGTGAATACACCCTAACAGTCCATCTTGTTTCCGTACTTTGACTTTGCTGTCCTGTCCCTGGCAATGGCCTCCAGCTACATTTTCTTCAGAAGACAATGTCTCTGTAGCCCCATATTCTATTTGAAGTGGCTCCGGTTTGAACACCCAGTGGTGTATTTTTGTGTTATACATCTCTGTTATAGCTTTACAAGTTCCTGCTGATATGGTAAAATCTCAAATGAGAGCAAAAAATGTCTCAAAGCCAGTTGCAATCAGTTTCACAATCTAGAGAAACATGTGGTCGTTGTAAGGACGGAGGGGGGATTGGGACGCAAGTGTGGACCCAGGGGTGTCTTTAACCTTAAAAAACGTTTTTTTTTTTAAGGTTAAAGACAACAAATAAAATTCTCAAAGGCACTATTATTGACCAATAAAAATGCCTCAATATTTGTCAGGGGTTCCCTCCTTAATGAAAGGTGTGAATGTGTTTGGAGGTTTTCTTTTTACGTGAAACATGACAATGGCTGGAGAATGAGTGTTAAGAGTGCCTTGGCGTTCATTGGGGATTTTGAGGCACAGACATTTCCTGAAATAGCTGCACAATGTATTATTTACTTAAGAGATTCTCCAAATGAAAGTAAATATTTCATTCCTTTGGTGTTGTTTTTTAATATTTGGAATAATCAAACACTGATCATTCATCGCAGCAGAACAGCGGGATTTCTTCAAAATAAATTAAAGAACAAATGTTCATTTTAATAATGAACGCATGTTTCCAAGAGCGAGGGTTTTGGTTGGTGTTTTATTTAGTATTTTTGCAAGTGGCGGTCTATGGCACAAACCTGTTGACAATAATGAAAATCTAAATGATTCTTTAAACATGCTATTTTTCCTTTTGTATTCATTCTATTGACAAGAGACAAAAAGGCAATTTTTTTGTGCTTTTTTACCTGTAAAGCCATTTAAATTGCAAGTGGATGCAGCACTTGCGATTACAACAAAGACACAATACAGCGATCTCCTTTCTATTATTCTCCAAACATACACTGTAATGTGATACAGCACATCACCTGGAAAAATCCGCTGGTGTCCTCCTGACAGTAAACATTTCACCCCACTGAAATGTGCTTGAGCAAGCAATTGGACCTCGTATCCAGTGATCGATATCACCAGATGGGAAGTATATTGCAAGCGCTAAAATAACTAATACAATTTCTATGCAGAGAAAAAAAGGTAATGGTCACATGTGGGTGAGTAACAGGCTGAGGGCTACCTAATCAGCCCACCTTGTTACAAATCATGCATAATGTATCTAAGCTGGGGTTGCATTTCTATTTGTTTTGTATGAGTATGTGTGTGTGGTCATGTGTGTATTTTGTAAGTTGTTTTTCCCACACCTGAACCATGCTCTTCAAAATGCAGCAATGGCATATTCATTGATGCCCTGCAGCCTCAAACCCTAATTGGTCTCAGAGCTCATGTCACTTCACAAATTTTGACATAATTCAAGCCAGCTAACTGCTCCCTCATAAGGGCTTCGAGGGGAGCAGCAGGGGACACACACACACACTCTCAGCATTTTGTCACTGTTAGTATTTTCTCTTGATTTACCTTGCCACCTTCTGACCCCTCATTTCCCAATGGCACAGTTTGATCAATATGTGAGACAAATGTTGATAACCTTGGCATGACCTTCGCAGATGCTGCATGGTGCAAATATCTGGCTATAGACTTCAAAGAGTGTGTGTGTGTTACGTGGATGTGTTTTTTTTTTGTGCTTGGCAACGATTTACCTTTTTTCTACCAGGCTTTGAACACTTCTTTCTGCTGTAAAAATGTGTGTTTTGATATGGACTCTTCCTTCTTCTAAGGGATTCTTCTTCACTTTTTTGGAGCTAGCCTCAAGTGGACACTGCAGTTTTTTGTAATTTCGTATTGGCTTTATTTTTCTTCACTGGAGTTGGCAAGTTCTTTGGAACGTAAATGTAGTTGTGCTGAATACAAAATATGTGACACCACTGGTGTTGGTGTTGTTTCTTTATACGAGTACTTTAATACAAACTAAAATTAGCAGCATTATCCTAACTAGTAACCACATCAAGATTAGCTGTCCAGTTCCATCCCTGTCACTGCATGTCATTCCCTCTCTTTACCCTATGTTTCCTGCCCACCTTTACCTGACTCTATCCAGTTAAGTTAAGTAAAATCTTTAAGAAAGATTATATTTTTGTACTTTGAGATCTTTTCATATTCTAGCCTTTAAGTTTTTTAAAGTTTTTTAATCATTTAATTTTTTTTCTATGCCCATTTCTATTTCACCTTCGTTCATGAAATCCATAAAATAGGAAAAATAATTTCACATTATGCAGCGTTCACTGGTCTGCAAAACAGTCACTCATGACACATCCCACAGCGACAGTGACAATATGTAGCAGAGATTAGGGAAGCCTTGTCAAGACTTGTCAGGTAGGGCATCTGTTTGAGCATAGATTTCACAGGTAATGATTGTGCTGTGATGGTGAACAGCTGTGCGCCATTATCATCCCACCAATGTAGAGAAATCCCTAACCCAAGAGAGGGATAGCAATAAAAAAAGAATCATACCAGGCATCAGCCGAGTGCAGACATTTAGGATTCATTTCATCATAAGATCACAAGCCGTCATATGAATACAGCTCCAAAGCAAAGCTACATGGGGGGTAACTTCTGAGCGAGCTGCTGCCTGGCAGCACGAGAGCAATGGAGACACCTCTGAGAGCCAGGAAGAAAAAGAAGAAAGTAAAAGGTGAGAGGAAGCAAAGGAGAGATTGGGACGACCTGCTGGTCACACAGTGGGGAAGTGGTTACAGTAATCAGGTACTGAACTTTTCATTAATTCACTCATGCATCACCTCTGAGTGGTCAAAGATCATCTTACAAGATGGATCTGAAAGACCAAAATACACAGTGATGGACAAATATGTTTGACAGGGATGTAAAGATTAATCCTGAAGTCATGATAAATCCATTCAAAGGTGTCGCGGTTCACATCAGTACTCTGAAAAATGAATAGCATTTTCACCTAAAACTTGGTCTATTGTGCAGTACGTCCTTGCTATTTAGAAAGTACATTAGAAAGACGGTCATACATTGAGGAGTTCATAACTGACTACCACCCTGTGGAAGAACCAGGCGCACCTTGTTCTCAAAGGCAATGCAAGCTGACACTCTGATTGGTTTGATTCATGTTACACCCAAAATACACCTCATAATCAAAGGCCTTAATCCAACCTCTTTAATGCCTGAGTTTGATTTAGAGCCCAAAATTGTGCACCGCATAACTAGAAAAATGGAGTCAGACTTCTCAATACACCTGGCACCTTGCATTTTAGACACCGCAATTTAAATTCAAAAAAGGGCCCATTGAGTTTACGTTTGTACTGAGTTGAATTGGATAGGGTGGGAAAGAAGGTTGAATTACAGTTTTTGGATGATCTGTTTTTCTTATGTGTGAAACATTAAATGTAAGTGGGACATTTATTTTCGCTGTGTAGTGTTCCAAAACTGTTGGAGTCTGAGAAATGGTAAAAATGCTTATTAAACCCAAGGGTTTCAACGCTTCTCAGAACGTGGTATCAAACTATTCTTTTTACTGTAAGTCATCTGTGTATCTTAAAAAATAATAATAATGTTATTTTCCTTTCCACTGCCAAGGGCAAGATAAGAAATTTAGAACGGATGGATCGTTTTTTTCTTCTTCGGATAATTTCATGCATTATTAATCAAACTGTTACATCAGTCAGCCATCTTCGTCACCCATACTTCAGAAACATCGACAGCTGTCAATCAAGCTGGCAGCTCTTTCAAAGCTTGCTGGACTGTTGCAAAGACAATTCCTTTTATTTAAGTCAACGTTCTGAATGCAGAATGAGATCAATTATCCTTTCCCTCCCCAAAAACTCCTCAGCACAGCATTTTCTGTTTAATTAGCACATAAATCATCTTCTTTGAAAAAAAAAACATCTGTATTCTGAACTCTTTTATAGCAATCGTTCACTGGACATATCAAACTCTCACTGCATTATAATTCATGATGGAGTTCATAATGATAAATGATCATGATGAGAGGTTGCCCTCACTGCCCCGGTGATTTCTAAAGAGGCGTTTCCCTTATTTCACACATGCGCCCTGCAGAAAATCTTACAGATACATTTACTCTGTACATTCAACCCCAACGCTCTGGTAGAACACATTTTTGACCGCTTGTTTCACCACTTCCAAACGGCACCTTCCATTTGTGTGGGTCTAAGGGAATCCAGGGAGTTGTATGCATTTGATAGGAGCGATTAACTTTGATTCTTTTAGTGGATACTCCTGAAAGTCTGTTCAGAAGTGGTTGAGCGAGTTCAACCAATCTGGCATCTAACTGACTCCAATCACTTCAAACACTAGGTTTATTAGATTAAAACCAACAGCCAGTTTTAGCTGAAATGTGCCTGTATGGATCATAAATAAACAAGATTGGAGTATGCTGTTGCATTCATTTTCCTAAGGTAACCAGCCGAATAGAAACATTCCATTGAGTCAGAGATTGCCTGATCAAACAGCAGATAATTCGCACCTACTTGTTAAATCTGAAGGCTGTTAAACCCAGAATTTTTAAATTAACAGTGGCGCAAATGAAATTCCGGGTGAGAATATTATTAGTGGCAAACTTTGACTTAACCTTTTTTTTTAATGACTCTAGAAAAGACTCCACTGTTTCCCCCAAATAAATGGTTTTCACTTACCGTATTCCGTTGGTTTCATTGCTCTGACAGCTTTTGTTCCTCGTGGCTTTGATCAGCCTTGTTTGCAGACACAGCAGACAGCCATTTTCACTGAAAACATATGAACAGAAACCTACTGTGCTCTATCAGGCCGGCAGCATGACTAACAAAACTGGTGAAAAGAGTATTTTGCAGCTTAAAGGGCCTCCTCATATTTTTTAAATTGATTGAGAAGAAAAAAAAAGTAAGAATTGGAATTGTATTTATCAGGGATATCTGCAATTTCAAAAAGATATCATTGTTCTTACAGCCTGATTGTGCAGCCCACAATTTGATTAACAATCTGTTAATGTGCTTCAACGTCGAATAACCTAGGGATGAATATTAATGGTAGTTCAGAGTCATATTTTTTTGCTATAAATATCAAAAAATGTTCAATTTTTATTTAATCATTTACCTTGTGTCAGACTTCAGTCTCAACATCAAAACATCTGCCCTGTTTCTTCTCAAAATCATCTCTTTTGACATGACAGGCAGACATGAATGCAGACTACACGTTTCAGCTGTATCTCTGCTGACCTGCAGAGACATGGAAAGACAATTATAGGAGAAGAGGATGACAAGCTTGTCAGCATGACGGCTCACTGTGAATTCCATTTGTCCTCGAAGCTTTTATTCACCGTGAGTCACACCTGATTGAACCTCCACAGGGAGAAGAAGAAGAAGAAGAGCAGGGAGACTTACTCTTCCTATTTGGCTTAAAACCCACATTGTGCGACGTTGATGAGTGCAATTTGAATACAATGAATTTAGGGGTTTAGATCACTGACAAAAAGAAACAAAAGACATACGTACGGCTCAGAAGGAACCCCATATCTCATACTCAAATGCAAACAGAACAGGAATACTAAGATAACAAGAAAAAACAATAGAGGGGGGATGAAGACCAATTTTGAAGGGGAAGACAAATAGAAACAGAAAACACTTGAGGGCATTTTGCAGTGAATGGATATTATAGATAAGGACTGTGGAGCCATTTGTATTTGGTGAGTCACAGATGGTGAGTCAGAGAGAGAGAGAGAGACGTAGTGTTTGGGGAGAGTTTATCGGGAAGAGGAAGAGGTTAGGAGAGTGTCTTCAAATTGACGGGCCATTTTCCACCAAAATGTGAAAACATTTGACACTGTAACGGTCAAGATTTCAAACTGTTGTGAGCAGGAAGTGATCTACAAAGGTTAGTGTTAACTGGCCCCAAGATACCATCTGTTACTGCAGGGGGCTTTGCAGTCTCATTGATAGTTCCCACACTGGACATGCTGTCTCAACCTAACTTTCAGTCAACGTAATGACTAAAAGCTGGAGCGGAGGTGGGTTTTAAGCCTTTTGACAAACCGTTACATCATGCCAGCCTGTCAATCAGGTCAGCTACGCTAATCAAAATGTATGAGTAATGAAAAAATTCACCCCCCTTACAGTGTGTGCCAATTGAGGCATGAGTGTGTAGTTGACTCCCAGTGCTTCTGCAGCCAGCCTCAAGCGGACACTCGATGAACTGCAGGATTTTTTGCACTTCAGCATCGACTTCATTTATCAACTCAGAGTTTGCCACTTGGTTTGAACGCACTCTTTTTGGAGCAAGGGGCATTAATGAACCCTGGTTAATGAGAGCACCACTCTCGACCAGAAAGTTGATTTCAGAGCGAAGAATGATTGAATAAAACAAACATGAATGTAACATTTAATAAGATGTAACTATTCTAATAGAGAAAATGCACTGATTAAGTAAGATAGATCCTAATATTAGCTGAAAACACATCAAATACAACTAAAACGAAATATTTAACTCAACAACAGGGGAGCTGTTCCTCCTTTCCACATGAAACCATCTCACATAAAACGCAGGTTCTGCCTCAAACTGTTTTAATTTAACGTCATTAAAAATTTTGCTTGCATTATGCCAAAGCACTATTTATGAACCGGGGGCGACTTGGCAGCAAGGTCGATTGTCATTCACACTGTTTCCCAGAGGTTAGAATTAAACATGTGAAGGGATCACCAAGGCAGCTGATTATTTACAGGGAAATTAATTACATTTGCCTACAAGGAATCAGGAATGATAGACCATTCAATATGGTAAACAGCTGGTGGGCTGTGCATCCATTTTTTTTTTTTGAAGGAACAGGGTTAAATCATGAAAGATCCAATTAACCTTTGCAGCTGAGGGTCCAAGTTACAAAAACAAATAACAGTCAGGAACACAGTGTCATTTAGAAACCTCTGTAAAAATATGCAACCTAAGAATGATGGCACTCTGAGTGCATGCAGTGAAATGGCTTTAAGCTTATAATTTATCAAGTAATTCCATTAAAAAATATATTTGGGTGGAAAAAACAGCATTAATTTTTAATCGTCTTTCTCGCCATTATTGTCAGCATTCAGTGACTCAGAGGGAGTGGGCAAAAAACTGGGACTATGATAAACAGCTTCAAAGAAAGCAATAGTTTGGACTGATACTGTGAAAGAAATTAATTATGATAATGAGAAAAAAAAATCAAATCAATGCAAGGGACTGAAGGATGTGTCTTATATTGAAAACTGATTTCTTCATGTATTGTGTGCTTTGAGACACACATTCAGTGCATACATTATAGATGTTAACGACAGATCTGCACTCAGTCCCTAAAGCCTGCCACCCCCTGAGGTTGCCACGGGGACAGCTGCTCATATCATCCTAACAGGTGTTACTGCTCTCTGCTCAGAAACTCTGTTTCCTCTTGGGGGGTTTTTCTCTCTCTTTTCCAGGATCTGATTTCTCTCATTAAATACATCTGCAGTGTCTGGTCCAACTCTAGTGGATCCTAAACATTCTTAATGAGCAGAGATCTGGCTTTATTTGTCTTCCTGCAGCACAGATCCACACAATAAACACTGAATATTGTCCTTTTAATAAGACATCTATAAGACTTCCTGATCAGTAGTCCAAAAAAAATGAAGCACATTTCTTGTTTGTAAAAAAGAATTTTCAGATTCATAGTTTTGTTTTTTAGTTTGTATGCATGGTAAATTACACCGTGCAGATAACATGTAAAAATAAGCAGGAAAAGACACTTTATGGTACAAACCCTAAGGCATTGAAAACTACTGCTCTTATCAAAAGTCTATTGGTCATCTATTGGTCACACATCATGTAGCTTCAACCCACAATACCAATATTGTTCAAAGCAGCACTAAGTCTATAGCTTTATCTGAAGTTCATTTATTAATAATACATCCCCCAATGACTAAACACCTTTGACAACATTTTAGTCAAAAATTTGTATAGTTTCATTTTGAAAATCCTTGTGAAATTTGTCCAAAAAAAGAGTGGGGCTGTCCAATAACATCAGAAGGTCATTTCATTATCAGATAATGAGGCATATCATCATAAAGCACATTTTTGTGTGAACCCATTCAGCAGAAACAGTTTTCTTTAAATGATGACTTGAAAATGCAATCTTTGTTAAAAAATGTCTTTTTTCTAACTTCAGGTAGGATCTTTTGGTTTACTTGGCTGGTAAAAGTTGATCATGTCTGTGCTCTGTGTCTTACTCACTCTTGACTCTTTAGCTCAGTCCGTAGGGACTTGGGTTGGGAACCGGAGGGTTGCCGGTCAAGTCCTGATGCGGACCATAATATGGAAGTTGGTCTGGTAGCTGGAGAGGTGCCAGAGCACTTCCTGAGTACTGCCGAGGTGCTCTTGAGCAAGGCACCAATCCCCCAACTGCTTTGGTGCGCTCCCTGCGTAGTGTGTCGCAGCCCCACTCTGACATCTCTCCACTAATGCATGTCCACAGGTCCTATTTGTGCACGTGTGTGATTCGGGCCTGTGTGTGAGAAGCATGTCTCTAAAATAACGGAGTGTAAGCCAGAATTCCCCTAAGGGATTAATATAGTATATCAAAAATCCCCCTGTTCTGACGACCAATTGCACGCGACTGTGCCGATGACTGACATGTCTTGTAGCCAATGAAATTCTCTAAACATAGATTATGCTGCTTCTATCAATACTTCGGGGTGATTTCTTCATGCACCACAGATCTAAGTCTGTCGTTAGGTTGACTGAAAGTTAGGGTGAGACAGCATTTCCAACATGGAGACGTCTGCAGATGAGCCTCCCGAGGCCCCTGCCGTAACAGATGGCTGACGTCACTCAGGCTTCGTCCATTAATAGTTTCAGTCTTTGTGTCGGACACATCGGAAAAACGAGTTTCGGAGTTGAAAAATGCACATGAACGCCTGCTCAAGTCGGAAACTTGGAAAAAAATCAGGTGCCCGACTTGCCAACTTGACGTCATAATCGTCATTACGTGGGGGGACATCACCTTTTTGCTGAAATATGACTTATAACAGACATTCACACATCTTCTTCGTAGCACCCACGATATTTGTTGCTGTTGTTACAACATTCCTTTTTTCTGAACTGAAATCACGTGAACACACTGAAGTCGGAAGAACGAGCTCCAAACTCGTAAACTGGGACCATCCGAGGAGCACATGAATGCAGACTAATGAGACTGGCAGTCGACTGACACATTGACAAACAAATCATCGAGTACTCGACTATACAGGGTCAGCCCTAAAAAACAACCAAGAAAATGGATCCAAATGCTGATAAAGTTATTGTACTGTAATACCAAGTGATATAGTGTTATTCTCATATTGCAAGGCATTTGCTTAACACAAACTTGTTTACACATTGAATTAAATGACAAAGTTCAATCTGTTCATTCAATTACAATAGTGACACTTTTGCAAAAAAATACACAACAACTTTGGTTCAAGCTTTCTTTCACTATTCAGACCCAGTTACATCCTGGAACTTGACAGCAAACCCTGGGATGTTGGCGTTTAATCAAATGTTTGCAACTATCCTCATCCTCAGCTAACCATCACCACTATATCTTGTTTTACTAAATTCAGGTTCATATAGTATTTTGCCATGTATACAATGTCTATGCTCAAATTTGGTGCTCATACTTGCATTTTTAATCCCACACTCAATCTCTTGTTCCATATGAATCTCAGCATTGAACAACATTTCCTCTCCTTGTATCTCTTTCTTAAATTGTATTTTGCTCTCTTGTCGCCTCAGTCTAAAATTACATGCAGCCATCTGTTGCAAATTACTTTCCCAAAAACAATATTTTACTGTGGTCGATTCAGATTGAAACAACATATTTTTAGTCAGGGACTCATAATATTGATGTATCTGAGTGTTCCTGGTTATTTTGTCAGTGAGGGTTGGAGAATGCATGTGTTATAAAGGTTATCTCCCATTTCCTGGTTTCATTATTCCGCATGGTGGAAGAGGTTTAGGGTTGCATACATCCAGATTGAAAACAATATATCAATACATTAGATATTACCCCTTCAGAGCAATACTATTTCTATGTATTTCCAGAGTGCAGCAACAAAAATGACAGCTTGACCCATCATGCAGCTTTCATATTATCTTTGTATTTCATATAAATATCTGAGACAGTCTTAGTCATGGCTGTGAGTACCCTTGAGAAAGGACAAAAACTGTTAGCGGCTGTTAGCCATAGCCGAGAGATCATAAGTGTTTTTGATGTGATGTCTTTCTATGTGCTTTCCAATTTTTCTACATCCTCAAATCTGCAAATTAGCTATGAATATGTATGAGCTATTCTGTGCCTCTGATTAGTGCGTGAGCGTTGCACTAAATGGCCATTTTGTAAGTGCTTGTCCTCCCTTAGAGTTTTGCAGAGAGCCCAACATGAGGGGATTTTTTTGTAAAGAAACTTTAGCCGGCGTGACACATAATTCAGCGATCAAAGCAGTGTTTTTTTTTTCCTCTGAGGATGACAAAGTGAAAGCAGAGAGAGGCTTGAAAAAGGGCAGAGAGTTATGGAGGATTCGCACAAATTGTCTGCTCGGACCGGGTTGTCAGAGCGTCGGGTGAAAAAAAAAGGAGGCCTCTGGATGAAAGTATTAAGATCAGAATGCAGTTTTGTAATTGTATTTTCCTCCACATCCAGCAGCTTACCACTGCAGGACACATTGAGCTGCACAAAGAAAAACAGAGGGGAGCTTTTCTTCAAAAAGATGTCAAGCAAAGGAGAATTCTAATGACTAAAGTCCAGAGTCTGTTTCTGAATTTTAACTCTTGGAGATGGTTTGTTTTCTGCAGGAACCCATGCATTACAAATAGTATCTATTAAACATATTTGAATAAATGTCGGATTTGTTCAAACATCCTCGATAACTTTTTTCCCCATAACAGTCTGTTGCATTTAATAAGATGAATTTAACAACGTAATACCCATGGATCAATTTTTCAGGACAGTTTGAAAAACATGAATCAATTCTTCTCAAGATTATTTAATCTAAAGTTATTCTACAAATCTGGTTCTTCAAAAACACAACAGCCATTATTATTTAGGTTTTATAATGAGAAATAAGAGGACACAAACAGACCTTATATTGCAGGTTTAAAGACTAATAAGATAAAAAACAGCATAAAGCAATCAAAATTGATCATAAAGGTACTACTTCAAATATTAATGCACATCATCTGAATTTTAATCTGTTTTATTCTCTCCATATTTCTTACATTTAACTTTTGCAGACTCCATTTGTACCTTCAAGTATCAACAGCTCTTTTCATGCATCAAACAGGTATATTGTATAATTATTTTCATTTCCTGTTTTATTTTGTACTTACCTTTGTCTCTATCTTTCAGATCCTGCGCCTCATGTTTTCCCGCCTTGTGCTTCCCACCCTGATTGTGCTTACCTGTGTCTCGTTATCCCCTGATTGTCTGTGTATGTAATCCCTGTGTGTCCTCCCTCATGGTGCCAGATTGTAGTGTGTTCCTTGTGTCTGCCTAGTTCCAGCCTTTTTCTTCCAGTGAGCCTTCTTGTGTTTTTTGACCTTGCCTGCCTTCTAGTTTTTGCTTTTTGTCTGCCGATTTTGGATTTGTTTGCTCCTCTGAATGCTTACCTGTGAACCCACCTGGGTGTTTTATTCAACTCTGCTTTTACTGAACTCTGCATTTTGTGTCCTTTTATCGGTCTGGTTCTGTTAGTTTATTGTTCTTTTTACTCTATTTAAGTGACCAGACAGTAAAAAAACGTCTGTTTACTTTTTTTCCTGATTTAAAAAAAACTACTTTTTACTGTAATACACAACAATAAAAAGAAAAAAACATGTCATGTGTTCTTATTAGATACAACACAGAATGAGAAAAACAATGTGGACTTGACTTATACAACTTTATAACTCAGCTAGTTTTGCTGTGATTCTCATCCTGTTCTCTTTTGCTTTAGGATCACCTCTCACCCACCTGCCTTAACCTGCCCGCTGGATTCAAAGCTTCTCCATCAGCCTCGCTCACACCCCTGCCGTGCTCTGGTGATCCATCTTCCTCTTCCCTCTGCAAACCTCTGTAATCATCAACCCATCTCCATCTCCCTTTCTCCACAATGAACCCTTATCACAAACAACACCTCTGATTCTGTGTTCTCCATCTGGGCCCTTATTCACTGGTCGTAACAATTAGAAGATCATTATTATAAGTACGGTGTTTAACTCAATTAGCATTTATCTCTTTTGTAAAGCACAAAAGGCCACGTTTATCGAGAAATTCTAAACCAAGTTTGTTTCAGTAGAGAGGATTTAGGACTGTCCAACTGCAAGATGCCAGTTTAGCTCAGTTGGTAGAGCAGGTGCCACATGTATACTGTAGATGATAAAGTCCTTGTCGCACTGGTTGCAGGTTCGACCCCTTGTCCTGATGCCATTTGGTGCACGTCATCCAAAACTCTCTCTCCCCACATTTCCTGTCTATCTTCAGCTGTCCTCCATACATCAATCCATCCATTTTCTTCCGCTTATCCGAGGTTGCGTCGCAGTGGCAGCAGTCAAGTAAGTCAACCAAGACTTCCCTCTCCCCTGCAACGTTTTCCGGCTCCTACTGGGGGGATTCCAAGGCGTTCCTAGGCCAGACGGGTTGTATAGTTCCTCCAGTGAACTCTGGGTCCACCCCAGTGTAGACTACTACCTCATGGACGCCTCCATTCTAATCATACGCCTCCATCCTAATCATATGCCCAAACCACCTCAAGTGGCTCCTTTCGATGGGAAGCAGAATTGGCTCTACTCCGAGCTCCCCCCAAATGTCTGAGCTCCTCACCCTATCTCTAAGGCTTAGCCCAGTAACCCGATCTTATTCTTTGCGTCACTACCCATAGCTCATGACCATATAGGTGATGGTTGTAATGAATATGGACCGGTAAATCGAGGCTCAGCTCCCTCTTTACCACAGCAATGCCTGCATTACTGCCGATGGTGAGCCACTTCGCCTATCAATCTCAGGGTTCATCTTACGCTCACTCGTGAACAAGCCCCCGAGATACTTGAACTCCTTCACTCTGGGCAAGGACTCACTCCCCAGCCGGAGGGAGCAATCCACTTTTTTTCCAGCAGAGGACCATGGCGTCGGACTTGGAGGTGCTGACCCTCATCCCAGCCGTTTTGCACTCGGCTATAAACTGCCCTAATGCCTGCTAGAGGCTTCAGCTGTCCTCTTAAATTAAAGACAAAAGCTAAATGCAACTTTGTATTTATTAATCCACAACAGGTAGTTCTTCTCATTAATTTTAAATAAAATGCTAGTCTAACATGCCTGACACAGGAAACGTTAAAGCCCAGCATCTTGGCACTTCCGTCCCCAAAATCTGGCCCTGCTAAAAAAAAAAGTAATTTAATATGCATGCTATACAGTACATGCACACATGCATATCTGCTTGATTTTGGGCTGCCACCATGTCTGGTGGAGACAGAAGCAGCATCTGTTAGGTTCTGTAATCCATCCAGATTTTCGCCCCGCGAGCATCTGCTGCAGGGCGCTCCAAGAGAGAATCTGCAGGCGAGGAGAAGAGAGGAGAGGGGATGGCTCAGGAAATAATGAGAATGGGAGCGTGTTAAATGTATGTAGAGCAAAAACAAAAGATGATGTATAGCATGCAGGTATTTTTGTCTCGTGATTGATTCTACGGTTCAAGTTTTGCACAATAGAATAGCTCAGGCCCACATACTAAGCCCGGTTAAATAAAAGTTTGTCTTCCAGAGCAGTTCTTATTATGGCACACTGAGAAAGTGGCGCGATCCAGCACACTTGTGTCTCCAAACACTGCGATGTGAGTATGCCGCCACACCAGCTGTCATGGTCATTACAAGGTGGCGGCAGTGCCAACCTCTTGGTCAGCCAGCAGCTGCCTTAGCAATGTGGATCTCTGAGATTAAGGCCGGCTCCAATCTGCTCTGATCTGTTCGAGGAAACAGATGATGATGAAGGGACAAACAACCAGAAATCACAGATAGCCCAACTAATCCAGACAGCCATCACATCACGCACCACAAGTCATCACAGGAAACTGCTACAAATGCTGCAAATGTCAGGATGGAGCTATGAGCAATGTGTTCCTGGTTAATTTCACACATCTTTGAGGGTAATTTCAGGGGATGGAAAGCAATCATTGCACCTGTTGTCAGAAAGGAAATGTGGACGGTATTCATTTATTTGCAGTAAATTATTTTTACAAGCCAAGTTGAGTGCATATCTGATCATCAATGTGTTTAAGGGTGACTTTTTGTTTGTTTGTTGTTCGCACACTAAACATTTCACATTTTCCCCCCACTACATCGTTTTATTTTATTTTAAAATCTTAAGAAGTTTGCTAAGGATTTAAGAATTGAGGAAAATCATAAATTCTGCAAAAATATCATAGCCAAACATGATGAGACCTGAGTGAGTCACCTTGTTTTCTTCTCAATTTATGTTTCATTTAATTTCATGCACATTGAGTTGAATATGAGTGTATATTGTCCCATATGGTCTAGCGGTTAGGATTCCTGGTTTTCACCCAGGCGGCCCGGGTTCGACTCCCGGTATGGGAACTTGATTTTGGGGCGGCAGTACCTAAGTCTGTAGGGACTTGGTATGGGAATTGTAGAGTTGCCAGTTCAAGTCCTGATGCGGGCCAAGTCTGTAAACTGTCCGGTAGCTGGAGAGGTGCCAGTTCCCGTCCTGTAACATCTGCCCAACATATGTCACTCTGCTGTGTTCAGGACATGTATGTGTTCAGGACTTGAATTTCCCTCGGGATCAATAAAGTATCTATCTATCTATCATCTATCTATGTTTTAGTGTCGACCTTTGGGCAGTGTGTGTGTGTGTGTGTGTGTGTGTGTGTAGCCTTATTGAATAAACTAGATCAACAAGTGAGCTCAGCTCAGCAACAAGAGCTGGCTCTTTAGTCCCGCCTGTGGAGTTTAAAGTCAGTCAAATAAAAGAAAAGGTGACCTTTGATTGGTTAGTGTGCCCAAATATCAATGAGCTTGTTTTATATTATCATACTTTCAATTAAAAAAAAGTGTTTCAAGTAAATCATTTTTTTTCATCATATATGGAAAAAAAATGTTAAACGAAAATATCAAGAGCCAAACATGATGAGACCTGAGTGAGTCACCTTGTTTTCTTCTCAATTTATGTTTCATTTAATTTCATGCACATTGAGTGGAATATGAGTGTATATTGTCCCATATGGTCTAGCGGTTAAGATTCCTGGTTTTCACCCAGGTGGCCCGGGTTCGACTCCCGGTATGGGAAGTTGATTTTGGGGCGGTAGTACCTAAGTCTGTAGGGACTTGGTATGGGAACTAGGGTTACCGGTTCAAGTCCTGATGCGGGCCAAGTCTGTAAACTGTCCGGTAGCTGGAGATGTGCCAGTTCCCTTCCTGTAACATCTGCCCAACACATACTCTGCTGTGTTCAGGACATGTTTTAGTGTCGACCTTTGGGCAGTGTGTGTGTGTGTGTGTGTGTGTGTGTGTGTGTGTGTGTGTGTGTGTGTGTGTGTGTGTGTGTGTGTATGTGTGTGTAGCCTTATTGACTAAACTAGATCAACAAGTGAGCTCAGCTCAGCAACAAGAGCTGGCTCTTTAGTCCCGCCTGTGGAGTTTAAAGTCAGTCAAATAAAAAAAAAGGTGACCTTTGATTGGTTAGTGTGCCCAAATATCAATGAGCTTGTTTTATATTATCATACTTTCAATTAAAAAAAAAAGTGTTTCAAGTAAATCTTTTTTTTTCATCATATTTGGGAAAAAAATGTTAAACGAAAATATCAAAAATTATGAAATGTGTGTTTATGAGTTATGTTCTAATTTGTTGCAAGAAATGCAATTTCATTCATCTTGAATATATTGAAAGACTCGGTCATAACAAGGATGAAAAAATGGAACATGTCAAGAGTTACTATCCTAGTTGTTCAACAAAAATAACACATTATTAAAATGATGGCTAATAAATGATTACACAGCTCAATATAAGAAGAAGAAGAAGTAGATTTATGAATCCCGTGAAGGGAAATTCAGTTTTACACTTTGTTGTTGAACATGCTACACATAGACTGAAATAGACACACATGCACAAACAGGATCCTATGGACACGGAGAGATGTCAGAGTGAGGGGTCTGCCCACAGCGAGCACTCCTGAGCTGATGGTGGGGGTCTGGTGACTTGCTCAAGGGCACCTCTGCAGTGCTCAGAAAGGGAAAATACAGACACTACTGTATGTAAAGTTCCTGTAGGTCAGCAGCCATTTTTTAAAGATAATCCTTCTTGTCCGGCCTGTATAAAAAACATATTTTGACAAAATAAATATTTGCATGTAGAGGGAGAGTTTGTACACATGAACTGGGCCATGTGGCAAGATCTCTCTTGATTTACACATTTTGAATGAAAATGTGGAATCTGTTGTCAAAAGGTTAGACTTTGATATCATTACTGTTTTGGTATGTGTCTTTAACAGGAATATTTTTTATTCACGATCATTTAAATGAGCATTGGCTGAATGCCGTAAAACAAAATGCGCTGGAAGAAAAGGGGCTGAACACAATCCACCAAGAATGCAATCATGGAATCCATCAGAGGTCATCTAATGAGGGTTAAGCTTCAATGAATGTCTTCAGACAGAAACCTGCATCTAAGCGCAGCTAACAATTGGCTCTCAAATGTCATCTCTCAACTCCAACTCCATTCAATTTTTTCAAGTTAATTGTCCATTTGTAAACAATGACAATGTGCAGAAAAGGAAGTCTGGCTGGAAGTCTAGTTTTGGCACAAAAAAAAAAAGTTTCCAGGCTGCCAGATACTGTAGCCTAGCGGTTATGTTGTGCGCCCTATGTATGGAGGCTATGGTCCTCATCGCAGCAGCCACTGGTTGAAATTTGACCTTGGCCCTTTCCTGCATGTCAACCCCTAAATCTCATTCTCTCAGTGAACACAGGATCCCTGGTTAGGGGTCTTCATGTTGCCACAAACATCCACATATTTTTTCTTTTACAGAAGACACTTTATTTCTTTACCAGCAGCAGAAACCATACTTTGCTGCAAGGGACAAGTCTATACTTGAGCGACTATAGTTTGCATGTTAGCATAACCTGCAGACTAACTGGCTCTTGTCTTCAATACTTTTTTCCTTTGATCTTTCCATCGTGAGAAGGATGTTAATAAGTAAGTGCTGTTCCCTGTTGAAACCATTCTACTGTCTATTAATGTACACTTTTCCTCATGGGATGCTGGTATCCAAGACAGTGTCATTCCACAAAATAAATCGCATTGAGACGCAGAATATAAACAAGCAGCTGTGCTGCATCAGTTATGTCTGAAACAATTTTGAATATCAGCTGGCTCTCACCTCTTCTAAAAGTTGAATCGAGGCATCCAGGGCCTTCTCATTTAAGTCCCTGGCTGCTGTTTTGTCAGAGAGCAGCACTATATCAACTTTCCAAGCAGAGTCATCACACAGCGTTTCCTGCATAATGGCTTTGGCAGCAGGTAGAATGAGATCTTCACTCTAACAGTGTGTGGTTTTTGTGTGTGGGGAATACGATATAGCTAAAAAGGACACCTTCACTCAGTCAGGAAAGGTTGTGTTTTGCTTATAAGCAGTAAAACTATTCATCTGACCTCGTATTTGTCTTTGCAGTAAAGGAGGCCATACTTCTAATTTATGTTGGAAAAGCTTCTGGCTTTGTAATTTTCTGATTTTGCATTGATACAGAATGCCATGCTTTTTTTGTGCATCTTTTGAAAATGACCTTGCACCATTTTATGAGCTTGGTGGTGCAAAATTAGAGATGCTGCACATTACAAACATTCAGCTCATGTGTACAGCTAATGGTGACCTGAGTGTCTGTGGATTCCTGTCTAGCTGTCAGTCAGTGACATGTCAGTGATTGCAGACTAATTAATTCTGCTTCATGCGAATGAGAAAAGATACATTTCTAATTGAAACTCACCAAATAAGGTCTCCATCTAGATGATTATTGAATGGCAAAACCTCATTGTGGATGCACACGAAGGGTCACCTTCACCAAAACTGATGAAATATGAATTTCTCTCGAGGCTCCGAGGAAGCTTGCATGTTTGCCTGCACAGAAGGGTATTAAAGGAGGATGCAGAGGGGAATACTAACGAAAAGGCAGGGGGTTGATTCGGCACACATGGAACTGAGTGCAGAAATCAATCAAAACTCAGCAAGACAGAGGGCTGGTCAGTTTGAAATAGTAGTGGATGCACAGTTGTTCGCTTTGACACCCTTAATGCTCAAAATCCACAACAAATCAAAAGAGTTTAATCCTTCTCAGCAGTCCCGGGCTCGGTCAATCGCCTCTGCATACACAAACAACGCAGAACACAGATGGCTCGTGGTCATAAGACACCGTGGAATCAGCTGTTACTTGTGCAAGGGGTGAAAGTTCATCCCATGTCTGATACTAAGACCTGCTGGAATCAAACACACTAACAGCGAGAGGAAGCAGGAGGCTAGAGGTGGACACATGAGGAATAGACAAACACACTGGACTGAATAAAGCAAAGCCGGTGTAAATTTAAAGCCAGTTCACTGCTGTGCAAATGAAAAAACATTTTATAATATGAAATCTGAAACCGATCTGCTGTTCAAAGTATGATGTTTTTATTCAATTATATTGAGTTCTTTCAAAGTAAAGAGGTTTTCATTGATGTTAATTTTAAAGAATAAAAAATGTATGAATGAGAAATACTCACTGCACATGTTGAAAGTCTAATATTTAACAGGAAAGAGTGCAGAGCTAATGGGGTAAAGCTTACAAATATTGAACTGAGGTGTTCTGGTTTCTAATATTGAATCCCTGTTTAATAATGCAGCATGTCAGTTCAGAGCAAATGAAAAAATAATCCAGAGTGTTAATGGCCCTTTCTCTCACTGAACTGCTCTTTGTTGGTTTTTCACAGGTTTATTTTTGAACTTTTCATTCCTTTATTTTAGAGATAGGACGGTGGGGAATGACATGCGGGAAAGGAGCCCCAGGTCGGATATGAACCTGGGTCATCCGCTTGGAGGAATACAGCCTCTTCACATGGGGGGCGCACTAACCACTAGGCTATCGGCATCTCCGTACATGTTTTTCTTTCTAGAAACTTTCTGAAGAAAAGAGTCAAGAAAATAAACATTTCCTTTTATCAGGAGTGAGTCTTTCAACGGAAAAATGTTTTTTTTTTTCCTTCTTTTTTTAAATGGAACCCTTTTTTTTCTTTGCATTAAGAATCTGTCTCTTCTGTTTTGGCAATCTTTCCTAATTTGGGGGCAGTTTATTCTGGAACCTATCTTACATTCTGGAATCTTTAGGGTTAGGGTAAGGGTCAAAAAATCTTATTTTTTTCTGTCTTGAAACTTTCTGAAATGTTAACTCTTTTCAATTCAATTGCTTTCTGGATGATTTCTTCCTTTTTCTGGTTTCCTGTTTCTCACTTAAACTTTTTTTACTTTGTTTGTTTCTTTCTTTCTTTCTTCCTGTCTTTTTGTCTTTCTTTCTGCCTGTGGTAAAACAGGTGTCGTGATCATAATAATAACAATATGACTGTTAGATATTCCTTGTCGTACATTTAAGAAGCAGAGCGGGATTTTCTGGCACAACTTCACCAACTAACAAGCTGCATGAAGAGCGAAAGGTTTGAAGAGGTCAAAAAGCTCCAGCAACACTTGTAGTATGAATTGTTTATAAAGCTGATCTTCATACTACAAGTTTTGCTGGAGCATTTTGACCTTTTGTCGTAAATCTAAGGTAAAAACTAAACAACCATTTCAAAATGTAGCGACTCAAATAAGTGATAAGGTGTTCCTCAGAGACAAGCAATCTGAATGTTTTTTTTGGTTAAACCCTGCAGTGCAATTTATAACACTAATCTAACCAAGGTGATATAAAAGTTCATACGGCCTTCTCGACATCAGGTCAAGAGAGAAGAGTGACAAAGTTTTGTGAATCTCCTCAAAAAGTCGATACAAACATGATTGAACTATTTTTGCAACTTGTTTTTCAACTGTGAAAGGTCACTGTCAAATATAACACCCTGGTTTCTGGCTGCAGGTTGACATTTGAAAATGTGGAGACATGAGGTTTGAAGACCAATAAGACAATATCGGATATGTTTTCATATACAACAGAAGAGGACTGGCCCATTCAATTTGTTATCCCTGACTGACAAAAGACCAACTGCCGTCTTCAAGAGGGATATGTATTCAGGTTTTTTCCTAATTTATACGTGAGCCTCTGCATCTAAATAACCACTTTCCCCAACAAAACAGCAGAGACAATGTTCAGTCGTTGCCTCTTTGGCAACTGATTTAGGCTTCACCATATTGGCTCGTTATTGCACATTATAATTGCAGTAAGGGAATGTGTTGAAATGTGTTTTTTCCCATGATTAAACCCCTCATGAAGTAAATGTGAATTAATGAAACAGACTCATCTGCTCCTTTCAGATGCACCTGGGGAATCCCCATCTGCCGAGCTTCCTGATCAAGGAGCACCTGTCCCACTCAGGAGACGGGTGAACTGTTGGAAACTAGTCCTGCTGAGAGACCTTCTGTCTGCGCTGACAGGATCAGGAAAGATCACATTTGTCTATTTGTTATGATGATGGGCTTCAAATCAGTCAGCTGGATTGACACTTGAAAAACATTGTCATGTCTTTAACAGAGTGCTTTCATTTACATTAAAGCTATAAACGTAACAGTTTAATAAGAGATGACGCCACACTGTTAAAATCTTCATGTTGCATTAACTTAATGGAAGGAGGACTTTTTAATCCAGTAGATGTCGCCCTTGAGCATCAGCATGAAACCAAAACAAACTGCTGTTTCTTGCACATTCATTGAACAACGTACGAAACCATCCACTTCGATGTACATCAGCTTCTACATGCACTTCTAAATGTACATAACAGCCTACGTCCACGGAGACTTTTCACTCTTTAGTATCAGCCAATGGCGACGCTGGATTTGACCCGGCTCTTGACCATCCAATCAGGGACCGATGTGCTCCGGGGTTGCCAGAGTGTATATTTCACCTGCTGTAAATATATTTCACCTGCTGCAAATATATTTCACAAACCGGAAAGGGCATGCCTATACTACTTGTTTGTGATTGGTCTGAAGTCACATCAGTACAAACATGTGACTCTCTTCTGCTCTATTGTCTCTGGTGTGTCGTCTACGGTGCTATTTTTTAAAACCGGCTTCGGGTCTTGACTGTTGACAGGAGAGTTTTAGTGTGGGAAGACAGGATGCCTTAAAGTAAATTTTTCAACGTACCACACGACACAAACATTAAGACTCAAAGAGTTAAAGACAGCCTAAGCTTAGAGCAATGAATTATTATAAATTAATATAATTGATGTGCTTAAGTGGAGAAGTGAAGCCTATATTACAATAGTTCAGACACTCAGCTTTTGGGGACTCAGATTCTATTTTGATAAGTCGGATTTGAGACTTGAGTTTTTGATAATTTGAGAGGCATGTGTTAATGTTAGCTTAGCATGACTAGCAACGAGTACTTTATGTGAATAACTTCTGATAAATCTTAAGAATAACTCATTGACAAATTACTTCAAACATTGTATTTTCAACCAAAAGAAAACACACATTGACTATTTTTACATTAAAACATTTTATTCATTGTTACACATCAAATATATGTTTGTTAGTCACCTGTTGCTCCACAGCCTTGCCTGCACTCCTCTTTCTCAACCAGGAAGTGTCAACCAGAGCTGAACCCTGCCTTGGGTTTATATGGGGGGGGTGTCAAGTGGAAGGTGCCATGTTTGGTAGAAGTGGAGGGGTGTTTAGGTTGTTGAGATTAAAAATGTTATTTGAAAGGCTGTTTAAGTCTTTACTTAACTGAAATGTATTTTGACATGCTTTTAGCCTTGATGCAGATAGTATGTGTTGTTTGTAGAACAGGTAATACTCACCTGAGAGTAAATTGATTTCCAACCCCTTTTGGTAGGTGCCAGCTCCTATATAAGAGGAGGCTTGGGGGCCTCTTAGGTAGTTGGAGGTTGGAGTTGGAGTGGCACAGTGCTGGAGAGTTTCAACAACTTATCAAAGAGTGTACAGACCTGAAAGGGCCCAGACGGACATTGTTTAGAGCTCTCTTCTTTTGTTTGGCACTTTTTGCATTATGTTATTTTTTATTTCAAGTATTATTTTTCATATTTACATTTTCTCCGGCCTGCACTGTACATATTGCTTCACTTGATGTATTTCACTGTGAATTAATTCACTGCATTTTTGAAATTTCCCTCATCTTTGGGCCTAAGCCACTTGGCCATCCTTACAAAGTTGACCTCTTTTATAGGCCTATTTCTTATTATTTGGTTTGTAAACTTGGATTTCTATTTTTGGGTAAAATAAAAACTGTCTCGTGCATTACTGCTAACAATTGATGGCAGTGGCGGGATCATTCAATGAAAGACACAGGATTTTTTTTTTTCTCTTCAACTTTTGGATTTTTTTGGTTTTCTATCCTGTTCTCCCTGAAAGGAAGTCGAATGCATCATGGCGGGAAACGTTGAAGGAACAAAGGAGGGCCTACCGGCCCAGTGAAAACCCAGGAAAGGCAAGCCAGCAGAGGTGTGAAGAGTACTAAAATATTCTACTCAAGTAAAAGTACTGTTACTTTAATACCATTTTACTTACCAGTTTAAAAATGTACTCAAGTAAAAGTAAAAAGTATCTCATTGAAAATTTATATATAGACATTAAAAAAGATTTTTCCCCTTTTTTCTAACCAGCAGTATGTTTTAATGATGGATAATTTAATAATCAAGGCTTATAATGTTCAAGTAATCGGCTGTTCTATGAAGGGAAATGTTTAAACTATTTAAGAAAATACTGACAGGGTATTTGTCTCACTCAAAAACAGTGTAAAGAGTATTTTAGTGTTTTTAGTTTTAAATATTCTGAGGCTAGTCTCGAAGGCTGATTTAGCTGCAACTTAACCTGAGATTAAAGATCATTCATTTATTATTTTAAAATCAGCCTTCAGTTTGTGTTAGTGTGTGTTTAAAAAGGAAATGTGTTTACCTCTTAGCAGGCTACGCTGAAGCTTCTAACTGAATTGGAGCTGAGTGACTTTTTAGCCTCTTACGTTTTAAGTGGTGGACTTTTAGCTCTCCTTTGTATCCCTTGTTTTACCTGACTTTTATTCCTGTTTTAGCCAACTTTTAGCAAAGACATTTTAGGACAATTTTATTGTTTTATTTATTTTAAGTGGGTTTTAATTTGGTGCAGTTTAAGGACAACCTAGCTCATAAACAAATCTGTTTTGCACCAGCACATTATTGTTTTAAGTCTCTTGATTACTGTCAGCGCTGCTCTCACCCCAATAATTCAAACGAACCCTGTTAATATTCAATGCATTATTCTTTTGAAATGACCACATTCCACCCCGTTTACAGTACTTTACACAAGAAGTTATTGAAATGATCATCCTTGTACAATACTTGAGAATGTTTTCCCCTGAGCTTCAGGTATGGATCAAAGAGCATGACCCAGATTCAGCAACAGAGGCTGCCAAGCTGGCCGATGTCTTTGTGGCGGCACGGAAAAAGGGTCAACCATGGAGCCACAATGCATGGAGGACGACGACAAAGGACAGCCACAAACCAGCCCAACAGTGCCAACAGGGGGCAGCAACCAGTGCAGGTAAGTCTCTCATGTGGGAGGGCCAGCCAGCTAGCAGGCCAACAAAACCCTCTAGCAAAAAGCTAATCTGTTATCTATGTGGACTTTAAGGCCATACTTAACCCATGAACCCAAAAAACTCAGCTAAGATTATAACTGTTATTGTTAACCAACAGTTGGAGGTTTTGCGTACAACCTTAAAAATATGCATCCTGTCAAGACGTTTTCAGGATTCAGGGAAAATCTCACGCGAGTCCTTCAAATCTGGGATCTGAAGGAGGTAGTAAAAATGCCAAGGAATGTCCAAATGGTTCTTCTCTGTGATTGTGAATTGTTTGTTTTAGTGATTTTAAAATTTTCTATTTTAATATTTCTTCTTTTTCTCTCTGTCATGATGCTTTTGATGTTGTGTAAAGCACTTTGAATTGCCTTGTTGAAATGTGCTTTATAAATAAACTTGCCTTACACAAATGTGCTTTGTACCACGTCCTCGCATTAAAAATGACTGTTCTATTAAAATGCAAAACATTGAAGTTAATGGAACCACGCTTAGGGCCTTGCTCGACTCTGGGAGTGATCAGACACTGGTATACAGGAAGTTTGTACCACCCAACATTGAAAGTGAAACCATCCCTATCTGTTGTGTTCATGGAGATGAGAAGCCTTATTCAACAGCTGACATGTACATTAAGGTAGAAGGTCAAACTTTCCTTTTGAACATTAGGGTTGCTGATAATCTGCCTTTTGATGCTGTTCTAGGAAGAGACCTACCAGTTCTTTTTGATTTGTTGGAGCCAGAACAAAGCAGAAAGTGTAATGCTGTGGTAACCGAATACAGGCCAAGCAATCCAATGAGCCCTACGCAATTCTCAGTGCCCTGCCCTTTTTCAATTGAGGAGTTGGAGTCCACACCTGGGAAGTCTCGGAAAACCTGCAGACGGAGAAGCCAGGATGAATTCCAAAAGACAGTGGTGACACCATCAACAGCCACTGAGCCAGAGTTACCACCAGGGTTTCAAGTTCCGGGTAATTTAAGTGATATGCAGAAGACTGATCATCTTTAGTCTCTCTTTTCCAGGAAGCAAAGGAGAAGGAGCCGGAAGCTGAGTTGGTCATAATAAGTGATGAGTATATCCTGCAAAATGGCATCATCTATTGTCAACAAGAGTCAGTGTTGCAGCTAGTTGTTGCCCAAGCAGCTGGAAATGCCATGCTTGCCTTGGGGCACTCAGTTCCCTGGGATGGCCACCTGGGCAAACACAAAAAAAACAGCTCACATTAAAAGCCATTTCCACTGGCCTGTGTAAAGATGTTTCTCAGTTTTGTAAAAGTTGCCCTCAGTGCCAACATCTGCTAAAAAACCCCAAGAGCTCCACTTCAACCACTACCCATTATTGGCACCGTATTTGAGCACCTTGGGATGGACATTGTTGGTCCTGTAAAGAGATGCAAAGCAGGAAACCGTTATATGCTGGTTAAAACAGACTATTCTACCAAGTATCCAGAAGTCTTTCCACTAAAATCCATAAAGGCAAAAGCAGTTGCTTCCTGTTGTGTACAGTTCTTTTCAAGGGTGGGCTTCCCTTGTGAATTATTAACTGATCAGGGAACTAACTTTATGTCTACTCTGCTGAAACAGGTGTACCAGTTACTTCGCATCAGGAGACTCAGGACCACACCATATCATCCTTACACTGATAAGCTAACGGAGCACTTTGACCAGACCAAGTTTGTAAACAACACTGGTACAGACTGGAATCAATGGCTGCCCTACCTCCTCTTTGCATACTGAGAAGTACCACAATCCTCCAATAGTTTCTCTCCTTTTGAAGTTTGGGGTCCATTTGCACTGGTGAGAGAGATCTGGGAGGGAGGCAAGGGGAGGGAGGGATCTGTTAACATTGTATCCTATGTCATCCAGATGAGAGAGCGGCTGAAGAAAATGGGTGAGCTGGCCTAATCGCACATGGTGGACGCCCAGCAGCAACAAAAGTCCTGGTACGACAAGTCAGCCAGGCAGAGAACCTTCAACCCAGGACAGAAAGTGCTGTTGTTCCTACCTAGTGGTAGAAGTGATGCTTATAAGAAGTGTGCTGGATGAAGAAGTGGATGAGCAATACTTACCTCTCTAGTGACCTGGTAGACCATGATCTCAGACGGCCCATGGCTTCAGGTGAGATCTATCTGTAATTAAGAAGTTTTCCAGGAGAATCCTGGGAGAACAAATATTGTTGAACATGACATTGTTGTGAGAGAAGGTGTGAAGATGAGAGGTGACACGATTAAGTTACAGGATCCCTGAGCGCCTGCTGGCCTCCCTGAGGAGGGAGGTTGACCTGATGCTGTCCCTGGGGATTATCGAGGCTTCAAAGAGCGAGTGGTGTAACCCAGTGGTGCTTGTACCAAAGAAGGATGGAGGCATAAGGCTCTGCATTGATTTCAGGTACCTGAATTCAGTTTCACAATTTTAATTCATCTTCTTGATTTAAAGTTATATTAAATTGACCTCTTTTATAAGCCTAGTTCTTATAATTTTTATTATTTTTGGGTAAAATAAAAACCCACCTTTTCTTTAAACTTACTCCTGTGTCTCGTCCCTTACTGCTTGGGCCCCCGCAAGAGAATCCTTCTCATCTCGGTAAGAGTGTTTATAAGCCATAATACAAGTGAAGGCCTGTGTCTGGCCATGAAATGTGTGTCTGATTTCACCTATTTCTTCGATAATGTCACCAGTTGTAATAATTCCAATGGATTTCATTACCTACATTAAGATGTGGGTTCTTCTTTTTTAGGCTTTGGTAGAGAAACCCTCCAGTGGCGACGAGAAAACGTACGGCTATCTCCTCACACAGAAAGACGAGGGATCTGAAGGTAAACCTTTTTATATGATTCTGAGAAAACTCTGTACCAATTTTTTTTTAAAAGGAGCCGTGCAATGTAACACGGGGGAGTTAAGAATCTGATCCGTCTATGTTTCAGGATTATTCTCTGAATGGTTGTTCTGCACGGTTTTGTTGCTGTGACGTAATGGTAATATGTGTTATTTTTTGTCAACAGGGATATACAATGCGTTTCTACTCATAAGGGCAGGTTTTTTATCGTAGCCTCATTGTTGACCAATGAAACATTAAACCCTCTTTTTGTCATCGCAGCCGTATATATAATAATGGATGTAGGCTCTTTGAAAGAGGTTGGTTGAGACCCTGTTTTGTTAGTGCCAATTTTTATTTTCGATAAGCAGAATTTTAATTCCACCTCTCCAAACACTCAGCTCCAGTCTCAAATCAAGATAGACTCCTGCTCATCCAAGGATTACCATGACGAGGGCTGCAGTACAGCGGTAATGTTCAGTCTGGGCCATGAAATCCACTTGGTGATCGGGGTAAGTGTCTTTTCCCGCCTGTTATTATGATACATTGGGTAAAAGTGAGTTACTGTGTTATTAGTGCATGTTGTGTGTGTATTTCAGCCTGTGTGTGTGTGTAACATGTCTCAGTAATGGAGTGAAAAAGTAATTTCCCCCTGTGGGATTAATAAAGGATATCTTCTTCTTCTTACAATGATTGTCTCTGATAAATATATTATATACTGTTTATATATTCCTCAAATCAACACATGTACTGTAAGCCAAATTAATGTGTATGCCAACTGAAAGTAAAAAACAAAATGTTTTGATAAAGGAGCTAGTGCAACATTTCACACATAAATACAGCAGAAATCCAGTCTCTTTAAATGTCTCTGAGTCATGACTGTCTACAATGAGTGAGAAGCGCCAAGTGTCCTGTTGTCGGAGTCGTGTTTACATGGAAGGGTCGGCCTTGCGTATAAAGTTGTTTTATTCAGGGACTAGAGAAAAGAAGAATAACATACTCACTGCTTATTCAGATGTTACGTAAGTGTGTTTAGATCACGCTCATTCTGTGTCAATTTATGTTCAATGCGAAGCTATGAGTTAACAGAGTGTGCTAACATTAGCCTGCTAACACAACAATGCAGACCACGGGCAATTGCTGCTCGATCAAAAGACAGTTTTGTCCGCCACTTGCTCTAAATAGTGCTTAATCACGGTGCGTTTTAATTGATAACTCCTTCGTGTGAAAGCGAGTGGAGAGGGGTTTGGAGGTGTGTTTGTTTTGGTTTAATGCTGGAGCTCAAGGGGGCGACATCTACTGGATCAAAAAGTCACACATTCTTCCTTAAATTCCGATACATGTATCTTAATGTATGCTTTTATGTAAAATCTTTCTTAGAAATGTTGAACAGATTGAAAACCATCCTGTTTTTCTTGGTGTTCTGTAGATTTTTGTAACACTGTTCTCTTCACAGGCTGTTAAAGAAAGTTCTGACTCACTGGATGATGGACCCTCATCAGGCCAAGATACGTCTCGCTCACTCTGTCAGCGATAGCTTAATTCCAGTCAGTTCTTGTTTACAAGTACAGTATTCGAGGTGAATTCTCCGGATAATATCCTGCTGCCATCTCACATTAGCTCACTCTGACTTGCTGCAGAAAAAATACTAGGGGTCTGGCAGGACAAACTCCAGGTGAAGTCCGACTGAAAAATGTGGCCCTTTGCGTTCAGACATTCAGCTTCTCTGGCAAATATCAGGAGTTTTTCAGGCGTTTTCTGCAAGTGTGAAAGCCCTGTGTCATCTTGTTTATTCCTACATTGTTGTTTTTGTTTCAGGGTTTTATTAAGACATTATCTTTGTGTATTGTCAGGATTAGTACGTTATGTAAAGAACTTTGTAGCGTTGGTTTTTGGTAAGTGCTCTGTAAACAAAGCTAATGGGTAAAAGACAAAGTAAAAACACAACGTGAAACAGTTGCACAAAGTTATAAGGCCTGTTGGAAAAGATTGTGTGATGTTTCATATTTTCTCCTTATATGTTTGCTTTAAAGGAGTGAGGAAGATAGTGGTGGAGGAAAATCTCCAGTATGTTCCTGACAGTGAGGTGAGTTCTGTGCAAGTATATAAGCCTTTTTTTTTTGTCTTTTCTTCTGCTTAAGGATACCCTGAGTCTTTGGGACCTTCACTTCCTTGTCATGATTCACTGTTGGCCCGATCAGGTCATTCATGACTTCGAACTCACCACATGGGTGCAGCTCTGCCTCCATGGTGGTGTATGTATCGGTGTTTTAAAACATACTACAGCTGTGATTTATACAGAGGAATGGGACTCAAGTAATGATGAAACATCTGTTTCACAGCCAAGACAAAAGCAGCATGAAGATGATTACACTGACCAAACAAGACAACTGTCAGGTATTTGTACAAATCCTTTTAAAAGAACTGTGATATGTGATTTTCACGAAGCTGTTCTGAATTCAACATAAAACTTTATGATTTTTCAGATCAACTCACTGCAAATACGATTCCTGCCCTCGATGACCGTACTGTCTGGATGTATCTTCAGTCTCCTGTCTTGTCCAGACACAAATAAGCATGGTAAACAATCAACACTTATTACAGTGCTAAATGGAATTGCATGCATTAAATAAATACATGTCTGCACATTTAAGTAACATATTTTACTCTTTCTGATTTCAGGATACCATTTATTTAGTTGATGGCATTTGTGAGAACCCAGAAAGTTAGGATGTATTTTATTTTTGAGGTGCTGCTCAATAATGATGAAAAATCAAGAAAGACACACATCCCTCAGTGGGTGCTGGATCCAAAAAAAAGCAAAACAAGATCTGCACACCAAGCAGCTCCCATTTGAAGGATTTATTAAATTATGTTATGTTTTGCTTTCATTACCTGCTCAATAACTACTCAAGAATTTGATAAAAGTTTTAAAATAGTAAGCAGTCTTTGTTTTTCTTTTGTTTCTCAACAAATAGTCGAGAAGAGGCAATTTCTTCTGTCGTCGTCAGATGCTGCAGAGAGGCTTTGCACGAGAACAGGTACTTACAGTAACTTTATTTGGATGCATTTCTCTTTCTTCCATTTTTTAAAAAATATATTTTTATTATTTTGACATATTAGAGTTAGAAAATTATGGTAATGTGTATGTTACATAATATGTGACCTTTAAGTTATAGACACCTGCATATATGTGTGTATCCCATTTTGTGTTCTTTTTAAATGCAAAAGCATTGTTCAATTGTTTTTGTTCCATTTCTCCAAACAGGAGAAAATTATCAAAATAAAGTTTCAATAAATAAAAATCCTAAAATCTCTTTCTTCCCAGAATCACACATCAATACATATTTTATTACAGTTTACAATAATGCTGAGAGACAGTCAGTCAGACACTTACCTCTGAATCCAGCTCAAATGTGATGGCAAGACTTTTCAGCCTCTTCAAACATGTGTTTGTAAAAGAAGACTGCTTAGTCTGTATGTAAACATGCTGAGTGAGAAAGCATTGCTTGTCCTTATCAAAAATTGTTACAGTTTTTAATAAATTCTGACTATGGCGATGTTTGTTGCAAATCCTTGTATTGGGAAATTGAGGAAACTGCAGTTACTTTGGCATTCTATTCCCTACCCTGACCTATGTTTTAATTTTGTTCTTTTTAAGGAGGATAATTATGGTTCTCCAGGAGACACGAGGGAGATTTCTTCTTTCGTCATCAGTTTCTTCAGAGAGACTTTGCATGAGAACAGGTACTTAACTTTATTTGGATGCATTTCTTTCTTCCAATTTTAAGGCTTTCATTCAAATCACAATAAATGGATTAAACGAAAAATACAAAACGCTTCTATTATTTTCAGTGTTTCGTCAACGGTGGCAATCCCACTACCATTCAAGAGGTAGGCCTACTTTAGGACATTTTATTTTACTTGTTTCTTTTTAACAGTTTAGATATTATGCCCAGTTGGAAGTGTATTCACTTGTGCGTGTGAACAAACACTTTTCCAAATGGGCATAATATCTAAACTTTTAAGAAGAAACGAGTGAATTAAAATGTCTTTATATTTGTATAAATATTTCAAAAGCAAATTTTTTTTTTTTCATTTTTCCCCTTTAAACCGGTAGTCGGAAAGAGGGAAAGAGGGAAAGAGGGAAAGAGGGAAAGAGGGAAAGAGGGAAAGAGGGAAAGAGGGAAAGAGGGAAAGAGGGAAAGAGGGAAAGAGGGAAAGAGGGAAAGAGGGAAAGAGGGAAAGAGGGAAAGAGGGAAAGAGGGAAAGAGGGAAAGAGGGAAAGAGGGAAAGAGGGAAAGAGGGAAAGAGGGAAAGAGGGAAAGAGGGAAAGAGGGAAAGAGGGAAAGAGGGAAAGAGGGAAAGAGGGAAAGAGGGAAAGAGGGAAAGAGGGAAAGAGGGAAAGAGGGAAAGAGGGAAAGATCCGGGTGGAGACTGGGAGTCAGGTCGGGTTCGCGGGAGATCGCGCGACCTCTCGCTCCCCGCCCGCTCTCCTCCGGGTGGAGACTGGGAGTCAGGTCGGGTTCGCGGGAGATCGCGCGACCTCTCGCTCCCCGCCCGCTCTCCTCCGGGTGGAGACTGGGAGTCAGGTCGGGTTCGCGGGAGATCGCGCGACCTCTCGCTCCCCGCCCGCTCTCCTCCGGGTGGAGACTGGGAGTCAGGTCGGGTTCGCGGGAGATCGCGCGACCTCTCGCTCCCCGCCCGCTCTCCTCCGGGTGGAGACTGGGAGTCAGGTCGGGTTCGCGGGAGATCGCGCGACCTCTCGCTCCCCGCCCGCTCTCCTCCGGGTGGAGACTGGGAGTCAGGTCGGGTTCGCGGGAGATCGCGCGACCTCTCGCTCCCCGCCCGCTCTCCTCCGGGTGGAGACTGGGAGTCAGGTCGGGTTCGCGGGAGATCGCGCGACCTCTCGCTCCCCGCCCGCTCTCCTCCGGGTGGAGACTGGGAGTCAGGTCGGGTTCGCGGGAGATCGCGCGACCTCTCGCTCCCCGCCCGCTCTCCTCCGGGTGGAGACTGGGAGTCAGGTCGGGTTCGCGGGAGATCGCGCGACCTCTCGCTCCCCGCCCGCTCTCCTCCGGGTGGAGACTGGGAGTCAGGTCGGGTTCGCGGGAGATCGCGCGACCTCTCGCTCCCCGCCCGCTCTCCTCCGGGTGGAGACTGGGAGTCAGGTCGGGTTCGCGGGAGATCGCGCGACCTCTCGCTCCCCGCCCGCTCTCCTCCGGGTGGAGACTGGGAGTCAGGTCGGGTTCGCGGGAGATCGCGCGACCTCTCGCTCCCCGCCCGCTCTCCTCCGGGTGGAGACTGGGAGTCAGGTCGGGTTCGCGGGAGATCGCGCGACCTCTCGCTCCCCGCCCGCTCTCCTCCGGGTGGAGACTGGGAGTCAGGTCGGGTTCGCGGGAGATCGCGCGACCTCTCGCTCCCCGCCCGCTCTCCTCCGGGTGGAGACTGGGAGTCAGGTCGGGTTCGCGGGAGATCGCGCGACCTCTCGCTCCCCGCCCGCTCTCCTCCGGGTGGAGACTGGGAGTCAGGTCGGGTTCGCGGGAGATCGCGCGACCTCTCGCTCCCCGCCCGCTCTCCTCCGGGTGGAGACTGGGAGTCAGGTCGGGTTCGCGGGAGATCGCGCGACCTCTCGCTCCCCGCCCGCTCTCCTCCGGGTGGAGACTGGGAGTCAGGTCGGGTTCGCGGGAGATCGCGCGACCTCTCGCTCCCCGCCCGCTCTCCTCCGGGTGGAGACTGGGAGTCAGGTCGGGTTCGCGGGAGATCGCGCGACCTCTCGCTCCCCGCCCGCTCTCCTCCGGGTGGAGACTGGGAGTCAGGTCGGGTTCGCGGGAGATCGCGCGACCTCTCGCTCCCCGCCCGCTCTCCTCCGGGTGGAGACTGGGAGTCAGGTCGGGTTCGCGGGAGATCGCGCGACCTCTCGCTCCCCGCCCGCTCTCCTCCGGGTGGAGACTGGGAGTCAGGTCGGGTTCGCGGGAGATCGCGCGACCTCTCGCTCCCCGCCCGCTCTCCTCCGGGTGGAGACTGGGAGTCAGGTCGGGTTCGCGGGAGATCGCGCGACCTCTCGCTCCCCGCCCGCTCTCCTCCGGGTGGAGACTGGGAGTCAGGTCGGGTTCGCGGGAGATCGCGCGACCTCTCGCTCCCCGCCCGCTCTCCTCCGGGTGGAGACTGGGAGTCAGGTCGGGTTCGCGGGAGATCGCGCGACCTCTCGCTCCCCGCCCGCTCTCCTCCGGGTGGAGACTGGGAGTCAGGTCGGGTTCGCGGGAGATCGCGCGACCTCTCGCTCCCCGCCCGCTCTCCTCCGGGTGGAGACTGGGAGTCAGGTCGGGTTCGCGGGAGATCGCGCGACCTCTCGCTCCCCGCCCGCTCTCCTCCGGGTGGAGACTGGGAGTCAGGTCGGGTTCGCGGGAGATCGCGCGACCTCTCGCTCCCCGCCCGCTCTCCTCCGGGTGGAGACTGGGAGTCAGGTCGGGTTCGCGGGAGATCGCGCGACCTCTCGCTCCCCGCCCGCTCTCCTCCGGGTGGAGACTGGGAGTCAGGTCGGGTTCGCGGGAGATCGCGCGACCTCTCGCTCCCCGCCCGCTCTCCTCCGGGTGGAGACTGGGAGTCAGGTCGGGTTCGCGGGAGATCGCGCGACCTCTCGCTCCCCGCCCGCTCTCCTCCGGGTGGAGACTGGGAGTCAGGTCGGGTTCGCGGGAGATCGCGCGACCTCTCGCTCCCCGCCCGCTCTCCTCCGGGTGGAGACTGGGAGTCAGGTCGGGTTCGCGGGAGATCGCGCGACCTCTCGCTCCCCGCCCGCTCTCCTCCGGGTGGAGACTGGGAGTCAGGTCGGGTTCGCGGGAGATCGCGCGACCTCTCGCTCCCCGCCCGCTCTCCTCCGGGTGGAGACTGGGAGTCAGGTCGGGTTCGCGGGAGATCGCGCGACCTCTCGCTCCCCGCCCGCTCTCCTCCGGGTGGAGACTGGGAGTCAGGTCGGGTTCGCGGGAGATCGCGCGACCTCTCGCTCCCCGCCCGCTCTCCTCCGGGTGGAGACTGGGAGTCAGGTCGGGTTCGCGGGAGATCGCGCGACCTCTCGCTCCCCGCCCGCTCTCCTCCGGGTGGAGACTGGGAGTCAGGTCGGGTTCGCGGGAGATCGCGCGACCTCTCGCTCCCCGCCCGCTCTCCTCCGGGTGGAGACTGGGAGTCAGGTCGGGTTCGCGGGAGATCGCCGACAAAAAATCTGACTGGGTGGGAAGAAAGAGGAAAAGAAATTAAAATTAAAAAAAATAACAAGCTTGAATATTTACTTGTAATAGCAATGATATAAATATTCATCCATACAGTAATATCATCTTCCTCATCATCATTATTGCCACCATTATCATCACTATCATGGAAAATGTAATTCCTGTCTTCACCCACTAAAACTTCGTACGACAGGGTCCACGTGGACGCTGGCTGATCACAGCATACGCATGACCGGACAGCAGCCATCCCACCACGGTCCCTTGTGACTTTCTGCAAACACAATCACCACAGATAGATGAGTGGTCAGTTCTCTGAAGGTATCAAGGAGTCACAGCTAGTGTGGTTAATGTACCACCTACAGTAAGCACAGACTGGTATCAGTCCTCTGTAGACCTCTCCTCTTGCTCTGACCATACTGCTCATATCTCAGATATCATAACTGCACTCTAACACTGTCCCTCTTCTGCACTGTATGTGAACTATGATGCAGGATGTGAACTCACCTGTTGACACCATTTGTACCTAACATGCAGCTTTCTTAACAGTAAGCATGCTGCACGTTTTTGTCCTGTTGTAACTAACATTAAAGTGTGTATGCTGTACAGACTTTTAATAATGTCTGCTTCTGATTGTTGACCCCTCTCCCTTACACACACACACACAGGCTGGTTTAGTGAGCTAACTCATAATATGATATTACAGTTGTTCATCTTACTGTGTCATCAAGTCAGCAACATAGACTCTGTGTTTAGTAATCAGTGTTTACTTACTTTTAACCCTGTAAAGCCCAAATATAGAAAAACATTAGCAAAAAAATGTTTGACCGTTCAGATGTTGTTGTAGGAGGCCTATGGTGTATAAATGAAAGAGTTTTCACATTTTTTACATTTTGGTAAGTTTTTAGGGAAATGTTGTAATATTGCAACGTTGGGCCTAGTTGGTAACAGAATTTCTCTATTTCTACTCACATTGTCTGAATATATATTGAACAACCAAGGGTTCAATTGCAGGATTGATTGCTTACTTAGCCCCATATCAGTATATAGCATGAATAATAATCACACATCAGTTATATTTTTCTGAAGTCATTTATTAAAAATTATAATAATAAAAAAACAGGATAAAAACGTATTTACAAAAGGACATTTGTCTTAATCCAAGTGTTTACATTTCTTGACTTAGACTTGTTCATGTGCAGTGGTAGTCCCACAAACAGTTCCTGTCCTCTGAAAAGCACAGGCGGACGTCACATTTGCTGCATTGTGTGTTATACCAATATACCAATCAGTTTCTCAATTTCCTTTGTGTTGGTGTTTATGGATGTTCCATTCTTTTGAAAGCTGTACTCATTAGTGTTGGTTGCCAGAGCCTGTATCATGTCTTCTGAAACAAACTTCTGGAAGTACTCCAGTGGAGTGTGAAGGGAAATGACATCACCTGTGATATCTGGACCAGAAAAATCAGTATTAGGACTGATAAAGCCAGCAATACCTGTCACGGGTCCTGGTCTGTTTGTTTGATTGGAGCTCGATGTCCACATAATCACTGAATGGTCGGTCATTGGGTTGGTTGTTTTCTTTATCAACTTGTCCACAGGCATCTTCATCTGCCTCGTCTTCACTCATATCAGTGTCACTGTCATCCGTTTCCATCTCAAACGGCTGGACCTATAAACACATTTACTACCCAAAAACCTTGTGAGGCTGAACAACAGGACCCATTGACTATGTTAATGTGGACTTAAAAAAACAAACATTTACTGACTTTTTTAGGATAGCCTAAAGTGATGTTGTAAAATTACAACGTGGGGCCTTACATGGTTAAAGTTAGCTCCATGTGAAAAGCTTCACTTTGTGTCCTCGCTGCTCCATCTGTTGGTGGACGTTAGCTACTGGACGTCATTGTTTACAACGTCGAGCCCCCTCCCACCCCCAAACTCCACGTAAACCTTAATTTCAAATAAAGGCAGCTGTTGTCATAAATTTACTGAAGTGCAATAAACTGACAGCATAAGCGAGCTAACTAGGTAGCAAGGTAAAGGTATCTAGTGAGGTAACACTCTGGCAACCCCGGAGCACATTGGGCCTTGATTGGATGGTCAAGAGCTGGGTCAAATCCAGCGTCGCCATTGGCTGATACTAAAGAGCAAAAAGTCTCCGTGGATGTAGGCTGTTATGTAGAAGTGCATGTAGAAGCTGATGTACATGTCGAAGTGGATGGTTTCGAACATTGGTCAATGAATGTGCATTGCTATCAGATAACAGCCTACATTTACACATAAGCATTAACTTATCTGTGCACAGAACAGGCTACAAACACAACGACAGACATAAACATCTACAAAGATTAAGAGCCTATCCGCCTGCCATATTAAAGGTAGAAGCACGCCTGCGTCCCATCAGGTCTAAATGGGTTAATACTCATATTTTTTCCCATTGTATTGATTGTATTTATTGATTTTATTTCATTTACATCTTTTTTTAGTTAATTTTATCCTTTTTATTTAATTTCTTTCTTTCCCATTTTTGTATCTCTTTCTTTAAATGTTTTGTTTGTTTCTGTCCTTTAGAGAAGCACTTTGGGCTGCATGTTTTAATGTATGCGTGTGTTTGTGTGTGTGTGGGTGCGTGCGTGCGTGCGTGCGTGCGTGTGTGTGTCGCTGTCCCTGATTAAGACCAGGTGTGAAAAGTCTATATATCTATTCCCTTGGGTTCTAGCACTCTGTGCTGATTGATTATCTCACTATCAGATTTAGTGAGAGGTTCATTCACTGTTTAGCTTTTTGTTGTCTTGTTGTATCGGGGGTGTGTATCTTTAAAAGTACCTCAAGAACCTGTGCCAACCCAGCCTTGTGTGTTGCAGTTATTTTTTTGGTAGTGTTTCCTTAGTTTCCCTGAGAGTAAAGTTTCTAGGCGGCTTCCTCTGGGATAACTTTTAAATAACTTTTTAATGTCCACAATTGTGTCCTTACCTTCATAACAAGCAGGCAATAAAGTTCCAGTAGAGCGCATTTAAACAATTCGATGAGTAGTTAAGTGACAAGCGAGTTGTGAAGTTTTGTCACTTAAAGTGTAAGCTCTGTCATAATACTTAATAAATAGCCTGAATGCGTCCATGCAGTCAGAAAACAGCTGTCTGTCTGGATGGATAATCTGATGGATAGAAAATGGATGGGTGGATAGAGAACATATCTTGATCAATGACAGTGACATGATAAGTAATGTTGCCAGAGGCATTCTGTAACAGTGTGCAGGTTTTTTTTTCTCAATAAGGCTGAACTAATGATGCAAAGTTTACAAGGGGTTAGCAATCCATCATTTTCTCATCTCTGTCTGAATTTTTCCTCTGAACAAATATAAGTCAGTTTGAGGATATCTCTGCCTTTGACAAGTACTTAGTGTTCTTTTTCACCCTTTTAACTTTTATCTAATAAAAAGAAAGCACTGTATTTTTTTTGTTAGCAGCAGTATTTTGGGTGTCCTTTTTTGGAGCCAAAAGTGACCATATTTTGGTAACAATATGGATTCATCTATAGTCTGATAACGGTACACAGAAGTCACGGTCCAGTTCGCAACTCTGCCTTTTTTTATCTATAATGTGCAAATGTTGAAACGGTACAAGTGCTAGACTTTTGTATGGTGGACTTGAGAGGGAGAAGAGGGAATTGTGAAGGGTGTATGGTACATGTGTGTAAGTTTCTATTTATGAATGTGATGTGTTTATGTGTGTATTCATGTTGTGGTGTGAAAGGAGAGGGTTTGTGCAATGTTTAAGACGTGGGGTAAGGGGGCTGCAGCAGGGGTTTTTGGGGTCAAAGGTCCACTGCTGGGGATTTAAGGCTAGGATGGAGGGAAAGGCTGATTCTACCATTTGTTTTTTGGGTCGGGTACTGCAACAGCAGTCCCCAGACCCTCAGGAGTGTACTTGCCATTTGCAGGACCCAGCCAGTTTAAGGTTGTGCACATGTGAGAAGCGGGGGCCACCATTTGCCTCAGCCTAATGAGACCATTTCATCTTACTCCGATGTTAAAAAGGAGGAAAGCAAATGTTAAAATTAAAACCTCAGGGTACATAAAGCAGACGCCAGAGAATACCTTTAGAAAGTAAATGGTAACTTCAAACAGATGCTTCAGTTATACTTTGTGTCTTTATAAGATATGAAAAGGGAGCTGTAACAAGGAGTCAGATGGGAAGACCTTGGATGAGACTGCAATTAGACCTTTATAGGATTATGCACAGAATATTGTGAGTAACATTTTAATTATACAAAAGATTGCATGAAGAGACGTCGAAATAAATGTGGTCCACGTGCAATGGCTTGTATAAGGAAATGTCACAGAGAAAGAAGTGGTTATAATACTAGATGAGCTGATAAAGGTGAAAAAAAAGAAACCTGTACAGGATTAAAAACTGCTTCTCAATGCACATTAGCTGGCACAATCAGTGTCTCTGTTCCTCCTTCGTCAAATAAGATTCATATCCTGCATCCAAAATGTGCTCTGCTGCCACTTGGTCACACCTCCATCCCTCACACAGTCGGGATTCCCGAGACAGGGTTCGATATATCACCTATCTGTCAATCAGCACCCACAGAAATACAGCCTGGGCTCCTCCTGCCAAACCACACAACACCTGGCACCTCATGCTTCGCTGCAGCTGCCAAGCCTTCACCTCGCTCCATGCCATTATCACCTCTCGGACCTAGCAAGAATCAGGTGTAAAGTATCACATGTATAAGATTTCTCTTTTGTAATTTTTAAATCAAATTTTGAACTCAATTTCAAAGCAAAAGCTTCTACAGCGAAATGTTGAAAATGTATATTTATTACCTTCGCAGGATAAGAACAAAATAACTTTGCTTTGTAACAAGTTCTAATTCCAGAGTCTTAAGTTAACACGAAAGGTGTGATCTGAAGTGACACATGCTTTTCGAGGCCATTAAACATGAGCTGAGAGTACACCTGTTCTGTGAACTTTCCTGTCAGCTAGACTTATACAAACACTTGTTTAGTGTTAGAAAAGATGAGAGAATGGAATAAAAATAAAACAAATCTCCTCTCAATCACTCATTGTTTCGACTTTAACGAGAAGATCCAACGGAATAATGTGACAATTAAGAATCGCTGCGAAGAGTTTCGACGCAACTCTGCTGCTATTAAAAGAGTTTAAAGACCCACGAATAGTTACCGTGTCATCAAAGTGACAGCTTTACTGACAGCTGAAATATCAATCTAATTGTGAGTGATTGGCATTAGCAGGTGAAATGGATTCATTAAGTGGCAAATCAAAGAGCCTGATGGTAAATACATTCCATGGTTCTAAAAGCAGCAGCATTTCATGTCCAGACTTCTGTTTAAATGACATGTATTAATGGCAATAAAGCTGGGCTCGTGATCTTCAAAGGCAAATAGGCCTAATAAAAAAATCACTGGGCAGTTAAAGGCTAAAAAACTCATCCATATTCAGTATAGTTTTTATATACAGCTAACATGACTTTCTCTACATAATGCTAGTGCAGAATTTAATGTGAGGCTGGACTTGGGGCAGATGTGGGATGGACTATGCGAGCCAGTGACAGCACGTACATGACCTTTATACTATAATATTAGCTCAGATCAAACAGTCTTTGATTCAGATTTCTATCAGTAAGTCATAGAAGTATATGTTTGTACTGTAAGTTCATGAAATCACACAAAATTACATTTGACATTTTCACACTTACATTTTGAGTAATATGACTAAATACCAAAGTATTATAATTGTCGCAAATGCTGCAACAAGTTGCAGATGCTCATAGGTTGTTAAATTAATAGTTGTTTATCCAATTTGTGCAATATCCAATGTACAATACTTCATAATGAGAAGATGTTGACTCAAATACATTCTAGTCAACATCTTGCATTGTTTCCAGCTTTTAGGTGAAACCAAGTATATACAAGCCTTTTCAACCAGATGACTCCACCAAATGTAGAGCTTAAAGGAAAGCTTCTACAAATCCACCACGTGTGCAGTTTACAAGAATAATCACACAGCCTCAGACTATTTGCATTTGAAAGTCCTCATCACTGACAGATGGGGACGTGATGAGAGCTGCAGTTTGTTTAGACTCAAGTCTGTGGAGTCTGGAGAGAGAGAGGAACTTCAGCGTGTTTCACAAACGCCAGTCCGTTGTTTATATCCAATCGATGCCGCTTCAGCTAACAAAGCTCTCATTTGTCTGCTCACAGCATCCCAATCTGCCATGAACACTTATCGAATGAGCAGCATTATAAACAAGACAAACCAAAGTAAACTAATCCACAGAAAATGACATTCCTCCCGGGCCCTGCACTTGAGCCAAACTTTTCTGAGAGCTGCAGATTGTCAGGGGACTTAGTGTACGCTGTCTGACTGCTGCTGCTCCTCACCTAGGGGATTTCAGGTCTAATCTGTCAGGTGCATGCCCAAGCATTTATTTATCAACTTTATCAATAATAGTGCAGTATTGCCAGGGCAACAGGGAGAGAGAGAGACTCAGAGGTGGAGAGAAAGGGTGGAGGCCAATCCCTTACTCTGCAGACAATAAGGAAAACAGGGAGGGACTAGGGCACAGAGGTGGGCTGTAACAAAGTAAAAATACTTCCTTACTCAAGTAGAATCTTCAGCTTTATGTGCTTTTATTGTTTTTGACAAATTTGTATTCAAACTACTACATAAATCTATACGTACACTCCTATTTTGTGCTCTATGTACCTCCCCGACATCAAGATAGATGTCATCCGAAATGGTTGAGACAATAACACAAAAGGGTTCCTTAACATAGTCTGCATGTGAGATGTAGCGTGATAAAAAAAAAAAATGTGAATCATGTATCCATACAAAACACACCAGTGAGGGAAATTTAAAGCAACACAGATAAAAGTGAAACAACCAAAATTGTCAGCAACATGGTGATCTTTATTGTATTTGATGCATAAATGGTTTAAGTCAAGCAGATACAAATAAGACAATAGGCGTTTTAGGACCGCAGGAACTTCTTCATAGTTCTAGGAACTACTGGAACCCTCCTCCTTTTTTTTCATTCCGCAGGAACTAAGAACTATTTTAGGTCCTAGAACCCTGTTTAGAGGAACCTTTTCAGCTCCTGCTTTAGAGTAGGTACCATAGTTGTGCGTATTCAGATAGGAGAAAAAGTTCCCATGGTGTGTAGTTCTCAGGGAACTCCCGAGTGGATAGGTCCACTTCAAAAAGTCCCCAGAACTGTTTGGTCCGAAAACAGGTGTTTGGTCAGGTGTTTTTTACCGGCTTATTGGCAGCAAGAGAAGGCAATTTATGTGAAAGGTTGACTTGTAGACCTTTATGTCCCTCTATCTCTACCTGAATCTCACCATCATTTTATTTAATGCCCCTGTGTGTACAGTAAGATGTGTGTCAGACAAAATGAACCATCAAAAACTATTTTTTTTTTAAGCTTTATACGGTAGGTCTCTAATTCATCCTTATTTTTTAGGCCTGATTTTTTACCTGACATTAATATGGTAGGACTTTTTACAAGTGTTTAGGTCTGCTCACAGCATCATTTAAAAATAGACATTAATTAGGTTACATAAACTATATTTTTGGTTTAATATCTGTTCCTCTATTGTTGAGTCTGAACTCAATTTTTTTCTGTTAAATGTTGAAACTTCATTATAACTCTTTTTACAAGAAATGTTCATCTTTTTCAAACCTTCCCCCTAGTGGTCATTTAGGAGTATTACGTTAATGTATTTTACTTCCTGATTGTATTTCTATTGGCTGTTTGAGTCATGTGACACAGCCAGGTCATGGTTCTGGCATTCTAATCAGGAAGTGCTTTGTTGGTTACCTACATGTGGTCAGCTTGCTGCTCCAGTCACCTTAGTCTCTGCTTCCAATGCTTGTGCAGTAGAAGACTTTGTAAGTTAATTCTGCACACAGTCTTTTCACAGGATTGTGTTGTCTCACGATGAAAACACGATGTAAATTAATGTACAGTACCCATGAAAATAGCTCCTTTTTAAGCTAGCCATAAGTAGCTTTGGTGTTTCTTGTCAAGTTAAACGTACAGTATGTAAAATCCGCCGCTAGGGGGCTCTCAATCAAAACAATAACAAAAGATGACGTTAAGGCTTGCAGTGTATCATGGGAGTAAAAACAAACAAACTCCGTGTTGAATCAACACGAACGGGCGAAACCGACCTGAGAAAGACAATATGTGTATCTGACGATGTATCCAAGTATAATTTACATTACGTTTTTATCACAGCAGCACATACAGCAACAGAACGGCAGCTTTCAGTAGCCGCTAGCGCTAGCTTATGCAGCGATCTTTGTCGTAACATCCGGTGTGTCCTTGACAACGATCAACATTTTGTGTCTGTGATGGCGTCTCATCATGGCGGCCGCCTACAAGGCACGTCCCGTTACAACTATAAAATTATGGATTTCTCTGGCTTTGATAACTTTTGAAAATATTTGAGGTGATGTAAGTACTCAACTAATAAATATATATAACATGGGTTTAGTCCATTTTTAATTTAAGTTAGATATTTTAATGTAAACATTAGCATGCAATTCTACATACTGTACCTTTAACTGAAAGCTGATGTGACATGCATGACGTTACCATTTCTGTGCGTGATTTAAGGTGGTTAAAAAAATAGTTATTCTGGCTATTTAGAGGTTAATTGTGATATGTTAACACAAAACTCTGACTTAAGATCTCAGTCATGTAATACATGGGTATTGTGAGGTTTAAACAGCATTCAGAAATGGAAATCATTTTTGTTTCCAGTAATCATTTGTGAGAATGATAACAGCATTAAAGAGCATTTGACTTTACACTAGTCTACAACTTTATCTTGAAGTTTGTAAGCTAGCAGTCCATATTTTGTCAAGGGATACAAAAAGGACAAAATTGACCCTTTAATCCAAGTATCAGATTATATCAAATAGCAAACAAGCTAGCTAGATTTCTTTCACCTTAATGTAAGACTGTGACCAAAATGACCAAAGAGGGGCAAAGTTTCCCTGTACTGAGAAAACTGAAGAAGACTGGCTTTTGCTAGCATGTTCCCCCCTTTCAACCTGATAACACACAAGGCTGCTAGGGCTGCTAGCTTGCCAGCTACAGTAGTTCACTATCTAGCCTTGTGTGTAATCAGGTGCTGCATATTTTTTGCAAGGACACATAGGTGATTTTTTTCTGGCTTTTTCTGCTGATACAGGACCATTAGTTTACTTTTAGTAATAATTCAAAACACCAACCCTCCAGCCCAACTTGGACCTCCAATATTTAACTTAAACAAAAGCAATACGGCTCCAGCAGATCATTTTGGACCTCAAACAGTAACCTGATATCTGTTTGAACAGGCATCCCATCAGGCCTGTCTAAATAAGACATTAATCCTTGGAGGAAATTGTGATCCTGTGAAAAAGGAGCCTCAGCACAGTGATTCCAACGTCACTGCAGCACAGTGCTTGACATCTTCCATTGACTTCCACTATCCTTTGCATCCCCTTCTGACCTTTCATACAGATGTGTCAACAAAGTGAGGCGAGAAGAAGTCGTTATTAAGAAGAAAGGCATGCTCTGTGTGGAAATCTCAAAGGGTGCTACAATTTACGCTGGTAGCTGAGGTTAGTTGAATTGTGAATTGTATCTACAGTATGTTTCCACTTGATTTTTATGCCAGTTTCCTTTACAACTTACTGAATAAATGTGCAGCTAAAGAAAAAAGAAGCTATTTACATTATTTATATTTAGACTTTACTAACATCCAATAAGAAGCTTCTTCTTGATTTTTAGAGATTATTCAAATCAACAGAAGATTATTTTATTTGAAGTAAAAGAGGCTATGCATTAACATCCTTCCATCGAAATTACAGGTGGACAGTATGGGCGTTTACACTTTGCATTAACAATGCATATACTTTTAATCTGAACTCACTTGCCAACTCTTATGCAAATTAGAGCCTGTACATAATTTCCAGTATAAAATAATCCACTGTTGTTTACACCCTACAGTAGGCACTATTATTCTCCCAGTTCCCAAATTCAGCTGGAACAAGCAAACAAACATTGCCACCTCCATACTTTTGGAGTGGCTGTGGCATAATTGTAGAGTCCGTCGTCTCTCAACTGGAAGATCAGGAGCTCGATCCCCTAGCAAAGGTGGTCACATGTGCCTGTGTCCTTGGGCAAGACACTTAACCCTCATGTATGGTTTTGTATTTTGGGGCTTTTTATGCCTTTATGTAGAAATAGGACAGTGGACAGAGTCAGAAAACTGTTAGAGAGAAAGTGGGGAATGACATGCAGGAAAGAAGCCACAGGTTCCATTTAAACCCAGGCTGTCCGCTTGGAGGATGCTTGGAGGACTATAGCCTCTGTACATTGGGCGCACGCTCTGACCACTAGGCAACCTGCGCACGCACTAACCACTAGGCTACTGGCGCCCCAACAATAGTCATACTTACAGGATACGAAATGTTGCATATGGTCCAATCACACAGGAGCTACTGTATGCTAATGGAAGGTGTATACAGTCTCAAGAGTCTACCTTTTAACTATTGTTTACCAGTTAGGTATAAGCCTAGTTAGAGATTTTCCCTTGGTTCAAAAACAACCCAGAAAGGACAACAATGTTTGATAACTTATTGAAACAAAAACTGAATTGGCAAACTGTACGATGGGGAAGATGAAATACATTTTAGGATAAACTTTTACTCGTGGACAGTTAAGCCCATCCTCCTGTATGTAACTATATGTTGCAAGCATGCTCACAAATAAATTAGCTCCCTCTATCCATGTTGTGAAAGACTTGCCATGAATTGATTTACTGGTTTTGTCACGACTGTGATGCATCACATGCGAGGTCCTGCTAAGAGCTGAGGAAATGTGTATTTAATTTATGACTCAATAACAGGGGACCTCTATTCATATCGGCTCTTCTGATCTATCGCTTGCAGATGATTGGATTGGCTACAGTGGGAGTACTCTGTGCCAAATAAAGCATGAACACGCACTGTAATTCCCTTATAGTGAGCACAATTAGTCCAGAGAGAGACAAGTAATTGATAAGCAAGACCTCATTTCTTATAGTGCCAGACATACTACTTTCCGTTTGTTATATTTGTGCAAATTAATAAAGAACAGAGTTTTATTGAAAGCAAAAAGAATATTTAAACTGAACCTTTAACCAATTGAATTGTTCCTGTAGCCAGTTGTATGAGGATGCTGGGTGATAAAGTAAATAGGAGAGCTAATAAAACAATGTAGCTGGAGAGGAATATTGTGATTTGAGCATGAGATGGAGCTCTACATCCAAAGAGAGGGAAAGCAAAAGGGAAGGGGCAAAAGAGAGGCCAGCAGAATGGGGCAATGAGCTGGCAGGGTATCTCCCCCTCCAGCTGCATGCCCAGGAAAATCTTTGGAACACAAAGGAAGGATGGTGGATGCAGAACAGCCTCAGGAACTGTTTCACACAAATGCATCCCAGTTGCCATATGAATTATTCTAGCTCCACTGTTAGCACAGGCTTTGGGGTAAAAAAAAAAAAAGGGGAAACATTTTTAAAGCAGGGTTGAAGGATGTTTGAGTACTTGGATAAAGGATGGAGGGAAAGTGAAATACAAAAAATCCAGTATGTTGAAAAGAAGCTCTGAGTCATTGTATGCTGTCCCAAGTTACTTATTTTTTCTCGAGGGGTATGACTGATGCAATGCAGAAAATAGTAAAACACCTAACACAAGCAGGTACAACAAATTTAAAGGTTGTGAAAAATGCTACATTGAACTAAAACAAGCAAAGAAAAGCATCGTCATGCCCCAATGAACAGTTTTGGTATATATATTTTAAGCTTTGAGAGCAATTGAAAATAAAAGTAGTGAAAATCTGGCAGGACATTGGTCCATATTCAGCGTCCAATATCATCACTCATTAGCTCACAGTAAGACAACGTTTTAGCCTCAAACAGCTAAGCTAGCTCGCAATAGTGTTCAACCAATACTTGAATAATACTACTGTTCGGAATACATACTGTATGTACTACTCAATGAATTGTAATGTTAGCCAAGAAGTGTCTGAATGCTTTATTAGCTACTGTCTTACCCAGACTTCCACCACTGCGTGTCCTCTCCGCTCCGGTATGGCTCCATGCATCCTCTGTCAATCAACACCCACAGGCTGCGTTCTCAGAGCGAAAAGAAGGGAGATTCAATAAAGCAAGAAGAATATGCCATGCTGATTGTCCGCACAGCTACAAATCAGTTGTGGACAAAGGGCAGCGAGCCGAGTGCTGAAGACATTCACAGCAGTGGCGAGACTCAACACAACACCATGACCTTGAGTGCGATACCGGCTCCGTACAACAGCTATATAAACGGCTAATAATTGTAAACAATAACAAACAACAACTGATTCTTTCCGCTCCACCAACTCAGCTAGCTCCACAACCTAACCGAGACTGACTAATTTTTCATTTAAATTCAAATTTTAAACACAAACGCAATAAACATTTCTAACTGTAATCCAGGGATCTCAAGGTTCAAGGTTGTCTTTATTATCCCTGTGAGAGGGCAATTTGTCTTGCAGTCAGCAGTAAAAGCATTCATACATCCAACCAACAATCAACATACAACATAAGAAGGACACTAAGACGTTAAAGTCCAATGCACATACAATAGATAAACACGGGTTAAAAAGCAACATAGTTAGTTATTTAAAAGGCAATGGCAGCAGGAACAAATTAAATTTTTTTGTCTCTTTGTCCTGCATGCTGGCAGGCTGAATCTGCAGCAGGACGGAAACAACCTAAAGTCTTTGGGATGACTGCGGTCAGCCAGGATTGACTGGGTCTTCTTCAAAGTCTTTACTTTGTACAAATTTGTTGCTTCAGTGAGCGTCAAACCTGCAATTTCTCCACACTATTTCATTATACTCTGCATTCTGTTGGGATTCTTTATGCTAAGTGAGACCGTACAAAGTGACCATGGAGAAAGTTCAAACCGATGCAATAAAGAAAGTGTTGTCGACATTCCGAAGCTTCCTGAGAAAGTGTGATGGGCTCTTTTTTTTTTAAAAACAGTCTGAGGCTTGGATGTCAGTTTTTCTTCGATTCAGGTACTTATATAGATCGATAGCCTATACAGCCTGATTATTTATAACAACAGGGGAGATGACAGAAGGATTTTTTTCCTGAAATCCACTGACATTTATTTAGTCTTCAAGACATTAATATATGATTTTAAATTATTGCTATCCAACTTGGGGTTGTTTGTTTTGTGTATGCATATATTCAAATATTCATATGCACCAGTCAATAAAAAAAAGCCTTAAGCTTAATCTTTAATCATGTTTGTCTCATTTCTGCTATTATATAACCAAAATAAAAACACATTTAACAATAACACATTATTTTAACATGAAATACCTCAGAATGTGGACGTGTGAAGAGAAACTAGAACAGCATGCTGTGTGCTTCAGCATGAACTGCTTTTTTTCCAAAGATACGAATATGTACAAGACTGGTCTATTTTTCTCTGAGTACAGGACTTCTGAAAGCCAGCCTGGGACCAGTTGTTGTTCTCCACAGGGATCTAATGCACTTACAATATAACCACAATATATCAAAATGTTCTTTTAACTCTTTTTTTTTTTTTTTTTTTTATTTAGGAAGTGCTGAAATTTCTATGATATTTATAGTGTGTAGCCTAGCAAGAAATCTCTTGCCATATTGACTACACCCCAGGGTGGAGGGGCGTTGCTGCACTTGCTTGGTAAACAATTGAATAAAAAATCGGATAAAATTGGGGTGCCTGTTACCTAGCGGTTAGTGCGCGTCGCCATGTACAGAGGCATAGTCCTACCGGGTTGGAATCCGACCCGTGGTTCCTTCCCTGCATGTAATTTCACTCTCTCTCTCTCCTCAATTTCTTACTCTATCCACTGTCCTAGCGCTACCCCCCCCCCCCCCCCCCCCCAAATAAAAAAAGACAAGATCATCTGATATACCTTTTTCTTAATTTGATAAAGTAATTATTCAGGGAGTTTGATTTAAATAAGATGATGGTTACTTATTGCCAACACATGTCCACCAAAAGGAGCCCAATCCTCTAGAAGCAATCGTCTGTATGTGTCTGTCTGTGCCTATTTGAACTTTTAATTAGCTTGATGTGCAGGCTCAGACATGAATGCATTTATAATTGTAGGGTTTTCAGTCGAATTATCTTCCTTTTTTGTGCGATCTTTGTCTTCTTGTTAATTAATTTCTTAATCATAACCCTTGAGATGCGTCTTTTGTTTTCCATCTCATAGAGACGACACTACTTTTAAATATCTTATCCGACTCTCATTCAGCACCAATAACAGCCTGTTTTTTAAGCAGGATATTACACAAAGAAATGCAAAGCTACAATCCCTTTAACTTGTCAGCCAGGAAGGTTTTGTTAGTTTCCACTGAGACATGCATAAGAAGTTCAACATCTGTCTGAATTGAGGGATCAAAACTCCCTTAGATGCCTCTTTGGTTAGAAAGATTTTAGAATGCTAAAAAAAAAAGATTGCTCCTCAAACTTACATTCAAGTGAACTTCGGAACAAAACACAGAAACCATCTCAGAATAGAAAGCACAAGAAACATGTCCTGCAAATGATCTATGTAGGAAGCCCTTTATTTAATATCTGTTCAATCAAACATTTGTTGTCTATAGGAGGAGCCAAGAGACACGAATACATTAGCATAGCTCTGTCTTCTTTTTAGCCAACTTTATGTAAACTGAATCAGTCATCAGTAGCTTATTTCTTACCTGATTTTTAGATCCCATGATAACTGACAAAATAGTGTCAAGATAAATCAATGCTTGGGAACATACCGTGATTTGTTTGAACATAGTTCAGTACATGTCATTGTTACAGGACTCATTTAAAGCTAATCCCCTCTCATCCTTAAATACCTTGCGTATAAAAAAACAGCCCTGAACCATCAATCACACATTGTGTTCTGACATATATCTTTCAGAACCAGCATTAACTTTTTCAGCTGTCTGAGATCCAGAAGCTCTTCTGATGGATTGGACCTTATGGCCCAGTCTGTGTTCCTCTAGCATTTACAAGAGCCTTGGCCGCTCATGACCCTTTTAGCCGAGTTCACTGGTTTTCTTTCCATATACCACTTATCGTAGGTAGTGACCACTCAAGGCCAAGAACACCCTACAAGACCTCCAGTTTTGGAGATGCTCTGACCCAGTCGTCTAGCTGTCACAATTTTGCCCTTGTCAAAGTAGCTCACATCCTTACACTTAAAAAATGTTTCCTGCTTTCAACACATCAACTTCAAGGACAAAATGTTCACTTTGCTGTCTAACATTTCCCACCTACTGACAGGTACCAATAGAACAAGATAATCAATGTTATTCACTTTACCTGTCAGTGGTCATAATGTTATGATCAGTGGCAACCTTGTGTTACCTCCCGACAACATTACACATTTTTGACACAGCTTTTCTTTCTACTAAAGCAGGGCTATTTTAAAAAACTATATTTTCATAAACACCCAGGACCTTAAGTTGCGGTGCTGAATGAATGAATATTTTATTTTCATGTCAGGTCATGTACGTGACACTTCCCTTATTAGCTGAAAATCAATCAAATGTTCCAGCATGTCATTTAGCCCGGTAACAGCAGCACCATTGACATGAACCATCCCCGAAATAAAAACACCCCAAGTGTAAGATACAACCAATACCAGCACAGACCTCCAACACAAGGCACAATACACCAATACAAACAAAACAAATGAATCGACTTCATCTTAGTTCATCACCTTCCCTTTGCATTTGAACCAGTTCATAAACCAACACATTACATGTGATGAATTCCTGCCTTAAGAACAAGCTTTGAGGTGCACAGACCAACATAGAGAGGATGGGCTGCATTAACAGTCATTAACTGACAACATAAGGATGAGAGAAAGGAGCTACTGAAGAAGTTCAGAATAACGGTGCAAGCTGAAAAGCTCAGAGTAACATAGATAAAGTTAAATAATTCACACTAAGACTGGAATATATATTTTTTTTAAGCAGCACAACTGAGGGCAGGGATTGATGCTAATGTAATGCTTAATGTAGTACCCGCCCTCTTTGTCATCAAGCCCAGAAGTCTGGTGGCCAACATAGATTTTGATGGCCCAAATGTAAACTCTTGTAAAACAACAGAAGAAAGGAAATTTAATTTAATACCATGCAGAAAGGCAGCCTTTACTTATCTATGACATTTGAATAAAAAGGATAAAAAGCATTTAATTAAATAGAAAACTAACGTTATTAATTGAGTTTACACTAAATATGTTTAATCATATGCCCTTGTTTGCAGTCTTTAAACATGAAACTGGATGATGATGACGTGTCATCCAAAATAGATGTGGTGAAAAAGATTTAAAAAATCAGTAGATTGACTTGATCTCTCCTATTTGAAGTGAAAAGATCAATGTGTAACAGCAAGGGTAAGATCAATACATCTTCAACAAAAGTAGCAGAATGTCTGTACTTAATTTGTTGATCGATCTGATGTGTGTTGAGATATTTTAGACGAGACCACATTGTTGATGTTTTCAGAAGGTGAAAAATTCCCTTCATCACTAGGAACTGAGAGCTGGAGATGCTAGGTGACTGTGTAGAGGTGAGAAGTGTAACTCTCATGTATTAGCAAAAGGCTGTAGGGGTTGCTGCATGTCAACACCTTACTTTTAAATTTGAAATCGCCAGCTCCAGGCAACCAGCTGAAGAAGTGAGAAATGAGTATGGATAATTTGTAAGTTGAATGAATTTTTCAGAGGCTAACAAGTATTTTAGGAGCAGAGGGAAGTGCAGATGGGAGATGACAAGGAGTTGGACAAATCGCCGGAGGGTGTCCCTGATCCCTTGGGGGATGTCTTGCAGTAAAGGCCATGTTCAAAAATTCTTTTTTTTTAAGGATTGAACACTCTTAGATGTCTGTGCTTGAATCCCTGCAGGGTTGTCACTGGGAATATAAGAAGTCTTCAGGAAAGAGAGAAACTAAGAAGGCAGTCCGAGGGATAGCTTGTAAAATAAGCAGTCTTTAATCCAAAGACAGGTCTTGGAAAGCTGGATTGGGGTGGGGGGTGGTTGACAGTTAAATATAGTATATAGATCCTCAAGAACACACTGGGGTAAGATAGATTTCCCAGAATCTGAAAATAACTGTGGTAGGTCCTAGTGTTCCTTGTAGCTTTATTGTACCTTTATTGGTTTGTTGAATAAAGAGTAATGTTAGGCCTTTTTTAGCCCATTTATTTTGTTTAAAAAGGTATACAAATGGAAAGGGGGGTGTTCTCTGGCTTTAAACCTTAAGCAGTAGCGGTAACACAGTAGAATCAATGCCTATATAAAGGGGGACAAGTGCAGGTTAAGACAAGACAGATTTTTGGGTTATGGGGTTGGTCAGTGTATAAAAAGAGCAGGAAGCAGCTAACATTAGGAAGAAGAAGAAGACGCTAAGTTATTGTAACCAGAAATATGCCACCAATTGGGGAGACAAGTAAGCCTGACATCTGGGAGCGATAAGCCATTAAAGCAGAAGATGAGACCAACTGCCTTACAACAATGGTCCCCAAGTAGGATGGGGGAAAAAAACAACACTTGAATGCTGTGTCCATTTGCATCAGGCATGTCATACACCGAAAAAATAGCAGACATTGTGTTGCACGTAAAGCCTGTTGTGCTTCGAGTAGCTCCGGAATACCAGCATGTTAAATCACACACTGGTGCAGAAATATTAAAAGCGGTTCATGCTTAGGCAATATTATACAAGCATTGTTCAGTCCAGTATAAACCGAAGTGAGCATTGTCTTAACGTCAGAAATACGGGATCAAAAAAGGCTATTTAAGCATAGCATTCCCAATTAAACCAACTGTGAGGAGTATTTATTGTATTCATTCAAACCACACCATAAGGAAAAAGAATGACCATTTATGTAAAGTTGTTTTAAAGGTCCCATATTATGCTTTTTCTGGTTTTATATGCTCTTTAGTGTGTTTTCCAGGTGTCTTGTGCATGTTTAGGCACATCTATGTGCAAAAATTCAAAGTCCGCGGAAACGCAGCTTCTCCTACCTCCTCCTGTTAGTAGTAGCAGTAGCTGCATGTAACGCTCGGTTCTAGCCCCCCTCGTTGAAAATTGGCAGTGTGATATCACACTGTGATGATGTCACTGATCCAAGCCCATTGGCTCGTTGTGGCAAGCACAAGCTCATGCTGCACATTAGCTACATTCCCAATATGGTAAAAGGGGCGTAACATTTCCGAGAATTGTCCGAAAGACTGACCAATTACAACAGAGCAGATCGGCTAACCAATCAGGTCAGACTTGGCACACGTGGGGACCCTGCTCGGGGGGATTCAGAGCGTCACAAACACAGGCAGATGAGACGGGCTGCATCGATCGGCAGTACATGAAAACAGAATTTTTTTTCGAACATTAGCGATTGTGAACGTACTTTAGTAGGCACATACATTAGATATATGAACCCCAAAAAGGGCATAATATGGGAACTTTAACACTAGGACCGCCAACATTCTAGACCCCCCTCCAAGCGCCGCAGCCATCTGTCAGACGGCGTATGTAATTTCATAGTTTGTACTCAGAAGCACACAAATAATGCATTTATTTGATGAAGTTATGAGAAATAATGATAAATACAACTTACTTTTATGAGCAAACCAGGCAGGATTCGTAACCTTTTAAATGTCTCATGTCAATTTACAATAATTTTCGGCTTTTTTAGAGCGCCGTTTTTTACTGCTGCTCCACGTCTCCCGTTGCTAAAACACATTCTGCAAAAAATGGAAAATACATAACTTTTAGTCTATTATATTGTTGGCTATATTAGGCTATGCATTTTAATAAAAACACTGCAAAAAGAGAGATAAACACCTAAATAATGAGAGGAAACTTTTTTTATTGATGCTCCTCCTCTCTGAAAGTGGGTTTGTTCCCCCCCCATTTTAGTTCTTTATTCGTTGTTAGTGAGGATAATTTTGGATATTTTTTTCCCGTTTATAACTCAAACTATTCACAACATCAAGATATAGTTTGTAGACCATAGTTTGTCAAGCGGCTGCGCTAGCCTATAACTTTTCGAATGACGAATAAATTAATGGAAATGAGCGAAGAAAATTAATAACCATTCCTACCTGGAGTGGACACGCCAACCAATGGGGCAGTGGGCACAAAGTTGTTTTTTTTGGGCCGTGGGGGTTCAGGTTCTGAGTCTGAACTCTCCTCCTCTTCACTCCAGTCCACATCGGACATTTCTCAGCCATCAGACTCACCCTCGTTCATCTCCTGAATCTTCGCCAAAGCCTCTTTCAAAGAATACCTCATTCCCGATCCTCTCTTCATCGTTGTTCTGTCTATCTCTGTCTGTATCTATCGTGTTGTATCTATCTATATGTCTGTATCTATCTATCTGTATCTATCTGTCTGTCTGTCTGTATCTATCTATCTGTATCCATCTGTCTGTATCTATGTCTGTATCTATCGTGCTGTATCTTTTAGCCCCGTCATTTCAGCACATTCCAAATACTACTGACAACACAAGACTTTAGCCTTAGCGTACATATTTCCCCCCAAAAAAACCTTTTTAGTACATTAGAATGTTAGAAGTACGTTTTCAGGACATTAACGTATATGGATCAGCTAAGAAAGAAGATACATGCTTTGTCCATAGGGACGACTGAGACTGACATAAAGTCAAAGTTCTTCTTTTTGAAGTTCTCGCAATGTTCTGATTTTGTAGTTTGGTTTTCAGGTCAAGATCAGGACGAGTCTGAAAAATAGAAGGATAGTAAGCAGTCAGACTATTTCACATATCTTCATCTGAAATGTAAACGGTTATTTGGCTCTTTTAAAGATCAATAAGAGAATTGTATGAAGTTAGGATGATTTTTGTCATTTATCCTGCCGGTTAATGTCTGTAATCTTGGCGATAAGGCTCATTGATTCCATTCTAGTTCACACTCGTAGTGGTGTAGCTCTGACATGTCCCTGATCCCGCATATACACCACTTCTACATAAACACACCAGTTTTCACAAGATTGTCTCATCATGCAAAGGCTGTCTTTGGAGCGCTCTCAGCTTGTGAAGTTAGCTTTAAGGTTTAATCCCCTGGTTTCCTGAATGCCATGCCAGAGCGGGATAAGATGACATGGCTGTCTGGCGGAGAGACAGCTTCTAGATGCCTCTCATGTCAGTTTGTCACAGTACGGCTGACGACGCTTCAGGTGACAGGTATAGGCAGTCTGGGTGGAGTGAGCTCTGCCTCTTTTTAAGTGGTTTTGCAGCCACAGTGACACTCTAAGCTGATGTTACAAGCTTCAGATCATAATACTCTATCTGTCTCAGCCTCGGATAATTCAGTGTCTGCTGGATTTCACTGACCTACCTACCTATTTAATAACGGCATTTTATTATTAAATGCTAGTAAGTTTGCTTTAACAGCATCTATTTATAGAAACCTACACATTTTGTAGAAATGACATAGCTCTAACCTACAGGTTACTGTATTCACCTCCTTCCCTTACTTTTCTTTCTTTTGTTTTAACCATATTACATCTGTGCAACTGCATAGAACAATTCTGTTTTTTAAAGCACACCCTGGTAAGCACACTGACACCTTGAAGCTAGCCTGTTCTGTTGGCCCCAGCAGCTCCACTGCAGCAGCAGCAGCAGCAGCAGCAGTAGGGGTTCTTTTGGCCTTGCTTAAGGGCATCTCAGTGTTGGCAAGCTCTGCTGCTTTTAATTTGTGGACCCATATATATCCTGCCATGGCAGGGATTGAACTAGCGACCCTCAGGGCACGAGCCCTCTTCTCCAACCTTTTGTTCTCCACTGTTTGAGAGAGGACAGCGCTTTCCACTCTTATGTAAATACAGTATGTGAACAGTAGGAAACTATTAGTAACTGACCACAATTAAATGTATAGAGACAGTGCAATTAAGCCCCGCCCCCAGCTGAGGGGAAAACAGTTAAAACATGTTCAAACTTAAGCATCTGACCAGAAAACTGCACTTTCTCTTCTTTTATGTAGGAGTATTACACTTAAATAGTCCTTTGACGTCTACAAATCTTTCTACAGTCACTTTTTTTTACATTTCAGCACATGGCTGCATCTTTTCTCGCCAATGTTCCACTTCTTAGTGTTGTTTGCCGAGTATTTGTTTCACCCCGTCTCTCCAGTAAAGAAAGAAACATCTTTTTTTATCCCATAATTTGTTGTGACATGCAGTGTAATGGCCTTCTTGGACTGCTGGGGTATGTTTTTGAATTTTCATCACATCATTTGCATCATACATGATCAAAATGAGTTTTATGTAGAGAAACAGCAGCAAACAAGACTGCTGTGTTCAATCCTTTCCCCTATTATACAATCCTTGTTGGACAGCAGGGAAAAAGTCACAAAAAAGAAGAGTTGCTTGTATTGCACTAGATCTTGTACAAGCATGTCTTGCATAGGAAAACAACTGATTGAAAAATTAGACATACAGCCTGACTCATAGGTTTTATATAATTTGTTTCTCACATGAACACACACTGATATTCTTGCTCAAATGAAGTGTTGCCTGCCATGCTGCTGCAGATCATAGCATGCTGTAAAGGTCTACTGATGTTTAAGACAAATTTAGCCAGGAAATGGCTGCATATAAACACTTTTTTCTTTTGTCCATTTCTACAACATGTTCTCACACACTCTTTTTACTAAGATTAAGACCTTTAAAGGATAACTTGCAGAGGATTTTTGTGGATATTTGGTATATGGATGGATATATGGATTTGACGTTGGGGGCGGCTTTGGCTCGGTTGGTAGAGTCGGTCATCTCTCATTGGAAAGTCGGGGGTTCTCCTGCAGCAACATGTCTGATGTGTCCTTGGGCAAGACACTTAACCCCGAATTGCTCTTGCTGCTTCGTCAGTGGCGTATGGAAGTGTGTGAATGGAATTAGTTACTTCCGATGGTCACTTTACATAGCAACCTCTGCCATCAGTGTGTGATTGGGTTTGAATGGGTAGGTGTGACCTGCGGTGTAAAAGCCTTTTGAGTAGTCAGAAGACTAGAAAAGCACTCTAGAAGTTCAAGTCCATTTACCATTTACAAAAGAACCTTGACATCTCTTCTTAAGATAGCAGTTTTAAAAATGCATGTATCTTACGTATTATTATGTGTCATGGATTCTTCTTTTAAATTTTCCCCAACGTAAAACTTGAGGTCATGAAGTGCTTCTTGACGTGATTTCCAATAGTTAATAGAATACAGAAAGTCATTTAACACAAATATAATGCTATACAAAACAGCCAAAATATTTATAATTCTTAGATTATTGGAGAACAGGCAGATCCAGTGCATTTCAATGATTGACAGGGTAATGATTTTCACAGGTGAGGAATGATTAAAGTTAAATCCAGAAATTGAAGCCTTGTTTGCCTAAGCTGATTATTTTTTGTCTGGAAGACTGTGGTATAAACAGAGCCGCAACGAGATTTGTTTGTTCACTAAAGCTCGGTCACTAGTTCAGTCACAACGCACACTCATCAGGATATTAACCATGAGGGAAAGAATGTGCAAACCACTCAATGAGGTTGACCATGTCATGGAGTATTTTCTTCATAAATTTAAACAAACAAGTAAACCAATGTTGTTTAGTAAAGTCATTGATTTGTGATATAGAGCCCCACCAGAGAAGTAGATAAAAAATGTTTTATTTTTTGAAGGGCACTCACACACAAACTAAACATGTTTATGTATGAGGAATTGTTGCATCAGAACCCACTGTGGAATTTTAAGTGTCATCAAATCCAGACTCTGCCTTTGATGGTAGCTGAAGTTTGGATTTTTAGATAAAGATATGGAATAACAGGCCAGTCACTTATCCCATCATTCAATCTCCTTTGTCTGAAAAATTCACTGAAAACACTGAACAATTATTGGATTGATATCAAACTTGCACATCCTAGTGTTGCGGTGATCCCCTGAATCTGCCTCTAGATTTAAGAAGATTACGGTTTAGGATTTTAACGAATGGTCTTGGCAATAATGGATGGATTGCCATGAAATGTCTAACAGATCTATGGTAATTAACTCAAGGTTTTGGTGTCCACCAAGCCCTTTATCACCTCAACTGAGAGATAAAACTTGAATGTGTTACATTTTTGTTGAAGTATAAACAGCATATGTGGCTTTTCAATTATCCTTCATGCCTATTAGCTCATATTAGTATATTGATATGCTAAACTTAGATGATAAATATTCAAACCGCTAATCATCAGCATTAAATAACGAACCCTGAACTTGATAACATCGATGGGGGTTACCATATTTGAAATATAGTCTTAAATGAACTTTCAATAAACTTAGTAACAGTCAAAGAGATGGAGCTCCTGAACAGCTACAATAAGCCTATATGTCAGTCAGATCAGCCTTGCCCCTTATAATGAATAACTCTTATTCCTCATCCAATCAAAACCGATATGAGTTCTAAAAAGAGTCCAACCCCGTACAATTTGTAGCTAAAGACATACGTAGCTATTCAGGCCATAATCGTTTTTCGTACCAGGCTGTTAACATTTTAGTTTCAAAATGGACATTTTAATATGGGGTGTGTATGGGGCTTCCGGGTCTTTTGGGTGCAGCCTCAAGTGGACACTAGAGGAACTGCAGTTCTTTGCACTTTCAAATCATTCATTTTTCAACAACACAGGTTGCTGCTTGGTACTAGCGTGAGTAGCCCTGGGAAGAACAATGAAAAGACTGTCCTAATGTTCAGCCATCTAGAACTGTAGGAATAATTAATAACTGCTGTCAGCATGAGGGGACATTCCTTAGCAGTCATTTAACACATTTATAGTTGCTTTAGGTCCTGTGCTCCAAGACCCCTCTCAGCTTGTAAGTGAAAATAGATAGTAGCAAATTGGGTCAGACTTTACCTGATGTTCCCCTCTAACTTCAGTTCCTCATGTTGAAATGAACCTAAACTCGTAGTGAATGACGGCTAAGGCTTATGGTTTCAGTATGTTTAGTACTGCCAAGATTAAAAAAGAGACGAGTAGCTGTACTGTGCTGTAGGTGCTTTCAGTTAATTGCATCCTTTGATTAAGACGTCTGCTGTGTGTTTCCCTACTATTTATTTTTGTGATGGACTGACAAAGATTTGCACAATGTAAATAAAAAAAAAGTGCAATTTAATTTAAATTCCATTGTGGTGTATGCTGCCTAGTAATATGCACAATTTTCTTAGGAGAATCACCAAAGTATCCTACGGTTAATTTGTATAAAATATTATAGAATATTGATAGAATAGTGTAGATCATACTTTTACTCCGACTTTAATTATCCCACTATAAACTAACGTAAAGCTACTGTCAGGAGGAGACCTTCAAAGGAGAACTAGAAGCTGAATTATTTCTATTTAGATATTTGTATTGCCTATATATGCTGCCATGGAATCAGATTTGTTAAATTTCCATGCCAAAGATTCATTGTCAGACATTTAAAACACAGCGGGATAAGATATGTCTTATGTCAGAAAAAACACCAAACATATACAGGACAAGATCAGAAGACTTGATAAAAAACAAATCAATTTTAAAAAACTTTGTGTGTCCCCGTGGCGCAATTAGAAAAAAAACATCCCTGCTTTATTCGCAGGGTCACCAAATTGACACAGACTGTTTCTCACAGCAGGCTTGATTACTAAATTAGTAAGTCTAAAGATTCACACGAAAGTGTTTTTTTTTTTTTATATTTTGACCTCCATGACTTTTTTTGTAAGAAAATCGCAAGCATTGGAAAAATGTGTGACCTTAAATCTTAGTATAATTGCAAATAATTCTCCTTTTTGTACCATTGATAACAATTTCCTTTAGTAACTTTTCAAATACCAGTTGAAAAATCTCGGAATAACTTTCAGTTAAACAAATTGTTTTCAGTAACCTAATTCATGCTGCTACTTGTTTGTGTCCATTCAGTGTGTCCAACACTTATTTGTTATGTATATTAAAGCATAGGGGGCTGGTCCACTATTTACTGCACCTCTGTGAGATTACTCTTATTAAAGACAGAATGCTGACCTTGATAGGACACAAATGGATCTTTAAGAGACAGGCTCTTCCATCACAGTGAAATGGAGCGCTACCCATCTCACAATACTGCTATTAAGTTTCATCAAGGCTCATTACATGCTGACTCTATGTCATCCTCTGTGCACTATGAAACCCTTTCTGCAAACACACAATACAACAATAGTCTTATTATCTGGCATACTTGCTTTTGTTGTTGGTAGGTGCGTCTTTTGATATAAATGAATACTTATGAGGTCTCCAATATGAATGATTAAGGAAACTGTGGGTGTCGGGACATAAAACCCCCTCATTGAAATTGTGCATAAATGCCTTTCAAACTGTCATCAGGAGTGCATTTGTTACTAACACAACATTCAATATTCAATAGGGGTAAAAAAAAACTACAGTGCAAGGTTCATAACACAATACAACAATCACAAAGTGAGGTGGAGATTTATTTCTCATAATCAAATGTGAGCTTGAAATAATCTCATTGTATCCCATTCACCCTCTGATTGATGATGAAACTGAATTACATTCATTGACTGTTATTCGCGAGGCAAAATAGCAGAGCAGCATGCCAGAGAGAGAATCAGAGGTACTTGAAACTGAGAAAGAGGGCAGGCAAGAGAGACGGGCAGGATGGTGGGCAGACATAGCAGCATGCTTATATGATCTTGACCCAGCAGTCGATAAGGAAGGGCGGTGAAACCTGATTACAGACAGCCCACATCCCAGCCTGCTGATTTCATTTCCCTCGCTCAGCTCAGTTGGGTAACAGACAAAGGTGTGATTTTCTGCACCAGTACACTGCACAGTCTTGTTTATACTGTCAAGTTCTTTATGCTCAGGTTAGATATTACCAGGGATGTAGGCATTGGTTTTACTGTTGCTAACTATCTTCATTTATACATCACATCATGACTCAAAAACAGTACTTTTTGTTCCTTTTATAGTCCCTCGATTTTCACAAAAAAATCCAAAAGTGCTGCATATTTTCAGGTCTGTGAATGTCATGAAGCCTTCAGATCTAGTAAGGGTGAAGGAAGATGGCAAACATGTCATGAAAGGCAGACTATGCCCATTGCTAATTCATTAGCTAGCTAGTGAGCTAGTAAGCTGCAGTGTTTACCACTGCATGATTCTATATGTAGTGGTAGCTCACAGGATTTGATTAATAATGTGTAATAAATAAAAGAGAATCGCTCAGAAAGCTTGTGGAATACAGTGATGATGGGAGTATACAACAAACACCTGGTAACTTGGAATAAGAGATATTTTCAGTAAAACAAATACCCATAAGGCACCAATACTAGGAATAAGGCTGTGAGGTTATATTCAGTGACTGAATTAGCAGAGGTGACAACTGGCAGAGATTGAGGGGCAACTGCGGCCACACCCCAAAGTTTGCATACCATTTAGTCCTAATATATTTACACGTGTGAGCTATGTACAAATGAAAACTTGTAATGTTGTCATCAATAAAAATATTAGCTATTGAGACCAAATATGTTTTTTGTACTTGGCAGGAAACATGTTCACTTTTCCTGCAAAGGAAATTTACGTCTAATGGGTATTGACTCATTTTTGGATCCAGCCTCAAGTGGCCACTTTGGGAACAACAGTTTTTGACTATTCAGCATTGGTTTAATCAATCCAATGCTGATCCTTTTTAAGCAATGAGTTTGCTGCTCGCTTTAGTCTAATTTTATTCTTAAGTACTGGCTGTTACAGCACTTTAGGTCCATTCAGTTGAATGGACCTAAAGTGATGAACAGGTAAAAGTCATAGTGTGTTAGACAGTTGTCCATCTGGCTGCCTGATGAGGTCTGAATTAAGGCCCATCAGATCTTATTAAATGCTCTTTCTATTACTGAAAAACCTAGAGTCTCTCAGAATTTGTTCCCTCTGGCTCATTTTCCCACTCGACTGCACACGCAAGTTGCATTTGTTTGAGCAGTCTGACAGCTAAGAGAGTACCTGCATCAACCATGTTTCTACCCCTCTTTTAGGGCTATTAATTCTTCTCTCTGCAGTAACACAAAGCACAGTGAGTGGTGGATAATGAGCTGTGATGCAGGCAAATGGAAATTAAATGTTCTTTTTTTTCCAAACAGAGTTTTTATTTGGGCTTTTTGTGTTAATTATCTTTGTACCGATCAACAGAACATCACTGAAAATGAACTTGTGCACGAGTCATAAAAATTTCACGTTGAAAAACATGTTGTAAGTCATACAAACAAAGACATAAAATATCCATTAAGGAGTAATTCAGGACAACTGTGAGCAAAACATTTCTGCAATTTAGAGACTAACCCTGTGATTTTCGCTTATGTTATGGATGGTAACAGCAGTGCCCAGTTGTTACGGTTGATAAAGCTACTGAGACAAGTGAATAAAGTGTCTTAAACTGTCTTCATATGGAGGCCCAAAGTATTGTGCTCATATATTTTCTCTCAAATACAAAGTCATTTTGAATGCCCCTTGGGTAACAAAATGCCTTTACATATGGCAGTACAACCATGTCACCTTCCCCCTAAAACTCTTACACATTTCCCTGCTCCGCATCTTGCTTTACAAAATGAGGGTAACTCTTCTTTTAATTTACATTTCCAAAGGAGTTTGGTCCATCCTTTGAATAAGATTTCTTTGTTCTATTTCCAAATATACCAATATGTTATGGTTCATTTTAAAGGCACAGTATGTAGTTGCTACCAATACTGGGTCTATCAATCAAAACAATCACAAAAGACATTATATGATGATGCCTTGAGGTACAGCATGGGATTATGGGAGTTGTAGATGCAGCAGTGGTGTCCTTCTTCATCCCTGTGACTACAGGGAGACACTGTGGAGGCTTATCATAGTGCGCCTTAAGGGACAAAGTAACATTCGATTTAAAAATACGTAATGCATTAATGTCATACCTTAATTAATCGTGATAAACTAGTTAATGCTGGCAGCCCTAGTATATCTACACAAAGTCAATAAGGTGAGGAGATGTTCTTCTTTGCAGCCATTTAATTTCACTTCATTTATTTTTACAGTGTATTATACGGGACAATATTCAAAGTAACATTACAAAAGTTACAGTTAAATGGGCTTGTCTCAGTTAAAACTGATTTAAAGCATCTTTCCATCTGATAGATAAACATGCGTTTATTTAATTTGTGTATGTTTGTTTTGGGGATGTTTATGCCTTTGTTGTAAAGAAAGGACTGTGGATAGAAACGGAAATCTGGGAGAGAGAGAGAGAGAGAGAGAGAGAGAGAGAGAGAGAGAGAGAGAGAGAGAGAGTGGGGAATGACATGTGGGACAGGAGCAACACAGGTTGGATTTGAACCTGGGCCGCCAGCTTCGAGCACCACACCCTCTTACCATGGGGCAGGTGAACTAACCACTAGGCCAACAGCCCCCCAATGATTTGTTCAAGGCAAATAACTCAAGAGATTCATGAAAAATGATTAATTAAATGAATCAGTAATAACTGTTAAATATATGTAATTTTCCACTCTTCCTGTCAGACACATGTGTTTTGTATGAGGAAGGCCAAAGTCAGCATGCTGAAGTCTCTACTAGTAAATTATCTATATGTGGGTGGTATTTGGCTTTTATATGTGCCCATGTGTACATACATGATTTTTTTCTGCTGTCCGTCTAACGTAAAGTCCTATTTGTTATTCATGTATTTATTTTCACATGGTGTAGATACCCATGTCTGACTTATCCTGCTGAAATGATTAAGGAATGGGCGTAACACTGCCAGTCAGGCTTGAACTATAGACCTCTATTTATAAAGGTATTTTCTTAAGGTTTTGTCAAACTGTGGTTTTACACTGTTTTATTTTCTTCTGCTCAGAAACAGTAAAGAGTTCAAACTTTTAAATATCTTCTGCAGCCAATTGATGTGAGCTACACTTTCAAGCTGCGCTGTGTTGATACTAAGAAAATATATAAGTATGTCTGATAGTTACTTGAGCCTAGCAATTTTGTGCCACAGCATGCAATAGTGTTGAGGATGTGACAGGTTTGTGTCTCGGTGAGTGAGAAGCCTCTGATATCTTCCTGTTGTTGTTCTCAAGGTCTTGACAAGCTGAGTTGTATGCAGCCTGAACACACAATACTAGACAAATAATCAATTTTGCATATATTCTGATTTTGACTTTCTAGGTTAGTTCCAAACGGCAACCTCTGATGCGAAAAAATTGAGCCAAATTTCCCAAAATTGTCATTCAGTGGCCACTTGAGACTGGCTTCATAAGTGAGTCAATGCCTATTAGCCCTCATGTTAAAATTCCCCAAATCATTTCTGAAATAATCATGTTTGTCTTGTATTTAAAATATTCTGTCTCAATATCTTATTTCTTATTCATGAAAGCTTTACCTATTTTTTTTTATAACTCACATTTGAATCATATAATGGTTTAGATACAAGATGGAGATTCCACTGCCAGGGGGCTATCAATCAATACTACAATAACAAAAGATGATGTTGAGGCTGGCGGGGAATCATGGGAGTACTCTCTGCTACTCCCCCCCCCCGGTGAAAACCCACTATGCGTTGGGAAGAACGAACGATCAAGAAGAACGGGCGAAACAGACCTAAGGAAGAAAATATGTATCCAGGTATAATTTACATGACGGTTTTATCAAAGCAGCACATACAGCAGCAGTACGGCAGCTTTCCGTAGCAACTCTGCTTCCCCATGAATTGCTACGATTTCTTTCTTTCTGCATGAAAAATAGACCAAGACATGAATATTTAAAAACTGACTTAACATTGCAATTGTCAAAGTCAAGTATGCAGTCTGCTCTTTAAAAAGCTGTTAGTCAAACAAATAATTCACAGAAAACATCGCACTTTGGCATTAGTGTGATTTTTCTCAGGAAGTTGGGTTCTAGAGTTATTGTGTTTCTTCAGAGCACACTTTGGATAATTAGCAGGGCTGAATGGCAGCCACCCCAACACCTCTGTCTAACTGGGAGTTTGCTAATGAGGAGAGCACCACACTCTCACCCAGAATATATTAGCATCTCATATAAGGACAGCCAGCCCCTGGTATCAACTGTCCACCCATTGTCTACAGCAAAAAAATGTTCTGCCCTCCTATCTCTCTACTTGGATTTTTTTTTGCACAAACTCATCATAACAAGTGCCATTTCAGGCTTCCAGCAATGCCCTTTACAAATGAGTGTTGTAGTAAATGCGTGGGATTCTCCTCACCCTGCAGCCTGTTTACTGCAGACTGATGTCGCACTATGGTAACCATCATGAGGAAATTATCTTGTAGTACTGTTAATGATGTTGTTTTACAGTGCTACTGAGATCCTTTTTTTGTCACTGTAAAATCTTTGTGCTGCCATATGAACTCCCAAAAAACTGATTACAACTCAACTCTAGTTACATGTGAGTATTATCTTTACAAGCTCTCAGTTGGTGCTTCCACTTCCAAACAAACTGCTATTGTTACCCAATAAAACCAATGTAAACTGGAATGGTGTTTTCTTCCTCTCAAGAAGAACAGCAGCTACATCACTCAAAACCACAAATCAATAAGGTTTAAAAAAGGCATCATGTAGGCTTCCGTTGCATTTTAGGGATCATGTTTAATATTATAGCGTGATCCTTGGTGGAAATGTGAAATGTGTAATCCACTGTGACAGCGGAATGCCAACACTCAAGATGTCCTGGATGATTTACTATAATTAGAATGCTGGATAGTCAGAAACTAATTTATCTAAAGACTGGCTACATTAGCACACATTAATACAATGAATACTGAACTAGAGACTTTGTCAGCACATTTGATTTTGGCATTTGTCCATTACCTAAAACATTTCCCATTATCCCTGCAGTACTGTTGTCCCTAAATGCTGACAATTCTTAAATCTAATGTTAAACCACAATCAGCTAATTTACAGATCTAGATTCTAGATTAGATTAGTTAGGTGACTTTCATACATATGTCAATCAATTTAAACCAGAGCCATCTTTTCTCCAAACCACCAAATTCTTGTTGTGCATACTGTATATTGGCTTTACTAAAACATGACCAGTAACCTGTTGAGAATGGTAACACGCCCAATACTCCTAAATTGGAAATCATTTGTGGGTGAGCTTTATTTTGATATTTATTTATCAGTGTATGCTTGACTGCTCTATTTTGAACAGCTGAGCTTCAAGCCGGAAGCTCCGGGTCTAAAAAAATGAAGCCATTGCAGAATTGCCAAAAACTGTGGCCACTTGAGGCAGGCTCTTAGAGCGAGTCAATCCCAATTATTCCAAATGTTAAAATGTCAAATTGTATACCTTGCAACCAAAAACCTTTTTTTTTTTCTGAACAGAGAGTTTTTCTTTATTTATGACTGCTGTTGTTGTTTTTCCTTTTTAATTAACCAATTGAAATGATATACATGCTTAAAGTAATTAACAGTATATATATATACACAACAGAATTGAAATGTGACCAGTTAGGGGAGAGCATGTTGCAAAAAGGTGTTTTGCAAGGTCTCTGTTTAATTCCCAGCCCCTGTTATTTGTTGGTTGACATGAACATTTCTGTAAGGATGGTCTGTCCTTGTTACATAAAGATTAAAAAATGGAAAAAAGACTCTTTTTAATTTAAATGTTACCTTGTTGCATAAGGCTGTGTTTCTGCAGTTCTCAATTAATAAGTTATTTGAATCTCAGTTGTTTGCTTCTTCACTCACTTGGGGGGTAAACAGAAATGTCTGCTCCAAAAGATGAAAGAAACCATTCGGAGTTATACTACACCAAGGTGACCTTGTTTTGTTCTCTTCTAGGGTTAATAGAACAGCCTCCTAGAAGCAACGTGTCAGAATTATAGACACATTATAGGTTCAGCCTCTCTGAAGGCCCAAGCCTCTTTCAAAATCACACATGTGGCAAGCCTGCCAAAGGTAGATGGAGCCATCTGAGCGTGACTGATGGGAGCGCAACCGGCCATAAGGGGCACACTCTAGAAGAAAAAAAAAAGTTCCCCTCTTCTACTATCATCCCAGAGGAAAAACAATATTGCGGGCAGAAAAATCTCTGTCCTTGCACACTCCAATTGCCGCTGTTGAAAGAATAAGTACAGCTTGTGGTGCTGAACCTCAGTAGAGCTGCCTCTGACCCAGGGCTCTGTACTGTGTGTACATACTGTAAGTGTCCATGTTAAGATGTGCATGCTATGTGTGGAAATGAGTGCACACACTTATACCAGTGAGGTTTGTTGAGAGCAGAGTAAATTATAAGCTAGAGAGAGCGGAATTGTGGGGGGAGAGGAAAATTAGAGCAAATGCATTTTTTGAAGCAGAGGGCAGCTATTTAAATTTATTTCCAAAGTTCTGGCCAGCAACCAAGATTTTTTTTGAGGTGCTCAAAGATAAAGACAAGTTGCGAAAACACATAAAAGACTGAGTGTAGAAAGCTCACAGTACAAAAATACATACACAATTAGAACAGGGACATGTGTGCCCTCTAACTCCTTTTTTGTACCACGCTATAAACATTTCTTAAAGCTGTTTTAAAGCTTGGTACTTTAAAATAGGCCTATAGGAACTTCCATATGGGCTATCATGATTAATGTGATTTAAAATGAATGTGAATTGTATGATATTTCTATTCATACAGTACACATGGAACTATTTAGTCTTATCAAACAAATATGACTAATGAAATATAATGATTGGTAGTTTCAAACAGGCAACGGCGGATTTTCTTACAAAACAAGATCACAATCTTACCACCAATCTTAAAGTCTCCATTGCTGAGTGTTTACTGTCAGTATGGTCTTAACGCCATTGCCAATAGCTAGTTAAGTTGATGTTAGATTTTACTGAGCACATTAAACATTATACTAACACATAAATAAGACAACCGTGGCCAGCTACTTGGATCTATCTAAAGAGGCAGAATCTGCTATAGTGTTCAGCTTGCATGGAATATGTAGTTAATAAAATATTTGAACTACAGGATGAGAATCATGAGTGATTAGATTAGTTTGACTGAATACAGAAGGCTGCAAAGACAGAGCATTTGGATTGAGTATCTTTGTTGTTTTTCTGTAACAGCTACCAGGCAGTCAGTGTGTTCCCTGCTGTGCACATCCTTTCATCCGGCCTGTCCTGGAGCATGCTCCCAGTGCAACACAGCTAATTAAGTTTCTCTCTTTTGGACCATCCAGCTTTCTGTTCCTTCAAAGGTCAGTGCTGTCAAGACGACTTCTTATTGGTCACAAGGCTGAGTTTTCATATCTGAATTCATCAAAGTTTAACTTGACATGCAAGATTGACTTTGTCCCTGTGAGTGAATACACTTAACTGACTGTAGCCTTAATGAGCATCCCCATGCTTGATCTCGTATGGAGAATAAGTGTGGCTGTTTAATGATCAAAAGCAAAACTCAAGCCAAGTCAAAAGTCCAAATGCAGAGTCTCTGGACTGCAGCAAAGCTGGTGGCCAGTTCTAAACAGAAAAGTCTGTGTATCGCAGAAAAACTAGGTAAAGAAGTCACGCCAGCTTGCCTCTGTGTGTGTGCACATTTATATTCTGTTTAATTCAAAGAAATGTTTTTGCGATATTGATTATCCGCTACTGTAATCTTATTGTATTCCATAAAGAGGTGAAAGGGGTAAAGCCATTGTGAATGGAAAGCAGGCATTACTACGTGGAGAAGGTTTAAAGGCTGCATATAAAGATCAATGGTCAAGGTTAATCGACCCTGTTATCATGTAAGTCTTCTGGGATAAGCAGCTCAAGGCTGGAAGACAAACACAGCCTGCCAGCCTGAGCTTGGTTCTGAGTGTGCCTCTGAGGCAGAAAGAAAATGGATCAGCAGGAGTGAGGGTGTAAGGGGCAAGGACGAGGCTGTTAAGTGCTTACTCTTCTCCAGGGGCGTAGCCAGAGGAGGCATAGCCCCCCTTGAAATCTGATTGGCCACCCCAGGTGCCACCCCAACAACCAAAGGTTGTTATTGAATAGTTGTTTATTGACATGGTAATTTTCTGTGTGACAACAAAATGTCGACAAAGCAAAGTAATGAAGAAAAGATAATAATCCAAGACAAACAGTTGAGTACAGAAAAAGGGAAAGAAATGATGAAATGAATCAATAAACAATTAATCCTTTATGTCAGTTCAAAGTTGAGTGTGCAAACTTTGTCTTGGATGATTAATGCCTATAACACAAATTTAAATCCAAGTGATTGATGTCATTGACTGTACTGTATACAAGAAGTGGATGAAGCGAATGTGACACCACCAATTGATTCATTGTCTGCCATTTGAAGCCACAAGTTTTACAATTTCCTCCTCGCCATCTTGGTTTTTCTGAGCCAGAAGAAACAGTATTTTGAGGGGAGGGTGGAAAGCAGCAAGTGTTGTCAAATGCTAAGTATTTAAGGCTACACAGATAACAGTCTGTGCTCAAGGCTAATTCATTAGCCTGCTAAATAGTCACCAATAGTGTTTCCAACAGATTGAGAATGTATTTGTGCTTAAAGGTAAGTTTTTCATTTATTAGACCCAAATGACGAGGAAAGCTTTCACAACCAAGATGTGTGTGAGAGAGAAGTCAGAGAGCTAAAATGACGTATCCAATAAAAAAAAGTATTTTCATTGTTGTTCAAGCTTACTTCACTGTGGCGAAAAGCATGCACTCGCCACCACAGAAAAATCATAGCATGAGTAACACTGAACTAGCTCAGAAGCTAGGTATAGTCAACCCAGACACTCATGCTAATTAGCACTGCCATTAACAGTTTTAAAGGGGACATGTTATCCCCCTTTTCACCTTCATTATGAAAATCCACTTTCACAGTGTTTCTGAACATTTATTTGGGTAACCTGAGTGTCTATCGACCCAAAAAATTTGAAATAAATCCATCCAGTCCTTTGTTTGTGGTCTGCATAAGTCTTACAACACAGAGAAAAGTGCTCCGTTTAAAATTTTCTCAGTTTGTGACATCACAAGTTGGATTGTGGCAAAAAAAAAAAAAAACCCTCCTCTCCCCTGGTTTCTCCACCCATGGACTCCAGCCCCAGCCTAGAGCAAATCTTTTGCGCAGGTCTGCCATTTTTATTCTCACCACAGAGGAATGATGTCTACCAGGAAAACTCAGGGGGCTCATTGCATTTAAAGAGACACACACACTAAAACGGAGCGTTCTGAGAGAGCTGGTTTATACAGGGTCACAAACCTCCTCTGGTGCTTGATTCATGTTATATTTTGAACAAAGCACAGCACAGATGTTTCATTTAGACCACATGGGACTGTTCGAAAAGATGGAGAAGGGGGATAATATGTCATCTTTAATATATTGTTGTCAATGGATAATAACTCACTTTTGAAAGCTATCCTTCAGTGGCCACTCGAGCAACTGCAGATTTTGGCACTCCTGTGTTGACTTATCATGTCTGTCAGTCTTGCAGGTTGCTGCTTGATACATTTAGACAGCTTGCTGTTTAGAGATCTGTAGAACTGTTGTTCTTTAAGGAAAAGTGTGTTGAAATATTGCATCTCTCATATCATGGGGAATAGCATTCATTCCTTTCATGGGCATGGAGAAGACTCATCTTTAATTTGCCTGAAGCTGTGTATTCTTTCAGAACACCCCAGGCACAGTCATAGCAACCTCATCACTTCTCTATTTAAACCACTTACGGGCTGTGGGCTGTAGTGAGGGAGTACAGAAATAAGACATCCAAAAAATGATAAGAAAAAAAAAAAACGATAATGTACCGCCCAGGTCACAACTCAGTCAGCAAGCCACACACAAGAAAACACAAGCCGGAAAACTTACAACAAGGACCCTTTGAAATGCTAATGTACAATGACTGAAGTACAGAATTTTAATTAGATAGTCTTTCATTGTAATAGTTGCTCTTTGTTGCTGCTCTCCACCGCTGATAATTCATTAATTGCCCTTTTGGCTGTAGCTGTGGCATTTAATTAGAAGCTATGTGGGAATGAAAAGACTTTATCAATTACTCCTCGGTGTGTTAAGTGGATACAAACATTAGCAGATGCTGATGCAGCTGACTTCACGGTCCAAATTTTAGGAGGTTAAGGTTAAACATGCACTAACAGATGGCGCTTATGCTATTGTGGTATGAGTGCATGTTCGTCATATAAATCGCACTGTAGCATTCACTTTTTCACTCGGCCATTAAGATAATCCTGAAAATTCTCTTACAATAGAGTAAAAAGTTTAGGTTTTTTTTTAAATTTTATTTCAGAGCATCACAAAATCATATCTCAAACTGGGATTGTTTGTTTTGCCAATCAGTCAAGATGCAGTTTATGCATAATTTTTTTCCTCACTGAATGAAAATGTACAATTGGCCTGGATGGTGGATGGAGACTACATTTGTTTATCGAAAGAACTGAATAAATCAATTACCCTTAGATTTAAAAAAAAACAGATTGGAATCCCACCTTTAATAGAAGAGGCTCCCATCACAATTGTTTACTGGAGGGACATAATAACAGAGAATATCTCTCTCATTGTGTTACACTGCAGACCTTGTGATTGTCAGTAGACCCTTGTTGCAACCGCACAACAGCAGGTATGCAAGGGGAAGAGCCAGGGAGATTGTCCAATAATTGTTTGCAGTTGGCCTCATTATCTCTATCATTGGATGGACCTGCAGGCCCAGTTCTAGACGGCTTTAATTGAGGGGGGTGGATGGAATTAAGTAATGTTGACTGGTCATTTACTGCCAGACTTCAAGGCTCGTTACTGGGGGTACTCTATGACTGTTCTTCAGGACTGCACTTTTGTATTATTTGTTATCTAAATGTAAAGCCACAATAGCCATTTGGTTGGGGCATTCAGGGCATTTGGGGGGAGGGGATTGCCCCACCCTGCCCAAGCTTAGAGCCTGTCGACCCTGAAATCAGCGTCCTTGTCCATTTCTTACCAAAATCTTACAAGTTCAATCTTTGAATCCTTGTGGACCTTGCATTCCAACGATGTCCAGTTTACAAGTCAATGGCGCATATTATGCCAAGAAAAGTTTTTTTTTCAGGACATTAAGAATTCACAGTAAATTTGATCTTTAAACTTTTTTGGTATATAATATCAACACATCACAATTCTAACCAGTTGAATATTTGTGTGGAATTGTTTTATTTAAAGTGTATGAATTCTTTTGTTGTGGTCAACAGCATGTTTTATGGGGACTTGACCTTTGATGACCGAAATCATTTCATCCTTCAGTCCAAACATACATTTGTGTCAAATTAAGATAATCATCCCACTGTAAGTAATTACTCTTAAAACATTCCACAGTGAGGTCTATATGCAAGAAGAAAAATACAGTGTGGTTACTGTTGCCTTTTTTGACCTGGGAAACAAATATTTTGAGCTCAAATAGTGCAGGGATTGTTTCTGTGATTGATGCTGCATGAACATCTATTTATTTTTCTTTGCCCACCTTCTGGATCTTAACAGAGATTTCACCTCCACACAGACCTGGCAATCCTTTAAAAGCCAAAGTATCCCCTACTGATCTACCTGCTTTTGTGTGTGTCCCAATGTGTGTGTGCATGTGTTGGTGTGTGTGGTCTCACCTATTGTAGCTGTCTGAACCACAGAACTAGCTGTCACATCCGATCAGGAAGCATATCACTCATGTTTCCCAGATTTAATTAGCAGAGCCGGCTTAGCTGCCCTTGGGAAGCTGGTTTTCCTTTTTTCTTAATTGGTGCATTAATTAGATCAGAAAAGCACATTGTGTTTGCCCACTTGAAAAGCTTGACACTACTGAAGCATCTTATGAGTAGAGACGTTTTTCTGCATGTACTGTAACAGGAAGGATAAAAGAAATAATTACATCCTCAAAAAAGGGGAGGGGAGGGGGTCAAAGTGTAAAACAAAGGTCTCATCAACAGGTCTTTCACAAGCTACAGGTGACAGTTATTGAACACATTCAATTTCCTTTCATCTTTTCTGCATCTCATATCGACAAGCTAGTACATTACTTAATGTATGCAGTGATTCTGTTGCTTTTCAGTTTTCAGCATTCACAGATCTACACATTTACAACATCCAATCAGGCCCCCAAACCCAAACTGAATGTTGAAAAAGAGATTACGCTCTGTAAAACCCACAGAGATTACAGCTCACGCTTTGCATCCAGATGATAAAAGCCCACAAAGTGCCAGGTGAAACCCATCTGGCTGAACACACACACACCCACGCACGCACGCACGCACGCACGCACGCACGCACGCACGCACGCACACACACACACACACACACACACACACACACACACACACACACACACACACACACACACGCACGCTAACTCTTGAATACACAAACTTTAGTTTACATTTTCTCGAATAAGTTTAATTACCCATTTCATATCTCTAGCACACGTTTTTGCAGTTCCATCAGCTCATGTCATAAAATCCTATTTAAATTTCCGTCAGTGGTTTATAATTATTCCTCCTCTGCTGGTGTATATATGAATCAGCATTAACATAATCTGTAAACAAGTGTTGTTGGACCTTTACACGTCTACAATTACTACTTTGTTAGTCTCTCTTCCAGCTGGAACTGGGGCTTCAGAAAAGCACAGCTCTGACTGATTTAAAAGCTTCATACAGAAAGTTAAGGTTACTGCATTCTTAAATTATCCTGAAAGTCGACACAAAATTGAAAATGAATGCATGAAATCAAATTTGAGAGTCTTGTTAAGCATACACTGAATTCTGAGTAAAAATTGACTTTCACAATCAAAAACATCTTAATAGAAATTGCCTTTGCTCTGCACACAGCATCGGCGTATTTGACAATCAGACTAGTTCAGCCCTAAGCATCCACTACTACTACTACTACTACTACTACTACTATTACTACACATACTCCTACCATTGTTACTGACATTGTAGCTATAAATCTTATCCATTGTTGTTTTTGTTGTTGCTGTGTTTCTCTCTGTCCGTTTCTTTGTTTCTGTATCTCCCTCTATACCACTTTTCAAGCCCAACACAGTCTCAGCAGATGGCTGGTTCTGCTCGAGGTTTCTGCCTCTTAAAGGACGTTTTTCCTTGTTACTGTTACTTCGCTAAATGCTGCTCAGCGCTCATGATGGATTCATGTTTGGTCTTTGTAAATATCATTACAAAGAGGAACGTATTTTCCTGCTCTTTTGTAAAGTGTATTAACATTTGTTGTGAATTGGCGCTATACAATTGATTGATTGATTGATAAACAGTCAAACTGACTGTTGTCTCCTTCAGAATCAGAAGTGGAAGCAGAAGCGCTGCCATTTAAAACTTAAAACCAAAAATGTAGTTACTCCAACTAGCACCTGAATGGTGAGCAGTTGGCATACAAATGAATCAATAGCTATGATGCTATTATTTGTTTTTAATGCAATGCCCAGGGATGACTGTGTTAGCTAGTGCCAAATCATAACGGAACTAAACCCCCAATGCTGACATTCAACAACTGCTGCTGAGAATGGAACATCAGTGGTTTGCAATAAACTTTTGCAACTGAAAATAGGCAACCTGTTGACGCTCAAAATACTTGCAAGCAATGCTTACACCAGCTGTTGAATTCTGAGAAGCTTTTGTGTGAGTCTTCCTATGATTGGCCTACGTACTGTATATTTTACACCCAAGCCTTACCAGGACCAATTAAAACCCAGTATCCGGAAAGTTTACAGAAACTTAAATACCAACATTTCTAATATTTCAAAATACTTTTTAGATGCTTATGTAATGTTCATAAGACTCTATATTTAAACAGTTATTGAGGACTTCTCACTTGCTTTGGCTACCTTTCCACAGAATAGCATTAACACTGTGCTGGATGTGTTTAATGTGGCTGCTTGACACCTTTCTTTAAATTCTAGGGAAGCCCCATGTATTGGGGAAGTGATGCTGGAGCTCTTGCCTTAGGGTAGAAACAGAAAAGTTGGTCTGCTTGCATCCATCCAGACAAATGTCTTCTCTTTTTTTGGAAGAGACAATCTACCACTAGAAAGTGATGCCATGTGTTTTACTGGCCACTTTTGTTCAAGTGACTTAATTCTAATGGCTGTCCCCTCCTTCTTCACTTCCCCAGTATTAAATATGGGTAAAATGGAGGCTTCAGACATGCCTCAGTGCTCTCACAGCCTTATCACTCATCCTGGAGCAAATTAAGCTCATTATAATCCATTAGTGAGCGTCTTCGGGTTCCCTGTGGGCTGAAGGAGAGCATCTCTCATATTAAACCCTCAGTGAGAAGCTGGTAGCCTTCAGACACATCATAAAGACTAATATTTTCTGATGTTTTCTGGCTAGGCTGTGGGAGCAGTGTCGCCAGACTGCACAGAGCATCAGCTATTGAAGGCTGGGCTGGATGGATGATGAGAGTAACAAGCATGTGGGAAGTAAAGTCAAGAAGTGGTAAATTCAGAATCCTGCAACCAGAGAGCGCTTGAAAACATAGAGAGAGTAAGACTGTCCCCTCTGATGTGTCGCAGACTTTCATGTAAAACACGGATATTCAGCTGTCCTTCACACATACCCTTTTAATTGACTCAATTACCAATCCTCACTGTCCCAATCCTAAAGCCCACGGACTGCTGGGAAATATGTTCAAGTTATTCCATCGAAACCTTTGCCCGCCTACAAAGGAGACTCCGATTCAGACTGCCTGAAAACTGCCAGGAAATTAGTCCCAGTGCTGCGATCAAACCGCAGCTCAGCTGGAGAGAATAAGTGGAGATCCAACAGTAGTGTCATGTTCTATTTTATACTCCCCTTTTCCTTCCCTCTTCTTTCTCGCACCCCATGCCTTTTGGCTGTCTACAGCAACGCCTCATTATCAACTTCTACCCCTATCTCCATCTCCGCCGTCAGTGTATTCATCACACAGCAGGCCCTAACAGGGATCTACGATACAGGAAACACAATCCAATTCCGTTTTCTTGTTATGAAGCCAGGCACAAAGTAACTCAGAACACTTTTTTTTATCCCCAGAAGAAAGAAAAACTTGAATTCTGAACCATAAGAAATAGAGTACTTTACAGATAATGATATAAAATTATAGCAAACCAAATACTTGAGGATACGGTTGCTTTCAGAATTTCTAAAATAGTGTGATAGCAAATGTAAAGTAAGTATTGACTTTAGCCAACAGACAAGCTTGTTAACGCTGTCTTTTAAAGGAGCAGCTTAGTTATGCTTATTCAAACAGAGCAGCTGACTTTTTTATGAACCTTTTCATAGCTGGAAAATAGTCTACAACAGTAATTACTGCTTTAAATCTCTTTTCTGAGCTACACTTTGCCTTTAGCTTTTATGCACCAAGACTTTAAGCTTGTGTGAAGTACTTCTTTACCAAGAATATCATCCATACCAGTGGAAAAAGTAACCTTGCAAAGGATATAGTGGTAAACATGTAGCAGTCAAATCACAAATTAATTAAAAGTTTCAATGATGTTGTAGTCAATTTGTAGGTTAAAAGTTTGTTTGAGCACACCTTTGTTACTTTTTCAACCTTGATCCATCTCATTTGCACCTTTTTAAGCAGCGAGTCTAGAAGAGTAATTCATTTCTTCAGCACTCTGGATAAAGATACAAAGGGAGCTTGGGTTTAGCTGTTTCAGCACCATGGAGAAAGACAGAGAGAGGCCTCTACTGTTTCAGTAACAAGCGCAAAGCAGAACAAGTAGGTTGAATAGCTACTATTAGCATTAGCAGAAACAAAATGGAAGAATCAATGACTTGTATTATTAGAAATTTACAGCAGTGGCGGTGAGTTTGATATAGACAAAATAGGTCAAGGTGTCTGCGCCTTTATTTACATTGTTGTGTTCAATTTCAGATCCATTGGCCCTAACGCTGTATGTTTGTGGACATGTCCTTTACGTGCAAGAACACTCTGGTTTCATTTCTCCCAAGACACCGATAACTGTCTAGATTCCTTTAAAATTCTAATGGTCTTTATTTAGTTTGAGTCTACATTTTGAGGCTCTACTGAAGCAGTGGCATTAAAGTGTCAAGTCTGCCTCTCTGTGATAGTGCAGAAGGTGATACCATTTGTAAAAAGCACCCTTATTGCATACTTTCTCTAAAATGAACAAAGAAGACTCTACTGTATGCTTACATTTTCTAAACAAAGTTTATCATCAGTCAATGTTCTTAAGAATGAGATTTACAGTATAGGGACTCAAAAACGTACCAATACCAATTAAAAAAGTATTCTACTGTATATCCTTTACAAACAATAAATCATTTTTATAACACAGTGTATGTTTGGTTAGAGTTGGGAAAACATTGTGGCTTGGGTTAAAATAACCACGGCATATAGGCTAGTGGACATTTTGTGTCATGGTTAATAACCACTTAATTGTGTAAATAAATCAACTGATGTCAGGAAATCCAACCTTTTTGGAGAGTGGAAAACCCCAACTAAAGAGCGTACTCCCATGTAAGAGTTCAACATTATGTAGACCAATCCATCAACCCTAACCTCCATCTTTGGCAAATGTAGCTACCTATTTCAACAAACCCACTACTGTCTAAATAAGCCATTGAGACATGAGCTGGGGAACTGGCTTAAAAGAGCATTCAGGTCGAAGCAACAAAAAACAAATGTCCAATGCATAACTTGATTTTGGATTCATTGATTCATTTTTTTGCATTATGTTCATCTTGATCTGTTTAGTCCAAACAGCCAACATAAAATAAAACAAAATATTAGTGAATCCACGCTAACTAAACTCACAAAACACTCTGATACTGATATGGTCAAAATATGTTTAACCTCCATTCCCGCCTGAATGCAATTAGCTGGATCCTGGCTTTATGCTCGCTAAGGCACTCACATTTTGGCTCCAACAGCAACCTTTGTCACTCTTCAGCGACATCTGACTCTTTACCCTTTCAGCCACTGCAGGACTTAGATATTTGATTCTAAACTTTTTTGACGATTCAGTAATGGCTCTAGCTTTTCCAGGGACACAGTATAATAAAGAGAGGTTGTGAGAAAAAAAAGACAGAACAGTATTACTGCTGTATTTGAATGCATTGGTATTTGTATATTAATTAAAAATAATTAATACTTATTTGTAAATTGATTTGTTTCTGAAAGCTTAAGGAATAGCATTATGCAAATGTCCCTGTTGATGCCTCAAGTTAGACTGGCATGGATTCTGCTTTCTGATGACACGGTTTGTAACTCCTGAAATGAACAGAGAATTCCAAATATGAAACATTTATATTCATGTATGTGAAGTTACTGAGACACTCGATATTTAGTTGTTTTCACTGGGAACTGAAGGTCAGGACTCACTGCCTCTGCTGTAGACTCATTACAATCAAAAGACAACCAGGGTCTCTCTTTAAACTTGTGAACAATGGGCTGTTGACTCAGTGAGGGGGTGAGTCAGTGTGTTCTAATGTCTGGCTGCAGGCCTTTACAGTGCACTTAGGTTAAATAAAAACAGTACTTATACCAGTTAAGATTTAGGTTATTTTTCTTTAAAGCTAAAGGATCCCCCTTTACATTGATTTGCCTAGCGGCATGAGTGCAAGTATATATTCTCATCATTGTTAAAGTAAGCCCTCATTACTTTCAATCCAGACCAACATGTAAAACATTATATCTTACATCTCTTATTTCAAATGGTGGGAATTATTAACCATTTGTATCAGAGATGAATGTCTGTGCTCTTTCAAATAATGGAGACCACTCGCATGTCTTGTTCTAAACATACTATTTCTGTTGCTGCTGACAGCTCTTAAATAAAAGTTACTATAAAGTATGGTGCTACATTTTGTGCCCCAAAGATACCTCATATATTGAAAGTTAGATACAAATTGGAAGCATAACTGATTGAGTTGCAAATGCACACATTTAGTTTAGATGTCCTGTTGTGTTGTTGGAGATCAATGCTCAGTCTTACACTGTACGTTTGTATTACACTGGAGTCCATCATCTACAATCTAAACATGAACTCTTATGCAGATGACACCCATTTATACTTTCATGTTTCAAAAGGCTGTTTTCCCTTTGGTGACAGTCTTATTTGAAACTGAAGACTATACTTTCCCATACATTGTACTTTTCATCAATTATTTTAAACCAATTTAATATGCATAAAGATGATAATAGCATTAATCCAACAAGGTCAAGGTCAAGGTTTCTTTATTCGTCTCCCTGGGGAGAAATTTGTCTCAGATACGGGAAAATTGCTGCAGACAATACATGAAACAAATAAAAACAATTAATACAAATGTGCAAAAACCTTTAGCTTATCCCTGCTACAGATGTGCAAAACATTAGCTTATACACATTACAATGTGCAAAAACATTAGCTTATCCCTGCTACAAATTACCCAGCATCTGCTTAAGTATCCACACACTCCACACTACAATCACAATCGCATGCCCACTGCGCACATGTACACATACTGTTTCATACATATAGTATACATACATACATGGCTACAGTTACCGGTACCTTGGGGGCCTCCAGTCTAGCACATTCAGTGCTAGACTGATCCCTCCACGATGCACCACAGAACGCCACAGGAGGTCATTCCTGCCTGTGGCCATCAAACTTTACAACGCATCTCTCTAAGAGGCGCACACTGTATACTTGTACACTGGACTTATTTACTTATTTATTTAATGTGCAATCTGTCATTTAACCGGTCAACTGTGCAATATATTTATAATTGTATATACAAGCAATATGTCTATACGTGCAATTATCTACACACTAATACATACACCGTGCACTACCTGTTCAACACCTGTAAATTCATCATGTAAATACTGTTTATCTCTACCTTGTACATATGTTATTATAGTGTTTACTGAGTACTTACCTCTTGCTTATTTTTATTGCTATTATTATCTCTATTTCCTACTGTGTATTGAAGAGCTGCGCTGGCACCCGAATTTCCCCCCGGGGATTAATAAAGTATTTCTGATTCTGATTCCTGACCGATTATAGAAATACATAACTTCTAGTAGTGTTGTAGTACTCCAAATCGGTCTTGCTCTCAAGACCGGTCTCGAGGCCACTTTTTGAAGGTCTCAGACTCGTCTCGGAATCAAAAGCATTTTTACCCGGTCTTGTCTCGGTCTCGAACTGGGCGGACTCCGGATTTTAAATCAAGACTGGTTAAGACCACCACTGAAAGGTCTGAAAGTCATTACTGTGATTAGAAGGAAAGCGCCTCTTTCTAAAAGAACAAATAACTTAAATTAATTTGTAGTTTTATTTTTATCCCCAGGTTACGGCCGCAACCTTCCTGGTGTTATGGTCTAAGTGAGTGACACGCCTGCTGCACACAAGTTGATGATTTTTCAGTGATATTAACTGTCTTGGTCTTGTCTAGGTCTCGCCCTGGCTTGGTCTAGACTCGGTCTTGAACCCTAAATGTCTTGGTCTTGTCTCGGTCTCGGAACACTCTGGTCTCGGGTTTACGTCTTGTTCTCGGTTAGTGTGGTCTTAACTACAACACTAACTTCTAGTGTTCCAATACATTGGTAATTGTAAAACCTCTTTTAGAATTAAGATTGCGTTAAGATTTTTTATAACCAACCTGTGGGTTTGTTTTTGTATATTGATTTGTAAGCCTGATGATGTTTTGCTTTTTAGGCCCATGTATTCTAAGGACACAGCTTAGCAATAGAGGTGCTTAAAATACATAAAACATGATTTTAGAAATTGTCAGTCTATTTCTGAATCAATAGCCCTGTGAATATTTATTTTCTCTCAGATGTATTGTAGGAGCATAATAAGCTTGCAAAATATGTGCCATCAACTAGACTTATGAGGCATTAGATATGGGGCATATTAAAGACAGTAGACAAAGAAAATGACAAAAAGATGTTTTCTTTTATTCTTCTTTTTTATGAATGGCATAATAAGCCCCTTTTTATGATCTTTTAATGTGGCTCCTTTCCTGAAATCAATAGGCCTTTTATGATTCATGTCTGGCTATATCAGAGAGATGTATGGTCTGCACAGAAAGTCAATGTGTCTTGCATGGCTGGCCTTGTAGCAATGCTCCTGAATATGAATATGCTCAAATCAAAGGTTATAAACATGCATCACCACATGGCTCCTTATCTCTCAACAGGGAGCAGCTTAAGCCTCAGATGAAACATTGCTCTAGCGCATCGGGATCTGGGAGCGACATGATGTAAGTCATAGTCACAGTACTTTCGCAACGTATGTCACTCATCTTGTTTTTGAGGCTGAATTTGGTAGTTTAAAGAGCTTGATTCATTTCATATTCAGTTATCTCAGAAACATGCTGCTGGCAATGTTCTGTTTTTTTTTTTTTTTTTTAAATAAATCTAGAACCAGTGTGTGTACCACTTGTTTTTATTTACGGAGCAACTCTGTAAGACCTGCATGTTTTTAACCCAAGTACTTCATATAGCCAGACTGATGTTTCGGCCCATGATAGAGAGGGAAAAAAATACACACAGGGAAGGAAGAGAGGGAGAGAGCATACATGTTCCCACTGGAAAAAAATGTTACATACCATGATGCAATGGTAAAACTGAAACAAGCTTTGATTAGTTAATGGTGTTGGGAATCAAGGAATCGGTAATAGTTTAATTTGGTGATGACATATGGAGATTACATATTTAAAAAAATAGACACACTCCTGTTTTTTAATAAACATTCCGCCTATAAACTGTGATCCACACATTTATCTTGACTTTATTACTGTAATTCTTTGTATGTGGGTTTGGACCAGTCAGCTGGTTCAAAATGTGACTCCCTGACTGACTGACTAAGAGAAAGAAGGATGACATTACCCCTGTGCTGCTCTCCCATCACTGGCTTCCTGTCTGTGACATGTGATCCAATTTTTGTTGTTGACTTTTAAATCTCGTAATGGACTGGCACGGCCTTACCTAGCTGAACTTCTCCATGTTCATACTCCAGCTAGAGCACTAGTGTTGTAGTACTCAAAATCAGTCAATTTTTGAAGGTCATGGTCTCGTCTCAGAATTGAAAGCATTTTTGCACAGTCTTGTCTCTGTATCAGACTGGGCGGACTGCGGATTTTAAATCAAGACTGGCCAAGACCACCACTGAAAGGCTATTTTTCCACCTCAATGCTGTGATTAGAAGGAAAACGCCCCTTTCTAAAGGAAAGAATAGAGGCGGGGGGAAAAAATCTATTTATGTAAAAAGCGAGATTCTTATCTTCTGAGATTTTGAATAGATTCATAACTGCCAAAAATCGATTTATTTATTTTTGGCTAATCAGTCACTCCCTGCTAAGTGCTAAGGCTCTCTTTAACTCAGTAGAATGCCAAATGGAGCAGCAAGAAATTCAGCCAGTCTTAAGCCTGACTCACACTGTACGATTTTTCCCTGATTGTATAAAAGTCGGGGGGGGCATGTCAGCTCACACTGTACGACTGAATCGTTTACGACGCACGACCAGACCTTAAGATTTATGTGCTCACACTGTACGACCCGATTGTCGGACACCTCCTGAGAGCTCACACTGTACGAGTGAAAATGTGAGCCTGGCTTTTCAGATGACTGGAGTAGATCCTGAAATATGTACTAATTCAAAAATAGACTTTGAGTCATGAATCCAGAATCCTTTTGAATCGAAAATAAATCCTGAAAGGGAATCGTGACCCCAAGAATCGAAATTGAATCGAATCAAATCAAATCGTGAGACACTCAAAGATTCCCAGCCCTAGGAACGAATTCAATTCATTCATAATTAGATTTTTATCTCCCGGTTACGGCCGCAATCTTCCAGATGTTACGGTCCAAGTGAGTGACATGCCTGCTGCACACAAGATGATGTTTTTTCATTTATATTTATAGGCTTGGTCTTGTCTCATTCTCGCCCGGCCTTGATTCTGGTCTTGACTCGGTCTCTATCCCTAAATATCTTTTTCTTGTCTCGGTCTCTGAGCACTCTGGTCTCGGGTATGTCTTGTTCTCGGTTAGTGTTGTCTTGACTACACCACTATAGAGCACTGAGGTCTGCAGCCAGACTGTCTTGCTGAGGTCAACCAATCAGATGCTCCTGAAAGTGCCAAAAACTAGTTCAAAATACGATCTGCCCTCAGTTTAAATGTTTTGAAATTCCTGTTAAAAATCTCTCCTCTTTGGCCTTCCATTCGTGAGGAGAACGTTTTATCCCAACAGATTTGACTGTTATTTTACCATTATTTTATGATGTGTGATGTATTATGGAAAGCATGTTGGTCAACCTTGGTTGTTTTATGCTATATCCGTATAGTTGAATGACTTGTCTTGCACACTTGTTTTAAAAAGATATTCCCAGTCACACAAGAAAATAAAGGAATCTCTCGAAACACAGTTTCTTAATCAGCGTCCTTTTAATTATACTAAAATGTAATATTCTGCAAAGGTCACAGCTTCTCAACATGCCATGTTGTTGTGACTCTTCTCACTGCTTTGAAATGAGCAGTATAAAGCTGTAAAGGGAAGGGGGTCATATCTGTCTGTTAAATCTTATCAACCCATGCTTCGGTTTTGAAGTTAAACTTTTAAAAGAAAATCACTAAGGATGTTTATATTTGTTATAGACTGTTTTAAAGCTCTAAAGCCACTGGACCGGAGGGTTTATATATATTTTTAAATGTAAAATTAAATTTTTTAAAGGCACACTTCTCAGACTTTGCACTTGAAGGTCAGTTTATTCATTTTGCATACTCTGTCTCCTATATAGTCGAAACAAACTGTTTCATTGCATCTCCTGTGGTTCTGAATGATGTACTGTGAAGTCTGAAAAAATAAACAGGGTGATGTCATTGGGGTTAGCCAATGATGAGCTTAAGACTGAACTTTTATGGAAAAAAAAACTCACGTTACAAGCCTAAGGCCAAGAGTTTCAAAGCTGAAGGAAATTTATCAACAAGGAATTATATAAAAAAAGTACTGCTGAGTTGCATTATGGGCATTGCAGCATTCTTTTTCATTTTGGAGCTTTGCCCATACTAGGTACTGGAATTTAAGCCTCTGGTATTTTGCCTCCACCGCTTTGCCTCTCTCCAGAAGTGTAACTCTACATTGCTGGAGTACCCCAAGCAGCAACATCGGGTACTGAAAAATAAAGCCAGTGCAGAAGTGCATCGTTCATAAAATCTGTTTTGATTTTATGAAGGATATGATTTATCCATAGTTAGGCGCGAGGCTGACCTGATTGACAGGTGGGCGTGATGTAACGGTTTGTGCGGAGGCTTAAAACCTTCCTCAACTCCGGCTGTCAGCCTGTCGTTAAGTTGACAAAAAGTTAGGCGGAGACAGAATTTACAGCATCGTGGCTGCCGCCGATGAGCCTCCCCTGCAGGAACAGATGGGTAACGTCAGTAGGCCTCGTCCATTTAATTAATTTCTATGGAATACCTCTTCAAATGTCTCTCAAGGGCCAGCAAGACTGGGTTATATCTGATGAAAGGAAAATGATGTTTGTCGAAACTTTTCATCAATAGTTTTTTTTTATTGTACTAAAATAGCTGTCAGCGTATGCTCTAATTTCCATCCCAATTATAAAACTCTTTCATGCTGCATCAAAAACAGAACAGGGGTAGATTACTTTGCATCCTCCTGCTATCCTTCTCCTTTTGTTTACCCGCCAGTGATTTAAAGGTCTTGATAATAGCAGGTATATGAACACCATTGAAGGAAGCAAAAACAATAGAGGCAGTTGACTGCAGGTTTTTAATTAGATTCCATTAGGGAAGTAATTGCATCAGGAATGCTCATAATGAACTCTAATTACTTGTGGAGGTCTAAATGAGAAAATCAGTGGCGGGCAGCGGTGGGTAAGGGAGAGTTTGGGCATGCTGCAGGTGACTCTCCTCGGGGAAATTTGCGTGACAAATGACTCAATGTTCATGTTCACTTATCCATACTTGAACAGGAAGAAGGTTCTGCACAGTCACTGTCTGAAGCAGTGCAGTGTTCCACTATTATAGTCGTTCAAATTACCTTCTTTTTTCTCTTTTTTATTGTGCTTGGATGTCATTTGTTTGGAAAAGTAATTCATAGCGTTCTTCGTGTTATTTCCCTCGATATTTTGTCAAACATTATATTTCTTAGCTCTGCTTATATTTCTCTCCGTCTCAATGCGTATATCCAGAGGCTAAATGCCCTGCAGTGTTCCCAGGTTGGCCAGTTCCTTCCTGCTCTTCAGGCTCAGTGTCTTTGTGTACTTTCAGCCTTGTTATGCTGTCAGACCAGGAGATTAGTCATTCAATCAGGCTGAAGAGGAGTCGTTCCTCAGATAAGGCCTTTGCTGAAGGAGCTTCCTCTCCATGCTGCTCCATATGTTGCCGGAGATTGGCTCCACGCTTATCAACGCGGGACATTTGCATCTTCCTCACCATTTCCCCCCCTATTCTCTCTATCTCTTTGCACCCTCCCTCCAACTCACCCTATCTCCTGGTTCCTCTCTGAACTATCAGAATTACATAGTTATTTTCCCCCTCTCTCCAACTGCTTCTTATTCTCCTCTTATGCAGCTATCTTCGACAAATGCGCTGTCAAATGTTGCCTTTATCTAGCATTGTGGTTTGCAGATATAAGTGAATGTTCTCTTTTCTTTATATGCTGTCAGTATAGTCAATTGTATCTGTTTTATATTCAGACATTCAAAAAACATAAGAGTGAAATTGTTGAGCCTGCAGCCATGCCCGCCCCCCCTCTGTGTATTATGGGCAGCCGTTTTTGCCTAAGTGACTGCTCAGCATGCCTTGGATATGCATGAGAGAAGGCTGACAGATGCAAGTGGCAGAAAAATCATGTGCACTGTTTGTTGAAACAAACATTTTAAACAGCGGAAAATAGGAGTGCATTTTAGAAGTGTTGCTACAGAGGCAATTTTCTGCTTATCTTTTTCTCAAGTAATTCTCTGGTATGAGAGTGAGTGTGTGCGCCTGCATATAGCCTCTGTAGTTTGCTCATTCTGTTAAGGTGAGCTCAGTTACTCAAGTTTAACCATCTTGTAATCTTGGTTTTTGGGAGGTGACCATATTTGGACGACAGGTTGGATAAATATTGTTACATCTCTAGCTCATTTTGTTTGCTTATGGAAATCTATTTAGTGGCTCTAGTGTGAGGCAATCAGACATTTTGTATTGGTGGTCAATAAATAGCAGCTGATAGGAGACGTGTCTCTATCATCCCACTCCAAATGAAGATATCTTGCAAATGAAAGGCAGCGGGAGCCAAAGCCAATGTTGATGTCTGTTCACATCTAATTCTCACCCACTCAAGGATATTCATTAATCGTACATTTTGGCAAGGCAAACAAAAGGCAATTCAGACACCACATAGGCCTATATGCTTTTTTGTAATATTCTTCAGGCCTTTTACAATTACTATTTTTATACATGTATCAGGTCCGTGGGAGGTAGGCCTACATGGCAACAAGTTGAACTTCCTGGATTAGAAATGATGTCAAGGAATCACATTCCCCATATTCAAATGGAAACAATTTTTCAATCCTTGTCCTTTGGGCAAAAAGCTCACATGCTGTTAAATTGTTGTACTACTGTGTGATCATCAGGAAAAAAATAATTAGTGTGAAAATCAAATGGGACATCAGGTCATATTTTAAATTAAAACACAAAATGTCATAACTCTCCTAACAGCTAACATTAGCATTCATCACCCCTTCCTAGCTAACAACAGTATCGTTTAATATGCTAATGTTAATGCTAGCTTTTGAGACTTATCTGACATAGTAATATAGGAAAATGTTAATTCCTGTTAAAGGGCAATGAAGTTAGCTAAGAAATTGTTCGATGCTAATGTTAGCTTTGTACGACTTAGCTGACAAGATGAAGGTCTTAAACTTTTAGCTAAAGGAAGGCTAAATGTATTTAGCAAACAGGGACTTAGCTACTATTGGTTGAGCGCTTAGCATAGCGTGTGATTTAGCTCAGGGGTGTTTCAAGTATTGTTGTATCTTGAAGTATGGACAATGTCCCTCTATATTTTCTGTTATGTAGCCTAATGTATTTACAGTGAAATTATGACAATATTTCTAAATTCTCTACTTTGAGCATGAAAGAAAAAGGCTGCTCTGTAAATTTGGTAATCCTTCCTCTTCCTGCTGCTCCACCGACTCCTGCCCTCTCATATTCCTTGGCTATCTCCTTACCCCCCCTCCTCCTCCTTGCCTTTGTGTGCTGTGTGGCATGAAATATGATCCAGTGTGCAGAAAAAGGCCCAAACAGGGCAATTTATCAGAGTTAGAGACATACAGGAGTGAGGCAGAGAGTGTACAGCCTAAGCAGTGTCCCAAATGGACCTGACTACTAAAGGTAATCTGTGGCAACACCACATGATTGTGATTGTTATAGTGCTTCTCAAAATGACTCGTCCATTAGGGAAATGTAAAAGGTTTCACATGTAAGACGCAAAGTTACAGACACCAAAGTCACTCACTTTAGCATTAGCTTCTCCTTTTGCCTGCTTTTCTCTCTCTCTCTCTCTCTCTCTCTCTCTCTCTCTCTCTCTCTCTCTTGCGCTCACTACTTCTTTATCTCTTCATCTCCTTGTGTTTCTCTGTTTACTTTCTCTGGCCTGCTCTGTATATCTCCATAGCGGTTTCTGTTTTCCCTTCCGAGTCTCTGCCCCTCTGATCTCTATTTCCCTGGCATCCACTGTCTAGTGCAAGGCCAGAAAACACAAAGGCAGCAGTCTGCCTAAACACAACCCATGTGGACAAAGTGGTAAACTTATGTACTTTATTGCTCTCATGTAAAATGTGTCTGTATTCTTTATTTAACTCTTGCAACAATACGTTTTTAACAAGTATGACAGTGAAAGTCTGTTGGTAAAACTGAACTGTTAGCATAATCTTTTGTGCCTTGTATTCACAATACTGTGGATTCTTTAGTTCAGTTTGCAAAGTATGCACCAAAGCTGAGGCTGAAGGAAGAAGAATAGAAGCAACTATTAAGTATAACAAGACTAAGAATTCACAGCCATTCTAGATGCTCTGTGTGACATTTACTATTGTGTTTGATATTTCAGTCACAAATCACCCATTTGATACTGCCCTTCCAAGAGCTCTGTTAATGCTTTAAAAAGGGCTATTTCAATAAATAAATTAGAGTAGACGGAGACGGATTTCATTATGGTTGTTTTTAATAAAAAATGATTAACTTTAAAAAAAGGTGACTTATGTTTTTGTATACTATAATATATTTTGACACGTGTGGTATTTAATCCATTGATACTTAAGTAAATTGTGGTTGACATGAACTAAACGCCATTTAATCTTATCTTTATGTCCATGTTCAATTTGGTAGCTATTGAAATAATTTAAAATGTCATCAAAACTGGACCACAGGATGACAATATGGGTGTGTATTCAGAAGTATTTAATCTTTGATGCTCAAATTCTTACACTGATTACATCCAGAGTGCAGTTAGCTGTGACAGCAGCATTAAACATGGCTGCATCACATCTGTTGATTTTGTGAACTGGTGCACTGATGTGTAAAAAAGACACTTCTCTATTCCTCTTCTATTTTTGCAGCTTGCCTTTTTTTTTTTTTTTTCATGACGTGTTGGAGACGCCATGCATTCGTATACATGTCCCTCTGTTGTTACTACAGCAACACATGCTGTGGTGACGCACAAATTCAGCTTGATGGCTCTCAAATTAAAGTGTGGACAGGCGGTCCTAAAGGTTAAGTTTGAGAGACAAATTGGATTTGCCTGGAACAAATGAACATGGTAATTTATCTCACATTCATGACAGAAAGCAGAAATAAAAAAGGGTGACAAGTCAGCTACTGTAAACTCTTCTCATCAAGTTGAGCAATTAGATTGATTGTTTTTTTTTTATCATCCGTAATTTTAAATTGCTCTGTGACTTTGGTGCTAACATGCACCAAACATATATACCAGACAGCATTCACATCTATAGCGGTCTAGGATTGCACATTTTGTGCCTCAAACAAACAAAGCTCCGGATCCACTCTAAGTGATAATTAACACTGACTTCACATGAAGCCCGGTTGTAACAGAAGAAATTAGCAGAAAAGAGGAAAAAGTGATTTAAGATTTCATCACATTTTGAAGTTATTTGTACTTTTGTAATAATTGTGTGTAATTATAATAATTGTGAAATTGTGTTATATTTTTCACAATATTTCAAAATCCTTCCTGACAGCGTAATGGTTAAAAAAAAAACATCGATTTGACTTGCACTTCCTGAGAAACAGGACAGTGGGAAACTTGAATGTGTGAACTCTATCAAAACATATTCATCCATCAAAGTCACTTGAGGCGGGAAACGGCACAATCACCAAAAGGGCACTTCTGTATGGATTTTGTGCTGTTGTGGAAGGAAACCGGCTAATGAATCTCAATGACTCGCAATTACAGCTGCTGTACTTACATGCCAGAATCTTCAGAGCATGTCGAGGAGCGAGGAGAGCTGCTGTTTCTGCGGTGGGACTCTTTCCCCAGGTGCAGTGCTGCGTTGTGTGAAGAGGTTGTTATTGATTCTCCTGGAATCAGCTTCTTTATTAAAACCTGCACCTCAACCATCTGGTGCAAAGACCCATGAGCTGTCTGTACAAACTATATGAAAGTTTAATGGCAGTGTGTGTCCGAAGTGACTACACTTAAACTTAAACATATATTATTTATCATTCATGCTCCAGCAAAGCCTTGGAATGGCTGGGCCCTTGATAACTTCACATGAATGGACAACACTGACGTCAGAATTCTAATTTTGTTTTCCAATCCTGTTCACCTTACATAGCTAGTATTCACTCAATACCTTTTTCTTCTCCTTTTAGTAGCGACTCCTTTAGCTAATTAGCATTAGCTCATAAGGCTCCAATTCATGACAAATGTTATCTCATGACACTTAACATAAAAGAGCAGGTCTACACCGTTCTCTGTTATATACAAGAAAGCTGTTCAAAGACATCTCTTCATTGGTAAATTTAACATCCATGGTCAACATTATTTACTAGTGGGGTACTTTTTTAACATATATATTTACATTAGAATACTTGTTTAAGTGGCCAATTCTTTTACCTTGGTGACTACTTTGGGCGGCAGTAGCTCAATCCGTTGGGACCTGGGTTGGAAACCAGAGGGACACAGGTTCAAGTCCCAATGCGGACCATAATATGGTTGTTGGTCTGGTAGCTGGAGAGGTGCCAGATCACTTCTAGAGTACTGCCGAGGTGCCCTTGAGCAAGGCACCGAACCCCCAACTGCTCTGGTGCGCTCCCTGCGTAGCAGTGTGTAACAGCCCCTTTCTGACATCTCTCCACTAATGCATGTACACAGGTCCAGTTTGTGCATGTGTCTTATTCAGGCCTTTGTGTGTAAGAAGCGTGTCTCTAGAATACCAGTTTAAAACCTGAATTTCCCCTCTGGGATTAATAAAGTATATCAAATTCAAATTCAAGTATTCTACAGCAGAAACAGAATACATCTATTTCTTATCGATATCAACCTGCTATTGAGAAAACAAATGAAGAAATACCAGAAGGACACTCAAGGGCATGTTGTGCGTATCATAATGTATGTGGTTAATAATAATTCACTGCACTCTCCCAGTGACAAATGGTCCACATTCTGTGTCAGAGGTTTGGGGGATGTATTTTTCCACGTTATTTATCATATATTCCCTGTTGATGTGCTGAATGCCTGAAGGCTGGGAGCTTCTACATGACTGCAAACACACTGCAAAATCGGGTTTGGCCATCAGCCTTATATACCATCAAGGTTGCAACAGACATTAGTTCAGACTGAACACTTTGGACCCAGCACATACTGTAACCTTCTAACTGCCTCCTATTTTTTTTTACCTATACTTCTTTCTTTTTCTGAGTTTACCTGAAAAGTTGAAAAATAATACTAGTCAGTTAAAAGTAAGAGGGCATAGTTTCTGGTCTATAATAATTATCTTCTTTTTTTTTAACAATTCTACAATTATAGAGACTGACTAATTGCACAGACTCCATGTAAAAAACATTTATCTCATACATCCCATGAATTATTCCTCTTAGTCTTATTGTGGCAGAGTGGTGATACGATTTATAAGATAAGGAGAATATAAGACATAGACCTAGGGGAGTTCTTGTTTAGATCATAGAGACTAATCTGAGATGTGGCACTTGTGTCATTCTTCTTTAAACTCAGATCTTTAAATGAAAACCCCATAAGATGATGTAAAGAACTTCGACTTGGTGTCTCACTTGTCTCACCTTTTTTTTTAGCTGAGAGCTAGGAACGAGACATCTTTAAGAAAATTCAAAGAACTGGACTTTGAAACTTAACCTCATTTTAAAACAAATTTGTAGTCTTAGTTTTCTTTCAGCTAAGATCTTGGAATGAATAAGACATTATTGAGATTAAACTCAGGGCTCAGACAGAGCTCACTGTCAGACTGAACCATGTTTATATCTCAGGATTATCTGTGTAGGCCTACCCGTATCTACGCACACTCGCAGAATTTTCCCCAGTCTGCTAAGGCAGTCACTCTTGTAATTATTTCTTCCCATATATTTAGGTTTGTTGTGTTTTTAAACGGGTAAACTTGGTTTTAATATCTCGCTCACTAGTTGAGAGTGTCAAAATAGTGTTTTCATTTAGAGGTAACATTTTATACAAGTTAAGCTTAGTGTAGAGAGTAAAGCTATACATGCGTGTGCAAGCGGGGCCCCTGTTTAGGCCTTGCTGTGTCAGGTGAAGTTACATTATGTACCAACTCTGTATTCACATTTACATGTATTCTAACAGTTTTGCACTGTTTGCCCTTGAATATGTTTCATGCACTTTTGACAATTTGGTGAGTTCTGTAATTACTTAGTGAGTTCAAAATACTTAGCGCTAAACAGTAACATGAGGGATTTTCCTTCCAGCAACATTTTGAGTATTTTTGTTGCTTTCCATTCTACAATTGCATGTATTAATGTGTACATTTAATTTGTGTTCATATTGATTGATTTGACCACAATTGTCTCCAATGAGACATTAACCTATCGTTTTCCTAATTAGATTCACGGTTATTTTACTGGTGTAGTTTAACTCTAAAACAGTATTTATTTAAAGGTGCACTACGTAGATTTGGTAGTGACATTTGAAAGTTGGAGAAGTGAAACAATTCTATGCTATATTTTCTGAAATGAAAACACAAACTTTATTCAAAGGAAAAAATGGGTCCCTAGAACACTGTTTGGAGCTAAAAAGCTACCAGGAGAGTTACGGTTTCACTGTTGCGGGCCCCCCACCATGACTTCTCACCTAGCATTTTATCTTCAAATGGTGTTCCAGGGACCGAATTTTCCTCTGACAACAGTTTGTGTATAGAGTTATGAACATATACTAGAGAATCTGTACATTTCTCCAATGTTCACATTTCTCTACCAAAACTCCATACTGCACCTTTAATCTCTCTCACAAAAATCTTCCATCGCCCATCTAGAAAGAAATGTCAATGCTGTTCTCTCTCAGAGGTTTTTTAGTTCCTTTGATTGAACGTCAATGCAAACAAACCCACAACTTGCATTCACACACAGATTTTTTTCAAATCAACATGTTCCAAGGCTTGTTTAGTCTGGACCTTCAATAAAAACGAAATATGAAACTATATCGTGCCTATTTTAATTAATCTCTGAAGTAGTGACCTTTCTAGACCCAATCAAGGTGCGTAACACAATACATGTGGTATAAGATGTGAATGTGTAAAGTGGCATAACTGATTATGACACGTCTGTCAAAGCCAATTTGGGTTAGCCGAGCTTAGAGACGAGAGAGAGCCAAGCAAAGACAAAGACTGAGTTTAATGGGATGGAAATTCAGACAAAGTTGGTGAAATGATTGTTAAAGGTCAGAAGGAGAAGCCAAGGGAATGGGAACAAAAATGAAAGAGGAAAAAGAAAAGCAAAAGAAAGAATAAAGATTCACTAGGATCTGCACTGGCCCAGCAGCAGCTGTCACTAGACTCGTGCCACTCCCCACAGAGCCACAGCTGAACCCAATGAGGAATAATGAGCTTTAGAAATCCACAAAGGTCACTCACTGCAAAGATCCCCCTCCCTCACTGCAGCCCCATCAGAAATGCCACCAACCGGAGCTCAAGACAGGAAATTCTATAGTTTCGAAAGATGGTTTGGAAAAGAAAAAAGCAGAGAAAAAGAAGAGAGAAAAGCAGAGGCAAGCACTCTAAAGAAGATCTTCACCTTTATCTGACAACCTGAGAGCAGAGGAGCAGCAGGGGGGATACAGCGGGAGATGAGAGGAGAGAATTGAAAAGGGAGGGAAGGAAATAAAAAAAGGGAAGGAGGAAAGGAAAACATTAAGGATGACACAGGGAGATTCTTGGAAAAAGGGAAGGCGGAGATTGTTGAAGTGAGACGGTGAGGCCTTGGTGGCCGGGGCAGAGAGAGAGAGAGAGAGAGAGATGATGGGATTGCATTTAAGGGGAGAGCAAGGCAAGAGTGGAAATATGCTATAACGCTTTAGTGTGTGAAAGAGAGCAATATCAGTGAGGACACAGAGCTTCTTTAATCTGGGGTAAGTGTGCTGTCCTTCCACTCCTCTGCCCGCTTATTCTCAATGGGAATAGAAAAAGAAAAAAGAAGGGAGGGAGGAATGAATATATTATCTTTATCCAGCGATATATCACCCATGAACATATGGCACTTAATTGTCTTACTTGAACTTTACAACACCTGAACTATTCAACGCTATAATAATGCATTACTACTTTAAAGCCCCCAATACACATTCATGTTTCTGCCTAACTGTGAACGTTCATGTGACCCGCATTCAAATTGCAGCTAATATGTGTGTTTGAGTCTACATGATATGAATAGAAATACAGAGAACCTGTGGGGCAATTGGAATGCAGACTGTGTGGAAAACTGCACGTTCTCACACTTTGCATGTTAAGGCTAATTTGAAGCCTTTTAGAACTCAGAGGTGCAAAAATTCCTGCTGAGATTATTAATAAAATGTATATAGTGGAAGGAAAATCGCCTAACCCACCTGAACCATCAGATGAATTTAAAGGAATAGTTTGACATGTTGAGAAATGCGCTTTGGGAGGTAGGTAGGCTAATCAGTAACTAGCATAGCATAAAGACTCGAAGCAGACACCAAGATGGCCCAGTTCTGATATGTAGAAAATCAGTACAAATAACATCTTTGTAATCAGAAGACAGTCATATTTACTTACTTAGAGCAAAGCTAACTGGTTTCCTGTTTCCATGTTATGCTACAATAAACTTATATGCCAATCCAGCTAGCTGTAGCTTGATATTTACCAAACAAAAACGGCTCCTCATCTGCCTCCAGACAGAACAGCTCAAGACTGTTTTTCAAACTAGTTAACCATTTCTTTCTAGGACATCACAATGAACTATTTTTCTAACATTTAGGCCTATTTTCTTGTACCGTAAAGAATACAAAGGGGAGAGTATGCCTGTTATGGAACAAGGATTCAAGGCAGAGGAAAACACATATTTGAAGTCAAGAGGAAGGTTTTTTTATTCAAAAAGTTTGAACTTGAACATCTTCACTTACAAACAAGGCAGCCCTTGAAAGAGGTCAACACAACATAAATCTCCTTCAAGGGCAAGACTACAACCAGATCCCCCCCATGCTGTCAAAGATTTGGTACAACCCTTCATGATGAAAACAGGCTCCGCCCTCAGCCCAAAGTTTTGTCTAAACAGGAAGGAGAACTTTGAAGCCAGGTACCTCAAAGACAAAGAGAAAAGAATATAACTGTAGCTTAATTAAACCAACTTTTCAGATCTCAGATAAAAGTACTGGTCCAAAACAGCTAGCATGTTTATGTATTGTGGAAACTGGAAGCAAAGGACAGTTGTGATCACAAAAGTATTTCCCTACAATCAGGTAAGAAGCCTCCCTTGTTGATAAATGAGTAAAGGTAGATGTCAATCACTTATTGTACTGCCAACTTGGGATGTTTGTCTTCATGGCATGGCCAAACCATGGGAAGGGAAGCAAAACTACTCAACACTTTAGGAACTTTATTCTATGTTCAAACCCAACAAAGTCTTATATGTTTGGTTACCTGAACAAAATAAAACAAATTCAGAACTCTTTAAATTATAATCCAGCTACAATTTAGGGCCAAATAATACTTCTTCCACTATGTTTGTAGCTAACCCACTAAAAGATTATCTGATTATTTGAAATCCCGCACACAAGACTATTTCCTTTCTGGGTATAGAACTGAATAGTTTTTGAATCCGGAGCACTTTTCCTCCCGTCACCATAGATTTATTTTAGGGCTGTCAATCGATTAAAATATTTAATCGCGATTAATCGCACGATTGTCCATAGTTAACTTGTGATTAATCGCAAATTAATCGCACATTTATTTATCTGTTCTAAATGTACATTAAAGGGATATTTTTCAAGTTTTGAATACTCTTATCAACATAGGAGTGGACAAATATGTTTATTTTCATTGCAACAATCCAAAACAATGACAAATACTGTCCAGAATAATCTCCACAATAACCTTAAAGGTACTGCATGCTCAAAAAATATGCTGGCATTTTGACCTGAATGTAACATTACTTAGTAATACTAACACAATGTAGTGTCCAACTTAACACAGGGTTAACTAAACATCCTGTTTTTTAAGCAGCTCAACACAAAGCGATTGACCTCATGCATCACAAACAGACACACATTGTACAACAAGTACTTTGGTCAGTTAAATTTTCCATTATTCAAAGATCATTCCCTGGACCTTTCGCAGAAAATTATCTCACACAATGTAATTGTGTCTAACCTCACATGGGGGGAAATAAAGGCTCAAAAAACATCTCCTACTAAGTGAGATCAAAACGGGATGCTACAAAAAATAAATTAAAACAAGCAAATAAAGTGCACATGTTACAGTAAGGAGTGTAATACAAAATTAAGACTCAGCCTATATAGTGCATTTAGGCTATAGCTTATACTTCAATTCCTTTGGATAAAACAGTTACTTCTACCTCTTTGCTCTTCTATTGTATTCAGCCGAGGTTGAGCTTCCTTCTTTTTTTTTCCTGACAAAAGGAACATAGAAACACTACAAATGCAAAACAAGATGAAAGAAAGGAACTACAACATATAGTACATGGGTTGTCCCCATTACTTCTATTTCTTTGCACTGAGCCAGTTGCTCAAACAGACAAGCCTGTTTACATTTTCGGAAGACAGGGCAGCTCGCTTCATCTGAACAACATGCCCAGACAGTGAAAATAACCTTTCACACGGTACGGATGTGGCAGGTGTTGCCAAGTACATGCGCGCAAGGCAGGCCATCTCGCTGTGTGCCCCTTCATGTTTGGACCACCACTGCTGGGGACAGTACTCCATGCCAATAGTGGGCTCAGCCCTGTAGCGCTCCACACATTTCTCAATACAGTCCTCCTCTTCATCAGACGAAGACTCTGGGGCAAGCATGAGAGCTGATCTCTTCTTAGTTGGCTCAGACATCCCTGGTTGTTCTGGTGGTGCAGGCCTCTCCCTCTCCCTGAGCAAGGCACTGATGCGACGCCACACCTCAGGCCTGTCAGGTCTGCCCGGACACTTGAGTTCCTTAAACCTAGGATCCAGTGCCGTCGCAACCCTCAGCCATGTGATGTTAGTTTTTTCCTTGCGTTTCTCCATGTCTGTTGTGAAGGTCTCCTTGAATTTAACCATGTAAGCTGGGTCATCCTCAGAGACCTCCATCACTCGAGATAGATGACACAACGCTGGCAGCACAACTGAGCAGGAAACAAACTTCTCTCCTCCCAGAAGTTCAGCTATGTACCTGCAATATTAGAAAAAAGCACTTCAGTTAGGAATTAGTTACATTCACCCACCCAAGGGCAAGTGAGTTCACTCTCTCTCTCTGCTACATACAGGCTAACACACACACACACACACACACACACACACACACACACACACACACACACACACACACACACACACTGTATCTCTCTCTCTCTCTTTCGACTTCTGACACAGACCCACTTTGATTTAGAAACAAACACACAATAAACAATAGAATCAATAAATTACCTGCAGTGCTCCAGCACTGTCTCCAACTTCTTCAGTTTCTCCAGCTCAGCTGTTGTTGGCATGGTGACGTTGGTTGCATGTAGGGCCAGTGCATCCCTCAGTGGTTCTTGATTTCTTTGAACACGCTTGATCATCTCCAGGGTACTGTTCCATCTCGTGGACACGTCCTGTGTTAGTGACTCTTTCTTGTGATGATGTGCAATTTGCTGCTGTTCGAGCTCCGCTGTGTTTGCTGGGCTATGCTTGAAATGTCCCACAACTTTTCTGCATTTTGCCAATGCGCTGTCAAACGGACTGTTCTGTAGAGAAACTGTGATGGCTCGGTGGAGGCTATGTGCGACGCAAGGCATATGCTCGAACGGGAGCTGCCTGGCCGCTGCAATCATGTTGCGTGCACTATCAGTGGTCAGTGTGCTAACTTTATGTTCAATGTTCCACTGTGTGGCTACTTGCATAAAGTGCTCCGCAACCGCGTCGGCGAAGTGCCTCTCCTCTGTCTTCATAACAGTCAAAGCATGCAACCGGAGTTGCACTGTGGGTCAAAATAATGTGCTGTGACCCCGAGGTAACTGTGATTACTGAGAGAAGTCCAGTAGTCTCCGGTGAGCGCAACCGTGTTTGTTTGTCCCAACGCCTCCTCCACTTTAGCTTTCTCTTCTTCATATAAGTTGCGTATCTTAGTTACAGTAGTGGCTCTCGAAGGCAATTCATAGGTGCAGTCGTTGGATGCGATGCAAATTATTTCAAGCAGACCCTCGTCCTCCACAATGTTAATCGGCCTACAAGCCGTAGCCACCCATTTAGCTATCGCTATTGAAAGTTTGTTGTTTGTAGAGTTGTCCATGCGTCTCCGTTGCATACTATCCAGCGTGGTCTGCTTTTGGCGAGGGGGGGGAGGGCTCTCTGCATCAGCGGTATGCTTGGCCAGCAAGTGGTATTTGAGACTCGACGTGCTCCTGTGGTAACTTAATTCACATCGACAGTAAATGCAGATAACTTTTGTCTTGTCCAGAGAACCATCTGGCAGGGCTTTGAAGCTGAACTTGCCATTTAAAACACCCTCTTTATTCATTTCTGCTCGTCATCCACTGCTGCATTGATTCCTGATTTCCCATACTACGGGGTGGGTCGAGGGTCATACATAGAACGTGCGCGCGTTAATCGCGCGTCAAATAAATTAGTGGCGTTAAGGGGAAGTTTCATTAACTCGTTATTATCGCGTTAAATTCGACAGCCCTAATTTATTTAGCAGATGAAATAATGAAAAAGCAAATACTGTATAATGCTCCCATTTTCCAAAGAAAAACACACGACGCCAAGTTTGAATATCTCATTCAGCTTGAAATGACTATGTATAATAAAAATAGTTGAATCTCAGCAACGTAGGATGTTAGAAGAGGCGGACTCCCTCTTCATATCTGACATCAGGTATGACGTGGGTATTAGATAAGTGTAAAGTTCTCATTCTGTATGATGCAGCCATTTAAGCAGCGCTGCTGAATCAATCTGCTATACTCTCCAATTCTTATTCAACTCACTCCAAGTACCTTTGTTCCTCTGCCTCCTCCTGCGAGCACTGTACCCGGTGATCAGTTGACTCATCATGTATGTAAGTTAGAAAGAGTAGTTGCTGTTTTTTTGGAGTGTGCACTAAGATTATCACGTTAATTTCCGGTGCTAATTAAACAGCTCATTTGAAACCAAAAACAGATACTTAAAAACAGCTGTTATGCAGTATGTGCTTACTGTATGCCATTCAAAGTTGTCTGAACATCATGTGCACAGTGATAATTTGCTAAGCTTTTAACATTAGGCTTCTTAATGAGACACCTGTCTAGATTAATTAGCAACCTCAACATAAGGTGAAATTAATTTACACTGTTGCTAATGGAAAAATACCATATTGAATGCAGTTCTCTTCGCCCTCTCCCAGGAGTCTCTCAATCCAAAATTTTTATATGTGAAACCGCAATTTATTACAGCTGTTCTTTGCATCAAGGTGTTCCTCTTATACCTTATACAGCCGAGGTTATTTGAGTTCAGGCTTCAAAGCAAAGGCTGTCTCAGCAGACTTTCACATAAAGCATAGGAAGAAACCACTGTAATACAAATGCAAAACAGATAATGACAATTTTCTTTTTTTGGCTATCTGTATTTTCACTCGGGATGTTCCTGTAGCAAAATCGTCCTCTTGATCATGTCAAACTCTTCAAAAAGGTGAAGATGATTTTTTTGTCGAGACGATGAACTAAGTTTCTCTCATGCCAGTAGGACAAAGTTGTTTTCTCAGTTTTCCATATTTTGATTTCACCATTTTACTTAATTCTTTAGATGGCATATTCATGATATCTAGATTGAGAAAGAGGGATCCATACTCTGTTGTTCCTCAGGTTTTTCCCTGTACGTTTTTTTTTCTTTCATTAAAGGATCACAGATGTTCCATATTCTAAGAAATCGTCCTCTTCATCGTCTTCCAAAGCATCATTTCTAAGGCCCTCTGAGCAGAGAATCTTTTCGCCATCTTCATTGATTGTGATAAAAAGCCACACAGGCAAAGGGCACACACACACACACACACACACACACACACACACACACACACACACACACACACACACACACACACACACACACACACACAATAACAGCGGGCCAAGTTAGGGGAAGGACACAGTGAAGCCTACAATTTCCACACTTTATTACCTCAACCCCACATATGTAATATAAATGTGTACGGGGGGGTTTCAGTGTGCAGCCATTGAATGTTATTTTATATGTTCTTCACAGCAAATAAACCAAGGTCAATGAACCTGAGGTTGAAAAAATTACTTATCACAACATTTTTCTTTTAGGAAACATTGAAAGCGGGTCACACAGACCTTAACACCACACAATGGTTAAATCAATACAATAACAAACTAATGTCTAACAACATCTGTTGCCATCGTCACAAAGTAAAAGTTACTAAACAATACAAAACCAGCATCTTTTTTTATTTCCCATATCTCAACCAATCAAGAGTTGTAATGAGATAAATATGAGGTGAGAGAGAGAAAGTGCATCATTACCAGCAGTATTTTAGCTGAGTGTCTGCAGGGGCGATGTCAGTGTGATTTGGGATGGTTAACATGTGAGGAGAGTTTATTAAAATACAACATGTGTATTGGCTGAGCCTAAATGTGAAGCCAATGAGGGGCTGTATTGGCAGGTTAATAGAAAATGTGCTTGCCTTAGCATTTCACCAGTACAACTACAGCGCCCACCTGACATGGTGTGGCCTCACATTGTAGTCAAAACCCTAGTTTGGCTCATCGCCTGGCTTCTGGGAGAGGGTTTTTCTATTGGCAGTGACCCACAGGACAAAAGTGACACTTCAGAGACAAACTCTACACACTCCAGAAACAGCTCCTATACATTATTTGCATGCAATGAATTAACTGTCACATATAACTGTTTGAACTAACCTTACTCATGAGTTTGTTTTAATAGGCTACATACTGTATATTTTATTGTTCCTTTAACAGTGTCAAACAAGTTGACATTTCAGGGTATATTTACAGTATTTGATTACAGTTAAACTTAAATAATTTTATTTACGTCTGTCTACATTTTTTTTTTTAAATTGAGAGTTAATGAAAAAATGAAATTACCAATCTACCTTTTAACCTATTATATCTTGCTTTGTGAGACGGTGGACCCATACCAACCTGCTACACTGTGTAGGAGAGACAGAGACAGCCTTTTTAAAGCCAGAAATAATCAACACTAAATGCATAGGGGACTTAAATTGAGACCCGTCTTTGTTTGTCAAAACTTGCAGCAACACCAGGCTAGTAAAAAGGACTGGGCCTTAAATTAGGACGGATTTCATTTGAAGCTTACATTTAAAAAAACGAGCCCTTTTGAGAATTTGAGCCCCTGCCCCGCTTAAATCCTTTGCACATCCCTGTCGTTGTTGTTGTTGTTGTTTGCTCGTGTCATCTGATGAATAACCCAATATCAGTTCTTCTTTGCTGCTTTAAAACAGTAAAGAAGCTTCAATAAATCCTTTTTGGCAGAACAGAGCAAGAAGAATTGATTTTTTTGTGAGACAAGTGGGAATGAAATGGTATGGAACCGGTCCACAGATTGGCTTAGTCACAGATACTGATCCCAGATTTTGGGCAGTTTCAAATACTTGTAAAGGTATTGGAATAACTCCAGATGAGTGTCCAGAGGAGGCACAAGGGTCATTTCTGAAGGTTATATCCATTCTCAGCAACTGCGGTAAAGGACGTTGTTACCCAAGAGTGCAGAAACATTTTCTGAGTGATCTGAGTGAGAAGCAAGATGAGACACAGGTCCACTTCTAATGAATACGGTACAGTACGATTTGACGCCATTGTAGCTCCAAAAGGGCCATTTCCAGTGATACAGTTGATGAATTTACTGTTAATTTTCTAATGCCAACTAGGCATAAGACAGCTAGACAATGCCATCAAAACATGGTACGACACCACCTGATTGGATCTTGAGAGGTTGTTTTTTCCTGCACATACAGTATAAATATAGATTCACCTGAATATTCTTTTACATACATTTGTTGCTACACATACACATTATCCGCTTCTTTTATTGACATGATTGACTTGAGCATTTGGCATAGAAAAAGGAAACAATCAAAGGTTTGCCACAGAAACATCAGGAATTGGTTAACCAAGAGTAGGTTCTGAGTTGTGATATATAAATTGGTATAAAACACAAACAAATGACATACTTATGGGTTATGAATAAAAGAAAAGGTGAAGGAACCTGATTAGAGACAAATGAAGTGAAGCAACGTGGCGAGCAGAGGGGAGGAATAATAATGAAATACTGTAAAATGCAGTCGTACGCAGATGCACTCTGATATATGCTGAGGCATGTACTGTCCTCTGGTTGAGTTCAGGATGACTTTTTCCTATGGTCCACTGCAGCATCCCTAATGATTCAAACTACAGAAGTGCTTAGATCATCACAAGTGTGCCTTTACACAACACACTCGACAGAAGTTTTCACCACCCACAACACCCACAACGACACCCACGGACTACATGAGTCGACACAATACTGACATACGGGTTTGTAAATGATCTTCTTTCAACTGGTTTAACAAATGTCAGCGTACAAAATGGATAACACATTTTTTTGTACCTTGTACTTAAATGACTTCACATTTCGCCCAGGTGTCTCCAGAGGCTGATAAAAGACAAAAAGTGTAACCTGTTTGTTTGCACCTGGTATTATTTTCTAGTAAAACAACAACACTTTGGGGATAATTAAAGAATCCTAGCATTGAGTACATACAAACTGGAAAAAACTGGTAGGAAAACCCACCAAAAAGTCTCAACATGCCACCAGAAAAGCTTCAATCAACCTCTGTATAAATTCTAATTGGGTGATGAGAGGACAGTCTAACATGTGCCATGAATGTTTGATCTGGAGTGAGCAAAGCTGACTGTTATATAGACTCTTTTAAAGTATGGCTACTCCAGAGAGTTTCTCTCAATGAACACAGTTCATTTTCATTCTGGGAGAAAGCTATGCTTGTTTATGGATTGCAGAGGTCTTCATACTGTAGAGCATATTAATTCTGTTCCAGTGTGGATGCCAGGTCAAAGGTCTCACATTGCAGATTTTTCATTAAGCTTTGTTTATTCAGCTGGTATCCTTGAGATCAACAACTGTTTTGCATCAGAGACCAGAGAACAAATAATGTTTACACAGTACAGTTTTAGAAGGGTCAATCACACATACAGATACTAATTAAGACCATCATGAATACCACTAATAACAGTTGCCACAAGATAAGATATGTTCAGAGCAATCATGGCTGCTATGTGGAGAAATAACTTTTGTTCTGATATTTTTTATTAATTTCTAAAATTAGGAATAAGATGTTTTTTTAAAGACATTTTAGTTGAATAGTAAGGAATGGATGATTTGTCAAGTTAAGCTTTTTGTGCATTCCCAAATACCGGATACAATAGTTTTGAACCAATAAAGCCTTTGAAGGCAGACTGAAGGAAAACTAATGATATGCCAGTAAGCCAAAAGCATAGAAGAGGATATCGTCTGCAAACAATAGAAACTTTCAAACATTCATCAGCAATTTGAGGGAGACTGTCTGCACAGAAAATTAGACAATATATGTGTCGTCTGGGAAATAGTTTATTACAGGCAGCAACCTCAACTGGATATCGTAAATATGATGGCGAAAGTAGTCAAAGTCACTTGACATAGTTCAACAGTAAAGGGTGGATCAAACACAAGTTTAGTCCTGTGCAAAACCAAAGAGTAAATGTTGACATCTCCAGATTTTATTTGCACAACTGTCAATAATGTGTCATCATTTACGTCAAGTGAGAGAAAAAAACTCAACATAAACCAATTGCATAGTCTATCCAACATAACTAGTGTGCCTAGTTCCCAACGTATACTATGTCTTCTCAGCTCAATCCAAGGTATAAGGAAATGTTGCATGCTATTGGTAAGGGTGCCAATTCAGATCTCCCTTCTGGAAAAAGGGAACACAACATTGACCGTAATGGTTGTATGGGAAGGAGGATTCAAGATTTTGATTTGATACTGCAAGAATTCTGTAGTTGTTTCATAAGTCTGTATTTTGCTCATCTCTTTGTTGACTATAACAGTTGGAATAACATTTTTCATCTTTAGAAAGAGTTGATATTTGAAATCTGTTCTTTTATAACTGCAGACTGACTTGAATTTAAATGGCATTTGAGACAAAGCCTCAGCAATGACACCCAAAAATGGTCTGACATATATTGTTTCTGATTTAGAAAAACATTTCATATTTGGCCTGGATGGATTTAATATAATCCGAGAGGTTTGTTTACATCATAATTTAGCCTTTTGAGCTGGTCTGAGATGCTGTTGAACCAATTAAGCTAAGGTCAGCCATGATAAGCGATTCAGTGATGCACATGTTTACCATCAATTCTGAATCTTTCTCAGAGAATCACTAATTGCAGATTTTGGGACGACTATCACCAACAAGAGTGAACATTCCCTGCAGCACATACATTCTGAGCATATAGTGGCATTCATTAGGCTCCGGAGGAGAGTCAAGTAGACATGCAGTAAAGCTGTTCTTTACATAAATCAATACATCACCTCCTTTACCTCTCCTGTCACATAGAAGGAAGGTATAACTAGCAATGGTTGACTTCAGCTGGGGCACATAGGGCATAGAGCCAGCTTTCTGAGAATAAATATATCGTGGATAGTTTCAGGTGATGCGTGTGTAAACTCATTTTTTAAACTTGTACTAATGTTGAAATGTCAGGTACAACCCCGGGGGCATGTGGTAAAGCAGGCTGTCTCCTGATAGGAAGGTTAGCTATCTAAGCCCAAGCTTCTGTGGTCTCCATGTTGAAATGTCCTTGGTAAAGACCCTTAACCCTCAAATTACCCCCAAGCCATAACTATTGAATGTGCATGAATGCGATGGTTAGATCCTGATGGGCAGATTGGTACTTTTCAAAGCAGCCTCTGCCCTCAGTGTGTGAACGTGTGAAAGGTTGAATGCAAAATATAGTGGAAGAGGTGAGAGATAAGAGGTTATATTCAAGCTGAATTGCAGAAACAGTTAAGGACCCATGCAGTGAAACAAATAGCAGCAACTCTCAAAATAATATCAATTTTCAATGTGACCATGTAATTTAACCACCAAGCTATCAAAATAGATTTTGCAAGGATTTAACGACTACATGATTTTTTCATTCTTGTGTAAAGGCTCACTCTAACAGCAACTGTATCTGTCAGTTGGCATGGGTTAACTATTCGTATTAAAAACAAATGTAAGACATGAAATGGTAATATACTCAGATCTCTCTTGATAGATATTGGCAGATATCTGAGAATCTTGAATCCAGTCACCATTTTTTAAAAGCACCATTCATACAAGCATGCGGCCAAAATGTGGAAGAAAAATTAGAGGTACACAGCATAACAAATGTTAACAATAGAAAAAGACAACATCAAATAAGACAGAGCCTAAACTAAAAGTACAAGGCCTTAAGGCTCAAAGGCTATAAAGCCTCTAACTGGCAGATAGAACAGTACAAAGCGAGGTTTTTAAGGCAAAACTGAAATTCAAGGACAAATGCGAGTCTGAGTTTTCCAACATGATCACCAAGAAGGCATTTCAGAATAGAAAACCCTTGCTGGGTGTGAATCCAGAATCAACACAGGTGCAATAACTGACCCAGAATAATTACAACAAATTAAATGCCCATTTCGACCCTGTTAACTGTGCACTGTGAAGCATTGTTGAAAGCCCTCCCTCTATCAGAACCCTTGTGCCAGCACCCTTCCCGTTGAAGGATGTACAGCGCCAGCTCAGCCGATGCAAGTTCGGCAAGGCTCCATTGCCCGACGGCATCCCCATTGTACCCTTCACTCAGTGGTGTGACGATAACCATCTCCTTCTCAATGTCACGAAGACAAAGGAAAACAGGGCCAAACTCTCACACACATCTCAACCACAGCTGCCAGAATAATTGGTTTCCCCATGCCCAAGCTAACAGAACTCAAAAACGAGCCACTTACACGATTGCAACATAAATAGAACAGGACATCACACAACCACTAAACATCCACCTTACCCTACTTCCCTCTGGACGAAAGTACAGAGCACTGAGGTGCAGAAGGGCACGCCTTGGGAAGAGCCTGATCCCTGCTTTTATCTGCTGTTTCGAACAAAAGGCCTCGCTGAACAAGCCAGAGTGGGGATTTTTGTTTGTCGTTTGACATTGTTCGTTTAACACACTATGGTTTTGTGTATGGAATTGTCTGTTGGACAATTATGGTGCTATGAAAATTAATTTTGTCATGGGGTAAATATAGTCTAAAGTACTATACTAGTCTTTTGTTTTTGTTTGAAAATGACGACGTATAAGATGGTTTATATACTGATTAGAGTCTCAGAACGGCAGTTACAGTAATGTTGTGCCTTGACTCTGGGCAATGCCTTTCAGCACCTGTGTGTCCAATCGGACTCAAAGCTGATCATTCGTCCTTACTGACATTGTTCCTTTATTTTTCCTTGATCCTTGCTTGTGTTGTTCTTACTCTCTGATGTACGTCGCTTTGGATAAAAGCGTCTGCTAAGTGAATTGTAGAATTGTAGTAGAATTGTAGAAGTAGCCTAATTAAACAAGAAAATGACAGAGCAACAGGAAGAAAGTAATGGGGTGTAGTGTGATTGCACAGCATGCAACAGCATCTGTCGGCATTATCACCTTGGAGCTTTATATCACAACCAGACTTCTTGAGCAATACATGGTACTGTAAATGCAAAAGCGCGGACTCACTGCATATATCAGCACATACACATTCTCTCATTTAACACGGAAGGAGAGACTTAACACCTATCAGGTCAACTGTGTAGGGGAAATCTCAGGGAAAAAAAGGGGAATTACAGTAGCATGACACCATAGCTTTTAGCCTCAGGAGCGATCACAGCCACCACACTGAGATAAGCCTTTGAGAGGTCAATAAGAAAAACCATTAGCTGACAAATGGCCACAGCTATAATGTCATTATAAACCCGGCCTATAGGAATAAGAGGACGCGTATCAACATATGAAAAGGAATAATAACAGTGTGGACATTAAGACTAATGCTCCCTAGTGATAATCCCTTATACTTCTTACTCTAAAATGACCATTAGGGTTGCACTCAGATGTAAATGGAGCATTTGGGTCATTTCAGTGCTTTAATTTATGCTTTAAACTGTAATCCTCTATACTGTCGAGACTCACTAACAGCAGGGCCAGGTCTTTGGATAAAGCCAGGCTGAATTATATCCTCCTTTGACATTCTGTGTCTTTTCATCTATGGTTTGTGTCATAATAAAAAAAAACCTGCAGAGATGCATAGAATATACTGAAAAATCCCATCAGCCAGGATGGTCCCAATGAGATCTTCACATTATTCAAGACACCTATGTGGCCTTGTTTGCACACACACACACACACACACATACACACACACACACACACACACACACACACACACGCACACACACACACACACACACACACACACACACACACACACACACACACCCTTTCAGTGATAGCCCTGATGTGGGATTAATGTTGTCATTTGCACCTATTGTTCCCTCTCCACCCCTCCCTCCTCCGCCTCTTCTGCTCCATCTATATGTCCTTTCCTCTGTAGCCTCCAGCTTTTCCCCCTCCTCTCTCCTCCCTTCCTGTCCTCCCTCCGCTGACTTTTAAATGAGCAGAGCACCAAATGGATATATCACTAACTCCATTACGCAGACACGGCTCGCCTTAAGGTGCAGCCTGGTGTGTTAGTATGTGCCCGGTGTGTATGAATGGATTGTGAGTGCAAACAGTGGAAAAACAGGGAGAAAGGGAAAAAAAAAAAAAAAAGAGGTAAGGAGTGTTCACTGTTGTGTGTGTCGATGGACTGCGTGCGTCGGCGGGCGAGCAGTCACGTACCAACGAGGTCAAATTTGCAAAGATTGAACATAGCTCCCTGTTAGAGCCCGATATGTAACAACTACCCGAAATGTAACAACGACCCGAAATGTTATAAAAAAAATGTAATAAAACCTGAAATGTAATAACTGGTCGATAATGTAACAAAATGCTGAGCCCAAAATGTAATAACTTTTTGCCCAAAATGTAACAAGTTGTTACATTTTGGGTCAGCTGTTACATTATGGAGCAGGCAAAATATTTTTCTCCTAATAGTGTAATAATTGTATTACATCATAGAATGAGTCAATCATTTATGGATTAAAGGGCTTATAGTAAGGGAATATTGCAAAAATCTGGGAATAAATTCCTTACCAATAGATTTCTTCACAAATGTGTTCATTAAGGTGTCTTATAACACGTTTAAAAAGATTTAAATCCAACTCCTGTAGGAAAATCTGTGAGAGCAGCTCAAAGTCGGGGAACCTGGAATAGTACCTTATAGGCCTACTTATTGGTGAAAAATTGAAAATGTTAACCTCTGCTTTAGGTAGCTTGTGAGAGGTCAAACTAGGGGTTATTTGGGATTCTGAATCAATTGCACACATTTGTTTTGCAAAAAACCAACTCCTTGGTGGAAAAATGGCCACGCCCACTTTTACATGTATATTTAAAGTGGCTTTATATGTTGATTTTAATATCTTGAATACTAGTTAAAAAAATACTGCACCACATTCTCAAATGTCTTAGGGGTCCAGGTCTGAGTCTTCTCCACACTCTACCGTTCTTAAAGTGGGGATTGGGACCCCCTGGGGGCTCGTGAGACACTGAGAGGGGGTCGCGAGATGCCTTCCATTACTAAATAAAAAAGTTGAATGATCTAAAATTGCATATTTTACCCATTATTGTGAAAAAACATTCAAATATTAGTTGAATTTTAAATACAACTACAGTGGCAAAATAATATTTATGCTGAAATGAAAGTGATGGTTAAAAAATTAATGTAAGTTTTCACATACAGTAAGAAAATCCATGTACTGCTCCCTACAAATGAAAACACACACAGACATCAACTGAGTGTCTGTTTATTAAATGTTTAATGTCCGCTCAGTCCTACAGTTTATACATGGAGTTTACTTGTGTTCTGCTTCTAGCCTTTCTTACAACAAATTACTAAAATAGGGACAGTGGGGGTCCCCGGTCTCTAGCACAGTTATTTTGGGGGTCTCAAACTGAAATGTATGGGAACCTCTGCTCTACATCATCATTGATACAGTTCTTGCATGCTGTACCTTTACCATTTCTGCATACCTAGATACATTCAACACCATTCTCCATTACAATTAAAGCTTGTGAACCAGAGTGGCTCCTCAGGAGCCATGGGGTCCTGTGTTGGAACCAGCTCATAACCATGAACTCCTACTCCCCAGAGACCGGGGACCCCCACAGTCCCTATTTCAGCAATGTATTGTAAAAAAGGCTAGAGGCAGAAGACAAGTACACTCGATGTATAAACTGTAGGACTGAGTGGACATTTAAAATGTCCTAAACAGACACTCAGTTTATGTATGTGTCGGTTTTCATTCGTAGGGAGCAGCAGGTAGCCTACTATTCCAGGTTCCCCGACTTTGAGGCGCTCTCACGGATTTTCCTACAGGGGTTGGATTTCAATCTTTTTATACGTGTTATAAGACACCTTTATGAACACATTTGTGAAGAAATCTATTGGTAAGGAATTTATTCCCAGATTTGCCAAATATCTGATAAAATTCCCTTACTATTATGCTTCAATGTAGAGTGTAGTATCATACACAAATGCCCCCGTCCTCTCTCTCTCTCTCTCTCTCTCTAGAGAGAGAGAGAGAGAGAGAGAGATAAAAATAAAAATATATATACATATATATTCACTGACTTGAACTGCTTCAATCTCAATAACACTGGAAGAATGGGGCTGTAACACTTTGGACCTTTAGTTTATATCTATATACAGTCTGGTATTTATGTATGATTGCTGTAGCCCACGTCATTTATAATCTTCTGTTCTCTTAAAGTCATGAAAGTGAGCATCAACATCGATTTCTCCAATCATCAGTTCAAAATAATGTATTAAACACATTGAGATCAAACTCAAACTCTACTGCTTTGTGTGTTATTTGTATGTCTCCATAATTGACCTCTTAATGTCTTATGTACTATCTTCTCACTTTCATCACTTTAAGAGAACAGAAGATTATAAATGACGTGGGCAACATTAATCCTACATAAATACCATAGACTGTATATAGATATATAAACTAAAAGTTCAAAGTGTTAGAACAGCCCCATTCTTCCAGTGTTATTGAGATTGAAGCAGTTCAGGTCAGTGAATATACAGTATATATCACCCATATCTATATCTATATCTATATCTATATAGATATAGATATAGATATCTATATATATGGAGGACGGGGGCATTTGTGTATGATACTACACTCTACATTAAAGTAATAAGCCCTTTAATCCATAAATGATTGACTCATTCTATGATGTAATACAATTATTACACTATTAGGAGAAAAATATTTTGCCTGCTCCATAATGTAACAGCTGACCCAAAATGTAACAACTTGTTACATTTTGGGCAAAAAGTTATTACATTTTGGGCTCAGCATTTTGTTACATTATCGACCAGTTATTACATTTCAGGTTTTATTACATTTTTTTTATAACATTTCGGGTCGTTGTTACATATCGGGCTCTAACACTCCCAGATTCTCTTTTTTCCATCCATGTATGACGGAATAGCCATTAAATTAACGACCTGTTCTACCAATCGCTATTTGTGTATGACCATTTGTGTGTGCAAATAATGAATGCAGGTAGGAGCACAAACATGAACCTCAAATAATGTAAATTATGAAATGAAAGATTAGAAGTGATGAAAGAACAGCCAGAGGTGACACACTGAAAAATATTGTGTGCAACATATGATCTATAGAACACTTAAAAAACAGTCCTCGGTGTAGCTTTGAAGCATAGTGAATTATGTTTAGCTATCACAAAAGACGTAGCCCATTAGTTATTATTGGGGAGAGGCGGAATGATAATCACTTTCATGTGATCGTTTTTTTTTGTTGGTCTGTTGGGAATTTGTGCAACATATCACTGGGATATCTTGAAGATGCTTTAAAGTCACGAATCTACTCTCTCCTCTATTTTTACACGTGTTACAGATCGATCTAAGCGCTACCATCTTTCTTGTTATCTCTATGGTAGAATCTGATTTGACAAAAGAAGTTCTCTGGGTAGGAAGCGTGTTACATGGAAGCCCTATATTAATTGGATGTATTGGAATAAGTGAATTCTCCATGTTGAAGCGAGAAGTGTCTATTGTCTGCAGGTCATGTTCATTAGTGTTACTGTACTTTCTCAGATCTTAGTGAGTTCTGTGTCAGGTGCTTCTGATAGAATAAGGTAGGTGTGGAGTTCTAATCATTTGGCATTATTAGAGTGTTAGAGACTGTTTGTCAGAGATGAAGGAGGATTTCAGTCCCTTATAGCCTTGCCTTCTGGGCATGCAGCCAAAGAATCCCTCCTCTTCCCTGGTAGCATCCTGCCCGGAAAGTCAATCCAAGGCTAAAGCATCTCCTAGCTCTTGCTTCTGTGACAGACCAGAAACAAAGTTTTTAAGATATGGATGAAACATTTTTTTTTTTTTTTGTGAAGATAAAAGTTTGTGGAGTGTCTTTTAAAATATACAGTTTTAATGGAGAATAAGCATTTGCCTTCACTTTGTCTGTACTTGCTTTATATGAAGCCACCATATTGCAATATTGCTTAAATAATGTGCACTGCTAAAGTCTGTGCTAAATATTCTCAACAGTTCAGGTCCATTTTTAAACCGTGTTCTACATAATGTCACCTAAGCGGAACCCTTGATCGATACTGTCCAGAATGATATATGGGCAGTGTTTGTAAAAATATACAGACAATATACAGATGGTCATTTGTTCTTAACCTCTTAAGAGTGTTTCTGGAATTAGCACCCCTACCGTTGGCGGGTAACACATAACTTAACAACAGAATAAGTCGAGTTACACGCTGGACAAACCTGTGGGTTTACGATTGGATAGGTTAAGGAATAAAACTGCCATTGTGGTTTGGAGTGGGGTCAAATAAGTATGATACTGTGGTTTCGTTTACTTGCTTATTTAGAGCACTTTCTTGCTACTAGCTCATCAAAAACATCAGCTTGGTCTTTGGCCCTTAGTTTTAAAATACTAGCATCTGAGTATGAATCAAGAGTGACTCTGACCCGTGCAGGGTGCAGTCAAGTAAGCAGTCAAAAATAACAAACGTGGTTCAATTTTCAACATGAGGCTTGCAAATAAATATTTAACATGAAAGGATCAAAATGTGATTAGGTAAAGGCACCCATAATGGTTTAGATTTAGAAAATAACCCATCTGGTTTGGGTTTGATTGAGAAACATACATGCCAGTTGAGTAACATAAAGTATATAAAGTAATGAAAGTAATGCTGTGTTAAAGTTTGCATTTTAATGTGACATATTTTACAAACATATTGTATGTGATACAAAAATAAGTCAGGATTTTCTTTATAGGTTCTTCAATAATTACTACCAGTAGAGGGAGCAAACTAACAATAAACATAAATAATGAGATCATTCTGATGACAACTTATAAAGCCTTTTTTTCTCAGTGTTTGACACAAGGTGGCTGTTTTTAAATTCAGTGTTTTCACTGAAGCATGACACTAATTGTGTCCAGCAGTTATGCTTGTTATATCAATAATATGTTTGTACATTCATATATTCTGGATTTATAAGTAAGGGAGAATGAGGAGATTTAATTTAAGATATTTTGACTAAGTTGTGTACTTTTGCTGCCAAAAAAACTAAATCAGATACAAATTATCATTCAAAGCAGATTTTTTTTTAATGTGAAATAAATTAAGTCTGGAGGGGATCTTTAAATGACAGAATAACAAATAAACAACCAAATCTCCCCCCACCCCATCCCCATCTTTACTCCCTTAATGGAGGAGATTGAAGACTTTGGGATACATTGTAAAGTTTTTGTCTCCATCTTTTCCAAACCTGTTGGGCCACACGGTCAGTCACACAAACAGGAAAGCCAAAAGATGCTCCCACTCACAGACCAACTCAAGCGCAAGCAGCTCTGTCCAATTACAGGAAGAACAAATTAAAAGTGCAAATTGCAGTGTAAAAATCTCAGAGTTAAATTTAAATGTAAAACTTGAAGCCAGGTTGCGTGGAGCATGCTAATGAAGCCATTGAAGGAGATTAATATGCTGGGTAATTACTGGATCTCTGCTTTCCCTCTAAAGCTCCTTTTTTAATCAACAGTCAACTAATGACTAAAACAAGGCAGTTAGGAATAAATAGATGTTGGTTTTAAGAATGTGGGTGGACAGAGATAAGAAAATGTCACCTTCCCTGCTGTCCAATTAAAAAAAAAAGGGGTGTTTGATATTACAGGGATGGATGCAAGAGCCCTGGCCAAGCTGCAAATTCTGTCCCTCTGTCAACAGCTTAACAACAGCTCAGACACAATAAATATCTACAATCCCCAGGTTTGATACAGACCCTCTGTCCAGCCCTGAGCCTCCTTAAATCATTGAAAAGATTCATTCCCTCGATTGAACCTCTGCGCACAAGTGTCATACAGCCATATTGCAGGTCTCATGGAACTTTCTTGAAAGTGGTTCGATGTGTTTTTGCTGTTCAGTTTTCCCAATCCTGTTGTGACAGAATTCATTTCATATCAGCCCACGAAGCCGGCAAACCACCCTTAGAGGAATGTACAATGTGATTGTACACTATATAGAGCATCATAAAGTGGATTGAGTTATTGCCTGTTGGTCAAGCAGGAGAGTTAAAGGTAAAAGAAAATACCTATTTTTTTTTGCTGAAAATGTACTTAAGACAATCGGATTGCAGCAACAAGTTCATGTTAATCATTAAAGGCAGGGTTGGTAATTTTCTCCAGATACACTTTTTAGGATTTTGGTTGAAATTGTCTTTAGGTCCTGACAGAAATTAGTAACTCATGTGCTCTGAAAAAGGAACGAAGAAAATCCGTCATCTGAAGCTGTTTTAAGTCTGTAAAAACTTTTACCAATGTCTGCCATGAGGTAGCAATTTGATGAACCAATCATGCCTCCCTGTCTCACTGCTCGTTCTCTACCCCATGCATGCACCAGCCCACACTCAAAGCATGTGCTGAGGTCCGCTTCTGGACCAATGGTGATTGTACATGTAAGTGTGGGGCGTGGCTTTTAAGGTAGCACAGAAGAGAGGGGGTGGGTGCAGACGGAGCACTGAGGGAATGCTACTTTCAAAATCAAGCTAGTTTTCGAAAATTACCAACCCTGCCTTTAAGCCAATGATTTGTAGAATTTATCATTAAAAATATTGCTGCTTGTTATAAAAAAGGTAGAAAAAAGGTGGGAATCCAAACTATGTTATGGAGAAGTTAAAATCCAAATGAGGACTACTTCTGCAATGACCTACCTTGAAATTAATTCTGCTGCTCCACTAATGGAGGAAAATAAATTCAGCATTAGACATTCACTGTCTGAGTCACAAAGGACAAGACATTTTAACAACCATTAAGTTATATCTCCTCCCCAAAACTGACTCTTTTTTACTTACACATTCAGCAATAAAGAACAAGGCAGCCCACCTTTTGAAGCTATTCAGTGACTAGCTAGCTAAGTGTTCGCAAAGAGAAGTCTGTGCTGACAGAGACCCTAAAGGGGTTCAGACACCTTCGAATATAAACAAAACAAGGTGATTATTGAATGAAGACTGAAGTGTAGCTAACAGTAAGTTAGCAAAGAAAGGAAAATAAGAAAATTCTACTAAAAGCTAATAGTGGCTATATCCAAAGGCCTTTAGCGTCATTGTTAATTAAGCTAAAATACAGAGATGAAATGTTGTCTTTTCCTTTTTTGGTGTTTTGTTTTGTTATATTTTACTTTTACCATATACCTTGATTGTTATTTTTTAAGCCACTGTAATGGCATGCTTACCCCCTAATTTGTCAAATACTGTACATTACCTTCGCCCTTTAAGCCTCACCTTCCCAGTGGATTCTGTTTCTGTGCCTGTTAATTTTTGTATCAGATGCCATTTGTTCAGTTCATTCTCAGGGTTTAGCCTTTGTGTTCTTTGGATTGTTGTTCTCCTGGTCCTTATTTGTTGTTGGGCTTTTCATTTTCCTCCTGCCTCATGGGTTTGTTTGCCTGCTTCTTCATTCCGTGGTTGTGATTCTTGCCCTCCTATTAACCCTTTGCCTTATGTTTTACACTCTTTCGTAAATAGATTTCTACTGCACTAGCGCTGTGTTGTTTTTTTTGTTGGCAACATTCATGAAACCAATCTCGTATCTACATCCATTACAAGTACAGCGAAAAACATTTAGCAAGTTGATATACTTCACAGGTAGTATTCACACCTTTGTCAGCAGGTATAATTACCTCGTTAGCTTTCTTCCTGTTTCACATTTGTGTCTGTGATTCATTTTCTGCTTCTGACACCTGAATGTTTGTGAATATGATCCTGCTTCTTGTACACTATGGACCGCAAGTATGGGTTTCAGGTAAAAGAAGAGTTTACAGTTGTATTCCTCTGCTTCATGAGTTTTGCAAATTGATCCACCTTCCCTCAACAAGTTTCCTCAATCACAACACTTTGTTTTTATGTGTAACAAGGCAGTGTGGAGTTTTGCTCTTCAATCATAACAGAGCTTTAAGTATCACTTTGTAAGCTGATCCAACTGCTGCTCAACCCATAAACACCCAGTGGATCACGACAAGAATAATCCATAAAAAAGTTAATAATATATGTCATTACAACACTTTAAAACTCACACTGCAGTTCAAGGTTTTTAAATATCCAGCTCCCACAGATGTTTGTTATTATCTTTAGCATTTTCTTAGCAGTGACATCATTTGTTTACTTGGCTTGCCACTGACTTTGCACTTTCACCTCATAAGCAATCTCAGAGCCCATCAGTGATCCTCTGACAAAAATGTGCTGGTTTTCCAGTGTAGCTAGCTATTAGCAATGGAAGATTTTCAGACAAGACTTCCTTTTCTTTGAGTTACCTCTCAGTGAGCACGTTTAAGTGCAGTTAAACATGATACTCGGTGAGTCGATTTACTCCTGCACGCGTACACCTCAGTCTGGCCTCAACTAGCCTCGATGTTCTGTGCATATTCTGCAGTTCCCGCACCAGGCTTTGATCTGGAAGTCAACGGATTTGGCAGTGAGTTGTGACGTCTATGAACAGATTGTTAGCTGTACAGATGTCTGTTTGTAGCATTTGATAAAGTTTGATAAAAGTGAATCATTATCAGAAGATAGCCAGATAGATGAAGGATAACTACATTTGTATGAATCAGTAATTAGAGATTAACAGAAGAAGCACAAGTATGGACTAAGAGCATGGGCCATCCCTGTGTGTTACTCACTTAGACACCCACACCAAAAATCAGGTTCTTAATGTTTGAAATGTATGTATAAAATAAACTAAGTGAGAACCACATGTTGTCTTACTTTTGGGCTGAGAATGAACAGGACAGATTATCGGGACTATACTTCCACTGCCAACACTTTTGACTCCCTGTACACTTACTCTATTCACTATTACTGGTACTATCTATTTGATGCCACAATACTTACAGTCAATGTCATACATAGATGTTGCTTTGTCTGATAACTCTTAACAATCTTCTGACAAGTGAACAGGTGTATTAGTGTCTTGTTAGCCGTACCATACTTTGCTAATGCTATAATGCTCATGTAACCTACACCAAATGTTACAATGAATTGGTCATAATTTATGTGAATGGCTTAGTTCTTTGTTTTTGTAGTTATGCAGAATTCTCTGAAAATACATTTGCAAGCCGTAAGAGGGGGGAACATTATTTTTTTTATGTTGGCCCCACTGAGAGGGCCAATACCACAAATGTAATATTACTCATTAAAAACCTCACTAATGTGTTCTGTCAGGTAAAATGGAAATCTAATTTATTATGGCAATGAGACTTCCTGTGTACATCTCTTTTCTGGTGATATTTGAAAGCCCCACTGAGCTTAATTTAATTATTAAATTTAAGATATTTTTAGAGGCCTTACTGTGAGAACTTTTTAAAAAGGTATTAGTATTAGTTTGATTAAAATGAGTGAATTTTACATGTATCAGAATTATGGTTACTACCAGTGCTTGATAAGTGCAAAACTAGAAACAAATCAAATATTATACAGAGATGCATCAAGGAAAATGTTTTTTTTGTTTAATAAATAAGCCTTTTTTCGGAGGGTCTTTTTTTACCATCAAATTTGAAGAATTAAACAGTTGGGTGAACATCTATAACTAGACACTGAGATAAACAGAGCCGCAGGTAAGAAAAAATATATGCATGTGATCCTCTGTGAGAATTTTGCTCGTCTTATTTTACGGGTTGAGCCAGCAACACCGCTGATTTTATTCACACAGTAGTAAAACTGTTGACTGTGAAGATTGTGTTTTTGTGGCTGGTTTTAAAGAGTCAAATCTTGTTTGTTGATCAATTCAAACCAGTGGCATGCACTTGTGTTGGCACTGAAGTATCTTGATGTTGTTGCTGTTCGGCTGATTACTGTGTGGATTATTGCCTTGCAGGGTGTCTAGTTTGATGGTAGTTAATTGTTAACAGTGTGCAGTAATCTGAATGCAGGTGGTTTATGGATATTCTGCCTGGCTGCTGCTGAAGCACTTGTGACTAATGGAGACAAATCTCATTTCTGTTTTCAGGAGAGATTCTGGTCAGGAAAAACTATAAAATAACATAAGAGAAGATTATTATACTCACTGTTGACTAGTTTACAAAGAGTCTATGTTGATATATATTACGATACAATGATACGAGGATGTTTGGTCTGTTAGGTTGTCGTAATACTAATTATATTATGCAAATGCAATTCAAATGCCTTAAATGAGAAACAGTTATCTTATTTATTAACAGAGCTGGGCACACGTCCATAAATCTGTTAATCCGTTAATTATTGGGGCTTTCGATTTGTTTTTGAAACAACATTTTGGATGTTAATTCGAAAAACAATTATCGAAACCTTTACCTTCCTGTAAATTCGGTTTCTGTCAGTGTCCAAACTTTGCTTTTCATGGTCTAAGATAGATCGCAGACAACCTGAGCAAAGAGCATACCGCCTCCTGTACTTTAGAGTGATGATTGACCTGCCCTGTAGGCGCTTTTATTGTGAAAGGGTTAACCCTATGCAAAAAGCTTTAGTTGTTGTTTTTTATTAATCCCGTTTAACGTTCATGTTAACTTCAGTCAATGATTAAAGGAACTGATAAAATACTATCAAAGTTAACACTGTTGGTAACAGATTAACAGTTCACAAAGTTACATTTTACTTTGCCCGCCTCTGTTTATTTGTTTGCTTTTGTCTATTTGTGTTCATGAACATACTACTTATCATTTTACAAGATAAGAAAGAGTGATAGTAGCTGCCCATTATGGACTATAAATACTCTAGAACATTTCTTAAATTCAACATTTAGTCTATTGCTCCTATGTTGCTCTTCAATAAAGGTGGACGACTCATAAGAGACATGTTTTTTAAAAAGGTTATAAAAATTGATGCAGCAGAGGATATTCTGACTTCAACCATCTGTTAAGCTTCTAAAACGCTGGATCCTAAAATTCCCAATGTGCACCTCAATAGCATTTTTTGTCAGGCACTTTCTGCCTGGAAAGCTTTGTGTCTGAGCTAGTTTTTAAAGATAACTCTCTGTTAAACATCGCTCTGTCTAAAGTACAGTAAAGTCAAACTAACAAATCTCTCTAGCCAAAGTTGTTACCATTATTAAACTGCATGTACCTGTATCTCTGTGTTTGTTAGCTGATATGTGACAATACACTGAGATTTACAACTAGGATTTAAAGGTCACATATAATACAAAATACACTTTACCATGATTTTCGAACACTAATATGTGTCCCTAGTCTGTCAACAAACCCCCACAATGATGAGGAAAGTCCATTCTCTCTGTCTTTTGCCTGCTCCACTTTTCAGAAAATGTGTGCTCAAACAGGCCGTTAAAAGATTTTCACTTCATGACATCACAAAGGGCAGTAACCCCTCCCCCAGGTTGGTGACACTCCCACAGCTAGATGTTTGTTCTGCCCTCTGAGTCCACCTTTGCACCGTAAGAAGCCGAGAAAGCCCAAGCCACCCAAGCCCTTCTAGGGAGGGGCGTGGTCGGACACAGCTCACTTGCATTTAAAGCTACAGACACAGAAAGAACCTGTTCTGAGCAGCGCTGTAATAGAGGGGCTTATAGGCATGCTAAAATACAGGATCAGAGAAGATTTTTAACAAGAAACTTCACAGACATGTGAAAAGATCTTGTAACTCAATCTTTGAAAATGGAGTGTTAACATCTGACTACAAAAAAATGCAACTGATTTGCTCTGAGAGACTTGCAGCCCGTGTTTCACTTTTGTTGTAAAAATTAAAATAAAATCAATTATAATGATACAAAACCATGTTCATACCTCAAAGTGGTAAGTTAACAAATGGCAATTTAATCATGTCATTTCTAACACACCACAAAAGTGTGGAGAAAAACTTGTGGTGGTTCTTAAAATAAACACACAATCTCTTCAACACGACCAGAGAGTATTGATTCCAATATAGAGTGGAGAAAACACTTCCAGATGAAACATATGTCACACTGTGAAGCTGATTTAGACACATGTTGCAGTGTTCATTTTAATTAAGGTGTTACCGGCCTCACAGGCTTAACGGTTTTCCCTTGACACTTTGGTGTTTTCGTGTGAAAAAGAGTCATACGGTGATTAACTTATCTCTAAAGTCTTTCCAGAAATATATTTTAATTAGTGTGTTAGGAATCCATTTGTATTATTTATCAAACAGAATAATGTGATTTTTGAATTGTATCTTTTTGTGTAAAAATGTTGCAACTAAAATATCACAAAGTATAAACACAGCCTTTACAAGTGAATGTTTTACAGTTTTGTCAGGTTAGAGAGGACTTTCATACAAGTGTCGTATGGTAGGAAATTTTTGAGACGACTTGGCGTCTGTGCGGCGCTCATTAGTTTGTCAGATAACGCGTTCCCTGCGGGGATACGGCAGCCGCCTCCTGCATTGCTAAGTGAAGCGCTGACAGCTGTGACATCAAATCGCTGTTTGAAAGCGTAACTCATCGCTACGACATTGTGTCATCATAAAAAGGAGGCCATACCTGTGAGTCGCTGTGCAACAAGCTTCACATCGTGACAGCCAGCTGCACCAATCTGCAGCATGAAAGGGGAAGGTGGCAGGTGGGGGCTAGAGGATCTGTAGCACTGGGGAAAGGGGGGAGACTAGATTGAAAGGTATGATGTAGAGGGAAATTGATAAGAAAACGTGGGAGGTTTGAGGGGGAGATTGAAGTATTACATGTTGCTGCGAGAGCATTGACATGAGTAGAAAGTAAAACAAAGGAAACGTGCTCTAGTAAAGAAAGAAGGCTTTTATGCAGAGAAAACAGATGGATCAAATCTGCATGAGGACAGAACAGAGTGAAAATATAATTAAAGCAAATGAAATTGGAGTTTGACATTCTGCCTATATTCAATTTTGTTCTGAAAAAGGTTGGATCAAGATTACCATGACAGCGAAACACTTTCATGATCACAAGCTCAGGCTGGAACTCGTAAGGAGCTGGCTAAGCTCTAGTAAATCAAAATCAAAAGCCAAATCTCACAGAAGACAACCAGACAGACATGTTCTGTCTGTTTTAACAGACCAAATAAAGATGTTTCACTTTACATTTTTCCGTTTTGATGTTTTCCGTTTTATTACTGAAAAGGAAAAAGCACAAAAGAGTGTGTTCTCATGCAGAAAAAATATTTATATGACTTGTTCTGAAAAGAGTGCAACCATCTGCATTTATGTTCCACAGCTTGTCATCGACATGCCTTTCAAAGACAACTAGTTCTCATAAAGTCAGCAGAGGGATTTTGACAAGCTGAGTCCTGGGATGTGAGTTGTGTGGTGTATATCTTTGGTCACAGCAGAGTATGTGGCTTACTTGTCTGAATGGTTGCAAAGCAGTAGGGGGTCCCGGGAAATAGTATTCCCTTGGGTGTTTTGCAGACTCCCTCCCTAGTTTTCAGCAGGCCACATGCTGGGCTCATTCAGCTGACTCTCATACAGGCCAAAGTTTTGAAGTTAAAAATATGACTCCTGCGAATTTCTGGTTGTCCATCTTGCCAGAGGTGTTCCAGGTATAGTCAAAGTCATTATTTCTCCAGAAGAACTTGTTCTGATCCTGTTTGTGAGACCTAGGCAGCTGCCCTCTGTACTGTTGTGGTTTCTCCAGTAAGTTAAAAATGTCCCCAAAAGTACCCTTCCCTGCTCGGGTACTCACAATTCCTTCTGCAGATTTTGTACAAACAAGTTGTTGTCGCAAGCAACAGTTGTGTGTTCACGTCCTGTGTTTTAATGAACTCGCTTGATGAATAAGAGTCTGTTTGCAGAGGCATTAGATCCAGCCAGGTCCGCTCTCATCCAAAGTAAGCAAAGGATTTCCCTACAAATTGATGTGGTCCCTTGTACAGTGTCCTCGCCTGAGTGCTGATAGAGCCCCAATAAATCAAGGCAATCACAAGGAGATATGGGAAAGACTTTGCAGTAAATCCAGCTGTGATCCAAAATGTACACCTACTTTGATGCATCAGTCCACACTACACACACCTCTCTTTGATTCATGGTACCTGTCTTTAAGTGGCTTCCTTTTGTTTTGTTTTTTTCCTTTTCCCCCCGAGTACTTCATTTCAAACACTCCCACGTTGATCCTTCCATTATTTGAATTGTACTAGAACTGATGTGCGCTGTCACTTTAAATGTTCATTGGTTTTCTGGATGACTGTGCCAAATTTTTAATGGAATTCAGCAGCAATAAAATCATTTATATAAAGAGGATTAGACTGCACAGCTATATACATGTCATTGCGTGTGGCTCTGAGCAGCCACTTGTTGGACTTGTCACTTGTGGGCTCATTCCATTTTGGACCTTGTGTTTGTGGAATCGAATTGGGTAGAAGAAGTGAGAAATGTGTTGTATTGCTATACACCATGCAAAGGGATTAAATTAGCAAACTTGAATAGGACAACATTGGTAATGGTGACCACAAACTGATTAAAATTGTTGGTTGCACAACAGAGGCTCCAACAATCAGAGAAATGTGCACAGGAGTGGTTGCAGTAGTCTGCAATTTGTTTCTGCCTGAAGAAAATAGTCCGGACACTCCTGCTGGTAATCCTCATGCAATCTAGGAATATACAAAAGGGATACAACTGCATTCACCCTTCCTTTTGTTGAATAGATTCCACACCCTATGTCATTGTATACAGTATAACGTTTTTCCACATATATTTTTAACTTGACTTATTGCTGTATTCTTGATTGTGTGTTAAGATTATGGGGAATCTGACAAATGACGACTTTCTGATTGATCAGCAACAGAAAAGACATTCAACAAAGAAATATTGGATGGAAATATTTAAAGATTTAAACAATATGAACTTGATATTGCATAAGGTATTTGATGCACAGGCACAGTCAGAAGCTATGTTCAGCATTTAACCAGTTACTAGCTTAACGTCTCTGTTGGCTAATTAACGTTACTTTGAGACAGGAGTTAACACCTTTCCTTTCATAACACGTAACACCTTCAGAGGGTAATATAACTATTAGGTGGAAGAATGCTAGGATTAGCTGCTGTCTTATGGTATAAAATTAGAAAATATTTGGTAACTCTGAAACTGAAAAATACGCTTGATGTGCTTCCAGTTATTTGCTGTGCATTGCCTCTACCGTGTTGGTCAATGAAAAAGAAAGGAAATAACAACAAATTTCCAGATCTTCTACATTATCAGGATTTGCAGACCTGGAACACACTCACAAAAAAGGGTATACAAGCATTATAGCTTCCTACACCGAGTATGACATCAGAGGAAAATGGCCAAGGAGTGCTTACAGTATGGCAAAGAACTCCACTATGTTATTGATATAATATCAATGTGGACTTTTGAAGAAAAAAAAACACACATATTCTTAAAGCAAAGATTGCCATACAATTTTTAAAAAGAGAAATAGAGCTTAGACCTATATCAGGATGTTGAAGGGTTAAACTTAACGGATTCATGTTTATTTTTACAACTGAGATTACTTTAGAGGCAGGGTTGGTCATTTTCTCCAGACATACTTTTAAGATTTTGGTTGAAATTGTCTTTAGATCCTGACAGACATTAATAACTCATGTGCTCTGAAAAAGGAACGCAGAAAATCCGTCATCTGTAGCAGTTGTGAGCATGTAAAAACTTTGACCAATGTCTGCCACGAGGTGCCAATTTGATGAACCAATAATGCCTCCCTGTTGTCTCCCTGCTCGTTATCTACCCGATGCATGCACTAGTCCACACTCAAAGCATGAGCTGAGGTCCGCTTCTGGACCAATGGCGCTTGTGCATGTAAGTGACGGGCGTGGCTTTTGAGGGAGCACAGAGGGGAGGGGGTGGGTGAAGACAGAGCACTGAGGGAATGCTACTTTCAAAATCATGCTAGTTTTCGAAAATTACCAACCCTGCCTGTAAGTTAATATATATCAAACACTCAGGGATGGGTTGCATAGGACCCCAAATTATGAATTACTTACATGTTAAACATACTGGTCCATGAGCAGATCATGCAGGAAAAGCAGTGCAGCTTTAACACTCACTATTTTTATGAATAAATTATCCCTGTAGGTTACAGAACTCCCCCGAGCGGCATTCTTTTATGGAGATGACCCTTTCCTGCTGAAATATTCCAGACAGTTTTAGCACCTAGACTTCCACTGTGAATCACTGGAGTCAGCATTTACCAGAACATCCTGCTGTAGGGGCCCGCCGCCAAGTGAATTTATCACCATATCGATGATATTGTGCGTTCCTGTAAGTGGTGAATGCAGGTGCTTTGGTACTGACTACCTCAATGCCCCAGAGGTGTAGCAGCCTCACTGCTGCATATAAAAGATGTTATAGAAAGTGTTTCTCCAGTCAAATGAGGTCCTTTTACTCAAGTACTTTTACATCTAAAGCTTGTGGGGGTGCAGTGCTCATGTTGACCAGAAGGTGGAGGATGGTTTTGATGGACTCTTCTACCCCTCCCCCGGCCCTCCTCTGAGTGTTTCATGCTGCCCCTGATGAGAGGAGTTCCTGCACAAACTTCATTCCACTCCACAGAGGGAGAACATATGTTGGAGCCTCAACAGAGACCAAACAGAAAGAGAAGACTTACAAAGCTCTCAGACTGGAAATATTTTTTGGGGTTGGATTACTTCTCTTAAGTCAGGGTCTTCAGGCGTTTGTAGAGTAGATGAGTGTGAGAGTGTGTAAAAAGTGTAAATGTAATTGAAACTTTTTGTAGACATGGATGCATCCTTTGCTGTGATCTTTCTTTTCCTTGCACTTGTACTCTCTCTCAGCCTTAACCACAACTTCCTCCTGGTTCACGCTGCAATGGACTCCTGTTATGATGAAGAAGGCACTCCAAGCCGTTGCATGCCCAAGTTTGAAAATATTGCTTTCAATCGTACTGTGGTGGCGTCAAACGTGTGCGGTTCCCCACCTGAGGACTACTGTATGCAGACAGGCTCAACGCGGTCATGTCACTACTGTGACGAGTCAGACCCTGATCTGAGTCACCATACCGGCCTCCTGACAGACTTCCACAGGAATGAGGAGCCCACATGGTGGCAGAGCCAGTCCATGTTTTATGGTATCCAGCATCCAAATTCTGTCAACCTCACCCTCCACCTTGGTAAGAGCACAGCAGCATATTCTTAGTTAAGTTTGGCTCCCAGAATTATTTAGTATTGACTTTTCTTTAACTTCCACTGTAGTTTGTTGCCGACTGAGTCATCTAGGTCAAGTATTTGTATGCTCAGGTTTCAATTATGAATCTCAGTTCACATAATGTCTTGTATAAAGCCTGAGTTTTATGGACTAGAAACATTTTATATTCACCAGGATTTTCTGTGTCCAGGAATAGAATATGAATAGTGGAATTGAATATGTTGCCCAGTTGTCAAGCCTCCACATTTCCACATCCACAATAGCTTTCTTATCATATTGGGTATTATGTTCACAACAATAAGCATCAGAAAGTTAGAAACCATTTTCAACCCAAAGTCGAATTATTGTAATTATTTAGATTTTGCAAAACATCCTTGATATTGGGTTTGAATTGGGCAAAGTTAAGCTTGGATATTTAGTACATCTTTTTTATTTTGGCAATCCCGTCATAGCAAAAGTCCAGAGTTTTCGGAGTTGGCCATGTTGGTCTATTATCTGAGACTGGTGTTATGAGTCGATGGGTTGAGGTAAAGGTAATACTGCAGAACCAGGTAATGCCAAAGAACTATTAATTAAAATTCTGTTCACAGCAAATGTATAGGGAAGTCTCAGCTCACAATGCATTAATGCAATTTTGTAAATATGATATGGACAGCAAAACATTTTGTAATGTTCCCCTCACTGATTTTAAGATTCGCTGGCTTTTGTTTATCATCTGATGTGAAAAGATAACTCTAACATACTGTTAAGGCTCGAACAAGGCTTAATGTCAAATGAAGCCAATTGCTATTTGCAGAGCAAGGCATATGTTAATCAATGATGGGTACCAAACAAAGTCTTGAGAAAAGATCTTAAAAGCAAAATGAGCTAGTTTGGGATCTAGGCTTTCTAACACTTCAGAATTATATCATGATATCATGTCTTCTTTTTAGAAAATGTCAAGCCTAATTCCTTGATTTAATATAGGCTTGTGATGACCTTTCTTTCATGTGTGACACTTTTCCATAGTGTTTTGTAAATGGATGGTGAAATCTTTATACAAAACAGCTGTGTTTAACACCAAACCATTTGTATTTTTCAGTAGAGGCTCAGAGCTGTCTTCATAAACAACCCCTGGCCCAGACATGGCTTAGACTTGGGAGTGTTTATGAGCTCATAGCCACAAGGGCATGTCTGAGAATTTGGTTGGATTTAAAGTGGGTTAAGTGTACACAGAGTTGCATCTGATGTGCATAGAAAAAAACTGACTGATGGCCAAGAGTTGGCCCACGTTTACTTTCATTCAGCCCACATACTGCCAAAGTTATGATAACGCTTAAATCTCCTCGCCACATATTAGTCTCAAGTCTAGATGATGAGTCTTTTTTAAGGTATGATACAGGCTAGAAAGCGACCTGAGAAAGAGAATGTGTTTACCGACGATGTATCTAAGTATCATTTACATGACGTTTTTGTCACAGCAGCACATACAGTTACAGAACGACAGCTTTCAGTTGCAGCTCCCACTTCCTTCCTAGACATCCGATGTTTCCTTGGCAACGATAAACATTTTGTGTCTGTCATGGCGGCTGCCGCGACAAGACACGTCCCGTTACAACTATAATATTACAGATTTCTCTGGCTTTGATAACTGTTGGAAATATTTGAGGTAATGTTAGTAGTTTTAATTAATTTAGATATTTGAATGTAAACATTGTCATACAATTCTACATATTATACCTTTAAATCCACATTTTGCATGTATTGTATCGTATTCAAGATTAATCTTGTGCTACACAGTCAATGCAGTGTTATCCTTTAAGAAATGTAAGCTTAGTGTGCCAGGAATAAGACTTTGATAAGGAAGCACAGATAAACTAAGGTAATTAATGCATCACATGAAAACTATTTGTAATTAATTAGATTTATCAACATTGTTGTTCTTCCTGCAAGGGGGGCATGACAGAGAAAGTTTGAGAAGCACTGCATTAACCCCTCAGCCAGAGTCTTTTTGAATAGGCACATTGTACAGTAAGTAAAATCCCTCAGGGATGCATGTCAAACAAGATGTTTCTGTCAAACAAGATGTTTCTGTCAGAACTTTTAAAATGTAGTCCCTTACCTTTGTTACAGTTAAACTGTCCCAATAAATTATAATACATGTATTAACATAAATTACCAAGTGCTTTGACCAGCCAAGAAAAAGCAGGACACTCAGACAGCGACATACTAACAGAGAGCCGAGCAGCAAGGCTTGACAAAATGAATTATAAAGAAATACACATAAAAGAAGAAAAATAAAAGTAATAAAATGAAATAAAAATACAGCATCACATAAAAGGAAGTCTATAAAATGGCTTTTTATAGAAGTGATTTAAAAGAAATCAGCGATTCTGCCAGTATTTTCTCCTCAGGCAGGCCACTCCAAAGAAGTCAGACCCTGTTGACAGAAAGCACAATCACCTTTAGATTTAAGCCCCCGTATTAACACCCAGTAGGGGCCACCTATGGATGTAAGGCTGGGAACTAGCTTTAATAGGGTCAACATTTTAGTGATATAAAAATATAAAAATATCACTAAAAGCACTTTGAGTCTGCCTTGTGTATGAAAAGCGCTATACAAATAAACTTGCCTTGCCTTGCCTTGATATCTTAAATCTTGACATTGTTCTAAGTACATTTCACAATAATGGGGAGTCGTTTGTGTAAAAAAAATGATATCAAGTAAATAGGGAGTTACAGCAAAAGACAGACCAACACTTTTTAATTAATATAACTCGTAGAAAGTTTGAATGCACTAGTGCTTTAATCAGTAAAAGAAAGATGTTCAATCATTTTAACAACAATGGATTAATAGTTGCAGTATTTTACTGCATTTAAAAAAATGAGCCAACTCTTTAACACAGGTGTGGTGGCGCCGATTTTGTAAATGCAAGATTTACCACAATAAAAGAGATGATACAGTAGCTGTTGAATTTTGACACTTTCTTTCTATACAGCGTTAATTCAGCAACTAAGAAAGAAAGAAGTTCAAAAAAAGGTCAGCTATCCAATGGTTATGGCAATAACTGGATAATGCTGAGTTTTAAGCTTGGTAACAGCAGACTTAGGTTATGTTGGGTGTTTTGTTATAGTAAGAAAGAAAACCCTGAGTTGATATAACTCTTAATCTGTGCAGACCTTGCAATTAAAGTTAAGTTATACGGTGCAAAACAGAAATTTGAAACACTGTCTGCTCACATATTGCCAATACTTTCACTGTACTTCAGTTACTTCAGTTGTTCTTATGAAAGTTTTTATGAATGCGTCTTCACACTCTCCTTTCCTTTGACAAAATGCATTGCACTCACTGCTTTATACACTGTGTACATATTTGCATTTGAAGACATTTCTCATTGCCCAAAAGCTTATGAGACCAGCTTCAGCCATTTGCATCATTATCCCATTAACATGCCGTGGAAAACTGCTGGAATGAGTAAGAGACCACATTTGTCACTATAACTGAATTAAACTGTTGCAATTAATGTTACAAAGCTTTAATACAAATCTTTCTATGAAATTACCTTTCCTGCTTCCATTGATTTGATGAGCTGTGTCTGTGTGTGTGTGTGTGTGTGTGTGTGTGTATGTTCGTGTGTGTGTATGTATCTTGTGTAAGGGACATTGTGGGGACATCATTCTGTTTGCATGGTCACATTTCGGGGACACTTTTTCCTTATGGGGACATATTGTATGTCAACATCACAAAGTCATAACATTTAGTGTTTAACTTTGCTCAAGGAAAAGGAGGGTTTAAGGATTAGCATAACTGTCCTGAAATAGGATTTAAGTTTGATTATTTTCCACTGATTTTTTTTTTTGTGTCCATATTTCTGCATCAGAGGGTCTCAGTTAAGGCACACAAAGGATTACAATGAATGTTGCTCTATAGGCTCCCCTCTATAAATGAACTAAGTTTATTCAAAATAAATAGAAATGCATTTTCTTATATTTCTTGCAAAGAATATATTTGATATATTTAATATATTCACAGTTTAAATACAAAGGTTGAAAACAGCATTACCCATGCTAATAATCAATCTAATCAATCCTCACTTTGGTTTTACTCTCTTCTAGCTCTTCTAATGACAAACAGCATGTCCGAATATTGACTATATTACCAAATCAAAAGAGGTTTGCACTGAATTTTCTGCACTCTGCGACAGGCGACAAGCTATCAGACCTAGACAGCCAACAATTAATTCTCTGTTTGTTATTTAAGCAAAAAAAATAACATTTTGGTAAATGTGATTTCTGGAGAGGATCAATACCCCACGCGTATCTGTCCACTGAACACAAAACTGGTACCAGGAAATGACTTGCTTAACTTTGCAAAAATTAAAGCTAGCCAGACACTGTTAGGGGGTAAACAAGATTTGCCATTAGCAATTCTTGTTAACATGTTAAATCTTATTTGTGTAAAATGTATGCTAGAGTCATGTTATCATTGTACAATGTTAGGCTACTAGAAGACATACAAGGAAGTCAAGATTTTTTAAATGATTTGATGGAAGTGATTGGAGTAAATCTAATGTCTAACATGAAAGTGAACAAAAAAAGTAGATATGTCATATTTCTTAAGAGTCCCTTCACCCACATATTCACTCTCCTGGGCCTCTTTTAGGTTTTACGATTATTTTCCAAATGTCACATCCTGTTCCCGTTTCCCAGACTCCCAAAGCCTCTACTTACCTGTCCCCTCTTTTCCCTCATTAGCCCTGCAGGATTAAACCAGCCCATTTCCCACTGTCCTTGTCCAGATTCTCAACGTTCTTTCGTGCCTATGCTATTTGCTTATTTTCTCAGCTACCTGTATCTTTTATCCTGAAGCCAGCATCTCTAAGCACCTGCCTTCACCTTTTTCCTATCATATTCTGGTTACCTGGATTCTCAGTTGGTTCTCTTTGGACTTTCTACCAAGGCCTGTATGCCTTTTTTCTTCACATTTGTCAATAAATCATTGCATTTTTCTTCTTCTAAGACAGTCTGCCTTTTAAATATTTCCCTCTGTGCATCACTCTGACAGAATAAGCGGATTTACCAAAATGTCAAACTATTCTGAAGTCTGGAAAAATAAATAAAACAGTGCTTGTTTATTAAAAACAGCTGTCCCATGTGATGAAAACTCATATGTACAGCATTAGACTCAATTTTAAGAGTTGATGCTTGCTACTGTTTAGGTAGAAGCCTGATTTCATCCAACAGGTGGAAAAGACTCCTCCTCTTCCAATACTGCAAATAATATGGGGTTAAAAATGAATGGATGGATGCTTACTCATAATTATATTTAGACCCTCTGAAGCTATGACTAAAACTACTACTCGTACAAGGCATTACTATGGGGAATATGATTTAACTTGATTGTAGAAGAGATTTCTGAACTTTAAACTAAATAGTAGATAATTCTTCTATGAAGTAACTGTCGCTTTATATGGATAAAGCCATAGTGAAAGATATTATTAGACCAGCAAAACCTTTACTGTCCACTAAAAACTATTTGTGCTGTATATTCATTAGCAACATAACCTTTTTAGTTGTTATAGCAAACTTGTATGCAAACAGTTGAAAAGGATAACAAAGCAAAGAGTTCAGTAACATAAGTCCAATTCACCCTCCTTTTCCTGTGTCTGTTTTTGTGTCCGCCAGCTACTCTGGTACTTAAACTACTAAATGCCACATCGTCTTAACCAGCTAGCTGTTAGTTCAGTCTGTCTGGCATTTAACAAGAAGCTAGTGGGGTTTTAGAGCTTTTAGGCAGAAAATGCTGCTTGCTGTGACCATATTTAAGATGAGTATGAAAGTGGTTGTAAAACAGTAAAAAGGAAAATGAAAAACAAAAAGTAAATAATCATATCCATTAGTGCGGATTGTCTTGTCCCAATGTACAAAACCTCTTTTGGTCAGTCTGCTTTCTCTGCAAAGGGGACAACACTTTGGAAGGCTCAACCCACCAATAAAAAGCTAGAGACCAATAGTAATGCTTTTAACAGAGCACTCAACCAATGGCTAAAATCAAAACAACAGTGCTCACATGAATAGCTTGCAACTGGTTAATTGTCTGATCATGTTGCCTTTGTTTTATAGCGTATACATGTATATAATTTTTTAATTTATTTCTTCTTATTATATTGTACATTTTATAATTTAGGTATTTCTGCCATTATTTCTTTCTCTTTTTAGAATTATTTTCTTTCTCATTATTATAACTTTTATTTTCTTTCAAAAGCATCCCGTGGACAAGTGTTGAAAAATAGCATGTGTGCTAAAACACTCAAACGATGCATCTGGTTCTTCCAATGTAATTGTGATGTCCATGTCAAACTAAATTCAATCTACCTAGTGTTGCAAAAGTATTCAAAGCTTGATCCAAAGGATCCATTGTTTGCAGTCCCTTCAACTGAAGGTAGAATCACCTGAACGATATCCTTTGTGTGTGTGTGTGTGTGTGTGTGTGTGCGTGTGCGTGTGCGTGTGTGTGTGTGTGTGTGTGAGGGCTTTATTGAACATAAAGAAATAGTCTGTGGAGACAGTTCCTTCTTTAAACTGGAAATGTTTCTCGACAGGTCAGATCTCCTCCCTCCTCGTCTGGAGGTGGAGAGTGGGCGCTCCTCATCAAAAACTCTGCTTCAAAGGAACATGAGACAGGGACAAAATGATGACAGCTGTTAAAAATGTCAGCGCTTTGACCATAAAGGAACAGTTAGATCACGTGGTCTGAAAGCAAGAAGTGCCTCTGTCACATGGAGAATATTGATTTCCAATAGAAATAAGATGTTTGCTGTGCTCTGAGACTTTGTTGTTTATAATCTCAGGCTAGTTCCTTTTTCTTGTGAAAAGGTGCCAATACTTCTGCCGCTGCAGAGGTATGTTTTACATTGTCTGGAGGGTTTGTTATTTCTTCAGACGATCCCAACACCCACAAGTCTGTGTCCGTCAGACTAAGTTGACCTTTGTACCTGTTTTGCACATCTCTCAAACATGTGTTTCTCAGTACCTAATGCCTCTGGATGGCTCCAGGATTCTAGCAAGAAAGTGTGATTATGTTTTTCTAACATGTCTGAATGTTGCATGTGTTGGCATTTCTTAGCTCCGTTCGAAAGCTCTCTAATCCATCTGGGTTGCCGGTTGGGGGGTGTCTTCAACATTACTGTTTTCTTTTGCCTCTCCAAACAAAACAAGCTGTCTCTTAAAGAAAAACAGGCAAATGCCGGGATGATAAACACAGTGGTAGGATGTAGGGACGCATATTGCAGCCATGTCACAGAGTGGGTCCGTGGAAGAGTAGAAAGAAATGTGGGAGGGAGTCTTGCTGCTTCAAGGGGAGTAAACAAAACATAATAAGGAAGAAGGGGGAGAAAGAAAATGCTGGGTGGTTTGCTGGTAAGGAATTGGGGTCAGGTTTTTTCCCACAAATACTTGAGACACACACACACACATTCTAACAACACACATTGATGTCTGCAGCTGGTTCTCATTCAGCACCATCAAAGAAAAGCGACATCCTGTCTCGGATGTTAAACAATGATACAGTTCTGCCACAGTTGGCATGAAACTTTTACAGCGAGGTTATTGGTGTGCATGTAAAAAGGGGCTATTTTTGTCTGAATTTTAATAAGAAGCATGATAAGAAGATAAATAATCATCTGTGTATTTGCTGATCACAGGAATCTCAGCTTGGAGTAAATAGATCGTAAATGTTGAGTCTACACAACTTGTGGTGGGTTTAGTCTCAGAGTGCAGCTGTGTTAGCTTGATACTTATGACTCAGCGCAGGTCAGACGCTGTGCCGTGCTGCTCCCAGCTTCAACTTTCAACTAGGCCTGCGAGATAGAGAAAAATATGCAGCATGCAATGACATTGTTAAATGGTGCGGTACCGATATGAAGTGTGATAAATGAAGAGAAGACAAAAATGATGCATATTTAGATATAACTCCAGTTTCTTCTGTTCTTAAAGTTTATTACAGTATCTGTCTTTTGCCACATGTCACTCCTGAATCCAAACTACATTTTAAAAAGTTCTTTTTTTTCCACTAATAAACTGGCACACATCAATTTGAAGGTCGCTGTTAGCTACCTTGAGCTTTATCTGACAGAATGATCAGAATCTGATCAGAATGGTGCCAAAGCATGGCCATTAAATCCTTTACTCAGTAGGTCAAATGATGGCATGCTGAGTGAGGAAGCATTCCATGTTAGCATGAAATCATTTTTCTTATTTGTGGTAAATTCAGACTTTTGCAATGTTTCACAGTGAATGTTCATATTGCAAAAACAATGTACTTCAAACCATGTAAAATAGGAACGTATGTACTTAACAGCAAGCTTCTTGAACAACAGAGAATACATTTCAATCAATATTAAAAGTATATATATTTTATTTAAGCCTTTATGAAATTGGATTTCAATTAGGTGCACTTAAGCTCAGATATGTATAAAGAAAAGTTAAGCTACAAATTCTCTGAACCAATGTTTGCGAGTGCTTGTGATGGACTATTGACAGCTGCTGGTCAAGTCAAGTCACATTTATTTATAAAGCACATTTAAAAACAGCAACAGCTGACCAAAGTGCTGTACAATGCATTAAAGAAACAGTTTACAGGGAACACAAAAAACACAAAAGAAAATACGAATAGCATAAGTAGAAGGGGTAATGAGAGCAACTACTGGAACCTGAAAGAACCGCCTATTCAGGACCAGAAGTGCTGCTGGTGGTGCAGTTGATGATATCAGTCAAATATCGTTCAGAATTGCATTAAAAGCTGTGAGAGCAGACATGGGCATCATAGCTTAAAGTGCATGTGTATAGGGAAGCTAAGTATTTTTTAGTTCATCTTTAAGTGATCAGTTGAAATGAATAACACATGGTTACATGTGCTGTTTTTGTGGACGCAGCAGGTCAGATCTCAACCGAACATGATCTGCCACTCCCACAGGGTTTCTAATACTTCATAGCAGTTTATTTAAAAACTATTTTTCCGTCTTCGACAGAAATGTGTCCATTGATGTGACTTATTAGAATGCTGGCAAAAAAAAAGATCCTTTGCGAAGCATGGCATTATCACTATCCTTGATACTGTAGTAGGCTACAGAACGCGTTTCTCAATCTCGGTGCTGACAGCCCGTTTAAGTGCTAAGGTCTTTGAGAGTGCCTGTTACCACTATGGGTCGGTTACAGGGGGCAGCATGCTTGATGATTTACTCCTGCTGAAGCGAGTGCTTGCAGGATTGGTAAATCCAACATTCAGAGAGTCTTGTTTAGTTCTGATCACTTTAATAGGAGAAAAGAGTCCCAAAAGAATATTTAGCTTAGTCTGAAGTGGTGCAGGTAATTCCATTCTTCATTGTGTCAGCAGAGCGGGGGTTTGGCCTTCAGGACAAAATTAAAATGGCCATGAGAAGTTGTCTGTCTGAGGCAAAGATGCAAAACATAATGACAATAGCCTCTGCTGCAATCTCCCCTGATGTGTGTGATTATGCTTGAGCGAGGACCAGTTTTAAGTCCCTGCAGACCAGGAGAAAGAGTTGAGTTGTAGTCAGTTGACTTCAGTTCAATTAACGTGTAGTAAAAGACTTGTTCATTATTAATTGGAATGATTCTTCAAAATGCATCATTCATATTTGCTTGTTGAGGACAATGAAAACTTACTACAGGAAAAAATGACTTGAAACAAGAGCGCAGGGTCCATGCCAGTGAATCTTTTCTCTCCACGCTCTTATAAATGCATAATCAGTAAGACTGTTTGTCATAATTCACATTATTTGTGACAATGTTTTTTTGTCAACGCTATTAAATAGGTCATGTTTCATTATCATTAAAAATGGAAAATTAAAATGACAGGTGATTACACTGTATGGCAAAATTTTACCACCCCGTCTGTCAAAATGATGCTCAGCGTGAAAGCCTTACTCAACCTCTGCTCCCAGCTTAGATATCCTCAAAACATTTGAACCATTTCAAGCCACATTTTAGCATGCTTCAAAGCAGCTTAAATAGTCATTTTATTAATGTGCTTTGGCTCGGGTTTTCTTACTCGGCCCTCTAATGTCACACCATGCTATTTTAATGTGTTTCTAAACTGTCATTATTCAAAAAAATTGTAACTAGGTGAACAAAGAGACCTTGGTGAACAAAGAGACTATTTTGCTGTCGGAACTGTGAAATAAATGTCTGATTTCATCACTGGGGTTCATATTCTCTCGACAAATGTTTTTGTTATTAGATTCTTTGCTTGATTAACAGTTAACAGCTTGAAAAAGCCCACCGTTGCGCTCGTATGAACTTTAATGAGTAAGTATGCTCTAGTGAAAGAGCATGAATCACAACTCATTAAACTTGATGCATAGAACATATAAATACCCTTTGCAATTAGTCTGCACCTCATCACGGGGGATATCCAACAAATGTTTCATCTTCTGCCTCGGTTTATGTTTTTGCCTCAGTCTCAGCAGGGCTGAGCTCACCTCACGCAGGGAGTAAATGAAAGCTAAATGATCGTAGTTCTCCTGAAGGAATGATACCATTAGAGATTGCTGCAGAGACGAGAGACGGAGAAGCCTCGTTCAGACTTGGCAGAGTTAAGCAACAGATGTCATTATGGCTGTAGCTGTGGATGGCATCCCTCTATGAATGCACCGAGCGGCTGAGACTAAGTCTCTAATGATGCAGGAGAAAAATCCCCATGAGTGCAATGAAGAAGCCTGTTAGGAGAGTTACAGCATGTTGCTTCACACTCATGTCTTAATATGACTTCAGTTTGTGTCTGTCCAGTAAATCCCTCATAAAGCTCAGTACGTATTTATAGCAAGGAAGTCTTTGCAAGATCTGCTGATATGGCTGCAAGATTATTGTTTGACGCGACCACAGAGGGTAAACATGGCGAGGAAATGATGCCTCTCAATCAAAATGAGGCTCCTCTGTTTGCTTTGAGATTAGGGAAGAAGATGTCAGACTTCCTACAAAAGCAAATATGGACAACAGCTCTGCTGAAAATCAATGGCTTTCCCATCACACTATGAAAAAGTATCACATATTAATTTAAGCCACGAGAGTATGCAGTATACACAAAAGACACCAAATATGCCTTTTCTTTCCCCAACCATTCCTCTCATTAAATTAAACATGTACCTGGGAGACTTGTCCCTGCAATTATTATGCACCTGCAAAAATGACTTCACACACATTTCTTGAGTTACAATGCAACACCAATTACAGCGAAACTAAGTCGGATCTGCTAAATCCCTTAACACCTAATGGAATCCTGGTATATCTCCTCGTGTTCTTTGGATCTTCCACATCTAGAGACTTTGCTCTGAAACCCCTTTTTGCTTTTTCACAGATTGAAGCCGAATATCTGCTCAAGGGAAAATTCAAACTTATGAAAAGTCGTCCCTCTTTTACTCGCTCATCAACATGCCCCTGAATAGCTGATGTACCACTGAAACCTCACCTTAGTTATATCAGTCAATCAATGTGTTTAATTCAGTGCCATTCTTAGCCCCCTGTGAGACTCATTAGTATTTGCCCTATCACATATCTATTGATCAGATATCCTCTGTCAAACCTTAATTGTTGCATCAGCCAGCAGATGAACCAGTGATTCACAAATACTGGCGCTTTTTCCTCTTCTATGTTTTGCACTCAATGGGAAATTCTGCCCCACAGTTAATGTAAGAAGAAAATGACTTTTTGTCTCTTTCCCTTTGACCTATGTTTCTCTTGTGGGGCCTATTATGATCTGGATAATGAGAAAATAATCCGGAGTATTATTCTTCTCCTGTAGGAATGATATTCATTTACCCGGCATGGAGGCACGGGAAATTAAGCCTATCCCCCATTGTTTTTTCTACTTTCTATAATACAATTATGTCTGTTTTTTTTCTTTGCTCCTGGGCCCTAAACCATCCCCCTGCAGTATTTGTCTCTTACATAAGCAGCTCTGATCTTACTGTGTAACTACAATGGATCTAGTTCTGTCAGATCAATTCCCATGATTCCATTCAGAGCTAATCATATCTGTTTTTCCCACAGGAAAGGCTTTCGAGATAACCTATATACGATTGAAATTCTACACCAGTCGGCCGGAGAGTTTCGCCATCTACAAGCGCACACAAGAGGGTGGGCCCTGGTTGCCTTACCAGTATTACAGCGCCTCATGTAGGAAGACCTATCAGAAGGATGCAAAGGGTTACATTCGCCCAGGAGATGATGAGAGGACCGCTTTATGTACGGATGAGTTCAGCGATATCTCTCCGCTCACTGGAGGAAATGTGGCTTTCTCAACGCTGGAGGGACGGCCTAGTGCGTACAACTTTGACCAAAGCCTGGTGCTGAAGGTAAGGCAGCACTTTGTTTGTTTGTTTAGGTTGTCACTATCATCCTTTGCTCCACATAATTTGTTCGACTTGGCTTTTATTGTTCCACATAGTGATTTTTACTGGAAGATCAGAATTAACAAAAAAGCTCTCACGTACTTAATTTAAAAAATAGGTAGAGTGCAAAGAAGGCAGACATTGGCTCTCCATTTTTTAGAAACTAAATGCAGGAAAATAAATGTTTTTTAGGAGAGACTTTTTGAGCTTTTGAACCTAATTCTTCTCCAAGAAGAGAAACAAAAAACACGTACAAACACACAAACAACACAGGGGGAGCCAACACGAGTGACTTTCCACAACAACTAAAAAGGTAGAATCTGGAGCGCTGATAATGAAAGAAGACATCAGCAGCCTCATGTAGGTTAAACAAATACAACTTACGTTTTTCTGTTCATACAAGTTCCATCAGATGCAAAGCTGCTACAGTGAAGCAGTTGTTGGATATGAAAACCTTTGTGTCAAGCGTTGTCCAACACTGCAGATACATATTTAATAAGGAAGAAGATAGACTGGGGCTTTTAATTTCCTGCAGGGAAAGCTTTCATTCTCACATAGAAGGTTTGTTGTAACATATACTATCACATGATACTCCTGGCCAGACCGTCAAGCATGATCTAGATTATCAAAACTGTTCCACTCCCCAAAACCTTAACACAAACAAACATACCCCTTTGCACATATACACGCATGGCTCCAAGCCTTTTTTTAGAATCATCTGAAGGGATCTGATTAACATTGATGAAGCTCTTAGAGGGCTGTGCTGAATTAATGGCAGCCTCTTGAGAGAGCTTCTGGAAGGGGTGGGCACAGTAAAACATGCGGCTCAAAATGAGTAAACAAGGCTCTTAATACTGCCACTCCTTTATCTCTCTCAGGGCTGTGAGAAAGCACGAGTACATCTGTCCATGCATGCGCTCTTAATACTTCAGTGCAAACTTTTGAGCACTTTTTTTTTTGCTCTTGATTATCCTGTCTACTTATACCTTTCGATCACCCTGAGTTTTTGTCTGTAGATTAGCGGCTTCATATGCTACATGTTCATTCATATTATATTGGCAGGTCTCAGTATTGATTTCTGTAACTTGTAAAGGACTCAAATATACGGTAAAATTAACCTTGGCACAACACATTAAGTAAATAAACCAATTGAAGCAGAGATTCTACAGGATCATTTACCAAAGCGAGATTCATCTTAATGTACTAATTTTACAAGCAGATGACTCACATGAGTATATCGGGCCAAAAGCAGTAGAAAAGGAAAATAAATGATTTATTCAATGCTCCTACTCCAAAGACAAGTAGTTCTGGAAACAGGCATGTCTCAGTCTAATTCGGTGAATATGCCCACGGAGCAGCTCCTATCAGATGCAGAAATCTACAGTTATTTTGAGACGGTAGCAGATGTATTTTTAGGGTTTCAACCTTTAAGCCTTAACTTGATGTTCAGACAGAACACCAAGTTAAGTTTTTAGGCCGGCCCTCTATCCCTCTCAACTGTGGACAGGAAGCTGTTGGAATTTTGCCCCCTTTACTGTAAAATCCCTTTTCAGATGATTGCGTATGAAGTCAACGGAAACATTTGCTTGGGGTAGCACGTGTTGGTTCAATTGAAACCAGGTTCTTCTAAGAGTTTTTCAAGCTGTGGTGAGAACAAGAAGCAACATGTGGTTTAAAAATTCGGAAGTGCAAAATCCTGCAGATCGTCGAGTGTCCACTTGAGGCTGGCTGCAGAATCACGCAAGTCACATACACACCCCATTAAAAAAAGCTAATTTTTACAACAGAAATTAACATTTCTACAGCCTGGTTCAAAAACGAATTTGGTCGGATTATCTCATGTCTTAATCGGCACAAACTGTACAGTGGGTAAATTATTCACAATAAGGCGTCTAGCTGACCTGATTGACTGGCTGGTGCGATGTTACGGTTTGTCAAGAAGCTTAAAGCCCGCCTCAGCTCCAGTTCTAAGTCTGTTGTTAGGTTGACTGAAAGTAAGGATGAGATAGCATTTCCAGCATGGGGACCGTCATCGGTGGGACTCCAAAGCCCCCTACAGTAACAGATGGCATTTGAAAGACAGCATTTAAAAGAAACATATGAACGATGTCATACCTACACAACAGGGTCCTTCATGCCTGCTCACTAGGTTAAAACCAATAAGCAGTTGAGCATAAAAAAAGGATATAAATGATGTAGAGAAAAAAGGAAGGAAGTTGCAGTAGGGATGTGGTTAGGATGCTTGGTGAGCTTTTGAAGTCTAGCACTTGCTCTAGATTTAGGAGTTTTCCTGAGTCCTGCATGTGACTCATGGTTTCAGATGAATATTGCATTTATAGCGGTCATGTTTTCTGGTCAAAGTCACGGCTGCATTTTTCCAATATTAAATCAAGAACACAATTTTCATCTAACCTCAACTCTCAGCTTAGTGTTTAAAAAGGAACCATACAATAAAACATGAATCACGTTTTTAGTTGGCACAAGCAGAGATTGTATTCCAGACATTGTAGGAAAAAAGAAATGTAATACAATCAGGATGACAGATTTCATTAAGTTCATTCAAACATTTACTCAATAGATTTACACAACTGTTAGTCAGGCATTATGTTTGCAAAAATGAAGCATCAGTAACAAAGTAATCTCCAGCAGACATGCTTGCAGCATCCTTTTATTGCCTGCTCATCAAATGAACTGCACTGCTGCCATGTTGCTGTCGTTAAAAATCCAGGACAACAGAAATAATACAGGAAAACAATGCAAATGACCACAACAGGAGCAACATAATGAAAAGGATATATTCTATTATTTCATAGAAATAGTCGCAAGAACAACTTGTAACCTGATCCAAGAGATGTGGACATCTTACCTCCCGAGCACCGGCCAGGTGTTTTTTATTTCTGCATTCCTTTTCACTGTCCAACACACAATGTGGGAGGCACTATTTTTATCCCCGTCTCTACAATCAAAAATCCTTCCATGTACTGGACATATATCTTTAACAATAATCTTTCGGGAACTATACGCCTCCCAATGACCGCTCCACAGTCATGCCCCCTCTATCTTTGAGCAAATAGATAATGCTTACATGTTTTTACGTGTGCCCTTTTTCCTAAAATGTAGTGCCAAAAAAAAAAAAGGGTCTGGAATGCAAGGCACACTTTCTTAAAGGGAGCTGTCCTCCTCCACATCATTAAATAGGAAGGGTGAGGGTGTCTTTCAGAGGATGTGTGGAGGATATGCAGCATCAGTGTAACCCTGCCTTACAATGAGCCCCCTCATGGAGAAAAAAAAACACCCCCAGCTTCCAGATCTTAAAAAAGTCACAATGAGGGGATTTTTCTGCGGGATGTGTGTTGTTCAGCCTGTCTGTGTATTTGCACTTTCGAGTAGATGACTGTTATGAATCAATTTAGAGATGATTTAGCTTTAGCGTACCAGAAAGCCAATATTTCTCCCAGCATGCACACGCTTGATGTTTTGAAATTGAACTGTGTAATATGTTGTTTCAAATCTCTGAAAGCAAAAAGTGCAGAAAAAAAAATGTTTCTAAGCAGAGAAATAGATTTTTTACCCGCTGACTTTTTGCTGTTTTTACAATGATAAATTAATTCAGCCATTTAAACAAATGGTATATAAAAGCTGTTATGCAGAGAAGTTGGAATAGAATTGTGACATGATAAACAACACCTACTTAATCCAATTTCTTTTACATAAATACAGAATAATATGTGCTGATTCTCATAGTCTGGAACTGATGTTCAATTTGCACTCTTACACCTCCCTAAGCTGAGCAGTTTGAAAAGCAAAACAGCGCGATGCAGCTGACAGGCCCTTAGGGCTACATATGGTATCTCTGTCTGCACTCATACCTTAACCCTACCCCCACACCCCTCCCACTATAACACACACACATATGCTTTCTGTCTTGCCGTGCTGGATGCTGTCTCCTCATAAAACCTCCCCTCTCATCAACCCCCGACACTTTGAATGTGTGACATCTCTGCAGCCTCCTACAGTGTAAATACAGGCGTGATTTTCTCAAGAGGGATCCCTTTTAAAACCGGGAAGAGACGGAGGACAGACAGCGGTGGTGAAGTCACATCAGCTCTGAAACACATGCTAAGCCAGAAAGCACTGCATGATAAAGATTGTTTTTTTTTTTGTCATGTCTGCCATGTATGAGGTCCTCTTGGGTCTAGAAAAAGTGAAAATAGATCTTGAATGCACTATAGGATCAGCATTTGTGTTATTGGTTTGGGGCACAGTGTGGCATGCTACTGTCAGTGACACGACATATGACGGAAATCTACAGAACTATATTTGCCTATTGAGCTGGTGGTTCAGAGATTCTTGTGTGTATGCAGTGTTTTGGAGTAGTAAACTGTAATGTAAGTCAACTAGCACATCAGCTCTATTTTGCAGCTCCTTGCTGGTAGTTCAACATTTTATCTTGAATTAAGAGTTGCATATACGGAAGCAGTTAAATTACAACTTTTTGTCTCTACTTGTGATGTCATCCACTTAAACTTCAAACATCTAAAGGCCCTATAGAAATAATTAAATGTGCTTTTTACTTACTGATTCAAGCTATATTCAGAAAATACAATATGCTGATTTTTTTTCCACTACAACCATATAACATCAATTGCAGCTTTTCCCCTTGCAAAACCAAGATTGGAAGTTAATTTTACTGACAGTTTATGTCTCAGATGCCTTCCCAGATTCTTGATTGTCTGTTCAGATGTGCTATTTGTTGAATCTAAATTTGTAAAACTATAAGTGTGTAAGATGTCAATTGGTCAAAGTATTGAGTATTGCTATTTTTTAAAGGAAATCTTTTGAAGTCATCTGGCTTTCTCTGTAATCCTGCTTGATGCAATAACCCAATCTGCAACTTCCTTTACTTCGGGTAACTGGCTGACTAAAAACAAACTGAAGGGAACGATTTTTGCAATTACATATTGTTATAATTTTGTATTAGACATACATAATCAGTTTTTTAATAAGTAGTATTTGGTTTACTCCAGTCAGAGTAATTGGTAGTTTGAAACTCTATACTTACTCTTCCTGTCGCTATAGATGGCTGTTTACCAATGAATGTGGCTCTGCTTAAAGTTTGTGCTTATGAAAAGAAGGTTTTTCCTCTCCACTGCTGCCCAGTGCTTGCTCATTGGCTGTTGGGTCTCAGTAATAAAACATTTACAAAGAATTCATACTTGATTTGCCATAATGTAAAGTGTTATCACATAACTTCTGTTGTGATTTGGCGCTAAATCAATGCATATGTAGCCTATTGAGTTATTGGTTGAAATTAGGTTCCCCAACACGGTCTCTGTCTGTCTTTGTGGACCTAAAAAGAACGAGAAATTCCATCAAACGCAGGGAATTCTCTCTCATTCCAATTATTCCCGGCTTTATCACCCTTTCTTACTGCTCGACATATCTTATTTAATTCTATTTTTTTGCAGGAAAGCTTAGCTTCTGCTTGGTTTTCAAGTTCACAGATAAATAATTGATCTCACTTTGTGCAATTTCTTCCATTCAACCTATCTGTTCTATAATTCTGCCAGACAGGGACAATAGCAAAGTAAAGTCTAGAGTCAGAATTGATACTGGTCTTTATTTTGTTAAAGTGACAATATCCTAAGTTTGAAATGCAGGCTCCAAGCATGAACAGAGCAAGGAAAAACGACTTCTCTCCATGAAAGGATTAAGTGGGATTAAGGATTTAAGGGACCAAGGATTATTCAAGGGAGGCATGGGTGGAAACAGGTAGTCTGAGAGTCAACAATAGTGTTAAAAGAAGAAAAGAGGAACGTGATCATGGTGGTGAACACTTGCCTTAATCTCTAATGACCTATGTTCAATAACAAGGAACTTTATTTGCTACATTTCTTTGTTTTCTTTCGTCTCAAATCTCGACACAAAACCTACATTTATTTGTCCTTGGCCCCAACTTTTACGGAGGATGATTTACACTCGGGTTTGTCTTCATTTCTTCACTTTCTACAGGAGAAACGTTCGTGCTGCTGCCGTAGTTCAGTTTGGTTTGTGTGTAATTCTATTGAATTGCACATTGAAATCACCCTATTATTTTCTCTGGAAGGTGTAAAACACAAGAAGAGCATTTTTTTTTTAGCACTTTGAATAGTGAGTCATATAGTCTCACCATGGGGTTAAATCACTTATTTTCCTGTGCCTTGTGATGTGTTATCACACCTTAGGTGTTATATAAATTAAGAAGATAACTTTTTTTGTGTGTGTGAATGTGCTTTGAATGTTCTCTTCACCAAATTATCAAATAATTAGGGAAGTAGGAAAGCTGCTGGGATGTGTTGGTTTGTCGGTCCACCATCTGGGTCCAAAATGTAACAGCTTAACAACTGAATGAGAAGCTCAAATTTGAACACACATTCATGGGTCTTTGCTCATATGGCCAAACAACCTTAGCGGTCCTCTGACTTTGCTTCGTGCCACCATCAGATGGACATCTCTTGTTTTGAAATATCTCACCATATGGATTGAATACATTCTATTCATTTTACAAATAAACAACTTTTCGGGTGATTTTACCTTTGTGGAGAGTAGTCCAAAGTCAGAATGATATTATGAAAGTTTTACAGTAGACGATGGCTCTCTATTCTGGGCGAATGTCCCGGCATTTTATGTCTGGGTCAGCTTAATTGGGTGCTGATTTATGCAGTTGTTGCATGAAGTAATGTGCACACACACTTGTTTGAATAGTAGTGACTTACGATGTATCTCAACTAATCACGTCTACTCTAACCATCAACATAAAGTTATCACTCAGATTTCACATTCCAGTGTGTAGTTTTCTTAAACCTATAAAATAATGCTTTATGGTGGCATCAAATGAGTTCTCAATGTTTTAATCAAAGGGTCATAGTAAGAAGGTACCACCCAGAGAAAACACACAAATGATAGTTTATGAGGTGGTACCTGGGGTGACCAATCAGATTTTACTGTTGGCCCATATGTTGTTCAATATTTGTTTAGAGGTTTTAGTATTAGTCCATACAAATAGTGAAGCTCAATGATGTGAACATTTTTCAACCAATGGGTGAGCTCTCACCAGCCCATAACAGCTAGCAGCATTTTGAGTGGATAGTAAAACTTAAGGAGGCTCTGGGGAGATGAAGGCCACGGTACACATATACTAAATGAGACATGTTCGGCGCTGGCGTGCTGTCAGAACAAGGGTTGAGCATGCAAGGTGGTTAGCATGTCCCTGTTAGCATTTAGCTAACTGTGGAACCTTTAGTGTTGTCATTGTTAGACAAATAGTACTTCACTTGTAACTATTTCAATGAGGATAGAAAAAAGAATTAAGAATGAACAATTTTTTATTTAACAATTTAGGAAATACATTTGCAAAGTCTTTGGCTATTCGACTCAATCATGACGACTTCATGTACTCGGAGGGGAAATGAGTCCGACAGCAGGATAGGATTCCCCTCCAATGGAGTCTAGACACTGGTGGTGTTGGTGGTGATGGAAGAATGCAGAATGTGATGAGGAGTGGGCTTCTGAGGCTGTATCTGAACTCTGCTGGGCTGGAAAGGAGGTGACTGGCACAGGAGGAGGGTTGCAGTGATCGCACTGAAATGACAAACCGACTGCGGAAGAGAGAGAAAAGGTTTTAAAATTTGACCGTGGCAGGTTAGGGATTGGTTGAGAGAGGTTGTGGCAGAATTGGGTTGGATTATTGTTTACAGAGTAAATGCCCCAAATCAGCTGATAACTAGCAGGGAGATGGTGGAAGCGGGAGAGAGGGAGTGGCTAAGTTGAATGAAGCAAATGTAATAAATGTGTGAGAGAATATAACCAGTGTCCCTGCTTGAATTTACGCTGAGCTCCATTTCACTTGTAGGTTGACTGTGGCAATCTACAAAAGAATATGTTGATCGAAACAAACCAAAAGACAAAAAAAAACATTTAATACTTTAAGTTTGATTCACACAAAAAATGAAGTGAAATGTTTTCCAGTACAGCTCTGTTTTAGCCGCCTACCTGATGACCCTCGTACTTCAAATAAGAGTTTTTTAATGGATCTTAATGGACTTGCTAAACACACAGGCAACGCTGGTCCAATAAACATCCTTATGACTCATTCTATTGAAGTGATTTTGTTTTTCACACTTCAGAAGACTCATAACTCTGCTTGTTTATCTGGCAGAGCTTGATTCCCAGGTGTGTCTGACCACTGTACTAGCTTGTTCCTGTCTCTCCTTGTCCAGGTCAGCAGCATCACAGCTCTTAGTCAGAGTTAGGAACAGCAACGGGCTCTTTTGATTCTGGTCTCTGTTCCTTGGTCCACATCCTGTGATCATTCCTGCTGTTCAGAGTGATATGTGGGACTTCACTGTGACCAGCTGGACGGGAAAATCAATAAAATGAATGCATTATTCAGTGTGTGGGAAAAGCTCAACATTATTCAGTGTACAAAAAATAATTAGGTTTGCCTGCACATGTCAGTCAGCAGCTAATTCTATTTTTTCATAGTCACTTTAAGGGCTTAATTCTGCAACATCATGTTACATTATGTCCCAGGAAAGCATTTCTCCTGAGGTAAAGTGTTACATCAAGTTGAAATAATTTACAATGTGTCACGGTTGGAATGAGGAGGAGGAGGACCCAATTGCAGATGTAAAGAAAAAATAATTTATTTAAACTAAAAAGGCAAAAAGCAAAACAAAACTTACTATAAGAAAAATCCAAAAAGGTAGCCACGAGGAATCACTGGAGACTAAGACAAATACGACAACATTCTACAAACAACAATGATGCGACACAGAAGGGAAGAAACACAGAGACTAAATAGACATGGGTAATCAGACACAGGTGAGACAGGTGAAACTAACAAGACACAGGTGAGGACAATCAGGGCAAATCAAGACAAGAGGGAAACACACAGACAAGAATTAACACAAGACAAGAAACACTGAGGACAACTACAAAGTAAATCAAGAACCATGGAACACAGAGAAACAAGAAATAACAAAATAAAACAGGAAACACTAAAGACTAAACAATCAACACTAGGAAACAAACACACGGGGAAACAGGCAACACTAAGGAAAAAGAGAAATAAAACAAGATAAGAAATCAAAACTCTGAAATACAAAACTAAAGACCAAATCATGACATAACCCCCCCCTCAAGGGACGGATCCCAGACGTCCCAAAAAGTCAATAAACCAAAGCAGGGTGGGTGGAGGGGGTCCGGAGGAGGGACTCCGGACTCTCAGGCGGACGGCCTGATGGAAGGCCATAAGGCCAGGACAGTTCGGGAGGGCGGCCAGGAGGCCAGCCCAACACGGAGAACAGTTCAGGTGGACGGCCCGGAGGCCGACCAGACAAGGAGCACAGTTCAGGTGGACGGCCCGGAGGCCAACCAGACACGAAGCACAGTTCAGGTGGGCGGCCCGGAGGCCGACCAGACACAGAGAGCAGATCAGGAGGGCGGCCTAGAGGCCGACCAGACACGGAGAACTGATCAGGAGGGCGGCCCGGTGGCCGACCAGACACGGAGCACAGTTCAGGTGGGCGGCCCGGAGGCTGACCAGACACAGGGGACAGTTCGGGTGGGCGGCCAGGAGGCTTACCAAACACAGTGAGCTGGTCAGGTGGGCGGCCAGGAAGCCGACCAAACACAGGAGACAGTTCAGGTGGGCGGCTAGGAGGCCGACCAAACACAGAGACCAGCTCAGGGGGAGTCAGACGGCCTTCTGACGATGGCGCAGGAGTCGGCAGGACCTCTGACAAGGGCGCAGGAAGCTGCAGAGTCGGCAGGACCCCAGACGAGTGCTCAGGAAGCTGCGGAGTCGGCAGGACCTCCGACAGAGACACGAGAGTGGGCAGATCCTCCAACGGAGAAACAGGAGCGGGCACAACCTCCAACTTGGGAACGGGTGTTGGCAGGGCCTCCCACAGAGACACAGGAGTGGGCAGCTCCTCCAACTTGGAAACGGGTGTTGGCAGGGCCTCCCACAGAGACATAGGAGTGGGCAGATCCTCCAACGGAGAAACGGGTGTTGGCAGGGCCTCCCACAGAGACATAGGAGTGGGCAGATCCTCCAACGGAAAAACGGGTGTTGGCAGGGCCTCCCACAGAGACATAGGAGTGGGAAGATCCTCCAACGGAGAAACAGGAGTGGGCACAACCTCCAACTTGGAAACGGGTGTTGGCAGGGCCTCCCACAGAGACATAGGAGTGGGCAGATCCTCCAACGGAGAAACGGGAGTGGGCAGAACCTCCCACGGAGACACGGGAGTGGGCAGATCCTCCCACGGAGACACGGGAGTGGGCAGGACCTCCAACTTGGAAACGGGTGTTGGCAGGGCCTCCCACAGAGACATAGGAATCGGCCGGACCGCCGAGGGGACGTCAGGAGTCGGCCGGACCGCCGAGGCGACGTAAGGAGTCGGCCGGACCGCCGAGGCGACGTCAGGAGTCGGCCGGACCGCCGAGGGGACGTCTGGAGTCGGCCGGACCGCCGACAGGGAATCCAGAGAAATCCCCCTCTCTTCAACAGGGGGACTATGGAGCTCAGCAGTCGCAGGCAGCAGACGGCGCTCTGCACGGACGCAGTGAGGCTGAGGCTCCAAGGCACAGGGTGGCTGAGGCCCTGGGGAGCACAGGGGCAGAGTCACTGGGGAGCTGAGCAGCGACGACTCCGGTGCGCTGAGCAGCGACGACTCCGGTGCGCTGAGCAGCGACGACTCCGGTGAGCTGAGCAGCGACGACTCCGGTGCGCTGAGCAGCGACGACTCCGGTGCGCTGAGCAGCGACGACTCCGGTGCGCTGAGCAGCGTAGACTCGGGTGCGCTGGGCAGCGACATGGGCTGAGGCCTGAGTTGAGGCTTTTGCTGAGGCTTCGGTTGAGGCCTGGGTTGAGGCCCAGGCTGATGCTTGAGCTGAGGCTTGAGTTGAGACTCGTGCTGAGGCCTGGGCTGAGGCTCAGGCTGAGGCCTGGACTGAGGCTGTGGTTTGGGCTGGTAGACAGGCTGCTGAGGTTGAGGCTTGAGCTGAGGCTGGAGCTGAGGCTTGAGCTGAGGCTTGAGCTGAGGCTTGTGTTGAGGCCTGGGCTGGTACACCGACTGCTGGGGCTGTAGAGACTCTGGGGTGCTGGGTCGTGGAGACAGGATAGGACGACGGGTGCCATTTCTCTTTCCTCCACGGGTCCCAGTAAAAATGGCCAGGCGGGTGCCTGTCCAGGGCGACTGCTCTTCCTGAGCAGTGCTCCTGACCGAACGAAAAATGTTTTGAAAGTAAGCTACTTTCTGGAAACAATCCATCTCATCCAAACAATCTGCTGGGTCCATAGCTGGTCGCATCATTCTGTCACGGTTGGAATGAGGAGGAGGAGGACCCAATTGCAGATGTAAAGAAAAAATAATTTATTTAAACTAAAAAGGCAAAAAGCAAAACAAAACTTACTATAAGAAAAATCCAAAAAGGTAGCCACGAGGAATCACTGGAGACTAAGACAAATACGACAACATTCTACAAACAACAATGATGCGACACAGAAGGGAAGAAACACAGAGACTAAATAGACATGGGTAATCAGACACAGGTGAGACAGGTGAAACTAACAAGACACAGGTGAGGACAATCAGGGCAAATCAAGACAAGAGGGAAACACACAGACAAGAATTAACACAAGACAAGAAACACTGAGGACAACTACAAAGTAAATCAAGAACCATGGAACACAGAGAAACAAGAAATAACAAAATAAAACAGGAAACACTAAAGACTAAACAATCAACACTAGGAAACAAACACACGGGGAAACAGGCAACACTAAGGAAAAAGAGAAATAAAACAAGATAAGAAATCAAAACTCTGAAATACAAAACTAAAGACCAAATCATGACACAATGTGTCTAAAAAGTGATTAGGTTACTATCACATATCCATATCAGATATCATACAGTCCGAACTGAAAACTGCTGTTATGCGTAAAATGTTATTGCAGAGGGAGAGATAATTTTGTCCGGAATATTCAATTCAATAAAGATGATTAAACACATTACCTAAGAAATCTGGGTCCCTTTCATGTGTGTCGTGCATCACATTTGAGTGTTAATCAAGCAAGAATTAACATGAAATGTAAGTCGACAATTCTTATCGATGCACTTCTCATGTTTGTTGAAAATCTCCACTCTTCCAGACAGCAATCAAAGAATGAAATAAAACAAAATGTAAATGCAGGTTTGTAGACTTGGCAAGTTCAATCCGTATGGCACAGCTTTAGAACGATAGTGTGGGGTTGATCAGTGATGAGAAACAGCGAAGCAACACCATGTTTTTCCAAAAAATCTGAGTTGATTATCCTTTTGTAATGTTAGAACAACTTCTGAGAGAGAGAGGGAGAGGGAGCATGCAGATGAGCGAGAGTAAAGAAACTTGTCATTCCATACAGGCAGACAGACAAAAATGTTATATATCATGTAAATTATACTCAGATACATCATTAGTACACATATTGTCTTTCTCAGGTCGGTTTCGCCCGTTCGAATTGATTCGTTCGTTTTTACTCCATTAATATACTGCAAGCCTAGACGTCATCTTTTGTTATTGTTTTGATTGAGAGCCCCCTAGCGGCAGATTTAACATACTGTATGTGTAAAGTGTAAAATAATCTAAAATCGAATGAGCTGCTTTTCAGTGAGTATTAATAATCCTTAACATTCCAATGAATACATAAAATATTAAGTTTGTCCATGCACATGACATCATCTTATAGTTTGGCTTCTCTCAAGCCCCCTTACTAAAACTGACTTCCAGCATCCCTGGATTGATTGAAAAGGGAATATTAAAAAAAGAAATCATACACGGATTAAGAACGTCCAATCCATTCTTTTGGACCTATCAAAAATGTCATGACTACATCTGTCTACACTCACTCACTCTGCCCATGCATGCAGTTACATGTGGATTCTTTAGCAAGCTAAAGCAAGCAAGCTGATTGCACAAGGCAGAAAAAGATAGTTTGATATGATAAACCCTGACAGTAATACTCTCGTGAACTTATTTTACACACTAAGTGAGACAGAGCATAGGAGAGTGGCTTTGAAAGTTCTGTATTTGGATATTTTAGCATTCAGCTTGCTTTTTCTTTTTTTTTGCACACAATAGCTAAAATAAGACCCAATGTTCCTAAAACATTTTCTTTAATTATATAGTCACCATCTATCACTAAAAATAAGCAAACCACTGGTGATGGCGCTGTCATTTACAGTATGTTGAAGTGGTTGATGGTTAAATCCTTTTCAGAAGGAAAACCCAAACGATGCTAGCTTCTTGTTTTTCACCCCAGCAGTTCTACCAGAGATGATAAGAGGACAAAATTGACTCGTGCTTCAAGGCATTCATGCCTAAGGAAGTTTTATTTCTGGTCTCTGCTAATGTTGCATCTAAACACTTGTGCAATACCGCTTGTCGCCACAGGTGCCGCTAAAGTTACCAAACACAGATCTGTCTGATTGTTCCTTTAATGAAACTAACTTGAGATTCATAGTTATTGAATACGAATGATAATTCTATTGATGACAGCTGTTATGACAATGTAGGTTGGCAAGTTAAAGCATTTTCTTCTAAACAACTTCTGATGTGACTTTAAATGTGAACAATTCAAATAATTATATCTTCATATGAAGTTTTATATGGGTTGCCATCTCTGTGGGCATGCAAGCTTTCATTTCATCTAATAAATGTACAAAAGAGAAAAACAATCCAGGTCTTTCCTAGTGATCATATAAATTAGATTTTTGCTTTACCCTTGCCTGTCACACAGCTTCAATACCCTTTGATAACTACAGGGAATATTGTAATGTCTCATCCTCCTGCTGAAACATCAGATGTTTCATGTGATGAAAGACACAAGGTGGGTGGTTGATCAAGCATTAGTTACATTAAAATCTGACTACCAATGCTGCATGCTGTCTGTATTTCAGTATGCTGTGGATGACATCGACCCACTGATTCTAAAGCTGTGTGGGATCAATATAAGCCAGGAATACATAGATTGGGTGGCAAATCTCTCAACGGAGCAGCCAAACACACTCTCTCCTTCACCCGCCTCCTCCTCTCTGCTTTCCTCTCAAACAACACGATGAGAGGGCCCATAATTGACTGTGATCTGTGTCCCATTAGAATAAGAGGCAGATCAATTGCACCATTTCTTTTCATTAAATCTCTCATCCCCCCCTCTATTTTAAGGGTGATGGGACAGATGGGTGTAGTAGGCATAGACAAAAAACACATCAGCCATCCTCTTTCATGCGAAAAACAAAGGCAATGGAATTCAAAAGAGTATTCAAAAGATGGAGGAGCATACTCTTCTTAATGGTGATGCACGGGTTCCTGCTTCAGGTGCAAATGCTACAAAAACAAGGAGAGACTAGATTACTCAATACCAGGGGAGGGGTTGAGGGCAGCACTCATGAATGTAATTCTATTGCATATATTTATTCAAATTTAGAGGGAGGAGAAGAAAAATAAGGAGGGAAGTACATGCAGGAATTTAACTGCTGCTTGTTTAAAACAAAATATACAACCCATAAACGGATCCAAAAGGCCTCTTTTTTATTCTTTAGGATAAAAAGTGGTTGTATTTTATGAAATAATCCTCTCAGTACTAATTCTGCTATCCAGAGAGCCATTACATTAGAAATAAACAGTAAAAAACAAGGCCATTAAAACATCAGTACAGTCTGTTAATCAAGTATTCTTATGTGGAAAATGTACTTTGTATTTGAAAGCCTGTGGACTCGTTTGTGCCCTCATGGACCCACCCAGCTGATCCCACATATCATCATTATACTGCTGGCTACTCTGTCATGCAGCCTTTTTGGCTGCAGGGATTTGTGGCTGCAGGATTTGTGGCTGCAGGACATGTGTGTGCGGCCTCCCCAGCGCCTTTGCCACTGGCTTTGTGCGAACATTAGCAGCTGGTGGTTCAGTTCAACAAAATAATCCTTTTGGGTATTGTGTTTAAAAGATGTGACAGTTTCTGTCCTTCATTCTGAGAAAATATAGACTTTTTATGCAAAGTGAGCTAAAGTGAAGCCAAATGTGGAAGTCTGCATTCTTTCTAGTGGCCTGCAGGGGGAGACTCTACTGATTGCAAAAATGGGACTCTTTATTAGTCAAAACAACAACAACAACCTTCTTCTAACTTCTAACTTTAGCATCTTGCATATGAGTTTACAGGCTCAAAAGCTACTTCCAAGTCATCGTCAATACAGCATGGCATTTATTTAATACATTATGTTTCCATTCTCAGGAAGATTAACTCTAAAACACGTTGTGCTTCGATAACCTCTGATCGACAACCGGCTACCTAGGTGACTCTTCAAACAGTACATAAGAGTTGAAATACTTTGACATCTGGCTAAAATAGTAAAAACAAAGATGGCGATGGCAATAATCCGCAATCTGAGGCTTAAAGCAACGGTACCCAAACCAATTGGCCAACCCTCACAGTGGTAACTTCTTATACACAGTCTATGCCCAAAACAAGCTTAAAGCAGAATTGTGTGATTCCCTTACTTTTCTTTTACTGCTACCAGCAGATCAAGGGTCCACTTCTCAACGACCACTGGATGAATTGGCACTGAATTAAGTACAAGAATAAATGCTTCCCAGACAATAAATCCCAATTACTTTTGCTATCCCCTAATTCTCTACAAAAAAATGTAATTGCACAATACATTGGTTTAACTAATCTGCCAAAATAACATTCCCATCAGCCTCAGCTGTAATTTGTTTTTAGTGTGAATTAGCCAGAGATAGCATGTTGTTGAGTACACAACCCCAAGACAATACATACTAATACTTAAATTATGCTCAGTCTCAATGGATTTTTGTAATTATGTCGTCCACATATTAAGCTCACATCTGTTGCCATCTGTGGGTTCTGCCTCTTGTGCTAAATAGAGCATTTGTAGATATAGTGTTCCCTGAAGAAGTTCTGCAGCTTCAGATGACCTTTAATTAAGTCAAACCTTGTGTGAATATGATTATATTGCAATACACCGGTGATATTGGCTGAGTGAGAGGATTATAGAATGACTAATGAGGGGTGGGTACAGGGGAAAAAAGAAGAATGGGATACGTTTCACATTTTAAGCATTTATGAGTCTTTTCTACTTTCACAAGCCACATGTGATGACCCCACATTGTCTCTGTTATGGGTTGACATTTTCTCATGTCTTCTTGAGGTAATAGAGTCAGCGAACACTGTGAAGTACCTTGCGGTTAGGTGTCTCAAATTGAACTCTTTTATTCCTCAGAAAGCCCCTGAAGAACTATTGTGCAAGCAAAAGAAAAGTCGGAAAAAGTATCCACGCTGTGAATATAATCACTGATTAGCCTAATTGAAAACACAGCTATAAAACGAGCCTCAGTCCCTGATTTTTCCTTCTTAGGCAGAATGTGGTATTCATAAAGTTGATGTAATCAAAGTAAATGCCCTGAGCACTATACTGCCCTTTTTTTGCATCTGTGTTTCTTGTAATATTACATTTCTACTTTAAAGGCATGAGCAGTGATCTAGTTAATGCAGTAAAATCATACCCCCAAGGTACTAAAGAGGCAACATTATTGTGTCCGTCTGACTGACACTGTTTTTTAATGCCAGACCATCAGAACCCTTAAATGGATGCCTTTAAAATACAGCGTCAGCATTGAAGTAACAGCCTTAAGTCAGTCCAATTGTTTAGTTTAACATTCCATCAAATCTAGACTGTGAAAAAAACAACTTCTTTGACATTCATGTTTTTAAATGCTTTCATTTCATGTTATAGTTGGGACTTATTACTTACTACTGGAGACCTGAATCCACAGTAGCATTCAAACAAACAGTTTCAGATCTAATATGCATGACAAATAAGCATATTCAGAAAAAGTTTCTATTGAAATTCTTTATATTCAATCAAGTCTATAGAGCCTTTCTGATATTGGATTTGAATTACGTGTGGTTAAGCTTGGATGTACAAATTGTTCATAATGTGCTTAATTCTCCACACCTGTCATAGGAAAAGTCTTCAGACAGCTAGTCTGCTAGGTACATTGAGGATAAGTATAATAGGCAATCGATTATTAGGGGAACGCAGGTGTTGAGGGATGAAAGCGATCTTTTTTTAGCTGGGGGAGTTTACAGGCTGATGTTGATCTACTTTTGGGTAGTGTTGAGTCTTCAGGGATAGTGTATAGTGAAATAATACAGTGTTTATAGCTTTGGAACAAATAGGAGTACTTCAGCAACCTTGCATGTGTTACCTCACTGCTAACTAATATATTAGGTGCAATGTATTTTGTAACTTTAACATTCAGATAAAATTAATCATTTTCAGATGTCAGGGCTTCTTCTTTCTTCTTTTAGGGCGCACTCACACTATGGCAATCCGTACTGTGCCCAAGCACGCTTCACACCTATGGTCCAGTTTGTTTGACTAGTGTGAGTGCTCCAATCCCTGCTCAAGCACGGTACACTTCCTTGGCCTGTGCATGCTTCGAAGAGGTGTGCTTCGGCACGGTACAGTTCATGCATGAGCACAAGCACGGGTACACGACGTTGCCAGCCTTCATTATGGAGAAATCCTGCAGTGTTATGGCTTTATCTGACTAAAATTGACTTAAAATAAACCACAAAGTCAGTAACATAGCTGCCATGTTCTCTGTGTCGTCCTCTGATGTGTGGACGCAGACCCGACAGCGTGCCTTTTTTTTCTTTTCTTTTTTCTTTTTTTGTGCACCTGTGTTGTAGACTAAGCACGCTTCATGATCACGTAAAGACATGCATGTGATGTATTATGACGTTATGTACAAGCGGTACCCTCGCTCAGGCCCGGTTAGTCTTGGGGCAGTGTGAGTGCAGGCCAGCCAATGGGGAGGGGGGACAATCGTGCTTAAGCACAGTACGGGACAACTTTGCTAGTGTGAGTGCTCCCTGATCCTCACTCAGAACACTTAAACCAGTGCAGCCCCAAACAAACTGCTTGGGGCTGCACTGGTTTTCACTTGCACGGTTGTTGTGTGCGTATAGGTAAAGAGATTTCAATCAAAATGTGATCTGCAAAGCCCTCACAGTTTTGAATAATGGTTATAAGGGGGGGATGTATTGAATGAGGTTATATTTGTTCTCAAGGACATTAATATTAACGGCATTTTTTGCAGATGCTTAATGAACTCTCAAATTTAACATAACTTTACTATTCAAAGCCACATTCCCAGAGGCTTTAAATCAAGACGGCAAATATTCTCTTCCTGGCTAAATATATGTGTCTAGTATTCTTCAGTGTCACATACATGTGCAGATGGATTGATCTCTTAAGGATTTTTTATTCATAGAAATCCTTTTGATCAATTGTCTCTCCTTGCAGGGAGATAAAGGTTGGGCGTTAGTGTCAGGGGTTAAAGCTACTCTGCCTCAACAGAGCATTAAATGATCCCTGTTCGTCTCAGTAGCGTGCCAGCGTGCCGTTCCCTCTGCATATGGCTCATACAGAGCTATGCATATTTCATGAGGTTTAAAACAGGAATTGCATCCAGCCTGTTTTATTAGCATTTTAATTCCTCTGCAGATTCACCGCTTGCGCCTCAGTCTGACGAGTGCGTACTTCCAATATAGAGACTTCACACGCTTCATCTGCAGCTTTTAAAAATATCTCTGTCATCTTAAAAGGTCAAAGCGAAATGAAAAACAAACCCAACTGGTGACACTTAAAAGCACAGGTGTTCCTTTCATGTACATGTCATAGACGTAAATATCGTTTTCTGTTTATACAAGCAGTCTCACATGTTGTGTGTGTTCATAGCTAGATTATTTTTGTTTGGAATAAACAACACTAACCTTCTAATGAGCCACTCACATGTTTTCTCTAAAGTAATGGCTTACTTCAAAGGGGACTCTGTTGTCAAGTTTGTAAAGCTCCCTTTTTTTTTTTTCAATAATCACGCAGAAGATGAAAGCTGCTGCATGAATTCAAATTTAATTTGTTCAGTCATCCATTAAAACGGTTTGTCTGTCTCCCCTGCCACCAGTCTGTCCTCCCTGCCTCTCTCTCTCTCTCTCTCTTTTTCTCTCCCCCTCGCTCTCCCTACAGAAAGCTGTGTGGCAAATTGGAGCTCCGGCATTGAATGACAATGAGTAAAAAAAAAAAAAAAAAAGGGGGGAAATACATATTGAGGGCACAGTGAACTTAAGCAATTAAATTAAAAAGTTATTAACTTTGGAATGAGGGACACTGCTCTCTTTCCTGTCACAGCCCGCAGCCAGAGGCTTCAGAGGTCAAGGTACTGCACACTGGAACAGGAAGACGAGCGAGAGGAGAGAGGGAGATAGACATGTAGAGAAAAAAAGAGGTAAAGACGGACTGGGGGAGTGGTGGAGAAAAAAGAGTTTTTAAGAGTGAGGGGGAAGGTTACGAGCCCTTAAGCAGAGATGTCCTCTAAATCGATGTTTGATACCATCACACAGGCTGCCTTTTGTAGCCTGACTAATTTCTATGTATATGTGTGAACATGCTCATTTGATCATTAAACCCGTATTGTCCTAAGCAAAGGACTGGCTCATCGCCACTCTGAACGCCTTATCCTATCCCTAAGTCAGCATCATTGTAGTATTGTGAGGCCAAATTCCAAGGGAGAGAGAATCAAAGTTAATTAAGCTTTTGCTGTGGTTTGCACAAATAATAAGTAATGGGCTGACTACTAATTAACCCTAAGAAACTGCTTCCTTTCAGTGCAGTAAGTGATATTTGGAACTATGTCTGCTTTTCCTTACACAATTAGCACCGTCCCACCAAGCATAACTAATAACTCCTCCACATGATAATGGTCTCATACTCTGTGATAAATGGAAGAGAGTATTTTTTTGCTTTTCTGAAATGCTAACAATGCATTTATAACATTTTATCATCTGTGTGTGTGTGTGTGTGTGTGTGTGTGTGTGTGTGTATGAGTGTGAGCGCTGGTTGTTGGACACAATGGAAATGCGGCAGCAGGGTTCAGAAAGGGCCCTCATTAGCAAAGATGTTAATCTCATACATTTAACATTAATGATGATCAGTATATGCAAATCATTTATTTAATTATTTAACAAAAGGGCAGGTCATGTCCTTTATGTCCTGTCCTTGTTATTTATTGGAAACAGCCAAGATCTGATTGCATAATTTTTTTACTTAACATCTTTCTAAGAAGTTTCCACAGCTTACACTCAAGTAGACTTTGTTTTAAATGCATCCTGTCTCAAGAAAACACAAATATGCACATTCATCTGATAGACGCATTTGACCACACATCTCTTGAACTGTTTTTGGCATACGTGCCTTCAAGCAGACCCCAAAAATACATATGAGGGATAAAAATGTATGACTACATTTTTTTGAAAATGATGCTGTCCTGCCAATTTCAACAACTGACAAAAAAAGGCTTTTCATATAAAGTTCTGCAGTCATTTTAGTTTTCTTAGCTAGCCTAATTCAAATGTGAGTCTTGTCTGGAAAAAATAAAAGGTGGAAGCATTCATTGTGATCTGGGTGGTTTAACCTTAAAGAGGAAGTGATGTGGACAGAAATTCAATATGGACAAAAGTTGTTAGGACACCTTATAGACAAATGTGTAAATAGTCATGTGTGCTTTCCATGATCACCAAGATGCACTTTAAAGCCAAGTGTTAACAGATCATAAAAAGGGAGAGAACTACATGCAAGCTTCAAAGAAAACATTCTAATGGAAGGCATGAGAAGTTCATTAAACATACAGTTTTACGCCATTATACATAGTAGACCAATCCGAATGAGTACACTGTTGTACTTTATACATATGAACCTAAACACAAACAAATCGCTCAGACTGCATTCATTTAGTCATGTTTGACATTACCTTCAAAGGTATGAATCTCTTTGGATGGATTTCAAGTGAGTAGACATTTCTCTACATTCCTCTGCAAAAAAATCAGGTACCATATTTTGTACGGATTTAAGTGTTCCCCACAGGTTTATTCAAACATCTTGATTGGTTTCTAGTTGCCAGTACGTTGGTTCATGTCCAAATCCCCGATTGTCCTTTGCAAGAATTGCGCCATGCTAATAATAGCACTTAGCCCAATTTTTAGTCTCAGATATCCTTTTGTAGTTTCTTTACCTCAAAAGAAATGATTCTAACATTCAGTCACTCTTCACCATGCAACACAGGGGTCTGCCCTTTGTATTGGAGTCCTTCTCCACATTTACCACATAAACACCTCATTTATCGAGCACTTGGCATGTATTATTAATAATATGAGGACATTGGAAGACATTTTTCTCATTTCAATATTTTTGAAAAGCAGGCTTTGAAATAGTCGCAATGATGGACCCTAAACAGCATGATGACAACATAGAACCTATGCAATCAAAGAAAAGATGACATGGAGACATTTTGAAAGCAGGTAGCAAAGAATTGGAGTTATTTTCTCTTCCGTTTGTGTTCTTTTGCTTTGTTTTGACCACTGTTTTTCTATCTAAAAGTAACACCATGATGTCTTTTATCTACGTCCTCCCTGTATTATCAACCTAACCACCCTTCACTTTAACCTTAGTTTTTGGCTTGCAGCTGAGTTCACTATCTCAAACTGCACAGTTCTTCTTCAAGACCGCAGATGAAAATAATGTCTAGCTAGTGTAAAATAAAATGAAGAACGAGCATCTGTTTTTCCTGGCAACTACAGTGCATCAGGGTCATATAGTGTATTCCAAACACCATTAGCCAGCCGAGCCATGTCAAGAGGATCAAAGTCGATAAGCATAGGGCCAGAACTATTTCATGCCGTCTAACTGCACTCAACTGTGCAACACTCTAAAAAAACAGCTCTGTAGCCTTCAATAGGCTGCCAAGGTACAGAATTGTCTGGAAATCCTGAAGTGCACTCCAGCTATAGCAGGAGAGTGTAGATAAGGCTGGCAGAGGAAGAGAAAGGAAAATAAAGAGAGAAGGTAAAGTGAGCGGGCAATTCAGGTAAGAACACTAAAGAGGGGATGAACAACTGCAGAACAGTCAGAACTTTGCTGAAGGGCAGCCACCAGTTGGCCTAATTAAAATCAAAAGATCTGTTAATTAGAGATTTTTATTCACTGCAACACTGAATGTAAATTGCTCGGTAAAATATTCCCCCACTTCCGTCCCCCACTTTTCACTGACAAGGCTATCCCACAGGCGGCACTGAAATCCAGTAGTCATGCTAACACCATTCATGCAAGGGTTAAACCAATAAGGAACACATGTGCAGCATACTCAAACCAGATGTTCCTGAAAGGCCATATGACCTATTGATGCCCCAGCAGTATGTCTCTAAGAACTGCTGGCTAGAACCACGCAGGTGGTCTGAATCCCAAGACCCTTTCCTTTGAAATGGGGAGATGACTCGACAAGAAAGGCCCCAAGACACCGCTCGTCTAAAGAAAACTTAGTTCTTAACGTTTGCTGCTCAGGCTATTTGAAGATGTGAGAAATATGTCATTGGGTACCTGTTAAGAACACTTTGAGGGCTTATTGTGTGATAATTATTATTTTTGTCACCTGCTAATTAAGCAACTTCCTTAACTTGCTGAACAAGGAGAAATCTATAGTTGTTATAGTCTGTTCCTTTCCATACAGCACTAAAACCCACTTTCAGGCATTTCAAACTTGCTTAAGATTGATAATTGACCAAGTAGCTGCAGTTGTCAGCAGGGGCAGTTTTGAAAAGGTCCTGGATTTTTGTTTTCAGCTATGCATGCTTTGACAAAATCAGATTTAAGCAGCAACCATTTCCATGACAGAAGCAACTCAAGTCATTGTCCGTCCCAATCCCTTTCACAAAAAGAGCCACGTTTTTGTAGTGAAAAGTTTAAGGATCGCTCATTGTGCATTCAACTACATGTCCATTAAGACAGCTGCAACTTTTACAAAAGCATAAGCTGGACTATTTGTTCACTGTGATGTCTTGTTTGTCTTTTAGCAAGTTTTACATCTTTACAAGTTCACTAACACTGCAGTGACAAGAAGCCAATACCTGCCTTAGAGGTAGGAAATCAATCTCAAACAAGACTTAGTCTCCAGACATGTGAGTGGCTCTGAGAGGTTCTGTTTAGGAACAGCTACACTTTGAGCTAAATGCAAATGTCGGCATGCTTACATACGCATATATATGAATAATATGAGCACTCTGATATCAACCAGCTCTAATGTTAAATATGTGCATCATTTGGCAGATTTGCAACTGCATTTGAAAAAGTTCACAAATATTTAAATGAATGTTCAGGACTGTTCCAAAGCTTAGAATAGTGTAGGAATACTTTGCAAAAAACAAGCCCAGGTGGAGGGGATTGTCATTGGCTTGCAGTTGGTTGGTCACAAACTATTGATTATATTAATTCAATTTTGACCTGATGGTTAAATAATTAAAGAGATTAACTTTGGCTTTCCAACTTATTCTAATGGAGGCATGCAATCCATCCTAAAGCTGACAGATACTGGAGCTTGATGGAAAGTCATAGGGGCAATGGATTCATTGTGAGATCCTTTGGGCCCAGAGATATCAGTTCCAACTTTGCTGGAAATCCTTCCAATACTTGTCAACTCTTTTAAGCCAAATTGTCAACATGTTGTTAGGGCTCGGGGTAAAGTCAGGGGATTGACAGAGTCAGTTGATCTGTTTCCACACATGAACTCTGGACAATCTCCAGAGAAGCAGGTCCAGATTTGCCCTTTCACACATGTTGCAAACAGTGGCTGATTGGCTATTGCAGATATAGAAAAATAGGTTGTTTGGCTTTTCATTAATTCAATAGAATCAATACAACATGAAACAGACTTACTTTATACTGATGTCTCTAGATGACCTACAAAAGCAAGTGAGACCATCAGCGACAACACTTCTATAAGGCCATTTATAACAAATGTAATCTCAAGACACTTTGAAAAAACAGATGGTAAGTACCCATTGTACTATTAGTGACAGTTAGCCAACATAAATCCACTATGAGCAAGGCACCTGGTAACATTTAGCAAATAACGGTGACAAGAGAAAACTTCCTTTTTATAGGCAGAACCAGATCATGTTTATTCGATTTCGATTATCCTCAACGGTTTGATTTAATATCACCATACATCCTCAACTTTCTACATTACTGCACATGGCTACTTTTTCATGAATAAAGACAAGCTGTCAGATCAACATGAACTCCTTTTTTAGTGTTTAGAAAGTGCTTAAGACATCACTGTCAACATAAAAGCCTTTACATAGTAAACCAAATAAATAAATTATAGAGGTAATGTTAAGGTAATAATTATAAATCACTTTGTGTTCAGTTTTTTAGACTAGAGAAAGATGTTTTTAAGTCACTGTGGGGTCAACATGGATTTTGTTCTGTCCCTGCGTCGATTCAGAATCGTCAAAGTCCGCATCAGGATGCATCGTAGAAATGATTGATTTTAACACCCCTACTATCCAATCTGGTTCTTGTTGTGTCGCAATATTTCAGAAACACAATACGAATTGAATCAGCAACCGAAGAATCATGATAAAATGGGATCCAAACCCTAACAACTATTGCTTGCTGTAAACGCTTCTGAAAATTGTGCTTCCATCAGACATCGCACACACCGTTTTACTTTAGGGCTGGCAGGATACAGTCTGTTATGCTTGGTTTCACATTTTTTTTAAATTTTATTTAACCTTAATTTAACCAGGAAAGAAACTCGTTGAGATTAAAAATCTATTTTCAAGTGTGTCTCTGCCAAGACAGGCAGCAGCACAATTAACAGACAACGAGCAGCCAAGCATACCAATAAAAAAAATCATTATTAGACATTAAAAAGACACCCCTCAACCAATTAGTACAACTCAAAATAGGTGTGCAAGACTGCTGAGTGCTGGCCATGGCACTGATGAAGACCCAAGTTGGTCTTAACGCTACAGCCCTCTTTTTAAACATATCATGTCATGTAAAGTAAAGGCTTTTTAACTCACACATACATACACATATCCTACAGTGAGCCTTGGATTGTATTAGAAGGAAAGTTGCAGTTTTTATTTATTGATTTAATTCTTTTTTTTTAACAATGCAATCCCTTCACAAGATGAATTTAGCATGGCAAACCTTTAGTACCCAAAGAGCACATGTATGTGAATACTACAAAGAGTCTCCAGGGCTCCCGCTCCTTTGTCTATAAATTCTTTGTATTTGTAAAGTACACAAAACTGCTTTGTTATAGGCCAAAAGGGTACAACAGAGTCCAGTCCACTGGGCTTTGGCACTACAAAGACTATCTGTAGCACTTGTGGAAAGCATGAATGAATGAACCCATCACTAATTTTTTTTTTAGTCTGAGGCCCTTCCGCTCAAACCTCCTTTTCTCCCACCGACACACTTCAAAGACACCTCTGGGGAGAGGCTTCAAAAGTTACAGCATTACAGACTTTTTCAGGACTGCCACTGAGACCCAGCCAAGAAACAGACAGAAAGTTTCTCTCTAGCTATTTGTTTTAAAGTTGCTTCTCTTCAGTTGGTAAGAGATTCCTCATGTCAATTGTTCTTCCCTTACCTGGCCTCACTTTCATCTTCCAGCCCCACTATTGCACTTCCCGTTTGCTTTTCCTCCGTCTGTGTTATCCCTCTTTACTTTCTGCCCACACTCTTGCTTCTTCCTGTCTTTACCTTTGCAGCGGGCTCAAACAGAGGAGCCTAAATCATATAAGGGAAGCGAGTTTTGCCACAAACCATCCATTATACTGAAGTCGTGTTGCAGCGTTGTCTCTTTTCTCGTGTTTCTTTCATATTTCGGCTTTTATTTTCACAAATCCCTTTCTTTCTTTGCTGCTCTTTCTGACATTTATTCAATTTCCTACACTATCCTCATTTTCTCCTCATTACATCGACTCCATCCCCTGCTCTTACAGCATCACCCCTGTCCCCTTTCCTTGATCCCAAACCTTTCTTTCCCACTTCTTCTTGTCTTTGCTCTTGCTGTCTTATGTATCTACCTTTTTCTTTCCTTGAGCCAAGTTTGTGTTCCTTACTTTCTGTCACCTTCCTTGTGCTTTAAGAGTGACAGCAGCCAACGTTGCCCCTCTCCCAGGCCTCTTTCATTCCACCTTTTTTTTGGAAGTGTTTGACCTCAAAAGGTGAATTCTATCATCCCTCTCACCTTGTCGGTCCTTTCTTCTCCCCTATACCTTTTTATTTTTCTTTTCCAGGAATGGGTGACAGCCACTGACCTGCTCATCTCCTTAGACAGGCTCAACACCTTTGGAGACGAGTTCTTCAAGGACGCCAAAGTGTTGCGCTCGTACTACTATGCCGTCTCAGATTTCTCTGTGGGTGGAAGGTAAGAGACACCTAAAAATGGACAATATCATTCTGTTCAACTGAAATTATCCGAAAACGTTAAAATTCTGTCACTTTGGAGGTTAACCTTAAGCTGGGAACTGTGAAACTCAATGAAAACCCAGAATTTTCTGCTGTCCAAATATATATTTTTTGCTGTCACGGTGTTTTCTGCTGAAAAAATATTAAATCTCCAGCTTCAAACACGTCAAAACAAGTCTTTCTCCTACAAAATCCATTTATTTAAATGGTAATTGCTATGTCAACCTTGTTTTGGTGAAGCCACAGAGGCTGCCTGAAAAGGTTGGATGGTTGAATAGACAGAGCACAGAGTTTGACTTGGAAGCCCATGGTCCATGTCTAACATCCAATAAGTTTGGCTCCGAATACAACCGGTGAAGGTCAGGGAAATATTGTGGTTTTGGTTAAAGACAGTTTTTAAATCAGAATGTCCCATCTGCTGTTTTGTTGCTTTGAAGGTTTCAGAGCCAACAATGACACAATCTTTTCCAGACCTATTCAATTTGAACATTATGCTTTTGCAATAGTTGGGATAGGAAGAAAAAATATGCTTTGATGATACAAAAATAGCATTATACAAAGTAAAAAACTATGAAACAGCTGTATCTCACTCTGGTCAAATGGCAGCTTTTTCAGTGGCCCAGTGCATCAAAATATGAAGCAGTAGGTGCATCATTTCTGGAAGCTTTCAAGATATACTTTATTAAGATATACTTTATTAATCCTGCGAGGGGATATTCAATTCCTATAGCTTATTATTTGCTTTGCTGTTCAAAAAGGATAGTTCTGAATTTTTTATGTCGGAATGTAGCTAAATTACGTGGTGGCCCCGTCTGCAGAGATGTAAAGCCCTTAGCTTCTGTGCCAGCCCTCCGTCTGGTCTTTCAATCAAAGGGCCAAGCTGACCAGCATCTCCTGTGGCTAAAACACTTACTGAGTGCCTCATACAACCCCACTTTATAAAATCTAAACTATGCCTTTAAGTTAGATGAAATAATATGAAGACTTCAGAAGTCTGCTTAGGTCGGTGCTGAAGGAGTGACGAATGGGTCAAACACACTCTCCTGAATTTCCGACTGGAGATTCTGTGAAACCAATAATCAGTGTTAAACTTTGGTAGTTATTTTATTTTGATTTTTTCAGTTTGTTACATAACTTTTCAAATTAATTCATGTCAGTTATAACGTTAATACTTTAGTTAAATAGTTTATGAACATTAGATACATGGCATACTTTACATCACTTAAGTAACCTGCAAAAAGGTTCCATAACGGGTAGAAAATATATACAAATAAAAAATTCACTGCTATGGGCACAGTTAAAAATAAGCAAAACACAGGTGGGTAACAGGTAAAAATTATTTAGTATTTTTTATCATCTATTACAGTAGTATGCCTTCATTAAGAATTAATGAGAGAGTGTGTGTTAAGGAGAGAAATGTCGCTGCAGGATCTGTGACTCCTTAAATGTCTGCGCGCAATGGCATGTGTGAGAGTGTGTGAATGTGCAGTGCTGCCATTCTTGTAGAGACAGATTGATTGAGCAGCAATTAAAAAATAAAGCGTAATAAAGTGAGTGACTGTGTAGCTTTTGTGTTTAATCACGAGTCAGGTCAGGTCACGGGTCTCATATTTACGGGTCTGGATTTCACATGGGGGGATAATTGCAGGTAACGGGTCCCGAGTTTCGGTACTGAGCCTTACGGGTGCGTGCGGATGCAGGACTGTAAAATTGGACCCCTGCTGAACTGTGGCCTAAACTGCAAAGGCTCTGTCATCTTTTGTAAAAAGTTGAGTTCCAGGAACAGCGGACAGGTCCATAGGAAGTAACAAATCATCGGATGGGGCCTGGACATTTAAGTCTTTAAAAACAAGCTATGAGATGTAAAAATCAATTCTGGAACAGGAAGCGAGTGAAGAGAATCGAGGACAGGTTTAGGATTCTAACTTTCCTTGCTATGTGTTAAAGTGTAGGGCGTTGGATCAAGCTGCCATTTTTGATCAATTGGGACTACTGAGATCATGTTGATTTCAATATCGCTTTGTGGGTGCAAGGTTGTGTAACACGGATAGTTTATGTGTAAAGCAACACAAGCAATCTAAATTAGCTTCTTCACCTGTCTGCCTTACTGGTAAAAAACACCACATTGCTGTCTGTCAAGTGGCCATCAGATGAGAGTAAACCAAGATAATCCTCTGTCCTCCTTCCACCTCTGTTGGTTTATTACTCAGAATAATGAGGACACGGCGCCAAGGACCAGGCAGCACCTTGGTGCCGCAGATTAGAAGTGGACGATTAAGTAGTCGAGATGAAGCCTTCAGGAAGAATATAAATTTGATCTGACACCTGTCATAAACACTTAGCATCGCTGAAGTGGCATGACAAATTACCCACCAATGCCACAACACCCCGGGGAGCGACTCACACGGAAACATGTTAGCCTTGTACCAGCACCTTCTGTGTGTGTACACATGCCTTGACACCTCAGTGCTATACCTCAACAAGTCGGCCATTCCTGCCGACAGGTGCTGTAAAAGCACTTTCTAAGGATTTAATCACTGAAACACCTACGTAAGGTGGACTGCTTTGAAAACAAATGGTACTTGTAGTTGCAACAACCCTCATAAATGAAAAATACTATTTAATGCATCATATTCAGTTAGAATCATTGAAGAGTGGTCCAAGATTTAACCAACAGTTTAAACCAAAATCTGGATGTTTTATAAATCAAACTATACCACTGTTAAACAGAAAGGGAAAAAAACTACACAGTTGAGGGCGAAATAACCCTAGAGAGAGGAACGTAGCTCAGCTCTCCTCAAGCAGAGAGATTTGATATAATGATTGGAAGCCCTTTGGAGTGACTGGTTTGTTGTCTCAGCGACAGCAGAAATAACTGGGTCTGAGCCTCAGGCAAGCACGCGTGTGGATCCAGGACAGCTGGCTAAATTTGACAGAGCCTGCCAGTCAGTGACAAGTCCCTGTCCTCTATCACAGCCACTTGACAAAAGCCATCGGCACTGCCAGGAAATATTACACTCGGAGAGCCGCCATTGGGCCTCAGAGGACACGATAACATTTCAAAACGCAAAAATTAACACTTCCCGTTTAAAAATTGCCCCAATAAATCCTGTTTATTTATTATTATTGACTTGTGGATTTTTTTAAGGTTTTAAAACATACAGTACTTTGTATTGTTTTCCGCAAATGCTCACAAAGATACATGTTTGTTGCGTTATTTTACCATAGATTGTATACAGCATGTCCTGATGGCATGCGATTGCTTTGCATCCACAGACGCTCCGTTTCCACACTGCATTCGTTAAATATTCATTTTCCTGCTCTGTGAATTCCGGCTTCCCGTTGCAAACAGTATGACATCTGGTGCTTTTATTTTGAAGGTGGAGAAAGGGAAGTTTGGTGCTTTGTATTAACGAGACATTGATGGCGGTGTATTAACTAACGAAGCACAACAACAATAAATATGGACTAATACAAATGTCGTAGTAATGCCACTGAATCATCACTTAGGGGGCCTCTATACACGTGTGGTGGTGACTGCAGTGGGCGTGAGTTTTAGGTGGCGATGAGACCTGGAGGAGGACGGGCCCAGTTTGAATGTTGTGTTTAAATCACAGATATGAGTAATATTAATGCACCACTATCTCAACTTTGTCAAACAACCCAAGAAACTCTTTGAGGCGAGAAAAGTCAAAGTAAATCAAAAATGTTTCCTGTCCGACACTCCCAGAGGCTTTTTGATCTCCCTTGCTCCTAATTCCTAATCCTTTGTCCGTATCTAAAGTATGCAATCGACAGGGATAAAAATAGGGGGGGAAATGGGGCTTCAGGGTAAAAAAACATTCCTTCATGCTGCATCACTCGTAGACTATTAGGACACTCGAATAGGAAACAATGGCAGAAGGGTTTTCAAAAATGTGAAACCTAAAAGCCGCATTATTTTCAGTGGCCAGCAGGGGGGACTCCATTGGTTGCAAAAGATGCCTGATTCTTTCAAAGTCTACCAGAAAAAGACTCTACTTCTCAATATGTTTTTAACTTCATTAAACGTTTTCATTTTCACTTTATGGGCTAAATTGATGGTTTCAAGTGTTCTTCAATATTGCATCATGGTCGTTGTAGGAATTTTGGTCCCATTTAGAGTGAAATTAACAATAAAGCAGGATATGTTTTAGGGTGTTACTACCTTTTGTTGACTCCCATTGCAGCGTGTCAACCAGGGTAGAGATGTAAGAATGTCAGTTGTCCTAATATGGTCACCGGTTGCTCCAAAAAAAAAAGAGTGATTTCTCAAAACAACAAACCTGAGGGTTCACACTGTGGCTGGAACCACTTCTATCATACATTCAATGTCCCTTACCCTCTAGGACATTGTGAGCATTATAAGACTGAGAGTACAGAACAGTACCGTTTCTCGAGGGGAATGAAAAGACAATCTAAACTCAGACCATGTTTATTCCTGTCAAAAGTAATATGAAGTGACAACTCCTGACAGTGGAAGCACCTTCTCACTTTCTTCTCCTCTCTGCTTTCTACTCAAGTCACTGTGTGAATGAAAAAATGCAGCATGTCAACAATTTAGTCAGCAAAGAGAAGCAGAAGAAGATAGAGAGTAGTATAGAAGTTATTGTACCTTCTTCCTTTACATAACTCTCTGTCTGTGTTTCCCTCAGATGTAAGTGTAACGGTCATGCCAGCGAGTGCGTAGAGGGAGAACACGGCGGCCTGGTCTGTTCCTGCCAACATCACACAGTGGGAGATGACTGCCAGAGATGTCACCCGTTCTACCAGGACAGACCCTGGGCCAGGGCCACGGGGGACTCAGCCAACGAGTGTTTGAGTGAGTAGCACGCTTCTTTGTCACTGACTCAATAGGTATACGGCCTGCTGCACAATCCGCAGGTTAGTGTTTGAATTGAAGTGACAAGCTCAGCCTGTCAAAGGTCATGCAAAATCTATACATGAACCAATGGACATAAACTCAACTCTTTTTGTGTTCATAGAAACTTTCTGACCAAGTAATTTGACTGGATGAGAATCTGCAGTGCAGAGTGATGGGAAATGTTGGTGTTGTTGGAGCCAAATTAAGGATTTTATATCCCAAAAATAATTCTCTGTTGCTGCCTATTACTTTAAATTACAAGATGCTTGTAGAACTGTTGAAAAATAAAATGTTACAATTAAATGAATAAAAATCTGTAGAAGATTTAAGCTGTTAGGAATTGTTATTTTGTGTTAATCTTGGCGACACGTGTGGACAAATGGGTCTGTTCTGTATACTGTCCTTGTTTAATTGCGTTTTCTTCCAACAAAATCTCATCCTCCTTTTATTAAACAAGTCACATCCACTTAAAATCCCCGCAGCTTTGAATTTGAACCAAATCAACACCAGGTAGAAAAAATGAAATGTAGGGAAAAAATGTGAAGAAACTCAGGTTCAGGCTATAACTTCTCCCTATCCTTCTTCCTGCATCTCCCCCTATCCCATTTTTCAAACTCGGCGCAGTTTCGTCAGATGGCTGTTCATCACAAGCTTGTTTTTTCACAAGGTTTCTGCCTCTTAATAGGAATTTTCTATCTTTGCTAAATGTTGCTAAGTGCTGTGCTCATGAGGGTTAACGTTGGGTCTTTGTAACATAACAATGAGTAAGGTCTTTTACCTGCTCTTTTGTAACTTAACATTGAGTAAGTTCTTTTTTACCTGCTCTTTTGTAATATTAAATAACAAAGAGTAGGGTCTTATACCTGCTTTTTTTTTAAGTGTACTTGTAATGAATGTGCACTATACAAATAAAGATTGGTTGATTGATACAGCTTTACTATTTAGTGTGTGCGTGAACAGATGCTGCACTCCATTGCTTCAGGAAAAAAGGTTTGCAGTATGATTATCAGTTTGGCAATCCCGTCTGACAGAACTTCACTGATCCTCATTATTCTGTAGATTGAACGCATGTTTTAATGTTAAACCCAGCTTTATTCAGCCTTTGAAGATTTGTCTACTTTCACATCTCTATTATCACTTTTCCAGCCATAACAAATGGTAATGAAATTATTTTTGTGGCTGCATTACAGCAAATAACATAATTTGTGTGTGCATTATTTTTTAATGCACACATGTTTGAAGGCATGTGATCCTGTGAGAGCTTCTGCATGTGTGAATTAGCACCAGAGTCATCAGGTTTAGCTCATAACACTGCACACTTATTACTGGATGCTGTTGAGGATAAACTATAACTGCCCGAGGGACAAAAACCTTAAGAAGAGTGGCTCACATATTGTATTTGTTTGTTTTTTATACTGAATTATATTAAGCAGCCAGCTTGTTTTAATTACTCTTACTCTTGCTTTCAAGCAGATGGCATCTGAAATAGACTGGTGCACCCGACGCAATCAGTGCAGTATATTAATAACAAACACTGCATGTAAAAGAGACACCGTATGTGGAAGCATAACAATGAATGCTTGTGTAATTGCACGTCTCTATCTCACACCAAACTCATTCCGCCTCAGTTTGCCGTGCAAACCTTTTATATTTCAATGTCGCGGAGTGGAGCAGCCATTATATTAATCAATACATGAACGTTGTATTTGTGTGGGCGATGAAGCTTTATCTAATGATGATTAGCACCAGCAAAGGAAATTAAATACAGTTTATTGACACTGTGTTATAATATAAACTAAATTAAAAACCTGGTAAACATCAAAGCATTATATTATTAGTGTTAAATTACACTTTACAAACAGAACTGGCTTCCAATATCAAGGTGTCAATCAAAGCATTTTAGGGTCAAAGTTCAAAGAGAATCATGAAAGTATTATTTGTATCTTGAATAATTATAAAAACAGAAACGTGCTAAGATGAAAGGCATCGCTAAACTTTTTAAACAAAGTTTGAACTTCACCAGGAATATTTGTTTTAAAACAACTTATTATGGAACAAAAAGTTGGGGAAAATAAGTCTCCAGTTTGTACTACAGTTTGAAAAAAAAAAATGTGTATCCAAAAACGTTCTTAAAAGGTACTCCCTTTTTTGTTTGCAAAACATTGTGCAAATCTGCGTCAGGAAAATATCAAACACTGAATACACCAATAATAACAATAAAAGCGTTTGTAAAAGCAAAGTGTAGAAATAACAACAATAAAAATCAGGCTGCTCTTATGTTTGAGAAACATCCATCCATCCATCCATTATATATACCGCTTTTCCCGTTTGGGGTTATGGGGTGCTGGAGCAGATCTCAGCTGTCATTAGGCAAGAGGCGGGGTACACCCTGGACTGTTCGCCAGTCAATCACAGTGCTGACATCCAACCATCTAAAGACAGACAACCTAACACTCACATTGACATCTACAGGCAATGTAGAGTCACCATAACCTAACGAGCATGTGTTTGGACTGTGGGAGGAAGCTGGAGTACCCCTGAGAGAACCCACGCATGCACGTGGAGAACATGCAAACTCCACACAGAGAGGCTCCTGTCCGACGAGGATTCAAACCAGGAACCTCCTCGCTGTGAGGCAACAGCGCTAACCACTGCATCACCTTGCAGCCCTGTGTGAGAAGCAGTCATTGCATTAATACATTTTATAAAGAGAACGGGTGTCAATCCAAACATGGAGAGTCAAATTTTAAAGAGATTTTACATAATTTATGATATCTTGAAACAGAAATCTGTTAAAGTAAAATACTTGAAGGATATCTGAATAAATCAAATCTGATTAAAAATCAAGTGCACATTGATTAAAAAGGCAGAGACCCCCTGTGTCTTTAACGAGATATACACTTTCTCAACATGTGCTTTAATGTTGCGTCCCTACTACTTGTTTTTTTGTTTTTTTGCTGTGTTGTTACTGTACCATAAAAACTGCACACAGTGCACACAGAGGTGAAGCAATGTCAAGATAGTCCTCTCTACTACCTAGTTATGGCAGAGATGTCTTCATGCTAACAAACCCAGCCTGTGCTGTCAGAGGGTCTGAGGTGTGAAAACTGTGTGGCCTTCAGGTGGCTGAGACTCCTAGTTATACCTGATAACCACCTTTCGGAGGGGCAGCAGCAGCTCCATTTGCAGCGTGAGAGAGCTCTGACTGCATGTAATTTTAGACTGCTCTCAAAAAAGGTAGAAGGGATGAGCTGCAATTTCAGAATGTATAAAGCCAGCCCGATCGAACAGTGAGGGAACATGAGCCTCAGAAGTGAGAGAAAAAGAAAAAAAAAAGCCAAAGGGAGAGTTGTGTGTTTCAGTATTTTTAGGGCTTGCATTAAATTGTCTCACTTTAATACGAATGCTTTGCATGCTGCTTTGCTCATCTTTGCCGTTTACATAGTATATGCAGCTATTGGTAACATGCATGCACTATTTTAGGGCCTTCGGATCAAATTGGTCTATGAGCAATAATTAATAAAGCCAGCAAATAATTTATCATCATATTAAGTAATAAGACTTGATTTGCATCCACCTCAGGGCACAGCTTTAAAATTCAAAGGAAAAAGAGCTAAATATGTAAGTGTCATCAAATAACCACGACTATCAAGTATATAAAACGTATTCTTATTATAAAATGTATAACTACTGCCAAAATCATCACACCAGTAGGAAAGTGTGAGCAAAGTGTACTCACTGGTCTTATTTTGCCACAAATAAAAAGACCGGTTTGTATATTCTGAAGCTTTTATTCATAAGATTACAAAGAGTTGAAAACACAGAGTGCAATCTCAGTGAATTAATCATTCAATACTAGTATATTGTATTGACAAAAAATAAGACGACAAAGGACTTACTTTTGAGTTGACTGGCCTAATGATGGCATGCGTTGTGTGCCAAACTGAGCATAATAGATGACAGTTGAGTCTGTGGGGAAGGTTTTACACACCTTATCCAAACTAAAAAAGCAGTCAAGCCCCTATAAATAGTAACGTTTGTGTGTTAACACCTTGTTTCTTGTAGAGATCGATCAAACCAGATATCAAACTGAAATGTTTGATCATTGGTGTGTTGCCTTGTGGATTTTGTCACCTCTTGACCACACCAGGTTAGCTTTTTCCATCCCTGTTTCTCAGAAATGTGGTTATATATTACTAAACTGCTTGCTGCTTATATGGGGGTTTTAATGTAGTAATACCGTGGATTACATCCACTCACAAGGTTTATTTATTTATTTTTGGTAAGTAATGAAACTCTGTAGTACTACACTAGAAATGCCAGGAGTTTGTTGGGATGGATGGTGGGTTTACAAAGTGCAGGACTGTCACATCTCAGTCCCAGGTGCGAGTCTAAACTCAAAGTTCAGGCACCAAAATCAGTTTTGTGAAGGGAAAGATCCACGGCATGTATTCACAAAAACTCTCAGAGAGCTCCTAAAAAAGTTTTTAAAAATCCCAGCAAGGTATTCTAATTAGGAGTGATTTAGGAACATTATCAGAGCAACAAGGGGGCAACAGAACTTTTTTATCTTTACAAGGAGGTGAGGTCAACCACGTTGCTAGACATGACACATTTTTTAGAAGCTGATTGGTTGATCCAAAAATGCAAAAGAAAAGTGCTAATGGGCAAAGAAGTACAATGAAATGGATTGGGCCCAATCATAGAATCTAGTCGGACATTGTGTAAGAATGAACACTATGAAGTAAGCCGTTCTCTGCTGTTTACTCCGTGAGATTAGGTCGCAGGGTGAAACAAGAAGTGTTAGAATCTGTGGAGTCTCAACTCTCATTCAAAGGAGGCATTTGTGCAGCTGGCGTGTAATATAAGATATTGAGGGTGCAGTGTTTCAGACAATAACTGTGTTTAGACGGAGAATGCCTTTTGACATTTCTTCGTTCTGTTGCTTGAAATTTGAGTCTTGTTTTGTTTAGGTGGAATTGGTTTTGCTTGCTTGTTAGCCGATGTTTTAGGATTACAGCGGTGTGTCATATGACCCTAAGCATGCATGTTTACATGCAATTTGATTGGTTTTCTTCGGCGGTGGCGGAGCTACAGTGATCAAGAGGTTAAAAGCATAAAGCAATATATATATATATATATATATATATATATATATAAACAAAATGTTTGAAAACACAAGCCCAGTTGTGCAGTGTTGTCCTCACATGCTGATAGTTACATCAGCATGTGAAGACTTGAATCTTAAATCAGTGATTAGATGCACAGCAACAGACCATATTTAGAGGGACTCACCATGAATGTCTCACTTTGCACTGGAAAAAGTCAGATTGATTGAAAAGTCTACATAATTCATTTTTGTCTCTTCAGCCGAACTATGACTCATTCAGTATTAATATTCTTTATTCAGTGTTTGGAGAACATTGATCTGTTTCTACTCTGCTTGTAAAACTTAAAGGGGACATATTATACCCCTTATCCACCTTTTCAAACAGTCCCCTGTGGTCTTAATGAAACATCTGTGCTGTGCTTTGGTCAAAATATAACATGAATCAAGCACCAGAGGAGGTTTGTGACAAGGTATAAACCAGCTCTCTCAGAGCGCTCCGTTTTGGTGTGTGTGTCTCTTTAAATGCAATGAGACCCCCCGAGCTTCACAGTAGACATCACTCCTCTGTAGCGACAATAAAAATGGAAGACCTGTGCAAAAGTTTTGCTCTAGGTTGGGGGTGGAGTCCATGGGTGGAGAAACCAGGGGAAAGGAGGGTATTTTTTTGACCAGAATCCAGCTTGTGATGTCACAAACTGAGAAAATTTAAAACGAAGCACTTTTCTCTGTGTGGTAAGACTTATGCAGACCACAAACAAAGGACTGGGGACTGGATGGATTTATTTCAGATTTTGTGGGTCGATAGACACTCAGGTTACCCAAATATATGTTCAAAAACACTGTAAAAGTGGATTTTCATAATATGTCCCCTTTAAAGGAAGAATGTGCGACTTTTTGATCCAGTAGAGGTCGCCTGATGTGGCCTGCATTGTTGTGTTAACAGGCTAATGTTAGCACACTTTGGTTTACTCATAGCTTCATATTGCACATAAATTGACACGGCGTGACCGTGATCTAAAGACACTTCCAAATAAGCTTGGAGTAGGCTCTGTTATTCTCCTTTTCTCTAGTCCTTGACTAAAACAGCTTTACTTGACTCAAAGAGACATTTAGGATATACTTTATTTCTGCTGTATTTATGTCTAAAATGTCGCACATTCTTCCTTTAAAGCCACTTAAAGTCCTCCTCACTCCTCCTAACTGTTTGTTACATGAGTAGCTCTCTTAAGGGCTAGGATGCTTTGTGAATCACTTTTGTCTTTACAAGAATCTAGCCCTAACTTTAAGGGGAACTTCTTAGAAAAAAAATAAGAATTTTGTCTCTAGGAGCAGCTCTTTGTACTTAGGGAGCAATTCAGGGTAAAGTGTCTTGCCTAAGGACACATCGGACATGTTGCTGCAGGTGCTGGGGATCGAACCCCCGACCATCCAGTTGAGAGAGGACCGACTCTACCAACTGAGCCACAGCCGCCCAAGTTTCAAGTGTCTTAAGTCACTGCTGACGGTTTCTGAATTGAACACAACCAGACAAATTATGAATAATCCTGTTCATGTAATGTTTGACAGTTAAATGTGTTTTCAGTCAACGTGGTAAATTCTGGTATATCCAATTTAAAAAAATGTGTGACTTGTGAGTTACATTAATAAACAACTTTTCTCCACACATTTTATAGACAACTCAAACCTTCAAGGCTTGATGTTTTAGATGGTTTATTTATGAGTGTAACTTCTAGGAGTGGGCTGCTATTTTCCCTTCTGTCCATTCTTTCTGCACAGCTAAGATAGCTGACAGCTATAGCTTCATATTAAGCGTACGCCCAGCATGTTTTTAACCCCCGACAGTTGTGCACAATACACTTTTTCTAAGTTTTAATGTTTTTAATATCAGTTCTTTAAACCTTTCACTCATGCTGAGGACCGCAACAATAACTGACATCCAACAACAACAGCGTCTGACAGAGATGCAGTTATATATGAAGCATCCATGCAAATAAGATGTGGCATCTAATTCACAAACACTTCACAACATCCTCTCCGATTATTGAGGCACAAAACAGACATTTGGAAAGGCAGCAAGTCAAAATGTGTGCAATGTAATTATGTTGGCTTTTTTGACAATAACTGCCGTAAGAGCTGATAAAAGATAACAATTTCCATCAAATGTGGAGAATATGTCAAATGTCTCTTTGGAGCAATATTTTTAGCAGATAATATTTTAGCAAGAAAATAAAGCACAACAGACTCATGACCTTTTAGGGCTTTGAAAACCATGGAACTCAATAATCAAGATAAACCCTGAACTTTACAAATAAACACAAAGTGACATAATGAACCATCTGTTTTCTGTTTGGGGTCCTTAACCTCTTTAACTCTTCATCTATTAATCCTCTTTAACGTTCTTCTTCTGCAGGCCCTAAATCAGCACAGAGTTGAACTTTACTACTCCCACGTGTGTTCTTTCTTCATTAGGAATAACTAGCGTTCATCCTTATATCGCACACAGATATCCAGGTAAAGGTAAACTTATAACCTGTGTGTTTCAGAATCAGAATCAGAAATACTTAATTAATCCACAGGGGGCAATTTGGTTGTTACAGTAGCTCTTGCACACACTATAGCAGTAGAAATATAGTAATGTACAATCGAAATATGAATAAAATAAGGAATGTAAATAAGATATAACTTATTCAGTACAGTAAGTATTTAGATATGTGTACATAACATGCATATAATGATTCAAGCATAGATTTTCTTTGAAAGCTCTGCATATCAGGCTGTGAAAACAGTAAAGTCTTGTGGAAATAACATTATAGACTAACCAGTAGGACTGCAAAATGTTGCTGAGGGGAGGAAAGTCTGGGTCACCCGACCTCAGATAAGCGGAAGAAGATGGATGGATGAATGGATGGAGTTTAATTCAGGCTGTTGATGATCCTCTTTCAGAGGTGGGTCTTGAGTGTCAGAGTTTTGTACACCGTCATTTAGCATTGCATTCATAGGATTTAATTTGTGTAAAAGCTCCTCCCTGGGGATTCCAAGGTGTTCCCAGGCCCGATGAGATATAATCCCTCCAGTGAGCTCTGCATCTACCCTGGGGTCTCCTCCCAGTTGGGAGTGCCCTGGAAAACCAAAGGGAGGCAACCAGGACGCCAATATATTAGCCAATGTGTCGTTGGTCAATAACCAATAAATGCTGATGTTTTCCAGACAATAGAGCGTATTTTACTATCTGTATAGTCTTTGTCCACTTTCAAACCCGGGTCTTAGTTATAATAGTATTTTATAGACATTTAGCAGGCAGAACTTAACAACTGTCTGCTTATTACATCTGTCTTTGCTATTTGTATTGAGTGAATAGACGTAGCAGGTGGTAAATGGAAGCATGAGGGGAGCCTTTTATGTCTGTTTCAGTGTTTGGTGAAATGTCTTAGTGTTTTTATTTGTAATTAAATGACCTTTCCAGGTTGTACGGCAAAACCTGATTCACAGGAAACCAAATTCACTCTTTTCTTTTCTTGGTTTTGTCTATTTTAAAGAGGTTTTTTTAAGTGGCTGTTTTATGCATTTATTTAGAGATATGACAGTGGATAGGGTCGGAAATTGAGGAGAGAGAGTGTGGGGACAGACATGCAGGAAAGGAGCCACAGGTCGGATTCGAACCCGGGCCGCTTGCTTGGAGGACTTCAGCCTCCATACATAGGGCATGCCAACGAACCAATAGGCTACAGGCGCCCTCTAAGTTTTCTCTTTTCTTTTTGGGTCCTTGAATAGACATGAAGAAATATGCAAAGGATTGTGTAAGAGCTTTTAGTGAGCTTGTTTCTGTGTAAATTGGGTGTACCTAGGTTGCCATGGGATGTCATTCTCATCAAGATCCTCCGCCCCTGTGAGACTGAACACATTTATATCGTGAGCAGGTTGCGCAGGTCTTCATAATTTCCCTTGTTTGTTTGATGCTGTCGTGGGCTTAGCCTGAGGCTGTTCCAGCAGGGACACTCTTTAAATCCTTTCTTCTCACTGATTTAAGGTTGAAGGCTGCGGTTGTAGCTCGGAGACTGTGATCATTTTCTTGAATAACAACAGTAATGCCCATAATATACTGAAGATATATTAAGTACTTATTATCTTACGCCTCCCGTACTCGTACAGTAAAACATGAAGGGTGTAGAAGTAGAATCACCCTAAAAACCTGTTTAATCTCCAGTTGGCTTGCTAAACTCATGATATTGCTATCCATACAATCCAAACAATAATTTGACCTACGACTGAAACCAAAATGTGTCGAACAAAACTGACATTGTGTTGAACAGGCTTATTAAGAGAAGCTGGTGGGAAGAAAACTAATAGTTTAAAGAAAACGTAGACATGCATTTCGTTTTGTACAAACAACTTGCTGAGAACCAGTCAGTATTTTTTTGAGGGGGAAAAATTGTATGTACAATAATATCGACAGGACAGGACAGGACAGGACAGGACACAAGACATAAAGAAATACATCTGGTGAACCCCTGAAATGATCTGGCGACCACTGCGGGGGTTGGGACCCTTAGGTTGGCAATCACTGCGGTACGATACGATACGATGCGATACGATACGTTACGATAGCTGCTTCAATAAGATAGGCATCCCTGATGTGACAACCACAGATGACGTATACTGTGAGCCACATTTTCAACGACAATAATACATAAGAAAAGCTAAGAGTACCATGAAACTGCATGGCTAATGCAGATAGTACACTTTAAATGTAAAGAGATGATGCGATATAACTTATAGCAGTGTTGAGTTTCCTCTTGTGACTTTCATGGTTGGTACAGCTTAGGTCAACACAACTCCTCATCTTAATCTCTCTCAAAACATTTTGAAAACGTTTAAGCAGTAACATAACACAGATAAGTGTTAACTGACCGTATCCCGCCAATCTGTCATTTTATGAGTCTGACATAAAATGATCCATCTCGCCATACCCCCCCCCCCCCCCCCCCCCACAGTCCAATCAACATGGCGTTCCCACCTAAGTATATGTTTTGAGAAGCATGTCATAAATCAGAAATCTGCTGTTTCCTGTTCAAAATGTAAATTGGCAACTGCTGACTTCATTCCACTTCATTTCCCACTGAGTCCTTTCTGCCTCAGCTGTCGCATGGCTGCGTCCACATGTACTGCATTACAATATGTGCTCCATGTAGAGAAGTCTGTATAAATGGAACTGACCAGAAATATGTACACTGTGGGAGATAAGGGCTCTATTGTACTTCAATAATACATGTGGATGGACCTGCACCAGCACCTCAGTAGGCAAAGCAAGAACCACCAGTTCTATGATTAATGGACAACCTACTACATGTCTGCTGTGATTTGGTTCGGTACTCTTTAATGACAGGTTGAAGTGTAGGGGGTTGGTTGTATGTAATGCTTTGAAGCTAACACTTTTAAACTCAGACAGTGTTGAACTATAAATAATCTTAATTTGCGTCATTTCTTTAACAATGTAATTCTAAAGTCTCCTTTCTGTAAAACTGTTGTTACCCAAGTTCAGGTCTTTCAAATCTCTAAGGAATTTTTCTTCTGTTTAAAAGTCTTTTGACTTTGAATATGGGACTGCCCAACACGTCATAATGTATGAAGCTCATTAGGAAGTTAGGTTATTAACAGACTTTGTATCAGAATTCAGTATGTTTGTTTATTTGGATCAACATATGCAAATCCTTCCCCAATCCATTAGGATAAATATTACACACATTACTAAAAAGTTATACAAAAGATGAAGATAATTCCTCTGAAGTTCTTTTGAGCAGCTAGTCAAATACTGTCTTATAATGCTTAACCTATGGCTCCTAATTACAGTCAGGGTTGTGTGAGTAACTGACCCTGTTACTCCCCGGAGAACCAAACATGAAAGCCACTGTACATGCAAACATGTAATGCCCGTCAAAACGGCTAAAAAGCTGTGGATTGTTTTCTCAAGTGTAGCGACACATAACCCTAACCCTAACCCCCCAACAACCAATTAACAAAGACACAAAACCTTATTATTATTTATTCATTAAATAAAGAATGCATTTATAGCTTCTAAGCTGAAAGAGCCTGGCAGTCAAAAGGTCAAGAAGTAGCCCTATACATCTTAGGCTAGCCAATTACCATGATAATAGGTACACTGTGTATTTAAACCATAAACTAATTATATAATTGAACAAGTTGTAGTTTTATATGTGATTATGTGCTAACTGGGTGCAAAAAGTAAAATAATGGTGCCAGGATTTCTTCGTTTTCCGTGCTTTCAGTCTTCGTACTAGGCTAAGCTGATTCTAGCTTTGAATGAGGCATTCGGACATTTAAATGGTATCAATCTTTTCATTCTACAGTTTTCTAAACATGTGAAACTATTATAATAATGAAACATCATATAATTAGTTTTTATTAAATATTAAAAGATCTGATTTTGTTAGTACAACTCCAGACTGTCATTATGTACCTTTTGGAACATCTGGATTGGGGCATGAAAAAAATCATAAAATGTAAAAATGCTGCTTTATTAAAATTCACATCTTTAATCTAAACACAAAGGGGAAAGGTGTAATAGTGTTTGGGTTTGGTAGAGGTCTGATTTGTCCATAACAGTACACTAAAGGTCCTAGAGATACCTGCAGCATGATCCTTCATAGACTGGTTTCTTATCTGCTGCTACTATTCTCCTCTCTTGGCAAGTCCGACATCTCATTCGTCCAGAAAATTAGATGTAAAAATTGAGAAATGACTGTGCCTGAAGGGATACCAGGCACTCCCTGCAAAGCATTCAGTAACAGTACCAAGAAATGATTCATGTAAAGAGATAAGATGGTGGATTGTTGCTTACATACATGCTTGTTGGATTAATTAGTGACTCTAAATTGCCTGTAGGTTTGAATGTGAACGTGAATGTTTACCTGTCTCCACGTCTCCACTCCATCGCCCTGTGATTGACTGGCGCCTCTCTTCCAATGGCAGCTGGAATCCGCTCCAGTCCGTAACCCCAAATGGGACAAGCAATATAGATAATTAATGAATGAATTAAAATTTTGCATCTCCATGAATTTATTGATATATGTTTTTGATAGTACAGCTGCAAATACTGCGATTAAAAGTGTGAGTGTAAAAGGGCTCTGAGGCCAAGAACCCCTCGTTGTTGCAGTATGTACTTTTGAAACTCTCACTGGGGAAGAGCATGGCTGTCACAATGTGTCCAGCCTAATCTCTGTGAGACACAGCCCCAAGGAGCAATACGAGGGCAGCATCCACGCCTATTGGCATTATATGCAAATTAGAGAGTCCTGCATGCAAGCGCCCAGCAGGAGTCTGAAATGCTGCAGGAGGTTAGTGTCCAGTTTCAGAGTCACTGAAGGCACTGAGCCATCTCTTTTTACTCAAAGAAGCTGGGAGTTTCTCTGTAGTCGAGACATCCACCTACAGGAAAGTTTTGAGAAGTCTTTGCTGGATGGGGACTTTTCTTAGTCTTTGGATTCCTGACTTGTACTGTACTGTTAAAAAGCAAACTGCATCTATGACGGAATAAAACACATGATTAACTGTTCATATACCTGACTGCTGTTGCAGTTTTTCACCTTTAACCCCAACCTGGTCTTCTTGAAATTTTATTACTTATACCAAACAAATTGTGAGGGTAACACTATCAGTACTTGCATTATGTCCTTGGGAAAAATTGGCATTTTAGCAACAAATAATATAATTTAGGGGACTCACAAACTTAAGGAAACTACATACCTAGAGAACATTAGAAGGCTGAAGTTGCGAGGAATGGAGGAAGGAAGGAGACTTGTGAATTTAGAATACACTGTTGGCACGTTTGCATTGGTTTTTGGTGATTAGAAGCTTGTACACAATTTTTTTTTAGGAAACGCAGGGCATTGGTTCTTGTATTTTATCGGTTAACAAAAACATATACGTTTGGGACAATCACTGCAAATCATGTCAGTCATGGTTACTTTGTGCCGGGAATTACCAATAAGCCCTACTAAACTGTATGTAGTTTCGCAACACCTACAATCAACCAAAGTTCTTCCAGTGAGAACAAGGGAAAAAAGGCTACTGAAGAGTTTGTCAGAATCGAAAAAGTCCAAAATGTTGAGTGGGTGAAGTGCAACTTTTCAATGGATCTTTTGAAAGTTACTCATAAGTTTAATAGTTAAGTTAAACAAGTTGTGTCTTAAACCTGATTCATGCTTATTGCAGGCGACGCGGTCAGCGCAGCGATATTGCGCAATAGCGCCCGGCGAGGGTCTGAGCGCCCAGCCGCGCACCTCCGCGCCGCGCCGACCGCATTGCAATGACTGGCTACAGAGCCCGAAAGTACTCTATGCCGTTCAAAATTTTCGGCGCTTTAAAAATGGAGGGGTTCGAAGAGATGAAAGAGACTACTGAAGAGGTCCTTTCTGGCCGCTCTGACCGCATTCGGTATGAAAGGACTCGACGTTCGCAGGGACCATGCTCGCCGTCCGCCCCGTGCCGACCGCACCGACCGCAAGAAGCATGAATCAGGTTTTACCCTTTTGGAAAACCTCCATCTGCAGACAGGCTTTAGTTTCCAGCAGCAGATATTGTAACTATTTTTGGTGAAAAACCATGAATATAAACATTTTGCTCATGCATTCACATCTTGCAACTTGGGAAATATATTAAGAAAATATCTTCCCTGCGAGACTTGTCACCCTGTAGTACAGTATGTACTAACAGAGAAGGCTTTGGGAGCTAGGGATTCAGTATCTTGACCAACGATATTACAATATGCACACTCCAGTAGCCAGGGATTGAACCCCCAATCACATTAAAAATATCTAAAGCTATGTGCTGAGGTCTTTTTGTTGTTGTTTACTGTAGCAGAAGGCAATCCTAAAAGACACATCCCTGCGTCTATGTTATTGAGACAAAAGACCTAATGGATAAAAAGGAAACAGGTCATCAACAAAACTACCCTGCATGAAAGTTACCTCTTGTAAATCTACAGATTTTATTTCTTAATATCAAAAAAACACACATGAAAAAGTGCAAAAATGTTCTCATACTGAGTTTGGAGCCAAGTCTACATCTTTACTACTTAGCCTCAATCATGGAAGTGATGTTCAGTCTGTGTGGTTCTAGGACAGGGTTGAGAAAAGCATGTCCAACAGGAGGTTGTTGTGGGCGGGCAGATCTAAATGTGGTCAAGATGGCTTAACACGAGCTGTGGAAAACTGTGTCGAGGTCTTCGTGTTAAACCTGTTGAAAAACAGTCTCAGTCTGCCTCTGCTATACTGAACTGTATGTGTTCACTGCTTGTAGCAATCTTCATCCCACGTATATGAACTCTTCTGCCGCACTTATTGTTCTCTCCTCTACCTACAGCATTTAACATGCTTATAATTATGGGATCCATAGCATGATGGCCCTTCAGTCAAGACATCGACAGGTCTGAAATTGCATCAATATCAAGGGCTGGTGATGTATTATTGTAACATTAAAAAAAAAGGACATCATAGGGGGAAAAAAAACAGTTGTGAAATCATCTGAAATAATTACAGTCACACACCTGTTATACATAACAGAAAAACAGCCAATCATAAGCTTGAGACACGTAATGCTCTTAAAATAAAGCAGAGTAATTAAAACAGTAGTTAATAGACTTTTGAGGGACTGCCATGCTCAGTTTTTTCCTGAAGCTCATTTCAGGATGAAGTATCATAATTAAACAAACCAATGATTCTAGCTTTAGTTCACTCATAAACTTTCTTTTGAGATAACCTACGATGGGAATAAAGTTAAGTAAGTGATTACAAAATTGTGATTATGAAATCTTTCTATAAATACATGACTTTAACAAAAAGTTATGAAGTCCTTCTTCATGCTTGAAACATTGAAACATTCCAGGACTGCAAATGAGGAGAATAAAACAGACAACTTTATTTTATTCCAATCAAAGCGTGAACCCATGATGAGGGAATAAAACAGTGTGGTTTAAGAGATAACATTAAAATATGAGAGTGTTAAACATTCTCCCAGTACATCATGTATCATCTCCTTTATGACATGTTGTAAGGGTTAACATGAATTTGTATCAATAAAGAACAAACAACCCAGGCTCAGGGTTTTTTTTGTTGACAGTTCTGCAACCTGGCTATCAGCTACCTGTCAGTCCAGCAGTGGCAGCTCCACCAGCTTGTTCCTTAAAGATAGAGAGCATGTGAGCTGACAGTTAGAGACGACCGGTCCTATTTGTGCTCCAGATGCCCACCAGTGTCAATCACAGCTGAGTCATGCTGCAGTGACTTTGTATGTGTTGTGTCAGTATAAGTCAGAATATGTTTCCCTCGGAGCAGAATGACTGCAAATGTGAAGGCTCAGCGTTTGTCATGAAGAGTATGCTTTGTTCAAAAGGATGCAAAGGCAACTGGTTGCTTCAGTTTATTTTAGTCTCATCAACCAGAATGTCAAAGTAGACGGTTAAAGTTTCACCAATCAATATTTTATATTAACATTTCAATCAGAAGACATGTGCGATACTGAATTATTGTCAGAGAATCTTTGGGGCTTGAACTCAACAGGAAGATAGGGTGATCGAAGATGTCAGCCCTTGAGCGGTAGCAAGATCTATCCCCCCAGTGGAGTCCAGACACTGTTGGTGGAGGCGTTAGCTGGTGATGTCGTCTGGGCTGATGGGATGAAGAAGCTGATTGAACTGTGAAGACTGGGCTTGATGGGAAGACGGTTGATGATGTCATCTGAGGCTGATGGGATGAAAAGCTGATGTAACTGAAGAACGGGGTTAACCTAACAGCTGAAGATGTCATCTGAGGCTGAAGGGATGAATAGGTTGACCAAACCTCAAAGACCGGGGTTGACCGGATGATGGCTGATGATGTGATCTGAGCCTGATGGGATGATGAAGGTGATGAAACTGCTAAGGCTTAGTGGTGACGTGGAGGTGGAGGGTTTCACGTAACAATGGCATGATTGAACTAGTGAGAGAGAAAGCCATATTTTAAAAAGACAGCAGCCATATGATAGGCTAACAATAAGGAAGTGGAGCAGTGTTATTTGCTACATGTGACCATGTGATACGAACAGCTGATGAATACAAGAAAGTGCGTGAGCATGCGTGGAGGAGTGAATGTGACATATGAGAATGAACAATAAAACCAGCATGCAGAATAAAGTCTTCCTGGCTGAACTTTTGCTAGAGCTACATTTGTTCAAATCCCCATGAACAGTATGGATTTTGAAGCTGGGATTCTATGGTGTTTTTTTTTACTCTTACTGCTCTCATCAGGATCCTCTGATTTAAGTGTCAATAGGTGTCTTCTTCTTCTCCACAATCCATCCATGCTCCTGACTGTCATGTGGTACGTGTAGGCCATTTAACAAAGTACGATTACACAAAAAAGCGACTCAATTACATTAATGTAAATAAATGTAATTTGTCACTTTCCACCACTGGTTTCAAAATGCAAAAGTCAGCATTTATAGGATTAACTAGTCTCAGATAAACTCGCTGTACACAGTGTTCAACAGGTTCTTTGACCAGTTTGTCCACTGAACTCATAAGGCAATAAGCTATACAAGCTAACCCCACAAAATGAGTCTGTTATTTAAATTGGATTACTAGCAATTCCATTTTTAACTAATAGATGAGAAACATCACATTATTGTTACAAGTCAGTTTAGCGTAACACCCACACACTGCTCCAGGGCTCCAGACAAACACCATGCAACTTTAGCAAAGCTAATGACTAGCTAGTGAACACAGTGAATTATTTATCTGCTAAAGAGCAAGTTAATTCCTTTAGATTTGAAAGACCAAACAGAGCTAAAGGAAAATGTTGAACTTTTATCATAGAAGCACAACCTCAAATGCAAATAAATGCATATTCAGCAACATGTGTGAAAAGGTGAATCTTTGCTAACATGTTAGCCATATCTACTTTCTGGGGGTCAAAAAACACCATCATTGACGCCTTTAACTTGCTGCAATTTGCATAAGAAGCCAAACAAATGAAAGTAACGTAGGTCAAACCAGTCAATGAACAGCTTGTTGCTTGTCCAACGTTTTAATACATTTGAGAGGAGTCCTAATTTAAAGACTGGGCTTCTCTAGAACTGTGTGAACCATCATTTCCTCAAAATAATTGATGAATGTCGAATAAGTTAGTGCCAGATGGAAGATAGAAGTCTTTATTAAATCTTTATTTAAAGTTTTTCACTCTCATTCCAAAGTTTATACCGTGTTTGGTTTAAAGCAACAGGTGCTCATTTTTAATCATTGAAATAAGGTGCACACCTCTGAGACTCCTTATTAACAGGAAGGAGTAATTATATGGTTATTGCAAGCACAACGGAGCGCTTGATGCAAAATAAAATGGGCAATTTCACCTAAATCCCCCCTCAGGGTAACTGGTAAACTGAGGAGGGATTTGATGAGAAGGGGTATGAGAGCTGTGGTGGTGTGTTATCAGTCGAGTAATTTGTTCTTGTATAAACATGAATTACTGTTATCTAAGTGCCCCCTGACAGCTGATTGGCTCCTCATTAGGCCTCTGTGAAATGAGATTAGCAACGAGCCTCTAAATCATGATCCAATCCCAGAACACATAATCTCTCACACATATAAACCCCCCTCAGTCTTCTTTCTTCATCTATTTCTGTCTTCAATGTTTTTTTGTAACCTCGCTGCCTCTTTCTGCCTTTATCTTCCGCTCCTGCTGCGTCCTCCGTCTCCTCGTCTCTCCTCACTTGACCTTTTGCTCTTTCTCTTTCTCGCTCTCTCTCTCCCCTCCCTCCCAGAGTGTAACTGCAGTGGAAGGTCAGGCGATTGCGTATTCGACATGGAGCAGTACAGGAGCACTGGCAGTGGGGGGCGCTGTGTGAGCTGCAGAGACAACACTGATGGGCCCCATTGTGAGCGCTGTAAAGGGAACCACTACAGGAAATCTGCTGAGGAACCCTGCCTGCCCTGCAACTGCAATATTAATGGTAAGCTGTGGATGCTAAACCCTAAATTGCCTTGATACCTAAAAAATGGTGACTATAATCCTTACTAATGTCATTACTTACATGCTTGTTTTCTCTGGCTTAAGAAAAAATCAGAGGATTTTAAAGTTGCAAATTTCATGGCCAATTTTGTTTAAATTATTAACAACATAATATTAATATGAAGTTTTACACATCTTCTACTTGTCTGCCAAACCATGCCTAAGAGTTGAATCTTTTCTGATTCATAATTTATACAATCTTGTTCATCTCATGTCTCACACATCTCATCAGATATATCCTCGCCTCCGCTTCCCAAAAGACCATTAAAGACATCCATGCCTTTACTCAGCCCTGCTGCTTGTAAATTGATCCAGTTGACTCACTGAGCATTATCAATGAAGACACTCAGTGGTCATTAAGCAGAGTCTAATTTTAGGTTGAGGGGCATTAAATATTTGGTACACTTAATTACACCATCATCAGTGTATAAAGAGAGACAACCAGGGGGGGAAATGAACAAAAACACCAGCTTCCTTTTCCTCCAAAGTTTCTGAACAGTGTAAACTGATTGCACAGAGCTGTTGGAGTCCATTATATTGATAAAAGGTTAAAGCTGACTCCATCAGGCTTCCTTTTCTCTCATATCCCTGGCTGGTCTTTTTTCTCCATTAACTGAAGCTACAGAATACACTGGCTGCAGTGTGGTTGTGAGGGTATAGTGTATCCTGCTCTTGCAAGTCCATCTCTGGGATTTCTGTGCAGGAATTCAATAACAGATATTCAGTTATCCCTGCCGTAACACATTATTGATGACATATTGATCCATTTCTTGTAAATTATCAATAATCTCTACAGATTCTGGAGTCCGCCCCCCCCCTTTCTCCAGAAGACACTTATCCTTGTTTCTCTTTTTTGCCCGCTTTGTATACTCTTTACCCTCTGTTTCTTCCTGCATGATTTCTCTTTTGTCCTTCCCAGGTTCAGTGGGTTTGCAGTGTGATGTTGAAGGAAGGTGTGCATGCCGTGTTGGCGTGACAGGAGAAAAGTGTGACACATGCCAGGCTGGCTTCCACTCCCTTGGCCCTGGTGGCTGCAGGTGAGCTACACATGCAGCGTCATAAGCACAGATGCCAGGCACCCGAAAACAAACAAAGTTATCTCAAAATTAAATAAAGAAATGGTTAAAAAAAAAACGAGTCCTTTAAAAGAAGGTAGGGTTTTTAAGAAATAAACAGACTTAATATATCACCTCTGTTTTGATGTTACACCAGCTAACATCCCCCAGCATGAATTTATCAAACTGCAAAACAGCCGTAAACAAGAGGATTCTCATTTTTCCGTGTGACACCACTGTGAATTAGTGACCTCCTTATCAGCAGGCACCAGGTTGTGCCAAATGCAGTATCAAAGTGCTAACAATCATTCAAACAAGCAAGCTAACCCAGAGAACTTTATATTTTGCTTAGGAAACATGATAAAAGATATTTAATGTAATCAAATCACTGAAATGTTATTTAAAACCAACTCCAAACAGGTCGTATTAGGGTCATTCCACTTCTCAAATAACTGCTGTTTGCTTCAATATGTCTTATCAGACTGAACAGGATTGGACTGCATGACTAGATGATATAAGGGATCTACATTACATTACATTACAGTACACTATACATTAACAAGGGATCAATGACTGTACGTAAAGTGTAAAGGTGTCAAAGGTGTTTTAACAGCCACACAACTTTCTGGTGTATCCTCATCTCTGTCATATGTATTGCTTTCAGTGAAGGCTGACCTACCTTTGTTTGTGAGAAGTCCACAAATCTCCAGAGACTCCAAATATGAACTTTCGCCTTCACTTCAAAAAACTGTGGTTTCTGATCCAGCTTTTCGGTACTCAAGAAGACCTGTCTATCTCTTCAGTAATAAACATGACAGACCACTAAGTATAGATTCCCTTTTGAATAAGACAAAGGTTTTGTAAAGATAACATGATAAGCAGAAAAACTAGTATGATAATTATAAAGTCGGTCTTTCACAGGCCTTTTCTTTTGTTGTTGTGTCCCAATATCCCGGGTTTGCGACAGCCTTTGTTGTGATATTTTGATGCATTTTTTTGTCACCCATGATTACATCAGCTGTAAGCGTCTGGGACAGCGTCTTGGCTGAGCGAGCTGTGTCACCTCGACATCACTTCAGGTCAATTTCAGCCTCAAGATTCCTTGTATAATGTGGGGAAACCAAATTAATCTAAATTTAATTGCCATGGAGATCTAATTTCTCACAGGCCGTTCCAGTTTCAATGCTATCCTAAATCTCATACGATAATCTACAGGTTACCTGTGGTTGGTTGAAAGAGTCTAATGAAGAATTGGTGTCGTACTTCTTGTAATGGGATGGTTGTTGAAGAAAGGGTGCAAGGATTGATTACTTGAAATGGCTGAATTGCAACATCACAACTTTCTGGAGGGACTCAATTTAGATGAAGAATTTACCAACTCGTCTTCACACCTACAAAAGACGCATGGCCAACAGGAAATTCAAAAGACACTAATGAAGTTCTATTATCCCTGAATAGGAGGGACTCGAGCCCAGCAATGTAACCTTAGAGAACAAAGAAAAACTTTGATGAATAATATCACTGTATGTTAACTAATATAGTCAAATTAATCATATGACATTTTCTGTAAGAACCGTTGATGATTTAACCTATCCACCCTTAAAGCTAAGTATGAAATAAGCTATCCAGTCTGTCAGCTCCAACTCCTTAACAACTCTGATGTCAGTATATCATCATATATTGTTTTTCATTCAAGCTCAAGGGAGTTTATATCTGTATTTTTTTCTTTGTATTTTCTCCTATAAAAATTCCTATTCATCCTCAAGTAGGCATTTATATGTCAATAAATGTAGTCATTTATCAGCAAGAACCCGTCTCTGTGTTTCTTTTAAAGAAGAAGACGAAAGAGGAAGGTCCTTCTCTTTCAAGACTTCAGCAATTAAAAAATATAAAGCGGTTGGTATCCTTCATCAGAGGCATTGTTCAAAGCAAAAATGTCTAATCAAAAAACGTCCTCCTTCTTTTTTCAGACAAAATGCCATACTTAGCCTCCAAACCAAAACCATTGACAAAACAAAACATTTTGTTCATCAAACTATTTAATTCAACTTTTTTTTCGACATATTTAGATTTTGGACTACATTTCCGCAACTTTGCATTACCAGAGTAGACAAACCGCTGCCCTCCTACCTACCTTGGTGGGTACCAGCCGTTTGTTTAGTGTGTTTTAGAAATCACAACTTCTGACATTTATTGCCATGAATTATCTCCTGCTGCACACAGTCAGTGTTTGGGTTTGTCAGACAGCTGACAAGGAGGATGAAGATGGTGTACGAAGACCTTTTAGAACCAAGCAGGGACCATTTCTTCCATGTATCACCTACTGATCGGATCCAGAATAGCGGCCTTCAGAAACTTCAGAAAACAGCCTTAACTGCAGCCAAAGAGAAACTTTCCCATCTAAATGAAAAATGCTTAATATCTAGTCAGGAAATATGTGATTATAGACTAGTTATAACATTACCCCCATTTTAGTCTGGTTTAACTGGCCCAACAGGGGCGTGTTCAAAATTTTTGGACTGGGGTGGCCCCACTTGGGCACTGACTTATGCAGGGGTGGTCTGAAGTTTGTGTGCACACAGCTGAATGAAGAGCATTTATTTGCCACTTCTGTCTACAAGGACTCAAGAAAATATGTATGTCCAAGTCACAAGTATTTTAAAAATTGCACACAAAAACAAACATCTACACACTCAAATTGATGAGCTGCCCGTTGCAACACAGCCTGAATAGTGGATTTAAACACAAGTCCCACCTCTTGCAAGGCAAATAGCCAATTATGGTTAAGGATTTTGGGGTGGCACCTGGGGTGGCCATTGAGATTTCTAGGGAGGCCCATCCCACCCCTGGCCACTCCTCTTGCCATGCCCCTGTGGCCCAAGCAACTGTTACCCCTTTTTTCTGTGAACATTCAATAATAGTAGACTTTTTATAGACCATACTTCAACATGTAATACAAGCTAATTCCATTGTTTCACTTCATTCATGACATGGAATTTTCTAGCATGCAGTCAATAAATGTTTCCAATTATAAAGAGACATTGTTTGGTGTTTGGAGACAAACTAATGGCTGATTTGGGAAAAGCCCAACAATAGTCAAATCAGTGGTTGATTACATTTGTTCTCTATTTATTAAAGAAGCACCCAAAAAAAGAACAAAATGCAGCTAATGAAATATTGTTTCTCAGTTATTGCAGTCAACCTGATTCTAATTATAGCAGTGTGCTACAACAACGAGCTTAGCAGGTTATAATTGAACTTAATACTGATTTGTTTCATTCCCTTTACATGAGACTGATTGACCATTATGGTTTCAGACTGTCACACACTCAGCCTTGGTGTTTTCATGCGCCCTTTGTTGTTTGAGGATGCACTACATACTCTCTATGTGTATGCTGCATACATCTGTCTTGATGATAAGAAAGCGACGTCCAACTTTATCTGACCTGGGAGCTCCCATACAGAGTGTGCATACGTATGAGTGTGTGAGAAAGTGTATAGTATGCCTAATGTATGGTGTGCGTGTGAGAATTATGTCGTAGTATTTATATTCATAAGAGGTTCAGCCTAACTCCTCCTGACCCTCTCTACTTGCAGAGGGAATACTAAGTCGTGATGGTGTTGGATTGCATATCAATGACTGTTTGCAGTTTTATTACTTGTACAAAATAACTGAGGATATGGTCTGAACTGTTCAACAGAAAAACTGAAATTTAGTATAAGTCATCCTTTATAGTTCAGTATGAAGCCAATAGGAAGTTTTAAACCTGCATTATTTTGTATTATTACAGAGGGTGACTGCATTAAATATTGTGTGGAACCAGATAGTTTTAAGCCCTCGTAAATTCCAGTGTTATGTTCATTACTTCATTATGGTGCCATGTAGAGTAAAATTAACAATAAAGCTGCATGCTTTAGGTTTTGTCTATCTGAAATTGACATGCACCCCCATAGGCCCTGTGGACATGGATTGAGATTTAACCAAACATAACCAAATCTGCCTTTTGTTAACTTATTGTTAGTGTTGTAGTCAAGGCCACACTAACCGAGACCAAGACATAGGTGAGACCAGAGTGCTCCGAGACTGACCAAGACCAAGGCGGGGCAAGACCGAGAAAAGACCATAAACATCAATGAAAAATCATCATCTTGTGTGCAACAGGCATGTCACTCACTTCGACCGTAACACTAGGAAGGTTGTGGACTTAACCGGGGGATGCCCTGACTGCTATTGATTTAAAATCCGGAGTCCGCACAGTCTGAGACCGAGACAAGACAAGAAGAATGCTTTCGATTCCGAGACGAGACTGTGACCTTTAAAAAGTGGTCTTTAGACCTGTCTTGAGACCAAGACCGATTTCAAGTACAACACTACCTATTGTCACTTCTGGTTCCCCAAAAAAAACATGCTTGGAACAACCAAAATGCCAAAAGCTAGCAGGGGGAGTAGCAGAGAGAATTCCCATGATTCTCCACTAGCCTCAACGTCATCTTTTGTTATTGTAGTATTGATTGAGAGCCCCCTGGCGACGAAATCTACATATTGTATCCTTAAGCATGGACTTATTTAAAAGACCAAACTCTATTATCACACACATGTAGGCTACACATGTACACATGACACCAGCATGCACAAACACTCACACACACACACACAGTTTTTTCTCATTCATGCAGCAAAATCAGGCTGCTGAGCTGAGGTGTGAATTACACAGACCACTGGAGCAGAAACAAGCAGAGACTGCAAGCCTTGAGATAATTGAATTATTTCTAATCGCTCCTCATTAAAAAACAGATTCTGTGTTACAGTTTCACACTAAAAGTAATTAATCAATGATGGTGATCAAATCTTTTTTGACATAATCCAAGTCACTACTGATCCAAACACCTCATTTACTTTAACCAAGGTTGTTTACTGAGCGTTTTTAATTTTTCTGATAGATTGTGTGCTAAATCAACCATCTTAATGTTGACGTCTTGTAACAAGAAAAAATGTGATGATTAAAACACACATTTTTGGACCCACGTTCAAGCCTCAAGCTAAGGTTTCATGACATTTGTGATCTGAAAGACTTTCATCAGGGTCATGGAAGGCAACAAGCAGAAACACATTTTAATAAAATGTATCTTCATACTGCAAGTGTTGCTGAAGCTTTTTGACTTACTCAAGCCTTTCACTCTGCAAGCACCTTGGTAGTTGTTGAAGTTGTGCCAGAAAAAGCTACTCTGCTTCATTTGTGATCAGAAAGGAAGGGCAAGCAAATAGATATATCAGTGAAGACATCACAATGAAATGACCCTGTCTTTAAAATCCCTGCTCCGTATTTCAAAACAACGTGTTTTCTCCCACGGTACACATCTTTTACAGCGGATTTTTTTTATCTTTAATCTTCGCATCACTTGTCGTCTTCAGGCCATGTGAGTGTGACCCCAGCGGCAGTTTGGACGTCTGCTCTCCCCTGGATGGACGATGTCATTGTAAGCTGAACGTGGAGGGCCAGAGCTGTGACAGGTGTGTGTAATAAGACTGTTGCTTACGTCATGTATGTGCGCACATGACCTCTGGTTACCAAGGCAACGGTTAAAGCCATCAGCAATGGAACAACTGAAGCTTTGATGAGTGGTTCATGCACTTAAGTCTGTGTATAAATGGTGCTTGTGGAAATAGTCTTAGTTATAAAGGATAACACATTTATGATTATAATTTGTCATCTTTAAAATTAGTCTTCTTGGACAGCACTGACTGTTTGTACATGTCAGTAACCAGGTCTCTGTCTGTTCCTATCAAGTTTCTCTGGTATCATACTGATAAACTCACTGTGACATCAGCAATACACACACAGAGCCCCAAGGTCTCAAACTATTGAATAATCCTCCTCTCCCTGTTTGTTGACTTTTTTTCCCCCTGATTTCATGCCTCATTGGGCGGGCCCCTCTCCTGTGTAATGTGACTAGTGTTGGGGCTGATTTGAAGCAGTGTTCCTGTCCCACCCATATGCCAGTGAGCGTCTGTAGGTCAGCGCTTGGGGTCTCTGCAGCTGAGATTCATTTGGTCCCTTACTCCTTAACGCCGCAGACCAGCACTGTGCCTGCTGCAGGGAGAGGGAGATTAGAAGAGACTAACACCACACGAATGCAGTGATAAATAGCTACGTGCTGCATCATATGCATGTTAATAACTTTAAATGCAAGAAGGTTCGTGTGTGTTTCTGCAGATGCATACCAGGCTTTTTCAACCTTCAGCAAGAAAACGAAGCAGGCTGCCAGCAGTGTTTCTGCTTCGGACACTCGCAGGCCTGCTCCTCGTCCAATCACTACACTGCTGTCAACATCACCTCTGATTTCACTGAAGGTATTTAATTTTGTGTACCAGCTATTAATGAGATCCCCTGGTTACTGTTAGCTAAAATGAACAAGACGGACAATCTTTTCCTTGTTCTGCCAGGACGTAACCGCCACATCCTACTTTGCTATTATTTTTTAGTAAATATGTCCTGCACTGTTTTATGCACCATGCTGCTCCTTTGTATATGCCATCCTAGTTAGACATGTTATTATGTTCTACTTTTAGAGATCCTTTTAACATGGATCCAGGTACTGCAAATAAAACGCAAGGCAGCTCAATAAAAGGCATGCAAATAGAAAATAACACAGAGCCAATTATGGAATCCTTTTCTTCGATTTGAGAATAAATGTGTTGATTTAAGAGAGGGACTCTGCAAGGCAATAAAACACAGGTGTACTGAAAAACACACTCGCCAATTTGACAGTAAGTAGGAAGCATAAAATGGGCTGCAAGCACGACAAAAAAAACAGAGATGCACTTTATGCAAAACTTGCAAAAGCATTACGAGTCGAAACAATCAAGGTTTATTTCAGTTTTAGAATTCAGATTGCATGTTCATCATCATATCTTTCTGCAGATGATATTTTGGAGATGCATTTCTTCCCTTCACACACTGCAGTCTCCTTTCTTTAAAGCCTTTTGAAATGATCATCTGTTTCTGTCCTCCAGAAACTTTATTTATTGACTTAGTTCAGTTTAAGTTGCAGGTGTAGGGGTTTCTAAGTTGATAGTTGTTCCTTATATGGTCATGTGTGTTGTATTTGCAGCATTTTCTGTACTTGTGTTTTCTACATTTCCTTTATGTATGCAGTCTGCTAAGGTTTGAAGGCCACCATATACAGTTAGTTTTTTCAGTTGATCACAGATCAAATAAAACGAAATTGAAAAATTATCTGAACATCTCCTATAACACCACAGGCAGCAAAGTACCCTTTGAACACTAACATTTACCTTACACGTTTATTCTTACTGCCTGTGATGCAAAGGAGAATAGCGATGATTCATGTTTTGTCTTCTTTTATCACCAGATCAGGACGGCTGGGTGGGCAAGTTCTCTGCAGGGCAGGAGTACCCCCTGCTGTGGAAGGAAGGGGAAGTCTACCTGCTGCCTCTAACAGAGGAAGACATCGGCATCTACAAAGCCCCTGGTGAGTCAAAATGCAAAATAATAGAGATTTCGAGTCATACATGATAGATTTTTACCTCAGGTTGGGTCAAATGGGTATGTTACAGTCCCCGGGGTGATATTTGGTGTTGTTGACAGTTATGTTATGAGATAATAAATCCTCCAGTTGTTGCTCTTCGAGCAAATATGTAAATGATATTAGCTTTTGAGAATGTCTGTAATAGCCGTAGCTTGTTCCTGTTGTTCCTCAGTGAGATTAATCAGGCTCTTTGGCAGCGGGTCATGCAGCAGTTATTCTGACACCGTTCCGTCCAATCCGTTATCAGAGCCATTAGAAGATAAGGGAATAAGCTGGCCCGGCTACAGGACTTAAGGCCCATTTCTATCATCCGCCCCAGCAGGAAAAGGCCTGATGGAATTGGATGTCTTGGCCGTGCTGGAGAGACAGCAAAGTAAAAATTGGCTTGGTTTCTCCTCGTCTCGGCTAAGTCGCTTCTCGGCGTCAACTCGCAGCCCCTCCAGCGTCCATGCAGCCTGCAGCCAGAGGCAAAACAGGAGCAATCCCATTAACTCCGCATCCTGGAGGTCTAATGCCCAAACGAGCAGAGAACGACTCCATTTGGAAGGATCTTTATTTAGAAAGATGAAATGCTTACAGCGGGATGTGACAAAGCCTGGTGGTCAGGCTGGAACGTCATTATAAGTGCATTTAGAAGTCCCTGATGTGCAAGTGACTTTTTTCTCAAGCCTATGTGTGTATACACATCCATAACGAATTCTTCCATACTTTTCCAAATATATGTACATGTAAGTAAATGAGCATCATTAATAGCGTCTTCTGAAGTTGCTTTCTTCTGCACACATTCTACATTGATGTCTCTGTAGGCCACAATGCACAGATTAGTGGCCCAGCTAGCTGAGAGCATGCTTTATGGCAGCCTGCTTATCTACTATGGCCAGTGCTTGTTTATGTTGTTTCCCCACATTATAAATACACAAATCTATTGCCTTGCCATCCCTATTAATGATCTCATTTCCTCCCGCCTTTCCCCTGTAGTGTTGCATATGTACGGTTGCTTTAATGATTAAAACCAGAGTGGCAGCAGCTTTGGAAAGCTGCTCTGAAATACTCTGTCTCTCTCTCTCTCTTTCACTGCCAATGTCTCTTCTCTTTTTCTACTTTTAATTTGTATTTACGCAGAAATCCCTCCACTGTGTTCCTCACCAAAGTAAAAGATAATTCTGAGTGACAACCCGGCGTCGAACATCTTACAAAATGCCATTTCTGTGATTTTCGCGAATGCATTTGTCACTGCGGTTTCTCTCGGGCTTCAGCTGTGGCAGGCGGGACAGGATTCAATCACTGGATGCTTATTTTGAAAATTGAATTAGTAAAGAGGAGTATTTGGGATCTGTGAAGCTCATCCATCTACAAAAATAACAGCCTCTGCAGAGGTCAAGAAGCCACTGATATCCTCTTAAAATTGCCTGGAAAATGAGTTGTTGGAAATGTAGGGAAATTCAGACCATCAGTTGAGTGTTGCTAAATTTCCCATGAAAATCCAGCCAACATGGAACTTAAGCCCTGGTGCTTTTCATCTTTTCATTGTACACACACTGACAACTAAAAGCATTTTATTGGATTATTACCACTGCCATAAGAATGCTTAAAATAAGGTTAACTTCACCTAAAAGTTGGCCTGAAGATGCATAGCCATCAACTTTTATAAACACAAACACAACAATGTCCATATCAAGCACTGCAGCATAGGACAGAATATAAGTGGACCTTTGTAAACATGGAAAGAATAATAAAAACATGGTTTAGCTTGCTAATATTATGGTTAAGTTTTGGATGAAAAAATGAGTAGTGTTTGTTATTTCCGTTAATATACAGACTTTTAAGAAAAATATACCAAAAAAACAGCTTACATCAATTATTAGAATGTTTTTATACAGTGTGTATTTGTAAAGGGGAAGGTTTGTCACAAAGTAACAGTGGTCCTACAGCACAACAGTTATAGTCCAAGCTAATTTGAAAGTGTTTGTCCTTAGATTGGCCTTTGAAATACATAAAACAAACAACAACTAAAAAACACAAGAGAAAGTCAAAAACAACTTTGTACATTAAAAATGGAAAAGTTTAACTTTTGGGCTCCCAAAGGTCACATTGGACACTATGCTTGAGTTCAGTTTAAAAGTTGAGCCACAGTTGGCTACAAAGCTCATTAACATCTGTGGTCCCTCACAGGAACATAGAAATAACATACATTAAATGCAAACAATTACAAAAGGCACAAAGGTCTATTTTTGACCGCAACCAACTACTAACTTACTAATATTCTCACTTTTATATTACGTCATCTGACTTCCTCCTTAGCTTTGCTCCTATACAATTACCACAATCACTAGACATCATTGCATTAATGTTAATGCTGGTCTTTAAAACTTACCAATCCATGATAACAGCCTGCTAATACAACTATGAGGAAGAATGGATCCCTACTTGTAAAGATGCAGCTTCCTGCAACAACTGATAAATGTCTTTCATTGTGCTCATATTGAGCCCAATTGATTGTCCATTAACTCATCTAATCGGGACATTACACTTTCTTTCTTTTTTAGGTAATTTCTGTATCCATCTAGATTTCGTCTCTTATCTTTCCTTTTACTCATCATATTTTCCCCGGTTGTAAATGTAGGTAGTTATGTGAACATGAATCCAGTCTTTCCTGTGAATCATATTCACTGCCACTTGTCCTCCCTTGATCTTGGACATCTGCTTAATAGTTGACACAGGCTGAGTTTGAGTCCCCTGTGGTGACTCAACAGACTGAACACTTGAGCGCAGCTGCCAGGAACTATCATAGACAAGCATGAAGTACCTCCCCTAAACAGTCACTTTGACCTGCCTCCAACAACTGTGGTCACCACTTGAATCTGCTGGACAGTGATTGCGGCTCTCTTGGCTGAGCTGCTTTTCATGCTGAAGGGGGCATCATGGAACATAAGTCCTTACAGCCATCTGTTGAGAAGCTTGCAATGTTGATCCTTTTCATGTCTACAGTCCAGGCCAACCTGCTAAGCCTGAAGCAGCAGGGAGAAAGAAAGAAAAGAGGATGGAAGTGGAAGTGGAAGACAGATGGAAAAAACTGAATTTTAATAAAGTTGCCCTCTAGTAGAAGACAAAAAAGCTGCTTATGGCTGCTTTTGTGCACACTCAAGAAGTGGCAGACAGAGAAACAAGAGCAAAGATCCACCAGAGCAGCTCCAGGCTACCTGTCGTTCTGATTCAAGCTGTAATTGTTGCTTCAAGCCCCACACTACCTGAGAGTGACCTGCTCCAAGGTCTTTATGCAAACCAGTCCAGTGCTGGCCATGTCATGTGGAAGCATAAGTAGAACAGAAAGGAGATGTAGCAAGAGGAAATTTGATTTGATTCGACTGATTTGAGGAAGGGGGCAAGGAATAAGAGAGAACACCAGGGAGTAAAAGGGTAGAAACCAAGAGAAGCAGCAACTTCCGTGGAAGTTGAAGGAGTGCTTGATTGAAGCTCGAGTGGGGGGAATACAGAGTTCAGTATGCCTGGAACAAACTCAGTTGTAAGACGTGTTCTCTGACAAAGTCTAAAGGTGAAAGTGTTGGTTCCCATTCCAAATGGCCACACTCAAAGGCTTGTCGACAAGAATGCCATCAGAGACTCCCCTTTTGCTGTATCCAACCACCTCCCCTCCAAGAACTCGGCAGTTTTTGTATGTTTTGTTGTCTCAACACAGTGCAGTGCTGTGTGGACAGTCTCTTCATTCTCATTCAGGTGTTGCACTTGGTTGCAGACATTTGAAAGGGAAGTAGTTGTGTGAGGAATCAAAAAGGGAGCTTGACAGAGAAATCACAATTAGAACAACAATTGTTGGAATACAGTTTCAATAAAAAAAGTTGTTGGACATAGTTGCAACAATTCCAATGTTTGTAAGGTTTGGAAATGTAGGCACAGTCTCACAATGTGATGATGACTTACTGTGGCCTTGAGGCTTGTGAGAACAATAGCAACACTTTGCCAAAAAGGGAAAACTTTCTCATCATTTCAAGACCACTTTGTTTTCATCCATTAGTGCAGTGGTTGAAAGTGCTGGCCAATCAGAACAAGACCATTTTTTTTGTCACATGGAAACATTTTTTTTTAGATATTACCGTTGTCAGTTAAAAAAAAATGCATATAGTGGAAATTTAGCTTGTGTAAAAAAATTTGTTGAAATCTGTCTGCTGCATTCGTAAATGGTAGAAGGACTTGAGCTTGCATAGTGCTTTTCTAGTCTTCACACTACTCAAAGCACTTTTACACCGCAGGTCACAGCTACCCTTTCACACCCATTTGTCAGAGGCTGCTATGTTAAGTAACAATCAGAAGTAACTAGTCCCATTCATTCACATTCATACGCCACTGACGAAGCAGCAGGAGCAACTTGGGGTTAAGTGTCTTGTCCTGCATGGCTGCAGGAGCTGGGGATCGAACCCCCGACCTTCCGGTTGGGTGACGACCGACTGTACCACTGAACCACTGCCGCACCCAATCGTATCTAACATTTACGACCATGCCCTGATAGTATGTGTGATTACTTAAGCCATGGTGAAAAAGAACTCAATAAATTATTCCTTATAATAGACTGCATATGGTGGAACTTCCCCAAGGACTTTCAATACATTGGTATTTTTAATTAAAAGTAATGCAAATTAAAAGCTGAACAGAAAACAGGGATATCATTGGAACTGTTTGATTAACTTTTAAAGGGCCATGAAAATTGGAATGAAAGAATAAAGCACCTCAGTGATGTTACATAAATTCAAACTCTGGGTAGTAATATTGGTTTAATTACCTGCTCATAAACAAACAGAATGACTCCTTCATTGATATTTGGACCCAATCTCTGAAAAAACGATTGTGTGTGTTGTCCTAGATTAGATGTATATTTGAATTTCATTGCTTAAGAAATGCCCTAGAATATGAATGACACTTCCTTCACTCATATGTGATTAGATTTCAGGTCATGCATTATGTGACTGCAGGCATTTCAGCGCACGGTGACGGTGTTGGATCTCTTTAAAAGTTTAAAGTTTGTCCATCTAGCCTTTGCCCTCAGACTCTCTCGATGTTGGTCGATGTTTGAGCCTCAGTGGGACTCGTGTTAGTGCAAAGCAGTTGTGATTTAATTGAAATAGAGTTGATTTAATTTGATTGGAGCAGAGTCTAAAGCCCCTGATTGATTGTGAGCTCCTCTGCCATTTCCCAAAAGTTATTCAGGCATCTATCACCTGTTGGGATGGCAGCTTTATTTGTTCCTGGCAGAGTGCAGCACAGTCAGTTGAGTCCAGATCATTCAGTGTGAATTATAGAAACAAAGTGGAAATAGAATGGGCACTGGGTGAAGCATAGTTTTTGTCCTATTCTGTTTTTGTAGTTATGAGTAAAATACATGCCTCGAAGCATTGGAATTTGGATTTGGCAGACAGCTGGCCTTATATCCAAAAATTAAAAAGTGCAATTATTTAAAATGTTATACTTTGTTTGTGTAATCACGTCATGTTATCAAAACCACTGTTCTATGACATGTTAATCAGAATATTTTGAAAGTGCTGGTCAGCAGATTTAGGGTTTTAAATGAAGCCAGGATAGCCATGTCTCCCTGCTTACAGCTCTATGCTAAGTTAGGCTAATTGTTTCCTTCCTCGTGTTCTGTGCCCTGAGATTTTTGAACAATCCCTTTAATTAAAACCTTGTAATGAACGAGTTCACGAAAATAATCAATGTCTTTATCCTCTGATGGTTTAAGTACTATCTTGAATGTCACAAAGAACATTCGAGTCTCAGTATTCTAGCATTATTCTTTAACATGTGCAGACGACACATTGTGGTATTCAGGGATAGCTTAACTTTTTAATTCCCTCCAATTTGTCATGTGATATAAAATAATGAATATAAATCTATGGCAATACACAGACAGAAGATCACAATTACACATGAATAATCCTTTCATTGTTTTATTATGGTGATTCATTACTTTGGAGAGGGACCCTCCAGTGGGGCCTTTGCTGAATCGTCTATTAGGGTTATGAGTAATTAAGCTTCGGTTCTTCCATGCTCACAGATGGAGAGAGAACACAACCAGGAACCACACTGATGCAAATCAGTCCCCGGCAGACTAATGACCAGCAAGCTTCATCTGAAACATAACCACTTGCAACCATAAGGGAGCACTTTATGAGAGAATATTAGCTTGGTCACACATTAGCATTACCAGGCTTATTACCCACCGTTATGCAAGGAATGTGCAGGATATATTTCTTTTTTTGAATAATTTCAAAATAAATATAAATTGACTTTTATTTCCAGTGAACATGAGGTTCTAGCATAACTCATTATTACAGTGTGTCACTTCTCAAATATAGGTTATTGCCCCCTTTCTGTTTCCCCAAAACAGTGGCTCTGCTGAGACTGTTCTCAAATTGAATGCAACTGCTGGCAGATGCTATTCTGTACAGTGCAGCTTGAGTATAAGATGACTGACTAACTGAAGCAGTGGTTCCACAGAACCTTGGAGGAGGACCACCCTTCCCCTAACCATGCTGCATTGAAATAATTGCCAACATAAGGAACTTACTGAGCGCAATGCAAATCCCCGCGCACAGTTTATGGAGCTGTGTTGACAGTCTGCAAAACTGTGCGCACAAATATGTTACCTTGGGTACTGATTTGCAAACCGCTTTAATTTTTTTCTTAACTGAGAATTCGGGGACACAATTTCATGAGCAGTCTGATGAAGGGCAGGTTGTTTGGAAACATCGCTTCTCCGGTGACGCACATTTTCTGGAATATTGGAGCCCTTGTGTGTGCGAGCCATTTCTTTTTTTTTAGTCGAGGGGCTTGAGATGATTTTCAAAGTTCACAAAATGATCCAGCAAACAGCAAAACATTTAAAAGACACTTGTGATTTGCTGAAATAAAACAAGTTTGCATAAATGATGTATTTTATGCCTTTCTTTTGGAGTGGCGCGAGGTGGCGTTGGGGTTGCAGGCTATCACTTCAAAGGCGGGGGTTACACTTTTATTAGATTGAGAATGTTTCCTCGTCAAAATAGCTAGCTATCTGTGACAATGGATAATCCATAGACTCTAGTGTAGACAGTTTTTTATTGATACTGTGGACAGCATGTTAAAATAAGAATGGAAAAGATTTTGTGGGGGCGAAATTACTGCAAAATGATCAATTAATACATCAGGTAGTCCAGTGTGTGATTTATAACTAAGGTTCTAAATCAAGCTGTAAACTCTGGTGTTGGAAACTGAGCCAATGCAGTAGTGCAATGGACTGCAACTGCTTGAGTGTCCACTTGAGGCTGGCTTCAAAAGTGAGTCAATCTCCGTAGAGCTCCATGTTAAAAGGTCCAACTTTACAGCAGAAATAAACATGTTATCAGCATTGTCCAAGAACAGGATGATGTCTCCATAGCTCATTTCCTTCCTCTGTTTTTGATAATATAAGGGCAACAATTTATGCATAATTACGGTTGTAGCTGTTTGCCAAGAGGCTGTGCTTTACTTTTGTCTCAGCTCCACCTCTTTGCCTGTTTCTGGATTAGCCAGACGTTAGTTGGAGTCAGGATTTTCTTAAATGGTGACACCAACCATTGTCCTTGATAGCAACTCTTCAGAAACCAGTTGTTGACTTCACTAAGACTACATGCATGTTGTCTATGGTCTAAATGTGTTTTTTTATGAGCAGTGCCCTGTTGGACTAAGGAGTGAGTATTGATCAGTTATGTAATTCAATCCTCTCACACAAATCGGTTGTTTAATCACTGGTTTAGGTGTATTGAGTGAGAGGGCCCATTGAAGGCATCCCCATCTAATTGGTGACAGATTTAATCAAAGCCTCTTTTCTTTCCGGACTGACTGATTTCCTTTTTATTCCTTCTCATCAATAAGTATTGATTGTGAAACTACACTGAGATGTGTGACAGCTCATTTCATATGATAAAGTGTTTTGTCTTTCTGGGTGATTATTGGGTGTTACTAAGCCTCTCCCCCATCTTCCCCATTGGCTGTAATTTTCTGTTCGTATTGATTGCAAAGTCACACTGACGTGAAAGATACTATATTGGGCCTGGTAAAGAAATTGCTATTGCTATTGATTCATCATGTCATTTGAGGCTTTGCCTTTTGAATAATAACCTGTTTTTAATTTTCTACAATAGCAATTCCATAAATGATATGAAACAATGCATTGTGTGTCATTGATTCATGTAGCTTCACACTAAAACCGAACTGTAAGTAGCAATCAACTTTAAAAGGAAACTTTGTTTATAGTTATTGTTCAAATCTGGAAATAAAATAATCTTGCATGGCCTCTCCTTTTTCACTTTGTGTTTATTTGGTGATGACTTGCGGCTTATTAAAAAGAGTGATTTGTCAAAAGAACATGTTAAAAAAAACAGCTGGAAATGTAGCTTCCTGATACACAGAAATGCTAATGCAACAATACGATTCATAAACTAAATGAATTGTAAAAGCAAATCTACCATAAAATCCATGAAATGATGAAGCAAAAACTTAATTGAAATTATAATTACACTGGATTTTCCTTAACAAGTAATAACTCGTTACTTCCACTAATTACAAACACATCACAGATTAGTACATTATCAGCAGCAGCAAAATCCTGAGTACAAGATGTCATAAAGTGCTCATGGAATTTATTAACCTGACTGTTGATTTCAGAGAGTGTGAGTACAGAGATGAGCCCGGCAGAGATGATAAAAGAGGGCTGTTGGTTGAGCAAATATTACACTATCAGACAGTTGACTTGCTCCAAATGACGCCAGAGGCACCTCATAAATGAAAAAAAAATCACCCTCTCTACTCCTTAGCCCTCCAAACCCCCAGAAGGGCTCAGGATGTACTTCACACACGATTACGCTCGAAAACAAGGTGGCAACCAAGCGTGCAAACTGTCAGTTTTGTCCACTCACCCACCCTGAGCTGGTAGAGAATGGCAGCGGAGTTGTTTTTTTTCCCACAAATTGTTGTGATTTTCTCATTTTGAAGGCATAACTGGTGCAAGACTTTTGACAACAGCACAGGTTGTTTACATTTTTCATATTTCCATATTGATGGAGGGCAAGGCTTCTGCCTATTTCGATATCAAAAGCACAAGTTGTGTGTGTTTTTTTCTTTGCCAGTTTGAAGAGTGGAGTCCAGGGGAAGTCTAGTGGTGGCTTAGATCTTTGAAGTCCTTTTAATGCGCTGTAATGAGCCTTAAAAAAGGGGGTGGGTAATTACACATTGGCTCAGTGCTCCATGTGGGCTCAAAAAGCCTGAACCCCTCTGCCCTCATTTACACACACACACACGCAAGCAGGCATACACACACACAGACACAGACACACACACACGCACACACACACAAACACGAAGACTGAAAGGAGAAGAAACAGGGGGAGTATTTCTGAATCCACACAAATAGATACTTATTCAGCATCCAACACAACATACAGCAATAATAATGCTGACTCCACTCACCTTTCTAACATCCAACCTCTGCCCCACTCCACTAGAGAAATTCCTGGGTCACCAAGCCTTCAGCTACGGCCAGCTCCTCACCGTCACCTTCACCTCTGAGACGGTCGAGCTGCTCCCCGACCATGTCACCTTGCTCCTCCGTGGCTCCAGGAGCACCCTGTCAGCGGATCTTTCACCCCAACCGGTGCTCCACTATGAACCCGGCCTTGCACCGCAGCACACATTCACTGTCAGGTACAAGAATGCAGGCTTGGAGCTGTCAGTTTGTGTGTCTGTGTGTTTTTTGTATTGTTGAACTTGAGTCTCTCTGGAAAATACCAAAGTGTTAGCCTGAATCTGCTCATGTAAGTCATATTGTTTGTTTTTCTCCCTATCTCCCTATTGCCTTACTTGTTCCTTGTTAGAATATATATAGAGTCCGCAGAGTAAAGACTATCCAGGACACCCATGTACTGATTACAGCTCACCCGCATTGACTGTGCTGTCATGGTCCCTGCAGAATGTGGGGATAAGACTACAGTGATGAGCCAGCTCCCCCAAACGCTGGCTGTCATGTAGATCTGGCAGGTACAGAGCAGCAGCATTACATTTTCATTTTTACATTTTAGACGTTTAGTAGATTTCCTCAGCTGGACTGATTTTGAGCTGCGGTGATATAACAGAAGTCACCAAAAGTGCAAAAAAGAAAAGGGGGAGCAAAAGAGAAACTGAAGCACAAGTGATCAACGCAATGATCAAAGAGCAGAGCGGAACAAGACCACTAGATCGCCCAACTAGGTTGTACAAAAGAACATGGAGGTTTTGAATAAATGCTATTATGTTAGTATTAAGTATGAATAATACCTCAGATGTAGATTGTATTTATTTTATTTAACCTCTGTTTAACCAGGTTGGTCCCATTGAGATTAAGAACCCCTCTTTCAGGGGAGTCCTGGCCAAGATAGTCAGCAGACTGTAGAGTCAGTAGTCTCTCAATTGGTAGGTTGACAGTTCATTCTTCAGCTGCTGCAGTCTAAATGTCGAAGTGTCCTTGGGCAAGACACTGAATCCCAAATTGCTGCCAAATTGCAATTTGCCTTTGCCATCAGTGTGTGACTAGGTAGCTGTGTGACATGTGCAAAAGTGCTCGAGTGATTAGCAGACTCCAAAGGGGCTATAGAAGCACAGTCCAACCATGCTTTTTCAACATGTAAGCATGCTAACAATTGTGTGGTTAACAAAAACAATCTCCTGCCAGCAAAGCATGGCACATTTTGTGAGAGGACTTCCAGGTTAACTGAAGGCTGAAAATGAACACAGGACGAGTTTGTTTGTTTGAGATACATTCTTTAAATATAAGGAAATTGTTAGCAAAAAGCGTCACAAACTGCGTTTTGTCAATATCTGTTGATGTATATGGTGAGGGATGGGGGGCTTGAAAATATTTTAATCTGCCAATCTGGGGCCCAGAAGAAAAACAAAGTTTGGAAAGAACTGACTTAAAGAAAGACTGCAAACTGACAAGCTAACTTATCAGACTGTTTTTGTTCAATGTAGGGTTCACATACAGTTCTTGCTTAAGTAATTGATGAAATGGGGTTCATGCTTACTGTACAATATAATATTTTGCAAACTTCAGCTGCCGCCTAACTTTTACATTAGATGAATATAAGACAACACACAGCACAGAAAGTAAAGATAAATACATTTCTGTATATGGCCAAAACTTTAAAAAAATACATGGAGAAATGCACGGATGAAACTAATGAAATACCAATGCACTTTAAGTAGAAAAAAAGTCCAGGTATTATCTCAGTACATCACGTCTGAACACAATATTGAAGTTCATATAAAAAAGCTTTGCACCTTATCAAATCCGGCAGAAATTGCAGAGCTATTCTCATTATTAGAAGCTGTCGAGGTTTTGATGGTCGGATGTATTCCTTGGGGGATTTAGAGTGTGTATGTGGGTTTTCAGGCTGTGCAGAGCTCTGCAGAAACACACTGCATGTGTGCAGCATGCAGCCCACGTTCAAGATTCTGCTCACTGTTTTTTCAACCTCAATGGCAAAGTTAGGTTTTAGTTAAATATTGTCTGTTTTTTTAGTGTCTGAGTTAAAACATCTCTGACCTACAAGAGCTCTATGCTGCTAAAAAAGTCGCAGTTTAAAATATCAAAGTAGTTTAATTCACTGTGGTATAATGCACAATGTAGCCTCCTCGACACCCACATGGTAAAGTACATTTGTTCTCTCATCTGATACCATTCATACACCTATAGTGGCAGGCGAAAAGTACACACAAAACAAAAATGTGTCATATAGTTTCACCTGTACGTTTTGACATGGCCTAAAAAATCGTAATAATTTATATTTTGTGACAGGCAGGTGTCGTTTTTAATTTACGCCCAAATAGCACCTCCTTGAAAACAGCTGCAATCAGAGATGTGATACAGTCATAAAGATGGCAGCAATCAAAATCAAGCTGTGATACACTTTCTGTCAAACAGAGCTGATGATTTTAAGAGCACCTGTAACTGGCAGTCGGATATTTTTATATTCTCAGTGTCTAGCGCTATTTGTGGATACAGTTGATTAGCATCTGAATTTTGGAACAGAAACGTGGACTGGATTTAGTTGTATTTTGCCTAGCCAGTGTTTGTTTTTCTTTTTTCAACTGCATCGAGACCCTGAATTCATTGTGTTTTTTAAAGGTCCTTGTTGAGAATCTTAATATAAATATTTGTCTTTGTTCAAGGCTAACCCGAGATAGAGTTTAGTAAATTGTTAATGTTTCCCTTAAAATTATACTCGTGCTTTTAGGGTTGTTTTTTTTTAAGGTCTGTATTTTTGGTCCTTTTTTATGCCTTTATCTGACAGATAGGAAAGTGGATAGATACGAAAATCGGGGTGCGAGAGAGAGTGGGGAGTGACATGCAGGAAAGAAGCCACAGGTCGGATTCGAACCCCGGCTGCCTGCTTGGAGGGCTACAGCCTCCATACGTGGGCCACGCGAGCTACCCACTGGCCCCCCCACTGCTCCTGTATTTTTAAAGGGTCTGATCAGTGTATTTGTTTTCCTGACAATAATGGCTGTGACGATTTATGACACAATTCCAATGTATTTGTGTACATTCCCGGGGTAAAATCTGCAGTCTTTATTCTGTGTAAAAATGTCCTCTAAAGTAAAGTCAAAGCTGATTTGGAACCTCCAAAGATTTTTTTTCCCTTGACAGTGTAGCAGTTGCAGCTTTGTTTTGGGTTTAAGTTTTGTATCATAAACTGATGTAAATAAGAAGTGTGGATTTTGTCCTCCTTTTGGTATACTTCCTCCTTGGCAGACCAATAAGGCAGTCTGTGATAGAACATGTAGTTTCTTGCTTAAAGCTAAAGACAACAGGCTATACTTCTATCTCTAACGATCGTCTGTGTTCTCATTAGTGATGGGAGGTTGTTTTTGGAACCGGCTCGATATGAAAGCTTAATTTAGCAAATTCTGCATTCTGCCTTGTATTACTTTACTAAAAAAAAAAAAAAAAACGTCTCACGGACCGGAGCCGTCTCCCATCGTTCACTTGAACGAGCCGGCTCTTTGAACCGGCTCGTTCGCGACCCACACATCACTAGTTCTCATACCAGTCACATTTGTTGTTGGTATTGACCTTCGACTGTTTGTCGAACTGTACTGCTTTCTTTGCTGGAAATCCTATCGGTTCTCCTTGCACCAATTTGCTCTCTACCAAGACTCCTGCGGGCCTTTTTCCTCCTTGCCCTTCACAGTTAAGTGGTCAATCTGTGTGTGGGAGTGACTGGAGAATCAGTCACATTGTTGTGGTGAGAACTCATTGGGTCTGTCAACCTCGGGGAGTGGGTGCAGCTTGCCTGGTCTCTATTTGGGAAAAAAAGGCTTAAGTCATTCACTCTATTTCTAGTCTCTTCCCCCACTTGGCGTGACGTCCTGTATCCAGTAATCCTTCCCATCCCACTCAGCACCTCCTTCAGACTGTTTTGTTTCAATTTTTCTTAATTCTGCCCGTGTTTCTATCTTAAATTCTCCTCCCCGGCTCCTGTGACTTAACCTCCTTCCTGAAGCCAGCCCTGGAAGCCCTCTTTTTTCCCAAGATAGGATTACATTTTCTTTGTTTTCCCAGTTTTGTTAGTAAACCACATTAAACAGACAACTGTTATATTAGAATAGAATAGAATGGTCAACGTGGAAATTGACATGTTCCACACCCAGGGAGCACTGTATTGTTCTCCCTGTGTGCCCCGGGGAGCATGTTCCAGTCCATTAGTTCAAAACAGTCCTGTAAACCCTCCACATGTTGGAGGGATTGGACTCTCACAGTCTTAGAAACAATAAGCATCTGGCTGTTGGATTCCACTGTAGGGAATCCAAAAAAAAAAGCTGTGATATGTCCAATTTTGGAAAAAGGTGAACAAAAGGTACAGTGTGGGTTACAGAATTCTGAGTAAGTTATACCTTACTCAGAGGGGAGCTGCCCTAGTCCAGGTGGGAGATGATTAAATCATGAGCAAAGAGCTGTCCAGAATCCTCAATGAGGAAAGGTCTGGTTTGACAAAAGTTTCCAAGAGTGAATCTGCAGCACCAGCTTATGTTTTCTATGAGGCTTCATTCACAATTGGGTTGCTCTAATCTCTCTGAGGTTGTTGGCAATTGAAGCAGTAGTTGATATATTTGTACTGTTGAATGTGGAGATGGAAAACAGAATTTGACAGAGGACAGGTTAGTCTTTTTCAAACTGGTTTGAGTGTTTTGGGTGAAAAAAGGGAGGCCCACTTCAACTGGAGCATCATGTGAAGGAAAGAGAGAAAGCCTCTTACCGGCTCAGATAGAATAAAACTGTAGAACACTGGGCTTCCATACCAGAAATGTAAGCAGATGTTGCATCTTGTGTTTTGTTTGTGAATTTGTGGCGGCATGACAACAGACATGGTCATTTTGGATAGTTTGCAGATTCACAACCTTGGGCAAGAGTATTTGATGAATATTTATTTTGTTCATGGTGCACTCAGAGTAAGTCATTAACTCTTAATACTTTGGTGATCCTCTGACTCTGCTCTTTTGTGCCACCGTGACGTGCACACATAACTGAAGGTCTCATCAACCACTTCACTAGCAAGGACAACACCATAGATAAGATGGGCTTAAAGAGTTCCTTGATGATATTTTTTTGTGTGTGTTAGAAAACGGATTTGCTCAGTGTCACTCAGTTTGCTGTCTGCATTGTTGGGGAGCTTTGGTCGGGGATTGGCTAGAGCATGCAGGCTTGACGAATTCCCTCCGGATCCTATGGAGAAAAAGAAGGACAGAAGAAAGAGGATGAGAGAAGGACTTGAGAAAAAGGAGGAGGGATGAGTATTTTTTTTAGGAATAGCAGATGAGGCGTGGTCTTGCCTGACGCTCTGCTTGATAGCTTCAATTAATGAATCACCATTCCTGTTCCAGACAGGTTGATTTGAAACAACATCCTCTGACTTTAGGTTTGGCCTCTGTCTTAAAAGTACTGCAGGAGATATCTTGCTCTTTAGCTGATGACTTGTTTTATCTGCTGAATTGTGGTGGACTTTCTTTGGCTGAAAACAGGTACCTGCTGGAGTTGAACATCCACCTTCTGGATGATACACATGTCAAACGTATAACTTGTAAACAGCTGATGAAGAGCTCTTAATGCAGCTTTAATTGAATCCTTTGTGGGTAATGGCACTATGCAGCAGAGTCACTGGTTCAAGTTTGTCTTCCGCTCAAGGATGGCACATCTTTGTTGCTTGCGCTATTGAATCCAGTGCCTGGACTGGGACACATTTTTATGTCCTTTACAGTTCTTCCATGCTTTTCTCTGGTGTCTGCACACTAATAATGAGTTTCCCCTTCGCACCAAGAGCAGGAGCTTAAGAAGCTCTTTGGTTCCCTTTCTGAAATGCACTGGAGCTTGAGGGACAGAGACTGTCATTAAGTTTTCTTCTCTGGAGAAGTTCTCCTACAATCTCATTACACTTCCCAGGTACATGCACAGATGCACTTCACTACATGCTCTATGTCATTCGCTCACACTCCCTCTGCTATTCCCTTTCCTCTCTCCATCACACAAAACATGCAAACATGTCAAAGAAATTGTGCAAGCCTGAGCTTCCACACAAACACATTAATCCATGTGGCCATCTGGCAGTGTGATTTGCAACAATCCAATGCACCATATGTAAAAAATAAATAATAATAATAATCAGGTTTTACAAATGGGAATAGACGTAGTTCCATTTTCCAAGTGTTTTGCTAAAGGCGTGTGAATGCATAAATAAACATGAGCAGAAAACACACACACTCCACATCTCTCTTGACTGACAGCATCTGCATTCATAGCTGGCAAATATATTAACCCGTTAAGTGGCTGTGTGTTCCCAACCCGGTGAAAACAAAATGAGATGAAGGCGAAGTATATGGAAGCTCTGGGATTTGAGCAGAAGGGATTGATGAAAGGAGGAGGTGAATGGCTTATGTAAGGTATCATTCACTCTTCTCTCTGATGTTCCCTCTGTTCACTTTCTGTTCCCTTGAAACCAGTAGGCGGGGAGCTTTTATTGCCTTAGTTGTAGGTGTATGTGTATGTCTGCTGCCTGCATGCATGCATAATATTTATGCCATAAGGAGCCCCTCAGATGCTCAGTTACTTTTAACACATGCTTGATAAACCTTCTTCACATTCTGCATACAGCTAGTCAGGGTGATCAGCTGTTCATTTTTTGGTATTTGGTATTTTACATGCCAGAAGAAGTATTTCAGGAAACTCTGCAAATGAATGTCATTAGAAGGTGTACGAGCCGATTTGCAGCAATCAGCAGAGTGATTGTAGTAACAGGGATAATGTAGTCCCTTCTGGTATACTGAGCACATTTCTGTCATGATTTGAAAATTCACTGACTTTGTTCATAGATCAGGGCCAACGCAATATGTTGAACAGAAATCTGAATCTGACGACATAAATATAAAGATACATATTTTGCTGGCGGTGCCGAAGCAAAGTGAGAGGAAAATGAAATGTCCCAGGGTCTGTCATTTATCAACCCCCACAGTCACAGCCCTAACAAGTCCTGTGCTCTGTATACATGCATTTATATTCCTCTGAATAGCCAGGGCTCACGTAAATATTTGCATTCCATCCATGGATAGTGTTTGTATAGACATTACGTTTGTCTGTTAACTTCATGTAGAAAAATGAGTTCATAATTATTCAGTCAAATCTTACAGCTCACTCTAGAGCAATAATTGTACTTGTCATTAAAGCATGTGAAAAAAATACATTTGAGCTTGTGGTCTCCATTTAGCCCTGGTTGCACTTGCTTTTAACTACATGTACGTGAGCACATGACATCAGTCTCGCAGTGATTTGGAGCTTTGGTTGTGCACGTCTCCAGAAATTAACGCTACGAGTGTGCGAAATGTAATATGAATATTACCGCTAGGAGCAGTGTAGGGCTGTATGGTGATGAGACCGGATGACATCGGAGACACCCGAGAGCTGCTCCAACAATGGCGGAAAGCTTTGAAGAAAAGTGAATAGATTAACTCCACAACTTTGCCATGTTTTAGGGCTTTCACACTTGCAGAAAACTCCTGAAAAACTCTGGGCTGATGTGAGAATGCAGCAGGATATTATCCAGAGAATTTACCTCGAGCCAAGGGGAGGGGGAGTGAGGTTTATATCCTGTGACTGCTGCACGGTTCAAAGAGTGTATGCACGCGACCGCTACGATCTCCATGCATGTAATTAAACGGCTGCATTAAGTTTTCTGTTCGTCAGTATGTTGTTCTCCGCTCTTTTTGTTGATATTGTGATTCCATTGAACTACACATAGCATTGATATAAAGGTAAATATTCTCGTTTAAGCATCGTATAGCGGACTCTGTTGCATCGTCTGCTAATTCCAAGTCCTGTCTGACAGGGATAGTCTCCAGCTGTGAGATGCGTGAACAGCCAGGTCAGGAGAATATTCGGAGCAGTCCTCCTGAAATTATCTAGATATTTTCCTGAAATTATCTAGATATTTTCAGGAGTGAAAACGGCTTTTGTTATCATTACACCATTCAAATCCGGAATCTCTACTTTGGTTTTTTACGCCGTCTGATTTATATGATGCTCCTTCTGGTAACATGAACAATAAATAGATATCAAGTGATTTGTGTAGTGATTTTGAGAAGGATGTTCTATATTCATATTTTTTGTTTTATTTTACCTTTATTTACCCAGGAAGTCCCACTGAGATTAAAAATCTCTTTTGAAAGAGAGACCTGGCCAACATAGAAGATATAGCAGTGAGGACAGCGTTCGATGGTCTTAATGGTTATTATGGTTATAAATATTCCCTAAAAGTTCCAGAATGTTCTTGCCATTTTCAGTTTCAGGAAAATATATTTGTAATCATTATTGTTGTAATGTTTTCATGTCTTAGGTAAAATAGGACGTAGGATGTTTCTACAATTTTACAATTCTACAATTCATTTAGCAGACGCTTTTATCCAAAGTGACGTACATTAGAGAGTGAGCACAGCAGAAGCAAGGGTGTAGAAAGGAGGAAAAACCGCCAGTAAGTGCAAACGAACAGCCTTTAGTGCGATCAGACACACAGGTGCTGACAGGCAGAGCACAGACGCAAAGTACAGCATCGACATCTGTTCTTGAGAGCTCTAATCAGCATCAAAACCATCCTAAAATCGTCATTATAAATAAACTAGTGGTTTAAAACCTAAAAGAAAATACACTCTCCCTTCTCTCTGAAACATTCAATATGGATTAATCATTTATTAATGCTAGATTGGCTAGTTATTCGTTCTAAAAAGATCTGTAATTGAAAAATGTGTATAGATACTTGTAATGAGGGAATATCTGTACCAGACTGTGAGGTCATCAAATATGAACAGTATGTAAGGGTTGAAACATCAACAATCTACATTGAAGGAATCCTAGCACTAAAATGAGCCGTTGGTTCTTTAAGCTTGTGTCATTTTCAGGATGCACGTCAAACTGTCAGCCATAACTTATTATAATGTATTGAAAAATATGTTTTTTCCCAGTTTCATGTCATGCACAGGGGCTTTACCACAAGGCTGATGGGAAATCTTGTTAATAGGGACCTGAACCAATGATAATGTGACTGATTTCAAGATACAACAATACCCTTACACAGTGGGTAGGATGCCAGCGTTTCACAGCTGCCTTTCCATTTATAAACAATCCAATAAAGCAGATTTGCACATTAAGAACATGCTAATAACATTCCCCCCATACATGTTTTAATTCTTCAATTCATGTCTTTTTCAGATTAACTCTCACGAGCACGTTTACTTATCCTCCTGTGCTCTATCATGTCTCAGTTTCTCTCTCTCCATCCCTCACACATCATTAAAGTCTTTCTCTCTTGATCATCTCTTATCTCTATCTCTGCTTTCAATAAGAGTACTTGTATGTGTGTGTGTGTGTCCTGTGTTCTTTTGGGCTTTTCTCTCCTGATGATCTCCCCTCATCCTCGGTGGAGCAGTCTTAATTACAGTGTGGCTCTCCACGCTCTGCTTGGTGCTGATTAAAAGGGACACTGACGCTCCATAGGGAAAGCCTGACTGGGAGTTTGTTCACTTTCATGCACACTCTGCTTATCGCTGTCTGACCAGCTCCATTACCATGGCTTTGAGGCCCAGTTTGTAATTGCCTCTCTTTATTACTGTGCCTACATGTCAGGCCAGGGAACAAGGACCCACCGCATAAATGGTGACTCTGTGTGGCAAGCCAGGGATGAACTCACACATGCACACACACACACACACACACACACACACACACACACACACACACACACACACACACATGCTCTTGAGTGCACAGTTTAAATGCGAATGCTAAGACAGAAGCAAGCCATGCACCAAATGAAGCATTAAGAAAGCGATGGTGTCTCACTAAGAACAGTTGACCTAATAAAATAGAGGCCATCGCACACTCACACATGGAAGGTCTGACTTTGGCTGATATGGTCAACAAACTAAAGGTTTTGAGTTTTATTCATCTATTGCTCTTTCCTGTAATTACAGGGTTCATTTATTATAATAAGGTACCACTTTTAACTAAGGTGCCCTTCATAATTGTGGTTTATAAGTTGTAACAAATGCCTTTATTAAAAAGACTGAGAGTCAACAGCCGTAGCAGCTCTATGAAGCTTTACTCCAGGGGAAAATGTGTTCTGTCAAACAGCTTGTTAGATGTTGAAATAGCTTTATTACTAAACACTGATATATACATGCATCTCTTTGTTCTTGTTATAGGGTGCTATGCAAACCATTTTCCAACTTTTAAAAGCCAAAGATCTGACAATCAAACCTATCTAAACATTTTTAAAACTGAATGCCAACACCTGTGATTCACCATATTGAAAAGTCTGCCATTTTTCATTTTTTCGCTAAAGCTCAGGGTAGTAAGCACACATTCTGTAGTTTTGTTGTACTGCTGTGCTCCAGGTTGAAAGTCATTTAAACATAAGACATCTGACACATAGCTGTCATTTCATGGCATCCAAATTCATTGACAAATGGAAGGAAAATAGGGTGTAAAAAGTCTGGGACATATTTCAAGAAATAATCACTTTTTAATTACTCTTTTCCCAATAACGGTAGACAACGGCTAACTTTAGCATTCAAGGTCACTTCCAAGGTAGGTTGTAATCGCAGTAACGACTTCTAGTCCTGATAAATTGAAATGGTTACCAGCTAATAGTAATGTTAGCTTGCTTACAGTAATGACACCTACTGTAAAAATTGGTTTGACACTAACATTATCATTTGTGATAACAGTAGCTGATGTGTTATGAAATACACTGCTGTACCTTGAAATATGGTCAGATGTTGACTGTTCCTTGTCCTTGATCAATCAAGAAGCAGTGACAATATCCCTGATTCCCTTAGTTTCACAATTTAAAACCAAGAATACAACAGTAAAACATCAAAACAAATGTAATTACTCAACACAAATTAAATCCGAGTCTTGTGGTAGTGTCAGTAAAGTCGAGTGTTCGTCAAATATTTGGTCATGAGCCAGATTATTGGGTAAATTCCATTTTTGGCCAGATAATTGCAAAGTTCAGGGATCAGAAAAGATGTTTAAGTTCATTCTGAGTGGAATTTCTGACAAACCAACAAATGTCAACCTCATGGTTATACAAACGGAAAAGCTAGTAGTTTATAATGGGGGGATCTTGAATGTCTGAACACATCTCAATAGGGGTTATGATATATTTTAGTGTGGACGAAAGTAATGCTGCGGTAGTAGCATCCATTTTGCCATGCTAGTGGTGTTTAGATCTCAATGGGCCTTTAACTCTTAGAGCCAAAGGGAACCTGAACCTTAATCATTACTTTTAACATTTTGATAGCAAATGTAACACACTAAATGGCTTATTTAAAAGAGAGAGAATAATTAAATGTGATAAGTCATTTAGGAGCCAAGTAAGTTCTAGGTGTAATTGTGTTTCCTATACGTAGTCATGAAGATCACAGTACATATCATCTGCTGCTCCGCCCCCTTGGGACCTTCACAGGGTACGGGGGGGGGGAAATATTGTAACACAACATCACTTGTGTGGAGCTGACACAGCACTTCTCGTCAAAATGGAAAGAGTTCATGGTACCTAGAGTAAAACCGGCAGATGTCAGCTGTGCAGGCTGGCTTTGCAGAACATCCTTCAGCAGATGGCAAAGCTCAATGATCAAGACCCTGAATATGTGTTGAAGTCAGCACATTTACATTTTTCTTAGCAGTGTGCGTGTCTGCAGGAAGTGCTGTAGATAGATTTCCATTAAAGTCAAGAACATGTGTGACAAGGCATTAATTATCTTCCTAGTTGTGGGGGGGTTAGTAAATTGCTATAAAAACTGTAACTGTTGTTCATAAATCAGCCACACTATTAGAGGTTATTTTACCTGTAAAATGTGATGCTGTTGATGTTTTGTCACAATCTTTTTGAATTTAAAAGCACTGCGCAAATAAAATGCTAATGATGTGTTTTCTGTCTTATCATTTTAGACTTCACGAAAATGAGAGAAGATTTAAACCGTCAGTGTCTGCCTTTGAGTTCCAACATCTCCTATACAACCTGACAGCTCTCAGCATTAGCAACGCTGGAGGACACAACTGTAAGTTTGTGTGATTGTGTGTTTTATTGTGTGCAATGACTTGACAATGTCCTTAATTGATGTATGTAAGACAGTAAGCTTAGGCTTTATATATTGTTTTTAAGATGCTTGTCATTTATATTTTGCACTGTGCAGTTTGCCAACATATAGCCAATACATTTAGTGAATTTTTCACCATGGGTTGTAACACGGCAGTGGCAGGGAATTGTGTTTGGGGGAGCTATGAGAGGGCTGGATTATTAAAGCAAGAAATTCTGCTTTTTGGAAGAAGAAACAATAGCCAGTGGCATTACAATAAAAAGAAAAGAGGACATGTTCATGTATATATAACTAAATTAACATCACAATAAATACTTTATGCAAGTATAATAAATCTGGCCCAAAAGGGAGAACAGTCAAATAAATACAAAAAGTATACAACAACCAGAACAAATACAATCCAAAATCATGATCAACACAAAAAAAACAGCAGCCATGAAATTTAAAAGAATGAATGTAGAACTGGCTATATCCAGATATATTCGAGCAGCATTTTCCTACATTTAAATGGAAACAGAAAAACACAAATACTGCTATCTAGCAGCCGACTGCCAGCTGTAGCTAAAGTTAGCCGAAGCCACAGAGAACATGACAGAATTAGCCGACCTTCAGCTTGAGATGCAAACTTACAAAATCAACACACAGTTTGTCCAAAACATTCCTTTCCTCAAACCCCTGCTCATTGCTCCCTGCTGCTGTCAGTGAATAATCCTTGACATCATCCGCCTCATTCTTTGCTATGAATAAAGTGAAGTTAAATATTAAATTTTTTTACTCCATAATTATTTGTTTACAATTTGTTTTAGGGAAGGGGAGCTTTCTTCCCTTTCTTCTACAGCCTTTGGGACTATATTTATGTGTGTGCTGTAATATAGCACACGTGCATTATGCTAGGGAAAACTCATTCTAATGTTACTGAATGTCTATCCAGTTTGCCACTGAAAGAATCTAAAAACTTTACATCATCACACAGAGGCACAAATTATTAAAACTGCACCAGAGATTGCCCCTGAAACAATGTCAGTGTTGTTATTCATGGAATATTTCAACTGTTCCAAATGTAGCTCAGCATAAAACAGGACATTTATTCCCTGATGTAAGGGACTAGTTCTTGAAATCATCCTCTTATTTTTCCATCATGTCCTTCCTTGCTTTCTATCTGATAGTCACTGTAAACTACGGGTGGGATCTGAGAGGCATTAAGGCAGATTAGAGCCCCGGGAAGACAGAACAGCTGGCCAAAATCACCAGCTCTCTCACACTCACTTACACCATTTTAATTAGATTCTCAGAAGAGGCATTGTGACACAGATTATGACTGTGCATGCAAAAACGACTTGTACAGAAGTTTGTGCACCCAGAAACAGAAACAAAGCCATGCATATTCAATCCAACTGTTTACTGTAACCACCCGCCCACACGCAAACAAAGTCAAACACACAGTTTACACTGCATCTATTGCACATCACAGAGGAGAAACTCTGTTAATGACTTGTGTTAGGTCTGAGAAGACATTCTCAAACAGTGTTAGAAGTGTCTTATCGCTGCGGGCTGCGCGGCAAACTTTAATTTCAAAATCCCATAAAGCTGTCCTCTCATCTTTCTCCTCTCCCTTTCACATTCTCCTTAACTCGTTAAATTTCCTTCTGCAGCAAAGACAGTCTTTTACAAGAGGGCTGTGTTATTTTAATGACAGCATTGTCTTTAGACTATAAAGGCAAGGCTTTGACAGCAGTCGTAGTAACAGCCTTTCATTTTCCCTGCCTCAAAAATTGACAGTGAAAAAAGGTGCATATAGGCATATTGGAAGTTTTGCGGCCTAATGGCTTAATGCAGGTATACCTAAAGAGACCTTCATTGTCATAGTCCAAAGGGCGGTGAAGTGAACGAGGGTATTAAAAGCTCAACTTTTCTGACAAGGTTTCCTGGAGAGAGGATTGATGGGGGGAACTTGCACTGCCTGACTTTAAGCGATTTTTTAAATTAACTGAAATATAGGGTACAGTGTCTGAAAATGGTTTTAATTGCACATTCTCCCCCGCTGAATGAGAAAATGGAATTCAGGAGGCAGAGGAGAGTAAAAGGGTAGAGGCTACAACGGATCAAGGAGGGGGAAAGAGGAGAGTCTTGCCTACCGATTATCCCTTAGAGGTGCAAATGAACTGGGTTTCATTAGTGCTGAAGGAATGGCTGGATCATGACTTGTTATAAGCAAGAGTCCATCCTCTCCCCTGGTTCTTCCACTTTCTAAGTCCTCGCTGTTTTGTCCTCGTAAATTTCTCCCATTATGCATCTATTCGTTTTCGTTTGGTTTATTTCTTATCTGACAAAGCTACATGTGAAACGAGTGCATCATAACTTATCTATCTGTCTATCCATCCAGCTATTTATCTATCTAGAAAATGATCTTTCTAGAGCTGCCTACCAAGCTAGCTCACAGCTATCGAGCTAGCTGGATAGATGTAAAGGTAGCTGTCTCTACCTGCCTCTCTAAGTGCCTCATGTCTATTACACTTGCAAACTAAATATACATCTATCTGTGTTGCTCTAAAGCATAAACTGTATATACAAATGGACAGCGTGCCTCATACTCATCCCATTGAACAGGATGAAGCCAAAATATCCCATGGATGGATGCCGACATATTGCAAATTTGCAACCAGAGTCTGCACAGTAGAGATCAGCTGGAAGAACTGCAGTTTTGACATCTTCCACTAAAGAAAACACAGATTTAACTTAACATAACACAGCAGAAATCCCGCAGGTGTGTACAGTCCACAGTAGAACAGATTCTTCTGTTGGTTTGAAACAGACACCGTTTCTGCTCTAATCCGCATTTGTCAACAGAGCTGTCAATCATGGCATTTTATACCATATGACTTGAGCAAAAAATGGAGTGTTAATAATAACAATCATGACGAAACAGTTTGAGAAGAGTTGATCGGATGTGCATTTTGTTTTAACTGTTTGACCCATGTCCTATCTTTTATGGAGGATCAGGTTGTGTGACCTTTACTGCAGCCAGTCAGCAGGGGTACTCTAAATCTTTTGGCTTCACTAGAGGCACAAATTCCACTGTCCATGCTTTTTTACAGTCTATGCTCTAAAGCTATCTAAAATGTGTTTTCTATCAAACTATCAATTTAAGCTAGCTAGCTAGCTAGCAAAGTAACTGGATGTATTTTCTATCATTTTGCTAGATACGCATTGTAGATATCTAGTTATACATTTCTAGCTAACAATCTATCCAGCCATCTTGTTATCTGTTTAGTTATCAAAGAAGATGAAATACTTGGCTCTGGCTTTAAATTAAAAGTAATTTATGTCCTGTGTCTGACTTCTGTATTGTTCTCCTGCATGTTGGTAAGAGTGCAAGTCATAGAGAGGCACCTACTGTATGTGTTCTGTAGCAATGGTTTAGAGGGAGCAGTGTAAAGGGGATTTGGTTCAGGATGGCCAGCCTCCATCACTATTCATCAGTGGTGGACTAAGTATGCAACATTACTTGAGTCAAAGTATAGATACACCTGGTCAAAGATACCTTGAATACAAGGAGGAGTTGCTCAGTCAAGTTATGTGACCATTCTGTTACGTTATCATAAAATATGATATTTGGCTGTTAAACGTAATGGAGTAAAAGTAATACAAAACAAAACTCAAGTTAAGTACAGAACCTCAAAAAAAACTGTCAAGTAAATTTACTCAGTTACTGTCCACCACTGCTATTCATTGAGCAGAAGGGGATCTTGAAAACCGCACAGGAACAACATGTATGACTTGCCTCCGCCGAGTATCCCGTTCTTCTTTTCTTCTCGTCTTGCTCTGCTGCCGTGATTTACTCTTTTGCTTTATCAAAGATTCCCCATGGTGATGAGTGTGTGTGTGTGTGTGTGTGTGTGTGTGTGTGTGTGTGTGTGTGTGTGTGTGTGTGTGTGTGTGTGTGTGTGTGTGTGCGTGTGTGTGTGTGTGTGTGTGTGTGTGTGTGGGTGTGCACATGTGCATGTGCATGTGTGAGTGAGCATTATGTGTGACATTTATGGGCATGTGTGGGTGGATGAATCTGTTATTGTGTGTGTAGGTGTGTGACTGTAAACGGTAGACACAGGCCAGAACCTGTAATGAGACAGGGAGGGAGGGACAGCACTGCAACAAATGCTAATAACCTGCTGCTTAACAAGATAGAGACCCACAAACACACACATACACCTACACAAAAGAAAAACATAGTACACATTTTACTAATTCTAGAGAAATGGTGGTAGCACAAACACTTCAACAGGCCTCTGAGGCAACAATTACCAGTTTACCACTGACCTTTGTGAGCAGCAGTTTTATGACAAAGCCATCTTCCTGTCTTTTCTCTTCCATCCTCTCCAGACACATCGCAGCTTGCAAAGGTAACCCTGACCTCTGCTGTCATCTCATCTAATCCAGCTGGCCCTCCTGCCCAATGGGTGGAAACTTGTTCCTGTCCCTTGGGTTTTGTAGGCCAGTTCTGTGAGCAATGCGCCCCGGGATTCACTCGGGAAATCCCTGGCAGGGGGCCCCTCTCTACATGTGTGCCATGCAACTGCCATCAGCATGGGACCTGTCATCCAGAAACAGGTATATTGTGCATGTTCAAAACTGTGTTTAAATGATTGATGGTTGAATTTTTGCCTGCAACCACTCAACAAAGTTTCTGTTTGACCTAAAAAGCCTGAAAAGTGATTTAACAAATTAAGCGCAGAACTTTTTATATTTAAAGGAGAACTCCATCTGCATGCATTTTTTAGATACTGTAGATTTTTGGGCTTTTTTATGCCATAATTTTGGATAGGACAGTGTATAGAGATGGAAATCAGAGAGAAAGAGAGATAGTGAGAAATGAATAGAGCTGCAGGTTGGACTCGGATCTAGGCGGCCCCATTGGAGGACCATAGCCTCTGTACATGGGGCATGATCATACTGCTAGCCCTTTAATGATTTTTAATCACATTAATTGCATCCCCTTTTTTCCCCATCGGTGCAAAATACAGTAGTCAAGCCGCTGTAGCGTATCCAGAAAATTAACACTGCTGCCACTTTTGACTGGCTGCAGGCCAGCCATCACCATGTGTTGCTTTGATTCAGGATCGTTTCGAACTTGCCCAAAGACTGTATAAAAGTAAAATAAGATAAGATAAGATACTACTTCTTTGATCCCCAGAGTGGATATTCGGGCATTGCAGCAACCCAAAGATAAGTAGCAAGTAGATAGTACAAAATGAAAATCGAATAGATAAAATAAATACAAGAAAATGAGAGGTATACTGAATTATACAAAAGGAGGGAAGTGAACTGTACAGGACAATTAAGACATTCTGTGAAGTGAATGGCAAATACAGTAGGACTTTTCCATAAAGGTGTCTTGATCTACTTTGTTGACTGCTGTTTGTAAGTTGAGAGTTTGACATTTGACCTTTGCCATCATTTTATCTGTAACCTGAAGAGAAGTGATATGTGAACAAACGCTAAGTCACCAACGTTTGTCAATGCAATTCATGAGCCTGTTATTATAAAGTTAACCAGTGTTTCCCACAAATTGAGATTCTATTTGTCTTGGTAACACAAGCCGACTGGATTTGATCATTTATGCATCTAACAAAGTTATGAGCTTGTAGAAATGATGAAACTTGCAGCTTGAGTGTTCTGGTGTAAAAATGAAAAGGTGAGTCATGTAAAAATTTGAAGACATTTTGATTGTCATGATTGGGTAAATATTGAGGCTGAAATTGTTTCTTATCTAACTTAATTAACACACTTTGTAGCAGTTAGTTAGGAATTTTGATATCAGGCTCTATGGGGATTGACTCACTTGTGTTGCCAAACCTCAAGTGGTCATTTGAGGGACTGCAGGTTTGGTGGACACATCACTGTTGGCTTCTGAGGTCTTGTTGGTTTCCACATTAGATTGATGCGTTGCAGGTATGTTGGTTGCTTCTCTCTATCCTGAATCTGATTCTTGGACCTGTCTTGTACTCTATGAAAGCACTACACGACAGGATACATTTTTAAGAAAAAAAGTAAATGTTTCCATGTATTCATGCTATTTAAAGTAATAGAATCAAGCAGGTTGTAATCAAAACATCAGAATGATTCTCGTACGTTATATCCCCTGAACAAATTGGTTAAAAGACCTCTTTTTACAAGTCAAGTCAAAACTTTTACCAAGACTATATTTGCCGTGGCAGCAAGTTCTGCTCTCTCTTCTAATCAGCATAACAGTTTAGAGTTGTATTATTCTAAAATATCAAACTGATCTAAGTAGCTTCTAAGGCAACGAAGTCATTCATCTGAATTATGCGGCCATTATTACATAAGATGAAGGATCATCAGAGGTTGCTGAGACAATATTTTCTGTCACAGTGCCTCTGAGAGAGCAGCGGGAACAGACAGAGATGCAGGCTGTTTGACTGAAGTACTTCTCTGTGTCTCTCCATTCAGTCATCACCGCTTCAAGGGAATGTAACTCAGTCATCCCTCAGGAGCATTGGCAAGCCATCACTCAAACTGAGAACTGGATGGCAGCACTAATGTGGCAATATCCTCATTTCACACAACTAATCTTCATAATAAGAGCTAAACCAGAGGAGTGCATTTAACACACGTGTCATTTTATGGGAGATAACAACAGCAGCTGCAGTTTCTCTCCAGATTCATATCCTTAACGCAATGTACCGTAAATGACAGAAGTAAAAGAGTAGCTGCTGGGCGTGTAAACAAGTCAAAGCCTTTGCTGTTGTTCATATGTACTGTATGTGTGTCTCTTTTCCTCCTTGAGTCCTTTCCACGCTATCTCATTCACGCAGCTTTTAACAAGTCCCTCCATCTCACCATGAGCAGACGACTCCCCAATCCAAGGTCCCACCTTCCATCTTTTATCTTTCCACAATCTCTTTCTTCCTCTCTATCTCTCCCTCCTACCCTCAGACTTAAAGTATCGGAGATCTGACCTAGTTAGAAGGTGCCTGAAGCTTTGGCTGTGAGTGTGTGAGTTATGTTTGGGACTATATGTGTGTTTACAGGACTCTGTGTGTGTGAGCGGGTGTGTGTGACTGAGGTTCCGGAAGCGAGTCTGGTATCACTGCCTGCCTGCCTCCCCTCTAATTAGGCTTGTTAACCGCCTCTTGGCTAATGATGTCTAATTTGCTTACAGATTTCCTGTGTCTTTTATGTCTCTTCTCAATCTAGATGTCCCTCTGTTTCTCTTTCAAACACACACTTGTCCTCCTTCTTTTTCCCCCGGTTTCCCTAGTCAGCCTCTCACTGTCTTCAGTTTCTTCCTCTCAGCTAGATTTGCACCTGTCCTTGACACGTCAAACAAAGTTTCTACTCCTTGTTTCTACTCCTTGTGGATCCTCCTGTCTTTCATAGCTAGGCCTATATTTCCCACACATTTTATTAGTATTTAGTATTCTAAAAGGTCAAACACACTAACATGACCCAAAATGCTAGTAAAAGTAACACTTGATGCGTCGCTAACTGGGCTAACAAACCAACAGCAGCTCCCCTGAACAGCAGCATAAACTGAAGCGAAGTATTTTCTCTAGCAAAAGCAATAAGCATATAGCAATATACATTCCATTGGTGTAGTATATTTCATTACAGGTCAGCTCAATTTGCTTTACATTGAGGTCAAAACAGAGACACAAGCATATAGTGTCCACAGTCATGAACAAGATACAGTAAACCCATTCACACCACAAAGCAATGAAAAGCATGAAAGAAAATCAAATAAAACCTTGAAAAACTATACTGCACATAACCACACTAGTGAACATACACAAGGAGTAACTATTTGTTTGCTTGGGAGAATATAGGTTTTGAGTTTAGCTTTAAAATCAGTGCATCATTTTTCCATTGGTCTATAAAATACACTCCAGCTTTTGTGTGTTTTTGACTTATTTCTTGTATAATTTTGGTTGTCTGGTACATTTTTTCATTTGCAGCGAGTGTTCGTTGTATCTTGTTTGAACTTTTTGTGTATGCATTTAGCTTCACATCCCAAGTAGCACCAGTTTCCTCCTAATGAACATATTTCAGACTGTTGTTGCCTGTGTGCTCTTGTCAGCCACAGTCGTGTCCTGTTCTTCCACAGGATGTGTTTCATGTAAGAGTTTTTTATGTAGAACAGGATTTAAACTTCAAATCATGCCGGATATCAGTGGAAAAATGGTGAGGTTGTTTGAGAAATCAGTTTTTTTTATCTAGAGTTTTCTCGGCAGTCTGACAAAAAATGTGTGTGCGCTGTTTTGGTAGGAATCCCCCCATCCCAATTAATGAGCCTGGTTTACTGATTAGCATCACGCTAAGTTCAGTTTAAACTCAGCAGGTTGAGATTGAAAGCGTTTTAGAACCTGTTCACCCCTGACAAATCTGCTGAGACTGTGACGAATCTCTTAACGCACACACATATACACACGTACTTTTTTCTCAGGATGTTTTAAAAATACAACATGGCACAAGATGAACGAGTGTTAAATATGGAGCTCGATGTGTCCTCTGAGTCATGGATGAAAATCTCCAGTGTGTTGTGTCCCTTGGCGTGCCGCTCTCAGGATGAATAGCATTAGCTGGGTAAAATTAGCGTTTCTTTTTTCAAATGGATGATGATGGCATGTCGAATTCTGAAGGCCTGCTGGCTTGTCTTTAATAAAAAACGAAGGAGGCAAAACAAACAAACCGCGGAAGCGCTCTATAAATCCATAAGTTCAGGTCAAGGGGAACTATCAAAGTAAGTCGATTAAAGACACCCTGTTCATAATTTGTCACCAGGGGGGCGGACCAACCTGCTGTTTCTCCTATCAGAATCTTAATTGCTGTATAATTACCTAACGACTTGGATCATCATGCAGGGTGTGCCCACAGACAGAATTGGGATGAAGTTTATTCACTGGCTGCCGAGGGAAACTGCAGCCAATGGTGCATCATAATCATGATTTATTAACACTCTCCAAGTCGTGTCGCTTCTATCCGCTGTAGCGCAACACAACAGATTGGGAATGTTAATATTTGTGGTGCAACAAGCAAATTGCAACCCCTTCCCCCCAACACTTGTGCTGCAGGGCTTGTGAAACTAAACACATGTCCGTTGGATTCATAAAAGGATTTGTGTTTGCATTATTTGGACATACTTCCATTTCATGTTTACATACAGTGTGTACACTGTGTTAATTGCATGCGCGGACTATCATTTATAAGCTTGAGGGGGAGAGTTGAGGGAGGAAAGAGATGATTGTAGATAAAATGGAGACACTCAATTTTCTCTGCAGCCCACACTGTAGTGAAGCACTCATTAATCACCTAAACTAATGAAACACATGATGCTCTTGAACAGCATAGCCTCTGCTGGGTATTGAACATTAGGGCGCTGTGTTAGAGCTCCTCTGCTCCCTAGCAGACCTATGTTGGTGCTACATGGTGAACCACACTTGTACTTACTGTACAGCACTAGAGAACATTGTCAGTCAAAGATGTGTGCTGTGTATCCATGAAAAATTGAGGATATTGCGGGTAGTTAGGAAACCTGTAAAAATATGTGTTTTTTGTAGTTGTGTGTATCAACTGTACATGGAGCCCACTTGTGTCTGGCTCTCTCAAGCAAGAGCGTTTACCCTTTTCAACAGAAAGTCTCAGTTACAAACTGGTGGGATAGGTTTTCAAAGACAGAGTTATTGATTTTATTGGGGTTATCTGATGAAAAGACACTAAATAATTGCAATGTCAAAGTGCTCTGATGTTTTGGGTGCTAAAAGTCAGGATACCTCAGCCTTTGCTTCTTTTATTTGACAGATCTTTTTAAGCCATGTTAAAGTGGCCTGGCTTTAGGGAATGCAACATTTGCCTGGCCAATTTCTGTATCCAGAATATAATACCCTGAGTAACCATTGTATGGATTTCAATGACATTTCGGTTTACGTTACGTTAGTGCTCCTCCTGACTTTCGCTTCTGCACAACCAGGAATTGGTTGCAAATCATCCTCAGAAAGGCAAAGAGGCATGTTTGTGTGTGTACAGCTGCTCATTGCTGTCGTCCACGGTCAAAAGTTACTTTGGATCCAGCTTTAAACCCTGCTGTTATTAAGATGCCCAGCTTAAGTTTGCTGACTTCTGCTGACCACACAAGTCGCTGAGTGCAGCATATGCATCTGCTAAACAAACCCTGGAATAAATAAGGTATTTCTGTGCCTTGTTTTGTTTCACAACAGCATATGCTTGTTTCTCTCTTTGACATTTCTTCTTGGCCGAAAAAAAAAGAAAAAAGCGCAGAGGTTTTGCATAGCTAAATGTCACGCCCACTGCAGTTCGGAAAGGGATGCTGGGAAATTGGAAGGTTTTTTTCAGGCTTGGTCCATGAAGAGGAATGGACCACCAGGGGCTCCTGCAGCGAAATTCTTTTAAGCCGGCCTGATATAGGCCATCATCCAGAGTACCTGTCTCATTGCAATTAGGATACAGATGAAGAAATGACCTAACATGCTGCTTATGTAATTCTCATTAAAATGCATAGGTTAAAAAGGAGTATTCTTTTGGTCAGTGTTTACCAGCAAAAGGCCGCTTTTGAATGAGACGGAGCATACCAGGGCATGCATCTCCCAAATGCCTGCTTAAATGCCATCTTCAGCTCTCTAAGGTCATTAGTTAGAAAAATCTATGCGAGAAAGTTGAGGCAGACAAACAGATAGAGAGGGAAGCTGGCTCTAGCCCGGGCTTATGCAGCCCTCTAATCTCTCTGGTGGGCTGTATTTGTTGCAGGCTAAGCCCTGAGATGCCGGGTCTGAACCAGCGTGATGGGATATGAGCAGCGACAGTGAGAGGGAAAAGAGAAGTGGGAAAGAGCGGAAAAGGCAGATGTAGTCAGTTAGACTGAATCCCACCATGTAATTTCTCCTGCTGATCCCATTCAGCATGCTTCGCTTATCTCCTCAAAACCAGTGCATTTATTTTACACTAAAATAAACAGTGAGATAAACAATGTGCATACTTGTCCTGCCTCATGTTTTCAGTCACACTGTTAGAAATCACTGGTTTGAAAAGGCTTCAACCTTTCCTTTCATGCAGTAGAAGTTTAGAAAAGAGAGACTTTGCTGGAAAAAAAACTGAGTGCATCAACACAAAAAAGAATGATCATGAAGAAGTTTACCTCCCTAAAAAACAGCTAAAGAAATCTCCAGAAAAGAACTAAACTACACACGGCACCTTACAGCGAGAGCTCTCATGGTCTTCACAATGTCCGCTGGCATCGATGCTGCCGTGGTAACCAGAGCGCTAATCATACTGGCACAGAAGTGACACGGAATGTCGTCCCCAAAGTACCCTGAGTCAAGCAGAGCCTGTTTGAACTGAGAGTAGGAGGTCAGCTGAGCTTCGTTAACCACCACTGCTCGAGCCATGGTAGGAACTCTTACACTCATAATAGCTGCTGTTTGTACGATGTAAATTGAAGGTACCTGAGAGTACAATTAAATGGTGACTGTAAAATAGCATCACACTTCCTTAGAGTATGAGTATTGCATTTAAAGCACTGAACAAGACACGAGCTTTCGAAAATTCAGAATCTTTCGGCATGGGGTAGGGTTTGATATCTGAGCGTTCCGTTTCCATCTGTAGTCCGCGTAGTCTCCTTCATTTGGGTTTCTAAAGGCTTTGGCTTTACGCAGAATAATAGTCCCATGTGGGGAACAAAACGCAATCCACAAAATCACATTCCTGGAACCCTGATAGTCTTCTATTTAAAATTGTGCTTTAATTAATCTCTGCAAGTGCAGCATATATTCCCCTTTTAGATGTATCGACACATACTGCATTTCAGCTTCTTATGTTGCTTGTCGGACTGTAAACAATGACACTTCATGATAAAGGAAATCTTGGCTCCAGTGGAAGCCGCATTTAACTGTCTGTTGGTCCAACGAGGCTATTTCCTCGTCAAACGATGGCCAATGGGTTCTGAGATTGAACGAGACATAATGTTTTTTAAGACCATGAGGGAAGCTATTTCATTGTGTGGCCCAATTACATACAAAGTCAAAGCACAGACATGAAATAGATGCAAACTGCACCGGCCAACATAATACTAGCAACAGCCATCCTATAGCTAAACAAGTCATCAAACTTTGAGCTAGTCAGCATCAAATAGCCTTATCCTGACACAGTTCCTGAAGAAGCAGGTCCATTTTTGCTATCTGTGATGTGAACCAAGCTATGAGAGTGTTTATTTTTCCAAGAACCAGAAGCATGAGGTGAAAATCATGTTTTGGTCTGAACACAGCCTGAGAGTCGGGAGCCATGCCAGGAGCCCGGTGAGGCTGTGCTTATCTTCTGAACATACTGAGGCTATGCTAGCAGGTATGATGTTAACTATGTTCACCGCCTAAGTATGGCGTCTTAGCATGCTAGTCTTTTAATTTGCAGGTATTTTGTGTTAAACTGAAGCATTTAAAACATTTGAATTTTTACCACATGAATGTGCCACAGGGATTGCCAAAGTTGGTCAAGTAAATTGAATGAATGGTTTTTCCACATCCAGTGGGAATCCAGCAGTTATCATGGTGGACATGCAGTCAGGGTCCAACAAAGTCATGGAGATGCACCATCTGGTTCCATGACTTGAAAAGGTCTAAAAGGGATTTTGCCTTGATCTATTGTAACAAGTCATTGTTGAAGTACCAAGGGGCATCTCACCCTTGTTAATTTGAATAAAGTTGCAACATATTCAAACACATTCAATAAATTATATTTTTCTTTTACATTTGACCAGAATAATATACAAAGTCAATCTTTTATACAGCTTTTCTGTAACCACTCAGAGACCCAGGGCTTACATATCCCCAACGTCATCCTTTTTGTGCACATAATATCTGGAGGAAGACAGAATATATACAGCCACTCCTCTTTTCTTTTAGCACCCTCCCTCTTTCTCCTCTGCAGCTCATTCAGACCCTGCTGACGCGTCACATCTGCAGCAGCAGCAGCAGCAGCAGGCGCTAACAACATCTTTATTAAATTAGAGATCAACATGGCCATCAAACAGTCCTGCAGCAGATTTACGCCAAAATTCAACCCTCGAGGCCTCTGAGCTGCAGACAAAAATGTTCTCTTCTGTCATATTGTTTTTGTCTTTTCCTCTCTTCTTCATTAAAACAAGTTGTTCACATGCATTAGTAAATAGATTTCCTTAGCCTGAAGCTTTAAATGTTCCCTTGGACTTAGTAGAAAAGGCCTCCTGGAAAACTTGTAGGTCTTAAACAGCTCCTGTTTTTATCACATTAGCAAGCTATGATTTACGAGGAAAAGTTTCATTTTGAGCTCTTTATTGCTGAGTAAAAGATATGACAGACGCAGAGACCCACAATGAGGAGATATGACAAGAAACCTAACGTAATATACATGAAAAATGTTTTTTGTAAATATAGACGTATATCTTAAAATCAAAAGACTAGACTGTACTCTTTGTACAGTAATAATTAACAGAGACCCAACATGAATCTGCCATGAGCAAGTACTTGGCAACAGCAGAATGGAAAAAACTTCCTCTTTACAGGCAGAATCCTTGAACAGAACCAGAGTCATTGTGACCAGACATCATTCAGTTTTAGTTTTTTTTTTTTAATCATTTTTGGCAAATGCTGCATAGTCCTTTGAAAGTCTTTCGCTGCCATGAAGCTGGGATAAAAGTGTCCCAAATTAAAACACAGCCACATGTGTCTACGAACACACTGGCTTGTTTTTCTTGTATTTTTTGGCTCACACGTCATCAAAGACCCCACACATTGCCCTTCCCCTTCACAAAGACCTCCCAAGATGGCAAAGAAATGTCACACAACACTCTTTAGAAACTCAATTATCTTGGTAAATAAATTAGGTTTCAGGGGCAAGAATGTAATAACAGAAGAGAGGCGCGCTCTGATCTTTGCCTAAACAAAAACATGCTTAGTCTAAATCCATTTCTCCTTGGATTTTCTTTCTCATATTTCTTTTTTCTCTCCAGCTCGTGTTAAAGCTATTACAAGCTACTGCAAAATAACCACTATGTCTGATAGGGCCACTCATTGCACTCATTGCGAACACTGGATGACGCACAAGTACGAACACAGTGAGAGTGAGAAATGTTCGAAAAAGGTGGAATTACAACTCCACCAGTCTTTTATTCATCGTGTAGTACCTGTCCCTGCTCCAGTGTTGTGTTCCTATCCTTTACAAGTGCTTCCTTAATAATGAAGTGCATTAGGCCTGAATGTGTGTATTTATTTAGAGTACAATGAAGAGCACGGTGGAGGGATGAGGTGCAGGTAGAATGAGCAAGGCGCTCTTTTGAGGGGGATGGAGGGCATCCATTAAAAATATACGCTTTTTTTGGAGCTCCTAGGCCTTGAGGGTAAAAAAAACAGAAATACAGAAGCTTTCTGTGCTTGAGTATTTCTTTGTAATTAATTTGAACTTTTACCACCTTTATTTAAATTCCAATGTCTTTCCTTTGCATCTCTTACATTTACAAATAAGCTCAGAACTACATCTTTAGTACATTAGAAGAAGAGATCTGATGATACCATGTTTACCTTTTCGACACAAATCCAAATACCAGGACCTGATGAGCTGATACAGAGTACCTCTCTGATACCTGTACAGTTGAACAATATCCACATTATTGATGGAAAAACAATGATTGCTCACATTTTGCCAACAACAACATATTCTTCGCCAGCACCAGAATATGAATTGTTATTGGCAACACTAGTGGGCCTTTTACCAAGGATAGTAAACCATAGAAACGGGTTAGCGCATTGACTGGCATCCTCACAGATACTAACTTAGCACTTCTGTCCAATATTAACGGCTGATGCAGATATGTGATGTTATCAGAACAACTCTAATTTGAAGGATAATAATTATGGATTACTCTCATTTTGCTCTGTGTGCCAGCCTCACAATTTCCATCCAAAGTGGACTTATTTTGGTTATTTTTACTGCATTACAGACAGCACTTCCTCTGAGCGCCTAGAGCTGAAATTGATGGGTTTACCTTGAACTTATTTTAAAGCCTGGTGCATCTCATAAGGACACTGGATGCTAGGTACCATGTGTGTCTGTATGTGACGCCAAGGGGCTGTCTCTAAACGTTGGTATTTGACGTCTTGGGCATGAGAACAGGCTTGACTGATTAAACGTGACAAATAAAAAACATAAAAGACAGATCAGGATGAAACGGACTAGAGGAAAATCCTACATCCAGCCAACTTTATCAATGACACTAAAGTAGATTAAGTGCAGTAACAGTCACATTTCCCAACCAATACCGACTGATTTTTCACATCGAGCAAAGATATTAATTTTTTTCAGTAAATCCTTTTTACTTTTATTTTTAGTTTGAAATACGTTTAGCTTCCAATGAACAATGTTCTACTTCTAATTAAGTAAAGCACGTGTACTTCTGCCACCTCTGCAGACAAACAGAGTTCCCGCAGGAATGAACCCTGAAGTGTGGTGCTCCGCGGTTTAAAACATACGAGAGTTGAGGAAAAGCGTGATTATGTTAATTTCTCAAAGGATTCAGAGCACACAGCTCCATAAGGGAACTTCACCGAAATCCCCAATTCATTAAGCCTGAATGAAAGCCCATTGATTCATCGACAGAATAATTCTGCTGGGAAGTTTTGAAGTAATGATAATTAGCATGACGATGAGGAACATCATGGGAAGAGCAATCGTGCAGCTCATGCACAGTTCTTGATGCGTGCTGTTAGCTTTTCCGAAGAGCGGATCAGAATGATAATACTGTCGAGGAGCTCCCTCGGTGGCTCTTTCTCATATCACGCTCAGTCATCTTCACACCCAGTAAAGTCAGCACATTTCTTCTACCATTAAATTTACGACGGTTCATTGGGGATTGGCACAGCGCACTATCAGTGTCATTGTAATGCCTTGTGAAATTCAAGAAAGATTCACTTCTTTATGCCAGGAATGATCATTATTACTAAATGCTCTGTTTAAATGACTGGTATTTCATGCTTGGAAGTCATGTATTATTCACCCCATCCAGCCAAGGAACTAATGATTTTTACTCAGAAGTCTACACTTCATCAGGCAACAGGATAATTGTTCCCCCTAATGGCTTTGTGATCAATTTAGCTTTGCAGCCGTTATTCTATTCCACATTCTTGACTTACATGTTGGATGTTAAGAGGGTATTATTTAGTGATGGGAGACGTTGTGGTTGCAGTGACCCCCATAACTCCAGGCGAGAAACTCTTTTTCTCCGATATTCAGTGGTGGGAGATGATTTTAAAAATGCACAGCGGAGAGCTTCACACTGAATCACACCGTTGCGGCTATGCAGGGAGTGATAGGAAATTTTAATGAGTACGCTGCAAGAGTGAACGCCTGTGGATTATTTGCAATGCATCGAGCTGTCATTGGTGTTCTCTTGAAAATCAACACAATTATTGTTATCAAACCAAGCTGAAGCTGTTTTAGGAAGAAAAGAAAAAAAGTGATTCAAATTATTGTAAGTTCTGATATCAGGACTCTCAGCGAATGTTAAAACAGCATGCAGTGCAGCAGGAATGCTAAGTAGCACTTTGCAGTTGCACAAAATGTGCTATTAAATCGTTTTTTAAATGCATTAATGTTGATTAAAATTTAATGAATGTCTGCTCATTATGATCTTCTGATAAATTTAGCTTTGCAATCATCTCAGTGGTTGCATTTTTCCTTTGTGTTTTTCCAAGAATGTTAACTCTTATTACTTTGCTGTCCTCTGTTAGCTTTAGTCAGTCAGTTATTAAATTAAAATGCCACATTGTGTTATGTCAACTTTCAGCTGGTTCATTTCAGAAGTTGCTGTAGCACAAAGTTAGCAAGCACAGTGGAGGCTCTGAGGGTGAAAGTCAACTCACTGTGACGTTGAACGTCATTGCAGGCCACAGAACTGCAGAAAGATATTAAAGGTATTGCTATTTTACTGCCACATGTGAAGTCAGTTTCTGTGTGTATTATCATCTTATATCGTCCAGAGCTGCCTGTGGATTTGAAATTAAGCATACGGACTGAATGCTGCTTAATAAACAGAGAATAATTCAGCAGAGACGTGGAGCATACAGCTAGCTTATGTGTAAATCAACACATGTTGCACGTGAACAAATCCTTTAAAGTGGTTTAAAGCTGCCAGTTGTTTTTTAAGGCTTTTCTCTTCGAAACAACAGTTTTTTTTGAGGACATAACAGAATTAGTAATCTCTCCCTCTCTTGGTGGGGGAATTGCTTTACTTCGTGAAGGTCTTTCCGACTGCATTTGGCTCTTATATTTCCCAAAGCAATTATAGTCAGGGTGAATTTAGTTGTCTTCCGCTCTCTGCGGTGGGCTGTGGGGAATGTTTTCTTACTGGATCTGAGCTGTGGACTGCAGTGTTTGTATGGAGGGGATGCAGTTATGATAAGAGAGACAGCGCACTCTGCTGGCGGAGGACAAAACAACACCATCTGCGGCATATTTTGGGTTCAACCTGCCCAAAAACACCATGACGTACATTTTAAAGCAGGTGTGTTCAGAAGAGAAAGAAGTGTTATGTTTTCCATTTCCACTCTGTGTTACAGGTGTGTGTGAGTGCTCAGACTTTACCACCGGAAAGACCTGTGATCACTGCCTGGACGGTTACTTTGGCAACGCTTTGATTGGCACACCTAGTGATTGTCAGCCCTGCCCTTGCCCGGACCAAACCAGCTGTGCTCAGATTGCGCAGACAGGGCAGGTGGTCTGTACCAACTGCCCCGCAGGACAGACAGGTGAGATGAAATACCAACTATTTAAGATCATTCCTTACATAGTAGCCCCACATAGTAAAGAAATGGCTTTGTGTCAAGAACAAAATGATGAGACTTTTTGTTTTTTTACAGACTCTTTTGTTGTCAAAGAACTGAAGCTGTAGGCCTTAGCCCCAAGCTGGCTTTTCAGATACAGTTTTTTTTAAACATGTTTTGCACTGTTGTACTTCTGCTCCTCTTTTGAAATGACTTGATACGAAGTCTCTCCACTGTAATTTCATTTTTTGTTATAAAATGGGTTCTATCAACCTTTTAATCCGTCTTCATTTGTACGATTCTTTATGGTTATTTTATGTTCTAGTTCATATTTTTCATCTTACTGGTAAGAATTATGTATTATTGTCTTATTCTTATTTTAATTTGTGTTACTGTTAGACTTCTTCTACATTAATATATATTTCTTACTAATGTTTGTCTGAGTTTTTTGTGAATTAATGCAATTTAATCTTGTTGCAAAGCACTTTCAGATGCATAGTGTGTAATAAACTGTTCAAATATTATTTGTATTTATTTATTGTTATTATAAGCACAGCAGGACATTTGTAGGAACTGTCAGTCTACAATGCCATTTCAGGTTAACTTTTTCATCAGTAATACATGGGATGAAGTAGGATCCACAACTAATGACAATTGTTTTGTTTGTTTTTTTAAAGGAAGGGAAGAAAAGAAGCACAGCCGTAAATGATGAAAATATCATTTAAAATAGATAAATAAAAACGAAAGATCATCAAACTTAATAGGCAGCCACACACAGCTACACACAGCTATGGACATTTTCTATTTACCCGGACAATCACGTTTTCAAAGGCAAGAGTCTCTGTCATGACATTAAGCCCTGACATACATTTATAGCAACAGACTGCTGTGACACAGATAGGACCTCCATCAGTTTTCCATCTCAGTCATTCATCTGCTTCCTGCCCACTTCTTTTGCCTTTCCTCCATGTGTAGGGATTCGCTGTCAGAGGTGTGAAGATGGTTACTATGGAGACCCCCTGGGACAGTCTGGCCCTGCCCGGGCGTGTGTGAGATGCGAGTGCAATGGCAATGTGGACTTCAACGCCTTGGGGATATGTGACCACATCACGGGGCGATGTCTGAAATGTCTCGGACACACCGAAGGAGAGCACTGTGAACGCTGCCAGCGGGGTTATTACGGCGATGCCCTGAACCAGACAGCTAGGCAGAAGTGCAAGCGTGAGTAACTGAGAAGGGACTTTGAATGCCAATCAGTCAATTCATTTTTTTGTTTACGATTTACTGAGAGATGGAAGAAAGAGAAATATACATTTTCTGTAAGATACTTAAACACCCAAGACACTAAAAAGGTGTGTTTTCTAAGTTTGTCATTCTTAACTTACCTGGATTTGTGACCTTCACTGTACAGAATTGTGCAAGTAGAAAGCTTGAAATACTGTTTTCTCATTCATCTGTTGTAGAGGGAAAGTGTCTCAGTGCTCACCTTACATCTGGGTTTAATCTCCTCACTCAAGCCTGAACAACATTCTGAACAAATCCCATTAAGGTCTACATGGCCTTGGGTTTAACTTTATAAAGGAACGCAGAAAATAGCGCATTCAACACAGACTTGACTAATCAGCTCAGTAGTTCAAATTTGACAGGTAGGCTATAGGGCAATGAGATGTGGAAAGGGAAAAGGCTGAAAATAGGGGTGAGAGTCAAACAGATACCTGTATGAAAAAAGGTGGAAAGAGTCTTTAAGTTTGGGAAAACAAGAAAAGTTCTATGAATTAGGTGGTGAGCCCAAAGAGTAATAGCTTGATGTGCTCATCCATTTTAACCCTCAGGTTGAACTTCTGTTCAGATCAATGTCAGAAAGAGATCCATAAGTCTCCCTGGTACTGTCTGTTATTTTCTTCCATTTTTCTCTTAAGCACTCTCGGTTCAAATAAACAGAAAAAAGTGTGACATTAAGGTGATACGTTGCCATAATTAGAACTTGTAGCAACAAAGTGTTATTGTCTCTATAATGCTATTGATTTATTTGCTCACCTGTAGCATGTGGATGCAACCCTGCCGGAACATCTGGGCATATAAATGAATGCCACCCTGAGACAGGAGGCTGTCAGTGCCTCGGTCATGTGACTGGTCGAGATTGCAGTTTTTGTGACGTTGGCTTCTTCAACCTCCAACCACGTGTAGGATGTGAAAGGTAAAGAGGTAACTTGTTGGCTGCCAGATTGATTTGTTGAATTGTTGATCAATTATTAAGGATTTTTTTTTTCCTTCTTTAGGTGCAAGTGCAATCCGATTGGCTCCTCGTCCATTGCGTGTCATCCAATCACAGGGCAGTGTGTGTGTAATGCAGGAGTGGAGGGAACACTTTGTGATTCTTGCCGTGTGGGCTTCTTTGGATTCTCCTCACGAGGTTGCAGAGGTACACAACTTCAGGCTTCTTTTCTGCACTGTGTACGCTCCTCTAATCCTTTAATATGCACTCTAATACAGATCACACATGCAGCCGTCTCTAACCCTTCAAATGTTTCCTCCTCCTGTCCTCCCTTCAGCCTGTAACTGTGACCCAATGGGCTCCATCTCCATGCAGTGTCACAGTAACGGCACCTGCCACTGCCGCCAGGGTTTCGTAGGTTATAAGTGTGACCAATGTGAGTTGAACTATTTCCACAACAGAGCCACACATCAGTGCGAGGAATGCCCAGTTTGCTACGGCCTTGTCAAGAAACAGGTTAGCGAATGGATGTTTGAGAATGTGTTTGTGTGACAACAACAATTTAAGGGAAAAGGGGGAATCTTGAATTTTCTAACCCTTTTTTACATGTAATTACAACATAAGAACAATGTAATGGTATGGAAATAATTTCCACCATTCAAGGTGATGTGGTGAAACAATTAAGCCCACTAAAAAGTGAACATATTTCTTAACTTTTTATACAATTACCAAAATAGGTAGGTGTCTACATTACAGAGCCCAGCTTCATCATTTAACTTCAGAGCCTTTTACTCAGCCATCACTTATTTAACATCTTGAATTTTAAGAAGCCAGTCCTTATCTGCTGACTTAACTTAAAGTTTTACCCAGTGAGTGCACACAGCAGCAGTCCATACATTGGACACTTCAAGTCTAAACATAATCACGGTGACACATTAAAAAAAAAAAAAAAGCATGCATATGAAAAGGCAAAACTAACTTATTGATTTGTTTATTTTGACAGAGACAGTGTACAGCCTATTATCTGTACCAGAGTTAACTATAAGCTCTCTCTGTTAAGAAACAAAGCATATACTAACAACATCTACACAACAATACACAACCACTGAACAATGGCATTAAACGAATCCACAGTGAAATTCACAAAGGATATTAAAACATTAAAAGGGTATGAGCACTTTCAAAACTACACTACAAAAACAGCGATACCACAAGATATATCTCCAAAGCAACACATGAACAATACCATAATATCACATCACTGCACTACAACATTACCAAACAGAGTTCATGAAACGTAATGCTTTTTTATGTGTGTGGAAAAAAAGTGATTTACTATTTTCAGAGTGTTTTACTTGTAAAGTCTTGATATCCAATTCCATAAAAACTGCAAGCTGTTGGAATAATGAAGCTAACAATAGTGTAAAAGGAGAACGTTCATATGAGGTATCTGTATTTGAAAATTGTAAGTACCCTACCTGAGGAAATATACTTGTGTTGCTACTTTGAATTAGTATTCTCTTTATCTTTTCGATCATTCATGTTTACATTTAATAGTATGTGTCTGCTGCATAGATTCTTACAGATATTTTGCCCACTGAAAGTGTCTTACCTCTCACCATTAAGAGATGCAATTTGTTCTTGAAATAGCACAGCACATCACCCCCACCCACCAAGCAAGTCCTGCCCTGGCAGAGCCTCATGATTACTATGTGGCCCGTTTTGTACTTGTAGATTACAAGTAAAGAAAAGATGTGCAGTGGAACGGAAAGCGACGTTTGCCCTAATGATCTCCCGTGCTGCTTCTTTCTGTCCCTTTAGATTTGTTGTAGCCCACGTCTGTATGCTAAGGTGCTGCATCCTCGGAAGGCCAATCCAATCCCACCGACATGTTCTGTCTTTTTCTCTGTACATGTTCTCGCTCCGACTTAAGTGGCTCTGTGTTCTTCCCTGACTGCCTAGTACCTGTGTGAATGCACGCTGTGATTTCCACAGTGTTAGCAATTCAGCGAACATCCCCGAGTCGTGTCTGCTCTGAACACCTGCAATTACTCTCCTCAATCCTAAGCCTCCCCCAGCTCTCCCACTCACTGTATCTTTCTGCTCACATTTTCCTCAGGAAGGAAAGCGACTATGAAGCTCAACGATAGGAAGGTTGAGATGTGCGATCCATGATCAAGAAAGATATTTAAAAAAAACTGGAAAAAAATGCATGGAAGAAAGTAAAGAAGACAGTACAAAGAAATAAGATCCCATCCAGGAATTAATTACTGCAGAGAATCTTTTCTGCAGCATATGTTGTACCTGGTGTTAAAATGACTGCCATTGGCACATTAGTGCCTTCCTTGCTAACACATTTGCTTACATATATATTCCTGCGAACAGATAACACCCAAGTGATCATGCACATGTGCAACATCCGTACTGGTAAAGACTAGAAGAAGGTGTGATCACACCCACATTACTGGCTCTGACTTTTAGACAATTTAACAGTATGTCACAGCAAGTGTCTGCCATTCACAGCACATTCATTCCATTTTCAAAACCCCAGACTTTCATTTTCTAAGGAGTCCAAAGTTATCTCCTTTAATGCTTTCTTTACGTCCACATGCTGTGCAGAGAATGTTGTGAGTGCATGCTGTTATGAAAAAAGCATTCTATCCTTATCCTGTTGATATTCATTTATTCATTGCTTTTGTTGAAATACTACATTTTGATGTTATGGTGCACCAAGAAAAAGAGTCCCATCTCAATCCCTTTGTTTGAATAAATAAATACAGATTGGGATGGACGGATACTTTTTGGGGGGGATTTGATGTCACAGCCCTGTGTTTTTGTACTCTCACTAAAAATCAGTATTCTCATTGACACTGTGAGTGATAAATGTCTGCGCTATTACAGGCGGAAAAGCTGAGGACTCGTCTGCAGGATTTGGAGAAGCTCCTGGCTCGCTTTGATTGCCGGGGTAGATCTGGGAAGCAGCACCAGCTGCTGAAGTATCACATGGCCAGACTTCACGAGCATAAGCACCAGGGGGAGGATACTCTACCAAACGCTCTGGAGGATTTTCTCGCCTTCCAAGGTAACAGCAACCACAAGCCGGAGATAATTCCACTTGGCCTGTCACTGCATTTAATGTTTCCTTCATGGTCATCCCCTGGCAGCCTTTGCTTTGTGAAATACGAGCCTTGTTTGTGTGCTTTTGTAACTATTGTGTCACATTTTGGCTGCGAGATAACATGCCATATCAGTATACACAAGACCAGCGAGCATGGCTATGATATTTGACACAAAACCGCCCCGGGTGTTTTTGCACATGAGCCATTGCTCTGTCTGTGTCTCTTCAGTGTGACATTGTTCTATATACAACATCACAACAAAGCGATTAAATCAGGAAGCAGGCAACAATGCAAACCTATCCCTATTACTTTAACACAATGTTGATATATCCTCATTATCTTTGGAGGGGAAAGGGCTTACAGGCTCAGCTGCACAGGCCAAATGGAGACAAATCATAACAATATAGAACAAGGCGCCGTGTGACCAACTTAATCCCTATTTATATGACAGGCAGTGCATCTCTAATCCCTGGTTTATTATGATTATAGTTGCAATCACGATAACAGTCGTCTAACAACCCCCCTCCCGACACCAACATACTTATACGCACATACACACATATTTGCCTGTTATGCTCTTTAAGGCACTGGGTGGCCCAATAATAATTTAATGAGTATGTGGGAGCGACAGGCTCACAAAGAGGCACACTGGGGCACACACACACGCTTGTTATCTCTCATTTTATGAGACACAGAGTCAAAGAGACATGCAGAGTATGTCACCAAAGAGCACAGGAAACACGCAGACCTCTTGTGCTAATTGTTTCCCCAAACTGTCTATGCAGCCAGTTAGACAACCAACAGCTCAGACAACAAAGTGAGAATTTGCCAGAAGTGTTAACATCTGGGCAGACAGCGGATATTATCAGGCCAATAATATCACATGGTGGTATCATGGTGGTTAGGGTTAGGGGTTAACATCCATCCCTCCATCACTATATATATAGGTATAGGCTTCCTATATGTGGTCAGATATATCGGTCAGCTAGCATTTGTATTGTAAATGCAACATTTGAACACTTTTATTTTACAGAACAAATCGTGTGAAAAAACAATGCTTTGTTGATTTAAAAATGTTGTCAGCATAGGTTTGTCCAGGAGCAAAACATCACAGCTAAGTCTGTACTAAAATTATTGAACTTTGCATAGTTATGTCAGATATTCTTAAATTGTGTTATTTGTTTAGAGAAGCAACCTTTGGAGAACATGCTGTACATATTGTACTTTTCCATATTTGTAATCTCTTGATAATCAATATCAGTGTCAAATCTGTGAGGCTTTGTTACATACAGATATGTCTGTCCTGTAACTACTGTAAATTAGGTGTGATTTTATTGGGGTTGAATACAGTCCATAATGTTGTGTGGGGGGAAGGGGAATTCACATGGTATTCAAAATTATTTACAAATAAAAACAATACAAACTTTTTAATTCTTTGCTGTGAAACCTCTGACCAAGGTCAAGTGCAACTTCTTTCTATAAACATAACTGTTCATCGAACATGTGTCTGTTTGTTTGTTCAACTGCAGAAAGCCCAAACTGGACTATTTGAATAAGGTTGTAAGATTGTAAAATGTAGAAAAGTCCAGTAGACGTTTAGGAAAAAAGACAGGAAATAAGATTATTGTGTCAAAAAACAGCATTCTAGGCACAAAGACTTGGAAACATCGTTTTCTTGGTGAAATAATCTGTGAAGGACTTAATGGGTTTTTTATTTGCTGTGTGCTCTTTGTTCTTTCAGAAGCACGGGAGGCCTTCATAAAACAATTTTCCTTGCTGGAAGCTTCAACAGGCACACTCCTGGCTCAGCTCTATGGTATTACATCTACTTTGAACTGCAGCATCAGCATGACAGAGGAGGAGAGGGAGGAGAGCAGAAAGGATGGAGGGAGCAGGGCCGTGTGTCAAACCTTCACTGAGACGTTTTTCATGATCCGAGCGTCTCAGAAACAGCTAAAACAGGCAACACTGGACCTGGACAACATGGTAAGCTAATCAAACACACATTCTGAACCTCTTGTTAAAATATCAGCTAGTTAGCACATAAAGTATCCGATAATGAAAGTATCCCCCGTTTACACACATGCTGATATTGTTTGTAATGCAATTGATTTCTTGTCCCTGTATGCTGCAGCTTATTACTCTTACTCTCGTGTGGATCCACAAAAAAAAGAAATCCCCCACAGCAAAACAATATCCCCTCTCACACACCTCCGCCCCTTCCTCCCTCTGAGTGGCATATTCTGCCGACAAAGGAAAATCCAACGAATGTTTGATGGACGCTAAAATTAACAACTTGTTCTTCAAACACTGCAAGGCTTTATACCGTCTCTCCACGACCTCGCAGGAATCTATTATGGATGCTGCTGCCATGTTATTCGGTATCAGGAGATGGCAGAGAGCTAGTTTTGCCAATATAAAGCTTTCATTTTATCTGAGTATGTAGTCAGGCACACTGTACCTTTCTTATCACCAGGCTTAGCTGGAAGCAGGAGCAATTTCATTTCATATTTATAAGCAGAGTCGCCCAAATGTAGACAAAATGCAAAAGTGCCGATTGTGGATTCAGCTTTTGCATTTTTTATTTGCATTTTCTCAAATTAAATGCCACTCTGGGAAGCATTTGAATGTATACAAATGAAGTTTATTGGGACAAACTTTAAGGGGTTCATTTTAAGGAGGTTGTTTTTGACATGGTCCTGCTTTGAACCTTTTCAACAGACTCGTTGGATGAGTTTCATTATATGAACATTTATAGCCCCCAGAAACACAATGCCACAATGGCATTCTAACAATGTAATATAGAGTCACTTAAAGTTTATGTACAAAAATAAAGTCCATATCAACAAAAGGGTTTTGGATTGGGTTTGAGGTGGGCATAATTACTTTGGCATTTCTTCCTTAAATCACCTGATAATTACCTGGAACGTAGAGGGAAAAGTAACACAGCAGTTATCACCTTTTTACACATAGCGTTAGCGTTGTCCTTAGGCCAAGTGCGAATGCTGTAAGTGTCAATCTATTTTCTGAGGCATATGTTAAGTGGAGACGGGTGGTTTAGCTCAGTCGCAACACAGCATCTGCACTCTCCTGTGATTCTGACACACATTAGCAAAACATAATGGATGCACTGCTGTGGGGATGGAGCTAGGCAGAATCAAATATGGATTTCATGTTTTTCTAGAGATCTAGTTTTTCGAAAAATTGTCAACCTTTATTTAACTTAAATGTGTGTAATTGCTTGTTGAGACTCTCCTCTTTGATGTCTACTTCTTTGAGCTACATATCCAGAGGTTTTCAAACAAAGCAGCACTCTGAGGAGTAGCCTTGACTACTTTTTCTGGACTGCACACAGCAAATAGATCCAAAAACAAAACTGTGCAGGCAGCAATGGTGTGAAAAATCCCACATTAACAGGCATGACAAACAGGGCTTGACTTTTCCCTCTGTACTTTTTCCATAGATTATTCCTTTTGAGTTAGAGGCAGGACCGAACAAATGGAACATGATGGTCAATGACTCACAGGTCCTCATGAAAAGGTAAGTCAGGTCAGTGAACTCATCGTGGCCAATTATAAGAAAAGAACTACTTGCAGCTTCCTTCGTACAGCTTGTCACTTCCATTGTTGTTAGACCTCAGCCTCTCATTGTATGCAGCTCTATTATGAGGTAGTTACTGAAATCTGGACTAGAGAGCCAGCAAGAAGAAGTCATCGACGCTGAAATCCATTCAGTCTCCCCTAAGGCAACTGCAAGGGTCTGTTATTCTATGTTACTCACTTTCTCCTTTTTTCTCCTCCCCTTTTAGTCACAGAGAAACAGCCGAGCATATTGAGGCCGTAGCCAGCAGGGCCGTTCGAGCCTCAAAGCAGACCTTCAGTTTCCTGATGGATCTGCTGCAGGACAACTCCACAGAGGAGTACATCAGGAGCCTAACGGAGCAGTGAGCACAACAATGAATCCAAACACACGCCCACGTAGACAAGCACAGGAACACAAAGAAAGTCTCCCATTCACATAAAGAATCCTCTCTCCAAATTCCCTGGATTATTGTGCTTTTGCAGTATATTTCTAACAAAGTGTACCTATCCCTGTATTACAGCTCAAGGTCCCCCTTCTTCACAGCACGCTGGAGTTTAGGAGTAAGACATTTAGCCACAGGGGGACAGCTTCTCTCCGCTGTAAGCCTATTGCTTTCTTGGATTTGCTGCACGCTCGCTGCATCTCCTAGCGTGTGATTGCTCAGAGGATTATCCTCCAATGCCAGACAGAATGATGCAAAAAGCCCTCCGGTGGCCATGATGAGAGCAAGAAGCGAGCGACTCAAAATTGATTACGCCTTCCTAACAGTAGTCAAAGCAGTTCAGGAGAGTTCTGTTAATCTTTGGAGAACTGCTGTACCACAATATTTGTGTGTATGTGTCACTTTATAGGATGTGAGTTGAGCAGTTTATGCACAGATGGGCAGCATAAAATTGCATTTCATGAACATTTTTCCCCATGTGCCAGTACTTAAACCGATCAGATATATTTTATGGGGAGGATAGTTCTGGCATAACAGAAACGACAGAAGCGTTCAACCCTTCCCATAGAATTGTATTACAAATATAAAACCAGCATCTTTGTGTCAATAGATCCACAAATGGGTAAACATCTGTACACAGATCTACAAATGCAGAAACTGATCTGCAAATACGGACACAAATCCACAAATGTGAACACTAATGTGCAAATATGTAGAGCCCTTTTTGAATGTGCAAAAAAAATATTCACAGCTGAAAAGTCTAAGTGTTTTTTGCTCTAATCTGTAGATATATTTAAGTCACGAGTTACAACTGAGGCAGGCCTCATTGGCTGGCTTTTTACATGTGATAACACTTCTGCAAAGCAAGATCCACAAATGTTTGTTTCAATCCACAAATATCTGTGCTGAAGGTTTGTTTGCCCTGAGCTTGGGCTCACAGGCTTACCCTTACACTTACATCCACACATCCCCACTGGTCAATTGTTTTCTTAAATTGAGGAGTATTTAAATCAAACCAGCAGCTCACAAGGTTTATATATTTAAAAGTATTTCACTGTTTTCTTTAAATTTGACACAATGAGAGAGAATTTCTTTTATTTATTATACATCTGAAGATAGACTGGAAATATGGCAAGAGATAGTGGGGCAGATCAGGCATGGCGCCAATATTTCCATTTGGATGGGCCCACATAATTTTGCCTGGGCCTGTTAAGACGCTTTCCCTTAATATTCCATAGTTTATTCTACATTTTTAAACTTGATTGTGATGTTTCTCTGAAACATTTACGTTACAATGACAGCCTTTTGTCTGCCTGCGACTACTCATTTATGAATTGAGAATAAAACATGCTGTCCTTTTTGCCCAATGCAATAACAAGGATCAATAAGAGTAATAGCCTAATCCTGTTATTTTTGGCCATGGATGGTAAAGACAATACATCATTCAGAACGCTGTCGTGTAACTTCTATTTTCAAAAAACCTCCTTTTGACGACCTTAATGGATTCATATCTGTGTATGTTGATAGGGTGGGTAAGCTACATTGACTTTTAATTAGGGAGTAGTGCAATACACAGATTGTGTTGATCTTATGTCAACAGAAAAAGTCTTTATGTTTTAAAGAGAAAATAGAGTCATTCAGACCAGACCGGGACCATCAGCACTACCTCCTGTCTTTCTTGTGTTGTTTTCAAGGATTTGTCAATCTCAGGAAATGTTTACACAGATAGGCTATGAAAATAGACCTTTCTCTCCAACAAGCCGTTACAGTCACTGTGGATGAGATGGATGAGGGAAAGTTGTACAACAACATAAAAATAATAATACATTAGACTTATATACAGTAGCGCTTTTCTGAATACTCAAAGACACTTTACAAAGAACAACAACAAAACAAAACAACACAAAGAAGAAATAGTCTGTGAGAAGGAGGATGAGAACAGAGTTTGTTAGTGGTTGTAGGCGATGTAGAGCTGGTGAGTTTTTGGGGATTTCTTGACGGTGGAGAGTGAGGGGTAGTCTGATGTTTTTTAGGAGTGAGTTCCAGAGGGTGGGAGCGACAATGGAGAAGGCCCTGTCCTTCCCAGGACCGGTGGTTAGTCCTGCATGGGGGAGACAGAAGGTTTGCGTCAGTGTGGGTGGGAGTGTGCCAGTGGAAGAGCTCAGACAGGTAGGAGGTAGCCAGGTCATTGAGGTCTTTGTAGGTGATAATAAGGAGTTTGAAGTGGATACGCTGGTGGATGGGGAGCTAGTAGAGGTTATGAAGGACGGTGGCGATGAGTGTGTGAGAAGACGAGCAGCAAAATTCTGGATATAGTGTAGTTTCTTGAGTTTTTGGGATGATGAATTGAGATGAGACTCTTGCAGTAATCCAGTCTGGAAGTGATGAATGCATGGGTGAGTGTCTCAGCAGCTGAAAAGGAGAGGGATGGACGGAGGTTGGCAATGTACATACATCCTTGAGGAATGTGCTGACTCTTACCTGGGTGAAAATTAAGTCCCTGTCCTTCAAATTTAGCCCTCCCTCTATTCCATTGATAGAACCCTCCATCCAGCAAGGAAATGTCAGCTGCTCAGCAAAGTAACATGACGTGCACGTGAGCATGCCTGATTAGATTGGTCATCACTCCACATATGATAGCAGGGTAATTATTATGTCTTTACATTTGTTAAAGGGGAAACTGTAATTAAGGTGTTAAACTGCATTCAGATATCAAATATGAATCTGTAAAAGTAAAAGTAAGGAAAGTCTATCTTCTCCCCGTCAGGCCCCTAAGGCCCACCTTCTGACAAAAAAAAAATCAATATTTAGTTAACGTTTCAGACGTGTCTGTGTCATCATCGTGAGATTGTCATTTTCTCTCCAAAACTTTTCAAAAGGTTAGAAAAAGAGCCCACAGAGGTGATTTACATTCCTGTCACTGAACTGTTTAGGGATTGCAAACCTCTTGAATTAACTTCTAAGCCAAACTGCATTAACATAAGATGATGTGGGTTTTTTTAAAGATATATTAGGGCAATTGTTGCCTTAGTTTATTGGATAGGACAGCTGAAGAGAGACAGGAAGTGTTGGGAGAAGAGAGTGGGGGTGACACGCAGTAAAGGACTGAGGTCGGATTCGAACCCACGGCCACTGCGACGAGGACTATAGCCTCTCTACATGGGGCACACTTTAAGTACATTGCATTTGGATACATTTTTACTTGTTTGATGTTTTTCCATTTTGGTATTTAGGCATTGAGTAAGCAAAGAATTCTTCCACTGCTGAAGCAATTTTTTTTTCCAGTTCAACCTAAATAGACTTTTACCAGATTGGTTGTTTTGAAAGATATTCACCAGCCTCTCCATTGCAATGGTGTATAGGTTATTATTAATGCAATAGTCAGTTATTTATATTGAGAACTGCACACTCATTTGCACACACAGGATTAAAAATGTGACGCACACTGGGAGTTTTGTTTCTGCTTTGTTGAGGCAGAACAGATTGGATATCATTACAGCTGTGTCTGTGATATAAATGGTACTTTAACATCTACCGCTCTCTGCCTAACACTTTTCATGAATCCATCATGCTCTGTTTGCACAATGTCGCTTTCTCTTTACTCACTTATAACAAGCGGCATTGCCTTCTTCATAGATTTATATTGATTTCAATATGGCACAGAACGATCCTTTTAAAAATCCTCGAGCGTGAGCAAATGAACTCTGCTGAATGATGTGAAATATATGTGTTGTTCTAATGAGTCTGCAGCACAGCATCTCTTTTCATCTTAACACCAATAAATCAAGTGAACAGATCCCGAAATGAATAGAAACATAATTTTTTTCAAAGTGGCTTTTATAGTTAATTAAATGCCAATTCATCCTCTCTTCTTCCTTCCATCTTTCAGATTAAAACAAATACAGCAACAGAAGGAGAAGCTAACAGCACAGGTGAATGATACTGTAGCCAAACATCTGGCCCTGGAAATGGAAGATGCAGGTTTACAGCTCGCCCTGGGTAACATCACATCATCCTTTCATCAGCTGGCTCTTACACAAGCCAGCTCATCACCAGAGCTGGCTCAGTCGCACCTCAACCAAACGCATCCGACAAACCACACAGGAGAGGTCAGTGTGGACAGCGCCTGCAGGCTACAAACACAATCTAAAGCATTATTATGTTACAATGCAGACCTGTGAGTGCATCATTTAGTCTTGTTACAGCTAGTTTGATAGCTGCATGTGTATAACAAACCGTATCAGTTCATTTAACCAGGCACTTGTGGAGATACAAGTGCCTCTCTTGTTTTTGAAAAGTGGGCAGTTAACTCCACTTAAAAAAAAATGTCTTAATTTAACATTTGGCAAGCACAGGGGGACACTGAGTAGGCACAGGAGAGACGATTCTGGCAGGATCTGCTGCTCATCGGGGTGCATGTTGTTCCAGAGGTTGGCCATTAACTGCTGCAGCAAACAAACACTGCAAAATGACACGGACACATGACACACAAGGCTGGTTTGCCTTTGTAAACGGCTAGATGATGGCAGAATCAACGATCTACCAACATTTGAAGACTTTGATAACAGATTCTATTTGTGTATTTCTGTTTCCTGCTTAGTGGGGCAAAGAACTAATAAAACAGACCGAGGAGCTAGACCGACAAATCCAGACTAAAGACGATGTCATCAGTAAGATCAGAGGGAAGACAGAGCCTCTAAGACAGACTACCAATGACAAAATAGAGAAGATGGTGGATAACATCAGTAAGGTAAGTACACTCACTGCAGAGTGTGGCTTCATCACACATATTTAAAAATGGATTTCATTTTCCGATGTAATGGCAAATGTAAAAATGGTTTATCAGCCTTGCTAGCAGCCTAGCACTATGGATGGCAATGTTGACATCAATATCTCAAAAATGTTTTGTGCAGGTCTTTGAAGAACCAATGACTTTCCTTTTGTTATCGTCATGTGTTCTTTTGAATGTCTACAGAAATTCCTCGAGACTCGGTACAAACGATGATCTCTGAATTGAAGAAGTGAATATAGGCACTCAGACGATCCCCGTTGTCTTTTGGATTACCATTTCAAAAGCTAAAGTTTGAAAATTTGGCCGTCGCCATATTGATTTTTCCTGGAGCCAGAAGAGACCATATTTGAACCGGGCAGTGACGATGTGTCAGAGCTAATGCAAAGGATAGCTGTGTTACCAGATGCATCAGACATCCATGGAAATAGTTATATTTATTAGATCATTTTGCTTTACTTTAGTATAAAATAAATACATTCTGTTTTACAGACGTTTAGGATCCCCTTATGATGACTTGTTTGATAAAGGGATTACCATTTGTACTTAGTGCCTATTTTTAATTATCAAGTTTCAGGTCCATTGTTAACGATATAAACGTGGTTAGCATTGATTCAGCTCAACTTAAACCTGAAGGCCAGTAGTATAGTTCTAAACCCTTTAACTGACAGAAAGCTTTCCAGTCAACAGTTTACAGCCAATCCTTAAACACCTGTTATTGTAACCTTTGAATACACCTCTGAGGCAACGTTTAATCCTGTGTGCCTCTAAAGCTACAAGCTCGCACTGAAGGGGCCAAGGTCATGGCTTTGTCTTCCGTGGTGACGGGGAAAGAGATGGAATCAGACACACTCACCCTGTCAAAGGAATTAGAATGTGAGTCGCTTTCTCTTTTCTAATCATTTTCTGTTTTCACTCTTTTCATTGTCCGTCTGCCCTGCATTGTTGTTGTTGTTGTTGTTGCTGAATGGAATTATTCTTTTAGAAATAGAAATGACAAGTGCTGCTGCTAACATGAACAAAGATGAGACTACATGCTCAAGTGTAACAGTAACATATTCATCAGCATTGCAATGTTTGTACCTTATTGTCATGAGAGTGAGAGCAGCAGAAGATTGTTTGAATAAAGTAAGGAAGTGGATTGTTGACTTTTTCACTCCCAAAGAATAAGCACAGCATTAGTGGGGGGGGGGGGAGGATCTGCCAGTAGGAAATTCCTACCCATATGAGTCAAAGTGTTTATAATTCAATACAACCTTGAAGCTATCTTAGAGGGCCTGAAAACACATTTCCTTTATCAGGTTTTTAATATGATTGACAGGGCCCTATATGAACAAAGAGAGCCTTCCAAAAGTTTGAACAGGTTTTAGTTCTTGCCCATTCAATAACAGTTTATTTTTATTTTTGAAGATGTCTGAGTGTTTTTAACTGGTTATAAGGGGTCAGTTCATTTGGAAACATGTGATGTCACATAAATCAATGTACCAATCAGGATCAAGCAACATTTGATCAAGTCATCCGACAATTCTAATGATGCAGATGAACTACGTTGGATTCATTCATCACTCTCATTTTACAGAGGAGTTCTTTCGATTTTGAAAAAAGTTTCAAGTGGGATTTAAATCTACTATTCTCCTTTCTACCAATTCAATCCAGACATGGTGAAGGATTGGCCCCAACGGCAGGCCCAGACTCGGGCTGCAGTGAAAAAGGAAAAACCCCTGGAGGACAAAGTTCTAGCTGATGTCAGAAAAAAAGTGTCCCAAATTGAGAAGATGCTAAAACCAGCTCTGGAGAACTCCAGCCTCTCCAGCAACACCTCGAAAGAGGCGAAGCTAACAGCACATGCTGTGGCCAAGGTTTGTGTGTGCAGTCTGCGGTACATTTTGTGGTCAAGGTTGATGTTTTGTTATTTGCAGAATATCTGAAGAAGTTTGGAATGGATGTCCAGGAAATTTGAGACATTTCTGTTTTCCAACAGTGTGACATTTTATTTAGCACCAACATCTGGATCAATCATTGATTGTACTGTATGCAGATATGGATAACACATAAAAATGAAGCTAAAACAGACATATTTCACATTTTGGAGCCTGACTCTGCCCAGTAGAGGTCAACTAGTGGAGCCACGGTATTCATGGCTTTCAGTCACGTGACCGGCGTGGAGGCCTTGAGGGCATAAAGAGCTTCGGACAGTAACGGCCACCATTAAACACACTGGGGAGCTGCAGCATCGGCTTTTTAACTATCCATCTGTTTAAAACAATACATATTAACATCACCTGACAATCCCAGAAAAACAGAGATATTAAGATAAACTGCAAGTTTTTATACAGCACATGGATACTATTTAAATCGCTAAAAATGACAAAGTCCTCCCCAGAACTTCACTTCTGCGATGTTTACATATATCTAGTGGTAATTTCTTAATTTTATGTGCTTTACCGATTGTTCTCCTTTGTCTGTGTTTGCAGGAATCCAAAGCCATTCTGACCCAGGCCAAGCATACCAGGACCTCCTCTGCTCACCTGAGCTCCCATTTAGACTCTGCGTTACACCATCTAGCAGATCAGGAGAAGCTAACTGACTTAGCAAACTCCCAGATCACCTCAGAGGTACCTAATAAAGTACAAGAGTCACCCATTTGAACAGCAGAATCCATGCACGTTTATCTCTAATCAGTTTCAGCTTTAAAGACTGCTTTTAAAGTATATCTTCGTCTCTCCAGCCTGAGGTTTCTCTGTCCGTGGTAAAGGAAGACATGGAAGCAGCCAAGCTCCAGTTAAAGGCCTTTTCTGTTACACTAACTGAGCTTATCAGCAAAATTGGTGAGTTACTCTCTTATAGATCATTTTCACTGAGGCTGCTTTGTAGTCTTCCATATCGTTAAAACTCATAAATCTTCATTAAACCTCAAATGTCAGACCACTAAAGAGCTCTGTGCTTTTTAACACCTCATTGAATGTGGAAATATTTCCCGGATTTTTATCCCCATGGTGAAGCAAGAATAACTGCTGATCATTAGGCCGAGAGGTATTGTCTTTGTGGTTTGATTTCAGTGTATTAAGATAATGAAGTGGTTTATTTCTGACCTGCTCTTATTGCTCTTATTCATTTGAACTCATTTCCTTTATATTATATTGTACAATCTAAAAAAAGAAATAGCAAGGCGGAGAACATGCACACAGTGGTTAAAATGCTGAAAGGGTAATGATTAAAAGCATGGTGTGTAAATCGTTATGCAGACAGGACCAACATTTAACGAATCATTATTTAATAACCAAAAACTTCAGACAATTCAGTCTCTGATCTTTTTCTTACTCCATCTGTCCTCTCTCTCTCTCCCTCACATGTCCCTACCAGATGGGAACGTGCCGCTGGAAAGATTTGACCGGATCTTGAACGAGACAGCGCGCCGTCTGAGCATGCTCCGAGGCAGTGTTGAAAACCCTACGCTCGGCTCTAAGATCCACAAGCTCCAGTCTGCCGCTAAGGAGCAACACAGCCGGCTGTCCCTTATTGAACAGGACTTACAGGAGATCAGGGAGGAGAGAGACAGTCTGAGGGACATTGCCTTAAACCTGCCTCAGTCCTGTCCTCAGGCCACAGGAACAGGCAAAGGCTAGATATTAGAGTCATTGATAAGACAGCTGAACATCATAAAAGTCTGGGAGGTTCTATTTCTATTAAAAGGCGCTGTGGTCATTTTTTTATTCTGCTTCAAAAGAGCCATTTAATATCCTTTCTCTTTCCATCTTTTCCTCCCAGGCACAATTTATTTTACCTCTACACATTTCCAACTAAAGCAACAGACATATCCTCTGTCTCCAATGATTTATACCTAATCTCCCTTCTGCATTTTTCTGCAATTTTTCTCTCCCACTTTCTTTTTCATCAACAACATCAGAAGTTTAATTTCCCCGTGAATAATAACCAGCCGATCTGAGCTGCTGGAGTGCACTGTCAAGCTTAAAAGAATGCTGATGTTCCTCTGTGGGTGTAAAAGTGTGTCTGAGAGCTCTTCCATTCTGACACTTTCATTTACACTTGAGCTCTTTTTCATCAGCCCTGTTTAATTAACAATTAGTCCTCGTGCCCTCGCTGGGGGTTCAGGTCAGGCGTTTACAGCACACTACCTGTGTTTGGGATTCTTACTGTACCCACCTCTCTGTTTTCATGGTTCCTCCTATTTTATTTTTCTCCATCTCACTTAAGAGTTGTTTAAAAAATCCTTGTTCATTGGACTACAGCTGTCACAGCTTCTGGCGACCAAAATGTAAAAGCTCACAATCTTTAAAATGTGAATATTATATTGACAAGACTCATGATGTGATTGTATAACAGGAGATGTGCTTTTTTCTGTTTTTAAAACAGCTGAAAACTAATTTGGACCATGTTTTGAATGTGTAAGACCTTCATAGAAACAGTTTTAGAATAAAGTATACTTGAAAAGGTCATTTTTCATTTAAAAATATCCCTTTTTTATTCATGCAATTGTTAAACAGTGGAGCAGAATGGAAATGAAAAAGCTTCTCACGGCCAAACATTTTCTGATGATGGTATAGGAATTCTAAGAAGTAAAAAAAAAACAATCAAACAAGTTTTTAAATCCTTGGAAAAAGTTGATGTGGTATGTGCACTTTTTAAAATCTAATATTAGCAGTACAACGAAAGAGCATCAGAGTTTATTTGACATATTAAACAACTTAATTTCCTTTAAGTAAATGTAGCAAAGAAAGAAATTCAGAGTATTGTACATACTGTATGTCATACCATTTCTTCAACTCCTCTGTGCATGTATTCTTTTAGTGTTTAGCTCTTTTTGTTGCACACTAAATACATTAGCCCATAATATATAAATACAACACCAGATAGTTGTTGAATCATTGATTATATAGAGCCTCACCTAAGGTACATCTCATGTACATCTATATGTTATTTTATTAAGAAAAGAGAGAGGCCAATTCTAATGTTTTTTCTGCGTACAAGGTCAAAGAAACAGTAATGTCACTGTTTCAACTCACTTCCAATATAGGCTAACTTTATCTTCTTTCTAAAACAGCTGGTAACAAAGACCAACATCCAAATCATGATAACACACAGGGGAACAACCATGAAAATCCATCAGGTAAATATAGAAGCTCCGAATCTTGGGAAAATGAAACTAGCAATTTCCAATCATTTTAGCTAAGTGGAGACGAGTGTCATTTCCACATGAAAAGGAAATTCAGGACAGTTGAGCATTGAGATTGAGAGGAGCTCTAGTGTTGTAGTCAAGACCACACTAATCGAGACTGGAGTGCTTTGAGACGAGACAAGACCAAGACCATAAATATCACCAAATATCATCATCTTGTGCGCAGGGGGCGTGTCACTCACTTAGACCGTAACACTGGGAAGGTTGTGGCTGTAACCAGGGGATACAAATCTAATTATGAATGAATTTAAGTTAATGGGTGATTTCCTTCGCATCAAAGTAATGACATGAAAAAATAGCCTGTCAGTGGTTGTCTTGACTGGTCTTGATTTAAAATCCGGAGTCTGCCCAGTCAAAGACCGAGAAGAGACCGGTCTAGAGACCAAGAACAATTTCGAGTACTACAACACTAAGGAGTCCTTCAAGTCATTATTTTATGGGGGGGATAAAGAAAATTCATGCTTTTAATTATTGTAAGAATATTGACTTATTCTAAGGGGATCCTCACAAAGAAGCAAAGACAATACGGGTTTAACAAATTAGTGCAAATAAGATTTTTTAAGAGTTTTAATTTCCACGTGAACCATAGAAAAAAGTTGGGTGCCCTTAAAATAGAGAAAATGGGAGGAATCAAGTCATCATCTGCTCACATTCATGTTAAAAACTGCACAATACAATTCGTTCTGCTTGTAGTAAAGTGCACCAAACGTTTAGGGTTGGAGTTAACTCAATGGGTCTCAAAGCAAAGTTCTTTTCCTCACATAGACTTCAATAGAGAATTAGAGTTCCACAGTGGAGAACATGTTCCCTAGAGAGTATGTAGACTATGTAAGAGTATGTACTGCAGTAGAAAAAGACACATTCGAGACAGCCTTTCAGCATAACCAATACATCTGTATTGTTGTTGTGCAGAGAAAAAGGCTGTAGTAAATTTATTTGAACATTTGCATGCTTGAATCATTAGGAAGACAATAAAGCACTTTATCGAGGGTTTTTGTCTCCCGAGCAAAAAGTGTTATCTTTTTGTACGAGAGATCTGTTACTTTGAGTTCACAGTAGAGCAGCCAAAAAGAGGGAAAACATGAAACCAACAAAGGAAAATATGTTTCAGAGAGAATCACAAGGATGTGAAAAGAGCGTTTTTGGCTTTTAAATGAAAGTTCAAGAGCAGATCTCTTTTTTTTTTTAAACAGTTTGGAGCTCAACTTTCTCAACATTTCTTTTATTTGTGATATGTGTATTTTTGTGTGCATTTTTCCACAGGTCAGCCTCAGAAAAGAACCCGCCTAAAAACAAGAGCATCAAAAATCAAGAGGGCAAATAAATGTATAACTCTTCTCCCTTAATAAGCTACCACTTAGGGTTCTTGTGTATTTGCAATTGCAAATAATTATCTTTGGCCAATGTAGAGGTTAGGCATAAACAGGGTTAAGCTTGGTTTAACATCGACAGTATTCATGGAAATATTTTCTAATTATCGTACAGGCCTGATAATTATTTTTCCAATGAAGAAATATGAAATGATACTAGCCACCTAACCCAGTTAACTAAGCTCAACCTGCTTTTTTATTTTTTTTAAATGCAATATTTATTACTAATTTTAAAGTGTTCTTGATTTCAGAAACAGGAAAAGCAGACATTTATGAGAGAGACTATCATTTTGCCAACTGCAGCTAGCAAAAAACTAAATCTTAGCTAGCTAAAACACAATGCCTGAAAACAGTTTTCATTCAAATCTGTTGTAGTAGTTTAAGTTGATACTTTTACCTTTAACTCTAATCTTCAGTTTCAGGCAACTTTACTTTCACTGACTGACAGCAAATATGTGTAGAAAAGTTGCAGGGCTACATGGTTTTTAGCTTTAAAAACCATTGCACTACGCTCTTCTATCAATCATGGGACAGTCAACAGTTAGCATTATGTTTTTTTGGGTTTCCCAGCCCAACTAAAATATCCCACTAATGGCCTAAAACCCAGGTAGAATTAGCTCTTTAATGTTTAACATATTATATTTGTTTTATACCTGAGAACAGATGAGTGTAAAAAGGAAGAGCACCTAAACAATGTTAGCATTAAGTTAGCATCCACTAGTCGCTAACCTCATGCTCAGGTATCAGTCAAGTATTTTAATTTCCTGTGAGTTTTCATAAAATAAGATTATATGGGGTCTTTTCATTCTAATGTTAAGTATATTGCTTAGCATTAACTTTCTCACATTTTTAACCACTAGGACTATTTCACTTCACCGAAAAACGAGAGAGAAAATGCCAAAGCATGTCTTTGGTAAAACCTTGTTAAACATATCTTCATCCCTTATCACTTGGACCGCCAAAGTTTCCCTATCTGCACAAATATAACTTTTCTACAGTCTGTTTCTGCCAATGAAGTTTCTCCCACAGAGAAATGTCCATGTCCAGAAAAGGGAACCACCATTAGCAGAGGAGAACATGCTGTGGGCAGATAATTTTTAATTGGCTGGGGAGGATATAATCCATTTTGTGTAGAAGTTTTTTCTAATCCAAAAGAAAATGTTGCCCAATGTCGAGAGTTGGCTCAGTGATCATGAGCCAAGAGCCAAAACAAAAACTGGCACTGAATCATAGATGAAGCTTGGCAACTTGTGTGTGTGTGTGGGGGGGGGGGGGGGGGGTAATTACTGTACCAGCCACTCATTGACTTCTGTAGGATGCCTCGACTTTCACATTTATCTTCTTCTGTGTCAATGTTGGCATTCATATGTTGAATGTCGATCATGCTAAAACCATCTGCTGCTTTACTTTTAGGAGAAAAACATAATTTATTAATTACTTCTTTTATAGGAAACATATCAGTAATAAATTAGGGATTTTCACAATCACAAAAGCTAATGAGATTCACAAAAAGTAGCACATAAACCAGGCCATAGCAGGCCAGATATGGTTTGAACGGTTCTTAATATCAAAGATAGTTGTTGGCAAACCCCCTACTGTGCCTCTACTTCCACTTCACAGCCAGTCATGAAATTAGTTCAGAAAAGGAAACGAAAAATGTTGTGCCCTCTGAAAAATCCTCACCTTTTATACCTGCCAGGCCTCATGTACCGTCACAGAAAAAATACAATTCAAATATTAAAGCTGCAGCTTGCCTCATCCTTTTTTATTTGCTTTAGTGTCGAGGTGTCACACAGTGGATGTTTGTGTAACGGTGAGAACACTGTAAGCAGGGTGAATAGATTAAACAGGCTAGTAGCAAGGGGGGGAAGAAAAATGTCAGACCATTCTTAAATATGTTCACAGGTTCAAATATCCCTGCACAAACAGGGATTTGCATTGTAGCCTCGACTCACCTCTTCAAGTTACGAAAAACATATGCAAATAGATCTTTCGCAGTGTCATGAATACAATGAGATATTTTTAGACATATAGAAATGTTTTTAAAGTAAGCTGTAAGGTATATTTCTAATTATTTACAGCTTTTCCAGCTTAAAGATTACACTGTCAATAAATACAAAAACATTCTTAGTTTTGAGGTTTACTTACAAGAATCTGTTCACAACACATGCTACAAAAATCACCCATGTTTAATTATCCTCTGCTGCACAAAATCTACTTCAAAACATTCCAATACCTGTGCTCTTTGAACCAAATCAAAGTGACAACAAAAACAGATTGTCAACATCATGACTCTAATACCTTTAATATGCTAATTTGATGTATTTGAGCTGCTCTGTGCATGGCTGTGCTGATGGAAGAGAAGCTGGAGTCGTGACAAGATTAATAACAGATCTGCTTCCTGCATTTCAACAAGTGGAATCATTCAAGTTAAAACTATAAAGAAAAGGGGTTTTGCATGATGAAATAAATGTAACCTCATTCACAATCACACCTCGTGCCTCTAGTCCTGTTGCATTTCCCCTGGAAAAAAAGAACATACAGAGGGGCCTGTTGGGAATTGTTAAAGTTACGAGGAGCCTTAATGAACTATCAACGCCATGGTGTTGTTGAACACTGATAAACCATGTGTGTGTGTGTGTGCGCATGCCTGCCTGCGTGCGTGTGTGTGTGTGTGTGTGTGTGTGTGTGTGTGTGTGTGTGTGTGTGTTCAGTGGAAGTGAACATGCTCAAACAGCATTGGCAGATAACAGTAGAAATGTATTGTATATTTAAGACAAGCACAAAATCTTTTGTGGTTAACGAGTTACATACAGTATGGTGCCACAATAATTCCACAGGGAGCTCTATAAAACAAGTACAAAGAGTCGGCTGATGGGAAAGCTGAAAAAATGTGCGTGGTATGTCACTCAAAAAATATACTTTTAAGTTAGATTATGAACGCAAACTTGAGTTTATTGCCAACAATTGTTCTTGTTGGATTTTGGATCTTGCCACTTGGCAAACGTGAGCCCAATGTTACTTCTAACCCTGCTTTGGTCTCCATCTAACCTGAAAATTAACATTTCCATTCTCTTTTCCAAATGAGTTCATTTCCATTTACAAATACCTTTTAATGCAATTGGATAGACATGCAGTACACCATACACTGATCCATCTTTACAATCAAAACATAATTGCAGTTTTAAAGTTATAGCTGTACAAGAAAATAATCAATTCTGAAAGAAGAAAGAAAAAGTTCTACATTCATCATTTTCATAATTGGTAGGCGTGGGCTTTCCAATCAGCCTGACCGAAAGCACCTGGGACCAATGCTCACAGTCATTATAAAAGCTGCCATCTTGGGCTGATGGAGAGACTTTCTGCACGCGCCTTGTTTGGTCACTTTGTCATCCTTCTCCATCCAACACATACACAATACACTTTTCACACACTCACTCACTAACACTACTGACTCTACTGACATCCAAACTCCATCTCTTTTGCAATTGAATGTATAATTTTGTCAATAAATCAGTTTAAATTGAGAGTTGTTTTGGTGTCTCTCCCTTTAGCCGGTCATTACATTACCAACTACTATGAAGCAGTATCTTTAGCATATTTTCTGCAAAATCCAAATTATGAAAAATTGAGAGAACACAGATCACTTTAAGGAATGAGTCACTGCAATTACGTGAAATGAATTTTTAGCTTGTTTTGTTCTCAGACCTTTTTTTTTTGGTGCTCAGATTATCTTTAAAGCCGTCAAGTTGATGTGTGTCTGACTCTGGCATACTTTTTGTGTTCTCATCTGCAAGATCTCATTTGGAGAATACACTGTTTTTTTTTTTAAAGAAATAGGCTCAGGCTGTTATTTCAAAATAATTACCTCCTAAACAAGGCAGACAGATGATAAAGCAAAGGTGCAAACAGTATTCTTGATATTAACGTCTATATAACAGATCCATCCCTGCTGTTTGTCTCTTATCACGTATTTCCTCATGTATTTTTTATTAATTTAAATGGAAGTCACTTTGAGCTCTGTTGGGTTTCTCCACGGGGGTTGAATGTCACACAACAAAAAGTGTTTTTCTTTTTTTCAAAAGCAGTCATGCAAATATAATTGCACTTGGAAGAGATTCTCTTGCGTGATAGTGACTCGAAGTTTCCGGAAAGTCTCAGAGGTGATGCAGCTTTTTTTAGTCATGGTTCAGCCCACTCTGTTGGACTTTCTGTCCTCCAGAATAAATTTAAAGTTGTCATAGACACACAAGCACCTGCTGGGGGAAGATGACTCATAGTTGAGGGCTAATAACATTCATTAAATGGGATGATAGATAAGCTAATTCTTTAAGTAAGGTTCCTTTTTAGGCTGAAAGGTATGTTATTAGTCCAAAGCCAATTATAAATGTAATCTGCAAATATGAATTCCCCTATATTAAAGGTTATAATAAAAAGCTGGCAGATGATGGGGAAGGTTTGTGCATGGGATGTACATGTGTTTGTGTTTATTCAGGATTAAATTTAGATGGTAACAGTATCTCAGTACCCTTAATACTGTTTTGGGCTCAGGCTAAAAATAGATCAAGGTAAATTGCCAGTAGGTGGTCTGTTCAGGAGGAAAAAGGAACGTGTAAAGCAAAGATCTTTGTTTCTTCCTATCTTTTTAGATCTTTTAAATGAACTCTGGTGCTCTTTTATCCATATGGTTTATAAAAACAAATCGTTTTTCGATGTAATACTGCCTAAAGTTGTGTTTCTCATCATCCCTCTCAAAGTTTTCTGGTGCCAAATTATACCTTCCACTCTTCACTGTATCTGGGGTGTGAGTGCTATCAAATGAAGAAAGGCTTTTCAGTCTCTCTGATGTGCTTCAAACATTACCCATTCACTAATCCCATAACACTATCCCTAACCCAATGCAACTTAACCCCAGGTTGTTTTAACCCAACCCATCTAAGCCTAACTCGTAACCCTAGCCACTACCGAACTGTTGCCCAGAGCACTGTATTTACTTTATACAGACATGGATACAAGCATATAGTGCTTTTTTTAACTAACTGAAGCCCCTGTAGGAAATGTGCTCGCCAGAGGGTTATGCATGATGGGCGTGAAAGACATTCAGCTGATATTGATAATGAACAATTGAATGCACTCACAATGGACAGAAATACAAATTGGGCTTGACTCCCAAACCTCGAGTCTGAGTCAAGTCTGAAGTCTTTGAGGGGCAAGATCAAGACAAGTTTCGAGTCATATCCGAGGCTTCAGTACAACCCCAGTCCGAGTCCGAAACCCAAGTCCCCATCTCTGGTTCACAGGTTCTTGGCCAATAGAATATTTTTCTGAAATTACGACAGAGTTCAAAATGGTATTGAAAGAATGAGAACAATAACATAGGGCGAAGGACTGGGAAAGGACAAAAAACAGAAACATGCAGCTTCTTTTTTTTTGTGGCAGTCAAGCGCTTTGTTGGTATAAAACTGGACTGTAGGCAGGAAACACGTCTGACAAACTGACTTCTGTTAGAAGATTTTTGCAGGAATTGAGAAGAGTTTTGAGAACTATTTCTAGATTAGCAATTTCATTCAACGTCAAAGCATATCTAAGATAAAGCTGCAACTTCCAGAAATGTTTTTTGGCAAATATCAAGATGAGATAAAACACAACATGAAGTGTATTGGGAATGGATATCTGCTTAAAGGTCAGACGCACAGGAGTGATATGGAATCTGAAGGGCCACTAAATACAAAGCATCTTGATCTTTCTTTCATTTAGACACAGGAACATCTTACTCTTTAGCTCATCCTCCTTAAGGCATGGACAAGGAGGAATGAGAGGAGATCTAATGGGGGAAAAAATGTCTCTTAAATCAGAGGGAAAGCATAATGCATTTTTGCTGCCCTGCATGAGACATGAGACTGCTGTGTGTCAATCACAAGAAAGGTCAAATACAATAAACTGAACAAAAAGCAGAATTCACAGACATCAGCAGGTCATTAGACACCCTGAGGAGAGCTGACTCAGTGCTGCACTGCAGGCTGGACCATGACTGGAATTTGTCCTTCATATGATACCATTATATTTTTGCATAAGGGTTTATTCCCACAAATATTAGCTGAACTAGGAATCAGTATATGTACCCCCACAGATATGTATTTTTGGTTCTTAGAAAACAAAAAAGTTCCTTTCAGAGCTATAAGAAGAGAATTTTTTTTATCAGAGAGAATAATCCATGACCATCATGTGGTGATATTTCTACTTGAACTCAGCATGTTTAATGGAAGTGATATTTCCACTGTAAAGGCTCAGAAAACCATCTCAAGGTTAACTGCGTAATGTCAAACATGAAATAACAGCATTCAGTCTTAAGTCCCCAAAGATCACCAATATGTCTTTCAAATTTTCTGAGACTGAGTTAGGTAATAAAAAAACAATAGACTACAGAAAATGGAAGAAACGTCGTTCTCGGGTTTAAAAGGACAAAAGCCCAACTGGTTCATTCAGTATAATACGCATCTAAGAGGAACAGTGTCAGAGTACTTCATTGAGATTTCAGAAGTATTGTATGTTTTCTTCTTTATTTTAACTTAATAAGTATACTGTGTACTTTAAGAACACAAAGCATGCTTATCATTCAGTATGTGGGGACAAAAAATCTTCAAAATTATGAATTATTTCATGAACAAAAATGTTATTTATGTGATATGACAAATGGACAGGTCATTCATTAAAGGTGATACAGGGATAGGGAGATGATAACGATTTGCATTTATTTCATTCATTGACCTAACCAATAATTAAATACAACAAAAATAAAATCTTAAATCTTGAATGAAAAGGAGTGTATCATTTAGATTCGTTGGTTTCTCACTTGAGACTGGTCCATAAACTGATTCCTTACACAATAATGCAACGTTCACACTATTCGGTTCTGAATCTCGTTTTATTTTTTGAAGATTTCTGCTCCTTTTAAGTTATAATGGCTTTCTTTTTTTTTTTTTCAAATCTTATCTGGGTGTTGGTAGGCAAAGTTTTCTTAGGAGCTTAATACATCATTTGCAGAAGACTGTAATCTACTTATTCGTGACATTTCAACAACTTTAACTAAACAGTTGATCAACTCATCGTGTATTATGTGAAAGGGGAGGCTGAAGTGACAAATCCATAGTGTAGATGGCCATTTTGACCTTTATTTGATTAGAAGAACAGAGAGCGACAGGAAACATTGGCAGACAGAGTGGAGGATAACATTCACCAAACATTGTCAGGTTTGGGAGTCGAACCTGCGACCAATGGGACTAAGACTTTAGCCTCTGTACCTCAGGCATCTGCTCGACCAAATGAGCTAAGCCATCGCGCCGACTTTTTTACTCACTCAGCTAATTGTTGGATTTTTGCCATTACCAGCATCACCATTCTAATTGTTGGGCTACTAATGAAAAGAGGGGGGTCATAAAGGTTCATGAGACCACCTCAGAGAAGATTGACCATTTCTGTATGTTTGGTTAAATGCCTGTATCTGCTGCCACCAGGTCAGAATCCAACGAGGTGAGATGTCTTTTGATTGACTGTTTCAGAAAAGCCAACAGTGACCATGAAATCGTTGAACTTGCACAAACACTCAAATTTCACTTTGTTTGCAATATGTCTTTTCAACGGAACAGACCTTTAGACATGTACATGATCAGCAAATACAAAAGAGGAACTGCTTGACCACAGGGGTCACACAGATTGACAGAGTATCTACTGATTGATGGCAGAAGCCTGATTTATCAATACAACAGTTCAATCAGGAGAGACTTAGGCTAATTGAGATTGAACAATTATTTATTAACAATGAAATGTGCGACAATTTTAGAATGAAATGTGCAAAGTCTTTGGGGGGCTAGGCTCCATCGTGACGACTTCCTGTACACGGAGGGGTCGTGAGGCCGACGCCTGATAGGATACCCCCCTAGGAGACTAGACACTGGTGGTGGTGAAAAGGAATGGAGGATGTGATGAGGAGTGGGATTCGCCTGAATCTGGACTCAGCTGAGCTGGATGGAGGTGACTGGGGCGGAGGAGGGTTGCAGCGGTTGCACTGAAACAACAAGGTGGCTGTGGGAGAGAGAAGCTGTTATAACAATTGACCCAGCAGGGTGATTGGTTGAGAAAGGTTGAGGCAGAGTGTGGTTGGTTAATTACTTAAATGATACACGCCCCTATTCAGCTGATCACCAGAGTAGGAGATAGAGGGAGTAGTAGGGGGAGTGGTTTAAATTTAAATGAGGAGGTGAATGAATGAGTGCACAAACACCAGTCTTCCTGTTAGAACTTACGCTGAGCTCCATTTGATGCTACGTCAGGGTTGTGTACTAAAACCATGTCTCTGCGCACAGCCAAAGATAAATGCAGCTTTTCAATTTAATTGTTATAGCAGATGAATGAATTAAAAGATATGATTCCAAGAAAGTGTAGGTAAGGGTTAGGGTTAGGGTTGGGGTTAGGGTTGTAATATTGATGCCAGCATTTACAAGGTCAACAACCCTCTTGTACATACAGCTATACTGAACATACAAACCCAGGTTTTTTACATAATGGACATTGAATTCCTCGTATGTGTCTTTGTTGAGTCGATAAGGTGTCAGAATGAAAAGCTTTCACTTGGCCTTCCTCTTTCTCACTCTGCCCCTCACATGCCCTTCTCTCCAACTGCTTGGGCACTCCAGGCAAATAAAGAAAAGATACACATGAGGTGAATAAAAAAAAAGGGTAAAACCCACTTCAAACACCACTTCCCGCTAATCCCTACATGCACTCAACCTTCAGCTGCAAATATACTGCTGATACCTGAACACTGACACTACCCACTCACACAGGCTTTCTGTCACAGACATCACTACTGAGGAGTATCAAGAGACCAGCACAGGAGGGGATTTATTCACCCTGGAAGAAAAAAAAAGAGACAAGACCTCTGCATCTGTCTGCCCAGCATATGTTCTTTTTCCATGGATACAAGGGCTTTATAAAAAAAACGAACTCCTGTCCAATCAGGTGGCATAGTGTTTGCTGTCATCGAATGGTACAACAAAGGATCTAACCTCGCCAACATCCTGCGTAGTATTCTTTCCAGACTTGCGCTCGCATGGTAGATGCCAGTCATGACTTATTATTTTTAGTCATTCTCAGAACCTTAGTACTGGCAGTATCTGCTCCTTCATTCCTCTATTGCCCTGAACAAAAGTCACATGATTTGGTCAATTCAAAGAAGCAGCCTCATTGAAAGATTATCAACGATGTATCTTCTGGCATCATTTGATGAGTTCTGAAAGGGCTCTATGATCCTAAGATCTGCATTTACTTTGATCTAAACAGGCATAATGTGGAGGCATGCACGGGTCGCTAAGTGTCTGACAGTCTGCACATAACTTTCTAATTGTGTTACTAATGCTAATGATAATGGCTTGCAACTAGAGGTGTTGAAAACAAATTGACACTATGCTACTGGAGATAGGCTCTTTATCTCTGCAGTGAAGCGTCTGATTCACAAGAGACTGATGTTCAGATAGGCTTTGTTTCTCAAAGTAATGGCTGATTAAAAGCCTCTTAATGAATAACGAATCATTTAATACTTCATCTTAATATATAAAGATATAGAAGAAGGCAGTATTAACTCTCATACATACTCTGATTCAAATTTTCCAGCTTCCCAGTTGAAGCACAATCTGCACATGTGACACATCTTGACGTGCACAAAGAAGTGAGGACCCAAAGGTGATTGCAGCTTTAATTCAACTAATTCAACTCAATTATTTTATGAACTCATTTGACCCCACAAAATGATGTTGGTCTAGCTAGTCGTGTCTGCTCTCCTTGATGTTAGCTGGGCATGTTAGTAATTAGGTTGTACTATTCTTTTGTGTGTGTGTTTATTAAAATGCTCTTGTACTTTATGAAACCTACTTTGAGAACAGACAGCAGGTGGTGGATGATTGGGGAGCCATGTCGGATCAGGGTCTATTGTGTTCTCAAGGCATAATTCAGGATTCTTTTTCTTATCTTTCTGAGCGGCAAATTGTTTTTGAGGAAGGACGGACTCCTGTGTGCTAAATGTGCACTAAAAATGAATAGAAACCGAGACAGGAAAGCACTAATGACGCCAGCTGAATTTCTTGTTCTACCTTTTTTATAACTCTGCTTGTTGATTTTCGTACAATGAGATCTCAGAGTGTGCGCATGCACACAGACTAACAGAAAAGAACAAACATAATAACTGGCCGCAGGGCTTTACTGTCATTGCTTAGGGTTTTTTTGTATGCTTTTATTCACAGTACAATCATTGTAAACTGTGCTCTACATGTGGTACAAGGATTGTTGAATAATTTTATACAAGCACATACAAGGTCAGCTTGGCCTTTGTCCTAGACTAGTTACGCCCACTCCAGGGTGACACGCTACAATGAAATCAAAGAGTGTATAATCTAGGTCAGATATTGTACAAGTTGTTTAACCAAAGAAATTAAGGACTAAAGGGTATGTAGAACCAAGGGTTCATGTTTGAGCCCCTCTCTTTGATGGTGCAGATTTACCACCTTGGTCAAGACAATCTAGGGGTCGCTAGCATTAGACCATCGTCCTGGTCTCAAAAATAGGCTCAGTTTGAGTTTATACTGGGCACGATTCTCTTCTCGCCTCACCATCTGATACCTGTATGCCTCAGGTGTTCCAAAAAGGAGCTAATGTTGCTGCAAACATTGCTCCCAGGGTCACCGAGTAACACACAGCCGCTCCACCAGGATAAGGTTGCAATTGAAGAAGCGTCTTCAAGCGAAAGATCACATGACTGACCTCAGTTAAGGTTATCGGCTGAGGTAATACACACTTGGTATACGACTGAGGGAGCTGAGGCACAAAGTAAAACTCAATTTAAAGGTCAATCTTAAGTCCAACACTCACCTAGAGTCACAAGTTTTGGGATTTCACCCAAAGATTGCCAACACACGCAGATAAAGAGTGAGATTCCTCCAGAGTGTTGCTGATTTCTCTCTGCTTGATAGGGTGAAGGGTGCGGCCCCGACCTCAGGGTCCAGTTGTAGAGTCTTTAAAATTATCGTCATTTATCAATACGTTCATAAATGTGTGTGTGAGTGTAACAATTGCCTTGTATTTATCTTCTTTTTTTTTATTGCACCCATGTGTCTGGAACACCAGCAAATGCATTTCCCATATGGGAAATCCTGTCAAGGAGGCAGAAAAATGAGTTCTCTGAGGCAGAGATGAAGACATAATAAATGATGTTGAACCAGAATAAACAATGATTATTGATTAGCTGACATGATGGGGCTTTTGGGGCTGCTGTGCTGTTGCATCAATGGCTCTTTCTTTGGACACACAGTGAGAACAGTGGTGCATAAATGGATTCATTAGAACACTTAGAATTGAAGCATTAGATGTCAACAACAGTTTCAGCCACAGCCAATATTTTTTTCACCCAAAAATTGTGTTCATCACTTTAGTTTAGCAAGTTAGCATGCAAACACAGAGGACAGCTGAGAAATATTCAAATGCTAATTTTCCTGGCATAGACTGACTTATTTGAGAAAACAAAATATTGACCTGTTGATGTAGCTAGTAGCTGTGTGAGGCTCTGCTAACAAACTGATGTTAGCATGTTCACCCCAGTTTAGCCTGTTATCATTTAAACAGTTGTAAATGACCACTTAACACAAAATACAGTTAAGGTTGATTCTAATTTCAGGTTTCTTCTATTTGGGCATAGACCTAATTTCGTAGCTAGCAGATTTGTGGCTGTAGTAACTTACTGATGCTAGCATGTTAACCCCAGTTTAGCGAGTAACAATCCAACATTGGTAAATAATGAAACTGAATTTTTAATTTAACTAAGAAACCCGGATCATAACTATGTCAGAAGATTTTGGTTTCAACAAGTTATAGACTTACATTAGGTGGCTCGCAGGTCCGCTAACTTGCTGATCCTAGCACGTTCTCCACTAAAGATAAGGGCTCAGAAAGATGTATGTCCAATTCACATTTAACAGTATAAATAAAGGAAATGGGGAGCCTATCAGATTGGGCCACCCTCTAGATCCCCTGCCATTAACAAGCCTTTGTTACGTAAAATGGACGGATTTGATTGGCCAAGACTACCAACGTGAAGGCTGTGTCTTTAATTGTTTAACGTTGGTCTTGTCTTTAGTGGATTGTTATGGTTGTTCGTCTTTTGTATCTGATCACAAAATACTTTTTCTGGCCCCTTGGGTCTCGCCCCAGACACATATCTCATATTACAAAAAACCTTAAACTAACACTGAAACTAAACTGAAGTTGAAAAGAATAAGTCAAAACCAAATTTTAAAATATGAACAAAACTATTATAACCATGGGACCAAAATAGCGAATCATACTGATAATAATCCATCAAATAGTTGCCAATATTACTTTACCAATTTATGTTTTACCCTTGTGGAGATCTTCAAGATAAAGACAGAAGATTTATGACTGACGGATCATCTTGGAATGAGTCATTTTTCAATTTCACTATACTGTGTCACTAATTGAGTTTTGTACATGTTTCTTTAGCAAACTGGTGGACTGTTGCCATCTTAAGATCCCATAGATAAAAGTGACGGCATATTTGCAAGCTCAGTTTGATAAGTGCTCACAACACGATAATTCACTTTGTCAAATGATTACATGATCCAATCAAAGACAATGTTAATGAATATTGGTACTAATAATCCCTTCTAAGCAGAACATTAGTCAATGTTGAGCAATTAATTACCATCTTCAAACAGCAAGGCCTATTCATTAATGTCCCGCATTGTTGACTGATAGTGGACGATTTAATTACGATAATGAAGTTAATCAGCAAGCCAATGTTAATAAAATTATCTGTTTTGTGTTTCCCCTACATCTGAAGAGAAATTAGTCCAGTCAGTTTTTTAATAATTGACAGTTTGAGAGCTGTTTTTGAAGATCAACAAATGATTATAAGTAGCACATGTAATTACAAAAGTATTACTTGACCCATAGGCAGGTTTCCACTTCTTACTTCCACACTTTAAGTGCTTAACAGTCGAGTTGTGAAACATGAAATGTTCCTATATCATCGGAGAGGCCCTTGAAGTGAAGTTCAAACTCTTTTTAATACTCCGGTTCAGAGAGGGGAGAGAAATATCTGAAAGTTTTTTTCCCCTCTGTTCAGTCTTTTCATATTATTATAGACGTGACATGGATTTTCAGTTGTGATTCAGGAGAGAATTTGGCTATATTTTCTGACGTTCATCTATGTAAGCCTATCAGCTCAGCATGAAGCTTGCTGAACTAAGTCTCTTCCTCTTTCAAGTGTAGGCTATATGCTTAGGAGACTGTGAGCTGACTACTGCAGCATTAGTCGTCCTTTATACTACTTCTGACTAACTCACATACCACTGATTCTTATTTTATTGAACTTATACATTATCTTAGCATACATAACAACACTTTATTTTTACATGGCTACCATGTATGACACATCTGATAGATATAAGTCAATGAAGATTGGCTGATTGTATGTCTTTATTATTCCACTATCAATATTGTTTTCTATAACCAGTGTTTACCTTTTTTTTTTTGTCATAATGGTTTCTATTTTGCTGACTCTTTCCCTTACAGTATGTTTTTCAATATCTGATTTCTTTGACCTTTCATGTTTGTAATGATGTACTCCACTCAGTAAAAATGGACCCAGGGAGGTTACAGTAGTGTGAGTCAACGCTGCTCTCTTTTGGTGTGTTTGAGTATTGCAGAAAAAAAAATTGATTTCTTCAAATTGTTTTCACCATCACTCGGACGTGAGACTTAAGAGGCTTTTATTTAATGTTTTATGTATGCTCGGAGTTTGACCAGAAAAAGAAAAAGAGGAAACATTTTATTATTTCAATTCTAGTTTGATTTATCTTTAATGGCTTTCAGTAAAAAAGATTGAAATGATACCAACACAAATAATAAAATCATGTTTTTTTTGTCAATCTTAAAGTTGTCTCTTCTCTTTCTGCCACCCTATAATTCACCCCACAAGACCCCTTCCTCTCACTTTCTAGATCATGATGAACCTTTCCCGTCCTCTATTCCTCACAGCCATTCATCCTTGGTCTCTATTCACCGAGCTCTACTCACAGATAAAGTTTGACACCCTCCGAGGACGCAATTACCCTTTAACCCTCGACCTAATTCTTTTACGAGCTCCTTTTTTTAATAGAGTGAATCTGAATTAACATCCCCAGGAGCTAATAAAACTCATTATATGTATGTAATGCCTGTGGTGGATTTCTTCTCTCACACGCTTGTACCAAATTCTCAAACACACACACCGTCTCTGCTGCCTCTTCACAGTGCTGCAGCTCTTTCGTTCACCATGGTCCTCTCCCTACGTTACCTTTGACACCACCAGATGTTCATCGTTGACCTGAGAATCTTAGAGGACAAGCCGAGATCAACAATAAGGAGCATGTGAGCCTCTATTGTTTTGTAACTTCTCATACTGAGATCTGCAGCACTGATAGACTTAAGTAGAAAACTGTTGGTATTAAACAACAGTCAATAAGTCCAATAGAAGGTGTCAAACTTCAAAAGTTTGCATCATTTGAAAAAAGAGAGCCCACATACTTACTCTAAATGTAATGATAACATTTCCACACTTGGTTATTTATCATGTTAACACAATATTCACCTGACAAACACAGAAGTAAATGCATATTCCCCTACGAATACTCAAGTGTCCAGCATTTTCAAAATTCAAACATTTTGTGGCATAGACTCAGTGGTGATTTTGGAGTCTGTTGGGGCCTAAGGCAAAAAATTCACAGGGGGCCCCTCCAAACAGCATTCATCCTAACCATGTTATAATCTGACACCAACACCATTTTTTAGCAGAAGTTACATTATTAAAGTGTCTCTTGTCCATATTTGGGGCTAGACAAGCATCAATCAGTTACATAATATGAGTGAGCACTGTAAAATGGGGCCCTTTAGGGAGGTTTCCTACTGTCATTGCAAACGTTGCACATTTTGAGCCTCTGCCGTGGTTTTAAGTCGATCAGCCCTTGGGGGCCCCCTACTGGCCTGGGGCCCCAAACTGTTGGCTGCCTTTCCTGTTTACAAGCAGCACGTCTGCATGGCTGGTCCCCATGTGCAGAGGCTGTGGTAATCCAGATGGGCGGCCCGGATTATAATCCGACCTGTGGCTCCTTTCCAGCGTGTCATACTCAACTCTCTCTCTCCCTGATTTCTGACTCCATCAACTAAATCTCTAAAATAAAGGCATAGAAAGCCCCAAGTTAAACCTTTAAAACAGCATACAGATGTTGGGATTAAGCAAAGAACAGCCTTGGAAAGTTGCTCTTCCCGATTAAACTTCACAATAGAAAACCATTTGCTTGTCCTTGGACTAAATGCTCAATTTGATTTGTTTCCAGAGTGTTGTTTAAGGCTTCACGGCAACCGCAATCCTCCGTTCCCTTTGTGCAATATATTGAGGAAGGAAAGTGTCGATTAGCATTCTGAAAAATCAAACACAGTTTGTTTGCATGCTGTCTGCACGGAATTACTTTGTTTTGTCAGTTCTTCAGTGAACTCAGTCAGAATTAGTTTGTAGTGTGACACGGACAACACTTTATTCCTGTAGGATAACACCAAATCTGTGACACGGGATAAATAAATGTAAAAGATGTAGTAGGCTACACACTTTGACTGAGACTACAATTTGTAACTGGCATGGCCTACATGGGATCATTTTAGTTTGATTTAATCTTGCTCCTTGTGTCGCATTCTTTGCTTGCCTCTTCAATTGTTTTACAGTACTGAAAAGAATTGCACCTTTTTGATTACCTGCTCAGTTCCTAAATGTCTTGAGAGTTTCAGCTAATTCTGCTTTTTCTTATAATAAGAAACTTCAGCGATGAGTTGACATTTCTAAAAAAAAAAAGCCAATAAATTGTTCAGTACATTGATTCATTATTTTGATGGTTTGTTTGAAGTTCCTGTGAAGAGTTTTTATCTGGTTATGAAACAGACTGGAATCAATACTGATTGTGTCTTTATGAGCAAACAAGACCTTCATAGAGAGGATTTATTATTTCTATATCCTGTCAGAAGAGACGATTTACGGCCCACAGGCACAACAGACTTTTTCCAATTTTTTCCAAACATTTCAAATAAAGAAGGATGATTTTATTGGTCAGAAAAAAATACTTGCACATGTACAGGAAAAGGTCAGCAAAGAGATCAGAAGTAGCGATTTGTCCATATGGGGTTTCTAAAAGATCAACACAAATCCAAAGTTCTTCATGGAGCTCCATTAGCCCTTGTGTACGATCAGTGGTTTGTACTGCCCCCTTCAGGCAAGATGTCTCTGTTTGATCCATCCTGGGTGGGCAACTGTATCAAATTTTACGATGGTGATCTGATGCCTTAAGAACTTTTTTAAATTCTTGGATTTTTTTCTTTGAACATTTCATTGAATTACTTTTTTTAATTTTTTGTATTACTTGAATCCTCAAATGTTCAGAAATACAAATACAATTCAGTTTGCAAACTCACAATTTCAACCCCCAGTTATTACTTCTGAATCAGTCAAATGTGCATACGTTTTTGACCTCAGTGAAAGTTCCTCCCTTACACAATCCCATTCTTACTTTTGTAACCCACACTCATTATCATTTTGACTTTGGAATACTCACATTTGTTTTGTCATTGCAATACGAGCATATACAATAAACACATCACAAAAAAGTCTGAATTTATCACAATAAACAAGAACAGTTATTCGATGTAAACAAGCTATGCCTTCTCACTCAGCATGCATTGATTTTAACCATGGGGCCTGGGGTGCAATAACCAGACTTTCACATCATTCTGATGCAGTGGGATTAATCCAAGCTACTTTTTTTATGCTTTATTAGGGAAATCCTAGTTTTACGCTCTGTTATTGAGAGACAAGCTACTCACACACATAGGCTCGAATTACAAACATGCACAAACAGAACCTATGGACATGCATTAGTGGAGAGATGTCAGAGCTGGGCTGCTACACACTCCTTCAAATAGAGCGTGCCAGGGCGGTTACGGTGCCTTGCTCAAGGGCACCTTGTCAGTACTCCAGAAGTGACCTGGCAGCTCTCCAGCAAACACACAACTGACAACCCCAACCCAAGTCCCTACAGACTGAGCTACTGCCACCCCCAAGCTACCCTCAGATTAATTTGTGCCAATTTAATGGTGAAAAAAACACTGCTTATTGTAAATGGAAATATGAAGAAAAGAAGATAGACGCAGAAACTGCCTTCCTTCATATTGTTAATGCAGCTGAACAATGACAGTGAACAAACCATATTTGTCTGATTTGCCAGCCTACTTCTTACCTCCTTTTTCGTCTGTAACCTCTTCAGTAAAAGTTTTCAGGTGATCAACACTTGTCTTTAGATTCTTCTTACTGTGTCAGCAGATAAAATGCAATGATAAATTAAGTACAGTACTTATTTCTGTCAGCAGCATGTCTTACAAAACTTTCAAGGAGAAAACACGTGTTAGTCCACCCATTTCTGATTTCTGGACATCAACAAAAGTATGAGACAGCATGGAAATCACTGGGAGGGCAACTTGATGTAATTTAAAAATGCTCAGCAGTCTGTTCGATTTACTAGCGGACCGTGGTCTTGCCAGGGTCATAATTTATTTAAATCCAAGCAGTCCTAAGATCTACTACTGAATTAATGAATGGAAAAAGAAACAGTAAGCTCCCAGAGTAGCTGCTGAGTCTCATTGATCAACACGATGCAGTCTAGACTTTGTTGCTGTTATAAAGAGCGACCAGTCGACCTTTTCATGTAAATCAATGTAAAAAATGATTTGTTGTAATAGAACTAAAGGCACTCTGGTGTACTGAATAAACTGGGGTTCAGATATAGTCCCATAAAACAACCAGAACATGTTTTGTCAAGTGCGTAAATGTATTGTTTTGTTGTTTTTGCCGCAGTTACAAAAGATATAAATATAAGCCCGGTTTGGACAACAAGAGCTACCTTATGAAGAGAAACGTCTTCACAATTTCATTTACACATGATATCAGTGAATTGTTTCGCTGTTTTTTGAAGACAGATTTGTTGTGTTTGGTCCAAAGAAATACATTTAGAAATCCTGAGAAAGGCCTTGCCCTCAGCAAACATATTATTCCATGCAGGTTTTCACAGAAGCAAAACAATTTACAGAAGAGCTTTTCTCTGGATTCAAGCTGCCTTATTTAAAAAACTGGGTATATGTGAGTCTAATTCGACTCCTGAATGAATTAGTACATTACTGCAGCCTAACTAATCATGTGAGACTTTGCCACTTCACATTTCTCTTGTTTCTTCTTTAGATGATGTGTATGCCCCTGCTGCACTAGAACTTTTGAATTAGTAGCAAGAAGTAAAGCTTATTTAAAAAGGCCAAATCGGGCCAGAATTGGCCACAGTTAGTCACTAAAAGGATTTCAGCATGCTGACATGTTTAAACATATAATGAGCATTACAACCCCAAAGACACTGGAGCTAAGGATGAATATCCAATAAACCTGAAAAAATGGGGCTTATAGACATCAGCTACCAAACCAATTAGTTTTGCAGTGGTTGCGAAAAAGCTTTTTTTGGTGGTGTGTGTGGGGGGGGGGGGGTCTTTTTATGATACTTGTGGGGTTTTTTTACTACCATTCCATTACCATTTGTGTGTTTTTTTTATTACAGCGTAGGTATCATATGAACATTTTCTGACAAACTTCTACATGACAACTTTTTTCAGTATATTTAACAGGTTTATTGATGTGTTTAGTTATCTCACTTGAACCACTAAAGCTTGGTGCTGTTTGGTTATTGTGATGTTTCAATGCTTAGTGAGGTATAAACTGCATTCACACAACTGACTTGTAATTTTAACCCACCCTTACATTTCAACTTGTGATGGAATTGCTGTGTTTTAAATGTACAAATACTGAATAATTATCTCCATAGCCTTTATCATGATCCAGATATTATAGCCCTCCAGTATTTACATGCAGGGACAGAAAGGAACATGAGAAACTGCTTGATCTCTCTTTTCTGGATGCAACAAAACAAATGACGACTCTGACAATAAATGACCAACGGGGCAACAAAGACACTCATAATGATATTAGCTCAACTAAAGTGGGATATGTTTACTTGTTTTGAAGCTCAAGCATTAACTGAATGCATTTCAACATCAATATATCCGTGCATCTTGGAGAAAAGAAGATGGATGATTACATAATTAATGATGCAAAAGCACGGTTTCATTTTAATTATTTAAGCTATATTTTGCACTTCATGAACTTAACCTTAAAACATGTGTTTACTTCAATTTACTCATTATTATATGATGTCATCATTGTCACATGACGATATGGTTAAGTGAACATTATTACATCTGATTTCTGCTGGTACATTAAGGTATGATCGTTTCTGTAACCGTTTATGTTATTGTCTTGCTCACGCCATTATTTTGTGCAGTTTCCTCAAACACCACATGATGGTGAGCGCGAGTTAGAAGCGACCAACTGTACTCCAAAAGCATCACACATGAGCACATTTGTGTCCATGCACATTGACACCGGATGTTTACCGTTTCAGCTTTCAAAATAAGAGCTCTGGATATATCCATTGTACATTATCTGACTAAATGAGGATGTGAACAGATAATACATAGCCTACTGATAAGACTTTTGATAAGACCAGATGTGACAATATAAAAGTCGTCACACTGTAAATGTTGCGACGACAAACAAAAAATGTTTCTTTAACAGATTGGTCAGTATAATGCAACATGAGAATCCACAGAGTCAACTAAAAAACTATATCTGTCAACTATTATTGATATCAGGTGTTAATGTTACAAATCTGCAATGGAAATACAATTGCAAAACCCCCTACAGATTTGGTCATACATTCCACATTGGTGTATATTTAAGCTTCTGTCTGAAATGTATTGTTCCCTACTAGCATTATTTTTTATTATGTTGTGTCTATGTCTGAAACATTTATAGTCACTGAGTCTATTTGCAGAAAAATAGAGAAAACATTGTTTTTATTTTATTTTAGTGTTTTTTATCTGATCCCATCAGAGTAAAACAAATACATTTATTTCCATTATGGACTGAGACCATTTCCAATACTTAGAACAACAGGTTTAATTGAGGTACAAACAAACTGTAGACTAAAAAACACAATCTTAACAGTCAAAAAAAAATACTTGCTAAAAAAAATTATTTTGAAAGGTTTAACCGGAAGTCCTCTAGACACGCTGTCTGTCTTTACTCCGCAGCCCAGTGGCCCATATTGAACCCAATCTCTGACGGAGATCAGGAGTATCGCCCCGGCGGACAGTTGCGGCAGCCTTCTGGCTCGGATATTTGCCATTTTCTGGATTTACACATCACAGAAAAAAAATCTGGGATGCCTTCGAACAAAAATCTTCAAGGTAATAATGAATATAACAGCGGAATGCATTGTGTATTTTTTTTCCCGGGTATCTGTCTGTCGCTAGCTTGAAGCTTAGAGTCTTTACAATAGAGCATCAGCAGGCCGACCCCGGGCTACTGTCCAAGCTAAGCCTCTGTCGATATTAACTAGCTTGTTATGGAAAATAAAATGAGTCCTTTTTTTTGCAGGAGGGAAAGCCTTTGGGCTGTTAAAGGAGCAGCAAAGACACAAATTGGAGGAGATAAATAAGGTAACGCATGTTCTCTTCAATTACTTGCCTGTTACGGCTCCTCTTGGGGGGAATTTGAATGTAACGTCATTGTGCACGCGCACACTTGACTTGGCACTGGCTTTGTGTTTTAACATGCAGACACACAATGATAATTCAACGCTGGCTGATTTATCAGTCCCAGTTGTGTTGTTCTAAATGAATGAATCCCTCCCCAATGCCACACACATTAACTGGAGTTGACCCGTAGCCATGCTGTTAATGCATTTTATTGATTCCCCCCTGCTGTCTCGCGGCACTTGTTGAACGGATGCATGCTGTCACACAGAGCTGAGAGGTTTATTTAAGGGTATTCCCTCTGACATCACGATATCAATGTGTTGGTCCTGCTTAAAACGTAACAGGAGCGTGAGTTCTGTGTGCCCGCCCCCATATACTCAGTGCACATTGTGTCTGGGGAAACAGGTGTCTGAATGAGTTCTTTGTCTAACATTTTAGGTCTCGTTTCGTCAGATTCCTCTGCTGTGGATCCCACAGATTAACTAGATGTCTGTATAATCTATCTTTCCCTCCTCTGCATTGGCCAGCAGACTGTCATCAGCTTCCACAATTTGAAAACAAGGTCGTGGCAAGACGCGGGTGCGCCTAGGACATCTCCATTAAACGCTGCAGGAACACTTCCTGTGGAGATGCATAGAGATTAGTCTACTTTTAATATCCATCATTTGAGCAGAGGAAGGATGATCCCTAATTCCTAAGCGGCAGTGTCTAAAAATAACAGTAATACTGTGTTATTAAATCCAGTTTTTTTCCCTCTGACATCCATTTCTTTGCATATATTAAGAAGTGGACCCTGTGGGAATGGAAATGAAATCCTATCACTGTTTGTTTTTCATCTGATAAATACCTTGAAGCTATTATAGGTCTTCAAACTACTGATTCACAGAGAATCTGAAACTATATTGCCTAGCTAAAAATCCCCTGGTTTCCACATCTCTAATAGGACTGATTTCCTCTTAAATTTCCTGTTCTGTTAGAGAGAATATCGTTTGTGTTTTGGTTGTGCCAAGGAAACAAAATATGTGATTCACCCTCTCTCGTATTTTTGGGTATGGATGCACGAAACTGAACTTTTTCAGTGCCATACCCGAGCTTTGGGACAGCCGAGGTCATTTAATAAGCTGTATGCCTCAATGTAAGGAAGAGACTTGGATCTCTCTCTCTTTTGTGTGTGGCTTGGCTCAAAAAAATGGTTTCATAACTTTTCCAAAACACCCCTTCAGATGCATGGTGAGCCAGACTGATGTGATCATTTCTCATGAGTTATGACAAAAGGTCCTGCACTCAGAAGGCTGCCTTGGACTCTGCTAATTTTCAACATTATTATACATTGTCAAGTCAACCAATTGGGAGTGCTGACCCCTCTCTGGTCAGTTGCGAATGCGATGCTTTGCTACATGGGATGTGGAGAGCACTTACAGTGTTAGCAAACATTAAGTTGGAGCGTCCTTGCCATGCTGCGCAAACTGCACCATGACACAACTTCTAAACCAGCATCTATTTTTGTATTGTATGCTCTAAAAAAAACATGGCACAGCAAGAAAGAACTCCCAAAGTGTGAACTCTTGAGCTCAACATATCTGACAGGGAAGCTTCTACTCTTTCCATTGAGCAAAATGTGCAGTCTTCAAAGCTGCTGACACATGACTGAGCCAATGCATGAAGACCAAATATGCAATAGAGTGGATTTGTCCCCAGATCATGCAGCCACCTTATCACTGATACTCAGGCCAGCTATTTGAGCCAGTATGAGGCCAATATGAATATCTGATTGGTGCATCGCTTTTTTAAAGACCACACAACTAATCCAACAGAATTTTTTTGTCTTTAACTTATTAGTTGCTGCCCTTAAATACTTCAAATTTTAATGTTTAGCAGGGGAAGCATGTGATACTAGTCTGTATTTGACCTCTGTATCGTGAAACATTCCTTGTTGAGGTTTAGACATGCCTTATACTACAAGCACTACACGTATTCAAATATTTTCATACTTGTACAAGAATATGAGTGGATATGCCTGTGTGTTAGAGAGGGGTTATACTGTAGTGATGATTCAGCAGGGCTGAGTCATGCCTCGCTGCTAAACATCCAGTTGCGCGTGTTGGCCTCATCATCCTAAATTACAGGCCTGACGGACACATGGAGGTCAGTGCGCAGAACAAGCTCACCCTGTGCCTCGCCTGTTCTCTCTAATTCCAAATAGGTTGACGCTTTGAAGCCGACTCCCACGTGGCAGAGTGCGTCATTATAATTTCATTAGAATAGCTCCCTTCGGGCTTGTTTCTTTCGCACCCCTTGTGTGGTGCTCCACTTAATGAAGACAAAGACGCATATTGACGATCGAGGGGGAAGAGGAACATCTTAAGGTTATGAGTCATCCCTCACAAGTTTTAAACTCTGAGAAAAACACACTTTGATATGCTCTGATTTAAGCGTGGGTTTCTTTCTGCTTTTCATTTAGCAGCTCCATGTTTTCAGTCAAGTTTGGAAATGGGCTTAAAAAACTGGTTTTAGTCAAACTTGTTTTTTTTTTTCTAATCTCCTTCCCTTTTGTTCACCCCTTTTCCTCCTCCTCAGGAATACATGGAAGACCAGAAATACAGGGATGAAGAGGACCTGCCGGATAAATTGGAAAGCCTCAAAAGTAAGCAGCCCTCCCCTTCGGTATCTGCGAGAATGTGGGCGTGTTCCTGTTCCTGGTTTTTGTCTCAGCCTCAGTATTTGTTTGTTTGTTTGTTGGCTGTATGCACACATACAAAGGCTTCAGCGTTTTGTTTTTCTCTGTGGAAAAGACAGATCGCTAGGATTTCTGAGAGTTTTGTCAAGGCCAAAGTCCTCAGCGGTGGAGGAGGAGGAATGTAAAGGAATGTGCCGGGGCGTTCCTCTGCTTGTTGTTCTAATATTCAGAACACTTTGCTCCTGGGAATAGATAAAACATTACAGATAGTAGCTAATAACGAGAACAAAATGGCATGATTTACCACACAAAAAACTCCTTCCCATTTAAATGGACCTTCCACATGCAGCTCAGGGTGTGTGTGAAGTACAAGTGCTGCGATTCTGCAGACAGAATGACATCAGGCTGTTTGTTCTGATAGTTAGCATATGTTGTGGGATGGGAAACATGCTACCATGTCCTACTTACAATCTCTGCTCGCTGGAGGAAATGGAGCAGTGATATATAAACAGAAAGGGGGCCTGACACCCTGAGACAGCTTCTTTTTTTCCCTTTCTTTCTTTACACTCTTTTTCCATACTGTCCCAGTGGCCTAGAGGTCAGATATAAGAAGTGCACTCTTACATACCACCATCCATCTTCACATCACTGCAACTCATCATTACTAGATATGTTTAAACAAACCCTGCTTTAAAGGCAGGGGTGGTCATTTTCTCCAGATACACTTTTTAAGATTTTGATTGAAATTGTCTTTAGGTCCTGACAGACATTAATAACTCATGTGCTCTGGAAAAGGAACGAAGAAAATTCGTCATCTGTAGCAGTTGTAAGCCTGTAAAAACTTTGACCAATGTCTGCTACGAGGTGCCAATCTGGTGAACCAATCACGTCTCCCCGCTTGTTCTCTACCCCACGCATGCACAAGCCCTCACTCACAGCATGAGCTGAGGTCCGCTTCTGGACCAATGGCGTTTGTGTAGTGAGGGGCGTGGCTTTTGAGGGAGCACAGAGGGGAGGGGGTGGATGCAGACGGAGCACGGAGGGAATGCTACTTTCAAAATAATGCTAGTTTTCTAAAATTACCAACCCTGCCTTTAATGTTTACATAAAGGCTGCAGGGAGGATTTTGTTAACAACTTTAACTTTATTTCATAAATTAAATCAAAATGTCTTTCTCAGTTAGTCGTGATTCAGAATACAATCTCTGAACCCTTCAGCAATCATGAGATATGCCTCTGAGAATGGATGTTAATTTGTCTGTTAATCCAGTATAGCGAGCTGTTAGCATTGAACGACTTTCAGGTAAGACTTCCTATTCCCTGCACTGTTTGTATCTTCAAAGTAAACGCCTTCATTTCTCAGATGAATAATGTTAAGATCGGTTACAGATTCAGAGAGATTTAATTTGGGTAGTTAAGACAGTGTCTCCTCCTCTCCTCTGTGTGTTTTTAAGAGACATTAGTGTAACTTTAGCACCTCTATGAGATGCCAATAGGACTTGATATATATGTCAGTATTTGCTGAATTGGAATGGGACACCGCTGCTCTCTCTCCTTCACTGGTAGCAGCTCGCAGACCTGCAGGGTTTTGTTTTTTAAAGCTTCGGTAGATACCGTTGATCATTAAACTAACAGAAATTGTTAGATTTTAAAATGTTTGGTTTTGTGTTGTTGTTATATAACCGTTATATCAGTGTATAAAACCCCCAGCAGTCTGCAGAGACAAACGGTCACAGCTGTCCCATGTGAACTAAACTTCAGCAGGTCAAATGTTGTTCAAAGATCTAGTAGGAGTGGATAGTGTAGTATTTTTCAATTTTCAGACGAAATTGCTAGCAGGGACAGTTCAGTGTTAGCTAGATATAATTTGGTGCGTGTCCCTGACGTCCCTACCAAACGCTCTTGACCTCCGCTATACACAGAAAACGTTTCACTTCTTCACTTTTCAACTTTCTTCCTCTTTGGCAGTTTTTGGGAGCACCTTTTCTAGTGACCTGGACTAATTACAACACAGCACCACATCGGCATAGTGCCATAGTTGTAGTGAGAAATGATAAATTCATCAAGTTCTGTCCACTGTAAACAGTGTTCTTAGGGAGTGATTTCAAATATGCCGGAAGTGGCCGCCTCTGAGTTTTATATAAACTGGAAGAATTTGAGTGAGAAGACGAGTTAAGTTACTTCTGTAAAGCTCTTACGTGTGTAAGGCGACCGTGTGGATGTATTGCTCCTGTGACCAGCAGATGGCTTCTACATGTATATCTATAGTGTGCGAGTAACTACCGGACACACATTTCATTATGTTTATAAGTCTGTTGACGGATATTAAGAGTACGGAAGTCAAGAGAAACAGAAGCATTTATCTGCCCTCAGGCTCGGTGAGTATCGCTTGAAGGGATATTGAGAAGATGCCTTGTTTATCTGTTGGCCAGAGTGACAGAGGAAGTCATTATTCATTCAGTTATTTTAATCTGCAGGGATCTTCTTTTGCAATGGAAAACCCCCCTGAAGAGCATAACTACTATAATGGATGGCAAACAAACTCACCCTTAAAAAAACAGCTGAAAGTAAATCAAACTCAAATCCCAGACCTGATCTAGAACATCTAAGATGATGAGGGAAGAAAATGGCTGTTGTTTCGTCACATCAGCTGCTAAAGTGGGTCAGGAGGAAACGCTGAAGAAGACTTGAGTTCTGTTCAGTTGAGCCGTTTTCTGTGGCTGCAGATGATCAACAGGCTGCTCCACGACAAGTGGTGCTCTCAAGAATGGCTCTCTGTGTGTCTCTGTGGAGGCCCCTTCCTCAGAGTTTACGAACAGGGTACGCATTGTCCTCTTCTGCTCCCCATGGGTTTGCACACAGTTAACACAGTTCCCTCCACACACACACACACACACACACACACACACACACACACACACACACACACACACACAGAGCTTCCACTGTGAGACTGAAATAGCAAGTGTAATCTGACTAAAGGGGTCTGCTGGAGAACAGAGAACGGTGACATTTCAGAAGAAGCGGGAAAAAGTCTGCTTTGATGTTTTTTAAGCCAGGTCAGAATCGTAATGATCGGACTACAGGACTAGCTGACTGAAACTGTTTACCCCTGAAACGGACAAGTGAATCATCCACTTGAGTTAGAGTTTGAGAGTTGGACATTTGCAAATCGAATTATTGAATGGAAAGTTGTTTGAATAGACTCGCTTGTCAGAGCTATTCAGATTTAGTGTGTAACAATTTAAAATGAGGTTTTTAATGATTTAAGGTTAAATGAAGTCTTTCCAGATAGAAAACAGATTTTCTGCTTAAAGGTACAGTATGTAGAATTGCATGCTAATGTTTACATTAAAATATCTAACTTAAATTAAAAATTGACTAAACCCATGGTATATATATATTTTTTAGTTGAGTACTTACATCACCTCAAATATTTCCAAAAGTTATCAAAGCCAGAGAAATCCGTAATTTTATAGTTGTAACGAAACGTGTCTTGTAGGCGGCCGCCATGATGAGCCGCCACGATAGACAGGAAATGTTGATCGTTGTCAAGGAAACACTGCATGTTACGTCAAAGACCGCTGCATAAGCTAGCGCTAGCTGCTACTGAAAGCTGCCGTTCTGTTGCTGTATGTGCTGCTGTGATAAAAACGTCATTTAAATTATACTTGGATACATCATCAGTACACATATTGTCTTTCTCAGGTCGGTTTTACCCGTTCGTATTGATTCGTTCATTTTTACTCCCATAATGCACTGCAAGCCTAGACGTCATCTTTTGTTATTGTTTTGATTGAGAGCCCTCTAGCGGTGGATTTTACATACTGTACGTTTAAGGAAACGATAGGGAAATACTAACACACGTTATCTCTAACCTCCCAGAAAAGACCACAGAATGAGTTTTGTTCTCCTGTTTCAAGTCCTTACGCTAAGTCAGAGGTTCCCAACCTTTTTTTTTCTCTGGGCACCTCCTCTACCTTTATCTAAGAAAAGCTGAGCCCCCCCCCAGGACCCACACAAAAAACATCAATTTTAATCGTTTTTATTGATAAGATTTGATCAGAAAAGGCTACACATCTTCTTACCTGACGGTTGAATAATGTTCATGCGGTGGGCGATGCACCACGCCCACCGCAAGAAGCATGAATCAGGTTTAACAAAAACGTCCCGCTTGACTCCTGCAGAGAGATAAGATGCAGCAAAACCTATGAGCCAAACCAAGAGTGCAGAATCACAGAGCGAGAGGGAGCAATAAGGTCCACTCTCCGTACATCCCTCTTGTAACAGCTGTTGCTTTGTGCAGTGACATTTAAAAAAAAAAAAACTAATTAACGGTTGGTGATTTTACTAAACGTTTAGCGTTTGAACTTTTAGGAGTCACACCTCCAGTTCCCACTAAGTGTTTTATCAGGATTTTAAGTCGATATGTTCAACAACCTTAGAGCTTACAGCTCCGATTTCCCTTGAATCATGAACATGGCTTGCACTATGAGGCAGGTTTGGATGTGTTTGGCAAGCATCAGAGTTTGGATCATTTTGTGTCCGCATGTCTGGCAGGCTAGAAGGTTCAGATTTAAAGCCAGTGAGCAAAAAGTCTGAGCTTTTCAGAAAAGGCCTTGTTTTTCTTCCTGATTGCTGCGTTTGAACTCGTTTTGTTTTGTTTTCACTTCCTGACCTACTCACTCTAATCTGTCTCACATTGTCAACCCCACTCAGCTGCCCCTTTTCCTGCTTTCCACAGACAGACACACACACACTTAAAAAAACACACCTGTCATTATCAGCTGTCTGCGTCTTTTTCCTTTCGCCGGGTCAGCTGTCAGCAGAGCGTACCACAGTAAAATCACCTGACACTGTGTGTTTCAGTTTTGCTGACATGTAAGATTTTAACAGGTGATTGCTGTCTGTTTCAAAGTTGTGTGTGTGAGCTAACAATTAATTACCACTGTTAGTAACAACCTCTTCTGTGTGTTTGTTTTTTTGCAGATAAATACGCTGAGTTTGACCTGAATGACCAAGATGAGATTGGTGAGTAACATGTGTAGCACCAAAACACTGACTGCACGACACTGGACGACAACTGTTAACTGACCTGTGTGCAGTGCGTACTTGAGGGAACAGTAATTAATACTGTGTGTATTGTCTGACCAGTGTGAGCACATGCAGGGCTTCAGCAGGCTCGTGTGTCATGTTTGTGTCTCGTGTGTAAAGTGAGATCGTTCTGTACAGCAGCGTGAAAGGTCTTTGGCAGATGTGAGGCGAGCTGTATTGGGGGAAACAGGCAGCAAGTATTTATCAGACAATGAGGACTTTTTGGATCTTTTTTTTCCCCCAAAATTTGATCTTTACCTGTAGCCATGATTTAATAAAAGGCTTTTGAACTTTTGTAATGGAACAAAGTGTCTTGGATAAGTGTTTGCCTACTTTACTCTTCAGAGGACTTTTTTCACTTTAGCGATAAACACATCTACCCTATTGTTCTTTTTGCTTCGTGCTAATATGCCAATGCTAGCACAGCAAAAATCAGCTCGTTTGCTTTTGACTTTGTGAGAATGTGACACTAGAATTTAGCTCAAAACAACACCGACCACGTGTTCAAGCCATGAATGTTTACGAAAAAAACAGATACAGCATTGGAGCCAGGTTCCAATCAACTCAAATGCTGCTCAGCTCCTGCATACTATGATCCACAGTGCAATCTCACAAGCATTTCCTCTTAGCTCCCTTCCAAACCCCTTTGGCTCTGCTGCAGAATGCAGAGGAAATAACTTTGGATTTGTATTTAAGTCGTTTTGTTTTTGTTTTACAGTGAGAGTAGACAAGGAGTCATATGAGTCTTCATGGGGCGAAGATGTCACATGAGCCTGAAATGTGTAATTACACAATTCAGCCACTATGTTAAATTGCCTTTGAAGATTGGCACACAAAGCTGTAAGGTCTTGTTGTACTTCATGTTTTTTTTTAATTAATTGTACATTTATACGGCTTTTTGACATCGAGGCTAGTGGGGAATCATGGGAGTTCTCTCTGCTGCTACTCCCCCCTGCGTTGACGTATTAAAGACGAACGGGAGAATATGTTTTGCCTTCTTAATTCTCTTTCAACACCCTGAACTCCAGTATACAACACAAGCTTTCTCATGAAATAAATACAGTCCTGAGCTGGAATCTATAAGATCAACCATACACAAATGATAACCCTGGTGATGTCATAAGGCTTAGTTGTTGCAAGTCTGATGAGTAAACTGAATCTAAACTAAGCTGTTCCTCCTCTCAGAGCTGATGGGCCTGAAGCGCATGATGGAGAAGCTGGGGGTGCCTAAGACCCACCTGGAGTTGAAAAAAATGATTGTGGAGGTGACGGGCGGCAGCAGCAACACCATCAACTACAGAGACTTTGTCAAGATGATGCTTGGCAAGCGCTCAGCTGTGCTCAAACTGTAAGTAAACCCTCTGTTCCTACAAAGAGAGCTGCCTTCTACCTGTTTTTAAATCTAAAAGAACATCTGCTGGTTGACTGTGTGTGTGTGTGAGAGTGTTCACGTGTCGGAGGGGGAGGATGAATCCTGTGCAGTGTCAGCTGCTTGTTTCATCCATCAGCAGGGGTTTTAGGATGACCAGCAGTGATGTCATTAGCCACATGCTTCAAAGCTTGTCTATTAAGCCTAAACAAAGTCAGCCCATTGTTTTCTTGGGATAATGTTCTATGGTAATCAATTTCAGCGCTAATTTCCTGCTGACATTCTCAAAGCAGTGACAAAAGCAACATACGTCCTCACAATCTCTGAATACAGTGGAAAGTCAATGAATTCAATCTTCCGATGTGATTGTGAATTCATATTTATTGTTGTTTTGAAACAATGCAGTGTCGACTCGGCATTGTAAGCTAAGCTGTAAGCCCTTAATCATTTTTTAAAAGTGTAGTCCATATTCCCGCCGGCGGCTGTTTATTCATGCCATGCCTTATTGGCCTAACTTGTCTCCTTGACTGCATTTTAACCCCTGTATTCTAGAAAAAGGTCTTATTTTGTATTTGTATTTATTTCTTTATGGGTTTGTTTGTTTGTTTTTTTAGTAGCAGAATGGTTCATCAGTGATCATTAGGGGTTTAACCATCCATTTATCTGGATCGATCCATCGATGGAAAGTCAAAACATTGTTCTACGTCATTCTCTTTTAGAGATGCTTTTATTTTGGAATTCTGACCCACAAACCCGTTTCACAATTTTTGTGATGGTGGTGGGGAATTAAGAAAATCAGACTTAAAAAACATCTTTCTATGAATAAAAAGTTTGCAGTGATTCACGGAAAACTTTCTTTGTCTTATATATTATCTCAACACGTAGCGCATACACACCGTAAATTTAGCCTGTGTGTGTGTGTGTGTGTGTGTGTGTGTGTGTGCACTGGCTCCAGCTGCAGGTCATACTGTGTAGTCCGAAGACACACCAAAGGAGGGGCATGCATTTAGGGGCTTTACCTTATCGGCTTTGGACCAAACACAGCGCTCTGTAACGAATTCTGTTTGTCTACGTTCGCAGTTACAGACTACAGCAGGCTGTTACGTTACTGACGATACATTTGTGATTGATGTCACAAGTAACCACCAGACTTAACTATAAAGCAACCGGAATAAATCGGCTGTCAGGAAACACTTTGTTTTAAGGACAAAAAGATGCGTCAGCAGACAAAGCAGATGTGCAAACAATGTTATTGCGAGATAAAATACAGAGAAAACATGAAAACCTGGTCGGCCCCTGAAGATGAAACATTGTATTGACCCTCATGCTAACGAGGCACTTTACAGTAAAACAGGTCTTTGTTGTTTTTGTCAAAAAGAAAATTATCTTTCAATGAAATCTCAGAAACATTCCTCAAATGATTTTTTCAAAACATTTAAAAAGTGCTTTGTCTTTTTTTTTTTTTTTTTTTTTTTTTTACTGCTTGTGTTAAATGGGAATATATATATATTGATGTTGTCTGGGATGATCACAGGCCCATGAATCAAATTGATTCAAACTCATATGGTGGCAGACTTTGTGATATCAGCAAATATCATATCATAATAAACAATTTGATATCGTCTCATGCTGAAACTGGTGATCGACACCTTTAGTGATCGCGTTCATTTTATTCACACAGTCGAAAAAAACAACAAATAAACAGAAGTAAATCTCAACTTTTTAAACTCCACTTCACTGCTCATAAATTTAGGTCAGTGTTTGCATCAAAGGATTTTGTTCCCTTTTGTTAAATCCTAAACTCCCCGCTGCAGTATGTTGCTTAATCCACACATGAACAGAAACACTGTGTGTTGAATACACAGATAATAATCAGTGATATTTAGAGCTATGTTTATTCACAGGGAGGATCTTGATGTTTCTCACCTACTGCTCCTCCCTCTCTGATTACTCCAACTGTCTGCAACACCTCTTGTGTTTCTCTCTAGAGGAGGGGGGGGTGTTGACAGTGCAAATCGGCTTTAGTATTATTCAAAGCCTTTGCAGTACAACAATTGACTCAGTTACCATTCACAGAAAGAGAATGGGGTCAAGCTCCACAATTGCATTTAATATGATAAAGCTCTCTGAATAAGGTAACTGCTCTTTCACTTTGATTCTACTTTGTTTGTTTTTACACATATTTGACATGACAGATCTGACAGTCTTATCTTCTAAATTAGCATTTGGTGTGTGGAATCACCTGTGAAGTTTTTCACTGCACAGTTGTTGTCTGTAGGTGTTTCCCCAAAATCAAATCCAACTTTGACTTTTCCTCCTCGACACGTTCGATTACAGCACTTTAGGCTGTACGCTATAACGGGATTAGGTCAGCTGGTCACTTAACCAATTTAGCTCTTCTGTCTACTTGGAAAAGATTAACCTGGCAGGCTTGAATCCTAAAAAGTCAGTAATCATTTTTAATGGAGACAATCGTAGAATAATCACTTCACTTCTGTACATATTGATCTACTATCAGTAGTGTAAAGTGAGAGGTTGATTGAGGAAGGAGGGGGGGGTTAAGAGTGGTTGTCAGAGTTGCTGAGTGCTTGTTTCCTCGGAGGGATCATTGCTCCTTATGGGCTTAGTGGAGCTTTGCAGAGTTTTCCAAAAAAGGAAATTAAAGACAGGCATTCGCTCTGAATAGCTCCTGTCAGAACGCTCACTCTACTGTTTGTGTGTGTATACAGCCTTAAACTAACGTTCCCCTCAAACACTTTGTGCTTTCCTTTCACTTTTTACTTACTCACAGTTACAGTCGGGGTACGGACTGACCGAGCCGTGACTCTGTGTATCCTCCATGAACTGATTATCCCTCCTCACTCACACGTCCTGCCTGTACGGGTTTATACTTATCTTGCTCATCTCTTTTACAACACCTGACGCCTGTCCCCTCCATCTACTTTTACTTCCGTATGCCTCTCTCCATGGTGCTGAAGCATTGAACCTTTAGTTTTTTTTCTGCAAACTTCAGTTGAAGCGAAAGGTGGAGTAGGGTTAGGGTTAGGAATGTTGCATTCTAAGTACACACTTTACTGCAGTGTGTGATCTATTTATTTCCTTTCATACACCAGACATCAATATGACCTCGCCAAGGCCACATTTAAATTCTTATATAACATTCTATATAGTCAATGTGCCTCCTGGGCAATGCACAACACTACAGCTGTAATTATTAGTGATCCTAGTAATCACAAAGTCAGCCTCTGTTCCTACTGCACACATACATTAAACCTATGCAGCTATGAACTCAACCTTAGTGTTAAACCAGACTCATTTTAACACCCAACCTCATACACTACACACCTCATACTTTCCCCAACAAACACCCAGGAGAATGTACACAAACAAGCCCATCACTAACCCGACTAATAGCAATATCTTAGCATACACCAAGCAGCCCAGCACCAAATATTTAGCTACATCCAAGCAAATACCTTGATTTTATTTGTATTTATTTTTTTGGAGTGCAATCATCTCGAGCAGTGGTTCTCTTTAGAGTCCAGCCTCAGGACCCACTACCAACTCCCATGTGAAAACTCTGACCCAAATTTCGGATACTTTTTAAACCAATCAGATTGAGGTAGTGAAAAATAGTACAGTTTGGACTTCAGACGGTACAGAACACGTGACATAAAAAAAGAAATGGAGCAAAACTAACAGGTTAAAAAAGCACTTCATAGGCTTTTTGACTGTTTTTTTTTTTTTTTTTTTTCAAGGCACACATTCCGACGACCCACTGAAAACAGCTCTGCTACCCACTTTTGGGTCCCGACCCACCAGTTGAGAACCACTGATCTCTAGAGTACAATTTCCCAAGGGCTCATGCTTACTCATGACAATCACAATTGCAGCTAAAGTACTATTAGGAGTTTTCAGCAGGTTATGTAATGGACTGAAATGAATACTTATGATGTGTCTTCTTCATGACCTACAAACACAAACAAAACCATTAGCCACACGATTGACTATTTCTCTGTAATCATTTTTAATGCCTGAAACCAGGGCCGTGTTCGTGCTCAACTGCACGCTGCAGAAACAGCCTTTGTTTACATTTCCCATAAAGTGATGTATTTGAGCGCAGGCAGATATTTGTGTTGAAAAAACTCCTACCTCCACATGTACAGGACAAAAAAGTGTCACTATTACAAAGTATATTCACCTGATAGCACTGACCATCTTATGATTGTAAAATGTTCCATTCACTTTGCGATGCGATCAAAAGAAACTTAATGATTCCTCTCTCTCCACAGAGTCTTGGTCTTCGAGGACAAAGCCAACGGTGCTTCCTGCAAACCGGATGGACCCCCTCCAAAGCGGGACATTGCTAGCCTACCTTAAGATTACATGTCTCCAGACTTCACGTGGAGCAGAGGGACCATCAGTGGATACGTAAAAAAAAAAAAAAAAGAGTCATTCTTTTAACATGTGGAGTGTTGTATTAGTGTGGGACCAGTGATAAAGGATGTTATTTTGTGATAAACAAAGGTGTCTGTTATTTGGAAGACGGAGCCAACAACTCACTAAATAATGTTTGACTGTGAATACTATGATTCATGTTTATTTCCTTAATTCAAATGTAGCATTGATAGGTGTACACGTAAGCCGCGTGATAGGTGAACATTTGTAGTCGGTGTTTTATGGTCGTTATGAAGGGAAGACTCAATTTTCAGGAGTTTCTTTTAATTTTAATTCTTGTTCATTTGTTCCAGTTTTGGGACAAATTAATATTAACAATGTGAGCGTATGATGCTTTGAAAAGAAAAAAGGTTTTCCAACACACGTCTGCACTGTCCTCAGTGGTCTTGGATTGATTTCTGCCAGGTTTCATCTTGGTCAGCTTCAAACTTCAGATCTGTCGCCAGAGATTAAAGGCCCAGCCCTTTTTAACCTCTGGGTCAAAGTCGTTGACACTTTTGAAGTGGGTACACTGATCTGGAATCAGTAACAAGGTTATCGCAGCCAACACAAGGTCTGAGAGAGAAAAAAATCATTGATGACTGAACTACTATGCATTTTAAAAAGTCATTCACACTAGATGAGAGGGCAATTAAGAGATCATGTCAACTATGGGACTTGAAGTTTCAGTGCGTGGCTTGAGGGACAGCAAATCGGTAAGGCTGAGCACATGTTATAGTTTTGGAAGGAGTGTGATTTTAAAGGCACGCGAGCATAACAAATGTACATAATATATTACACACAGTACAATCATGTTCTTTCCAAGTGCCTCAACATGCGGATACTGTAGAGCTTAAACACGCAGATTGAAAAAAACAAAGAGGGAGTGTACGGTCTTAGCTCACTTAGTTCAGAGAAAATAGTCATTTGGTGAGATAGTTGGAAAAGATGTTTGTTGAATTACAATGTAAGGTGTTACCACAAGATTCTGAGGGTGTGATGTTCACAAGTGTAATTGTAGTTTTTATGCGTTTCCCTTTTTCTTACCATTTCATTTTATACACATCAGCGAGCGTTTAACCTGTTTATAGGGTGGCTTCACGTTTTCTAGCTTACCCTATAATTGTTCATGTTTGTTAATCATTTGGATTTGTCTTGGGTTCCTCTTTCTACCCTATCATTTCTTAACCAGCCATTCCCCTCTCTGATTTAATTGGTTCATTGTCCTGTGAATTCTATATTTCGTGCCTCCGTTCTGCAGTTTAGATTTTCCTCTAAGTCTCATTATTTACTGTGAATATGGTACTTTCGTAGTATTTTTTAACCCACTTAGGATGTGTTAAACTGTTATGTTTGGTTCTTTTTAGTCTTACCAGTTTATAATAGAGTTAAAATGCACATTGTTTGCAGACACCAAAGGAGTTCAATTTCACCTCACACTGGCCTGTAAAGTTTTGGTTTCATTATTAAGGTAATGGAGATCCTTAAAACTCTTGATTAATTTGAAGCTTGGTTGAAAAGTGAAAACTTTAACTTAACATAATTATTTCACTAGTAAACCCCAGTGTATATTCAGCGCATATTTCCACTAATGTTTATAGCATATGATGAAATACTTCACTGAGAAGCAGGTCAATAAATGCAGTAATTGTGTTTTGTTTAGCTGCTTGGTTTTAGTGGCGGAGGTGACAGGGCTTTGTTTATGAAAGTAGCTCTGCAGTCATAAAGATTGTCCATCAAGCTAGCAGGAGGGTTAAAGGTGCACTATGGAGACTTGGTAGTGACATTTGAAAGTTGGAGAGGTGAAACAATTCTATGCTATATTTTCTGAACTAAATCCACAAGCTTTATTCAAATGAAAAAATGGGTCCCTTGAACACTGTTTGGAGCTAAAAAGCTACCAAAGTACCAGAGTTACGGTTTCAATGTTGGGCCCACCACCATAACGTCTCGTGTAGCTTTTTATCTTCAGTGTTGCAGGGACCAAATGTTCCTCTGACAACAGTTTGTGTATCGAGTTATGAACATATACCACAGAATCTGTACACTTCTCCAACTTTCACATTTCTCTACCCTAACTCCACAGTGCACCTTTCATAAAGAAACCATGTGTTACAACAGATGTCATTGCAACACTCCTCTGGCTGTCGCTGCGGATACGTCTAAAGGTAAAACTTACACATGAGCAGTTTGTCAAATAAGAAAATCTTGTGCATCTTTATTCTCAGTTAGGTCTTAAGCAGTAATAAATGGCGTGTGGGAATGCTTTGTTTCATTGTAATTATGGTTTCATTCCATGTTTCGTTTTTTTCCCATTCACTTTCCATGTTGCTTAATGTCTGTGCAGCTGTATGAATACAAACTCTTCTTGAGCAATAAAATGTTTTCATGAAAAGTAAAGAGCTGCTGAAACCTGTTTGATTTTGTCTCTACACTTTTGGATGGACAGGCCAGTTCATATTCTATTTCACGAGGAGAGCAGGTGCTTTGGGGAGTGTAAGCAGTACTTTAACAAGCTCACTTACAGCCAATCAAGCAGGGCTATACTAAGCACCTTTGTAATTAAAACAGTAATTGCTGCATGCAATGTGGTGCCAAAAGCTTGTGGAGGTACACGAACAATAGATTCGGACAGTGAAGTAGGTTTGAGGTAAGAAAGAATACAATGCAATGGTTACTAGCCATGGGGATATCTTAGGGTCAGTTCATTCTTATGCTGCTTCAGTTAAAATCACATTATTTTGAACCTTACTTTACCTTTTGAAACCCTCTAATGTACATTTTGTTTAAAGAAAGTCATTTTCAAGCTTCTATCATTGTTTTTTTCTTTACTTAACATTTCATTCCCTTAAATCTTTTTTGTGTTTGTATTTCAACAGTCGGTCTGTATCAACTATGTCTTCCGAAGATGTTGTTTATTTGCTGTGGTCATTGGCTCATTTGTTTGGATTTAATTGCTTGTTTACTGCTGAGTCAGGTCCGATTTCAAAAGATGTATTGTTCCGCACTAACTGTAATTTATAGTCATAGGCTGACATGGAAATAATGAATACCGCACTGCAGTGCGTTCACCATCCTCAGTCTTTCTCTCTTTAATAGACACTGCCATCTAGTGGTCATAAGAGAGTAATACAATTGTCAGAAACTGGATGCAAAGCAAAAAGATTACTGAAAAGTTAATGGTTACTGATCAGCCTCCATTGACTAGTGGTAAAAAATAAAAAAAATCAATTGGTGATGATATCCAGCTTGAGCTGTAGGCCTTCATTAAGATCATTATCTGCAGACGCTATAATACAATAACTAATGTGAAGTATGGAGCAGCAAATATCAAGTATGAGAAATGCCCATTTTCAAAAGCCCACACTTAAGCGACTCATGCCAATTGGTAATCCAATGATTGTTGACTAAATAAATAAATATATTTCTACATGATTAATTACAAGATTTAATTATCCGAGGGCTTATAGCTGAAATGCACATCATTAAATCAAAGTTTCCACAAACAGCATCTGTTGCTTTACAAAACTCTTCTGTTTGAACAAAACGTACAGAAGAATTATCTTACGTTACAATGGAAACAGAAATGGACAACTCCTGCTAACTAGCAGCTGCACTCTCGACAATCATCTTTTCTCAGCGCTGAGCCGCCCATTCTGTTTCAGTCACAACTTAAAAGTAATGCTGAAAAGACAAATCTCAACTGCAAGATTGCTTTGTAACCACAAGATGGTGCCACTGAGGGGACTTTTTGTCATCACATTTGTAAGGCTCAGTCCCATTTCTAGTCCTCCCTCTTTTTGGAGTGCCCTTTTGCCCATCATAACCGACTTACAAGGGGTATAGGGGGAAATCTCCACTACAAATAGGGACGACCCTTCAAGACACTGATACATCATCAGTAGTCTTTGACAGCATTTATCTGAACAGACGAGCCGAGGTTACGGGCCCCTCCAGCCTGCCCCTCCATACCAGCAAGAAACAAGACACCCTATACCCCTAGATGTCAATGAGCAAAAACGTCGGGGTAGGGGCAGGGGGTATATTGGGACTGAGCCTAAGTTTCTGCTGGGCTGTGAGAGTCGGTGTAGCAGATGTGAAGAAAAATAATCAAATGTATGAACCTCACTCTTCATCTTTAAAACTCGTGAATTAAAGTAGAAACAGAACAAAACAAGTGTACTAAATTCTATATGTGCTATTTTGATGTGGAAATTGTATTTAAAACTACTGACTCTGTATCTTTCGATTCCCACACAGAGGACACAGTACACACACAGGGAGGCACACATACATACACCAAGTTTAATTGACAGGGACTTTTGTTCTAACTGTTAATTCCCAGCAGCCCTCTCTGGGGAGTCATGGTAACTGTTCACCAGCCTGTTCTTTCTTTAATAATCAATCACTGACAGAGTGAAACCTGTATTTGTTCGGCCTGTTCTTTGAATGATTGGAAACAGGTTTTTTTTTTCTAGAATATGTGTTAAGGTATACTGTATACTGCTGTCCTATGGAAAGTGGTTAGCAATGCTTTGACGCTCTTTTGTTGTCCAGTTCTATCCCCAAGAAACTCTTCATATCCATACCAGCTGATTGTTATTCACAACTTGTCTACATGAATACTCTTAGGTCATGAGATAGAGTTAAATTGGCTCTATATAAAATCAAGAGGTGGTTGAGATTTCAGGTCCACCTGACTTTTGCCTTCCTTCTGGAGGTTTTTACATGAAAAGATCAGACCCAGACCCAGATCTGCAAGAAAACACAGAAGGACTACTGGAAGTTCAAATGTGTCTCATGTACCAGAGTAGACCTTGGCTATCAAATTCTGGCACCTTGGCCAAACCAACCAAGCACGTTTTTCTGGCCCTCAGTGACCCACCAGTGGGGGTTAAAGTTGGGTTAGGTGAGGCACAATAACCACAAACGCCTTACAATGTAGAGATTTACAGCTTAGATCATTACAATTATTTTTGGTCATTTTAGGCATTCCTTTCAGCTATTCAGCATGGAGTTTGTGCAGCATGAAATCTGGTGCAGCAGTCACGCTAACCACAGAGCTACACGTTCTTGCTCTCAAGCCACGTGACTGCACATCATGTTTTTCAGCAACTATCTTTGTTAACAAACACCCATTGTAATCAGGAATGATCGTTTCCTTGAATCATCCCACTGGACTCATTCAATTGTAAAGTTCAGTGACCAAGTGAGTAAATTCAAGGATTGATAAGATCAAGTGAAGGACAAGAAATGTTGTTTGTTATATAGAGAGCAGACACGGAGCAGAACAACGGCTCTTTGACATGATGTGTTAAAGTCATAGTTAGATGATTGATTTATAGAGAAAATGTTACAGATGGATTTATGCTGTTTAAGTGACATATCAATGAATACAATAATGAGCTGCTTATATATTTGAGTCCACTTCAGATAACATTCAGGAAACAATCAAGGATGAATTCATTCTAGAAGCTTTGGAAACCAGATGTTTGGCCCTCTCTCATTCTTGGGGTGTGGTACATGTTTAAAATTGAGTCACACTGTGCAACCACAGACTAACATCACCATGAAACTAAATGTGAACTTCTAAACTTTTTAAATGTCGGATAACACATTTATGTATCTTCCTAGTCCTACAGTACTTTAACAGATAAAGTATAATTCTGTATAATTTGAATGTCATAACGGAACATAATGTGTAACCAGGACAGAGTTGATCCTACGTTGTCATGGTGATTTGACAGCACAACTTCTTAAATAATTGATCAACAATCATTTTCAGTGTGAAAAAAAAGGAAGGTAAACTGCACTTTTTTTATATTTTTAATGTAGTTACATTTAGTGCAAGTTATTCATTGTTATCCCTACATTCTTTTCATTCAAGAAAATGTTATGACTTAAAGATGGCCTTAAGATCAGTTATTGTAGGAGGTATTAGGCTTGCTTTTAACAATATATTTGGCTATAACTGAATTTTTATGTGACATTTTAAAACTATAAAGTCAATGACTGTAACAAGTAAAGAAGTCAAATAAATGTAAGGTCTTAATGATTTTAAAATTAGTGATAGATTCAAACATTCACGAGGACTGATTCAAACCATCAAATCTTTAAAGACGATAATAAAAACCTGACAATACCTTAAAATAGTTAAAATGCCAGAAAGATGTGTATACATCACATTACTCATTATTTATTAGTATTTCTTAAACTATTTTCTCTTCACATTTTGAGGTATTTTCAACTTAAGACAGAATAACTTGGCTGTTACAAGACATTGTTGTCTACTGTTGTGAGTGAGTTAGGTAAATGTATAAAGGATAGAATGCATACAGGATGGGGAAGAAGGTTGTAGTTATATCTTTTACTACCCCAATTGCTTTTTTGTAAGTTGCTGTTTTTGGCCATTTTGCCTTTACTGGACAGGACAGCTGAAGAGAGATAGGAAACGTTGGAAGGAGAGAGTGGGGAATGACTTATAGTTAAAGGCAGAGGTCGGAGTTGAACCCCCGGTCGCTAGGCTATCCAGCAAACCTACAATCCCAATTCCTAAAAAGTTAAAAAATAAATAAAAACAGAATTGTCACGGTGAGAGTGAGGAAGGAGGAGGACCCAATTGCAGGAACAAAAAAGATCTTTTAATTAACCAAAAAGGCAAACAAAACTTACTTCCAAAAAACTAAGAAAATCCAAAAAGGTAGCCACAAGGAATCACTGGGAGACTGGGAGACACATACAACACCGACGCTTGACATAACAATGAACTGACACAGAGGGGAAGAAACACAAAGACTAAATAGACAGGGGTAATCAAACACAGGTGAGACAAAAACACAGGTGAAACTAACAAGGCACAGGTGAGGACAATCAGGGCAAATCAGCACAGGGGAAACACAGACAGGAATTAGAACAAGAAACACTGAGGACAAAATACAAAGTAAATCAAGAACCACTTAAGACACAGAACACAGAGAAACAAGAATAAGAATATACAAAATAAAACAGAAAACGCTAAAGACTAAACAATCACACTAGGAAACAAACACACAGGGAAACGAGCAACACTAGGGAAACAGAGAACTAAAACAAGAAATCTAAACTCAGATACAAATTACAACTAAACAAAAACCAAATCATGACAAGAATGTGATTATTTGTGTGGCACACCATAAAATGTGTGACCACTTTTGTGTTGATTTTGGATTTAATTGGTAAAACATTTTTTTCTAGCGGCTTGAAAACCCTAATACAAACCTGTGGACATAGTAGTGATCATTATGGAATTTAGTTTCATTACATACACTGTATAAAATTACTGCAAAGCAGAGCAGCACCTCAAGTGGAACTATCAGCAATGGAGCAGTTGTGCCAGGGTTGTTTCAGGGGAGCACTTCCACCCACACCTCAGATGGAACCTGGGAGGCAAACCAAAAGCTGTTGTGTTTTCATTGCTTCTGCACTTTTCCTGTATTTTTTATTATTCATTTTTGTTGCTGTGGTACCATTCCTGGGGCCCATAACCTTTGCAAAACATTGAAACCATATATATTTATCTGATAATAGCCCAAAGACAAATGTTGGAAGAATTTGTATCATTTTTGAAGTGTAGATGCCCATTTTGAATTTTACGCAGGCAACACATTTCAAGAAAGTCGGGACAGGTTCATGTTTATCACTATGTTGCATCACTTCTTTTAACAACACTTCGTAAGCATTTTGGGGACTGAGGAGGCTAATTCCTGTCATTTTGAAGGAGGAATGTTTAATCCATGTTTGCTTGAAGTAGGATTGCAGCTGTCCAATAGTTCTGTCTTATTTCACACTTCAAAATGCTCCAAACATGTTGTAATGGGTGAAAAACAAGTTTGGCACCAGCACTCTACAGAGCCATGCTGTTGTAATATGTGCAGAATGTGGTTTGGCATTTTTGTGCTGAAAGAAGGAAGGCCATCCCTGACAAAGAAGTTGTCTATTTGGCAGCATATGTCGCTCATGATATGATTCAGCATTAAAATGCCTTCACAATTGTGCAGGTTACCCATGCCATGTGCACACCTATACCACGCTGGCTTTAAAAACTATGCACTGATAACAATCCAGATGTTCTGTCTCCTCCTAAGCCAGAGAATGGGGCATCGATGACTTTCAAACAAAAAGTCTAATTTCTCTGGACATTTTTCCTCTTCGCCTCAGTCCATTTTAATTTAGCCCGGACACTGATAAGGTGGAGTTTCTGGATCTGATTTATTTATGGTTACCTCTTTGCATGGTAGAGTTTAAGCTTATATTTGTGAACGCATCAATGCACTGTGCTCACAGACAATGGTTTTTGGGAGCCCATGCAGTGATGTCAACTACAGAGTTGTGTCTGTTTTTAATGCAGGGTTGTCTGTGGGCCGATGATCACTGCCACATAATATTGTTTTTTGGCCCCTACATACAGAGATTTCCTCAGATTCGCTGAATATTTAAATGAAATGATGTACTCTAGATGATGAAATCCCCAGATTATTTTCAATTTTATGTCATAATAGGTATTGCACTAGGACAGTCTTGCCCCCTTGCAACAAACATCCTGATCTATGTTTTGCTCCATTGGATTCTTATGCTCTCAATATTTTTACATGTATGTCTAAGGTGAATTTTCTGTCTTTTCATATGACCTTGATTAAAAAAATGTACTGTATATGCCTGGTATTTTTCATGCACAAACGAATTTAATACATGACAAGTTGATAATCACACTTGATTTAGAATTTTACGAGGAGCGTTTGAAGGCAGCATACTACGTCGCTTACGCCTTTGACGAATCGCGCACGAGCCGGGGCGCCTCCCACCCTCTGTGCTGAACGGAGCCGCTAGAGTGGAGACGTACACAGCGGAGTTCAGACCATCTCTGCCCGCAGCTAGCTAACCCCGCAGCAAGGCCACTGCGGGAAGATGGCGACGGAAAAACAGAAACATGAAGGAAGAGTCAAAATTGGACATTACATTCTAGGAGACACGCTCGGAGTGGGGACATTTGGAAAGGTTAAAGGTATGTCGGGCTGTCTTAACGCTTGTGCATCCTGCCAAGTGAAAGATGGTAGCAATGGACGCTTTTAGCTTAGCTGCTAATTTAGACTGCTATGGGAGCTAACTTGTCGCAACCGTACTCCATGGTCGCAGCGCCAGGAAGGAAGCACACTTGTTGTTCTGCTAGTTGTTTCCACTTGTTTTGAGAACGAATACGTTTCTGGTATGTGGCAAGCGTTAGCAGCAGTTGACAGTAGCAGCTACGCAATGCAAGTTTAATGGCATTAGCTTCTATGTAGCCTCTTAAATATATCAGTTAGCGCGTGTGCTAGCCATGAAACCACAAGCCGCCTGTCAAGACAGACACACCGGGAAGTAAAGCCATCTCGCTGGGGGGCATTTAGTGACCCTAGTTCGTAGCGGTTCTTTATTCCTTTCTTAAAGATAACATAGGAAAGTTCTACTACTCGACCTTTAACTTTATCTTATCCTCCTCCGTATGAGTAACATTTCCAATCACATTTACGGTTTAGCTGTATAGATGTGTATATGTGGTGTGAGAGAGAGGGGCTAATCAAGTCAAATCTACGCCCAGTGTTGTCAGTCCAGAGGGCGGTACGATAACTATGTCAATACACAGTTCAGCTTGTACAGACAGGTATTAGTACCTATAGACATCAGAAAACCTTTTATTTTGCTTTTATTTTCGATATGTCGTTCTTATTCTCTGATATGATTGCAGTCTAAAACGACACCAGGCAGGCTGCTTTTTGTGCTATCCTGTAGTCTTTTTGTCTCCCAGAGAACCACATGATTACAACCAAATAAATCCAAATGAAGCGAACCAACCCAACCCTCTCCAAAAACAACCTCCAGCTTTGTTTATAGTTAATTCCCAGTGAGTCATCTCTCTGCACTCCCTTTTTTAATGTTCTAGCAAAGAAGAGGGGCACAGTTTGCTGGAGTTTGGCCACTGTGGTTGTTATGGTCCCAATGACTGGAGACTTGGTTAATAGTTTACTACCAGCACAACTGGTAAATCAGTAGCGACTGTTGACTAACTTTCACATGCAAGGATGTTCCCACCATGCATGTGGATGTTATAGGTTTTTCTTTACAAGCTAGCTGTGGCCTTGTTTACATACTTTTCTCCTAGCCCCTGCAGTTAGATATCACTCTCATGTGAAATCTTTGCAACAGAAGTCATGTGTTTTCATTTTCACTTCAATATCAAATCAAGTCAAAGTTACATAAATATAAACATAAAGATTGATTATTTGTTTTTAGATAGATCTCAAAATCTTTTAAAGGTAGAAACTAGAAGTTTCGGTATTTCTTTTAAAGACAGAAATATCAGGGCCTTTTTCCAACCCTAACCCTTTTTTTTGTATTTGAAGCTGCTGCAATCAGTCCTTTAATGGTCTAAAGAAAAGATAAATAAAGAATAGATAAATATGAAGTAAGAATAACTTCAGTTCCCCTTATTTTAGCCCACTGTTCTGATCTTCTGGCCTATAGGATTTGACTGTTTATGTTTATTTTCTGGGGTTCTTCCCAGCATAATTTCCAGCAGTTTTCTTCTGTATCGTGCCTGATTTGCACTTAACTGTAATCAGATAAATGTAGCTCTTAGCTGGTGAACTTGGTGGAGCATTTGTTAGCTTAAAGGCCAGGCTTTGGTGGAGGCTTGACCAGAGCTTAATGGTAGGGTAAATATTTTGGGCTTAGTTTCATTGGGTAGTCAAACACAATTTAAACAAATGGAAACAACTCGCTGTGTCTGTGGTTATATGTAAATAAGCTACTTTTTGCTAACATGTTTTACATCAGCTTCATGAGCTGACAATTTGAGACTTTAGAGTTGACAGAGTTTTTTTGTATTCCAAAGCGCCAAAAAGACATTTCATCATCATTCTGCATTATTTTAGGCTGTTACCAATTTTGATTGTGGTATCTGATTATGTTTCTCGTTAACTCATTTGCACTTGTTTTTTTTTTCTCCTGCAGTGGGCCAACATGAGCTGACCAAGCACCAAGTGGCGGTGAAGATCCTTAACAGGCAGAAGATCCGAAGTTTGGATGTGGTGGGAAAGATCCGGCGGGAGATCCAGAACCTCAAGCTTTTCAGGCATCCTCACATAATTAAACTGTAAGTCCTAGATTACACCCTGCTTGCTGTTCCATAATCCTCCTGCCGCCACATTAATGCCACCCACTGAGCTATTTCCAGACTTTAATGGTGTGTTTTAGAATACATCCATCTAGGACAATATCAGTCTGACCCAGTCTGTCCTCTCCCTGCAATCCTTGGCTCATTCAGCTTTATTGCCTGTTATGGTTATCCCCTCTGTTGACCTTTCATTAAAATGTGAAGTCTTTTATCCCTGGCTTTCATGATGCCTTGCTGCTCCACCCCTTCTTACATTCTGTATTCACCAAAAGTGTATTCCCAGTATTCATGCAGCTGTAATACAGCAGCCAGACAATTGTGTATTCTGCTCCATATTAGTGTTGTTGTCCCATATTTTCCGCCCTATTTTAAAAATTTAAGGCACTGCTGACAACATCTGCCTGTGTTGCTGCAGACACTTTCGCAACTGAGTGTTTTTGAATGAGTCTTTGTTCAACTTTTCATGATTGAACTGACTTTGAAACTAATCAGAGGTTATCTCGGTACAGTGTTGTTGCTTTATTGCACAGGTGCTTTTAGCAGTGACGATAGAAACTACTAGCTTAAAGTAAACTCTCCATTCCACAGTACAAAATGCCGGCTGCTACAGTGTTGCTGAAAAAGCCTGTAATCTAAAAATAAAGTTAGTAAATTGTGGCGGTACTTCCTGCTTGGTCCACAGGCTGTCAGTGAAGGCCACAGCTAGAGGGTCATTACTGCCCAGGAGGTGTGGCTAATTGCCTGAAATACCAGCTCCATGTCATGCATGCACAAGAATGTAAAAACTCTGTTTTGTGTGTGCGAGAGAGATCCAATCATTGACAGGGTGGACAAACACTGGAGCAGAGTGCATAGTATTCCCCTGTTTAGTCTGTCTGTGTAGACAAATGAACAAACAAACACAATACGACTACCCGTAGAGGATGTTTTTAAGCCTAGAAAATGACAAGACAAGCAGTTACTCAACAACTGTCATCTGCTAAGACTCTGTCATTTTGAACTTTAAGACAATTTTGTTCCTTTTAGACTAACAAAATCTATCGCAGATGCAAAATTTAGAGGTGAATGTACGAAAGCTAGTGGATTAAGGTTTAGACAGACATCGACCCCTGGTTTTAACACTTCATATTTAGAAACGTGTGGATGAAGAGTGGCAGGGGTTACAATGTGTTTTCTGTCCTGCTGACAGACGTGTCAGAAATTCTGTTTACTTATTCTCCTGCTGGATGTTGGATATGGCAATCACAGTGAGATATGTGGCTTATGTGCAAGCTTTGTTAGCCACACAGCTATTTGAGTGTAATCAGATGTAGCTGAGGTACAAGATTTTGTGTTTTTCTACTGCAAACAAATGATCTACCTTCTCTAATTCTGAGCCTTGTTGTTGTAATTCATACAGTGTCTCCACACAACAGGGATTAAACAACAGATTTGCTGTATCATAGATGAGTTCAACTGTGGTATTTGTGAGTAACAAATATGCTATTGTTGCTACGGGAATTAGGTCTTGATGTTGGAAAAATAAAGCTCACTCATTAAGGTGCTTTCACAACTGTAGTTTGTTTAATTTTGTCTGGAGCTAGCATGTGGATTGTTCACAGTCTGCAGATGGATTTCATTGTAGTCTAGGGTTTCTATTCATGCCACATATCTAGGGCACATAAAGGTAAACACACCAGAGGTAAAATGAGCTGCACCAAACAGATAAGAGATAAAACAACATTAAATGATAATAATTGGAAATGCATGAGATCTAATCACATTTTGTAAATGTGCCAGACAGAAAGTATGGAGAAGGAAATCTTAGGGATCATCATATGTTTTTGTGATAGCATTGGTTGCTTTTAAATGCTGAAACTATATGAAAGTGTTTTTCAGACTGGCAAAGTAATACACACAAAAGCTAAAATTGCTCTGTGACCCTCCTCTCAGCCAGAGTTGCTTTGGACACAGCTGTAAACTTAATTCATACACATACATTTATGGCTGACTGAGAATTGACTGACTGAGGCATGGGAGAGGAAGGGCATGCCTGACATGTGCAATACAAAAACAGATGAGTAAGTATGTGAGAGTGTGCCTTTTATTAAAGGGGTATTTCCCTGGCACCAAGGCCTAAGACGCCCATGTATTCTGTTTTGGTCACATTTCTCATACACTCGCCGTTCAACTTGAAATACAGACACACAAACACCTGCCAATTTGGTGGCTTTTGAAATCCATTGGCAGTGAAATCCATTGATTACTTTTCATGTTTTAAAATGATTACCTGGTTTGAAAACAAATCCTGGAGATTTTTAAGCAAACAATCTTTAAATATATGTAAGTAACGTAACACCTGCTAATAACTGATACCCCCAAATGATTTCATCTTTGTTTAAATGTCTGCAGGTATCAGGTTATAAGCACCCCTACAGATATCTTCATGGTGATGGAGTACGTCTCTGGAGGAGAACTCTTCGACTACATCTGCAAAAATGGAAAGGTAGAACACTTTGATGCTAAAAATATGGTAATGATGTACCACATTTCACATACTGCATTGTCTGGCAGAGTTTGTTTATAACATTTTTAGTTAGGGGACAGGAACATAGCAGTGTGTTATATTCTTTGTGTTATTGCAGCCTCTGATGCAGATACAATAACCTGTGAACCAAATACTTAACAGCGGCAGCAAAGATTTCAAAGCACCACATGAATCGCTGCTGAGTCAGCTGTGACGTGCTAACTTAAGTCACAGAGAAGATCACACCTAATAGCTAATTTGTGCTTTTGACAGTTGGAAGAGAAGGAGAGTCGGCGGTTGTTCCAGCAGATTATATCTGCAGTAGACTACTGCCACAGACACATGGTGGTGCACAGAGACCTCAAACCTGAAAATGTGTTGCTCGATGCACACATGAACGCCAAGATCGCAGACTTTGGTAAGTGTGTCCAAGTCCTAAACACAGTGGTCTAAACAAGTCACGTTGTTTTATAATGAAAGTTTTGGACACAAGAGAAGAGCTTTTTTTATTTATTTAACCTTTAATACCTTTACTATATGTTCATTTTTGTAATCATTTGGGGGGTAATGGAGCAGGTAGCAACACCTTGTTCTCTAAGATGAGGTGATGTACCAATCAACGGTGCCATAGATGACTTCCCTATATTGTATGCAGTTTTTAGTCTTTGTTGTTTCCAATATGCAGAGTCTCCATTAAGCAGTACACTTTACATTAAGTTTATAAGGCTGGCCAAATCAATGTTACTGCCACAGCCTCCCTGACCTCATGTTCACTCACAGAACATAATCCATTAGGTACTCCACTCTGAGATACACTGATTTTAACTTGGGGAAATGAAATAGCTAGACTCTTCTGCTCTGTAGTCCCCCGGTGGTGGAGTGAATGAATTACCAACCTTCTTTCGATCTGCAGGGTCCATTTCCACCTTTAAGAAACAGATAAAGGCCCAGCTCTTTCATGAACACCTACACACTTCATGATAGTGATGGGACCGATAAGGATGGCAATGATATCTAGGATGGTGTTGATGCTAATCAGAATTCTCTTGAGAAGCTGTTGAGGATGTTGATGATGACACTGATATTTAAAAAAAACATGTGCTGTCTGTCAGCACCTTTGTCTGTAGCACTTCCTGATGTTGTTTCCTCCCTCTAGCTACTTGCTTGTGTTGTACTTACTCTCAGATGTTCGTCGCTTTGGCCAAAAAACGTCTGCTAGATGAATTGTAGAAATGAAATGCACCAGTTTGAAATCACAATCTATAGTACGTGAGTTGAGGGAGATGATAAGTTACACACAAGAATGTAAATGCATGAACACAATAACATTCACATTAGAAATGGTTACACACTGTTCCACTAAACAGTTGTGCATAGTAAATAGCTAAAGACACCTCGCACTGTGCCAGCAAAGGCAAAGGAGAGAGAGGACATTCAGCTGGTAAATGCAGAAAATCTGCAAATGTTCAAAGTGTAACAAAATCTACTCAAGTGTTTGCTTTACCGAAAGGAATACACATAATGCCTCATGGTAAAAAAGACTGTCTTTCTAAGCATATATGCACAACATCGCTGCGTCTACAAAGTGTTGTATGCTGTCGTGCTTTATCTTAACCCAGTCCACCTTAGCATTATTTTTTCAAAATTATAGTTTGGGTCCTTATTGGACCTAATGATTTGTATTTGGACACAGCTCATTTGATATTTTCTCTGACTCACTTGAGATGCAGTAACTTTAGAGGACACAATGAGAATAATATGAAGTCTCCTCTGTCATGCTTTATCTGTTTAGAAAGTTAAAAGATGAATAGCTCTGCCACCAGCAGAATGAAGGGAAGATGTATCATTTTTGACATAATGCACAACAGACACACGTTAAATGGACTTGAATATATCTAATAATAAGACTATCTATGTTTTTAATTCTGTGCAGGTTTGTCAAACATGATGTCAGATGGAGAGTTTCTGCGGACAAGCTGCGGTTCTCCAAACTATGCTGCTCCTGAAGTCATCTCAGGAAGGTAATGTATTCTGCCATCATTCGAAGTTGACGTTGACACACAACTTTCTCCCGTGATGTGGCTACATGGTGTTGCTGTATAAACAAAAATGTTTCGTTCATGGTCAGTGGACTGATTGTCTTTACACTTGTGCAGGTTATATGCTGGTCCAGAGGTGGACATCTGGAGCAGTGGGGTCATTCTTTATGCCTTGTTGTGTGGGACGCTTCCCTTTGATGACGATCACGTGCCAACACTGTTTAAAAAGATCTGCGACGGGATCTTTTTCACGCCGCAGTACCTGAACCCATCTGTAATTAGCCTCCTTAAACACATGCTGCAGGTGGACCCCATGAAAAGAGCTACCATCAAAGAGATCCGGTGAGCCTGAGGGGTTTAATGTCAAAGTAAAACAATTGCTATAGCACATCCAAACTTTTTTGTTAGATATAAAAGCAGATTTTAAAGACAAGAATATGTTGCATTCATGATCCGTGGGTATTTCTATAAAAAATAATTTCTTCTCCCACAGAGAGGACGACTGGTTTAAAGAAGACCTACCCAAGTACTTATTCCCTGAGGACCCCTCCTACAGCAACAACATGATCGACGACGAGGCCCTGAAGGAGGTTTGTGAGAAGTTTGAGTGCACAGAGGAGGAGGTCCTAGCCTGCATCTACAGTCGCAACCATCAGGACCCACTAGCAGTTGCCTACCACCTCATCATTGACAATCGTCGCATCATGAGTGAAGCCAAGGATTTCTACTTGGCCTCCAGCCCCCCTGACTCTTTTCTTGACGACCAACACCTGACCACGTCTGGTGCCGCTGTGACCAGCACCCCCAAGCCCCACCCCGAGCGTGTCCCCTTCCTCGTGGCGGAGACGCTTCCCAGGCCGCGTCACACTCTGGACGAACTGAACCCCCAGAAGTCCAAGCACCAGGGTGTTAGAAGGGCCAAGTGGCACCTGGGTATCCGTAGTCAGAGTAGACCAAATGATATCATGTCAGAAGTGTGCCGTGCCATGAAACAGCTGGATTATGAGTGGAAGGTGAGGAAGAGTCTTGTTAAAACGGAACTCAAAGTTGCTTTATTTTTTATAGGCACAATGAAGTGAAATATAAAACTGTAAGACCTTTTACAGTACTGTAAAAGAGGAAGTTTCATATCGTCATCATGTTTTCACCCTTTATTACTCTTTCAGGTTGTGAATCCATATTATCTACGCGTGAGAAGGAAGAATCCTATTACTGGCATGCAAACCAAAATGAGCCTTCAACTCTACCAGGTGGACAGTAGAACCTACCTCCTAGACTTCCGTAGCATAGATGGTAAGTTTCACGTTGAATTACATAATTCTCAAAATCCTCTAAAAACGGATAACTGATTGATCTTCTTGATAAAGCAGATAGGTTCAAAATGATCTTAAAATGAACAGCTGTTCAGTGGTTTCTATAATGTAATCGGTTCTCATTCCATCAAGTTTAGCTCCCTGTGTTTTGTGTTTACCTGAATACAGTCTTGTAGTAATCTGCGTCAGTGCAGACTTGATAAATGATTGACTCAGGGTTGAGAGCCCAGGCTTTTCGCACACAGTCTGTGTAGGTGTGCGGCATTACCTCAGAGGAAGCTAAGAGATAAGAGTGTTGTTATAGGCCACTCGCACAGCTCAGGCATGCTGTGTAAAGGGTAGCAGACTCAATTTCGACTGCAGGCTTTAAGCAAAGACCGCCACTGTGTTCATGTTTGGCTGCAGTTGTAACAGATAACGATAAAGAATGATCGGTGAAACATTATCTAGGCTTTTTTGAGCTCATCAAATAAAAAGAGCTTAAGAGCTTTTCTAGAACACCTGTAATAAAATGTTATCCCTCTTTCAGGGTAAAACTGGTCAGAAAAAGATCTGAAATTCTGCACACACATTATGGCTGCAACTATGTACACACATTTAAAGATAATACTATCCCATTTTCAATACTGGTCAGCAGTTAATTATTCATTTAAATCTGTCATGAGCAAATCCTGATGGTAAGTATAGGGACCGATCTGGAGTTATTTGTTAAAATGAAGCAGAATAAAAACATTTCCTGTCTTTTTTTTTCTTTTTTTTTATGTGTGTTCAACCTCATCTTGCATCGCATGTGATGAAGTGCTGGTCTTGGTTACCACAGCCAGCCTCTATAATGCAGAGTTTCACTGCTTGTGCTGCTCAATGTGTGTGCATGTTTGAAAGTCTTTGTGTCAACTGTTTAGGTTACCCTGACGTAAGACAGAGAGGTTGGCAAAATGCACAGATTTGCTAAGATGCAATGTTGATTGTCATGAAAAAAAAAAGTGTATCAAACAGGTTTCAGCTACCCTGTGCAGCCTTTTTTTAAAGCCAAAAAAATAGTAGGCCGATAATCCCAAACATAGCTTTCATCAATCCACGGTTGCAACAAAGTGACCTTCTTCTCAAACCTCCTAAGACCTGCAGAAACTCTGGTTATAGACAATGCTATGTGATGAAATAAAACTTTGTATATGCATCTTACAGTATGTATCTTTTGTCATTCAGACGATATGTTGGAGACAAAGTCTGGAACTGCTACCCCTCTCCGCTCTGGATCTGTGGGCAACTACCGCACCACTATAAAGAATGACGTAGATGGTGCAGACGCTCCTGCTATGTCTAGCTCTGTGCACACTACCAAGGCTTCAGAGGGCTCCTTAGCTTCATCGCTGACCTCATCCATCGACTCAATAGGCGGGGCAGACAACGCGTCTGTCCCTCGACCAGGAAGCCACACCATCGAGTTCTTTGAGATGTGTGCAAATCTTATTAAACTACTTGCACGATAGCTTGCAAAACAATCGCTAGCCTTTTTTTCCTCTCCGAGTGTCTTTATAGCAATAAGCATGCAACCGATTCATGGCTCAATTCATCCCGGCTGAGGGTGAAGTGATTGTTCCATGGCACTGATGCAGGTTAGCGGTCCCTAAGCGGAAGATATGTTACTGAGCTGGCAGGGAATGTAAGGGTTCACTAGGAAAGATGAACGACCAAGCTACTTAAAATCAAGGACAGAACAACATTTAAAAAGGGGGTTTTACAATTTTTTATCTGTTTAAAAAGTAAGAGTCCACATCCAAACTATACTTAATATACGTGCAAGTGATTACACTGAATTTCCTGTACTATAGCCAGTGAGCTCTGCTTTCCAGTTCAGAGAACATGATCAAGTTTCTGCCTGTAGAGAGGGGAGGCGGCACGTCGAGGGTTAGGTATTTGGGCGGCAGTCCTATAGGATGCAGGAAGCACTTTTGCACAAGTATCCTTAATTTCCTGCTGCCCTTGTATTTCTCTCAGTATGCATCAGGAAAAGTGGTGCAGATGTATCGGGGCGCTGCACTGGCTATAACTAAGAGGTTTTCACGCCCGTCACGTTCATTTGACACTGAAGAAGTGCAATGACCCTCGTTGTTTCTGTCTCGTGTCGGAGACAAAAAGAATGCTTCATCCGATATTTGTTTGGTTTTCATTTTGTGGTGAATCTGAGTTGTCGGAGACTAAATTGTCATGGTTTTGTCCTTGTTGTAAAAAATCTGTTTGAATTTGTCTGTCCCTTACATTTTTATATATAAAGACGTGAATATATTTATCAGTGCGTTAAGTGGACGCAGTGTTGGTTCTATTGGAATGGAATTGTTTTCTTTATTGCATTAAGATCTATTGCTGGATGGTATATATTTTCCCTTTTTTTACTGTCTGGTTTTTAAATCAATATCAAAGTTTTGTTTCCTTCAATCACAACTATTCTGATACTTGATTGTCTTTCCAGATAAATGTCTTTCCTGCTTTTACTATTTAGGAGGAATTCTTGCCATGACAGTCAGAATCTAGATATATATCATTTTCAGTGTCACATATTAAAATGACAAGTTGATTTTGACTTTATTTTGTTGCATTTTCTGTTTGTTGTTTATTTTAGAAGAAGAATTACGATTTGAGTGTGATTCCTGAGTGAAATGCCTTTTGCCTACTTTCCGTTTTGTAAATGCCAACCCATCACAAGTGTATAGGCCTCCGGGCCCAGTTTCAATATGAGTCGTAGCAATTACATGCAGTGCATGGACAATGCCAATTGGCAGGTGAATGCATCTAAAGTGTCATGGGTATGTTTTTGTTGAGACACATTCATTCGGAGGTGAACCTTTAAAACAAGGTTTACAAAACAGTCCGTTCAAACCCGGAAAGACTTGTGAGCTTGAAATGGTCTCGATATGTAAATCTCAATTCTGAAAAAAAACATCACATTTATTGAGATCATAATTGTGCGGCTGGGTTATATTTGATTAAAAAAAAAAAAAAAAAGTCCAATAGAATCGGATACTTTGAAGCTCATGAAGTCCTGAGTTATGTCTTGAATCACAAATATGACATGTCTCACCTCATTCCCTGTCCAGTCTTAAAGTTTGAAGTGGTGTCTGTTGTTTGGCTGCCTTATCATTCAGTACTGTTCATCGGTTTTTATGTCCATGAAGGTTGGAATTCAGTTCTGGTCAAAGTTATCCGGACCATTTTGCAGTTTTAGGGTTTAAAGTTGAGAAATTATGTTGTTAATGTTGTTGATTCATTATTATCATCTGTAAGGAATTCGAGATTGTTTTAAGTGTTGGCATTACAAAAAAAAAAATCTTAGTTGCAAAGCTTAAGATAACCATGATTATTATATATTTTTTGCCAAACTATAGAAGACCTCAGTAACTGCTATCACCTTTAACTAAAGGAATGAACAAAGAAACTTCTTATTCTACCTTCTGGTCAGTTGAGCCCAGTTTTAAGGAACTTTGTATTTTCTGATTGTATCATTGGAGACCAAGTCATTATTCTTAGTTGGAGGTCACAGTTGCTGAGGTCAAGGTTTCCAGTGTTTAGCTCTCTGCAGCTTTAAAAAAAATCTCAAATATCTCATTTGTATAAAAAAAATCGTTTTTTTAGAGATATGATACAACAAAATTAAGTGACAATTTTTGTGACCACCTTGTTCCTCTTGCTGTCTTGAGAGGCAGGTTTGGACTGAAATAAACTTGAGTTTTTGAATTACATTGATCATGGTAAAGAAACACTATGGTCATGGAAAGATATTGCTAAAACGAAATAGTTTTGAGTTTTTGTAAGGGCAGTTGCAACTGTTTACATAACTTTTCATGGGTTACATGATGGGTTTTGTAGGAAAGATGAATGTGTGGACCATGACCTTTTTTTGAAAGCTCATGGAGTAGTGTCCGAGTGGACTGTCGGTCTGTCTGAACTGCTTTAAAGAAATATTGTTCTATTTTTGTTTGGTGTGTAAAGGGACCCTACTACATTGACCAGTGTAAATCTGAATGGACAGTGTTGAAATCATTTGTATACACAACTGCCTAATAAACTGCTAAATTGCACACAATTTTCTGAGGTCTCTCTGCATGTCGCTGGTCTTGTCACTAGTCTCACATCATTTACATCAGTCTTGTTAAAATAAAATGCCCAGGAAACGTAATGCCATTATGGTAAATGGTAAATGGACTTGAGCTTGTATAGCGCTTTTCGAGTCTTCTGAGTACTCAAAGCGCTTTTTACACTGCATGTCACACCTACCCATTCACACACTGATGGCAGTGGTTGCTATGTAGTGAGACCATTCAATTTGGGGTTAAGTGTCTTGCCCAAGGACACATCGGACATGTAGCTGCAGGAGCGGGGGATCGAACCATCTCTTCAAATCCTCGAAGAGACGATGATTCTACCAACTGAGCCACAGCCTCAGTATGTAGTTATGTAGTCTCACTGCATTTACACAGCATGGGTAATTGTTATGTAACAAATCAACGAATTGGAAAGAGGTTTATTCACCATCTTTTACAAGGGAGTCAAGAGTTTTTTTGAGCTATTCACCTCATTTTAAAAACAATTGGTCAGACATTATTACTATTAATAGCATGCAAATGTAACGGTAGAAGATGATCTTTAAATGATACCTTTGATCATATTGTCTGTCACAAACCTATGACGTTTAATGAAATAATATTTTGTATGGGACACAAATTATGAAGGAAGTGGGCTTTATTAGGACATTGTCCTTTGTTATCCCTTTAGTGCCATCTGGTGAGCAAACTCGAGAGTTTATTCCAGACTTTTAATTTCAGAACCACCTCTCCTGCACATTATTTATCAGTCCAATATTTTTTGGTTTAAAATATCTAAATATTTTATGGAAGTCTATTCACATGATTGTATCTCAAGTGAAAATAAAAATGAAAAGGCGTTTCATGTTTCCTTAAGAGAGAACGTAAACATTTCAACAACTTCCGGGTCACCAAATATGGCTAACCATTATAACTAACTTCTGTTAGCTTGTGTACTTTTGCTCGCTAAAAGCTAGTGTGTAAGTCTAGGCGTATACGCACCTCCCTGAGTACTAGTGTACTGTCTTAATAATAAAATAATGCGAAGCATAATATGTCAAGTTTTAACTCAATGTTACTTTGTATGGATAAAGGTACCGACGTGCCCAAGAGTGTGGTAGCTAGGTTACAGTAGCTAACAGTTAGCGTATTTATGAAACGGACCCTACTTCGGGATTTTACCATTTACAGTCTATGGATTTTACGTGTAACTAGCTCAATTTGTAAAGGTTTAATTTAGAAATACACTTCACTGTCGCATCCAGGCTCAAACAAAGCCGTCAATAGTTCTATAATTAGCTAAGCTGCGTGAGTATCTCATTGTTACATGATGCGAACGATTTAGCCATGTTTGTTTCTGAAAGTATCGCCATGGAGTTTCCATTGTTGACTTAAAACTTGTTTCAAATTTCACCAACATCCGATCTCTCTCGTTTCTACAGAATGGCTTCATTTGGCTGGAAGAGGAAAGTAGGTGAGAAGGTTTCAAAGTCAGTGGTGAAGACTTTTGAGGCTGAGGAAGAGAAGCAGAAGGCTGGAGATGGTGGACCGGGTCCGGGTGAGGAGGTGGACTGGCTGCACGCCATCAAACGACGGCGGGAGATCCTGCTGGAGGACTGTGTAGCCAAGAGCAAGAGGCTGAAGGATGAGGGTGCACTGCTGGCTGAGCAAGGCAGGTGAGGGACGCTGTTGTTAATGTGCATGCTGAGTGCACATCATTTAAAGCTGCCAGCAGTCATTCAGCAAGTATCTTCTATTGCATACATACACATTATAACGCCACATAGAGCTGGTTGTTGTGTGGGTGTCAGAAGCAGTCAGGGGTTTTTGAAATCCTTAGGGGGGATTTTTGATTTAGTCTTGTTTTACTCTACAACAATGAATGCTTCCTGTCTTTTCGATGATGCGTTATTGGGGGGACTGGATTGGATTATAGAAAAGTGGAACAGCAGAGTGCAATACTTCTAGTTCTTGCTTTGTATGTAATAGTTTATAGGGTTTAAACTATGCTGATATCAATTTACATGAAATAGTAAAACCTCTCCAAGGGAGGGCGCCAGTGCACAGCCCACTCCCTACTCTCAAAAGAGTTTCAAGCTTTTCTCCTGCCTTGCTTGAAGAGAAAACTCTTACATAAATGTTGTATTGCAAAGGCAGAGTCAAGTTTCGGCCAGCTGAGTTTGAGGTTGTCCCTGTATGTTTTTGTGCAGGTACATTAGTGTTTAGGAAAAGGCGACTATATGTTTGGACTATAAAAGCCAAAGAGCTGCATTCCTCCCAGAATGGGATCATAAAACGGATTTTACGTCAATAAATTCTATTTGGGCTTTTGGAGAAGCATTTTTTTAGGCCCGTCAACTTAAAGAGCATTTATTGTTAAAGATTTTCAAACACAGAGTGATACATTTCTCCTACAATCTCCTTTGGCACCTGTGACTTGTGGAGAGTTTATGTTAAGATGAATAATTGTAACCAGTATTATTACTGGAGGGGATATTAAAAGACTTCCAGCTCCACTCTTTTTTGACTCTTACAAAAATCTCAGCTGCCTCAGTATGTATTTGCCTTTTTCTGATAGACGGTGTAAGGAAAAACTAGGCCTCCTTCCGAAACTGCCATCTGATATGTGCTTTAAGGTAATTGACCTTTTTCAGCCAAATAACCAGCACTTTGTTCCCCCAACTCCCCAGTCCAAGGGAGGTTATGTTGTTCCCCTCACTGCCTGTAATTGCGTTTGCAGGGGAAACTGGATTTTGCTGGGGAAATGATGTCTTTCAGCGTGCTGCGTAATGGTTCTTCAGGGGTTTGAGATGGCGTCTGGTCAGGTCAGCACGTCGTTACCAACGTGTAGATGCTGCTCCTCTATGACCTCATTGTGAGCTAAATCTGGTCTTGAGTCACATCGTGTACGTAAAGGTTTTTCAACTTTATTTAGGTTAATAGATATTGTTTTATGTAAGGTTGTAAGGGCTAGGTGTTTGTTCTGCCCTCTGAGTCTGCCTTCTCACTGTAAACAATACAATATGGTGCAAGAAAGCCAGACAGGTAGACAGGTTTAAAACTTGTTGTACCTTCTTAACCCTTTTTAGTGGATTTTGCTGTTTGTGTTTTTTTTACCTGATTTAGCCTCTTGGAACGATACAGACGAATATAAAGAATCACAGTAATCTTCATACAAAAGCACGCCAAACCTATTCTGTTCAATCAGCCTTTTGTTGCCATGCAGAGTGGAATATTAAAAAGGATGACAGACTCAGCTGTCACTGTTGTTTATGCATGAACAGGCATGGTGACAACTTTTGCTGCATAACAACTTAGAAATGAGTGGGTTAAACAAACTAAAATAAAACATACTATACAAAGCAGATTGGATAAAACAAACTTATAGAGGGGAGAGGGGAAAGCATTGATGCTAAAAAATATTGTAAAAGGTATCGAAAAGTAAACGAAACACAGTTTTTAGGTGTCATGATTGATGAAAATTAAACGACATAAGAGTGAAAACATCAGACATGATTGCTCTGTAACACAAATTAAAGGATTTATTAGATAATATAACATTTTATATAACTCAACCAGTGTTCCATATCCGACATTCTGTGTTGAAGTATGGGGAAGTGTTTTTAAAGCATGCTCCTTCGATTTTCATTTTCCAAAAAAGAGCCATAAGAACCACCAGCAGATGTCGGTGTAGAGATTCATCAAACCCCTTCTTCATTCAGTCAGAGTTGCTGACATTTCATGAATTCATAGTTCATTATTCTGTAAATTATGTACAAAGATCGTGAGGAAACTTTACTAACCAACATGCAGAAAAGAGCAGAAAAAACAGTGAAAGACATTTGAACCTGAAAGGAGCAGAGATCTTTAAAAAACTAAATGAGAATGAGAATGGGGAACTTTGTATTACTGTGAAAGGGATCAGTGTATGGACCAATCATAACAGAGAAACCAGAGACTCTCAATCTAAAATTATACTTAAAAAATCGATGTAATGAAATGTGATGTTCAGTTTCATGTATTTATATACATTTTATTTGTAAAGGGACCATGTACAATATTAAACATCTGCATTGTAGCCGAGTTCTCTTAGAGCTAGTTTACATCTGCAGGCCCTCGGCAGGTCAAAATTCAAACATCACATAGTAATAAAACATCTAAAAATAAAAATAACTATAAAAAACATAGCAGAGTATCCCAGAGCAGTACATCTCACACACACACACAGACACACACACACACACACACACACACACACACACACACACACACACAGACACACACACAGATTCAAAATCTTTAAGCCTTTAAACATTTTTGATAGCCATGAAGCAGCTATTTTTTTCTTGGTACAGTTGTCATTTCAAACTTAAAGGAAGAGTGTGCGACTCTTTTATCCAGTAGATGTCGCCCTTGAGCACTATCAGGAAACCAAAACAATTTGCTGTTTGGCTGTCTCTCCCCCCTCCCCTTCACGTTAGCATGAAAAGGTTTGGCGGTGGACAAAATTGCCTTTGGCTGGAGCTGCAGTTGCCTGTATCCTGCATTGTTGTGTTAGCAGGCTAATGTTAGCGCCCTTTAGTTAGCTCATAGCTTAAGATTGCATGTCAATGCAATGTGATTTGAAAATGCTTACATGACATTCAAATGAGCAGTGAGTATTTTCTTTGCACTAAAGAGCTTTTATACACAGGGGAAAGAGCCGGCCTTCCCGCCCATGTAAACACAGCTCCGATAACAACACAGCCATCGGGACCCGCGCTTCTCACTCATTGTAAACAGTCATGACTCAGAGAGACATTTAAATAGGATACACTTGACTTCTTCTATCTTTATGTGAACAATGTTGCCCTCTCCTTTATCTTTTTTCACTTAGACATTCACTTAAACCTGTCCAGAAATGGAAAAGGACAAAGCAAATGTTCCTTAATCATCATATAATAACACAAAAATAAAGAGCATGCAGTTGCAGAATGACGTCTCACTTAATGTCTTTAACAGCTGGTTGTTTGGGAGATGTGGGAGGCAGTGAGTCCCATATCATCCAAATACTCTGCATAGTTTACTGATTTGTTTGGCTTCCAGCTGCCATGCTGAGTCAGTGTCTACAAACTATTAAAAAAAAAAAGAAAAAACCCTGAGCTTTCAAGATGTGCCCTTGCTCTTTGAGGCTATTAGAAATGATCAGCATCTTCAGAAGACATTCGTTTTGTGTGTGGTGTAGATTAGCCTAATTAGCCTCCTTGTTCAGTGGTGTCATCCTGACCCTGTGTTAGGAGCGTTCCCTCTTTTTGTACAGAAACATGTGATGTGATCACAAGGTCCCCAATACTCTTGGCTTATTTCCAAGCACAACAAATCTCAATGTGTTCGACATTTGTTTTATTTTTTCTTCAAACTGCAAATATATTTATTTTTAAATCATTCTAATGTGATCATATTTCTGTGTCCTCCCCTCCCCCGTCATCGCTCTCTCTTTCCTTTCTTTGACTGATATTCGAAGATGTAACAGTTTTGGTTCTCATGCTTCTTATGTCGTATCTCAGATTGCTTCACATCCTCACATGATTCTGCTGCGTCCTTTTTTGCTCAATCTGATGGTAAGGTTTCCACACTGCTCTGCTTCGATTTCCTCACTTCTCTCTTTGGCTGTTAAATAACCTAAGCGTATCGAAGTCTCGATCCAGGTTTGGGCTGTTTATCCGTGTTTTGTGACCGATCGCGCGTTTAATGGCCTCATTGTGCGGCTTTACAGTTTTTCAGGATATCCTTCTCTATAAAGCCATAAAAGATCCAGACAGACAAACACATTGTCAAACAGGAAGGTTTGAGCTCATAATCTTTCACAGTATTTGTCCTGATCAGGCCATCAAAGTGATTCTTGAGTCAATATTGACTTGAGGAGGACTACTGGAGTGAGCATGACCATATTAATCAGTCCTTTCCTTTCAGGAAAACAAAAGGACCCTGGTAAACAAATCTACACAAAACGGATTCACAGGCTTTAGTGGTACCGGCTGCTGGAAAGTAGTCCACAGTGGTGCTTTATGGGAATTCTGCTCACTGTTTATTTTTCTTTTTTGCAAGACTGAGCTAGTAGACAACTTCTAGAGTCTTTCCAGCTCAAAATTGCCGTTGAAGGTTTTAAGGGCTCTGGGAACTGTTTGATTTGCAACCTCTCTACTCTCCTCAGTGAACCTACGGGCGTTTATTGAGCTCGTTGTATTTTGTTCTGCTGCCATTCTGTCAGACAGGTGGACAGGTATGATGAAGTATGTCTGCTGCTGTAAGGCATCAAGCAGCCAGTTTGGCACCGTTTCCTGGAAGAAATGTCTCTCATCTCCTCTTTTCTATGTCAGAGGAAACGAAAAAACAATCAATTGGACTGAACACTTTTTATATGAGTCAATATACAAAGTAACTCAAATGTGCAAAAAAAACACGACGACAAGGTTAGTAAAGACGTAACTTGAATATAACTCAGTCACATTCTTAGCTTTGGAGAAGTTGTATAAAAAAGAATGGAAAGAAGGGTTGGACAGAGTTCTCCAAAACCACAGACTTCTCTTGAACAAGCAGGGGAACCAGCTCCACGCTGTCTGCTGAGCAAACATGTGGCTCTATATTAAGTTACATAAGGTATATGAAATCTAAGGGTGGAGACAAAAGGAGCCGATCGTCCAATTACAGTGCGATATCTGATCCCCTGTTTGAATCTGTCGTGCTTTAACCGCTGTGTTATCTAAAGAATTGAACATCAGCCAAAGCCAATATCAAGCTGTGTCGCAGGTGATGAAGTGCAACATGTCTGCGTGGAGGGTGTTGGTCACTTGAAATAGAAGACAAACATTATGCACTGTCAGTAATTCACGTAAGAGGCTGGCTAAGAAGTGCATCTCTGCACAGCTTCCCCCAGTATTCAGCGGTACCAGCTGCATTGTTTATGATGCAATTAACACTTTTTATGTTGTCATCCTCGGCTGTTCTGCAACAAGTGTTTGAACCACTGTGTGTTTACTTCAGGCACTGGGAGGCCGTAAAGAAGTGGGAAGATGCCATTCAGCTGACTCCAGACAACCCAGACCTCTATGAGATGAAGTCACAGGTATACTACAAACTGTCATTAACACTTTTTTTTTACATTCTCACCATAGTTATTACATATGCAACCTTTTCCCCCTAGAATAGAGTTTTATATTTCACGTCTGTCGTATAACTCCACCTATGTAACCGTTACCCCATAGAACATCTGAATCAGCACGGACTGTCTTTCAGTATGAAAAAAGGATGAAATCATTGCAGCAGAATCTGAAATGATGACCTTCCATGATATCTTCTTTTTTGGTTAAAACCTGGATCCTAAATTACCAACAATGCCTCTGGAGCGCAGACAGTCAAGCTGCAAGCATCACGCAGGGGTTAGGAGTGAGCTACAATCTCACATTTTTAGTCTCTAACGCTGCTCGCTGTGACATCACTCGAGGCAGTTTAAACGACTTTGTGCAACTTGCTCAGGAGCCACAGAGGCTTTCACATATCCAGTAGCACTCATCAGCCGATCGTTTAAACAGAATCTGATGTTTTTATTAAGTGGAATCTCTCTTTACAATAATTATTATCACCCTATTTGTACTTTGAAATACTTAATTTGTTACTGCTTTATTCCTTATCTCAATACCAGCCCTGTAAATCTCATTTCTTATCACGTTTGACATATATTCATTGTAGTTCCTCACTGAAGCTGCGTTGTTTATTTTGTTTGCTTAACTTTTATCTAACAGGAAGTCATTTAAGATTTAAATCTACTCTTCAAAGAAGAGAAGAAGAAGAAGAAGGCACGCATTACAGAAATAAACACAAATAAATAATCGAGCATTTCAAAACAAATGGAGCACAACAGAAAAATGCGAGCCTCTGCTGTAAGCTGCAGCTCTCTGGGTAATGTGGTTGCACTGGCCTTTTACCACATGGCAGATACACAGTATGTGTCTGCTGTTTCCCAGAACATGACTAAAATGTGATGCACTTCAACAACTCTCTCATACAGAGAAAAGGGGGTTTTTAGCTTTTCATCGGGGTAGAGATGTATAACAGGGGGCTCCTTCATTCAGGATTACTGAGAACATAATAGTTCTTCTTCACGACATTTCAAGATAACGCAGCATATATTCTGTTCATATTTCTTGGTTTGGAAATTCTCCTGACCACCAGAACATCGTGTATGCACTCTCAGTACGCTCTCACATATCTCTGCTTGTGTGTGTGTGATTATTTATCAGCCATCATCACAGAAAATAATTCCCTTTCAGCTGCCACTTTGCTATGCTTTTAAGCCAGAGAAGTGTTATCAGCACATTTATGACACCACTGAAAGTCTGAAGCTTTTATGTTTTGGCTCAGTGTACATTCTTTGTTTCACTTCCTCTTCCTTTATGTCGATGCGTCTTTTTTCACCCCCCCGCTCTTATTCGTCCATTATTTCTAAACTGTAGCTTCTTCTTTTCTCCTAACAGATGCAGCTTTTGAAAAATGGCTCCCATAGATTTACGAAAAAGTGGAGCAGCCAGAGGATGCAGACAAACCTCCCTCTCAATTATTGGTTATTCATTTACTACAGCTAACCTAATTTAAAAAAAACACTCCTCCTATAGCAGTAACCATTCACATCATGTGCAGCATTGTAAGTCTAATATAATATTATCCATTATTGGATATTTGAGAAGGAAGTCATTATTGTCCGGGCCTAGAAAACACCACCGTGAAAAGCCATTTTTTTTCCCCCCCTTGCCATGATTTACTCGAAGCATGACATAAGCATAGACTTCTGTTCTGACTTATTCAGCACCGATATGTTTGACTACGCATGAATATCACAACTACTCCATTAGTGTCCACTATACTGTGGCTGAAAATAAGCTGGCTCTCATCGTATTCTCATTAATGGCCCCAGATGACGAGGATGCTTACTCTGATGCTGGTCATTCACTTCCCCTCATCGCTTTCTTCCTACTTAAATCAATAAGTATTGTACCCGATATTGTCTGTCTGTATGTGTCACGGCCAAATGTATTTGTGCTGCGGGAGTAATTGGAACCATTTGTAAAACTGTCATCACATCTTTCTGACGATACGATGGTGTTTGAACCTGCTGATAGTGACAATTTATCCCTTTTGGTTTCTAGAACTGTGTTGCAAACTTGTGAGGTTCATTTTGTTAGTATTTCTCATAATATTCTATTGTTACACGTCTTTCCTTGAGGATTTTCTAGCTGGCTAACACGACCATCAGCAACTAGTTTGATTATATTTATAAAGTTATTTGATATGCCTGTCACCCCCGACATTGGGTAGGTAGTAAATAAGAAGACCAGGGGCGTGTCCAGACTTTTTTGACTGGGGTGGCCAAACTGGGGAACTGACCTATGCAGGGGTGGCCACAGACACACACACACACACGCACACACACACACACACGCACACACACACACACACACACACACGCACACACACACACAGACACACACACACACACACACACACAGACACACACACACACACACACACACACACACACACACTCATTAATATCAATTATTTACCTTTTCTAACTTCAACGATATCTACTTTATAACACAAGATAATGGAAAAATATATCCTCTTAGCTTAATTCATTAATGACACACAAGGAAGATATACATGTATGATTTAATTCACTATTTAAAGTACTTAGAAAATGCATGCATCTCCTGCACACAGTCTAACTTACATAACGTTAAATATGTTAATTGGCAATGTTTTGGTCCTGAAAAATGGCCAGTTAGTTTATTGTATGCAAGAAAGTGTGCATTGCTTTCCTATGCACCTGTCTTATGAAATAGATGTGCAAAAGTATTCATTTACAATTTGAAATACAAAAACTAAACTAAAAGCAGCCTTTTACAGAAAAGCCAGAATATTTGTTTTTTTACACAAGTCCCACCTCTGACAATGCAAATAGCCAATTACAGTTCAGGATTTTTGGGGTGGCACCCGGGGTGGCCAATGAGACTTCAAGGGGGGCCCATGCCCCTGGTCACCTCTCTTGACATGCCCCTGAAGAAGACTTACTGCACGCTGCAGAAAACAAAACTTGTAATTTAACGTTCCAAGGATTCAATATGAGGACATGTGGAAAAAAGAAGGATGAGATGTTTGGTCAGGAAACTACTAATGTATGTTTAGGACAAAATAGGTAAAGAGGTCGATCATGCTGCTTTGTACACGGTGGGCGCCTAAACGAAACAAAGTGAAGTTCCTCAGACGGGCTTTATAATCCTACTTAAATAAACAAACACAGACACTCGTCGCTCCATGCATCTTAATCGTTACACAGCCCTCGTGTTGACTGAGTTTTCATTTTTCAGACTTTATATCGAGTATTAGTGGCCAATCGCTGGACGTGACAAAGTATCAAGCACAGGCATCAAGACAATTATAGAACTCCTTCTCAGTTGTTGACTTGGTTTGAGTTCAGTGCTCCGCTATGTATTCAATTTCTTCATGTCGAGCAGATACTCTGGAATCTTAATGTCTTGTTAAAGTGCCGCACAGAAACACACCATACAAGTGAGAGGCACTATTCCGTATTCATTGTAGTTGTGTGGTCAAATGAAGCTGTGCCTCAGGAGAAAATGTTAAAAAAAAAAAAAAGAATAAAAAGCAAAGAGTAAACTATGATATGATCTTTTATTCTAGCAGAGACATATACTTGCTTTACACAAACTTAAAGGGGACGTATTGTGAAAAATCCACTTTTACTGTGTTTTTGAACATACAGTATATAATAGTGTTGTGTTATTATATTTGATATGCAAATACAGAAAAAGCTTCCGGACAGTTTTATGTCTACACGACAGAACTATTCCTCTAAAACGGCATGTGTGTCTGAATTAAAGATGACTCATTAACTCTGTGTGCTCTGGGAAGGTTCAGGAGGTCAGTGCAAGTCTGTTTAATGTGAACATAGATAAATAAGTTACAGAGTGATCTTGTGACCGTGACTGTGCAATGTTCTGCACTGTACGGTTTGTTCATGTGTTGATGAATGAGTGACTCCAGCAGAAGTTTGAGTAAAGATTGATCTAGTGATTTGTTTGGTTTGTGCGAAGAAATGAGAACAATGCTCATCACCATCGTCTTGTTTTGTCCGAGTATAATGAAAGAAGATATCTCATTTGTGATATACACATATGCCATGATGGAAACAGGGATGTGTTGGGGGGAGGATTTTTGCTTGAAAGACATAACAATCTTAAATAATCAGTTGTTTTACAATCTGCTATTGAGGCCTGAATTAAACACATGCACAAACAGGACCTGTGGACAGGTACTAATGAAGACATCTCAGAGTGGGGCAGCTACACAGGGAGTGCGCCAGAGCTGCTGTTGGGGCTTTGGTGCCTTGCTCAGGGGAACCTCGGCAGCACTTGGAAATGTGACCTGGCACTGCTTCAGCGACCAATCCAACGTCCATACTTTGGTCCGCACCGGGACTTGAACCGGCGACCCTCCAAGTCTCTACAGACTGAGCCACTGCCACCTATAACATTGTTCATATTTGGTTAGAAATAATACAATCATTAAATAATTGTTCAGCGCTACTCACAGCAGAAACTTTATACAACTTAAAGGATATTTCAAGAAGATACTAAAGAACACGGTTGTTTTTTTTTAAATCATGGCATCAGTTGGAAGCTTTCCTTCCTACAATCTTTTCCTCATCTTTTATTGCTTTTACTGTTTTTACTGTCTCTTTAATTGTATTACTTAATTACTTTAACCACCATTTGAGCTCGGATTTTATTCCTTCTATTTGCTTTTATTCTAGTTTTTTGCGTTAGATTTTTCTTCTTGTCTTTTGTCGGAGTTTTATCGACTACTCTGTTTGGCCTGATGTTGAATGTTTAATCTGTTATCTTGCCGAGTTCCTGCCTTTGCTTTGTCTGTCAAAGCAGCACGTAAACATCTGTTTTTAAAGGTGCTATATAAGTAAGAGTCTTGACCCACGTCTTATTTCTCCACAGGTGCTGACCATTCTGCAGGAGGTGTTCCCAGCGGTGAAGGCAGCGGAGATGGCAGTGAAGCTCCGCCCCCTGTGGTGGGAGGGCTGGCAGACTCTGGGCCGCGCCCAACTTAACCTTGGAGAGGTGGAGCTGGTGAGTACGGCTGGCAGAAACACTCTGAACAAGAAACCAACCCAAATGACGGCATAAATGTTGCTCAACCTGCTATCCAGTACAGGGCTGTAAATAAACATCACAGGAGGAGAGAAGAGAATCTGAAAATGTTTATTCTTTGCAGATGACTTTATGTTAGAGATGGCTGAGACTGTGCTTCCTGTAGAGATTTCAACTGAATGTATTGCTTAGGTGGAGTCAAATGGGGGCCATTCTTTCAGTGCAAACACACACAAAAAAATGTGCGTTGCATAACTGATGCTAACGTGTCGCTCAGTCAATCGCTAATGATCTCCATCCGAATTCCCCTGTTCACTTTTTGCAATGAGCTATACATATTTAACTGACTGTTAATCTGCTTTGTCCTCGTTAGTTTTGAATGGGTGAAAAGATGTGTCAGTTATTAATGTTTACTACTGTTTTGAGAAGTACTTTTCTCTAAGAAGAAGTTCCTCTTTCATAGCACGCCCAGACGCCTCAGGCTTGCAAGATTGCTTAAATTGGCCGAGAACACGCCGGGACCTGTGGCTGTACGAAACCTGCAGCTCATAGTTATTATATGCTATTGGCCTATTTGGAGACAAGGAAGCAAAAAAAGAGGGATGAACTTTAAAAAGAGCCTTCAGCTAATGGCACTGTTTGTCTCTCTGTGAGTGAGAGACCTGTCTTACGGCACAGAAACAACAATGGGAAGTGTTGAAAGTCGGTCGGGCACAAACTAAAACCAAATATAGACACACCTCTTTGTATAATGAATCTATTGGGAAGGAAGAGAGGGAGAAAAAAACGCTCAACTATTTTTAGCAAGACCTGTTGTGTCAAGTTAAGGAGCTTTGTGTGCATCAACATGTTTGAGTAATGCCTGTTTGTGCAAATGTGAGCGCAGATTTCCTTTTTTCTTTTCTTACGTTTCTACGCCTCACTGTCTCCTTATAAAGGAAAGTACTTCCATTAAACAAACACATTTTCAGATTTTGTTTTGCTTTTGTCTTGTTTTGAGTGTTTTAACAAACACAGAAGACGTAGACCTCTGCAGCATGACAGCTCGGTTGCCATTAATCTTCCCATTGTTATCATTAACGTCTCTTTTGGCTGTAGTTTTCCACGAGGAGCCGGTTTATCTGCCCACTGTGGCATTTTTTCCCTTTGAAGGATTGCTTTCAAAATAAAGGAGAAGGAGTAGGTGAGACTCAAGATGAAACTTGATAGGCTGTGTTGGATTCAGACGGTTTCATTTCATGAAAGAAGCCTTACAGTGAACCCGACAGGCTTTTTTTCTTCAGAACTCCACGGTGCAGGTTATTACTGTGACAGGCAGGGAACGTTTCAGAACATGTTGTAATCAATGTTGCTGATGTAACATTACCATGAAGATCCTGATAAGAAGGCTCATTCTTTCACAATTTCCGAAAAAGATTTATACCGGTTTAATTTTACATTCATCAAATCCCTTTAAATGGACCACACACACACCAAACTACTCATTGGGAGTCATTCTTGTGGGAGCAAGATGGATTTGTTTTTTGTGCTGGAGAAAACCTGAGCCTTAATAATGTTCTTCTGCTCATGAAATGCTTGATGTTCGGTGCATCAGTGGCATTTGTTCGTCACACTTCAGTCCAACATTAGATCCAATTTCCCTAACAGGTGTGGCTCTGTCTGACTGGAAACAGGTGCAACTGAAAGGTGCGCTTCTCCTCGTAAACATGTGATCTCGTCAGAGATGTGCCATGCACGACAGAGATGACGGATGTAGTCGTACTGTCAACATTTAATTCTTCATTTCCAGTCACACTTCTAATGGACTGGTTACAAGTACAATAAAGCTTTCCTCCCTGTTCCCGCCTCAGCCTGTTTCAAGCAGAGTATGCAAAGTGAACAGGTATTTTGGAAAACATGTTGGAATGACTTCAATGCATTTAAGTTGGCGCAATATTCAGATTTGCTGTGCTCATCATAAATTGAATGTCCATCCTTTCATTATCTTTACCGCTTTTCTCATTCGGGGTGGGGGGGGGGGGGGGCGCTGAAGCCGATCCCAGCTGTCATTGGCCGAGAGGCGGGGTACACCCTGGACTCATTTCGCCAGTCATTCACAGGGCTGACATATAGAGACAGACTACCAGCTACACTCACGTTCACACCTACGGTCACATTTAGATTCACCAATTGACCTAACATGCATGTCTTTGGGCTGTGGGAGGAAGCCGGAGAGAACCCAGGCATGCACGGGGAACATGCAAAACTTTCATGATGAGGGAAGCACTCAAGATGCTTCAAGTGTACACTTGCAATGCAATTGTGTTCATTTCAACATCTTTTTTTTTTTTTACAAAGTAGGTACTGCAAGATAATTTGAGAAATATATTTGGTTTTAGTGGTTACATTCTGGGATACAAAATTGCTGAAACAAATTGTAGGTAAGGCCGACAGTTGTCTTACACATGAAAGAATAAGCACGGTCACTTCCTCCCAATGACGCTCTTAGCTTTTTTCATTTAAAAAGTATTGAATAAATTGTTTGGGTGCATCCGTAGCTGGAGACAGATTTATTTTACCATTTCCCTGGAAGCAAATCGGCACAGCCTGACGTTGACATCAGCATCCATAAAGAGCTGCAGACTGCCTGTATTTCTGTTTAATAGAACAATAATTTCCCATTGATCTACCACTCCACAGTCAGCTCAGAGATATTGATGTCTTTTTAATGAAACCATAAATTTGGATGTAGTACAGCACCAAGAATGCCAAGGTTGAGCAAAAAAATCTTTCTATTTCTCATAACCGACCCTGGAAGCCTGGTTTTAATCATGCTCTACTGTCCCTGTAGGCTGTAAAGTCCTTCCAGGTTGCAATCCACCTGTGTCCATCAGAGCCAACGCTGTGGCAGGAAGACCTGGCCTGGGCGTGGAGGTTACAGAAGCAGCACCTAGCCACGAAGGAGAAAATGCGTCAAGAGGAGGAGACCAAACAAAAGATTCTTAATGCCCCTGAGCTCGAGCAGGACTTTGATTTTGAGTCGGATGAGGTTCTGGCTGCGTGCGAGGCTGTTGCTGAGCGACAGACACGTTATGAGGAGCTGAAGCGGACCGCCGTGGTCATAGACTCTGAGGGAAATATAAAAAATGTTCTTGCCGGAGAAGGGGGATCTGAGGACCCAGAGGCCCCCACAGAGGAACAGTTTGTCAAAGCGAGAGGACTTTGAACTGGTCTTGGACTTGAATGGATTGTGTTGATTTTCATTTTTCAAGTCTGGATTGTGTTACTTTAGAAACCACTGTTTGTGTGAAGGATTAAAAACAAAGACATCCAGAAGCAGACATGAGAACTGAAGCAAAACATGAGATTTGGGTGCAACTGAATAAAAGAACTTTAGCATTTTCCATCCATATGAAATCATTTACTTCAATGACATTATTTGGATGAATTTTGAGAGCAGACTTTACCAATTGGGATGATACTCGAGCAAAACCAGCCAGATCATTTCATGAATCCATTCTGGGTTTAACCATTGCAAACTATAGCACATAAATCAAGAGGATTCAAAAGACAACAGACTTTGATCTTCAAGCTGTAGAGTGCTTTTTCTTTTCTTTTAAACAACATAACGCAATTAAAATTGTCCAGTTAAACCTCATTATGTCCAAAACAGTCCAATGTTTGTCAACCAACAATGTAAAAGGTCTTACTGGATTTGAAGACAAAGAAGTAGACACGCTGCTGGGTCTTTGTAGTAATCACATACGGTTGCTCTTTAGATACTTCAAGTTTGCTTAATCCATCTTGTGAAGGGGTAATGAATTGCATTGCATCAAAAAAAAAAAAAAGCTTACTGCAACTGTGCTTCAAAAAAACAACCCAAGCCACCCTGTAGGATTTGACTAACTGACGTCTTCATCAGGGCCAAGACGCATGTTGAGTTACAATCATCAGTTGAGCGGAGGGTACATACTCCTTAAATGTTCAAGCCTATTGGTTTCCAAAAAAAAAAAAAAGCCAAAGAATCTAAAGGGAATGGGAAGAGGGAACAATCAATATCATGTTTTATGAATGTTAACACTGTAGTTAACCCTTCTCAAGGTGAATTCAATTCAACAAAATGTCCTGGTGATTGTTTATTTTCTCGTGGTTTAGCATTTGTGTTATATTATGTATATGTGTGTGTATATACTGGTATGTCCTTTGATTTGATGGATGTATTTTCATGTATTTTATGTCCTTAATTGCAGGACAGTACAAATACATAAGTACTATACTATATGTGTATTTCTTTTTTGCAGCATTTGGAGAATGTCAATGTGATAGGTGAGACAGCTTTCAACAATGCTCGGTCATTTTCTTACTCGCGTCTCTAGCATGTAGTCGGACTAAAGCTTGTGGGCCGCATCAAGATCCAATTCCCGTTTCTATAAATGGGCCACAGAAAGTCCCAGGATCATGTAGGATGTGGGTCAGTTCTGAAGACTTGAATGTGAACATAAAGTATATTTCTATTATTAGTCAGCGCTTTACTGGGAGGCCATGTAAAGATGACACTGTGGTTCAGGGTGTTCAGTAAATATGAAAACCATATCTTTAGTTAATGTAAACAAATATTTTTTAAATGTGTCCTGTCAGAGGAGCACATACTGTAAATGCAGAATTTCTTCACAAACAAAAAATGGATGAAAGAGCACAGCGGTTTCTTTTTTTTGCAGGTTTTCTTTGTAGTATTTACAGTACAAAGTGCCAGCTGATTTAAAATGTGGTCGATGTTTTGAAGACAAAGAGAACAAGTGTCTACAAATCGATTCTCATCAAAAGCAAATATTTAAAAACAAAGAGGAACATGATTACTCAGGGCGGCGCCCCCCTCGCCTGTGACACTCCAAAATCATTGCTACTGCAGCTGTTGATTTTAGACGTTGCATAAGAAGATAGCTGGAGGTCGCCTGTGTGGATTCAGGGTGTGCCAACTGATATTAGGTTAAATACACATTTGACTACATGGTGCAGCTGCTGGGAAGTCTGTTTCTTTGTGTACACTGTTTTGTGAGGAACCAAATCCCAATCAAATCTAGGACAAGTGTATTTAACGCTTAAAGGAATAAAAACAACACCTACTTTATTTATCTAACTTGTTTATCTTTTTTTTTTAAGCACACATTTTCTATCTTCTATACAGCCCCTAGTGGTAATAACATACATCCATACATGCTGCTATCATTTACTATCAAACTTAGTTAGTTCTTACAAAGAAATTGGATTGGACAAGAGGCATTCCATGAAAACACTGGGACTTTTTACTTTGTGTATCACTCCGCCTGAGCCAGGTGTTTTGAGAACAGTTAAAGCCCCGTTTCTACCAAGTGGTCCGGTTCGGTTCGGTACCCATTAATTGGCGTTTACACCGTCAAAAGTTGGGAATGGTACCAAAATAAGGATCTGTACCGTCCTACTTTTTTGGTACCCTTCTGTTGGGGTGCCAAGGGTTACGATCCAAACCCTAAAGGGTCCCTTTTGTTTACTACTGTGTCCCTGTTCTTCTTCTTCGTTTAACTTAATTAATAGCGGGCTACACTGTGTTCGGCTGCTATGATGTCACACTATTACATAGCTGACGCAGCTATCTCCTTCTGGCTTACACTCCGCTTACCAAATAAGGGTACGGTTGGCTGTGGAAACGCAAGCAAGATCAGGGTTAACCGTACCGAACTTTACCAAACTGTACTGAACCAAACCGGACCGCTTGGTGGAAACAGGGCTTTAATTCAGACTGAAGCAGAGGGTCTTTGTCTTGGTTGGTTACGCTGGTTGGTCAGTTTTACACAGACCTCAAAATTATGATTGCACTGAAAATTGAAACATACAGCCAAGAGTACATACAAAGAAAGTGTCTTTCCTGTTTAACTGTGTGGACTTACCCAAAGGAGGAAAAGAGCAGGGAACAGTCCAGTCCGTGTCAAGTTTGTTGTTGTTGGTGGAGCCAAAAGAACGATACAATAAACTGAAACAGAAATCACAATCAATACGACTGTTTGATTAAAGCTATTTCACACCTGAGACTGTGATGTCAAACTGAATACTATGGGCACATTGTGTGTAAAATAGCTTTAAAAAAACAGTCTTATAATCAGCATTTAATTTAAAAAATGCAGCTTGTGCCTGCGCCCAAACCCCAGCTATGCTGATATCCAGTAGCCTACGACAGCATTCCCTCTGCTTAAACATTTTCATTTCCTGGAATTCCCTATTGCTCTTAAAAACATTCCTCTGCTCAAATTATGAACACGCTCTGCTTTTTGAACGCCATCTCGTAACAGTTGATTGTTTTCACAGGCTCGTCATGCTGGGGTTAAATGTCACAGATGCTGTACTCTTTAACTGGTGTGAGATGATGAGGTCAGGAAAGACGGGACACGTTTCCAATCTTTTTTTTTCCCCTTCACCCTTTGTTAAAATCCTATCAAAGCTGTGTTGTCAATCAGTTCCTGCCTCCCGAGAGATTTGGAAGCTTTAACAGATTCTTTAGTCTGAGGTCACAGCTCTCTTTGATGGGATGTAGTTCCCAGGACGGGAAGTTAGTGATCCCGTAAGGCTCTGGATAGCGGCCACGTTGGACCTGGAAGTCTTCAGGGGCGAAGAAAGAATCTGTGTGGTGAGTGTGACATGTCACTTGAACTGGCTGTCGGTCAGAAATATGTTGAATCTATGAGAGGAGAAAAGGGGATTGAAGCTGAGCATTATTTCCTCATTTGCTGAATTAGACTGACACTGATATGCTGGTTAAGATCAATATTACTGAGAGCACTTGATTTAATTTCAGGATCAGGCTTTCATCTGGTAGAGCTCTCTCTGGATGGACACCTGTTTTTACATACAAATAAATCAAACGGTTAATACTCTGATTTTCAGGTTTTGCTGCGTTTTATGTGTGCACATAACTCTTACTCCATCAAGCAGTATAATTTATATACAATTGAATTTGTAGCATAGGAATTGTTTCATTTAGGACTGATCAATAGTACATTTTTAGCAACCATTTAAAGAGGCATTGTTCAGAGTAAAAAGATTTTACTGATTAAAGTTTGCAGTCTGCATCTAAAGTTTGTTTAGATGTTTGAATAGTATAGAAATACACGTTCTCAAAGTGTACGTTCAAATATCAGTATCATGTCCTAAATAGATTTGTTTTGTCTCCCCAACAACCAAAAAGCCAACAAAAATACTGTTTACACAAAAACATTACATTTTATTTATTTGGACCCCATTAGCAACGACCTAAGTAGCGGCTACGCTTCCTGTGGTCCACTAATATTCACATTTAAAAGGCTGAAACCCTTTATTTATGACATTCCTGTCACACTTCAAAAAAAAAAAAATCAGTCAAAATATTTGATGATTAATTTCCTGTCTATCCCCCCTCTTTATAGACTAATCATTTCAGCTCTAAATATACACCTGGTTATTCTCCTTTCCTTGACAACACACTGCATAGTTTTCTATCCATGCTCAACATCATGCATATGGTTTATAATACATACTTCACTGTCATGCTGAACAACTATTAAAGGTGAACTGTGTAGATTTGGAAGTGAAATTTGAAAGTTGGAGAAAGTTTTTTTTTTCTGAACTAAATCCACAAACTTTATTTAAAGGATGGGTCCCTGCAACACTGTTTGGAGCTAAAAAGGGGCCAGGAGAGTTACGGTTTCACTGTTTGCGGGCCCCCCACCATAACTTCTCGCGAAGCATTTTATCTTCAAACAGTGTTCCAGGGACAAAAATTTCCTCTGAGGACAGTTTGTGTGTAGAGTTATGAACATACCACAGAATCTGTACACTTCTCCAACTTTCACATTTCTCTACCAAATCTCCACAGTGCACCTTTAACTGTTTGAAAATTGCAAAAGAATGACACAAAGTTACACATTTATATGAATTTTCACCAACTTTAATTTTCAGTTTTCAGATGAAATTGGTACAATAATAGTCACAAAAGTGCACAGATGGTTTAGTTAACGTAACAGCAGTTGCTGCTACAGCAAAGAAATATACATTATATGCCATGTCAATCTTTATAGCAGAAATCTTCCATAAGAAAAGGCAATCTTTAATAAAACTTGATACTGTAGCTAAATTCACCTGTTTAACTGCACTATACATTCTGATTACATAAGAGGAATGTAAAATAAGCTGTTGGATTAACCCTTAACTAGTAATGGCCGGAAAAGATTAGATGAACACTTTTATGTTAACACAATACTCTGGGAAATCTCAGACTCATCCTCCAGTCTCTGTATTGTGAAAAACACAAAGTATAGCTGCCTCTTATTTTGAAATGCAAGGGATGGCATGATCCTAGCTTTGATGTCAGAGCTACTCTGTCAACCAGTTTGACCTAATTAGTTACAAATGTTTCTTTGTACCAACAACAAACTAACAAATAAAGAGAACACTATAAACATATTCATCTTGTACCAATTGAAAATGGCTCCAGACTATTTGGACTTTCTCACAGAGAAGATATTAGAATAAATTAACATCATGCTTCACATTTTAAGATGAATTCTTTTCGATGTGCAGTTGTCAAAATGCTACAAAAGAAACATTGCGGACAATCTAGCAGTGGTTTTAGAATTCAAAAAGTGCAAGAAAAAGGCTCATCTACAACATCATGTTGTTTTGTATTGTTTTTAAAGTTGTGATTGTGAGATATTTTACAGATGTGGTTTTTGTGGTTAGTGATTATGGAGGAGTAACACATTGAAAACGGTTATGGTCAGCAGTCCAATAGATATCCACAACTTTGATGGATAAGTATCCAGTCTTTAGACGCTTGTCCTTTACTCTCATGTCTTTGCAGTGTGATCATTAGTTCCTATTTGTCCACAGAAACTTTTCTTACAGTGAAGAATTATTTTGGAGAAAATGCAAACTGTTATATGCATTTCTCCAGTGTGTTTGCAGTCTCGTCTGTAAAGGTCACATGCAAAGCTGGGTCCTTGTTGCACACTGGAAGCTCTTTAAGTGTCCTTCCTGGTTTTGTGTCCTCCTTATCACTCTGCTGCAAAAGCCCCATCTGAGGTTCTTCAACCTTCTGGGTGCCCTGTAATGTCTGTGGATCTCGTTCCCCTGCTTGAAAGGACCCCAGACCCCCGGAGGTGTTTCCCTCGGACGGGTACAGGAGAGTCTGTGATGTGTTCACTATTTCCTGCATTTCACGTGAAACCAGGGATGGAGAATCCCTGGAGACGATGGAGGAGGAGAAGCGTCCGTTGGCACAGCGGAACTGCCCTCCGTTCCTCCGACCCCGCCCTCCCATTTTGCAGAACAGACACTTGATTTTTTCCATCAGCGTGAGGACAACTGTCTTTCTGAGCAGGATGTAGATCCAAGGGTCCAAGATGGGGTTGACAGAGGCCATGCGGATAGCCAGCAGGTCTTTGTTCAACCCGAAAGGCTCTTCTTTCTGGTTTCTGGACAGCTGATTCACAAAGATCCTCAACTGTAAGATAAAAACAGACACATTTAGGAACAATGATGCACAAGTAACTCGGCATAGAGGAGCATGGAACAACATTTTCAAATGTAGAGACAATTCCAGAAAGTGTTTTTTACAAGCCCAAACATGTCTACATTCATTTTACAAGAGAAGGATAATGTTAATTCTCCAGTCTTAAAAAGGGGCTTGGCTCTATGTAACTTCTGTGCAACCACAGCGGTGTAGAAATGGCTGAAAGCCAAAAAAACAGTCCTGTTTTTCACCATCATTCATCATAAGAGAGCCTTTGGCCATTGGGCTTCCCCATAGTCTAAACAACAGTCGTCTCTTCATAAAACCAGTCACAAATAGAGTTTGATGTTTGTCATCTAAAGAAGAGGTTAAACAATAAAAAATGTTTAAATCAGTCTCAAAATAATACATTTTGTACATTTTCCTCATGCTGTCCGTTTCTGGGTGGGGATCAATTCTACGGTTCTTGCAAAAATGAGGTCAAACGTTACCTAAAGTAATTGTGGAAGAATTTGCACTAAATAGGCAAAATATGTGTAACTATGGTTGCTAAAGCCTCATATTTACTTCAGCTGAACTTAATTATTTTCACACAGATTGAGGACTCAGGATTTTGTTCCCATGCACCCACAGTTAAAGATTTTCAGGCAAGACTCATTTCATTCCTAGTCTGATCATAGCAACAAAAAAAAACAGTAGTGTTCACATGGGCAACTCATTTAAGAGTTATCCTTTTTTGGTCACAGAGTTTCACAACATACAGAAAAGTCTGCATGACACATGGGCAAATCTCACGGTCTCTGTTTTCTCAGGTTGAACACTGAACTGAGAAAAAGTCAATCAACTTTCAGGGACAGTTTAAAAAAAAAAAACAGTCGTGTAAACACAGATCCATTCTCACAATTTACTCTCACAACACGTATGTGCTAACTCTGATAGTATGCAAATTCTGTACAGGGAGTGTTCACCATCTTACATGTGCCGAAGAGAAATGCGTCATCTGACCACAAACCCCAGAAACTGGAACACAAAGTTCAAGTAGCATGTTTTTATTTTTTAACTGCCCCTGCACGTTTGTTTTTGTAATTAGGGGAAATTATTTATTTGATTTGTTCTGATATTGAAGCCCAACTATCTCATTTTGATGATGACTATGGTGTAATTTGATTCTTTTGTTCATTCATTTTGAAAACAAACGCGCTATTCTTTCGCATTAATAACTTTTACGCATGCACATTCCCGGCTTAAAACTTGACTGGATGTATTTTCCAATACTCACCACTAAAGGTATGGAGCAGATGAGAACCACGGCGGAGGTAGCAATAAGCAGGATGACCATCTGGATCTCTGCAGCAGCTAAACGTCCAAAGCTCCGCCTGCGCCTGAGCTCCGCGATGCGCCTTTGGTCTGTGCCCAAAGACGTGCGCCGGAGGAAGCGCTTGTGCATCAGGATCAGAGCCCCGCACACCATTACGTTGCATATGACTGTGGCAAGTACAATGACAGAATTCACACCTGCGTACATCAGATTAAAAGTCTCCACTGTTTTGTTATTGTTCTTCCAGTCTATGAAGCACCAGGTCCCAGGGTTCTGCGTCTTCACCTGTCCTATCCCCATGCTGGGCAGCGCGCAGAATACCATGTTGGAGATGTAAATGCCCAAAAGAGTAAATGCAGCGAGTTTTTGGTTGACATACTCGTTGTAGAAATACGCATGGTTAATCGCCAAAAATCTCTCCACCGACATCGCAAATACGATGCTGAGCTGGACCAAGAAGAAGAAGAGCAGGATGAAGCCGGAGTACTGGCACAGCGGATCCCCGCCTGGCCACGCGCCCTTCATGTAGGTGGCGATGGTGACGGGGCTGGCCAGCAGGGTACCCAGAAGGTCTGTCACCGCCAGGCCACACACAAGCGTGTAAAATGTGGTCTCCTTTTGTTCCTTCCGTGATATCCGTAGAACAACAATAGCGATTACATTCCCCACCACCCCGAAAATGAACATGATCGCCGGGATGGTGGGCGTCTTCCCCCCTGTGGATGCCGTGTTGTTCATGTCTGCAGGAAATTATTATTATTTTGTTTTTTTTACCAATTCACACCAAGCATAGGTTCCTCTTTCACTTCCGAAGTTGTGTCATTTTCCATTAATGTGCGTTCTCTGGGCTCTCCAACAACAATCCAATCCATAGTTTCCAAAAATGTCCCTTTTACGCACAGATATGTATCATCACAATCTGCCCAATTCTTGATTCAGACACACAAATCCACGAAGTGAATAGGTTAAATCTGGTAGTATCAGTCTACAAGCGATGCTCCGAGACTGCCAGCCTTGACTTCACCTTGTTGTCACTTTCTCAACTGACAGGGAAGTTACTTCGTGGGGCCACTGAAGGCAGCTCCTCCTCTGCGCTTCATTTAAATACTGAGCTGTCTGTCTGACACACAGTGCAGCAAAATATATGCAGCGGGAGAAAAAGAAATCGCTGGCAGTAAGTTCAAGAGGTCGGTTAATTTTTTGTATCGCTGAAGTCCCATAAAGTTGTTTACAACTCAGGCTACTTGGATCTATAACCACGAGCGTCACCTCTCACTGACATCAGCAAAGGCATGTTTAAAACCAGATCAATGCAGATCATTCTTACACACGTTGGAATAAACCTGCAGGTCGCATCTAAGAAGTGTTTGGAAACAAAAGAATAAAAAGATTAAAAAATATTGATGTAAAAAACTGATCACTAATAGGCTACAGAAAATCAAGCCTGTAATTCTTCTTCTGTAGTATTTTCAGTTTGTGTATATTACATTACCTTTAAAACTATCGGCTATGAAAACCAAGAAATTATTTTTAAACAATTCAACTTTTTTTCCCCACAGGGAAGATGTGCAATAATCAGAGTGTGTTCACCTAAACAGCTGCAGCAGATAATGTTTGTAAGTTTAATAGTTCTGATGTTGGTTTTCTTGTCATCAAATAGAGTGTGAGTTATACATTCTGTTATTGTGGTCTGTAAACAAAATGTCTCAAAGCGGGATGTTAGCGTGCGTATATTTAAAAAAAAAAAAAAGCTGTGGCGTCCTGTGTGGTTTGATGCTGAAAATGTGTCACGTAGCTCTGTTAGATTACACAGTTACTACTTCCTGTGACCTCAGAGTGAGTTTTGTCTTCTCTAAAACAAGGAGGAAGAGAAAGTCTGCTATGTCTCATTACTCTGAAAAGTCCATCGTTCTGTGGGCACTTTGCTCTAATTATTATATAGCCTACAGTATAATCAAGTAATACAAGGATAACAATGTTAACAATTATGTAACTAATAGCCATAGCAGGTAAGGTGACAGTAACCCTTAGCATGTTTTGACATTACGCTAGATTTTTGCCAAAAAGCATGCAAGCAATCATACATCAATTTATTGAACACTTGTGAAGAAATGAAAACATGTAAAACATTCTTGAAAAAGTTTCAACTGTCTTAATAACAGATTTAACAGATATAATTGAAGAATCAATGAGAACAAATGGAACAATATCAGATGTAAGCTCTGTACCGTCTACCAGTTGATGATTTATATCCTATTTGTTGTTGCTTTTTTTCTGTATTCTTTGACTTTCCATAAAGCTTATAGGATGACGTTTTCTTTTCACTTCATCCTACGCTCTTTTAATCATGGACTAGTTCAAAAGAAATCGAGACATTACTGAAAGTATGTTCTCATTGTTATTTGCTTTGTTTGCATGTATATTTTATTTTCCAACTTTGAAATAAGTGGAAAAAGACAAGACGAAGAAAAAAAAAACACATATTGATGTTGGTTCCTTGCATGAATAATACTCAGTGTTAACAAGTAAAAAAGAAAAGTTTAAGTTCAGTGGATTTTAGTGCCAAATCTCCTCTTTGTGTTTTCTTAGACAGCGTTACCTTGAAGAGTTGCACTATGACACGATACTTAAAATAAGGCTTGTATGGAGGCTACTTAAATTATAACAAATTTGATCAATCAAAACTGTTACATGAGCTTGAAGAACAGTTACAGGTGTTTAAATATTTACCGCATTTTCTTTATCATAGCTGAAAGTGTTGTTCATAAGTTTGTATTAATGGGCGTTACAGGATTAACAAAACGTTTGGATACGTGGTGCTATTAAACCATTATTCAGATGGACACTGATTTGATTTGACATGACTTAAACTAATGGAGGGCATCCTCCATCCCTTACCACCCCCCCCCCCCCCCCCTTAGAAAATGATCTCTATATGAATTGAGAAAGAAGATCAATTAAAGGGAATATTATAGTTCCAATGCATACATGGGGAATGTGGGTATTATTGTAGATAGATTTGAACAAATCTGAAACTACACTTCAAGTTATGTCAAGCACATTAATATTACACGATGAATTGTCTGTCAAGGACTCATGTATGTTGTTTTTTACAAAAAAACAGAGTGGATTTCAAACATGTTTATTAAAAAGCAATCCTCAGCCTTATTCCCATAGTAGACCTACTTGGGCTCATGTCTATACATGGTTATGACTATTTATATAATGCTTTTATCATGTTTGTCTTTGTACACAGAGCTATTTTTAATAGGGCTTCACCACTGCTTGTTAATAGCAGTACTTTAGGTTGTACTTGTTTTTTTCCCCTCAGGGCAGAAGCTGCCTTACTTCCAAAACAAAATGTCTAACCAGTCAGGGCAGTCTTTACACTTGATGTGGCTTTGGCACATTGATAAAGTCCCAACACAACCAACATTCAACTGTTGAGGCACGATGGCTGGCAGCAGCAAGAAAAATTGTAAACACCCAAGGGTGCAAACAGAAGAATACTGTATAAGCTCAGGGTTATGTTTGCTGTGGCTCTTCCTCTAATTAGTCAAATGTGTTAGGTGGGGTCAAATCTTTTCAAACTGTAGGCAAAGAGTTCAAAGTCACGCTGGAATAAACCTTCAAAAAAGCAACCACAACCACTTGCTAATGTTCAGTCAGTACACTCATGATGTACTAGCATGCAGGGCTTAGGCTTGACATGGACCGTTTCTGAGCATCTTGTGGTTGGATGCGTCAATATACAAATGCATAAGAACTCAAATGTTGTGTTACAATAAAAAATATTTTTTTGCACATTTGAAGTATCATGTTGGAACTGTATGGGAAAAGGCAACCACTGTTAGACCTCCCTGAACTACACAACAACAACATTTTTATGCTAACAAAAAGGAGCTGATACATTTGAAGATATGAAAACGCTTTTGCTAACACTCTGGCAAAGAAAACGTTTAACTCAACGTTAATGTAAACCTCTACTCAGTTTAATCTCTTATCATTTTATATTAACAATCGACAGAGACATGTTGAGGTAATATTTCTCTACATGAACGTGAATTGTAATGCCATTTCCCAGTGAGAGAAGTGATCGCAATGTTTTAAAAAAATACCATTGAATCTTATGTAACTCAGCTTTGTGGTCCATTTCCAGAAATGAGACATCATCATGAAGAGACATCATCTCACTATAACACTGCTGGTGCATTCCTTATTCCTGATGTAAATGAGCTTCTCAATAAATAATTATAGATGCCCATTTGTTGAGATTACAGCTCTGGTCACATTTTATATTAGGACAGTCTTACTTAAACGGCATTATTGTGATTTTCTTATTTACATACATATAAAAAAAACACATTGGGTTCATAAAATCTTTTTCAGGTCTGAGAAATGTAGGCAAGTATTTGATCTCACTATCTCATATTAGAGCCAGTATTCCTTTAAACTTAACTTTAACTGATGGAGAAAATGTTTATTTAAAAGTGAAGAACTTGAAAATATAAGATGTTTGTCCCAGCCTGGGAAAACCAGAGAAATACCCCAGTTCCCTAGAGAAGGCTAAGCACCAAGTTTACAACCCCACACACACACACCCCAGGCTGCCTCCCAAATCTCAACTCAGGTCCACTTTGGGGACAGGGTCATGTCTGTGTCAGGACATGTGATAAAACCTCATATTCTCTGGAAGTTTATTCTTCCTCTGGGAACTAAAGAAAACACCATAAAGGCATTTATTTGATGATAATGTGCACCTCTTGCACTTTAATGTTACAAGGGGGGGGGAGGCTATCATATTCATGAAAGAGAAAGAAAAAATCCATAACCAGTTTAATAAATTGTTTGTTTATGAATGTGCCAATGATCCTGACATTCTCATTTCTCTTCTACAAGTGCAGATCTGTATTATGTTGTTTATTTTACTGTTGCGGTTTATGACTATGCATGTTTTGCTCTCACACAGTGATGAGTGCCAACAGTTTGAGAGCCTTATTAAAGCTTAAAGATCCTCTTTGTTCTAAAAAAAGGGAACAGATCACAGAAAGGCAAGTCCTGATCTGTCCGTACTCATCTGTCAGCTCTCGAATTCCTTTAATCAAATTCAATGATATTAATGAGTCTAAAAAAAGGAAGCCAGTACCATAAGCTACTAAGTTTGTGAGTTTTCTTCAAGGAAAGTCCAAATGGTCACACATCCCACACAAACTTCCCATGTCGTTTGTGAGGAGTAAACCCCCCTACAGGGAGTCCAGTCACTCCCCGAATTCTGCGAAGCCGCATAGATTAAAGGTGAACGTTTTTGGACGAGGATGTATTCTGGATTTGACCCTGACAGACATTCCCAAATTTATATCAGCAGTGGGATGAACTGCTGTTAAAGAGAATTTAAGACACTCTATAAACACTGATGGGAAACGTATGCTTGTCAGCTGCAGCCAGCTCCCCTCAAAGAGAAAGCTGATAGCAATTCTAAAAAAAACTTCAGATTAGCATCAATGATGTTTGAAGAATCCCTACAACCCTATGCACAACAAATCATACAATATATATCTAACATGATTAATATCCCCAATATTAAGACGGCTCCTCCTGTGGGCAACCATAAGTGTAGGCTGGATAACAGACATGATTAACAGATGGTAATAAACAATCACAGGTGTTGTTATAAAGACTTTATTTTCATGAGAGAAGTTATTATTGGTAGGTGTACTATGTTATGTTATAAAAACATGACTGATATATAATTCATTGCACAATTTAACAGTGACTATAAATGCAAAGTGTATGGGGGAGTTAAAAGTTAAGCGGTAACTCTAAAGCCAGGCATACGACTTACATTTCAGCCCGATTTAAAACCGATTTTTGAGTTGTAAAAGGAATTTGGAAGTCAGGAATTTTAGCCCGATTGCCTGGTGTCAGTCGTGCAAGTTTACAATGAGGCACAACGGCTGATTATGGCCCAATCAGCTGCTCCAGACCATGGCAACAGGGAAAGCCTGAGATGACATCAACTTCCTGAAATTGCTGCCCTTGTCTAGGTAAGTGAATATATTGTGCTGTTCAAATAAGGTAAATGATTGAAAATAAGAATCCACAGCAAAGTTGATATCATGCAACCAAATATGGTTGTGTTTGCAACTTATGGAAACATCAGGACTGACTGATATATTGTTTTTTAATCATTTTGAATCAGAAAAATGTTCCTCAGCAGCTTGATATTTCACTCGTAATATGAGATCCCATTGGTTAAAATCTAATGCCTTCCAAAATATTCCTGGGTTGCATTAGAGTGGAAAACATCCCGCCCCTTTATCCTTTTCACACAGACTTTTTTGAGTACAGCCAATGCCCATTGAAACGCTGGTGGATGATACCTTTCAGACTATGCATGCGGCAACCTCTGGTGTTGAAAAAAAAAAAGCCAATAAAGAGGTGTATGTCGACTTGAGGCTGGCTTCAAAAGCCAAGGAATCCCCAGTAGGTCTCAAATTAAAATGCCTATTTGTACAACAGAATTAAACATGTTTAAAGACTGGTACCAAAATTGGTTTTGGCCTGAATAGTTTATTTCTTTATTTGCAATTTTTTTTTCATAACTCATCTGTTTTTATGATATTTAGGCTAAGAGTTATGCATACATTTACATAACTAGAGGCCTGATTTGACTGACAGGTGGGTATATTGTAGCATTTTGCTAGGACACAGTCTGATATTTCTGGAGTGGGGTTGTATGAGGTACTTGTCAACGGTTAGTGTATTACCCACAGGAGATGGTCACAGATTTTTATAGGTTGTTTGTTTTTTTCTGAAAATTTGCTAAATTTGGTCGTACAAATGACCCAGTCAGCCTAAAGCTTACTTGCTGGTCAATCTTCTGTGGCTAAGACACTTACTATTGACAAGTACCTCATACAACCTCGGTTCAAAAATACCAAACTATCACTTTAAAGGCACTGACACACCAAGTAGACGGCAAAGAATCAGTGACGACGAAGGCCGACTGCGGCGTCGGCATACGTCGCCTTTTGTCTTGGCCAAAAAGTTGCACCAGAACACACCGCAAAGACGGAGCTGGACACATCGCAAAAACTAGGGTGACGACCGCTCACCGACGGACCGACGGCCGACGGTCTCCTTGGTGTGTCAGGGATAAATAGAACAATGTTAATGTAACATTTCTTTCCTACTTTCACATTTCTTGACAGTGGGTCCAATTACACTAATACTATAAAGCTTCTCATTTTCACTAACAGGTATAAATGTAACGAGTTACTCCCACCCCTGAACAGACAACGTTTCTGAGTTATGAGTCATCCCCCAACAGCACTGACTCTGAAGATGGAACATACAGCTTGTTCTGTACTATCTTGGCACCACATGCTTCAAACCAGGATCACAGTGTTTTATCTTTACTGGCTGCAGTATGGAACAGTGTGTGCGTGTGCTTGCGTGTGTGTGTGTGTGTGTGTGTGTGCGTGTGTGTGTGTGTGTGTGTGTGTGTGTGTGTTAAAAAAAAAGGACACAGCAGAGTCAAACTGTGATACATCTTACCCCATCCCTTATTTTTGGGACAGATGAACTCCTTCCTGACTTCCTGTATGAAAAGGAAACTGTGACAAGTGTTGAACTTTCTCTGGTATCTTTTCCTCTGTTTGAACTTTTCTACTTCTGTATACTTTTAGACATTGTTTTTAATCCCCACCAGAGTTTCCCCTCTCAATCACTACATTCATAAAGAACCTCAGACACTTATGGCTGCAATTATGTTCATCAGCTTCTCACTCAGGTGCGGCTTTAACATAAGCTTTGGAGGAACAAGTCTCAACAGTTACAAACTATTTCCCTCTGGCAGCCCTAAGAGAAAACACCAAGTACTTCTTGTCCCACATTTTTCACAGTACCTGCGTTATGTGTAAACTGGATGAGAGACAGAGACGCAAAGATGCATTGTATAATTACCAAAATTAAGATGATGCATGTCAAAACACATTCATGCATCTTTCATCTCATACACAAACATGACTTTTACTTATATGTCTGTGCAGTACTTCACCTAGGTTAACCCAGAATGCAACATGTTTCAGCAGACACCAACTGTGTGAACAGGTGTCCTCATCTGACCTAGTTGTTTACAGTGCAAAAGCTGAGGCATTGTTTTGCATGGTGCGCTAAATGTCACATTTAACAGGGAAGTGGTTTTACTATAATCAAATGTAAATGTTAGTTTGATTATTATGAATAGTATTTGTTTAGATCACTCGTACCCAGCTTTGGGTCCGGGCCCCCTAGGGGGGACACCAAAGATCTCGGGGGAGGGAGGGAGGCTTTGTATGCCAGATATTAACTGAATTACAAATGTAATCCCCTTACACTTTGTCTAAATGCATGAGACAGATAGAAGCGGATGTTTTATTTCCTTCATTATTTATCAAATATTAGGCAGGGTAAATTCCCTCTGTGACATTTATATAAGAAAAAAAAAAAAAAAAAAAAAAAAAAAGGGCAGCAGTAGCTCAGTCTGTAGGGGCTTGGGTTGGTAACTGGAGGGTCGCCGGTTCAAGTCCCGGCACGGACCAAGTCCAGAAATTGGCCTGGTAGCTGGAGAGGTGCCAGTCCACTTCCTGAGCACTGTCAAGGTGCCCTTGAGCAAGGCAACAAACCCCCCAACCAGCTTAGGAGCGCTCACTGTGAGAAGCCCCCTCACTCTGAAACCTCTCCATTAATGCATGTCCACAGGATGCTGTTTGTGCATGTGTGTGTATTTCAGCCTATGTGTGTGTAGCATGTTCATTAAACAGTGTAAAACCGAAGTATAAATTATTATAATTATTTATTATTATCATAAACAACCAAGATGGCTGCAGCTTCTGTGCTATGATCTGAATATGTCAATGCGTTATTCGCAAACATAATTGACAAAAGTTGGAAGTTTGGAAAAATAGTAAGTGTTGGCTAATGATTCTGTTTTCCATAATAGCTGTGTATTATGTTGAAGTAGAAGCCATGAATTTGCATAGATGCTTAAACTACCTACCCAGCTTAAAGGTGAATATTATGGTTGTTTTCAAATTCACCCAATCATTCCCTACTCCCTGATCACTATATAAGGAGTTATATGCTGTGGACTATATAGTGCACTCATTTGGCACAACTAAAAACACTTTTTAGACACTACTCGCTCATTGTCTGGCCGCCGACAGTGATGTCATTGCTGTCTTTGCTGTCTCATAACAGAAACTTGCAGCTTAATGCTGGCTGAGGATCAATAACGGCATGAATTACAGTGATAACATATAACTGAGTGCATTTTCACAAAACAGATACAAAATAATGAATCAATATCAAATATGGAGTTTGTTTAATATAATGAAACCTATTTTCAGAACCAAAACTCGTATTCGTGCATACAGACTATAATCTCGTTCCTGCATCATCATTGGGATAAACTAACGTTACTCCATTACTTCTTTATTAAACATAAATATTAACCTTTCTGTGTTTCTGTGTTGTGTGGTCATGCTGGTCGCTCCTCTTGTCCGTCCGAGCAGACAAACCACACTGTCTGCACGCAAAAAGTTTTAAACCGCAGTGCATGATGGTATATACTGCTTGGAAAGTGACCATTCATTGTACACTACTTTTCACAATGCATTGTGGGATAAAATGAGTGAACTATTTAGGGTATGATAATGCTCACTCAGATTTAGGACGCCACTACAAATGTTGTATTCACTTTATGATGCACTTTATCGTATGTAGTGTGTGATTCTGACACAGCACGTTTGGTTGTTTGGGACTATTTTGCATTTTTACAGTTCTTTATATTTGGCAGTAATATGATGAGTTTTTACAGAAGTGTAAGAAAGCCTGTCATATCCAGTCACTGGTTGCATTTTCTACACATTGTAATTCTCAGGCTGCTTTATATATTGGATATCAACTTTAAAATCATTTGAACACGCTAACAGACAGTGAGTTATATTTTAGGGTGCACTGCACCTTTTAAATGGAGCCACAGATTCTATTGGGCTCAAGATTTATTCTTTTTTAAATATCAGAACGTAATGAGACAATCATTAGTCTTCAGCAAAAGCTGCTGGCATCTGTTATGATACCACAATGCCACACCTGTCCTCTTCTGCATTCCTCGTCAATAAATGTGCTCTGATGATGGCGGTTGCCCTACAAAATTCTGCTCGGCATGCCAGTTAGGCTGTTTAGCAATGTGCATGTGGGTAAGTGTCTTCATGTCTGCACACCTTTGTTTATTTCCAATTATAAAGCGATTTATCTCCCTGTCCCTGCCTTTCTTTCACTCACTCAGACAATCAGTAACTACTGTTTTCTTACTGGTGCTTTGCACCATTTAACCCCTCAGGCATCCTGCAGGTTTTCAAAACAAAATGTCGTAACCGCTGCTACCTACAAGGACACAGAAGAACCTTTGTCTAAACAAACTGGCACTCATTCTGATCTGCATGCCTTGAAAAATAATCACTTTAATTTCAACTTGTGATTTCTCAGGCAGTTGTGTTTTCACACATTCATCAACCAGCAAATAAAAAAAACAGTCTGTCATTGTCCAACAAGCTGCACAAGAGCAAGAACATCAATCAAAGCCGTTTTATTTGGCTGTTTCACTGCATGTGTTTTGTTGGGAGGGATTTTTGTGGTTTCTGTAAATTGAGCTTGGACTGAGGTTGACATCTCCAGTAAGTAGATGTACCAAAGACCAAGTTAATGTTGAATTATCCCCTTAACAAAACAAATACATATCTATATGTAATTTGCAGAGTTTGGGCAGTGAATAAATATGAGCAATAATGTCAAAGACAGGGCCTGGCTTATGTTTCAAATGTTTAGTTTTGAATTCTTAAGTATAGAGTTGGAAAACTTGAAGTGATATGATTTTATTTCCACAATGAAACACTTTGATAGTTTAACTGTGTGTAGATGAAAACTGTGACCTGGTGGTGTCACCAGATTAATCAATGCAAAATCATTGGATGACACTTCAATCTGTTCAAAAATTACTCTGCGTCAGTGCCAAGTTGGTATGTGTTTCCGATCCATCCACTTGTTTTATGTGCATATTTTCAACTTGTGTATAATAAATAGAAACACTGGAAATAAAAAAAACAACATTTGTCTAAACCACAAAAACTTTGCATACTGCAGAGAGATGAAAAAGCAGCTGCATCTTTAAATGTAAAATGCAAGTGCAGCGGAAAGGGGACATTCATGAGTATTCAAGTCATACATAAAGTGTTATGAATTATATTATCATGCTTTCTTTATTTTTCCTACATTTTTAGTCATATCAGCTGGTTGCACCCTACTTTATTATTGGCACAATTAAACAGTTGTTTTTGTGCCCTTATTTGAGAGATAGGACAGTTGATAGTCGGAAATCGGGGAGAGAGAGACAGCAGAATGACATGCAGGAAAGTAGCCACAGGTCAGATTTGAACCCGGCTGCCCGCTTCGAGGACTACATCCTTAGTACATAGGGAGCACAATTTAACCATTCGGTCAATGGCGCCTCAATTTTCTTTATTTTTTTTGTAAAAAAATGAGCTTGTTAGCTAGCTGATGAACACCTGACTAAATTCTCTTCATTTTTACTTTGCTCTACCTGCTGCATGTGGGTACTGAGTTGATGAGAGTGGTAAAGTTAGACCAAAAGCAATAAAACTGTTGCCTTAAAAAACCAAAACAATGAGCTCAAAGACACTTAAACAAAGTATGGGGAAGGTGGAGATCATTATCTAAGAGTTAATTACCACAAACAATGTCTTTGAAATAACAGATACAGCTTCTGATTGGTTGACAGACCAAAACATGATGGCAGCGTTCATTTTTTTGCCAAGTGAGCTAACAGAAATAACACGGTTTCACTCAAATTGATGCACAGAGGTCACAGATTACCTTCATGTTTGGGAGGATTGGATCAGGACAGGTCTCTGAAGAAACACTGATCTTCTCAGTGGGATAGAAATGCCCCTGGATGTCGCAGAAACATGCAGAGTTTATCACCGGAAAGCTGCATTTCTAAAGAAGCAAGTGGATTTACAGTAAGTGGCTACGTCCTACTGTTCTATTTGTAGAGCTGATATTGTAAAGACGACACTTGTCGTGTTCGTCAGCGTCGACCTCAGAGGGTTTTTAATCATGACAGCCTGTTATTTTACTAAATATTCAAATGAACTACAAAAGTAATAAGTCTGCAAAAGCTAACTTTTCAATGTCCACCTGAAAACAAGAACCAAACTCAAGAAGTTGTATTAAATCAAAACATAATGTTAAATCAACATGTTTCAACAAAGCCTTCCTTGTCAAAAAGTTCAATAACTAAAGGTAACAATTGTGTGTTAGTGTTTTTACGACAGGATGTGTCTGTATAGTGAGTTTTGCCCTGCCTGTGCACATAAAATAGTTTGTTGGAACAAAAAAAAAAGGGTTTGCTGCTTTTTACTTCCACCTGACCTCAAATCCTGACGTTCAGTTATGGTTCATGTCCATGGGTCAAAAAATATGGTCCTCTAGGCAGACATTCATCGATGACAACCCATAAAACTAAAGGAAAAGGATACTGGTTGGGAAAAAAAAGTAAAGAGAACAGCATCAAACGTTCATTATTTTCCTATTGTTTTTTAATCATATCAGCTGAAATTCCACAACTTGTAGAGCCCAGAGGTATTAAAGGCAGATTAAGCATAACTGATGTGAAATTCAGTTGAATCATCCACTAATGAACCTTTGACTGGATCATTTAGTGATGCACTTGCTAAAATGTATTCATTATATTATTATTAATATATTTATTGTATTATATTGGGTAATATAAAAATATTGGTCAATAAAGTCTTAAAGCTTTTTGCAGAAGAAAATGCTAAAAGCAAAGCAGGTATGCTAACTGTACCTTTAATGTACAGCCTGTTCAATCTGTAACCATGATATATGAAAAGTGTGTGAAAAAGTGAGGAAGAGATTGATCAATCAATTGGAGAGAAAATCTAGGATCGCAAAAGAAAAATCACTCTATGCTTACATTTGTCTGAAATTAAAATGTATTTTGTTTTGTTTTGACAGCAAAATAAAATAACTTTGTGCCAAAGAGAAACGCTGCTCAAGCATATTTAAAGCACCACACACTGAAAGAACTGAAGTTTGTATCCTTAAAAGGCCAACGATCGGACTCCTACAATCTGTCATATTGCACAACATGATCAGAGGATGGTTAAAAGATCATATATTGTATGATCTTATTTGGGTAAAAGTTAGATATCTCTGGGAAAAGCAGTCTGTCACGGGGCAACCCTAAAGTAATACACACACACATGCATGTGCTAATGTTAAAACAGACACTCTTGTAGTAACATCAAGCCGGCTGAGAGGCCTGTGTTAATGTTAGCTTAGCATGACTAGCAACTAGTACTTTGTGTGAGTGACTTCTGACAAAACTTAAGAATAACTCGGTGACAAATAATTTCAAACATTGTATTTTCTAGCAAAAGAAAACACACATCGACTATTTTTACATTAAAACATTTTATTCATTGTAACACATCAAATATATCTTGTTAGTCACCTGTTGCTCCACAGCCTTGCTTGCACTCATCTTCCTCAACCAGGAACTGTCAAACAGAGCTGAACCTTGCCTTGGGTTTATATGGGGGTCTGCCAAGTGGAAGGTGCCATGTTTGGTAGAAGTGGAGGGGTGTTTAGGTTGTTGAGATTAAAAAATGGTTATTTAAAAGGCTGTTTAAGTCTTTACTTAACTGAAATGTATTTTGACATGCTTTTAGCCTTATTGCAGATAGTATGTGTTGTTTGTAGAACAGGTAATACTCACCTGAGAGTAAATTGATTTCCAACCCCTTTTGGTAGGTGCCAGCTCCTATATAAGAGGAGGCTTGGGGGCTTGTTAGGTAGATGGAGGTTGGAGTTGGAGTGGCACAGTGCTGGAGAGTTTTAACAACTTATCAAAGAGTGTACAGAGCTGCAAGGGCCCAGACGGACGTTGTTTAAAGCTCAGTCTCTTCTTTTGTCACTATTTGCGTTTTGTTATTTTGTCTTGCAAGTATTATTTTTCATTTTCACATTTTTCTCCAGGCCTGCACTGTACATAATGCTGCACTTGATTTGTTTCACCGTAAATAAATTCACTTGGACTGCATTTTTTGAATTTCACCTCATTTTTGGGCCTAAGCCACTAGACCATCCTTACAGTCTTTATCTGAACGTGTGTTTTTAATACAGGCAGCATCCTAACACTAACATTGCTCCTCTTTTTAAAGCTGTATTGCCTATATATACATGTTCCAGAGGAGCGACAGTGGAGAATGAAAGATGGCCGCTGCCTTTAAACCTTTAAAGCTTGCACAGTTAATTGTTAACTGCGACATCAAGGAGCAGACCTACCCTGTGAAAGTAGAGCTTTGGTGAGTCGAAAATGAACAATTTCTAAACCTGCTCGTCTGCAACCTAAAGTCATTGTTAAGTCACCCTCAGAATCTATGGAAGTATCAGTGTTTATTGACTCTGGTTCAGACGCTAACTTGATGAACTCTCTCCTTATCAGGAGACTCGGTCTGAGGACCTTTCGACTCACCCAGCCCCTGGAAGTCAACGCCGTTGATTTGCCGATCTATGGGCAAAGTAACTTGGTCACCCCTGGCTGAAACTTCAGTTACTGTTATTATGATTTGAAGGAGGTCTTCAGCAAGTCTCAGGCCAAGTCTCCCTCCACACAGACCCTACGACTGTGTCGTCGACCTGCTCCCAGGGACAGCACCTACAAGAGGACGACTCTACTCTCTATCCGGTCCTGAAACCAAAGCCATGAACGAATACGTAGAGGAGTTTTTGGCTGCAGGGATTACCCAACCATCCTTGTCCCCTGCTGGAGCAGGGCTTTTTTTGTGGAAAAGGACAAGTCACTGCGACCCTGCATTGACTACAGGGGATTGAATGACATCACCATCCGAAACAGGTACCCCCTCCCTCTTATTTCCACTGCTTTTGAACAGTTAAATGGTGCTAAGATTTTCTCTAAATTGGACTTGCAATGCCTATCACCTTGTCCCAATAAGGGAGGGGGATGAGTGGAAAATTGGCTATCACACTCCTACTGGACACTATGCATATTTGGTGATGCCTTTCAGGCTCACCAATGCCCCTGCTGTCTTTCAGACTCTAGTTAATGATGTTCTGAGAGATATGCTTAACCAATTTGTGTACCTGGACGACATTTAGATTTTTTGTCGTAGACAAATTGGCTGGAATGTAGACATTGGCTTGAGGGAAATGAGCAACCATTTATTGTGTGGACAAGTCATAAGACCCTGGAATATCTGAGGACAGCTAAGCGGCTCCATCAGACGTTGAAGTCAATGCTCTGCATTTTCTGTCTGGAGGCTAACAAAGACTGGGACGAGGGGGTCCATCTCCTCTTTGCTACACGTGAGGTCGTTCAAGAGTCTTAAATCACAGAATTTGTGTGACTATATCAGTAACTTCCGTTTCAAACTCCATCGAGCTTGTGAATTGGCCAAACAAAACATCTCCACTCGCGTTTGCACAAAGGAGTTATGGCATAAAAGCAACATTAAGCGCAAGTTTCCTTTGCTCGAGCTGGAAATTGCCTGTGGCCTGTATTGTTGTGTTAGCAGGCTAATGTTGGCACAATTTGTTTAACTCATACCTGCATATTGCACATGAATTGATACGGAATGACCGAGATCTAAAGACACTTAAGTGACATCCAAATAAGCAGTGAGAAGACTATGGTATTCTTTTCTCTAGTCCTTGACTGAAACAGTCTTGTTCCGTTCCAACATTATTTCATGAGCATTTTGGACAGGTCCAAGGTGAACATTTTTTCATGAAAATTTTCGACAGGTCCGCGGTCAACATTATTTTAAAAACATTTTCGACCAGTCCGCGGTCAACATTTTATGATGAACATTTTCAACATCTCTGCGGTCAACATTTCTTCATAAAAATTTTCAACAGGTCCTCGGTCAACAATATTTCAATGAAAATGTTTGTCCAGTCCGCGGTCCACATTTTATCATAAACATTTTAAACATCTCCGTGGTCAATATTTTTTCATGAAAATTGAAACAGGTCCTCGGTCATCGTTTTTTCATGAAATTTTCGACAGTTCCATGGTCATCGTTTTTTATTAAATTTCCGACAGGTCCGCAGTCATCGATTTTTCATGAAATTTCCGACAGTTCCGCGGTCATCGTTTTTCATGAAATTTCCGACAGGTCCGCGGTCATCGTTTTTTCATGAAATTTCTGACAGGTCCGCGGTCATCGTGTTTTCATGAAATTTCTGACAGGTCCGCGGTCATAGTTTTTTCATGAAAATTACAACTGGTCGGCGGTCATCGTTTTTCATGAAATTTCCGACAGGTCCGCGGTCGTTGTTTTTTCATGAAATTTCCGACAGTTCCATGGTCATCGTTTTTTATTAAATTTCCCACAGGTCCGCGGTCATCGATTTTTCATTAAAATTTCTGACAGGTCCTCGGTCATCGTTTTTCAAGAAATTTCCGACAGGTCTGCGGTCATCGTTTTTTCATGAAATTTCCGACAGGTCTGCGGTCATCGTTTTTCATGAAATTTCCGACAGGTCTGCGGTCATCGTTTTTTCATGAAATTTCTGACAGGTCCGCGGTCATCGTTTTTCATGAAATTTCCGACAGTTCTGCGGTCATCGTTTTTTCATGAAATTTCTGACAGGTCCATGGTCATAGTTCAACAGGATATAGAAGTTTTTTCTTTCTGCAGTTGACATTTCTTCATGTAATGGAAACACAGCTCCACTCTCTGGTTGAATAGTGGACATTATATTTCAAAGTTTAAAAGTCTGTTCACTCATGTAGACTTAACCAGGAATTTAGTACCATGAACTTCTATTTTATGGGCTACTTAAACTTCATCACAATTTCGAGAACAATACGTTTTACTTTACTGCATTTATTGCAAAGCAACAGTTACCTTACAATACAAAATGTGACCCATTGTTGTAGATCAAATTTAGCCCTTACAAAGTTAAAAGGTTAAATGTGCTTGCAAACAACTTCCCACTAACTTAATTCATAAACAATTGTAAATTAATAGAAATATCAAATCTTATCACTTGTTTTTCTGCATAATGAGTACAGTCACTGTTTATACTTTAAGCACATTCTACTGAGAATTCCTTCATATCTACAGTTGTTCCATTGCAGGGTGTTTGACATAGTATTTTAGAAAATGCGATACTGCAACTTTAACATAAAGTAAATTATTCAACTATACTTTTGAGATTAACGTTATAAACTGTTACTGCAAGAATAAGCACAGACATAATCAAAGTGTAATATATTAATATATGAGATTACAATTGTTTTGCCTAAAGAACGGCAGAAAAAAGCCCCCCCTCCCCCATACAAACACACTCAACATTTAAATGTAACATTTAATGTGAAGTGAGGGGGTTGTGGTTTTTAAAAAAAAAAAGGAGCATGAAATGTTCATTTAGTAATTTAATAGCTGTATATCAGTTAAACAAATACTGCACTAAATTAAACTCTGTAACCCACTTAAGAAATTGTTTTTTTCTACTAATGTCAATACAAGTATATTTAATAAACTTTTTGTAACAAGTCTGTCATGTCATTTTATTCTTGTCACTGTGTCACCACAAGAGGGAGCCGCAGCCTTACTAAGAGAGGGTCTCTCATCTACCAGATACAACAACTATCCTGGTCTCTTCTCCTACATTAAAAACAGATTATGTTATGAAACATGAATCGATACATTTCTGCTGCATCATCCTACAATTCCACATTAATTTTTTATCATTCTGCACCACCGCTCAGATTTTTCTTCTTTTCTCAAACCTCGGGCATCTGGATATTGCTCTGCTCCTTAAATCAGAGCGGTTACCTCCTGGGGTTGTAACCAAAAGACAGTTTCACCTCTCCATAGCCAATCATACATTTCTTTCACTCTGTCTCTGCAGGAGATCACTTAGCAAAGTGCAGATCAGAGGGTCATGGAGGGAGGTTATTGAATTAGCAATGAGTTTGAGTGTCAACCAAAAAAAAATCAAGCTAATCTCAAAGAAGCTTCCACTATAAAATTGCAACTAAATGAATGTTGATAGCCATTAAAGAGCAATGTATTTATGACTAGAACATTCTGTTCATATTATATGTTTAATCAACTTTCTTTGAATTTTCATTTTTGAAGTAGTATGATTTAAGATCCATTTTTTGCCACACAATAAGTTGTTTGTGTGTTCTCAGAAGTGCTTTCAACTAGAAACTAACAGGCAAACCAGCTAAAAGTGCCATTGCTAACAGCCTCATATTTAGTTAAAATTTACAATGCTAACAGGTTGATTTTTTGCTAAAAGTGACAATGCTAACAAGCTGGTAGAATGTTTATAAAGAGCACCATTGTAGCTTTGAGTATTAGCATGCCATTTGCTAATAAGCACTCAACAGATGAAAATTCACTTAGTTTTGAAAGGTAGCCTTGATGGTAATTTGCCTGATAAGTCATTGTTTACATATAAGTGATCATGAAAAAATAAAACATTAAGAGGGGCACATAAAGGTATGTACCAAGTTACATAGTGTACATATACAGTAGGTGTTTTGCTCGAACTTTCAAAAGTCAACTTTGTTATTGAATTTAAGAAAAAATGAGGGGATGGAAAAATACTTCAATTACTTGCGCAACGATAAATTTGGTGCAAATCCATCCGGCAGATATTTCAATGGACACAGGGAAGTTTTGACCTTTCAGTGGTGCTTCAGGAAAAGGTTGAAGGAACACCAGAGTCTAGGGATGTAAGATTAATCGTGAAATCGTGATAAATCGATTCAAAGGTGTCAAGATTCACATCGGTACTCTGAAAAATGAATCGCAATAATATCGTGAGCGTCAGCAGCTGTAGAGCAGAGGCGGCTGGCAGCTGCAGAGCAAGATTTTGAAATTGAGGACGCACCACCGTCTTTTAAATCGGAGGTGTGGAAGCATTTTGGCTTCCCCAAGACAGAAAATGAAAGAGGTGAGAAGATAACAGACGAGACAAAAACCGTGTGCAAATATTGCAGGAAGACAGGAAACTACAAAAATAGCACAACCAACATGATGCAGCATGTTAATCGACACCACAATGAGAAGCTCCAATCACACCCCCCTTGTTAAGAGAAAAAAAACAGTAAAAGGCCAAACTACACTGACAAGTGGGTTTGCAGCCCCTAAAGGAATTTTTTTTCAGTCATAATTTGTCTACAGTCTCATTTTGTAAAATAAATCGAATCGTGAACCCAGTATCGTGAATCGTATTGTGAGTTGAATGAATCGTTACATCCCTACCAGAGTCATAGGATTATTTTTCTATCATAAATAAAATAAAATAAATGAAATAATATTTATGAAATCCATCCATAGCCTATTTATTTTTATTTCAGTCTGTAGCATGGCAAATAATCTTCAGTTAGCCTGCTGGTTGGTTAGTCCAAAAATGAGTCAGCAATGTTACATGACCAGCAGGCGTTTATAACAGACTCAGTCACATACACCACTGCCAAGAAACAGGTCACACATTATTCATTTTTTACATGGCATTATCAAACAAATTATATGCATGGACACAAGAGATTAAGACTGGCGATAATAGTAAGGTAAATCCTAGTTCTTATTCTAAATATTGTAAATTTACTGTAAAGAGTGACGTAACTAAGCCTGTAAACCTCACTCCGAGCTTTGATTGATTGAACTCTGCCTCACTTCCCCTTATGACGCTCCCTTTCTGTCTCGATCAGTCAATTGCAAGTTCAGACACACACACACACACACACACACACACACACACACACACACACACACACACACACACACACACACACACAAACTCAGTGAGCTGACACATCGGTGTTGTCAGCTCAGCAGGGTGCAGGCTGACCTAGAGAAACACCACGGAGATGTAGGCAGAGCAAGGGACTCCTCAGTGAAGGAGGACAGTCTGTGCACCTGGGCCCTCCTCTTCCTAAAAAAACATTTTTTCCTTGTGTTTGACCTAAATGTAATGATGAATGCAGAAAATACTGCAGAGAAGCAGTTTTCTTCATGTCTTGTGATGTGTGTTTCTTTTCATTTATGTTAAAATATCTAAACTCTGGCAATGGTATTTGTTATTCCAGTATAATGAATTATTTCCAAAGCCTTGGTGCACATACTACTCAATGCATATTTGAGTAGTTTAGTGATGTATCATGTTTTATAGTTATTTTTTACTGATAATAAATCTTTTACTTGGATGTGAAAACCTAATCTTATATTTATCTGACAATAGCTGTCAAAAATGTTGTAAACAAATCCTTCAATTCTTTCATGTCATTTCTAATAATTCATATTTAGGATTAACCACTTCAATTCAAAAACTACTTTCATAGGTGTAATGCTCTATAAATTACCATCGGTAATCTCTTTCAAGGTGAACTGTTTGACTTATCAAACCCTTGGCGGTGGCACCTGTTGGCTGTTTCATTGCTCAGTATTGGTATTATGGAAGTTGGCACTCGTGTTATATTCAAGGACAAATAAATGAATGTTGTTAATTACACTTAAACAGCTATGTCAAAGCTCAATAGTGATGTATAGAATTAAATAAAAAATGTGTGTTTGCAATAGATGAAAGCTTAAAGTTGTAATTAAAGTAGATGTTAATTTTTTTCCACATATGTGCCATTATGAACATTATGTGCCAGCCCTGCACTGCACAGGAGGATTCAGAGAAACGCAGCCAGTGAATGATGATTTACCCACATACCCACTCCTTCTCCAGCAGCAGCAGCAGCATGATGGCAATACGGCTCTTATTTGTGACCACATGCCAAGTCAGGGCAGATGGCCATCTTCCATGCCAACAAATCCTGACAATAAACCCTGTCATATTAGATGTTATTTAGTTGATTTACAGGTATTTGTTGTTATCACGTTTGATTTAGGGAAACAGTACCTCACGGAGGAGAAACGAGTACACAAAGGATAAGAGTTAATTGAATGCAGTATGTAAACAATAAGATTTTTTTTCATTGAAACTGAGGTTAGAAAATAATGTGCTTTGATTAGTAATATGCTTCATAAATCAGATTATTTCAAAGGTAGATATAACGAAGCATAGAGTACCATGAACAACACAACATAATTAAATAATGAGGATCAATTTAAAACCATAAACAGATGAAGCATCCAGGTATAGTTAGCCTAACAAGCACAGATAACAGGTTTTGTAATTTTTTGTCGATTCAAGGAAAAATATAAAACGACTGAATCAGTCAGTGGCAATGATGACTCAGTATAGACAGTCAAATTGTATCAAACACAATAATGAGGTTTTGTTGGCAACGGCAATTAACTCATCTAATTTGAGGATTTGTAGAAAATCAGAGAGGACCTCAAATGGATCCCTGTGGGAAACCATAAGTGAGGGAGGCAAGCACTTGAATATGCAGTGAAATAAACAAAATTAAAAGGACTTGTACAAATCCTCAATCCACACCACTTTGTAAGATGTCAACTTTATTAATCATAAAACTCACATCTAGCTAGATTAAAAAAGCTGAACTTATCAGCTTTGACAGAAAGTGATTGCTTGGCTTTCTTTGATGGGCAGGTTTTTCAGTGCTACAAAAAGACCAAAAACCCTATGGAGCAGAGGGGGAAAACAAGTATCCACATTTTACAGTTTTGACCTTAATCAGAAAGAAAGGCACTGCTATCAAGGTTTGTCAGATTAAATTGAATGCTAATAAGCATCCTTTACCAGCTGTAAGGCAAGCATCACTTTGAAATCAGATTTTCAAAGCAACACGAGAGAACAAAGAAAGTTCAGACAGAACAGGTGCATGTCCAAAAAGCTCAACAGAGCTTAACAATCAGCAGCATTTCTAAACTCAGGCATTAGTGTGAAACTCATATAGAGGGTTAAAATGATTGATTAGTGAGGTGTTTGCAATTATGTTGTCAACAACTGCTGTACGTGTTTTAACATTTCTTGCCCTATATGACTCTATACATTTCATTTTGTTTCTTTCGTGAATAAATGTCTTTGGTTTGGAGACTCCCCCACAGTGCATCACACAGTGTGTCTCTCTTCTTTGTTGTTTTTATAAGTGACCTGAGGCTGAGCGGGATTTGATGTTTTGTAAGACCCAGAAGGGTTTAGGGTCCTTGAATTATTAAAATCCTTCCATGTTCATTTTTGAACAGCCTTTCTACACGCAGACACACAAACACACAAACATACTGTATGTGTGCAGGCCAAATCCTATAGTGGTCTAACCCATCAACCCCCCTCTTAAAAACAATGAACACACCAAACACACATACATCCCATCTTGTCTGTTAAGGGAGACTTTTGGTGGCAGCCTGTTGTATTTTTAATGCCTCCCTTCTTTCCCAGCTGTGTGTGATGAATGTTTGATTCGACCTCTCATGGCCTTAGGTGAATCAGACCAAGATCAGCCCACCAGGCCGCAGAGGGCCTGAAATATTCACATCCAGGGGCTGCTGAGTGGACTCCTAGTCCTTTTAAAGTCAATAACATACCTGCACCTAGCCTGTCCATGAGACTGAATCACATCAATGGGGTTTCCCAGAGGCAGATCCTGCATGAAGGTCAGGATATCCATCTTTGTGTGTCTTTTTGTGCAGCCTTCTGAGACTATCTATTGCTGTGAATTTTGTGACATGTCTTCATCCAACAGTCAGATCCAAATCTGAAGTTTCTTTCTCCCACAGAGGCCAAAGTTTCAGATGCTGCTGCAGATTATCCTCCAGGGAAAAAACTGATCCTCTTTAATGTTCATATCACGAGATAGAATTGTTTATCATGCGCTGCCAACTGCATTTAACATCTACACATGCGTTACACATGTTCACAAACATATTGCTTCCTCTCCGATAAAATATGAGAGACTGGAAAACCTGTGATCTGCATTTCTTTTCATTTGCTATCTGCCTTTAACCCTCCTTTGATTTGAGATTCCTTTCATATGAAGGCTTACTTTTGGGTAGTTGCAAGTCTTCCACATTCAAAGAGTTTTTATTCCCAAGTGAATCTCTTGAAACTGCTTATTAGACTGCAAGGGAAGAACCTGAGTAAGATCAACGATGGATGCAATCAGACATCTTTTGCCTTTATTTCTGCATAATGGAGAATACTGCGAGGCTTAGAAGCCAATCACTTGATGCATATGGGGGTACTTGGAGCAGAAATAACCTAGATCTGAAGTGCCTGGGTCCATTTTCATTATTATATGCTTAATTGGCTGTAGTGATTTCTAGAGAAAAGGCATTTCTCTAGAAATGGTATTTAATCAAATACCAAACATCTGGATCTGGTTCATTTAGATTCAATTTTAAACTTGTGAACAATAAAAATTAGAATTGAAATGTCAACAATATTATATATAACAATATTTTGCAGTTTTTAACCAAATGTATGTACCATGATTTACACTGAATCCTGATACTCTGAAACATTCCTAAAGTAAAAAAAATGGCTTTATTTCTAGGCTCTAATAATTTAGAGTTAATGCTGACCATTTCCTGTCATCTCATTTTCTGTTACTGTAATAATGAAGATATTTAATTGCACCATAGAATTATTTTACCTTGCCTTTTGTGACTCAATGGAGCAAAACTGTAGCTTTTAATTCAAAAGAGAAAAATGAAGACAGCTTCACCCAGAAATAGACTAAACCTCACACACTATGAACTGTGTTTCTAGTGTTATTAAGGGGGGGGGGGGGGGGGGGGGGAAACAATCACCAAACCAGAGATTGTGGTTTTACACAAACAATTTTCCTCTGTCCTAATAATGGAAGCATTGCCCCTCTAAAACAGTATGTCCTCATAAAACTGAGCTTAATCCCTTGTATAATACCAAACACATATGGGGAGGAAAGGAAAATAGAGCACTAAAAGAGGAACTGTTACAACAGATTACAAAACACCATGGCAAAAGTAAAGGTTGAAGGGGCATGGAAGCCCCGACTACAAGGCTCAAACAAACGAAAATAGACTTAACCTACATGTCCCATAATGCAACTCAATAGCCACTAATTTATTAGTTTTTCCATGTTTGTCATCACCAAAACCAGACCAAAACAAAAAGGGATTTTTTTAATTACACTTTGAGGTCCCATAGAGCAACAAAAACCACTCTGTAACTATTTTTAAAATTATTTTAGTAAAGATTTTTTGATGGAAGTGAATATTTAGAACATGTGCATGTACAATTTTGCAGAAAGCAATATAAGCAAGGCCTCACAAGATTTATTCTCTTTGAAAACAATGTTTGTACAGTTAAAACAAATGTTCTCTTTGTTCAAAATTTAAAATTGAAAAAAACAAAAGTCAAGAGAAACTGCAGGATCATCTATTAAGTCCTTCCTGAGCAAGGATACAGATTCTCGGATACGTCTTAAAACCAACAAATTCATCTCTAAATCTCAGTCTTTATTATAAGTTAGCCTAGTTGTAAAAATAGCCCACAAAAAATCTTAAATGGAACAAGTAATAAAGAGTCCAGGGTGATGAATATGACAAACACAAAGCATCAAATCTCCTTGACTTCCGGAGGCGTTTGATTCGTTGCGGATGACATCAGCTGTGGAGTGAGTGTGCGAAAAAACACCCGGCGCCCTCTTCTCTCCCCGGTTACCGAACATGACACAATGTCTGCTGGTATAAAAAGCTAGGGCCACTCCTATGCACGCTCCACTTGTATGTCTGGAGACCACTTCAGTGCTCTGCAGTAGCGAATAAAGGGAGGAGGCTGCTGCTGCTGCTGCTGTTGTTAGGATCCGGCGTGCGTACGGGAAGAGAGAGATAGAGATACAGAAGAGAGGAGAGGATGGCCACCCTGGTAGAATCCGCAGAAATGGAGACTTTAGGTGGCCAAAGCAACACCGGGGCGTCTCCGAGCTCCTCAACCCCCTCGCAGCACTTTAACGACAGCAAATTTTACCTGCTGGTTGTGATCGGGGAGATGGCAAGTGAGGATCACCTAAAGTGTGCCATTGCGGACATAGAGAAAGGTAAGATGGAGCTTGGAGAGGTGGGTGTAGGCCACTAATAGCTGAACTTAAAAACATTGATAACATCTTCACATCGATACATAGCTTTAAAGTTCGGGTTATATCTTTAAAAGCAAGGGTGCCTTTGTTTGTATCGCCGGATTTTACGCATGGAAATACTCCTGCACAATTAACGCATAGGCCTCTAAGTCGTTCATTAGCGTCAACGAAACCTAATGAATGTGCTCACTATTTGAACTTAAGCTCATGTTGTTATAATAGAGATATCAAACAGCCCCTCCCTGTGACATCCTCATAATATTTCGCCAAATCAAGTATTCAAAACATCTTTTCCTCCACAGGTGCCTTTTCCACCTACCTACTGTGTTTAAAAGCACTATAGTTCAGTTTTATTGTTTTCTCTGTCATATTAATGTTACCAGGCCCAATTGTTGTCATCCACACACGTGGGCCAGCTCCTCGAACGCTTCTGTCTGCAGTGATTCAGCAGTAAATCTATGCGTCAGTATAATGCAGGGTAAAATATCTCTTGGTTCCAGTACTGCTGCGCTTTTTCTCTCCTATAGCACCTTGCCAACGCTTTATTCAGGTGCGTCAGGCTTTTGTTACAGAAGAGAGGAGGGTCCCACAAGGCAGTTTACATTCGGGCAGAGACGGACGGGGTTCAAAAGGCGCTTTCAGTGTTTGTATTTTAAGAAAGCTTGTTCTAGCCTACTCGCTGAAAAGGCTAATAAATGCGATCTGTGTTTAAAAAATGACTGATTGTCTTTGACAATAGAATAATTGTTCACTTAATCGCGTGAGGACATCTCTCCATCATCACTCCGCATCCAGCTCTCTCATCCCTCACCGGCTAGTGGGCGTGGCTCGGTCCGCACTGCGGTCCCTACGGAAAGCCACAAGGAACGATTTTCAAACGGAACAGCAGGGCGGTTTAGAAATGCTACAGCTGCTGTAGTGTGGTGGCTACATTATTGTGTGTGTGAGGGGGAGGAGAGGGGAGGAAGGAGGAGAATATGGCGCAGTTTGAGTGTAGGTGTGTAAACAAAGCAGTTTGAAAGAGATGAAAACTATTTAAAGTGTTTCATTTTAAGGTTTCAGCTATTAAGATACTGTAGCTTTAACTTTCTATAAGTTGACAAAAAAAATGTAGGTAGTCTATTATTAAGTTTGATCCGGTTATTATTGACTAACAGCTTTGGTCCTTAGACTGAAAGTTCACCTTTGACCTTGAAAGTAATGAAAACAGAATGCCCTTACGAAGCTTTTCTGAAGCTTTTGGTTTTATCAAAAATTATTCCTCAGCAGGAATTGCTCAGTCTTTGTAGGATTGTAGTTTTTTTCCTGAACACTTTAAGTTCTTCCATTCATAAAGGAATACATACAGTATACCACATGTCATTAGTCTGACCCAATTTGTATCAGCATGTTTTCTATAATGCACCTTTAACAATATCTTATTCACAAAGCATTTATTTAAAATAAATGTTTGTAAAAGGGATTCCCAATTACGCAAGCACATAATATATCCATGCATAAGGACAATGTTATCGGTCTTTAATGAACAGGAGTTATTCTCTGTTATGATGCCTCAGAAGTGTAGAGATCAGTCCAAGAAAAATGAACTTTTAATTGTTGTCATCAACGGTCCTAACATGGTTTGCATTGCCACACCTTTTGTTTTTAGTTTAGTCTCACAGGCTTCAAAACCCTTTTGACAGAAAACATTTAAAGTTAAATTAAATTCTACATACATCCGTCTTTGCAACTTAAAAAAACAAACATTATATACTCTGTTATTTTGTCTCTATTCCCAGTTAGTGTCATCACCTGAGGCCTTCAATTGACCTTTACTCTGCACATAAAGACAGGATGTTGCCACCATGTGCTGAATGGAGGTTACCAGAGTGTCTGGTCGTTATGTCCAAACAGAAACTGGGCTAAAGATATTTCCTATTATAGATTTCTTGTCCCTTGCCAAACTGGTAACAAGTCCATACATGTTGCCCCTAAAAGTTTGTCAAATGAACAGGAGGCAGAGGATCACTTGAATAGATGTGTGTGGGTGTGGGAGGGGGAGACTTGTTGCAAAGTGTAACGCCTGTTGTGTGCATCGATTCATTCGACAGCCGAGCAAACATATGTTCTTCCTCCCCGGTGTGTTTTGCTTTTGCTGTTTGTTTTTTTTCAAATTTCTTGTTGAGTTTATGTTGTATGTGTGTTCGTTTTTCTTGCAGGGATTCGCTCATGGGACACAAACCTCATAGACTGCAACCTGGACCAGGAACTCAAACTGTTTGTCTCCAGACACTCAGCCCGCTTCTCTGCAGATGTCAGAGGTAAAGTTGAAGTAAAAGACCCTTTCTATGATACTGCCACAATAAAAGAGTGATTTATATGGTTCCAACAGATTCAGTGCAAAATCTGAGTAAGTAAACATACATAAGTGTTTATAGCCCAATAAAAACACAATAATTAAGTCAAAGACATTATGTAGAATATAGTATCACCTCACTACTATTATCATTGATATAATCAATCAATAATTATCAAAAATCAATAATAATAAATACATTCTCTTTTTTTTTTAATTATAAATGAGTGTTCATATTTTTAAATTAGAAGAATGTGACATTTTGACTTGAAAATATACTTGTTGAGCTACTCTCAATTGTTCATTTGACTTTAAGAAACTAACGCTCAATTTCAGGTTAAAATTGCTTCAGGGATATTTCCCATTGAACATTTTTTTAATCTTAAAAAATAGATTTTCTTGAATACATATTTTAACAAACCTGTTTCTGCATTTATCAAAAAACAAATATAATTACCTTAAATCTCTGCTTAAACACGGCACCTGACTAGATATACTTGCATACCACTGCACCTTTTATCAGTGTCTCGACCCTGTCAGCTATAATTCCTGTGCAGCACACTAAGCAGAGGGGTTTTATTACCTCTCCTTGGATCCGCCCTCTCAACGTCTTGCTGCATGGAGCTCTTATAGCGGTATTATTTGCAAGGTAAGGGAGCGGCTCCATAAAGATGTAACAGATCCAGTGTGGCAGGACATGTGGGCCGTCAGTGGGCAGAACGGCCTTGACAGTCAGCAGCAGTTACTGCCCCTGCTTGGCTCGGCTCCATATTGAACTGACCAGCAGGGTTCCATACTGCACAATAGATTGATCCAGCCGACCAAATGCACACTAAATCTGGTGGCTTATTTTAATGCATATATTAAACCACAGAATTGGGCTTCCAGAGGGGAATTATAATTGTTTAAGAGGGATGTAAAACATGGTGGTGTAAAGAGACAATCCTCTACACTCTTTTGTCCTCTGCCTTGTTTTTTTCAACCATCAGATCTTCCCATCCTCCATTCTTCTCTCTTTCTTCCTCCTTGTGCACTGTTGCCTTGCAACCCAGTTCGAGATGCACAGTTGATTTGGGAGTAATTAGCAGGGTTGAATCCCTTGTGGCAAATGTCCATGAAAATAAAGAAGGGAGGAGAAACAGAGGACTAGGGGAACAGAGAGGGTGAGGGGCAAGACGGAGAAAGCAAACAAGGGAGCAAAGGAGGAAGGGGGTTGACGCAGGAGAGACATAAATGAGAACTGGGTAGATATGAGGCAAGTGGTTAAAAACAGTGACACATCTGAACCATGAATTAATGAAGTCAAGACTGAGAATTGAAGCGGCATAATCAGTTAAACTGAATTATATTGTCTTTTAAAGTTACATGCCTCTGGCTTTTTTCTAAGTCTCTTTCTCGAGGGAAGGATTCCAATTGGCTTTTAGCTTTTTACCCTGTTATTAGATTACCTGCTGTATGAAGGGGTTCCTAGAAAACTACAATATTTAGCTTGACATTGACAGACTTTTATGTCCATTAAAGACAGTTCCTCTGCATAAATTTGCACTTTTTCCTCTTTCATAGAAATGTAATGTTTGTATCTAACACTGTAATTTACTCTCAGATGCATGTGAAAAACATAAACCTTGTTTAGGAGAAGTTGATCATTTTGGGAAAAATGGCTAATTGCTTGTTTTTTATAAGATGTATATCTAAACCATCTTTATGTCTGTGTGCGAAATATGAATCTAAAGGAAGCCCCTAAATAGTGAAAATCGGGTCAATAGCTAGCCGAGCTCTGTCTGAAGGGGAAAAAAATCTCTACCCTGCTCCATCCTACCCACTCACTTACTTACAAAATAACTTTTGTTTGTCTGTTTTATTTTGTTTTCCAGGAGCAATAATTTCTTATAGTATTGACAGAGGTTTTAAGAAGTAATTGCATCTGAATGGGTTTTTGTTGCCTTCAGATCAGAGCCTAACTGGCTGTTACTCTCTGGGTCAATTCTTTATGCTAAGCTAGGCTTACTAGCCCCTAGCTGTAGCCCTATATTTATTTAGAAATACGTAAGTGTAGGGTATCAATCTTCTCACCTTACACACACAAAGAAGGCAAAAGCAGTTATTTCCCTGATATTTTCTGCTATTTTAAAATTGCACAAAACTTCAATCACATAATGAGATAACTCGTCAGAAGGAAAATTGTTGATAAGAGGGCAGTCTGTGCTGCCTTTATGTAAGACATAACTTAAACTACAGTTATGGTAAAGAAAAAATCCTGAATTATCTTTATCAGCTTATTTTTTTCTGAATGTGTACCTATTAGGCTCTACTGCCTTCATTGTTAGAGCTCAGTGCTCAGAGGAAACACAAACCTGCTCCTCTCGTAAGAGGACAAATACAATTATCTGTCTGCCTGATAGATTACATGACGTCCATCAAACTGCCATCGTGTGCAGGAAGCCTGGAGCCCACAGAGAGCAGAAGAAGGGGAGGAAACAAGGGGTGAGACTTTAGACCCCCTGTGTCCCTGATGGATATATGATACTTCTGGTTACATATAGATTTTCCAGGACTCAGCATTAAGTATAGGCAGTCCTGAAGAGTCAAAAAGCCGTCCTAAAAACACAAATCTATTCACTGATCAATTGTAATAAGAATTGTGTTAACTCTCTAATTTTGTAATCTAATTTATCCTAACTGGATATTTCTGTATAAATAATCAGATTAATTAGTCAAACAAACATCTACCAATAAGCATCACTCCTCATAATCATAGCTCGGTAGAATTGGAAAAGAAAAAGGTGCTGGGAAGACGATATACAATTGCGCTATCAAGGCAGTCATTTTGATTTTAAATCTTGCAACTAAATAACTTGGTCAAACTTAAAACACTTGTTCCTTTGCGCCAATTGAAAGCTATGCCTTTGAATGTAAATGTTTCCATTCTTTGTATTTATTCTGTTTGTGCATACTGTATGTATTCTGTTTTGATGTAATCCACATCTCGGCATGACCTCAATGACTTTCGTGTTTTAAATAAAGGTTGAATAAATGAATGATGAATGTAGGAGCAGTCAGAATGACTGTCATTGCCATTCTAGTTATTACAGAAAACCAATATTTTAAGGTGTAAATGTAATAATTATTTTCTTCCGACTGCCAGGTTGTCATTATTTTTGGCATAATCCTAAATATAATGTCTGTTAAGGAGCTTAAAATGGAATGTTATTTAGAGGCATTGAAGCTACAAAACAAGTGATTGACAGTTCTGTGACTCAGCTGGTTTAACAGTCTGATTAGCTCTATGCCCAGACATATTGCGTAGACTAGTTCCTTTTAATCCAGTTGTGGGGATGCTGAAGAAAGTGACATTGAAACTGTGCTCAGGGGAGCCCCCATCTTTGCTGCTGAAAGTCATCACGATCAATTATTCCGTTAAAGTGGAAAATGAAAGAACAGCAAGGTGAAATGTGCTGACACATTCAGGAAATCCACCTGAGCTGATCAAATTATAATCCCTAAGTGCAGTGTGCTTTTTTTTTTTTTACAAAAGAAAAGGAGACACTGAATTTAGTGATTCCACTGATCTATTTTTGGTGCAGTGCCATCCTCATTGATGTTCCCTTGTCTGGCTCAGTCTGTGGCAGACAGGCTATACCAGTCTTGCACTTTCTATTCAGCCAAAAGGAGAATGCTCAATGATGCATGTCACATTACCTCGCTTCCTGCTGAGACTGAGGCTCGCTGGGAGGTGAGGATTTTTATATCGATCAAGGTAATTGTCAGGGTCGATCAAGCTCCAGTGAACAATCTGTCTTTTTTTTGACGAATTGGCTGAGACACGAGGCAATTTGGCATGGGCGTTGATGGTGGTAGTGATGGTTATGCTGGCTGCACCAAGCTTCACTGGTCCTTAACTGTTTACTGTATTCTCTGTTTCAGAGCATGAAAGGCCGGTGTAACATGCACTGAGACAATCAAAGAAAAATAAAAGGCTTTTCTATTACATTAGCAGTTCCAGATATGGCTTGTGTACAGTGGCTTTTACAGGATGACTAATAGACTTCCAAGACTGATTGTTCTCTCATTTCACAGACCAGTGAAAACCATCCCCTTTGTCAGTCTTTGTCTTGCTCTTTGTCTCAGTTTAGGATGCTCTCTCCTCAGAACAGAACTGAGTGAAGCTAGTTTCTCTAACAGTCAACAGGGATTTTGTGATGATGGTTTCAAACTGACTCAAATGTGCAACCATCTCATAGTTTAAGTAATTCTGAATAAAAATGTCCTAGCAACAGGCTTGGGGGGGGGGGGGGGTTGCTAGGTTAAGAGAGGTTAAAAAATAGATATCAAGATACTTCCCTAATTGGGGGTGCAGGTAGCCTAGCTGTTAGTGCGCATGCCCCACGAACAGAGGCCAAGCCCTCGAATACAGGGGTCCTGGGTTCGAATCCAAACTGTGGCTCCTTTCCAGCATGTCATTCCCCACTCTCTCTCTCCCAAATTTCTAAATCTACCATATGGTAGCTTCACGCCATTCATCAATTAGTACATTTATGTTGAGATCTTCAGATATTTTGAAAAATATATTTTTTAAATTGCAGAATGGAAACTGAAAAAATGCCCTTTCACTTCCCTCCAGACATCAGGCAGCTTATTCCATAAAATGAATAGAGGACTAAAGGGTTTTTATATTGCTGGGAAATAACCAAGGCAAGAGTCATTATTTCTACCTTCCATTTACTCCACAGAATATTAAAGGCTGATAGTCTGTATAGAAGCCACTTCACTATTAACAGCAATGATTGAAAGAGTTTTTCCATATGGAGTGACAGCCCTCTGGGAGAAGGAGGCAGGGTTAATGGCTATAGAGATCTTTAATGAGAATCTGCTATATGAAATATGTATGGAGTAATTGTCCCAGCAGCTAGATGTGCGCTGCAGTATCACATCTCAAGGGGCAAGAAACAGTCTGTCTTCAATAGAAGGGTTCTGAATTCAAAGATTATATTCAAACTACACCTTGCTACCCTTTAAAACCTACAAGGCTCATACTCTACAATTGTAAAATCATTTCATTTTTCTACAATTCTTTTAACAGACGCTTTTGTCCAAAGCGTATATCAGAGAGAAAGTACCACACAAGCAAGGATCTAGAGAGGAGGATACAACATCAGTACGTGCAAACAAATAGCTTTAAGTCCGATCAGACTGAGGTGCTGACAGGTAGTGCACAGGGGCAAAGCACAGTTTATTCTGGGGGGGGTTTATTCTGGAGGCAACATTGCCTTTGGTTTTTACCCTGAATTTGGTTTTTACCTTAAATCTGGATTCCTTATATATTTAGAGGGAAAAGAGATAACAAGGTGAAGAAGCAAAGACAGAATGTGGGACTGAGTGGGCTTAATTATGATGCAGGAGATATCCTGTCCATGTGTCATCAGTTAGACAAGAAGGTTACCCCTTTGTACACAAAGACACACCCACAGTGGGATCAATGTCATTATCACCATCAATCATCCAAAACTAGGGTTATTGATCATGTTCCAGCCACAACCTGCTATTTATTTTCTATGTAACAGCTCTCTCTCGAAATATCATTACAGCAGTGAGGTAGAATGAAGCATATAACCCCCACTGTACAGACAGAAGTAATAATTATTGGGTCTTTTGCAAATTACCATTGTGTCTTGTCTGTATCAGCCTCTAAAGGCTAAACCAGAGAGGTCAAGTTGAGCTGAAATGATTTATTGAGTAATCAGCAGTCAGAAGTATGAGGCATTTACTTATTGGTGATCATCAGTGTTTGATCATTTCAAATATTGTCATAGCAAAGCTGCAAATAATTCCTCCCATCAAACTTGTCATGAACGTTATCTTGTTGTCTTCTTCTGTTATAATAAACTGCATTTCTTCAGGTTTTGAACTACTGGCCAGACAGAACAAATCATACCATAAGCCCTAATTCTACCAGCCATAACAGTAAACTTACCCTAACAAACAACAATCCCCCAAGGTAACCCTAAACCCTAAGGGTTAGGGTTAGGGTTATCTTGTGCTAAAACATGATTACGTTTAACAGGTCTAACAGGTCCAACTCTAACCCCAATTCCCCCATTAAAACTTTGCCATTTTATGATTGAACAGGTTTTATTTTAAGGATTGGGATTCATGGTTTGAGAGGTGTGTTATACCTCTATCTCTAGAGCTCTCATCCATCTTAAAAATAAATAGCTCTACTCTGTAGAGGCCATTAACATTTACACAGCATTGTTGGAGCTGCCAGAGTGACTGTGTAAGAGGAATTAGATGTTAAATTAGCTGAGCCCTGTCACCATACTTGTGACTCTTTACTCCAGAGAGGTGAAGATTCACTAGGAGTGTTTTTTGTTGTTTCCAATGGAAACAAATATAAATTGTATCAAGGTTTTTCTCCAACCAACCATCATCATAAAAACAGGGAATTTATTATCCTATAAAATAAGGCAAAGTAAATCACCATTTTTGAAAGGCAATTTGTTGCGGTGATGAAATAAGATAACCTTGAAACTAGTTGTTCATATGCAACTGTTTTCTTTTTTGTCTTTTAAGGGCAGAGAATTCTTCATCATAAAAGCAATGTGCTGGAGACAGTGGTGCTTATCAACCCTTCAGATGAAGCCGTCAGTACCGAGGTAATATCAGCTATAATTGTTGTTGACAGTCTGTTATACTGTTGTAGCCTCTTTCTTATTCTTTCTCCAACTGGCTATTTCATGGAACATCCTTCTATATAGGAGGGGTGATCCACACATCCATTAAAGTGTACATTGTAAGCAATTTCAGCTTGAAAGGGGTAATTATTCAGCAATGGCCTATCCACCATAGTTGGCCAATTATGCGTCAGCTTAATATGAATGGCTGTTGCTCCTGGTTTGCATAAAAAAACAGGAGCAATTAGGAGCTCAAGGGACTTAACTAATGTCTCATACACTGCTAGAAAAATAAGTGTAGTCGTATTCCTTTAGTAATTTAGTAGAGCTTTTGCTGTGCTTAGTAGGGAGGAAAGTCATTGCAGGGTCAGGAACACAGATGACACAAAATTTTGCCTTGTGTCACTGCTCCTATTCAGGGTTGTCTTTACCCCGCAGCTATGTCTGTAGTCAAACTGTGCTTTAACAATATCTCAGAGCACAACTGACCTGGCCAGCTGCCTAATACAGCTGATGTTGCTGCAGGAGAAAAGTTAAGAACAAAAACATTTCTAGAAGCAAGAGATGGGGGGGGGCTTTGCAGAGTGGCGGGAAAGAGATCAAGTCAGCTAATTAGCTAATGGATGTGAATAACGTGAAACTGTTGAAACTGCAAATACACTAAATCATTAAGCTGGTTGCTACAACAGCAAGGCTTTGAATATGCCATTTCTGTTCTAATTGTTTTCAACCAAAGTAAACTGAAAAGAAATGTATTCATAATTCTTTAATTTCCAGGTTCGATTGATGATCTCAGATACTGCCAGACACAAGCTTCTGGTTCTGTCAGGGCAATGCTCTGAAAACACTGGAGAACTGATTCTTCAGTCTGGATCTTTCTCTTTCTCTAACTTCATTGACATATTTACCGACCAAGAGGTGAGCCAAAAATATTTATCTGTTCCAAGCACCAAAAATTCCAAATGAGCCGCGACATTTCCATATCACACTATAACTTGTGGTAATGATACTTTTTTCGCCATGAAGAAAGTTTAATCCTCTGCTTTGGTTGATTAATGTTTAACATTAATGGAAGGCTTTCAAAAATGTATGTATTTTGCTCTTGAACTTTTTAATAAATATATGATATACGACGAGTAGGCTTATGTACATATACATACATACATACATATAGAAACACAAACTGTAAAACCGTAAATTTAAAAGAACTTCTTGTGTCATGATGGACTCCAAGATGTTACAAATTTAAAATCCCTTGATTTTTCCCATGCACAGATTGGTGAATTGCTCAGCACCATTCACCCAGCAAACAAAGCCAACCTTACACTCTCTTGCCCAGAACAAGGTGACTGGAAAAACTCAAACTTGGACAAACACAACCTGCAGGACTTCATCAACATGAAATTAAACTCCACTCTCATACTGCCTGAAATGGAGGGGCTCTCAGAGTTCACTGAATATTTATCCGAATCTGTAGAGATCCCATCTCCTTTTGACATGTTGGAACCACCCACCTCAGGTGGTTTCCTCAAACTCTCTAAGCCATGCTGCTACATTTTCCCTGCTGGTCATGGTGACTCTGCTCTCTTTGCTGTCAATGGCTTCAACATGCTCATCAATGGTGGCTCAGACAGGAAGTCTTGCTTCTGGAAATTGGTGAGACACTTAGACCGGGTGGATTCTATCCTACTGACACACATTGGATACGACAACCTGTCAGGAATTAATAGCATGCTGCAAAGGAAGGTTGCAGAGCTTGAAGAAGAACAGTCACAGGGTTCGACAGCTAACAGTGACTGGGTGAAGAACATGATTTCTCCAGATATTGGTGTTGTCTTTGTAAATCTTCCTGAAAACCTGGATAACCCTGAGCCCAATTACAGAGTGCAGAAGAACCTTGAGGAGGCAGCATTCACTAAGCAGTGTCTCACCAAGCTGAATTTGAGGATAGAACCATTGCAGAGGCCTGTTGGAAACACTATAGAACCCGTCATACTTTTTCAGAAAATGGGTGTTGGAAAACTTGAGATGTATGTACTTAATCCATCAAAGAACAGCAAGGAAATGCAGCACTTCATGAAGCAGTGGACAGGTAGTGAAAAAGACACTGCTTCTATTCTGCTGCCAAATGGAAAAGAATCAGAATTCCCTGTCTCCTATTTGACGTCTATCTCTTCACTCATTGTGTGGCATCCTGCAAATCCCTCAGATAAGGTTGTGCGCGTTCTCTTTCCTGGAAATACCACCCAGCTACAGATCTTTGAAGGTTTAGAAAAACTAAAGCACTTGGACTTCTTGAAGCAGCCAGTTGTCACTCAAAAAGCAATGGCTTCTACTTTGCCGTCGACACCGACACTAAAGCAAGCTAAGATGAAACACAGAACAGAGAGCAAAGAAAGCCTCAAGTCTACCCCTAAGCCATCACCAAGCAAAAGCATACGGAAGGAATCAAGGGAGGAAGTACCAGAAAAAGCAAAAACAGATGCAGAATCATCTTTTGAAAAATTACAGAAGACAGAGAAAAAGGAAAAGCCTGTGCTGAAAAAGGAAAAGGCAAAGGCCCCTGAGAAGGAAACAAAATCAAAGACTGAGCAAACAGTCAAAAACGAAACTCCTGAAAAAAAGAAGATAGTTAAAAAGGAGACCAAAGTGATAGTGGAAAAGAAAAAAGACATTAAAAAAGAAGTGGCAAAGAAGGAGGATACACCCAAACAAGACAGTAAGAAAGATGAAAAAGTAAAAAAAGAAGAGGCAAAGAAAGTTGTAAAAAAGGACATCAGAAGAGACTCACCAATGAAGGAAAAGAAGGAAGAGAGGAAAGACATGAAGAAAGATGTAAAAAGACCCATGAGGGACATAAAAAAGACATCCACTATGGGTGAGGAAAAGAGTCTAGCTCCAAAACCAAAGCCCTTTAAAAAAGACACTGCCTCTAAGAAAGATGCAGGAACCCCGCCAAAGTCAAAAGAGAGAGGGAAATCAAAGGTGGCAAAAGTAGATAGTGGTAAACTTGTGGCAAGTGCAGCTGCTGTTAAAGAAGATCCAGAAGCAGAAAGATGCCTAATGTCTTCACCAGAGGACCTCACAAAGGACTTTGAGGAGCTTCGAGATGAAGAGTTTGTGGAAGATGATGCAACTGTGCAACAAATTCAGGAAGAAGAGGTTGCGATGATCCACCATGAAGAAATAATGCAAACCAAAGAGTCCCCAGAGACAATAGAGTCAGTGGATGAAGGTATAACAACAACAGAGGCTGAAGGAGACAGTGGAGAGACTCCAGATAAACAAGTTCCTAAGGGAAAGCTTAATGGTAGTGTAGGTGAGAAGTTTGAAGATGAAGGCACTGTAATGGAAGAGACATCTGAGGGAGCAGATTATGAGGAGAAGGGAGAGACAGAAGAAGTTTGTGACCCACAGAGATTGGAGCCAGAAAGAGTTGAACCTTCTCCTGGTAAAGATACATACCAAGAGAAGCATGATGACATCAAACTGGGAGATCATGAAGAAAACAATGATGATGTGACTAATAAAAATCTAAGTCTACATGTAACTGGCAGAGAAGCAGAGAAGCCTAATCTCTTTGTATCAGCCTCGCCCAAAGTGTCCTCACCAGTTTCTCCAGCTGCATCTATCCATGATGAAATGCTTCCAGTTGGCTTTGAGAGCTCAACAGCCTCAGATGATGAGAACAGAGATGAACCCCACATGGATTACACTGTCAACTCTGGCCACATACAGTCCACCATTGAAGTCTCCAGTGTGCCTACACCCATGGATGAAATGTTGACTCCCAGAGATATCATGAGCGATGAAATCACCAATGATGAGTCTCCATCACAGGATGTTGGCAAGTTTGGAACATCAGAATCTGGAGAGTTTGGTAGAAAGAAGCTGTCTCCACTTCAGGATATGCCAGGTTCAGATCATTCTCTGAGTGGTGCCACAGAAGGCCAAGACTACAACCACTCCGCTTCCACAATATCTCCCACTTCATCAATAGAAGAGGACAAATTTTGTAAGGAATTTCCCTTGGGGGGGGAAAGATAAAGGGTTTTCCCCAACTCAAGAATCATGTGATAGGTATGACACAGACTTGGTTAAACTTAGTTCAACCTCCACAACGTCCCCTCTTGTACGTTCTCCCTCAGTGGACCGCAAAGACAAGTTTGATTCTCCATCCCTGTTTGCTGCTCCAATTGAACTGTCCACAACATTTTCAGGGTCCGGCAAACCAACAGTTGATTCCTCCATTAGCCCTGATGATAACACATTGGAAGGAGCTAACTCACCCCAATCTTCAGGTCACACACCTTACTATCAGTCACCAGTAGATGAAAAGGCAGGAACCATACCACCTGTGTCAGAAAAGCAAGGGCCAAGAATTGTGGAGGTCACAAGTGATAAAGAGGATTCCTCCAATCGAGTAACCCCAGAGCCTTATGAGCCAGAACATGAAAGTTCCTCCCCTGAAGAGAGAGTAATGTTGTCTCCACAAAGCCTGCATCCAGCTGAACCTGATTACCTGAAAAAGACAGAAAAGTCCCCCTTTGACATAGATCAGAAGAAAACTGGAGAGAATAACCAATCAATATTGTCTTCAGCACATATCAACAAGCATGAAACAGATACTAATCCTTTCACATCTTTCAAAGAAGAGAGTAAGATGTCCATTTCAGAAGGTACCACATCAGACAAGTCAGGAACTCCCATAGAGGAAGTGGTAGCAGAAGATACTTTTTCACATTTAGCCTCAGCATCTACAGCATCTCTGGCCACCAGCTCCTTACCAGAACCAACCACCGACTCTCCTTCGCTTCATGCTGAGGTAGGCTCTCCTCACTCAACAGAAGTAGATGACTCCTTTTCTGTCTCAGTGGTACAGACCCCAACCACATTCCATGAGGCTGATGGATCTCCATCCAAGGAAGACAGTCCAAGACCCATGTCTATCTCCCCAGACATCTCACCAAAGACAAAAGGCAGAACCCAGATGCAGGACACAAAATCACCAGAGCATTCTACCATGTCAATAGAGTTTGGCCAGGATTCCCCTGACCACTCTTTAGCCCTAGACTTCAGTAAACAATCCCCAGAGCATCCATCAGTAGGTAGCTCACGTGCGACAGAAAATGGCCCAACTGAGGTAGACTACAGCCCCTCAGATGGAACAAATGGAAGACCATCTGAAGAGCATAGTTCATATGTTGAGAAATCTTTTCTTTTTGAAGAGAGCGATTCAGTTCCTGCAACTTCTGCAACCCCATCAGATGCCTCCCAGTCCACTCCCTCTGTTACAACCCCATGTCAAATGACAGAGATCCCACATGCCTTGGATGAGCAGACTGATAAGTCTCCAGTCACCCCAAAAGCGTCCTCTCTCCCCCACTCTCCCCATTCGAGTGGGCCATCTCCAGTGCTAGGAAGTCCCTCAGCTAAAGAAAGCAGCAGCCCAATTTCACAGCCTGTGGAGAGCATTTCCAACAAATCTGCAACACCTCCAAAATATGACAAGTCCCCCTCACCTCCTAAAGCTACTTCCCCGTTATCATCTTTAACCTTTTCAAAAGAAGATACCTTTTCCCCGGCAAGGGAGACAAATCCCTTTAAATGTGAGAGTTCTACTCTTGAGGCGCAATCGCCCATAAGTCCCAAAGTTTCCTCCCCGTCATATCTACCACTTTCCTCTGATCCGTGTGATTACAATTTTGCCTGTGGCTCCAGGGACCCAGCCTTCACTAAGAAGAGCCCCACGGCTCCTTCCAAGACAGATGTCGACCTCTGCCTAGTAACTTCATGTGAGTACCGTCATCCCAAGACAGAACTATCCCCATCTTTCATCAACCCTAACCCTATAGAATACTTTATCAATGAGGAGAATGCCTTAGATGAGGAGAAGCCTCTGACAAAGTCTGGAGGAGGGCCCCCACCTCCAGGAGGTAAGCTCTCTGCCAAGCAGTGCGAGGAGACCCCACCCACATCTATGAGTGAATCTGCCCCCTCACAGACAGATTCAGATGTCCCACCAGGGACAGAGGAGTGCCCCTCGATTACAGCAGATGCTAACATCGACTCTGAGGACGACTCTGAGACTCTGCCAACCGACAGAACCCTGACCTACAGGCATGCCGATCCTCCTCCAGTGGCACTGAGGGACTCTGCTCCATCCTCAGGCCCCCATGATGTCTGTATGGTAGACCCAGAGGCCCTCAAGGCAGAAGAAAACCTCCACAATGCTAATACAGAGGGAGGGGAAAAGCCCAAGAAGAAAAAGCTTATGAAAAAGTCCTCCTCACCAGCCCGGAAGACTGCTCTATCAAAAGTGAAGGATTCAAAAACTTCCTCTCCTAAAAAGAGTGTTGGAGAAGGGAAAGATGCCAAAAATGCAACCAATACCTCTGCATCAAGAGGTGTAAAAAGTGTCACATCAAGTGAGTAGCATTTTCCTTAGTTATATCTGTAAGATACTTGACATAATCACTTAATGTTTTTGAGAACTTGTCAATCAGAAAGGTACTATTTTTTGTCTTTCAGGTACTGGCAGTGGAAAGGTATCAGGTGGTGCATTGCCCAATTGTCCTCCGATGTACATGGATTTGGTTTACATCCCCAATCATTGCAATGCCAAGAATGTGGATGCCGAGTTCTTTAAACGAGTTCGCTCCTCTTACTATGTTGTCAGTGGCAATGATCAGACAGCTCAAGAGCCCAGTAGGGCTGTCCTCGACGCTTTGCTTGAAGGAAAAGCCCAGTGGGGAAACAACTTGCAGGTAAGGTTCAGTTCTTAGTCTGTCAATTATATGAGAAGATATTTTATTGTAAAAGTAACCCGAGTACCACATGCAACTAGTATCTTAAAAATGAACTATTGTTTGTCTGTTTTGTGTGATTTGACATGAAAACAGTAAAGCTACAAGTTTGTGTTGAATTAAAAATGTTCTAAACTCCTCATTGATAAAATTTCAGGGTGCTATAATAGATTGAACGGCAGAGTTTGAATTCGTAGATACAGTAAACATGAACTTCTTATGAGCTTTGGTTGGCTTATTGGGTCCCTTTGCGTGATGTAGGTATTTATATTAGAATTTATCATACAGCAGACAAAAAATAAGCTGGAATAAACCAGTCTTACATCATTTTTATGCCATCAACTTAAAAGACTGGGATAAATAACTTTCTATATTTCTTTATATTTCTATAGGTAAACTTTGTTAGTTATTCAACTGAACCCTATGAACTAAATGGAAAGTGGAGACAGAAAAACAAATAAGATTTGGTTGTTTGACTGGGACTTCTAATATATGAATGCTTGAGCTAAGAGACTTCCCTTTTTTTCTGGTGTCAGGTCACACTGATCCCTACCCATGACACTGATGTGATGAGGGAGTGGTACCAGGAGACCCACGACAAGCAGCAGGAGCTCAACATCATGGTCCTGGCCAGCAGCAGCACTGTTGTAATGCAGGATGAGTCCTTTCCTGCTTGTAAAATAGAGATGTAGGCCTGTTCAACGAGATCAGGTTGCTTAGTGACTGATAATGAGACGAATCATTAGATGAAGCAGAAAACAAATCCATGTAGCATTAAACCCAAGCAGACATTTAAACACTTATATGATAAAATTATGCTTCTTGTGTACTATTTCCAAAAAATCGATATCTGCAATGAGAAATAACACTAATACACTTAGCTTTGAGGGGCGCCATGCAAAACGTAATGTTTTCTATAAAACATCCTTGACTTCCTCCAGGTGTTATCTTAAGGTATAAATGGATTGTATTTGAAGGAAATTCCAGATTATAGTCCATGACCATGCAGATCGAGTAATTATGTTGTTGTTGCTGTATTGAGTTTCTTCTGCACCCTAGAACAAAATATCTGAGTGCTTTTAATCAATTTAATGGCTGTCTAGGAGCGAAATATCTCTTCCTATGGTATATTCATTAATAATGGCTGTTATCTACACCAAAGGACAAAAAACGAGTTCTCTTATTGCCTTAGGGAGTCAAAATGAATGTATAAGAACTAGTGAATCTAGCAGAAGAGTGGGCAGGTAACTGTACACTCCAGAGGTCAACCCCAGTAATAGTTACATAGTTCAATGATGGTAAAAAAAAATAACTTGAAAGAATACTCAACATCAGCAATTTTAATGATGTCTGAATTTATTGATGGGCAAAACAAAGTGCCCATGCCATTTTAAAAATGTTGCTTTTGTCTTTAAGTTGCCTGGGTTTTATTTAATTCAAAATGGATGAATGTTTGTGGGGTCTTTTCCTCTGGTTTATGTTGCTGCTGGTGTATGACAATTATTTATTATGTTTCTTTTAATTCATTGTACTTGATGGTCCAGACTGCCTTTAACACAACAAAAGTTGCTTCAGAATGCCATCCCTCGCATTTGTTACATCCGTAAAGTCTTCTTCGCGATGCTTTATGACGGTTGCCTTCTATTTCACATTTTCTGCTTCATTTACAGATTTTAAGTGTTTTCACAGAGAGAAAATCATGTCTTACTTCTTGTATCTATATTTATGTTATCACTGAGCTGTGGTGAAGTTAGCTTTTTCCAATTGTTAAGCTAGGGAGGCAGGATTTCATAAACCTTAAAATGTCTTGTTTTTCCGAAGCACTGTATTTAAATTAAAAATATCTTTGTGGGCAAATGAGTGATCGGAAGACATGCATGAGTTATAAAACATTTGTACTTGTTTGTTTGCTTAGACTTGCATTAAGAACAACAGGGCTATATAGGATTATTTTACGATATTGGCAAGTTGCATCATCTCATGGTACACTTCTGCAACTCTGCCTTTTTTAATGGCACTGTATCGATATAAATCTTGACTTTGGATGGAGCACAGAGTAGATTTTCAGGTTGATGTGAGCCTTTTGGGAGGCTGAACATTTCCTGTAACAAGAGAGATCTTCCTCTTTAGCCAGGATTAAAGGGAACAGCAGAGGGGCAGCACACAGAGATGAGAGAGCGAGTGACTTGTGTGTCTTAGATGTGAGTATGTTAAACTTAAACTTGACACTTTAAACACAAGCAGGACATACACCAAAATACAGTATAGACGACACAGATCAACACCGACAGGCCAGCTTCCGGTTAACAAATCACAACTTCATTATAACAGGCTTTGAACTCTTAAAACAACTCACCAAGCTCACCAGGTATCTCTAAAACTATACCAGGTGTTTCTGACTTCATTATAAACCAGTTTCCCTGCAGAGGAACCTCAAACCAACACCCTGACCAACAACAAACTACAAACTTTGAAATGACATTTCTCTTGAACGGACTTTTCTCTGTCTTTTTTCTCTACACTTCTTCTATTTCTCTTTCAGGCTACTGTCTCTGCCTTTTCTCCTTATATTTCTCTCGGGAGAACTGTAGTCATGTTTGTCTGCAGCTGTGTGGTATATTTGTCTTGTGATCTTGCATCCTCTCTGCCTCTTTTCCCAAACCATATGTAACCTATAGCGGATAGTTTCAAGTGGAAGTATTCCTTAGTGCTTTCTGATGTTTGTGTGCAATATTTCCTCTACCAATACAGTTCTGATGTAAGAGGAAACACTACTTAAGAACAAACATTCAAAAAGAACCACAATAAAATCTGTTGTGAAAAAAACCCAATTGTGTGTTGGTCTTTGTCTTTGTTGTATTTGTGTTATATCCATACAGACTGTAATAAGATATATCACTTTGATTCTTTGCACAATATCAGGCATTTTTAATGAACTTTTATGTTTATGATTCTAAAACATCCCCTGTCATACTAACCCTCAGAGAGGAAATATTTGAGGGGAGGCAATAAATAAAGTTTGTTCCATTGATGTTTGGGTTAGGGGTTAGGCTAAGGGGCTCAAACTGTGATGCTCACAGTAAAACTGAACAAGTCACAGACTGACTAAGATATTTGTCTGATTTTCTGGGCATATATGAAAGATGTTAAGATGTTTTAGTCATGCTGTGGGTGTAAATCAAAGATGAAATTGTTAGACAGTCGTTTCACCACTTTCGTCCAGACTGAAATACATCAACAATTTCTGGATGAATTTTTATTCATGTCCCCATATGATGAGGCCTACTTCCTGTGAGGGTTGGTAATTTTAGAAAACTAGCATGATTTTGAAAGTAGCCCATCCCCTCCCCTCTGTGCTTCCTCAAAAGCCACGCCCCTCACTTACATGTACAAGCGCCATTGGTCCAGAAGCGAACCTCAGCTCATGCTTTGAGTGTGGGCTCATGCATGCATGGGGTAGATCATCAGCAGGGAGACAGGGGGGCATGACTGGTTCATCAAATTGGTACCCCGTGACAGACATTGCTCAAAGTTTTTACAGGCTTAAAACTGCTACAGATGACGGATTTTCTTCGTACCTTTTTCAGAGCACATGAATTATTAATGTCTGTCAGGACCTAAAGACAATTTCAACCAAAATCTTAAAAAGTGTATCTGGAGAAAATTACCAACCCTGCCTTTAAGTGGTTTTCAGCTTTTATTGTAATGAAATCAGGATAGGAGGAACACAATTAGCTTTTTTCATCCTTTTCAGGGGCAGCCTATGTTAAACTCGGTAGTAGAAGATAAAGCCTGTCTTGCATATTCTTTATTGTGCGTACCAGGAGAAAACATGCAATTAGGAAGCAAACTGCTGTAATCAGCACAAACATGAACCCCACAGGTCCATTAATACGATAAAAATGCTGAGCTACAAGTACTGCTTCAAATGCAAAGGAAACCTGGTAAAAACAGTCAACTAAATAACCTTTTAACAAATGATGACATACGATTTTATACAAGGTTATCTGGAATCAGAAACATGTCAGAAAGGTATGAGAAAAATAGCATCAATGTAGCTCCTGCAGTTTGTGTTGAACTAAATGAACTCTTACAGTAAATCAGACTCCACAGGGAGACTGACTGAGACAGCAGAGACAGAACAGAGCAGAGCAGGGTAAGAGGACATGTCTTTATAATTCAACATCCTTTTGGTGTGCAGTGAGGGAACCATGAGTCCACATGTCTGATGTCTCTCTGGAAGTGAACACAAAGCTTGTGAATCCGCCTCTTCAGCAAATACACTGTGCATTAGCAAGAGGAAAGCTTTTTATTTTCCTTGCATATAGTGTGCTATTATACACAAGATATGCAGATGAGAGAGCATCCCTACTATTATCCGAACCCTTCACACAGCTGTGAGGGCTTGTGATTTAGTAAAAAGTCAGTCAGTGTCTGAATATGCATGCATAGAAATGTAAAGTATTCGCCTTACTATTGATGGAAACAAACCTATTTAAAGTCTTTCAACTCAAGGACAGTGACTTTTGAGCTGTGACCCACTGTGACACAGTAATCAGGAGCAGCTGTTATATTTCTGTGCCAAAACACTTTCAGTGGGGACATTTATTAATGATAATGGGACACCCCAGGCATTTTCCAGAACCAAAGGGGACGGGCACACAGGGATAAATCAAAGACGATGTAAGAGCAATCCGTCGGAAAAACATAGTCTGAGTGCTAAAATAGACCCTTGAAAAAGAGTATTTTTTCCCCGGGTGACTGTTGCATCATTTTGAGCACCCATACACAAAACCATCAACTTGTAGCAATAGATAAGCTATATGGTAAAAAATCTGTTTTGAAATACATGCAACACATACATATGCATGCAAAGAGAGAGAAACCAACAAAGACACACACCTTGCAGGATACTATAAATTATCCACAGCCCTGTGTCTGATTGGCTGAGCAAGCAATCTCAGCAGTACGGGGCTTAGATGTTGTTGCCAAGGCAACAGTGGGGAACCTCCCTTTCCCAGCCCTATTTTTCTCGGTGCAAGATAGTCTTTCTTAGGAGTTCATTTAGGAAGCCCCTTGATCAGTGTGATGTATTTTAGCAAGTCGGATTCAACTCACGTCTTCAAATATTCTGTTGGTTTAGCAATGAGTGTCCACAGTAGTCTTTCTTACTATTAAACCCTATATGGAGAAACAAGAAAAAGGGTATTTAATTATATTATGAAAGTGACAAATACATAGTGCAGCATAGTGTACATTTATGCAAGATAAAAAAAAGGCTTGTGTCTTATTAAAGTCTATTTAAGTTCTTACACTAAACATGTCATTTTAAACAAAATCTGCATAGTTATAGGTGGTCAAAATGAAACTGAAAATATTTCAACACAAAGCTGAATTAATAATTTATGATCACAACTTGATCTCTACAGAGCCGATGCAGCAGAACTCCTTCATAAGGATGTACAGTAAGTCCTTACTTAGTTATGTAATACTGCAGGTCAATGGGTACACCAGGATGGCAGGTCTGGCTCTAAGGACTCCTAGAGGGGAGGTATCAGCTTGGCTTGTAATAGGCCTATATAGCATACAAACTTTGGTAGCTAATTGAATACGAGATGCTACCATAAGTGATTATCTAAGCGTTTGTTTCCCAAATAGTTATGAAGCAATTGTTAATGTTACCTGATTGTCCAAACTTCCTGACAGCAGGAAACTCATCAGACAGGTTTGAAAGTTGTGGTAAGTACAACAGCGTCATCTGTAGGATGAAAGGTGTCAATGCACTGTTGCTGAGAAATAAAAGGGTTTTCTTTTTTTCAGTCATATAAAACGAGCGGTTCAAAAAATAAACAGAGATTAATGTCATCGAGCACAAATAAGTGACGATGGCACTAGAAATGGTCAATTAAAGCATAAAGTAATTTACTCCTGCACTGGATTACAGGGCGCCGCCATTTTGGACGATACCAACTGATTCCTTCGTATTTCAAAATACAAACAAATAGCCACACGCACATATCCCACTCGAATTGAATAACTATACATTAATTGCACTTTAAACTTAGGTTCAATATATTCTCGATAGCTATTAGCGTTTTGAACCCTATCCCGACGACATCGATGGCGTACCTTTTGTTTTCATGTGCATGGTACAGTCAGTGGGCACTATGGCGCTGGCTAGAATATCTACATGTTGTCGGTCGTTAGTACGTGAGCACTCAAAAGGACTGTTTTGTGGTGTTTTACAGACCGGCTTGATTGGAGGCTGCATAGTAGGTAATACTACAAAACTCCGTGACTATCCTCTTGTCTGAGAACACAGCTGACCATTTAAGCTGGCGTGTTCAAAGACAGAGCTACATGAACTTAGCATCTTGTAAATAAGTCGCATGTGTATAAAGAAACTGTGAAGTAGTTGATTGAACAGTCAATAAAATCATACCTAAATTAGGTTAACGTTGTTTTTCTTGCAGGGTTTATACCTAATCTTTTTCAATGATATTTTGAAGTGTATGACAATAACTTTTTCCTATCCAGTTAGCTTGATAAAAGGGGTTGTCAAGGGTACAAGCTTTCTTATAATTTGGGGTATATTGTTTTGCCCAATGTTGATTTCTGACTATACTGCCATTAGCTTTAACCACTCAATCATTACATAATGTATGCTTTTGGCATCTAAAGAACTTTTCTTCTGCAGCTAAGAGGCATCTGTTGTCAGAAGATATTATCAAACTACAAGACTTCCAGCAAAGGAAGCTGGCAGTGGCCCACCTTGCCTATGGATCAAAAGGTGAAGTAGTTCTTGTCCCTGGATACAAGCTGCCGTTTTGTATCACGTGTTATCAAGGCTAATCAAAGCTCATATTTCTACTTTACTTTGCAGGAAATTATTTTGAGCTATTTAACCAGAAGCTGCAAAGGAATGAGTTGATATTAAGAGATGAGCTGAAGCTTCTTCTTCACTTGTGCCAGTCTGCAGATGACATGGTGATAGCCAAAGATGCTATACACAGGTAAAGTATTAACTCTAATGACAGTTATGTCAACATAGATGGGTTTGTATTGTAGTAAGTGCCACAAATAACTGAACGTCAAATCAAGACTTAGGAACAGTTTCTTTTTACACTCCATCTCTCTTGGTTAGTTTCTGCCACTCAGTGTCAGAAACAGCTGTTTGCAATAACCCCAGTAACACTAAACATCCACTATAGCTTTGGATGATATCTTTATCATGCTGTCTGATATTTACATGTCCAATTGCAATATGCTATTGTAAACAAATGTATGGTTGTTGCCTCTCTTTCTTGTCTAAAGTAGCCACTTTCATGTTTGGATAGTGATACCATTTGTCACTTCTTGATACAGATTTGGATATCTTAACCTGCAAATTGGGCAAGGCTACTATTTCAAAACCCTTTGAATAAAATAATTAAAGTCCCCATAAAACAGAACTTTGAGAGTATCTAACTGCTGTGTCGTATTTCCAATTGAACTAACCTATCACAACTAATCACAAGATAGTAGGTGGGACATAACTAAGGGGTAGAAAAACATTTACTTGTTTAAATAATCCGGTTTAGTTTGTATTTTGGGTGTACACACTTTACTTAGCAAAACAATTATCCTCATAATGCATCTGGTTCTCACCAGTTATTATGTCAGCTGAACTATGTGAAGATGATCCCTTGATTTTCTTTTACACAAGGTATCATGAGGAGAACAAGAACCTGCTCCCTGGAGATTTTAAGTTCGGGCCTCTCTTCATGAGACAGTGCTATGAGCTGGGTATGGAGGACTTGGCTGCTGCTACACTAACAGATAAGGTAACACATGATTAAGTTAACCTAAACTGTGACTATATAAGCACCATAAATGGGATACAAGAGGAGAGGTTGATGCTTGTTTTAGGGGAAGACTTGGACTGGTTAACATTTCCTCTAACCCTGTCTGAACAGAACATGAGAGGATTTTTCAGCGATGCGACCTCCTTTAACATCGCCATAGATATGTTGTTCACAAAAGGCTCTTATGAAGGTAAGTAACAGAGTATCCTACAAGTCATTCCCTCAGAATAGGTTTGCTAATATTTTATCATTTTCTATTTTGGTGCTTTTGTCTGAAACTTTTGTGCCAATGAACCCTTTGTTTTTCGGGCTTTTGCAGATGCCCTGGAGGTACTAGGAACCATGAGAAGCCAAGGTATAACATTCAACAAGGACACATTGATACTGGCTTCTGGCACCTTCTACAAACTGGTAATATATATGTTGTTGATAAATAAATAAATGTAAACATTACAGTCCTAAGAGTTCGATGTGTGGGGAAACTATGTCATAAATGCAAAAAACCTTTCCTGTCAGTCATTTTTTTTGTATTCATGTTGGTCAGAACACAGCAGAGTCTTATAGGATCTGCACCGCTTTGATAGAGGAGGGACAGACCAAGGGGAACTTCATCCCCAGACATGCTTACTGCTTCGCTGTAGCATTAGCACTAAGACAGGTGGGTTATATTATCTTTTTCTGTTCCCTTCATGAATCTTAAATATGCTGCAAAATAAATGATTAATAATCTGTTCTGTCTCTTCCTCCTTTCCAGAATGACATTAAAAAGGCACAGTCACTGTACTCTCAGATAATGAACACCGACAGCAGGTTATGCCAGAATATAAAGGTAAGGCTGTAACAAGTACGTTTCTACGGGTGGACTGTTATTAACGCTGTTGTTAAATAATTCATCTTTTCTTTTTTATTGTGATGTAGGTTGTACTACGGGTACTGTCAGGAGCATTGACGGATGCTGTCTCCATCCTGTCTGCAGCCATGTTGTCGAAAAGTCCGTCTTTTGTGAAGAGGCCTGAATTTTCTCAGGAGGTGGTAAGTCAGACATCTGACAGTTTGTTCACGAACTTAGATTTTATTTATACTTGGGGGGGAAAAACGAATAAACACAACTTAAAAATGATAACCTAGCTAGAGGGGAAGATAATTAAGTTTGTTCATTTAATTTACTTCTGTGCTGGGAAAGATGTTTATGAATTTCTACAAGGTTTTATGTAAGTAATATAGCAAACCCAGCTTAAAAATAAAAAGGTTTAAGGTGTCTTTTAATGGGATTGTTGATCCGAATGACTGTGTGGAGATATAACTCTGAATCATTAAAACAGTCACTTCAAAAGTACTTTGAAGGATGTAGCTCAGCAGCCTCTCGTCTCCCTTTTCAGATAGATATTCTGCGCAGTCAGAGTGAGGACGGACCACTAATGATGAAAGTGGAGCAGATAGTGACTCAGCTGGAGCGAGCCAATCAGGTGACCCAGCAGACCCTGGACGACATGCTCTGCCACACACCGTCAGGGAAGAGGAAACCAGCACCGATAACAGTGGAGAGGAGAATAAGCAGGAGAACTCTGAAGCCACTGCATTCTACTCTGCTGTTAGAGTGATAGGAGCTGTGTGCCATCCAAACGCCTGATTTAAAGTAAAAGGCCTGGAACAAATGGTTAAAAAAAAAACCACAGACTTTGGCTGGAATTGACTTTGATAAATTCCTTATCTACCTCTTCAAAGCACCTACAGACTTCCCTCCTATAAGTTTGACTTTTGTCCTGTCTCTATCCGGAATTTACTCTAAAAACACCAGTCATGTTTGTACTTCAATAGAAAGGCTGCTGTGAGAAAATCACAGGACACTATAAGAACATGAATGGATTTTCTTGCAGTAAGTGCTTTGAGAAGAACATGTTGTATATAGAAGTGTGAATGGGTGATTAAAGATAAATGGAATATTAAATAATGATAAAAGAGGTTCTTTGTGTTGCTTTGCTTATCAGGGTTGTGGGTCAAATCTGTTATGTTTTATCCACCGCAAAGCATTGTTTTACAACTCTGTCAGTGTCATTAAACAATCAGCTGCTCCGATGATTCCTACATTCCTCCTGTTCACATTGACCAGTAAGAGATTCCTCCTTGCAGCACATATAAAGTGATGTGGGACATAATACACAGTGCTTGTTGTGTGGGTTTTAACCTTTCAATTTTTCCTCAAAATATTTGTAAACTTATTCAGGCATTTTTCACTAGTACACAAATGTTTAACAACATTTTGGAGCTCCTTACCACAGTTAATGAGGATTGACATATATTTAAAAAGGCAATGGATTCATTTCAAGAGAAAACACGTTTTTATGGAAGTCTGCTGATCTCCCAATGACTTTTCTATATGTTGAAAAAAGTATTTAGGCTGAAGAGTGATGCAAAAGGTGTGTAACAAGTTTGCCAGGATGCTGTTTTTTTAATTTCTTAAAAAAAAAGATGATTGGCAACAAGCTAAAATACTGGATTGACAAATGAGACGCAATTTAGGAAATATGCTTACAATCCTGTTTTCATGGAGTTGTATTTGACTAGTTGAGGATTCTCCAATAGGGGAAGGATAGTTATTCTCAAAGGGAATTCGTACTAATGAAGACATATTTACAAATTCCTCATAATATTTACAAATGAGCTTCGCATGTATAGACCATAGATGTTTGTTTTAGATAAACATGAGGGGCACTATTGGAGACCTGAAGCCACACAGGTAGCAGGTCATCATTTTATATATTACAACGTTTAAATCTTTCAACACTTCCACTCTGGTTCATTTTGGTTTGTATACTTTCATTATTATGAATAGGTATTAAAGTATTACCATATTTACATCCTGTACTGATCACTCCCTGCATGTAAACAAAATATGACGCAAATGAAAGCCCTCCCACAATGCAACGCTGTCATCGTATGAGCAGCAGAGGAGGAGAACAACGGAACAGCCACGTAAATCTAAACAAATCGGGTGAATAGTGTACAATTATTAAAATAAGGTACTTTAGGGTAATTTTGTTCATTTAAAAAAAATACTTGGTAGTTTAGGACTCGTACTTTCGGCTGCTGGTGGCGGTGCTCTAGCATCAGCTAGTCGGGTTAGCTGGCTCTGACTGACCGGGGAAAGCTGTGAGAAAAGTCGCTGGGAACATCAGACAGCCGCCCCAGACCAGACAAAGGGGAAAAGAAGATCCTTAAAGTTAACAACCGGACCTATGTTACTGATATGACCTGCCGAGGAGCGTAGAATAAGATAGTCAGCAGCTCCTTTGTTGAGAATAGCTAACTTAGTTTAGCTATTGTCGGGTCGCCTCAGGCTAACATCTGTATACAGTATTTCGTTAGCATCAGCTAACAGCTATCACAAACAATGAGCTCCGAAGAGACTGCAGCGTCCACTAAACCCACTACCGATGATGATGGCATGACATGGTGGTACCGATGGCTCTGCAAAATAGCCGGGGTTTTAGGAGGAGTCTGTAAGTAGTTTTTAAATTGTATTTTATGTGTAATTTGATAAGTAAAAAATGATAACCCCCTAAATCCTGCCTAGTATACATTGCGATTGTATTCATTTAAAATGATGATTATTCAGCATACTTCGGTTTGTTTATTGTGTCCTCAGCTTTACTTATGTGAGGGTCAGAGGTCAAATAGCACAGAAAGAGAATCAGATTTGTATTATAAGAATGAAAGCATGTGTTTAAAACTCGTTTATTATGATGTTATTAAAATTGCTTACCCAGGTTAGACAACAAGCTTTGTTGTAGCCCTTTGTCCCCTCACTGCAGCAGCCACTGTTTTACATGGGCTTAATCTGTTTTCATGGTTTGCTAGTTCCATAACATCTTTATTCATTTTCATAATGTGATCACACATAGTCCACAAGTGCAAATTTCCCTCAGGGGCGTGAGAGAGACGTGATTGTGACTGCTGCTGGCTTTGCAGTTTTCCATCAGCATTGCAGCCTTCTCTCAGTCTCTCCTTCACAGTGACACCAGAGTCACTCTGCCTGTATCACATTCACCACCTGGGGCACTGCATATTCAATGTGGCTCTGTATTATTAAGGAGGCTGGCTTGTCTAAAGGAGCAGGATATAATACCTGATTCTTCCACTGTTTGTGTGGCATGACAGTTCACAGAGACACGAGGCATGTTTGCTCTCTCCTCTCACGCTGGTGTTTCTGACTGAAACTCATGTGCACTGTTGACTCTCAGATACAGAGGATCGTCTTATTCGGTGTTAAGAGTATTGACTATAGCTGTCAGAAGTTTGACATCATCCCTGAGGTTTGACCTTTGGTGAGATTATCTAACAATGTGTCCCTTGTAAACACAGAAGCTGCTCTTCAATTAATATTTGGTTGGTAGATTTGTCCACCTTAATAGAGTTTAACACTGACCCGATTCTGATTCTGATTCTGGTGTGATGCACACTAAACCATTAATCATGAAACCAGGAAAATGCTAACCGAAATCAAGAGATAATCTGTAGTTGCATCCCTTCTCTGTTCTACTTGTGTTTCAGTAAGACCACAAGCGTACCATACACCTGACAGTGGCACTCCGTCGAGAAATGTACACGTCACATTATAAATCTTGTTTGATACACCTGTGTTTGGCTGGTCAACTAACAGCTGTCTGTACATGATGTTTGTTAGCTGCAGTTTCTGCAAGTGTAAAGGTTGCACACACATACCTGCCCTGCTGTTTAAATGATTGTGTTGTGTAAAAAAACTGTAATTTCAGATGATAATCAGATGACTGATAATGTTGTTGTTTTTGTACTTCTAGGACTGATATATCTCTAATTGCTGATTCGGTGTTAATGACTTTAGATCACACCCTCTACAGTGTGTGATGTTGTCATTACACATTATTTTAGGCCCCACTCTAAATGTGCACGTTCAACACCTTTTGCTCAGCTTGTGAACACACCGTCAGTGGTCCTGATACCAGTGGACTTATGCACGTTTTACCTCTAGCTCGTATCATATTGCAGTGAGTGTACACATTTTTTAGACCAATGGTGAGCACACAAGACCCAATGGCCCTGTGTGTGAGGAACATTGTAAAAGAAATACATCAATTACAACCTCAGCAAAAGCTTGTATAAATGTTAACCTAAAATCATCTGAGACAAAATTAAAAATGCAGCCTGCTGTAATCAAGCAGCATTAAAGAAGACTCCATGGCTTTTGAAACGAATAGCCATATCTACAAAATGTAGACCCCCCCCCCCCTCTTTCTTTTTTTTTTTTACATAAATACATCTCTAAAAAGTAGGGCCAACTATTTTTGTACAATGGCATGACTGTCAGATATGTAATTTTATTGAAACCTGCTTTATTTTGTCCAAATCATCCAGCTTGTGCCGTCTCAGGAGTGTGGAACTGTGTCACCGTGAACCCTTTAAATATCGCTGCAGGAGTGTGGATGGTGTAAGTCTTACCATTTTTTACTTTACTACTTTAACGTAGCATGCATGAATGAACTTTGTCGCATTCTTTCATTCTGGACATTTCTGTATGATCTCAGTGTACAGGATCATAAGCTACCACATTCCATCGTGCTCTATTCCTAACATAAAGTTTTGTAATTTGTTTAAGCTCAGGTCCATTGAGCTATCAGAGTAGAGATGCACAAAGAAAGGTTGATGATCGTTTCATAGACACTGACACAATACTGTCGTGAATAAAGACATGAATAATAATAATAATACATTTAATTTAGAAGCGCCTTTCAGGTCACTCAAGGACACTTTACAATTAAAAACAATACTGACACATGTGAACTTCACACACTTCCCACACATGATCCGTTTTTGTAATATGTGTATCCTGTGAGTAACACACTTGTGGAGCTTGTACGTTTACATTTCCCCGTTACAGATTACCTTATATTAAAGTGAGCAGTTAGTGTCATGTTTTCATGTGGCCACACCTACAACTCAAATGACAGAGGTGTGGAGGAATTCTTCTCATGGACATGTTGAGCAAAAGACTGCTTTGATTTGCTCCCGAATTTCAAGTCTTTTTGATCATGCTACAGAAACTTCCTGGATCTTTTTTTTAACCCATTTGCAGCGTTTTTTCTCCAGTCTTCCATCGTTTGATTCAGAGCTGTACAGTGTTTGAGACAGAAGTTTGATTCACCGCTGTGTTTGTGTCCTCTCATCCTGTCTCAAGGTTGAACGCCTTCGTGCTTTTTCTCTGTGAAGTCCCGTTCTGTTGCCAGTTCATCGAGTTCGCTAATGCAGTTGCAGCCCGTGCAGACAAATTCAAACCCTGGCAGAAAGCCTTCTTCTACTGCGGGTGAGCACAACTATGCATTGTACTTAGAATAATGTCATTGGGGACTGTACTTGACTGTATAAAAAATTAAGTTTTTGGAATGTGAATTTCAGATAGTTATTAACATTGCATAAGCTGTAGAACACATGTTTGGGGGGGGTTCTTTTTGCAGCATTTACTTTATATGACTTAGTGACTTTTGCTTTGTCTTGTGTCGTCCGTCCTCTCGGTTGCTTCATTTTTCAGGATGGCTCTGTTTCCCGTTTTCTTGAGTTTCTCCTTTACAACCTTGTTTGGAAATGCCATCGCCTTTGCTACAGGAGTTCTGTACGGCCTCGCGTCTTTGGGCAAAAAGTAAGAAGTCTTTTTAAAACGATCAAAATACAAAAGATGAAGCAATCTGTCGTCAAGAATCAGAGAAACGATGCGATTTCTTTCCTGATTTAAAAACCTTTTTTTCTCAGTATCTGAGTAAATGTGTTACTCTTATGTTTATGTCTCCCTCAGGTATTATAACAGGCTCTCTTATTAAAACCAGTATCCCACATTATAACCAGCTAACAAGAATTTTATTTATGCTTGAAAAATCTAACAGCCTTTAAAGAACCTCTTAATTCACACAAATTAACTTCTGACAAGGTGAGCACTGAGCAGTGTAATAATCGTGCGCTTAACTTTGTCATCCTCTTTTGTCAAACACGCTCTTCCTTTCTTTTTATCCACCTCTCCCTCGTCATAACTTCTATTACTCTCCCTCCGTCCCTCTCTCGCATCCTGTCTTTTTTTTCTTCCTTTGTCTGTCAGGGGAGACGCAGTGACCTACGCCAGACTGCAACACCAGAAACAGGGCGATGAAGAGAGGATGACGGGAACGACAAACGGGGCTCCAGAGTGATGCGCCTTTTACACCCTCCTCTTTGTCTCTCTCTCTCTCTCTCTCTCTCTCTCTCTCCTCCATCCATTCTACCTCTTCCTCCATGCTCCTTCCCCCCCTCTCCCTCCGTCACTACAAAACAATGGTACTGAGTGAATTAATGTACTTACACTGCTGCATTCTTGTTGTGCTGACCTGATGGTAACCAAACAGGTTGATGTTGGATTCAGTCCTTAATTTGAAACCTGGCATGTAAAGCATATTGTTACCACTTACCATTGATTGTACGTTTTTTTTAATGTTTTAAATATTTTTCTCGTATTTATTATTTGCCCCTTAGTTGCTGCCAGCAAAAATGTGAGGTACTTCTTTTTATGCCCAAGAGCCTTTGAGGAATTCTGAACAGAAATTAATGTGATTGTAAAATGTAAATAATTGACTTCAGGTAATTCAGAGCTGACGGATTTAGAGGATGCAGTGTGTAGCATTGAGTCATTGTGGTTTATTTAATAATTATCACTGCACAGTTTCCTCAAGGACCTTTTCAACAGCCAGGAATGTATACATATTTCAAAGAAGATGAAAAAAAGGTCAATGTTTGCAGTCAAAGTAAACAAAAGTAGCAGTTAAAACTAGTGCTGCAAAAAAAAAAGGATATCAGATGACATTGGGGGCCTTATTGAGCTTTTCAGTTCAGTCATTAGACAGTTAGACAAAGCATGATATTTAAGGACAAAAAAAGGCCAGTGTGTAATTACTGTATTTGTTTTATTGTAATAATTGTTCTGAAGAGGGCTAGATGAATTTTTATTGGGGAAAAATGCCTGACTTTAAAACAAAGTATTCAAACTGACAGTTACAGCACAAATCTGTAAATAACTCAAAGTGTTTTTTTCGCCCTTTACTAGAGTCTTAGACGTTACCTTTATTGGACAGCTTCTGAGTATCTGCATGCTAGCAGACTTTTTGAGTTCAATATGTTTGTTCTTGTGGTGGTCGTTTTGTACCAGGGTTAGCTTAAGGGGATAACATGATGTTTAAAATCTGCCGTTAGTCATTGGAGAGGTGTAGTTGTTTGATTTCATAAAACAAAGGAAAGGAAAAAAGGATTTTAGTACTGAGGTTTTAAACCTGTTGTGTGCATACTAATCGGAATCTAAGCCAGAAATGATTCAAAATAGGCATTAGGGACGTTTTTTTAAACATTGGGGGGTGTATCCTCAAAACCCAAAGATAAAGACAGTTTCACTTTGGTTTGGTTTTATGCTTTCATTCATTTGTATTTTCCAGTTTGTTTAAGCTCAGGCATGTGTGCACTAAACTCTTAGTAGCATCATTTTGAGGGGAATATTTTGAAAGCTTTCAGCACATGATGCAGCTTGTTCTCACGTGTTTCTCTCAGATCAAATAGCCAGTAGCCAGGTTCCGAGTTTGTGTTACGTTACCTATTGCGACATTTCTTCTCCTTTTTTTCTGTTTGAGAGTCTGTTACTGAAAATCTGCTTTATTCAAAATGAGACTTTAATTAGTACTCTCTACCAAAACTCGTTCAAATGTAAAGAGGAGGAAGTGTGTCGATTCAGGGACTAATCGGTCTGTTTCCCAATCAATCATCAGAGCCATGGTTTGCCTTTGTAAGTCAAATGAGGTATGCAGTGGTCACCAATGTACGATTTGTGTTGTTTAGTTGCCTTGCCTCTGTTGTGTTGTTGTGGAAAAAAAGGATGCTTTTTGGAATAACTGTCTACACGTACCTCTTACAGCTGTTTCCGTCTCTCATCAGTTGACTGACAGAATTACTCTGACATTACACCCAGCTCTCAGGTATCATACAACAATGCATGTGAACAAAGTGGTTTATGTTTAGATCACAGATATACGACTGAAATAACTCTAGTTTGAGATGATGGGAAAGCATTTGTTACGCGTCCCTTTTTTAACGTGCACAACCAGCGTTCACATGCGAAACACTACACACACACACCAGCAGTATGCCACAGTCAGACTCTACACACTCTTACACTACAGTTTAGATGAGACACCGATGTCCTTGTTCACAAGCACCCATCCATTTTCTTCTTAGAAGAGTGCATATTTGGCTGTAAGGGATATGTGTATAATGTATGATGTGATGTGAATCCTGACCCTGTTGTCAGTTTGTGAATTAAACAAACTTGCTACTACTTCACGGTGTCGGAGACTTGTGTTTTTTTTGGGTCACCCCTCTCTGAGTTTTTCTCCAGCAGCACCATGAGCTTGACACTTTAACATATCCTGATAAAAACATTGAAATGAAAATCCTTTAATCCTCGTTTCAGCGGCTGTGGGTTCGAATCCGACCTCAGACCCAGACTTAAGTCGTTCAATGAGCCACTTGATGTGTTCCTTCACACTCACCCAGAATCAGCCTGTGTGAGCTGTGTTTTCTCAAATGTCTCCAGATGATTGCTTCAAATGCTGCTGAACTCTGTGAGTCACCAAAGCATGGCTCGTTTTTTATAGCGCCTGATAAAATGAGATGATGAAATTGAAAGCCGTCAGATAATTCTGACACAGCGGGGTTGGATACAGTATCTCTTGTCAGGCATTGCTAATAGATAGATGACAGCCTGTCCCATACTATTAGTCATGTTCTCCAGTACAAGACCAGGAGCTGTCTGACATTGTTAATCAAAAATGTTCGAGGAGTAAACCCTTCTACCGTATCCATGTTTCTATTTGCAATAAAATTGGTGACCAATCTTTAATTTCTGCAGAACATACACTTAGTTCAATTTAGGAGTCTGCTTAAAAACACTGTGCCACATATACCAGATCATTTCCCCCTAAGATCTCCCTTTAGAAGAGTTTCCAACATATAGTCGTATAATTAGTAAATAAAAATGGAATCTAGTTGACCTTAAAGGAATAGTTTGACATCTAGAGAATATTACATTTATTCGTTTTCTGGGAAAAGTTGGTCCCTATAACCAAAGCCCGTAAAAGTTCAGCACATTCGCTAACCGTCTTGTAAAAACAGCAAACTTTCTTTTTTTTACCTTTGGTTTTTTTTTCTCGTTCAGATTAAAGATGGATACGATATCTAAATAATAAATACTGCGAGGCACACTTTGTTTCTGTTGTACAGAGCCTTTCTAGCGGTTTCTCCCTGTTTCTGTCTTTGCCAAATAACTTGCTGCCTAGAGGTCGTAATCTTTGACCCAAGAATGTGAATAAATGTTTTTACAACTTGAAACAAATGTCTTCTCCTTCACGGACCTGTCCATTGAAAAAATGTCAAACTACTCCTTGTAAAATGTCCCGAATTTAATTGAGTAAATATAACCCAGAAGACTGAATTACTACTTCAGGCCTAGCTCTTCGTTGAACCATTGGTGGGTTGAATACACAATTAAGAAATCCAGGTTGCGCTCTCTTAAAGATCATGTATTCAAGAGATACTATGATTCATTTTCATGTTCTGTGTTTCTCGAGGTCTCTTGGTATTTTTCCTGTGGGCACTTTTCTACCTGGGCACGTTAAAAAATAAACCACACCCTCTATGTTACACTCCTGTTACGTGCCTTTTCATGCAGACGACTGGAGTTTGTGTAGTTGTAATTTTACATTACACAAAGTCAAACTATTTCCATGAACCACAGTAAGAGCATTAAACCAGTGACTATCTGTGAGACAAATAGATTCAAGGGACAAACCGTAGATGTTAATACAATGGCCTGACATTCAAGTTGTTTTAGGGTGTCTGTTTATAAAAAGTCAATGTCACCACCTCTTTCAATTGAATGAAAACTGCTTCATGCCATTACTGCCCCTCCTTTGTGTAGCATCTTCTCTGACCTGTAAAGAGTATGATCTTCAAATCTTTCTTTTTGGCCTTTTAGTGCAGATTAGTCAGATTTAGTTGAGGCACCTGCCTGCGTCTTTTATAGATCTATAGATTAAATTCATTTGTCTATACATCTGCTGCCTCTGAACTGAAAAGTCACAAACTGTAAACAAAAAGCCTGCCTTTAACAAATACTAATAATTCAAATACATCCCATCTTTGTACATTACATTTTAAAGCAAGTAATTGTACAGTGGGTAACCAACAGAGGGCGCCATTGCATTATTTCCCATACACCTTAGTTTTTCCTTTAGTATGCTATTTAACCTTAATCGATAATTATATTTATTACCACTTCTGCTTCTACTCGTTGTAGATTACTTGTTATTAGCCTGCACAGATGTCATTTAGGAGCTGCAGGAAAAAGACAACAGCTTCGATGAATGCTGAGCATTATGAGAACCAGCACTTATACATATCCACTTTATGAGCAGTACACATCCATCCATAATCAGAGACGCTTTTCCGCTTTTTGTCTGCAGATCATCTTAAACTCCAAAGGAGAAGAAAGCAACCAGGTGAGGATTGTGTGATCAATCTCAGACATTTGATGAGTATCTGAAATACAATTAGAAATTAATTTGTTATTAAAACTTCTTCTTTCTTTTTTTACATTTCTTTAGAAATAAAGTCAGATACTCGGTAGCAGAATCACTGCATGAGCAAATAAGAAGGAATGGAGGCTTAACCTCAGAAAGAGAAGCAAGTTGTTTGAGAAATGTTGAAAGAAGTACTCGTACCTTAAACAAAAGCAGACTCTGTTTCTTGTGGTGTTTGTTCAAACTGCAGTCAAGTGTAGATCATTAGACAAAAATAAACTCAAGTATTTAAGAAAACCTATTTTGCAGAATGCCGCCCCCCCCCCACTGTCAGGATTAGGCTTATATATCATTTTAATGTCATTATTATAATGTTTCAACAAGGATGGAGCACTTTAGTTTTTAGGTTGTCCAAGGTGGCATGTATCTTAACATCGTTTTGCACTTTAGGAAGGTTGAAACTGTAACTCAAGCAATGCATTATATTTTTCTATTTGATTCTATCAAATACAAACATATAATGCACTAAGTAAGTGGATGGCCTGGATTTACTGTAGTATGTAAAACCAGCTGTAGGCCTACAGTTGATGCAGTGTGTAAAAGAGCAATTTTAGGTCCAAATTTAATTGTTCTTTATAAATAAAATCCTTTATCATCCTAACACTTTACTACCAAACAGCATTTTGTGAAGTTGCAGAAGATGGGAAGAGGGACCAGTAAAATATACAACAATAGGCTAAAGGCTCAAAGTGAAGTATAGCCTCAGACCTACCCTTAGTCAGAAATATTTTGATTCACCGTCTTTCTGTTTAATTTCGTTCTTACACGTCACCTCAGATTCCCAGGAACATGGGAATATTTTTTTTGTGTAAGGGTGGGGTGGGGAGGGGGTGTTCGCATGTGTGTCGGCTCTGGGTTGCATCATGCCTGGGAACTTTGCTCCAATGAGGGGCTCACTTTGTGCTCTGTGCAGAGAGAGAGAGCGAGAGAGAGAGCTAGAGAGAGAGAGAGAGAGAGAGAGAGAGAGAGAGAGACGGTTGCAGCGTTGCTGCCAAAAACACACACTGCAAGCAACATCACCTGCGGAGAGAAACGCCGCTTGTTACGCTGGATATCCCTCGTGGCTTTGGGGCCAAATACCATCCACGTTGTTGTGTGCTTTTATCCGGAACTAAATCCTTACCCCGTCTCTCGGTGGATTTCAGGGCGACTCCAATCTGTCCCTGTTTGAGGACGGGACCTTTTTGAAGCTCAAAGCAACAACAATGGACCTCGTTTCCTTTGGGAACTCACTCCTGGAGCCGAGCTGCACACTCTCATGGGATTGTAGCGTTTCAAACCCGGACCACCTTTGTCTGTTTACTTGTTAAACAGTGTTTAGTGTCTCGTGGGAAAGGGTCGTCGGTCGGTTCGAGCCCGTGATGCCCGCGAGGAACAGGTACAACCTGGTGGACGATTTGGCGGACTCGAGGATTCCGCTCCACAACGAGGAGGCGTACCAGCATGGGATTTCTTTCCAAGCCAAGGTGAAACAAACATTTCTGCTTCTTTTTTATCTTCTTCCTGCCGCCTTTTTACCGCAAAGTCAGTTGGGAGTTGCATTGTGTTGTTTTGGAGCTGAGTGGCAGGTGCACTGGACCCTTTCAGCTGGGGTCTGAGTGAAGTTTGAACACATGGCAGCTTCACACTATGTGTTTTTATATTCCTCCGAGTCTATAGTATAGGATATAAATAATTTATAGTTTTAATTGCTCAAATTAACTGAAATAAGTATCTCTGAGTTCCTACACAACCTCATGAACATCAATGCACTTCTTCATTTCCTAGAATAGCCTATACATGCTAAACATTCATATTTCATAAGAAAAACATTACTTAGCAATATTGTTTGCTTAATTTGTCAGAACGTGCTATTCCAAATGAATATTAATATGTAAACATGTTGTTGAGATCATCAAAATAGATGGACCCTAAAGCCTCTTAATTACACAGCTGCAAATTTGGGGAAAAAAGAACCACAGAGAACTTTCTGAAAATGCAAAACAAGTCTTTGGGACAATCTTTCAAACACGTTCTGCTCTTTCTAGAGAAGCAATAGTAACCACATTTATACAAATAATAGTCAAACAACATCATTCCAATGTTCACAAAACAAACATTGCAGCATGGTGTACTGACTCATTGCACGGAGAATCTTTCCTTTCCACTAATGTGCCCTTGTACACCTGTTGTTGCACAATGTAACTTCGGTTGAGCGAGTACAGTCTCCTGGGAGAAGTAAGGCAAAGCTTTTAGGCAGGATGCCCCGAAGGCAAACATCACTGGTTACCTGTCCTAGCATTGTATTCACAGCAGTAACATCATGAGCAGCAGAGGAGAGGAGATTAAAAAGAAGTGTAAAGGAGAAGAAAAGGAAACGGTGAGACCAAGCAAGAGGCCTGAACAAATTCAATCTGACAGTGATTCCGCAAAACTTCCCAACAGTACCAATTTTTGCATAATGTTGCAATAAAAACATACATAACTCAATACCAGCAATAAAATAATATTTGAATCACTTTTCTGCCAAAACAAGACTTTAGGTAATTTCCCCCACATTTTGGACTTTGTAAAAAACAAAAAAGAACCTTAACTGATAGACTCAGTATAGTGGATGTTGCCCATAGACTGTATATGGACGTATAGTCTTCGCCATATTGGAAATGCAGTCTCAACTTTTGGTCAACCTAGTAACAGGCAAAAAGCTGGAGCTGAGGCAGGCCTTAAGCCTCCTGACTAACAGCTACTGCGTGCCTGTCTGCGTGCAGTCAGATCAGCCATGCCCCTTAAAACTCTTACACCCTAAAAACAGAAAAAAATCTTCTTCTTTTTTTGGTACCAGGCTCTTAATTTCTGCTGTCAAAATTGACATTTAATATGGGATATGTATGGGACTTCCGGGTCTTTTGGAGAGCCAGCCCCAAGTGGACACTCAATGAACTGCAGTTGTTTGCACTTCTGCATTGGCTTCATTATTCAGCACCAGAGTTTACCACTTAATGTAGCCTCTTCATTAATGTGAAAGTACCTTTAACCTTCATTCTACCTAAAGGCCAGCAGGGGGCAATTGCACTAGTTGCTGAAAGTCTGCTTAGAAAAAACAGATGAGGAAATAAACTGATTTATGATTTAATTTATTACCTAAATAATTGTTCTCTCAATGAGTTTGTATTCTCAATCACTAGTTTTTAGTCTTCTTCAACACAGCTCAATGTTAGTTTTTAAATTACGACCCCAATTTGTGTAGAATGGACAATAAAGCTGGATATGCTTTAGAGTGCAGCTGCATTGTGTTCCTACCATGGGAACCTGTCAACCAGGAAAGAAATGTAGTAATGCATTTCTTCCTTGTTGGGTAACTATGGCCACTTCTGTCTACAAAATTGGATGGTGGCCCGCACTCCAAACTCAATGCTTCAAAACAGACATCCACAAAGCAGTTAATGGTGTCATGGTGGCTACACCCACTTCTTCCATGCAGTTTATGACTTGGTCCTTACCTCTGAATCTATTAAAGTTAAAGAGGCTTTATCACTGAGTTTGTTACTTGTAGTTGTAGAAAATGTGTTATACACGTGGGATGTGGGATTTTGTGTTCTAACATTTGCATGTGTGATCGTTTCCTACAGTATGTGGGGAGTCTTGACGTGCCCAGACCCAACAGCCGAATGGAGATAGTGGCAGCCATGAGGAGAATCAGGGTAAGAAGAAAACCTGAGTGTTTGTCATGAAGACGAGATGCACACAAACACAACCCTTTAGCAATCTTGCGGTGATTGTTCCACGATGGAGGGGCAAAAACTGTCTTCAGAATGGAAAATGTATCATACACACAGAACATGAGGCTGTTAGATGAAGTTTGTATAAAGATTAAAATGATGCCTTCACTGTCTGGAAAACGGAACTCCACTTTTTGTAATGAAACAAAGGGATGAATTTTGACGAAAGTGGAAGAGATTTGGATAATGGGGATTTGTTGCAGAGTATTAATTCCCCTTTCTTTACTGTTTGTGAAAGTTTAAGGACACAGTGAGCTTATATGTGTGTGTGAGCTTCATCAGTGCCTTATATTAAAGTCTGACTTTGAGTTATTATATTTTCTTGAGCTGATAGTTTATTCAAAATCCAATGAGTTCACTTTTCCCCCCTCTATTATTCCTCTTTGCTTTTCTTCTTTCTTCTTACATTCACTCTTTCCTCATTGTTATTCACACCATCATATCATAGCCAATCTTTTTTCCCCCATAAAGCTTTATCAGTAGTGTTACTATGGGGATCATGTAATCATTTTCCCCTCTCGTTGTCCCCAGCAGGCTAGCATTTCCCTCAAGAAGCTAACGCAGAGCCGTATCAGACAGCTGGGGCGGTTCTGTAATTTTACTGTGACTCACTAGACTAGCTCGGTTCAGACACGACAAGGCTCTTAAGCCTGACTGAGTGAACATGCCGAAAAAGAAATGTGAGATTTCATTTCCAGTGCTACTAAAAATCCATAATGTGCATTTTAGCCTCTGAAAAATGCATAAGTTCTGAGATACAAGATTCAAGCTTTTTTTTTTCCTTAAAATCCTTTTGGGGAGTCATTCTATTTCAAGACTTTGTTTTGGCTCATGTAGAGTAAAAGATTGGGTTTGTAGGTGGCTACTTTGTTATGTTTAGTGTGAAACTGAGATGTTTATAAGAATACTAAAGCTACAAATGTAGATCCATGGAACAGAGGCAAATCAAGACTTTTTGAGTCTGTGTGTGTGTGTGTGTTTAATGGGCTCAGTGTGCAGATGTTATTTCGTACAATTTACTAGCAGAAAATCAATAGAGTTGTAAAGTTAACTTCACATCGATGCGAAGCAGAACATGAAACAGCAGGTGTAGGAATAAAAGAATGATCCTTTTAAATGCTAAAAAAAAAAGATTATGCCTCTGAAAGATTTATGAAACCTTTTTCTTTTTACACCAAATCAGATCAAGTGTTTACCTGCACATTTTTTAAATATAGGTCCTATTAAAAATGCACACATTGCATCACTTGTGATTATTTATATCATAGTGTTTGCTCAGATTTGGATGCATACATGTTGCTTTCGTGTCTGTAAATAGACTTTCCCCTGAGATCCAAAGAAAGCCCTGAATGTATGTATAATAGATGAGTTGGTCTATTTAGGCTGTAACTCTCAGCCTATTGTATAGACTATATTTGCTTCTGAATGGTTAATGAAGAAAGCAGAGTGCTACTTTCTAGAGTCCCTTGTGACAGATGTAAACAGGAGAGTTCGCCTGATAGGAAAGACCAGTCTAAAAAAACACAACCTCTCTTTCATCAATATGTCATGTGTATTTAATGTTATCTCCGCTGACTGAGACTAGAGTGATGCTACTATTTATAGTCTTGTGTTATTACTGTTTACTGACCGATGGATGACTCTGGCTTAGTTTTTACAGCGTCATGTCATCTCTGCAGATGAAGCTTTAAAGTGACAATACACAAGATGTTTTTTTCTGAGCTTGAGACACTGTATGCACAGTGGCAAGCCAAAATTAACAGAAAACTTATCCTCATGATCACATAGAGGACCTCCTGGTTGGCCCCATGGTTGGAAAAAAAACCCTACTCTTTAAAAGCAGTTCAGCAATTTGAGAAACTGACTTATTAAGATCTAGCTTCAGCCAGGAAATTGTTTTGCAGAAAAAACTACATAAACCTTGATTAAAAAAAACAGTTCATTTACTAATCATGACTTATTTAGCAGTTATTTACAGTATGCTGCTACCTATTAAAGTGAGTTTCTTTCTAATTGCCTAACAACCTGATATAGATGAGAACACTTCAAGAAGTAACTGCGACCAGCCAAGAAATAGTCCAACACATTAACAATAAAAGTTTCATGCTGTGGGTTTAGATTCGCTTTTTGGCTCAATTTTTGTTCTTTTACTTTTGGGGAAAAAATAGAATGACCCTTAGTTTCCAGCAGACAAAGCCAAAGCTAGGCTACGCTAACTGCCTTTTTTCAAGTAGTTTCATATTTGTCACAAAAATGGTATTGATTTTTTAAAGCAAATACTTAGCACTTAAGTGAGTAGGCAAGTTCCCAAAATATGTAAATGGGAAAAAGAAGCTAAGTTAATTCGTTAGAACTACTGGAATGGTACCATTAACAAGAAACACTGTAGCCCTTTTCAGATTGTTCTTCTGCAAGCCCCCTGAAGAACAGCTACAGTGCTCTCGCATGCAGTCACATCAGTCACTCCCTAATTATGTATAACTCTTACCCTTCAGAAAATAAAAACTGATGAGTCAAAAAAATTCACCCCGTACAGTGTGTCCAGATTAAATATGAAATATTCAGACCAAAACCAGAAACGTTTTTTAAAAGCTTTACAAAGTCACATTGTGTTGTTTTAAAGTAGCCATTGGTTAATTAGAATTGTCTGTCCTATGCTGCCTAAGTTTACAAAACATGGGCTTTTTTTGTGCTAGCCAACATCTTATTGGGCTAGACTCTCCCTCACTGTGTAAAAATAAATACATGAGTATTTAGGAGTGCAGGTGCCCATGTTTAAGACTGGCTGCCAAGTTAAATGTAATTAGCTTTGTGTGGAGTAATATTGCCTGGCCTTCCTGACACTCTCCTCATCTCTCTTCACCAAAGAAAAGGACTTTCTCTAATTTAAAACCCCAACCTTTTAGTTGAAGGACTGCAAAGAAACTCTGGAGTTTCCGTGTGATTAAAGAGAGTGAGGAATGAAGAGATGGCAGTGAGAGAAAGACTTGAGAGGGAGTCCTGGCATGGGAAAGGGTTGCATGGAGGCTGGCAGAGGCGTTAGTCGTTTCATCTCCCTCGGCTAATCTCTTTAGTCTCAGTTGATGTGAGAAAACAGGAGCAAACATGAGAGGAGAGAGAGGGACGGCAGACGACACAGCCTGATCATCTCTGAGCAAACAGTGAGGCTGACGGAGCAGAGAGGCCGTGTGCTCCCTGAAACAAGACCTCCACGGTTTGACAAACACACACACCTGCCACTCCTACAGCGAGAAAGTGAAAGGACCCAATTTAGTACCCTGTGGATCTATTCAGAGTTTTGTTTTGTTAAACCTTCTTCCTTTATGGCTGACTGCTCCTACTGTGCTGCTGTGTAAGAATTTGTTTCATTCAGTTTGACCAGTGGTATAGAAACCACCCCCAGTGCGTTCACACACACTTTTGCCTGTATAACTGTGTGCCAGCGTGTTCATGTGCGAGTGCTCCGGTGCTCCATAATAGCAAGACCCTTTGCATTTTAACATTTCTGCATTTGATTAACGTAGCTGAATGACAAAAATTGTAGTGCTGCATCCCACATGGAGAGGTTTGGTGTTGTTGTCCACAGCTCACTGCCTCCAAAAAGGACGTGTATACACTGGAATTTACTCGTGGAAACAAACACGCACTATTTACAGGAGGGCTGCTGTGTCTCTTAAAAAAGATACAAGTTAAAGGCTATTCTCTCCTCTGCCCCCCCCCCCCTCCCCCCTTTCCACTTGTTTTGTCCCACCCCTCACTCTCCTCCTACTGAAATAGACTGTCTCAATTTAGCCCATCTCTGCCCATCTACTCAGTGCGGACAGGAATAGATTTTTTTTCTGAGGGCAGCTATGCATGCTTCCCTTTGAATTTTGATCGGCTCTAATGGGATTTTAAGCCTCCCTCACATGTCCGTCAGGATGCAGCCTGCTTCCTCTGCCAGACTGCCAAGAGTCTTGCTCAGAAATTACATGGCCCCCTTCTTTCTGCATTTGTCCCCATGTCTGTCATGAGCATCTCATGAGAAGATCTCTTGTTTTTTGTGTGAGAGGGAAGCAAACTTTATTAAATTATTTATTTATTTCCTTGTACCTTAATTTCAGTAAGGGTCAGATGAGTCCTTGTCAGTCCTCTGAGAGCATGCTGAGCTGTCATGTCTCAGTCAAGAGCAGATGTTTGGCTGACGAGATGTAGTGGGTAAAACAGGCCCTCCAGACCTTTTAGAGAGCGAAATAGACATTTTTACTCTTTACTTTGTGTCCTTAAGTGTCTTTCGACCTTCCACTGTGGACAAAAAAATGAAGCAATGAGAGTAACATAACGTGAAAAATTATATATTGCAGGGTAGGGCTGTGCTCAAATAATCGATAAGGCAATATATCGTCATGTGCTCCTTGCAAATACATGTATTGATGCAGATGTTACAGAATTCATGTGGCTGCAAAGCTGTGATGACAATTGACCTATGGTGCAGTTCACAATAACACCATTGACATAGGGATTAAAATATTTAATGTATTTCTAGGAACTCTGAGGACCTGATTTGAAGTGTGTTAAGTTGTAGGATCCTTATGCCGCTGCTGTTATTCTCAACTAGAAAGAACAAGCTCTTGTAGTGAATTCTGTGTAGGGCATGGTCATTATCCAAATTCAGTGTATATCACGATATGTGTCTTATCGTGGCCTCTGCATCATGATACGTATCATATTGTGGGGTTGTGGGAAATACTCAACCCTATTGCAGGGTAGAGGTAAAATCTTTTAGCACTGGCCTGACTGGTCAATAATCCACCTACAGTAGCCAAAGAAAACCTTTTTGTTGCCTAAATGTACACTTGCATGCAAGTTCACAGAAAAAGCAATAAAACCTCACTTTACACAGCCTCCCGTGACTGACTCTTCAACAATAAACTGATTGAAAATATAGTTAAATTATTATCTTTTCAAATTGAGCACCAAGGCTGTAATGCTGAACCTCCTTTGCTTCTGGAGCATATAAATTGACACATAATTGTTTGCTAACTTAAGACGTTTTCAAATGCACTGTATGCACTCCTGAAAAATTCTAGAAAATGTCAGGGAGACTTCTCCTGAAGTCTTTCTGAGTTGGTCTGAGTCTTTCTGGTTGAGAATTTTTGCTTCTATCTCGTTGCATTGAAATCGCATGCACACAGTCTATCAGCTGGATAAGCACATCAGCTCACTCCCACTTCACTTGGACAATCTAGTAGGAGGCTGGCTGGAAAAATTCTGGGTACACTGATTGAAAGATTTGGCTTTTTGTGTTCACATATGCAGCACTGAAAACTTCAGGAAGTGTTTATGAGTTTTGTGTTAGTGTAAGAGCACCATTAGGCACCTATAACAGGGTGTTTAGGAACTGTGATAGTGTGTAAGCAAAGGCTAACAGTATTGGGATAAAACCATATAAACTCTAAGCAACATCGGTTGGACTGAAAGCCGTTTATAATTGCTGTACCTTTATGCTGTATTTTTGTTCATCAATATTTCTGTAGTAATTTAAACAATGAAAGATTGATATCGGCCATTAATACCATAATTCCAGGCTAAATATTGCAATATCATTGCTGTGTAGTTTTCCCCCAAACTTAGTGGCCACAGAGCATCTTTTTGTGGCTCATCGTATTGGAACCTGAACTGCCCCACAAATATTGGCAAAGCCTCTTCTAGTTGTGTAGTTGTTCAACAAAAGGGCCAAATTGCAATTTTACAACTCATTAAGCACAGCTAAGCCAACAGTGTTTCAAGGTACTCGTGCTTGTTATTAACCATCTTGTTTTTCTTCTCTATGCTCATCATGTGACCACCTGTCACTAACTTACAACGTTGTGGCAGTACTCAACTGATTCTGCAGCTAAACACAGACATTTTTCATTGTGTTAACCTTCCTGAGTTTTCTTTCCGTCCCGGTCAGTTCATTCTTCATGGTCAGACTTTGGCAGACAGCCACAACTAATGCTTAGCCATGCCCCAAGGCTGCAGAACAAACAAAACGAGCACAGATTAGTGTTAACATCCTGTATGACTGGGTATGATTGTGAATCACATAATGAGGCATTTCAGTCTAAATTATCAGTTGAAAAGAGTAAGACGTAAACACAGACGTTCAAAGAGAATCACACAACATGACCCTGATGAAAACTGAACTGAAGTCAGGATCCATCATAAACAAATCTTTAGTATTGGAAATACAGTTTTGCATTAAAAAAACGATGCCCCCACATGTCACAGTAAACTAGAAGAGAAAATGAGAGCACAGCTTAACTCCAGGGGGGTTACAGATCTATAGCAGAATGGGGGCGGATGAATCTGTGTTGTTTGTGTGCACACTAATGTGTATATGAGGGATATGCTGCATTTAGGGAAGCATGACACATATTGAGGGTCATTGTATTCACTTTGTAGCCTATTCATGCTAGCTTAACGGCAGATGTACAATAGCATAGTAAGTGACCTATATGTGAACTGGATTAGATGTGATGTCAGCTTTCAAAGGGTGCAGCCAGCCTTTGTTTATCCAAACCCCCCCCCCCCCAAAAAAGAACTGGTGTCCCATTCTTGTTTATTAACAGTCACTTAGAAATGAGTCACAATCTGTCATCACTTTTGTACTTCTCCATGATCTGCGCTGTTTAGAAAGTGTCATAGTGAAATTCACCCAGGCAACTTCCAAAAAGATGAGGCTCAATGGCATGTTGAAAAGTAGTGACTACACTCGAGTCTCGAGGCTTGTTGGCGACCCAGCCAGGATCATGCTAGCTCTAGTGTGTCAAAATAGCTCCATAAGCTTCTCTCTGTTTTTCTCAACATTGTGCTGTTTAGCAGACATGGTATTTTGTTTGTTTCCGCGTTACATCATTTAATGTATTAAATAGTTCTATTGAAGAGAAGGAGCAGCTGTCTTAGCTAACAAGCTAGCTAGCTGCTGACTAACTGACACTTGGACAGCTTGGTTGCTAAACAGGACAATGAACTTAAAGAGTGTTTGTCTTGTGCATCAGCTTTTATACTCCAACTGAGGGCTCGTAAAAATGTGCTGCTGTAAAGCTAATCAACACTGATCAGCACAGCATATTTACAGCCTAAAGTTGCCAAAATCAATTCAATAAGTTCAATAAAACATCCTGTTTACACAAGAGCTAATACGCTTGTAACAATTTAATTGTAACTAATTGACTCTTCAACCACATTCAGCTTTTTCAACTATTGGATTACCAAGCCCAAAGTTTCAACTAGAGCTGATTGATATAGGTGAGTTTATTTACAACTCTTTTGAAAATGGTTTCAGTCATTTTTAAGCATATAAATGAAACAACACTGATCCAAGCTTCTTTCATGACTTACGATCACACTGATCATTTGTGAAGAGTCTTCAAAATGTTGACTGTTGGTTGGACAAAAGAAGCAATTTGAAGACGTTACTCTTTTCTTTGTGATAAGCATTTTTGCTTTGTTGAGACTTAAAGCTCCAGAAGAGTTTTTTGCTGGTTATGAAAAAGTCTGAAATTAACAATGATGCCTCTTTATGAGCTTCAAATGCAAACAAGACAATCAGCGGCCATTTAGACAATTTCTATTCAGTTGTTTTAAATGTCAGTAACCACTGCCACGGGGTAGGTGTCAAACGAGGGGATTAAGGGAACGCTGCTAAAACAGCTTTTGTTTACATGTGTTCGAAGCAATAATTCACCATGGGTGATTGATATGTTTGACTGTAAAAAGACAGCAGGGTGAGATTTTTCATCAGAACACATGACCTGAACATATTTAGGACAAAACCAGCACCTACCGGTTTGTCCACAGGGGGTGCCAAAATAGACGCAAACAAAAAAGTTCCTTTAAAGATTTAACTAAATGAATCAAAAACATAATCAAGCACCTACTGTATATTATTTTGAATAGAATAACATGTTTAAGCTCAGTCTAAACCTGATGCTTCATAGTGACAGTAACGCCCTGAGTCCAAGAAACATCACATTTCTAAACTGTTTTCTCTTCATTCGGAGATTGGAAATGATTTTTACAGTTAAGAGGTACAGAGTCATTTTCATGTGCACTTTAGTTAATATCAGGTTATGTAAGCTACATCTTTTTTGCAGTATTTCTGCTTTGCTCATCATTTTTTTCCCACACTTGTGTGCTGTTGGATAAATATACAGCAGGGACAGCAGGTCTTTGCTCACATGGATGGACAGGCAGGTGGTGAGTGGTCCCTGCCTCCACTATCAGCATCATGTCGCACACATAAACACACAGGCTTCTGCTTTCATTATCCGCCCTGAAGCTATGCCCTGTCTTTCAGCACTACAATTAGTCAAGCTTTATATACTCTGATCCTCTCTACCCACGCTCTCCCAAAGCAAGCCCTGTGCTAAGAAAAAGACATCACTAAAGCCATGAACTCAATCCTGCTGCTTTGCCCGAAGGCACATTTCCTGCATAGCGAGTTTCTGACCATTGCTCTCTGCAGCCTCAGACCACAGACATAGTTGTGGGTTTATCCCCTGTGTCTATTTGATACATTTATTTGGAGTGTGTTATTTGAAGCATTTCCAGAGTAAAAACATGATCTACGAATAACACAATGGATACACAGGACTCACTAATTGTGACCAGAAACAGGCAGAAAATAGCGTAAAATCTGAATGTAAGAGAAACATACTGAGGATGGTATTTTAAACCAGGTCAGCTGTATAAAAGTGGGTTATTTTTTTCACCCTTTTCAGGGGTAAAGCAATACACCAGCAAGTCAAAGCTTATTATATAGTTTTATTTTCGAGTACAGGTCTAAACTCATAGTCAGAAACTCATCAGGCCTGAAACCTGCCTGTTACTGTTGGCCCTCCAAAGCTTCCTGTCCCAAATCTCAAGTACAAACAAAGCTAAAGTCAACAGACCAAGGGCTGGACATGTGTGGGCGATAGGGTGGGTACTGTTAGTACTGTGTGTTTGTGGGTGTGTACCTGCACCTGCAAATCTTCAGTCATGCGAGAACATTTGCATCCTGGTGTACATCCGTGGATTTCCAAAGAATACAATATGAAAGGTGCAAGGCAAGAAAGTCCTTTAATGTGTAAAATGATGGGACAGAGTAACAGGAGCCTTTACAATATGATGCAATGGGGAAAAAAAAAAACTTATGCTAAGAATATAAATGTAGAGTTTAATATACACTTTTGGGAACAAGTTCTGAATGTAGCTAATTTTAAATCTAAAGAGTCAAAGACACTCAGTGGGCTCCCGATTATTATTTAGCCTACCAGATTTTGAGATGGTTTCTTCAGCCAATCAAAATCAGCTTCCATTGTAATTTATGACATGAAAAGCCTTAAAATGAACCTATTACACAATGATGTTAACTATATGAGATTACACAGAAACAGACTATAACTTCCCTATTTATATTTCATATCAACTGGGAAGCTGAGACATGTTTTTGTATTCAGTTATGAAATCAAAATATTTGTATTCATATTCAAATAAAGTGAGTCCATATTTAACTATAAACTCTTTCCCATATTATTTTAAAAGTTGTGTCAGGTTTGTGATTCTCGCTTCCCTGCCTGCAAGCGCTCTTTCTTAGCATGAGTAAGCAGATAAACTAGGCCTATTGTATTATGGTATCATTGTTGGATAATGATTGAGAAAAGTGCTGCAGGCTTTTGAGCTGGCAAATAGGCTGCCCTACTTCTAAATGATATTCGGAGTTGTGTGTGTGTGTGTGTGTGTTTGGTGATTGTGTATAGGTGTGTGCGTGCACATTCATCTCACTCCTCTCATCTTGTTCCAGCGTGCTACATGGAAAAGCCTCAAGGTCTCATTCTCCTGCTCCGATCGTTCAAGGTCTCCTCCCTGCACTCCGACTCTCTTTTTGTCTCACCACCTTCATGTCTCGTTCATTGTAGCTACATCTGCCCAGCGTTCCTCTGCTCTTGTCTGTGTGTGTTTGTTTAAACATGCAGGAGGAAGACGGGGTTTAAAAGCTCTGTCAAGTTGACGTTAAACCGTTACTGACTTCCTGCTGTCAACATCTCGACTACAACATCAGACATTTATAGCTGCAACATTTCCTATGGAGTATTTGTTATCGTCTAATACCTTTTGATGAAGCAGCATCATGCTTTCCAAATCGAGACACGCTAATGACTTTGTAGAAGCGTGGATTCAGATTTACTGGAAGGGTTATGTCACATGTGATGTCGTACTGGACGATGGCCGTTTGTTGCAAAAAGGGGAATTGCAGATACAGGTTTCCATACAAAATCTTTGGTTGCAATGTGAGTTTCGCAAGTTTAATGAACATGCTAACCAGAAATATGAGGAACATTTATACACATCCACAATGCTGCATGATATGAGAAAAAATATACGGTTTGCGGTTACATTGTTTATTATTGCGACAACAATATGAAGCGTGATAAATATACAAATATCAAGGAATGCAAATAAGCTTTAATACACAGTTCTATCACAGGTCTATCTGTGGTTTGTCATAAACAATATCTGTGCTGGAAACTTGTCCCCCCTGACTATTCAATAAATCCATAACCTTTTTTTTTCCACCACTAAATTGATCAAATCTGACGGTCACTGCTCTGATTGCATGGTTGAGCTTCTCATGTGACATCAGCAAAAATGGTGTTAAAGAATGGCAATTATAAATCCTGAATTCATTTGTTCTCGTACGTGTTTCAGTTTGTTTCATTTGTTTTCAAGAAGCAACTAGTGGTTACTGATTAGTAACAAAGCCTCAGTAAACCACTTGATAAAATAAACATCAGGTTATTGACCTGTTCAGGGTTCTTTTATATTGATCCAGAGCTCCACAAACTGATTCAATTGAAACTTTAAGGTTAAGATGGGTGTCTGATTCAGACAGAGGAATCTTTACACCCCTATGGATATAGAGGAATCTTGTTGTCTTGGGTCACTGGGATTATGCTTTCCACCATTGTGGAATCAACAGTCGAGCCCTGGTATACTCTAATTGGATAAATGATGTGTGCAAACTACTGCTGCTCATCTTAAAAACTCAGGACTACCATCCACACGTCCACTAACAAGATAATGTATTCTCCATCGTCCAAATGACAAGACAAATGTGACTGTCACTCAGATTACCAACATCTGATTCCTATGGAGGACCATATCCCCGCCTGTCACACTGTGTCCCTTCATTAATGCTTGTCATTTAGCCAGTTAAGGTTTTTAAATACATATTTTTGGTTATCGATAAAACTGGAAGGACTTGTGCTGTGTGATTTACAATTTGGACTGTTTATATAACACCCCGCTCTACTGAGAAAGTTTGGGAAACTGTTTTTGCTGCAATCATTGTTATCTCCACATGCATCAACCCATCAGGGCAGAAAAACTAAATGAGTAATGAGAGCGGAGACAACCCATAAGCCGTCTAATCATATGCACTGGAGGCATTAGCATATTTTCGGAACAGAATCTCAATTTCCCAAACTCTGCTTTTTTTCAAGCTATCTTCAGCGCCCTTTGAATTATTTGATCCCAATTGGATGTCATCTTTTTTTTCTTTCTGTGTTGGGTGTTCTGATTCAGCCTGCACTCCTCGGATCTCTTACTTATCTCTCCGTCTGATTGTCTCTCTTACAACTATACCATGATACCTACTGCTAAATGTTGGATTTTCCCTTGTAAAAAACATGAATTGAAGACACAAATGTAATCTGTAGGCCTAGAATTTAGTTTTTTGATCCATCACTTTGAGCCAGACAGAAATATATCACGTATTATTGAACAGATTGCCATGAAAGATTCTCAATATTCACTTATTGACATGAAATCTGATATTGACATCCAAGTTACCCTCAGGTAGCTTGGTAACCAGTTAAGTCATGTTTGGTTTCATCTGGCAGATGCATCTGCTCCCCTTCCTGTTCAGACAAATTTCTATCTGGCCTGATCGGTCGAGCCAGTCACAAACTTTTATCCAATAGTCTCGTAGCCTACTGCTATATCACACTTTTTGTTGCTCAGATTGTTTGTAGTGTATAAAGGCATTTTGGCGTTAGCCTAATTAAGTCCAGGTATTCAAAAAAACACTTACTTTTGATGCATGACGATGTCCGCTTACCCCTTTAGGTTAATTTGCAATAAATGTAAACAAATGTATTGCCAATGCCTGAAAAACAATGGAATGGTATAACATGTCCAATAACCTTAACAGTAGTTTGTGGTCGGCAAATGTTAGCATGCTAGAAAGCTAACCTAAAATGGCAGCCATGGTTCAACGACATGCTGAACAACAGCGTCTTATTGTGCAGTCTCTTCGAGCCAATAGGGAAGCTGTCGATTGATTGTCATTGTTCTGGGTTATATATCTCAAAGATAGTACAGTGATCATTTGGGTTATCACATCATATACCCAACACTGCTCGTCCCCACTAAGTCGTTTGATTCTTCACAAACGGCATTCAGTGCTTTTGATTATTTGATTGCCTCTAATCTGCTCCTGCAGTGCACTACTCATTCTGAATCACAGAGCCTCAGTAAAAGAGGGCCACCAGACTCTGACAAACTTCTTTGATATTTTGAACCATGATTTAAGCAACTCTCTTTTGGTGTAATGTATATTTACCTTGACACATGGAAGGAAGCGGTAAGCCAGGGGGGAGATAGTGCAGACAGCAGTTAATAGAGTGAAAATGACCATCATCAATCAGTGCCATGTGGTGGCACACTTTGCTCGACCCACTGCTGTAAGAGGAGCTGTTGCTGGTCTGCTTGAGGAGCTGTCTCAGTCCTCTCAGACAGGGATTTAAGCTACTCATGAGTCATGACTGAGCTTTATGAAAGCTCACACACACTCTTAAAGCCTCTTCTGGGGAGCTTTTTGGCCGTGTTTGCATGTGAGGCACAGATGGCGCCCCTGATTCACACCCCATGTTTACCCCCTTAAACAGGGTTAACATGTGGTTAATCAGACAGTTTCATTTGGCCTGAAACCTCTCATTGTCTTATTAAATAGTTCATCACCTACTTTATTATTTATCAGCCTGTTTTTCTTTCATTGTGTACCTTTTTCACATCAATGTAAGGCTCCTCAGTGTTCTGTTATTACACATTTATGTTTCCCATTTTTCATTCCAGGCATAGGGATTGACAATTTAGCAAAATATGTGACAAATAAAATACAGAAAAAGCCGATTCCCCAACTCCGGGACTTTTCCCCCTGATTTGTCTTAATAAAAAGACAAACAATAAAACCAATGTGGCTATAGCAGGCATGCCATTTTTTACCTTTCTGCTCCCTCTGAAATAGCAGTCAGCAGTCTAATGAACTTAAAGTATGACATATAGGCCTAATATTAAGAAAAGATCATCTTCGATAAGTCCCACACTATGGGAATGTGCAATGATACAGCAGAAAAGGCAAAATAAAGCAAAAGGTTGAGATGAGCATCAATAAAAACAATAAATGGTTTAAAAAATATGTAAAAAAGGCAAGACAACATGTTTTTCAAAAATGTAAACTTAGTTAAAGTTTTGAGAATTTAGGATACCTGTCTTAATTTCTCTTTTGTACCTGACTTTTGCTCTTAAATAAAACAATTTATTGAATGAAAAACTAAATGTCTGACCACTGAAATATTTGTTTTACTTCGTTGATTGCTAAATTATCCACAGATTACTCGCCCATTCTCTGAATATCATTGAGGGCCTGGGGAAAAAAAGATCATCTTTTTCTTTTGTCCGGCGTTCTGTCTCCAAAATGTGAAAAAAAGATCTTTAACGTTAAGATGGGTGTCTGATTCAGACAGGGGAATCTTTACACCCCTATAGTTTAGAGGATTCCTGTTGTCTTGGGTCACTAGTATTATGTTTTCCACTATAGACCATTGTGGAATCAACAGTCGAGCCCTGGTATACTCTAATTGGATAAATGATGTGTGCAAACTGCTGCTGCTCATCTTAAAAACTCAGGACTGCCATCCACACGTCCACCAACAAGATAATGTATTCTCCATCGTCCAATGACAAGACAAATGTGACTGTCACTCAGATTACCAATATCTGATTCCTATGGAGGACCATATCCCCGCCTGTCACACTGTGTCCCTTCATTAATGCTTGTCATTTAGCCAGTTTAAAGACATATTTTTGGTTATTGATTAAACTGGAAGGAATTTTGATTGAATTGAATGAAAAACTAAATCGCTGACCACGGAAATATTTGTTATCCGATTACTCCATTGATTGCCAGAATTATCCACAGATTACTCGATTACACAGAGAATCTGTTGCTGCAGACATTCCCTTGATATCATTGAAGGCCTGGGGAAAAAAACATAATTGAAAACAGCAAATCTTTCAATGTGACCACAGAAAGTTTGGAATTCTTGACTGAAAATGACTGAAACAAGCATTGAAAGAAGTCCCCAAATAAGTCTCTGCTTATCAATTTATTAATTAATTGGTTTATCTTTCCAGCTATTAAGTACTTTTAAATGTTCAATGATTTATTAAACAAGCACTGAAACGTGTCTTTACTCAAACCTCCCTTCAGTGCAGAGCCTCTGCTGCTCAATATAGCAGCACAAACTATGTTTTTACATTGAATGCATATCAGTTCTTGTTGCTCCCCCCTCCTCACTGGGTGCTGGGATTTTAAGGCCTGTGATCTGACAGCGTTCGTCCGGGTAATCCTATTACTTCGACTGCTGATTTGCCAGACTACTGCATCGGACAGAGTCGCACTCAGCATCTCTGTATCACAATCATTCCTGTGCTGTTTACTGCAGGATGCTCTGTTGGCCCAGATAGTAACCTTAACCAATAACCTGCCAGTACGTCTGTGTATAGACTGTTTTGTTTCATCTGTTAGAATATCTAGACTGTTCTGGTATCTGGTATTCTGGTCTAACAGAAGCCAAAAAGACTTCTTTATATCCTCGGCTGGATGAATCCTAAATAATACGCCGTCAGCCTCGCTTGTTGAGCCAGTGAAGCACTTTAGGAAATGATGTGAAACTATTGACAAGCTCCAGAGAGCATTTGCATGTTTCACTGCAGCAGGCGGAGAGTATACATTACCTGCCGTTTATTATGACAGTTTAAGTTGTTCATGTCTAGAAGTAAGTATCGTCGTTTGTCCTAAAAGACGATGTGCTTTTTGTTAGGGAAGTGAATTTCATCAAAATAACAAGTCTAGCAGACAAATGCAGAGATTAGAGACAGCACCATTTTTATCACAGCACACACGAGATAAAATCACAAACTCCATTAAGATTCCAAATTAATTCCACAGATCTGCAAACCCTTAAACGATTGTTTTAACATTTTTATCTGATTAATTACATTTTTTAAATCAAAGATCTCCTCCAGCATCGTGTCGAGACCCTTTAAAGTCTCCACTTTGAAAAATAACGTGTTTGATCAGTTTTTATTCAACATGTTAATTAACAAATTAAGAGTTTGTAAAACTATTATCGACTTCTTCTATCACTTTGGAAAAAAACACAGAAACTATAGATATCCAATTATCTCTTGTTTCATAAGTTAAACTACAAAACCTCCCCTACTCCACTAAAAGTCCATTTTCAGAATATTTAGTAGTTGCCTTCCAAACTTGTTTTCATGTCTCAAGATCCTGCTGTTTGTATATGTCTTAAACTCTAATATACCGAGCACAGAGAAACTTTTCCTCTCTAGCAGATGTTCCATGTACCACCACCGTATGTTTCATTCTTCACATTAAAACTTAGACATACAAGTGAAGTGGCAGAACACATTTTTGGGTTCAGTAGGACTGTCATTGGAACATATGTCATTTTCAGGGTCCAGATGTCTGATGCCTGCAGGGCTAAAGCTGCAAAGTCCATCATTATCATTAAGCGTAAATAAGTTTATTTAAGCCTAAAATGGAACATATTTCATTAAAACAAACCCCATAATCTTCTCTCTTAAAGCCATTTTTAAATATGACATCCAGACGATTTGTGGACTTACTGTGTAAGTGTTGTTCTTTCACATGAATAGCATACAGCTGGAGACTGTTCATGTGAGAAGCCACGTGTTTCATTTGGTTTAGGTGAGGGTCGGCACCTGGGTAGAGCTTGCAGGTGAAGAGGAGTCTTTGTTTATGGTGACAGTTTTTAGGTTGATATCACTGTAATCTCTATTCTCAAATTCTGCATGGCTTTGTGATTGGCATTACCCCAAACTCAAACTCACATGAAGTCACCTTTGAGAAGAGAACAAGACAAAAACAGTTTTGATCTCTGAAGGAAATCCTCTGCACAGTGTTTTTAATGGACGCGAAGCTCCTTCAGTGAGTGACTAGTGATGCCTCAGTGTTCCACTGAAGGAGGTCCTTTGTTCCAGCAGCAGTCAGATATTTTAATGAATATTTGTAGCTGTGGCTCTGATTCATGGCTGTAAATTCTGTCTCAAATGGTTTCAGTCGTGTGTTTTTTATTTATTTACGTTTACTGTATTCTTTTTGTACCGTTGATAATGTTTGTTGTGTGTATGAATTGACCAGGTGGCAGATGAGTTTCCCCGTTAGGGATTAATAAAGTTTTCTAATCTAATCTAATCTAACCACTGGCTACACTGATAGCGCCGAAAAGTTTGAGGCTATATCACCATCAGACAACAGCCAATTGCTTCTGAGACTGATATTGCTATGACATATTTAGGGATGGAATACCAATGCAATCCAAGGGAGGAAGAGTAGAGCAGAAAAACTCTTTGAAATGTAAACAGCAACATCAACACTTCCACCTATCCGCTGCATTCGCACACTGGGTCATAGGACATCATCCAGTACGTATGTGAAAGAGGCTTGAGTGAGTCTGTCTCCGTCACCAAAACCACACAAACAATGATCTGATACAGTGTGACTCATTTTCTTTAATTGCAGTGGAGTTACTTGTCTCTCAGATTTACATTTCAAGGAGAATCTTCCACAGTCTCTTCATGCACTGACTTGGAAGAGGATTAAGATGTGTCACTGTGTGGAGTCTGCAGGTGTAACTCTGATTTTCCTCCATTTTTTAAGACTTTTAGACATTTCTTCTTCATTCTTTTTAAACATTTAGGCAGATTACATTTAAGCTGTGAGTTACATCACTGGAGTTTTGTATTAATGTATGTGATAATAGCTATAAGAACATTCTGGGACATGAAATCTAGTTAAGCATTCTCCCTGTGTGAACATGTATGATGTAGTAGGTGTGTATCCTTGCGCACCCTCTGCCTGTATCTCATTGAGAAAGTGTGCTTGGCATGCTCAGGTCGTTCCTTTGTATTTCCTCCCCGTCTCATGTGACTAACCCTGAGTAGCTACCGTCAGTGCTCTGGGACTGGCTGTCCTCTCACTGTGCCTGTCAGCGAGTCGCTCAGGCGTGGGTCCATTCTCACTGCAAGGGCGCCAACACTCGCGGAGTGTCTGCCCGGGCCCGCACTGGGGCTTAGCTGTTTCCTCTGACAAGCCCCCTTTGAGTGGAGTTGATTCCTCTCCAAAGGTGCGGGTTGGCTCAGCACGCATCAAGTTTAATGTCTTCACCCGTGGCGAATTTTTCTCTATGACCTTGAGGGCATAATGGTTATGAATCAGTTTTAGCACATCTGTTGTAGTTGGTGCCCAGAGTTCAGTGGCTTTGTTTCATTCCTTCAGACTATTACTAACACAGCTATACAGGACTGATCAGCTTTGTCTGTCAGGCACTATAAACACAATCGCAGAGTAATGAAAGTCATCTATCTTTAAAGTCACAGCTGTAGCTCCCAGGTGGATCTGGTACACGGCCACTGCCAGCTGTGGATGCTTATCTGTCTTCCAAGATTTCATCTGGAAAGAAACAGTGGTTCCAATACTGATACTAGTACTACAAATGCTGCTGATAGTGCATAAAATGCGATATGAAGTAATTACACCGTTATATGCGCAATTTAATACGATAAATTATTGGCCCCAAAAAACTCTGTTTCTCATTCTCTGATTGAGAGTGCCCTTTTGCACTGAAGTACTGTACTTCAGTGCCTAGCTTAAGTGTTCACCTTGGACTGATACAGCATTTTGGCATTTTACTGTTTAATTAAAAAGTAAATGTAGTCTAGAAACTAAAACATATTTGATGCAAAAGTTTTCCTGAAGACAATTGGACACTAGGTTGCTTCTGATCACAGTCAGGGGTATCACAGCATTGCAGATTTTGAATAACATTGTTAGATCCCTCCACCGCCCTTCAAAACAATGGACTATTTTTGTGTTAATCTATTACTAACCCCAATTAAAACAAATTCAATTTGCATTTGTAACATGAAAACAGATGGGGAAGTTCAAGGGGGATGAGTAATTGTGCAAGTGGCTGTATATATTACTGCTGCCTCTAGCAACTACTTGTTTTGGTAAAGTACAACTTATTTCAGGTATATTATCACTTGATTATAGTGGACAATAACAGTGCAGTGTTGGGGAAATGTAACACTAGTCAATGCTAAAAATGTCAATAAAAGTAATTCAATCACACTTTTCAAATCTTAGTTTTGAAAGTAATTTTCATGTAATCTTAACAGATAAAAACATAAATAAAGCGAAAATCTGTGTTTAAATGTAATTATTTATTGCACCAGTATTGCACTGGTACTCATTATTTGCTGATGCTTAAGTCTTGATCATCGAACTCTTTGAGGAAAACATTTTTTTAAATCAGAAAATCACATCAAGAGAAGCAACAATAAACATGCTTCAAAAAATTTTGAATAAATAAAAAATGTAAGCCCTTTAATCAGAACTGCTCCGAATCTATAAATATATGGACCTCTTTTCTGTGAATTCCTGTCTGAACGTTTCTGTGCCAAAATCAAATATATATGTGCTTAAAAAAGATAAAAATTAACCACAAAGACAGAACCCTTAATTTCAAACTTTAATCTCCATACTTTAAAAAAACTATTTTTGAAATAAAAATCATAGTAATATCATCACACCCTTTAGTAAACCTAAGTTTGAACATGTCCCTATGAAAATAAAGAATAAAAATGAAAAAGAGAGACAACAGGAGCGCTTCTGGTATCCCTCAAACCGCCGGTGTACACTACACCCTGAAGAAGGCAAAGCCGATACGTGTTGGTGTATTTTAAATGTTTCTAGCCCTATGAACTAAAGGCCTTTTATACTTTTCAAATCATCACATATACATGTTTGAAAAGAAAAAAAAACACACTGTTGAGTAAAGCCCTTGAGTCATTACTCAAGTAAAAAAAGAAATGTTTCACTATAAAATAAATTATTATGCACCCTAAATTCCAATCTTGCATGAAACCTCACTGTCATGCAGAAGCCCCAATTTAGCAGCCCTTTAAGCGAGCTGTTTCCTGTTAGCGCCCTTTCTCCCACAGGACCAGACCGCTGCTACTCACTGGAGGCTGCCAACACGCTGGCGTCCAATCCATAATATATGCACTCAGGCGAAAAACCACTCACGCAGGCACAGACGGGCACCAGCAGGCATCCTAATGCAAGCAGAAACACAAACATTTTTAATTATATCTGCCTCTTGTATCTTGGTCTGTCTTTCATTTTTTTATTACACATAATAACACTGCTGCCTGCACAAACACAAACTATCCTCCCCTTTCTGATCTAGGCCAAGGTCATCGTCTGTGGCGACTCTTGAGGTAATTGCTCCTCTTATCACACTCCTGCTGACTAATGATGTGATGTGCCAGTTCACTCCAGAGGTTCGGCCTCTTCTTCAGCGTCATGGGAGTCACTCCGTCCTCCCTGTTTGGCCGCGAGGCTGAGAGGCCTGTCTGAAAATACCTCTCGCTGGAAGAGGGACTAGTTGGGCAACAGTAATTAAAGCTGTGTTAAATTAACGGGATATTGCGCAGAGCAGCTGCTTCACTGCCAAAACATGTTATTTCCTTCTAAAAAAAATTAGCCCTTGCTGTTTTGAGTTGGTATAAAATAAAAGTGCTCATTTCACTTCAAACTGTTTCCTGCTACTTGGATTTCTAAGAATTGTTTTTGACGTTAAATGCAAGGCTGTCAGGCAGCTGTTGTGTTTCCCAGCTCAGTTGTGCTCCCAACAGTCTCGTCTTTGTGTACCAAATTGTGAAAAAGCAGGGAAATTCCTTGGGAGACCCCAAATCCTGAGAATTGTAATGAAGGGGTTGCTAAGTTACCATCTATAGAGGCTATTGTGTACTCCTGTATGGATTCAGTGGTACTACAGGGAGCATCAACAACCCACAATGCACCCCACATTCCACTGCTTTTCACAATTGAGGGAGGGGAGTGGGGGGTTGCCCAAATTTTCCTATTCCATGATTTGGCTCACAAAACCTGTATTTGCTCATTTCTTTACTCTCCAATGTTGGCTTTAATGTATTTAAAAAAACATCAACAGAAGGACTCTGAGGCCTTTTATTAAGATGTTGTTGACAGGGGCCTTTTAGAGCCTTGAAGGAGGTTAATTTACAACATCTGCAGCAGAATTACTTCTTAATATTGTCTGGGAGCTAAGTTCCCAACAGGAAAGAGGCCATCAACATCATAACACTAGAGTTTACTCGTGTGTATCCTGTCCTCCGGGACGTCCTCTACAGTTAGTCTTCGGCTTAAGCCTCCTTATCCCTCGTGCTTTGTGGGGAAGGATAGATTTTGATCTGTAACTTGGGATCTGTTTGGGAAAATCAATATCAGTCTCATCTTGGCTTAGCATAAAAACTAGCCGCAAGAGGAAAGAGCTTGTCTGGCTTTGTCCAGATAGAAACTTTTAAAATCCTATGTCTCCCTGTCAAACATTCAACTTCATATTTTCAGGTTTTGTTCATTGTACAGATATAATAATAGATATGAAACACCCAACAGAGCTCAGCACAAAATATTGACTTTGTTGATATATTTGGGTACTAAGGTAATAAAGGCGAGTTATTTATCTGAGGAAAAAAGAATAAGACTTGAAGATGTGTAGCCAGTAAATCACTAAATGTAAAACATAGGCCAATCGAAGTGCAAAAAATGTGTGGGTAGTTGTTAGTGAGCAAAGTATGAACAACTGAAATATGAAATTGATAAAGGGGCAAGAACAAAAGTAAAAGACATCACTGTTCATCATCTGTGGAACATGAATGTCTATGTGTCCAGTAGTTTAAGTTTGATATCACTTCAGATATATAAAATGTCAACCTTAATGAAGTGGAAAAAAGGAAAAGTCAGTATAAATCATCCACTGATAACCATGAATAACTAACGAGAAATGATACGGAGTCTATTTAACATAAAGGTTGAACTGATTAATAGGCTGTGACTTTAGGTTCTTAATGACTTTAAAATATAAAGGAATTAAAGTCGAGCTTTGGTCACAGCTTGTTACACTGATTGCTCTGAAAATGTCTCACTGTGTCCTCCGCCTTGGGTTTCTCCGCTAGTATTAATAAGAGTGAAAGGCCTTGTGTCTCTTCTGGTTTGAACTTGTAAAATGTGTGGTCTGTTTTAGAGCAACAGAATTTATTAAATTGGGGTTTCATGACTTCTGCTGAGCTTTCCCTTTCTCATTTCATGCACATAGCAACAGCCATCACTATTCTGTGTGACACTTTCATAATAGATTGCAGAGGACCTCTGACTGAAATTTGTTACGCTGTCTGGAAAGACTGATGAGTCTGTCGGCTGTAATGCATACATCCAGACTGAGAAAGATTTGAAATAAACGCCCTCACTCTGAATCCGGAGTGTTACTGTAGCACTGCAACACTCACAGACTGATGCTTCATTTTAAGGTGTAAAGAACCATCTTTGAGAAGTACATCTTAGGTGTTAAAGCCCAGGACTTTGCACATATTAGTCACATGTGTCGGGTCTGAAAGACTTTGAACCTGACACGTCGAGGCTCTGGGGAATCTGAATCAGGAGCTTTAAATTGTTTCGCTGATAGTTTAAGGGAAAACCATAACAAACCAAGTGCATTAAAAGCTTGAATATTTCAAAACACTTGGCACTTAAGCAAGGAAAATATAAAAATTTCATACTTTGAATGAAGTTGTAAAGTCCCATTTTGCTACACCAGAATGCTGGCATAAACTGTGAATAATAGACGAGCAGTGTGTTATTTTCTTCCACACTAATGTGTTTGAGAACTTAGTAAGGCGCCTGAGATAAGAAGGTGTGTGTTAGGTCTTGTTGTCCTGCTGTCCAAAACTAACTCAAGAGACTACATTTTTGGAATCTGCAGTTAGCTAACCTTGTTAGCTTTCCAGCTAACATTCTCTCAATGTTGAGACAAGACTTTATAGTCTGATGCTTCAGCAGAATATCGGTCTTCCTGAACTGTACGGAAGTGGACATTGATTGGTTTATGGGCTTTTTTCTTCTTTTTTATGCCTTTATCTTGCATTCTGGGAGCCGCCATATTGTTTTTTCTATAGCCAGAAGTGGCATGTTGGCAAGCAAGCAGAGCTTTAGTTGTGTGAGGGTTTAACTAAAGCTAAATCATTAGCTAGCTGATGGACTGCTGGTTAACACAAGGGTTTGCCACAAGTTAAGATTTCACTTGTCAGGGTAGCTGACTGGAGTTGTTTTCCAATTAGATCAAAATAGCTTCAAGTGCTTGTGGAGCGTAGTTGCAATCCTTCTGCTTGCTCACACCTAGCTCTGGTAGAAGAGCTAGAGGCAGGTAAGCAAACCAACTTGCTCTCTACAATCGCTCAACATCTTCACTTCATGGAAAAGCCAACAACAATCCCTACTTCCGTGTGTTGTCTGTCACTAATACATTTACGTAAAACTGAGCATGGTGAAATCTGGTGTAGCAAGCAGATAAGGATATCGCAACTTAGGGCTGAAACATTTATACTAAAAATGTTCTCACTGAAAGAGCTGGAGCACAGTCTTCTTGGCTGATCATCCAAACTGCCTATGTCCTTAATTATGCTTAAGTTTAGCCTCAATTTAATCATAACTGGTAAGTTGCATAACATTTAACAGATAACGAGGTTGTCAAAAATGTTTGATACTTTTGGTACCCCGTGTTTTAAAAAGATATAATCTGTGTAATTTTTATTATCCAAAGTATGGAAAAGGTTTTAAAGTAACTAAATCTGTTTTGCGAGGAATTAATCTGTCAAAAAATTGCAGCCAAACTCCTGCAAACTATCTTAATTGCTCAAATACTTTGTCAATGTTTTGGTATTGAAAAGTTGCCAACATTGGTGTATAATTTAAAGAGTGTGCAGAAGTTCACATGCAATTTTTGATGATTGAAGACAAGAAAGACCATATCCTGAATTGTGTGCCTAGGATATCTGGTTTTGTTGCCTTGGTTCAAAAACCAGTTTGATACCCTTTGATTTAAGGGTAACAGCTTTCATGAAAGGAGAAATTAGCTACAAAGACCAGAGCTCTTTTCTTAACCAGCTAATTTACATGTTTAATTGTGCTGTCAAGTTTGAAACGCTGCATTTAGTTTCTATTTTCTTGGCTCACATGCCTTTCTGCTTTGGTTTGCCTCAGAGCTGCATGTTTGGCAGGTTTGTGCCCTGAATTCATGATTCCTTTCCTCCTTAATTAGTATTTCCTGAATTGCCTTTTGTCTTTATTGGCCCCAGAGCAGATACTGTTTTCACAACATCAGTGAATTTTGCACAAGGTCCATAAGTCTACTGATTGAGATAAATGGAAGTTCAGTAGCTGGGTTTTGGTTCCTCGCTTGGGCACTTTCCTTTCATCTCATTCTACTTCACTTTGCAGCCCGAGCATTTCCCCATTCCTCTCCGTCTGTCTCCGTGGTGTGTTTCCTGCACTCCCTCTCTAAACCTATTCTCCATTTAATCAGCTCTCTCAGGACTCGGTTCCGTATAATTAGAGGCTGAATCTTTAATCACCATGGATCCGGGGCAGGGAGAGCAGGACATTTTAAATAGACACAAGCAGACAATTAGCATTAGAGAAGGTATGGGAAACATGGAAGCCAGTGTGACAAAGTATTGCATCATTGACGTCATGACATTGCTGTCAGTCTTTGCAGACATTCACAGACGGGGACGACATATCCAATCTGCACAAGAGCCCAAATATTTTATAAACATGTTAAAAAATGCTCGGCTAATTGATCCATGACAGAGTTGTGTTGCTGCAATAAAAGGTCACTGTTTGCAGGAGGTCCTTACATAAAAACAGTTGTCTCCTCAGCTCCTCTCCCTCTGTCTCCTCCTATCTGCTCACCTTCTTCTTTTTATATCTTTGTCTTCTTACTCTTGCCTTAGTTGCCTCCATACCAGCATTTATTTCATTCTTTTCTTTTTTTAACCACATATTCTCTCCTCTATCCCCTGTAAGTGTCCATGTTGCTAATGGCAGTTCACTTTTGCTATGTAATGTTATTTTGGCAGAATGTTTTAAACAGCAGCATGGACATTTATCGTTGTTATCCTGAGTTGCTTTGCAAGCTCCTGTCAGAAAAGCTGTGTCAACAGCAACAGATACAAAAAATGTGGACACTCTTATTTGTACCTCATTTGGTGTTAATTTACACAAGACGTGATTACAAATGAAGCTCTTAATGCGTCTTTAATCTTTCACTCAAATCAGAAAGGACAGCATAGCAATGTAGGTGTGTTAATAAAATGTTCATGCAAATTGATTAATTAGGAAAAGGGGTCGGAATCTCAGGATAACTCACAATACAATAGACAAACTGTCTGATTGCAGGTAACATATTGACTTAAAAAAGTGACAAGACAATTTCGCTATTGTTTCTCCCAAAGTGACCAGAAAATCTGGTTTTAGATTGTAAGTCATCTGTCACAAAAGGGCATTTAATGGACTGTTTTTTAGGTAGGGAAATGAGGAAATAGATGAGAAGATTGATACCACTCTCTCTTCTCTATGCTAACTCTAAAGCTACAGCTAGGGGACAGTTAGCTTTGCATAAAGACTGCTTGGAGGAGGAAAGAGTTAGCCTTGCTGTCAGAAATAATATCAATGATCTTAAAAAGGATCTACTGTCTAGACTTCTTCACCAAGGCAGCTTTTGCCCTCTGTTGCTAGTCTTAATGCTATGCTAAGCTAAGCTAACTGTCTCCTTCAGCTATATACTCAACAGGTATATAAGAGTGGTATCAATCTTCTTTTAATTTATTTTTAGCAAGACAATCAAAATTAGCTTATTTGATTTTGAATATTCTGAAATGTCTCTATGCTAAGCTAAGCTAACTGTCTCCTTCAAGTATATATATTCAGGTATATAAGAGTGAGATCAATCTTCTCATCTTATTTTTAGCAAGACAATCAAAATTAATTTATTTGAATTGAAATATTCTGAAATGTCTCTATGCTAAGCTAAGCTAACTGCCTCCGTAAGCTTCATGCTCAACAAATGCATGAGTGGTATCAATCTTCTCTTATTTATTTTCAGCAATAAAAGTAAAATTGGCTTATCTACATGTAAAATAACATTTTCGGAAATGTCTCGGGTATTAAAACTGAATTGTTCAACAGTTGAGACAGAAAGCTCTTTTTCTCTACACATGACTTTCACACATATCTGACTTTTAATTGGCCACATTATAAATTCATTTTTGTTCTCAAAAGTCAAACACCAGCAGTTTGTAACACGATAGACGGCTGTGGCCGGACAGTCTCCCTGTAGATCCTGACAGCTGGTAGTGAATAAGGGTTAAACCCTGTTTCATGTTTTAAAGCGACACTGATGTGAGTCGACAGGCCGGACTTGCTGAGGTCCTCAGCAGAGAGCCGGACCAGCTGACGAGGTGGAAACATTTTAGTAACTCAGTGCAGACACAGCTGTTGTGTACTTCTCAAAAATAACATGGAGACACACTTTTATCCTGGCCTTTTTGCTTTAATGTTTTTGCTTTTCATTTAGCTGCTGTGATTTATGTTTTGACCTTTTTGGTGCAGCTGTAAGTTTAAAATTTAGAACATAATACTTATCTGGAACATCCTAGTAATGATATCAGTTCAGCTGTATATGATCAGACAGGATTTATTAGCATGGATGTTGGTTATCAGTAAATTGAAGGAGAAGTTTGGCAGCCTTTGTTGTTTACAAATTTCTGTCATCCGACTTTGTCCTCTCTCCCTTAACTGTCATCACAGAGCTTTTTGAGTTCCTTTAGTTGGCTTGTCTACAGAAATTCAGTTGACTCTTATTGTGAGCTGCCAAGATATTAAAGATTCTGATATATTAAAGTGCGCTGCAGATTATGTTTTAAGGCTGACGGAGTGTTCCACTAAATGCCCTGAGTTCAGAAAGCCAAATGTGAAGCAGGACATACACTCACTGCATTGAAGAGGCTGACTGGTGTGTAAATGTGTGTGTGCAGTGTGGCTGCATGTCAGAGCGGACTGATGCTTGCACATACAGGTCTGATGATAATACTTTTTTGAAATGTAATAAAACTTACCCCCCCCAAAAAAAAAAAAAAAAGTGCAAATGATTGCACATTAATGACCTCTAATGTGCTTTCTGTTCAGTTATGTGCAATCAACTCTGCATATCTGAAACAAGCAACTCCACAATTAATGACTTAGTTTACTGTCATACAATACTGCATGCACACTGATATAGTTTTACATAGTTAATAATGGAACCAAAGGCTACTATCAAAATGAAATTCTACAATTCTGATGAAACCCTTGTTCTCTATTTCCCCAGTATGAATTCAAGGCCAAGAACATCAAGAAGAAGAAGGTCAGCATTGTGGTGTCTGTGGACGGGGTGAAGGTGCTGCTGAGGAAGAAACAGAAGGTAAGTCACAAACTGACAAACTTGAAAATGAATCACCATCTTTTTCTGGATTAAAAAGAAAAAACAAGTCTGTTTTTCTCCCCTTCTTTTGCTTATTCATTGTAAGAAACGTGTGACTTTTATGATGTATGTTGCCTTATCAGTGCTCTATCTCAATAACTTGTCTTACACACAGAGAAAAGAGTGGACATGGGACGAGAGCAAGATGTTGATCATGCAAGATCCCATATACAGGTCAGTCGTACCTCTCAGACCTATGACTCATACATTTGTAAACACTGTATGGAGAAGAAAAAAGGTTTCGTAATTTTTCCAATTGCTTTGTACACCTACATGAAGTGGGAATAAACTGCCTGATATTGGTCCCATTCTGTTCCTTAGCCTCTGTATGTTCTTGTTGGCTTTAAGTAGAGAAATTACTGCGACTGTACTGCAGATACGACATACTGTTTGTGTCTCAGTGGAAATTAGTGGAAATCCTTTAACTCTTCCTCTGTGGACAAAGCTTGCATTTGCTTTGGATGCCATCCCATGTACTTTTGCATGCAGGGCTAATGTGCATATGTGTAGGATACTGTAGGTGCCAAATGCATTTACAATCATAATGCAGTGCAATGAATAATCTATAGCTTGCACATGTAGTAGGTTGAGCATATGTAAGTGTACTTTTGAATATGTGATTTTTCCAGATGATGCATCCTACTCTAAGTATCTTTTTTCAAGCATCTGAACAGCAACATTTTTAGTTAGTTTTTTTTGTGCCCAAGGATATTGTATTCAATACAGCTTCAGCATCCCACCAACCTCCCTGTTTGCATGGTGCGTATCCTCAACGGGCCTGTGCAGCTGTCAGTTACTGTTTGACGGCTCAGAGCAATTAAACCGTAAAGTGTCAAAATGGTGCAACCTGCCAAGTGAAGAGCAAGGCCATAAAGCACTTTCACTAATCAAAGCAGCATCTAGAAGGGAACCATGAGTATTCAATTCAATTATACATGCTGATGTGTGTGAGTTAGTGGCTGTGGATGTGTTTGTGCAGTAGAGATATACAGTACACTCTGAAGCACTTGATTCTAAGTTGTGAATTGTCCTAATTATATTGCCTGGATCCCTACAGGGACACTTTAGTGTGTAGCAGAGGTTCAGGAAAAATGGTCAACCCTGCATCTCAGAGTGTGTGTGTCAGGGCTGCTGTAAAGGACAGAATACAGGAACAGAGAGAGTATACAGTAGAGCAGTGGTATTAATTTATATGAATATTATTCTGTAAATATTTTATGTTTGAATCATTTTTTTGTCTGCATTAGGTTGGCACTTTCTTCTTATTTCTTTTTTTGTCTTTCAAAGTAAAATGTCATTGTGTTGGAAGTGATGGTCAACAAAGTGGTTGATCTTTTTCATTTTTTTAGATTTGTTTGACTTTTGTTCATATGTCGTGTTTTGCAGGATTTTCTACGTGTCTCATGACTCCCAGGACCTAAAGATTTTTAGCTACATCGCAAGAGATGGGTCCAGTAATTCCTTCAGATGTAATGTCTTCAAGTCAAAGAAGAAGGTATAAGCATACATGGGTTTTTTTTGTAGCTTGGGCTCCCCTGGCTCTGTCCAAAGCTAAAAACAAATCCTGGTACCAGTGCCTAGTCGACTCTCTAATGAATACATTTTATGTCGGGGCAAGGATAGCTCTTTCATCCTTCTTCCAATCTTCATGCTAAGCTAAGTAGCTCCCTTCTGTAGCTTCATATTTAATGGGCCGACATCTCACTCCCAAGATGTTAAACTATTCCCTTAACATTTAACTACGGATACAGAACTGCTAAATATTAAATATCACTTTTCTGGGGAATAGGCTTCATGCTCAACTTGGCTGCTCCGCTTATCAGCCCTGAGAGTCCCTGTTTAAAAAAAAAAAAGTGAAAATGAAACTGTGGGTTATCATACATACAGGGAGAAACCAATCAGAGGGGGGGGGGGGGGGGGAGATATCAATTTAACCAGCTACAGCTGCATCAGTCGTGCTACATTACATCACGTAGATTAGATTTCTCCCTGTAACTTCAAACTTTGCTGCTGATATTTAGCCGTGATTTAGATCTCCAGTTTGAAACAGCAGCCGAATAGCAAACGATGACAAACATTGCAGGCAGAAGTCAGATGTCATATACTTCATTTTTCACTCCAGCTGTTTTCCCTTTTTCTCTTTTTTTCTCAGAAACTAATTTCATGTATTTTGTTAGCTCTGTAAAAAAGGTTCTGGTCTAAAATTCAATATCCACTTGCTTTGATATCCATCAGCTTAGCACTGCAGATCTATAGCCCTGCACTGAATGCAGAATAGATGCCCACATGGACAAAGTTACATCACACATTGCAGACACCTTTCTTTAGTTTAAGCTGCATGGCTGCAGTTGTTGCAAGTTGCTGCTGTCTTGGCTCACACATCTGGTATTGTCAGTCAGCCGTAATGAGAAATGTTCCATAGAAGTGATATGATTAGTCTCTGAGCCGCGGGTATTCAACTGTGTGCCAACAAATACTGAGGGCGTGCATGTTTTCAGTCTATCTACAGCAAGTGATCTCACCGATTAACTCTTCTTCAAGCAGACAGGAGAAAGTGAACAGTGAAATCACTCGCTGTGGTGTTTGCTAATCATTGAATACCTCTCCTCTACACATTGACCTTTGATCTCACTCTCTGCTCTCTGTGTGTCTCTCTCTCCCTCACCTGTCAGACACAGGCTATGCGTATTGTGCGGACAGTAGGTCAGGCCTTTGAAGTGTGCCATAAACTCAGTCTGGAGCATGCTGAGCAGGATGCTGACGGCCAGGCGGACGGAGAAAGTGACAAGTCCACAGAGGAGTCCAGCAGTAATGGTGAGGCCTGTATAAAAGGGTCTTGTGTGTTTCATTTCAAACATTGAACTAGATGAAGATAAAAAAAACATTTGAATACCGTTCAAAATAGGGGATTGAATTTTGATATAAAGTGACTTTGTTTGCTAAAGCTAAAGCTCGACCTTGCTTGATGAGTGTGATTACACGCCTTCTGAAAGCCAAATTAGAACCATGAACTCTCTCTAGGCCTGCAAATCATGACACTGATCAAACAGCAACAAATCAGATGTCCTGCTACGCTGGAATGTAAACAGATTTACACGACAACATGAATCTAATCTTGATGGGAGTGTTTTCTGAGGTGTCACTTTGTGAAGACCACTGAAGTATAAATGTGTGACATTCAGGGAGTCTAAAATACTGTGTGTGTGTGTCTGTGTGTGTGTTTAATGTAGAGAATACATTTTTGGTTCTGGCGTTCTAAATGTAGGCAACCATTTTTGTTTGAGTTTTGTTTTTAGTCCGATATCAAGCTTCAAATTTATGACAGCCGCAATGTTAACCAGCACTTAAAAAAAAGTGTCATTAGAAATGGCATGATATGCCACAGTATGAATCACACAATGTTATTTTGGTGTTTAAGATAACATTAAACTTTAAAGTGCTCATAGAAGGTTATTCTGAATCTGAACACAAACTGGGACAACACTCAAACAAACGTTAAAAAAGTGAACTATCTTCAACCCCAGAGGTAATGACAGAGTTTTGCTTGTTGTCTCCTCGTGATTCTCTAAAGGTCGTAAACTGACAGGAGCAGAGCAAGGGGAGGAAGAGGAGGAGAGCAAAAACGAAGTGGCAGACCCCTCAGTTGGCACCTCACTGTGTGAAAAAGCAGTCAGTGAAATCCTGCAGAGTCTGGCCGAACTACACGTGGTGAAACCTGGACAGACCATCATAGTAAGATACTACACACACACACACACACACACACACACACACACACACACACACACTCTTGGACATTGCAATGCTGAGGTCAGGTGGCAGGTGGTAATAAGTATCCTGTATTGTTCTTGGTATACAGTACTTAATAAAATCCTGTCTCAGAGTTTTAAAGCCAAATAGCCCTGTGTTTCTAAATGTTTTATTTCATGTTATGGAAACTAATAATACTGTAGGTTTTCCTGAGGAAACAGCATCATAGGTTCAGTGCTCTAAACTTTACTCTGTGCTCAAATCACAACTTGGAACAGCATGCTGCTGCTTCCAGCAGGCCCTCAGCCAAGGTGATCAGAGACACTTTACATTGTCTTAGAGTGCTGATTGTACATGACTTTTTTCAAAAATAATAATGCAAAGGTATTCAGGAGATTTCTCTCTTGTACAAACAACTTTATTAAACATTTTAATACATTGTTAATCACTTTGTTCCTACCGCTGTCTCCACATCTGGAAGGCTCTGCTCCATGTGCTGCTGAGGATAACGGAGATAAGGAAATGAATCGTCTGCTAGAATCAGTGAAATTTACCCCATTTTCAAATTACCAAAAAGAACGGTTTCTGTATTGTATATAAAAATATGTATATCGGCACACATTGGGAATAATGTACATGAATACTGGCACATCTCTGATAGGCCAGTACAAGCCCAATGATACTGGTGTAGCATTATATCAATGGGGATCTATATGTGGATGCAAAAAACACAAACGACAAGTACTTATTGATATATATATTTATTTCGCTCACAATTAGTTTAAGTAGTGGAAAAAAAACACATTTCATAGCTTTCTCTTCTGGGCTGAATTCCTTTCAGGCTCCTTGAACTGCTAAACCCTACATCAACAAAACTTAAGTGAAGACTCACACAGACTCAACTCGTCATGAACAGTCAATTCTCGTGACAGTTTCTTGTCGGTGAATGCTCCTCTTTTATTCATGACATAAGCAGTAGGGGATGTGTTAGCAGCTGCATCCACATTCGAGTGATTACAGGTTGCTTTGCCCCAGACCTCTCTTGCCTTGAATCTGGAGCAGCACTTTGCCTCTGCTTTGATTCATTGCTTTGGCTTTAGTCGTGTTCTGATGCTATTATCCAGGCAATCTACTGCCAAACGGCTCATTGAACTTAGAAAGCACAGTAAAAGTGCTTTGTCATCTACTGCAGTACCTGACCAGATCATCGACTGCTGCAATCTTAAGCTGGCAGCAGATACTGTAGGTGTAAATTCACCTGAGACTCTCCCTGATCTACAGAGACTGCATTTCGTTTTCTCTGCATTTGAGAAGTGTAGTCAGAATTTAAAACCTGCATGAAGTTAGGCAACAGTGATTATCTTTCAGGAATATTTTGACAGTGACGGGATGAAAAGATGCACACGTGTTGGCTTTGGTTTGTCATGATGTGTTCATTTGGATTTGTCACTAAAGCAAGTGTGGGAGAGTCAGCGTTTAGAAGGCTTCTAAAAGAGAGCGAGGGAGAGGGAGAGAGAGAGAGAGAGAGAGAGAGAGAGAGAGAGAGAGAGTGGGATTGGATCGGGGGAACTTTAATATTCCTGCTGGCTCTGAAAGGGGGCCACCTAATCCCAAAAACCCCCAGTCTGTTCCCTTTGATTTTCTGAAAAACGCCACCATAATCCCATTGAGGGGTTCATGAACATCTGCTCCATGGAGATAAGAGAAGAAACGAGGGAAGGAAAAAAGACAGAGAAGAACAGAAAGAGATCACGTAAAGAAAAAATAAAGAAAAGTGCTTTAACGAAGTTTACATTTTATTGTGTCTAATTTAGTCATTCATATTAAATGGAAAACTTACACCCAAACCAAGTTTTTTTTTCTTTAATCTGTTTATAAGGTTTTGTTTTTGTCTTTAAAATGTCTGAATATTGTGTTGCTGTTTTTTTAAAGCCTCTACGTGTTTCCCAGAGCCTAGGATCACGTCTAAATTGCATATTTTGTCAAGCCAACACTTTTTAAGACAAAGATTTAATTGGAGGCCAAATGTTATTAAAGAAGTAGACCCAAGGGGCACCTAGTGGTTGTTCTGCGCACCACATGCACAGAGGCTGCACTCCTCGATGCGGGGGCCCGAGTTCTAATCCGACCTGTGGCCCCATTCCCTAAATTATTCCCCACCCTCTCCCTCCTGATAACTGACTCTTATCCATTGTCCTAGAATGGACAATGCAGAGCCACAGTATCTATACAGTCTGACATTATCTAACAAAACTACTAGTCCAGCCGACAGTGATATAAAGTACAAGGCAGGAATACTGGTTCAGTATATGTATCCACTTCTAGCACAAAGATGGTTACATCAAACCGCCTCTTGACCTTCACCGCAGCTTGGAGAGAACCTTAGCGCTTACGTACACAAAGAATGAACAGACAATGAGTTTCTGTTGTATGTTACATCATCAAAACTTCTGCAGGGAATAACGATTCAGGGAAAGCTGAAGTTCACGCTAATCTTTTACTCTGTTAGCATTAAAATCAGAAGTTTAAAGTTTGGAGAGAAAAAACTAAACGCTGCAGCAAACTTAGATAATCAACTTCTACAGGACTTTGTGGCTGCATCCTGATCCGGGCCACGGATGTCATCACATTTTGATTAAACTGTGAGAAATTGCTGATATGAAAAATATTTGACATTGCTTAAATGAAATACAGAGACGCAGATTGTGCATTTCACTTATTCGAAAGCAACAAACCCCTAACTCTCCAATCTGAGATGTATTCTTTTCTGGACTCTTGGTTTGTTTACTATCTCTTTTTCTCTCCCTCCGTCAACATCCCCTTTGTTCTTTTTGCCTCTGATGTCCTAACGGAATACCGAGCTTAGACAGGTAACAGGAGGTGTTTTTCTTTCAGGGCTTCTCCTGGGAGATAGTAACCTGCTCAACCGAAGTTACATTGTGCAAGAGCAGGCGTTCAGGGCACAGAGTGAGGACAAAAGGTTCTCCATGTGATATTGCTTTTTGATGTTCTTTTTATGAGAAAGAAATCATAGCTTTAGGTACTTTTATGTTTAATGTCTTATTTATGGAAGCTGATCATCTGAAGTAGAAGCCCCTCAAAGATTCAGTGCTGTAATTTGCAGTGTGCAACGTCTCCTCCTAGTGGTGTGATGTGGAAATTACAACACTCTGTGTATTGCACTGTAACAGAAGTTGTGAATCTGCATCACAGCTGGAGCAATTCTTTGTTATATACATGTTTAAATTTTGTTTTGTTTATGTATGACTTAAAAGTACCATAGATTATCTCTGAAGCCAGTCCAAAGTCACACACACTTTGAATCTGTCTTTGTGATTGCTGATATTCCTGAAACACATAATTGGTTCTGATTTGAAGAGAAATGCTGCTTTAGATGAATTTTTGATCCAGCGATAAGGTCGTCTTAAAATCAAAGGAGGAAGGACACTGGCAGAGATGAATTTAGTCTGATGAAAAGAGTGAATGTTTTGATGAGTCAAGGGCTCTTGTGAGGCGTTACAGTGGGATTCCAGGGACTCCAGATCAGTGGGTCACAGTCCTGGTCTCAGGACCTCAGATGGCTGGGTGGTTTCTGTCCTGCTCGTTTGTTAATTGGGTTCATCTCTGGTGCCCAAGCTCTACTGTAAATGTAGCTTATTTTATGAAGCAAAAACTTGCTTTCATCTATCGGACCAACTTTGAACATCCAATGTTTTTATCTTGATTTGTGGTTGCACTACATCGTGTTAACTTCCATTTCCCTGTCATCTGTATCATATATTCTTTGCTCTGTGTGTTTGTCTATGGTCAGGACTTAGATCGACGATCCCTCTTCACCGTGACATCCCAAGGTGTCGCTCCCGGCAGCCCTCGCTCTCCATCTCTCACCCCTCTGGCATCGCAGCATTTCCTGCAGCTTCTTCAGCAGCAGTTACAGCAGCAACAGCAGCACACACAGGTGGCTGTCGCACAGGTGAGAAACAGACAGAGACTGTCATACGCAGTGTGAAGGTTGTAGATATAACGACATTAAGAAGAAACTGTAAAGAACCTGTCAACCTTCTATTGTAGTACACATTCAATACAAGTTCAGGTTTGATTCATAGTAGGAGAAGTGTTTTCGATGATTTGTTCTGTCTATAAAATGTAAAAAAAAAAAAAAAAAACGTTTGAAAAGTTTGTTTAATCAAATATGAAATCTTCAGATGTCTCCTTTTTTTTTTACTAAATGTCGGAAAAGCTGAAGCTATTCGTTTTACCAGCAATCATCACGTCTCAGTAGAACTTCTAGGACTATATTGCCTCTGAAGCCTGTCAAAGAAAGATGAAAATCGTTATTATAACCAGGAAATTCTGTTGCACTTTTCCCTTTGTTTGCTTTATTTTTTTTATTGAAACCAAATCTTTATTATGATTCTGGTTCTGTCAGTCAGTTAATTGTTTCAACTAAAGCAATGAGGTATCATTGATGAGATTAATGTTTCTCTAAGTCTCTGGTCTTTTTAATGTTCCAGTTTATTTAAAATCTACGGTGTCTGTAGAGAGGGAATCTAAATAATCAATATCCGATTAATTACCGTACATCAGAAACTCCTCACCTGCTTTCAGTTAAAGCCAGCAGCTTGTACCAATTGTTTTTCCAGTTTACTCCGACTGAGTTCAATTTCAGTAATTCTACCTGAATCTGACAGATTAATCCTGGCTCATGTTGTTGATTTACCTCATCCAATATGACATGAATTATTAACAATATAACTGGCTGCACTGTTTTACTTTGACCAATGATTTCCACTAGGGGGCAGCACAAACATAGAAATGGAAAGCGAGTGCAACAAAACAGAACACAAGCAGTACTGATATTAAAATGCAGATTTGTAACAAAGCATCTCATTAGATTCATTAAGCACCCTTTTCTTTAACAACACTTCAGGAGATGCATATTGACAGATGCATATTTACGTTAATATCTATTTTCTTTTTTTTATGCGTTTGATTGTACCGCCACGAAAAATGAACCCAGGAGTGGATGGTCTACTTTAAAGGCCATACCATTATTATTGTTAGTCTCTGGCAAGGGATTATAGATGCGGACTAGGATAAAATAACTCAATGATTTTGATGAAGAAATAAGAAGAAATCAGCCGTAAGCAGGAAAATAACTAGTACCACAAACATTTCAATAACTTTATTCATCTTCTGTAAAAAAATAAAAAATAAAAAATCTCCTCACTCAAACAAACGCATCTTGCATTTGCGTCCACTCCAGGTGCAGCTCCTGAAGGATCAGATGGCAGCAGAGACGGCGGCCCGCATGGAGGCTCAGGCCCGCGTCCACCAGCTTCTGCTACAGAACAGGGATCTGCTGCAGCACCTGGCCCTGCTGGTGCAGCAGCTGAAAGAGCTGGAGGCCTGCTCTCCAAAAAAGACACAACCACAACAGGAGACTCTTGCTAATGGACTCAGTAAGTGACTGCGGAGGTGATGGGTAGGAACAGTTTAATCCCTTAGATGGACTCATGTCAGGTCAAGTTCTTTCATGCTCTGCACTTCTTGTCATTGCTCACTCCCTTGTTTACGAGGGGAAGGTGTAATCAGTCACGACACAAACTATGACCTTTCTCTGGCGTCCTGCCTGCAAACATTGTGAGCTGGTTTGATGGGGCAGAAGCACAGCTGCCAGCATTTGAACCCCGCTCTGCAGGTGAACAGTGGTGCTTTTCCCTGTACGCCACCTGGATGTCCTTTAATTAAGCATTTTGCTTTTATCGCAGATAGAGAAGCAAAACAATGTCGGCCAGGTGCAAGTAGGACCAGTTTAAAGCTTTCTTTTATGTCTAAGATGTCATGATCAAAGTATCAAAGGAGACCATCAAAGGCAAGTTTATTTATTAAAGCACATAATCAGATAAAAGGCTAATTAAAGTGTTAAAAAGGGGAAAAAAAACTCTCAAAACAAGACATTGAGAAAAAGTTTTTAACATAATACAAAAAAACCCATCAAAATAAATCGCATTTCAAAGACAACAACAAGTAAATGAAACTAAAGGCAAAGTATGCCAAAGATAGGTCGAGGTTGAATAGATCCCTGATTAAAATGCGCTGACGGTTTAAGCCATCAAGAGATATTCAGGAAGCTTTTTCCACAGGTGGGGCTTAGTGAAACTAAACTCTGCTTCACCTTTCTTGGTTTTGATCCTGAGAATGCCTAAAAAAAGAAGATGATCTGAAGGCTTTCAATGAGAAACAGAGTACATGTGAATCAGAAGAATATTAGCCCCCATAAGGGTTTAGTGCGTTGTAGACACAAATCAAATTGCATGCAAAAATCATCCAAAAAGAGTCCACAGGCATCCTCGCAGCTCTGAGAGGCTGGGATGAGGCCGGCAATAATTCATATTGAAACACATTTCAAATTAAAAAATGTTGTCATTGAACAGTTATGATGTACCCTCAGTAATTTTCCCTTTTAAATCCTTTAATGCAGGCACACAATTTCCTACATGCAGAGATATTAGATATTTGTGGACATTATAAGGTTCTCAAGTTCAATCCAATAATCAGATTTGTATCAAATTCTACATTTAAGAAGATTATACATTTAGTTTTTGTTAACACACTCCGATGGGTGTTAATTCAGCCGTATGTGTGTTAATAGTTACCAGTTCTATTGTCCTGGATTGAACTGTGTTTCTAATAAATCCCCAACACCCTCATCTCTGTGCCTCATAATACCCGTCGCTTAATGTAATACAGTCCAGCAGGTCAACCCCACTGCACACTGGAACCTCAATAAGACACATTTATTTAGAATAATACCGTCCTGACAGTGTCGGTCAAATCTGAACATTCATATAAGTGTAAGTTATGGCTGTGATTTTACATTAGATTTTACAGGTTTACCAATATATAACTGCCTCTGAGTGTGTTTGAAATGTATTTTCTGCTGCAGTGTCGATTTCTGAACAGAATAGGATTATTGATCTCACTTTGAAGTGATTGTTGCGATTTAACAAAAGCTTTATAATCAACTTGAGGGCCCCACATTGTGTTAAACATCACGCTCACTCTGCCTAACAAAAGGTGTGTAATTTATACATTTTCCAAAACAAGAGCCTCTAAAGGGTGCTGCAGGGAGGGCTTATTTTTGTAGGCTATCCCGGAAGTTAGAATTGCCTGGGCTCCATTGACATAAAGCCTGCTGGGTTTTTTTCATGGTGTTTTATGATGATTGCGGAAAATAACCTCTGTGGCAATAAAGTTTTTGACACTTACAGGTACACACAAATGAACACTACTTTTATCATTTCTGAAGCGTTAAGGAAATTGACAAAAGTAAAAGTCTAATGTCAGGCTATAAAGGAACTACACCACGGTCAACTGACTTCAACGTCACCACCACTAAACTTCCACCTCGTAGATGAGGCTACATGTTCAGCGTGATGACGTTTAATGTTACCAACAAACTCTGCAGTCCTAGTTAGCAAGTTGTGAGCAACAACCTTTTGTAAGAAGTGAAAACGATTCAAAATTCACAAGAGGGGCTCTTCCAGATGTAATTTATGTCCAGAAAAAAAGCATTCAAATCTCTTAAGCTTGTGTTTACCAAAGACCTTATTTCGGGTATCTAACCAAAAACTAATTCAAAAACCCCATAGACTTCAAGACGATGGAACCAGCAGTGCTAAAATGCTAATTCATTTCCGGCTCATTACTGCAGCACTTTATATACTTAACTTATAAAAGATTATATAATATCATGGATTTAAACCATGTTTTCACATTATCTTCCACTCCCAGGCTCAGAGAGAGTTTTGATGGTGTTAACATTTTTATTTTGGAAAAAAAAAAACACACCATAAGTACACACCTTTCTCCCACAGGAGGGTTTTTGGAGGAGGAATTTATTTATAGCGGTTAAAAAGGACAGTCTGCCAAATATCAATGAATAAGCACACACACACACATACTGAGCAGAGCTGTGTGTCAGTTTGTGTTTAGTCTGTGTACCTACTGAATGTGTTTTCCCGTGTGTCTGAAAATAACACATCATGGTTCATGCTTGAATTAATCATGTTAGTCCCTTTGATAGGAAATGCTAATCTTGCTAATCTCAGACATGGCTAGGCTAAGTGCTGCCACTAGAGTCGTGCCAAATACCCTTTTCTGTAATGAAAGTCAGCACGTCCTAAGAAGAAAAAACAAAAAGGCCAACAAGTTTATAGGTCACTCTTCTCCATATCTGAACCTGTTTTTAATTTTGTTGATTTTCCTTCTTTCAGGTGATCAACAGTCATCCAGCAGCCCTGTCTCTACATCAGCAAAGTCTCTGTCTCTGAATCTGAAGAATCACTACAGCCAGACTCTGGACCAGCTCATCACCTCCACCCCTGCATGGCCGCTCCAAACCTCACCCCTCTCCCCCTCCATAGTGGACAGCGCCGAGTCCTACTTGAACCTGCTTAACCTGGAGAACAGCACCAAACCGGAAGCCTCAGTCAACGGAGACCTGGACCCCTTCATCCGGGCTAACGTGACCGCAGACAACAAGGAGAGCTCGTGCAATGAGATCGTCCCGTTCACGCTGAGAAACTCTGCCAACATGGATGAGAAGTAAGACGGCTCTTTATGTGTTTATTACAAGATGGAAAGTAATTATTGGTAATACTGTACCAGCAGTCAGTCCGGTGGCAGCATGCATAGAAGTTGTTTTATATTAGAGGAATAGTTCTAGCTTTAGTTATATGGCTGTTTTAGCCTTATAACCAAATTCTGAGGGGGGAAACTCACCTAGCCAAATCCAGAGTGATTTTCCATGCCATAATGCATCAGAGCTGTGGGGAGTTTGGAAGCTGCTTAAAGGATACTCAAGTGTTTTTTGCTCTTTGGGAAGTATGCAGCCGGAGATGTCCTGAGGATTTAGCTATTTTTAGTTGTTTTCACACATGCACTATTGAAAGCTTCTTGAAAATTTTAGCACAAATTGCCCTGAAATCTTCCCAAGTTGCTTGTTCACTTCCCTCACAGCTTGAATTTTTCCCTGTCAGAACGGAAAGGGGGCGGGGGGGATGCAAGGGATGACAGAAAAAAGGCACTGCAGAATTCAAAGATGGCGTACAATTGATATACATTAATGAGTATAGAAGAACATACTGTCAAGCAGAAAATAGAATAAAGCAGCTACACTATGTGCAAGATGATCGCACTGGTTGCACCGATGTCATCACCCCCTCCTGCTCGCTTGAGGTGAATTTTCCTGACTTTAACTCCAACGTTCACACATCAGGCTCACCCTGACTGGGCAGGAAAAATCCCAGGTAAAGTCTGGGTGAAAAATCTAGCCATTTGTGTTCACACTTGCAGCTCACCCCAAACATTTTAGGGAACTTTCTGGAGTTTTGTGCATGTGTGAACACCACTTATTAAATCATTAGGGCATAAGGAACTCTTATTATACATCTACACACTCTACCAGGGGGAAATATTGAAGGCGCAACGTTAACAAGTTTTATGAATCAATTTTGTCCCTCAAAATGAAATCTGTCTGGCATCTATTTGAGGGTTTGTGATGATTGGTTGTCTAGTTAGCATGAACTCTCTGTGGACGCTACCATTATACTCCCTTTCCCATGGATTCACTGACTTTGCCATGAGGTTTAACTTGAGCGCCATTCTTCAGCCTAAATTCACCTACTGTATATCTGGGCACATTAGCACTATTAAAAGTATGCTAGCTGCTCCAGTAAGCAGTGTTCCCACAGGCGTACACCGTTATCTTTGAATTACTTTGATAGCAAAGAAAATGTAAAAAAACCCGATGATGCTAAGGTAAGTTCCCAAGGATTTCTAAAGATGTCTTTCTACCAGAAAGAAAATATTTTCCGAAATGTTGAACTACTCCCCTAATGGTCTATTCCTAATGTTGTACCAGTCAGTTTGTGTCTAAGGTTACAAGGCCACAGCGTTACACACACACAAAGTGACACACACAGCCTGTAGCTTTTAGTGTTATTAGCGTAGACGAGCTCAGCTCAGCAGAAACAGCCTCCAGCTAATGAAAGTGTGACTGTAATCTTGGTATTAGAGAACACACAGAGAAAAAAAGAGGTTTGGGGTTAGACAAACAAAGAAAGGATCAGGGTTTGAAGTATGGAGAGGGAATCACGGCAGCTTAAAAGAAAGAATGAGATTTTTTAAAGAAACATGGAAACTCCATCAGCTGTAACTCGGTCCCAGAGTCTATATTTCATTAAACAACTTCTTTTAAGAAGCTGCTAAAAACACGTGTCGAGGGAGTAAAGAGAGTAAATGTCATCATTTTTCTTTGGAATAATTTATAGCAAGTGCTTTTCAAGAATGTTTGAAGCTGTATTTATCCCTTTCTCACAGGGTTTATCTCGTGAAGTGCTTTCCCAGACTTGACTTTCTCCTTAATGTCTGAATGTTATGTTACACAGCTTAGAGATACACAAGCAGCTTATACCTTCAATACATGCATACATGTATATGAAGCCACAGCATGTAATGACTTTTAAATGAGCTTTTTCATGAGCTTTTAATCTCCATCACAAAGACCAGCCATGGCAAATGGGTAAAAAACACTGACTACATGAGATCATGCAGGACAACAAACTCTTTAGTGTTTTTCTTTGTATCCCTCCTCCTCCTCTCTCCGTCAAAGCCTCTCACTTAATTTTTCGCTCTTGTCTTTGTGGTTTTCTTTCTAAGAAAGATCAAAAATCCCGGAGGAGAGTGCTTCAAAGTTGGTTTCAAAACAGATAAGGAGGGAAAATAAGAAGTTAGAATGGACTCTGTGGTGTAGTGGCTTTATTTTGTCTGCTTCTTTCTTTTTTTTTGACGTGTGCATACTGTATGTGTTTTTCTGCAGTTTAAAACCATACAGCCAGAATCACATCCTGTGGTTTCCTGCAGCACAGACTCCCAGCCAATCACAGCTCTTATCCCTCCACAACCTGAAACTCTACCCAGCTACATATGTCCAAATATGTTTCCTTTTTTTCCCCCCTTTTGCATGAGCATGAAGGGAAGAAATGGAAACACAAAAGAGGGACTTGACTTTCTTCCTTGTTACTGTTCATTTCCATTTGAACATTCAGATAATGTGCGAGTCTGTTGGATGCAGAGCTTTAAACCCCTTTTTTTTATCTTTATTTTCATTACATAACAACTTGCATTTCCTCTGTTCCTCCTGAGCTTCTCTGTGCCACTACATTTTTCCATTTTCTCTCTCAAAGGCTTAAACAAAATAAAAAAAGATGCTGAGAAATGTGTGAGCCAGGACATTTAAATGTTTCCTTTCGAAAGTGACTTCCCCCTCTCTGCCAATCCCCCCTTTATTGACCTTTGTTAGCCGCCTTTCCTCCATGACATCATCTTTCCGTACATAGTCATCATTAAATTTTAAAGCTGGTTTTATAAACAAATGTCATAAACATAATGAAAGTCAGGGTATTACTGTAATGACTGATTTTATGATTTTAAATCAACTCTGACCTTTCAGTGTTTGGACTGACCGTGAAATGAAGCCAATGTGATTCAACTATATTAAATAATCTCAAGAAATCATCAGAAAAATCCGGTTTGGAGCATAGGAACGTCCGCTATATTGTGTTATTTCCAAACTCCTCTGCATTACCTGTGCTGCAGAAACACTCGTTATTCTCTGTCCCCAATAGCAAAGCATTTTATTGCTTCCATTTGCCTTTGTTTTCTGGATTTCCCCAGCGAATCGATGTTTACAGCCCGACTGGCCTCATTTTATGTCCTGCGAACTAGCAGACAGAGACTCCCCTGCCATCTTTTCCCACTGTCTCGCCTCCTCTACCTCCTCCTCTACTCCTTTTATTCATCCAGCCTTAGCTGACCTCCTCCCAGGTCGAGTTCTGCTCATGCAGAACAATATGATCATCATCTTTCATCTGTACTTATTTTACGCTTTAAATCACACATGCATTATCATCCAACATGGGTCATATATCCATATGTGCTCTAAAGCTGGCTCACCGACTCGAGCACTACATCAATGCATATGGTATGTTGGCATTGTACCATACCGACACAATATGTAACTATGTTGTGTGAGTCACACTTTAAACCACAAACAGAAGAATTGAAATTAGGATCACAACAGGATATAATTGTAGACTTACTTTGTGGTCTATATATTCTGACCACTCTTTGAGTCATCAACGTCTTTATGACGCACAAGAAGACAAGTCAACAGCTCAGTCAACAGCTGCTCTGTGAGCCTGTAAGATGTCAAAACAGTGCTTTCATCAAAATGCATACATTTGCACAATAACATCTCTTCCAGCATTTGCTAGTAAGTATTAACATAAAGTTCAGCTGATGGTGATGGGAAGATTATTAATGATGTGGGTATTTGACATAGACTGTGTATAAAAGTGGACGTAGCTAGAGTGACATCACCAAGTGGTTTGAGGACTACCGTTTAAAAGCCTAGAGGCATTTTAGCCATCTTTGTTTTGTTTTGTTTTTTAGGGGGGGGGGGGGTTATAGACAAGAGGGTGGGCACACTTTGCTACACTATATCAAAACTGCAGGTTGAAAAACTTGGCAATCCAAGTCGCCACAAACGACAACAAACCCTACTTTACATTTTACTCTACATGTGGCTGTGGTTTACAAAATGCACATCATGCTGTATTGAGGTGGATTTTAAACTTGGGAATTAGATCATAAGCTCATTAGGGAAATGTTCATTTATAGGGCTTTCACACTCCTGAAAAACTCCTGATATTTCTAGGAGGAGCTGTATGTGTGAACGCAAAAAGCTGAATCTGTCGCTCTGGCTTCACCCGGAGTTTCTCCTTCCAGACCCCTAGTATTTTTTCTGCAGCAAGTCCGGGTGAGCTGATGTGAGAACGAGGCAGGATATTATCCGGAGAATTTTACCTCGAGCCAATGGGAGGGGGGGAGTGAATTTATAGTTTATATACTGAGACTGGAGTCAGTGCATTTACTGTCTGCCCACGGCCGCTACAATCTCCATGCACGTAATTAAACTGCTGCATTACGTTTTCTGTTCGTCAGTATGTTGTTCTCCGCTCTTTTGTTGATAGTGTGATTCCATCGAACTACACGTAGCATTGATATAAAGGTAAATATTCTTGTTATAGCATCGTAAAGCGGACTCTGTTGCTACTTTCGCTTTTTTTTTTTTACATCACGACTTACCCGGGTGACGCCCTTCCTTCCCCTCCCGTCTGACAGGGATAGTCTTCCGCTGTGAGGAGCATTCGTGAACAGCCAGGTCAGGAGAATATCTGGTGCAGTCCTCCTGAAATTATCTAGATATTTTCAGCAGGGCATATGTGAAAACGACTTAAGTTAACCAGAGGGGATTAAATCCAGTAGTTGTTGATAAGTATCATTCAAAAGACACAAATCTGACCCTCTTGTTGGCAGTTAAAGAAAAGAACGAAACTCAGAAAATTCCGTGGAAAATGTCTAGAAACATGAATACTGCAAATGTGCAAAACTTCAAGGAAATACACGTCCAGATAGATTTCTCAAGAGGCATCCTGCTATAAACTGCAGCATGCCCACACAGAGCAGATCCCAACACATATGGTGGCCATGAACATCAAACTCCATATTATTCACCAGTGAGTCATGTTTTCCTTTGGCGAGGCATGGACTGCTCTCTCTCTCTCTCTCTCACACTCGCTCGCTCTCTGGCTGAACTGAATGTTGCATAATCACATTTTCTGACCTATCAGGTGATCTTTCCTTCCCCTCTATCCTTCTTTTTGTTTCCCTCCTCATCATTAACATCATCATCTGTGTGTCAGAGCTCAACTGGCAGCCTCGTTAGCCGCTAATTTAATAGCAGAGATGTGATTGGAGCGTAATGGATGATTGATTCCAGACGTTATGGTGAAGCTGGTTTTTACATGCTGGGGTTTTTTAAGGTGCTTTTCTTTTTTATAAAGAGCTTTTTGACAAGAATAACGTGTTTGCAAACGGTTTAGTACATTTATTTAGTTTATAATTGCTTGTTTTTTAAGTTTGTCATGGTCGTGCAGACTCCCACATTAAACCACCTACATGCTTAAACAACCCACGCAGACTTCTCACACACTTTGATGGGTGTTGTTGTGGGTTCATTTATCAGTCTTCTCCAAAAAGCTCAGTGTGCTTTTCAACATTCAACTTTTTCCTTTTCAGTTGCTTTATTGTGTTTGTGCGCCTGATAAAGGTTGAAGTATTGAGGATATTACCAGAAGCTGTTCTTTTCAGAGACTCGGCTGAATAGGGAGCTAGAAATGTTTGACTGATTTCTTTTATTCGCGTCCACTTGTCGATCTGCAAAGCTCCTACTGGTCGCTTCTTAAATGTTTTTTTCTGTTCATATTATTGAATAGGAACGTAGCATGCTGTTTATGACTCAGACACTTCATATTGCAGACACTGTGGGGGGTATTTTAACTTCTTAAAACACTCTTGCTACTTTAGTCTCTATATTGATTTTCATGCAGCTTAGAATTAACCCAATAAAAAGTCTCTGCGGTGAATAGTATCTCTAAACCTTCCCTTTTGCTCTGTTTTTCCATCCATGAAATACTAACTAAATACATTTTACATTTGCATACATTTCAGTGAAACAGTTCCTGAAGTGGTAATGCTTGATAATGTATCACAGTGAACAATGTTGATGTAAGAACCATTATGATTATAGGGTGTTAATTTAGCCTAGGAGCTTTTCCAATCCCCTCAGTGTTCCTTGGGTGGATTGGTGAGTAGATCTATTATGTGGAAAAAAATCTCATTAAATTCCTCAATAGATGTTTGATGACTCACAGTGGGAGGAAGTAGATGGCTTTGATAGACCCTAAACCTCTCCCAGTTGAACGACCAGTGCAGCAGATTAACAGTTGTGTCTGGTTCTTTTACAAACAGCACAAAAGTGCGAATCTGTCTGCGTAGAACAAATGTTAGCTGAGTTTACTACGACTCCCAAGGTGATTTTCAATGAAAACATCACCAAAAACACTTCAGTTTTATGGGCCACTATCAATAAAAGACAAGATGAAGAACTCACTGTTGGGAAAAACAATGTCACAACAACACCAGGGCACTCTATCATGGTTTTAGCTCACAGCTGTGAAGTCGAAACATTCAACTAAGCTACTACTTTGATTTAATTCTGGCTTTTTGAAGGCTCATGGGAGTTGTAGTTTTTATTGCCATCTAGTAAATTGTGAAAAAAAAAAACTATACTGACTGACTGAAACTCTTAATAATTATTGAAACTGGTGGAGACAGGAACCTTTGAGGATTTGAATGTGATGCCTGGCATTTAGGATTTCATTCTAATGAAAGTTTGAATGGGAATTCAGAAATTAGAAAAATTATGTTACCACCAAACTTCTTTGTGCTATTTTGTACTTTTGCATACCTCTACAAGGCATGCAAAGGCTAGAAATTTCAGGTTGTGGCTACTAGGGGTGGGACAAAATGTTGATGTGTCAATATATCGTCATCCTGATTAGTGTGATACAATTATCCTTAGACTTTTATAGGCTTAGACTTGCAAAATGGCGAACAAAACTTTACTTGTCCCTCACATAGCTCCCTGATCCTCTAACCTTTGCCTCTCTTTGGTGCAGGTGCGAGGACCCTCTCCTGCTCTTCCTCTACCTCCTCTAACCGTCCCTCATTTCCCTGTCAGTCTGCTCAAGCAATCAAACCAACCCCCCCCCCCCCCCCCCCCAGAAAAATCATCCATAGTCGCATCCCATCCCAATCCCCGTCCCTCTCCTCGTATGCTGCACCAGCCTGCCTCTTCTCCTCCTCCTCCTCCTCCTCCTCTTCTTCTTCTCCTCTCTGCCCTTTCTCCTCCCTCTATGTGAGTATAACTCATGACTACCAGCATGTGGAACCTGTGTTTTGTGGTGGCACAAGCATGGGGCCGGGGTATGTGGTGGATGAACAGTCGGTGTGGGTGTTTGTTGGGCTTGTGTGTGGGTCTCAACAGTGCTAACGACTGCATAATAACCTTCATTTCCATGCGGATGATTCTGCAAATTCATAACCACATTAGCATCGAGGCAATCAGCAAGTCGCTCACTTCTTATGCATGGTAGCTCAGTCTATGTTTGTACCACACTTTGCTGGTGGTGCGCACTTGTTTTGTCCCACATACTTTAGCCAAAATAGAAAAATTGTGCCTATCAAGATGTGGTATTATTTTGTCAGCGGAGGTTCCACCTGAATAGTAAAGTTGTCAGAGCAGAGGCAGAAGTACCCCATGATTTACCTGTCTTACACTCACTGAGTTATTTCAGAGTGTTATACTTAACTTCGTTTATGTTTTACTTCACTGAGTCTACCCATAAAACAGTCTCCCAAATAGAGTTTGTGTTCAACCAAGAATCGTAGATAAGAGGTGTCACTGAAGTGTCGCCACGAGGAGAGCAGCATAGGGAAATATACAATTCTGTTTCCTGTGCAATTGACAAAAACAGTGTTTAAAAACGTACATCCAATAAGACAAAAAGTATTGTGAACAAAACCAGATCATAAAGAATACATTCATAGGGATCATGTAAAAAGACAATATGAACTTTGTGGACTTTTACACTTCATTTAAAGCTTCTTAATAACTTATTCTCTGATGTCAGCTTTCCATCCACAACTGTAAATACAAATGTTGGTTTGAAATCATCTATTTTGAATAAATAAGTAACTGATGCATTACTTACAGTATCACGAGAACATTTGAAATGGTTGTTAAGTTAAACCTCAGATTGAGATTGAAGATGGCGCCCACGATGGCCGCCGTGTGTTTGTGTGCATTGTTTATTTTGTCTTGTTTTCATTCTGCTCCGGTCGCTTACCCACTCTCTCACACTTGACACTACTTTTCACCCAATAGTCACTGAATGTTAAGGCTTAGTCAGGTTTTGTTTGATATGTTACATGTACTGGGCTTAAGTGTTTTCTGTTTAATGTGTCATTTTGCACTCTAAGAAAATGTCCACTCACCATCATTTTGCAAGTTCTTCCACCACTGTACAGCTCCTCTATTGTACTTTTGTAAATATATTTTTCAGTTTTATATGGTTTCGTCAAATCCCTTGTATGTGTAAACGTACTTAATAAACTGAAACTAGTTTCTGCTTATAGATCACAATAGAAGAAAGCATTTAGTTATGCCTCTTTAGCAGGAAAATGAAGTACACGAGCTGTCATAAGAGCAGTCTGACTTCAACAAGCTCCTAATGATTCCCTTTAGTGTGACTACTATTGTACAGCATCATGGATTAATGAGCACTGGGATATTTGAGTGCTGTGGTTTATATTGAAGATGAATGAAGCAAGATGAATGGAGAGACAAAGACGGTGTAAAAAAAAAAAAAAGACAAGCGGTGGAAGAACTGAAAGAATATGGCAGTGCAGAAGGAGATAAGTCAGTGAGGTGGAGAGGAGTGTTAGTGTGACAGAAAACAGGAGTGCTGACTCAAAGTTATGATAACGAGGCAGCCTGCTCCTTGATCCAGCCGCAAATTCAGCTCCGCAGCTCGACAGAGCATGTAATACCACAGAAGAAGAAGAAGAAGCAACCGCAGCTGAAACAAACTCTTTTACACTAGGAAGGAAGAGAACGCAAGTATCCAACAGTTAGCAGCACTATGTGGACTACTTTATCACTCATTGTCACACTTATGTAATTTCCTGAAATTTAACAAAAACTTGTTACCTGAAAAATACTTTTTTGTTTGCAAAGTGGGGAAGCAGAGACATCACCAAAATCGTTATACCTAGATTTACAGCAAAGTCAGAGAAGATGAATGATAATATTGGTGGAAATGGACGGGTTTTCCTGCATATATCCAACACACGCTGAAATGCTAGTGGACAAAATTCCCGCGCATCTAGGTTCTTCATTTTTATGCAGAATCTATAAATAGACATTAGTCCTCTGGGAACCAAACAAGAATTCATGTCACTCCATCCAATGGTTTTTCAGAACATTTTACGAAAAAGATATACCATTGGCTGCATGGTGTCACTTAAGAAAAGTGGTGTGATCTTCAAAGTCAATCAAGTCAGTCGGCTTCTTCCAGTGAGGACCATGAATCTAAAGACAACATTTCAGAGCTAAACATTTAGAGATATTTTAGTCCACACCCTAGTGGTTGACCCACTAGACGACCCTATTTGCCATTGTTAGAGACATTGCTGCTACCATGTTGCAAAGAAACTTGTTTTTTTTTCCCACTTGGGGTCAGAGTTCAACTCTGCTTTAACCCCACAGTGCTGCTTGGGCCATTAGTTATCAGGGAAAACAGTGGATAATCATCTCTGGAGACAGATTCCCTGCACCATTACCACAAGGCTGTCATTACTGTATCAGCCATCCTACAGGAGTGGAGACAGTAAATACATCAACAAGTCACATAAGTTCATTACAGAGACGAGGAATCAACCAGAGACCGGATCGCACAGGGGAACGAAGTTAGCCAGCCACCAGTACAATACAGTTGGGAGCAGTCAGGGAGGAAGTGAGGCTTGTTAGCGGCTATGTGTCAGGGCTAATTTTCCAGGAGGATGGCTACGATTGTGTGTGGTTGTGCGTGCTTGTTGAGGCCTTTCTGTGGTACAATCAAGGAGGCTGCGATGGAGCTATTTCTGGTGTGCGGGGGGGGGAGTCTGCAGCTCTTCGCTTCCTTTCCACCCACTCTTTTTTTTTATCTTTTGGTTCTCTTTCTTTCCCTGTCCTTCTATTTTCACAACAGGGGAGCTGTGGGATGTAGATAAGTCCCTAGAGAGCTAAAACAACAGGGAGCCAGAGAGAAAAGAGAGCTACTGCCTTGTGTAGTAACAGTTTAAGTCACAGTATGCTGAGCTAATGGGGTATAATGTGACTGATGGAGAAGAAAACAAGCTTGAGGCACAACATAAATGTTGAATTTAAATTAGAAAATTTAAGGGAATTCAATTTAACTCTCTAAATGTTTCAAACTGAAGACTTAGTAAGACTTGTCTTAACAGTATGTTCTCTCCTTGGCAGGTGTAAACAGATGATTCCCAAACTAGACCCACCTCCGCCCTCTTTGAACCGCAAACGTGCCAGCAGGACGTTGTCTCCGGGCTTAGAGGTCTTGGCTGCGTCAACGCCTGGAGATGTCACCGCTAACGAAGCCGCACCCAGCCGCAGCAGCAGCCTGTCGTTCCCAGACATCACCCCCAGCTCCTTATCCTCCACCGACTTCCACTCCCTTAGCAATGGCGAGAGCAGCTCCTGCTCAGCCAGCGAGGACTCGGGCGTTCGCTCTGAGACCAAGTCCCTGCTGTCGCAGCTGAGAGATGATGACGACCCATTCGGCGACCGTGGGACATTTTTGACAGCGTCTAGTGGTTGCGACAGTCCACTGGAGGACAGATGTGAAGCAGTTTTCCCCTCCTCTGACCCACCTACCCTCTTCTCAAATTCGGACACCTGCAAGCACTCACCCACCTCCTCCTCACCCATGAATGACACCTGCCTTCACATCAGTTTTTCAGAGGATGAGCTGCTGGAGAACAACCAAGAAGACGCTATAATCCCACAGAGGAGTTAGAAGGAGACCAACTGTCCCTCCGATTTTTAATGCAATACTCCCTGTCAGACCCCCCTATGTTTGCACTGGGAACTTTAATTATTCCGTCCACTTGTGATACACTACAAACAGTAGCATATACCAGCTACTGAAATTAATCCACCATGTAAATTATTAGCCAATGGAAAAGTTTAGTATTTTTGTAATGAATTTAATGATCTGATTTACTTTTTAGTGACTAGAATGTTAAGCAGAATACATGTAGCAATTCTTGCACTGTTAAGGTCACATCATTTACCGTAGAATTGAAAGGCGATGAGGGAACACATTTTATTTTTGCTAGTAGCCAACGTATAAATGTGATTTTGTATGATGCTTCTCTGTGGTGCAAAGACCAGGAGATACGCCATAATAATGCAGATGTTAGTGATGTTGAGAAGAGCCTCGTCGTCTGTAAAGCACCTCTGTGGGCGATGGTTGGAAAGAAAAGAACCAGAAAGTCAGCTAAAGGATAAAGGAATGATAGATAGTTTTCGGTGTTTACACATCCATTTGTGTAGTATATTTTTGTTATCAAGGTCGAGAGGGTTTTAGCATGTTGTTGTTTTTTTGCTACTTGTTTTTGGTTTTTCAACGCTGAGAAAATTAGTGGATAACAGAATGGATTTTTTGTATTCTTTAGCATTAAGTCTGTTGATGGCTTCCACAATGAATGACAAATATTTGAGTTTTGACAAATAGTCCAGGGAGAAAGAAAGCCATTGAAAAAACGACACAAAGAGCTAATGGCCCTTTAGAACTGTGGGCTGCAGCTGTCTGAGTGGGGAGTCTTATTAAATAAACCCTCGGACTCAATGGGGAAGATAAGTGGGGGATCACAGAGGACCTAAGAGAAAGACAGCGCGGTAGAAACCACAAATATCGAGATCTTCTTTTTTTTTTTGCTACAGATTTTTAGTAAGGTAAAAAAAGAGATAAAGTATGGAAATAATGTGTAGCCATCAGAGGCTGAAACATGGAGAGGTTTACATGTTTATATTTTTTGACATGCATGTGATAAGACTGTACTGAGACATGTTTTTTTTTTTTTATTAAGCGTAACAGTGTAACTAATGACAGGTAGAATTGACTGTAGATGGCCGTGAGAGGAAAAGCAGCAGAGGTGTATCGAAGGAGGGGGGTAGAGGTGCAGGTGCGGGTGTGAAATGCCAACAGGTATAGCACTTTACACCCCCCACAGAAATGAGGCTTTTCTCAACATCTTGTGAGTCAGGGAGCTAAAACAGCAATAACACGTGGAAGAGAACAAATAAAGAGGAGTAGTTGAAGAATTGTCTTAAGTGTTGTCTTTCCTTTTGTAAATTGAAATTACCACAATATAACCTTTATGTATGTGATCTTGTACACAAAAAATAACAAAATGAGAAAAAAATGCATTTGTAGATATTCAAAGAAACCTTTTTTTTTTTTACTTCACTGATGAGGGTTAGCAGGATTGTGAATACTTAAAGTGATGTTTATGAATGCAGGAAGAATAGGCTTGAGTCTGAAAGCCTTTATGGCATTAAAACAGCTGAAGCAAAGACAAACATCTCTTTGGTAAGAATTTTAACAAGCCCTGACTTTTTACTTTGGAATAATTATGCCACCCTTACATTCACAGTTGGCATTAAAAGTTGGTGTTTGTTAAACTCTGTCTGACATTTTCAAGACGTTTCTGTCTTTTGCTGTTTTCTTGTCTGTTGTCTCTTGAGCGTACACAGCCCGCCTCCGCAGTGTACACTGTCGCTCTAAGGCAGGAGCAGGTGACTGACAGGCTTGATGCATTCAGGGCCTCAGTGGGCTGGAGTAATGAGAATGGAGGCAAATGGGAAATTCTGCCGCTCAGAGGTATTAGAGCTGTTATTTTCCTTGCACTGCTCTGATCTCAGGAGAACAAACCTCACCTTTGGCACTGGCTAAAAAACAAGAATTGATGTGTGTTGTGTTTTATTTGAGGCACCTTCATGTCCTCCTTTGGCTTGGAGTTCCCCACCTGGCTGATCAATAATGCAGGATGTCTGTGTGGCTCAGGAAAGCAGAAGCGACTCCCTCGTCTCTTGTTCTTTCTCTGCAGAGACTTGCCCTCCATCTGATCCTGTTCAATACCAGCCGCATCTGATCTGAGATCAATCCAACGTATCCGCAGAGAGCCGGATCACAGCTTGACGCTGACTCTTAACCCCGGCTCAGTGGCTTTACATAGCTTCTTAAAAAAGATTGTCCCTAATGAGACCACTAATGCTGCTGAAAATCATTAGTCTTTGTACAGACAGGAGAGAACCTGTCTGTGATCAAAGCTCTGTGAATGAGGATGGTAATCACAGAAAAAGGAAGGTACTCACCTCACATCCCGGCAAATTCGAACAGCTGCCAGAGGAAAGATAAGACGGCAGATTTAGCTTTCTAGTAATGTTAGAGATTTTCTAATTCATTCAAAAATACCTGGGTATTGCAGTCTAATTCTGACATTGAGATCATGGTAGAAATTTGCCACTTCTAAAATGAATAAACAGGTCATAATAGCTTACTCTGTAAGCTGTAAGTGCAGTAAGATTTACAGCATCCTTATATCGTAGCTGCAAATTTAAAATGCTTATTTCACAGAAATCAGAAATGTTTATGTTGTTAATTTTTATATGGTGGTAACCATTGACTTTATTTAAATATGGACAATGGGCCTCATTTATCAAACGAACGTACGACCGAAAACCGTGCGTACGACCATTTCCACGCAAACTTCGGCATTTATCAATTTGGACGTAAGCGGAAGCTGCGATCAGATCTCACGTCAGGTCTGAGCTCGTGTACGCAAATTCGAGTCTGTGGATTTGCGGTGCAGCACAGCAAAATCTGGCGGAAAATAATGAACAAACCTCAGCTGTCATTAAGCATAAGCAGTCACATATTTAGAACAGATCAAAACGGATTATTAAAACGAAAACATTTCTTTTAAAGCCCATGTTTTTACTGATACCACTTTCAAAAAATTAAACAATAGGATAAATAGCCTAAGATGACAACTAATTATTACACATTAAAATGTGAAAGAATCATAAATACAAGCAGAAATGTGTGTTTGCAAATTAACTAAAGGCAAAAAGGTGTAATTGTTTTTGTTTTTGTCCGATGGGTGTGACAGAACTGGAACAAAAATTGAAAGCACCTGTTGAGATAATCATCGTTCCACTGTGGTTGGTCAGATGTTTATTCATTCCCCTATTTAAACAGATGCTTTGACAGTTATCAAGTCTTGATGATGGCAGACTTGCTTATTTTGGAGGAGCAATACGTGCGTGTCAGACGTGAGCGCGTCTTCAGGGACCGCAGGGATCTCCTCATGGAGAGTGATGCCTGGTTGATCAGTCGCTTTCGGCTCCCAAGGCATGTGCTTATTGATTTATGCAATAATGTAGCTGCTGGATTAAAGAGAGAAACCAGGCGGTCAAATGCCTTACCTGTACCAGTTCAGGTGCTCGCCACGCTGGGGTTTTTGGCCACCGGGACCTTTCAGCGAGAGGTCGGGGACAGGGCTGGGGTCTCCCAGCCAACGATCAGCAGGACGATGCCAGCAGTGTTGGCTGCAATAAAATCTCTCTCCCGAAAATACATTCGGTTCCCATACAATGATGTGATTAAAAGGCAATTTTATGAGATTGCTGGGTTTCCAAATGTGGTTGGAGCGATTGATTGTACTCCTGTGCGCCTGAAGGCACCATCCATGAATGATTACGCATTCATCAATCGCAAAAACTACCACTCCATAAATGTCCAGGTGATTTGTGATGCCAAGCTATCACTTTTAAACGTGGTGGCCAGGTGGCCAGGGGGGACACACGATTCTTTTATTTTTCAAAACAGCTCTGTTGGCGCGCGGCTGCAGGAGGGCGCACTGCAGAGCCAAAGTCATCTCCTCGGTAAGTGGCTACCCTCGATAAATTGCATTACACTAAACAAGGTATCAGATGATTCACATTTTGGTATGGTTCTTCTAGGTGACAAGGGTTATCCTCTAACGGAATACCTTATAACCCCGCTACAGAGCAGGAACGCAGGTTCAACAGTGCGCACACACGCACACGGGTCACAGTCGAGCGCTGCTTCGGGTTGCTGAAGGGCAGGTGGCTCTGTCTCGGACCTGCAGGGGGAATGCTACTGTATACCCCAGACAAAGTGTGCGATATCATTTTGGCCTGTTCAGTTTTGCACAACATTGCACTGGTGAATGAGCGGCGCAGCCGGATGAGCCCATGCCCATGGAGCCGTGGCCAGCACAGCCTCCACAGGGGGCTGTACGGAGGAGACAGGACCTCATTTGTCGCTTTTAAAACGTAAAGTATACCTTAAACTCTTGCAAATGCTCTGCAGTATTAAATCAGTAATGTGAAGTATTGTTGGTGGAATTGGCTAAAGGCATACTAAACACAGACAACATTTAGTCATTTAAACATTTTATTATGGCTTTTTTAGAGTTTCATTTATTTCTTTTAGTGTCTCATTAATTGCGTCAAGTGCGCCGACGACTGAGGCCAATAACCTGCATATCTCCCCTTGTCTCTCCAGGACCTCTGCCGTGATCAGGTTCGGTCTGGGCGCAGCACGGGGGGCCGAGGGCACGCGCTCACTCTCGGCAGTAATAGTGGGACCGCCCTGGGGAGCAGATCTGGCTGACATCATGCTGGTGCCTGGCTCTGAAATATTTAATACAATAAAAATGTCACCCATGTAACATGTGTAAGCCTTATTATTTGTAAGAAATGGTGTACAGTCAGTTTGATTTTTTAATGCAAGCAAAAGGGGGTTGTTAGTTACCATTCTGCTCTGGGTCTGATGCCAGTGCGTCTGTGTCACCTCCACCACTTATGCCACAGATCGACTCGGACCCAATTAAGGAGGCAATTCTTTCCTCCGTCCCCGTCAGGATCAGGCTGGAGTCTGGTTGGCCTCCTCCAGTCTGCCTGATGCTGCGTTTAAACGCAGCAACACGTTTCTTGGTGGCCAGCTTCAAATCCGACCATTTTTTCTTGACCTAAATGTAAAGAATTGTTTTGATCAATTAGCAGACATAAGCTTTTAGGCTGCGGATGAAAAGATTCATTTAAGTCGTTAGGCATGGGTTAAGTTATTGAGAATTATATTCAAACCTCAGCTGGAGTCCGTTCCTGTACGGCAACGCTGTTGACTGCCTCCGTTATCTTTTTCCAGACAGCGTTTTTATGAGCCCCTTTTATGCCACTCTTCAGACTGCCAAAAAGCACTGTTTTGTTTCTTTCCACCTCCGATGTCAGGATGCCGATCTCCGTGTCAGAAAAGTTTCTTTTCTTAATCGTGTTTCGTCTCTCCATGTTTGACCTCAGTGGGCGAGGCCTCCGAACCAGGAATATTTATGGGCGTAACATGTTAATGACGATCGAATTCAGCCGCCGCATTTATCAAGGCCCGCTCATTCGTACGCTCAGATTGGTCAGATACGAACGTTTCATAAATCGCACGTGTGTCCTGTCGTAAGACCAAATCTGCGCTCAGATCTGCGCCTGTTTTCACGCAAGATTGATAAATGAGGCCCACTGTGTCTCAATCTCCTCTTGTACAGAAGTGAAGCAAAAAGACCTCCTTGACAGGCGCTGAAATATTGCACTGGACATCATTTGGAGCCAGGACTCGGGCAAAGGGATCTGACTGGAGGAGCCACAGACATCACGTCCCGCCCCTTCTGCTGACCGAAGCACACATTTAACCATGAAGATAGAAAACTGTTTTTTTTTTTTTTAAATGTACATTATTTTATCATCTTAACATTTTTCCCCTCTGTTATCATGGAGGGTGCACTCACACTAACAAAGTTGTCCCGTACCGTGCTTAAGAACGTTTGCCCCACCTCTCCATTCCCCCGCTGGCCTGCGCTCACACTGCTCCAGGACTAACCTGGCCTGAGAATCGTTACCTCTTGTACATAAGGTAATACAACACATGCATGGCTTTACGTAATTATGAAGCGTGCTTAGTTTACAAGACAGGCGGACTCGAGCTGTCGGGTCCGGGTCAGTACATCGGAGAACAACACTGAGAACAAGACAGCTACTTTACTGCCTTTGTGGATAATTTTGAGTAATTTTTAGTCAGATACAGCCAGAACACTCCAGGATTTCTCCATAATGAAGGCTGTCCACGTTGTGTAGCTGTGCTTGTGCTTGTGCATGAACTCTACCCTGCCGAAGCACACCTCTTCCAAACGTGCCAGGATCAGGGAGGATCGGAGCACTCACACTAGTCAAACAAACTGGACTTTAGGGGTGAAGCGTGCTTAGGCACAGTATGGATTGCCTAGTCAGTACACCCTTAGAGCCCTTTACTGCAGCCGGTCAGCAGGGGGAGCTCAATATTTTGTGAAAATGTGTTTTTATTTGAAAAATGAAAATGTTCTTTTTTTGATCTTCTTTAGACCTAGCATGTTTACCAAAAACCCTACAAGCAAATTAAGTTAGAGATTATTATTCTGAATAAATTCCTTCCTGACGTCAAGCTCTAGTTATAAAGAACTTGACGTCTGCATTGGAAGCTAACAACCAGACCAGCAGATTGTGGATGAGGTTGGAATAATAAACAAAAAAATGTAACTAGCTTTTTTTAATTTCACACTTAAACACTGAATTTTCACTTATCATGTTACAGAAACTGATAAGTAGAATGTTTGTTTGGTTTACAGTATTTAGAGCATAATTTTTAACACAGACAGTTTTAATTAGTTGTACAATAAACTTACACAGGAGCTTCAAACATGTAGTAAAAGAGAACCCCTCTCTGGCCCTGCACAGCTAGAGTCTTCCTTCATTATGTCATGGCCTTAGTCAGAAGATAATCATCTTAGATCTGTAAACATTGGTGTCAGGTGGTCGGATGGAGCTGGGAAAAGAAGGACACACAGGAGACATGCAACAGGCAGAAAGAACATTGCTGTCATGGAGCTGCTTTGCCTTTTCATTTACGTAAAAGACTTAGACTGAGGACAAGCCCTTCTATTTTCCATCTGACATTTAGATTTTACTGACATTTCACCTCTTTTCTTTTATAACAGCAGTGAGTGTATTTAATGGTGTGTTATTCTTCCTCTTCTTGCATACCTAAATGCTCACAAAAACACTCAGTTTCCCTCTTCTGTGTTTGTCAATCCTTTTTATTAGCTTCTAACACACACACTACCAGGGTAGACAGGCTTTAAGTGTTGTTTGGACTCATTGTGTTTCATGAAGAGCCCGTGAGGCCGCTCTGATTGAGGGCTCTAGGTGAGGGGTGTCTGAAATCGCTCCCTGGAGGAGACACAATAACCCGAAGGTTAAAACCATTTCTTTTTCCACAGAAATGTTTTCTTCTGCGGTCAAGTGAAGGAGAAGAAATACTGATGATGTCCAGTCCACCCACTGCTTTAACAGCCTGCCCAAGAAGTAAGCAATAGTCTGAAAGCCAAGAGTTTGTTTGCATTTCAGGATCACGTACAAACCGGCTGTGAAACGCTAAATATAGCCGGTGATGACAAGACTGGAGAGTTATGTTAGCTTTTTGTTTTAGCCAACAGAGTTTTTCCAAAGAAAAAAGAAACACTACCTCAATATGTTTAGCTTGTTGACGAGAGCTGGCCGGTCCACCGCTAAGCTTCTTTCTTTTTTTTTTATAGTATGAGGCAAATAGAGAGCGCTGAGGAGGGTGTGGGTTGTTGTGGGCTCTAATTGGTGCTGTTGTTAAAAATGTTGATGTTATTTACACCTGTAACATATCTTTAATCCTGTCAGCTGAATTCATTTTAAAGGAATATTCTGAGATTTGGAAAACATTTACCTTCATGCTGAGACTAGACCAGCATTATTTAGTTTAATTTAACACAAAGACTGGAAGTGTGTGCAACCAGCACTACTAAAGCTCAGTCATGAAAACAGAGGTGTTGAATGGATTATATTTCAAACAATTTCTCCAGGCAAAAAAACATCTTTAGCCACCCACCTGTTGTTCCTCACAGGATACTAACACTGTGAACTTTCGCACATTGCTAGTGCTATAATTATGAACATAGTTGTAATATTTTATTTACAATATTGTCTCTCTTTTTTATTTAGCTTTTTAGGAAGCAAGTTAATCTGCTTTCTTGCTTAGATAAAGAGCTGAATCGACTCAGTTTAAGTGGATTTGTCAGTTTAATATGAGGATTAAACTATGTAGTATTGACTCTATGTTCCTTTTTTTAAGGTCAGCACCTTAGCAAACTTAGTGTGTAAGCCTACAGTCGTATATCTTAGCTTTACGATGTAGCTTTACACAGTTTTACACAGTTTCCAGCTGATGACTTTCCTGGTGTTTCAAGTCAATTCATTGTTATTTGTTATCTTTATTATCCAAGCAGATCAAGGATTTTACTCAACAGACATCCTGAACTGAAGTAATCTGTAAAATATGTTATGCCAAGTAAGCAGCAGCTAAGCTAGCATCATTCCTCAGTCGATATGAAGTTATCAGTGAAACAGTTAGCAGCAGCCATGCTAACAACCTTTCCCACTTTACAGAGCTGGTACTACAGGCCACGATAGTAAAGTCTTTAACCTACTACTCTTCTTATCCTGTATAGCTCAGTGTACATTGACCGACAAACACGTAGGCCTACCTTAGGAGAAGGTTAGAAGATTAATATGACTCCTATCTGTCTGTTAAGAAGCTACAGACGGAAGATGGTTAGCTTAGCCTAGCGTTCAAAATCTTGGACATTGTAGCCATAAACAATTCACACGATCTTTTATTAAACAGTGACATACCATTTTCACTTGTTCTTTGTATTTAATATGGAAATATAATAAAGATTCCACATCTTCTAATTTTCGGAAAGGAACCAAATATTCCCAAAATGCCCTTTAACTAATAATGTTTCCATTATGTCTCGCTGTCAGCAAAGACAAGATACTAGCCAAGTATGTTCACAAAATACATGAGCATGTAGAGCACATATAGTAATTAAGTCTTCATGGAATACAACGACCAATTAAAGGTGTGGATAGACACTGCAGAGAATTATTGTACTTATATTCTGTGAACAATGTAAACATAATGTTGTTGAAAGAAAAATATCCAGAGAGTTTCTCAGGGATATGATAATTGATGGTTTGCACAGAAAGGCGGGGATATGAAATTACAGAATAATATTATCTCTGGCAGCTGGACTGTAAAGCGCTGTGGTTTCATATATGCTTTAGGCTATGGGCAGCAGCTTCACGTCTCCTTATAGGAGATCAGAGGAAAGAATCAAGAGCGAGGAAGATTACTGGCTGTTATAGAGGAGGTAACATGGGCTAGGGGTTTGACACCCTTTGGTCTTTGTGAACATGGAGTGAACATGGTGTTGTGCAGAATAGTAATTCAGTGTTTATATTTTTGTATGCGTGTTTGAAAGCCTCGAGCTGCCTGGGAGATTTAACATCTGTGCCATTTGAATGAGCACACAGTACTGTAGGTCCGAGAGAGTTTGTTCCGATGAAGTCTGATTATTTTTTGTCTGTGTTTTCACAACCTTTAAAATTTCACTCAGGTTAAACCATGATTACCAAAGCTGGAAACTGTAGGACTTTAACTTATGCTCTTACTTAGAAAAAGGGGGGGAAACAGTCACACCCTGTTGCTTTCACTCCCACGACGATCAAAAACAGTCTATAACACAATTTAAATGTACATGCACATCTGATCTTATTAGCTTGTTAGCTGCATGCTGACCTGATTTCCCTTACAACTCTTAAATCTTAAATAACTGCTCAGCCCTTTGCACATCCACGGCCAACATTCCTGATTTGATATTATCCCTGTGGGTTATCTTATTACCCACTGGGCTTATTATCTTTCCTCTCTCTTCAAGTACTCCAATAATCAGAAAGTCCAAAAAGATGAACATCCTACCCATTTCACAATTCTTTGTTGAATAAGACCAATTACGGAAGCAGGTCACACATCATCTCAGGCCCTTTGAGTGTGAAGAGAAGCTGGGTGTAATTTGTAAGAACAATTTCCCCTTGTTACCCTTGGTTCCTTTGCCTCCTGTTAAGAGCATCCAAGCGTAACAAAATCTTTATCAGCGCCTTTTCTCAATGATTTTCTTAAACCCATGACAACGTTTTCATTCTGAATGATAAAAATAATTAATTTTTGCCAGGTCTCGCACAATAGCCTCAGTCTTGTTTTATTTATCTGTCTGACTTATTGTGCAATGAGTAGTTTTTCACACCAGAGATATCCTTGTGTCAGAACTCATATTAATTTCATTTGATGCTGTTTTTCGCACCCACGCGGATCACATCACATCATCATTGCAACATGGTTTTCAGTGCAGCTTCTGCCAACCGTGTAATCAAATTGAATCCTGTTTTTAACAATAAAAAATACAATATGCATTTAGTCATTCCTTTTTTTAATGTGCACCCCCCCGTGAAAGTCAGCAATTATGAAGATGGTCTGTGGGGAAATTAGACACCAATTGTTGGTAGAAGGATGGGTTGAAAGCACAATGATTTTTCCACATGTTGTTATTATTTAGGTATTTAAGATACAAGAGCAAAAGACTTAAAAAGTGTATCTTGAGAAAATTACAAACCCTGCCTTTAATTAACCACATCTGCAGCCATGGCTAAGGAAAATCAGAGATTCGATCCGTACCACTGCTGATGAATGATCCTTGTGTTCGATTGTGGGACTGGCAGTCGGCTGAGGCTCTGACAAACGAATCGTCAAATGTTCGACATTTTGCTGTCACCCCTACTGTAGTAGAGTTGGTCGAGCTCAAGTTCATTTACCATTTTCCATTAGTATTAACCTCTTTGATTCTTTTTTCAGTGTTTCCCATGTTATTTCTTAATGTGTTTCAGACAATCAGGCTTTCCTCAAACTGTCATCTGAACAAAAATTGTCAAGTAAAAAGGAGTGCAACCTCATTGATTTTCAAGCAGTAAGTGATCATTTCTTTACGATCCTCCTTGTTTACCTCAGTGTGTGTGTGTGTGTGTGCATGTGTGCGTGTGTGTGTGTGCGTGTGCGTGTGCGTGTGCGTGTGTGTGTGTGTGTGTGCGTGTGTGCGTGTGCGTGTGCGTGTGCGTGTGCGTGTGTGTGTGTGTGTGTGTGACCTTGCTTATAATCTGCCATCTGGACAAAACGCTGAGCACAGCTTTTGCACAAATTGTCAGAGGGAGATAATTACTCGCTGTTATTCCCCATGAAAAATGGCATGTTTATAAAATTATTACTTGCACTCACTTACTTCCTCGATCTTCTACACCAGTTCCCTTCTGTAAGGACGGAGGGGGGATTGGGACGCAAGTGCGGACCCAGGGGTGTCTCAAAGTTATCCCAGAAGGATAACCACTAAATCGCAAGCGATAGATTGGAAAGGGGGGGGGAAACCACGTAACTGTATTGAGCCACAACAGGCTTCCTAACCTAAATAATGCACCGAAAATGATTAACTAAACCACTGCTGCCAAGCAGCTGACACAAAACCAAAATTGTCCAGGAGACCCAGAAAACCCAAAACAAAAGGGAGAGGCGGCCAGAGAGACCTTTGAAAACACAAAAGGCTGGAGTCAAAAAGGAACTATCCAGCACCCCAAGTTATACACTGGGCGACAGGCAATTGGAATATGATTCACAACAAGATCTTAGTTGGTGTTTATATAGACACACCGACACTAGAGAAACACAGGGAGAACCTCTCACTACCTCTGAAGGTGAGATAATGAGTCAGCACAGAGCACTGGAGACTCAGGGTATATAAAAGCTCCCCACACCTGGGCTCAATCAAGGCCAATCAGTGTGACACACACCTGATTGCAGTGAGTTGATTCTCTCACCACTATCACTGAGCCGAAAGAATGAGTGCCCTCACAGGACCCCCCCTCTAAGGAACGGCACCTGACGTTCCAACAGAGCCACCAGGCCGGAGGCGACGGAAGTCCCGGATAAGAGCTGGGTCCAAAATGTCCCTAGCTGGGACCCAGGCACGCTCCTCCGGACCATATCCCTCCCAGTCCACAAGGTACTGAACCCCACGTCCCACCCGACGACAGTTCAATATACGCCGAACCGTGTAGGCTGGTTGACCCCCAACCAACCTGGGTGGAGGTGGAGGCCTCCCTGGAGGTGCCAGGGGACTGGAGCAGACTGGCTTGAGACGGGAAACATGAAACGAGGGATGAATCCTCATGGACCGAGGGAGCAGGAGGCGAAAAGTGACAGGGTTAATCCTTCGAATGATCTTGAAGGGGCCAACAAAGCGTGGCGCCAATTTGCGAGACTCTACCCGTAGTGGGAGGTCCCTTGTGGAGAGCCACACCCTCTGACCAACCCGATAGTTTGGGGCTGGACGGCGATGCTGGTCTGCGTAGTGCTTCTGCCGTGCCACAGAGCGTTGAAGAGACGCACGAACACGCCTCCAGGTAGCACGACACCGCTGGATGAACTGAGCAGCCGAAGGCACCCCCAAGTCCCTCTCCTGTTCTGGGAACAACGGTGGCTGATACCCATACTGACACTCAAAAGGAGAGAAACCAGTGGATGCATTCTGTAAGGTGTTATAAGAATATTCAGCCCACACCAGTTGTTCGCTCCATGTGGTAGGGTTGGAGGAGGCCAGGCAACGAAGTGTTCGCTCTAGTGTCTGATTGGTGCGCTCAGTCTGGCCGTTGGTCTCCGGATGAAACCCTGACGAAAGACTAGCTGAAGCACCCACAAGGGAACAAAAGGCCCTCCAGAAACGGGACGCAAACTGAGGGCCCCGGTCAGACACAATGTCTTGGGGTAGGCCGTGGTAGCAAAAGACATGCTTGACCACAAGCCGGGCGGTTTCTAAGGCCGAAGGAAGCTTTGGGAGAGGGACGAAATGGGCTGCCTTTGAGAACCGATCTACAACAACCATAATGACAGTGAACCCTTTAGATGAGGGTAGTCCCGTAATAAAATCCAGGGCCACATGAGACCAAGGGCGATTTGGGATAGGTAATGACCGGAGCAGACCAGCAGGAGGCTGTTGTGATGTCTTGTTTTGGGCACAAATAGTGCAGGCCGCCACAAACACCCGCACATCTCTCCCCATCCCGGGCCACCAGAATCTCCGTTTGAGAAAACCAAGAGTGCGACGAACACCAGGGTGATTTGTGAGGCGTGAGGAGTGACCCCACTGAAGCACTTGTGATCGCACTCCTGCAGGAACATACCGACAGCCTGGGGGCCCCCCTCCTGGGTCTGGCTCCTGCTGCTGAGCCCCCTGAACAACCGTGTCAATCTCCCAGGTGAGTGGGGCAAGGATGCGGGTAAGGGGAACAATGGGCTCTGGAGAACTGTCACTACCTGAACAGTCAAATCGGCGAGATAGGGCATCTGGCTTCAGATTCTTCGAACCTGGACGGTATGATAGGTTGAAATCAAACCTGTTGAAAAACAAGGCCCATCGAGCTTGGCGAGGGTTTAGGCGTTTGGCCTGCTGGATATAAGCCAGATTCTTATGGTCTGTCCAGACTTGAAACGGATGCTCGGAACCCTCAAGCCAGTGACGCCACTCCTCCAAGGCCAACTTCACTGCAAGCAGCTCCTTGTCACCAACATCATAATTTCTCTCGGCTGGTAGAAGACGCCGAGAGAAGAATGCACACGGGTGGAGCTTTTGGTCCCTTGGAGAACGTTGGGACAAAACTGCCCCAACACCCACATCAGAGGCATCAACCTCAACAACAAAAGGTATTGAGGGGTCTGGGTGAATTAGGACCGGTGCAGTGGTGAACCTTCTCTTAAGCTCTGTAAATGCCTTCTCAGCCTCTGGGGACCAACGGAAACGTGAAGGAGTACCCTTTACCAGTGCTGAAATAGGGACAGCAATCGAACTAAAGTCCCTAATGAAGCGCCGATAAAAATTTGCGAACCCCAAAAAGCGCTGAACCTGTTTGACAGAGTCAGGTTGAGGCCACTCCTGCACGGCCATGACCTTGCTTAGGTCCATTCTGACACTGCCCCGGGCCACAACGTACCCCAGAAACTTGACTGTGGGGGCATGGAAGACACATTTCTCCGCCTTAACAAAGAGTTGGTGCTCCAACAACTTCTGGAGAACCCTCTTAACATGAGACACATGCTCCGGATAGGACTTCGAAAAAATCAGGATGTCATCCAAATACACGTAAACAAAAAGTTCAAGCATCTCCCTGAGGACATCATTAACAAATGCCTGGAAAACAGCGGGGGCATTCGAAAGTCCGAAGGGCATGACCAGATATTCATAGTGCCCCCGTGGAGTGTTGAACGCTGTCTTCCACTCGTCCCCTTCTCTTATGCGCACCAGATTGTAGGCGTTCCTAAGGTCCAACTTTGTAAAGAAGGACGCACCCTGAAGCCGCTCAAACGCCGTGGACATGAGAGGGAGTGGGTAGCGGTTCTTTACGGTGATGTTATTTAGACCCCTATAATCAATGCAGGGTCTCAGCCCCCCATCCTTCTTCCCCACAAAGAAAAAACCAGCCCCAGCTGGAGATGTAGAGGGGCGAATGAAACCTGCAGCTAAAGCTTCATCGATATAGCTTGTCATAGCTGATGTTTCAGGTCGTGATAAGGAATACAGGCGGCCCCTTGGGGGTGTAGTGCCTGGGAGGAGATTGATGGAACAATCGTAGGGCCTATGGGGAGGAAGGATGGAGGCCTTCTGTTTACTGAAAACTTCCCTAAGTTCAGCGTACTCTGCAGGAACCCCATTGGGAAGAAGAGAGTGCATAGCAACAGGGGACGAAGAATCAGAAGGGGTCAAGGGCTCAAGAGCCCCAAGAGTCAGGGGATCACTGGGGTTAGAAGAGGTGAGACCTACTGAAGTGGGAGACACAAGAGGGTTATCCATAGTGGCACTGGGAGATTCAGACGCAGGGGCGCTCGTGGCAGCCGGAGGCTCAAGGCCCAAAGGATGGAGGTGAACAGAGTCTGATTCCATCATGTGAGATGCACAGTCTGGGCCCCAGCTCAGCACCTCCCCAGACCTCCAATTGATGTGAGGGTTGTGTTCCTTAAGCCATGGGTGTCCCAGAATTAGGGGTAACTTAGGTGCATCAATAAGAAAAAATTGAATCTCCTCCGTGTGATTGCCAATGCGAATAAAAATCTGGCATGTGACCTTCTCAACCCTTCCAATACCAATGGGTAGCCCATCCACTGCGGTGATAGCAAATGGACAAGAAAGATTAAAAATGGGTAGTTTGAGATTTCGGGCAAGGGTTGAGTCCATAAAACTACCTGCTGCTCCTGAATCAACAAATGCTGAAAAGTTGCACCGGTGTCCATTCCAGGATAATTCAAGGGATAAAAAAGTGTGATTATTGGCCACTGGGGGGGAATTATTTAGACTCGGCAAGACCTCCCCATGTTCTGACGAGTCTACTCGTTTCCCTGCGTATGGTGTTTCTGCATTGCAGGGCACTGGCGAATGAAATGACCCACCCTCCCACAGTATAGACAAGCTCCCCTGCTCATACGCCTCTGTCTTTCTGCTGGAGTAAGCCGTGTGTGTCCTATTTGCATGGGTTCTTGTTCATCATTGTCAGGGGATCCCCTAGGCAGGTTTGGTCTTTCCTGAGGGATGTTAAACTCCTCGGACGGTGGGCGGGTGTACGCCTGTTTCCTCTCTCTGTTTCGCTCACGGATTCTGTTGTCAATTCTAATTGCCAATGAGATTAATCCCTCAAGTGAATCCGGAACATCACGGGAAGCGAGCTCATCCTTAACCCTCTCAGACAAGGCATGAATAAAAGTGGTTATCAAAGCCTCCCTGTTCCAACCCGACTCCGTAGCTAAAGTTCGGAATTGAATTGAAAATTCTGCCACGCTCGAAGAGCCCTGACGTATGCTTAGAAGCCGTTTGGCTGCTTCCTGGCCACTTACATCGTGGTCGAACACCAATTTCATCTCTGCCATGAAGAGGGCAGAGTCAGCACAGACAGGAGTCTGTCTCTCCCACAAGGCTGTAGCCCATGAAAGGGCCTTGTCAGCGAGTAGAGATATTATATATGCTACCCGGGCTCGGTCCGTGTTAAACATAGAGGGTTGTAGTTCAAACACTAAACTACATTGGGTGATAAATCCCTTACACCTCCCGGGATGCCCGTCATAGCGGGCTGGGGTTGCCAGCTTGGTCTCCTGAACTACAATAGGGCCATGATGTGTAACTGGAGGTGCTTGTACTTGGGTTGGAGCTGGCCCGGGTGTCTGTAAACGTGCAAGTATCTCCTGAAGCATATGGTCATGAGAGACTTGTTGATCAGCAATCGCACGCAGCATTTGCTCATGAGAGCCTAAAAGGGCTCCTTGAGCTGTGATAGCCTGCCCCTGTACGGCTAGTTTATCACTGAGGTCCAAAGTCTGAGAATCACGAGAGAAGGGGTCCGCTGTGTCCGCCATTGGCTGACTCATTCTGTAAGGACGGAGGGGGGATTGGGACGCAAGTGCGGACCCAGGGGTGTCTCAAAGTTATCCCAGAAGGATAACCACTAAATCGCAAGCGATAGATTGGAAAGGGGGGGGGAAACCACGTAACTGTATTGAGCCACAACAGGCTTCCTAACCTAAATAATGCACCGAAAATGATTAACTAAACCACTGCTGCCAAGCAGCTGACACAAAACCAAAATTGTCCAGGAGACCCAGAAAACCCAAAACAAAAGGGAGAGGCGGCCAGAGAGACCTTTGAAAACACAAAAGGCTGGAGTCAAAAAGGAACTATCCAGCACCCCAAGTTATACACTGGGCGACAGGCAATTGGAATATGATTCACAACAAGATCTTAGTTGGTGTTTATATAGACACACCGACACTAGAGAAACACAGGGAGAACCTCTCACTACCTCTGAAGGTGAGATAATGAGTCAGCACAGAGCACTGGAGACTCAGGGTATATAAAAGCTCCCCACACCTGGGCTCAATCAAGGCCAATCAGTGTGACACACACCTGATTGCAGTGAGTTGATTCTCTCACCACTATCACTGAGCCGAAAGAATGAGTGCCCTCACACCTTCAAGTGTGTTTTCTTCTGTAACATTTATGATCACAGTTCTGAGAAACTACAATTATTTGTATTGTATCAATTTGCTGTGCTTAAATTGCTTTTTGACAATAATCGCGATTAATGTAGATTATTAAGGCAATACTTTTATGCAACCTGTCCAGCAACCTTGCAGGTCTAAGGGAAGTTTACCTGTTTCACTTATGATTCCATGTAAGAGGACATGGTGTGCTTTGATGCTTGGCAGAACCTGGGGACGGTAAAAGATTGTTCACGGAACCAAAATGCCAGTTTATCCATCCAAGTGTGCAACACGTACAAGATCCCCATGAGATTCCACTAATGCATTTCCTAGTCCTCCTGGAGTCCAGAAATGAACACAAATAGCAAGAAACAGTGTATGAATTTGATCAACTGTTTGTGGCTCAAAGCGAAAAGAACCCAAAGCCATTCATTTCACAGAGAAGCAGTTATTAGAGAAATTGGCACATACAAAAATGTGTGTGTAGAATCCTGTTTTTTATCCTTTTAAGATCCAAAATTATCACCAACCACAACAACAAAATGCTCCTAATGTACTGACGCATCACTGTAAACTTTTGTCATGTAAATCAACAGGAACACACTGGCAGCAGTGTTTCCAGGTTCTGGTTTCTTTGGCAGGGACAGATGCAGTATACATGGAGAACTGAACAACAATTTTCCAGAGCACTGCACCACAGCATTTATATCTAATGCTAATTTCTAATGCCTGTCCCTGAAATGGCCTTCAATACAAAATAGACAACATGCAGTATATGATAAAAAATGTATGGAAAACATGCTTACAGAAAGAGCTAATCTATGTTAACAGTATTTTACCATAATCATGCCATCTCCTGAATTGCTGTCTTTTCTTGTTTGAAAGTAGACCTTCAGCAGCAGTGGTTAAGTCCCTGTTTTATTTAGTCTAACTAAGCTACTGCCGCCCCAAGTTCATGGCATGGCAAGTTATTATGTCTGTAGGTCAAAAAGAGGCGTCTAATTTTCAGTCCATTTTATGCAGCTTAAAACTCACCACAGGAGCTCTAAGTAAGATTTCTAATTTAAAACCTGTACAGGTGCTTTGCTTTAGATGTGCTGGTTTTGATCATATATATACATTCAGCCAGACAGCTACCAAGCACAGAACAAATCAATACGATTGTAAAAGCTGAATGAGTGCTCAAGGAGTGTAAGTTTGTGCCATTATTTTTGTGCTAAAACATGAGTCAGCACCTAAAGGCCTTTACCCTGCTCCTCGTCCTCCCTGCTCATTAAACCAGATACCTGTCACCTCCAATGAGACCCCCTGAACCCGGTTTTGATGTGTGTGTGTGTGTGTGTGTGTGTGTGTGTGTGTGTGTGTGTGTGTGTGTGTGTGTGTGTGTGTGTGTGTGTGTGTGTGTGTGTGTGTGTTCGAGGGCCTGACTGTAATAATACCAGTGACACAGAGCGGCGAGTCAGTCAGTATATAAGCTCACTCAGCTGTGCACACTCAGCTCTCTCCAAATGTGAGACGTTTTCACACTCAATTTATTTCATCACTTCGCTGGAAGAGATCGGATTTGACTGCAGCATGAGGAGTGTCTTTCAAAGAGAATTACAACAAGCCAAAAATATATTAAAAGCTTCATTCCTGTATGTCTTCTGTTTGAAAAGGAGGATTAAATTCTGTTCTGTATATCTGTGAAATAATTGAGAGAAAGACTAACATAAGGTTGTACAGTCTTAATTCTTTTTTCTTCATATTATGATACGCTTACACAACAGCCATAGCTACAGAGCCCCTGAAGTCCCTAAAAGTAAAAAAAGAAAAAATACAAAAAAAGATTGATTGATTTTAAAGATGTACTGTTTTCACCCTTGTTTTCTTTAGATTTTTTATTTAAGGAGCTCTATTCAATAAGCCTCTTTGAATGCAATTTTCCTCAAAGTTATTCTCAGAGTCTGCATCTGGGTCCTTTCCCTATGTGTTGAACTGCTACGTGACAGCAATGTTTGTGTGATATGTGCAGGAAAATTCTCCAAAAGTCACCGACAACACAAACAAGTGAAGTTCAGTGAATCGTTTGCAACATGCAACCAAAGTTCATGGTTTATGTGTCGTATCAGGACTGTCAAAGCAGATCACACACACTCTGCATCACCAACAAGCACAAGCTAACTAAAAAGCTAAATCATAATAAATATTCCCCGGCAGCTACTGTCTGCACTTCCTGCCAATCTTTCTCTTGTTTCAATTCTTCGTGATAGGAGGAGGAAGACACATCAAAGGGTCATGCCTGCTGTTGCCATGGTGCTTTCAGATGCTGTCTGCCAGTTTGCGCAGCCGCAAAAAATGCCCTGAAGTCAGGGAATCTGCTCATGCCTCTGCTCTGACTGTGCGAGTGTATGTAGTTGTACGAACAAAATTTCAAACATGCCCCCTCACCAAAAAAACATGCGACTGGTCGGGAGCATTGTACAGGGAGGCACGAGGACCACTCAGCCCCCCTCTACACTGCAGGACAAACAACGAACGTCACGTGATCTGAATGAAATTCTACAAAATGAGTTGTGCAAATCAAAAAACGGGTCAGAATCTGCCTCAGTCTGCACAGTGTATGCCTGGCCTTAGCAAACAGCTCTCAGCACCTCACTGTCACCCAATTGCCACAAAATGAGGCCCTACTTGAAGCCTTTATAAGATTTTAAGTTGTGAGTATTATACATAAAAATTCCCCACATATCACTGATCTTGTTGTCATAAATATTTGTTTTAGTTAAGGGCTAGAATCGTTCTTATTTCTTGTCAGCAAGAAGGTCAATTAAGACAGCTTAGTTGGGCATTTTACCATGGGCCTCTGTGGGAATTGACTCAGTTTCAAAGCCAGCCTCGAGAGGCCATTCGTGAAACTGCAGTTTTTGGCACTTCTGTGTGAGCCAAATATGTTGGTCCAGGAGGTTGCCATTTTCTTCATTGATTGAAATCAATTCAGTATTTTTTTTGATGATTTAAAAAAATGCAAATTCAACACAAAAAAACACATTTTAAACCAGTTTGCTTTGTGATGAATTAATGTGTTGACTTCAAGCAATTTAGCAAACGGCCATCTTCTGGCTTGTAAAGTATTTTTTTGAGGAGGCTTAGGAGTTATTGTTGATTAATATCATTTATCAGTGGTGTTAATCAATATCTCCAATTCCTCTTCCCATTCACTTCAAACTGCACCTCCTCTCTCATCTCCTTCACATTTTGAAGATATTCCTCGGCTGTACCACCAGAAAAGCCTCACTTTTTTTGCGAAACCACTCCTTCCTGTCACACTTTTTAAAATGATTTCCTCCCTTGCAGAGATGAATCAGATTATTCAAGCTACAGTGACAAATTGATAGGAGTGATGCTGAAGCAGCATGTACACCACTCACTGGAGGGACTCGTAGCGGGAAAGAATCCCGTCTGATTCCTAGAACTCAATCTCATACTTGTCACAAAGTAAAGTGTGCAAGGACACAGACACACATGCATCATGCCGTAAACACAGACACATACCTAAGCCAGGGAGCATTGATTTATCTATTTCTGACTGATTTATGCTTTTTAATTTGTCCTCCCCTTTTTTATGGGTACCATTGAGGTAGCTTTGTCATGTTGAAAGGCAGTAGCCATACAAAACCTCATTCATCCACCATGAACACATCAAACTCCACATCAGCAGACGACAGCTTCACAGGATTATTTTAAAGGGTTTATGAGCCTCAAAGCTGTTACTGCAGCTGTGTTCTGCCTGCCTAGCAGTATCATCAGCACATCACGTTTATTAAAATGGATGACTGCGCTTTGACTGCAGCCTGTCCCTGACCTTTCAGAGTCATTTGATTGGTTTAGCTTCTCATTTTTATAAATTTGCATTCTATCCCAGTTTATCCTTCTTCTAACCTTTTCGTGCCCCCATTATCTTTTGTTGTTTTTGCCCTTTGTTCTTTATCATCTCCCGTTTATCCACATTTAGACTAATCATTCTCTTTAATGATCTCATTTCTCTCTCCCTCTCCATGTGCTTGGGACGCATCTCTAAAACACCTGTTTGCATGTCCCCACCTGGGAATTCTTTGTTAGATTATCTCGTAATTGACGGAGGCAGATGTAACCTAAAAGGAAGAAGGTGTAGCCTTAATCTGATCAACTCACAGATACAACAAACACATCTTACAGGATCTTATAATGTTGCATCAGGAATACTCGATGAATAAATCATTTCTGAGGTATCATAAAAAGCATTCCCGTACACTTTAAAGAATCCTTTCATTTAGTTGTCAGTAGTGCAAGAAGGATTTTTTTTCTGTCTACAGCAACTTTTCTTTGTAATAATACGCTGCAACGGGTGAAACAAACCACTTAAATTAGACGTGACATGAACACTTTGTGCCTCTCAAACTGTCTCCCGCTGGAAATCAAAAGGCTTCAATGGGGAAAATTACCCAAATTACTACCTGGGCCTGGTGATGTTCTCAGAGTACGGTTTATATTTTTCTAAAAATGCTTTGATTGTGAAAGATAGAAACGTTTCTAACAGGAAAGTTCTGTATGGCTGATGTTTTCAACTTTTCATTTTAGTCTGTAAAATATTCTCCTGGCTCTATAGATAGTGTTTGTCCCTCATACGCATTATTGAAGTATCCCTCCCGATGTGTAATTCATTGTGTAAATAACAGATGCCCAACACCTGGGCATCAAATGTTTCCAACAGTGTTGCTCAAATAAATCAACATCAGTAGAATTTGAAGACAGGTAAGAATGATTAAATCAGATGCTTAATGATCAACACACACTGCTGATTTTGATAAATGTGAATGAAAGCCAGAAATCAATCAATGACTCATTGGAGCCTTGCATAAACACACACAGGAGGAGGAGAGAGACATAGGTGCCATTCATCTGACAGCAGGAGGAGCAGACTGTGATGAAAGGATAATGGATGAAAACCCTCTTGTTGGGCTCTCTACATTTCTGCTTTTGTCGGGTCTCTCTGGATACCTTCACTTCCCTCTCTGTCTGATGAAATATGTGCCACAAGGGATTGTTCTCTTGTCCTCCTCCTCATCCTCTATTATCTGAATTCAGAAATTAGGGGAGAGCAGAGTTTGAAAGAAAAAAGCAAGTATGTAAATGAAGAATGAGTATACAGGGGGGGGGAAACCTGCAGCTTTCCCCTTCTTCCCTTCAGCTAGTATGTATACTCTCCGTGTATACACAGAGATGGAGATGCAATACTCAAAGCATCCTTTTATTTGTGAATCATTTTCTCTCCTCTGAAAATGACTGATTGTTCTTACAGTTCTCTGTCCTTGTCGCCTCTATTCTTAGCCCTTTATTCCTCCCACTCGCCCCCTGTTTAGCATTCAATCTGAGATTTAAAAACACTGTTCTTCATGATTGAAAAAAAAATGTAATGTATGTTAATGATCCCTCCAAAGGGCCACTCAAAGTCAATTTATTCCACTTAAAATGCAGACTAAATTGTAGTTACTGTTCCCTTCCCGTTGCCTCTGTTGTATAAAGTTGCAGTAATCACAGAATATCTTATTGATTCCACGACTAAATGGAAGTGCAAGCACAGAATCAAAAAAGACACACAATGACAATTCTCATCTGCTTAGTAGAAACTGTGAGCCTGTTGCAGGTATTGACCGAAGACAACCAAAATCTGCATTAGCAGGCTGCTACCTTGTTAGCTCATAGTTAGTGTTAATTAGCTTTCGTGAGAATGCAAAGAGAATGCCTCAACTTCTTCTCTGTCAGTTGTTTTGCAACTTGCAAAAAACAGGGAAGTACATAAAATTAGATGGTATGATAACATGCAATCACCAGTGTAAACCTTTGTAATTGTTACATACAGTAATACTTTAAAAATTCATCAACAGAGACTGGTTTGTAATAGTTTCTCATTTCGCTCAAGTTGAAGGCTGCAATCATAGCCTGACAATCAAATCTGTCCTCCACTTCAACATCCCCCTGTGAAGGCTGCTCTTTATTATTCTGCCACTCATTACCATGACTGAAGATATAACTCTGGCCTTGAACACAGAGATGCACCATCACTCTGCCACTTCCATGAACACCAACACACAGATACAAAAATGTAAATAAATAAAACCACCCAGGGACATGTGTCCACTGAATCACTACTGACCAAAACCACTGTTTCTTTTTTTCCCGTCTTCTAAAGAACCTAAGATTAATTAAATAAAATGTATTTTTTTAAGTCTAAAATTAGTCTGATCTGTTTGGATTACAAATTGGATTAATAGTGTCACATTCACCGATCAAGATCCGAGGCTCGTTTTAGGAAAGCCCTCCAGCTACAGCCGGGTGATTGACAGCTGTGTCGAATGCGAATTTCTGCCCAAAGTGACTGCACCTGCTCACTTCGTGTTCCCAGTGAAAAAAAAAAACCTCACTGTAAGGTCTTCTTCTGTGCATGTGAGCACACTACATGACCAAATAATAGAATTTTCTGTGTGTGTATGTTCCCATCTGCCGAATCTCATACACCTAAATGCCAGAAAATAGATGTCGGGGCTCTTACATGAATACATCAGACAATCTTAATCCCATCTCTGAGAGCCACTGTAACACAGAAACCTCATGAATAACTGACATCTGTTCCTCTGATCCTCCCACAGCCACAGGAAGCCATCGACTGCCAGAGCGGCTGGAAAGACGGGAACAGAAACTGATTTGCATAGCTGCTGCTGCTGCTGATTCTTAAACGACTTATTCTGGAGATGAGGATTATTATGTTGAGTCATCCTATATACAGTAACTATGCATTGTGAGCGCTGGGTTTTAGGCTTATGTACAGTACGCCTGATCATCACAGAGATGGAAAACATGCCAAGAAGATACTGACAAGTAAATGTTAGTGAAGAGAAAGATGGAAAGCACATGATATTTAGCCAGTTAGTCATTTATGTCACAATCTGAGGGATTTCCTCTTACTTAACATGTGTGTAGATTATAGTATTAGATAATCACATGTACCTCTTTGATTCTAAATATTTTACAAACAAATTCTGTATTAATCAAAAGCTGAGAAAAAAAAGTACGACCTTTTCCTTTTTTCAGTATCATGTGTTTACACCAGCAGTGTTTGACTAGTCCATGCTGCAGCTTCTAGTGCCTTTGTAAGGTTAGACCTGGGTACAGCAGGGCTTTCATACCAATATTTGCCTGCCAACAGATTAACAATAACAATGTTAACACGCTGATGTTTAGCAGGTTTAGCTGTTAACTACTGTATAGCAATACAGTACAGCTGAGGCTAGCAGCAATGTCAGTTGTTTTGCAGTAATTTAAACCTGGAATTGGAACATTCACATCTTAAGGATTTGGCCTTGAGTTATCTCGGTAACCCATCCAGTGGTACATTTTGGCCTAGAATAGGTTGTTGGAGCTGCTTTGCTTACCAAAGAGCTACAGTGCTAGCATGGCTAAACACAATAGTAACCTGGACCAGCACTGTCAGGACTGTAAGTGCTTTCACTGCGGCACTGTCATCATCACTGGCAACCACATTCTTTTTTTAAATAATGTGTTATCTTTCTGTCTTTATGTCATCTGAACATGTCCTGCTTAAACATCTTATATTACAAAGATGGACTGAATTAAAATGGAGAGGCCATTTCAATAGAGCATCTTTGGTTTAGGAGCCTGCTCGTCAGGCAGCCCATTGATAACAATTCTGACCTTGTAACCCACAATCAGGAGCCTGCTTGACAGCAGCCTATTGATAATAATTCTGACCTTGTAACCCACAATCAGGAGCCTGCTTGACAGCAGCCCATTGATAATAATTCTGACCTTGTGACCCACAATCAAAATGGGGTCTTTTCCAACATCAGATTGGCTGCATCCAGCAGGTTAATTTTTCTACCCTGCATTTTTTTTATCTACACTGCTGGTGATGGTGGCCCATTAGGTTGATCGGCACATCTGGTATCTGCCAGAATTGTTAGATTGTAAATCCAGGCCTGTTGGGAAGTATTGTTTGCACTATCTGTATTGTCTGTTTTTATTTGTCTGTATCTGCCTAGCCTATGCTAATGTCCTGTAAATGTGTTTGTCTTGATGTGACATGACTGTGGTTTATGTTTCATGTTCTGCAGAACAGGAACCAGTTTTTAAACTGAGTCAGGCCCGTTAAACTGTAACTTAATGTTACTTTTAAACTTTCCTGTATAATAAATGAATGAATATACATAATTTATGTCTCGGTGTTCTCATGGGATTTGTTCTCAATAAGACAAACAGAAAATTACCAGCCTGCTACTTCAAACATGAATTAATCATTTCCTTTTTTAGTCTTATCTAAGATCCCCCAAAAAATCCATCCTGTATATTATTATATCAATTCTTCCCTGTTTTTACACTCATGCTATATTTCAGATACGTCAGCAAGGAGGTGGCAGACATTAAGTGATCGTCTTGATCTGTGCTCTCTCCAATCAAAGCTCCCGGAGGGGAAGAAATTGAGTGGCACCATCGCAGCAACTCTTTGCGACCCGACCCTCTGATGAGCTGAGAGTGTGAAAGAGTGTTGATGGCAACCTGACAAGAGCTAGGTAACTGAGTGAAAGTGTGTGTTTGGATGTGCATCTTGGTTGAGAGGCTTTTTAGTGATAAGCTATGAGTCAGTCTGTAATAGGTAAGAGGAGGAAGAAAGAGCCAAGGGAGAGCTGAAGACAGTTCCGCTGTGAGTCAGCAGTACTCCCCGTTCTGCAGGATTAACGCCAACATACTTCGGCTTCTTTTCTTTACTCCACAAATACACACGCTCCTGTTTAATTTTCTTAAAGACAAATCAAAGTTACGAGAGCGAACATACGCCCTGGACAATGAAAAAAACTATGAAAATACACAGATAACTCATATTCTGCTTTCCTGTTTAAGCACACTTAGATTCAAGTGGACAAACCCACACAAATGCAAAACAGATACATGGTAGTATCACACTCACACAGTCATTTAGTCGACATCTGTGATCACAGACCAGCAGGCTGTAATTGCTGTTTCCATTTCTCCGTCCGGCTGCTGATGAGGGTCAGGGCTCGAAATGACACTCAAATAGATTCAAGGGGTGTACCTTATGTCATGAACACCTGCACAGCCTACAGTAACCCAAGTTACCCAAGTCAGCAGTCCTAACTTTGAGAATGTTTGATGTGGGATTTTTGTCAGACCTTACATACCTTAAGTACAGTGCAGCCTCATTGTAATAGTAGAAAAGCTTATGTCATGATTCCATTTAGATCATTATTTGGATTATCTGTTTCTCTTTAATAGAGCACTCACTTTGCCTTTAAAGGAATTTAAACTATCTGAATTCTTTTTAAACCTTAACTGAAGTGGAACAGTGGTGTCCTTTCACCTCTATATATGGTCATGCCATTACAATATCTTTATTCGTGGCAATGTTGGTCAGTCGATTTGTCAAACATTGGTCCCGACTGAAATATCTTAAGAAAAGTCAGAATTATTTTCATGAAAATGTGTCCAGAAATTCATGGGCCCAATGAATCCTACTGAATTTATCGAAACAAATGGACCATTCCTTATGCTCGATTATGGGGTTGACCTTTATGGCTCAGAGTAAAATATCACAACGACTATTAGAATGCCATTAAATATACCAAAGGTATTCAAGGTGACATGAAGATACAGCTCTCCTGACTTCTGTGATCTCCTGACTTTTCCTAAGGTCCATCATCAGGCCAAAGTTGTCAATTCTCCTCTCAAATATCTCACCAACTATCAAATGGATTTGTACAAAATTTGGTAGCAATACTCATGGCGTCCAGAGGGGGAATTCTGATGCTGAAACTTTGACTCTCGTCCTTCCAGGCAGTAAACGTTGCAATACATTTGATTTCCTGGCTTTTCTAGATCAAACACAGCAGCATGGAGTGGCTACCTTGGCTGAAGACTTTTGGTTTTGTCCATACGCTGATGACAGTGTTATATGCCCCTTCTAAGTGAGTAAGATTAACACACAGATCATATATCTACAGTCATTGGGCTGTTGCAATTAATTGTTTTACATGCAAATGTGTCCAAAACAAAAGGAAATGATCACTGATTCAAAGAAACAAGATACAAGAAAAGAAGACAAGAAAACAAGAAAACTGACACTGTTTTGGTTATTTTCCCCTGAATGATATTTTGAGATGTGTATTAAATAATATTTTTTCAAAATAAGACATTGACCTGAAGACACTAGAAGCTACAGCTGTCAGATACATGTTATACAGTTAAAAGTATGAAGTAAAAAATACAACGGGAACAGTCAAGTAAAGTAGAAGTACTTCAAATTGTACATCCAGAGAACATGCCATTGGGGTTGCTTTTCTCCATTGGCGTACACATTAGTGTGTGTATCTTTTACAGAAGGTACTTTTATATATTATAGGAAACATATGTGATAAGTGGGGGGAAAAAACAGAAGATAGAAAAAGTGTTGTAGCAAAGAGGTTGGCAGTGGAGTGCATGTCAAAACAAATACTCTAGTAGGAGACGGCGAGCTTCAGTTAGACAAATGTAAGTGCAAGAAAATTACAATAAAACTGATCAGGAGGTGAAAGGCAAGCTTTGATTCCTCATAATTACATTTCTGAACGAGAACAGACACGATTATAAACCCAATGGGACGAGATTAAACAAGTTGACAAGAACATTACAATTCATAAGCAGGCACAGGCCTTTGATTCATCTTTACAATATGAAGTAATCCATAAACATGGCAGGATTATTTCAGATCCCATTTGTGGGTGTGAAATTGCCATTTTCTGACACTGATGGCTGTCGTGTAATTTGTTTTGTGCTACAGCTGTGAAACACCCCGGGGACAGCTGCAGAATCAGTGGGGAGTTAATATTCAGCCTGTGTCACAAAAGGTCAACAATACTTAGCCCAGAGTATTTTCTCGCCTTAACAGATGGTTTAAAAGGGATTCTGACATTTTCAAATGTATTCTCTTCATCCTTCAGCTTATAATGGCTTTAAAGTGCACAAACAGGCCTGTCAGCAGCTCCACCAAGGTGTAGCTAGATTGTTTTCCGCAGCAATTTCAGAGCAACTCACTGCAGGACATCAGTATTCAAATTGTTTTATAATGCCTGCCAAGATGATTGCTTTGCTGTTACATCTAGATTATATGTTTTTTATTGTGTTTGTTGATGGAAAAAGGAACAAAATTGTTCTGGAGGTTTTTGTTTTGGGTAACTCCAGCTCTTTAGGGCTCATCCTTTGCAGGTTTCCAGTGTGATCTTTTGAGCAGGCAGCTGAAAAGGAGAGGAACAAGAAGTGTGAGCTCCCTATACGATGGTTGAGATGGGTGCTCATGTGCATATATAAGTGGAGAGTAAGAGAGTGACATGAAGGTAAACAAAGGGTTGTCATTCAGTGTGTCCTTGAAGCTATTTCCCTCAATAAGAATGAGTGTAGTCAACCCCAACAAAATCCCCTGCACCTGTTCATACACAGCTATACACAGACAGCAACAAAAACATACACAAACACAAACTCTGGCTTAAAGCTGGCAATGAATGATTTTGAATACAGATAAGGACAAAATGTGAATAATTATCATGATGTAAGGAACAGCAGTGCTTTTAAGACGTGTACACAATTTTAGGCTACAAGTCCCTCCAGAAAGCATTAATATTTGACCAAGTTGTTACAAAAACGGACCCTTTGAACAACAATGTTATTGGTACAACTTGCATAAAAAACCCACATAGAATTTGAGATGGTGTAGGCAGGATTATTACGCCGGAAGGCAGACAAAGTGCTGTGAAAAAAATGGTAGCCAAGTAGTTCCATAGCAAACGTCTGCATAATATGTTTAAGAATTACCCAAGAAGCTACCCAATCTGCCTACATTGTTGCTTGCTCTGATTGGCTGTAGGGTCCAGATATATTTTGGTCTGCACCTGTTGATGATGCCCCTGGAAAATCAAAAATTAACTGAGAGGTTTCGGACTAATTTACATTGATGATGCCAGGCTACTTGTTAAGACGCCAACTAGACTCTTCTCCTCTGTCGCCCCCCGATGGTGGAACAAACTACCAAACTCCATCCGATCTGCAGAGTCCCTTTGCACCTTTAAGAAAAAGCTAAAGACCCAGCTCTTTCATGAACACCTATACGACCTAAATGATGATGATGACGATGGTTTTGGTATTATTGATGATGATGATGATGGCATTGACGATGGTTTTGTTTGATAACGACGATTCTTAAGATGGTTTCTACTGATCAGAGCTCTCAAGACCAGCCGTCGTGCTTTGCCTCTGTGCATTGCCTGTCAGCACCTGTGTGTCCGATCGGACTTAAGGCTGTTAGTTTGCACTTACTGACACTGTTTCCTCTTTTCTAGATCCTTGCTTGCGTTGTACTTACTCTCTGATATACGTCGCTTTGTATAAAAGCGTCTGCTAAGTGAATTGTAGAAATGTAGTAGAATTGTAGATGTGCGTTAATGCATATCCTTCATAAAATCAACTTGTTTATAGTTTGGCCACTTGGGGGGAGCAGAAGAAAAGTTGTGATAACTACTTTGAAATATTTTCACCAAATGAAGTTATGTCAAAGTATAAGCCCACATATGCTTACATACACGTACCGTTACTGCCAATAGTCACTTACTTTTAGTCCTTTTTTGGTACCAACTTTGGAGAAAAAATATGTCTGTGATGCTCTTAAATACGTCACTTTGTTCACCAGCTTCTCTTTATCTGATTCTGGTCTTTTCAACAAGTGCTTTCCTTTGAATCTCGGTTTACATGGTGGCATTTGGCATTTTGTTCTCATTTCTGGACACTAATGCCCTTTGAGACTCCTCAGGGGATGACAAGCTGCTGACACTGCCCTCATTGCCAGACAACATCGTCCCCCTCTACCCCCCCCCCCCCCCCCAAAAAAAAACCCTACGACCCAGAGGGATGTGCCAATGTTGGCATCATTTTGTTAAATGTCACCACAGTGAATTTGAGTTTTGGATTGCTGTGGTCTGCTGGCACTGGACCCAGTGTCATTGATAGACTCACCTCAGCGGTGGTTTGGCACCATCATAGGGCCCCGCTCTCCTATATGCTCTTTCTTTATTGGGCAGGTCAGCAATACCGCAACGAATCAGTCCATTTACAGACAACTGAGACTACAGGGGGGAAGCTAGAGAGGGGGATCCATATTCGTGTTGGCAGGTTTTACTTTTCTCTCTATCAAAAACGCTATCTCCATCAGCTGCAGGTAAGAGGGGATATGCAATTGTCACTTTTTGAATTCACAAACTTACTTCATGGCATGCTGACAGTGCAACTGAACCCTTTTGTTCAGCCAAATTGTTCAGACAAAGATGGGATGTAATGACAACAATTCAGCAAAACAAAGCCTCCTGCAGCAGCAGACCCTGACATAGCAGTCTGGGTTTTTGTTCAAAACTATTTGATATTATATGTTTCACTTATTCTTTATGACATGTTCCAGGTTCCTTCGCCAGCAAAAGGTGAATTATTGGCTGAAGGACTGTCAGTCAGCTCCATATGAAAATGTTCAACTTTGGACAAGGACTTTTTTGTATAATAAGGATAATAAGATCATGGATAATAAGAAATATATAGTGGTAAGAGTTGAAATCCTAATATTAAGCCTAGTTGAGAATAAAGGCTGGAATGAGGGGCAATAAGTAAGCCTGACTTTGCTCAGGGTTAAAATAAAAAAATAACCTAACAAAGCTAAAGCTGTTCAAAAGCTGAATAGAAATATTACAATTTGTAGCTCTTCCTTGGCTTGAGGCAACGATAATGAGGCTTTTGTTTAAGGTCAAATTGTTGTTTTATTCACACTTTTTGACTCAAAGTTTATCTGTGTGCTTTACCACTAGTAAGTTGATTTTGGTTCACTTTCAGATGGACCCAGCTGTTTCCTCTTTACATGAACTAACCGTGTCTTTGCTTCAGCTCCACACTCACAAACGTAAGATTGTTTTTTAACCCCTTATTTCCTCGTCAAGAAAACACAATTTTGAATTCACAATTAAGTTGACATATCCCTTTATACGGTGAATATATGGACTGTTTTAGTTTATAAATAAAACTCGGTTGAATGTTGTTTCAAATTATAGCAGTTTTTAAGCTCTTTTAAGATTTTTTAGCTGATTATAGAACAGACTAAAATTATTATTGATGTTTGTATTTGACCTGAAAAAGCAAATGAGACAATCAGTAACAAGATTGATCATTTTTGTAAAGTTACCTCTTATGCCCGAACCCGATGATGCTGGGAAGGTTTCCAACAAAGTGACTGACTATACAGTCACATACAGTAAAAGGCAAAAACAGCCTTTTTCATGGAAGATTCTCCATAACCGATGCATTTGACACGTCAAAATAAAGCAGGATGAGACTTTTTGTGAAAAAACCCACAACTGAGACATGAACAGTAAAGATCTGGAAGGGGATGCTAAAATAGACACAAACAGAAAGTTCCTCAGAGGAGCTTTATATATTAAGTTTCTAATTTCTCACTATGGATGCCTTTCTGTGATAAACATCAGATTAATTTAACATTTATTTTCAGATAGAGACATCAACACACCTGGCAGTGGTGCACACACAGCCCATTATTTACTATTTATCACATCATGAAGTCAGTCACTTACCTCCTTTTACCTAGTTTTATTGGCCTCCCTTTTCTACTCCTCCCACAAGGGCCCCTTCTCTCTTTAGTGTTTCAGTATTGGGTCTTGTTCTGTCTTCTTCACACCCAAACGCTCACTTCCTGTCTAATGGAGGCTGCACACAGAAACTGTTTCAGTCAGGATGGGATGACCTTTAAATGCATATCTAGAGGTCATTGGCCAGACCTGTTATTGAGACTGAGCCATATTAAGAGCAGGGGGGCGGCTTCGGGTCGTAAACCACACTCCCCACACTCCAATTGGCAGCTGGTCATTACTGAGCTGATCAAGCTCTCTGATAAGCTGCCAGACTGCATGATATTAATATAACCGGAAACTCCCTGGTACATCCAACCAGTAACCTAGAACTCATCATAACACACTGGCATGAGGGGTCCTTCACACAATTAAAAACCTGAAATGTTTCCCAAAATTCAATCACACTGCTCTTGGTTATGAAGTAATCACAGTATAGCAACAGTTGAAAGTATTTTCCGTTTCCATGCCGACTTCTTAAAGGAACAGTGTCAGTGAAAAGCCGCCATGCTAACATAGCATTTTAGAATTTTTTTAATTGTTGCTTTGAATTACCTGTTTGGTTGCCTCCTCAAGCTCTGATTCGCAGCAGTAAAATATAAGACAGCTGTTTCTAAAGCAAAGGAGCCAAAAACAAACAAAAAAGAACTAAAAGTGCCATCTAGAAAAAGTAAACAAACAGATAGGGAAGATCGTGAAAAATGTAGCCAGGTGCCCAGAGGTGTCAATGGGGAGCAAAAACTAAAACTAAAACAACAGAACCAATACTTTTCTAGGTCACCGGCAACAAGAAACCAATAACATACGCTAAAGCCAGTGCTGTATATAGCTGCCAGATGTAAAAAGAAAAAAAAGCCACATTTAGCTAACAAGTTTGCTAAATGAACTTTCTAATGCAATTGTACGTGAGTGCTGTTTAAGAGGCTTGTTTACACTGGCCCCTAGTGGCCAAAAAGTATTTCCATCTTTTGCTCTACAGTGTATTAAACAGTAAATGTAAACATGGACCTCAAAGCAACAATTAAAAGTAAGTAAAACCAACAGCATCAACCAGAATATCACTTTAACACTGTTTTATTGCTCATATAAGAGTCCAACTCTATACTGTGTTAAGCCTCATTCTCATAAAGCGCTGCTAGAGGCCACAGATGTGCAAGGCCTTTCAGTGTCCTTCATCCTTGTTTAGTAAATGCAGGATACAACTCAACAAATATTGCATAACCTGGTAACCAGGCAGAAGAACATTTGAAAATGAAACTTAAGGAACTCGTTTGTAGAACATGTTCTTTAAGCTAATGGCATGAACCATGAATCCACTGTTCAGTGGCAAGCAGTCTTTCTTTTAAAGTGTCCATTACAGTAAATGCTATGTCTCTAAAAGCCCCTCTGCAAATATAACGCCACAAGTGAAACCCCAACAAGTTAGTCAGCCCAGTTGGTTGCCATTCACTCTGATGTTAACATGGCTGCTACAAGATTAAATTAAGGGGTGTTAAAGAAAAAGGCAGCTACATAAAGGCGTCTCCATCCACTATGAGATGTGGTAAGAGGCAGTTCTGTTGAATCACAGTGAGTCAGAAGGTTTGAGCAACAAAGCTCAAGTCTTTCCAATCACACAAACATAGCCGGGTCTCTCTCTCTGAATGCAGCTGTGAGTCATATTGAGAGAATGCCTTCATCTAAATAGAGGGTTGACATACTAGGTGGAGAGAGGGGGAGTCTGTGTGTAAGTTGGTGAATATGTGGGAGTAATCAGCTTAATTTCCCTTCTATCAGAGGGAAAGGGTGAAACATACAGCCAACAACCTAGCACAAAAACCTATTGTTTACCGATTAATATAGAAAAAAACATTGTTTCTCAATCCCTGGAGTGATGATTGGTCCCAAAGTGATTGAAAGATTATTCCAGGAGCTTTAGAGGGAGGATGATCTTGGAAGACATTGCAGCCTGTTGCATATCCACTTTTTTAAGATTAAAGCTCCTGTAAGAAACGTTACGTTTCCGTCAATTTTGTTGCTCCTTGCAAACAAAGTTGTAAGCAAAAAAATTCCTGCTGTCTTTTAAAGGTCAAACACATCACTTATAATGAATCTTTGCTGTGAGAAATCTAAACACAGGCTGTTTCTGCATCGTGCTGTAATCACTTCCTCCGACACCTACCCTGCGACAGTGATTATAAGCTTTAAAGATAACTAGAAACTATCAGGGGTGTCGTTTATAGTCTTGTTTGCTTTTGTAGGTCATAAAGAGAAAGCAGTAACAATTTCAGTCTGTTTTCATAGCCGGCTAAAAACTCCTCATAGGAGCTTTAAGTCCAGTGTTTTAAAGAGAAACAATCACATTTAATCTTTTTTTTTAAAAAGAGAAGTGAATATAGAAGTTAAATTCCAGCAATGTCTTTTTTTTTTGGTCCACTTGATGGCAGCAGAAACAGTTTGCTTGCTTGGTTAGCAACCATTATTTTACTTCCCCGTCCAGCAGTTATACATAAACATTAACATTAATTTGCACACCGTTTGCTGGCCAACTAAAGAAGGTAAAGCCCCAGACACACCAAATTGTCATTAAAAAACTAGTTGCAAAAAAGGGCAATTGTTATGTTGCCTCATGTTGCCTGTGTCTGGACCAGGAAATTGCAAGTGAACAAAGCAGTGGTTTCCTTATATTTTTAGTTATCTCTGGCTCACCACTAAGAAAGCTTTGTGGTGCAGCTGCTTCTAATCAAGAATGTGTCTGATAAAAGGATGCTAATTGCTCTGGCGTTGTCAGCCATTCTTGTTTTGCTTGTGGAGAAGGGCAGAAAAGTTGTCTACTGGCTTTTTCTGCCTCTTTTCTACCTAGATAACCATCCTAGAAGCTGAAAACTTGGGCCAAAGGTGTAGGAAACACGTAATGGACAAGGACCAAGAACACTTAGCCCCATATTGGCTCATAAGCAATTGTAAGTCTTGTTTGTCAGGGCCTTAGATTCAACACTCTGACTCTTTGAGCTCTTTTTTTGGTCTCCACCAACTCCTACGTGAATATCTGTTGAATTAAGCAGCTCAGTGCCAAATTACAAAGCTATTTGTTGCTATAAGCAGATAATGACGATTCTTCAAGTTTTTTTTTCTGAAAGTTGATTCTTCATGGACTGAAAATGCTCTGGGAGAATTCAAAGTACAACTAAAAAAACAAAGTGGCTGTCAGACTGCCACTACATAATATCCATAAAACAATCTCTGAAGAATATGTTTTATTTTGAATGCATCACGTCTTTTTTTGTAAGAGGAATACAGTATGCGTGATGATTCTTTTATATTTTGTTAGAATAATTCAACCTAGGGTTTTAATTTAATCAAACATGGACTGATAATGCTAAGGGAAACACTTTCTTTAGACAGGTAAGTCATTGGCCTTCTGCATGCTTCAATAGGTGTGAGGCTGCCATCAACTACAAACTGTACATATGCATAATGTATGTGTGTGTGTTTTTTTTTTCTACCAGATGTCTATTCACAGTAGTGTTGTACTTGTATTCCACACACATCAAAGTGTTTAACAGTGTTAAAAATTACAACCTTTGCAAAAAAAAAACACACAATTGCAACAGGAGACCTGAGGCAAGCAGGGACTAAATTTGGCAAGATCTCTCAGTGTGCAGACTGATTAGACCTCATATGAACTGGCCCATACTTCCCAGTCTCACACTGTGTCCTCTATGAATCACCTCTACTCTCCCACCCTTATGAACAGGATGCAAACACAACCCACACCTTAATATTTTTAGAGTCAATGAACTAATCCTGCACCTACAGCGAGGTGCACCTGCAGCTGAGGCTTTCTTAGCAGAGTAAATAATATTTGAAGGTCTCTTCTATTGTTTGGGAAACAAACTGAGCTTTTTTTTTTTTTTTTTGAATCTTGTTGCGATACTAACTGTACTTTAGCTGAGTGAGCTGCCTGTAATACTCACTGTGGGACTGTGAGATCTGGATATTTAAAAGAAAAGTGAGTCTGCATCCATAATCGTTATTCCAGGTCTACCTTGGCCAAATGAGAGTCAGACAGAGATTTTTAACAGCAATAATTGTGCAAGAATGTAATATGGGTGACTTCAACAGCCTGATTTAGACAAATCCAGTTGGAACCAAATGTAAGCCTTTCATGCAATTTATTCTCATGTAGTAAAAATATGATTTTTATAGAATCTATTAATGCTTTTATAAAATGGATAATTATTGAGTCAACAAAACACAATTCAAGGCCAAATAAAAATTGTAGATATCAAGCACTTACCAAGATTGCAGTGAGAAGGAAACACTCATGTGTTTTGAAACTGCAACACAAAAGAGGATCCTTCCTCCCCCCAAAAAGCGACCCCTGGTAGCAAAAGTTACTTTTGAGCTCATTATGACGAACAGTGGGTAAAGTAACATCAACATTATTAATGTTAATTTATGATAATGATTTTAATAGGCTATTAACTTTTAGCATCACTGTATAATCCTGTAAGTTTTATCTGGTACATTCATTTTATGTCTAGGGCTAGGCTACTCAGTCTGTTACTCTCTCTTTTATTCTCATGCATACTTAATTTAAATTGAACACACACACTCACTTACCGTAAAGTCTCTCTCTCTCTCTCTCTCTCTCTCTCTCTCTCTCTCTCTCTCTCCCTTTCTGTGTGTGTGTGTGTGTGTGTGTGTGTGTGTGTGTGTGTGTGTGTGTGTGTGCGTGTGTGTGTGTGTGTGTGTGTGTGTGTGTGTGTGTGTGTGTGTGTGTGTGTGTCTGTGTGTGTGTGTGTGTGTGTCTGTGTGTGTGTGTGTGTGTGTGTGTGTGTGTGTGTGTGTGTGGGTGTGGGAAGTCACTACCTCTGAGAGCCGGGGCTGTAGCTGAAGCAGCGCTGTGGACTCCGCCACAGTTGAGGATCACAGGATTTCTGGAGCCGCGGAGAGTCTCTCCTCTGCACGGTCCACTCAGGTTGACAACTGCAGCAGCCTGCCCCGACATTATCCCGCATGGAGACACCTCCAACCTCGACACCATGCACATCTGAAAGCTTCAACGCGCCGTCTTTTGTCTAGCCTGCGGGGAGAGAAAAAAGTCTGCAGGATCACTTTTCCTTCTGGTGGACCAAGCGTTGAAGGATTTAAAACAAAAATAATTTTCTTCTTTTTTGGGCAGGCTGTTTCCCTTTTCTCCCTCCGCCTCCCACGGTCCACTGCTCGATTTTTTGGGACTTTTTGTTTCCTCGGGAAGAAAGCGCCACTGTTCCCCTGAGTCTACCTGCTCGCCCAGCACCCATGAATTCGGATAAAAATGTGTACCTCGGCAGAGACAAAGGCATCATGCGGAAGAGAGCTTTGCTCCTTCGGAAAGGCTGCAGCTTCGAAATAACCAGGTAGGTGTAGATTTGTTTTAATTTCTGATTAGGGGGGATGTTTATGTCTAGTGCAGGAGGGCGATCAAAAAGGCTAGACTATCCCACAGACACGTCAACCTCCTTCATTGAAGTGGACACACACAACGAGTTTCCAATGGGTGCCTTTCACCTTGTGGGTTGGAGATTTAGCAGTGATATTGTGTGTGCGCATGGAGTGGAGGAAAGCCCCACGCATATGTTTCCAAGGATAAAGTGGCCACATTGCACATTTGATTATTTTTACACTCTGGACAAAATAACCTCCTGATTTTCATCTTATCATATCTGAACCTAAAACCATGCGTTTGCGTCCCCTCTTGGATCGTGGGTGGAAGCGTTACGCACGAATAGATTCGGTCTGTACCTGACCCTGCAATGTTGACAAAGCTGCTTAGTGGCAGGACGTTGCCAGACGTAATTTAATTACCAAAATCAGGTGTTGATTGGGCAGCCCAGCAACCCTAAAGCTGCCCAATCATGCGCCATACAGAGAAGGAAATGTGCAGGTTTTCGTTCTACCCAAAAATAGAACCACTACAGGAGATGATTTGAGGGATCACCTGCTGTATACCACTGTGGCACAGCGGGACCCTAGTGAGTCACACACATCCCGAGGCAGCAGACATATGAAGGTAGGGGGTCTTAGCTGCCAGGTAGACCACTTCATGTGCAGATGATTTGACTTCTCAGTGTGGTGTAACTGGTTTCAGGATGAACCTCCCATAAAACCCCTCAAGCTTTCTGAGATGTGTGGCTTTTTGTGGGGTAGCTCAATCTGGATGGCACTGACTGTGTGTCAGCAAGCTGTTAGGAAGCTTCCTGTGTTGTGCAGCCACAAGAAGGTTGTGTACTGATGTTACAGAGTAGTTTATAGCTGCTACATTTAACAGTTTTCCCTTCACTGATGTCAGACCAGTTCCTTTATCTTTGCATTAACTCCATAACTCCCCTAACATTTTTAATGTATTTTAGTAGTAGAGTGTATTTTAAGTGAAAAATGTCCATCTGATTTCTGCAGGTGACAGGAATAAAATGTCTATTTTTGTTGGAGCAACAGTCTAAACCCAATGATCAAACTTACTCAAATGAAAAGCTTGGAAAAAAACAGAAAAACTCAAATTTGACATCTTGAAAGCATCAAATCTTTTGCACTTCTGCTTCAGAAAATGACTCAAGTGAAATTGTATCTTCTGTCGATAAACCTACCTATCCATTGGCGCTTTAACTTCATACTCTTGATTATAATGTCTATAGACTATTGTTCTGGTCACACCACACACACACCCCCTCCCCCTTATACTGCCACCTTCAGTATAATTTTCCTTCTATTTCAGCCGATCTGCGGAGGTGTGCAGAAGTGCAGATTTTCTCTTGAATCTTGCTTCATTGCTCTTATTGCTGTTTAATCTGTCTCAGTATGTGTGTGTGTGTGTGTGTGTGTGTGTTTGAGATGTCTCCATCCAGGCTGCGAGGTGTCTTCTCTACAAACAGAATTACGTTCTGGGTGTATGTGGGGGTGATATTTGGCCAGATTTGTGCCAAGCACTTACTTTCAAATTACACATCTTCCCTAATGAGCCTGATTTATCCTGTGCGGGATAATGTTGCACCCAGAGTCACCCTGCTGTAAGGCTTCCTGGCAGACTCTCTCTCAGACACTCGCAGTTTAACGGACAATCAATCAGAGTGCTCTCGCATGGGGGGAATAGACTCTACACTTTACTGAGGAGATATGAAAGACACTAGAGTAAGGAGCTGGTGCTGAGGAGTCTGTGTATAATTTATTGTACTGCAGAGATCCAAACAGACCCTTACACACACGGACATCTTCATAAGGACATATAGTGTATGATGTTAACCTGCTTGCGTGTGTGTGACATGCTCAAACACACACAATGGCTGGAGTGTTTCCATATGTTTGCCTGAGGATTTAAGTCATGAGGTAGTTTTATCTTGACATCAATCTGCCCTCTTTCTCCTCCAGACAGGAAGAAGTACATCAATCTTTAACTCAAGTGGAAGTAGTAGTACAACAAAAATACTCAATTACAAGTCAAAGTGAAAGAGTATAGGTTTTTTAAGCAAAATGCATTCAGGTATTAAAACAAGTAAGAAAAGTATTTATTTGTGGAAAGAATGGCCGCTGTTAGAGATAACGTTGCATAAAATCAAAGTGTTTCCTCCAGAAATGTTGTGAGGCTCCTTCCATTGGGCCATACTTGAAGTCAGTGCTTTGACCTGACTGGAAGTTTGAAAATATGAAAGCACAATATGTTGAGATAAATAACTCTATCTTTCAACACACATTTTAAATGAATCAACAACTATGTTAGAGTCTTTGAAAGAGTGTACAGTCTTTAAATGCTGTATTTCAACGACAACAAAGAGAACGTCACTTAAATCAAAAGAGATGACTGCTGAGCGATCGTCAAGTCATGATTGCATACTACAAGAGCTTGGAGAAAAAAACTTCTGATTGGTTACAGCTGAGGAATGCATTGCACATTACAACAACAACACAATCAAATTGGGTTGAAAAATAAAGTTTTTGCACACTGTAAAAACTTGTGTACGAATCCTGACCGACTACTTTGCTAACTTGACAGAAACTGATCACTTTAATGCCTCAAGAAAAATCATTTTTCTATGAATTCCATTTGATTAAACTGTCATTGTGACCTCTCTCTCATGTGCAATAGATTAGAAAAAGACTGAATGGTAAAAAGGCGTTGTTGTGTTTCGAGAGGATATAAGCTGCTGTAGCCTTTATGCAATGGGTCCTTTTTTTTTAAGCACAACCTGGCTTGTTTATAGTGATGCATCCAAACTAACACAGCTTTTGGCGTTAAGTATTTAATGAAACTGTGTTAGATTTCAAGTGGGGAAATCACTCTTTGGTCGAACTGCCAACAGCACTTGAGGAACTTTGGTATCAATATAGCGTATAGCCTACCAGATAGTTTTTAACTCAAACAAAAAATTTTATGGTGTAAGGTTGCCTTGATATGTGTACTCTCTATGTTGACCTGCTTCAGGATAAACACTCCACATCACATTATTATGTCTGACTGTTTTGGAGACTGCTTCTTGGTGACTAAGCCTTATCTAACCAAGTCAACGGAGAGCCAGTTGGCAGATATTCTCTCTGACAGCAGGCAGGTAGCTGCTGCTGCCACTGTGCTGCTCAAAGAACAAAAGTTGAATGGAATAGAACAAGTTGTTTTCTGGTTGCACGTGGTTGGTGAATGACAGGTGATACAGAGCTTGTGCATTATCTGCAGTACATGTGTAAGAAGTTGTGCGTTTGTGAGAGTGTGTCCACATTTTTTTAGGGCATACAGGGGAGCTCAACTGATTTACACATCAATAGGTCTATCTACCGGTCTGTTATATTTTAGATTAGTCTCCATAAGAGGCAGTGTATAGAGACTCATAAACTGCCTCAAGTCATGTCATTTGTGCATCTATTGTGGCTGAAGACTACAAGAAGGAAATGGAAAAAAAAAATCTAAAGGTGCAGAATCATTTAGAAGTGAGTTTATCACACCCCCTCCCTGCGTGATTCTATCAGCTCTATGCAACATTAGCTGCTAGCGTAACTCATCACAACAACTTAGATATAACTGCAACATTGTGCAAATCCACTAGCCCTGATTTTGCATGTCAAATTGTGTTCATGGGATTAACACTCCATGATGTGCTATAAAATAGTAAAACATATATATTTTAGCTGCATAGAGGACCTAGCAAATCCTGATAAATTGACTCAAATGATGTCACTCAAGGCCGTAATGATGAAAGGCTGAAAACCACATGTTTGAAAATGGAGAAGAAATGTTTAGCGTGTAAGAGGCGGGTCAACCAGCTCCTTGTCTGTATTTGAGGAAAGTGACAAAATGTCTACATTAGCAGCTAATAGCATAACAATACAGAATCTCCAGCTCAGCTGTTAGCAGTCAGGTTGCATTTGGAGTAATGTAGGTTTTGACGAGGAGGAAAAGTGGGTGGGATAAAAACAACATGATATCTCTGGCCTCCTTTACAGCAAATAGGTGTTGGTGTAACAGTTTCAGAGGGGGGCTTAATCACTGCACTGTAGAAATGTGAGGTTATTGTGCCCGTTTAAGCTAGCACACACAGCTTTGGGCAAGTTCTTTGCCCTTGAGCCTGACAGAATAAAAGTCTGGATGTCCTCCAGGAACAATAAATCCTCACCTTTTTAGTGCATTTTTTCATTCATTTCCACAACAGTCATTCCATGTGTCTTTGAGACTATGAACCCCGCCTGTCACTGACTCTTGGTTTTGGCTCGTGTCAGACCACTACCATTCAGCTCTGGCTCCTTGTGTGTGTTGAGATTAGACTACATGGTGACACTTTGAGGAGCCAAGAAAACACTGGCTCTGCTCAGACCACGAACTGGCAGAACAAACCTAAGTCTAAGACAGTGCCAAAGAGGCAAAGGGAAATAATGCAAATGGGTTTTTCTACTAAGCAATATACATACAATGAGCCAGCAAGCATACAAACACTGACCACTGGAGGAAAATGTGATCTTATTAAGCCTCTATCAAACGTCAGAAAAAGTCTTGCTGTCTATGAACTAAAAGGCAACATCAGCAAATTCTGCTGTGGTGAAAACTAACCTCATTGTCTGCAATCTGTTAGAGCTCACTTGTCAATCCATGAGAGAACATTTGTAGTTCATTTAAGGAAAGGCATTCGCTGGCAAGAAGCCGTTTGCGTACATAACTGGACTATGAGGAAAGAGAAGCACATTTAAGCTCGAGCTGACGCAGGGAAATGTGTGATTGAAACTTGTTACTATGGTTTAAGTTTGTGGAGCAGACATAACAAATCCAACTAGATAAGGAGCTTGTTCACAATGTAGGAGGGACAGATTAGGTTTGACGGATTGTTGCCCTAGTTGGCTTTGAAATGCGTGCTAATGTTCATTAATCAATCCAGCCCCTCCTTGCTTTTACCATCCTCCATCCTCCCTCTGAACAAAAACCTTCACATAAATCAGCAATAACTTAAGCTTGTGACTGCAGCCACATTAATGGAGAAAAAATAGATACTTGGCAAGCTGCAGCAACCGAAACTCACACAGACTCTTTCTTTCTTTCTTTCTTTCTAGCCCCCTCATTCACCTTTCTTCCTGAACTTCTCATTTCAGAGGTCATTCGGGTGCATTTTGCTTTGAAATGTTAACAGTGTCTTCATTAACTTCTCTCGCTGCCAAACCTACATTGTTCTATGATTTCTGTTGCCAGGGGTTGTGCCGTAGCATGTCAGATTGGTGCAAGATTGGAGCCAGATGCAGCTGAGATGCATCGCGCTGCGTTCAAGTGCAAAGTAAAGAAACAGTTTATGCATATGCGCCTATTTAAAGAGAGAGAGAAAAAGATATATGCATTAGGGTTCATCCTCTTGCGGTTTCCTTGTGAAGCTTTTACAGTAGGCTTCAAAGCAGTGTGCGAATGAAGAACATGTGTTTCGAATGTCAGACACGATTTTGAGTCTAAGAAACGCACAGTACATAAGGACAGAGCCGTATGGAGTGAAAGTGGTTGTAATAGGCTTGGCTGTTGGGGTCTCCCTCTGCGTTACAGTCTGTCATCAAGCCCACAGCGGGGAGTTAAATTGATGGAGTGCAATGTTTTTTTGCTGACTCAAGGCACTCCTCTGTTTTGCACACTGTGAACATTATGCAGCTCTCATGCACATTAGACACAAACACAGATTTTTCACTCCTATAATTGTTTGTGCATATCAAGGCACAAGCAGTGTAGATGTTGTATTTGACATTGTACATATTCTTTAACTTTGAGTCCATCCATCAATTATGTATACAACTTTTCCCATTACTGATTACGCTTTTTTCCCCTTTGAGGTCCACCATTGTTTGGTAGTAACAAAAACAAACCATAAAGTCCATTGCCCCATCTTCAAATTTCTTGTAATTGTCCAACAATGAAACCCAAAAGTTCTGGTTTACAACCAAAGAACACTCAAGCCAAAAATATATACATTTGAGAAGCTTTTATGAGAAATTTGCCTCAAAAATATGTGCTTAAAAGTGTATTTCTTAGATTTAGAATTACATTCAAACAACATTGTCAGGCTCAAAAGAGACATTTTTGTAAAACATTGGATTCTGCTGAGCTGACAATCTATTTAAGTCCCCTCTACTCTTCCTCCATATCTTATAATCACCCTACATTACCCACAAAGCAGCTCATCTTCTTACAGTTTGCTCTATTGAGATTTGTTAGGCTAGCAGCTAATGTAGCCCTGAGCTGTTAGCCTTTAGCATAGGGTGACCATACGTCCCAATTTGAGTGGGACCGGCACATTTCAAGTTCTGTGTCCTGAGTCCCCACAAATATCTATAGAACACCAATATGTCCTGGTTTTGAACAGTCCCTGTCCCAATACACCATGCTTGCAACACTGATTTGTCGCTATATATGTCAATCAATGTCGTCGCCAAAGCAGGTACTGTTTTAGCCAATAGAAAAACACCACTTAAGCACCACGAGTCAAAGTTCAATACAAATGTGTCTGTACATGTGTCAGTCAATCTGGAGGTTGCAGCTGTTGCTTAGCTAGCCTGGTTTAATCATGCTAACAGTATCTGCTGAGTAATGACAGGTAGACAAGCTGTCATACCGAAAGCAAGTCAGCGTTTTCCAAAGAGCTCCAGGAGAGTTACAGCTCCCTTTGAATAGTTCCAGGTAATGAATATGCTGCATTTTGCACACACTGCAAGTGTCCATTTTCATTTACTCACGGTGAAAATGCCGACATACAAAGCAATATTAAAATGAGCAAACACAAATGGTGGGTACAGGCTGGAAGTAGAATTGATACAATCTACTTCATTGAGGCACACGCAGTGGCAACCAACTTAAAAGAGCTGCTCAGGAGGAAACCTTTACCTACTACCTTATGTGACCAATGCAAGTGTCCCGATGTGGAGGTTTGAAAATATGGTCCCCCTACTTTAGCATAGACAAGTGGCATGCCGCAGAAGTGAGTTAACCTAAAGTATTTTTTCCACACCAACAGATATTTTTTCAGCTTGAAGTCTTTAGCTCTATGTATTCATACCTCAAGTGACATCACTCAAGGGCATAGATTAAACTTTGCATATAGCTCCCTCGAAGACCTTTAGCCCAAGTGCAGCTTAACCTGTGTATAGTCTTTGATACGTAAAATGCGAATAGATTAGCAAATGAGTGGCTATAACAAATAACTTCTACTCCATAAATAAGTTTCTTCCAGGAATTATAATTGTGTCACAGTGTTGTTGTAATGTTGAATCACTTTCTGGATTTCCATAGAAGGAGCAGGGAAATTGGAAGAGTCACTGCGAGGCTGGTTCTGCTCTGCTAGGCCGTACAGTCGGCCCCTCAGTGAGGTCTGATAAACACTGGACTGTAATCACTCCCATATGGGTCTGCACAACCCGACACACAGTCCAGCCATGCGCACAATGCTCAGCACCAGGCTCATTTAGATGGAAAAATAGATTCAAATTACCAGAAGAAAAAAATCCACACAAAAATAAAAAAATGGACAAAGCCCTCACTTGATAACAGCCCTGTGTAAACTTTTACTCTTCTACAGGAACATCTGCTTCCATTTAGGGCTTTAAGACACATACCTACACATTAAAAAGCATGGTGCACTGCTCCAGGAAAGCTTAGAGGCTGGAAAAAACATTTCCCATTATAGTTAGCTGGAGTAAGGCCGGCATGGAGTGAGTTGTACTTACAGCAGGGTATCTGTTGAGATGCGGCCAGCTCGAGCACAAGCCACAAACCACTTCCATATAAGAGTCATATTCTGGGGAGTGTTTTCTTTTTCCTCAGTTGTGTACATTTTTCTTTTCTGTCTTTCTTGGCCTATGTCAAGGATGACGCAAAGTGAAAGTGAGTGTGCTGAAGTATGAGACATCAAAGGAAGTCGGCACAGTATGGCCACAGTATGTGTGTACACACCGTGATCAGCTTCACGCCAGCCCACTGCCCCCACCGTAACCCCTTAAAGAGAGATCCAGGAGAGACATTGGAGGAAATGGAGCCTGTGAAGGGTTACTGTTGTACATTTTTACCCTGCGGTTTGAAGGGAGGCCGGCTAAAAACCTCCTCTTGGTTAGAAAGTGAGCAACAGAAAAAAAGAGGGTCCGTAGGTGGAAGTCAAGTTCGAAAATACAGAAACCTCAAAAAAAGGAGATGTTGAAGTGTGGAAATTCTTTACAAGGGGAGTTTCCCAAACCTTCTTAGGTTGAAATAGTTTATTGCATGTTGCTATTTTTTCTGAGCCAGTCTTTTATTGTCTAAAATCACAAAACAATGTGATGTACAATATAAGAATTGGGTGCAAATGACTTAACCTTCCAGCAGTGAGTTAAAAGCCTCAAAAACCTTTTAACAATGTCGAATTATAAGCAATGTAAGAATTTAGGTAAAACAGTCGCATGATATCTAATGACTCATTGTAGGAACTGAGGTGGGGGTAGTGTCTTTGGGTGTGAATTTATTGGATTGTGACTTTGACTTGCTGCTTCATGATGAACAGCAACATGGTGCACAGCGCCACCTTTAGGTCAAGATCAACAAGCACGCTAACTTTATCAACATGCTAATGTTAAGCGTATCCAATGTTAACGTTATTCACCATCGTAGTTTAGCATGTTAGCATGCCGAAACTTCCCATCCAGCATTAATAACAAAGTACAGCAAGAGCTTATGGAGATTTCCTTACTTTTAAAGGTATTTTGGTCATCAGCCTAAGAACTGTTTTTGAAAGTCGATAAAGGTACTGGATGGTTAAATGAGAGAATCAACAAAGTTATGGAAGTTCATCATCTGGGGACCATGGATGCCAGTACACAACTGACATGTAAATCAGTCAGATAGTTGTTAAGCTATTTCTGTCACAATCACAAATGTCCGTGACATGTTGTGTCACATCAGTCAGAGTAATAGCTTTTGAGAGATTTCAGCTGAGACTAGGGCTGGGCGCTACGACCTCAAATCAATATCACGATTACTTGAACATTTTACCTCGATTGCGGTTAATGAACGATTATTTCGTTTTTGTTTTTTGCCCTCATAGTTCACTGACATAGTCTCTAATGTAAATATGCTCAGCTATTAAAGCTGGGATATTTTTTCTAATGAAAGAGTGCATATCTGATGAACTATTTTGTGGTTATTTATTGAATATTTCGAACTGAAATCAAAGCATCGATTGAAATGAAAACAACACATTTTAGTTTTAAAGTAGAAATAACTTGCATTTCTTGCAAACAGTTTTTCCGCAGTGTTTATATTTGACTTCTTTTTTTTTTGGTGTTGTCTTCCCTAAAGACAAAATGTGTCCAAACGTTTGAGTCCAAACATTGCTTCCATGTCGCGGATTGGATGTGTAGTCACGTGACTCTGCCCTGAAAATAATTGAAATAATCGACATGGGCAAGATTACGTTGGTTAGAGGTTCTGAATGTTTTCGATTGATTTTCGATTAATTGCCTAGCCCTAGCTGAGACCATCCTGGTGGGCTAAATGATACCGTGACCACTTTATGGCTGCTTGGACAAAAGTAGCTAATGAAGATACTGACGTTAAGTGTGCGTGTATGTGTGTGTGTGTGTGTGTGTGTATTTGTGTGATGTGGTTGTGTAGGCAAAAATGGGAGAATAACATATGGGTATTGACAGACATGTACTTGAAGTATCTGCTTTATGAGGATCCAGACTGAATAAGAGGAAAAGGGGGAAAAACTGATTACTGCTTATTTACCCTAATTACCTCACCTTTAACACACAGCTGACTGTGCATACGGGCTGAGGGAAGGAGCAGGTAGGGTTTGTGATGCACTTTTTAATTTATTTCATAGGTCATCTAAAAACTCTCATTTTGACAGAAAATAACATACCATACTTGTTTTCCAAAGAGAGCTTCCATTTTCCTGCACTAGATAGTTCATGTCACACTACATAATGATATGGCACTCAATATGAAAGATTTTTATAATAATTATGTTCTGCCAAAATAATCTAAAGTTATGTACAATGTAGTACATACTGTACTTTCAGTTCCTGAACATAAAGCTGTGATAAAAGTTTAAGCCACAAGGGGGCAGAATCTACCTGTAAAAACACTTATGTTAGTTTATGATGGAAGGCCAGGGTTATCAGTGAAAAAACATTCCCCCTTTGGATATTAATTGTGAAGTTTAGATTAAAGGTGTGGTGAGATGATGAGTTGCAGGGGGAAAAAAAGCAGAGCTTGAGTTGTTTAAAAACAGTTGAAATACACACTAGATCTTATTTCACTTTATTGTATGACATGTTATGATGTGAAGCACTTTGAGTCTGCCTTGTGTATGAAAAGCGCTATACAAATAAACTTGCCTTGCCTTGCCTTACAAGCCTGGTCTAAGTCTTTGGTTCGTTCATACTTTTCCACTATGGAGGAGTTAGTACATAAAGAACCACTGTCATCAGTGTGAAGAGAAGCTGGACACAAGAAGTTCCAGATGAGGGTTTCATTCATAAGCAGACACAAGATCACTTTGTTCCTTTCATTCTGTGACAACATAAATGTTTGCATGGCCCTTTTATGTAGTGGAAAATCCCTATATTATACTGAGCAGCAGTAATCAGGATTTAAGAGTGTTTTTTATGTTAAAAAAAAGTGTACATCCACACACACGCACACGCACGCACGCACACACACACACACACACACACAGACACACACACACACACAGTACACACATGTAGCCAAAGGGTGGAGGGCAGAGTGTCATCCAGAGTGGCACCGATTGTTCCAGACAAAAGGTTAATTCTCCTGATCATGTTTAATGAGAGGGCCACCATCAATCCCTGCTGCCTGACACTGTGACATTTCACAGAGGCCCTGTGGTGACCTGCTGGCATTTGGGATGCACTGAGTACGCAGAGGCCAAGCTCTGAATCCAAATCATCTGAATGTATGTGTTTTTGTATGTGTGTACACACAGGTGTAATGGATAATCCTTAAAGGCTTGTCGCGACTTACATGAAAAGCTTCAAACTCGTATGTCTGATGTAGTTGATAACACAGATTCCTTTAGTGAATTCAAAGTACAAACAAAGTAAAGAAAAAAGTCAGTTATACTAACAAACAATTTAACACATGTGGGTTATTTTCTTTGTCATATGATTCGTAATTTTGTGGGAAACTGATTTATATTCGTAAAGGTGTGTTTTATGTTCCAGCAGCTTAAAGGCTTTTTTAGTTTTTTGATGTAGTCTAAACCCCCAAAATAATTAGTTTACTTTCATGTGTGATTCAGAATAGCTTTAAAATGATCACATTTGAAAGAATCTTATTAGTTAATATTACTCTATCAGACTTCAAAACTTAAAACAACTTCTATGTCGCTCAATAAATCGACTAATTGCAGCTCGATTATTGCAATGCCAAAATTCCAACTCCTACTAGAATAGAATAGATGTTTATTGCCATTTTCACAGGTACAGGACAGTACAGGTACATTGTAATTTTAAGTACAGATCCATTGGAATTTTTTTTAATTGAGGAAAAAGGAGAGACAAAACTTATAGCAAAATAAAATGAATAAAAACATACTCCTTTCACTTTAAAAAAAAAGGGGGGGAGGTGTTGCTTTTTTACGTTACATTCAATTTGTAGCTAAGTGTTTCTCAATTTAGGGACGGCCCCCTCCAATAGTCACATGACCAATATGGAGACCTGTGAGATTACATATAGGGATTGTCAGAACAAAAATTATTTTCACTCCTGTTTTCTCTCTTTTTTTTGTGAATAATTAAGATGCTTTTACTCCCATCAGAGAAAATTAAACGCCAAACCGAGAAGAATTACCAAGACCACTGCTGATATCTTTAACTAAGGCTGGGCCAGACAAACTACACTTAAACAGAGGAACACTCATGAGCACAGAGCACGGTGCTGGAAAACGCTGATCTGACAGTTTGCTGCTGGGGAGTAACACTTACTGGCCCTGTGCTTGCTGAGGGTCCACTAACACTCGTTTGGGACGTTTGGTCATTTCTTTCCTTCGCTGTGTTCTAGCGGGTGATATTGTTTCAAATGATGGAAAAGGTTTGTGTTGCTCATTTTAGCCTCTCATGTCTTCTGGTGTGATTGTAGGTTTCAAACATGTGTATCTATATTGAGAAAAATGATATCACGATAATTATCGTTTTATTGCCCAGGCCTGTCTTTAACAATGCAACTTATTTAAAGCACATTTAGCCTACTAAATGTCACTCCTCATTTAAATGCAGCAAAGTGAAACGTACAGTATTTCCTTAAAAATGCAACTGGAGGAGAGGTATAAAGAACCACTAAGTCCCTGTGAAACCTTTGAGTAAAAGTATTAACTTCCATAACCACTGATATAAACTCCAAAGTCCAAGCTAAATACACTCCTGAAGTCACGTTTTGCTTTGTGATTCATTTTGTGCTCCAGGTCCAACACAATGGTCGGATGATAGTCAATGAACGATTTGTCATCACTGCTTCCTCCTCCGGGTTAAATATTATCCAGACACAAAGCGCCATCAATGAAAAGTGACGTCATGGCAGGTCAATTGATTTGCATGTTGTCTCTGAATGTATGTGACAGATAATAACCCCACTGTGTTGATGTTTGTAGTACACTTTCCATTACACTGTGAGCCGATGTTTTTTTATTATTGACTCATTTTCATGCGTCTGTATTTGCAGAAATGACGCCTAATGGGACATTGTGCGCTCTCACACACACACACACACACACACACACACGCACACAGTAACAGAGGCCTTGTTTATCCTCTGCGTGGGAAAGTTGCCGTGGTCAGACATGGCTTACTCTATGAGACTAAAGGGCCGGAGTGGCAGCTGTCCAGAGAGAAGGCGGAGGAGCTCACAGGGATTAGAACACTATTGAATCGAGAGCTCCTGATCCCGCCATGCAGCTCCTGCAGAGGCTAATGTGGGAGTGCGAGTGCGCACACACTTAAGTTTTGTGTACCTGAGCACCACAACCCTTTCTGGCATGGACACAAGGATTGAACCCACTCACTATAATGCCTACACCTACGTTCATCTCCTACGCTTTGAAGTTGTATTCATCTGGGGGAAGGAAAGCCTGGGATAGTCCAACACTGCCAGGTCCCAGAGCTCAAAATCAAAGTTTTATAGTTTAAATTCACTTCTAAACTGATGATGAAGCCTTCAAAAGACTGCAAACAATGTTCACTAGTTAGTCAGCATAATTGGAAGTTGCTTAGAGGGTGTGTGAACACTTGAGTTTGTTTTTTGCTTAATGACCTGTAATGCAGGATATATTGACATGTCTTAAGGGCTTAGTTAATCCATAGACGAACAGTATGTGCGGAAGATTAAAAGGTGACATTCAGTCTGAAGAACATTAGTTGCGTCAATTCAATCTGTAGAACAAGTCAGCATTTATAAGTTGTAACATACAAGTTTCACTGTCGCTGTTATAAATTATGGTACCCTTTTGAATTTCTAATTTATGCATTGCAGCCTCTCACAGAGGTTATACTTAAAGGTGTAACCTGTACCAGCATTAAAGGTAAGGTACACTTTTTTTAGGGTGAAAAAACAGCGGAATGCCTATTCACACCCTCAAAATCTAATTTATTTTGCATTTCATCCTCATAAATGTTTATTTTTGCACGCTAACAAAAAGCTACCTTGCTAACAAGCTTGCTAGCTTCCAGGTACTCCCGATTGCCTTCACATCACTTTGTTTCATAGCACATTGGCATCATCCCAACCTATCTAACAGTGAGACAGCTGTGCCTGATACAAAAGAACTCGGGCCACTTTTAAAAACTTGCTCTACAGCACTACTAGTGGTCAAAAACTTTGGAGGATAAAAGTGAATGTTTTACCACCTTAACTATCTGTAGAGTTAGTTACTTATGATGACTGTATCTTAAACTGTTAGTAAGTAAACAAAAGCTTATTTCAAACTCTATCTTGCCTCTGGGACATCGGGATTGACATTTCTTTACTTTTTTGCAACAAACTTAGCAGATAACATTTTTCAATGAACAAACACATTTTTAATCATGCGAATCATCAGTTGTTGCTGAATGTTAAAGCAAGAACTGATACAAAAATGAGAAGTCAACAAAAAATGTACTGTCAGATATTAACTGATTCCACAATGTGTTAATTTTCTTTAGTCTTAATTGATAGGAATTATCGAACATCTTAAACAGTTTTTAGTTGATTTAAAAAAAAAAGAAAAAAATGAATTTTACCATGACACCTTAGAAACTGGGAAATTGTGTAGAATTATTTTTTATTTTTCACTATTTGCTGACATTTTTAGTACTAAATGATTATGCAATAATAAAAACTGTGTACATATCATGAGAAAAGTTCAAGGAAAGCATCAAGAAAAACAAAAACGTAAAGCTCCTGTGAGGAACTTAAAGGTTGTGTTAATACTGGTGCCCCCTAGTGGACAGATCGGAATGGTTTATTTCTTTGCTGGTCTTTTCTTATGCATGCATAGGAATTTTTTATCTGACATATAATTGTGTCTTTCTTCATTTTAAATGTCTAAAGTGCAACTCACAATGAATCCGTGGTGTGGAAAATAAAAAAGTCTGTTTTGGCAGGGTGCTTGTTATCACCTCATCTGACACTTACACCGGGGGCAGCAGCAGAGGTTTGTCCTGTGTCCTGTTTTAATGGACTAAATTCATCACCTAGAGCAGACCGCTGTCTCATTATACTACACAACTTCTGTTATGGCAGCTTTGTTAATGCATTCAGAATGATAGCACTAACAGACTGATCTTTGAACAGGAACTCTTCCTCTTCCGACTTCCCTTGTTACAGACAGGCTTCACAAGCGACTGTTGAAAACCAGACGCCCTCATGCAAAGGCCTTATGAGCAGACTGCGTGTCAAAGTGTGAGAATAGGAGTGTGTGTGGTGCAGTTGTGTTTATGCAACGCGTATTAATGTTTCCATGTGTATGTACGTGTGACAGGCCTCTAGGCACTAATTAGAGGTGGGGGTTTTCAGGTATCTCAGGTTGAATATTTGTAACTGGATCCTGACGTGTGAAAACTGAGGCTGTCACAGTCTCTCTGAAAAAGGCCTTTTTTTTTCCTTCAGGCTGTTTCAGCAGCGTTTTATCACAAGCTATTTTTGAAGGGAGTCACATTCAGAGAGAGAGACTGAGAAAAAGAGAGTAAATACGATGTGTGTTGGTAGCTTTAGGTGTTCCTGTGGTTTAGCTTGTCACAGAGGGGGGTTTTCTGCTGATTAAAAATTGATGAGCAGCTGAGTGTAGCCTGAGCCGAGCATTCCTGCACTCTTTCATGTTGTGTGTGTGTGTGCGCGCGCGTGTGTGTGTGTGTGTGTGTGTGTGTGTGTGTGTGTGTGTGTGTGTGTGTGTGTGTGTGTGTGTGTGTGTGTGTGTGTGTGTGTGTGTGTGTGTGTGTGTGTGTGTGTGTGTGTGTGTGTGTGTGTGTGTGTGTGTGTGTGCCATGCATGTGCGTGTGCGTGTGTGTGTGTGTGTGTGTGTGTGTGTGTGTGTGGACTAAGCTGTGGCTGGGCTATTGTGAAGGTATCAGATTTAGCTGAGCTCTAGTTTCATGTGCAATTCCATGTGTGCGTGTTTGTGTGTATGTATGTGTATTTGAGAGCAGAGAATAAAAAATGGAGTCTGTTTTGACATTTTTCTGCCACTTTCCTCTGTTTATTATTTATGTCTACTCCCCCTAATTTGCCAGTTTTTTTTTCTTCCTGTGCTCCAACCTTTTTTTAAATATACTGGCAGGTGACAGGAATGTTTTTTTCAGTCTCGCTTTTTTTCTTGCAGCCTGTAGCATAAATCTGAGTGTCAGTGTGTTGGGGATCAAGAGACTCCTTGACCTTTACACTGCCTATACAAATCACAACTGATGCTATTCTATCACTTAAAAATAGTTGTACTTGATATTTCTTTAATGACAGAAACATATCAAATGAAAATGTGAACATTGTGACTTTTTGCATTGGCACTCTGGTTTCACTGTGGTTTGCAGCAACAAATGTACAGAAGTTACAGATTGGAACCGGTTGAGACCAAAACTAGAGCTTAAAGGAAGGGGATTTTGGACTAAACATTTAGCATTAAACGCGCCTTTGCAGCAGGTTGCAAACAACCTAACACAATGCTGTGTTTTAGCTGTAGACAAAGCATTCAGATGGGATGGCACTTAAAAACCACTCATTTTATTAATCTCCAACAATGTAAACAATTTTCATAACAGTGAAAACAACGAAATACACCACACAAATTATGATGAAATACAACTCTCGCTTTGTTGTCAAAAACCTTTAGCCCCTTTCGGGATCACACCTGACTTGGAAAGTGACTCCATTGACTGAGCTGTAGTCATACAGTGACAACCACCATCAGTACTTAAGTGGTCATACAGTATAAGATACATTTTGGCTCTTATGCAGACATTGTAGTATTTAGACAGCACTACCCCTCCCAAATACAAATAAATAATATGAAAGTATAATTGTAATTTTGTATTTGTTTACAAGAGTCAAGAGGTCTGGAGTTATAATTGTCCCCAAATAAATGTGATGTCACTATGAAGCACAACAAACTGGACATTTTTCTATTTCCAGAATAAAAATGTTGAATCTGTATTTGATCATTTGTATCCTTAACAACATATTAAACATTTTATATACCAATAGTGACAAAAAAGTAATTATTCTATGATGTTAAAAACTGTATTCATATGGTTCACTTTTATACGTCAGCATTTTTTATGTGACGAAGATACATACCATTTTGTCGTATATGTGCTGTAGTTTCTTCCATCATGTTCACTCATACAAATGTATCAATGTAAACATCAGCCAATCATAGCTGCAGAATGCTTCATGATTATTTGTTTTGCCTTCTGCAAATGTGCAAAACCAGCTTTCAACTATTTATAAAGGCAAATAATGAGATACAATGCATTCTCAAAATGGACAGTTTAAGGTCTTTGTGATCAAAAACAAAGAGGAAGTCATTCCAAGACTGCAAATCACAACAGTGGAAGTAATATGCTGCATGTCATCCATCTGTTCCTCTAAATAAAGCGCAGTATTGTAACTAATGCAATGTCACTGTGTGCACACTGTATTTGTTGTGTCTACAGCACCTACTTTGAAAAGTGTAGAATTAAGAGGTTAAAAGAAAGACAAGAGAGTGAGATATGGAGAGTAAATGAAGAGAGGAAGGATGCTGCATGCATGAATGGCTGAATGACCTCATCATTGGCCAGACCTGCTGTTGAGTGGGATTATGGGTAGACCCTGGAGAGCACATAAAAGCGAATTGATTTGAGAGAATCTGAGAGGCCGGCGATCAGTTTGTCCTTTAAGAAAAATGTCACAGCATGATGTGGTCCCACTTTTTCATAAATCATTTTTTTTTACTTTATAGGTGAGCATTTAATTTTCTCGTGTTATCAACTGTAGATCTGTTATTGATGGGCCACACAGGTACAGTTTTAGGGTTGCCAAAATGACTATGGAATCATTACCAACTAACTCGGAAGCATTTCAACTGCAGACTTGATGGATCAAAGCTGTATTTTTTATTTTATTTGCTAACATTCATAACTTCAGACTTTATTTTTCCTACGAAAGCCTATTTTTAAATCAATAACCATCATTTGTAACATTTTTCTGCATACAGACCTGTTAAAGAAAGGATAAACAACTGCCAAGGAATTATTATTCCTATAACCTGGCAACCCAACAGTTTCTGTGTTGTGACTATATTGCTTACTTTAAAAGACAAAATGGAAATGTTTGTATACATACAGTGCTGTTCACTGACCAAGTTTCCTGGCTTTTTTTCTGCTCCAAACTCTCCAAATTTAGAGCTGAAAACACAAGTTTTATTTCCCCCACATCTTCTTTCAGTGCTCACACCAGATGCTGTAGTGCGACCCTCACCCTCTGGTGTGCATTCTGACATCACTTTACGCTTCAGGATACTGTAAATATAAAGGAAGCTTCACATAATCGACGGTGATGTAACAGTAGGTCGAAGAAGGGAAAAACCCCCGATAAGAATAATTCGCTGTGAACGAGGCTTTTTGCTCTGTGGAGCCTGCAGCTAAACATTGTGGTGGATTGAAATGCACCATTGATGTAAGTGAGTGAGGAAGAGAGAGAGAGAGAGGGAGAGAGAGAGAGAGAGAGAGAGAGAGAGAGGGAGAGAGAGAGAGAGAGAGAGAGAGAGAGAGAGAGAGAGAGAGAGGAAGTTGGAGGGGGGTCACGCAGTAAACACACAGCTCCTATGGCAGATCCGTTCCGCTTCATCATAACGCTGTTACGCGCAGAGGAAAAGAGAGAGAGAGAGTAGCAAAGAAGAGAACGACCACCTACCGGGTTTGGATCAGCTGTTGTTGGAGTTTGCGCTGAAGTGATGCTCCTGCGCTCCTAGCAGTGAGGGAGAAATAAAAACGGGGGAGAAAGAGAGGTGGAAAATAACGCCGGTTCTCTGTTGGACTGACATCGCATGGGGACATGAACAGTGTGGATCCAGCATCTACCAAACTGTTGACTTTCAATCAGCGGTAATTTGACTCTTCCCTGTGTTTGTTGCATGCCTCCTCTCAACTGTTGAATGCTTTGTGGTCGCTCTGATATATCCCTGCAGCACTGGCATACAGTTTACGAAGCCATACGCAATAAAGGCAAAGCTGAGGACACCTGTGTCAGGCATTTTTGGTGCGTAAAGTGCCAAATTACGCTCTGCGCTCGGTTAATAATGTTTACACTAATCGACTCCTTGGGTGTAGTTTTACACTTGTCTAGTTAATTGTCGAGCGCATGATTTATTGATCTTTTTCCATTTACTTGGCAAACTGAGCGTCACTGAATCCACAAGTCTCTCCAGTCGGGGAGTCCTGACGCTCAAGAGCAGCCACAACAGCTTTTTTAATTAAACCACAGAGACGGCTGCTTTATGTGCAGCTTTGTCGCTACTTTTTTATGAATCGAAACTAAATGTTCTGCTTATTAATTGAACCCTTTCTTTCCTGGGTGAAGACATTTCAGTATGTACACGGAAAAATATGAATAATTCATGGCATGCCTTGCAGTTCGAGGTAGCTGCTCTTGGCTCTCTGTATGACCGCGACAGAAAAACGCATCAAGGCAGGCATCTGGCTTAAAGTGTGCAGCTGAGTTCAAGATGCAGTCCAAGGTAACTGTGTAGCAGCTCATTTTAAGCCTCCTCGATGGATCTGAAAATGCCGCCAATGGCAACATAAATGAAGCTGCAGTGACTCTAATATAAAGAGAGAGAGAGAATTCATATAGGGAACATACAGCTCTTCAGGCACATTGCTGCCAATAACAGAGAGGCTTCTAACCATGCTGCACCAATTGTGCAGAGAGGGAGGCCAGAGGAGCCAAAGATGTCCTGAATGTTCATTAAACGCTCTAGTGACTTGTCATATTGCTGTAATGGCTCGTTATAGCATGAATTACATTTTTTCTCTTTCTTATAGCATATTTGTCCAAATCATTCTCACAATGATCACAGCTGTGCTTGTCTCATTTTTATACATAAATGTAGCAGAAAGGGATTTTTTTTTTCAGAAAAAAATCCAATGGCTCTGTTAGTAAAGTGTATACTGGGCTAGTTCTTTCTATACTTTGCATGTTGTGCACCAGGCATCATTTTTAACTTTGTTATTCAATACTGCGCATGCATCAGTTGAAATCAAATCTGAAAATGATGTGGTATTAATCCCAAAATTGTTTTCCTTTAGTTCCTAAACTGAACCTGGACTGCACATAGAGTAGAAAGGCTTAGTAGGCAGCTTTTACTAAGAACTTGCTGCAGCCAACAATCAACAGAAGTTTAAATTTTCTCTGTGGTTGGATGTGTTTGACATTGATGTATGACATTCAAAAGCCAATCAAATTGACAATTCTATTACCACTGTATGGGAATTTTCATTAATTACATTGTCCGTCTTTACGGTCTGATGTTTGCTGATAGACCTTTTAGCAACAAGCTCTCGGTATATTTGGTATTGTACTGTATATGTAACACAATTTTAAGAAGAGTAACTTTATGGAGCGATGGATGATCTTCAGAGACATACAACGATTGATATAAGGGATAAAAGGATTGGATTTTGTCTTGAGCAACACTGGGAGGTTTGGTATGACAGTTGGCAGAGTGATTTATACCTTACATTTTACTGTATTGTGCGGAGCCTTTCAGTGGCCGCTGTCCATTGTCTTGTGACAGAAACTGCAATTTGTAACCTTTCTCGTACTCCATTACCGAGGGCAGCAGTTTGAGTAATGAATATCCATTTTACCTCTTTCTGTGTCAGAGCAATTCCTCTTTGGTCTAAGCTTTCAAAGTCATTTTTCTTTGGCTAACAGCCACCTTGCTTCTGGGAATCTAAGCTGTTGTAGTGCAGAGTTCAAGTGATGGTGGCCAAACATTCGGACAGCTATTGAAGGTTTGATCTGTGTCATATCTCTTAGTATGTAAGGCAGCATGTAAGGTTACAGGACAGTCCTATAATCAATCCCTCTTTTGTTATCACCGAGTCTATAGTAGTTGTGTGAGCTTGTACTAAGCTAAATGCTACCATTAGCATGCTTACAATAAACATTGCTAATGATTTCCACTTAACACTTAGATAACATCAATCTTAAGCTGATAGGAATGTCATTGGGTTTTGAAAGTAATTATGTGTAATCCATCATAAGTAGTATACAAATCAAAAGTTGAATCCATGATGGCAAAAGCTAAAAGAACCAATATGGAAGAAATCTACTGAATTAATTGATAAAATGACTTTGTCATCAGACATTAAGGAAACGTGCTATGTTGAAGTGCTGGCTTCTCTTACAACAGAGCAGCAGCCAGTATGTCCTCCTGCTAAGTTTGTATTCCGGTACGGCATGGTTTGTTTTTGTTTTGACCAGAGAAGTCACCCCCACACAACCGTTTTGGATGCTCCATGACCAGAAATGTTGTAAAAGTAGGATATATATTAAAATGGAAAGATTTTAGAACGCAGAAAGGTTTCAAGACCGACGCAGAGCTTGCTAAACACTTAAGCTCCTGTGTCCGTGACATTGACTCCCACATGAGCATAGGCTTTAAACACTTCGTGTCAGGTTTTAATAAGAATGTCTGGTCATTCTTGATCGCAACTTAAAGATACAATATGTAGATTCCGCCGCCAAGGGGCTCTCAATCAATACTACAAGAACAAAAGATGACATCGAGGCTAGCGGGGAAACATGGGAGTCGTCTCCCCCTCCAGTTTTGTAGCTTGTTGCAAAATAGGTGAAGGCAGGGTCTAAGAAATCCAATCTGAAATAGCCTGGCCACCAACTACCTCAAATATCTGTGCTGGTAGAACAACAAGATCTACTGGTGTGCCACAACTGCAGGTGGTCAAGTCTTTACCATTTATTTGATATCAAACTTGATAGAGATACATCAAAAATGTAATGAGAATCTTTAATCTAGACCTAAATGGTGACGGACTCACACAGCATTAATTAAATAAACTCACAAACCGCTAGCAAGTGTGTTCATTTTTGAGCCAAATAATCTTGAAATAAATCTTGGATTAAATCCAGTACTAACATAAATACATTAATGGCTTGAGATTCTGAGTTAAAAAATACATGATTGGGATCATTTTGAGCCCTTATTTTAGAATGTTTATAGTGTCTTACTACGCACAATGCACACGATCCTTTTTGTTATTTGGTTTCTCATTTGAAATTCTTGTACGTACTGTTCTTGAAATTGGAATATGTCATTTTCAGTGTCCAACCCCCGTTGACAGGTACATGTTCTCATCAGACGTGAAGCACTTCACTTTCTCGCCTCATTCCACCTCTTCTATACGCAGAAAAGAACAGCTTTTTTGGTTTACCTTGTGCACAAACAACTCTTACTTCACCACAGTGTACACCTCCCACATGTGTTAAAACATGCCTCAACTTGAAAGCCTAAAAGATCCAATTGAACCAAAAACATTTTCTATAGTACACAAAGGAAGAAGGATCCTAAATCTTGCAACAGCACTTGTCCTTTGGGTGTATACTGTACATTCAAGTGTTGTAGTCGTTGCTTTGTATATAAAGTGCTGCAGGTGGCTGCTTTATGTGTGTTTTAACTCCAGCCAAAAAAAGCAAAAGAGATTGCATTTTGGTTCAGTCCTTACATAAATTGTCCATCCATATGTTCCATTTAAACATCACAAGAAGCCTAGACTCAAAAGAAGAAGATGAGTTTCCCTGGAGCGGATTTCATTACATTAGGTGGATGGGGTCGTATCACTTAATCATCCAACTTGGAGGTGCAATCCTTTCCATGACACCCTCTCGAAGGCTTCGAAAGATAGCATTCCTTAGTGCTCCAAAGAAAAAGTGGGAGCACATGTAGGTAAAGCAGTGATGGAGTACATGTTTAGATGCTCCTTCAGACCCCACCCCGATCACTCCTATGTAGAGGAGGTAAGCCTGCATAAGGAGAGTGGGGTAAAGACACAGTGATGGATACATCCTGTAGTGCAGACACTTTAAAATGCGTCCTTTAAGCTTGAGTGTACATTATGTATTAATAACCCCTCTCTGCCTTCATCTCCTCCGCAGAGAGAGAGAGAGAGAGAGAGACAGAGACCCGACCAGAGAGGAAGAGTTAAGGGGGGATATATGAGGAGTGGGGGATGTAAAAAGCATGCAGGTCATGTCATAACTCTCGCATTCATGCAGCTACAGTACGAGCTTCCTAATATGTACCCCACCATGAGCGCACACACCCACCCAACACACAGTTTAAACCTTTTTGGGTATTTTAAAGAATCTTGGAGCAATAAAAATCACATTTTGGGGCATAGAAGTGTGTTGGGGGGTAGTAGCAAAAAGTATTCTGTGATCCCTGATTGGCCCTTCCAAAGTAAAACACTTGTATGTGTCTTGTTAGTGTATTCAATATTATTGTGCTTAAGGACAATCTGTCTTTGCTTTAGCATGCTAGAATACAAGCCTTATGCCTATAGTCTTGGGTAATACATAGGCTAGATGTTTTTCCTCTAGGTTTGTGAGGAGACTGTGATTGCGAATGCCATTCTCATAACCATAGTGGGTGTTAAAGTAGTTAATATAAAGCTTGAGCTGAAGCTGAAACTTGTCTTTTTGTTAAAGGTTTCAATGATTTCTGCTTCTTAGTGGATATTTAAACGTCATTAGCCAAGCTAGCAGTGAGGCTTTGCTCATGCTGCAGAGCTTTGAGCTAACTGCTAAAAGTGGAATGCTTACATGTGCACATATAAATATGTTAGCAAGGATGTTTAGGATTTGCCATTTTTAGTATTTGACATTTAACATTTGCAGAAATGTACAAAACATTTATAAATTAATGATGAATGTTTGTACAAAATGTCTTGCCTATCCATGCAATGCTGCTTATATGTCATTCAGAAGCCAACCCTAGAGCCACACCATGGCATGGTAGAAAATCACTGTCAAAATTGTACTAAGGATTATAAAAACTTTATTGACATTACGTTTGAGTGATAGGACTTAAGCAGCTACATTTAACACCTGCAAACACACAGCATGTGTTTGCAGCTGTTATGGTTCAGGTATATCATTGCATTTACACCGTATACTTCAAAGTGATATGTGCTACCAGTTATATAAGAAGAATGATGCCTCTTTGCTCATGAAATATGAAGCTATACACTTGCTAGCTTGACTAACCGAGAGTCTTGGAGGAGGGAAAATGGTCAGTCCGGCTCTAGTCTAGCTGTAAGTAAGATCTTCTAAAACTAATCTTAAGTAAACTGGTCTCTTAATTGATGCTATTTGTTGGATAGTTGAAGTGAGTTAGTCACCAGTTTTCAATGTTATCTAAAGATGGAGAAAATAAGTCCTAGTATTTGGATAAACAGTATGTCTCAGTTTGGGTGGTTTTCAGATCCTATTGATCAAGACTTGAAAATCCAACTGTTCTTTAATTTGACTGAACAGTTAAAGAGAACAGTTTATAGCATGTACTGTATGTGCATTTCTTTTTATGAATTGGCCACTGAATTGTCTGTGTGTCTGTGTGTGTATGCATTGGCATATTAGTCCAGCAGTCAGCCCTCACAGCCAGTCTCCATCTATCACTTGAGTGTAATTCAATCAGGACCCGGGCTGTCTTAATCAGAACTGGGTTGGCCGCCGCTTCTGGCCAGTCACCATACCATTGGCAGACCCCGCCACTTTGGCGGACTCAGACAGGAGAAAGGAAAAATAGAAGAGTACAGAGAAAGAAATAGTGTAGTGTAGGATTAAATGGTGGGCATGAAGAAGAAGAAGAGGACGAAGTGAGATCAAAGTAGACAAGAAGTAAAGCAGATGCTGCAATGCCAGTTGTGTTAGAGATGTCACAGTCCATGCATGTCTGTGTTATGCGATGGAGGCCATGTGTATGACCATGCATTTGTGTTGCAGCTCTGCCTCGGAGGACTTGGGCTGCAGGCGTGGAGACTTCAGCAGGAAACACTATGGCTCGGTCGAGCTGGTGAGTCCCACCCACGATGCACTTATCTGTTGGTTACTCTCTTTGTCTGTCAGCGTGTGTCTCCTCTTTCCTCTTTCCTCTTATCCTCCTCATTGAGATGTATCCTCCCGTTTTCTCTCTCTCTGCTCTTGCCGCTATTTTCTTTCTGTTGGCCTGGATGGACGGCAGAGGGGGGACTGATGAGTCATGACATTCTGGGTGTGGTCCAGTGATGTGTTTTGTGACCAGCATGGCTCACAATGGGTGCTCCAGAAAAATGGATGCAGTACTCTTCTCCCTGTGCACCCTTCAGAGTTAATTTGTTTTGTTTTGACGCTGCTGGTGTAAAACCAGAGCAAAGTGTGGGTCTTTGGGGTTGATTACTAAGCTGTTGAGTCATTGTTGCTTTGGGGAAGTGTGTGTCTGTACGACCCGATAGCCAAGAGGAGCAGGAAGTCCTAGAGTTTGGCACTGCCATCGTATTTCCTACCAGAGACATATTGTGGGTATTGCTGCACCACCACGTGTGGGGCAGATTAGTGTTGAAGAGAAACCATATGGTGCCTATCAGCTCTAGCAGACTGACAGTGCGCACAATGCTGCTGTGTGCGGGGTTGTGTGTGAGAGAAAAAAGGAGAGAGAGCAGTATCCAAACACTGCGGTGAGTGTGAGCCAGGGTGAGGTCACTGATAGTTTCATATTCAAAGTGTGACAGACCAACAGCAACAAGAGATGACAGCAACTCTTTTGCACACATGTGCTGTATTTATTTATTTTATTTTGTTTATTTATTTAAATAGGGACAGTTCACATCAATGAACATAAACATGTAAATATGCCAGATTATAGCCATAGGCTAATTTCCATCTGTAGTCTTGGCAGGTTGGTGGTAAACAAGTAAACAAAGTTACATAAAATCACGATGACAAGCAAAAACCAATACAACAAGTAATGACAAAACAACAACATATACTGTACATTGACTGTTTTCATCTTGGTTGGAATTGAATATGTTCTGTAAAGAAACGTATGTTGAAAAATGATCATGATGGATGAACTATAAAAGTGAAGTTTATTCATGTGTTTGAGTTTCAGTTATGAAATATTTGTACAACATTTAAGTATTTAGATATTTGGTTTTAAAAAAAGTTATTATTTTTAGATTTACACGTTTAAATATTTGATAGCAATATGCTGAATGTACTTCTGTGGTTTTACCTTCAGCTTCCTGGCAATATAGGTAACAAAACAGTGCATGGCCCATATTGTTATTTATGAATTCTTTATTACCTCACATATACAAATAGCCTAGACTCTTCACTTTGTGACATTATTCACAGAGACACATAGCTAAATCCAACACGAGCAAGCATTTGGTAAAAGTGACGAGACAAAATCTCCCTGGCAGGAACTAGCAGCATAGCCAGAATCATAGGACAGCCATCAGCCTGAAAAAAAACAACGTTTTTTTATTATTGTTTGTTTCACCAATTTCCTTCGATTAGTTCTGTAAAGTACTAGAGAATGATATCATCAAATAGAAAGCATACTTTGGTTTGGAGGGCAAAGAACAAATCACCTCTTTGTTAGCTGTCAAAATGTATTTTAACAGGTTATTAGCAGAAACATGTTATCAACCAGTTGTTATTTTTTTAGTAGTTACGTGAAGGGACCATCTCTTTGTGAGGTGCAGGGACTTCCTGAAAAATCCGCTGGTTACTTGGCAACCACACAAAGACAACAACGACAAAGCCAGGCTAATTGTTTTTAGCAGAGCTGAGGTAAGCATGTCACATGCTAACTCATCCTTTGTATTCAATTAACTGAATCAATTATTCATCTTTTCATCAATATCCCTGAAGGCACAGCCAATAGGAATGATTCCCAAAATGTCAAACTATTCCCTTGAGATACCTGTTTTTGAACTAGCTATGAGAAGTTAGCTACATTTCTCCAATGTCAAGAGCTTAAACTCGAAACACACTTTTCATTTATTTCAAAGTAATGTTCACCGATTCTGAGTTATCCAAAATCTAAATCTTAAGATCAGTAGGCTACGTGACGGTTAATGGTATGAGGAGCTAGCATAAAGTAGCAACAGCACTGTGTAGCATACACTGTTTGAATTTAACAAATCACTAATAACTTCTGCCTAGTGCTCTTTTTTTTGGCATCATTGTTCTTTCTGTTAATTGGCATCAGCAAAGCCTCCTGTGTGCTGATGAGTCGTCAATTAGGCCAACAAGGATTCTCAGAAATGATTGCTAATTCAGAGCAGCCATCTAAGTCTCATTGTTATTGGCAATAATTAGTACATTTATGGAAATGTTAGAGTTTTACTGAAACAAAACATTCATGAATCTTGAACAACGATCCTCTCAAGCCTGTTTCTGTTTATATTACATGAAAATTCCTGGGGGTCTAAAAAGCTGCGTGTTTCAAAGAAGAGTTAATTAGAAAAATAAATGATAGGGCTTGATTAATCCAGGTTGATCTTTTGGAAATCACCAGAGGAGAATAAGCATATGATGCCAGACTTACATTTACAGCAATTATCTAAGGCCCTTGACTCTGCATTGATATTAAGTCTTTTGTTATTCTGTTGGAAAAAGAAATACTTTTGCTTGTGTGAACATACAAGGGAAAGTGTTTCTGTGGACTCGTGGCGTTCACACTGTTTAAGGTTGTGTGTCTCTAGGGTGGGATTGTGCAAAGGTCGGGAAAGAGTCTGAGGAAATTCAGGTCCTGACGCAAATTGGTCAACAAACATCTCCTTGTGTAGACAGTGCTGAATCTGTGTGCTCATGGGGTGTTTTGTCTGTCCAATGTGAATCAGCGGGATATTAGCATCTGACATTTCTACAAAAGTCAAAGAAGGCATCAAATCAGGAGGTTGTGAACATTTAACTTCCTATTTTTAAAAGTTTATTTTGGGGCTTTTTGTCTTATTTGATTGGACAGAAAGAGTGGGGAGAGAGAGTAGGGGATGACATGCACCAAATAGTGTCAGGGCCAGGAGTCGAACATGCAACCAGTGTAACAAGGACTTAATCGATCAATCTTTATTTGTATAGCGCCAATTCATATCAAGTGTTATTTTGAGACACTTTACAAAAAGCAGGTAAAAAGACCATACTCATTGTTATGTTACAAAAAGCAGGTAAAATACCTTACTTATTGCTATATTACAAAGACCCAGCTCAATCCATCACGAGCACTTTAGCAACATTTTAGCAAAAGTTACAGTGACAACAAAAAAACTGCCTTTTAACAGGCAGAAATCTTGGACAAATCCAGGCTCCAGACGAAACAGCCACGGAACCTGTGCCGGACTTGAAACTTAAGACTCTGTGCATGCGCTTATACTGATAATGATTGATAATTGTCCAACTTTGATGGTTCCTCCCAGTGCCAAGCTTTAGTGTGCATGTGGTAAGACAAACGTAGCATCTCTATATAAAGTCCTTCGACTCCTTCCAGGATTTCACCAGCTTTTTCTGAGATTATTGCAGATTGCAGATTAAAGTGCCTGATTCTGCAGCATCATGTAGAAAAAAAAATCTGCAATACAAGTTGTGTTGTTTTAATTTGTATGTTTAACATATTAAACATTAAATGAAAGCAGCTGAGACAAACACTCGATCAATAGGCTGAGCAAGCCAGACTTTACGAATAGCACCGGGAAGTATCTTTAGTGGACAGCTAACAGTTTCCAACTTGAATAGATCTCAAGAAGACAACGGTACCTGATCGGCCAGGTTTGGAAGCTCATGAAAGAGCATGTGTGTGCTCAGCTTGCAACATCACAAAAGTCCTGCTGAGGATATAGGTGGAGTTTCTTTTGTGCCTCCTGTTGGCTGTGGTGCTAATTCCAGCATGATTTGTCCAATTATACCTTTCATTTCTTTAAGTGTATGTCTGAAGAAGGTCTTTAAACAAGTAATTTTGATTGTCAATTGGTCTTTAACTTGCCTTACAGAGAATACAAAATATATTCACTTAGGAAAAAAAAGTATTGGGGAAGTTACAGCTGTGTCTTTAAAGTTAAGTCACAGCCACCTTAGTGTGGACCTTTGTATTACAACTTTAATGCACTTCATTCTTTGTGTTGTTTCTACATTCATAGACATGAATTTTGACTTCAGTGTGTTCCACCGCTTTGACGAACATGAATCCAACTCAAGTGAGGAATGTGGATTCAAAGCAGGATCCCCCTAATAAGACAAAGCAGCAGAAGCAGAGCTGTGACTCATCCTGTCTGGGGTTTTTTTGGCATCAGTGAATATTGGCCAATAAGATGAGGTACCTCCACAGACTTCATCATGCCAATATGATTCACACACAGCAACTACTTTTTTATATAATAGGACTGTAAATGTGTAGTTTTGATTAAGTACAGAAGAAAATTGACTTAATCCTGCCAACAAGGCACAGCCGTTCTTTAAACTTAATGCTGACATGACATGAACCTGTACACTCACAGTTGATATTAAAAAGGTAAAACTATTACCATTTTTAACGTTCCAGTTTAGCATGTTAGCAAGTCTACACATGCTAATTTGCAGTTGACACCAAATGCAGCTGGTTAAATTAAATATCATTAGTATTCTGAGGGTATTTGATCATACAATGCATTTTTAATACATTATTGTAAAACTATAAAACTACATTTAGTGACATGATCCATCCTAAGTTTTACAGATATTTCAATACAACTTAAATGGTTGACATGATGAGGCACAAGAATAGAGGTCAAGGAATCCGCCAAGTTATCAGGATTCATGCTCTGGGAAGCTTGACTCAAATTTTCATACCAAGAACATGGAAGCGGTGTTTTAAAGGGTGGCTAAAAACTTTGACCCATTGATTGAGAGAAATTGTTGTTCGATCACTTAAATCATTGGGATTCAACCTCTATGGACAATAAACATCTGTACCAAATTCCATTCCAATCCTTCAAATAGTTGTTAAGACATATCAGTCTGTGCCAAAGTGATGGGCCAGCCAACCTAATGCAGCCTGCTCTGCCAGACAAATAGCTCGTAGCATGGCTAAAGTGCATCCTTATCCAGACACATGAAAGTTCAACAATACCCACATCCACATACATTCACCTTCAGAACAGGCATGTGCATGTGCTCAGTGACTTACTACTCTTGAATATATCTGTTCAAAATATTCTTACAACTACAAATCTGTTAAACACATTCACACTTAATTTTAAACGTGTGCATTACCTTTAACCCTCTTTTGTCCCCATAATTGTGTTTTGCAAACGTTGAGGTGGGGAGTAAGTTGTGTGTGTCTGTGTGTTTTTGTGCTGTTGTCACCAAAATTTGTAAAGCTTGCATGTAAAAAGTAAAAAACAAAATAGACACACATGGAGGAATAGGGAAAATTAATACACTACATCACTTACACAAGACTTGGCCTTCTGAACCATATTACATTCCCAAGTCAGTCTAGTCAAGACATGCAGGGTGACTGTGAACATCTGCACACACACACACACACACACACACACACACACACACACACACACACACACACACACACACAGACTCACAATTTGCAATCATCATGCCAGAAGAGCAAACAAATACTCCATGATAGTCTGTATTTTAAGATAAGATGGAGATGAACAACACAAACAAAAGACAAATCCCACCATGTCTTGTCACTTAATTCATTGACATATTCACGGTCCAAATTCAAAAGCCAGCAACAATTAAATGTGTTTTCATCCTGACACAAAGGCTCAGAGAATGAGAGCAAATGGAATTGTCTTTATTTGCCACCCAGAGATAAAGGCCATGACAGACCGGCTTGAAGTGGGTGCTCCTTGTCACTGAGGCTGTGTTATAGCACACAGGAAAACAAAAAAGGTGCTGGGAGTATTTAACACCATTCCTTTTGATTTGACGTGTCTTGACTGTGTGTGTGGGCATTTCTCTTTGGGCCAAGCTGCGGATTACATCAGAGAATACGACTAAGACTTCCATCAGAATTGGTGTACATGCCCATGTATGTGCATCTTTGTGTGTGTGTGTGTGTGTGTGTGTGTGTGTGTGTGTGTGTGTGTGTGTGTGTGTGTGTGTGTGTGTGTGTGTGTGTGTGTGTGTGTGTGTGTGTGTGTGTGTGTGTGTGTGTGTGTGTGTGTGTGTGTGTGTGTGTGCGCGTGTGCGCAAAGGGTCTGCTGTCAGTCTTGCCGAGTGCCTGGTGAGCAGACGGCTCCACTCCCACCTGCCTGCCAGAGTTACTGTCACTGCCTCAGAGGCTTTTGACTGCACTGTCACATTGGATTTATTCCCACTCTCAGTGTGTGCATCTCACTGTGTGCCAGTACGTATGTTGATGTGTTTATTGCAATAAAGTAACTGTGTGACTCTTGCTAACCAGCGGCCACTCTGTCCACTAGTGGTATTACAATAAAATGACATTAAATGTTTGTAATCTAAAATTGTACTTGTTCTTGTTTTATTTGTGTGACATAGCTTGAGATAAATAATCTTAATAAATACAAAATCTAAATAAGCTTACTTACTTAGCTTTTATTATCGACCATTAGCTGAATGTCATACCAGACCAAGTTCAGTTTTTTTGGTCTTTTAGATGTTTCTAATTCTTGCTTTAATTCATTAAACAGACCATGAGTCCTAGTTTTTCATCTGTCATAACTACGACAGCTGTGGTTTGCTAATGCAGAACTACAGAAATGACAGTTTAGAGAGTTTGAGGGGGCAGTATTTATCAACCACAACGACAGAGGAACAGAAACTATGAAGGAAATTAGCCCCCAAGGGTTGCTTCTGTAAAATTGTTCATGCAGATGTCTTGCTCTAGTTTTATTGCCAGTAAAGCCAATGATCACAGTGTTTTCAGTGAGGGTGGCTATACTGAAGCCCTGTCTTATATTGCTTTCCATACTTTGATGTAGTTAAGGGGGTTTTATTGGAGCTCAATTGCCTGTTTGACACTTTATTGAAGCTGCAGGGCCCTGTTGAAACTTTAATCTGGGCTGGGGGAGACCAAAGACCATTGTTGCTCCTCTAAACTGTGCAATATTGAATTTTCTATTTCTCATTTTAATGGCCTTTTCTGTCTCCATTGGATGTTTCCAAGAATCCCCCAAAATACAAGGCTGCATGATATTCCTGAGAAAGAATTAGCATCCTTAAAAATAATTACTTTTTCTTACAAGCATACAACTTTATCAGTACTTATTATATATTTTGTGGCGTCTTAATCCCTGCAAAGGAGCTGAGGCATGGCTGTCTCCTGCTGTGTGTTGCTATAGGATTCACTGCATCATCTGCCCAGTCTTGGGGGTCCTTAACGCTGCTGCACCCTGCCAGTGGAACTCCTGGGTGAGTGGGTGGCCTGATGTCTTCCGTCCGGGTGATTAGATTAGTCATCGCCAGCGCTAGTTTAGTATAGATGGAAACCTATTGATGTGATGCTGCTGTGGGCATGCTTGTCATATTGTTAATGCTAATCAGCTGCAGTCAAAGGGCTGCTTTACTTTAGCTGTCTGTCTTTGATTCATATTTTCACCTCTATTTTCCTCTTTACAGGTAGCTGGGGTTTTTCAAATCTACTGCAACAAGCATGCATTATGCATCAATATTGGCTCTGCATATTTGACTACATGGTAGGGTTATTGAACATTATGTTTGTGAAATGTCAGGGTTTTTTTACTGCAGCTTGCTGGGCTTTTTGTAGATCTGCAACCAATAAACATGAATATGTTGTTTTACCAAATGGATAAACAACATTTCAGTAGATTAAAAATTGTGTTTAAGTATTTTAAACATAATTCTGATCACATTCTATTTTCAAAAATGACAATACCAATCAGCAAAAAGAGCCAAACCAACAATAAAAGAATCCTACAAACTAAATGGGTCTGTGTCTCTGAAGCCTGCATATTGCTTTGTTTGCCTGAGCCAGAGAGCTGAGTTGTTGTCAGGAAAACTATTGACAAAAAAAAAACCACTATGGATGTCTATGGTGGATGAATCAGGGTTTGACTAATCAAGTCAATTCTTCTTTGTGGGATCACTTCTCTGTCTGCTGGCTTTGGTGTTTTTATTGAATTTCCAGAGAACAACAAATACAGTGCATTAACAGACTGAATAGAATACATAGTGCTGCTATAATGCATCAGTGTGTTAAAGTCAGGCCTTGTATGCACAGTCATTTGGGGAAAGACAGAGGGAACAGAAGGGAGGATAGCATTTTGTGTTTGCTTCTCCACTCAGTGATTTTAATTGCCAAGTTTCACTTCCTCCTCTAAATGCAGCGGCTGTCGTATTATGTCTCTGAACTGTCTGAGTCAGTGGATGACCTTTTTGCCACACATTTAAGTCGATACACCACCCACAATCTTTGTAATATCAATGAAACATGTCATGTTAACGCGTTCCCAAAGTCTTGTCTAACCCTTTACTAAAAAAAAAAAAACATGTGCCTCTTCTGTTTTGCTTCACTTTGTTCACTGTGTTGCTGTGCTTGCAAAGCCCAACCAGAAGGAAATGTATCACAATAGATTCATCGGTTTTTAACATTGGATGATTTCATTGGTGAATAAATGATCTAAAGCAGACCTCCTAATACTTACTGTACCCATAGATGGTGATATTGACAGATAGAAAACAACATTATTATTATTATAACTATACCTAGTGACTTCACTTACTCCCAATTTGTGGTCAGTCAGCGCCATGGTTTTGCTCTGTCGTATGGCTCGCGCCCTTCCCCAATTGGTCCGTTTCTGAAAAGTGACGCAGCGTAGCGCAGCAATGATCAACTGTACACACATCACAGGAGAACTACAAGATCATGCGGGAGGTTAGAGAAAAACGTGCAAATAAACATATTGTTTTGTCTGTCTGAGGTTGCTTTGTTATTTGTACGGTGCTTCTTTTGACTTAACTGGAGGCTGTGTTTTTTTTAAGCTCAATAAAGGTGAACAATTTAATATTTCCACCTGAATTGTTTTAGCTCAAAATGTCTATACATGGCTTTTAAATATTCACATACATTATATATTGCTACAGAAGAAAATGGCGGTACAAGGCTTGTGTTATACACACACCTCAGATTCTCTGTTCTGTTTGTGCAACATTTGTTAACGCCTCTGCTGAGCTCATGTTTAAACCCTTTTACTTCAGCCAACTTTGTACACTTTATTCTTGATGATTTCTGATGAGGGAGACTTTTTTCAACTGAGGAAAAGAGGGAAGATAATACCTGTGAATAGTCCTGTCTTTCAAACTATATTTAAAAATCAGATCTGCTCGTTACTCGCTTCCTTCTTCCTTTTTTTTGTGGTTTTCCTCATCCCTCAATTTCTTTTTGCTTCCTTCATTCATTTTCTGCCTCTTTTTGAAATCTTCTCCCTATTTTTTCCCAATCTCTCTTTTTTCCTCATTAGTCACTCATCTCTTCTCACTGACTGTGCACCTGCCTCACCCCCCACCCTCACACTACTTCCCTCCTCACCCATAGCCACTTATGCCTCCAATTTCTCTACCTTCCTGGGGGTTTTTAGTGTGCATGAACACGCCAGCTGATGAGATCAATTATCTATCAGCAGTCACAAAAGTATTGATTTAAATATCGCAACACACACGCATACATCTCTGTCTGCACTGCAGCGCTCCTTTGTCCTGTGGGCCTTGGGGAAATCAGAGGCTCTCTGAGTACGACATGAGCCTCGATTGTGTTGTGTGAAATGTTCAAGTCTTTCTCTAAAATAGGAGCTGTCTAAGTATGTGTATAAGATCTGTGTGGTTGTGCATCCCTGCCATGTCTATAAAGCTGGAAAGCCTTGGCCTTCACCCATGGGGTTATGCATCTTGAAGACCGCTATTATTCTTCTATCATTTGGCTTTTTGTCATCATTACACATCACTCTTTGCCTTTCTTCCCCTAGTGGCCTCATCCTTCATTCTTTGCCTCTCCCTACTCTCTCCATATACATTTGATGCCCTTTCCCTCCACACCATCCTCCACTGTTGCTCCCTGGAAGTGGTGAGGTGTTTTATGGGTTGTTTGTAAAAGCACAGAAGCATACCCCCCACCTCCCCTTTCCTCCAGTCTGCCTCCTGCGGCCCACTGGGAATCGTTTGAGGGCAGCTTTTTCCTTCTTTGCCACTCTTCTGTTACATGATTTAGAAGCTTTATGATGCATGTGTGAGTGTGTGTGTGCATACACACATACAGACACAAGACTCCCCAGAGCGCTTAATCGCTCCTTTTCTCCTGCTATTTTTCATCTTCTCACCCAAAAACCTTCGAAAAAGCCTCTTCAGACACAGCAGCACAAACACTTACTAAACGTACATTTAATACAGAATGCCTCACAATTTTTTTTTTTTTCACAGACACAAGGGAAGGGAGGCAGTACATCCCTGTTCTACCGCATTGGTTTCCCCTCCATTATCCTGCGATTGGACAGTTTATGTTGCAGGAGGCGAGAGAAATGGAGGGAGATGGAGAACTAGCTGCGGCATTTATTTTCCATTTTCTGCACATATGCACACAAAAGAAGCAGAACTCGATAACTTGCATATGAAAAAAACATGCAAATAAATATAGTCACAAGCAGCTACACCAGGAAAAAGGCAGAAAATATATTTGTTTTCGGGTCTATTAATATGCATATGAAAAGAGAGACAGCAGTATATTCTGCAGCCTCTCCTAGACACAGCCAATTACTGCACAGAAAGCTCTCTGTCGTTTATCAGAGCTTCACACCTGCAGTAAACATGCTGCGCTCTGGTTTGTATTATCTCATTATAAACAGCATAGCATGTGGAGAAAATGCATCCACTGCTACACTTGTTTGCACGTAAGGGCACAGAGTTATTCAATAACACGACCTCTTTAAAAGGGGACAACGGGACAAAATAGCATGTGATAAATCTCAGTTAAAGAAATGTATGCATTCATTTCAGACCTTAATTAAACACGATTGACTAGTGAATGCTAACAGCTGTAGTTTAGATATGTTTTTTTTTAAAGATTTAAATTGTAAGGTGGGGTCAAAGGGTTGGCATGACATATAAACAACATGTGTGCAATTTTAGACCCACTTGCAGTGCAGCTCAAGTTGCATGAGATCCTTTAGGAGTCTTCTCCCGGGCCACATTACTACATATCAGATTTAATTTAGCCCGAACAATAATGTCCAGTGTGACAGTTGTTATTAATGATTTTCTTCAGAACATAAAGCTCTCGTCTTTATCCTCACTTGCCCACAGGAATGTTTTGAATGGACTTTACCCCTCTGTCTGCGTTTCCATGATAAGTGCTCTCTCAGCACTCTCCCACATCATTGTGCCGTCTGACATGTTTAATGAGCCTCTAGAGGAGGGAACACCATTGACTCTCTGAGACCTGCTTCTTTAGTACAGGTTGTTTCAGATATGGCGTTTGCATCAAATAGGATAAAAGCTTTTTATTCACATCCCTGACGAAATAGTCGTGATTCCAGTTTTTTGATTATGCTTTATCTTTGATTCGCCCATCTCGGCGGCTGATTTCTACACTAACAGTTCATAATAACTCAGTTTGGGTTGTAGCTGTCTGCTTCTGCTGCAAACAACACTGGGCTATTTAGATTCTATTTTGCAGGGGTGTCACCAGGGGGTGGCCAACAGTGGCACAGGCCCCCACTAAAATCTTATGTCCACAACAGGCAGCACCCAAAAAAAAAAAAAACTAGGGTTTTGGTTATCTGCCCAGTCAGAGGCAGGATTTAATTTCAAATCAACAAATGGATGAAATAGTTTGACCCCTGTTCTCTTGTTTCCTATAATGTAAACAAAGTTCTTGTAAAGCAATGGGCATGCAATGTTTCAGTTGATGTCAAATAAGTTTTCTTACCCATCTTATCATACATAACATTTCGTTTAATCCTTGCATTTATGTTCATTGTGTCTTATTGTCATTAAAAAGAATGTTACTTCCTGAGTACAAACCTAATTAAAGCCTGTTGTTTTGCGTTTCTTTTAAGACAGACACAGATCAAGCTTTTAATTATTTGTATAGCAAGTGTAGAAGTAGAAGTTGATGTTGATGTTGTTTCTAATGGTGTGGTTATGGTTGTGGTATTATGAGTTCTATTGAAATTTTTGATATGTCATATACATTTTCATTATTGACCATCATATTCAGTTATTTTCATTTTTATTTTTTTTAATGTTATATTAATCCCCAAGGGGGAAATTCTGGTTCGCACTCTGTTATTTTTAGACATGCTTCTCACACACACAGGCCTGAATCACACACATGCACAAACTATGCTTTCTATCAGAAGAAACGTTTGCCAATGAACACATTCCTATTGGTGAATCTTTTAATGTTGTTGATGTGGTAGGCCAAGTTCTCACTTGCAATCTGTCAATTATCTTTATAAATAAGATATTTCTTATTTCAACATCATGTATTTGAACAAGGGCTTCCAGAAGGACTCTTTCTTCCAATTTGAAGACATTTAATGGACTAAACTATAATCCATCCATTCGTTATCTATACCGCTTATCCCATTTGGAGGGCTTGAGCCGATTCCCAGCTGTCATTGGGCAAGAGGCGGGGTACACCCTGGATTGGTCGCCAGTAGGGCTGACATAGAGAGAAACACAACCAGCCACACTCACATTCACACCTACAGGCAATTTAGAGTCACCAATTAACTAAAGAACATCTCTTTGGACTGTGGGAGGAGCCAGAGTACCCGGAGGGGACCCATGCGTGCACAGGGGAGAACATGCAAACTCCTCACTGAAAGGCACCTGATTGACCAAGGATTCAAACCATGTACCTTCTTGCTGTGAGGCAACAGCGCTCACCAAAGCACCACTCTGCAGCCTCCTAAACTATCAAGTAATAATGAATCATTAGTTGCAGGCCAAGTTTCTATCCGTACATCCAAGAGGTCGGTCTTTGGGGGTTCTATGTTCAGTGTTTCCCTCCCAGGATCTTCCCTGTCATCCTCTTTTTGCTTGGCTCCGTCTGACCGTCTCAGGCCATCTGGACCGATCACAGTGTGCTGTGTAGGGACCCACAGCCGTGCCAGAACTCTCTCTAAAAGCACATGTCGGCAGTGCAGAGACCTCTATTGGCAGGGGGAGCAAAATAGAGCATGATAGTCAAGATGGTCAAAGACCAGAGGGCAAAGAGGCATAGGAGAGAGGAGCAAAAGCAAGAAAGAGAGGAGACACTATAGGGTCTGTTGCCTGGCAACAAAACATCATTCAGTGCAACGGTGTTGGGGGGATAAAAGGGGATGTGAGGAGGAATAGATTGAAGAGGGTTTTGTAGATGTATACATTGGTGATAAGAAGCAGGAAATCACTCAAATAGTCGTCTGATACAAAAGACTTGACTCCATTCTAGTGTTGAGATACTGATATCACATTAAACATGATTGTTGATATTATTATAGAAAATTTGTAATGTGTGTTAAATATCCTACAATGAAGCCGTCAAATTTAGTCAAAACAGGTACGACTAACGATTACTGTCAAGAAAATCTCAATCAGGGTCCAACAATAAGAAAGAACTGCAGCTGAGAGGTATATAGCATGAACAAAAAAGTGATTGCAAACAGGACAACAAATAGTACGAGCAAAAATTAAAAACTGGGGATTTAATCTGTGATGAACATTGACATTTCACCAGAAGTCGAGTGTAGAAAAGGCGACATGTGAAGTACGCTTTCGAAAAGTTAGTTTCAAATTGTCATCACGATGGAGAGTTAGACTGATAGTAGTTGACTGTTACAATTAAACTTCAGTCAGTTAGTTATAAACATAGCTTAGCATAAATACTGGAAACAAGTTCATGCAGTTAGATTTCCTTTCAGAGGTTTGTTGACACCATTTTCTCTACTGATTCAGTTACCTAGACTTGAGTAGTGGCTTTTTCTGAGTATTTCTGAGACACAAACTGTTTTTTTTAAAATACACACGTTTGCTGGGTAAACACTGATTGCTGGCATTGTGTTAGCCTTGGATAAGATAACACTCTCTGAAAGCACTGCCATGTTGTTGTTTGTTACTGTCACTTGATAGCTCAGGCCTACCTGAAACCTTTTGAGTTTTGTGGTTGAAGGGGAGAGTTTTAGGCATTATCTGCAGCCGAAACCAATACCAGTATAGTTCATGGGAAGACTCTACTTACTTTGTCCAAACAAGGTTTAGGTGTTTGAACCATATGGGACAACAATGGAGTGCTGAGGTTACAAAAGGACTTTGATATCACCTATATTAAACTCTCCGCAAAGCCAGTAAGCGTGCAGGGTTGACCTATACATCGAGCCTTTTGTAGAAGTTGTTTGTACTTACAAAGGATACAGCCTCTTCACCCCTGTCCTCCCTTGTGTCGCTCACCCTCCCACTATCATTAACCGTCCCATTTTGCTCTCATAATGCCTTCTCTCCAACACTGTAGGTGAGTCAGCAAGAGACAGATAATTGGGGGTGATAAGTGGAGGGTGGCTGTTGCGAGAATGGAAAAGAAATTCGAGCATAAAAACAGTTTTTTATAACGAATGAAGATGGAGAAATAACTGCAAAGACTTGAGTCATTATTGACGATTAAAGAACTGTAGCGATGAATCTGCACAGCTGAAGAGGAGTGCTGCTGGGTAGACGTTTGTAGTTGGACTCATGCAGCTGTTGTCACATGGAGGTGATGTGTCTGCCGGGGTTCCTCTTTTGCCAGCTCAGATGTATTTATGACTTGCTTATTACTGTCTGCCACAAGTTATGGTTTGTCAGGTGCCTAATATTAAACATGTCTCTCTCTCTCTCTGTCTCCCTCTCAGCTAATTTCCAGTGACGCAGATGGGGCCATTCAGAGGGCAGGGCGCTTTAGGGTGGAGAATGGCTCTACAGATGAGGTAAAGAATACACTTTTGTGCACAAATGCATCCCACTCATTCACTCATCAAATGATGCTTCCACAAACCTCAGGAAATGAACAATATAATACAATGATGGTCATTTTGAAGCTAAACATTTTTTTCTTATTATTAAGACAGCAATGTGCTTTGTATGGAAAATTGCTAAATACTTTTTAAACACATTTGATGAGAAAATTCACATTACTCTCATCTAAATATGAAAGTAGCCTTTAAAACCAGGAGAGGTTTAGGTTAAATATCAAGATGATGTAAAATTCAAACAAGAAAATTGCATGTACAAAGTGAGATAACAGCCACATATCCTGCTCATTGAATACTTTAACTGTGTTGTATGTACTGTAATAAAAAAAAAAAAGATTTTACAACTTGGTGTAATTAAGGAAATTTTGTTAGTTTGTCAAAAGAGCCTCTTTCCTCTTTTTCACAAAGAAACAATTCTCTAGGAATTTTTACATCATGATATAAGATTAAAGCAAAAACACTGACAGTCCTGGGCTGACCTAATGGTTAGTTTGCGCGCGCCATGTTCAGAAGCTTTAGTCCTCCAAAACTGGCGGCTCAGTTTCGAAACTGACCCGTGGCTCCTTTCCCGCATGTCCTTCCCCACTCTCTCTGTCCCTGATTTCCGACTCTATCCACTGTCCTCTCTCTGCTACAAATGCATATAAAGCCCAAAAATACATCTAAAAAACACTAAAAACTGACAGTCTCTCACTTCACCTAGGATTTGCTGTACTGTTGTGCTACCCTGTGTTGTAATTAGTAATGGTGCAGTGTAACAGTTTTTCACAGAGGAGACTGCTTTGACTCAAGCTGTGACCATCATGATGACAATGTGTTTTGTGTATTCTGTGTATGTATGTGTGTGTGACAAACAGACTTTGGACTACACTCCGGGAACCTGGAGGAGAACCGATGTCCACCTGGAGAATCCAGAGTACCACACCAGATGGTTCTTTAAATACTTCCTGGGAAAAGGTCAGTCCTTCTCTGCTGTGGTCTCTTGTTTTTAAATAAGACCCACTCACACGTATGGTGTAAGTGTGAGAGTGAAAAAGGACGGAATTAAAAAGGGGTGAGGAAGGTGAGGAAAAAGCTGACTCTCAGGAGCTGAAGACGTATAACACCCTCTGAATGTCTTCCCCACAGTCCACAGGATGCTGCTAATCTTATGGAGTCAGCCTTGTCCGCATGCCGCACCACTCTTTATTCAAAACTTGTTAGCTTCCAGCCTTATTCCCACTGAGAGTCTCAACTACACTCTAACCCAACGCACCAGCAGGGATGAAGTCCATAGAGGAGCCTCAGCGCTGTAAGGCAAAGCAAAGGCTTTCCTGCAGGAGATAACACAATTAAGATCGGATCACCGCTTCAGTGCAGCAGGCCAGCAGGAGCCATTCACAGGAGCTAGCCCCAGAGATTGTTAAATAATACAGCAGAATTTGTCACCCTTTTCCTTCACCCCTTGTGACCCTCAACATCCCCCATACCTCATTAACGCCCTGGCTGTTCTCTGCATAGGTGGCACCGCAGGTTTTGCAACAAAGGATCATTGTCAGAGGTTTCTTTGACGTGACTTGAATTAGGAATAACGCCTTCAGCTGAGAGCTTGACAAAGAGGACAGAGCCTGAGAAGGATGGAGATAATTGTGAGGAAGAGACAGACAAGAAAGACACAGTGAGAGGAAGAAAAGAAATGCCTTTTTTTCTCTAGCAAGGGTCTGACTGTTACTATGGCATGGACAGTTTAGGTGGCTTGACCTGTTTGGATTGCGGCTGAACCATCTGCGACTCACAGCCTGATCAGACCAGACTGCATCGTACAACATAAACTCTTGGCCAATTATTCTAAAATTAGCACTTCCTATCTGATGATGCATCCAGTACTATGAATGATTCTCAATTTCCTCATTATAAGGTGAAATAGATTGTCTCCCTGTTTTTCCAGCCTTAAATTTGGAGATAATTCCTGATCAGATTCGATACTTTCTTCGCATGCAAAGAACAGCTCAAGGTCCAAAAACGAATAAGTATATAATTGCAGCCAAGCTTTGCAAAGTCACAGCTTTACCTGAGGCAGAATAAAGAAGCTAATTGAGAGGAAAAAAACACCTTAAAAACCAAGCAGAGTCAGAAAATAAAATTCCAGAATAAAGGAAACATTAGAGAAGAAAGCTCCATAAAAAAAAACAGACAAAGAAAAGGACACAGACATGAAGGTGGAGGGGACCCTCTGTCTAATTAGGTTTGGAGGTCTGCTCACCATTGTTTCTAATGATGTTAACCCGTCAACCTAAGAGAAGGAGGCTTGAATGTACGACTCTGCCATGTTGTGTCATTACATCTTTGGAGGTGCATGTCAAACACATGGAGAGAGGCTCTAACGGGGACATGCATGAAAGGAAAATGGGAAATGATGTAAGGAAAGCAACAGAGGAATACAAAAAAAAATGAGTTGACTATCTAAACATGTTGGTGGCAAAACATATGATTGTTCAGTAACAGAGGAATGATTCCATCTTGAGAGAAATATCTCTAAAAGCGCTTTGATATTTGGTTGTGACATCCTTGCATGTTTAATATTCAGTTTGTCGTCTCTGTCGTTCTCAGTTCACCAGAACTACGTGGGTACAGATGCAGAGAAGAACCCCTTCTACCTGTCAGTCGTCCTCTCAGACCAGAACAACCAGCGGGTTCCTCAGTACAGAGCCATCCTATGGAGAAAAACAGTGAGTGCACCATCTGCACACCTCACTGCAGTGCTGGAAGAAGTACTCCTAAGTAGTAAAAGTAGCAAAAGCAAAATCACTATATCAAGCTAATGTATTGCTTTCACAGTTCTACTTAAAGGTTCCCTGTGGAGTGTTTAACCTCTAGTAGCACTAAGGATCATTTTTTTCTATGTGTGGTTCACCCATTTTTTTAATCTCCTGCATGTCACACACACATGCACATCATGCAAAACAAAACTCCTGCCAATCGTGTCACATTACTGCAGTGATCATGTGGTGATCATGTTATATCAAAAATACGCCCAAGTGAAAAGAAACAAAAATGCTAACAAAGAAACCTTGATGTAAACAATGCAGGATTTCAAACTTGGCTTTCTGACTGTGGGATAGGAAATGCATTAAACTGGTTATGTAGACTTTAAGGATACGCACTAATAATTTTATGAGTAGTGACAAGGCTGTTGGTTGTTTACATGGCACTTTGAAATTCAAAAAGTTCTAGAGGGAATACCAAGTTCAAGTTCAAAAAAAAAAAGGCAGGTGCCATGTGATTATACCGTTAAATCTGATGTATAAATGTGTTAATACAACTTCAATTTTCTGTATATTTCTCGCGACCTTTATTGGATCTGTCACACCCTCACAAAGTGAAACAGCTTCACTGTTATTATTATGACAAATAAGGAGCTTGAAATACTGCAGTAGCTCCTAACCTTAATGTACTTTTTTTAGAATGGGGTCACAAGCCAAAACGGTTGGGTTTAATCCTCAAGAGTTGAATACATTAATTTATTCCTTACAATAATTTATCTTGAAAAAAAATCTTGATTTAAAAAGATGTTTGTGTCTCCAGTTATGAAATGAAATGAACATTATTTTCCTCTTAATATAGAGGAGCAGAAATATCTTGTAGCAGAATACGGAAGAAGATTAAATTAAATGTACCTTATATTTGCACTAACTACCCACAAGAGAAGGGAAGGTAATGAAATGTTTAAAGCAAAGATTCATCTTGAACTGGAACACTTTCTGCCAGTGGAAATAGTTTATGATCGCAACTTTTTGTGTGATTTGAATAAAAGAAGGAATTAAATGGCATCTCGATGAGGTATAAAACTCCCCTCAGTGTGTGTGTGTGTGTGTGTGTGTGTGTGTGTGTGTGCGTGCGTGCGTGCGTGCGTGTATGTGTATGTGTGTGATGTATGTTGTGTCTTTGCGGTGGGGTGACTCAGCTTCATGACCAAGATAGCTTGGTACTAATTTTGGCCTCCAGCGTCATCTGCAACCTGATTAGGGTGCTGCACCTCCTCTGACTGATCACATTGATTTATCTTGTTTCTGTCTGACTCCAACTGGACCAGGATGTTGCTGTTGTTGTTGTTGTTGTTTCCGCTTAACAGATCGACCCTGTTTGTCTGAGCTGCTCTGGTTTAATCTGGTCCTATTTAATTGTTCTGTGACTGATTGAAAAATATCTTGTACGCTTGCACTTTCTTGTTTGTAACAGTGATTTTGCAGGATGTTCTTTCAGGAGGAGGAGGAACACGACAACAGGTTTAGCAAAGTGACTCATCAGGGATAAAGGTGATTGAAACCCACTGTGCTAAGAGTTTGTAATCCCTGATCTGTGTCATTTTTGTTCTCTCAGGGCACTCTGAAGATCAGCCTCCCCTACAGCCCGACAAAAACACTATCAGTCAAGTCAATCCTAAGGTGAGAGGTGCTGTGCCTGGAGCTTTATTGTGACACAATTCAATCCATGAGACTTTATTCTTAAGGTATAAGGTAGATGCCAATTATCCACAATTATCCAATCAGTACCTCAACTGCCACAAATTGGCCTACTAAGAAGAGGGATTTTTTTGCCCTTATACTTACACACATCTGCAATCAAGCAAGGTGGCGCTAACAAAATCTAAATGGAGATCAGAAAGAAGTTATACTTCCTTCTGAAGCCTCCACTGGACTGTGATCATATTTAGTTATAGAAACGAATACACAGACATGCAGTTTGGTCTCAAAATCAGCATCTACCAAAGAGGTGCTCTGACCCTTTACAAAAGAAAAAGTACTCAAACGCTGCGTCAAAATGCTCTCTTACAAACATCAATCCTGTCTTGAAATGAAGTAAAAGTAAAACAAATGGAATGGTATTATCTGGAAAAGGTACTTAAAGTATTAAAAAGTAAAGAAGGATGTTCTCATTGCTGGAATCGTACTGTTGCTCATGTATGATGACAAAGAAGGTTTTGCATTTAATTTGGAGCTTCATGAGATGCTGATCATCGTGTTCGATATATATAATTATACTTATTTTTATTTTGAAATTATCTATTGGTTATTGTCTAAAATAATCTGTTCATTATTATGTTCATAATATATACGTTTCCAGAGCATGAGGTGACACATTTATGGTGCTTCTTTTGTCCAATCAACAGCCCGAAAGGAAATTATGATTTTAAAAGACGAAAAAAAAAGGACTCATCTCGGATTTGAATGTCTGAAAAAAGGGCGTTGATGAAGGTTTAGGTCGCGCCTCGTGTACAGAGGCTATAGTCCTCCAAGCAGGCGGCGCTGGCTCAAGTCTGACCTTTGTCCTGCTTTGTCATCCCCACTCTCTCTACCAGTTTCGTGCTCTATCCACTGCAGTATCTGAATGACGGCAAAAAGCCCAAAAATACATCTCGTGAAAATGGCTGAAAAGATCAATCTATTATTTAAATGTATGCAGATTCATTTTTTTAACATTCATTCATTCAGCTTATTGATTTTTCAAGTAATTGCTATAGCTATTAGCTTCAGATAATGTTTTCTTTTTGCTTGTATAGCCTCTTTATATCGCTGTCAGTTCTAATGTTGTTTAAGCAGCTGAAATCATTAGTAAGTTTTCATTTGTTATTCATATATTTAATTTAATGTTTCCAGTTGTAGATTGTGTCCATGACAAGTACCAGGATATAATAAATTCCTGAAACAGGAGATTGTAAATTCCTGAGTGCGTCTCACTCTGAATGACAACACATGATACAACCAAGAAGAGAAATCCCCTGTATCAGTTCTCTCTCTCTCTCATTTTTTGGTGTAACTCTTCAGGCTATTTGTCTTCCATGGATCCTAAGTATACAGCTTTCTCTCTTTTCATTACTGCTGTCTCACCCCCTCCCCTCATCTTTCTTTACTGCCAGTGCAATGAACATGGACAGGTTTGAGAAAGGCCCCAGGGAGATCCTCACCCCGGAGATTCAGAAGGTGAGAGTAACACCGGAACATAGTAGCGTTGGATCAGCAGCACCTATACTAAAATATATTCTCAGGCTTTGTCAGTTCCCTTCCTGCAGAGCTGCTCGGTGTGAATGATCATTGTTGTGTCGTCTTTCCTCAGGATCTGCTGGTGTTGGAGGAACAGGAGGTACGTGGATGACATTGCTTTTACCCGACAGTTTAGCTTGTCCATGGACTGTTTTTGTTTTTGTTTTTTAGTGATCTGGTATTTCTTCGGTTAGATACTGCTTTTTTAGGTCCATTTTTTGTTTTGCTTTTCAGCCACCTGCCCACACAGTAACTGATCCCATTATTTGATTTTTCTTTTGTTGATTTTTAAAAAAAATAATTCTGTAAGTGAGACAAGCTGCTACCATACAGGTGAAAACAATCTTTAATTTGACATCTCCCACTAAGTTACACCAGTGTACTCATAAATGAAACCTACTTTACTCTTTTTTTTTATGTGCACAATAATGGTATGCTTTTAATACTGTGTTCATTTTTACAAAATAAATCCCTCCTTGTAAAAGTGGTTGCTATTTTTACCTTACAACTTATGTTTTGCATTTCTTAATCCATTTTGAGTTTGTTTTGCATCAGGCTTTACTCTCATGTGTACAGTTTTTACAATGTTTATATATTTATATATGCATGTTTTAGCAAATATTAATATCATATGATTTTTGCAGGGATCTGTCAACTTTAAATTCGGCGTCCTGTTTGCCAAAGATGGACAGCTCACAGATGATGAGATGTTTAGCAATGGTAAATCACATTCTTCTCTCCTTTTTTTCCAAAACTTTTTACAAAGATAGATTCTAATTTTGGGACATGCACATATTGGCTAAATGGGCAAGAGATAAAGGAGAGCATGATTCTGTTGGTCTTTTAAGTTTGGAGCTGGAGGCAGCAGCCAGTTAGATTATCATAGCATAAAGAGGGGAAACAGGGGAAACACAAACCTGGTTCTTTATGAAGATAATTGAATCTGCCTGCTAATCTAGCTGTGTGTCCCTGTTTGCAGTCATGACAAGCTAATAAGCAGCTTCTGGTGTTAGACTTAGACTTAGACAATTTTATTTATCCCAGAGGGTTCCACAGTCAACCCAGACCAGTCGTATTTAGGGTACACACATGAGAGTAGTATACATCTTCTTCTCAACATGTCACTGGGTCCACTAACAAGGTCATACACTTGACATTGTATTTCTCAAGGTCTTGATACTGATATTGTAGATGTTGCAATTTCTGATTTTACAGCTGCCTTTGAAAGCGCGTCTTAAAATCTTGATAAAAAGGCTTCATTGTTCAGCTGGCCTGTCAGGCCCTGTTCTTGACTGGTTCAAGTCCTATTTAAAAGAAAGGAAGTTTTACATTTCTCTAAGCAATTGTACATCTAAAGACACAACATTTCTCTCTGGGATCCCACAAGGATCAGTCCTTGGGCCATTGCTCTTTAATCTATACATGTTTCCGCTCGGTGCAATCATCAAGAAAGAGAAAGTATCTTACCATTCATACGCTGAGGACACACAGTTGTACATATCTTTCATTCCTGTGTATTTAACTTCATTGTAAAGCACACTGAGCTTACTGAAAATGTGCTTTATAAATAGTATTGCTATTGGAAGTTCCCATGAAAAGTAATATTTTTTTTCCAAAGCTGGAACTTACTCGATCAAAATAACTTGTATTTCAAAGTAATGTACAGTATCTGCTAAGTCCGACTTGTTGTGTTTGTTGCAGAGATGGGGAGTGAGAGCTTTGATAAGTTTCTCAGTCTTCTGGGTGATTCCATAACGCTGCAGGGATGGGCAGGTTACCGCGGAGGGCTAGACACCAAGAGTAAGAGAGCTTATACTGTTTAATTACATCACATTTACATCTTTTTGAAAGTAAATCCTTCCAATAAACCAATATGAATCCCCGTTTTCTGTCTTTCCACCTGCAGATGACACTACAGGGATTAAGTCCATCTACACAGTGTATCAGGGCCATGAGCTCATGTTCCATGTGTCCACCATGTTACCCTACTCTAAAGAGAACAAACAGCAGGTGGGCGTCTCCTTCTATCCCATCAACACTGACTTTTGTGTTTTTGTTGTAGATAATCTTTTAGGGTTTATTTATGCCTTTATTATAGAGGATTGGACAGAAGATAATGTAGGAACCGGAATGAAAAAGTCGGGAATTATCATGCTGCAAAATGCAGAAGGTCTTAGTCGTACCAGGCTGCCCACTTCGTCGTCTGTAGCATAAATTATATACATGGGATATAACCGCTAGACTACCTGGGATCCAACTTTTGGGTTTTTTTAGTGAAATGTTTTTACAACTTTCTAATTTGAGCTGCTGTAACAACTAAATTTCCCCCATTGGGGGATCAATAAAGTTTATCCTTATCCTAATCCTTATTGATTACCATGAACTTTTGTTCTGCTATTCGTGGTTTCCTGAGAAGAAATTGTATAAACATAGTTTAACATTTGTTAGAAGTCCAATACTTTGGTTGATTAATACAGGACCTGCTAAACTTGGGATTTTCTTGTTAGTCTGAGCTTTACATTTAGTTTCAAGATAAGTACCAAATCTACCTACGGGTACAAATAAAGTTACCCTACCTTACCTTTTCTTAATTGTAAAATGTCTGCATGCTAAGATAATCTTAGGGTATTGTCATCATTTCAGCATGCTGATTATCATTCTTTTCATCATTTTGTAATTTAAAGTGAAATTAAAAACTTTAATAACCAAAAAATAAATTAAAGCCAACTGTAAACACAAACAACAACTGTGATGAAGTAAACTCTTGTTGGTTCAGACTTGCAACACTTAAGTAAATATTTTATCTAAAATAATATTTTCCTCGACTTTCCTTTTTTGCATAATTAAATGTTCTTTCACATCCAGCCCTCGGCGCTAACTGCAGCTAGAGATTGAACCCCTCCGGCTGTTTCATGCTCTTTTATTGGACACAATTGCATAATGTTAAATTGCACATCAGTCCCAGGTCTTCATCTCTCTGTGATTTTGCAGAGAAACTACCTCACTCTAACTTTGTACCGATAGAAAGCAGGTACAGTGGAATAGAATGAAACTCTGTTCACCTTAAGAAAGAAAGGACGTTATTGCTTTACTGTTGAGCTCCTTTCTGTAATGCCAATACGAATATGATTTCAACAGGCTGGTGTTTAGCAGACCTGACTCATAATTGGATTTCTTCTCAAGATAGAAAAAAGATATTCTGATGGCTGATAATAAGGAACAGTCTGTGCTTGTACTACATGTGAGTGTGCCTGCTGGTCTGATGCTTACAGGAGAATGAAAGGGTATTATTGAATTCCATACCTGGACATAAAGTCACTTTGTAGTTTTTATTTAGTTCATTTTAATTGGTGAAGATGTAGCTTTTTTCGCCATTATAATACAAAGTTAGGAAGAGTAAGTAATAAATACAGTTTTTTTTTTTAAATCAGCCCTGGAAGAAGTATCTCAGTATCCAAAACATTGTTGAATCTATCCTCTGGGGAGCATGAATGTGCTCACTTAATATCATGACAAAATGTGTTTGAGATTTTGACTTTTTTGACGATTACCAGAGATGTCAGCAGTGGAGGTGTTGACAGTAGGTGCAAACTGATATCTATTAAAAGACTCAACTTTTGAGAAATAAAAAACCCTGCTCTTTCACTGCCGTTTCTTCTTTTTACAAAGTCTTGAGCATCATCAGTGTGTGTTGGTTATTTTACATCTCCTCCTACATGGCTGGATTAATAAGAACCTATAGAAAAATTAGTGGATGTGTTTTTCGTGCCGTTTGAGGATTGCTTCATTCTCTGAGGACCATGGTTATCTATGGCAAACTTGATTTAGTCCTCTAGAAGAATTGTCATAAAGCAAATTTTTGGGTAGAATTTGGAACTTTTGGTCTTTACAAATATTAAATGCATATTGAGAAATATTTCTGTGGAGAAAAGTGTGAGAAATACAAAAAAATGTGCATACAAACAGAAACCGTGGGGGGGCAATATTTGATTCTGTTAATTAGCTGCTTTAATGAAATGAAAGCAAATACAGGAGAAAAAGATCCACAATAATTCACTGAATCAATGTTTGTCAGGCTTAGTTGCAGGATTTGTGTTAATACATTTGCTCTGTTATTTCTGGCAGGTGGAGAGAAAGAGACACATTGGAAACGACATTGTTACCATTGTATTCCAGGAAGGTGATGACGCATCGTCGTCCTTCAAACCGTCTATGATCCGATCGCACTTCACCCGTATCCTTCCCGTGAACGTTAATGAGGAGGTCGTCACCAACATGAGCCGTGTCCAGACGGAGATAATAAACACATGTCACATGTTACACTGTCCACGATTGGATTGCTTTTTTGCGTCTCCCGTTCACATAATCTTGTGTTTCCTTTACTCCACTTCCAGATATTTTTGCTTTAGTTAGGTATAATAGCCAGAATGACAGTTACAGGTGAGTTCTGTGCTTTATGGTGTTTAAATGCAGATTGCTTTTGACTTAAACTTCTTTTTAAAATCTCACCTCCTCTTGATTGTTTCTGTGATGTTCGGTTGACTTCACTTGAAAAAACCTGTGTGATGTGCTTTAATAAGGAAAAAGTATTATCAGGATATTTTGTTTCTTTTCGGTCAACATCGATATTCATCACAACGAGTATTAATAATTTGTTTAGTTTAAGGAGTACCTTTTAAAAAAATGCAAACCCGGAAAAAAAGGATATTGATTCATCCCTTAAATTTATCAATATAAACATGTTACCTTTTTTTTTTCAATTTCCTATTCTTTGGTGAATGATGGGGAGTCCCACTTTTGCCTTCGATTTTGTGCCCCCCTTTTCCCCTCTTTTACAGAAGACAGAAGCTGTTTGATCTATACATATTAAGTAATTATGACCAGTTAATCATCCTTGTGGACATCAGTTTTATCACAATCTCCTATTCAGATTGTTTTATCCCCAAGCCTTCATTTATCTAGCCATCTTAAGCGTAGGAAACATTTTTACATATCTGCTCTTTTTCACAGGTTGAAGATATTCTCAGAGGAGAGTGTTCCACTGTTTGGACCCCCTCTCCCGTCTCCGCCTGTGTTTACTGATCACCAAGAATTCAGGGACTTTTTATTAGTCAAATGTAAGAAATAGAGCCAGAAATGTAGTTTGAATACACGTGAAAAGTTTGCACCTTCCCTTTTTGTTTATGATCGAGTGTTGCTTTCTCTCCTGCAGTAATCAATGGAGAGAAAGCCACACTGGAGACACCAACGTTTGCCCAGAAGCGTCAGCGGACCCTCGACATGTTGATCCGCTCGCTCTACCAAGACCTCATGCCGGACCTGCACAAGGTACAGCCGCCTTGTTTACCTTTCCTGTCCATTCTTTGATGTCTGAACTTTTTGTCCATCCAAGTTTTGTCCTTCTTGTCACTTTGCTCACTTCAGACACTGTATCCTCTGCTGAGCTTTGTTCTGCTGTATTCTACTGCAGCCCTCGGTCTCTCTCTGCATACTGCAGCACGCCAACTGGATACTACTGCAATGCTGACTTTCTCAGCAGGGCTCTCTCTCTCAGACTCCTCACACCACTTTTGTTCTTAAAACTCCTGTTTTCATTCTTTGAACTGTTGCTCTAACCAGCACTTACTGTAGTTTTCACTGCTGCTGTTCTCACCTCCTGCCAGGGTCAGCCTCTTAAGACCCCTCTCTGCTTTCTTTTTTCCCTCTGTGTGTGTGTGTATGTGTGCCTGTGTTTGTGTTTGTGTGTGCGAACATTTTGGGTGTTTTAGGTTCCTTTTTCTCCCCAGAACATGTTAAACCGGCGATCCTTCAGCGACGTGCTGCCCGAGTCTCCAAAGTCGGCGCGCAAGAAGGAGGAGGCACGTCAGGCTGAGTTTGTCAGAATAGGGCAGGTAAAAAAGACACAAAAACACACACACACACACACACACACACACACACACACACACACACACACACACACACACACACACACACAAACATACTCTGCTTTAACAAACTATCAGAGCTCTAAAGTGAGGAGGCAGATACACCCATATGTTCCCACGCACATGCCGAAACCAGAGTACACACCCAGTAGAAGGTGGGCACACACAAACAGCATACAAATACCAATACAATGGACAAATACAGACACACCTACACACATGAACATGTACTGTAAACACACGCTAATTGTCATTATCTGTGAGCATAATACCAGCATGTTATATTGAGTGAATGTCTGACTGATAAGAAATATGTATGTTAATATATCCTGCTCATACCATAGCAATTATTAAGGGTACATTTCCCTTTTTAAGGTGTAAGGTATAAATATTTTCTTGCATTCAATGTTAGTAATCTTGTTTTGTGCAACTTAAATTTTTCTAAGTTCTCAGTTGGAGATTGTCTATTGCTATTTTACGTTTCAGGCACTGCTTCTTTGCATTTGACCTTCATTCACTTTTATATATTATCATACATTTTATGTTTTTATATCTCATGTGTGTTTGATGCTCTTCATACTGTTACTTAAGAGCAATCTGGCGCTCCAGTTTCCTTGGGAATGAATGTAGTTCTATGTTATCTTATCCCCCTTGGTCAAATAAAGTGAGCATTTTATCGACGTGGGACAGTGGTGCGGTGGTTAGCGCTGTTGCCTCACAGCGAGAAGGTTCCTTGTTTCGAATCCCCGTCGGAGAGGGCCTTGATGTGTGGAGTTTGCATGTTCTTCCCTTGTGCATGCGTAGGTTCTCTCAGGGTACTCTGGCTCCTACTACAGTCCAAAAACATGCTTGTTAGGTTAATTGGTGACTCTAACATTGCCTGGAGGTGTAAATGTGTGGCTGGTTGTCTGTCTCTATATGTCAGTCCTGTGATTGACTGGCAGCCAGTCCCAGGTGTACACCACCTACTACCTAATGACAGCTGGTATTGGCTTCAGCCCCCGTGACCCCAAACAGGAAAACAATATGGATAGTGGACGGATAGATTTAGTTAACTTTTTTTTTTAGTTTCTTTCAGTCTCTGCAAAGCAACTCAACACTTCCCAAGGCAATGCTTTACAAAAAAGGAAGACATTCCCTTCTTTTTTTATGAATCACTTACTGTCTAAGACTTACAACACTTCCCAGTGTATTTCTAGAAAGAACATGGACGTGTTACTGCCATCAGAATTGTATTAGGAAGGATCACCTGATGATCACGATGAACAGATGGAAGAATTACAGCAAGCTAAAACCTGATCCGACGCACACATGAACAGCTGTTAGAAGACAGACTCTGCAGGGCTCAGAGATTTGTGATGGATTTGATTCTTGGACAGCGTAGTGTCTGCAGGTTTTAATATCAGGCTGCATATTGAACCCAGCTGTAAGGTGCAGCATCCTGTTACAGCCCTGAGGCAGAGAGAGGGACTGGCTAACCACTCACTGCTGCTCATTAAGCTGGTTGCTTTGTGCACATGGTTATGAATGAAGGTGACTCAGATGAACGTGTCGATGATTCCCCGTCTCCTGCTTACATTGTGCTCTTGCTTCATTTACATATAAGAAATTAATAAGGACAGTTACATCTTGGGAATTATAAATCATAAAAGTAGTTTGTGTGGCATAAATGTAGTGAACGAACCATACTGGCGATAACAACAAAATGAAATAAAAGGAAAAAGTACATGTTCTTACATTGTATATTCATTTGAAAATACCAATCTTAAAGTCACATCCTCCTTTTCACCGAGTTTAAATAAGTCTCAGAGGACCCCAAAACATGTCCATGAAGTTTCTTGTTCTAAATCCACTCTGATCCTGTATTTGATCATGCCTATAAACCCCTCTATATCAGCCCTGCTCAGAACAGACTGTTACTGTGTCTATAGCTTTAAATACAAATGAGCTGTGTCTGACCACGGCCCTCTCTGGAAGGGGATGCGGCTTTGGCTTTCCTGCGCCATGCCCTATCATTTACAGAAGAAAGGTGGACTCAGAGGGCAGAAAAAAGCACCTAGCTGTGGTAGTGTCGCCCACCTGGGGGAGGGGTTACTGCCCTTTGTGATGTCATGAAGGGAAAATCTCCAAACGGCCTGTTTGAGCAAACATTTTCTGAAAAGTGGAGAAGGCAAAAGACGGAGAAAATTGGCTTTTCTCATAACTGGGGGGTTTGTAGACAGGCGAGGGACACACATAAGTTCTAGAAAAACAAAGAGTATTTTTCATAACATGTGTCGACCTTTAACATTAACTGTTGATCTATTAAGGATGTGTTAAAAATAGATGAAATACAGCTACACACTTTCATTGTTTTAGAGAATACTTTCCTGGCTTTGATGGAGGAAAGACTTCTTGTGGTCTGTTGGTCCCTGCTTAGATAACAAAGTATATTCTGTTGTTTATTTATGAGGCCGTGATATGGTTCTGATCACACTTTTCTGTTGAGAACACTTCAGACTTGAGCTGTAATCAGGTGCATTATTCACACTGAGACACAGTGCTTTGTGTTGTGTTTTTGAGCAGTGTATAATCTTTTTTATTTTGACACAATAATAAGCCATATACAGAAGATGTTGTTGTAGAAGAAGCTGCAGACATCTTTGAAAGCCATCGTCTCTCATCTGTGAGGAGGATCTGTGACTCTGTCTGTTATTATAAAGCCATTTAAGAGCTGTAATTCCTGACAGACAGCAGAGTGAACGGCTTCCAGGAGGGTCAGGGTGGAATAATGATAAAAGAACCGGTCAGTGAGTCCACGCTCAATAGACATTAATGCGCTGATGTAATGATCATTACACCTCTGCTCTTGGTGCTGATGTAACTATAATTTTTCCAGGAACAAAGTCTGGAAACACAAAAGAGATAAGTGTGTAAAGAACTGTCCGTGGTGCTGAACCAGGACGACGTCTGGCATTGTGAACATAATTAGTGTGTTTGGGGTTGCTTGCAAAATATTACATTGTTTCCTGGAAAAATCTGCTCTCAGTTATGACGTGATGTTCCTGATAATGTTCTGGAGTGAAGCACAGCTGCAGTTGATCCGAGTGCATCCTGAATCAATGAATTAGAACTTTTTTCCCTAATTGTCCTTGTCCCCATGCTGTAGTACTTATACAAAGTCAAAATGTTTCTTTTTTTATAATAATGCTAACACAGATGTGGGAAATTAAATGTGTTATACATAAACTCCACCACATCTTTAAGGGAAATAATGTACTTGTATCTGCACTACAATTATTTACATAGTTAGGTTCTAGTTCTTTTTGTGTTCAACTACATTTTAAAAACTACAACGATTAGCTGATGCACATCAAATTAATTGGAAAGCATTCAACTGACTTAAAAAAATATATAAACTTGTGAGAATTATCCCTTCAAGTATTTTGTTTAAATAATCTTATTCCATGGTCTGCTTGAATACTCAACTCTGATTGGCTGAAGGGTGTCACATGGGTGTCCATTAACTTGTGGACACCTTGGGAAGTAGTTCCATTTAAACAGTCTGTTCACTGTTCCAAATTATCGGCTGCAGACGGTAGGCTATATAAGATGAGAAACCATAGCAACACAACACTAACCCTAGCCTATACATTTTAATTTAATTTAATTTAAATTTGAAAAGAATGTACAGTATTGGTTGGACCAACTAAGAACTTTAAAGGTGTCACTTTGGACTCCCTGGAGTTCCCTGATAACTACACATCATGGGGACTTTTTCTCTGTCTGCATTCGCACTTCGCACCACCATGGTACCTACTCTGAAGCAGGAGCTAAAAAAGTTCCTCTAAACGGAGTTCTACGAACTAAAATAGTTCATAGTTCCTGCTGTGTGAAAGCAATAAAAAAGAGGAGGGTCCCAACAGTTCCTAGAACTATGAAAAAGTTCCTGTGATCTGAAAACACCTTACGCCTTCACAACATGATTTTAGACAGATTGCTTTAAAATCTCTGATCTGGTTTGTAGCTCTGTTACCACTTTTTTTTCACCTCATAGAGGCCACAATCTGCCGGCACACCAAGCTGTTGTGGTCTTTTTTCAGTCTACACTGAAAATAAGTACATAGTAGTTATTTACATCTGTACACTGCGAAACAGACAGCCACAAGGAATTATAGTTCAGCAAAGTAAGCATCTTTTTGAATTAGGTCTAACGATTTGGTTTTGCTTCTACAGTGTTTTCTGTCTCTTTTGTTTTCTCAGTTTATCTCTTAGTTCTCAGCCTTGTTCCTCCGTGTGTTACCGCTTGTGTTTTCTGCCTTATTTGTCTCGTTTCTGTCGCTCTCCGCTCATAAACAAGAAGCCCGAACATCGACACTTTGTGCTCTAAAGCTTGAAAACAAAGGAAGCTAGAGGTGTTGAGTCATTGATTACCCTGATTTGTAGAGACAAGGCGTTTGTCGTCAACTAAACTGTCTCTGTATATGTTCAACCGCTGTGTGATGCAGAATATACTCCAAGATTTCAAGTGGATGGATCAGAATATGTATTTTTTTAATATATATTTCCAGAGTGTGCTGCACTGCCCGGCCAATGTGCTGCTTGTTCATATTGATTTCATTATCTCCAGGTTGCCTGTTTATGCAGATATGTAAATAGAAACGTCAGACTGTTCAGCTTGGACTGGAAATTGTCAACCCGATCAGACGGTTGCTCCTTAAGCATTTTGTGCAAACTGAATTCTGATGCAATTACAAACTTTATTCCATTTTCAAGACACAGTTTTTTTTTGTTTTCTTTTACAGTTGCTAGTTGGCTTGTCTAGGTCATTTCTATTCCGGTGAGCTGCTGTCACATCTCTCAGCATAAATAAGCATGAAAACGAGGAAGCAACAGTAACAGTGTAGTTATTTATTAGTGATGGAATACAAGGTGCATAATTCAACAAGCTCACAGCACTGCTTGTGATGCATTTATATGCACATTTCTCGTGCAATAAAAAGAAAAACTCAATTATTCAGCGCAGGCTCCATGATTCAAACATCATATTCAGATATTTTTGTAAAGATCACAGGAATTATTTATTTTAAGAAGCGACTAGCCACTCGTGCCTTAGGTGAATAATGTGAGCCACCTAACGTTTTCGAGCAAATCTTCACAACAGCACAAGTGAAGTTAAGAACAGTTAAGAGGTACTCTTTGGTCACTTGAATGACATCCTTTTTTTTTCTGCTTTTTACCTCTACTTCTCCACAACAACAGTAACTGTTGAATAAGAAGTAGTGACAAGCTTTGCCTCAGCAGGCTATAAAAGTAATATGCTACTTACACATCGATCAGAATTAAGATTCTTACAATGCCACATGTGATGATGAATCAATCTTACAGCACATTCTGCGGATCATGTCAGTCTTTTACTCAGGTATATGGACTTTTTTTTTGTACTACTACTGGAGTATCTTCTTCCTTGTTACCTTGTTCCTTTTTACTTAAATAAATGATCAGAGCATGTCTCTGGTACTGCAAGACACAGCACCCGGAAGTGACAGATGTCTCTGCTGTGTTTTTACATCTCTAACCATTTCTTCCTCAGGCTCTGAAGCTGAAGACCATCGTGAGAGGAGACGCCCCGACCAGCCTTGTTACCACGGGCCTGTGCAGGAAAGAGGTGAGAGCTCGCTGTCTTCTACACAATCCACTGCAGAAAATCTGAACCAATGTATTTGACATTTTTATCCTTATTTCAATTACTTCCAAAACAAATCGGTGTAGAGCCTAACAGGGACAGATTCTGGAGGCAACAATTAATCTTTGTGTAAGAGTTTCAGATAAATTGGAGCAATATTCTTTTTTGTAATAACATGGCATAAAAACATTTTGGATAAAGATAATTTATTAATTGAATGGACCTACTCTTTTATATCTATTAAAATTGTAAACTCCCAATTTTAGAAGGTATCAAGTATTTTTTTTCCAGCTTCTTTGCTTGACATTGGAGCAGCAATCTGCCCCACCTGCTGTTGTTTTTACAATACTAAACACAGGCATGTGGATTTATCTTATTGGACTGCTCTTGCACAGCTTTTGAAGATCATGCTTAAGGCTAAATAAAATCTCAAAAGGGTTTTGTAGTCTACAAATGGTGTGTTATTGTTTTTTTTATTAAGTATTCAACAAAGCAAGTAGACCTGAGTTCTCATGTTTCTGTGTTCGTATGTGCACTTATGCTGCAGCCATGGGAGTCCCAGTCGTTCTGCAGCACTTTCCCCTACGAGATTGTGTGTGCAGACTCCTGGGGTCAGTCTCTGCTGGTTGCCACGGACACAGCGGGGGTCATGCTGTTGGATGGTGAGATCATCGCTAATCTATACTGTATATCCCTATGTCCTTCAAAATAAAAGCCACCCATCCATATCCATTCAATACTGCACTCAGATGAATGCCAAGGCTTACAGCCAGCATGACGATAATAATGAGGATGATGTGCATGTTTCAGGGCCTGATCCTGCTCTGCCCAACGCTGGTGAGTGACTCATTATTTATCTTTGGTTATGACCTATTTTCTTTTTTTTTGTTTTACAGATTATTAAGACAAACGTTGCATGACTTTCTCTGTAGTCCTCAGGTTTTTAAGATTAAGAACTTATTAGCTCTTAGCTTAGATCTTAGGAGAAGAGTACGTGTTTACACCGTGCAATGTCAGGGAGAGGCTACAAAGAAAATAAATACAAATTAAGTTCCTGTTATTTAAGATAAGACAGTGTCAGTGTCTTCTTCCGGTTACGTCCACAGAATATGCCGGTAGAGATGCCTAATAAGAGTTTTTTACAAGCCGAAATGAAAATGCCAAAACATTTCTTTATTACGATTTGACTGAAAATCAAAATTTCTTAAGAATATTTTGATAAAGTGCAGGTTTATAATAAGTTTGCTTCTTCTTTGAAACTCTACCAAGAAGAGTATTTTTCCATCCCCACCTGTTGCACAAATCTTGTATTACATAAAATAAATGATATATATTTTATTTTTTATTGTTAATTTTATTTTTATTTTATATAACCCCCTGACAGTCGGAGTTCTGCTATTCCCTTTTTTAATACTTTTATATTCTACTTTATGTTCCTTGTTTTCTGCATCAAAAACACTACCAAGACAAATCCTTGCAAATGTGAATATACCTGGCAACAAACCTGAGTCTGTAAACGCTGATGCTCTTTGCAGTGACGTTTAACACTCGCACAGCCAGGATGTACGTGAAAAGCACCTCTTCTATTTTTCTTAAATATATACTAAAATGTGTCGTTTCTTTTTCACAAGGCCTTTGTAAAGTTGAGATTCTGCACCCTAATTAGAGTCATTTTGAAAGACAACAATACAAATTATCTGATTGGATAATCATGTCATTTTCAGATTTCACATCTTTTTATTCTGATGTGTGCTGTTTTTCAGAGACGCAGGCTCTCCCTCCGGTGCAAGTGTTTGACAAAACCATGGTGGTGAAGCAGATGCACGTTCTCGAGCCTCAGGACCTGCTTATCACTAGGGCGGACAAAGGTACACCGCAAGGAAAAAGGGACAATTATGCTTAAAACCCCCTCCCTGGACATCAGAGTGTGCTCCATCCTTTGCCATCCCCTCCTTCATTCATTTTTTCTGCAGCAGAACAGAATTTAAAGCACATTTATTCTCTCATTATTCCCATTTTTTCACCTCTGTCATCTCTCTCTGCGCTGTTGAGTACGTACTTACCCTTTCCACCTCCATCGGCCGAGTGAACACATCGATCTCTTACTGTGATCTAAGGAAGCTGACCTATAGAGAACCAATCCCCGCCGGGCTTTGTGTGCGTGTGATTGTGTGTATCTGTACAGAACAGTGTGTGTCTGTTTATCCAGCAGCTCCGGATTGACTGTGAGCGCTGTAATGGGCAGACACAGATAAAATGAAACACACAGACCTGAAAGCATTTCAAACAAAAACAAATTGACCCTTTTATAAGAAGAAACGGCTCCGCAATTCATCTCGTGTTTGTTTCAACCAAAAGAGCATTTACTGTAATTAATTAGCGTGCAGATTATTAGCTAACCCTAATATTGACAAACAGGGTTAACTTGGTTTTGATGTTGATAATGTGATGGCAGCGCAAACATTTGTCACGACTGTGTGTGGGCTTTGATAAAGCCTCTGAGAAGCCTTGGAGTAATCCTCTCTATTGTCCGAGCGTAGGAGGATGCTTAAAAAAGAGCGACTGCAAATTAAGGGTAACCTTCATGCAAAACAGAAGCGCCTTTTGTGTTGTGTTCCCAGGGAAGGACGCCCGGCTCTATGTGTTCAGACTGAGCGCGCTCAAGAGAGGCCTGGAGGAGAAGCAGCTCGTCAGGAGCAAGTGTGACAGCCGGGAGAACAAACTGGAGAAAACTAAAGGTACCACAGAAGGCGTGCAGGAATATTCAAAGTGTTGCACAACATTTAAATTACTCTGCAAAATAAGCAAAATGTCATAATGAAGAAATTAACTTTCATACATCTCAACTCAAGAGGTAATTGAACGTGCCGATATACACATTTAAACAGCGTTAGTCCTTTTTCTCTTTCCCATTCTCTTTCTTGTCAAACATAATTAAAGCTCTTGTGAGAAACTTTCTGTTGATTTTGGCGCTCCCCTCTGGACAAATCACTGCCTCTTGTGTCTTTGTTGATCTTGTCCTGTACATATAAGTCATAATTTTTTAGAAAAAATCATATCTTGCTTTGAATTAAGACTAGAATGAATCAAACAAAGTCGAATTTGGCAGTCTGTAGTGAAACACTTCTTCTGACGCCTATCCCTCCCCATCAGATTCAAACATGAATAGTAATTTCATAGAATCAATTAATCTTGTTGCTAAGTGTCTTGTTTGCTTTTGTAGCTCATAAAGAGACATCAATATTAATTTGGGTCTGTTTCATAACCCCCTAAAAACTCTTTACAGGCGCTCTAAGTGTTAAATGAAGGTATTTATACCATTGCTGTCTAAGTACAAATCAAATGGATATCTTACAGAGTTACCATCTTTTAGTGTATAAAGGTCTTTGTAGTATAAGACAACTATTCCAAACAATAATCTTTTAAAATAAGTGTATCCAACACAGCACTCTATTTTTTGTTTACTGTCAGATGCCTTCATTTTTAATGTGAGTGTATCAATCTGACTGCTACCTTCACCACCTGTGGTAATAAAAGGTAATTGCAGGTTACACAATCTTCCTTTCGCTGTTGGACAGTTTATTGTTAGTTGCTTGTCACTGATCTACTCTTTGTTCGCTCAGTCAGGATAACTGTTAACTAGCGATAAGAACTCGCTTCAAAAAAAGCTAGAGAGCGAGCCAGTTGCACTGTGCCAAAATAAATCCTAAGAGACGGAAAACGTCTGAGGGCATTTATCCCAGTGTGATGGGCTGATTCACAAATGTTCTTGTTCTTTTTTTTGCTTATTTTGATAATAAGAGTAACTTAATGGACATATATTTTAATAAAAATTCATTTTGGAATTTAAGATAAATTGGAGTAATATTTTTAATTTGAAAGTAATTGAAGAAAACAAAAATGTGATGCTTATGTTGTTTTTGTTTTGTTTGTTTGAAAGCAAATCCATCTATTTATTTATTCATTTTTGGTCCGACCATCAAGCAATCCACAGTTGGAACTTGTTTCTTGCTTTGGCAGAAAGATTAATTGAAAATGTTGAGACAAATTTAATCAGTAACCTTGTAAACACATTTTTCAGTGTAATGCAATTCATTCTTGACGGGATTTTTTTTAATTAATAAAAAGAAACTGACATTTAATCAGCCCAGTACAGGATGTTGTGACCTTTAAAAAAACTCCTCTGAGGAGTGCAAACTCATAACCTTTGACCTGCTGCTGCTGTAAAGCCAGCTGTCTGATGCATTGATCTGTTGGATCACTCACCCATCCTCCTGCCTCTGCCAAACCTCTTTGTCGCAGGCTGTCATTTGTACTCTATCAACACCCACCACGGCTCCGTGCTGAGGATAGTAGCAGCTATCAGGAACAAACTCCTCCTCATCACCAGGAAACATCCACGTTTTGAAAGCTTCAGCGCCATCGCAGCGGGAGCAGACTCACCGGTGGAGGAGTTTCAGTACATACGGGTACGACAAATCTATACTAGGGAAAAACTTTTGCTCCAAGTCTTTTTTATTGATGTTTATACATAGAGAAAGTGTACAAAGTACATAAATTCAGAAGCATGGGTGAACAGAAATAATACAAGTATAAACATCATACCCCCCCCCCCCCCCCTCCCCCCAACAGAGCCCCGTCCCTGCAACAATATTACTGTACCATTCAAAATAAAAAAAATAAATAAAAAATAATAATAATAATAATAATAAAAATAATGTATATATATATTAAAGTAAATAAATAAGTAATAATAATTAAAACAAAACAGTATGATGATGATATACTAGGGAAAAACTTAACGTGCAGAAAAAAATCAACTCCTGAGAAATGACAATCAGGAAAGTAAACTTACGAGTTTATTTTGGTTTTGCATGAAGAAGACGTTATATTTGTCCGTTTTCTCTTTACACATAATATATTCTAAAGCTGGGATTTTGTATCTATGCGAGACGTTGTTGTGAGCCGCAGGGGGAGAGAAGGAGAAACAACAAGTACATGCAGGTGTTCTTAAAATACAAATAAGTTAGTTCATGTTTTTGGAATTTGATTTGTCCCAAAACAAATGAAAATCAGAGGAAGTTGCACAGAGCTCATGGAGGCAATGTTGTACCTTATTGCCCCAATTTTTCAATTACTTTCCTTGTCAAGATTACATTGTATGACATCTTGAGACACAAAAATGATAATCATATTTGTCGACTCAGTTTGAAAGAGTTTTTTTTCCAAGGATATCTTTATTGTCTTATGTCCATAACAAACACATGTCCAATAAATCAGCTCGATGTTTCAGTACAGGTGGAATCCAGAGATTTTTAATTCATGACTGTGCTGCACAAAGGGAAATGCTAATTCTGCCTACTTTTTAGCGTTCCAAAATGTAAACGAATACACTCCCCAAGGCCCCCAGTTAAAGCACATATCATAACTCATGCAACATTATATTAGATTTGACATAATGATACAAATACATAGAATTATTATGAAGTCTGCGAATGCAAAATGGGAATTAATATAACTTTAAGCACAATTACGTACCCAATTGAAGTATAACAAATAAAATGAATAGTGCATTAAAGAGTGAAAGAGTCTATTTTTCATTTTTAAGCTTTTTTAATGATTTTTCTTTTACGTTTCTGAGGCTGTGAAATTCAAATCCCCATTGGGGGATCTGGAGTCAGTGGTCATACTTTCTAACCCCCAGTCTTAAAGATTTTCAAATCAAAAGGACACAATGTTTTATATTCTTATCAAAGCAATCAAACTAAACTGTGTGTGAAAGCACTGAGGTTAATCTTGTACCATCGCTCCATCAGGAGATCTGTCTGTGTGACCCACCGGTGGTGATGGCGTTGGTGGACGGGCCGACGGGGGAAAACGACAACATGATCTGTGTGGCCTACAAACATCAGTTTGACCTGATCAATGAGAGCACAGGAGATGCCTACAGGCTACATCATGTAGACGCCAACAGGGTGAGGCACACATGCAAACACACACACACATATTACCAAGCTGCTTGGGTGTATCCACTTGTTGTCATTCACAGCCCCCAGCTGAAGAGGAGAAACGACGATGCTGGAGGATGTAGAGCTGCTCTATTTAAACTATTTTATCATGTTATTTTTACCATTTCTCTTTTGAAAAAGTAAACGAAAAGATGACAAACTGTAACAATGTGTTTTTCATAATCTCTGGATTTTCACCCAGTACCTTGGCATCAGTTGTTGCAAAGTTCCTCTTCCTTGACCTTTGGATCCTGTTTAAAAATATTTCCTTTAAATTGACTCCTCTCTACTTTCAGGTCAATTATGTAGCAGCCATTGATGTGTATGAAGACGGGGAGGCGGGTCTGCTCTTGTGTTATAACTGTGAGTCCCCCTTTAACTCTGAACCTTTCAGATGTTATATGACACAGGTTCCTATCTTTGCTGTCAAATCTAAGCATTTCTCTAACATAGCTCCTTTCTGTAGTCTACAATAATAGTATACGTATTGCTCCAGAATATCAAGATTTAAGAATACATTTTGAAAATATAACACTTTACTGTCTGGATAAAAGGACAAATAGCTCTTGAAGTTTCCAAAATACAACAAAACACGGCTATTAGCCCTTGTTCGAATAATTATAATTATAATAATTTATTTTAAACGTTGAACCAGGTTTCCTGTCTCTTTCTAGATATTTGTTACTATAAGAAAGTTTGTCCGTTTAACGGCTCCACACCGATGATCCAGTCCAACACCTCCGACTTCCACTTCAGCTGGAACCAGATGCCTAATGCTATCGGTATGTTACCACGGAAACAACACTTGACTCCACCTAGACTCTTCCTGCAGGCCTGGCCCGGAGCTTGCTGTCACCATGGAAACACCATGTGTGGTCACAAGCATCCAATAGGCTTATGTGATTATTTGTGTGTTTGTGTGTGTCTGTGCACATGTGTCTGTGTTGGTGAATGTTTTTATTAATGCAGAAAATGATGAAAAGGGAACACAATTGGTACTAAACCTGTAACCCTGACCCCGTTGATAACATGTTGCTGCTCCATGCTCCTTTCTCTCAACACATAATCAGACACACAAACTCATACATTTTTACAAAGGCAATAACAAAAGGTGTGAAAAATATTGGAGAGCCTCTGCTACGCTCAGCAGTATGTTTATATTAACAACAAGCCTGGGTAAAACCAAACATAGGATTATCACTCTGCGCTGAATGGAAGTTCTTGCTAGCTGTTCTTGCTCCTTGTTTTTGTAATTCATCAGCTGGTAAATTTATAGTTTTGATTCACTCTCGCTATTCTTATTGACCTAATTTCCAGCTGAAACATCCGACTGTTTTCTGTGTTAAAATTAAAGCTAGCTCACTTAAGCCCCAAACAACAGATATGCAACATTAGCAGTTAGCTGATAGACTCAGTTTAGCATTAGCAGCTTAAATGCCAGATGTTTCCCTCAGGAAACAACAAATTAAATCTTAAAAAAATGTATATATCTTTTTGTAAGATACTGGGGGGCACGTTTGTCTGATTGCCAATTTTTCTGCTTCTTTACCATCCATTTGTGTTGTCTTTGCAGTTTGTGCATTCCCTTACATATTGGCCTTCACAACGGACTCCATTGAGATCCGGCTGGTGGTCAACGGCAACCTCGTGTACACAGCTGTAGTCCCAGAGCTACAGTTAGCAGCTTCACGGGTCAGTATTTAGCGAAGAAATTCTTCATGTATGCACCCTCACATCAAAACACGCTTGATTCACCAAAGTAAGAGCCTTTAAAGCTGTGTGTATTTTTAATGTTAGTACAGTAGGCCAAACTGTGCGTTGTAAAAGTTGCTGTCTCAGCTCTCTTGTTTCAATCAATCTTTATCACCCTACTGGGAAATATGGCCAGCAATCTGCATGGCTACAAAGCAATAATACATTTATTATTCATACACTCAGATGATATAAGAGAGACCACAGTACACCTGATAAAACACATACCTTTTCCCCCCTCTGTTCTCATTTAATCTCTTTGTATTTCTTTTCTTTTGTCATGTTTTACGTTCTTCCTCCAACTTTTCTGTCAAGTTCTTTCCTTCAAAATGTACGAATCATGACATATTCTTTGTGTCTCTTTACTGATATCAATTTCTTCTGTAATTCCTTCTTTCTCTCCACACACAGTCGGACATCTATTTCCTCTCGTCTGCTCCGGTGAGCTCAGCATCCAACTGTAGTTCGAGAGACACCAGTTCCCATAGTTCCCCACAGACGCCCACCGGCTACGAGATGCCTGTGTTCCCATCGCCGCTTGGTGACGGTAAGCCCACCACAGTAGAAGCACAAGAGGATGTTGATATAAGTGCTTTGCTAGTAAAGATTTCCAAATGTCAGCGTTGCCTGCAGATCTGTTTGACTTTGGGTGCTGCTGTGTTAGCTCCAGAGCAATTTACATGAACTACTGTGGTCTCAGCTGAAAGATTCATTGAAGGTGCAGCCTTTACCCTCAAGAGTTCCCTCTTTTTTAAGTGTTAATTATGTATAGTTTTCAAGGGCACCTTCTACTGACATCATTTTAGCCTTTATGGAAATGCCTTCGTTTTTGCTGCTGCCTAATGTGACACTGGAAATGATCCACATGTTCAGGAAGTTTTCTGTCAATAGATTACCCTGTCTTTCTTTATTTTACTTTTATAATGCTACAAATATTGCCTAAGTATTAAGCCCTTAACCTTCCAGTGTTATTAAATGTACATACCACAAAAGCTCTATATTGATCTCTCACCAGCCAGCTCTTTTCTTCCATTTATTTAAGCACAATATGAACATTAACTGGCAAGTTCTTTTGAGCCTTAAACTTGGTTTCAGACCATCAGTATTTAAAATTATACTGTATGTTTAAAGCATATTCTACATTGTTAAGACTAAACAGCTGGCTTAGATATCTCATATTTAAGAAAGGGTCTTTTAATGTCACTGCTACATTTGTCCATGAGAGCCCGAATCATTTTAAAAGCTTTACCTGGGTGGTGTGTTCAAGGACCCTGGCAAGCAATGCTTTATAAATAAAATTGTCAGAACTAAAGGCATGGACAAGGCCAAATCAATTATGCTATTACTTCAACACATTTGAAGAAAAGAGCAATCATTTTTAATTTCAGGCATTTCATTGAAACACAAAATACGAGGAATGCATTAGGATGTTTATACCTTCCTAACTACTTTACTATGTCTGTTGTACTCGGCCCAAAAAGCTTATTGGTTCCTACTTAAAAAAATATATATTAATATGGTTTGGTTTCTTGAAATCATCCAGCAACTTAAAGTAAAACAGCCAGGGACTTTAGTTTTTAGCAGCTTCTTTGTTGGATAGATTTCACGGTCTTTATATGATGTTTGTTGACAACAAGAACTGTCTTTTCTGAGTTTGCTTTTGAATAGCTTACACTCCCATTATGGTGCATCTACTGTGATCAATTAAGTGTGTATGGTTGTAAAATAGCTAGATATTTAATCTAAAAAGATGAATGATGTCAAAAAATATATAAGTAATGTAATTTGTGGGCAAGACAGAGCTACAACTTTTCATATAAAAATATGATTCTTTAAATTCTTACAAACCACCAATTACCAAAAATAGCAGAATATTCACCCACTTAGTCCTCCCACCACCATTCAAGGGACATAGTAAGTGTCTGCGGAAGAAAAAGAAGGCTTTCATGATTGAGGATCAATACGAGTCCCTCCCTCCAACCTCCAGCCCACTTTCACTCCCTCCTCCATCTTTTATTGAGTTTTTGACCAGTTGGAGTCTCCCCTCCCCCATCAGCTGACCTCTTTTAGATTGTTACAACTGTCTGTAAATGGGGCATATTTGTGATGCACTGCTGTCGTTAATGACATACAGGTTTATCATTCAGCTTATGGATCACGGCAATGTCATCTTGTCGTTTGTCATTAGACTCTCTAGCCCTTAAAAGTGACACAAAGTCATCCTCAGATGCATTTGTGTGATTCTTACTGCTGCAGTGAAGGACAAGGCCTCAGAAAACAATTATTATAATGTGCAGTGGCTGCTGTTGCTCCATCGAGGCAGATTTTCTCTGTTTTCCTGAGGGGAGCAGGTATTTACAGGTCCCATTAAGGCTAACAAGGAGGACGGTTTGTCTGTCGCTGCTGCAATTAGCAGAGGATGGGCTTTGTGCTTTTAGGCTGATTCTGGTAATCTTTTCTCTCAAAGGGATAGTAATTTTCTTTCTTGTTTTAGCTGGTTATGCATATAATTCTGCATAATTCACAATATATTCACACAGAGGATGTCTTCATCTGGAATCATGATCGGGGTGGGAAGCTCAAGCTATTAAAATAGTGTTGTATTTTGTCTTTAGACTGAAAGTTTTATAAATCTGGGGGTCTTACAACAATTATCATTCCACCATTTCCTGATTAATCAGTATTTGGAAACATCCCTGATCGTAAAATTTGGAAACACTTCAGGAAATATTTTAAATTTAAACGACACATTTGAAAACCCATTAGACAACAGCTAATGTAGAAACTCACTCACTTCCAAGCTAATATTACATTAGCTAAGAAAATGTTGATTTGGCTACTGCTTTATGGAAGCAAATGGGTAATCAAATACTGTAGCCTATGTTGCTATTACAAAGTCAAGTCTGTTTCCTATTAAATAATATGACACTTTAAGTGTCAGCTAGCTACCCAGCAGGATTGCTAGCTAGGAGGTTCCTGAAAGCTAACAGTAGAAGTTAAGTGAAGTCTGTCAATTTCTTTCCAGTTATATCAGAGGCGCTTTCAAAGTTAGTGTTAGCATTTAGCTACCTGAATGCTAAGCTGTTGTCTGACAGCAGCTAATTGGTCATCTTTTGTTTATTTTATTTACAAAGATAGATCTGTTAATGCCTTTTATAATGTATCTTTTATCTCTTTCAAATTGTAAAGTTAGCATTTAGCTCCCTTCTTAGTGAATGGTATTGTTAGCTAGTAGGTGGCTGAATTCTAACATTAGCAGTTGTCTGGCAGAAAATTGGTTATTGAAAATGATTTATTTTTTTCAATTTAAGTCTGTTAAAGTCTTAGTTACTGTATTATACGTATATAAGGCCAAAAGTTTATGAATCATTCTTAGCCAGTGACTTATTGTTTAGGCTATCAAATAAGCTGTTTTTACAAAGTTCGAAATAAAAAAAACTAAACTAAGTAAGTTAATGTCACTCCTTACTTAGGCTATCATCACTTTCTTAAGGTCAATTATCATTTAGGCCTAGCTCTCTCTTGCTGATGGTAATTTAAGATAGTAGTGTAGGTAGCTGAATGCCGACACTAGCTATCATCTGCGCTAGTAATTTGGTTACATATGTTGTTTTAACATGAAACATTGGCTGATGTCCCTCCTGGTTGTCATTGTGTTTAGTCTTTTTTAAACATTCTTGAAGCAGTGAAATTACAATAATTTGTCATGTTTGGTACATTTCTTGGATTTACAGTCTGGAAACCAGCAGTATGGCTTTATATCAGCATTTGAGGTTCCCACCCTTAGCATGATGTCAGATTTAAAAAATGGCCACCATGTGAAAAAGGTCAATTGGACACCATTACTGTGTTTGTGTGTGTTTGTGTGCGTGTGTAAATGTGTTCCTAGTGTATGTTACCCTGTGTGATCAGTTTTGTAACCCTCTTCTTCATCCCCGGTTCAGATTCAATACGGATCCCCTATGGTACCAAGCTTTCCCTGTACATGTCTAAGGACGTCGAAGGTACTGCAGGATTCTCCCACAACACGTTTCCTCAGTCCATGAAAACGCTCACATGCTGCCCCACTAACATGCACATGCTCCCAGAGTGTATCACCCTGTCTGCTCCTCCACAGCGGCATGTTGACTTGAACGTTGGTTGAATGTTAAGTGAACATTATGTCTTCCCCATCCCCCAACTTTCTGTCTTAACTAATTAAAGCATTAGCACGATGAGAGAGTGAGAGAGAGGGAGAAAGGTGATAAAGTGCAAAGTACAAAAGTGAGGCAGAGGAGATAATGTCGATCAAAGTGGATGGTTTCGAAATTACCAGGAGAGAAGGTATGCATGAGTGAGGGAGAAAACAGGGAGGGGTTGTGTACATGCAGTAGGTCGAGAGAAGAAGGAGGGAGAAAAAGGGAAATGGGGAAGGAGAAGACACGACTGCCGCAGCATGATTTACAGATTGCACTGTCGCCATGGAGACTTTTGTCAGCCTTCTCTTCGATCCAAAGTGGTAGTCCAAACAGTGGTGCCACAATCTGAGCAGGGTGAGGGTGGGGGGGTATAGCAGTGGTAGGAGGAGGGGGAGCAAAAAGTGGAAGGGGTGCTGACAAAAATCCCATCCTCTAACTGCCTGTGCGCCCGCTGTATCTGATCCTTGGGGAGGGATTTATCTGACGTAATCTCATCAGTAATGTGAACAAGATGCTGTTACTGATGAGACTGCTTACCTCCATCCATTGGTTCAAAAAAACCTGTAGCAAATCAGTTTTCTTCTCTGCGGAATTTGTTTTCAATTAGTGCTCAAAATTTCAGTTTTTACATTCAATTTATCTGCAAGTGATGGAGTTTTGACTCTTCCCCCTGGTCCAGAAACACATGTGGAATATATTGATCTCCATTTCTTTATATTCCAAATAACTGCATGTTTTCTTGCTTTTTTGGGGGTTTATTATTTTGTTGCTGTATGACATTGCAGGTAAAGCAAAGAGGATCTGTATCAACACTTACACAGTGTACCTGTCAAACATCAGCAGTGACCCTCTATTATTCTCCATCGCTCTTCACTCACCTCTCACCCGCTGACATTTCAGATGAGTCGCTCCTCTTTGTGCAGCGAAGCATCCACATTAAGTCAATCTGATCCAATTTTACTACCAGCCAGTCTCAGTGGAGCACAGTGTACCTGTTGAACTGCAGCACCGCTCCCTGTTGGTGCCTGTTGGAATTGCAGGCTTGCAAACTGCAGCCTTTTTGTGGGCTTTTCTATTTTTTTTAATTTGCCACTAAAAAAACCTTCTTTAAATTTGTCCCAAACAGACTTTAAGTGTGTATAGTCTCTGCTGAATATTCCCTGGTCTGCTATAAATGGCTGCAATTTAAACGTTATGTTACATTACCACTCAGCAGTAAGGATGATTAACTTTAAGATGACAGGACCATTCATCACTTTAGATTAGCTTTATCTGAATATCAGCTTAACAACCTTAAGAATTGTAAAATTACAGGAGTGTATGAGTAAGGGAGAGGCTTTTGTTTTATGTAACTTTGTTTGTTTTAGATGATAAACTACCAATCTCACATGAAGCAACATCTCAGTGACTTCTTTTTTGTTCCATCAATTTTTATATGTTTTAATCCAGATCGTTGGAAGAGTCTTTGTGGGATCTGAAGATACATCCACAAAGCCATGTGCTTATCTTTCAGAACTCTACAACTAGCCAAAACAGGACATTTAAACTTCTTTGTGTGAGCTTTAGAGGTCCTGTTTGGTTTTCTTTTGAGACATATTTTACCCATGGTCAGGGTCAAGTTAGCTTCTTCTAATGGTCCTTGTCTTTAGGCTAAGGTAAGCTAACTATGTGCAGGCTAAAGTTTCATATTCAGCATAGCCTACAGACTTGATGGTGACATCTATACTCTGCTGGAACCAAAAATTCCAAGAAGCATATTTCCAAGAATCACATGTTTTTTGCACAAGATGACATCTGCTCTAGGACGCAAGACTTATGTTATTTTGGCAATAAATAAAAAACATGTACGATGCTAAAATGCTAATTGAAAGTCTTGGCATGCTTTATTTGTTTTAGTAACTAATGAGCTATACAACATGCAAAAACACTTAAGTGCTTCAGGTCAGTTTTATGCATTACTCATGATCTGTCACACATTCCTGTTTTTTTCTTTATATGTCCTTTTTGCCATTTTATTTTTGCTCCTATCAATCATCATCTTTTTTTTCTTGTCTTCTTTTGTCACCTGCCTTCTTCCTTCTTCCTGACTCTTCCCACCTCTCTCTTGTTTTTCCCCTCCTTTTCTCCCTCTGGGTTCCTTCCTTTCAGGTGAAGCATCATGTAAACACATGTTTAAGATCCCTCTTTGCAACTTGGTGGGCCGCAGCATTGAAAGACCCCTCAAGTCCCCTCTGGTGAACAAGGTGCTGACGACGCCGGCCCCCACCATGGTTCCCCCAACTCCCCTCATCTCTGCCTCACACTCGTTGTCATTGTCCCGCATGGAGATCAAAGAGATAGCCAGCCGCACACGGAAGGAGTTGCTCGGTAAAATCAAACGTTTACTTTTTGATAGTTAAGCTTTAAAAATTGTTTCAACTAGTTTGACTTTTTGAAACATTTGCTCTTAAGATTTTGGCTATGAATACAATGACATTCTTATTTCTGTACACTTACCAGCTAGCAGCATGTTATTTCAGCTTGGCTAAATTAGACTAGCTTGTTACAAACACTTGAAGAAATAGGGACAAGCTAGCTATGGTTTGTCCAAATGTTCCACCTTCAAGAACTTGTGAAGCTTTCTAATAGACATTTTAGATGCTTAAACATTTCTTTGGTGAGAAGAAGTGGAACAAACTAGCTATAAAAAAGTAAATATTGAGTTTACGAGTTGCTGTAATTGGGACATTTTTAACCTTCTGAAAGAGTCAGGCTGTCTGTTCTCACTGCAAAGCTAAGCCAATTCTTGTCAAGAGATTTAAGATGTGTTACTAACGTTTTCTGTAACTTCATTCCAAAAAGGCTTGACAGAGGAGCCAAGTGGGAAGTCGGACAGTGGAAGCGTCAAACAGAGGAAGATGAGCAAGAAGAACACTGAGGAAGAGCCCAAAGCACGAGCACTGACATCGACAAACAGTGACAGGTAATAGTGATGGATAACAGAAACACTACATGTACATTAAACAGTTGCAAAAGGTTCCATAAGCGGGAAATGTATCTCTTTGTCCTCAACAGGTTAGCCTCAGAGTCAGTAGAGTCCGACCTGGACGTCCAGCTGCATTGTTCATCCAGTTCGGAGGCGGAGCCAGAGAAGGTGGTGCTGCTAGCGGAGAGCCCGACTCTGGCTAACGCCTTCGCCCCCTCCACATCCTTCGAAGAAGATGTCCTGGACCTAAAGTGAAGACAATCCCATCGTGCACTTCTCTGCCCTCATGCTCATGTACTGTCACCATTATTTAATAGTTTGGGTTGGTTTGCTTTTAATTTGTTGTTTGTTGATTTCTTTTTGCATTATGTGTGTTTATATCCCTGAATCTTGGGTCTCCTCATTCATCAGACAAGATGGGTGCATTGGGAGTAAGAAGACGTGTCCGAGTGCTTGTTTGTTCTCACGAGCAGTCCCTCTGCCACTGTGTGATGTTTGTGTTGCCCCGCAGCAAATTACCCAAAGAGGCTATGAAGTTGTGTGAGATGACGTGGTTTATTCAGAGAGGTGCAACAGCCTTGAGGTAATGCTAACCATTTGATCCCAAACCACAAACTGAATGTAAATCTGCGCACCGAGGCAAGACAAAAACTTGTTCCCAATGCCGTCTGAAGTTGCTTATTATGTGTTGTATATTATGTGATTATTTCCAATCCACTATCAAATACTGTATGATATGCATATGTATGTGTACATCTGTTATACATGGAAATGCTCACAGTGACAGGTGTGTATGCCTGCGATGCATATTTATAGATATATTATAAAGAAATCCATTTTATTCCCATATTAAGTAAAAAAAGAAAAAAGAAAATAAGTTTTATTCTATCTGCACATTTAAGTCTTTATTCCTCTCCTTTTCACAGTTTACAGGTAGACAGGGCTGGAGGCAAAGTCTCCCACAAGTGCCATTTCCCAGCATCCTCCACTGAACTACCCCTCTCACAGCTACCATATTATGGTGTCTTACAGTAGCAGCCATGATTGTAGTCCACATTAGATTACTCTGGTGACCCACAACTGCATTCACACATACATTTAGCAACTGGAGGCGCTCACTGAAAGCCACATGCACTCAACCTTGAATCTGCATGATCTTTGCCTTCGCTACAAATATTGTATCTTCTGCGCCAAAAAAATAGCTTCTTTGGAAACCAAGCGGTCAGCGGCAACATACCAAACATGACTGCATAAAGAGAACCACAAGCTGAGATCAAAGAGAGGGTGGATGTGGGGGAAAAAAAAAAAAAAACGGAAAGACGTTTTTCATCTAAACTGTAAGAGGTACGATGAGCAAGGCAGGAAAAATCTCATGAAAATATTGGGGGGTTTTTTAAAGAAAATATAAAAGCTAAACTTTGTTATTCTCACTGAAAATGTATTACTGTAAAATAAACTTAGTGTTTTTTTTCTGTATTTGGAAGGTGCTGAAAGTTAGTCCATTTTAAGTGTTTTTTATTGTTTTACATTAAAAAAAGAGATTAATTGTTTAAATTGCACAGTGCATAATTTAAAATACAACATAGAGAAAATGACAGTTTTGTTAATTCTACCCCAAGATTTTTTTTTTAAAAACAACCAACAATTAAGATCAACAGTTAAATAAGACGAGTATAAAAATCAAAATAAAATAGTGTCAGTTAAACCAAAATAAGCATCTATGAAGGTCTACTAAAGCTTAACAACAAAATAAACTATTTAAGAGACAACATCACATCAGTGGCTGGAGGCTGATACCTTAAAGCAAACATTTCTTTTCCTTTTTTTTCTGCAGATGTTTTCATTGCTTGCCTGGGCCTGGAGAGCCCACAAGCCATGCTGGTTTTTATTCCTTATGTCCAATAAAACACTGATTTGTAGCTGTTACATCTGGAGCAGGAGAGCAGTCGTGAATTGTGGGCCAATGTTGACGGCACCAGGGACAATCTACGAATCTACTTTCATCCAAGTTTTCAGTGAAAAACAGATAAACTCGTCTTTAAAAAAGAAAAAAAAACACTGATGGCAGCTGTTTGCAGCCGTAACCAAATGTTAAGTGGTCATCTTTCAACTAAGAACTTTCTTACTTAGACAAATGTTTCTGTTCTACACCAACACCAATCAACATCAACACTCAAACTTCTAAAAGTTTGGCCCATTGGGTATATTATCAGAGGAACTAATTGTGTTTATCTTTGTTTATATATTAACATATATTCATGTTTTTTTAAGGAATGATCCCCAAATCACATGAACAGACAGAATATTCATTGTTCTCACTCAGAGTGGGTTAATATGTTTAAACCCGTTGTTAAAAAAAAATGTAATTGCTAAATTTTGACTGGTATTTTTTATGACGAACACTTTGGGGTTGTAAATCATCTAAAGGATGTTTTCCCTATAAAATATTTCACCAAATTTCTTCAATACAAGCATTAAATATTTAATTAAAAGCATTTGTGAGGATCTTGTGAGGATAGTTTGTCTGGATTTGGACAAATCATGTAGTGTGTAGTCCCATTTTGAGCTTCGTTATCTGAATTTGGTCATCTTTGAATCTCTATCTGAAAAGTAAGATGGATTGCCCGATCCTGGATAGCAAAAGAGATTTGATTTTTAAATCAATTTTTTGAACAATTTGGCCCAGTGTGTCATTAGCCAGTTATACCAACATAATTTCACCAGAAAATATTGAATAATATATTGTACCTTACTTTGCACTGAGTATTGAGGAAGATGAATCGGTCCTGTGAGTCCATATGAAAAACTTTCCCAACAGGAAAAAGGGAAAATGTTTCACGTAATCAACACAGTTAAAATAAGCAAATGCTTTGAAGAACCACTGACAGGCAGAGCAACAAACTGGGAGCTGTGGTTCTGACTATGCATATGTTGGTATGAGAGCACCTCTCTGTGGTGGTTTCACAACACAGCAGCCTTCGGATCTTGCATGAGCCTCCTCCTCCTCCTCCTCCTCCTCCTCTTCCTTTCCCTTGATTTCCCTCTCTCCTCTCCTCTGCTGTCTTTTCCTGTCTCAGTGTGCACCCCTCCAACACTATAACACAACTCAGAAAAACTAAACAAAAAAAGGAAGAAGAAGAAAAACGGGATGGGGGATTTTTACAAAGGTACTCTACTTTACTGTTTATTACTCTGAAAGAGTGCGGGTGACTGTGGAGATGCTTGGCTGTTACAGTTTGTAACGCTGCTTCTCCCACTTCTAATGTTCCTACTTCTCCTGCGTTTCTGTTGAGTACTCTTTGTTCCTACCTCCCCTTGGCATTTTCACTGTTTATTTGTTTGGTTTTGTTTTTGTATTTGAATCTATATTTACTGTTTAGACTGTTGCTGAACCTCTCTGTGATATCAAAACGAAAGAAAATGAACAAAAAAACACCAAGTGTCTTAAAATATTGTATCGCCATCGTTTTTAATGCCAAGTACTACTTGTAAATGTTTGTGTATCAAATGTGGCCTCAAATGAAACTGAACTATATTATTATTATTAATATTATTATTATTTGAGCAATTATTTTAAACAAGTGCTGTAGACCACTGCTGTGAAAGTAGTCGATTCTGTTCATTGATATGTAATAAATATTTATGAAATTTGAACTGCTACTTTTGTTTTTATTAACCATTGTATATTTTACAGTGAGAAAGTGAAACAATTTGTCTTTATTCATTTTGAATTAATCATTTACCTAAAGCAAGGGTTCCCAAACTTTTTAGCCCGCGATCCCCAAAATAACAGTGCTAGCAACTGGGGACCCCCATTATCCCTGGAGGTGTTTAAAACATTTAATTACGCACAGGGCACACTATTAGGCCTATCCAAATAGTGGCATTAAAATAGCACAAAAGAAAACAACAGCCCAAACAGTAATTTAATGTCAGAAACGCTAGAAGCAGATCACACGTAATCTCTTGAATAATGTTTTTATATATATTTTCACAATATTGGATAAGACATACTATTTCAAAATGTTATGTTTTTGGAAGAAATCTTGCAACCCCCACTTTGGGGACCACTGACCTAAAGTATATAAGGAGTTATAAAATACATTCAGAAAAAAAAACATTACTTTCACGGATATTTGACTGCAGAAAAGTATTAGATAAGATAAACATATTAAAACACAAATTTGTTTGTGTCCGCTCAAACACACACTGTTTTCTCTCAGTTAACAGTATTGAATCAATCATTCATTTATGCAATCAAACTGCTAATGACTGAAATCCCAGTTTATTGGTATAAGTGAAGAGCCTTCATTCAGAATTTCTGTTGACAACTTTAAAAGAAGTTTGTAGTTTCTTTATCACACTCACGTAGGATGAGGCAGAAGTACATCACGGTGTCATCTGCATTAAATCACATTATGTATCAGTAGAATTACAGTACAAAATAAAAAGTATAAAGATATTATAAAAGATTAATGAAAATGGGACCCAGTGTGTCAAGTATCAATCATTGTATCCTCCAGTGAAAGCTGAAATCCCGATTTACTGGTATTAGTAACATGACTTTCCATTCAGCTTGTTCAAAATTATTCAAAAATTTCAAAGATCAAGAAACAACGGCTTACTTCACTCCTGGCATCAAATTTCATTTGGAACGGATTTGAAAGATAACTGTCAAGACCTGTCTGGGCATCGTCCAACTTCATTTCACTGACTTGGAATTCCTTCCATTTTGTCAGTCCAAGATCAAGTAACAAAATTGAAGATACCTTTGTTGTCAGAGTGCCTTCTGAAATAGTCTGCCTGTCAAGACCAGAGAAACAAAATCTGTTTTAAATCTGCTTCAACAGGAACACAAATTCAGGCCCACAGTGACATTCTAGATCACAGACAGGACTGGTCAAGCCATCCAACACTTTTAATTGACAAGGTGGATGTCAACACATTTTTAAGAAAATCAGTTTGAAATTGAACTTGCTAATTTGCTAGAGGAAAAGTCCTCATGTCATAGAGATGTATCTGGGAATCATGAATGTCTGCTGCGCCCATTCTGACTCATTTGAACTCATTGCACCATAAGCCAAAGTTCCTTGTTTCAAGCACTCATTTTCAATTAGGTTTAATTGAGCATTTTTTGCAAAGCAGGCTCAATTTAGACAGATCTTAGAATTTCTCATATCTTTCATCTCTTTAAAACCTTAATGACATTATGGCACGATTCCTACACGATTCAAGCACCCACAGACACCGGAAAATCCTAAATTTCTACCATATCTTAGTGTCTGTCTCTATGATCCGGTTTTGCTAATTAACGGTAATCATTAAAAACAAAACTAACTACCACCTGTGCCGCGATAATCACTCATTTGGAGTTTAGGTGTGATTATGCGGGAAGATACAGAGTTTGTTCCACCAAAAGGTGAGGGTTGAAACCATTTGGATGTTAATTGACAGTGGTTGAAAATTACTAAATATGTGGACTCAAGTTTTGTGCTGAAGTACAATTTTGAGTGATCTGAAATGTTCTTGAGTATCTCCAACTACTGTTTTATTTCACTCACTATTAAATGATGTCCTTTTTACTCCATTACGTATATTCTACAGCCTTATTTGAATGTAACTGGTTAGTAATCAAAACCATTAAAGTTGCAGGCCAACAACAGAAGAACTTAAATATGGAAACGATTCTGGACATAATTCTCTTTAGGTTCAACACTTCAACCAAAAAGTCTCTGGACAGCTTTAAAAGCAGCTTGCAGTTACTTAATCACACTCACTCTCAAGGATAAGGGAGAAGTATACATTATGGTGTCATCTGCATAAAATGACATTTCATACCAGTAGCATTGCAAATAAAGTTATTGATTAAATTGTAAATATATAAGGATCCAGAATGGACCCTTGTGGGACACCATTGTTGTTGTTGTCCCACAAGTTTGTTGTTTTGTTTTAAGTGAAGGCTTTGAACACTTATTGATAAGTGTAGCCACCAGGTGGGGATGAATATCAATGTAAATATGCTTTGCTGAAATCAAAAAGAAGACTTTTGATTATAGTTTATTTTTCTTTATTTTTTAAAACAAGTGCTGCCACTCTCTGCTTTCTCTCATTTTACTGAAGAAGCCAGAGGTGAGCTCCACCCAGTGAACAATAGACAGTCCAGTCCAACATAAACTCATTGCCTGACAGGGGCAGTCGAGGGCAACAAAAACAGAGCTATCCCATAATCTGGCATGAAGAAAACTGAAAGAGAATAATTTTATGGTTCCAAAAGTTTCCTATTACTCAACACATTTAACGATTGTGATTTTAGTGTGAGTCAGGCCTGGCAGCTCTGAGTATGGAGACAGAGAGAGAAAAAAAGGAAAAGTGTGAAGTGTAAGGGGACATTGTACAGACAGGTTTAGACGACCACACCACTGACGCCTACATAGGAAATACACACACCCCTGAATCCCTGCATTAGCTTTATGTTTCACCGAGATAATATGTTTTGTTAATGCCCATTCACTCAAAGATAAAGGATTAGGAGTTCTCAGAACTCCCACTTTCTTGGGGTTTGTTATATTTCTTTTGTTTGGATTACAACTCCATAATCAGGAAACATTCCAGCTCTGTAATTTCAAATTACTCATCACTGCTAGGAAAATCACTGGCAGTGGGATAACTGGGAATACATCATCTCAGGGGTTTGGAAGAATTGCCTGAGGACAAACACAAGTCACACAGGAGTAAAAAAATAAGCCTTCCTAAGAAAATGTGGTAACTGATGTAAAACACAACATGTTACTGATAATGTTACAGGTGATTTGCGCAGGATGACATGCAGACAACAAAGTTAAGTAATAATATATGGTATGAGTGCATGCCTGAGCGCTCTCGTGTCTGTCAGTACGTCTGTCTACAGTTGCCAGCTACCCTCCTGGCCCCTCAGGATACGACTGTGAACACAAGCACGGCCAAAGGTCTTACATAATAGCTGGTGGAATGCTGGAGCTTTGCCGCAGACTTCTGGATCATCTCACACACACACCGGACATTTTACAAAGTGGGGCCCGGTCCCCCTGATCGACAGAATAAACTATGTACGCAGGACTAGACAAAGACAATGAAAAAGAATTACCAATAACAAATCAATTCAACTTTGTGGCATATCTGAATTGTTTTATTGGCTACAAAAATGTATCTTAGAAACAACACTGTTTGCATGCAACTGAATAATAAATAGTTAAGACAAAACTTTAAATACAGTCTTGAAATGTTTTCACACATTCAATTGAAAAATGTCATGAGAGAGAAATCCTTTTTTCACAGATATGTCTAAGTTTCTTTCTACACAAGTTATTCTAAGATGTATTCTCAGTCAACACAGATTTTTCTTTTCTTTCTTAAAGCTACTTTAAGACAGTTTCTTTCACACATCCAGAGCATCTAGATTTATTTCACTGACTGGGATTACATTTCCCAACACACCTTCAGTCAATAGATGGAATATCCCCACAGGAAAAAGAAGTTATGGAGGGTACTACGCAGATGGTGGTCTGTGCTACGTGTAAACACACACAAAAAAAGGGGCTGGGATGAACATACAGTGCAGTACTGGAAACATTTCCCAAGTGGCTTAAACCTTATGTTTTGTCTGTGAGTTTTTAATTCCATTTCAGCAAAAGCTGGTTTAAATAACAAGCAAAACAACCTTCATTTTCATTTTAAATACATGAGCCATGGTCGACTTTAAATACATTTTGAGACATTCTAACATTGTAAATTAACAATAAAATACTGACAAAACCTCCCAATACCCCAGCTGTGGTGTTGATCTACACCTTTTATTGCACAGACATTCTTGTCTTTTATGCTCTCCCTCCCAGGAGGCCTCTCAGGTATCCTCCTCTTGTTTTTTTTTGACAGGCCACAAATCCTTCCTTCAGGCCAGAACACCACCTCGAGGTTCGGTTTCTCAATTCTGGATCCTTTTTAAGCATACGCTGCAACTAATGTTAGTATCTGCAGAGCCATAGAGATGCAAGGAATTTGTGCAACAGTGTAGGCCAGAGAGCGAGTGGGTGCTCGCAGGGCACAGAGGTAGGCGACGCTGTGCAGCACTCGGGCCACAAAGAAGACCAGGAAGTGAAGGCGGGCCACAGCTAGCGTGGGTCCGGTCATGGAGTAGATGGCACCCAGGAAAAGGAATGGGAGGATGTTCTCCAGGTCATTGATATGAGCTCTACAGGAAAAGGAAACTGATTAAGTAACACTTCATTTTCCGATATTTTGTAATTGTGTGACTCGGCTTCTGTTGATGAAAATGATTCAAGTATTTCTCATTCATTTTCATGACTCGTTCAATTCTGAATGATGTCATTTTTCAGCATCTTTTCTAGAGAATGCGTGGCCTGACTTACCTAACATTGGGGATTCTGTCATTTGTCAGTAAGGTTACTCATTTTAATTAAGAGCGCTGACTTTCTCCTTTTTGGCAGCTCAGTCAGACTACTACATCCTGCTTCCTCTCAACCCACTGCGTTCAACATTTCAACATCATTTCATGAAACCTGCCCTATTCACAGTTCTTAAAGAAACAGCACTTACTGTAAACATAATAAGTCTGCAAGATCCCCCCCCCCAAAAAAAAAACTAATGTTGAATTACTAGGATTTTAAAAAGTACTTTTGAATTTGAAACTGTCCATTAACGCAGAGTTGTTTCCTGTCACAAGGTCGTCGATGAACCAAGTCAGACAAATTATAAAACCAGAGGAAGGTTTTTTCTACGTCGTAAAAGAAAAAACTTGGCCTTTCTTGCTGCTGTCATGGATCATTTTCTGACAAGTTAAAACAACACAGTGAAGCACGGTTCCTGCAAGCAATCAGTTGTGGAAATCACAAATGCATTGAAGGTGGAAATGAAAACATTTCAAAGGAATAACGTTTTTTTAAATGAAATTACTAAAAATCTAACACTTTTTATTGTGCACTGTGTTTTTTTGCGATCCTTACATTTTGCTGCTGTAACACTGTTAATGTCTCCGTTGTGGGATAAATAAAGGTTTATCTTATCTTATGCAGAAGTTTAAAAAAATGCCAAAGGCGTATAAAAACTTGATGCTCCTCAAATACCATTTGAATAAAAAAAAAAAAACCTTTCGTTGTTGAAGTATACAGTATGGAGTTTATGATGCTAGTAGTACATTTACTCAAATACTGTAGTAAAGTACACATTTGAGAAACCTACACTTTGCATTGTCACTTCATGCCACCTTGTACCTTTCAACTACATTTCAGAGGCATATATGAAGTGCAGTCACTCCAATACCATTATTAAAATCTTCCATATGATAAGCTTATTTAGTATCAAGCACAGTAATGTATTTGTAAACCTAACAGTTTTGAAAACACCCAAAATTGTAACCGGTGCTTAAAAATTACTACAGTAATATGCATCAGTATAAAAGTCATTCTCTGTGCTGACTACTACTAGGGATGTAACGATTCACTCGCTGCAAACCCGCTTGTCAGTGTGGTTTGGCCTTTAATGTTTTTTTTCTCGCAACCAGGGGAGGTGATTGGAGCTTCTCATTGTGTTGTCGGTTAAATGTTACATCATGTTGGTTGTGCTATTTGTGTAGTTCCCTGTCTTCTTGTAATATTTGCACACAGTTTTTGTCTTGTCTGTTATCTTCCCACCTCTTTCATTTTCTGTCTTGGTGAAGCCAAAATGCCTCTGATGTGGTGGTGCGTCCTCAATTTCAAAATCTTGTTCTGCAGCTGCGGACCACCTCTGCTTTACAGCTGCTGACACTCACAATATTATTGCGATTCATTTTTCAGAGTACCAATGTGAATCTTGACACCTTTGAATCGATTTATCACGATTTTACGATTAATCTATACATCCCTAACTACACATTCTGCAAATGTGCTTCTACTTAAAGCTCCTGTGCGAAACTTTCCGTTTGTACCGATTATTTTGGTGCCACCTGCAGACAAAAAAGCATTTATCTTCTCTTTGCTGTTTTGTGTAAATATCTACAGTCTATGGCCAACTTATTTTTTTACAAAAACGATATTACCCTTTTTTCAACCGCTGTCTGTATCACTCAGAGTCTAAATTGTTAAATAACCTAAACTGAAAAGGTTGTTTTTTAGCAGATTGCTGTTAAGCCCTTCATCCAACACATAGAATACCCTGCTGCAGAGCTTAGAAGCCTAAAAATAACTATGGATATATTATTTACAGTCTATGATATAGGCCTATAGAAATAATCAGTCGTGTTGCTGATGGTCTCTTTCCTTAGTGAATCATAAAGAGGCATCAGTATTAATTTCAGTCTGGTTCATAACCAGCTAAAAAAATTGCAAGAGCTTTAAGCAATGCTTTCAAACTTGTAATAGCCTATATCATTTTCAAAACGTAGTTCTGCATCATTGCACCTATCAATCAAGTCAATAAAGTTGAATGTTTCAAAGTTAACTGTAAAAACAAATTGGATGCTACAGTGGATGACAGAATACATTGTTGTCAAAAATAACTGTCAGTGTTTTATTTCTCATGGATACAGTCACTGTTTTCACTGATAACAAAACTTTGAAGGTATTTTTTTTTTTAAATTAAAAGCAAGTCATGACAGTGTCAAACTTTCTGCTCTCTCACCTCCGGCATCTTTCCACGTACGGGTCCTCTCTGTGAAACTGTAAACCTCCGTGTCTCAGCGCGTCCTCCGGGTTAGCAAAAGCCTTTAGGAGAGAAAAAACAAACTTTTTATGAGTGAAAGTTCCAGGTGAGACTATGTTTCCACATCACCTTTCCTTCTTTGTAATAGTCACTCACCTTTTTACGCAGCCTCATTTGTCCTGTTATAATCGCGATAGTGTACATTTTTATCACCAGAAGCACGCCATAGAAAACAAAACAGGAGAAAACTTCATTTTTTATCAAAGCCGCCATGTTTAGTTTTTTTAATACTTTCAATAATACAAACTGAGTTTTGTGACTGGCACGTGCGTACAGCTGTAAGAAAGTGAGAGTGAGCTCGCGGGGAAAGGCTCTTTTCTACAGTATTTGATTGATGATGCGGCCGCCCACTCACCCAATGATGATCCCAGGTTTAACGGAAGAGGTTGCCTGTTGCATTCATCACTGTGAACAGCCGAATACCTTGGCACGCGAAAAATGAGCTCCCTCAGGCTATAGTTAACAAGTCACGTTGTCTGTGTATTCACACATTTGACTTTGAAGAATCTAAATACTCTGTCAGAAGGAAAGGCATCATGATAAAGAGTTGTTAAATTGAGTAAAGTAGACAACAAAATGGTAAAATATAAAGGTAACAGTAGGCTACACATTAAGTAGAAAAAACAATAAGATAGGCTACGATAAGATAAACTTTGATGTCCTGTTTGAGAAATTGGTATATTTTTCTTATTATTGAATCATTATTTCAGAATTAATATGTTATATCGTTTTAAAAGAGTAGGCTACATTTTTCTTTGTAAAATCTCTCTCTACAAGTTGACTCAGAGTCAGACAATTTGACGTCATAGCCAGCATGTGTTTGCTTTGCAGTGGTCACACTGAGTAAATGATTTCTTGGAAGGCTGCTGGCAAAATATGGGTTTGTTGTTGGTGGTAAAACAAGGAAAATTCCCATTGCATTTTAGAGTGGTGCCATGATTTGGTACCTTAGTTTTTCTCTAATGTTGTTTTTAAGGTAGTCTGTCCCAATTTAAAAATGATTTATACTTCTTCTCCAATGATTTTTAGTGATCAAATTTACTCCACGTTTTCAAGAATAGTTATTAACTAATACACATAGTCACAAGAAGGCCTGATTAGTCAAATATTATACAATGTTAAACAATGCAGATTCAGGTATGATTGAAGCATTCCTTAAAAATGATTTAATCACTTAAAGGAAGCCAATTTGTGGAAAAAAACAACAACAAAAAACAACAACCATTAGCCTCTTTCTCTCTTCAACGCCAAAAACCACATTTATTGCTTATTCCCCGTATGTCCTGCATAGTCCATCACATTTATTGACTTGTTGGTGTGTTGTAGCACCTTGCGGTTGGTTATTAGGTGTCAGTCCCTGGTGCCTGCCAGTCCAAAGTGAGGGAGCTTCCCGAGCTAGTGTCGTCACAGCAGTCCTCAGCATCAGAGAAGGACGACATGTAGTGGAGGCCGGTCACTCTGTGGTAACCTCCACGTAGCATCTGTGGGTAGGTGGAGAGCTCCATCGCCCTGCGACCGCTCCTGCTCACCCTCACAGTCCACATGTCGACTAGCTGGGTGCACAAGGCACAGCCCATCGTTTGTGTGTGTGTAAACAGGTCAGGACAATACGGTCTTATGTGCTCATGTGGGTGACTGCACACATCGTTATTGATTCACCAAACTCCCTTACACATTTTGCATTTTGAAAGTGAATATGTAAGCATTTAAATAGATTTAAACATAGATTCGAAATGTATTAAGACTCACTGAGATGTAATATTTCAACCTACATTTAACAGTCCAGTATACCGTTTTTAATGTCATATATATCTTGAATCTTATAATTGCATTTTATTGCATGATATATGTTATTTAAAGCTGTAATAATCAATGTAAAACATGATGAAGACTATATTTTTCAAATATATGCAGCTAAATATAAAACAAAATGTATACGGCCACTATATTACTCAAACATTCAGAAAACGTGTTGTATTTGCTTGCTCAGCAAACATATGTGAACTGATCAAATATATTTTATCAGGAAAAGAGTCAGTGTTGGCTCTGCAGTGCCAAACAGATTAAGTGAAGATGGTTCTCTTTTAATAAGTGAGTATATGTGGGTATTTTTCACTGATTAAAGGCTTACAGCAGGGAAAATATAGACACGCAAGAAAGGGAGACACAGTGCTAAGTAGCACAAATCAAAGATTGCAGCTATTTGATCATGTTCCCTCCGGCTTATAGCAAGCAGGAACCCATATCAGTCACATATCCAGCCCTGCCTGCAGGGTTAAGAGGTCACAGAGTCAGTCTGCTCCAACTGCTGCCAACATATAAATATTTACAGCAGTCACTCTGTGCAAAAACATTCAGAGAGGTTTCACAGACAGAGAGGAGATGAATCGTTGTGCTACAAGACACAACTCGGCCTGTGACTGGCTTCTTTAATGACACTGCAGCATTTGGATTTGGGCTTCAGCTGGGTGCAGGATCACCACTTAGTCTGCTCATGCTGGAGCTCTCACAGATGAATTGTTTCCTGTGTTGTATATTCTTTTTGCAACTGGAGGAAGCACTGCTGTATAATGAGATCCCTGAGGAAAGAAATGAAGGTGTGTTATAGGGAGAGACAAATGAAAGAACAAAAGTTTGCCTAGACAGTAAATATAGACAGTAAAGCAGCTCTAATCTAATGCACGCAAGGCAGCCAGAGCCAAGCTTTAGTGGAGGTTTTAAGGTCATAGATATCAACAATTTGAGATGTTCCAGATCTCCACAAAGACTATTTTCACAGCCTGGAGAAAAAGATTTAGGCTTTATGTCGGGAATTGTATCAGAGATGGCAAAATCATCTTAAACTATAAAATAGGGACTTTTAAAGAGGCACAACATGTTCTTTCTCTCTGTTCTCTCTGGGATTTCTAAAACATCTGTTACTGATTTTGTACAACTCTTGAGGCAAACATGTATTTTGACTTCCAGCCAAAATAACTAGAAGCCTACAGGCTTGCTTGGAGCAGAGTGAGAAAGCAGGTAACCAGAGCACACTCTGAGGTAAAATGGGGGAACCACTCGAGTGTTGATAATGTGAAATATTAAAAATGTATCCTTCGGCCCTGGCACAATCTTGTTTACTCTGACAGCTGTAGCAACAACTAAAAGAATCCCATTCACAAGAGTTCTTTTAAGCTAATAATGTCACACTGCTGCTTCTGTGTTATAAATAACTTTAAGAAGGTGCAAGAGGATCCATGCAGCTGAAACACATATCACCAGGCATGATTGGTTATTATTCCACTTCATTAATTCTGATCACAACCTGCCCTCCTGAATCTGTCATCTGACCTTCATCATGCAAAGCTCCCTCGTGCACAGATAGCCATTGGCAGAAGTGATGAAGATTTAAAGGACGAGTGCTCTGCTGTACTTGCCACACCCATCCCATCCCAGAGAATGGACACAGCATGGGGCACCATCTTATAGCCAGCTTCCCCCTGCTGTCCTGAATTCACACTGTATTCAATGTCCTGTTCAACTTCTGCAATGGGATATTTAATTATTCATCAGTATCTGTTGTCACATGAAATGCATCCCTTACAGCGTACAAGTATCCCCGCCTCGATGACACACACGCAGAACAGGAAAAATGCCAATGTTTTGGTAATGGGAAGTGAAGGGAGGCTGCAGCAGCATATGTGTGTAAAAAGGAGTATTTTTTGTCTCTTACCTGTGTCAGCTTCCCTTTCTTCATCGCATCCTCTTCTCCCCGGTTCGGTTTGTTGTCCTCTCGGTCTGACTCTGTCTGGGCTGGATTCAGCTCAGCATACGTGTGGGACTCGAGATGACATCACAGCAGCTCACTTGGGAGTAGTTTCCTTTGTCTAAAATTAAAACAGGTAAACCCTATCTGTCTCTGTCTTACACTTACCTCGGTGTTTTATCACACAGCTAAGAAAGAAGCAGTGCATTCACTCACTTATCTAAAGCGTTTGCTCTAAATGATTAGTGATGATGCTAAAATGGACAGAATCCAAGTCAGTGTGTCAAGGGAAGCAGTAATATATTTAATTTGCATTTGTAGGCATGCTTACATACATATTTATGACAGAAAGGAGAAAGTCCTTTCAAGCTGGAGAGTTTGCCAGCTGAGCATATAGCCTCACTTTTTCAGTACGTCTTTTAATAGCATCTTCTATACAAATCCTCGCAAGGAAGCAAGGCCATTTATTTGTCTTGTTATATTTAGGCTATTAGCGTCTTCAATTTTGTCAAGCGTTGAATAAGTAGTTTGTTATCTCACTCAATTATGCATGCTAAGGAGCTGGAGTGAACAGTCGGTTAGCTTAGTGCATCTAGGCTGGAATCTAGGGGTGTCCCTGACAATCTATCTATCTATGTACAATTAGACATTAAGCACCCCCATATAGCTTGAATGGAATGATCCTTGTGTTCCACTGTGAGATTGGCAGTCGAATGAGGCTCTTTTGAACAAATCTTTGAAGATTCGACTATTTGGGGGTCACCCCTACTGGATACATGGGGAAACTACTGAAATGGTTCAGTCCATAAAAATGTTTCCCCTTAAATTATATGAATGCTGATGACATCACAATGACATTACCAGGGTTAGTTTCTCAACCATTTTCTTACTAAGCCCAGTAAACTCACCGGTGGAAATATTTGTACAATTACGATTTCATAGCTACCTGTTTCTACCTAGGTTTTTTTTTTTTTATAGGAAAGAAAACACAAATGGCATCAAAGACCAGGCAATTTTAATCATAAACCAGTCATGAGTAATTACACAACTTATACAGACATTAAGACATCCCACTGAATTGATGTCAACCATGTTATCAAAGCATCCTCATTATGACCACAACAGCCACACAGTGTAAAAATATGGGAAAAACATGAGTCAGCAAAATCTGGCTGTGTTGTCTGCAGGGTGCCATGATATTGCTGATGAACTCTGTCTAACCACAGAAATGTTTTTTTTTTTCCACTGAAAGGAGAAATGAAAATCTCACACGCATAGCTACGTGCTGTAACGCAAGCAAACAAACTCACAGATGGGGATGATTAAGTAATTATCACTCAACGCTTCCTAACACTGCAATATAAAAAGCAGCACTTCCCCTGTCTTAACTGTCAGCTGCTCAAGCTGCTCTGTGTATGATACCTTTTAAATATCTCTTTGATGATAGAGCTTCAGATTGCACAAAGATTTGCCTTTTATTCATTGCACTTAGTCCCCCAAGAACTATCCTACCTAACATAGCCTACACATCTCTGTAGAAGTATTATTTCAGTGTGAAAGTATTGACTTAACTATAAAATCCTGTTACTTACATACAAAGCATTGCACGACCTCGTCCCCAGCTACATTTCTGACCTCCTCGTACCATATCCCGTCCCTCATCTACTCAGATTATCTAATCTTGGCCTTCTTTACATTCCCCGCTCTAGTTATAAGACAAAAGGTGATCGTGCCTTCGCTGTTTTAGCCCCCACTCTTTGGAATCAACTCCCTCAAACCTTCAGATCAGCAGAATCTTTGGACACTTTCAAGAAGCATCTAAAAACCCACCTGTACAGACAAGCCTTCACGTAACCCCAAAACCCTTTCTTGTGCCTACTTTTTTGTGTTTGTGCGTATGTTTTCCTGTTCCTAACTTTGTCTTGTTCGACTTTGTAATTTATTTATGTAAATTTGCCTCACTGTATGAATTGTTTGATTGCTTTTATCTGTGAAGCACTTTGTAACTGAGTGTTTTAAAAGTGCTATATGAATAAAGTCTTACTTACTTACTTACTTACTTACTTACTTGTGACAGCAATAACACTACAACAATCTTTTCTTAAGACAAGTGGACGAATCAGTGTTAAATCCTATTAAAAAATGTATTGGACAACAAATAAAAAAGGGAAATATGAACTACTTTAGGAGATGGTCCAGAATTAAGTAATCAACTAATCTGGTGTTTGACATTTAACTCTGGAAGATCTAAGTCAAGGTAAAGGGGAATTGCTGTGTTATCATTTTTCATTAGGCTAGAGTGGCGCTAGCTAGGTTGCAACTGTTAGCGACAAACTCTATTTACTCTGTTAAGAGCACAATTAATATCAAAGGGTAAGTTGTCCTGTTCATTAAACTATTAATGAGCCTTTAGCTTCTTCTAACGTAACAGATCTTTACAGTAAATTTCGCCTTGTTTTTAAACTGTCAGGCCAAGAGCTTAGCTGTGAACTACCTGTACCAAACAGCAAATAAATCTTTTAAGACTTATACACAAAAAAGAACAATCATGAATACACTTAACACATAAAAAAAAACAGTTTGCTTACTTCACTTGTGTCTTTAGCACTAAGTCTACCACAAGCTAGTAAAAAAAGCTAACACCTGAAAAAGACAGTACACTTAACCACCTCAGAAACAATTGACCTCTAAATGTAGATGTTGAAGTCTTCGGGAAATGCTAATATTCACGTTTTCTCATGTTCATTTAAACTATGACAGTTCAAAGGTCTTTGTTCAAAATGGTCTACGAATTTTTTTTTTTTTTGATAATTACACTTATAAATATCTGCTGAGCTTGTTGACCATGTTTTTTTTAGATTGTCTTTTTTTCCCTGTCTTTATATCTCATTGATTTTAAAGACACAAAATGACTTGAAGATGATCCATATCGCTACTAGCTTACAAAAATAGTAGGCTACCCTAAATTGAAAGACATTAAACTTTTCTTCGCAGCTTAACTTACTTAACTTTTTTTTTTACTTCCTTCCTGTCATTTTAGTTGTTAGCTAACAAAACAAAAATGAGACCACCCTTAGCTTGTATGCTACATGTTAAGCTTCAGCCAGCAAGCAGTTAGCTTAGAGACCTTTTGAGAAACTAGACTTTCTGGGTCAGGGGTGAGTGGGTGGGTTTACTACAGATAAATATTAAGAGGAACTAGTTCGCACCTTAAGAGCCAGGCTAGCTGTTTTCATGTTTACAGTAGGCCTATTTCTTTTAAAGTTGGCTAAGCTAACTGTCTCATGGCTATAGCTTCATTTTAACTTACAAAGATGAGAGTGCTATTACACTACTTGTACTACTCTAAGCAAGAAAGTCAAAAATGTATTCATTTTACCTTCCCCTCTTTTAGTCTATTAGAAGTTAGCATGAGCTTCCGTAACAGGTCCCTTTTTTTGCTTGATCTTAAAATGAGACAGTCGGAAAATGTAACGGTACACAGCTAATTAGACGTTTCTAAAGTCAAGGTTGATGGACAATTTATAATAGTAATAATAATACCCACACAGATGTTATCTCATTATAAATATTGTAAAAACACCAGTGCAGATGCACTGTTGATGTGTAGATGATTAAAGGCACTGTAAAAGGTAGGATGACTCTAATGCTGAAGGTAAGATATACTTTTTTCCTATGTTAACACTGCATGGCAACTTAAGATGACAATCATTGTTGATTTTTTGTCATTTGGCACAAGAAAACAGTATTTGAAGTAATTCATGCTTCTTTGTCTTTCACAGTTTGGCTGTGGTTTGCTCTGCAATTCCTTGTTTTTATTTTCTTCCAAATTGTGTGGCCTCTGAGACAGGCGATTTCTATGTAGTAGTAATTATGCAAGTGGATCTTTGTCTTCTCGGATGTGCAAGCACAGTAAAAACAACACCTAAAACAAAAACAAAATATGAACACTTCACACTTATCTTGTGAATTTGTACACGTTTTATGTAATACATCTTAAGGAATAAACCCTTTAAATTGTAATTTACAATCAATATAAATAGTTTTTTTTTAATTATTTTATTGTTTATATTGATTCTTAGAACTTATTACAATCAAAATGTAAAATAAGTACAAATACTAAAATATTTCCTTGTAATTGGTACTAATTATCAGTGAATAAGACTTAATAATTAACTGCTTAAAATGTTGTGACAAACTGATGATGCAGATTTGAAGGAAGTGTCTACAATGAGATGGAGCAGGACCTGGTTATTTAGCTCAACTTAGACTGCCTCTGCTACTTCTCATAGATTTAACCCAGACAGCTTTACCTCTTTTAGTGGTTTAAGTCAGGGGTTCTCAAACTTTTTTAGTGTTTTTTATTTTGAGTTTTTTTTTTTTTTTTTATCGTTGCAGACTATGAAGTGACAGACATGTCACGATCATATCAGAATTGATCTATCTACTCAAAACTAAAGTGGGCGGGAGTATTGGACAAAATAGCTGATTTTATTGGTGCAAGAGGTCCCAGTTTGTAGATATGCTTTTTCAATGATACAGCACACTTTACAATTTTTTGTAAATTATTCCGTGGACCCCCAAGCTATGGTTTGTGGACCCCTGGGGGTCCTGGGACCCCACTTTGAGAATCACTGGTTTAAGTTGTCACATTTTTTGTAAAATTAATTACAGCTCTCGATTATCAAATTAAATTACTAGAAGTTCTATTTGAAATACTTTGGAAGCTGGCAGCTTCAAATGGACCAACACAAGTTTATACTGGGAGCAGTTTGAGCAGTCTGAAATGAACTGCATACCACACTCTTACTTACCATACAATAATCTGTGATCAAAAGATAATGAAAAGCCAGGAAAGCACAAGTTTTCAGTCAGGTTTCCTTGACACAAGAGCCAAGCGGTTTAGGGTTTTTGCTTTTTTTTTGCTTGCTGTGTTAGTTTAGAGTCAAACCTTACACCATAATATCATTTCAGTAAATATACCATGATGTCTAAATAACAGAAAGGTTGTATTTGTACACAACAATTAAAAAAAAAGCATCATCAACAACAATGAAATGTGCAGATGCACAAATATTTTACAAGAAAAAAAACTCAGTGTAACATCTTTATCACAGGTTACAGCTTCATTTTGTGATGATTGGATGAAAATATGCACAATTATAGAAGAGGACATGTACCTGATCGATCAAATAGTTATAAAAAAAGTGACTGTTGGAACAGGTCCTGATTTGTGCATGTCGCACTAAATATTATAAATCATTTCTCGTTAAATTGTTACAATGTAAAAAAAAAAATGCTTTTAAACTGGTTCTGCATTATGAGTCATTTTTGGGGAAATCTCCTCAGTGAACTATAAATAATGAAGTTGTTGACACTTTGATGTTTCAGAGGAATTTCAGATTTACTTTGCAAGCTGTTGACAGACAAAATGTTACACTTGCTGCTCAAGATTCTCACAATACCCTCCAGCATATTTACAGTTATTGCACCAGATACTTTGCGTAATCCTCTTCCAACAAAACGGACGTCAAGACACTAATTAGTTTGTCTTTCAGAAATCTTATATCGCTACTCTTTTTCTAGAATTAATTTGTCATATCTTTAAGCCAGTTGCTTTTTAAGGATAGTGCATGAGCAGCTCAATATCTCCATTATTTTTAAGAACATAAATAAATGTCTTTAATTGTGTTTTTGGAGCAAACAGTTTGGACAGTGAAATGTCTCATAAGGTCCAAGAGAGAAGTTGCAGCTACATGCATTTTGTAGTTTTTCAATTACAGATTTCCCTGAAAATGATTTATCGGAACACATGCATGTTTTATGGTTTGAAATAAACCAGTTGTGTTTTTTTTTTAATGATTAAATGTTATTTTACTGGTTTCAACTAACTAGACTTTCATTCCTGAGGGCTCAGATATACTGTGTATTTAAGGTTGGAGGTGTAAGAGTTAGATCTAAGCAATAATTCTCACTTGATGTCTCAACTTGTTTTTATGTAGCAAGTAAACAGGCAAACAACAGGAAGCTTCTGAATGTCTCTTGGTTGTTGCTTTCACTTAAGAAGAGAAGCACAGTCTTCAAACCAAACATCATACCGTCGTTGTGTTGGTCTTCCGACCTCTGCTGTGTGTTGGCCACAGCCGGTTTAGCAGAATATGACACCTAGTCACTACAGCAGCCACTGAAACTACAGAAAACAGCTCCAAAGATGTGACACGACGCCTTATTTTTTACACCTTAACATCGAGGATCAGAGTTTTCCAATAAATAAACTACGGGATATCTAAATATCCTCTTCAACACGTCTCCAGGATAATTCACTGCTACATTTACAAAGTGCTCACAGCGAGGCTTCTTCACCATGGTGCAAATTCCTCAGCTTCCTGTGAAGGCAGGAATGGAAAGGGAGGCAAGGGAGGGGGGTGGGGGGGGGTCAGAAGATCTGAAGGGGGGGAGAAAGTTGGAAAAATAAAATTGAGAACAAATGGACACACAACAGGCCCAAACTGTCTATATTGGATTTAAAGATGTTTATTTTACTGAATGAACTGCCTCCATTATTCTTGGCCTGAATGTGCAGATATCTCTGCTCCCTGCAGACCAGGAGGAATTTATGAGCTCATGTGGGTGACGTTAGAAAAACGGGTGGAAAATGTGTTTTTTCCAGGGTTAGCAACAATCTCCAATAGTCACCATTTCCAGTAAATTGCATGTACAGGGGAATGTGAGTTTGTATCCAAGATTAAGCTGATTTAATAGTATTTTCAAAAAAGGAAACTATCCAACCTCTTTCTATCTCAAAGTGCTCTGGTCTCCGCCTCGATCTTCCTCTCTCCATGGAGGCTGTCGGGGTCAGCGGGTGCCACCGTCTGCCTCACTGCAATCTCAGGGCCTCCACCATAAATACCCAACAAGTACTGCCATGTTTCCTCTGAGATCTGACCGTAGTCTGCACCTGAAGAGAGAAGTGCCAATAACAGAAACATTAAATGAAAGTTTGTGTTTCTTATTTCCTTCTTTTCTACCCGTGTTGACTTTTACCTTGCTTGAGTTGTACATGTCCTCCTTTCATGACACCTATTTTACTGTTGTCGATGGGACCGGGTGGCTCTGTAGAAGACAAATATTTAAAAAGTGCTCCAAATATAAAGATAAAAATAACTTAACACACTGTTGTAGAAGTCTATCTGCAGGTTCATACCGTTGTCTTTGCCCTTCACAAAGCCCTCCCACTCTCTGAACCATTGCATGCTGATGCACAGGATCACAGTCGGAGCCTCCTCAGCCTGAAACTCCTTGTTCAGCTACGAACAAGAGAAAACATGCTGAGTCAGGATTAAAAAAAAAAAAGAAAAGAAAAAAAAAGATATGTTTAGACACAGGTAACACCTTGCTTTTTTTTTACCTTGATGAAAGTGTCTATTTCAGTTTTTCTTCGTTTAGCCAGAGCTTCAATCTCCACCTGACAGATGGCGCACAGATACAGGTGGTTCACTGCTGGGCCGCCTCCAAAGCTGAAGACACACAACAGACATTTAAACCTGAGAAAATGTGATCCAAATAAATGTGAATGTGCAAAATATTCAAAAATATTCAATTATGGCATTTGTTTGCTGATTCTGCAATCCTGCTGATCAATTCAGAGACACTTATATTACTGCAGAGCTATTTGTGTGACAGCAATCTTTATAAGCAGTTTGGACTTGCAGCACTATTTTACAAAACAAAAACCCAACATTAGCCTGCTTTAAATCAGGAGATTGATATGAATTGTTTTTTTGCACTGTAACATGAGTTCTCTCGCAGAGGCACCTGGCTGAATTCATATTCTGCCAGCCAGTTTTTACCTATCTAGGGTTCTTTTAGTTATATAAGACCTAATGTGAGTCTTAATGTGAATGTTGTATGTTTTTTATGTTTTATGTTTTATGTTACTGAGCCTCAACAAAAGGTAATTTTCTCTCACAATGTGATAGACAATAACGTTTTTTGAATGTGAATCTTGAATCTATCACCGGCTAAAAATCAAAGGGTGCATTTTATGGGGTTTATCTGCACCAAAGTTGCCACGTTTGTGAAAGTCATGTGGAACTGGCTCAACCAGCAGATACAACAGCATGAAAGGAAGAGAGACCCAGACACTGCTGCTCTGAGGACGATCGAGGGAGTCGTGGAAGAAAGTTGAGTTTCGGTATTAAGAGCAAGTCAAATGGAGATGTTCATATCTGCAGCACCTTCAGCTTCTGTCACTGATACGCCAACGATCAGTGGTGAAGCTGAGGAGACAGCAGAGCCCTCTTCATGCGAGAAGATTCGAGGAGAAACATGGGACTGGGTAACCTGTGAGGTTATAGCGACTGGGCTGGTGAGGATCCTTGAATCGAGGTCACTCTTTGGTCTGGAATTTCTACGACCTAAAGTGTGCACTGTCCAAACTTTCCGTGGTTCAGTCTCTATTTTGATACATTTTAAATAAAGGCAATAAAGCCACTAATTCAAACTTACAACAGCAGCTCAGCAAAGAGTCAGGCAATGTAAAACTGTAGAATCAGATCGAGGTCAGTAACACTTTCACGACACTTCTAAGCTGAAATGAAGTCACCTGTTGTAAAGGTATTCCCACACATTCTGGGGAACGATCACGACCAAGTCATCTATGTAGTTGTACTTGTTGGGAGGGATTCCTGTAAGGGAAAAAAAAAAAAACATGTTAAATGAGAAAACTATTACTAATTCTGGTGGATTTTTTTTTTAATCCTCTTTCTCAAAATCCCCTCCCTTATCTCTGCTGTCTGCTTGAATGATAGCCTGTCACTCAATAATGCAGTACACTTGTGGCTAGAGATGCATAAACTAGCCAAACATAAAAAGCATACATAAACACAATGTTAACAAGTAATGTCTCATGTTATGAATGCTGCAGCCTTTTTCTGTCTTTCTGAGGTTGATCAGTTTCTTCTCAGATGTTTGGAGGGAAGGTGCTAGCTTAGTGCAGAGGCAAGAAGTACAGGAAGGGAGTTAGCACCCCAAGCTGCTGGCTAGTCGCTGATAGCAGACCATCAGAAATCCCCTCTGATCATACGCTGGCTGCTTCTTGTATGATACATTCTTTTCACTTTTTCAACATGTGAAATGTGTTATATGTGATGTGTGGAAGGGAATGCTTTAGACATGTTTGAAAATTTAAATTACAGAAAGCAACCCCCTGACCAAAATGATCGTTATGACCTCATAAGACTGCAAAGCTCTGCTGATATATGACTGTTTTTACAGCTGGGAATACGTTCATTACCCTTCATAGAAGGTTGTGTTTGTTGTCTTGATGTGATATAGAAGGAATGTGATCTTTTGCAATTTTTAGATACACATTTTTTCTACCGCATACCTCCGTGCTGACAGAGAAACGTGTGGTTGCTGATGGGGCCTGGTTCAGCGAAGGTGTTGAACTTGTTCAGCCATTCTCTGGAGATGTAAAACTGCAGCAGGCTGGGCTCCTTCATGTTGGCCAGAGCAACAACCTTCTGCCTCTCCCTCACAGACTCCTCGCTACTTTTTCTGAATAAATCCGGAAAAAAAGTGAACATTATTGTTGAGCGTATCAGCCTACATTAGGTATAGAAAATAATAATAATGAACGCTCACCTATAAAACAAAACGTAGGCCTCTGCATTCTGCACCACTGTCTCATGGACTTCTGTCACATACTGGTCATCAAACTCATACCACTGGCCGTTGATCACATTCTGACAGTAAGCTATATAATGTCCACCTGAAGCAACACAGACAACAAAAATGTATATAGAAAGTGTTGGGAAAGAGATGTGATTGAAATAGATTAAAACATGTACACGTTTTCTCATTTTCCAGAAGTTGCTAACCACATGCAAATCAGTTGTGAAACGTTTTATCTGTAGGAAATGAAGCAATCTCATACTTCCTGCGGTGCCGTGGTGACAGATGACTGACAGCAGATCGTAGGTGGTAACTTGGGACGGACTCTCCTTCGCCAGGAAAGGTCTCATGTCGAGGCCCTCCAACGGGAAGGATACGTGACTGCCGATCTTGAACGAATACATGACCTCGTGCCGGAAGCGTTTCAGGTGAATACATAAAATCTGCAAAATAATATATGTGGGGACAATCACTTTAAGTTGCCGCCCAACACTTACACTTAAAACAAGATGGAGATGAGATAACAGCAAAGCGTGTACCTCTGGAAGTCTAAGTACTTTGCAATATTTCACACCATTTCTTAACCTGCAAAGAAATACAGAAGAAACAGAAAAATCAAACGCAAAATTAAAAAAATATTCTTGTTTAATTTATCCATTTTAATCTTATGATTCTCCAGGCTTAATAGATGTCTCTACTTTGATTGACTCCATACTCACTTTTTACATCTCTCACAGCTGTACATGTTGTCCCCTGGGGAAAGGAAATATGAAGCATTGAATGATCTACTCTTTTAAAAAAATTTATTAAAGTATTACAGTAGAGTAGCTCTGTATTTACCCTTGAGTTCATCTGCAGCAAAGAAAGCAGCGAGGCAGTCCTCCAGGGTCACCATTGGCCCCCAAAACCAAGTGGGAATACATGAAACTACAAACCTGTTTGGAGGCAAAATACAAAGAGGAAAAATATCACCTTCATGTAACAATAAAATGACTTCAAAAAAAGCGTTTCTGCATGAAGCCGCACCAGCTCCAGGCATATCAGCTCATATCGTTTTTATTCAGAATCTCTGGCACAGCACGAAGGCTGTGTGATGGTATTTGTTGTTTTTGAAATACTCAAGCAGCAGGACTGACCTGATGGTTACTTTTTGACAATGCAAAGGGACAAAGGTATATCTACTGTAGGAAAAATGACTGTGACATCCAGACTAGAGTTTTAGCTTGTTTATTTATTATAACTATTTATTGTACCTACTGCACAGCACTTTATTTGACTTCATGCACCTTCCTGTGCTGTGTCTGAACTGTTCCAGCCTCTGGCTCAGTGAGGTCCAAGTACCCTTGTTTTTCACTTGAGCGGCATGCAGCGGATTTTCTGTTTGTCTGTGTTTCTCATGTTTTCCTTTGTGTATCTGTTGTGTCTTGATGCCTGCTGCAGATCTCATTTCTTTTGTATAATACTATAGTTGAAGTTTAAGTCGAGTTTTTAAAGATTGGAGTTTTTATAGCCAGAAGTGACAATATTTACCAACTTCATGAATTTGTCGATCTACAACCTACAACGGGTGCAGTCGCCCCCTGCTGGCCATGAGAAAGGATACAGGCTTAAGGCACTTCCCTATTGGCTTTCCTTATTAGTGACTATGAGGGTCTATTTTTCTTTTTCTTTTATAATCGTATTATGTATAAATTGCCCAAAACCCGGAGAGCACTATAACTGCTTTCTCTTTTTTTTCTTTGTGGAGACTTTTTTTTTTTGATTGGTCCAGCCTGATGTATGCTGCTGCATCAAGTTGTTGAGTGAGTGGAGGATAAGAGGCTGAGGTCCAAAGCACCCCCTTTAAAGTGCCTCATAAACAACAAGAGCAACCAGCACAAATCGCGATCCAAAGACTTCACGTCTAAAATCCAGGATACAGACACCAGCCCAGCTTTATGCAAAAACTCAAAACAAAGGGAAGTGCTTCGACTGAGTGTACAGCTGTTTTTTTTGTAGTTAGAAAGCAGGTAACCAACATAAAAATGGCAGCATCGCAGAAAAATCTAAGAGTATGTTCTGCTTTCAGCAAGACTGCAAATCCATCTGCAGTCTTGCTGAGTCATCTCCTGGCTCAGTACTCAGGTCTTGTCTTGGATGACTGGGACAGTTATTTCATGGCCCTCCACAGTCTACATAATCTCTCCAACCAATCAGTGCTGGACACAATCCCAGACGTCCTCAAGGCTCATTTGCTGCATGAACCATTTTAAAGGTTTAGAGATGTTTTGATGCTATCTTTCCACCCCAAATATCGATTATGATCCCTATACCTGAGCATGAGCCAATAATGAGTACCCCTCTGGTACAACTGCAATTAAAAACATGCATACTATTGGCATTCTGTAAGTTTGGACTAAAGCTACACTCTCCATCGTTTTCACATGACAATTGTTCAGTTTTTGCCTAAAACAGCCGTAACAGGTGGCAGCCATGATATACTGTACGTCATATTTGTGTAGGCTACTGTTTATGAGAGGAGTAAACTTTTCAGGAGGGTTTAATACATGATGGTATCAGATTTGTGTATGCCTGGGTTTCTTACTGATACTACACTAACGGATATTAGAGGCATTTCTCATTCTACTATCAGTACATGAACAACTCTCTAAGATAGAGCCGCTTTGGAGGCATTCTGTCGACTTTTTTTTGGAGGCGTCATTAGATCATATTAAAGGTTTGCAAACAGGAAACAGCAGCCATCAACAGATTTGCTGAAGAAAATGTCCCAATGTGTTTTAAAAGTGGGCAAAAAAGAACTTCCTGTGGTGACTCAACCTCCACCACAGGAGTTGATTTTCAGAAGAAATCAAGTGATGATTACACTGGTAGTCTTAATGTTATCTCCGCCTACATCTAAATGAAACCACTTCCAGGATGTTGCTCATCGAATCATATCAATAACATCATCATTTTCGCTGTTAAGCACTCTGAATTGCATTTGATTTGTATGAAAGGTGCTATATAAATGAGGCTTGAATGATTGATTGACGTGTTTGATATTTTTAACGTGGTCCACTGACCGGCGTATGGAGTCCATGATGAAGGAGATCCAGCCCTGCGAGTTGTAATTGTCGGGACAAACGCCCGTCTTTACCGGAAGGTTCTGGTGTATGGATGAGTGGAGCTTGGCCAAGTCCTCTTTACCAGGAATAGGGAGGGACAAGTCCTGGAAGGTTTCCACTGTTGTAGAGACCTGTCACACAGTCAGAGAAGCGGGTTACCAAGCATGCATTTATCAGAGGATCTGTAAACTAGAAGTGGTGGAGGTGGATGGGTGATTCAGGGTTTTAATTGGTCTTTTATGTGTGCATGTGAATGCATGTATAGGGATAGACTATGTATACGTAATTTATTTTAGGGTTTGATTTCTCTAATTTGAAATTTAGATTACTTTCTGAACAGTCTCCCAACATGTTAAATCAAACTGTTATTGGGGCGCCAGTAGCCAAGTGGTTAGTGCGCGTGCCCCATGTACGGAGCCTGTAGTTCTCCAAGCGGGCAGCCTGGGTTCAAATCCGGCCTGTGGCTCCTTACCCGCATGTCATTCCCCATTCTCTCTCTCCCTGATTTCTGACTCTATCCACTGCCCTATCTCTAAATAAAAGGCATAAAAGCCCAAAAATTAACCTTTAAAAACAATCACTGCAGGTCCCTCTTTTAAACATGAATATAGGAACTGAGCATTAAGAAGGATTTTTAGAAAATAGGGTTTCAGGATACACTGTGTTTTTTCATGACAAGCATTTTTCACTACAGATCCTTTCTCAGCTATTTTATTTTTTATCTGGAAAAAAAAAAAAAAAGTAAAGTGGTCCCATCCATCCTCTAAATAAAGAATTAGAAAAAAAACAATTAATCGTGATTTAGTAAATACCAAAGGGAAATGAGAAATAAAAAATTGACACAGGACTATCATCTTTCATCGTCACTTCCCTGAAAGAAATATGACTGACGTTTGAGTACACTATTATTGATTCTTACTCAAATACATATATAGCTCCCTCTTGTGTTTAAACATGTGAAGTGCAGCTCACCCTGTCGCAGGTCAAACACTGGACTAGACTGAGGATGGAGCCGTCGAAGATGTCCGAGATCACACTGCGGTAGTGAGACTGTTTCTTCTTCCGGGTGCTGAGCAGCAGCTGAGCTGGAAGATTCAGGATCACAGAAAGGACATTATAAGACAATCTTAATGGTGATGAAGGCAGCCTTTGAGCTGCAATCTGCAACGTTAGAATCAGAGTCGGGTTTATTGTCAGTTAGGTTTAAACACACAAGGAAAATTGTCTTTGTGTTTTGTTGCATAACGATAATCATAGAAATAAAATTTGAGTGTGTGAGTAAAAATACTCGGCTGTCAACCTCAAATCTTTACGCAGTTTTCTAACCGGAGTTTGTTCCTTTTTGTTTAGTTTCAAATCTGCATTTTCTGTAGCTCCACATCATTGCAAATAAGAAAAAAAAAAAGTTTTGACAGATGTTGTCAGCTGTAGAGGCTTAGTGTACCAAATCAAGGCCATGTTAACTTTGTGTGGAGTGACTGGTGTATGGATACGAGAAAAGGAAGTAAGAGATGTCACCACAACTTCCAGCTGCATTTATTTTCCAGAGTTGGTCTTCTACTGCACTGTTAAACGTCTCAAATAAAACAGCCATATCTGTGTTCACTGTAGAGCCTCCTGTTTCAGATGTTTCCTAACCTTTTTTGAAGGAGTATGCAGGCCCTGCAGAGCGGAGGGGACTGGATCGAGGCGGACTGGAGGACAGTTTGGGATGCAGCTCCTGAACGGTTCTTACAGGGCTGCAAGGAGTGGACTGAGGCTGAGTCTGGGTCATTGATGCTTCATTGTCTGGCTCTAGAAAAATAACATGTTGAGTGCACAAAATCATCAATTTAGAAACAAATAATCCAAACGTGAGGGATTCTAAATGAGAATTTCCCTTTTATAATCCAGCAGGCCTTGTACCTGAGGCGATGTTTTCCTGTGTTTGGGGTTGCCCCGTGTCAGATATCTGGTTGTTCTCTTGGCTTTGAACCTCAGGGTTTGCTGGTGGCGACACTTCCTCTTCCCCTCCCCTCTCAGGAGCCCCCTCCTCCGCTGCCGTATCCACATCCGCATCCTCATCCATCTCCTGAGAGCCTCCACGGAGAGGCGAGCCCGACACCCTTCGTTCCTTCAGCCTCTCCTTCTCCGAGATCAACCCGCCGGTAGTGACGCCCACAATCCCTGCCGCAGGTGTCCTCACCCCGTCGCACTCATCCTGCAGGAGGGGCTCGCCGTCACCCGCTCCTCCCCCCTCCCCCCGGTCGCTGCTGGAGCCAGAGTCACAGGAGAGGAATTCATCCTCAGACGGGGAGGGGTCTCCGTCTCGTATCTCCTCTCCGTCACTTCCCTCGGCGCTCATGCTGCACTCGGTCAGTGGCTCCTTTAGCTCCTCGTGTAGCTGGTCCATCAGACAGCGCAGGAACTCCTGAGTGTCCTGCAGCAAGAAACATACACACAACACTTACTCAAGAGGAGGATGCATGAGGGCTGTTACATACACATTTACAGGACTTTTGCAGAGAAAGTGGATACACAAAAATGTCTGCTTATCTAAAGATGGAAAAGCAGTGAAATATACTGTATATAGGTGAATATTTGCAACAAGAAAGCATTTCTGCTTACACCACTCGGACCCAGTACAAGCAGGGTCATGTCAACACCCCTAACATTTATACATGGTATAACAATACTGCATAACAGCAATTATAACCTCAATTCTTAAGGCTGGAGCAACTGATCAGGTCTACAGACCAGTTTCATTCGTACCTGTATTCTCAAAAGTTCATGAAAAAAATGTTGCTACACAGAACTACATCCTCCTCAGTTAAGAGGAACACAACTGTGTAATGAATTAGCATCTGAAATGGCTTTTTAAGGCACATGTAAAACAGTGACTGGACTTCCTCTGTCCTTATTTAAGTCTCTTATTTTTATCGTATTACAATGTTTCTGTATTTCTTTAAGTCTATTGCTTCTGTTTTTATCCCATAAGCCTAGCCAGGGCAGGGACTGCGAATTAGCCTTTGCTACAAACCTAAAGGCGTCTACTCTGTATTTTACATATGAAGCTACCTTCATTGCATGTGTCCCTGTTAAATAAACGAATACAACAAAATAAATATACATTCAACAAAAACATACATCCAATAAAACATGCTCTAACCCAGGATACAGGAGTAGACATTATTAAATGTAGTTCCACATTTTGAGTGTCTCACAAAATTCTCACAAAGAATGGGTTACTGTTTTGTGTATTTCAAGGGATAATCATGCTTCGTATTCTTCTACAAAGTCACAGACGTGACTTGAAATGCTCGTTCTTAAAGTGTTTAGGCGTCTTAAGGTACAAGTTTGTCATTTAGCCAGGGCTCGTATTCACAAACATTCTGAGGATCCTTTCAGAGAGCTCCTTATTAAGCTTAGCCCAGGAGGAATTTAGGAACATTCTCAGAGCAATTTGAAGAAAAGAAGAGAGAGAAATGTGTCTGTTAGTGAGGAGGCGTGGTTGACCCCGTTGCTAGGTATGACACTTTTTTTTTCAGAAGCTGTGATTGGTTGATCCAAAAAAATGAGAAAAAAAATGCTCTCTTATTGATAATGAGTGTAGACGGACGGTGAAATCGATTAGGTCCAATCATAGAATCTAGTCAGACATTGTGTTATTAGTAACACTATGAAATGGCCTTCTCTGAGTGAAGTTTGAAGTCACATGTGCATTGTGCTGCAGCCTCTTCCCATGCTGATCGTTACGTCAGCATGTGAAGAGCCTTAGTTAGTGATTGAATGCAGCTGTGGAGGTCACCTCATGCAGAGAAAATGAACATGCATTTCTCATTTTACTGAAAAAAAGTCATAGATGGATTGAAAGGTCTGCACAAATAATAATAACTCTGTTCAGCCCATAACAATTCTCCATTTTCTCCTCAGCTTGAGAAACTCTTAAGCCTCTTAAAAGTCCTCCTAACAGTTTTTTCTTAGGAGCTCTCTTCAGGGCTAAGACGCTTTGTGAATAACTTTCATCTTTACAAGGATCAAACCTTCACTTTAAAGGGATAATTGTCCTGATTCTAAGAATGTTCTTAGAATTTTGTCACTAGGAGCAACTCTTAGTACTTAGGAGGCTTCGTCAATACGGCCTGGAGTACTGGCCATATATTGTACCAAGCAGCCTCTGTAGACTTTAAGAAAGCATATGAAGTTTAGGAAATGCACTAAGTTGTTTCTTCTTGTAGTAAAAAAAGAAGAAGGTTGATTCCTTTCATACTGTATCTGTGCTGAGACACAAAGCTTTATCTCAGAGAGAGGGTTAGCTTAGCTTAGCATAAAGAATGGAAACAGGGGGAAACAGTTAGCCTTGCTCTGCTCAAAAGCTCCTGTAAAAAGTGCATCAACATATTTTATTTGCTTAATTTGTATGAAAGCAGATGGACGAAAAAGTGACAAATTGAAGGTTAACCTATTCCACAAGCAACCACACTTTATGCTTAGCTCAGAAGCTAACTGCCTCTCTGTGAGAAAGAGCTCATGTCCTAGAATGTCTATGAAAACTTTTTGTGTCAGGAGCAGAAAATAAAACCTCTCTCAGAGGATTGGCTGGACTACTATGAGCACATATTGTTGTGATTTATGTGCTTAGAAAGTTGTTCATGTCTAACTGGTTTCCTGAGTTTCCTCCCAACTGTTTAAAATGCATCTACGACTTGGCCTAGTTCTGAGGATGTAGGAACTATCCCTTAAAACACACAAAAACTCAAGTGCCACGCATTCTTTTAAAAAATGTAGTTGTTAAAAAAACAGTTTTAGGGGAAGTACATGGGTTTGACAGTAAACAGACATAAAAGAAGACATTGTGAAGCTGCTGAGTGGTGCCAGGTGTAGTTACCTGCTGGGAGCTTGCCCCTACCTGCTGAGCGTAACCACGAAACATAGGGTTTACGAGTTTGATGCCATGAGACAGACTGGTAGGGACCACATAGCTGGGCCTGGGAGGGTTGATACTATGAGAGTTAGTTTGATCAACAGAAACTACACTGCTCGTCACAAGAATTTTGGTTTCATCTTTTTGTTGCTAATTACCGTTTTTTATGCCAGAGTTCTGAGATGAGTTTCTGGTAGCTCTTACACAGAGCGGGCTTCTTATCGGTTCGTACCAATCCACTGCAGTCCAGGAAGAACTGAGTGAGAGGAGGACTGGCAAAAAAAAAGAAGAGAAGGGGCAAAATAACATCAGCAAAACTTGTTTAACTGAAGGGGAATTAACAAACATAAGCCCTTTTCAGACTGCGTTTTTCGTAAAAGTGCTGTGACTACGCTCAACCGTCATCACATCCTTGTACATTCATACTGATTCCACGACGGTGTAATATCTATGTTCAAGTCTTGCAGAAGAACGGCACAGCCGGAGCTCCACATACACACAGTCAGACATGCTCACACACACACACACACAGCGCTGTTCTCCCCCGCTGGCTCAGCTGATACAGTCTCGCCTCTTTAACGCCTCTGTTACTACCTGCGAAGACGGTACGGATGGGGGATCACTTCGTCCCCTTATTATGCCTACGACGAGACATTCAGATCGAAGACGAAAACGTCACAGGGGCGTAAATACTGCGGCTTGAAACAGCAGTCTGAATAGGGCTAATGAAAAAGAAGAAGAGGAACAAACACATCTCTGGGGATGGAGCAGGTGTAATGAGAGGAAGTGACCTCACCAGTTGGACAGAGCTTGAAGAGCAGCGTTCATGTAGCACGAGTTTCCAATGTTTTTCATTCCTGTCAGGCCTACATAAAAGGAGAGAAAACGTTTCTTAAATTCACAGAGAGTGCCAAGTGCAAAATGAAGCAGTACCAACTTATTTTTGGACCCAGCTGAACAGAGAAGACACACGGAGAATGATTTTTAATTATCAGTGCTCGTCTTGAAAAAGAGCTGGCCACTATTCTTAAGATCCTAAGTATTTATCTCTAAAATGGCAGCTATGACCTATTATTACAAGCAATAATTTCAACTTTTCAAGCTGATTCTTCAGGGCTTTTTGATTGACTTTATTCCTCTTAATAGCTTTTTCAACATCAAGGAAAAAAATGTTGTTTAGGAAAGGATTGGTGACTCTTTGTACCTCTAGGTTTGAGTTCATCCTCCTCTGACTCTGACCCTTCATCTTCTGCAACAGCAATGGGTACGCCTTTTAGCGGGTGAGCTACTGGTTGAGGAGCTGCTTCCTGGGAAAACCAATCAAGGATACTTCTAGTGTTAGGCATGTGAAGAAAAGCTTGTGTGAATTTTCAAACGCAGCACTTTAAGGAGACATAAACCGCTGAGGAGAGAGAACATACCTGCTCTGCAGAGAGACAGTGGTGAGGAGCGACGGGGACGGGCACCAGCGCCGGCCTGTGCTCCAAAAACACCTCCCGCTCACACACATAACACCAGATCCTGAACGTCGTCAGGTTAACGGTCAGGTTGTGCTTCTTAGTCTACAAAGAAACAAACTCACAATGATTTAAAAGGACTGATTTTTTGTCAGCAGCTTTTGTCAAATCACCAAGAAGGTCAACTGATGACAGAAGCTGTGAGAGGGATTTACCTGTGCGTGCAGGGTGCTGTGATCAGAGAATGACTCGCCACAACCGACATACGGACAGTCACTCTAAAAAGCACAAATAGTGTGTTAGAGAGGAACCTTGAGGAGTTAAATCCTGTCACAATATCTACATTTGCATCATAATGAATGAATATATAAATGAATATCGTAGAATGTCAATCAGAGTGAAATAGATCACAGCTCTAAATCTATATTAGGTGTTCTTGATTTCCTGCCAGAGTTTCAAAGCTGCTGCATTTATAACAACATTAATGCCACACATCATCATTAATTATTGAACATTAAGCTGGCCCTTGCATTGAAAATGCAGTGTTAGCTGCACTCAAGAGTTCATAGTTAAAGTGCACAAGCTAAACCACACAACACAGTGTTTGTTTGTTTTTTGTAAGTATTCAAGTCTCAACCCTACCTGCAGACAGGCCCACAGGTTTGGCCCTCCAGCTCCACAAGACTGGCAAGTTCCCTGCAGCAAAAGAAGAAAAACTTGAATATGTATACAACACAAAAGATCACAATAAAATATTCGTGTGCCCAAATAATTTCATTCAAAAGGAATGGGAGCTGACACAATCCAGGTTGCTCTTAGCTGTCGATATAGTCTTAGCAGCGCTATAACAAAGCTAATTGCATTACATTCCAGCTCATGTGGTTATTATTGCAATCTGAACTGATAAAGGCTGAATCATAGGGGCTGAAAAGATCATAGGCAATGGTGCATACAGCCAATGAACTGCACTGAGCATCTCTGACATTGTGAAGAATATGTAAGTGAATGAATGACACCCACCTTGGATTTCTGAAGGAGGTCCTCCTTGGTCACCTCTCCTATGGAGTCCAGGTGAGGACACATTTCTTGTTCAGCCATGGCTTCTCACTGTCTTTACGGGGATGTCTGCTAATTTCAGAGGGGTAGTAATACCAAAACTGACGTATTTCAGATGTTATAGCTAAAGCTAGCTTTGTGTTAACACAAACACGCGATCTGCAGCCACAGAAACTGAAGCACCTTGCCCTTGACTGACAGATGAGACATAAGTTACACAGCTGTAGTGTTGTTCAGGCCATCTTTTCATAATAATAGCCCACGTTTAAACCAATTATCTAACAGCTCTGCAACGTGAAAGGCCCTATGTTTACCAACGAAAGCTCAGCGACCATCTCATGGCTGCAGCGATGACAACATCTTTTATGTATGACTTGTATTCACCAACACAAGCAGCTGTCACGCTGGTAATCGCTTGTCCATGTTAAAATCCACGCTGGATCCGGGTAGGAAACCGCAAGATAGCAAGAAATCAAGGAGCCGAGTCGAGGGACGCTATATCCCGGCCCACCATCCCTAAACAACTCCGCCCCCTCCCATCCAGAGTCAGCACGGTCCGGCACGGCACGTCGCAGGGCTAGAGGAGGAGACAACAAGGAGACGTCAGCACAGCTCATAAATACTCATAATCCTTCAAACATCATTTTTCATTATAATTCCATTACCTTTGTGTTTTTTGCTTATGTCTCTTGTGTTAATCAACGTTTAAATTAATATAACACATTATTTAGGTTGATAGATATGACATTTTAAGTCCCTAACGGTAGAGTACACTGTTTACGGAAGTGACGCAACAGCGGACGTCGCTTAAATACTCCCCCCGTCCGCTCACTGTGAAAGATTCGTTCCGCCTATTTATTAGTGGGACAGTTAAAGCGAAATTAAGAAATGTTTAAGAATGCAGATACCTCCCTTCTCAGTTACGTTTACCGTGTTTTCTTCTTACTTTACAAAAATGGTAACCACGATATATGAAAGAAACGTAAGGGTGAAAAGTCTGAAATACCGAGAATAACGAGAGGTCATCAAATTTAAAGTAAATCAACCTTATTATGCGAGTTATAGTTATTTAAATTATTATTTTATTCCAAGAAAGAAATCTCGATAAATTCGTATTTTTTTCAAACAATCTTGATCATTCAAGGAAAATTGAGTTATTTAGTGACTTATTTTCAATATTTTTGCATTTGTTTCATTGTGGAGTTTCAATGATTCCAGTCACAGCATTTAATCGCATGATCAGCCAACAGTTTAGTGAATAATACGACCAAATATATACTTAATTACATAGGAAAAGTGTTTCATAATTACTAATCAAGTATAGTATATTTAATACTAGCAGTATTATATATCCTACGATGTAGCTTATATGCCTCCATTAAGTTTAACTGTATATGCATAAAAGTTATTTCTTTATAAAGTTGATAAAGACTGAAACAAATCTTTATTGATATATTGATCATGAATGACGTACTCACCGAATTAACACTTAGAAATGATCATCGTTACACGGATCCTGAGTCAGTATTCAAACTTTTTAATATACATTTCTAGATAATCGTGTAGTTGTAAAATCTGATCTCAGATCGGCTCATGACCGGGCCACGTAACCACGGCGCAAACCTCGCGGTATTTATACTACCCAGAATCCTTCTGTCTTCCTTTCTGCCTGATCCGACATGGTGAGCGCATAGCCGATTCTTCTGAGAAGTCATCGCCACTGTTGTATCTGTTTGCATCCTTGTATATTTGCTTATTCCGATAATATTAAGTATGCCTATGGATTCTCTGACGCATGATCGTTGAAATGATGTTAATATTGAGCGTAGATGTGATGTTTTTTTCGGATTAATCTTGGTTTAAGTGTCTCCGGTGTAGCCGGCTGAAGTAGCACTGTGACTGCCATTCGGGAGCTAAAGCTAACGTGGGTGAACATGCTCGATTCCTGGAGATATTTAGTGATGTTATTACTTTTTCCGCATGGATTTTTATAGCCAGTTTATACTCTGTATTTCAATAGTATGCATTGTTAAAGTACAACTTGTTTAAACGTTGTTTGGTGTTATAGCGGTGTGTGTCCGGCTCAGTTGTCGCCCGGTAGTGTTAATGGGCCCTGGCATTGCTTCTACTTTGTGAATGGTTATGCTAATGTGACTACTAGCAGCTATGGTTCATAACTCTTTTACGTTCTTGAATGTTTTATTATTTATTTTGAGGGTGTCTTCTGAATGTATTTGAGGGGTATGTTTATAGTGTCGCTTCAGTGGTAGCCGCTTAGCCAGTAACATCGTCTTCAAATAGTTTCGTGTGGCATGCTAGCAGCAGAGCAGACTGGTCAGCATGGAGACTTGGCTAGCTTGATTCACTTGTAAGGCTTTCAGCGAACCTGAGTTTATGTTAAAACTATTGTTTTCTAAATGTGTTGAGAGGAGGTTCACATGATTGCTAAGGAGTTGATGGAAGATTTAAACTGCGAATTCGATACACTTGTATTACGCGTAGGCCCATTCAATGATGAATGAAACCATTTGCCTTACAATTTCTTATTTGTGAGTTACTTCATTATTGTAAATTAACACCATTTTTTTTCTTGACAGCCTAAGGGAAAGAAGGCTAAGGGGAAGAAGGTGGCTCCTGCCCCTTCTGTGGCCAAGAAACATGAGGCCAAAAAAGTAGTCAACCCCCTGTTTGAGAAGAGGCCAAAGAACTTTGGCATCGGTAAGTACCTCTGGGAAGCATTTTGTGAGGAATCAAAAATAATTAGGGTGCAGATGATGTAAACGAATATTTGCTATCTTAACAACACTGCTGACAACCCACCAAGATCTCTGATGCACTTTGGATTAAAAAATATGTTGCCACAGTTTTGCACCGCATGATGCTGGACACTAAATGTTTTGTTGAATCCACACAGGCCAGGATATTCAGCCCAAGCGTGATTTGACACGCTTTGTGAAATGGCCTCGTTACATTCGCCTGCAGAGGCAGCGCTCCATCCTCTACAAGCGATTGAAGGTTCCCCCTGCAATCAACCAGTTCACCCAGGCTCTGGACCGCCAGACTGGTGAGTTTAAGATAATTTGCAATTGCTGCCTGCAGAAGAAAACAATTCATCAACATTTCATTGTTGGTATTAGGATTTTGCAAATGATGTGAAAGAATATTTGCTATCTTATTGACAGTGCTGACATCCACCAAGATCACTGATGCATATAATTGAAATCCTCTCCACCTGCCTAAGAGTAAACATGCATGTGGCCACTTTTGAGTGGTTGAAATTAATTTTGTAGTGTCTCGTTTCCCCAGCCACACAGCTGTTCAAGCTGGCCCACAAGTACAGGCCAGAGACCAAGCAGGAGAAGAAGCAGAGGCTGCTGGCCCGCGCTGAGCAGAAGGCCGCTGGAAAGGGAGACACCCCAACCAAGAGGCCCCCTGTCCTCCGTGCAGGTGAGCATTAATGATCTAAGAGCTGTGAGACAGTAGATTGTCTTAATGAATTGGTTTGTCTGTTGCCATAAATTGAACCTACAATATTTGTTCAACCGTTAGTTATGTCTCATTTAACTTGGCCTTACTGCAATGATGACTTGAATTTCTTCACCTGAATCACACCTTGATGGTTTATTGAGCTTTTTAACCCTGAGCATTGGCCAAAGTTCCTTGAAATAGTCTGACTCTGTTTGGTAAATATTGAGAAGATAATTATATACGTCTTTCCCTACAGGTGTGAACACTGTCACCTCTCTGGTGGAGAGCAAGAAGGCCCAGCTGGTCATCATTGCCCACGATGTGGATCCTATTGAGGTAAATTTTAATACTTTGTTTAGCAGCTGTTAAGTTGTGTCTAGAAAGTGGTCTCTAGCAATGATGTTTGAATTTCTTCACCTGAATCATCTGTGTGGATCAAAACACGAGCTTTTTAACCCTGAGCAGAAACCACCTACCAACCTCCTGACCATTGTTATACAGTGGATGTTTTTTGGTCACATTTAAAGAATTGCTTCTTTGGGTTTATGTTAAGAAATTTCTTATTTTGTTCATCCTGTTGCTTCTGTAGCTCGTCGTGTTCCTGCCAGCACTGTGCCGCAAAATGGGCGTCCCATACTGCATCGTCAAGGGCAAGGCTAGACTGGGCAGACTGGTGCACAGAAAGACATGCACTTCAGTTGCCTTCACACAGACAAACCCGTAAGTATGCACACAAACTGAACTCTTAAGTTTGATAAAGGTTAGTAGTGGCATTGCTGGCTAAAGCATAAGAGAAACCTAGTTGTAAGAGTGACATGTTTTTTCCTTTGAGAGCACGTCTTGTAATATATTACTTTACAAAGGTTCATGTAGCATTTCTGTTTGTACATCAAGTGTTGTCTTTGTATAACAGATCTACACACACTGCAGGATATTTTAATAATGTTTTTTAATGTCCACCAAATATTAATTACCAAGATCACACTTGTTGTTATGCCAAATTTGGGTGGATTGGCCCAAAGAAAGTCAAAAACCAACATTGTCCTGAAACAGTTTTAATGCATACATGTCTCTGTATTGTACTGACTAGTTTTGTTCTCTCCTAGTGAGGATAAAGGTGCACTTGCCAAGCTTGTGGAAGCCATCAAGACCAACTACAATGACAGATATGAAGAGGTGAATAAGAGTTAACTATTTAATTAAAACATTTTGTATCTTGGAAGAATTGTCATGATCTAAACTGGTGTAATTTTTTTATCCCCAGATCCGTCGTCACTGGGGAGGTGGAATCATGGGTCCCAAATCCACGGCCCGCATCAGTAAGCTGGAGAAGGCAAAGGCCAAGGAACTGGCAACCAAGCTTGGTTAAATCGTTTGGAATAAAAAATGTATGTCCTAATGGAGTGTTGGAGTTGTTTGTATTGTTGCTGCATCGTAATATAGTGTTGTGGAACGAAGTTTCAACTGTACACTTACAATTTACAATGGAGTAATGTTAGTGCCAAATTTTTTTCTTTTTCCAATTGAAATTCCATTATGATCAGACAGTTTAAAAAGGGGTGGGGGTAGCATTGCATTACTCGTGCACCTTCTGTTTGGATCTCTTGAATTGGGACCAGAGAGAGTTGCATCTTGTGACCTCGCAGCAAAGGAAACAACAAAACTAGCATAAAGTTATTGGAGTGGAAAGGTGATTATTTCTTTGCTACAGTTTTAGTCCTAAAACTTTGAAAATATTTCCTGGTAACCAGTAAATCATTTCAGTGAATTTAAGGTGTACTGAAACTTGTGTGGGATCTCCATATTCAAACACGAACCACACCAGTTGGTCCAGCATAAGATGTGAGTAGACTAGTTTGTGTCCCTCCTGAAGTGTTTGGAAAGCTGCTCAAATGAAATCCCTGCCAAACCAATTAATTCACACTGATGAAAGGTTTCCCAACAGCAATATGAACATAATGAAGGTACCTTAACTACTTAGTAATAGAAGATACATGTGGCAAAAGTTTACATGCTGCTGAAAGTGCACATTTTCTTAGTTCCATCCAACGATGCTGCCATTGAGTACAGTTCACTTTTAAACAGTGTGTGGTGATAGCTGCCCAACCAAGGCATTGTATGGGCATGCCTTATGAAGGATACAAGAAAAAGGGGACAGAGCAGGTCAAAGGAAGTTTGATAAGTGTTAGAAGTATTTGGGCAATTATGCCCTAAAATTATTTGTGGTTTTAGCAGAAAATGTGTCAAATAAGAATTGTATAACTATTAGAAATACCAACAAGTTATTACAAAATGTGAAGTATTCCTACTAAGAGGTGACGTGTAGCAGTGAAGAATTCAAGGGCCAAATGAATTAGTCTTAATTTATTCCCATAAACATCTTTCTGGAGAATAATCCACAGCTATTTACATATTTGTATCAATGCAGCAGACTGGAGCTGACAGCACTAATCAAGTATAGCACAATGTATTTTAACAATGTCACTGCATGAAATCACTTCAGACAATCTTCTTGACAAACTTCGCAAACCACATGTAGGAGGTGGCGGCACACAAGCCATACCTGAGGAAAAAATGAGTGACAAAATCAATTACACAATATACTGCGGGTAACAGGAGATTGTTCACAGTGTCCCTTTATAAAGGCAGCTCATTCAAAAGGAAAGTTCCCACTTACCACGTCATTATGTACTGCATGTGTTCATTCCTCAGAGCGACTCTGGTCTGTCCGCCTAGTGGCCCACCAGGGATGGTGCTGCCTAATAGACACAAGACAATTTCACTTAAGTAAACATAATCTTAATGGCTCCATTTATCAAAACAATCAGTATGATGTAGTTGAGTCAAGGAGACTTTGTAGTTCTTGAAACCTACCAAAGTCTGCATCAATGAAGATGGGTTCCGCTCCAGTGACGGTGGACATGCCTTCCAGGTCTCGGTAATGCCAGCGGTTTCTCTCCACATCATTGTTCGGTACAAAGGGTTTTCGTTGCTCTGTCAGTCTGACTACACCGACCACCTCCACCTCACCCTCCACCTAAACAGAAGCATTATCACAGATCTATTGAATAGCTTGAAAAGGAATACAAATACAGATAGGGATGCCAAAGGATAAATGTATCAAAGGTTTGCGGTTGTGTCCACAAATATTTTATCCACATACATTAAGTTTAAAGGGAAACTACAGAGTGCACACATTAAATATTGTTTACAGTGATTGGTAAATACGGAGAGGGAGTTTCATGAAATCTCATTAAAGGCCAAAAGTGATGTCACGTGAGTCGTTGTCCTAAGCAGACTAAAATTATTGGTTGTGGAGTTAAATTGAAGTAAATTCACCAGACTTCTTTAATCTGCTCTTAATTCTAAATTGAATTCTAAAAGTTCGAGGCTAAATTAGCCACTAGCATAAGACAGCTGAATTGGCTGCAAATGTGTTGCATTGTGGGTTATGTAGGAAACCATTTTTAACAAAGAATACAACTGAGTGGAATAAAAAAAAGACATTGTCTCTATTTCTGATGCATTAATTTTAACTTCCTGTTTTGTACTCTCCACTATGAGTCCCATATTGCTATAAGAGGATCAGCATAAACTGGTGGAGTATTTGTGTGTCACTCCTGCATTACTACCCACCTGCCCCTTCATCCTGGTCTCTGGTCTTATCTTCTGCCTCGGGACGTATCCTCTGTTCACGAGGATTGTGATGCTGCAGTCGAAGGGGGCAAAGGTCACTAAGTGCATTAAATGTATAAATACAAGGATAACGAAATGAAACAGAGTTTCATGTGTTGTCTTACCCGAGGTCAGTACAGTAGAATGGAGTGATGACATTGGCGCCAGTCTCTCCGCTTGAGGACAGCCTGCCTGCCTCTCGGGCCTCTTTCTCGGGGTCTACAGGTGAGCGGGGCAGAACGTACAGCTCCTGCGAGTGGTCGTACCGTCCACGCACTCGCACCCTCCTGTACTCTAAGCTTTTCAGCTCATGAGGACTAACATCCAGGGAGAAAAACAACAATGAGGACATCTGCACATTAATAGGTAAAACAGAGGAATATTTGGGGCAATGAAAGACAAATGCCACCCTCAGGCATAATAGTCATCAGAATAGAATCCATTCTTATTTCCAGTAAATACTTTTCAATGCGTACATGTCAAGTGTATCAGGTGCATTTTATAGAGGAAAAACGATAAATCACAGTTGAGAAGGAATGTGTATCTTTTAGCATTTATTCCTTAAAAAATGTCAATGTCAAAGCTACACACATTTCTTGTTATCATAAGCGCAAAAAATGTTTTGTTGTATTTCTCATGTTCTTGACATTTTGTACATTTTCATCATTTTACCCTTGGAAAAAAAGCAGTTGGGTATGAAGTTGTATAAAGTGTACTGCTATGAACAACCAGTCTGCGTGTGAGAATATTGATAAAGGTAATAAACCTAAGTTTACTCACTCAATAGGGAGAGGAATTGGTTCTGCCGTAGTCAGCTTCAACAGCTCATCAATCAGCTGCATTTTCCACTGACGCCGTTTCACCTTCACGGAAATAAAAGTATCTGAGTCGGTTCAACGAACAACAAAACCACATGCCCATTTCTAAAAGTGATAAAACAGAGTAAATGAGCCATACCTGCCATGTACCAAGGCCGAAGGTGGTGACAGGGATGAGCAGCAGGACCCATTTGAGGAAGGTGTCTTCTCCTCTCTCTGCCCCGGCAACCGTGGAGCTGGACTGTCGCACAAAGGGAACAAACCGACCTGGTAATAACAATGGATGGATGTTCATAAACCTTTGATCAAATGTATGATGAGAGGCAAGCTGTGAAAGTACAAATGACAAAGCTGTGACATTAAATTGAGGTTAATTGACAATTATGACAGGAAACGTTTGATGCAATTTCACATGTATATGGCTTACCTAGTTTTTCATGAGTTCCAATTTTCTTTTTCTCTTAACATATAAACGTAGTTCTACATATGTCCCTTGTAAATTGAATTGCATTGTTAGGCAGAAACAATACAGGCAAATAACCTTTTTGACATGTCCTTGAAGCAAACATTTCATTTCTGCCTTCTTCAATTAACTATTGACTTTTTCTTTACACAAAATAGACTTTACTTTGACCACAGCTTTTTTCTTTGTAATATCTACAAAAGTGCAACACTTGCCACTGACTAATTGCCCTCAATGTGTTTGAATTTTCTGTGCATTTTGGGGGTTATGTACAAAAAGTACAGAGGAAAAGTGGAAAGTGGAGTCTAGTTTCCCCTTCACGTTGTACAACACTGTCATGGCTTTATTTACCGTCTGTACGTTTGAACACTGTCAGTCTAGGCAGGAGTAGAGTCCTCTTGATGTAAATGACATGTGTCTGCAACAACAGAAAACAAGCTCAAAAACTGAAACCACAACAATGACATTCACGAAGCAAAGAGAAGAAACCATCTGATGACGAAAAAAAATACTCACCTGCTTTTTAAGTGTCGTAAGCAGCCTGCTGGAGTAAACCAGCGCTGCTTTCAGAGAACCCATGCTGAATACAGACAATGAATGAAAAGAGGTAAAAATTGGATTAGATAAACGACTACAGAACAACTACATAACTGCTCTCAGGGCGGACATCTTTAGGTGTTACTCCTTCCGGGTTGGTGACGCTCCGCCCTGTGTTTTCCCCACGTGTGTAGAGAAATATGTTGATATCTTCTGTCTGTAAATCACTGGCTTCATGTGTTTGTTGTAGCTGGATTTAATTTAATTTCGTCGACATGGACCTCGCCTCCAGGGACTCGTACATTCAGAAACTCGCGAGTAAAGTCTTCTCTCAGCGAGAGCAGGAGCCGAAGAAGAGACCGTTTGGTATGTCAGCTAGCTGTTTTTGCTATTTCACACCTGTTCTTGATAAAGTTTCGTCTGCTGTAACTGTCAATATATGTGTTATACAGTGTACGTGCTATCGTTTAAAGAAGGGAAATAAAAACGCTAAATGTGTCATAGAACCCCTGGCTATTACAGCAAGTGACCACAGGAGGCGCTACACTGTCACATTTCAATCTATATTGTGAATAATATAATAAGTAAAGATACCAACTACATTTATAGCTTTTCAAACGTGACCCCCCTCTCTCATTTTTTCTGCTTTTCCAGTGATTCATTTTTAATAATTAGATATTTTTTTGGTTTCCGGGTTTTTGTAGGACAGAATATTTACCGTAAACAATCTTCAGATATTTTTGACACAGCCATTTTCTATTTAACCCAAGTGGTTCATTTCATAATAATTTTAGTACATAAAAGAAAAAAAAACAGTATAGAAAATGTTGTTTTTTAGCTCCCTTTTTAACCTTAAACAATTACTTTTAATTTTAGAGATGCACGATCCACTTTTTCATTTCCGATACGATTCAGATATATGTAACGATACTGATTCTGATTCTGAAATGTTTATTTATCATAATGAATATTGTTATTATGTGTAAGGTTACACAACGTTGTAGTAAACCCGACATTCCATTTCTTAATCAAAGAGTAATACAAAATATATATAAAACGTATATATAACGTTGAACATTCCTGTATGTGTCCATTTATATACGTGTTGTGTTTGTTTGTAGCTCATTTTAAGGCTAAAAGTGACACAGGTCCACCAAAGAAGAAGAAAAAGTGCAAAAAGAAGCACTTTAAAGAAAAGGTTGCTGATGAGAAAACTCCGAAATCTCTGAAGAAGTCTGTACCCTTGACTGCTGCAGAGAAAGGCCCGAACACAGCGAAACTGAACGGCTCCAAAGCCCACAGCGTGAATGGATCTACAACACAGCCACCTAAAGGTACAGTCTGTGTTCCTTCGTAAAGTTATGTGTCTTTATTCGTTTGTTGACCTGTCTGAGAGAGGATGTTGTTTCCTTCCAGTTAAAAAAACAGTTAATGTGCTTCTCTAGGTTTATTTTTCTTGTCATGTGTTCTTCTATTTTTCTCTTTAAGGAGGAAATGTAGAGTCCAACTTCTCCACAGTAGATGTTCTCCGCAAGAGACTACATGAAAAGATCGAGGAGTCCAGAGGGCAGGTACGCAGAACACATGCAGGTTTATTGATACTCTCTTTGAAGCCAAATCCACACATGAACTCTAGATACTTTCAGGACACTAAGGCCCTGATATTTTTTCAGAATGTCATTTCACACATGCACTCAAAGTGAGAGATTGTCATTGTCAGCTGAAACATATCTTCAAAGAGTCAATGTTTAGGTGGCCCATGCAAGAGGAGGAGGCGGAGTCTTAAATGAAATATTTATAACACTGTGACATGTATAAGAGCATTCATGCATCACAAACACAAACAAAGGAAAAATATATACAGGCAACTGAGGCAACCTGCAAAATATGTTTGCATATCCGCTCGCCCCGACTTCAAGCAGACTGTTTACTCGAGGGATGACAGGAAAAAGTCTGCCTAGGTGAAGGGGCTCTAGTGGCTGTGAATCTGACATTGAACTTCACCCAGAGACTTCTCAGCAAGGTGCATGTTTGTTTGTTTTTTTACCAGCGAGACAAGTTGGTATTGACTGGTAAGAGGGTGCATCCGAATTGCAAAGTGCCTACTCAATCTGTCAGTAGTCAGTAGACAGTACCTACTATCCGTGCTGTATACTGTTAGTACCTACTATTCAGTAGACAGCACAGTAGGCAGATATTTGTGCCTACTTCATTTGATTCATTCAGTATGGAAGTGGCGTCATTTGCGTTACCCGAACCGGTCGCCTCCATCCTTGTTTTTTTTTTTTTTTTTTTTTTTTTTTAAGCTTTATTCAAGAAGAGTAATGCACATATACAGTCAGTAAATAAAAACAAAATCACAATGTAAATAAATTTAAAAAACGATCAAATAATAAAATAACATACAGTACATACAAAAAAGAAAGTAATATACAGTATATAATGTAAGATAAACCAATAAAGACGCAGACATAAATATTGAAATCGTTATTTAAATAGAGGGGGAAAGGTTTTATAATCATGCAGACATTTGTTACATTTCTGTTCTTAATTAAAAGGAGCGATTTTAGAAGGGACTCTAATTCTAAATTAAAAATTGATTAAATTAATCCATGCTCGTTTGTTTTGATTTGGAGGCGCACATGAAGTGACGTTTTACCATAAACGTTTTACGTTTAATTTCGCACAGCATTGTGGGTGGTAAAATACAATTCATTTCCTGAAAGCATGCATCCGATCCATACTGCATAAATCCCGGAAGTTAGTATCCATACTGAAATGTTCAGTATACTGAGGTGGACACAAAAAATGCATACTGAATGGCCACGAGAGTTCAGTCTACTGAAACTCCCTACTGAATAGTACACACTGCATACTGAACTGTGGCAATTCGGAAAGGGCCAGTGTTTGCTTGTACCAAACATGAATGTTATAGTGTACAAACAGAAGTGTGTTTGTTCTGTTTCAGATGCAAATGAGAAACAAATGCAGTGTGTGAGATCACAGCATCAAACACATTGAGAAAAAAATTAATGTTCAAGTGGGGATTTGTGGTTAAGTTTGCACAATGTGGATTTTTTTTTTTCAGCCAATACTAAACAAACAATTATGAACTGCTTTCAATAAGAATAAAAAATGTCAAATTTTTGCACTTTAAGAAGTTCATTATCTGACCGTGTCTTTGCAAAGTTAAGGCTAAGAAAGGACATAACATTTCTTGTTACAGTGCTTGTACAAGCAGAACAAATATCTCATGGCTCAATTTCTTATTGACGCACACATGCTTTTTCTCCTCTATGGTAATTTCTAAAAACATGTGTGACTACCAGGGAACATGTGTCCTAAATAGATTAATACCAATATATCTGTTTTGGCTTAAATAAATAAAGTAAGATCTAATTTTATTGTGACTTCCTGGCTGTAATCAGCGGCTGGTCGGCCAGATTTCATCCTGCTGCGTCCTCCAGGAGTCGTCTTTATCCTGTGCAGCTGCAGGCCACAGCAGGGAAGGCTCGGTTTTGTGATAGCTGAAATATTTTGACTACTTGAAAATTTAAAGTAGACTTTTTGATACAGCAGACACCACAGAGTCTAATCCTCTTCTTTAGTACAATTCGGTTCACGTTGAGGACTGATCTGTGCAGTAGTTAAACATTTGTTTGGTTTCTTTTTTGGACTAACATGTTTTATTAACTTTTTTTAGGGAGCTCCAAAGGATGCGTCATCAGAGGCCGTCCAGGCAAAGCGAGCAAAGCGGAAATTGGAGCGTGAGCGTAAGAAGAGAAAGAGGAAAGAGTTCCGGCTGAAGAAACTTGCTGAACAAAGCGGCCAAGAAGAGCAGCCGGAGATAAAACAAGAAGAACCACCAGCTCCGGCTGCAAACAAAAGAAACCAAACCGCCATCATCTTCAACAAGGTGGAGACAGTGGAGGAGGGATATGTGGACAAAATCCAGAAAAAGAAGATGAAGAAACAGAGCATGAAGGGTCAGATAACGCCGCTGACAGGAAAGAACTACAAGCAGCTGATCACGCGCTTGGAGGCACGCAAAGCCAAGCTGGAGCAGCTGCGGGAGAAAGACGAGGGGAAGGCCCGTGAGTATGAGGAGAAGATGAAGTGGACCAACATGCTCTACAAGGCAGAGGGCATCAAAATCAAAGATGACGAGAACATGCTTCGCACAGCGTTAAAGAAGAAGGAGAAGAATCGGGCTCAGAGGAAGAAGAGCTGGAACGAGCGCAGCCAGAACATCTTAGGGAAGATGCAGCATCGGCAGGACAAGAGACAGAAGAACATCCAGAGACGAAAGGTGGCGAAAACAGAGAAGAAGAAGGACAGGGCGAGGAAGAGAGGCAGAGTGCTGCCCGAGGACTTGAAATAAGCTGCAGTTGAGATGAAACTGTTTGTCAGGTGGTGTTTTGAAGCAAGAGTATCTATACAATTTTGTAATGAGTGAAAAATACTTATCTTTTTACAGAGGTGTGTCTGTCAAGGAGTTACATGATGTGTCTGTCATGATCAATAAAATGTGATCCTTCATTCTTGAAATTACTTGAATTATTTGTGAATTATTCCAATTATAGCTGTGAGTCTTCTGAAGTTATAGCTGAACAAATTCTTCTCGTTTTTAGCTGGTTAAGACAAATGATAAGACGCCTGAGAGCGATAACAGAACTCTCAGATAATTCTCCGAAAATAAACTTAGGGCTATTTTTGGGAAAATCAGAACTACATTTTCCAGACCTGGATCTGTTATGAAAACCCATAAAAGTTTATGAAAAGTTGTTAAATGTGTTGTGACATAACTCACTTATGTTTTTCTTTTGAAGATGACCTCATTAGGAAGCTTACATGTTGACTTTTCTTAAATGTCACACTATTTGTGGGCTTATTGCCAAACTGAGAAAAGTGCTTGTTAAGACCTGGTCAATAAAGTGTAAAGACCCTTTACTTAGGTCAAACTCTGACACTTCAATCACTGGATTAAAGCATAAATGCAATACTGGTTTGAATAAAACTACAACCAGTGGAGTCTTTTGACCCCGCATCAGTGTCGGTAGCTACAGGGTAGCAGAATCAAAACTAGTCTTAGTGTCAGTTATGTCTTCGCATTATTGACTCAGTGCGTCAATTTTTAACCTTAAATGAATAAACCAGCAGTTTGGCTCAGGTTACCCATCATCCCTCTGTTCAGCTGCAAATAAACCTCTCCCAACGGTGTGCAATTGCAGAAGCAACCCAGCACTTATTGGAGCCCTAAACAACTCCATCAAAAGGAGAAAATTAAACCAATGAGTGTTAAAGTATAATAAGCTATGGAATAGTAGAAGTACTCTAGTATGCTGACAAATGACCCTGCCATCGATTCAAATATATATTTTTATATTAGAGCCATATGTTATTACTTATTTATTCATGTCAAAGAGGATTTTACTGTCGTAGTTAGTTAGGCAGCAGCTCATTGAAAACTATTTGTATACTGATTATTCTCCACATGGATTAAAGTTTGGGAATATTCTCTTCATTGATCAATTTGCTATTCAGGTTGAAAAAGACAAAATAGCAGAAAGACATTTAACAATATGAATAGCCCATAATACAGTTGTGTTTGTGTAACCTACTGATACCTTAGGTAGTACTTAAAATGTTCAGTAGTAATAAATGGAAATGTCCGAATTATGGGAATCCTTAAAAATATAATTCGTTTTCTCCAAACATGCCAAACTAGTTCTTCCAATGCTAATATATATATATAAATATAAATATATCTAACCCTAACCCTTTTTCTTATTTTTTATTGTCTGTGTCAATTGTGTGCTGAAGAAGGGTCATTGAATGTGTACATGCACGCGCCGCTCTTTAAACGCAGTGGGCACGTGCTCAGAAATTGGGGTTACATCCTGGTAATCTCGCGACAGGAAGTAAAAAGAAAACACAAGGAGACTGAAGGGGAGGTCCAAGAGTTTGACTGAAGCAACTCTGTAGTGTTTGAATAAAACAGTAAATAACTTCAGGTGTTTTCAGTTTAAGACAACAGAAATATTTAAAACCCTTGTAGGTGCAGTGTCGTCTTTCCGGCTGGGATTATAAAACGCCTGCGCGCTGCTTGACGAGGCGATGTTCAGCCCTTAATGGGAATTTTTACGAATCTTACCTTTAATTTGACTTGAATTCGTCTGAGTGCAATAAGACACAACAACAAGGTGAGTACAGCTGCAACGAAATAAAAACACTTTTAAATAGCAGCTAGCGACATGTTTCAACCTCATAATGTTCTATTGTTTCAGATAATCATGGCAAGACGGCTTCATGCAAGCAGAACAGAAGGAGTGGACAAAAACGTTTGGTAAGAGATTTGATTGACACTTCAGAGTTTAACCCGAGATATTAAAGAGGTCGATTAAAGGCTGCATGTTTAGCTAAAACCAAGAAATATGCAAATTATAAAGAAAATACGTGTCCGTTATTCGAACAGCTTGGGAGACAATTTAACATTTGTCTGTAATGGTAAAAAAACCTTTTAATTCTAATTGAAAACCGCATTAATGGCACAACAGACTGTGCAAAAAGAGGAAGTGACAAAATGTCAAGTAATCAGAAGATATCATGTCGTGTAGTGATACCATTTAGATTTTAATCCTGGTTTTCTCTTTCCAAATATCAGACATAGTGTAGTTCAAGGACAGTATGTAAGCCAAAAAAATATATAATACACTTTGGACTTCCCAGTGATGCTTTCAAGAGAAAAATTAAATATAGCTAATAGTAAAGTTTATTTATGTCACACGTTTCAGTAAGAAGGCACCACACAGTGCTTTAACTAGAGAAGAACCTTTTCTCTGTAGCTTTGAACCAATTTCACACTGGTATTCCTATTCAAAGGCACACAGAACTTTGTGTCTTTAAACCGATAATTTCATTAAACAACATACATCAATATGATACATTTTCAACAAGTCTGGTCTGAACCTGCATCTGCTCTGCTGTGATGTCCTGCTCCATGTACTGCAGACAGTGCTGAGAGTATTAAGAGCATTGGCATAAGAGTCGCTCTGCTGGACAAACTACATAATGAAACGATTTGTAAATCACTGAAAGCAGTCTGAGTGCATAACAAGGATATTAATTGTGTTATAAAGGAAACCTAAAGGCTGATATAGATGTATCCTTTGAAGGCCCATATCTGATTATACCGTCGTCTAATCAATGCTTTAGTTGTGCCCTAATATTTTCTAAGAAGATCCTTTCTTCAGCTGTATTGGTTTTAGTTAATCATGTGTTCTCTACTCACTTTCTAATTCAGTTACACACGAGATAACACAACTGTCACATGTCTAATTTCTGGTTAAATACCTGTAAAGATTTAAGTGTGATTGATTGATTTTGTAACGGTAGTTTAATGTCTGAACTGTTTTTCAACAACAGGGTTGAGTTCACGAAGCTGGCAGCCGACTACAAAGCAGTGAACCTGGGTCAGGGGTTTCCCGACTTCTCCCCTCCAAAGTTTGTGCAGGAGGCGTTCTGCAAAGCTGTGAGTGGAGGACCCCTGATGCACCAGTACACCCGGGCGTTTGTAAGTGTAGTTTTTCTGTCTTCTCTTGAATTCATTAACCTGATGTTTTAAGAACAACTGGATGCAGATCAAACAGCTAGATACACTTCTTTCCTTTTTGTTTCTCTTTCAAGGGTCACCCCCCTCTTGTAAAAAACTTGGCTAAACTCTTCAGTAGGATTGTGGGACATGAGATTGATCCATTTGAGGACATCCTGGTCACAGTTGGAGCGTATCAGGCTCTCTTCAGTACATTTCAAGCTCTGGTTGATGAAGGAGATGAGGTATGAACATTTACCAAAGTCAGAATGATCCAAAGTGCAGCGATAATTAGGAAAATAAGTAATAATGATGACATTTTATTCAATATAAATACTGAAAAATTGAATTCTTTTGACTTTCAGGTCATAATTGTCGAGCCGTTCTTCGACTGCTACCAGCCGATGGTGAAGATGGCGGGAGGGAAGGCAGTGTATGTTCCTTTAAGGCCGGTCAGTGGTCAACACAGTTTAACAAAATGATTCCCCAGCATATTTCAACTTTTTCTTGTGTAAAGGTACCTAAATTAGCAAGCTATTTTTTTTAAATTGGTACTTACAGAAAGTTGAGAGCGGTGCCGTCCTGACAAGTGGAGACTGGGTTCTCTCTCCTGAGGAGCTGTCGAGTAAAATCACTCCACGCACGAAAGCCATCGTTATCAACACTCCCAACAACCCGTTAGGAAAGGTACGACATCTACTATTGTAGTGTCTCTTCAAAGCTATCATCTGTGTAAAAATAGATGTTAACTATGTGTGTCTGTTACAGGTTTATAAGACTGAGGAGCTCCAAATGATCGCTGATCTGTGCATCAAACATGACATGCTGTGCATCAGTGATGAGGTGTACGAGTGGCTAACTTATGATGGAGCCCAGCATGTGAAGATCGGTGAGACACAGCCTGCAGACAGAAAGTATTAAGCTGGGTAATTTCTATTTGCATATCAATCATATCAATATTTTGACAGCAAGCCTTCCTGGGATGTGGGAGCGAACCATCACCATTGGCAGTGGTGGAAAGACGTTCAGTGCTACTGGCTGGAAGGTACACAGATTGTTAAAGAATTCAAATAATGAGTACCTTTTTCACCACACTTTGTTATGATGACCTGTTATTTTCTCGTCAGGTTGGCTGGGCCATCAGCTCTGGACACATCATAAAACACATGAAAATCATTCATCAGAACACCGTTTACCACTGTGCCACAGCTGCTCAGGTAATGATTGATGAAGCCTTGAAATTCACCCGCAGGAACAAAACACAGTTTGTTTAGCTTCTCAGTGAAGACGCCTCACATTCTGTAGGAAACTTCTTTCTTTTGGCCAGATTACATAGCAAAGCTTACAAAATAACAAACGTGGATGCTTACTATCTCCAGTATTTCTATATAGTTTGATGGTATAAGTGTTAACATTGAATTGAGACAGAAATTCATTAAAGAATCTGCCCACAACTTGTCTAGAAGGTTTTTCTATATGGAAAATGTTGAATTAGAAATAGACCACCTTGATGTTATTTGGCATTTTGGGTCACCATCAGTTTTTGTTTGTTTGTTTTTCTAGCCAGAACTGACTGTATTTAGAAAGTGGGTGGAAGATGTTGAGAATTCAGTAACTTGATTTCGCTGATGTGACACCAAAACTGTTAGTCACAGTGGCCACACTGCAAACTCAGCATATCTTAATGTATCTAACACATGAGTTATATAACAAATGAAACCCCCCTTGTTGTCGTGAATGGGGAAACCACAAAGACCAAAAAAATGTATTTTAGCAGGCTGTACACAGTACTTTCTGTTGTAAAGGTTAGAAGTTTAACATAGGGGTCTGTGGGGGTTGACTCACTTTTGGAGAGACCCTCACTCCATTTGAGGAACTGCAGTTTTTTTATTTATTTTTTTTGCTAGCTGCTTTTAAAAGTCATGGTGACATCGTAATTATGTCTAATCGACAACATCATGAAATGTGCATGTCTCTCTCTCTCTCTCTCTCTCTCTCTCTCTCTCTTTCTTTCTTTTTTTTTAACCATCCATGTCTGCCTTCATCAGGAGGCAGTAGCTCAGGGATTTGAGAGAGAGTATGAGGTGTTTGGTACTCCAGAGAGCTACTTCAAACAGCTGCCTGCGATGCTGCAACACAAGAGAAACAAGTTGGCCTCGTGTCTGCAGAGTGTGGGTCTGCAGCCCATCATGCCTGAGGGAGGATACTTTATGATCGCAGACATCTCATCTGTCAGTGAGTAGAGTGCAAACATCGGTATAAATAATTGTTCTTGGATAAGAGCCGTCTTATTGACTTTGACACCTTGGCTCCTTTTTTTGACAGACGTGGACTTAAATGATGAGAACACAGGGGAGGAACTCTATGACTTCAGATTTGTTAAATGGCTGACTAAAGAAAAGGTAAAATTATGTTATTAAATCTGATTTAATTGCATAAATACACAAATGATTTTCTTGAAAAATAACAAAACTGACTGCTTTATAAATTGGCTTTTTTTTTGTTCTGCAGGGTTTAGCAACCATCCCCGTCTCTGCATTTTACAGTCCAGAGCACGGCAAGGAGTTTGACAAGTACATCAGATTCTGTTTTGTGAAGGTAATTTCTACTTAGAAAGCTCAAATAAACCACATCATGTCACTCTTTGGCAGTCCTTCTCACACTCTGACCCCTCTGTGTCTCACAGGAGGACTCTACTCTGGATGCAGCAGCAGACATCTTGAAACAATGGAGTCAGGGGTAATGAAAAAACTGTGAAGAAGCTTTAACCGTCCATAAAGTTTTCAACATCCTGCTCAAACTATCACTGGTCCCGTCCTCAGAAAAAAAGAGAGCCATATTTAATGTTTCCCTGTGAAAAGTACGAGAACACAACGTCCACTTTCAGACAGCGAAACACTGTGAAACTACTGAAATCCTTTGAAATGTTCCTGTGCAATAATATTAAGAGAGATTTTAAATAACTATTTCTCAGTAATCAAATGGATTTATTTAACTTTGTTACCTAAATCATGTTATTCTCCGGAGATATTTTTCCTGAAACAAAGTAGCACAAATTGTAATAAAGATTTTAAGAAATCGACATGCCCTCCCTTTTCAATGTGAGTTTTTTTCTATTCTACAACCTCGACTGGCGCAGTGCCTAGCTCAGGCCATGTGAAGAATCTACTCTAATATATATCTACATTTAAATATAAAATAAGCATGTTTGTGTAGAAGAACAAAGTGTCTTTCAGGTCCGATTCAGTGGCTGGATCAGACGAGTTTTTTAAAAGATGTATTTTGGGGCTTTTATAGCTTTATTTTAGAGACAGAACAATGGATAGAGTCAACTCACAAGAAGGTTCAAATAAGGTTCTCATATACCTTCATCTACAATGGTTATGTAAATAACATGATCTTACAGCCTCACCAGGTGGGTTACTTGAGATAGCATCAAAGTCTTAATTAGAACTTAGCTGATAACAAAGAAGGGTGGATTCACACTCTGCCTTAAAACAACAAGGCTCTCTAGATAACTTAAACTATACAGATATTACAAAGATATAGTAAGCCCGGTTATCAACATATTCCACGTGTCTGCTTTGACCTTTTCCACCTTTTCAAACAGTCTCCTGTGGTCTTAATGAAACATCTGTACTGTGCTTTGGTCAAAATATGACATGATTCAGGCACCAGAGGAGGGTGACCGTGTATAAATGTTATCATCCCTGCTCTTTTTTGGTTATTGATCCTAGGTCTCTAAGTTTCATTCGACAGAACAAAGTTATGAAGGGAAAGGAAAGTGCAGCCATAAAGGTACAGAAGGTTGAAAGTTCGAGGGAAGGAGTGGTGGTGAAGTGCAGCTGGATGCTGCTGCAGATTTGATTGAGTTTGTCAGAGTTCAGTAAGAAACAACCAACAGGTAAGACAAGCAGCGGAGCAGAACTACATCCACACTAAGATCATATTTGCTCATTTTATGGATAACTTCAAATGTTCTTGTATTTTCAGGTAATCATGTCAGGACGACTTCATGCACACAGAACTGACGGTGTGGATAAAAACGTTTGGTAAGTGATAATGCCAGGTGGACCTTTGACACCTGAGCTGTGCAGGAATTTATTGCCTGTAAAGACAACAGAAACGCTCAGTCAGTGTGTCAGCAAACAGCTTACTGCAGGTGAACATGATCTCATTCAGGATTTTTAAAAAGTCTCCCTTTAGAGGCAGTGAGTAAGTGTTCATCACAACTTTTGGGTTGTGGTACCCCGAGTGAAGTCTGTCAGGAAACTGTGCACTCACATCGTATATAGTGTTTTTCTCCTTTAAATACCAATCATCTTCTCACACAAGGATTCTTCTTTTATTCATTTCTGATGTGCTTAAACACAGTGTACTCCACAGAATATTACAGATGATTATAATATTAGCAGCATTGTAGTGTCTTAACTGTTTTTCAACAACAGGGTTGAATTCACGAAGCTGGCAGCCGACTACAAAGCAGTGAACCTGGGTCAGGGGTTTCCCGACTTCTCCCCTCCAAAGTTTGTGCAGGAGGCGTTCTGCAAAGCTGTGAATGGAGGACCCCTGATGCACCAGTACACCCGAGTGTATGTAAGTGAAGTCCTGTGATTCTGTTTGAATTCAGTATTTTATCTGGTATTAAAAGGACTAATGCATACACAGCAATAATCAAGACCTGAATTTCTTCCCTCAGGGTCACCCCTCCCTTGTGAAATCTCTGTCTAAATTCTTCAGTAGGATTGTGGGACACGAGATTGATCCCTTTGAGGACGTTCTGGTCACAGTTGGAGCGTATCAGGCTCTCTTTTGTGCGTTTCAAGCTCTAGTGGATAAAGGAGATGAGGTCTGTAAACCAACCCAAAATTGGTCAAAAGAGTTTTCACAAATCTTTTCAAAATTGTTCTTTTTTAATTTAAAATCAAAGGATTAATATTGAACCATAATGTTTTTGTGAGTATAGGGACAACAATGTATAAACATTTTTGTAACACTTTGTCCAATCAGCTACTATCCTGCATTTAAATGTTGAATAACTGCATTCAATGCATGGTTTACAACACTCAATAATGCTTTTTAAAACACATTTAAGGAATTTTTAAAATGTTACACTAATCGATATTGTTGTAAATAATTTAAACTCTGTACATGGTATACTCACAGTACATTGATGCTATTCTTTAAACCAATTATCAATGAATCAAAACAGCTTCAATCATATACAAAATGTCTTTATTGTAACATTTAGACAAGTTATATTTGTGGGAAAATGCTTTAGGGGGTCACGACACTACTGGCTACAGTGTAATCCTTTGGGGCAACTACTGAGGAGCATGTTTCCACCTAACATACAGCTACTGTAACAACCTGAGCCTGTTGATGGGAGAAAACAATCACTTTTAAAGGACATATCATGCTTACCTGTAATCACCCCAAAGGATTACGTTGTAGTAGTTTACAGCTGTGCTGCGGCTGCTGGTTGAACCAATCCTCTGGAGCAATGCTAACAAGTTGAACATACCAGTCATTTACACTCTTAAACATGTTTATATAGGACCCACGTTGAAAAATGATGTTATTCACCTTTAATGGGAAGGCAATTCAAAGTATATGCTACCAAACACAACTAAAGTGATTGGCATTTGTCTTTCAGGTCATAATTGTCGAGCCGTTCTTCGACTGCTACCAGCCGATGGTGAAGATGGCGGGAGGGAAGGCAGTGTATGTTCCTTTAAGGCCGGTCAAAGTTACGTTTTTTTTTCTACCAGCAGCATTTCCCCCTTTGTCTTTAAATCTGCACAACATACTTAAAGGATTTTTGTTTTTCTTGTTACTTTAAGAAAGCTGAAGGTGACACTGTCGAATCAAGTGGAGACTGGGTTCTCTCTCCTGAGGAGCTGTCGAGTAAAATCACTTCACGCACAAAAGCCATCGTTATCAACACTCCCAACAACCCGTTAGGCAAAGTAAGATATGCATCAGTGTTTTGTCTTTAAAGCTATCATCTGTGTAAAAATAGATGTTAACTAGGTGTGTCTGTGCAGGTTTATAAGACTGTGGAGCTCCAAATGATCGCTGATCTGTGCATCAAACATGACATGCTGTGCATAAGTGATGAGGTGTACGAGTGGCTGACTTATGATGGAGCCCAGCATGTGAAGATCGGTGAGACACAGCCTGCACAATACACAAAAAGTATAAAGCTGTGTTATTAACAATATAAATGTATAATCAGCCAGCCTTCCTGGGATGTGGGAGCGAACCATCACCATTGGCAGTGCAGGAAAGACCTTCAGTGCCACGGGCTGGAAGGTAAAATTAAAGATGTTTTTTTTTTAAGAGCTCCAATAATATGCCCCTCTCCACTACACCTGGTGATTCTCAACTCAGCTTCATTTATATAGCCCCTTTCATACATAAAATCATGCATTCCAAAGTAATTTACAAAAGGACAGAAAGAAAAGAACAGAAATTCAAAGAAAGAAATTCATTTTTTATTTCCAGGTCGGCTGGGCTATGGGTTCTGGAAATGTCATCAAACATCTGAAAGCCGCCCATCAGATGTCTGTGTTTGATTGTGCAACCGCTGCTCAGGTACACACATAAATTAATTACTAAATATTGTAGATATTGTTGTTGCAGTAAAACATGAATTCAACATATTTTGTCAGATGAAGTCAAAAGGAAAAAGCTGCACTGCTGCTTTGGATCCTTTTAAGTTTAAATTCAGAAAACAATATAAAGAAAAAAAGAACTGACCTTAAAGCTTGTAACCAAGATCCAGAAGTCAAACGCTGAATATCAAGCTGAACTGTACGGAAATGTTGCAAAAAGTATCTTCTGATAGAAATGATTTTGTTGTTATAAAATTCATATTAAATAGCGTAGAGGCAAAGCGTAGCATGACATGAAGCACAAACACACACACACACACACACACACACACACACACACACACACACAAATTAAAGCCTATCTCTCTGATTTTTCTAAATTATTGAAATGATTTATTCTAATGCATCACAATAAAAAATTGAAAAATCTGTTTGACCGCGCCCTCTAGTGGACAAACTATGTAAATGTGACTTCAAATGTCGCTTTGCATAAATGCACTGCAGGATCATGTTATTTATAATATATCAGCAGGCTTATTCACTTATACTAATAATAATAATCATCTTCGTCATATAAAAACATTGCTTTTTGGGTTTGATTTTTTATACACAGTGAGTGATATAGTTATTAAATCGTTTAAAGAAACCAATACCGGTTATTGTATAGGACTATAGATAGTCTACCTTGTAGAAATGGGCAGAATGTCTGAATGCATACATCATGATTTTCATATGAGTTCCATGCTTGAACTGCTTTAGTCCTGCATGTTTCCTGTTTGGTTTATTCGTCCATGTCTGCCTTCATCAGGAGGCAGTAGCTCAGGGATTTGAGAGAGAGTATGAGGTGTTTGGTACTCCAGAGAGCTACTTCCAACAGCTGCCTGCGATGCTGCAACACAAGAGAAACAAGTTGGCCTCGTGTCTGCAGAGTGTGGGTCTGCAGCCCATCATGCCTGAGGGAGGATACTTTATCATTGCAGACATCTCCTCTTTCAGTGAGTGAAACCAGCATTAATCTGTGTGAATGTCTGTGTTTCCTGCTGTATTTCACATTAAACTGACATATCATAACAGGACACAGCACATTAAAAACCACGGCAAAAGATACACAAAAATAGACGATAACTTTCTTATTTGACAGAGGTGAACGACCAGAGTACTGAGGATGAACCTGACGACTTCAGATTTGTTAAGTGGATGATTAAAGAGAAGGTAAATATTAAAAATGATGTAAAAACTTTATTAAAGACCAAAATAAGACTCCATAATGTAAGTGCTGAATAAAGTATAGTGTTTGATACTGTAAGTTATTTCTGGCCTTTACTTCATAATTTGGTTTCTGTTCTGCAGGGTTTAGCAACAATCCCCGTCTCTGCATTCTACAGCCCAGAGCATAGCAAGGAGTTCAACAAATACATCAGATTCTGTTTTGTCAAAGTGAGCAAAATTCAATTGCTAACATTGAATTAAATCTTGATTTGATTCAGGACCTGTCTTTTATTGTGCTGCTCTTTGTCAGTCCCTGACACTCACTCTCTTTGTCTAACAGGAGGACTCCACCCTGGATGCAGCCGAGGACATCTTGAGAAATTTTAGTCAGTAAAAAAAGCCAACATTGTAGTGTGTGCCTACATAGTCATGCATTTGCTGTCCATGTCATATGAATACACCAATACTTTATCAATAAAATATCTATGAATGGGTCTGAGCAATACTCTGTATTTTTTTTTAGCAAAAAATAGTAAATGTACATATTTATCACAAGGGTTTGATTAAGAGTTCATTTAAAAGACTTAAAAGGGACATAAATATTCCACCTTGCACTCACAGTCTGTTAGCGCCATGTCTCCATAAGGTTGCATTTATTACCTTTCTCTGATCTATAGCCATATTTTTTTTATTAATAGATAAAACATTTTTGCCTTTGAATAATTTCAGTTTATAAAAATAGATTTTCTATCAATGAATACTCAAAAGTTAGTAGATCCCTCTTTTTGCCGTAATAAAACCCACATACGGAAAGGGCAACACTTTGGGTGGGCAATTTAAATATGTTGCCATAGTATGTTGCACAGTAAAACTTACAATCCAGTAGTTGGTGATAATAAAACGATTATGGAGGCCGACCGCCAGAAAACCGCAAGAAGAAGAAGACGCCGAAGAAGAAGAAGCACCCGGAAGTAAATAAACTTCACATGGTGTGCGTAAAAATGTCCACCGATATCGCAGCAAAGAGACCCAGCGTTGAATCCTCTCAGGTACCAGTACACCTTTTTTTTTTAACACAATAAACCTAATGTTCTCTTTTTTAATTGTCACCTGTAATGTATTTTTTGATTTTATAGACTGTAGAGAGGGTGGACTGGAAGAAAAGAAAATCAGAAAGTAAGTAAACAGCTAACACGTTAGCTCCATTAAGCTAACAACTCTCAGCTGCATCAGTGTTTGATACATGTGCTAAAAGTAAGCAACGAATTCTTTATAACTCAGAGTTAACGTAAAGTGTCTATGTCTGGCAAATAATTTGTGTATTTTGTTACTGAGGTGTTTCTCTTTCAGTAAACAATGCTGTGTAGCCTATAAGCATTCATAATAATGATTGTCATATCTATCGTTCCTTTGGAGGGAAGATTATTCTAATCATTTTAATACCTTGTCTCCAACACTATGCTTCTGGATGTTCAAGTGACAAAGTTGAAGTTTATTATGAATAATTAATTTATCATGATTATATTCATAAGCTAAATTGATTGACAAGAGCCTGTCTAACATGTCTAACATTGTAACATCGTTATTTCAAGGACGCTGCATTAAGATGAACGTCGACGGACATTTAACAAGCGTCACCAAACGTTTTTAAAAACGTCACTAGGCGTTTAAACACCTGTCACGTCACAAGGTGTTCACTAAGCGCCCACAGGTGTTATATTTTCTGTGGTTGTCGCAACAAATATATTAGAAATGTTATCATTCAACTATTAAATTTGAAGACCAAACCATTCAAGCACTGCTCAACTCTGCTGTTTGTTTGGGTAGTCTTAAGAAAATGACAAGTTTGTCTACACATACGATTGTTAGATATATGAGATAGAGGGCATTCCGGGTTGGGAAATCACTTAAACACTTCTCTAAATATTAACAGATGAATTTTCTGACCATCAACTCTTTGAAAAATCTTTTCAGCTCAAAATCCTTCAGATTAAATCTGATTTGATATTTTAAAGACAACCCTGATTGCCAACTAACTCAGATTGGATTACAAGTACATTTAACCTACTCTTAAGTGGATGTGATTTTGGTAACTCTTCACCCATTCCCAATCATTACCAGTAAAAGAAACTCAGAAGCAAAGGAAAGAGGAAAAGCTCATCAAACAGCTGGAAAAGCAGAAGGAGATAGAGGCTGCAGAGGCTGCCAAATCCGAACAGAGCCACAACAAAACAGGTAACCATATTATTATATCATGGATTGCTATTAGCCCGTATACCTGTGATTTTATATTGATGTGTTATCCGTGTATGTATCTATTAGGTCGGGCTTACACAGTTAGCGTGGCCTTGCCAGGCTCTGTGTTGGATAACGCTCAGTCCACTGAACTTCGCACATACTTAGCAGGACAGATCGCCCGAGCCTGCGTAGTGTTCTGTGTCGACGAGATCATTGTGTTTGATGAACAAGGAGAAGATGTCAAGTGAGTTAATTTGAGAGCTAAAACTTTTTCAGCAAGCAGTCCTTAAAACCTCTGAAACTAACACAAAATACGTTTTGTCCTGCAGGAGCGTTGAAGGGGAATTTAAAGGTGTCGGGAAGAAGGGACAGGCTTGTATTCAGCTTGCTAGAATACTTCAGTATCTGGAATGTCCCCAGTAAGAATGACTTTACCATCAGATCACCTGTATCAGACCACTTAGTCAGATTTTTTTGAAGCTATGTTTTTTCTCCACCAGGTATCTGCGCAAATGGTTTTTCCCAAAGCATCAGGATTTACAGTATGCAGGTAAAAGTCCATTATTACATTTGAAATGTGTCAAATTATGGCAGTCTGGAAATGGGAGCTCTCATTGGACTAAATTGAGAGGGGTGTGCCCTCCTTAAAATGTGGCTTTCTGCAGCATTTAAAGTCTAGTGATTTGTCCAATAACAGTTCTTGTTTGAAATGTATTCACAGATGTTCAGACTGCTATTCACTTTAAAATGTCTGCAAGATTGTGATATTAACTTGTGTGCATAAGATATTTTTTTTTTAAACTTTTTTAACTTCAGGGGCTCCGTCCTTAGCCTAATCTTTAATCTACAAAACTATGTTCACTTTTCAAAAACCCAATAAATGTTTCTCACACAATCTACATAATCTTAGTTGTAATGCTGTGGGAGCAAATTCTCGTAGATGTATCTGGTAAAAAATTACAACACACAGAACCTTACATGAAGGCACAAGAGGACACAATTTCACAAGTTCATGTTTTTATTTTGTCTCCCAGGTTTGCTGAACCCTTTAGACTCCCCTCACCACATGAGGATAGATGATGAGTCAGAATACCGGGAAGGAATAGTCCTCGACAGGCCGACCAAACAAGGAAAAGGCTCATTGGTCAACTGCGGAATGAGAAAGGTGAGCATGTCTTAACAGGAGAAAAAGGTTACTATATTCTGATGTGGTCACAAGAGTCAAAGATAGTGGTGGTATTTAAATAGTAACACAGACTGTAGTGCTGCAAGCAGCCAAGCTAGATTTCATTTTACTTTATTTAATCTACCAAATACACTCACAATTAATTGATTATAAAATGTCAAAGAAAATGTCAAAAATATCCATTAAACTTAAGAATATAAGTGTGCTGTCGTCATACAGTGTGTCTAAAATCCAAACACTTTCAGTTTGCAATCACTCAAGACAAAGGGAACCAGAAGTAAAATCCTCTTTAGGAGGCTGGAAAGAGTGAACTTCTTCACTTTAGCTTAAATAAGGTGCACCGTCACAGGTTTTCCAGATTATAAGACCTCCACTTAACTTTGATCATCTGCTCCCACAGGATGTTCGGATTGACAAACAGCTGCAGTCCGGACTTCGAGTCACAGTACAGCTCCATAAATCACAGAATCCAGGTTAGTATCTCCATCAGACGATCCTTTTTATATGCATTTGTTCTTGGATAAAAAGTTCTCAACATACTTAAGTGAGAGTGATCATCTTCGTGTCCTTCATCTGCAGAAAGCAAAATATATAAAGGTAAGGTGGTGGCTCCTCACCTGCCGAGGACTGAAGGAGGTCTCTACTGGGGCTACAGTGTCCGTCTGGCATCTTGTCTCAGTGAGTCATCTTTTCAAACATTACACCTATCACTTTGCCCCCTGTGACTGCTTGAATGTGAAAACTGTTGGTTTGTTAATGCAGGTGCAGTTTTCACAGAGAGTCCATATAAGGAAGGATACGACATGACTATAGGAACATCAGAGAGAGGCAGCAACATCGACCAAACAACGCTGGCACCATTCAAGTAAGATCAGAATAAGATGGGAGAGCAAATCGGAAGGAATGCATTTTTAACCATTCTGGTCCAGAATGAAATCTCCTAACAGCCATTGAGGCTTTCCTGGTTCCTGGTGCATGGGGTTGGAAGCGACCTGGTTTCTGATTGAAGTCCAATCAGTATCGTCTACTAACGTTTCAATGGGCATTGGCTCTATGCAGGAAAATCGTCCAAGTGGAGAGCAAATGAGGGAGTTAACATCAGCCATAATGCAATATGTTTACCTATCAGTAGTCACCTGATGATGATTTAGCTTTAATTGATAAATTAAAGTAAATGAACAGAAATCAGCATGCAGGTTTAGTTAATAAGCCGTTTAGATGTCGACCCAACTCCAACTCCATCCTCCTTTTTTCAAGTTGCTAATTGGACTATAAACAGTACAGCACATAAAAATGGAAGTCCTGTCCAGAAGGCCTTTATCACTAAACACTGGATACACTGGAAGCCCTAAAAAGGAGCCTGCTCACAGAGGCTATATCCTCGTCAGGCTATAGCTAGCGGGTTCTGAGATTGACCAGTCCAGAAAGTTTAATACAAACATTCCAGTCCTCTTAAGAATGGATTTGAATAACTTTTATTTCACTTAAAGCCCAATCATAACCAAATTTTGATGTTTTCAAATACCTGCCAAGCTAATGCCAGTGTCACTGACCTCAGCTGTACTTTGGATGTAATCATAATTACCTAATGCTTTACTCTAAACTTTGATGGTGAAAAAAGTTTGCTAAAAATCAGCACAATGAAATTGTCATTGGGAGCATATTAATATTCGAACACTAGCATGTAACTCTCACTGTGACAGAAACAGGAACAGACTCACAGAGCTACATGGCTGTAAACTCTCAGTCTTGTTATACCATTAATGATACTTTACTTTTTTTTCTATGTTGTTAAACTTTACCTTTTTTCCCCCTTCAGGCATCTCCTGGTCATTTTTGGAGGTCTTCAGGGATTGGAGGCTAGTTTAGATTCTGACCAAAACCTTGAAGTGAATGACCCCAGTGTGTTATTTGACCTTTATCTCAACACATGCCCGAGTCAGGGCAGCAGGACCATTCGCACAGAGGTGAGGGCCGATTTAGAGGTTATATGACATCATTTATCAAGCCAACAAACATTTTGTAACAAGATCAATGACAAATCTTTTGTGTATTGTTGCGCCATGTAGTAATTCCATTTTTTCTTATTTCTTTTCTATTCTTCTCTTCTCTGAAGGAGGCCATCTTGGTTTCCATGGCAGGATTGAGACCCAAAATCACAGCTGCTTTTGCAGATGTTTCCAGTGGTTCAAAAAATACAAAATAAATTGGATTTGAAAAAACATCGCTCACTGCTTAAAAAGCTTTGACCTCAAACATCACATCACCATCATCAGAGACAGTTTGGTTTCCAAATTCCTCTTCTGTTCGTTTCATGTCAGTGTTTTTGAATTGTCCAGCAAATTGTACATATTTAAAGAAATAAACTCCACAGGCTTGAAGTGAGTTGTATTTATCCAAAGCATATCATTTGATTTTGATGGACGGTATACAGAGTGTTTCATGAACAACAGTTACCAGCACAATGTGGATAACAAATGGCACTGAACTTCAGAGTAAGACTTTCAGAAACACCACCGTCAGGTTTCTAAAGGTTAAGAGGATGTGGCACATTTTAGTAGAGCGAGTGGAGGCACTTCACAGCCTCTTGCATTGGGTTGTGGATGCATTTGTCTTCCTGTTACAATGCATGCATCCTTATACCGCTTCATAAGCAGGCACAGATTTAAAGGCAGGGTTGGTAATTTTCTCCAGATACACTTTTTAAGATTTTGGTTGAGATTATCTTTAGGTCCCGACAGAAATGAATAATTAATGTGCTCTGAAAAAGGAACAAAGAAAAATTGTCATCTGTAGCAGTTGTAAGCCTTAGACCAATGTCTGCCAAGAGGTACCAATTTGATCAACCAATCATGTCTCACTGCTCGTTCTCTACCTCATGCATGCACAAGCCCACACTCAAAGCACGAGCTGAAATCCGCTTCTGGAGCAATGGCCCTTGTGCATGTAAGTGAGGGGCGTGGCTTTTGAGGGAGCACAGAGGGGAGGGGAGGGGGGTGGGTGCAGACGGAGCACTGAGGGAATGCTACTATGGAAATCATGCTAGTTTTCAAAAATGACCAACCCTGCCTTTAATACTAACTGATTAATGTGGGGCTGGCAGTATTCTTCTGGGTAATATGTGGGATAACTGAATTCACAGTCAAATAACCCGACCTTCATGAAGCTTGTAAGGTTTAGCTTTCATATAGGTCATGTTGAAGCTTGTAGTTTGAGTATTTCTTAGACTTAATCCCCCCTCATGGAGTTAAACTGTAGGACATACTGAGTGCTTGTATCATATCCATGAAATTTAAAAATCTGTGCTGTAAATATTGATGTCATTTATGGTCCCTTTTTCATTGTTAAATATATTTTATTATAAGAAACATCAGTTATAGAAGAATTTCAGATCATTGAATTTGTTGCGACTATCAGTGCGGTGAGTTGCAGTGTCATTTTTGTTCAGTAGTATTACTGTCAGTTTAAACATTTTCATTCATTCATTTAGTAACAAGCAGTTTGAAAACAGGGATTATACAGGTTTCTCATCATGAATCAAACACGCAGCCTACATGAAGAGAAAGGCCTCTTCTGAAGATGAGTACTTGCAAGAGTTTAAAATTATTTAAGATGCACCTTTTTTCCACATTTAAAATCTGAAATTGTATTTTTCACTTTTAATTGACTTCTACAGTCCAGAGAGCTAAATCTTACTAACATGATGATGCATTCTTTAAACATTTTGAACTCAATCTGCATGCGCCAGAATGCCTCTGAGGTAAAAGTTTTGAGTTCACAATGCGACCCATTTTATATTCTAATCTTCCTGAAAACATTCAAGTGCAAACAAAGTGCAGTAAAGACACTAATATCTTCAAAATAGAGGTATGACCATTTGTCTGACGTAAAATAACTTTTGTATCATGTTAAAATCTTCATCTCTAGTTTAAAGCTGGTGCTATGTAATCTCTGCATTCTGAATGTGTCCAGGTAATATAGAGAATGTAAATCAAAAGACAAACAGTGGAGTGATGTTTGTCGCTGTTAAACGTACACAGAGTAAATCCCTAGAACTACTGTCATGCATCTTTGTCTCATCTCAAAGTGACTTCTGATGAATTTGGCTGAACTTTGAGCACCACACTCCTTAAAAAAAAAAACACTGATCAAAAATTGTCTGAAGCACCAAGTTTCCCTTTCAGATTGTTTTGTAGTGTTAATTAACTCATCAGACTTTTTCTTATGATCAAAGCTGAATTTTGCCAGTGTTCAGTCTCTTTGATTTAGTCTTTGCAGAGATGCTTTTCGGACGAGATATTAAACACTGTTGCATGGCAGGAAAATGTCAGTAGAAATGTTTAACATTATTTAAGCTAGCCGAAATAGTGTTCCTGTGATATCGATGCCGAACTGTAAATGCAGAATCTGAAATGTTACACTGGCCACATGGCTTATAGCTAATGTACAGCAAATAGAATATAGTGATTTTTACCCACTTAGTAACTTATGAGAACGCTTGTAACCCCCACACCCCACAACATGGGAACTTAAGTGCATTTTCAATGCATAATGAAAGTTTTAAAAACATATAAAAATCTTCTTTAAATTCATTCCTTTTCCATTTACAAAAACACTTTTGTCCTCATAGAATCTACTTGTTCAGAAACCTCTGTGATTCTGCACGCCTCTTTGACAGAAAATACTCCCAGACATCTCCTCAGTCCTTTGGTCCAATAATAGCTCTCCCTACAAAAGCTGCTTCTTCATTCTTCTGGTGTATCCTGAAAATAGCTGTCATTCATCATCTGGCCCTTTGAATCTTTGTAAGAGGGAAGTCACACTGAAATCCTGCTCCAAGCGTTCAGGGAGATCTCTTTCATAGAACTCTTTTCACCATTTGGGATGAGTGAAGGTGATGTTGTACTGCTTTGCCCAGCGTGCAAACACCTGTTTCTCTGTAATGAAGCGATGGTGGTTCCCTCTGCGGCCGCTCTCATTCTGCAGATATGTTAAACATTCATCAGGTCCTCGGGGCTTGTAGTAGTGGTAGGGCATCTTTTTGGTTCCAGGCTTTTTTCTAAAAAGGAAAGGATAAAATATTGACATAATGTGGGGACTCATAGGTTGTTTGTATTTTAAAGGTCTATTGTGTAAGATCTAGGGATCTATTGACAGAAATTAAATAAACCGTTCATAAAAAAAACTTTCATTAGTGTTTCACATGGAAATAAGAGTAGATATGATTTCATAACACTAGGATCAGCTCTTTTCATCTACAAAGGGACTGAGTCTCTTCTAAAGGGTCAGCCAAGTCTAACCGCTGGTTTAAAAAAGTACCTTTATTTAAGTAGACTAAGTCAGTGTGACAGCACCCTTTTTCAGACTACTTTTTAAAAGCCTCTGATATCTGGACGACAAGAAAGATACTCTTTGCTAAGTCTTTATCCCTGTTGATATGTAGTTGTGGTAGCAAAGTGTAGCCACGCCTAAAACCTACAACTGGCTATTTTACTCCAAATGGTATCATAATTTATCAAATGTACATCTTGCTGTATTGAAGAAGACTTTACTCTGGACACCGAGACCAGAAACTAATGAGAAAAATCTACTTAGAATGTAATCAATTGAGAAGAAGTGTATTTTTCTCATCCAGTTGCATAGAAGTCAACCAACTGTTGCAACCAGTGGAGTCTCCCCCTGCTGGCCACTTAAAAGAATGCAGGTTTTAGGCCATAGGGCGCCACAGGAATGAGTCCTAAAAACCCGGAAGTAAGTTAGCATTTTAGCGCCATGGGGTCAATCCTCTCAAACTCAATGAGGATTTTGAATGGGTTTGTGGTAAGACGCTTGAAATAAGGTCTGTGGTTAACACAAGCTTGTGAATTTTTAAGTTTTTACGCGTCCTTAAAAAGGCGGTTGCTAACAAATGGCTAAATGAGACTACAGCTACAGTGGTTGTCAGGGACATTAAACGTCATCACGTTGGACACAAACACCGGGAACTCTCTCACTAGTCCGCCTTACAGCCTCTAGTCATGTTTTTTAGTGCTCTTGCAAACTCTTGTAGATTTATCAATATATAGTATTTTCCAATTGTAGTTATTTAAGGCAAATATTAGGTTAATATTTGTGAAGATTATCCTGCTGAACGAAACGCCTACGCATCAGAAATGCGTGTTTGCCACAGAGGTTATTTTCTGCAATGATCCAATATCCAATGCAAAAATCCCATAGGCAAATTCTCAATAGACCGCATGGCGAAGCTACTTCCGGGTTGGCCTACAAAAATATGTCATTTGGTTTGTTCTCTATTCCACATTGGCTTTAATCTTGAAACCAAGAGCTACTTCCACTACTTATATACAGTCAATGATTCATACAGTAACCTGGAAAGTAAAACCAAAGCCCTGGCTTTACAGAGGGCTTTATGTAGTTTTGAAAGTTTTGCATCAACACAAAGTACTTTACACCCTGGCGAGGAGAGGGTTATGGGAGGGTTTATTCTTCAGTGCTCCTTTTTAGAGTCCAAACAGGCGGATTAACGTCATCACTATACTCACGAGCAGTGATTCGATGGAACCATCCCGTAAACTTTGATATTATCACAAATCTCAATGGCTATGACCATGGTGAACCAGCCTGTGCTCAACCACGAGTGAGATTTTTGTCTGCAGAAAAACAGAAAGCCATTAATGAAAGTAGCATATACGGACTATGACAATGACACAAAAAAAATAGTGACACATTATCCTAAATGCTCACCTGTCTCGTCCCGTCTCCGTATGGAATAGATTGTCAAATCTGCGCATCTTGGTGGGTGTGACACTGAAACAAGACAAGTTGCTGTAGGTCATGCTGACTCTTTGGATCAATCTGTACAAGGTTCCTTTTGCATCCTTCCCGATCTTGTTTGGGGGTCCCCAGAAGATGATCACAGGGTTGCTGTCTGTCCGGTGTAGGAACTCATTAGGCCTGCGGATCACCCTGAACACACTGGAGTGTGCTACAACCCTCAGAGTGGTGTGGTTCCCTACATCAGTCTCGTACCCCATCGTAGGGGCGTCATTCATCCGGATCACGCACTCCGTATGGTCAATCTCTTCTCCTGCTCCACTGCCTAGGACGTGGCTGGAGCTCGTCACCAACGCACAGTTATGGCAACGTAGGGACATGTTCTGAAAGGAAAAAACAAAATGGGACTTTTCAAGACAATGTATTATAAAGTGACTATCACTCATAGTGGGAAATACAGTCCATTAAAAATACCGTGGTTGGGGATTAGTAGTCCATTTTTAATGTAATGTTATAATGCTGAGAAGTTCCCAGAGCTTGCACAGAATAATAATAATCTGGTGCTAAAAAACAGTTTGTTTGAACCTTCTTTGAGGAGTTTTTCAGTGGTTATGAAACAGTTTGACTTTTTTCTGATTTCTTTTTTGACCTAAACAAATGGAAAACGATGTTTTCTTCATTTTTCCATTACAAAGTTCACATTCGAATTGCAAGTTGGTCAGTAAGAGGGAAGCAGGAAGAGATTTGTTTATATTATCTGACAGAAGGATGAAGGGCTGCCAAAATCAACACAAAGTGAGTTCTTAATATAGCTGCTTTAAATATGAATCAGTCTTCATCTACTGACTGGCTTTCCATAAAATTTGGTATACAAATTCATGTCCATCCCAGGGTGAATGTTAAACATGCATGTGGCGCCCTTACTTTCAATCTAGGGCTATCATTATGTCAACATATGTATTTGCTATTTAAACTGCGCTTCACTTAATAAGAGATCTGCAGTTCGATCCCTGGCTCCTTCAGCCTGCATGTTGCAGGGTGCTTGGCCGAGATACCGAAAATCCAATTAGTCTTGATGGCTCTAATATGGTTTTTTCTTTAACCAAAAGTTAACAAGTTACCTCGGTTAATTTCAAAACTATCAAAGGAACTGACAATTCTTCAGCAGAGCTTAATGTTTTTGTAGTTAACATATGCTAGCTTCCTGTCTAAAACGATAAAGAGGGTTAAACCAAGTGACGGCATCTGGTGTTCAAAAAAAGAAGCCAATGTGGAAGTGTGAAAAAAGTGCAGTTTTCAAGCGTCTACGAGCGTGGTACAAAAATAGTTTAGATCTGAAAAGCATAAACTTTTTTCATCCACTCTGTACAGGCATGGGATTTTTTTTATAACTCATCTGTTTTGATTACATTAAGGCAAAGCGTTCTGGATACATTTTCATAATAAAGGGCCTGGCTGTTGAATCTTTTTGCCTGTTACCAGATGAATTGAAAGTGAAGTCGAGATAGAATTTCCAATAATGGTGACCGCTACCAGCTTCAAAACACCTCTTCAGAAACCAATGGGTCACGTCACTGAGACTACGTCCATGTGTTATACAGTCTATGGGTTAGGCATGAGCAGCATTTAGCTCTTATAGAAGCACATTCAGAGAAGCTTTCAAAAAATGCTCATGACAGCAAGTTTACACTTCCTGAAAATCAGTAATGTTATGGTGGCTGCTTTCAGAATAAGACCATTTATTTAAAAGTGTTGGTGCTGAATTGTGAGCATAAAGAAAGCACAGGTCGAGAACAGGGAGGTGTTATCTGACTCAGGAAGCTGCTCTGCTGCTTTCACATCCTGTTTTGTTTTGAGTTACTGATCTTTTACATTGTGTTCTGAAGTTTAAATAACGCCCTGATAACATCTTTCATAAGCAGCAGTCATGCTTATGTATTGTCTCCAAGGACAACAGTAAGAATGCATTTAGTTTTCCATGCAAACTAGATTTGAAATCAGTCCTGATTCCTGACAGATACAAATCATGTCATGCCGGTAATAAGATTTCAGTGTTTGTGCACAGCTCATTTGGTACCTTAATTCCGCTGACCGGCACATATCCGTCTCTGCCAGCCCACCTCTTCAGATCTGTTGTCACCAGAGCATGATTTGTGGCCACATGGAAGGGAGCATAGACGTCATCGCTGACATTGTTGGAGCCGTACAGGATGAGGAGTGTCATCAAGACAAAGATGGCCGCCAAGATTACCATCCTGTGGCTCTGTTGTCCCTTTTAAGCAACAATTGTTAAATGTCACTAAAGACTTAAACTCAAGTGCAGCACCTTAGAACAGCTTTATACTTATACTTGAACATTTTTAGGGAATTGTTTGCACTTTTTCATCAACAACAGACATACATTGATTTTGCAATACATAACCTGAGGACCTGAGTTTATAGTTTTGGTATGATGTATAGTTTTATTTCTATTAACCTAAATGTTTATACTTGCACCTTTAATGAACCCATACAATCTAAAGCTATGAAAATACTGGATGACAGACTCTAAGAGAGATACTTACTGAAGCCACACCACCCACCAACTCTTATTTAATTTCATCACCCCTTATATCTTGTTGTGGTGGCAGAGGAGCCGTTGTACAGGAAAATCATAAAATTGGGCACCGGTAGCTTAGTGGTTAGTTTGCGAGCCCCATGCACAGAGACAAACAAAAAGGGGGCGGCCCGGGTTCAAATCCACCTCTTGGCTCCTTTCTCCCAACACTCTCTCTCCCCAATTTCTGATTCTATCCACTGTCCCGTCTCTATAATAAAACTTCAAATGTGTGGGGTACCCCAAGGTCTGGGCACCTTTCTCTTCTCCTAATAAATGCTTCCACTTATTCCTTGAATTTGTGTGTATAATGTACCTTTTCCTAGCTATGCCTACAGAGCGCTGTTTTATTTACCTTTAAACACAATCATTCCAACTGCCTCAACAGGGGACCCTGGTGGTCTGTCATTAAAAGTAGTGCCACAACTAGAGATTTAAGAGTGGTTTTCGAGGAGCGTTGTCAACTCATGCTTTTCTCAACTTTCATTTTTGTGAGTTATCCCAAAAATCCAGACATTTTAATGTAAAGCTGATTTGGAGAAGGTTATTAATGCTTATCTTTTTATCTTGTTTCGTCAACTGCAACTCACTCCTATCACTCCTGTTTTAGCACACCAACACTGACTCCCAGTATGTTTTAGAATTGTCTAAACAATTTACTGATTCTTTTTAAGGCACAAGAAGGTCTGGCACCTGTACTTTGAAAAAGTCTGCTAGAGGAAATGAAGGCAGCAAAATCCATTTCATCTTTAAAATCTCTTCTTAAACACACTTTTATAAACAGTTTTTAATGTATTTTTTTTTTAAATAATCTTCTCCCTTAATCTTTTGTTATGTTTTAGTCGCCACCTGGTTGAATCCCTGACTGTTGGTGCTAGTTTAGTTGTATCTGTAAACCTTAGTTGTAATTTATATGAGCCTGGTGTTGTGTTTGCACTGATGCTTTTCCACAAAAGATGTTCCTCAGGGATATTCATGAATACAGTTATTTGAATGTATTTTATTTTATCATTGTTGTACTGTTGTTTTAAAGACATTTTATAGAAATTATAACTATTAGTACTTATGATACTTCAAGAACCCTTTCCATACTGAACATTTTCAATGCAGGACTTGATTTTTTACTTTGAGGTATTTATACTTTCACTTTTACTTGATCTTTATACATTCTTCACACCATATGGAGGGTGCATATTAAAAACGAATGTCAGGCATGGCTGTGTAAACTCATCGCAAAAAAACATGCAGACAATAATAATAATATCAAAAAGGCTTACCTTGACGCTGAGCCTGAGCCCCATCCTTTTAGATCAGGCAGTGAACCAACACACTGGCTGTGACTATCAGTCATCATACCTAACAGCAAGACAGACGAAGACAAAAAACAACTGTTACCCCGAAAACGGTCCCCCGCTACTGCTATTGTTTTAGTGTTTATTAATATATAGCCTGTACATAAATGATGTCAAACGTGACGAGAAGTGTAGGTTTTTAACAATTCGATAGGATGTCACGCGACAATACGCAAAGTAATTAAAGAACCGTAATTGAAAATTATTTATCAAAACAAATGGAAAAAATATGCAAACTAGTGTCCGCTAGGCATTTTTAGTTTTTAATTAGGCTATCCGACGCCATAAACATAGAAGCCAATTTTTGACAGAAAAAGACCACGTTACGCAGCTATTCTCCGTCCATTGTTGACGCACATTTGGCAAATAGCCTATATTTATAAAACAAAGGCTTATCCCGCTAATGTGATCAAGGTATTGGCTAAGATGTCATGTCAAAAGTGTCAGAATGAACGCCAGAGTTTGTTAATCCGCTTTACCGTTTCATGGCCGTTATGGTTCTGCTGTGTTGATGTCTCCCTTATCTCTCGCGCTCCCCATCTTCCTGCACCACATCTGACGTCATCACAGCGTCTCCCACTGCAGCACAGAGATGAGTTGTGTAGGGGGATGTCCGACTTCTTTGAGGGGTGTGTGTGTGTGTGTGTGTGTGTGTGTGTGTGTGTGTGTGTGTGTGTGTGTGTGTGTGTGTACTCTCCTTAAATGTGCCCTAATTTAAAATGCCCTACATCAGTGTCTTAATTTGAATTGAATTAAAATACATCTTTAAGTAAAAGGCTAGTTTTCTTACACTAACATATTCGTTTTTGAAGTTGTGAGTTTGTGCCTGTGGTTATATGAGATCTAGCACCAGTCTGTTTGAGTGTGTTATTGCTTCTGAGAGTAAAAAAATCTCAACTCCTGTGGTTTACTGTGTAATTGGACCAAAACCTCACGCCACAAGAACAGTTTCTTTCTCTCTGCTGCCAGCCTCATTAACAATGCCACAGCTCTACCCCCCACCCCCAAAGGCTGATGGAGACTCATCCAGCCACACAGAGTCATCATTTCCATAATGCTAAGGCTAACACAGATCTCATGCATTACATTAACGCACACTGGCCTTGAATATGTCTTATAATATACTTTTAATGTCATACTTTAAGTCATATTTGCACTAATAATTGATCTTGCACACAACTGCATAGTTTTTCAGTGCACCTTTTGTACATCTTGTGTGTTATATTATCTTTTTTTTATTGCTTTTTATATTTTTATTTTATTTTATTGAAGTGCCCGTACCAATGCACCAATTCCAATTCTTTGTATGTAGAAATGTACTTGAGGAAAAACCTGATTCTGATTCTTTTGTCAAAATCAGCTGATTTTTCAAACTGGTCTAACTTGGAATATTTGAAAAATAAAGAAATAATCCCTTTCTGGGAGAAACCAAAACAGCCAAACAACAAATAGGTTTCATAAAATGTCTAATTTGTGATTGTTTTTTTGAAGGAAATATGTGATTGAACATAAAATGATGACTTAATATAAATGGAATTCTTAAATATGTTGAAGATTTTTTATTCAAGCCACTGCCCCTAAAGTGTCAGTCTGCATCTCTGAGTATCTCTTATTTATTTCTCTAAAATAAACTAAATGTCCTGAGGCTTGAAACATCTCACCAGTCCAAATCTAAGGCTATCTGATTGATAACTGCATAGGTTTTAATACATTTTAGATAGATAGATAGATAGATACTTTATTGATCCCGAGGGAAATTCAAGGCATCCAGTAGCAGTATACAAACACGCAAGACACATAGCAATTGTTACCATAAACACCCGCTGTCCCCCCTCCCATACATATATTAACCCGACAACAAAGATTTAAGGAGCCCCTATAAAATTAAACCTGTGCAATTAAAAATAGACCTATACAACTTATATAAAGAAATGTACAAAACCTGTGCAGGAATAGAAATATATGTGCAATTTAAAAGAAACCTATAAACAGTTAAAGAGCATCTGTAATTAGACCTGTACATAAGAGATGACGTAATTAGACCTGTACATAAGGTCACATTTTAAGTGATTACATAACTTTTTTAAGTGATAAAAATATGTTTAAAATGTACAAAATCACATCAAAGTTAGTATGTAGGAGCTACAATTGGGGATGAACTCAGTCAGTTTTACCCCCAAAAAAATCCAGGCTACAATGTTCAGCTCTGCTTTAAGTAAAAGCCCCATTGAACATTTAAAGCCCAACTGCACCCATATACAACAAACACTATCTTAAATAAAAATCAATTCTTGTAGCAATGGAAAATCACTTTAAAAATCAATGAAACTACTGCCATCATTTGTGCACGCCCACTTTGTCCTGAGAAGATATCCTATCAGTCAAAAGACACATGTGGATGGACAAAGGGTGTACAGATGAACATGTGTAGACCACATTCATGGGACCTACTATGAATAGAGGCAAAGAGTATCTATTTAAAGCCAAGCTCACACAAAAGCAGACTGTGTTTAACAGCAGATTTATTCTTAGTGACACCAATCAGCAGTGACAAGTGCTCAAGTTTACATTCAAGTTTTCATTACATTTGTGGCCACCAAAAAGCCAGTCATAATATATTTCAATTCAAACATGTAATGCCTGAAAAGTATTTTGACACAGTAGTTCATTCAGTAGTGCATTAACTATGACAGTCTTTGGAATTAGTCATAAAATAAGAATTATGCAATCGTAAAGGCAGAGCTATTCTTTTCAACGTAAACAAAATGAAAAGAGTACACTTTATTTTTTATGTCTGAAGACGAGAAACTAGTTCCATGATTAACACTGTGTTTTTCAGACGTTGACCAGAAGGAATGCTGTGATGGACACTTACCTCTCAGTAGTTACAGTACGATACTATGAGGTCTAGGTTTGGTATACACATATCATCACATAATCAGCTCCATCACTCATTTGTTATTCGTTTCACCACTGATTTCACATAGACAGCAATTGCATTATCACATTTACATATGCACAAGGGAATGTGTGAGTTAAAATAGAGAGCTAACCTCTGCTACTTCAAGCATTTAAGCCCTTTACCTTGTTGCAGTCAGGGCATGAAATAAGAATAAAGCTTCAACATTAAACTTTAAAGGTCACATATTATCCTAATTTTCAATCAGTTTAAATAAGTCTCAGAGCTTTCCAAAACATGTCCGTGAAGTTTCTTGTTTAAAATCCACTCTGATCCTGTATTTGATCATGCCTATAAACCCCTCTATTTCAGCCCTGCTCAGAACAGGCTGTTTCTGTGTCTGTAGCTTTAAATGCAAATGAGTTGTGTCTGACCACGCCCCTCTCTGGAAGGGCTTGAGTGGCTCAGGCTTTCACACACCAATGCCCTATCGTTTACGATGAGAAGGCAGACTCAGAGGGCAGAACAAACACCTAGCTGTGGGAGTGTCACCCACCTGTGTCACTTGTCACATAAGGAAAATCTCCAAACGGCCTGTTTGAGCACACATTTTCTGAAAAGTTTAAAAGGCAAGAGACGGAGAGGATGGACTTTTCTCATAATTGGGGGGATTGAATAAAGACTAGGGACACATTTTAGTTTGAGAAAAACATGGTCAAGTGTATTCTGCATAATATGTGACCTTAAAAAAAACAGTCAGTAGTTTACAAAAATTCAAGCCAGAAGCTGCTTGATGTGTGTGTTCATTTGTTCTTGGTTTAGTCAATGAGCAGATAGAGTTAAGGTTGGCAGCTTAGTGACCACAACTAATTGAGGAAGGGAGGGGGGGGAAACAGGGCTTTCAAATGAGCTATGTTTAACTGATTTATATTTTACTATTTAAAAAAATAGTAAACTGTATAGTAAGAGAAGTTTGTGGGGATTTTCTCAGCTTTAAGCTTGACTACAAGACACACATGTCAATAAAAAACACAACATTCTTTAACAATTCACTGTCAAGTCTTAAGGCAAAACACTGTATTGTGAAAGTCAACAGAAAAGTAATCCTAAAATGTTTTGGCAATCTCACATTCTTAATGTAAAATGCAAACATAATGTTCTTGTTTTAAATAACTTTAGGTTTGGAACCACTGTTTGAACAAGTTATTAAAAAAAGATAACTTGAGTCCTGGTAAGCCTTTACAGAAACGTCTTTAAAGCTTGATCTCGGACAAAGCGGTAGCCTCCCTTATATCTCTTTGCTGATCTTGTTCTGTACATGTGCGATTAGTGATATCTCACAAAAAAAAACCATCTCCTCCTGCTGTCATTTAAAAATCAAGTGTTTCACACACTGCAAATCTTTTCCATGAAAAATGTAAAAAAAAAAAAAAGGCCATATTGGCAGCGTGCGTTTAAAAGCCTCATCTGACACCAACCCGCCCTACAGCAGCATTTACAGGAATTAAAAATGACCATAAAGAAAACATCTGGTCAGGAGCTTTATCAATTGTTTGAGTACTAAACGACTACATGAGAAAATAAAATGCCAGATTAACTGTTGATCTAAAAAAATGCTTTTGTCACAGCGAGAATCATTACACTTCCTGTTTCATAAAGTAAAGATTTGATTTGTAGCTGCAGCATAAAATATAAAATTGTGCGCAATAAGACTTAAAATCAAGGCACAGGTATGAACACATTAAAAAATGTTAGCTTTGGTTTGAACTCCTTTCAGTTTCTAGTTTAGTGGCTCTTTAGTCGTTCTCAGCATCAACACTGACATATGGCTTAATACAGCTGATGTATTTAGTAATACTGGGGATGGTACCCACCGCATGTTAGCAGCTAAATGCAGCTAAATCTGCACCTTGAGCCAGTTTAAAATGTGGTATTTTAGTATGTTTAAAACTGTTGTTTTAACTGTTAAAATTCCACCAGTAACAATCCTGTATATGATAAAGTTCTACAGTAGCTCAGGCAAAACCATAGACTTCAACAAAGAGGAACAAAAGCCAGCAAAAGGACAAACCGCTGTCCAGTAAAAGGAACATTGGGTATTAAATATCTTCTTCTTCACGGGCTCCATGAGGGGTGTTTAAACTCAATCTTGTGCCGGGTTGCCCACCTGGCATAGATGGCCTTCTCAGTGATGAATCGATGACCCCCGCGCTGAGTGTGCTCGTGGAACTTGTACATCCTGCATTCATTGATCCAGCTCTTCTCATAGTAGTGGTAAGGAACAGGACTTTGGTTGGCTTGGCTATTAGGAGGAGAAAACACCAGATTACCAAAATGTATGATGTGAAATGAAAAACAAACATGGAGATAAAGTAGATCATGGGATGTATATGTGAATTGGACGTAGCCTCTTAGGTTCAAAAGTGAAGCAGATATGTAAGTAAACTTGCATTCTTTATAATGAACAGCAGGGGGCCACCTACATTGATGCAAAAAATCTACTAGTAGGGAACCAGATGAGAAATTACCCCTACATCTGAGATGACCTACATAAAAGTTTTTCTAATTTCTAACTAGTTTATAGTTTCACATGGTAGTTTTAAGACTTCTTCAACACAGCGTACATTAATTGTACACATTTGGTCCCATTAGAGCTTAATAGATCATTAAAAAAAGTGATCCAGCCCATCCTAATGTACTGTTCCACCTGCTTCTTCAACATGTTATCGGTTAAAAACAAGGCCAAACTCTCACGCATCACAACCACAGCTGCCATAATAATTGGCCCCCCCCATACCCAGCCTAACAGAACTCAACAACAGGGCCATCGCACACATTTCAACCTCGACTAAACATCCAGCTCACCCTACTTCCCTCAGGACGCAGGTACAGAGCACTGAGGTGCAGAAGGGCTCGCCTTGGGAAAAGCCCTGCCGTTACAGCTTCCCCGAACAAAAGGCCTCGCTGAACAGGCCAGAGTGTGAACTCTTGATTGTTGTTTGACATTGTTTGTTTTATACATTAAGTTTTGTGTATGCACTGTTCTTTGGTGGGAATTTTCTGTTGAAGAGAAACAAGGATGTGATAAAGAATTTCCCCATGGGGACATAAAGTCTAAAGCATAAGGTATAATTTGAGGCATCCTGTGACTGACGAGCCACTACAAAGATGACCAGGTAACCAGGATAGAGATTTAGCAATACTGTATGAAAAACAAGACATCAACAGCATAAATAACAAACTTGCTTCAAAATGCCAGTGCAAAGATCAACAGGTCACAGTAGCTATGTCCATTTCTCATATTATGCAATCTTTTGTTGACAACCTAAAATTAGGTCTCACCTGCAGAAGTTATCACTGACCATTCCATAAACATGGATGCTGTCGCACATTTCTATAGCAAGAATCATTGTGAAGAAGCCAGTGCTGAGAAACGCCCCCGTCTTCATCCTGAGTAAGAGACACCACACATCTGTTCTTATAAAACATATTCAAAGCTTTTTCATGATTAATATAAAAGAATGGAATCAGCTAAAAACTTCACATCTTATCTTTACAGCTGATAACATTGTTACAGACTGGGGAACATGCTGATGTTTACTGCCAAAGTTCACAGTGCTAAGACTGTTATGTTCAGTTAAAGAAAAGGACTGTTAAAGGTAGTTATTAGGAGTTTTCCTGAATGTCAGTGAATGTGGTAGATGACAGCAGTGTTATGTGAGACGCTCAGAGGTCGTACAATCTGTCAGTAACCTTTGGTATCTATGACAGTTATCTGTGCAAGATATTATGCCTCTGATTAGCAGAGAGCATGAAAAAGACTGCATGTTGTTGTTCCTGCTGAGTAATGTGAATGTGTAGTCTCCGAGCCCGGAGCTGAAGCCATTCACAGGTGATGATACAGACAGTTATACTGGCAGGTTATTGTTTTGGCGTTGGCTCAGGCCCACAGTAACCTGTGTTAAGTTGGGATAATAAGACAAGGCAAAACTGGAGAACCTCTCCTGACTTTATTAATGTGAAATTTTAAAATATCACCCCATTACATTGTGTCATTTAATATTATGACTTATTTTTGGCCTTCCTGAACAAAGGGAAGTTTCTTATTTTGAAGGGAATTAAGGGGAAAAAGGGAAACAGGAAAGGCAAACTAATAAATGATAATAATCCAGTGATTAAGAAGATGAGGGTGATTTTTGTGAGTATTTATTAATGTTGCAGATATTAAAGATAGAACTGATTAAATGTCTTTCTGTTTGTTTGACTGTATCTGTACCTGTTTTTTCCAGTTTCATTCTGAAAGACGTTATCGCAGTGTTGAATCTTCTCCCTGCTCAGAGCATACATTGCGACATTTGGATACTTCTTTGCTATTTTCAGGAGAGCATTGAAGATCCGTCCCTTCCCGTCTTGCCTCATGTTCCTCTCAGGACCCCAGAATACATACGTGGTGTTCACTGATTGCTGGAAATAGTAGCTCTCATTTTTAACCAACCAGGGAACGCTGGTATGAGACACAACCCGAACATTGGTGCGGCTTCCCACGTCTTTTTCAAACCCCCGCGTGGGTGCATTGTTCATCCGGATCACGCATCCGATACTGTCTATCTCTTCTCCAGCGCCAGCTCTGAGCATCTGACCCGAGCTGGAGACTAAGGCACAGCGGCTGCAGTGCATGTCCAGGGACTGTTGAGAATGAAGGCAGTATTAAAAAAAAGATGTTTGAGCTTACATACTGAAATGTATTATTTTATCACAAGTTGTGTAATACCAGAAAGATAATGTTTGTATCAGTACATCAGACCTGTTTCGTGTGTGCCTCTATGTGCCAGCCTTGACCTAGCCTTATTGATGTGGTCTCTTTAGCAACAACAAAATATGCCTTCAGGGACCATTTTTCTGGAATTAAAAGTATGCTCTAGATCACTGGTGATAAACATTTCCTGTCAGACCTGGTCCACCAGCTTAGATGACCTCAAGCCCCTCCATTACAGTATCTATTATGTTTAAAATAATATTCCATTCAATTACTTAGAACTGAAATAAAAAAATGTTTTCACCCTTTATTCACAATTTAAAACCATTGTAACCAATTATGGAAAGGAGTAGGCACAAAAATCCCAAGTGTTATTACGAAAATAAATATTAACAGTTTTTAAATAACAATAAAATATTTACCTAAATCACAAAGTGTACCAGTACAATTTAAGTTTGATACAGATCAGGGGCCTGTGAATGATGTGAATCTTGACATTTGCTGATTTAACACAATCTAAAAAACAGAAATGAAAACAATAATGTGGCTTATAGAGGTCAGGCAACACTTGAACCAGTTCTACAGCTTAAGCTAACCTTTAATGGTGCAAGATATGTCAGGGGTCCCAAACCTTTTATTGTGTGTAAGATACAAATATCAGTATAGGGATATTTCAGAGTTCTACATTATGCCAGCAAACACAGAAATCAATAAAAGTCTGCTAACTTCTGACTATTCTGAAAAAAAATGCTGTTGTTACAGCAGTGTCGTTTATTTACCCTTAATAATCATAGTTATGTGCAAAAGAAACATGAATAGATTTCTTTAAAAATGATGATAGAAATAACCAGCGAGGCTATATTTATAACAGATTAACTACTAAATCTGCCTTACATTTCACATTTCCAGCTTTTGAATCAGAAGCCTACGTTAATTAACTTTGTGTTAACTTAATATCTTTAGTTTGGACTGTTGGTTGGACAGAATAATTCTAAACATTTAAACCTGGACTTTGGGAAATTGGGACTTCCCATATTATGTACGTTGACACTCAAATAGACAAAATAATAAATCTATTCATTGGATGATTCGAGAAAGGATTGGCAGGTTAATTTAAAGTCACCATTAATTTCATCCCCTATCCTGGCCAGAATCGGCCTGTAGCCTACTCCTGACCAATATCTGCCTGTAATATGGGAATATTCTTAACATTTTAACTAGCAAAATATTGCATGCAAAATATGTAACGTCGAAATCTCTGTTCAGGTCCATTTTTAAACGCTGAGCTTTGTACCCTGCTCTGTAGATGCAATACTCAAGTAACACAAGCCCTGCTTCTTACCTGGTCCATCCTGCCGGGGCTGACCCTCATGTAGCCCCTGAGCGTGGAGCTTTTCTCAGCAGGGGTCGGACCGTCCCGCGTGATCACATGTCCGAACCAAAACAACACAGGGAGGCAAAGGGTGAGCAGGAAGAGCCAGCGGCGCATCTGCAGAAGACCAGACAAGCAGATCAGGGGCTGTTTGAAATGATACACATCCGGACATGTACAGAGCAAGAACATCTGGCTCAAATACAACATACATTAAACCGCTGTCTTACCAGAGATTTCATAGCCTATCAAGTCCTTCGGGGAAGCTCTGTGTTAGAGAGCCCGATGCCACTCATGTTTCGAGCTCTTTTAACTCCAGGGAGGAGTGGCGACAGAGACAAACTCAGCCATGGGCGAATCACGATCAAAAAGATTCATACAAATTTTAATGGCTGCTCTCGGTCAACTCTGATAACTGTTCAAATCCAGTCCTCTTCTTCACGACGTAACCTAAATAACATCTTTATCGCCTGACGCACAGTGGTTTCATAATTATATCCCTTACACAGGATGTCTAATTTAACTATAATCTGTTATCTTTGCAGAGGAAAACCACTATTTCACCCGCTTTGTTGACACAGCAGCCTACTAAATATTGTTTCCAAATCGCACTATGTTCCTACCCAGAATAAAGCTTCCGGTCCGCAACAAAAGGCTCATCTGGACACCTACAACTTAAAAAAGAATGAAATCTATCTTGACCCTTGTCCTAAATCTTGGAGAATTGGTTCATTAGACAATGTTTTAAAAACTACTGTATGAGAAATATTGCGCAAATACCTACTCACAGTTCATATGTACTTGCTCGCCCTTTTATTTTGAAAGATAGAGGCCACATCCGGAAATGCGCATTTTCCAAATATTATAGTGAACTTAACACACCTGTGGAACATTCATAATGCCGCCTTCACGTACCGCTCGTAAATGTATGATTCCACAACACAAAGTCGCAGTACTGCACGGAAAAAAGCCAGCAGGCAAAAGCAGCAAACAATAACGTTATACAGTAGTTTCAGTAATATCAAACGAGTCCTATAAAAAAATCTGCTCTTCTACATAATGCTGGATCAGTTGCATTAGTAGGCTAATGTTTTTTTTGTAAAGGAGAACATTTGTAACATTCTACAGTTAATTTAGCAGACGGTTTTGTCCAAAGCGACGTAGGCCTACATCAGGGAGAACATGTATGTTATTCATTAAAAATGTGTCATTTTGTAAATAAATGCTACTTATGTTGCTTAAGTAGCATTTAATCGATTTTTTAAAACAAATTAATGCGCCACAGGAAACTTTCTGACAGCTTTCACATTTTCGCTTTCTGATCGACGATGTGATTGGCTAGTAGAAGTTTTTTGCCCCTCTCACCTTCTATCTGATTGGTCGTGGAAAAGAAGGAAACTGGTGTACACCTCGCCCGATTGGCTTGTGGATGAAACAGTAGACTTGTGTTTCTAAAGCGCTCCGCCCCCTAGCAGTAAGCTAGTGTGCGGCTTTCACTGCCTGTGACACAGGAATGTCCTTCCCCGCCGACTTGGGTGCTCACGGTATGTAGCAAAGTGATGGTTTATGTTATTAGTTACACAGCCGATTAGGAGCACACATACATGCCGAAATGTCTGAGGTGTGAGTGAAAGCCCCCGCGGTTAGTGTCCGGTTGACCGGATGATGCTGTGATGTCAAGTGACAGATGAGCTAGGCTAGCTGAGTGTGCTAGCTAACATTAGCATGCTTGCCTGTGAGTGTGAGACTTCTTTCACTTTCCCAATACTGATTATTGCTTGTCATTTATTCATATTTTCCAGACATGATAAAGTTAAATTTCATTTAAAATGTAGCTAAAAAGTTTTGGTAAGATTCATTATGGTCACAGCTCCCGGTTCGTGCTAACTGGCTATAGCTTGCTGTAGTTGTTCTTTTCCAGCTAGCAGCCTCTCCATAATGAATACTACCTGTCTGACTGAGAAATGACTGTTCGTTTGTAAGTATGTATTTTAATAATTAGTTAGCTCAAGAGGAGGAGAAGAAGTCAGCCACACTTATCTGTCACGTACAGTAGGTGTCAGGCAGCCTTGTCCACTGGCTGCATACCAGACAGTGTAGTAAGTAGCTGGCAGACAGTCAGGTTACTCTGCTGCTTAACAGTTAACGTGAGATTAAGTATATTCTTATTTGTCTGAGTCTGGAAGGTTTTTCTGTTGAGCTTTATGCATTTCTGTGGTGATAATTGTTTCTATTGATGCCATGTCTTTATTGTGGATGTGTATTAGCAATAATCTGGCGATACAAACTGCCATGTTATTGAATAGGGGTTATGATTCAATATACAAGGAACACAGTACATATAAAATCCAATTTAATTGAACTACTTTTTGTGTAATCTGAGCAAAGGACTAATTTGCATGTAAACTATCAATTTAAAATTGATGAAGTTGTTCCTAGATGCAGTACAGAATTACAAACGCTGTTATTATGAATCTGAGTCTTGTTCTGTTCGAGGTTTCTGCCTGTTAAAAGGTAGTTTTTCCTTGCCACTGTAACTTTACTAAATGTTGGTTAGTGCTATGCTCATGTTGGATTTATGTTGGGTGTTTAAAAATATTATAACAAATAGTACGGTCTTTTATCTGCTCTTTTGTAAAGTGTCTTGAGATAACATTTGTTATGAATTGGCTCTATACAAATTCATATTGATTGATTAATTGATGACACTCTTACACTCTACTAGTCTTCATAATTGCGAGGCCTTTTTAATTCAATGCGCCACTAAAGAAGGAGGTTGTTACACTCATGCCTTATCTGTCTGTAGGGTAACAAAATCAACAGTCAGACACTGGACCGCTTTGCATCTGGGGCGTGAATGAAGACAGGCAGCTCATCAGCAAGCCCTGAGCTGGCTGATCCCAGACTAGAAAGGAGACCTCGTTCAGGGTGAATGTGAGGGAGCTTTGGCGAGCAGTGGCCTGAAGGCATTTCCATTTCTGAGATGTCAGTCAAACAACCAGACGGGATGTCCATCGCCCAGGCTTTGGCCATGACTGTGGCCGAGATACCAGTGTTTCTCTATTCCACATTTGGGCAGGTAAACCACTTTGCATCTACAGTTACGCTTTGCATCTCTATTTACTCTCACTCAAGACTTTTTAAATGTATCTTTGAGCTGTTAATGTTGATATCTTATGTTTGCCTTTCCTCTTTCAGTCCATATTTTCTCAGCTGAAGCTCACACCGAACTTGAAGAAGGTGCTGTTCGCCACAGCCCTGGGAAGTGTTGCTTTGGCGCTTACCGCTCATCAGCTGAAAAGAAGAGGGAGGAAACGTAAGCAGGCAGTACAGGGGAAGGAGGGCCAGAAGACTGTGGGAATACCTGAGGCATTGATGAAGACAGGAAGACCCTCGTCATTAAAGAGAGGTGTGCTTGAGTTCATGTCACATTGGATATTATCCTGCAAGAAATATGCAAATCAGAGATGTTTTTTTTCTTCGTACAGGTCAGATTACTGGCCGACAGATGATGAGTCCTAGCACGCGGAGCAATGACACCATGAGTGGAATTTCTTCCCTGGCCCCCAGTAAACACTCAAGTTCCTCCCACAGCCTGGCATCTGTTAGTATTACAATGAATTAACTCATTTTGTGACATATTTGTGTACCCTTTGTCTTGTTCCATGTCTTTTTAATGCATCTTCCCTGTGTGTGTGTGTGTGTGTTTAATGTTTGTTTGAAGATGCGGGTCCCGAGCTCTCCAAATCAGTCTGTTAATCCATCCACCCCCTGGGAAGCAGAGCCTGTGGTGGAAGAGTCGGGGACAGTGGAGGATGCAAACGCAGAGAATCTCTATCTAATGGGTAGGTGTTTAGAACTCACACACCGCACATTCACATGTTTAGCTGCTTTGGATGACTCACAATCTTTGTTTCTTAAGTATCATGTAAAGATTATTCTTTGTATTCACACCACATTGTGGCAGCCTCAATTAAAATACAGATCTATGACACACCACAAACCAAAGCACGTGAAGAGAGCTTTAATCTTCTGGTGTTGTTTTGAACAAGTGGAGAAAACCTTGGATATAATCCAGTAAATGTTGGACTCTTGGACCCAGAGTGTTGTTGGGAGGATTATCCTGCATTATTTATTTGAATATATTCCCTGGCCTTCTCCATTATCAAACAAATATACAAACTCAGGTAACTTTCTCTTGTGTTTAACCATGTTTGTGATCATGTAGAAGGTTCCCCAGCCACCAGAATTTCTTTCTGCATGTCTTAATTCTTACATACTGCATAGACAGTGAGGTAAACCATGATCTCTTTTTCCCTGTCAGGGATGGAGCTGTTTGAGGAAGCGCTCCAAAAGTGGGAACAGGCCTTGAATATTCGTCATCACCCACACTCGACCTCCAGCAACAACAGCCTTGCTCTGCAGGGTGCAGCGTGTGGAGACTTTCCTATGGTAACCATCAAACAAATCATAACCAGCGCATACTCCTTGAGAGTGTTGTGCATAGTTGGATTACTTTCCACTCTGTGTTCATTATTGTGGATTACGCTGATGTAGAAATTCCAAGCTCTGTTCTTAAAATGTTTTTCAGCACCGCACAGACACAGTATATTTAAAAGGATTAAAAAAGTTCCTGAATGTCTTGATTGTATGCTGATAAAGGAGCTCTGGCCCTATTTTATGTGTGTTTTTTTCTCCCTGTTCATTACAGGGTGAAGCCCGTAATAAAGTGTTTGCTGAGAAGCTGGAGACATTACTGCACAGGGCGTACCACCTACAAGAAGATTTTGGTAGCAGTATCCCAACAGACAGCGTGCTGGCAGACTTTGGTAAAATTCATTATGAGATTTTAAAAACAGTTAAAGATGTCATTAATCAAGCAGAACAAATACAACTAAGTTTGTAAGATTAACTAGTGAGCCAATGAGAGCATGTTGTGGTTCAGGAGGGTCACATTTGAGTTGTTTGTACTCATCAGTGGGGAGTAGGAATGATGCATGTTCTTGGTCTATCAGATTTTAATAGTAGGGGGACACACTGTGTACCTCTATTAACTACATCTGTGTTTAAATGTTTTCCATGCTAGTTAGCATTTGTCTTGTTTCTGTGGCAGAGAGTGAAGGAACTCTGATCTTGCCTACGGTGGAGAGTTTCCACCGACTGCGTGATGACGATGCCACCACGGTTACCTCTGACGCCTCCTTTTTCTCGGCTGCAGAGGTCAGCGTCTCTCTCTTCTGTGATCGTATAAAGTACATGTACTATAACCCTTCTCGTCTTGCAGAGCCAGTCACATCTGCTGCTTTCTATTTCAAGCATTAGCGGACTGTTCACTGAGGTACGTTTACGTTCTTTGTTTGCAGCTATTTGATGCCATGTGTCTGGGAGACGTCTACCAGCCGCTGAAGCCAGCAGCTCTCTATGAAGAAGCCTTGTCTCTGGTCCGGGAGAGCAAAGTGGCTTATCGGTCTCTGAGGTAACTAAAGAGTATCAACTGTACCTAAATACTTAAAGCTGCATTAATCAACGTGAGTCGCTCTTAGTGGAAAAACCCACTGAGAACGACTCTGCTGTTAGCTGTAGCTCTGCAGGGAGTTTCTGCGTCCTTCAGCTCTTTGTTTTTGTTTTATAGTGATTACAGTTTTGGTTGACCCTCACTGCTCTCATCGGTGTAATTTCCAGAATAGCAGGCCGTGTTAGCACCCACTGAAGTAGAGGGTAGAGCATTGAGCAGCTTAAGAGCCTAGTATTTCTTAAATGAATTGGTAGAGGCCAAAAATGGTGGCAAAAGGAGAGTAAACGATTGACTTACATTCATCAAATAGTAAATAAAACACTTCTTTAATGAAAGCTAATATTGTTCAGTTAGGTTGTCAGTTACCAAATTAAAAGAGTGTATACTGCTTTATTTTGTTCAGTGGCTAACAGAAGAGTAACTCTCTCTTTCTTTTCTACAGGACTGAATTATTGGAATGTTTTGGTGACCAAGACTTCCTGGCCAAGCTTCACTGTGTGAGACAAGCGTTTCAGGTCTGTTTGAGCTCACACAGCGTTCTCTTTGCTCCGAGGATTTCAATCATCCCTTGCAAAGTTCTGCTTTTTTTCTTTCTTTCTTTCTTTTTAAGGAATTGTCTTATGATTGAAAGTTGCACACCTCATTAGATGTCATTTCTCTTTGCAGCTTCTAATCTAGAGTTAGCTTGTAATCATTTTAGTTTTGTATCAGCAGGACGAGCTCGGCTATCCTTGTTCCTGTAAAACATTTGAGTAGTTGTAAACAAGTAGGAGGATAAACTAAATTCAGGTAGCGCTCACTGTTATCAACGTTTTGCATGCTCCGGTGGCTGATATCACTTTCAGAAGGAAGGCTTGCTCACGGTCACTCAGAAAGATGTCACTACCTATTCCTTTTAATGGTGGAAATCACAGAGTAACAATACAGCGATTCTGCTGTAATTGATATATTGCAAGATGATGCATCACGATATGTGGCTAATGAAGAACACAAAATGCCCCTAAAGAGGTTAAATGCAGCATACAGGCTTTATCTCTGAACTTATTTTCCACACTGTCAACATCATCCCCGCAATAAATGTATCAAACGAGTCAGGGCGACGATAAATTGTGGTTTTGACACTTTGACCAGTCCATAGTGCGTATGCCTGGTTGCCAGTTTTCTAATATTCAATCTTTTAATAACATTTTCACCTTGCTCAATATGAACAAAGGGGTTTTTGTGTCATTGCACTTCATGTGTCAGCAGGCCCGTTAATACAGATCTCTTTGAACCATCATCTCTGTTGGCATGATGCCCGAGTAGAAACCTTGCAGCAAACTCCAACAAATCCTTCATGCTGCCTCTGTGCAGGTGCAGTTTAGTAACCCCCAAAGCAATGACTCAGGTTTCTTTAGCTTGGGTGGCTTCCATATTCTTCAGATTCTTTGCATTGCTCTTTTTGATTCATGTGGAAATAACTCAGATCTTTGAAGAAAGCAGAACCCACGCTGCATACATAGAAACCTACTTTTTTTTTTTTACATCAAAGGGTAATAAGTTGATCACGCTTTTGTTTCTCAGATGCTGTTGTTAGATGAAACTCACCGCACATTTTTCATGGAGACCGGGAAGCAAATGATTACAGGCTTAATGGTGAAGGCAAACAAGGTAACACACTACTCATCTGGATCCTCACTTATGAACTCTTCCTAATTGGATAAACAGGACAAGCTTCGGCTTCAGTGGCCAGATCACTGCTGTAAACAAACTGTTTTTATTTTGCTTCTGTTTGTCTCAGAGTCCCAAAGGCTTTCTGGAGAGCTACGAGGACATGCTGCTGTACACTCAGAGGGAGGAGACGTGGCCCGTCACTAAGATGGAGCTGGAGGGCAGAGGGGTGAGTGACACTGCCGTTCTCTCTCCGTTATAATTCTGTTTTTTTTCCTTAATGATAGTGACACTTGTCATCTTCATGTTTATTGGTGTTTTTTTCTTTGGTTGGTTGTTTGTTGGTATCTCCATGGGAACAGGGATGCTCAGGCAGATTACATGAACTCGAGATCGCCTGGGACTAATCTGAATAATACCTAAACTAAAGTGTGGTCACTAATAGTCTAAGTATGGTGAGCTTTACTCGGTTTAAAGCCCTCTTTTATGCTCACACTGAAGCTGGCTGTGTAAGCTGCAATCAATCCATCTTTAATGAACTTGTTATAACACGCTAAAACAACTTGTATTTAATCTAAATATAAATTAGATTGAAATATAAACAAAATGTGACAAATAAAAGAGGGCTTCCCAGCAGAATGAAATCATGTGCAAAAGAAACATTCAAGCCAAAAAAAGTTCAGGTCTTCAAGTGTCTGCTTGACTTTAAATATGAATGGTATAATTTAGGGCTTCCACACTTGCAGAAAACTCCTGAAAGACTCCTGATATTTGCCGGAGGAGCTGTATGTGTGAACGCAAAGAGCCGAATTCTTCACTCTGACTTCACCAGGAGTTTCTCCTGCCAGCCCCCTAGTATTGTTTCCGCAGCACGTCCGAGTGAGCTGATGTGAGAACGCAGCAGGATGTTCTCTGGAGAATTTATCTCGAGCCAATAGGAGGGGGGAGTGACGTTTATATACTGTCACTGGAGTCATTGCATAGACTGTATGAACGAGACCACTACGATCTCTGTGCACATAATGAAACGGCTGCAGCATGTTTTCTGTTCGTCAGTATGTTCTACTGCTACACGTGGCATTGATCTAAAGGCAAGTATTCTCATTATAGCATCGTATTGCGGCCTCTGTTGCTTCGTCTGCTACTTCCGCTTTGTTTTTTATGTTACGTCTTACCCCAGGATGTCTAGATTTTTTTTAAGTATAACTCATACTCATATAGTCCTCTATATCTTCCTTTGTCGATTCTAAACTTCTTTGGGCATCACCACCAACAACTGGAATAGCATGAAACCATCAGTAGCACTCTGTCACATTTCCTGAATTAGAAAATAAATGAAACATGACCTGCTCTGAAAGACATTGTCCTGTAAACCTTTTAATATTGTTTGTTTAGGGTTACATCATAGATTTGTCAATCTTGTGTATCTTTGTGTGTACCTTGTATCTAAGTTCAAATGTTACCACTGTTTTACTGCCCCCTGCAGGTGGTGTGTATGAACTTTTTCGATATCGTGTTGGACTTCATCCTGATGGATGCGTTTGAAGACCTGGAGAGCCCGCCCTCCTCTGTGGTAGCTGTTCTGAGGAACCGCTGGCTCTCTGACAGCTTCAAAGAGACGGTACGTTTACACACACGCACACACTCCCTGATTCTGTCAACAATAAGTCGGTAAAGAGTTTGTTTAATGACAGAGTTGTGCTTTTTTTTTTTACTGCAGGCTCTTGCAACAGCTTGCTGGTCTGTCCTCAAAGCAAAAAGACGTCTTCTTATGGTGAGTGTTTTTTATTGCTTTTTTTTTTTAAGAACAGTTAAACACAGTTTGAACCTTTTTAATCCTGACTGCTCTCCACAGGTTCCAGATGGTTTTATCTCCCACTTCTACGCCATATCAGAACATGTGAGCCCTGTATTAGCTTTCGGCTTTTTGGGACCCAGGCAGCACTTAAGTGAAGTGTGCACAATCTTCAAGGTGAGAGCATACACACCTGAGAGGCAGACATTTTATTTAAACAAATGACTCCTTGTGAGCATGGTAAACACGAGTATTTTCAGCATTGCCAGGACGAGCAATATAGTTGCCCTGTTTTCTTGCCTGAAGACTGCTAGAATTGTGAATCAGGTTCACTCAAACATCTTAACTTTGTGGAGGTGCAGTATTTCACTTTAAATCATTTAGCTCCAGTATGGATCACACCCGGAGAACTCGGCCACTTACACTCATACTGCAACTCAGAAGATGTTAGACTTTGTTGTTCTCAGCTCTGTGTTCACACTGACGGAACATACTTGAGCTTGTTTACGTGTCACTCAGAGGCTCAAGAATCTTAATACTTTTTTTGTTTTCACGTGAAACCGCCACTAGCCAACCGTTAACCCTGCCCACTACTCAGGGATATCAACTTTGCACACTTTGGATTAAGGCTGTGTACTCATCAGTGTGTTGCTGTTTATTGATAAACCTGTTTTTTGAGCCATCGGCCCCCTTTCTCTGTCTTAGCTAAGCATACAAGGTAACGATTACATTTGGGTTTTAGCGTCAGTAAGTTAAAAAACAAATTAGTCTGGACTTGAATGAACAGTAGCTAAGGTGAATCTTAGTCCCTTCAGTAAATCATTCGTCCACACAGCGTTGACAAACTGACTGGTTCCAATGTAAGGTTTAGTGTTTACATCACGCCCTAACTCTCTGTCATTCATTTCTCCTCTCTCACTTACAGCAACAAATCGTTCAGTACCTTAAGGACATGTTTGATCACGACAAGGTCCGCTTCACCTCCACTCAGTGCTTGGCTGAGGACATCCTGAACCTTTCCCACCGGCGAAGTGAGATTTTACTGGGTTATCTGGGAATCGAAAGTCTCATGGAGCTCAACGGTGCCCTTCCCAGAGACACAGAGGGCTCATCAGGGTCCAACAAAGACAGCTACGGTCACTGAGAGCTTCATACAGGCTGGAAACAGTGGGCTGGCTAACCAGGAGGGAACGGCAAGGACTCGCAGCTCAACATCTGTATTTCCACATAAGACTGGATCAAGTTATGAGTCCCGGCATTATGCATTCAAACATGTATTCATCAAACACAACTACTGTAAGAGGATATTTCTCTCCCCCCCCCCCCCACCAGATCTACTGTCTCAATGGTCCTCAGTTAATAAGAGAGACTGTTGGATGTGATTCTGTCTCTCGCTTGTTATCAGCTGCTGTCGCGTATCAAAAATGCCTACTGTAGTCATGTGATCTCATACGTGTGAGGACTCTTCTCTGCCTTTGTTCGTGACATGGACACTTCTTGGAAACACAACTGACAGAAGCTTCGACAACATGAAGACCGGGCCTTCGACACTGTAACTCCACATGGATCAAGTCTTTTTGGAGAGTTTCATTGTAAGATTCCTTTTAGCTGACTTGTGGAATTTGGTCGGACATCAAGGTTTTTGTTATAATGTGAACAGAAAGGATATAAGAGTCTGCAAAGTTTTTTTTTTTTACATTAAAGGGGGAAGGTTAATTGTGATGATTCCAGATGTGCTCGGCCAGCTGTAGACTTGTGCTGCTGCATGATGGCCGTAATGGATTTGTCACTTCAGTTACTGTTCCTTAATCGTCTTTAATCTGAAGAGATTTCTGTCCCAAGTGGTTCAATCAAGAACGAGAGGATGCCAAATATTCCAAAAAGTGTGCTCAATCTAAAAAAAAAAAGTAAAGATGACATACTACATCTTATTTCAGAGTCGCAGTGATCCCTCAGAATTTATCTGACAAATGATAAACATCTATCAAACTGAGGTGGCATGAAAAGAAACATCCCACTAAAACATCTGATTACATCCCACGTAGGATCATTGTTAGTTTTGAAGGTGGAACAGAGCAAAAATCTGTTAACGTGCTCTCAGGAAGTTACAAGTATTGTATCTTGAAATCAACATAAGGACTTAAGTGATGCAGTTCTTCATGTTTGTTTGTTGTTTTGTTTTTTCTTGAGTTCATTTATTTATTGTTTGAGACTTTTGATTTCCTTCCAAATACTTTGATCTGAACTCTACAACGTGCTCAGCTTTGATTCATAAGAGAACATTTGACAAAATGATGACAAGTAATCTCACAGGTTATATTAAGGTACAAATCAGCGCTTTCAGAATATAGTGAAATGACAGGGTGGGGGGGGACTTTTTTCACTTGTGTTTTCCTCATGTCATGGAAGGAATGACTCGGATGTTATTCAAAATCGTAACGATGGCTTTATTGTGATCAAGTGTCCAAGTAAACGGTGACAAAAAAACCAGCGTGCACAGTGCTGAAACTGACTCAGCTAAAGACATAACAGCCGTCATTCATTTGATTTTTCACACATGCTTTTTTTTTTTTTACTGCTCTCTTGAAGTAAAAATGTCTCCCGAGAAGAAAGGCCTGCTGCTGTAACAAACAGCAGAGACTTGAGAAAGACAAAAAAAAAGCAATCAGTGCCATCTACTTTTTTAAATAATCAGGAGGTACTTGTGCCCTAATGAGAGGGTAAGCACTCAGTGAAGACACCCCTCGCCCCAATTATGCCCCTTGTGCCCTACTGAGGAGTTGCATAACCCACCCAGTGGCCCTTAGTTGCCCCTGCAGCCAGCATTGCCACCTCCAAAAGACCCAGGCTCTGTTGATGCAAGCTTCAGGTTGTGACAGTTTCCAATAGTAACTACATACCCTACCACATGGCCCCCACAACTAAACCGTTGTCAAGTGGGAACCTCCCTTCACCGGTGCTTCGTCCGATTAGTCTCACGACATCTCGGGATGGCTTGAAAGTGAGCTCCGGTGTCCCAGAGTCCCCCCCCCCCCCTTCATGCTAGCTCCATCACAGCACATCATACCCATATGTAGAATTTCTATATCTTGCCTACCCTACCACATGGCCGTCACAGTCCAATCAGCATTGTCAACATCAACAGACCCAGACTTAGCAAGAGTATAGTTGTTTTGCTTCTGATTTCATGACCTAAAGTGAAGAACCTGTTAATGTACAGTCTGACTGTAACATATGTAACAAGTGCACTGATGATAACCTCTGACTGCTTTTGTCCTATCCATTTATTTGAAGTTTACGGAAGCCCTGAGAGGACATGCATCCATACATTTTATTCCCTCCATTTTCACAGGATGTTGAATTCATTTCCGTTTTTTTTTCTCAAGATCTCGACTTGTTTAACTCGTACCCCCAGAGCTGCAAAAGCACTTAGAAAAACTAAAGACCACAAAGGTTGCCACTGGCCCAACCTTTGTGGCCAATGGCAACCTATTGTTTGGTTTTCTAGATCACCAGGAAAAGATCCTGGTTTGTTGTATTGAGATATTGAGTTACACTAATCCGGTATAATGGGAAAACCAGTTTTTTTTAATCCATAGGTAACGAGATTAATGCATCCAGATCTGACGAAGACAACCTAAATAATCTCTTTATCACAGCCAGCGTTGTTATCATGACATACTGAGATCTCGAGAAAACCGGAAACGATTCATTGTGACGTGAAAATGGACCAAATAAAATCTATGTCTGCATGTCCAATTAGAGCTTCCGTATAAATTAAGAGATGTTCTGATGCCATTGTTCCTTCCTTATGCTGTTTCCGATACACACACTCACGGATTGGCTGATACCAATGCCTCCTCAGAGAGTAGTGTGATCAAAAATAAATCATTCTATCGGTGGAAAAAGCTTTCACTAACACTACACTCAAACTGTTTCCTCCTGTGATCCTCACATGGAATAGCTCCACTACTGTAAAAAGAGATTTATGAATGCAGACTGTCTAAGAAACTAGAATACTGAATGATTTCGATGGACAGATTCTTTATTTTCAACATTAGAAACACAGAATGTATGCTTACTGCTGCCTGCATGAATCAGAAAAGGGAAGACATCTCTGTCAAATCATTTTGGGCTGCACAGATTTTTAAGTTTTTATTTCAACATTTAATCACATGAATAAGAGGAAGTCTGCTCTTTGTACAATCCAGATCTACTGCTATCTTTGCAACACGCCTCTGGTGGAGAGATTTGCTCTTACACTTTGCGGTACAATACCATTGTGTTGTCTTTAAAAACTGTACTTGATGTGTTTAAAGTGGGCATAGTTGGATTATTTCGGCCTCTGTCTGTAAATAGAGCTTTTTACTCGACATAGTATAGTTCTTTGTTCTTGACGGACGTGCAGCTTTGTGTTTTTAAGCATTTTGCACTTTATCAGAAACAGCAGGAAGATTCAGGAAACAGCCCTTATTTGAATGATCTGTTCGAGAGTATAACAAACATATTGAAGTATTTATTGCAACATATGACTGACGGAGTATATGTAATCTAGAGCATAAGAAGTGTACAGTAGAGAAACTATCTTTACGAGGAAAGAAATGTATTATGGTAACATTTTATTCTATCCAAAGTTTTGAGTTTTCATCCTTGAAATGTTGAAAGTTTTCATTCTTTGACCGCGTGTGGTCTCATCCCTAAGCAGCTGCTTTAAGAAGAAAACAAATGTCTCCCCTGTTATTGTAGAGTATATGATATATTTGCAACAATATGCATCTTGCAGGTGAATGCATTTATGCTATTGTTTAGTCCTGTGTTCACATATTGGCCTGCTTTTTCTGTATTTGTAGAGAAGATGAATTTCTCCAAAAAGCCTTTGCATGTTAAGTGTAAAATTCTCTGAAATGTATCATCAATCAGTGTATCCCTGCAACATTTAGACCCAGACTCAGCTCTGTAGTTGTCAGTAGTTTAGATCATTTCAATTAGGAATCAGCTGAAGACAATGTTTAGGAAGTTAAAATCAAATGAAGTAATGGTGTCAGCATGGACTCTCATACTTAGCGTATAATAGAGTATAAGATTCTCAGACCGCCAAAATGTGGAGAGAAAAAAAAGATATCTTTCATTTCTTTTACAAGTCACTGCTGTACATACCAAGTGTCCTATCCATGCCTTTTGTCTTTTGTATTGTTAACTTTCATGTCAGCACAAACTGTAAATTGATTTTGATTCTCCATGTTAAATGTTATTTTTGTTATTAAACATGTTTATTATGCCTTTTCCCAAAAAGATGATATCTCATTGTATTTTTATCTCCCATTAAGAAGTGTGTGGTCGTGTGTAATTTTGGCAGAGAAAGATAGATAGATAGGAACTTCATTAATCCCTTGGGAAGGTTCCCTCAGGGAAATTCAGTTTCCAGCAGCAGGTAGCACTAAAGGATAGAACAGCACACAGACTAAAAATAAAAACACAAGTTATATACAAATATACTGTACACAGTAACAGTAATACACATTAAAAGTTTAAAAATATATATACAGATTTATATTAAATAGCACCAGCAATACATGAAGGTAGCAGCAGTTGTGTTTGTATTTGTCCTTTGTGTCATAAATAGATAAATAACAATAAATAATGCAAGCTGTTCCGGCCTATTTGTCCCCCCCCGTCCTCTGTCCTCCTGTCCCCCCTCCCCCCTCTAAGTGTAGAGTTATACAGTTTGTTGGCACTTATAAATAATATAAGAAGAAGAAGAAGAAACATTATCTTAATTAAAACAAAGTCTGCCCTGAAGTAAAGTATAAATAAGTGTGATAATTTGCAGTGAGCCTGACCGATTAACCTGCCTGCCGATAATATCGGCCGATATTAGCACAGCAGAGTGTCAAGGCGTGATGCACGTACATGTGCAGTTACAAGATGACCGTCTTGTCTTTATTATGTATCCTTTCCACAAGTGTTTGATAACTGCATTTGAGGGACCAAGGCAATAAATATGTACACCTCTATCTATCTCTAAAGATTGAATATAGATATAAGAAAGATATCGGCCGATATATCGTATCGGATTTTTTCTCTCTCTTATATCGGTATCGACCAGAAAAATCCCATATGGGTCGAGCCCTAGTTTTAAGATGTCTCACTTTTCATGGTATGGATTTTAAAAAGACTATCACTATCAGGACAAAATGTCATTTGACCCATACTTTAACTCTATAACTTATGACCATCAGCCTCAGCTATATGGTTTTGTTTTAGTGCAAACAAACATGGTATTTACAGCCGTTCAAAGCCATGAAGTACACTATTTGAATCTTGCATGCAGTTAGTGTTTTTGTTTTTCATTCAGAAAGTGTGTTCCAGAGTACTGCAGGTGTATTTTGTGCCATTGCAGTTGGTGGTGGTGGTAGTTTGGCATAAAACACAACATTGTGCCTAGGAAAATATTGAGTATTTGATAGGTCAAAATTATTTTTAAAAAGTAGCCAATGGGGCAGCGGTACAGCTCAGTTGGTAGAGCGGGCGTCCCCTGTACAGAGGTTAAAGTCCTTATCTTACTGGTCACAGATTCAACAGGTTACTATCTCTATACCTGTTCTGTAAAAAACAGGCCAAAAATACGCAAAAATAATCTTTAAAAAAGTAGTCAATAAATATTCAGTTTCTTCTTTTACTCTCTCTCTCTCTGTCTATCTCTCTTTTTAACTTTTCCCAAACCATACTATCCTAAAAGGTCACTTCCGTTTCCCCTTATTCTTAGAGGCTGCTGCAACATTAAAAAACAAGGTTGAGCTTTGTTTCAGGACTCTAATGAACTTTTAGACATTTGGTAACCGATGGTAGGTTGTAGAGAGAAAATTCAGTAGATATTCAATAGAAGGCCAGAGGAGGGTGCACTTAGGCAAGTTTAGAAAACTTGATAGTTCTACCTTCTGCGCAGTGAGGTGTTTTAAGGACATGTTTAAATTTGCTCACAGTTATATAAATGTTACTGCCCTCAAAATGTCCGTATAGCAACCAGAGTAAATAATCAATAGAACCCATGTCAAAAGATGGCTTTGTTTAAGGGATCTCATTTCTCCAGGAGATGGCAAAACATTTTGTTTTTAGTTCCTGCTTTAAAAAACCTGGGGTCTTTTCTCCAATGGGGTCCTTGGTAGTCAGTGTTACTTAATACAACCATGTACTGATCTCACTACGACGCGCATGCAGAGAAATGCTTTTGCTATTTATCATACCCTAAGGGATATACTATAGGTATACAAAATGTAAGACACGTGTCTGTATAAAGTTGTAATTGAAGCAGTTACAAAAGAATACACAATTAATAGGATGTAGAATGATTTGATGGCTAGAAAAAAATAAAAGCTTAATTAGGCCTATAGAAATAATGATACTTAATTGCAGTCTTGAAAATGGCTCAATTACGAGTTGTCTGTAATGAATAATAATGGTGATTATAGCTTGTAATACTATTTATTACAAATGAGTTACAAGTTATTTTAAAATGTTTAAGTTTGCTCCATAAATTAATGTAATAAAGGGATATTTGGGCAGCATTTTTTTAGGCCTAATTAAATACAAATTAAATCCCGACCAATCTTTTTTTAATTTAATTTAATTTATTTGAATGAGAGCACCTCTGTGCTTAAATGTGGAACACTGGACTTTTGTGGTTTTCGTTCATTCAATAATTCTTCTCTATGGGCTAAATATCTCATCTTCGCTGTGCGGCTGGGATTGGACGGCTCCTCCGCTGCCGGGGCTCGCTTCAACACAGAGCTCCGTCCACCATTGGTTGAACACGTGTCTGGGGCGTTTCACTGGGACAGCCCGGTTGTGTCCGGGTAAGATGGCGTTGGAAGAGCAGTGCTCGGCACCACCTCAATGGCGGTCCATATCTTTGACACACGTAGAATTCCCCGACGGTAAGTAAACTTAACACATTTCTATAATGCCTTAATGTCTGCTAATCGACAGTCGCTGTGAAATTTTTCAAATGCATGTGTTTGCGTGCGACTGAATGGACACGGCCGATGGTGCTACTGCCAAATTGTGAGCTGCTGTAAAATCTCAAGCACAGCGGGGAATGAAGCCCGGACTGCCAAATTGTGAGACAGCGCCGCATGCGCAGTTGACGTCAACGTCCACAATGAAGGCTAGTTAGCCTGATAGCTATTTTAATATCGGTTTTGATATGTTCTCTCTGGAAAAAACAAATATGCCCAGTCCCGCGATATAAATGCGACAAAATATAAGTACTCCTAACTGCAATATAAGATTTTTCATATGGACTAAATTATTAGCTACTTCGCCTTACAGGATAGTAGCCGTGACTGTGGCTAACGTGTTAGCTAGCTTTTTGGTCTGCCACTGTAAAGTATAACTAGCATAAACTAAATTGCACCAAGCTATGTAATTTATTAAACCAAATTATATGTTCTGTTAGTTTACATAATTAATGACTTCGGTTCTCCAAAACCGCAGTTTCCTGTTTTGGCAGAGTTTAATATATTAACCATACGGGTTCGCTGAGTATCTCAAAGTGTCACTCCCACCACTGTCAGGTAGCTTCACTGGGGTTCACGAAGTGTCTCAACTCTAGTAATGTGTTGATGTGTTTTAGGTGATCTGACGGGGAAAGTGCTGGCCTACATCAGTCTCCTACCCATAGCAATTCTTGTGGGTTTTGTTACACTTATAGTGTTTAAACGGGAGCTGCACACGGTGAGTTCTGCTCATGCACTTTCAGGGGTTGTTTGCAGAAAAAGCAAACTTTGTACGTCTATCACTTTAATGTCAGTATTTTAATTGACTGAATTTCCTAAATGGTTGTGTCAGGCCATATGTTTTTAAGTGCTCATGTGTTGACTTGTATATTTCTACCAACAGATTTCTTTCTTTGGTGGGGTCATCCTGAATGAAGGGGTAAACTGGGTGCTTAAGCACATACTCAGAGAGCCACGCCCATGTGCAGGTAAATGATGCAACTAGTTGATGATTGGGCAACTTGCAACAACGTCATTATAGCCAGAAAATCTATACTTCTGATATCAAGCACATTATCAGCAAAACTAGTCAGGTGTCTAGTCTTATACTAATCAAATTGGATTTTATTATGATGAAAGTAAATACTCAAATAAACATGAGCCTCGAATAATAAGGTACTTAAAGAAAATAGGGAATCTGCTGTCCATTAACAAAGATTTTAATTTGAAAGGATGCAGCATTTCCGGATGACCTAGTAATGGCGTGCAGACACTATTAAAATAATATAAAAAATATAGTTTTAATGATGACAGCATCACAAATAAATACTTTGCCCAAATGATACCAGCCCCGCCCCTTTCCAGTTGAAAACATTCTATCTAAAATGAATGGCGGTTAATGGAAAAGATGGGGTCTTTAAAAGCTTAAAATAAGAAAAGGGTACTGTTTAATGGCTATTAGAAGCTCAAATCCAATGACCAGTGAGGTGAATATTTAGTGATGACTTTTCTAAACAATGATCGGCAACATAACATTATAATATAAACAGAGTAATAGGTGTACATGAGTGTCTATTCAGTCTCTCTCAGTCATACTAGACAAACGTCCCCATACTGTGAACAGAGGTGTCATACACTGACATCACACACCTTATATGTATATTAACCGTGTTACCTGAGGGGTATTTCTACTTTTCAATTCTTTCTTTTTCTTGTAATCGTTTCTAGCGGTGTTCATAGCTGTAATGTAGTGGTAAATATAGACATAGTTTTCAGGGGGGAACAGAGTACTCGAGTATGTCCTTAAAAAACCCAGGGTTATCAGTTATTTTAGAAAATAATAAAATATCTAATATAACTTGGATGATATTGTTTCCTTTTTTTAAATTGATTCGTGACTAAAAATGATGACAAGTGAGGCTCTAAGACGAGGATAAGAAGGTGTGATGTCCTAATAGCAAACTTTATTTTTTAGTAAGAGGATCTGGCGCAGTGTTCGTTTATAGACATTTTCACCAAACATTGATGAGATGTGACTAAATGTTTTAAGTACGTTAGTGAATGTGTGAAGAATCTGGGAACAGGCAGGCAGACTACAGCTCCTGCTGTCACCGAGCGATCGCTGGCTTAAAGCCAGTGAGAACACCAGTCCCACATTTGACCACTTTAATCCTCTCTAGTTTCAGCCCACAGCCACAGAGTTGTTCTTTTACAGTTTTCCTTTTCCTTAGTCGAGGATTTTTTTGTTGTACATTTTTTTAAATAGTTGGAAGTACAAAATGCTCTTCAATAGCGTTTAATCTCGTTGCTACCAGTGTTTTCTAATCTACGGCCAATACATACTCAGGGGGCTCACCCAAATGGGGGCGTGGTCTCTGGCGAGCAGGAAGTGACGCTTGACTGCTCTGATCAATAGCGCCTTATCTGATCAAGAGTCCCAAATCCAATGATATTCAATGAACGAAACTGGTAAAAAATTGCGAAATCCTCAGATCTAAAAAGCAATGAATGGAGACTGGTTTGCTTATTTCGATGACTAACAGAATAGTAACCAATATTTCATGTGCTTGTCTAATTGTTTCATTCACTGAATGGCTAGATGTATTTTAGTGTAGCTTAACTGAATGAAGTACCTGCCTGCATGTTAGCTGCCACAAGAAAGAGAAATTTATCAAGCTTTATTTCTCATTATTAGAAAATAGTCCAATTAAGTTTATAATGAATTACAATAGTTATTCCCAGCGGGATTAGGATCTCTTTCTCAACAGAGACTAGTGGAATAAGAGCGAAATAATGAGTGTAAAAGACTGGACTAGCAACCAATTTACATAACAAGTGGCATTCAAAATCATTCAAATAAAAAACAAATACACAAATAACCTCAAGAACGACATCACTTTGTTTCCCATCCCTCAATATATATATTAATACATTGATAGGAAATGAGAGACACTCAGTGGTAAACTGTGTCGATCTTTATATGAAGAGTTTCTCTTGAATATAAATGTTTGGTTCTTTTGTCTCCCTGCAGGAACGCACTCCACCCTGCACACAGATTATGGGATGCCCTCCAGTCACTCCCAGCTCATCTGGTTCTTTGTTGTTTACTTCTTTCTTTTCCTGTATTTAAGGTGAGCTTGATTTATTTGCTGTTTTGGGGCAGGTGTAAAATTGGACATTTTTAGGAGTCCAACAACGAGCTAAAGTTGACCAAGATGCTAATTAAGTTTGTTGACATGAATTAACTAAGTCAATAAGTTCTGTACAGCTTCCAGCATTGTTGAATAGCTTTGTTTTGCATCATACATTACAGCTTGATTCTTTCATATTTCTATCAAACGTATATGTTTTATTTGGATCATAGATAAAGTATATGTTTTTCATGATCACTCTTTAGAAGCTTTAAGCGCATCTTTCATAAGGTATATGTCAGGTTGTGAACTCGTGCCTGATCTTTCTTTTCAGAATGCATCAAACCAACAATGCTCGATGTGTGGACCTGCTGTGGAGACACATACTGTCCATCATCCTGCTGGGCGTCGCCTTCTCAGTCTCATACAGCAGGTAAGGGATTGTTCCAACCCTGTCAGAAAAAGAGCCACAGCATTTTTCTAATAAGCCCCACGAACAGAAATGTGGTAAAACTAGCATAAATATTTGAGATTTTGAAAAATGGAGAGAGGTTAGAGTGCAGAAAGGTTTACATACCGATGCAGAGCTGGCTAAACACTGAAGCTTCAGTGTCCGCGACATGGCAACACACATGAGCATCGTCTCGAGGGGAGGGGGACAGGGGGGAGACAGCTCTCTACAATGTTTCTAATTTGGACTGCAGTATTTTAAATGCTACTTGTTAGAGGTACATATTGCTCCTTTAAGGCAGAGGCTGTGTGTTGTTAAGGCTCCGCCTTAATTACAAAGCGCTGCGTGAAACACTGATTCATACTTTGGATATTAAAATGTTAACCAACTCTTGAGATTTGTTGTGTTTGACAAATTTCCTTTATTTTTTTGTCACGTTCTGTTTTATTTAAAGACTAGCCAGACTCTCATGAGTTTGTATACCTCGTGATTTGTCACTCAGGTTTTGATCGGTCTCATTGAAAATACGAGTCCTTGAATGTTGCTCGTCTGTTACTTTCATCTGATGCTTTCATTTGTCCGGATGTTGATGAGATAAATTAATACACTGAAATAAAAGATATCTTGATGCAGCCAAACCACTTAAATCAAATCCAAAGATATCACATATGATCCATAAACAACAATTCCATTATTAATTGATGATCAAAAGTGTGATTGCAATCCTCTAAACATTAAATAACAGATTCACTTCCTGTACGATTGGTTTAGTCATTTCTAAACGTAGAAATATTTGCAGCTCATGAATAACAGCTTTGATGACCCTCTCTGTTACAGTGTGCTCCGGGCAAACAGACTAATTTCAAATATTGTTTGGCCCAGCCGTCTGCTCACACTTTGAGCAAAGGAAGCCAAACTGTGCTTTTTCCTGTGTAACACCTTTTTTGACCGTGTGAACACGCCAAATGTGATCTTATCACACATGCATGCTGGAGGACTTTGTTTAGTTCTAAACTCAACGATTACATTGTGTCGTCCTCTCTCTCTTTCATCATCAGGGTCTACCTGCTGTATCACACCTGGAGCCAGGTGTTCTATGGCGGAGTGGCCGGTTGTACGATTGGCATTGTCTGGTTCTTTTTCACACAAGAGGTGTTGACACCATTATTCCCGAAAATAGCAGCGTGGTAAGTAGGGCCCTCATTCCTCTGCTTCCTTCTTATGTCACAGGGGAAGACTATTCCTCCTCAGCCTGAATACGTGTCTGAAACAGCTCAATTATGGCCGCTCTAATTATTCTTTCCTACTCTCTCCTTGGTTTCAATTGATAGGCCAGTATCAGAGTACTTCCTGGTGCGAGACACAAGCCTGATCCCCAACATCTTATGGTTTGAGTATACAGTGACCAGATCAGAGGCAAGGTAAGTCTGTTTTTTTAGGAGTACGTTAAGTCAACCACCATACCACATTTATTACCAGAAGGTCCTGCACACCTTGATGTGTAATGATGCATCCTGTTGATTTAGGCAGTGCTCCAAGCCTGTTGACATATTGGATAATTATAAAGTCATTTAACCATCATCATTACCAAAAGAACGTTAGACACTGTACTTCTTCTAGTCTGTGCATGTAATAAACTGAATATCTGTAGGATTTGTGATATTCTCGACACAAAAAGCTGTTTGCAGAAGTCCTCTTTATGGAAATAATTGCTTTTTTTAAAAACATTCTTCATGGTACATTGACCAACAACAGATACACGTTTGAACAGATTCTTTGCTGATGAAAACCCTCCTTATATTAGTGTATATGATGCTGTTGAATTTGTCTCAATTCTCTTTTTGTTTCTTTTTCTAGGAACAGACAACGAAAGCTCGGAACGAAGCTTCAGTGATCTGCACATTTCTTTTGTGAAACTGAATTTAGGACCACATCACACACACGCACACAAACGCCACACACTGACACTCAAAACACAAACCAACGCTCACCGACTAAGAAACACACTGGAGAACCATCTTCTGGACTGACGTGGTTGCGAGGGAAAGAGGGGGCAGAAACCGTTTACAGGTGGCGATAAGAGTGCCTGGACCTGACCCGGAGCCTACAGCCTGAGCAAGTCCGTCCACACGCCTCTCCTCCTTGTACAGCTTGCCCACAATGCTCTTCAGTGCATGCAAGACTGTGCAAGAGGCATACTATTTAATGATAGATTAATATATATATTTTAACTATACATGCACGCTGACAGTAACAGTGTACTGTAAGAGAGATGAGGAGAGGAGGAGGCTCTGGTCAGACACATCGGTGGGCGTCATTGCAGCATGTATTTAGTGATTCCTCTTTTTTTTACTCTACTGATGGATAGCTGGTGGGGAAGAGTGGGGGGGAGGGTTGGGTAATGGCTAGTATCCATATCCATTTTTCATTGTTATATAATAGAATAAGAACAATTTCTTTAAAAAAAAAAAATTGGTAATGTAATATACGGGAAAATTTGCACTTTGTGAAATAAAAAAAAAAGATGACTAACACTAGTTAAATGTTAAGATCCTCCCCTTTTTTCCCCTCATCAGTCTTTGCTTTGTATCTATGACTGTCAGCCCTAATATAATAGACTCCAAAGCTGATCTGCAAACTGTGTAAATTAACTGTACCTTCTGTACTATCGAGCATCCAGGTTGTGGTTCCTCTTCATATCCACGTGAGGATTAGGACACTCACTCGCTGCAGCAGGTTTTTCTGTTGTTTTTGTTGTCGATCACTTTGGACTGAGTTGTTTGTGAGCGCCTCACTCACAGTAGCAGCCTGGGAACAGAATTCTGGGAAACCATTATCTTTTTTCTTTTTCTTTTTATTCAGTGTCTTTTTATCTCGTTTTCTGCTGTTGCAACGAACAGTTTTCCTTTTTGTTTAAACTGCATTTCTAAAATAACATTCCATATCACTTAGTGAGAAATCGTACATATAATGACTGCCGAGGGGTGTGTGTTTTCTTTTTGTTAGTTCAGAAGAAGAAGGAAAAAAAAAAAAAGCCTCAGGTCAGTCGTAGCATGCGATTATGCTTAATATCCTCACAGCCCACGGCAGCTGATGTTGAAAGCTGTCCAGTGAGCATCTGAAGCTGATTTCAAACCGTCATATCATTAGCTCCACAAAGGGAAGTAGTTCTCTTAGAATTTGATTTTTTTTCATGTGTTACCTATATCAGGCTGAATAAAAATGTGTTTATGTACAAGAGATGGTTCACGCTTCTTTTTTTGGCATCGTTCTGTGGTGTGTGTCTGATGGTGGCTGCACAGTCCTGTTTATTTGTCCTGATTCATCACTGACTGCAGCGAGCTGAGTTAAATGGGACAGAATTCTGAGGAAAAGGTTTTGCAAAGAGCCACCTGCCTTGAAAACCCATGAGGAGATATTGAGGAGACTTTACAGCCTTTTTGGTTGGACCTACTTTACTATTTAGGAGAGCTGAGTAAAAAAAGTGAAGTTAAAAGTTTTGTGTCTGAATTGAAAGGCTAGAAATGTGTCTAAAAACAATCTACCTTTTCCAACTAAAGAAAAGTAGTCTGTTTAAATCAACACTGTCACATTAAACCATTTTTATCCAAGTAAAACCCCGATGAACTCTTAGTATTGAAACATTTAAGGATGTAACTTTTTAAAGAAAGACATTTAAGAACTACAGGCTTTAATTCCACAAGGAGGCGACAGTAGCTCCGTAGGGACTGGTTCAAGTCCTGATGCAGACCATAATGTGGAAGTTGGTCTGTTAGCTGGAGAGGTGCCAGGGCACTTCCCGAGTCCTGCCGAGGTGCCCTTGAACAAAAGCACCAAACCCCCAACCACTCTGGTGCGCTCTCTGTGTAGCAGCCCCACTCTGACATCTCTCCACCAATGCATGTCCACAGGTCCTGTTTGTGCACGTGTGAGAAGCATGTCTCTCAATAACAGAGAGGAAAACCTGAATTTCCCTCAGGGATTAATAAAGTATATGCAATTAAAAAAAAAAAATTCACAGAATGAATTTTTTACATCACTTAGGCCAACAGTAATCTTGTAATGTTTACAAGTGAGAGAGGACTTGAAGTATGTATTTGTGACTTATATGAGCTGGTGTATGTGACAACTTATAAATAGCTCCTTGTGTAAAGAAGAAAGAACAATCTCCTTTTATTGTAAAGGGAGTTTCTCAATCTCTCTTTCTCTCAACATGCAGCTGAACACTACCTGAGAAAACCCATCTTTCCTCTACGTCTCACAGCGCATGAAAAGAAACATGCCCTATTTAAACGACCCATTCCTTTTTGGATTCACTTTGCAGGTCTAACCTCAGGCTATCCCTAAATACCCGTCGGGAACCGGAACAGCCTAGATAAAAAATGAGGAAGATCTCGACCTATTTTTGTTTCTCTTGGCTATTTTCTCAAGCGTGCCCTGTTTGAATGAGCTAAAAGAGCACTTTGGTTCCCTTCCCGAAAATAAAACGTTTTGTTTTTTTAACAAAAGAGATGGTCCAGAGTGAGTGGTCGTCCTTCCCCTTAAGCAGGCTTTCACCAACCTTAGGGTCCTGACCCCATGTGTGGTCGCATGGAATTCAGATGGGGTCGTCTGAAATTTCTATATATTGATGAATAAAAAATAAATTGATAAATAAAATATGAACCCAGGCTATAGCAAATGCCAAAACAAGAAACTTGCAGAGTCCTTGTCGTCCATTGTGCAGAAATGTCCTCCCAGCCTTTCTGCCTCTGTCCACAATAATATACAGGAAAAAGCCTCAATGTGCAACACAAAAGAAAAACTACTACATGATTGAAAACTAATTATTTTAGCAAAAAGCTGTATGTGTTTTGAATGTCTGGGATCAGCAGAGTTTTGTGAAATCAAAGTTGGATCAAGAGCCAAAAAAGGTAGCAACCACTGCCCTAAAGGGTCGTGTTTTATCTGACTGTACTCCTTTGAACAGATGAGAAATCCGGTCTGTCATGCTGTCTATACATTATGGAGAGGCATGCCTTTAAAGAGAACTTGTTTAAAAAACCTAAATCTAAATTGAAGGATAAACACAATTTTAAGTTTGGAATACATGTAGATTTGGAGTCAAGGAAAAAAAATATTTTGGGAGAATGGGGCTCCATCTCTACAATAGAGTTCAAACAAAGAAGCATCAAAGTCAGGGAGCATTTTTGTTGGGTTTCACATGTATTTAAATATACTGTGTTGCACTCTTCAAGCTGTCCCTTATTGGCAGAGCCACCTCAAATTTCAAACATTGGAGCACTGACCTCCACTGGATGAAACTTGATATTGCATGATGTGCGCCATGTGGAGCGTTAAACAGTTTGATATAAATGTCACATAAGACTATAGAAATTGCCTTCTTGTGCAAATGGAAAGAGACTTTGTTGCAGACGTAGAGGAATGTTAAACTCCGCAATCCTCTGCTGCTTATCACATATCAGCAGATTTAATCACAGGGGTTTATCTAGCATTTTGAAAGAGACGTTCACACCAAATTAAAAAACCTGCAGAGGATTTACATAACTGAGTAAACAACATGTATTCGTTGCTTTGGCTCAACTGTGCAGTTTCACAAATCTGTCCTGGATTCAAGTCCTCAACAAATAGCTTCCAAAGACAACTTCTGCTACAACATATAATGCACCAATACTGAAGTTTGTATTGTCATTTATATTTTGTGACTAACTTCATTGGCTGGCCAGTTACATTTCTGCCTGTAGAGGTTGTCAAGAATCTCAGTCTGGGTGTAATCTCATAGTTTAGTGTGTTCGCTCACAGGCATGGAAGCTGTTCAACATCTCTGATCAAATCTGGTGAGCAGATTAGAAAAAAAGTATTGTGGGAGATTTGGATTTTTCTCTTTTATATACATATGCAGAGTCAAGACAAGATAAGATGGATAAGATAAGATGTACTTGATTGATCACACATAAGGGGAAACTTGCACGTGACAGCATTTCAAAATAAAAGCGTAAAACATATTAGATACAACATGCAAAGGACGAAATACTGATGATAATAAGAAAGAACAACATGATAATAATAACAATAAATATATGCACTATGTACACCTTAGATCAAAGGTCAATAGATCTGTTTGTGCACATATAGCACAGGCTGTTAAAACACTGTGTAGAGCATATTGGTATGATAACGTTAAATGCTGCAGAGTTACACAGACATAACTGCACACTATGTTTAAGGTGTTGGAATATAAAGAGTGTATGCAGTGGAAACATACGTGTAAATACACATCTATAGCCTATAACTGTAGAAATATCCACACAGCTGAGCACACTATCATTAGGTATGAAAGAAGAAATGTAAAATGTAAAGTCATGATGGACTTTTTTTTAAGACACTCACTTGGAGATTTCCCATCTTCTGAAACTCTGGCATGTACGCCACCTGTAATAACTAAGAGTATAAGTATAATAACTGTAATTTAAGAGAAATACACCTTAAATGTAAAACGTACTTCACTGTATGTTTTGTGTCTTCTTGTTACATCCACTGTTGAAATAGTTCCACTAGGTGGCAGCCTTTTAACATCTACAGATCAGACTGGAGCACAGAGTAGTTCACGTTTACTGTAACTCACACACTACAGTCATCACAACATGAGTCCATATTCACTCTGTTCAACTGGTTTGAACTCTTATAATTGTACTTAATATTTGCAGAAACTAATCAACCAACCTCTAGCACTGCACAGTCTATCTATATAAGCACAGTTAAAAACAGCCTACAAAATGAAACAGTTTTTAAAATCATCTTTTTTTTGTTTTTTCTCAGATGCAGAATGTTTTTGATGGAGTTTGTTGTTATAAAGGATACTTTAGATAAACTTGTTTTGTTTAATATCTCTATTTCAGTTCTCCCTAACACATTTCATGAATTCAGAATCATCTTAAAAAGTTGAATAAATAAATCATCCACACATTTGCATCACGATACAGGACAGAGGAATCAGGAAAACAGAGCTTAAAAATCATTTTGCAGCCAATCTGAAAACAATGCTGCAGACTTCTCTGCAGACGCATGCACAGTGATTGTACAGATAACACTTTTGTTTCAATGAATGTATGAACAGTGAGCAGGAACATAAAGGAGCTTTCAAACTGACAACCTCACATTTCTGTTTTTGTCTCTTGGATTGAAAACAAAAAGATATATGAATCTTGTTTCTTTGATCTTTAACAACCAAATGAATCCACTTCCTGACACTGACGTCTTTTTCTGACTTTGTGGAGGTACTTTTGATTATTTCGAAGGTTTGTTCATGCCCCAAATGACTTGTCTTTCTCTGATCCAGAATCTGGTGAAAGATTTGTGGTTTGGGTTAGTGTTTATTTTCTAACACTCAGTGTAGCTGTAAAAGGTACAAAGTGTGATGTATCTTTAATTTATTGGTATATTACTTTGGCTATAACTATAGTCAAGCCTTTACTGCCTGGTGCACTCTTGTTGCCTTGTCACAACTCTCCACTGGGGGGCGACATATACTGACTTCATGTTCGTCACAGAAGGTACAAGTTCCCTCGTTGTAACATGGGCTGGTTCAAGGACAAATATATATCTGAAGGTTATACGTATTTGCAACCAATAAATGATCAAATCTAATGTGAAACATTACAAATTAAAGTCACTTCATATTCTCCTGAGAGTGACTTTAAGACTATAAATAATAAATACATTTTCTTCTATTCTAGGAATTGTTCAACTCTATTTCTGACAGAAGTCTGGACTCATTTGGAATCTCTCAATCTTCAGTTGTTGTGGGTTTTTTGGGTTTTTTGTTCTGGCCTCTCACCTGCAGCAGTCTGAGTCTTTATTTAGACACTGAGAGAACAATATTGGGGGGAGCAGTCGACAAAGTCTCTGTAAGGTCCTGCTCCCAGGCCAGCTGGTGAACATGTTGTTTTATTTTTTACACAATGTGGTGCTTATGTTGCACTGATCCTAATATTGCAAACAAACAAACAGTCACACAACAACACATAAATAGTCCTCAAGCTGTGACCGGGCACTATTTATACCAAATACTGTGTCCATGAAGCACAACATCTGCTGCTGTACACCTGCTTTTGTCGAAACCCTGCCGTGCGCTCTAATCAAGAGCGTCAGAGTTGATCTAATTGCCACAAGTTAACCTCCAATTTACGAGTCACTTTCAAATCTCAGAATGACATCTGAGAGAAACACAAAGTGGACTCTAGTGCTGCAGTTTGGGGTAAAATCTGCACTGCAGTGTTATCGAAGCAATGGAGCAAGATTTTTTAACACAGTGTGTGGTTCTCAAACTCAAATGTCAAAAATGTAAGACTTATGTTATGTTGATTAATGGAGATGCATAGCATAGATTATAAGTATCTTATAATTAACAGCCTACATCACTTGAACTGAAATATGTTGGAACTCTGAGATAAAGAAGCAGCTGTGGAGATTACTGAGAAAGAAGAAGCCAAAATAAAATGTACCAGGAGAGAATGTTTAATGACACCCCCTTTTCCCTCTCTATCTATCTTTTTATCCGTTTTCCATCAGATGTAAGATCAGATTTATGTCGATTTATTACATTAATGATGCAAAAGACTTTAAATCCCTCAATACATTTAAACGCAGACTTAAGACCTTTTGATGAACAATGCTGCCTGAACACTCCTACATACAAATACATGCATGCATTTTTGAAGGGGTGGGAGGGCAATAGCGATGTCACTCATTAGTCCTCTGGTGGCTGGGTCCAGTGGTGATTCTAGAGTCTGTCGGGGCCCTGGGAAAAAATTCACAGGGGGCCCCTCTATCCAGATTCTATCTGAATTATATCATAAAAAATCTGACACCAACAAACCATTTCTAAATGTTTAAATTTTTCATCTGAAAGTTCAAATTATTATTAATTTTATAATATACTGTTAGTGTAAATAACATTAAAAACCTTCATTTTGTAGGTTTTCACTGCAATAATCCATGCCACGCTCAGAAGCGTAGCAAGACTGAGTACTGTGTGGGGCCCCCGTATAGGTTTCCAACTGTCGGGCCATTGCTATGGTTTTAAGATTTTCAACCCTCAGGGGCCCCCTACTGGTCTGGGGCCCCAAGCAGTTGCTTACCTTGCCTGTTAACAAGCTCTGGCTGGGTCCAATATATCCCAGTGACTATTCAATGGATTGCAGTGAACATTTGTAGAGACATTGATGTTCCCTTCAGGATGAATCCAAAGACTCTGGTGATCCTATCACTGTTCCTTCAATGACATAAGCATTTTTTATGAAATATATAAATAACGATTGGATTGTGTTCAGTATTTTGGTTGTTTAGAAAAACCTTGTGAGGTCTCACATGTGTGAACTGGTGTTGCTATCTTTGTGGAGTCACAGGAAAATCCGTTTTCCACTTTGGTAATTTTTTTTGGTAATGTTAGAAATAGTCCATCAATCATCTGATATACTGTAAGTATATGACAAGATGTCCTCAATTTAAGTGAACCCCTAACTAGAACTAGGGATAACAGACTCTGATTTTCTCTTATGTAGCTGTTTTTGTGCCAGTTTATGATGCATCACTTGTGTTGTTGACTAAACTCAGAAAGACTCAACTCAACTCTCCTGGAGCAGATTAGCTTCAGGACCAAAGCCAGGAGCTGCTGGTGTTCCTGGGACTGCCTCATCCTTTTAATCCTCACAGTCTGAGTGAAAAGCTTGTGATCCTCCTTAATGTTCTTGTTGTTTTGTCACCTGTTTGTGCTTCTGCTCTGTCTTAATAGGGATGTTATTGGATCCCTACTTAGAACCACGTCTTACTGCCCTGGTTCTGTAAGGTTCTGTTGATAAAAAAAAAAGTGTTTTGATGTTAACAGCTGAAGTTGACTGAAGATGGTCAAAAGCACAAGCTTACATTGTGGATTGTAGAAAATACTTTTGACATGACTGTATTATTAATGATCTTGAAAATCTTTTGAAGAAACATATAGTTATTTTTATTATTTGGTTTATTTAGTAGATAAAATGGGCACTGTGTGTGTGTCATATTTTTTTGTTGAGTTTTGTATTTTGTATATTTCAGTGTTTAGATTTCATTTCCTGTTTTATTTTGAAACATTCTTCCCTGGTGTTGCTTGCTTCCCTTGTGTGGATTTTTATGATATTATTTCCAAGTTTAGTCACTAGTGTTTCCTGTTTTATTTTGTAGTTGTTTGTTCCTGTCCGTGTGTGTCACCTTCATGTTTTGATGACCCTCATTGTGGCCACCTGTATTGTTTGTCTCAGTTGTGTTCGATTACTCTGTTTAGTCTCTATTTAGTTTCTTCCCTTCTGTGTCAGTTCATACATGGTTAACAGACAGAAATGGTAGAACATAGCCTTATATATTGAAGGAAATTCATACAGGCCAAGGTGCAGCTGATCCTGCCGATGAGCCTCCTGCCAGGACACACCTCCTGCAGCAATCACACAGACAGACAACAAGCCAAAGACTCCCAGTGGCCTGGTTACACAGTCATCACTATAGTTAAATATTTAACTATGACTGGACTTGAGAAGCAGATTTGAGGTAGAAACACAATGAAGGAGGTGGCAGTAATGCAACAATGTGGATGCAAGCTGCTGTAAAACACCAACGAAGAAGAAGAAGGCAGTTCATACGTCTACATACCTGTGTTATATTTTCTTATGGCTTTGATAATCATTTCTCCTACTGGACGTGGATGGACTTTGTTGGACTTTGTTTGTCTTTGAAATGTAAGCTTTTGTTTTTGTATTTTTGATCTTTTGTTTGATTAAATCATTCTCTGTATCTGGTCTTCTAATTTGTTTTCTCATAGATTGTGAGCGTGTGTGTTGTACTTAAAAACAAAGTGCTGGGGGGTTTGCAGACTACCTGACTTTGTAATCACTTTCCATTTCAAGTGTCCAAGTTCAGTGTATGTTAAAGCTGCTATAAACAATATCTATATTAGAATAATGAATGAACTGTCTATGGGCAATGACACGTTTGCGGTTTTTTTTTCTGAGCAACCTTGGAGAACTAAATTACTCTGAAGGTCCCTGAACTCTAAATAGCAATGCGACGTCTTTAAGCTTATTATAATGGTGTTACAGCCAAAAGTGTTTATCACTAGTCTTACTTTAAGCACAGTGGAAAGTTTTTTAGCAAAATAGACTGTAGGCAACCTGTACAGAGGTTAATAGCTGCTAGATAAAGTTAGGTGTTAATTTAAATGATAAAGGATTAAACATTTTCCTGAGGGTGGGTGGAGACCAAAAACCGAGCCAAAAGGAGAAGAAATAGTTATTACATTTTCCAGGTGGCGAGAAAAACACCTCCATATCAATGTTCCTCCATGTCTTCAAAATGTGTAATAAGGCAACTGTTTACTTGACAGTTTTCCAGTTAAACTTAGAAATAAGTCAGTATTTTGTTTACAGCTTTTCCTTCCTCTCAAGTGGACACAAAATATGTAAATTCAGGGTTTAATTACGGCTGCTGCTGACAGATATTTCAGCTGTGAAGCGTTTGTCTCAGTTGCCTCTTGGGACAGATTGATCTCCACAATAATACTTTAAAAACAATTATTTGTATATATGAATGCAGTCATTTCCATCAGAACAGAACTCCACTTGTGATTCTCTCAGGGAGATTACTCGAAAGTTCACCTGTCCCCACTGCTGAACAGGATGCTGGCACCATAATGCTTCTATTCCATGACGCCAATGCTTTTCTTTTTTACACTCAAAATATCAGTTTGCATTAAAGTTGATGTCATCAGTGTTTATTTAAACAGTCTTTTCCATCATGCAATCAGAGTCTTTCACTTTCTCTTTTTTTTTTTTGCAAACTCCGGGCTGCTGTCTTCTGCCATCTGGCCTCTCTCCCACACAGTCCAGATTTGTGAAGTGCTGCACTGACTGTTGTCTCTCCAGAAAAAAAAGAAAATCTTTTAGCAGCCAAGGAACGTTGTAGCTCAGATAGACAGGTCCTTGGATCTTAAGTCACTTTCACAACCGGGGTCCATTGTTGCCCGTCGCTTGATTTGTGGTCAGACATTCAGGTCTTGGGAGGAAAACCTGGCAGCTTCAGAATTCCCGGTGTTCTCATGAAACCCTTATGTGAGTTTAAACTTCTGAATCTGGCAACAACATTTTTTTATAAAATGAGTATAGATGGTAGATAAACGATGCACACTGTGCAGTACATAGAGGTGATGTTACTTAAGAGGATACAGTTTTCTCTTAGTAATTGCAGTACTACATTCTCAGTGAACTGTACACTGTAACATGTCTTACTCTTTCAATGCATGCATAATGAACAATTGCTGTACAACCAACACAGCATGTTGCTTCACATCTGCAATGCATCATGCTAAAAATTCATTGATCGGTGTCTTTTACAGTCAACATTTTTTTTACAGTGTGTTCAGCAGGATTATTTTTCAAAGGAAAAAAAGGGCTCAATCGATCTTCACTGATTTTACATTTTGAATTATTTCCAACAACCTTGCTAGTTTTTTCTCATCACAGAAAGAGAAGCACCCATCATCTTTGTTATCTTTGTAACCCTAAAATGGTCATGGCAGGCCCAACACAAGCGCCTGGAGTATAACTTTCTAAAAAAAATTAAATATCTACATTAACACTTTTAAATCAAAATTTGAATTTCTTCCAAATGTTTTTCAAAGTTATTTTTTTGCCTTTTTGGCCTTTATTGGATAGGACAGCTGAAGACAGACAGGAAATGCTGGGAGGATAGAGAGAGTGGGGGATAACATGTAGGAAAGGGCCAATGTTGTATTCGAAACCCACGGCAGCTGCAACGAGGACTAAAGCCTCTGCACATGGGGCTCATGACATAACCATTAGGCTATTGGCGCCCCCATTTTTCAGTTGTATTAATTTCAAATGTGAGGAGTTGAATGAAGTTATATGATAAATACACACACGCACGCACACAGACCTAAAAATATTCTTCAATTCTTCAAACAAGTTTTTGAGGGATCTGTTTGAGGTCACACACGAGCTGGTTTGACATTTTTTGTTTCTCATCATAGCTTGTTTAAAACTCAGATATGGTCTCAGTGACGTCACCCATTAGTTTCTAGAGGGGAGTTTAGCTCAGGAGGAGCTGGAAAACATTGCTGGGGAGAGGGAAGTCTGGGTTGACTTACTGCGCTTGGTGCCACCGTGACCCGACCTTGGATAAGCGGAAGAAAATGGACGGATGGATGGGGTACTGTTCCTAGAACAGAAATAATCTTTGTAGTATGTATATTAATACTGTAATTACCATATAATCTTTCATAGGTCTCAAATGTAGCTTACTGTGGAGTATACTACCACTAACTTGCTCATTTCTACCAGCCACTGTTCCTTTCATTGCTCTTTTGACAGTGTAAGTTATTCCTGATGAGCTCCTTGTCATACTTTATGTTAAACTGATGGAACATGTCATCAACAGGGAAGTGATAGACAGCAGAGATCCATCTGAGAGCTGCAGGGGAGCATAGTCCACATGCTTTTCTGATTTCCTGAGCTTCAGGACAGCATCATGAATATTTTCCTGTACTGACACCCTCCACAGTTTTTTTAAGATTCATTTTTGGTCTTTTTGCCTTTGTTAAGACAGTAAAGTGGACAGAGGAAGAATGAACATCTAAAATGCACGTCTGTCTGATTGTGTTTGAAAAGAGGGTGAGGCATCTACAGTAAAAAAACAAAACAAAGCTGAATCAATAAAGCTGTCAGTGTGTTTGGGATGTTTTGGAAGCAAACTGAGTTACTGTCCACTAAGTCTCGTCATGTGTCAATTACCAAAAAACAGCTTAATAAATACCATGCTGCTGTGTTGCTGAAAAACATGTTTTTCTTTTTTCTTTGTGAATTTCAGTAAAAAGTAGTCCAAAACTAGTTTTGGGAGATGTGACTCTGGTTGTTGGTGAATCGAACCTGTGTGTTAACAGAACCAGAAAGATATAACGACCCAAAAATGCAGGCTCACACGAAACTGAATACAGTAAAAGGGCAGAGTTTATTAAACAGTCCAGGTCGGTACACAGGTAATCCAAAAACACCATCTGAAAGACAGATAATAATAATGTTGCTTTTTGTGTGTTAAAATAAGAATAGCTATGTGAGAAAAGTTTTAAGTTAATTTCTGTCTTACATTTTACACACTGCATTGCAGGTCTTAGAACATTTGGCAGGGATTTATCTCAACTGTCTTTAGGGATCCTCCTGGCTCTGCTTCATCAATACCATGGCCCGGTGGCAGAATGAAAAACTCAACAACAACAAATGAGATATCTACAGGCATCGATCAAATTGAGTATACTGTTTCGACGATTTTATATCTCCAAGATCCATGTTCAAGTCTGGCTTATTGCCACTACAGAGTACTACATAGGACTACACAATGACATGCAATTTAAGCTCTAGTCCTACCAGCTGACTGTAAAAAAGAAAACGCGTCTCCAATGTCTACTGTTGTACAAAGATGAAGCCAAAGTACCCCTGTGATGGGCACTGACATATTGTATCATACGACGATAGAAAAATCCCAGATTGCCTGAAGAGTTTTGCACTACAATATTATTACAACAAGGATGCCTCAGACCTGATAAAATTAAAGGAACACTACCTTTGCTAAGTACACTTGTCTGCTGTCTTAAACACAATTACACAGAAGGATCAATAACAATTTCATCTCTGTACTGGATGTGCTGAGATGTGTTTTGTCTGCCTTCGCTTTGCACAAAAAGGGTTAGAAAGCCGGATATGTTAGAGCAGCTCGGTAAAAAGCTGTATATTTGACGAATAGAACACTTTTTCACAGCAATTATTATTTCAACAGATGTATGTAAAGAAAAACAAACAGGGACCTTGTTTCCTGTTGGCTTGGAATCAGAAGTCATGTTCACCCAACACGTTCTCATCATCATGGCAGAGGTACAAGGTATGATGGCATGGCAGACCTGGTCACAGATGGTACACTTAGGCGCCCCAGAGGCTGCCTGCTGACAGGACACACAAGTTAACCATGAAACACTGTTATCCTCTGCTTCCGATTCGGACACAGGTCCTCCTCTGTGCAAATATCACCGATGCACCCTCAAATATCTGGCAGACTTGTTTTTTACAATCAGAGACACCACTTGCCTATATCTTGTTTGTCTGGAAAGCCATTTATTTCAAGTGTAACAGAATTTAAGGAAGCAGGAAGTGAGTTTGTTTTGATGTTAAATCTTAAAACCCTTGTGGAACATGTGCCAAAGCTTTTGGTTCACTGAAAAATAGAGAGAATTCACAGCATAAATCATTAAAAGCAGCAAACACAGGAATGCATAATGATTCCTTCATCATGAAGAGAACAAAAATAACATCCTGGATAATCCCATTGCTTGAGCAGTTGATGTAAGCACAACACAGAAAAGACATACAGAAAATACAGATTTGACTAAAGCGTTGAAATGCCCACAATCTTTAACACATCAAATAATGGCACTCTGGGGTTAGTTCATTTCTGCAGGGGGATTCTGAACAGCTTCGCTTTCTTGCTCTTCTCAAATTGACCTTATTGACTTCATCTCTGTCTCTTTCTTGTGATAAAGTGCTTTTGGCAGATCTCATTAAAGCTAGACGTTACATCTAAAAGAGGCTTATAGCAGATCTCCCAAAGGCCTCACATCTCTTTAGCAACATGGAGAAGTTCTTGAATCAATCAGAAATGTGAATGCTCCCACTGTTCCTTCTCTTGACAGTCTTTGGACATCTAAAGTTGTGGCAGTGGGAGAAGGAAAATGATGACCTCCTAAAAAGCAAAATATACTATATTTTGGTATAAAGTTATTTTTTCTAAATAAACGCACCACCGGTAGGGTTGCTTCACAGATCTGCTAGCAGACTCTTCATAAATGACCTTTTTCATTCTCATGTCTCATGTGCTTCTTTTAAGGGCACCTTGTGTTTTATAATGTAAAATGTGAATGTCAAATTGCAGGTGTGATGTCCTGTAATAGGGGTTTTAAAACCTGGCAACCTCCAGGAAAAATATTGTTTCCCTAGTAAAGAAAACCCTTCCTTTTCCCCATCAGCATACAGTAAATACATCACTGATGTTTTGTTCGGATGTGTGACAGGAGCTGACACAGTGCTCTGCCAACCGTGGAGAAACTGCAGACAACAGGAAAGCTATGAGAGGAGTGTTTGACCAAACATCATAGACTGGGGAAAAATATACTTCCAAACAGAGTTTATAAAAAAGCATGAGCGACCTGCGAACACAAATCCCCAGAATGGTGAGATTTCACAAAGAAACACAATTTAACCTTTTTGGGGAGAAATGGTAGCCTGTGATATCGAGCTGCTAAATAAAGTACTTCATACCCAAACTAAATTAGAAATCAGAACCACAGAAACAAAAAGTTCACATAAAAGTCACTGCAGGCTCTGCTTAATCATAATACTTTTTGTTTGTAGTGCCCTTAAATGAAGCATTTTGAAGCAGAAATTGTATTATAATGTAGGCCTAATTATTGTTCATACTTTCGGGGGCGGCTGTGGTTCAGTGGTCATCTCTCAACTGGGAGGTGGGGGGTTCGATCCCCAGCTCCTTCAGCCATGTGTCCGATGTGTCCTTGGGCAAGACACTAAACCCCAAGTTGCTCCTGCTGCTTCGTCAGTGGAATGTGAATGTGTATGAATGGGAATAGTTAATACTGATGGACACTTTACATAGCAGCCTCTACCAGAGTGTGAATGGGTGTGAATGTGTAGATGTGACCTGCGGTGTAAAAGCAATTTGAGTAGCCAGAAGACAAAAAAAGCGCTATCCAAGCTCATGTCCATTTACCTTCCTTTTTTAAAGCGTAAAACAGTTTCAGTCGAAATAAAACATATTAGAATACACTATTTTTTTTTACTGTACACAATAGCTATTGAACTGCTTTTACTGATGCTTTTACACAGAAGGCGGCTGTTTCTCAGTTTGTTCTGGCAGTTTCTTTTGAAAAGGATGTTGAGACTGAGCTGCGCCGTCTTCAGAGCGATATTCTCATTCTTCAGGTGAGTTAAACTCCAGATATGTCACTGCTGGAGAGAGTGTTTACACAGCGCACTCATACATTTCTAAAACGTCTGTTCTTCTTTCCTTGTTGATGAGCACAGCTTCCTTCCCTTGTGTCCTTTGTATTCTTTGTGTCTGATTTAAAAAAAAAAAAAAGTCTATTTCTTGTTACAATTTCTCTTGACCTCCATTCTGCTGAGTGGTGTTTTTTTTCTCTGATCTCATTCTTAATCAGCACAGTTGGACAGGCCTGAAATCAGAGCAGTGGGTTTCTGAATCCCCTCCTGCTGCTTGAATTGAATAACTGTCACGGTGTTTACCAAAACTCCTGTTTGCTCCCATGTGTTTTAGCATACAAAGGACAGAATATTTGCTTCTACGGTGAGGTAGTTCTTTAAAAAAAAAAAGGACATCAGTTGCTTCCTCTCCTCTTTTACAGTGCAACATCTCTTCTTTCAGTCTGTCTCTTCTGACAGGTTATACTTTACACACACATTTGTTTTCAGACAAAGCCATCTGGAGGTGTGTGGACTCTGCTGTTTGCTATGACTGTGAAGAATGACGCTAAGCTCCCTGGTGTCCTTGATGGCCAAAGTTTCTTTGTACAGTATGAATAACCTGCAGAAGAATACGCCTGTGTCACCTGCAGTTTCGGTATATCCTTGCCAAAAACACACCAGATGTATCAATGATTATATGCAAAAATATGCCTAACTTTCCACTAAAAGACGGATATTTTGACATGTGTTTTGCTTTGTTGTCCCAATGTAGCAACAACAAATAATATCTTACAGTACATTTAACCAGTTCTTGAATTTATTGCATATTTCATTTTACATACTTTATTAATCCCTGAGGGGAAATCCTGGTTTTACACTCTTATAATGGAGAGGCATGCTTCTCAGGCACATAGGCCCAAAATACACAAATGCACAAACAGGACCTATGGACATGCATTAATGTAGAGATGTCAGAGTGGAGCTGCTACACAAAGTACAAGGCAACCCTCGGGTTCCCAACCCAAGTCCCTACAGACTGAGCTACTGCCACATATACATAAATATGGGAAATAATCCATAATGCATTCCTGGTATAAATCAAATGTCCAAAACACTTTGGCTGCTTTAGGGCAATTAAAGAATGGCCCATCTTTAAAGATAAAACATCTATTAGCCTTTTCAAGTTATTGTTATTTGATGTTTTTTTTTAACACATAAATTCCATGCAATTTACTACTTTTTTTTCCTTCATTTTAATTTTTCCATATAAATGTTTTACTATGCTGTGAGTGTTACATTAAAAGGCTTTATAAGGAGACTGAAAGCTATGGGAGAGGATTATCTGTAGAGTACCTGCTCGCTCAAAGCCTTTTGTTACCGAGAGGTGAACCATTTGATGTTTCAGCCCTGGAGGGGAATGAAGAGGGGCTTTGACAATATCTTATCTGGGAGTCTGAGCCTCCAGTCATTGAGATCCCTCTGGCATGATGAGCTGAAACTGTGCAGAGCAATGATCAGTTCACACATGTATACCTACTGGTAACTTCTACTAACAAAATAGAAACAAAAAACGGCACACATTGAAGAAGACTTCAATACTTCAAGTGAATTTAGTATGTGGCCTGCTGCTGAATATAGTGTCATGCATTCAGCACTTTACTTAAGTATTGCCTGTATCTTATTTGAAGTAACCTTCATGCAGGATGAACCCCTTCAGCATTATTTCAATATATTAACGAGGTAATCATTTTCATTACTGTCTTCATATTTAAGCTGCAGTTTAATGGTTGGTTAAGAAGGGACTCATTTAAATTGCTTGACATATATTTTGGTTTAATCCATGCCCATTCGACATCCTTTGTAAACCAATAATATGTAAATATGTAAAAAGTAACTAACCTTTTGTATTTAAAGTACAGTAGCCTACTTGCCTCAAATATTTAGTGGAGAAAAAATATAAAGAGGAGTTAAAAATAAAAACTAGAGTCGAGTAGCTTAAGAGCTAAACTATATTATAATTAAGTAAATACACTAAACTACTTTTCCCCACTTGAAAGTTGTCAAGTGAGGATTTATTATGTTGACCGTAGCCTGCTCTATAGCCTACAAATAGGCTCCATTATTTTAGTAATTGTTAACTCACCTATCCTCCCTTTGTACGTGTTTTTAAAACCAGTAACAAATGTATTTCGTCATCCAGAAAAGATTTTAAAAAGATCTAAATGTTGTTGAAAACATTGTGATTTGACCATTCAAGTTATCCTCTTCTTCACCGGTTTTTAGTGAATTCCTTGAAATGAGTAAAACAGCGCCCCCCTGGCTTTTTAGTGTAGTTTAATGTCTCCTGCTCGCGGTGGCCAAAGACAGTATTACACCCATAAAGTCGAAGCCGTCGTTTTTTGTTTTTTTTGCGCGGAGTCAACTAAGCACAGCCAGGTGTAGGCGCTAACTTTCATAAATAAAACGTAAATATGAAACAAACACGTCAGGCAGTTCTCCATGACAACGAACTGTGACGCAAACTCTCACTGAAGTACTACATCAAAGCAAACCATGTGAAGTTTTCATTTTATTACGACACACGAAGTCTGGCTGGTTTGTGTGAGGTGTTGCTATCTACTGCCAAGTTAGCTAGCAGCAACAGGAGGAGGAGACGAGGAGGCATGTTGAGGACAACAGGTGTTGTTTGGGACATTATACAATATGGATATGGAGTTATTCATCTCTGAAAGAAAGAACCATGGACTTCCACATTAATTCTGGTAAGCAAAATCCATCCTCTGTTTGTCTTTCTTCCTTTTTTTCTGATGGTTAACTGTAACATAGCTGTTGTTTGTGTATTGTTGCATGGTTGATATTGAGGACTCACTGCTGTACGTCCCTGTTCAGTTGTGTTGCTGCACTAAAAAGCTAAATAAAATAATTATTTGAGGTATAAAAAGTGAAATGCTCCATTCTACCACCATGTCCCTGCCAGCATTTTTAACTAATGTATAATTTGTTAATGGATAAATAATACTGCTGCCTTTGAGTTAGCATTTTGCTGTTAAAGGGGTTTATTGCTGTGCTCTTTTTAAATACTGTGAGCTACTTATTTCTACCTTTAAATGTGTGTAGCATTGATCTCCTCCTGTGAGACCAATTTCTCTCAACTAAAGCTGTCTAGTCTGTCTAAGATGTGGTGGAGTAGAAGTACAGATTTGCATTGAATGTAAATACCCATTTTTAAAGCACCAGTGTCCACCAGAGTACTTGAGTTGAAATATTTTTTTGCTACACTCAACCACTCCACTGGTAATGGCTACTGTTTACAGACTGTTGTTACAGATCTCACTGCAGCTTTGAACAGTTTGAATTCACCTTTATTTTGCAGCTCCTTGTTGGTTGCTTGTGGCCTGCATGCGGGAGGTCGTGATTTGTTTTTTAAGATATGTGCATCATAAAAGTCATAATCTTTAATGAGTACCTTGGAGATGGGGCTTTTTCAATGTTTTGTGAAATGTGCTGAAGATTGGATTAGAGTGAGTAAGTCATGCATTTGCTGCATGCATTGATGCTTTGTGAATTTAAACTTTGAATTGTGCTTTTTTAAAGCCTAAAACACTGCTTTTGACCTTTATCAGAGTCTTCATTTTGCAGTCTGAGATCATAAGAGGATCTGTGTAAGAATGTGTAAGTTATGTATGTGCACTGTTAGTTTTTTCTATGAACATAATATGCAATGTAAAATTCAACCTTTATTTAACTTTGACTATCAAAGAGTTTGCCAACATTTTTAAGTTCAACAAAGTAAATTAAATTCGGAAAAATGACAAATTATCCCACCTGGTAGATCAAAGGTCGACTTTGTAAAAATGAGAGTTTGATTTAAATGATTTCAAATGGCCTCTATTTAAGAACAGCTGTTCTCCAGTTTGGCGTCTTTCATTTAAAAAATACCAAGTATAACTTATTGAAGGTTGTTTGTGCTTCCTTTTACTAGTACATGGCTTCTCTCAGTTCTCATAGTTTGTGTCAGTTGGTGGTCTCAGACCCCAAACCGAACCCAGACGAGGCCATTAGGCTCCTTTGGCGGTGCTTCGCTAATATAAGGCAGCGTTTACACTGACTTCAGCCCCCTCATTCTTTTGAAGGCCAGTACAGCGGAACAGCAGGGATGCCAACACAGAGGCTCTGGCAACAAAAAAAAAACTAGGTCATTTAGCAAGAAGTTTGAATCTGGCTTAACTTTGGCTCAACTTTTGCCAAACTGCAACATCATCTGGCGAGACGGTGCAGTCTATTTGGCAAATCAAACAAGAGCAAGCAATCATTTTTGGTATATCAGAAAGACATATTTTTTACTGTTTGCCTTGTGTTGGAAGAAAAGATCAAATAATTGCGGACATGGCAACTTCCAGAGCTGGAAAAACCCTTTGAGGAAGTTAAATACAAAGCAGTGCAGCGTTTCAATTTGTGATAACGCTTCACACTCCTTTATCTCTTTGTTAAACTGGACTCTCATGTTTTCATCTTTACCAGATGTAACATGCCCTATCCAAGGCAGCCTCCTTATGTTGTATTACAGCAAGGCTGTTTGTCTTAAGGATGGATGAAGGGAGATGATCCGAAAGCTTCCATCACTAGTTAAAGTGGAATACAACTGTGCTGGAAAAAGCATTATGTTACTGTACATACGTGCCATTTAAAAAAAAAAAAGTGATATCTCTTTAAAATTTGGCAAAATCTACACTCTGACTCCAAGAAAAACGGGTTTGCTTTCTGTGGTCAAAAGTAGAGGTCACTATGACCTCACCTGCTAGGATGGAATTTTACCAGATCTGGTCTATTGTTATTTTTTATCCCTGAAAGAGAACGATGCATTTTGTAGTGAGTGGACGTCTCTCTTTGCTGTATCACTGAAATACAAACTGATTCAATGTGCCTGCCTGTCATTCAAATCAGCCATGGCCCTTTTTATGCTAAATTATGCAAAACTCTTCTCCTCATACAATCAAAATGAATGAGTTTTAAAAAACTCACCCTCCTCTATAGTTTTGATTGAGAAACTTGCTTTTAACACCAAAACCATTTTTGTACTGGGCTGTAAACATGTTTGTATACTTTATCTACTTTTTATGTAGTAAAAATTGGCATTTTATCATTGGACCAAATGGGGAGTCCTTGGCCTTCCTAACCAGCCTCAAGTGGACACTCGAGGAACTGCAGTTGCACTTATGCATTGGCTTCATTTTTCAACACAGAGATTGCTGCTTGGTCTTTACGCAGAGACCTTCATAGTGTTGCACATGCATTGAAAACTGTTGTCTGAGGAGTGAAAAAAAAGAGCTCGAGAGGAAAGTAAAGACCTGACTAATTGATGGAGACATTGGGCATTAATAGAGTCTCAGATTCAGAAAAAAAAAACCTAAAGATCAGTGTGATGCAGACTCTTCAGGTCTGACGTTGAACAGTTGTAAATGGGTCTCAGAAGCTTTTGGACAGTTTTCGACAAGTACTTGATTTGAAGCACACTGACATCTATACCCACAACTCCATTCTGTAAATCTGAAACTCTTCTCATTCAATGAAAGTTTGACCAAGCCAGCTGTTTCCACACTCCTGTCAAATCACTGACTTCCTGTCAAATCACTGACTGGAAGAAAATGTACTTTAGAAAGTGTTAATGGGTATTCTCAGCGTTCTCTGTGAACACCAATACCCGAATGATTTCTGATGTAGGACAGGGATATTATCTTAATATTTGTTTATCACGTCTAGTAAGTCTCATCTGCTCATATTTTACAGACAGATTTGATGGCAGAGGTCCAAAAACAAGCTTAATTTGCCACCTGAAAGCATGCTGACATCTCTAAATGCTATGCAGCATTAACCAAAACATCCAGATTTGTTTCTCACAGCAATCTCAAACATTTCTCAAACTCCATCTGTGAGAGGAGTCTTTAAAAAACAACCTGAGATGTTAAAAGCATGTAAGAGAGAGAAAAACATCATAGTCGTTGCAGATGTTCCTACCAACAAATGTTCAGACATTAAAACCAGTCAGATTTATGAGTTTGAAGCCATAGGCATCTAGTTTCACATCTCCTCCCTGCTGTACGTCTGCAGGAGCAGCGGAGAGAGCACACATCCCCGCCCATCCCAGATCTACAACTCTCACAGCTCTGAAGTCAGCCCCACCACCAAGCTGAGGCTGACAGCTGAGTGAATTGACAAAGATTTCAATATTTTGCCTGAAGCACAGGCGTTTTGTGGGTTACAAGCTGCACAGCGGCAGCCATTTTTCAGAAATATGTCAACATGTTTGAAATATGGCACAGTGATACCTCAGAAGTGAACGTGTCAGTAAAAAGACAGTTTGGGAAACAAGGGGAAAACAGCCAAACCAAGGCTTATAGTGAAACACAACTGTCAACTTACAAGTCTCCAGCAGGATGTTACGAGGTAAAACAGTATTTCACAGCAAATACATGCAGCAAGTTGAAGCCAAAACTGTCTTTATTTTCATCTTCTCTAAGGATACATAGTAAACTCTTGCGATGAATCTTTTCGAGGTGTTACTTATGTAAAGAGAAACAACTGGCACACAGTTGTGGGAGGGGACCAAAGAGTGACAGAAACTATCCCTCTCTTGGAGTCTTTTAACTCATTACCTTTTTATAGTAACAGCAGCTACACTTGATGTAGATATACGAGGATCTTAAGAAAAGCCTGGGAAGTGTTTCTAATACCCAGGATGTGAAAAAACAGCAGCTTGGTCAGTGGCTAAGACCTTCAGAAGAACATTTTAAATGTTTTTTTGGTTGCTTTTTATGCCTTATTGTAGAGATAGGACCGTGGATAGAGTCAGAAATCTGTGAGCGAGAGTGGGGATGACATGCGGGACAGGACCCACAGGTTGGATTCCAAACTTGGGCCACCCGCTTGGAGGGCTGTGGCCTTCGTACATGGGGCGAAAGCACTAGGCTACCGGCGCCCCCATGAGAAAAAATGAAAATACAGACAGAGGCCATGGTATGGGCATAAATAGACAAGACCACCCACTTCAACTATGTTTGTATTATTAAGATGGGATGTTTAAAAATGGGTCTATACCCTGTTTTTTGGACAACTAAAGACACTGTCTAAAATGAATACTTTGGCAGCAATTTGGTACAGGGACATTGCAAAAGTATTTGCTCAATTTAGACGGTATGCAGGAGTCTGCTTGCAGTTTTTGGTATTAAAAATAAGATATTTCCCAATATTAGGGGTTCAGACCCCCCCCCCCCCCCCCCCCCCCCGTGGTATGGAAACAGGCATCAATATTGTTTGAGTTACATCGAAGTTTAAAAATCTGGCATCGTGACAACCCTAGGGGCCAAACTCCCACCATGTTACCTCAATGGTCGTATTTTGAAGCTTAGGGCACACAGACCAAGCTGCTGCATTAGATCAGTGAAAAGTGAGAATGTGTCTGTTTGAAACCCAATCTTCAGCTTGGAACGCAACATGCACAAATTAATATTTTCAAATAGAGTGACCTAATCTGCAGTCAAACCCGGCCTGAAACAACCAGAGGATGATTTGACTCCACCAGAACAGACCCATAAAAGAGAAAACCCTCACCAATAGTAGCATCAGCGCTATCAGTTAACAAGCAACTACTATCAAAAATGAGCAGCAACATAAAAGTAATTATAACGTGAAGTCAGTCCAAAAACTAATTTGCTTATTTGCTTCAGACATTAATTTATAGAAATGACACGGATGTCGACTTACTGTTTTCTGACTAATTTAATATTTGTGATTCAATTTTCCTCAAAATATAATTGTCATTTCACAGAATAAATCTTTCACACAAGCAACTGACTTTTCCCATTATGATTATGACTGATTCACAGTCCGCTCATGTACATTCAAATAACCTTTTTATAATAAACACTAGGAGTGTTGCCTGTCTAGGAGTGAAACAGGCCTCTGTCTGACTTGATTAGACTGAATGCATCAAGGACCCTCCAGACTCGGGTCCTTGGTGAGGTCAGGATCCGTAAAGACCTTGAGTCCATGCACAAAAGAATTTAGAAATGGAAATACTGACATAAAAATTGTACCCTCGAAAAGATGAGTCAGACTAGCATCTCTCCGCCACTGATATCAGAAGTCCCGCCCCTGCTTGATTTTGATTTGTTAATGAGGTAGACGTGACATTGACGAGCGTGGCGCTGCTCTAAAAGTTGAACTTCTTTCAACTGAGAGCTGTGTAAGTGCAGGAACAAAAAACAGCAAATGCTGAGAGGGTTTTAGCGCTCAGGATGTTCAGCGCTGAAAACGCTGCTACTTTGGTTTTGTATTGTAACAGGCACTGACAGTGCAAAAAAAACATAACCTTTTAAGGTAATCAGATATTATGATGTATCAGTAAATAATTGGATGCAATATATGAATAATCATTAAATTGCTGTATCATGATATCAAGATTATCGTGGAGACATGTTGCAATCTCATCATGTCATGAGGAACTATGCAAGGTTGTTGTATAATAAACAGCTGTGGATCCAATCAGTCTCTGAGTTCATGGATCTGTTAGTATGTCTAATATTCCAGGACAACATTTCATGTCTTAACCTGACCCACAAATTGCAACCACCACTTGTCAGATTGTGGGCATCTATCATGTTGGGGGTTTATCTGAATGGGCTACCATGAATCAGCTGACTCTCTCTCTCTCTCTCAGTCAGAATTGGATGCTGCCGAGTCACAGAAAAAAAGAGCGATAGAGATAGAGTAATCATGAGTGGGCAATAAAGAGAGAGGGAGCATGCACTTGGACAGTAACTAAAATGTATTCAGAGTGATTCAGTGTAATTCACTTGTTTATCAGTGGAGTATATTGAACTACACAGCAGACTGGAGTCTCACGGCCCAAGCTGACATGCTCAATAAAACAGGCAATAATGTGAGTGAAGCAGAGGCCATAAAAACAGGATATTTGGATTATATGGCATCATGTGAACCGGCAGAACAGCTAGGGGGCAGATTTTTGTATGATAGAAAGAAACAGTCTTTCACTGAAGCCATCATGTCTTTGGGTTGTTTTATTTTTATTATATATATACTCTTGTTTAGATGTGGAAGCCCCAACATGTCACTTTTTAGCCTTAAAATACAGTAGTTTCAAAGGTCGATTTACTAGCACAATAACATTCAAGAGGGAGAATGACGGATGAAGACGAGAAAACAGAGAGTGACCGAGCAGAAAGCCAAGTATACAACACTGCAGGTATTATTCATAACCGATTGCCATGTAACGTTAGGCTGTATCGTTATCGGTTGTTGTCTTGTGTTTAGCAGCTTACTGAGCGAAAAAAGTAATCTAATTTAAGTTATGTCTCAGGTTAGCGCACAGATAACAAAATCCATCTTATGCGGATAAGTTGTCTCTTTCCTTGTCGATCTACAAGTGCGCTTTATACGTTTGGAACCTTACTTATCTCAATAAGCATAATAAATAACCCTTTCCAATGTAGCTTTTTAGCCACAGCCCATAGATATCATGGCGACAGTTGTATAAACACACGGACTCCACATGCAAACAGTTTGCAAACAAGCTGCTGTAGACGCTAGCAGAGTCATATTTGCACAAAATGTTGTAATAACTGTACCTTGTCCAGTGGACATGCCTGGTTGGCTTTTCAGGCTTTGTAAACAGATGCACATTGTGTAAGAGGGGGAGGCATAACAACGCTGTGTGTCTTATGACAGTGCAGTTGCACACAGAGACCTTCGGTGGGCGCCAAAGCGCACCAAACCACTACATATTGTGGTAATATTAGATCTTTTGGACTGTAGATTTAAACTGAAGTTCACTAATATATTTCTGCAGTCCTTTTTTGAGTATTTTTGCTTTGTATTAGTGTTGGTTGGTGTGCATTAGTAATGCTAATTTTTTGGCAATATTCTGTTTTTATCTGATAAACCTTCCCCAGCAGAGCTGCATCTATTTGTATTCATGACAAATAAGCTGTGTTATGCACATTTTCCATGGATTTCAACTTGCTCTTTAGGGAAGTGTGTGCTGGGGGCTTCATGTCCCAGCATTATTTTTTATGTCTGGCAACGCCTCTGGGTGTCTTTACAGATTTCTTTAGCTCAGCCTCGGGCTACACGCCTCAGGTAGACACCTCATCAGGATGAGTGACAGGAAGTTGACCAACTAACGGGGGCAGAGCGGGACTACACTCTGCTGACTCAAAGATGAATAATGTATATTTAATTTAATCACAATATGGATTCAATTTCCATTTGCAAATCACATTATTGTTAGTGCAAGTCCTTGGGCGGAGCACCTCCATCCCATCTGTGTCTCTTCATGTGTAAAGAGCCCCAGCTTTGAGAAAATGCAATGTGTGCACCCTGCACAAGTCGATGTCAAGCTTTCAATGCCAACTGGTGGGTCTGCATGCTAGGTGGTGGCCTTATGATATTTAAATTATTCATGCATATTAATGCCTTTTTATTCAGTGATTTTCACAGGTACAGCACTGCTGCAGCAACACTTTGATGGTAACAGGTGGAGTTTAAAGTCTACTTTCAGTTGAAGTACTGTACATTTCTGTACGGTATTTATTTTGTGCTCATAATCAAACAAATAGGATGCTGTCTGTCTGTCTGTCTGTCTGTCTGTCTGTCTGTCTGTCTGTCTGTCTGTCTGTCTGTCTGTCTGTCTGTCTGTCTGTGTCGTTCTTATGACTGTGCTGTTTGATATTTGACTTTCTTAAAAGTATGCATTGCATTTTCAACATCAGGAAATTCCAATCTTGCTATCACGGGTCTTCTTCGTCACTTGCGAGGTCGTAGAAAACGTTCTAAAATAATACTTTTTGAAGAAATGCATAATTGATGTTTTAAAAAGCATTCAGTATTTTTTCTGTGTTTACTTATTTAGTTTGAAGTCTCACTAGATGCTGAATATTTCGCTCTTAACCTAACACAGGTATTTGGCTCCTTCTGGCTTCTTCATTGGTCCAAACGGAGATTTTTAAGTGCATTTGAAATAAGGTAAGGTGTAAGTGGATAATAACTGCAGTCCAAGTCTGTTGTAGCAAACAGGACATTGTTGGGTGTTAAAAAAAAATCACTGTCGTGGCAGAACGTAATACCTGTGATGGTACTGAAACCGGTTTACCGCACACCCCTAATATTTCATCAATTTGTGTTTTTTAGATGTTCTCTTATTCAGCCACACTGGCTACTCTAATTGCAGATCAATAACCTCAGCATTTGCATACTCTTCTTAAAAACATTTTAATACACAGCATGAAAAAGTTCTCTCTTACTGAAATCATCAGATCCCACAGTCTCCAGTGATCAAAGTTGAGGTTCCTTTTGCCTCATAATGACTAAAGTTGAGGGCTCTGTCACTTAGACATTAGATCACGTTGTTTTATAATACTTGTGAAGTTCTTCGTGTTGGTGTGTCTGCCCTTAGGCACAAAAAGCATTTTAATGGTGGAATCACATTAACTGCCTGAAAGATTATAACTAAAACATGTACGAGTCTAAAAGAATGATGATGAATGCTTGCTTACATAAGAATTATCCCAAAAACATAAGCAATGACGTGTTACAGATTTTAAATGTAGACACCAGAGCACATGTGTCGTATGGACTCACTGTCATCAGACACCAACAAGAGTAGAGATTGGAAGCAGTCCTGGGAGGGATTAGTGCAGCCCCAGATGGTAATCTTGAATAGTGACACTCTTAAGAAGAACTGACCTTCGCCTGATCGGAGTACTTGACACAGAGTAGGTAAAGGCTGTCAACTAAACATATTTGTCCTAAAGCTGCTGCGAGTGAAAGAGCGAGACCAGTGGTGGTCCATTCAAATTCACAGGTTGGCAAATACAGACATTTCTCAAGTCCTTTTGGAGTCTCATAAAGCTGCAAAGGTTACATGCATGTCTCGTACAAACAGACTGAGAGTATAGGAGGTGAGAGTGACAGAGAGAAGGTCTAACATTGCAAATGTATTTGAGCAATTAAGCCGGTGTGCAAAAGTTTGCTTGCAATTTTTAGTAATTAAAAACAAGAAAATACCAAATATAAGGTGCCTAGAACTTCTATTCTTGTTCTTTTATTTGTGGTTGCAGAAACAGGTATCAATAGTGTTTGATTTTTACTGGTATGGTATCACAGTTTGAGATTCTGGTACTGTGACAACCCTAGAGTAGGTAGTTGTTGATGCATGGATGTCAGTGTACAAACAGAGCAGGACTTCTGATGTGAGACAAGCAAGGTTTTTCAGCCAGATCCCCCGAAACACAAGGTGCTCTGTCGAGCCTTTTCCCCGAGGATTTTGTCTAGCAGAGGTTTGCTGTACCTCTAACCCACATGTTTTTTTTTTTTCCAAAAGATGATGAAACATGAGATGAGCCCCAGTGAAACCCCAGAGAAACTCCTAACCCTTGATGTACAAGAAGCGGTTTGGCTGTACAAAGCATGGCTGGCAGAGGCTCATTGGCACACATGGGGCTTGGCTTGTGTTTCCTTAAAACAAAGTAAGATTTCAGGGCAGCTAAGATGTGCAAGCCTCTAGGACCTGTGTGAAATGCACAGTCGAAAGTAATCCAAACAGGAGGCAGTGGTACAGCTGGGAAAACAGAACCGAGATGACATGGACAAATAGACATTTTTCACCAAACTGTGAGTCACATTCAGGAGAAGACAAACTTGTTCAGCCGCTCCTCTCCCACGTCTCTGATCTCTTACACAGACACACTGCAGCGTTGGCAGGTGTTACTGTCTACCTTCATAAGTCACTTTATAAAATCAGGTTGTAAGTGATACGTTCCTCGTATGGCTCTGACTGTATACTTATTTCTATATCAGCAGTACTTTGTCCTGCTCTCCTTCTCTTAATGTTAATGTTGGGGTTGTCTCATGGCATGCTCTGGATTTTGAAATTTACTTAAGACACCCACACACTCCCTGAACAGACATATAAAAGATAAAACAGAAATTGAAAGATGATTTAGCATCTTTTGCACTCATTATATCGGCTTCTCTGAGGTGAAATAAAAACAGAAGCTTTCTGTTGTTGGGAGAGTTTACTCTCATTCATTTTTCATTTGTCTCCGGGTTCATCTCAAAGCAGCGAGTCGCTCCATTTTCATTTAATTAGGTAGGTCGAGCTGAATATTCATTATTGTAATAAACGCTAATGATATTATTATTCACAGTTTTGTCTTGGATAGAGACATCATCTGGTAATTTCCTGTCTAATTTGTCAGATTTAAACCATGAAAAAATGAACAGACCTGTGATGAAATATGTCATCATTTTGTTTATGAAGTCACTAAATGGAACATGAACCCCTTTATAATTGAATTACAATGAACTTGTTTAAAGTGGACAATGCTAGGGTGTGAGATCCACTGCTAACCCACACCGTCATCACAATAATACAGTCACATAGGTTTTTGGTCCAAGCAGCTTGACCTTTTTGTTCTTTTTTTAGTTTCATTTTTGGGCTTTTTATGCATTTATCAGAGACACAACAGTGGATAGAGTTGGAAATTGGGGAGGGAGATAGTGAGAAACAACATGCGGGAAAGGAGAGCCGCAGATTGGATTCCAACCTGGGCCGCCTGCCCCAAAGACCACACCCTCTTGAGGCATGTGAAGTAACAGCTAGGCCACCTGCGCCCCGCTATGAGTGTTATTTAAGTTAATTGTTAGGCAGTAACTTTAAATGGCTTGGGCAATTATTAGACAAAGGAGGAAGTGTAGTGACCCCTAGAAGAAACATCGACCACATCTGCATAGGAAGGATTTCAGCCGGTTTGATGGTTCACACATGATTTTCACCCAAGTATGTCGATGTTTCTTTTCCCTGCGAAACTAAAGGTCAGCGTTGAATTATGTACCTGTACTTAGGAACTTACTTTAACCCAAACCAATGTTATTTTTCAAGGCTTACCAAGTGCCTTTGTGCCTAAACTTAACCAAACTGAATACAACTTTAACAATGTGCTCTACGTATTTTAATCCCTCATGCTGCTGGCTCTCTAATAGCCATGGTATTTATTTTAGTGACAGTCATATGTCATTTTAAGAGATAAAAGGATTCCAACCAGAGGACCCCTTTATCACAGTTGGAGGACCCTCCCATCAAATCTTCTTTTGCTCTGCAAGAATGATATGAATGATAGTTATTCTTCAAATGCCATTTAGGATTACAGAATTTTGTCATAAATTCTACTTCAGAGTAGGCAATCTCACAAAGCAAGAGGAGCCTCAATTGATCTAATGTACGATGATTGGGTCAGATGGAAGTGTACACTGATTGGGCCAACGCACGAGCCAATGAAACACCTGGAAACACCATATGTACTGTAATAGCCTGTGTAACAGCCAACCCTTCAATTGGTAATATTCAAAAATGGACCTAAAGACGAAATATTGAAAGTGAATGAATGAGAAATATGCATGTCTTCTTTCCAACTCTTTCCTTATTATGATCTTTTGTTATTATGAAACACGACTTTTTATGTTGTATTGCTTTTCCAAGCACAGCCCAGTTAACTTCTCTTCAGTGTTCTTGGCAGAAAACAACTCTTTCAAGCATTTAATTGAAGTTAAGGGGGAGCAGCCCAGTTGGCACTTCTCTCAGGGATTCCCCAGAACTGTTTGGTCCAAAACGCCTATTGATTATCATTACACAGTTGTTGAGGTATGAGGACATGCTGGATATCCAGTCCTAAGTCCTGAGCTGTGTTCCCCTTTCTTTATGCTTAGAGAACCAGCAGCTAACCAAACCTACTGCTGGCCGAGAATGATATCTATCTTGATATGTAGCTTTGGCAAGATAGTAAAGAAGCACATTTAAACCCCAGAAAAAGCTCCCTCCCTGAATATAATCTTGTCATTATTCAAGAATTTCCATTTGTAGAAATGATTACAAGAATGCATTAGCCCAGTCATGTTCTTCTCTGACTGGCTGTTGAAGATCAGATTTCCACACAGTCATGTATTACAGCATACTGCAATGTATTTTCCTCTGGCTGCATGCTCTACCTGCTCTTTGATCCACAATGAAATGTTTCTTTACAACATTTCTCTGTGTTCTACATTCATAAACTATTCGCTTCCGAGTCTCGGTTCTTGACATACCATTCAGGCTCAGAGGGGATGAGCTCTACAGACAGAATAGCTAACACAACTACCAACAGCTCCGAAATAGAGGAGTAATACCAGAAAGCCTGTCTTGTCATTTCTTACAGGCTTAGTCTCACTTTGATCTTTGATGTATCCTGTTGTAATGCAGCATTCATGTCTCTTTATCCACTGTGTACCTGGGCTGACTCAGCAATAGAACATTTCTCAGTAAAATAATGTTGTAGTTTTGCAGAGGAAAAATCAAACTTGAAGGACAAGTCAATGGAAAAGCCTTTCAGAGATCAGTGAATTCAAGGAGAGTCAAAGATTGCCAATATTGCTTCAGGGAGAGTCCCTCTAGAACAGGGAGGACCCCCTCATTATTGTAACATTGATAAGCATATATTAATACAATGTATTAATGTACTATGGAGTACTTTGCAATGATAGAATTAGGCCACATTTATACTTTCAAAGTAATTCATTTTTATAAACTTTGAGAAAATGTTGACTCTGAGGTTTTTTTTTTTTGTTGAGTTTTTACTTTTTTATCGTTGTGACTATGAAGTGACAGACATGTCACGATCATATCAGAGTTGATCTATTGGAACAAAACTAAAGTGGGCGGGAGTATTGGACAAAATAGCTGATTTTATTGGTGCAAGAGGTCCCAGTTTGTAGATATGCTTTTTCAATGTTACAGCACACTTTTACAATTTTTTGTAAATTATTCCGCGGACCCCTGGGGGTCCTGGGACCCCACTTTGAGAATCACTGCTCTAGAAGGTCACGTATCACCTTTATGTAAGAGCTGCGTGATATGTCACCAAATACGACCACTCTTTTTCCAATAATAATAATAGTAGAGGTGTCAGCTTTAATGCATTCATCGTAATGCCATTGAGGTCTGAAATGAACACCTTCAATTTTCTTAATCACATGAATCGATTGCTACTTTGTCCCTTTAGGAGCACCGTAGGTTATCCACTGTAGAGTCTTCCTGTTTCCACAGTGATGTCAAATGTCGACACCACTGCACCTTTGAATGGCGCACTTTTCTTTAAGCTGCACCTTGTGATGTCAGAATGGCCCTTCTTTACTGTTCCCTTATCTATTTTAATTTTCTGCAGTTGATTTATTTGTTGTTAGATTAACTTTGATCTACATGAATGTGCTTATCTTCATTCAAAATAAAAGCAGGGTTTTTTTTAATCTAAATTGGAATGAAATCAAATGAAGGCATTACAAAGAACAATCTCTTAATCGTTATCTTTAACATGGTTACTTTAGAAAGAAAATAAAGTGGAACTCCTGAAAAGTGCAAATGCTGTCGCACTAACCGGGGATCATTTGAGTTCATGGTCTCATTCCAAAGAATAAGAAGCCGTCTTCTACCTCTAAGTCATGGTTTCAGACCACACTGGTGTAGCAGTGCAGCACATATTTAAATCATGAATCTAAAAGTCAAGACCATAAAGTACATTTCTTTGCACTCATTTGATTCCCAAATCAAGACCAAGGTAGATTTGCTCCACATTGTTAATATGGACCTAAAACTAAAACTGAAATGCAACATATTGGAACTTTAAACATGAATGGCATGGCATGTGCTTTTCTGCTTACAAGTTGATTGTTTGGATGTTGATTGTTGTTTGCTTTTTCTGTTATTTGAATCTATGAAAATAAAAGTTAGTTTATAGTCCTGGTGCAGTGTGACCGCGGGACGTGCCTGCCAGTGTGACCACGCCCTTATTGAGCCGCGCGGCGCATCCCCCGCCCCCACCGGATATTCAACTGTTCGCTGTTGATAACTACCGAATATCCGGAGCTGGGACAGCCCTAGAAAATAACTGTTGAGGCAGCTAAATGTGGACAGTACTGGAGTCTGGAAAATAAACAAAGACACGTTTCCCTCCGTTGACAATCAAGTCCATCATATCGTAACGTAGGGTAGCGTATCATGGTGTAGCGTATTGCATCATATCGTTATACATCGTAACTCCCAATTTCAACATACTCCGTGCGCGCCGCGGTCCGTCAGCGCCGCACACTACGCCGCCATTCGCTGCCACTGAATGATTGTGTTTCCACAGCGAGCGCCGCGGTCTGCCTCCGTCGGTGCCAGCAGCGTCACTACGCTCTGCTCTGTTTCAAATAGGCTGCGAGTCTATTTTTGACGGAGCACGCATCTAGCTGGGCAGAATAGAACGACCCGGACAGGAAGTCAGACAAGGAAACGCACAGAGCGTCTGGTCAGTGTCAAAATAGAACACAATATACGGACTCACCATCATATTTTCCACCACTTTATCAACCGTACATCAAAACAGGAACAGCATGAATAACAAATCATCCTCAGAAAGACAAAATGACATGTTGTTTGCACGTTTTTCTCTTTATTCCCGGGTGATCTTGTAGTTTTCCTGTAATGTGTGTACAGCTGCTCATCACTGCACTCCGCTGTGCGCTGCTCACGTCCCAGAAATTGACCCAGTAGGGCAGGACGTGCGCCGTCTGACGGAGCAAAATCACGGCGCTGACGGACCGCGGCACGCACAAAGTATGTGGAAATGAGGAGTAATGCTCCGTACCCTACTCCTCTTCAAACTGGTCAAACTACTGAATAAAGCGTTGTATCTCCTTTGCTTTTCATTGGTCAGGATGTAAGGAGGGGCTACTAACTGAGCTGCTTTATTGAAGTTATCAGGCAAGGATTACTCAGTGTTTAGAGTTGATAAGGGTTTTTACAGGGAGCCAAATAAGCTGCAGAGGTTTCCTCCTCTCCTAAACCAACAGACCCAGTAACTCAAATGGCTTATTGCAGTGAAAGCAGTTTCACTTTGTAAATCAGATCATATTAGCAGGTGTTAGGGGCTGCAAGCTGAGCTGCTGCTTATTTTAGCTCAATCTGCCATCTCCTAACATCCAATAATCATCTATAAGGTTAAATCTAAAAAGTGATGATTCGGTGACCTAAAACAGGAAAAGGATCTTTGAGTGGGATGTTTTAATGTTAAATCTGCAAGTCAAAAACTGCAGACTGGCTTGTTGTTTCTTTGTGCTTCTGTGAGAAGTGTTGTCCTTTGACAGGCTAGTGTTCATCAAATGATTCTCATTGTTATTAAAATACAATGTTACAATAATCACAAATATAATACTATTGCCAAGCCCCGCCCCTTCTATATATGCATTGTTAGGTTAGAGGAAAAATGTGCTTTTAATTTGCTAAGTCACTCTGCCAATAACATTCCCGCATATAAAAACCCTTTGCAACTTTTATCAGAATAAAATAATTTATATTCTTTTGACATGAAAGCAGTGCTTGTGATTGTCAGACAGACTCTTCAACACAATGTCCAAACTGAACGACACAGAGCGAATGAAAAGGACTGTTCTTGTCTCATCTTGCTCTTTTCTTTTTCTTCACCCCACTGAAAAAAAAAGACTTTAACATCATGAACATTTGATTGAATAAAAAAAAAAGCACAAGCAAGAAGGCAAATAACAGTCATATTTACTGCAGGGTTTACACTCAGTGTAATAAAATGCTCATTTGGAATAGTTTTAAATCTTGTTTTATATAATTTATTGTAACTCCAAACAAAAATAATTTCTACAAAAAATATTCAAATAATGTCATATAATATTGATACGTGGATGATATCTTTTCTCTCTCTCTCTTTTAGGCTTCTGATAAGTTAAATTCTGATAAATTCTGCTTCCTGAATACTGTGTGAAGATTAAATCTCGCTAAGTGTGGCAACAATCACTCGTTCCTATAACAACCATAACAGTGACTAATTTTTTTTATAATCTGCAATCCCTCTGGATATTATATAATACGTATAATCTCAGCGACTGTTAGTGGGCACATTAGATACATGACTGAAGATATAATTAAAAAAAATAAAAATAAAAGAATGCAGCAGAAATAGAATAAATGTCAAATCAAGTCTCATCTTTAGAGAAGAAATGAAACCTGGTTAATATATGTAGGCCTCAGCAGCAGGATCAAAATCGCAAGTCTCGCCTCCCGACCCGTCCGTTCGTCCGTCCGGCGTGTTCACATGTCTTAAACCGTCCACACACACGCACACACGTTGGCTGTCTGTCTTAACGGAGGCAAGATATGCAACTTAACCAAGAAGAACGAAAAAGATAAAAGGTCCTTGTGATTAACAACAGCCATTCCCTTTGAAGTGAAACAGTGGTGATTTACGTGTTTTCTTTATGCTTTTTGGTTTGATGCACATTGCTCCAGCTCAGGAATAAAGGGAACAGTGGTTGGTATGATTTTTTTCCCCTTATACCTGCATCTCTTTTCTCTGAGGTCACTCTTTTTTTTTTTTTTTAGTTTGTCCTTCTTGCACCTGAGCACACACTGGGTATTGTAACAGTCCTGTGAGGTGTGTGTTTGTGTGTGTGTTTTGAAAGGAGACTTGGGCTAGTTAGTGTGAGTGTGTTTTGCTTTTTTTTTCTTCTTTTTCTTGCGAGTGCAGCGGTGTCTGTTCGTCAGGGTCCATGACTTTTGGCGGCCCCATCCCGCTCACGTACACACACACACGCACACCCCGTGGTCAGAGGGGAATTTTTTTTTGTGTGGCTCAGTGGGGCGTTAACGTGGCCAGCAGGTGGGCTAGCAGAGTGCAGAGCAGCAGGGTGGCCGTGGGGGGATGCAGGGAAGAGGCGGCGTTGCAGTCTTTGCCCGCCTCGCAGCGGGGCTGTTGGCACAGTAGCCCCTTAAACTCTGGAGGACAGATGCACTTCTGGTTCTGGTAGCAAGTTCCTCCGTTCTGGCACAGGAGCATCTCCTCATCGCACACGTTCGCTGTGAGTGGAGATGAAGGCAGACAGAGAAAACAGCAGAGGGAAAAGCAGAGGGAAAAAAAGGGAGTGTGAGGGAATTGCAGAGGTAAGGAGAACACGAGAGAGGAGTTGGGAATAAAGAGGGCACGGCAAAGTGAAAGAGTGACAGGCGGTAAAAGGATAGTGGGGGAGTGAAGTGCACAAAGACGACAAAGATGTATAGGAAAAAGGAAGACAGGTGGGGAGGATAAGGAGGGGCAATGTAAGAGGCATGAGGGGGAAACAGAGATACAGAGGGAGGGGAAGAATTCAGGGCAAAAAGAACAAAGTGGAAAAGAGAAAGCAGGAGGAAGGAAAGAGGCAAGATAAATTCTCCAGTCTTTGCCTTAGGGACAACAACAGGTAACACCTGCCTTTTTTTTTGTTTTTTCAGCCCTTTTCTCAGTCTGTTTTCATAGAGCCTGCACTTTCTCAGGATCAAGTCAGAATCATTGTCCCAGACGCAGCAGAAAAATACACTGCATGAGTCGATGTGTTAGGTCATAATTAGAGGAGTACATAACGTAATTACTCTGCTTTAAAAGTCATTATAGAGCAAGTTGCAATGCAAAAAGATACTTGACCCAAAAATCTACTAACAGAAAAAAAGCATCCGCCTTGTGCGACAAGAAATAATTACACACCCCAACATGCTTTTTTTTTTTATCACTCTGGATAATTGGCTTTGCTGTATTTGGAGTAAGATGTCAAATATTTAACATATTGTGCTACAATTTATGTCCCATATTGTGATAAATAAACCCCTGGCTAAAAAGCAAGGAGCTTCAATGTGTGTGTGTAGATGGAGAGGGTCTGTGTGCGACTATGTGAGGCCCCCCTGACTAGATGCTAGATGGTGGAGGAAGACGATTCCCTGTAATGGGGTTAAGCAGTGACAGGGTCATCAATTAAAAGAGCGGCTGATGCTGCTAATGAGGTACATGATCTATTCCCATGAGGGGGGGGTGGGGTAAAGAAAAAACATCAGGGTGATGAACAAGGTAAGTGGCACAGTCCACTCGTAAAGGTCCTAAAAGGCTACAACGTGTGTTTATTTATACATTTGTTCCATGAACTTACTAAAAAAAGATTTCCTACTCCACTGATTAGTAAACTTTTTTCAAAGATGTAAGAGCTTTGAAATATATTTTCTGGCACATAATGCCTGTCCAGTGATGAGATTTGTTTCCCGCAGTACCCCTGAGGTACTAGAACCCTACATTTGACAAAACATGGTCTTTCTGGACTCACCATAACAGCCTTGTTTCCAGTAGTACCCCGGCAGACAGTCGTCACATTTGGCCCCTGTGGCTCCGTCTTTACACTGGCAGAAGCCTGTGCCGTTACAGCGGTCATGGACGGAACCCATCTGGTTGCAGTTGCACTCTGAAAGAAGTGGGAGGTGGATGAAGTAGAGAAGGAGTCATTTAGGAATTACTGCCTCTTCTAATTTTCCGTGGGATTTGATCTAGATGTGACTTGAACATGAACGAGACCACAGATTTACTTTGGTACTGAGACCTCTAAGGACTACAGGAGTGTGCAAGTGTAGAGATGTGCCAAGATGCTACAGAAGTTCAGATAAGACATTTGGCCCTTTTAAGCCAGACTTATTATTACTCTCATATTTTAGTTAAATCTTAGATGAAAAAGCCTTCCCTAGTTTAAAAAAAAAAAATTGAAACTAACAGAAAATGTGACGTATGTGATGCTGTGTGAACCAAAAACTGTTGTCATTTACGGCACATTTTGAATGTGCTGGCTCACAAGTATTTATATAGATCCAACATCATTTCTTTAAAGCCACAAAACACTGAGTCTTTTCCTAAAACCCCGATCCGTTTGATGTTTTCTCTTAAACAGTAAAATGAAATGACAGGTGTCAGAAAGTACAATACATATATTAGACGTTCAGGAAACTAATCCTCTCTTTAAAGGAATTCAGGCTCTTTTGATGGCAGTATGTATGCTTTCAAAGGCAGGTAGAAGAAGCAAAGGGAACATGGTGGTCCCTTTGCAGTCGAGGGAGACGCAGAAGTGTTTTTGTTGTGCTGCATAATTAAACCAATTGAAATGCAGTATGTTGGAGTCTTATAATTTACACGGCCTTTCAAACAACACAAACATCCAATCACAGTAGCTTGTTGATGACCTGCTCAAACATATATTTGTCCAATTAAAATCTTAAATTAATTCTGAGCTTAATGTCAAACCAGTTAAATAAAAAGGTTTACCTCTCTAGGGTTCACCTCCTTCTACACAAGACGACTGAACCATCGCAATTTGTTATTACATCAATGTCTCTTATTTCTGCCAGGAATTATCATTATACATAAATATAATATGGAAGCTGACTGATATCTTAATCAGCGATAGCTGGTTGCAGTGCTGCATATTCTCACTGCGTTCTTCTGCCAGCAGATGATCGACCAATGTTTTTTCTTGATTTTGTTGTAAGCTGATATCGTCTACTTGAACAAAAATCCAAATGAGAGAATTTTCCATGAAACTTATCATTAAATATTCATCAAATCTAACAAGCCGAGAGGTCCAGATTACACAACCACAGCAATGCAGATGGCTGTGTGTGTTTGTGGGTCATGTGCATTAATACTGACTCCTGCATGTGAGCCAATGAGTGCGCGTGTCTATGGCGGATGTGTATCTGTGTGGACTTGTGTGTGCAGCAGATGCTTTAGTGTTTTGGAGGAGCTGGTGTGATCTGATTTCTTTTGCCATGCTCCATGTACCAGGATTCTGGCAGAGGCCTTGTGTGCGCCCCCAACCACTGAGTTTTTACCCTCCAACCCCCTGCAGTCCACCTACAGATGGATCCAACTCAACACCAGATTTTGGCTCCACAGATATGCAAACAGAGTGACCTCTTATTATGGTTTGCCCTTATTCAGACTGAGTTTAAAAAGAGCAAAGACTTTACAAAAAATTGTGTGTTTCTGTCCAAAAGATGCAGGAGTATTTACCCACAGTACATCTAGAAAATGTTTGTTTTTGTCTTGGCTCTCAACACTTGAAGAAATAAGGGTTTTTAAGTGTTGACTTTCAGCTCTGAGGGTGCTTGAGGGTGTATAAGGCAAGCTGTGTAGGACTTTTAAACCTTTGTATACATAAAGTAGTATCTCCAGATAAAGGACAGTGGAGTGGAAAAGCAATGTAATGATGCTGACTGATCAGAGGAGTCAGATGGGCACTCTCCTTTGGGCCAAAAGTTTGATTAAAAGCCCTAAAAAGCTGCTAGGGTTGGGTCTTGATTTTTGAATGACTTGAATAGGCATTACTGTGTAAAAAACAAAGATTTCACTTGACTTTTATCTCATTTTAAGATCCCCCCCCCTTTTTTTTTTCTGGCGCCTGGTTGTAAAGCGGTACTACCACCAGATTGTGAAAGTAGCACATCTGAAAGCTGTTTGATGATTAAATAACAAAATAAGAAGAAAGCAAACTATTAGTTTCAGGTGACACAACTGTGGTGTTACAGACTGTAGTAGAGAAAAAATCATTCGAAACAATCTCTTCACATGGTGAAGTAAAAAGGATTGTTTCTTGAGTTAAAACTACAGTTATCGTGATACTAAATCTGTTAGCCCGTTAATGGCAATTTCTGTTATGTGTTAGCATCAAAGCTAACAGACTAAGGACTTCTCATTCTATCTGTGCAAAATGTTGCTGACCCCGAGAATAGTGTAAATTTTATTCAAATAATGGCCAGTGACTTTTAAAGTTTCAATAAAATGCTGAGATGAAGATAGCAGTCGTGTGTCCTGGTAGAGCATCCAAAGGATCATTTACCTGCTAATATCTGTGAATTATTTTTGATCATTTAGCCAGTCGCTTGCTCCAAAGGATTAACAAATAATGTTACATTTTATTCAACTTAATACACTTAATGATTCTTGCGTGACAATATGGCATTGCAAGAAGAAGAATTCAAATGTTCTCAGCCCATAAAAACATGTCTTGGCTGTTTCGCTGTGATTGCCCTCGTCAGCCGCCGTACCTTTCACAATACACATTTGATGCATTGTTTGCAATAATAAAGATTAAAGCTTTTTCTTAACAACTATCTAAACATCCCCATTTACTTGTTGTGCCCAAAGTTCTGTAACAAGGAATAGAAGGAACTACAATTCCTCCGCTGTTCGGCTGATGTGAATAAAAACACTCAACTTGAATCTGCTTTATAATCTAAGTCACTGTTTGTTTTCTATTCCTGTTTGCTGGAGCCAACACAACACAATGTTTCATAGAAGTTTTAGTGCAGCATGGTTGAAAGAATATTCAATGAATAAGTATTTTTTGTTTGTTTTTTCATTCAGGAAGTTTTTTTACGCTATATTCTTTTGACACATTCACTTGGAAAAAAGAAAGTCTGTGTCGATGTTGGATTTTTAAAAGCAGCAAGAACTAAAGCATCTCCCTCCCAGTCATTCACTCACTCACTCAACACAAACCCCACCAGCATCCTCTCACACAAACACACTGTCCCCCCGCATGCACTCTCTCTGCCCCCACCACTCCAACCCCAATCTCCTGCACACTGACCGATGCAGACGCCCTCATCATCCAGCTCGGCAGAGGCGTTGCGGAAGTATCCCAGCCTGCAGTGTTGGCAGTTCTGGCCCCTGGTGTTGTGCTTGCAGCTGACGCACGTGACGATGTTCAGGTAGTCGATGTAGCTGCAGCGGTTGGAGTGGCCGTAGCACTCACAGTCTAAAAGAAAAAGACAGATTTAAGATTCTAGGGGAGGCCTGTTAGAGTTGAAGTCAATACTTAGAGCTCTGAATCGGATTTATTTAAGGATTCTCCCAGGATTCCTCAGTGACAGGAGGAAATGATTAACGACCTTGCCCTAACAGATACATCTGAAAGTTTCAGTTTCAGATGTCAGTGCACAAATGAATGACTCTGAACGGATTTTATGACTCGCCTTTCTGACTCTATATTGGTTCAATAAAGACAAACCACTCCCTCCCCATTCCTACACTCACAGTTGCTGAGTCTGCTTCGCTGGGCTGCACTGATTACTGATGGGAATTCCACTATCCTGTGTGTGTGTGTGTGTGTGTGTGTGTGTGTGTGTGTGTGTGTGTGTGTGCCTGTTTGTGTGTATGTGAACAGCCGTGTGAGTACAGGCATGTTAATTGTGTCGGGGAATTTAACTGCATTACCGGATGAGTAGATCATAAGCTACAGAATCATAACCGAGGGAGTTTGAGGTGAGTGATAACAGTATAGTAAACGTTTTCAGGCTGCACCTGGTGCTATGGAATCACTGTGACCCTGCTTAACCTTCGATTGCCTCTTCTCTCTTTTGCTCCGTTTCTTCCTCATTTCCCAAAGTCTTGTTTTCACAAAACCCTGCACAATTGCAGCTCTTAATTAAATGTTCTTTTTGTAATTCATGAATTATCTGAGAGGATTTGATCGCACGCTCGTACGCTTGACAAATTAAGCCCTCTTCCAAATTTCACACCCTAAACCGAAGCCAAAAAAAACAATGCTGTGGAGAATGCTGCAACACCTCTCTTTTATAATTTCCTCACAGTGAGAGAAATGTAATTTTCCCGTATGAGCTTCATTTTGCAAAGGGGTCTAGCGAGAGATGGAGAGGTGTTGCTCCACTTTCTTGCTACATTTAGCTCGACTCGGCTCGGTACCTAATTAAGGTTTTATTAAGCTTTAGAAGTTGGCTGCGATAGTGTGCTGCAAGGCATCACTGTCCTCTAAAGAGGCGTTTACCAGGCATGTTTATGCAAATACACATTTAAATGCACATTAAAAAGTCGGAGTTTAGCTGTTTAATCAGCCGTCACATTATTATTTTATTATTGTTTGGTTGATGATGCCAGCTGAAATATTAATGAGCAGGTTTAAAGGAAGCCAGCACGAGGAGCCCCGTAAAGTGCCTCTCTCAGCACTGAGGGAAGTGTGCTAGCAGAGAGGGAAGAAGTGCCTAATTAAATATAAATGGCCAATTACTCTACCGACTAGAGAGGCAATGGGACATTGTTCCACAAATTAACGTTACGAGTCAAGATGCTGCTTTATTGGTGTTTATCAAATTATGAATTGTTAACAGTGAAAGACAGAAAGACATTCAAGTGTCTGAGAGGTGGAAAGAGAAATTATATATTCTGCTAACAAGCTTCCTCTTTAAAAATCAGTATAAATATGTCAAGGTAGGCAATTGTTTGATGGTTAAATGTGAATTTAAAACGCAAACACTTACCTTGATCATGCACATAAAGACACAACACCACCAAAGAGTCACAGATGCATTGGGAAAGAATGACAAACATGCAATGAAAAGGAATTTTTCCACAGGTTTCCACTCTACAAACAGCATCCAAATGACAGAAAGAGCTTAAAATCCACTGATCTGAAGCAGAGAATCCAAAAGGATTTAGCTAAGCTCAAGTCTCCTGCTGCTATCGCCAGACCGCTTGCTGCTCATGTTGGTCTCTTACCTTTGAAATCATCGTATATGATCCCAAACAACTGTCTGGCCTGAGGCTCTCCTGAGGTCAAGTACTTCAGAAGCCCTTGAGGGGATGAAGGAATCCTTGTTTAAGACTTGTCAACCACATCTTTCATCGTGCTACAGACTTTTATAGAACCTTACCTTCACACAGCTGGAGCAGGTGTAGTCTATAGGTTACTATCATGACTACAGAGGGGTTGTATAAATTAGATGGAGAGGATTCCCACTAGATTCTACCTGACAGAAGGGGGTTGCTTTGTTCTATAAAGCTGACATAATCTTCAGCTATAGTGCAGTGTTTCTTAACTGGTTGGAAAGAATCCAAAAGTCAAACTCAAGGTCTTAGACAAGAAGTACTAATGTGCTGAACTGAACTTGGTGTTTTCAAGTCTACCTTGACTGCTCATTATTAGATACATTATTTATATCTTGGATGGACTGGAGAGCATGATGTCAAAATACTCTAGAGGTTTCAAGATTATTCCGCATTCTCTTCAAAATACTCCCAAAAGTGTAAATAGAACGGCAATTCTCATCCTGGGAAACCACTGTTGGTAAACTACGTGGGAAATCTGGTATGATCAATAGTTCTTCTTGAGCTTTTTTTTTTTTAAGGTAAACCATCCGCCTCAACTTTTATCCCACCATGGGAAAAAAGGCCTTAAAGTGTTGTAGAAAATATCAAATCTCAAACATAATTCCACAGGAACTGGGCAAACTTAGGGCCCAAACAGATTTTGAGTGTCAGTCCAAAGCTGGTGAACTGTGATTTATCCATCCTGCTGAGAAAGTATTTTTCATACTTCTAAAAACTGTTACCAAAAATTACAGTGGGAAAGTGAGTCTTAAGGTCCCGCTTAGCTAGACTCACTTTCCCACTGTACCACCACAATAGTCTTGGGTGCCCTTAAGCCAACGAAAAAAGTGTCACGAGGGAACAGGCTTTTGTACAGCATTTGCATTTGGGAAGGCAAGAACACGCTTTAAAAATGGCTGAATCCCAGAAACGAAATCTACTTCAAAACTGAAAGCAGGATCGGACTTCGTCTGGAAATAAGATGGCAAACTGGTACGAACAGTGTACATTTTGTGACTCACATACTACCTCTGAATGCACTCAAAGTGGATTTCAATTGAAGAATTTTTCAATAGAAGTACATCAACCTATTGTACATTGCAGCCTAAGGTGAACTGAGCGAATCAAAGAATGTCAGTTTGAAGAATGAACCATAAAATTGATGACTCTTCTGTGGGCTCACAAGGATTCAAATAACCACATTAAATGGAGCTTTAAATGCAGTACTGTGTCAACTATTAACCTCATGCTGATAAACTTTTGGTCCCAATGTGCAACCAGTTATGAATCACTGGGCTATTATACCAAACTCTACCTCTCTTGTTATCTTCTTCTTCTTCCTCCTCTTCTTCTTCAACCTTTTTTACAAATGTCCGATTCAACTCATGATGACCTCCATCCAATTCAAGTAAATTCACTCTGTGATGGTGGTAGTGGTGGTGGTGCAGGTGCACTAGAGAGAAGCAACAACCAGCAAATCAATCCATATTAATCATGTGCAGATAATCTTTTTCTACCCAACTACTAACAAGACAACAACATCCATGAATGGTGAGTCACCGTTGTTTACGTTGATCTTATTCACATATTCTAATGTATTCTAATGTTATGAGTATTAAAGCTGTGTGAAATGTTCTAAAAGATGTGTTGAGTGTGGGTTGTTAAAAGTTGATCAGACAAGACACATTCATTGTCATTAAAACAAATATGGTGCTACTGTACTGTTGGTAGAATACTAAGATTGAGTCTATACAGGTATAGGCTCATGTTGACTGACAGGTATTCACGTTGTTAAAGATACACTTTGGGTTTTTCACTGTGCGTTGCCAAGAAAGACTTTCTCTCTACCTTATTTACGACACAACATGTTATCTACTGTATAGCTACTGTACTGTAAATCTACAGGACCACACAGCCATTGTAAGAGATACCTCTCTTTTCAGCATCCCCGTGCCCAGATGGGATTCTGTGACCAGGACTCCCATGTTGCACGACATGATGGACTGAAACACCTCAATCATTACTGACATAGCTGACATAGCAAAAATGAACTACATTTAATGAGAATATTTCCACCACTGCATGTTAAAAAAGATACCTTTATGCTCGAGTTCTGATGTCATTTTAATGCCATGACTTTCAAGTATTTGTTTCTCAATATCGTCGGATACTGAAAAACCAAAAGCATCATTGTCAGAAAAAGCCAAACACAGGAGAAAAGTTAAAATGCTTCCTTTTCCAGCGATCTAATATGTAATTTTTTCATGTTCCCTCCAACCCTTTTTCCTTGTCTCTAAAAATATACTTCCAATGTTGGTGCAAAATTAAGATTTTATAGCCCACATTTACCCACAGGCTACAGTGCAGTTGAACAGATATACAGAAACAGGAATTTAGATACATTTCTGAGGTTTGTGTCCCATTTTTCAGCGCGTTGGCAAATTTAGCTTGTAAGGAAAGTTAATCTACAAAATAATAACTGCAACACAACTACATCTACAAAGAATATACCTTTTCTCTCATGCCCATGCACAGAGGTTGCCTTTTTGTGGCCATGAGTTACAGGTACGTTTCCCTCAGGTTTTGGGGTGACTGAAATACAACAACATCATCAGCATAAGAAGACATCATTAGGATGCATTTTGGCTGTTTCATGTTTCAAGGCGGGTGTTTTAAAAAGTTTAGGATGTTAAAGTGCTAAACGTTTGTGAATCACTACATGTAAATTACACTACAGTACTTTAAAGCAACAATATGTACGTTTTCCATTTTAAAATTGTAGTTTTTAAAGTTCATCTAATAGTTTGATAACTTTCAACAGGGAGAGAGGCGTCTACCCCAATTCCACAGAGCGCCCCAGCACTTTGTGACTTTCGCAGTGGGCTGCAGTTATCTAACGAGAGGTGCATGGCTTTAATGCTGTTGGATGGGTGAGTAATATGTACTGTACTTCACATGCCAACAGTTTGCACTCTCTAAACTTTAGACGCTAGCAGATTAATATTTGTGCAAAACCCAATAATGTAACTTGTCAATCGACATGGTTCGTTGGCTTATCACGCCCTTGCCTGCTTCGACATAGAGGCTATGAGACGTTCTGCTTGTCGACAAGTGTATTTTGTCTTTAACCGAGAGGCGTAACAGAACTTTGTGTTTTATGACAGCGAAGTTACAGAGAGACCTTCAGGGGGCACCAAATTGCAACAAACTGAACTTCCTACATATTGTTGCTTTAAACTAAAAAAACATGAACACTTCTGTCTAAAAGATGTACCGTTCACTTCCGGTTTTTGTTCTCTTCGTTCGTCTCCTCCACGTTCAGATAAGGTCGTTGCCTTTTGACCAGGATTCCCAGATGTGAGTGAAACTGACAAACATATTTGATCGTTAAATCAAGATTCTGCTTACTAGCTCATATTCACCCAAAAGCTATCATGACACTTAAAGGAGACATTCAGTACATTTAGGCTATTTCATGTACTTTTTTTTTGCTGAGCTACCACGTTTAACCTGTAATTCAAGTTGAGCACAAAACAGTAAACTGCAACAGCTAAAAAAAGATTTCCAAATTACCTTTCTTCTCAACTTGTTTTTCTTCCTCCAGTATTTCCATGATGATGTCAGACGCGGATCTAGTTTTATGGACTTGACTCTCACGTGCCTGTCCCTCAGAAGTCTGGGAAACTGACATACGACAATTTTTGTAAATAGAGTAAGCAAAATATTATTACATTTCTTTCTCTTTTTTCGGTGGCAATATTTTAAATCTGAAATAAAAGGTGATCTACCATGTATTTCAAACATAAAGTCTGAAACTACCTCTTGTCTCTGCAGTTCTCTCTGCTCTATGCGCGGTTGAGGTCTTGTGGCCATGAGTCACGTGGACGTTCCCCTCAGGTTTATTGGAAACTAAAACACCACATCATCATCACAGTCAAAAAAGTGGTATCTTTTTGTTGTTCAAAGGGGCCATTTCTTGAAAAACCTAGGTTAACTAGAGGTTTACTATGTTAAGGGATAGCTATGACTACATCGGCATAAGGAAGTACCTTTTTGCTCCTCGTCCTCCCTTTTCTCTCTGTGCTCTGGTGAGGTTGACGTAAGTTGTTTATGAATCTCATGAACATGGTGGTTGACTGACAACGTCATCATTGACAAAACAAACGACACGGGTCATTTTATTATCTTTTTTCTCACAAGTCATTAAAACACTTTTTTGGCTGTTATTGCAGCTTTAAATTTGCTAAAAATTAATATTAATGTTTAACTAGCTTAACTACAATACTACATTAACTTAACTACATTGCAACCTCTTAATAAAAAAATACCTGTCCCTTCTTTTTGCTCCTTGTGCACAGGTGCTATTTTGTGGCCATGGGTCTGATGTACACGATTAGAGACTGAAAAACATCAATTAAGATAAAGTGTATAGATTAAGGCAGATTTCTTCTGTTTTTAATATCCCAGAGTTACATCATTTCTTCAAGAGTTGCCTAATTTAATTTTGGTCCACCCTTCTAAATATCTGCATAAAATGCAAACTACAATATACATTTTAAAAAACACATTAATATTACATTATTACACTCTGTCTCCAACGTATAAATGTACCTTCCTCCATCATTTCTATCTTCTCCACTTCTTTGACTTCCTTCTCCACTTCTTTTAATTCCTTCTCCAATTCCTTTTCTTTCACCTCCTTTTTCACTTTCTCTTTCTCCTCCTCCTCTTTCTCACGATCAACCTTCTCCTCCCCCTCCTCGGATGGCGTGGTTGTTTTGGCGCCATGAGTCCCATGAATGTGTCCCTCAAAGTTTTGGGAATCTGTCATACCACAATCATCGTTGTCAAATTGAGCAAAGGGAACATAGTTTATGTTCACGTTTTTCACATCCTCCATACTTTACTATAACTTATTATTTCTAAGCATCACAGTCTGCATCAGTGATCCAGCCTCCAACCTTCAGTAATCGCCTCTGGTGTTTTATTAACTTTTCTTATATCCTGCTTTGAGCGTCAGTCTATGTCTGGGAGAAAAGTATGAACCAAATGAGCCAAAGTGTAATGTTCCTGGACAATATTTTATTTGTCATGTTTCAAAGCAATTAATGCGCATATTTACCCCCAAGAAAAACAGTGAATGGAAATATCAAGTATTATAACATCCATCCAAAACTACAGTATGAATACAAGGACTCAAGGGATTCAAGATAAACAGCTGGTGGTCCTAATTCTCCAGAAAGACGCCTTTAAATCATTGCAGAAGAAGAGGCCAAAACAAGATGATGCAATGAAATGAGAGCCGGTGAAACCGAAGTAAAAATATGCATAAAAATGTGAAGTTCTCAGTGGAGAGACTAATTGAGAAAATGTTCTCAGGTTTCAAAGGCTGATTGAACACAATACAATATTATGAACTGAATTTATACTACATCACAAGTCTACTACAGTACTGTATATCTAACTATGACTTGGCCTACACTATGTAAAAAACACATACCTGTCTTCTCAGGTTTTCTTCCTTTCACCTCAACCTGCTCGTTCTCTTTTTCCACCGCATGCCCTGATGGTTTGTGACCATGTGTCCCATGTCCATGTCCCTCAAAATGATGGGAGACTAAAATACCACTAGTGTCAATTACATATTGGGCAAAAGTAAAATCATTGCTACCAATACAAAAAAAAAGAGGTACCTTTACTTTCAGCTTCTCTCTCCTCCTCCTTACTTCCCTCCCTGTTCTCAGTTGAGGTTTTGTGACCAGGAGGCTCATGCACGGGCGCCTCAAAAATGTGGGTGGCTGACAAACCCCAATCAAAATCATCATTTGCAAAACTGACGACAATTAGAAACACAGAATGCCAGGTTTTTCTGCCACTAAAAAAAGCTTACTACTGCATACTAAACTACATAAAGCCACAGCCTTCACTACTGTACAATTGAGGATATACCTTTACGCTCCTCCTCCCCCTTTTTCTGCACATGCTCAGACGAGGTTGCTCTGTGGCCAGGGGTCACATGCACGGGCCCCTGAGATGTGTGGGAAACTGAAAACCACAATTATGAATGTATTAATAAATGGTGGCTTCTTGAAAATTAAAAAACCCCAAAAACATCCACTTTTTAAATATCGGTCTTTTCTTTTTCTTGCCATTTCACTAAAGTCTTGGTAAACCGCGGATTTAGGTTTATCACTGAAGTAATCGATTGCATTTGTTACCTTTCAAACAATATTTCTTACGTAAACTGTATGTAAGAAATGACACAGTCTCTGGGCGTAGAGACACATTTTTTTTTAGCCTTTGGTGAAGCCAGCGGTTATTCAGGCCCAAGAGTTCCCTTTTCGTGTACTGTTGTATGTTTGCACTCAAGCTAGCAACTTAATAAACGAGAATGGGCGTGAGTTGAAAAACGTCTACTACCAGATTGTTAGCTGCAAAATCTTCTTTAGATGATAGCACATGGGTTCCTGGATTGCATTGCAGCAATTCTTTCTTTTGCTCTCCGTACAGACTGTTTGATGTGTACAGCTAATGCCTGCTGAAACACCAGTGGGTAATACTACTAGAACAATAACTGTACACCAGAAAGCTTTAGACACCAAAAATCACGTCGCTCTCCCCACAGATTATGAATTTATTGTTCCCAAATTTTGTTGCCTGACTAATAACTTCCATCCTGGTTCCATTCCAGCACCCTAGGTGGTAACAATAAACCTCTGAGGCAGTTTGCCAACCTTCTAAAAACAAGAGGAGATGACATCCAATTCCATTTTGTTCAACATAATATTGAGAAACAAGTTAAAAGATGTACACGTTTCCCTAAAAAGTCACTTCCTGATCTTGGAAAGGATTCAAGCCTGATGATCTTCTTCCCTTTAAGGAGACATAACTACAAAAACTAGATAACGTTTTCCAAAACTTCACTCTGAGTAAAGATTTAGCAGCTCTGTGTTTTAATGCACACCACGTGAACTTCCAAGATGAATCTACAAGCACAGCTACTACCACACTTAACCAAGATACCTTTGCTTTCAGCTTTTTCTTCCTCCTTCTCCTTCACAACTTCCTCCTCTTCCTCTTCTTCCTCTTCTTTCGCCTGCTCCTCCTCGTCTTCCTTTTCCTCCTCCTCCTCCTTTTCATCTTCCTCCTCCTCCTCTTCCTCCTCCTCCTCCTCCTCCTTTTCCTCCTCCCTTTCCACCCAATGCTCAGTTGAGGCTTTGTGACCACGAGTTATGTGCATTTGTCCCTCAAAAATATTGGGAACTTAAAAAAAAAAATCTTTATTAATATTGAAAGCAAAAATAATTGCATACTCGGCTATTTCTGCTTTCAGGTGTTCATATTACACTATGGGTGTAGCTTATGAGGAAATGTATCTACTGCATATTTAAAACTATACAACACAACAGTAAGGACATTGAAGGGCACTACTTCTACTACATACTAAAGAGATAACTTTCTCCTCACTGTCTTGTTCTCTTTGCTCTATATGCATTCAAGCTGTATTTAGGTCTACTACACAACCTCTACACTATACCAACATTACACCAAAAAATTTTTACCCGTCTCCTCTTTCTTTGCTTCCCCGTTCTCAGACAAGGTTGTTTTGTGGCCATGAGTCTGATGTACGTGTCCTTGAGGCTTGTAAGAGACTGTCCCACCACGATTATTGTAAAACAAAGAAGGGCAAATGTAGATACAGGTCCTCCTGTTAACAGCTTTTAGTTTTAAAAGCTCCATTTTTTGCTTCAGCTTACAGAGTTCTATTGCTTTTCCGACCACTACAACTAAGTACAGTTGACTTTAACCACTACAGTACAAACAAAAACAATACCTGTCCTGTGAGCTTCTCTTTCTTCCTCCTCCCTTTCCTCTCTGTTCTCAGATAAGGTTTTGTGGCCGTGACTCTCATGTGGCGGTCCCTTGGATTTGTACCGAACTGAAACACCACAATTTTCATTGACATAAGTAGCAAAAACATCTCCCACTCTAAATTATATATGCTCTTTTGTCAGCACGGCACCCTGAAGAATAAATTCACTTTTGCTTCATCCTTATTCGAGTTTTTCATTTCATGCCCTTCAGCTCCAGCCTCAGATAGAAAATATGACACCCATCCTGTTGGTGCTAAAATTATGTTGTTGCTGTGTCGCTTGACTGACAGACTCGTATCCATGAAAAGATAAATTTAGATACCGTTCTATTGTTTTTGAGGTTTAGACTGGCGGTGATCTGTCATGTTTAACTCATTATAGAAGTTTATTCAATGCATCTAAACACCACAGTATATTAATCTACAGTCACCAAATACACCTGGCATATTTTTTGCTGTTAGAAAGTAAAGTTGTGAGACTGTGTTTCAGATTGTCATGTAAACACAACAACCTCTTTACCTTGCTTGATTGAAAAGCAACTTAGAATGCAATTGGTTAATCAAAGGCTGTGTCTGAAATCACACACTCATTCAAAGATCCCTACTCCCTACTTAGGAAGCTCTCTGTAGTGGACTATATAGTGAGCTCAACGGCACAATAAAAACACCATCGTATGACCATACTCACCCACTCGCCAGACACAATCGCAATCAAGACATGCTTCAATACTGGCCGGCGATCAATGATAAAATAAAACGGCGTAAATTTCAGTGATAACTATTTTACTGAGCCTTTTCTGTTTTACGAAACAATTAAATATTATAAAAACATATAAAAAACATGAATTTTATTCGAAAATAGTTTACCATTGTTCGCGCCACAACTTATTTATTTGTACATAAAAAACTATGGTGTGGTACATTTAATCATCACAAGGAAAATCTAGCGTTGCTCCATTGAGTGTCCTTTACTCTTTATTTAAACATCTTAAACATTTTGTTTAAATGCGCCAATACGTTAACAGTTTCGTGTTTCTGAGATCACGCTGCTCGCACGCCTCTCAATCGTTGGCAATGAGAGGAGTCAAATTCAAAGTCCCTCGCCAAAGTTTTGCACCGCAATGGCTGGTGGTATTGCTTGGTTAGTGACCATCAGTTGTACACTGCTTTTCACAATGCATTGTGGGATACAATGAGTCCAGTATAAGGGGTACATGCATTCTCTCTCATAATTTCTACAGCACTACAAAATGGCAAATTCGCTATATAGTGCACTATAAAGTGAGTAGTGGGTGATTTCAGACACAGGGGGGCAGTCCTGAGGGAAGGTCCTATTTCAAGATAATACACTTCAAATACCTCATTGGCATATTTTAGCATCACTCTCTAGCTAACAGTACTGTTAAATAGTGTTGTGCCAAACATTATTTCTACATAATTTCTGAGTTAACAGGGATGTTGGCTAGCTAGCTAACAATAAAGCTAGCCAGCTAGCTAACATGTCAGCGAAGAGTTAGCGTAGTGTTATTGTTAGTCGTGGTGACTAAGCTGTTGGTAGCTACAGTACATTGTTATCAAATGATTTAGATTTATCATGAAATATGGCCTCACTCGTTTGTTATTATCTAACAACGGTTATTTTTATCGTTCAACTAATTACAAGCTAACGTTGCTTTTGGCTAGCTTACATTTCCTTTAGCTAGGGATTTATACCTTTCATATTTTGACCTGGTCAAATAGTAATCTTAGCTAGGAAGTGATTGACCAGGCAGCTGTTGTTTAACAGTAGATGATAAGTTATCAAAGCTTTGAAACAAAGATTTCGTAAGGTATATGGCTGCCTTATGAGTATGGTGAATTCACACTGCTACATGTTGCCAAAGTACCTGAGATTTCTGCTATTCTTTTATTATCTTCCTTCTCCTCCACTTCCTCTCTGTCCTCCCAGTGCTGCCGTTGTACGGTTGCGTGGCCGTGATTCTCTGGTACATGTTCCTCAGAGTTATGGAAGACTGAACACAAAATCATCATCATGTGAGGTAGTCTATACTACATGTCTCTCTCCCCCCCCCCCCCTCAGAAACCTGACTAGTAAGAACTTTATAATTAGGCTGATCCTGCAGTGGGTAAAGATTACTGATATCATCTGCCCTCGTCTTCCTCTGAGACCTTGTTTTCCTTCTTCTCTTTCTTTCTTTCTTTCTTTCGCTGTCAGATAGTGGATTGCCCCTGCAGGGGCCTCCGCCCTGGGCTTGGGAAAAAAGCTGTGAAAGTCAGAGAGGCTTGAGAAACTCCTTCATCACTACACTTTTAGCCCGGGTGTGAAAAAAAATGACATGCACTTCCTTTTATCTGAATGTCATGGAATTTTCTGACTGGCACTTGTTCTAACTTGCCTTATGTGGTTTTCTTTCTTTGTTCTGGCAAAAAGACGATGGTCTGCTCCTATTTTTGTCTCAGTGTTTGCCCAAAAATATTCACTCTTATACAATACTCTTTAGTATTACAAAGACATATTGTCATTGTTTTTTTTCCTTATGTTTAGAATGTCTCTCTTGTGCAACGCTTACACAAAACAGCACAAATCCATAAAGGTACCAGAGAAAACTTAGCAAAAGCAATGCTGCATTTACTGCATTTTTAATTGCCTCTTGCTAAAAATTTCTCTCTTTCTGTGTATGTATCACTTTCCCAGAGGGCTTTATAGCATTCCCAGCATCCTTTGCTCTATGTTTTTAGGGCTAGAGTGAGCACAAATGAAAGCAGAGAGATGTGAAACTAGTTCAGTTTATGGATCATCTGCCCTCCTCCTTCTTTTACCTTTCCATTCACTGCAACACAGGCATGATTCAATAAATCAAAACACTGCAGAGATGATAATGACTAAAAAAAACAGATAACCAATCACATGATGCGACCACACCGTGCACATCATTGAGGGACTAATGATCACCGGACCACAGGAGAGTACAGGGCTGCACGCTTCCATCTGTGTTTCCCCTTGAGGTGTTTTTGTGCAGGCGTTGTACGTCTCCAGTTGTTCTTTTTTCTTCCGAGAGGGGCATCCTGTAAGCATCCTGCTCCCATGTGGAGCGTCCCCCTTCAGGCAACCTCCCTCCCGCCCACTCACTCCCCTTCATCCCCCACCTCCTCCCTTGGGCTCCGGTGAGACAGGGCGCCAGCAGCTGTTCTCACCGCACCCTGAACCATTTCACACAACTGGCGTCGAGCCATCGTTACATCTCATCAAAGTAACCCCTGTTTACCGCTACTCATGTCCGACTCACGGCCCCACTATACCTACTCGCACACACATCAGTCACGGCTTCACACACACTAGATTCAGAAAAAATACCTCTAGAGGGAGTGCAGCATTCTGAATCACAGTTGTTTCAAAGGCTGATGTATCACAGCAGTAAGCATAAATGCATTTAATCTCAGTAACCCTTGCTGCCTTGAGGGCAGGAGCGATTTGAACAGTTCTTGGCATCAATCTCAATCAGATCAGCCACAAACTGACCTGACATCAGACACAGGCCGTCTGAGCAAAAGGGTTACCGCTTTCTCTGCTAGAAGAAGGCACGTCACTTTTTGGGCAGAAGCTGCTTTCAAGAAATCCTGAACTGATTTAAAAAAAATCCACTTCCTTCACAGGCATAAAGGTTTTACACACTGGTTTTACACTCTGTTATTGAGAGACATGCTTCTCACACACATAGACCCGAATTAGACACATGCACAAACGGGACCTATTAGCATGCATTTATGGAGCGATGTCAGAATGGGGCTGCTACACACTGCTACACAGGGAGCTGTAGGGGGTTCAGTGCCTTGCTCAAGGGCACCTCGGCATCACTCAGGAGGTGACCTGGCACCTTTGTAGCAACCAGACCAACTTCCATACTTGCACTGGTACTTGAACCAGTGACCCTCTGGTTCTATACCCAAGTCTCTACAGACTGAGCTACTGCCAAGTTGCAAACCTTCAACTTCACATTAGCTTGTATAATCTCACGTGATCTCAGGAGAAGCAGATGTAAACAAAACTAAGACTGATTACAAGGTGCTGCAGTTTTGCAGTGAAAACTAAATGGAAAGCGGGGGGACTTTGCCATCTTGGACATGAAAATGCTTCAGTGAGAAATGTTCGTTTTCTGTCAGTAGTAGTAAGCTAGCTGTTGTTGGTGCCTGAGGCTAAAATGCTTACGATTGCTTGGAAACTCCTTCAGCTTTTGTATCTCCTTCTTGTTCTCTTTTGGCAAATGAGGCTGCTGTTCAGAAAGTATCATCTACAGTATATTCTAAATCCTTATTAAACGCGGCTGGTCGTGTGAGCTGTTTAAGACTCAACCCAACACTTCAGGAAATCTGGTTCCAATCTTTTTGACCAACAAAAGTATTCAAAAATCCGGTGGGGAAATAAGGTATATTTCTTTCTTAGCGTCTGTAGTCGGAGCCCGTCCTTAGTCCTAATTGTGTCTCTCTTGTTATCGTGTCTTTACGTCACTCTGATCCCGTCGCTGATGCTCCACAATCCTCTCAGTGCCTCTGAATGATGCAAAGACAATGTCAACTGAAGTCAGACTTTTAAAACCTTCCCCTGCTGGTCCTTTTTTATCACTCTCTTTGCTCTCAAAACAGCCTCACTCACTCACACACTCACTCAAACATTAACTAGATTTCACTGCCTCTACCTAAATCCAATAAGCTTCAATGACATGTGATATGATGCTGAACAACATAAGATTATGCTAATGACTTTCACCTCCTGGAAAATTGACCATTTCCACATTTTTCCACATCATAAAATCATCACAATGGCTGGAAAGGAAAATAATGGACTTGTTTTAAATAAGATTATTCTATGTTCCTGCTGCTACTACTACTAGATGTGCCTTACCTCCTCTCTCACTTTCCCTCGACTCTGAGTGTTTCCCCTCAGCTTCAGACATGCTTGTATGATGGTGAACAGGAGTCAGGGGATGTAGGATGGACTCAATTGTGATCGGATGGAGATGATGATGAACAGAGTGATGTGTGGGCTCCTCTGGGACCGACAGATGTGGAGGGTCGGGAATTGTTATAGAAGGTTTGAACTCGTCTGGTGTCTTGAACTCTTCTGATAGATAGAATACTGAAGGAGGGAAAACTTGTGCTGTAACATGAAGAGTGTCAGATGTTTCTGATGGAAACTAGCTTTCTTTATAACTTTCTAACCTTGTTTCAGTTTGATTCAGAGCTGCTGCTTCTGTCTTTTTACCTCATGTGAAGTTTGGCGCTAATGTCCTCTGGCACTCACACAATAAGACTGTACACAGGTCATATACATTTTTCGTACAACTTTCGTTGTGATAGTTATTATCACGCTGATTTATCTTCAAAACAACTTTTCTTTAGAATTTCCTTTTTTCTTTTATTTTTGGGGCTTTAATGCCTTTGTTAGAGGGATAATGGAGGACAGTGGATAATGTAGGAAACTGGGATGAGAGAGTGGAGAACAACATGCTGCAAAAAGCCAAACGTCGAAGTTGAACCCAGACTGCCCCCCTCAACAACTACAGCCTCTGTACATGGGACGTCTGGTCCCCCTGAGACGTTTATGGAACCAGCAATTTGATGCTTTAAAAAGGTTTTAAAAAACATGATTGACGGCTCTATTGACGAATGCGGCTGCTCCGTGCTGTGTGCACCGGAGAAGGAGCAGTGAGACGAAAACGTAACAAACACTAACACACGAATCAATGAAATTACATAACCGTGATTGTCTGTTCTTGACAGACACTAGAATCTGTTCTGCTGTAGACTGAACCAACCTGATGCAGTTTTATTGGTAAGTTAAATGTGTGTTTTCATTAGCAGAAGGCAAGGTGACGTCAATACTGGAGCTTTTCTAGCTGATCTGTACTGCGCAGTCTAAAAGTCCAAATGTGCAAAATGTCAGCGCCTGTCACAGGGGTATTTTGGCTTCATCTTTGTACATCCCCCCTGACCAATAAGCCATTTACCACCTTAACCCGCAAATTTCCTGCGTGAATCAATGAAAAGCTGAAATGCCAAAGTATTTATCTGCTTTTTAACATTGCAGGAAGACGTTTCAGATCATTTAATGTTACAGTGGCGGGTTTAAAATGTTAGTCGTCTTCAAACAACCAATCAGCTAGGAGTCAACTAAACTTAGAACTAGATTTAGGGGGCGATGGTTTGGCGACCATTGCACAGAAGCGAAGTCCTTAATGCGTCACTCAGAGGTTTAACTTCAACTCTCAGCTCTTTCAGGCCGGTCGGCCCCGCTCTCTCTTCCCTCATATTTTCAGTCTCTCTCCAGCTGTATTATCTTATAAAGGGAAAGGCCAAAAATGTAACCTAAAATAATAGTAATGATAATAATCAAAATGACAAGTAACAAGAAGCTCGTCCAAATTAGTCAGGGGTACAAAAGATAGATAGTGTATTTAACTGAAGCACTGTCAACAAATACTTCATTGATATTCATTACAGTTTGAAGGTTTTTCTTATTGAAATATTTGGGATTGTGATTGTAATCGTCCGCCACATAATTAGACGTGTTGACTGAAGTGCTTCAATAGCTAACACATGAACATGAAACATAAATGTGAAAAAAACAAAATCCAACAGAATCTGGAATAACTCAAACAGAATTCTAAGGGCCCCATAGTGCACCAGTTGAGGCTTAGACAAAGGGTCGATGGGTAACATATTGTCTGTTTGTGCGCTTGTGTATCTGCTGGATTCTGCTGGTTGAGCTTTGGTGTCTGTTGCATCAGTAGCATGAAGACAGGGGATGTAAATGCAAAGAGGAATGAGCGGGCTAAGACATTAGCATAGGAGATGCTGCCTCAGATTGTTTATACAAAGAAAGCCCAGCCTACATCGACTCACACACAAGCGAGCACAGCGACACACACACACACACACACACACACACACACACACACACACACGCACGCACACACGCACACACACACAGAAGTGAGAATGCACAATGAGAGTGTGATTTCACACTGCTGAGATCGGCTTAACTCCAAATGTTTTCCACAACCCTTTCAGTGCTGGAGAATTGTGTTTTTGTGTCTTTAAAACACAGTGCCTGCTCGAGGTGTGACTATTGTTAATATGGTTGTAAAATGAAATCACGCACTGTTTGTCAGAGTGTACTGCTCCGATTTACACTTGCACTGTTGTGTGCGGATGTGTGCATATGTGTTTTCAGACACTCAATTTTGTCATCTCAAAATCTGAGAGATGAAACGTCACGGGAATCTCATTTACATCAGCCCTGAATCAATGAGGTACCTATAAATAGAGTAAGGCACAATGCTGCAACGTAGAGGCTGAGATACAATCTGAAGACATAAAACTACTGGTACAAGTTTCCCTGTTTAAACTGTTATTATCTCCTGGATTATTATCATACTTTTTCCAATAATCTAAAAGGGTGGTTTCATACCCACATTTGTATTTAACACTAAAAGTATTGTGTCTTAAATTTGACCTTTAGGCTGCAGGAGTCTTATTTCTGAGGATTTTGTCAATGCTGCACCGAACGCTAACTAGTTTAACCTGCACGAAATCACCCTCGCTAGTTGTTACAAAAATCACAGTGAAACAAATTATGAATATTTTGATTACTGTTGGCCAACCATGCCGCTTAAATGTGATGTCTAACCTGTAACGTAGCCACCCCACCCCCCACCCCCCATTTGGAGCTGTAGCTCTGGTTAAAGGGCCTGCTCTCCCCGCTCTACTGCCCAGCGGACGCATGGAATCTTGTTGGAGCAGCGTAGGTAAACTGGCATACCACCAGTGGACTGGAGCAATGCTCAACACAGTCATCACAGGCATGTACTGTAGATTATGAACATACATGGAGGACCAAAGGTTTGTGGTGCTACAGTAGAAATGCTAACGAATTTGACATTATTTATCCGCAGAGTAATGCGCCTTGCAAAATGCCACACATTTCAGCAGCATTCAAAGAAGCCGTCAACTTCATGAAAGAATGTGAAGATCTGTTTCAAATAGCAATAAAAAAGTCTACAAGCAGCATGTCTTTGGACAGTGTTGCCTGTTAAAGACATTGAGCTAAATTGAGCTTGTTTTCTGTGTTTTCAGACTAGTCCACTGGTCTGAATTTCACTTTACGCTAAATCGACAGGGAAATGAGTCACAAGGAGCATCCCTATTCCTGTTAATATGTACGTCTTTCATAATGTTATCTATCATTCTGGTCTATTTCTACTTCAGATCAGAGCTTTGGGCTTTTCTTGTGTGATCCACTACCAATGAGCTGCAAACTGTTTGCATACATCACACAGAGCTGACTGTAAACTGAGACACGTCATGTACGTAAACTGAGGTCCTTACTTCCAATTTTAACATGCACCTGGAAACGGAATATTATCTGTTTACGCAACATGTTTTAAATGCTTGATCTTGAATGGGGTGAAAAATTGGGGTAGGGGAATGAGTGTGCTTGTTAACATAATCTGTGTGTTGCACTTAAAATCGTGTATACAGGAGGATGTTGATATCTTGATAAAAGCCAATAGAGGAAGAATACAATTACTACATTAACTGGTTAACTCTTTAATCCTTGAAACTAAGTACGTCACAGCTGCCTTGTAATCCTTTTTTTTTCCCAAATTGCGTGTCAGAAAACTCCTTCCACATCCGCATGACTGCATAGAAATGTAGTTCAAATCCCTCTGTTCCCTGAAGGACAGTGAGTTGTCCACCTCTGGAGTAAAGTACGTATTCGTTATGAAAGCAGACAGTTGAAAAGCAGACATGGAGAAAGCGTCAAGCAGGCACAGAAAAGGAAACTGGCAGGCTTTAATCTTGGTGCTAGCGAAGGATTTGGGGTCCGGTCCCCCCCCAGTAAGCTCTACATTATGAATAAAAGCTACTTTAACTATCATTCTGGTCTAATTTAGTGTAATCACGCTCTGCAGGCATGACTAAATTGACCAGTTCTACCTAGTTTCCAAGTGCCTACCTTCACTTAGATCAAAATCAAGAGGGTGTAGAGGGCTGTATTGTGAGTTTCCAGCCTCTGACACAGGGCTTCTTGAGGCAACAAACTCTGTATATGAAAGTGAAAAGATACAAAAAAAAAAGGGTGGGGTCGAGGTATTAGAGTCATTTTCAGGCATGTCACAGCGCCATCACTTTCACATTTGATGCATCCATCTAATCTGATCCGTTACATAAACCTGTGACATGTGCCCGTCAGTCTGTGCAGATGGACGCACACACACACACACACACACACACACACACACACACACACACACACACACACACACACACACACACACACACACACACACACACACACACACGAACACTCACATAAATTTCAGCTAGGTCTCTCTGTGTTCCTACATTTGCATATAATGAGATTATTTGTCAGAAGCATTAATACAGCCTGAGAAATGATACAATAATGTCTAATGCCACCTGTCAGTCTTAGCATTCCCTTCAGTCATTACAACAGAGTTGGACATTGATTAAGCTCCACTGTAATGACGCCATTGAGATTCAGGACCAGTTAACGTTTTGCCAGAACTGCTAATGCGGACGGATGGAGTGACAGCATGGATGTTTTTTAATATGACACATGATATTTCAGACGTGATTCAGTCGAAGTGCAAGTTCAGTTTTTTTTATGGGACTGCAGGGATTTTGATTAACAGGAGCGAGGATTCTGCACAGATGTGATTGTGGTTAATCTAATGTAGTACATCTGCAGCGTGCGAGTTTACTGTCGACTACATGTGTGCCTGCTTGTACTTTATCTGTATTCAGGGTCTTCTGCAGCCCTGGGATCTGCCTCTGAATGCAAAGATGAAGTAGGGTCATGCAAGGTCATGGTGGCTGCCTGGTAGATGTATGACTAGGTTTTAGGATTTGGTTTCGCTGACCTCCTCCCCTTCCCCCTCCCTCTCTCCGCCAAACGCCCATCTGTCCAGCTGACCAATCAGCTGCTCCCTCTGTGGATCAGACTCCCTTGCCAATAGATCACTAATCCTCATCTGAGCATGCTCGGTGGTTTTATCTGGGGCAGGGACATGACAAAAGGGCGCAACTACTATGACATGCTGTGCAAGCTGTAAATCGGCAGTGATGTTTGTGAGGATATATGTGCTTCAGCTGCACACACTTAAAATCTTATCATAGATCTTTGTGGAAAAAAATCCCTCAATACATACCCAAGCTTGGATTAGCATTTTTAGATTCCTGGAAAAGTAATAATACCACAAATATGATTTATATAACCGATGTTTGTGTGGATGAAAAATTGACCAATAAAATCCCCGGCTGTTTAAACACTCTGCTAACACAGCAAAGACAACATTTAATGTGCAAATTCTGCGGTTAGCACTATTTAAAAAGAACGTACACATCAAATGGTTTTAGCGCAATCTAGTTACAATATCACAGAACCCTCAGCCACACAAAACAATCAAACGTATGTATGCAAGTAGGTGTGTGTAAGAGTGTGTGTATCAGTGTGTGCAAGGGCTGCACCATTCTCGCTAAAATGTGATAATAAAAGGTCAGAAATACAGCCTATTGGGCAACCGTGAAAAGAAACACCTAGGCCGCCTACCCTAGTATCGTCTATGTGTGCAACATTGACGTAAATGCAGCTTGGTCTGAATGTGAATACGAGCAAAAAGTAAGATCGCATGTGTGTATGAATCGAGATCGTGATTTTTTTAGGATTAATCATGCAGACCTAGTGTGTTGCATGTACACACGCTGATACACACAAATACACAGTGGTGCCTTAGACCTCCGATCCCTGGGAGGAAGAGTAAGGGATGAGGATGATTTATGGGTTTCACAGAACTGCACCATATGCCCAACATGAGTCTACACATAGACATGTGCACACACACACACACACACACACATACACACACACACACACACACACGCACTCGAACACTGACAGAGATAACAAGGGTTTGTTCACATCAGGGTCAGGTTCAAGCAACCTGAGATATAAAAAACTCAGATGTGGTGTCCCAAAAGTGCAGCTGAATAGTTGTTATGTCTGTGGGGTTTATCGAAACTTTCTTTAGTTTATTCCAAACATTGAATAATATACAAATACTTCTTACTTCTGTACTAATATATGAACTCTGTATGTCGTGTGTGTGTATGAAGTGATTGTTTTTTTTCAGAATGTAATGAAGTTTTTAGTTTTGTCCAAACAAACGAAGTAAGGCTTTGAACTTGTTTGACATTGATGAGAGCTGATTATTATATCAATATGTAATAGAAGACCTAACAATGGCGGAGCTGGTCACAGTGGACACAGCCACGCTGTCGTCACTCATTGGTTTGTTCACTTAACTTTTTAAACCTTCGAGTTTGGCGTTTTGGTACGGGTCTTGATTGTTTTGGAACCAGAAGTAACTATATATGTTTGACAGCGTGAAATTTGCATTTCTACATACTTGTGCCATTTAACAAACCGCTGTGTTATCATCTCAGTTACAGGTAGCCACGCCCCTAAAGCATTAACTGCTCTATTGTCCATTTAACTCTAAATGGGACATTTCAGTCTCCCCCTGCTGGTCACTAGGAGGAATGCAGGTTTAAGTAATGTCTGCATCGGCTTAGAGATGAATTCCACTTATTATATACAGTCTACGACTTTCATGCAGAAATGACACCGAAAAAATCCCTGGAGTTAGACATTTTTTTTCTATGTTTGCAAATTGAACAAAATATTTAGGTTTGGGATTTTTGGTCGGTCAGAACCAAAGGTTTTAAGAAACTTTTTTTTACATTTAGAAAATCTTTTTTTGACTTCAAATAATTAAGGGTTATGTAAAAACTTAATAATCTCTTTATGACTCCTAATGTTTGAAACGTGTCTATATGTGATGTCGTGTGATGTTGTATGCTTCCCGGAGGAAAAGCTTACACAGGCCTGTGTTAAAGCCTCTGTCAGCCTCTCCTAAATCACAGCTAATCATTGACTTATTTGAGTTCCCTACTGATGTCAGCCAAACAACAAAAGTGCTGTGCTGTTCAACAAACGCTCTTAATGGATTTCCTTCAGACAAAAAGAAGAAGAAAAAAAAGTCGGTCGACATCACAGCGGAGCCGAAATCCCAGCTCCGCCCACTTCCTAAGTGCTTTTCTGGTGGAACATGAGAGGTCCGCTGCCTACCAAGCTGGCAGGTTTAAATTTAGCATGAGGCCGGGGTTTTCAGGTCCACTTGACTGTACATTCAAGCGGCTGACAGACTCTGTTCACGTCCTTCCTGGGTTGCTTAAAATCAGTCTGTCAGAACAAATAAAGTCTGAATGCCGGTACAGTTTGACGCCCTTACGCTCAACACTGGACAACCCCCATCCGACATTGACGTCAGAGAGTCATACAGCAGGGGAATTGGCCAATGTACATCTTAAGTCTGCGAGATGTATTATGTATGATACATACACAGATGCAAACACGCTGCATTTCAGTGTCTATAAGCACACTGACACACACAAACGCACACATTTGTTTCTTCACAAGTCTCCACAACACTGTTTTTTTTATTGTTTGACAGGCTGGTTAGTAAAGTATTCATTTGTTACTTATGTAAAAGTACCAGTCCTGCACTGCAGATGTACGCTATGAAAGCCCTGCACTCATACTCACACAGTCCTCATAGTGTTTCACTTGTCGGCAGAATTTTAATGTAGGTTAACGTGGAGCTCTGAAGCCTGATTATGATCTATAGGGATGGACATTTAAAGTCATCCAAATACTCAAGTAGTCACATTACCTTATGAACGAGTACTTGCCGATCATGTACCTTTTCTGTGAAAAAAAAAAAAAAAAACATCACTTAAAGCACAAATGGTCCGCTATGTTTTCTGCCCTGGGTCACTCATCAGTACTGTCAATCTCTAGGACAGCGGTCTACAGATGGTATCAAAAGACTCCGTGGTGAGAGCTGTCCACGAGTCTGTAGTTACAGACACTTTCATGTTCTGCTCGATTCTGTCTGTGCTTTCCTCAAACACCTTTCCACTCTCGTAGCTTGTTGTTAGCCGTGATCGCGGCTTGTACCTTTGCTGGACAAACGCCGTCAGCTCGTGGAAGTTTTCTCGTTCCCTCAAAAACCTGATAGGAGCATATATCCAGTCACTCTTTTTTTCCTTCTTAGCTTAGACACAAGGCTCACAACTTACAACTTTATAGGCTGTACACGTCATCTGTCCGTCAAATGCGGAGCTAAAGCTAGCAGCCAGTCACATGGCTGTGCTACCCATGAACACAGCTTTTTCAGTATCATCTGATTTCATCATGAGTTTTTTTATCCTGCTAGCTACCGGTACGGTAATTGTGCGCTCCTAATTGAGAAGTCTTTTTCAATCAAACCAGCACTCCACATGGTTAATTTTTTTAACAGTATACCACTGTTTTCTTAAAATGCAGGAGTATGACCTCACGCTTTATCATAGCATGTTTTGAGCAGTAAATATACTACAGTAAAATACATATACGCTTACAATACACAATGAATGGGCGCGCTGCACTTGTGGTCATGATGGAACATGTCTTAGCATTTTATACTGGTATATTGGTCACACCGGTTGGGCTATATAGGGCGTAGCCAACATTTTAGATGAAAAAAAAGGGATTTAAAGTAGATCTTACACACCGGATTTTACAGTATTTTACAGTAGGAGCGAAGACTTGAAGTAACAAATGACAACTGGCACTACAAAATGATTGAAACCCCGTTACTTTTTTTTTCAAATACTGTCTCTGCTTTCAGGACCCAATAACTGGAAACAATTCTTTTGGAAGATAAGAGATTTCAGCAGGGTATACATCTGTCCAATAAATACTTCAGGGGAGTTTAACGATCAACAAGAATAGACAGTATTGACTAAACCTACTAAGTACTAACTGTCTAGCTCTATCTATGGCTAATCTACTTTTATTCCGCACCTTCCCGAGGGGCTCCAAACTGCTCTCGGGTAAAAGCTGGAGACCTTTCAGCTTCTGAGGTGGTTATGGTGCTCTCTGCTTCACCCTCGAGCTCACCCTCACCTTCATCTTCACCTTCAGCTTCACCTTCATCTTCCCCCTCGGCTTCTCCTTCAGTTTCATCCTCCGTGTCATCTTCAGCTTCAAGAACAGTAAATGTATGAGCTAAAGCTAATCAGCAGCACAGGTAAAAATCAACGATTAACAGACAGACACAAAAACTCTTGTAACTTGAGACTAAACCACTAAACTGATTATCAGCCCATTTGCAAGAATCATTCTTTCCCCCCATTATCTTTCCAAATAAGCACACAATTGTATCTAATTGTGAGAGGAGACAGACTTCTGCAGTGCAGTCCAATTGCTCAGTTTATCCATGCAGCAGCCTTTTTACTGTCCGGCCATGTGGAGAAAAGCCCAGTGCTGTCAGGGTTGATGTTGCCACTTTGCCGATCGTTTCTGTCTAACAGCTCGGAGGCTGAGAGCCTCTCCACAGAGAGAATCCCTAATCAAATTCCCTTTTATTCCTGCCTCCCCGAGCTCCTCACCCAGAATCACACTGCATTACAACACACTAACATATGCCAACATCCTCCTCTCCCGTTCCTCTCTCTCTCTCTTTCTGTCTCTCTTCTCCAGCACCCATCCTCACCCAACCTTCTCCCGTCCCATCCCATCCAATCCCCCCCCCCCCTTTAAATTCTTCAATCCATCACCAGCGCTGTCTTTAGTCTGAATGAGAGAAGCAGCAGAACTGTGGAAGAATTCCTCCTGTGCAGGTTAGTGTGATGTGCTGTGATGAAAGGACATGGCGACAGAGAGGCCTATTAATAATGAAGCACACAGGGCCCAAGCTGCAGCACTGACAGAGGAGATGCAGGGAAAAAAGAGAAATGACTGACTAGAGAGCCAGCTGAACATCACAGGGGGAGAGAGGGGGGAGAGTTTAGGAGACGTACAGAAGGGGAGGTGTTGGGTTGAAACTTAAATTTGAAAAACAATGCAACAAAAAGAGAGGGCGAGAGAGAGAGAGAAAGAGATGATACAGAAATAGAAGCCTTTCTGCTTTGCTTTGCGTTATTACTTACTGGTACCGGAGGGTGAACCAGCAATCGTACCTGAAAGAGAATAAGCAGAGGAAGAGGAGATGAGAACTTGTTTATTTATGCATACAAATTGCCTAAAGTCTTGACTCTGCCTCATTCATCAGACGCAAGTGGCGGAGAGATTTTTGGAGCTGTTCTGCAAAACAGCAGCTTACCACCTCTCAATGTTTTAGGCTAATTTCTGGGTCTGCACCGCCTCCTCCATCCCCCTTTTAACTTGTTACTTCCAGAGGAGTGTGCAGACTCTTTTTTAGTTTCGCAGGGTTGGCATAAAGTGTATTGCGTGTACATGTAGGTCCAAAGCATTTTTTAAGCATTTCTGCATGTCTCCACCAATCATATCTTCTTTTAACATAGAGGTATAATATAGTTGTTTAATCCATGTGTAAACGTTCTAAGCTGCTAAAGCCCGTCTCTCAGGGGCGTGTCCAGGGGTGGCACGGACCCCCTTCAAATCTGATCAGCCATTCCAGCTGCCACCCCAAAATCCTTAACAATGATAGGCTTTTATTCCTTGTAAGAGGCGGGACTTAAAGCATAAAATCAACTGTTTTGGCAGTGGTTCAACAGACTAATAGTAGTTTCAGGATTGTGCACACAAAATTCATGCCACCCCTGCTCAAGTCCTTTCCCCTGTTGGGCCACCCCAGTTGAAAAAGTCTAGACACATCCCCGCAACCTCTGACCAGTTAGGGCAGGGGGAGGGGGATCCCTTTGAACTCTTGTTCCTCCTCCAAAACCCCTTTCATATTCAGAGCTTCTTATAATATATGCATGTTTTAAGCGCTGCTTCATGGCTATGCTTGAATCCAAACTTTTTGCCTTTCCTGCATGTTTTTTTTTCCAAGATTGTATTTATAGTTGGCCCGGCATGCATAATGCAACCAGTTGGGACCAAACTGTTTCGTGAGCCATGGCCATTTTGTGTCAAGCGAACAAGTTGCAAACATTTACATTTTTTTAAAGTTCTACTAATGGGATTCCAAACTTTAAAAGGGCGGTAATGGGCTCTGAAGGTGTGTGTCGGTACGATTAGAAGTGACTTGGGAACAAACGCTTGATAAAAAGACAATAGTGTCAGAGTGTGTGCAGGTACAGGTGTGTGTGTGTGTTCCTCTCTGTGTCTCTCTGTGCATGTGAGTGGATCTGTGTTTGTGTGAAGGGACAGAAGTAGGGAGGGGTTGCCCTAGATTATTATTTTATCAGAGCTAGCTAATGTTGAAGGCTTCTCTCTCCAAGAGGATTTCCCCCCACGCACTCCCACGGTTTTACGGCGCTCTGATCTGCTCTCTGCACAGAGGTGACGAGCTCCGTCATTTCCTCTTAACTACTCTGTTCTTTTCAACTTGCTCCATTGATCCTGTTTTTCATGGAGGACCTGAGAGTTGTGAGGAAACCTCGGCATTCATCAATCAAGAATGCTGAGGAATGAGATTTAAAGTACCCGCCTACACATTAATTTTTTAAAGAAGAAATGTCATGAATAATCATGTGTGATTAGAAAGATTCAACTGGGTCGCATTTACTTCATCTGGAATCATTATAGCAGCAAAATTGAAACTTACTGTAAAAAGAGAATAAAACGGAGTATAAAGAGTTCTGATTGGTGTAGAGGAGTCTGTATAGTGACCTCACAGGTTCTTACTGGCCATACAGATTTGTAAAAGTTGAATTCCCACTTTTTGGCTCACTACCTCTTTTAATTCGTCTAACAGCCACTGGACACTAGTTCACCGTAGACTGTGCTTCAGCCCTCTCGGCTTACAGTACACAAAGATAGCATAAATTTAGACACGCTTAACTACAGTACCAGCTGCAACAACTTACAGGTCACTTTGGACACACAAAGTTAGTTAGGCTAAGAGATCAACATGAACAATGGAGAAAAATTGCACGCCCATTGCAAGCAGCCAGTTAGCTTAGCTTTTTACAAAGACTGGAAATAATGGCAGACAGCAGGCCAGGTTTTCCAAAAAAATCTGTAACAAAGTCCGACTTGTTCATGTTTTATCACATTTGAATCCACGATTTTGAAAATAAATAAAAATCACAGTTTTATATGTGTTGCGTGTCGGACTGGAAACCAACTGAGACTCGTGGGGGAAAAAACCTCAATATAAGGTTTTAATAAGTTACTTTTAGAGAGGTTGGTGCATGAATTATTTTACTTTTTAATGGATGCAGGTTATTTTCTCCTGTGTACCAACCTTTTGATAAGATAAGCTGTCTGCAATTATGGATTTTTTTTAAACTAAAAAACATGCAAGTGATGCCACTTTTCATATGTAAGTGTCAGCAAGAAGTAGAGAATGCATGTTTGGTTTCAATTCAGAAGAAAGAAACCTCAAACATCTGCAGCAGTGCCTCAGAATTTAGGCCCCTCCCAGGACACCCTGTCAGAAGAATTTCATTCATTCTGGTATTGTAACACATCCAGTAAGCCTAATGCAAGCTAACAGACTGAAGCTAAGTAATACAAAAGGGTTCATCAGTGTTCTGTCTTAGTATGTGTAATATTGATGAGTTTTGTCCTACACAGTAGGACAGATACATGGGTACATACAGGTGTTGGGGGTTCCATTGGGTGTGGGCAGGTAGGAACCAGCCTTCCAGGACTTGGCCTTGAAGCCTTTCCTGCAGTGCTGGCAGTCCTGGCCTGTGGTGTTATGTTCACACTGGCACTGGAGGTTCCCATCCTGCAGCAGGCACTGGGAGGCGTGGAGGTTACACTTACACCTTTAAAGAAAGAGACAGGTTTCGTTAGCTGAGATGAGCCGTCGCCAGGTATCAAGTGTGATTAAGTGTGAACTGTTACGACACAATGATTGTAGACTGTTAATGATGCTAGATATTGTGGAAGCAGTATTACAAAAAAGGGAAATTATTGTGTGCAAATTGCATTGTTGAAATGTCTGTAAAACAAGATAGAACACAATTGAGTTTATAGGATGAAAGTCTTACAAAAAGAACATTTTTATTCAATTGACCTGTAATGTAAATTACAGTACATAACTGGCAAGGGCGGAAAGAAGTTTAGAAAAACTTCATATTAAAAGTAACTTTTTTGTCTTTATGTGTGGGGGTGGGTTGCAGAAGAAGACATGAAAGTTAAAACACACATAGAAATATGTGATGTGACTTCCAGTTTATGTAAAGGAGAATAATACAGTCACTCAATTTGGAGTGTAATTCTCTGGTCTTACATTCAGTTTTCTCTCTCGAAAAAAAAAAAAAAGAAAGAAAAGAAAATCCTGCAAAGTTACAGCAGCCGTTTCTATTTGATGTTTGCTCGTGCAGTTTGTACAGTTGCCAGTCCATCTGATTCTGTCATTTGATTTCACCAGCATGCAGTAACACAGTCGACATACTCACTGAGTGAAGTAATGAAAAATGAATCAAACTGTTTGCACAAAATGTACCGACAGTCAACCATCCAGGTGGGATGAATGCTGAGCACACGTTATTAATCAGTATAAAGCCTGATTAATACTTCTGCCTCAGATCTACGCCGTCGTGGCCTACGCCGTCGTGATCACTACATACTTGTGCGTTGGTGTGTCTGCAATACTCCGCCTACAAACCAAAGTTGGCAGTGAGATTTTTATGCTAGTGATATCGCCAGTTTCTGGTTCCGACTCATTCTTTGCTTGTCTGTATACAGGAAACCATGGCGACTGAAACCAAGTATATAAATATATTGTGTATATAATATTGAGCAGCAGTTGATTATACTGCAATGATTGCAAAGAAAAAAAGAGAGAGGAGATATCAGAGGTGATGGACTGTACAGTAACTGAACCAGTTGAGGGAGAGGACGGGGGGATTTTTTTTGCGCTAGTTTGTCCACTGAGAGACACGGAAGAGGAAATAGGCATACATTTGACACATTGGTTCAACGTCTGCAGCTATTTCTCTAACATCAGAGAACACACAATATCCCTTTAGCCAATACAATGCTACCCAGCGGACCAATCACAGGGCTTGTGATCTGCATTGTTTCAACACAGTTACATTTTTGAGATGCATGTCGGGCTACGTACGTAAGCTTCTGAGTAGGTACAGAGCTATGCAAACCTACGGCGCATGCTACGTAGTAGATTCTACGCAGAAGTCTAAATCTTAAAATTAAATTTGTATTTAACAATAAATTCGGTGTAAAAAAACAGCAACCCTGGGGTGCCCGATGGCCTAGCGGTTATGTTCTGCGCCCCATGTACAGAGGCTATAGTCCTCGTCAACCATGGGTTCGAATCCGACCTCGGCACTTTGCGGCATTTCATCCACTTCTCTCTCCTCCCAACATTTCCTGTCTGTCTTCAGCTGACCTATCCAATAAAGGCAAAAATGGCCAAAAAATATCTTTAAAAAACAACAACAGCAGCAACCTTGATAGTTTCATGCTTTCCGGCCTAGACACAATTAAAAAGAACCTTTGAGGTGGTAACTTTCTGAAATCAATATTACAGAGTAAAACTAAATCCTGTCTGTAGTCGTTTTTGGTGTATGAGGTGTGGCTCCTTGTGTGTTGTGGTTTTGTATGCTACTTTCCCTTTGTGAATTCATGTTTTTCTTTAACTTTTGGAAGGTGATTATATTGACTTGAATATGCTCTTTTTGTCCGGTTCTTGAACATGTCACACAGCCATTAGGTGAGCATGCTGTTGCATTCACACCTGTGAGCTCAGCGACCTCGTGCTCAGGTCAAAGGTGCGTGTAATTAACGGGCTTACTGAAGTGGCAGACTGTGTGCTGAGAGCAACAAACTTGAAGTAGGCTGTTTGTGCCACTTCGGTTGGCTTCGTTTTTTTTTATTGTTGTTGTGTTGTTGTTGTTGTTTTTTTAGCAATTTCATCATGAAATAGCCTATTAGACAGAGGTGTTTTATTTCTTCCAGAAGAGTGCCTTGGTTTCTCAGCTTTTTGAACAACAAATTAAAAAATGTAGTTTTAAGAGCTTACTCTTCATCATTTTTAACAACAAAGCAATATCTATCCATTGATGACTGTTTGTTAGATATACAAGATAAATTAAGTTGTCACCTTGACTTGTATCAATCTGGAGTTTCTGATTTAGCACATATCTTTAGAAAATACACGACTTAGAAATAGCCTCTTGTCTGTCACTCTTCTAAATGATGCCAGAGCAGAGGAAGAATTACGAGCAAAGTATAGATGAATAAATAAAACTAAAAGAATCTTTTGAAGGACCAAGATTGTTGAGAATCTCTTTACCCACTCTCCATCCAAACGAGCATTTTGACACACATTTTTCAATTTTTTTTTCAATTGGTCCTGTGACAGTCCTGTGAGTACGAGTGCATAAACACAACATGTGTCTATGTGTGTGCAACCCACTACCTCAGCAGCAGGATTATAGCCTAGGTGGAAGTTTTGCCGAGAAGAAAATGAGGATCTTAAGGACATTCCACAGTGACGACTTCAAATTACAGCCTTTTCCAGATGAGCGGCTGGACTCCAATCCAGTTTGTTCCACTGGAGTGAACAGCTATCCGTCTGCATCAAATATTCAAAGAATGGGCCCTGTATTCTGGCGAGATGACTACTTCAATCTTCCTTCCTCACACTAATCTACACTTTCTCATCAGTTTTTTTTTTTTGAGTTTCTCACCATTACTTTACATACCAACTAACGATGACAGAAACTTAGAAACACACACAGTAAGCTTTAGAGGAGGACGTGGAGACAGTCGATCATGGTGAGTTGTGTCACGCCGTATCACACTGTTGCCTTCAGTCCTATAAATTACCCACGCTCCTCTCTGATCACCTGGACGAGCTGACAGGACGTGCCAGAGAGAATCCATCCACCGACAAGGCCTTGTTTCCTGCACGCTTTTCTGAAGGACATGAGCTGTCCACTTAGCGAGGGGGGAAATTGAACATCTCTTTTTCATGGAGAAAATAAGGAGTGTGTGTGTGTGTTTCAGCTTCGTGTGATTGTGATGCATGTGTCTAAGAGTGGGGATGACAGACAACAGATCAGAGAAGCACGGGCATGGTGACTAATGCCTGCGTTGAGAGAGTGACAGCGCCGAACATATCACCGCTTCTCATCTCCTGTGTCGTCGGTGATAAATCTCATCTGCCTCGTCTTAAAAGTGGAAGCGCCACTGAAAGCAGGATCTAAAAGTTGTAGTTTAAAATCAATACTGAAGAACAGAGTGATTCTCTAGGTATGCTGCTGTACTGTGTGTGTCTTACGGGCCTAATGGCTGGAGTGTACTGGAGGGAATGGCCTCCCTCTTGTCAATAATGTGCACAGTTGACGTACTCTGACGTTAAACCAGGAAAAGATCCATCTTCATGGGATGTCACTGCCATCCTAATATTAAAAAATGAAATCCCCTGCTTAAAAGTCTCCTCAGGAAGCTGCAATGTGGTGATCGCAACAGTTAACACAAAAACAGCTGATCCTTGCGTTCTGCGCAGCAATGCAGTATTGCCCAATCGCTGCAACTTTTCCACAAATCTGACCAAACACCCTATTTCCCCCTTTGCTATAAGCATCACTCAAATCACTTCTTTGACAATTAACCTCCTTTATTTTGTAAATATTGTGTGACTTTTCAGAAGGTATTGTTACTGTATCTTTAATATCTCAGGAATGCTGCAGGCCAGAGACATTTTTGTGTGTGCTGTGCAGGAGACAGCTGCCCCATTATAAAGAGTGTCAGGTGCGATCGCCTCTGTGTCGGAGCTTCTTTATCCAGCCTACGACCACAGTGTCTTTTATGAAGGCTTTACACAGTGACTCCATGATAATAAATCCAATTCTAGATATCCTCTAGTGATTTTTTTTTTCTGCAATTAAAATTGTAAGCTTTCCACACAGCCGTACCAAAATGTCTCATGTTGAGTCTCTCAATCAATTAGTTGTGTGTTCTTAAATTTCCACCAACGAGAAGCTTTTTCACTGATGTGTGTCAGCCCTGATCATGAAGACTCATTGAACAGTGAGGTAGTAATGCCCCTGACTCTTATTAATGGTTTTATACTAGCCCAGCAGCCAAAGTAATGAGTAGAACAGCAGTGAAGTGATGTCAGGAGCCCAAAGAAGTCCCTCAGCCAGTAGATGTCTTTATTGGACTGTTTGTTTGTCAGTGAAAGTTTAATGGGTTTCACTAAATAACACGCCTCAAAACATTACAACCCTTTTGCATTTTGTAATAAGCATTTTGTGAAATCAGGCATTTTAGTCTTCGACAATCCAAAAGCAGACCGTGAAATCCTAGAGGGACTGATTTAAGTCAATGTTTTAGTCTAAAAGTCTTGAAACTTTGCAAACCCTCTGTCCCCTTGACCTGCTTTTTCAACTCCTGCCACATATTACAGCCAAAGAAGTCCATGAGCACTTCCATCTTTGCACTCCTTCCGCATGAACGATGTGACACTTGGACTTTTCAAGTGCCGTCTCTCTTTAGCTCCCTCTCTTTCGGATGACAGCCTGCATCGGGATTTCTCCCGATCCTTTTCTTCAGTCCCTCCACACACAAATAATACATGGGCAACAATCATATGTTAATGTGCAAGATGTCTGCCTTCACTGCAAAGTCATCAAAGAGGGAGTAGCTGCTCAGAGGAAGTTAAGACAGGACAGCTGGATCCATCACAACCCTGTCTCCTTACTGAGACAGAGAGAGAGAGAGAGAGAGATCAGATGAGAGAAGGTGAGTGGAGGGAAAGACAAAGAAGGGCAAGAGAAAGCTGGCTGAGAAAGAGAGCTTGGGAGCTGAAGCAAATAAGTGATTCAAATGTATTCCAGTTTCCATTTAGAGTCACACACACAAGGTGGTGTTTTAATTAGTTGCAGTAGTTTTGGGTCAATACTTCAGACTGTTGGAGACTCCTTAGTAACTGGAGTATCTGTTGTTTCAGCATATGGGCAGAAATGTTGACGACCATGCGAACCGTAGGAGTTGTGACTTTCGTCTATTGGTAGAAAAAGGAGGAAGTTGGGTGATGTTTTTATTGAGCCACAAAGTCTGCAGAAAAGTGTGTGGATGATAGGGCTGATGATGGAGCTGTATGAGCACAGCAAAAATCAAGATTATTTTGTTCAATTTCGAGATCACGATTATTAAACACGACTACCGATTGACTTGGCGCTAATCTTGGATCTATTGAACTTTGGATTTGAGTGGATTTCCTTGACCTCTAAATATAATCCAACTCAAGAATGAAGAAAACCAATTCTATTGTTCTCATTAAAGATGGAAGCCTAAATTGTTTTATAATACAAATTGTATTTATTGCCCAGTTGTAGTAGATGGATGGGGCAACAGAACATTTAACTTTAGCACCTCAGATATTAGTTTGTTTCAAGTTTTTTTTCCAAACCATTGTCTTCTCTAACATTACCCAGGGCCAGATTTAAGAATCTAGTCTAACCATAACCATTTAAGGGTTTGTACATCTGAAAACCTTTGCATTGGATGAACAGTGAGGAGCCACACAATTATGACCACTGACAGGTAACACTGACCATCTCTTTAAAATGGCATCTGTCAGTTGGTGGGATATGTTAGGAAGTAAATTAACATTTTGTCTTTAAATTTGAAGTATTGAAAGCAGAAAAAGTTGGTAAGGTTAAGGATGTGAGCGACTTTAATGGCTCCTCTCCTTCTCCAAAACTGCAGCTCTTGTGAGGTGCTTCCAGTCTGCAGTCCTATCAAAAGTTATTACAGGAAGGAAAACCTGTGAATCACTTTAGGAACTCGACAACAAGTTCAAGGCGTTGACTTGGCCTCCAAATTCCCAAGATCGCACTCCCATTGAGCATCAGTGGGATTTGCTGGACAACCAAGTCAGATACATGGAGTCCCAACCTTGCAACTTTCAGAGCTTCAAAGATCTGCTGCCAGTGTCTTGGTGCCAGATTTTACAGCACACCTTCAGAGGTCTAGTGGAGTCCTTGTCTGATCCTGTCAGGGCTGTTGTGTCTCTGACCTGGCAAGAGGGGTGCCCACAAGATATAAGGGTGATGGTCATAATCAAATGGCTGATTGATGTTTATTTCTTGATTTGGAGGACTTGTTGGACGGTTGACCTTGTCATTGTAAGTAATGATCCTTGGCATTTTGGTGCTGGCTGGTTTGGTAACAATTGTGACTTCTTGTCAAAGCTTCAATGTTGTATAGTTACATGATCCAGAGTTAATTTGAAGTTCCACCTGTATTGAGCACAAATATGACCAGGTAGTTCCATTTAGAGCGAAAGCAGATGATTCATTGCATTATGTTGGTTTGATAAAGAAAACTTCAGAATGCACTCGGGCAACTTGGCTGATGTCTTCCCTATCACATTATATATATATACTGTATATATATATATATAAACTGTATATGTTCAGTCCTCTGCATTGCTTCAATGCGTTCATTGTTTGCTGTGAATTCCTTGTGTGTAGTTAGACATTTAATCCCTTGTGGGAAAAAGCGGACTCCACCACTAACAATGAAAAGAACTATATATAGAGACACTTCATGACTGTTAAAAAAAAGACAGAAAAAACATGCCTATCAGAGGAGTATTCAGGAGCACAAAACTGAGCGTGACAAAAAATATACATTATAAGTTACTAAAGAAAACATTTAGATAGAAATAAACCAGTACAAATGTTGTCCTTTTCTTCCAAGGGATCATATTATTTAAATTTCCTGATTAACATCAATATGTAATCTATACTTTCTGGGACTTTTAAGTTTCATTTGTATGTCCACTTAGGTAAAGTGCTCTGCATTGAGAGAGACTTAGCATTACTCCATTTAAGCCCTTTAATTAGCATCTCTTTCTCCCATGTACTACGATTATATACGACTTATTTGCCCATACATTTATGATTAAATGCTTCATAGTTTTTTTCAAAACCAAAGACTGAGCAGCTAAGTGAACTTACCTCTAAAGTTACAACATGTTCAAACTAGATGTAACTGGTAAAGGTTAGCTTACACCATGTATCATGTATTCATTCCCACAATATCTGCTCTTAAAGGTACAGAATTTGGTCCCGTCAATAACTGTATGATTCACTGCTTTGATGGCTGCTTCCAGTTCAAAATTCATTGAGAACATACAAAGAAACCATTTTTTCAGATATGGATTTTTTAAATGTGAGACCATGTAACATCACACATATAAGAATACAAATCCAAATCTACAAATCTTCATGCTTGCTCTGTTTTGCTTCCAACCAGTGATCATTAGTCGTCATCAGATAGATACAAAAAGTGTCACCCTATCTGTGTCTGTGTTTCTGTGTCCGTTCTCCCTGCAGTCTGTCTCTGTGAAATCCTGTCGGCCCAGTGTGCTTAATGATACGAGGACGGCCTGTTTTAGACGGCAGAGACGCAGCAATTAGGAGAATAAATAATAAGAAAGATAAACAAACATCAAGGGGGGAGTCATGTGGTGGCAGAGCCTGAGAAAGCAGCTGGAAGCAGCAGTTAATGGGGCTTTATCCGTCTCTTTACTGTAGTCGACGCGGATTCCTCTATCCTTCTCCGGGGACATGGCTATCACAGCCTCGCTTTTATTTTCAGTTTTGCACTCTCCTCCCACTGTCTCTTTTTACTTGTGCTCCTAGCACTGTAGCTTTTCTGCTCCTCCAGCCTTTTCCTTTGTTCTTCTTTGATTCCCATTTATCCACAATCTTTTTCTCTCATTTTCCCCTTTCTGTCCATCTAAGCAGGCTTACCCCTTTAGCTTTGTTGCTTCCGACCATTGCACCATGTTCACTGAGGAGTGCATGGGGTAAATTGGGTTGTGGACATGTGTTTGAGAGCAGTAGGTGGAGGAGAAAATAGGGGCTTTAGATGATACAGAGGGCTGAGCAGTCAGTACAGCATGAAGCAGGTAAGTTGTGTCAAAGCCCTGACAGTCCGCCTGCCGCCCAACTATGGCGGCAAAACCTGGAGGAGGGGCAGGAGGAGGGTCTGCATCTACGCACTCTAACCTGAAGACAGACCGCATCGATGCAGCTCTGACCCAGCAGGAGATCTCCCTCCTCCTTGTCTTTCACTGCTCTGTGTTCCATCAGCCGTCACTGAGAAGGCCCCTCTCGCTACTCACACCAACTTCCTCCCCTGATACCACTAAGCACACAACCAGATACACAACCTGCTGAAGGAACAGTGGAGCGAGAGCCTAATGGGCGCTGAGTGTCAGTGCTTTTATCATAGAGAGAGAAAGACTGAAGACCCAAAGCAGAGCTGACTGATGGCATGGAAGTCCAAGGGGGTGAATGAAAAAGCAGGAAAATGGACAGGAAATTACAGTGTAATTCGATAAAATAAAGTATAGCAAGCCCTACCTTTGTGAAGTGGCTAATATCAGATTATTGTTATGCTTGGTGCACTCTATGATTTTCAAATCTTAACCAATTTAGAAAAGGATGGGGGACATATGGACAGAATTAACTGAAATAAAATATATAAAGAAAACATTCTCCAGACAGTGACAATGCAATCAGATTGCAGGACTACACTCTCAGCATTAATGTTGTGGTGAGTAGTGGGAGTAGTGAGATTTTAGGGAAATTTGTATGATCAAAAATGAGCTTAAAAATAGTCAGGGATGGCATGTTGTGTGATGCTTTGCAACAAAAAATCTAAAAAGAAGTGAAAAAACCTTGAACTCTGAAAACATGAACTTTGTTCGTGTCTTGGCTGAAAAGCATGAAACAGATTGGCCTTAACATTTTGCACTAAGGGTGGGTTTGAACAAAATCTTCAAACCAGTCTGCAACATCTCTTGATGCTTCCCAGTCAACTTGCTCTTGTTGGCTATGGGGGGTTTCTGCTCACTGTTCCTTTCACACTTACAGGATTTCAAGCCCCTTCTCAATCACAAATTCCAAAACTTTGTCATGGCACCTCTTAGCTTTATACAAACACTCATGCCTTCAACTGATTCCATATAAACCCGGCCGAGGAAACACAAGAGCTTCATAAAAACAGTTCTTAGAGATCTAGTAGCTCGGGTTGGTAGTAGAGGGATATGAATGTGCCAAACAACACAGAAATGTCATCAAAAGACTTTTAGTTTGAATCTAGCACATGATGTGTTTTTCCCCCCAAAAAAGTTTACCATGTAGGACTCTTGCCCAAAACTCAAAGAGAAAGACAAAGAGAAAGCAGATGCTACGTTATGAGTCAGTATGAGACGTTGTCAGGGTGTTTCCTGCGTATAAGATACATGGTGGTTGCCTCCGGCCTTTTTCTTCTTCCACCCTCAGCCCTCATCAAAACCTAAGGTGTATTTTCAGATCAGATGCAGTGATCAGATCACTGAAACCACATGTCGATACAAGCATATAAAAAACATTTCCATGACTGGGGATGGTTTGATAAAGGCATACATATGTCTATAGTGGACAACCTTTCAATAATCAATTGTAACTGCAATAAAAAATATAGAAATTGAATATTTGTTAAATCTGGCTGAAGTATAATTCTGTAAGGCGAGTTACAAACAAACATTCTGTAAGGCTTAGATAAAGAAGTCAACTTCTCCCTGTGTCTGTCATCTTCATCATCAGACAACCATGTAAATGATAGGACTTTAAATCTGCTAGACCGTCAAATTTGACATTCATGCATGAAGTACCAGATATGTATTATTTAAATGGAATAAGTTTCCCTTTACAAAAAAAAGGTACCACCTCAGCCTCATTTTGAGCAGGGAAAAATCCCTGGTTTGTGACAGCATCTGTAGTTGACCACCCGGGATGAAAGCATTTTGTGATTTCAGATTGAAATTGGGAAAACCAAATCCAATCAGTAACCGTAGTGATATGTCTGTTAACGCTCACGTTACAGCATCATTAGGGCCAATAACTTGTTCTGACCAGTTTGGAAAAAGGAACACCCCCGTGACTTTTTTGTGACGGGGGGGAATCGGACATCAAATCTGCCAAATTATCCACCACTGAAACAATGTTTTTTTGTCATTGGAACGTCTGTTCAGTGTCTGACTATCACTATGTAGACTGCAGACTTAAACTAGACTGTATTAAAAGTCTGTTCTCACCTTGATTCTGAGTTAAAAACTTGTATGGACACGCTTGATTTGTAAAATCACAATTAGTTTAAACTACAGTCCGGTGTGCAACATTACACATACTGTTTTTTCAAGAACCAAATTAGATATAAATTGTTGCGATGTGTCTTCAAATCATGTCCAGAGGTGATATTTAAGTATGTCCATAAATTAGGATCTGATTGGTTGAGGGCGGCCTGCAGATAAGCCCCTTCGACACATTGTATCCCAAGCAGAGCGGGGAGCGACCGAGCGAGGCGAGTGGGAGTTGCGTGAAGCCCGGATCATTGATCAGCCTCACGCCTTATTGGCTTCCTCTGAAGTCTTTATCACCACGTCCCCTCCCACTTCCTCCACCGCCTCGCCTCGTAAATCCAGCGTGGCTAATTGGACATGACTGCGTTTATGTTCCAGCTTCATAAATTTCTTTCTCTGAAGGGGAGAGAGGATCGATTTTTTTCTCTCGAGCGCAGCCTCCCGTAGCAGCGAGAGTCTATTCAAATTGTCCCCTCTCTTCCGTACCCCTCCTCACCTTTTCTTAACCCCCTCCCCCTCCTCCTCTTCAACATGCATCCTTTTCTCACTTGTGCTGCTTCACTTCCCCTCCAGACTAAACAGGTAATCTATAAGTGACCTCCCCTGTGATCATGTGGTTAGGAGTTACGACCCCGTAAACAGCTCTTTAACACGTTCCTCTCAGCGTTTTCTCTTCTACAAATCATTCCTCTAAAACTCAATCAGTCAGTATCTTATACGACTTGTTGACAGCAAGCCACCACAAATATAAAAACTAAACACTTCCTGTCTCAATCATCATCTCTCCTTCCATCTCTTTCTACTTCTAGTTTTCAATCATCTCCCCCAGACATGTAGGGGATAAAACTCTTTCTACAGGAACATCTAAGGCCGCAGTCATGTCCAAATGGGACTACTTGTACCAACTGGGATACTTTGGAGAACTGCAGGGGGTGCTTGAGATGTTTTTCAAATGTTAGTTTAGAGAATATCAGTCATGCATAATTCCCCCCGAAAAATACATTTAGGATTTGCAAAAAGGGAAAGTAAGTTTGATAAACTACATTTCATATTTAATATTCCTTTTTGAAATGCAATCGTTAACTGTAGACCATCAACTATCAGTAAAGATCATCTGTGGTAACAGATTTCTGCAAATGAATTCAGAATCTGTGGGCAATGGGGGAAATTTGGGGTTTCAGAAGTGTTGTGGTCCCTGATTGTAGTCTGAGAGGTATTATCCAACTATTTTAGAGAGTAAAATAGGCTTTACACTTCACTCGTTATAGAATCTGGTAACCATTGGACAACAGTTTAGCTTTTCATTACTCTCTATGAACAGAAGTCTGCATTTCAGTACAGCTCAAAATATAAAAATCTGGATGTAGTCTGTCCACGTCTTCTATTTTCTTGTGCTGAAAGTTGCCAGTTGGACTGTAAACGGTAACCAGCACATGAGAGAGGACGTTTTTCGTCACATATCCTTATCTGAAGATCTTATCCAAATAACTCTAAAGTCTCCAAAATGTGGCTTTTGCTCACAGAGGCTATGTCTCTCTCAGACAGTTGTCGATTAGTTCCACTCCACTTGGTGACTCTAAATTACCAGTGGGTTTGATTGGTTGTTTGTGTCTGTCATTGACTGCAGACCAGTTCAGGGAGTACCCCCTATCTCTCGCCCAACGACAGCTTGGAATCAGCTCCAGGCGCCCCATGACCCTGAATAGGGTAAGCCGTGTAGATAATAGATGGATAGATGTTGTTTATATTTTTGTTAAGCTAGTTTCTAAACGAATAGTGAATGAAAATCACCAAAAAATGGAATCATTGCAGCAAAGAAGCTGAAAATGCGAAGAGAGACAAATAACAAAAACTACGCAAAGACAAATCCTACAAATACCGTCAGTTTCTGGACTTAAATGTTTCATTGGTCCTTTAAACTCTCTATTTTTTGGAGTGAGGGTTCACATGCTTTCTGAAGTGTTTTGAAGTTGCAGTTAAAGACGTTTATGGCACAGTGTACCTCTTTCTGCCAAACATATTTGGATCTGGTCAGAGGGTACTTAGCTAGAAAACAACTGAAACACAGTCAATAACTCAAAGACTTGTTCGGTCGCCCATTCCCGCCCGCGTTGAGGACTATAGCCTCCATATATGGGACGCGTGCCCTAACCACTGCGCCACCAGCGCCCCCCTTGCTCACTTTTATACACAGTTCATGCACTCCCTTAAGACTGTCACTATTGTGAGGTCGCTGTGTGAGTGAAATGTCCGGCAAAAAAGACATCTTCAATTATTCAAAGTGCGGGAATGACCTTGATTGTCTTTGCAATCCACACCCAGAGTGTGTGTTTGTGTGTGTTTGTTATCCGTGAGTGTGAGTCTACTAAGCAGTGTGCGGAGATGTGTGACCTCCCTGGTGTGTATGTGGGATGAATCAGTATATTAGCACAGTTTGCTCTGAGTAAAAAAAGTGAAAAAAAAAAAAGTGTGTAGTTCAGTGTGTAATTTTTGCACAACATAGCAGAAGATGGAGTGATAGAGAGAGAAAGAGCGACTAAGCATACGACTGAATTATTTAAGCAGGATACAGTAAATGGCTATTGCGTGCATGCCATAGCCGGTGCCCAGACCTGAGATCTTGTCTCTGATTGGTCGGTTTGTGTCACGTCAAGAGCAGCAGTCAGTCAGGCCCACTTTGGGCTACCTGCTCTCTCAGATATGTACTGTATGCACATGAGCAAATAACTAAATAATGGAGCCTGCATGGGCACATCTTGTTCTGCAGTCCAGACCTCAGAGGACAGAGCAGAGACTGTGCATGTGTGCGTGCGTGCGTGCGTGCGTGTGTGGAAGAGAGAGAGAGATAGAGAGACCTATACAGTATATTCGAGCAGTTCAGGTGTGGGTTATATGCCAGCTGGGTAAATGTGTTGTTTTTGCTGGCTATTCAAACTGCAGGAGTAATTAATATGAAGCTTCATGGGATTTTGTCAGCCCGGGAGTTTCCACTGATTCTCTGTTTATGAGGACGAGACACAATCTGTAAATAAGTACATCATTCACTTAAACTGTGGTTGTAACCCTTGTTTTAAGAAATAACTCACTGGTCTGGTTTCTTGTTTTAAACTGGAGGAGGAGGAGATGGGTTTTTGTGGATTTTTTATTAGTAAGCAAATTAACTTGGCTGCAATATACCTCCTGCTAGTGTGGCTTATTTTTAACCTACCTTTAAAAACATGCTCTTTGAGGATCCTCAGACTGCAAAATACGGTCATTTCTAACCTGTGTGGACTTAAGCAGCAGGGTTGCTAATGACACTCGTGTGTCTCTTGAACATTGTCCCTTAAAGGTTTAGAAAAGTTTAAAGTAAAACTAAAAACAAACACACAAACTTAAACAGTGCAAACAGTAGACCACAGACTCTGTAATGTATCTACAGACAACCTTGTGAGAGGAAAAAAACTCAGGGTCATTCAGCAAGAAGTTTAACCTGACTGAACTACGCACAGCAACATCATCCATCAAGACACTTGCCAATCAAATACATGCACGCATACCTGGTAAGCCTGTAAGTTCACGGATCTGATTCTTAAACTGGTGTTCACTACTTTCCCTGCCAATTTGATTCATGTACTTCTTCATGACTCCTCATGGTGGAGTGTATGACATGAATGAGCGTGAGTGGAAGTTCATTGGCCAAAGAAGAAGTTGTTGGCAGAATTTAAAAAAAAGAAGACGAAGACAGCAGGGTATAAGTGAAAGTAAGTGTGATAAGAGATACCTAATGATAGGATAAATACATCAATACTGCACTTTACCTTTTTAGGGTCATTTTATGTATTTCAGTTAATCAGATATCGTATTGTATCATTTTATGATAGTCTCGAAATATAACAATCATAGCAGAATCCCTGAATCGTGATATTATCGTTATCTCGGTCCAAATCTCGCGTATCGTGATTTATCCTGTGATCCCCGACCCCTGATGTCCATGTTGGTAGTTCACACTTAAATGAGACGGTGTGAATGCCCCACATAAGCAGTTTCACCTACTTTGTCTTTACATGATACATTTGAAATGTTATGGTCCAAAACAAAGACATGATGCTGAATACTATCACCCATGAATAAACAGACCCTCAAAGTCACTAACCACTGTGATGGCTGACCCTTATTAAATCATTCACACAGGACATATTTCACTGGCATTTGGCATTTGGCGGGGGGTATTTTAAGACACTGCACAGCAGCATTGTAATATTCATGCAGCATGATGCAGCATGAATGATGCAGAACGGTTGACACAGTTCTTACTGAAGCAGCCATGTCACTGTTTCTTAAAGGGATCGTTGTTTGAGGTATTTCTCAAAGTGTACTTCATTCAGAAGTTCCTTTCAGCTGTTTTCATTTAGTTTTTGATTTTTCACAAGTTCCTTTTTCAGTGGTTAAGTTAATGTCATAACCTTTGATCTACCATGAGGCCTTTACTGTATTTCACAATGAAATAGATTGAATTCAAACAGCAATTCGAGGACTCTCAGCCAGTACAAAAATTCCAAATAAAAGCCTAACAAGTACATTTTAAAATCCAAAATAATAAAATTAAATATGTGATTAAAGCTAGGGTAGGTAATTTTCGAAAACTAGCATGATTTTGAAAGTAGCATTCTCTCCAAGCTCCGTCTTCACCCACCCCCTCCCCTCTGTGCTCGCTCAAAAGCCGCGCCCCTCACTTACATGCACTAGCGCCATTGGTCCAGAAGCGGATTTCAGCTCATGCTTTGAGTGTGGGCTCGTGCATGCATGGGGTAGAGAACGAACAGGGAGGCATGATTTGTTCATCAATAAGTACCTCTTGGCAGACATTGGTCAAAGTTTTTACGAGTTTACAATGGCTACAGATGCAGATTTTCTTCGTTTCTTTTTCAGAGCACGAGTTATTAATTTCTGTCAGGACCTAAAGACAGTTTCAACCAAAATCTTAAAAAGTGTATCTGGAGGAAATTACCTACCCTGCCTTTAACTATTGAAATTTAGTGATTAACTACAAATACAAATGAACACATAATAACGGAATTTTACAAACCTGCCTGTCAAAATGGCAGCCAATGAGAAAGTCAAAGGCACTTCCGCATTTGAACGCAGAATATGTTCAGTTAAAGGTACAGTATGTAGAATTGCATGCTAATGTTTACATTAAAATATCTAACTTAAATTAAAAATGGACTAAACCCATGTTATATATATTTTTTAGTTGAGTACTTACATCACCTCAAATATTTCCAAAAGTTATCAAAGCCAGAGAAATCCGTAATTTTACAGTTGTAACGGGACGTGTCTTGAAGGCGGCCACCATGATGAGCCGCCATGATAGACACGAAATGTTGATCTTTGTCAAGGACACATCGGATGTTATGCTACTGAAAGCTGCCGTTCTGTCGCTGTATGTGCTGCTGTGATAAAAACGTCATGTACATTTTACTCAGATACATCGTCAGTACACATATTGTCTTTCTCAGGTCGGTTTCGCCCGTTCATATGGATTCAACACGGAGTTCGTTCATTTTCTCCCATAATACCCCGCAAGACTCGACGTCATCTTTTGTTATTGTTTTGATTAAGAGCCTCCTAGCGGCGGATTTTACATACTGTACGTTTAAGAAAACCAAATGAAAATGCTTCATGACAGAAAGGCTAAGTGATGAAAATATAACAAATATGGCTTTACACTTCAGCAGATTTTTTTTTCCTGGTAAATGTTTTTGAGATGCTAAAATATGTTTTGCTCCAATTTAGTCCACAGCAGCACAAAGCTTAATTTCAGTTTCGATACTCCTCCAAACAGCGGCCTCACTGACTGCCATCTAAAGCAGCTAATGCTTTCACTATCAATAATTACCTCATACAACCCCTCCTCTGAATTTCTAACTATCCCTTTAAGGCCTTTTCTGTCCAGCCCTGGTCGTCCTGAGATCGCTGTGTAACTGTGGATATTAGAGTGTGACCTCCCTGCAGAGTCCTTACGGCTGCTGAATGTGTTTTAATGAACACTACAGCGAAGAGCAATACCTGGGGAGGGAGGAAATTGGGTGTGAGTTGGAAACGGGAGGGGTGGGGAGGGGGTTATTATACATCCTCCTCTTATTTAAGATATGAACGAGGAAGGAGAAGTGAAGGAATAAAAAATGGATGAAGAGACAGAAACCCGGGGACGACATTGGGGTTTGGTGGGAGGTTCTTCCTGTTGTGCAGTCCCCTGTGGAGTCTACGGACCCCAAGGGAGCGATACGGATCTGTAATATGGTCTTTATGTGTTTTCTATGTGTGTGTGAGTCAGATTGAGAACTTTAAACAGAATACGCATCTTCTCTCTGAGACAATTTGCCCGCCAAATGAACTTAAGAGACACTTTTGAACCTCACATGTGTGGAGGCATATTTGTTTTAGACTAGCACATGAACACAGTTGCAAACCTGCACCCTCAGGGCCTGCATCCGTCTTCACCCCATGCACCGAATTCCTCGCGAAAAACATGGCTACTTAACATAATTTCTCCACTTTTTTTTGTCCTTTCATTTAAATGATAACCTCAAACCTGAAAGTCTCCTAAAAGTCGTCAAAAGTTACACACGTTTGCACAAAAACCCACATTTGAACTGTAACTGTGTTCCTGTACCACTTTGTGTGCGCGTGTGTGTGTGTGTGTGTGTGTGTGTGTGTGTGTGTGTGTGTGTGTGTGTGTGTGTGTTAGTGTTTAATTCCAGTGAGACCATACAAAGGAGGATGCCTGGGGAAGAGGAGCTGAGCTGGGATCAGCCAGAGGACAGGGGTTAATATAATTATCCCACTAAAACCTTGAGACTGAAGGAACATCATTAGTCATAGCAAGAGGAGAGCCGCCCCGAGCCGCGGGCCAGAGACGAGCAGGAGATGGGAGAGGAGAGCCTCAGAACACACCAGCACAGTTAACAAGACAATTAGTACAAGGACTCAAACTTGAGGCTCTTTTTAGAAATACAACAAAAAAAAGACAAAGGACAGTGTTTACCAGTGTTCTGAGCTCCGCTTCGACTATTCAGTAATTATATTTTAGCATAATAATCTCAATATAAATTAATTACTTCTGCTGATATTGGATTCATATCTGAACTGAACACATAATGATACTCTCGTGTAGCAATGGCCCAGTGTTATTTAGCAATTAATGAAATCACCTCTGCTTTGTGCAGATTTAATATGTAGTTATTGAGCTCAATATCTTTTTTATAAACTCTGGATGTGCTCCGTGGCCTGAAATGAACTGATGGATAATAAAGCGCAGGTCCTTACCCTGATTTAAAGATAGGCAGACTTTGACTGAGGACTTTTTAAAAGGGAAATCACACTGACTAGCTGACGTAATGATTAATATTCAAACAAGACAGATATTTGTCATTTTTATGATTTACCATTTCAGAAACCATTTACGCCATTGAAGTGTTTATTTGCATGTAAGACAAAGAGAAACCACCAAACAACACAATTGAAACAAAACAAGGGAGTGTTTGGTGACGTTTCCCCGTCAGTTTTCAAAAGCAGTAATCTGTTTATCGGCCTGTTGTTCCAGCCTCTCTTCTATCCAGGGCACGTTTCTGAAAATGTGTAACTAGTTACAGTTCTCTAGTTACTACTATAAAAAAGTAAGAGTTACTGCTTTGTTAAAGTAACTAGTTAATGGGGAAAGTAGCGTTCATTTTTTTCCTTCAGTCATCATATTAATGTTCACATTATTTAGTGTTGCTGTGGCAGAATTGTGCTGTGACAACTCCCACATTTCGAACACTGTTGTCGTTTTCAATATGTTGGTATTTTACCGATTAGATCTCTGAAGGCAACAGACTCGACAGTTGATATGAAGCACATCGCTGTCAACATACCTGTCTATCAGTCTTTAGTCCAACTTACAGGTTGTTCGGCTGGCGTTTTTTTTAAATCAAGAAGACTGGTTGTATGGAGAGTCTCCATCTTGGTCTGCCGAGCTAACGTGAGCTGTACCTGGGTCTCCAGTGTCTGCAGCACCGGGCTCTCTAGAAGCGTGTTGTTGTTTAGCTCGGTGCTTCATTCTTGTGAGAGAAGTTTTCCGTCCTGCACATAGACTATAACTCACCGCTGTATTATTGTCGTTAGACTTGAGCAGGGAAAAATAATGTCAGTATTTAAGAGACAGAAAGCTGACGGCTGAATGATTACCTATCTGTGTTTGTTTACAGCGCGCAACATTCTTTCACCCAGGATGCTAATGTGCTGACGTTAGTGTATCCTCGCCCACTTGTTGTCAACTGTTTCACATACAGTCACGAGTGCTTTTACATGTTAGTAATGGTACCGTAAATAGTAGTGGCGTTACAGTAACACGTTACTTAGTAACGCATTAGTCCCAACACTGATCTTCAAACACAAAGTAATGGCAGTTATTCTCTTCTTTTTCCAACTCTTGTTCTGTTCTGTGCTCTCTAAATACAGTTTAGTTTTTATTTCCTAATGAAACTTAATACATTTTAAGTTCCCTATAGCTTGTTTGACATCTTTTTTTAACATATACAGTAGGAAGTTCATTTTTTTAAATGAAGGTCGCAACAAAAAAAAAAAAATGGGACGATAAATCCGTGTTTGCTTTAGGGCGTGGCTACATGTGATTGACAGGTCGCTACCACAGAGATGTGTTAACGGGGTGGCTGTGGCTCAGTTAGTAGAGTTAGTCATCTGTCAACAGGAAGGTCGCGGGTTCGATCCCCAGCTCCTGCAGCCACATGTCCGATGCGGCCTTGGGCATGACACTTAACCCCAAGTTGCTCCTGCTTCTTCGTCAGCGGTGCACGAATGTGTATGATTGGGGTTAGTTACTTCTGATGGTGACTTTGTGTGAATGGGTGTAAATGGGTAGGTGTGACATGCGGTGTTAAAGCGATTTGAGTAGTCAGAAGACTAGAAAAGTGCTATACAAGCTCAAGTCCATTTACCGTTTACCATTTCACCCGGATAGAGCCACAGGAATGCGTTTCCCTAGTAGACTAGAGGCTTTACATTAGAGTCAATTTACCAAACGACTATGGAAACAGGCAACGTGTCTCAAAGTAGTTTTGTGTCTTTGAAAAAGCTGAAAATGATTCACAGCTAAATCACTTTCTATTTTGTTGAAAACTTGCAGACTTTTGACCCGGCGTGACCCTTGATGCGACAGCTTTGTGGTGAAAAAGAAAGTCTCTGACATCAAAAAGTGACTGATCGCAGTGTGAGCTGATGTGGTACTTATTAACAGACACATGGGCTCATTTTCTCGCTCTCCCGTTCAGACTCTGATTGATGTGCTGTTTATCTGTGCCCATCTACATACGAGTAATGACAGCGAGGCGAGATGCCGGTGTGTCTTTGAACACGCCATGCCTGTAATAATGCTATGCTAATTAATGTGGCTGACTGAGAACAAACCATCTTTCCAAGGACACCCTCCCTCCACCTCATGTTCTCCCACTTACAATTCCCAGCATGCTTTTCAGCTTTAAAGCACGCTTGCGGTATCAAGAGATTCCCCTCTCACCAGATGCTGGGTAAGGCACAGAGCAGGCGCTGCTGGGGACGATTCTTTTATTGTATTTGTGAATTTAAAAGGATATTTATGGGATGAGTAAAAGAGGGGGGGGCGGAAGGGTGGAGGAAGAAAAGAGAAATCTATTGAAGAGGGTGTGGATGAAAAAAAAAAAGAAACAAAAGTCGGGGGAATGAAAGGAAAACAGGCAAAATTGCTGACTTTAACTTTCTTCCCGTTCTGAGGGGAAATAAACTGTGATTATCAAATCAGTTACAACCATTGTGTCATAAATCATCGCATATGAGAGGAACAATGACACATTCCTCATTGCGGCCCCTCAGCTTTCTGCATGCCTTTCTTTTCTGGGGGAGTGCTCATGAATGATTTAAAAAGTGATCTGTTTCCGAGCCTTGGCTGCCTCGCAGGGAGATAGCTCGGCGGGGGGGAGGAGCCTGAACGGGGCTGGGAGGGTCCATGCATGAATGTTTCCTGTCATCCGCGAGAACACACGAGCTACGGCTTCTACGCTCTCATCACACATCAAGCATGGATCGTATATTTCATTCATGAGGAGGAAAAGGTGGCATCTCTCAAGTGCAAAGCTGTTTTATCATGAAACAATAAACAGGGGCCGAAGTTTGCAAAATACGGAGAATATGCTGTTGTTTCTGTGCTCTGTGGTGGCCGTGTGAACTGGAGAATAATATTTACAGAGCATCACACCTCACATCATTCATCACAAAATCACACAGCCAAGCTAGTCCCATGAAACTAGGAGTTAATCCATCATCTACCTCCCTCTTTTCTTTCTCCCTCTCTCCCCCTGATCCTGGCTTATACCTCTCATCCTCTCACCTTCACTCAGCAAAGGACACCAAAGAAAACTTTGGTGGAATTCAAAAATAGTGGCAACAGTTTGCAAAAGTCAAAGTCACCTTATGTGGCATGATAAAAGACACACAGAGACCCGAGGCTCAAAAGAGGGAGCAGAGGAGAAACATTTTTTCTTTCTTTGGCAATATGGACAAGCCGCGAGGTGAAAAATCCTTCAATATCTGCACTACCATCCGTGTTCAAGATCGGAACACAGCTTACAGACTGATTTTGCATTTGTAAGAAATAACTAGTTCATCCTTCAGGCGGCTTTGTCACTTTAAAAGTGCACATCAGGGCTACTGAAGGTTTGTGTTTTCAAAAATTAAAAATCAAATTAGTATAGTATTTTATTGTATTCATAATATGTCATATTATCTGGACCTTGAGTCAAAAATAAAGTTTTGAATTGAAATATTTAAAGTATGCAAAGGTCAGCAATGTCGCCTGTTTTCCTATCACCCCCATATTTTGTTTCCTTTTCTAAGGATTTTTACAGGTTAAAGCTGTTTCACAGTAGCTAAACCGTCAAACAATGCACTTGCTTATTTTTGTCAAACTCCCACTGGACAGGTGAATAAAACGGGAAACATCAATCCAGCTTTAACCAGAGATCTATCCTGAACTACATTACCCAGAATGCAACACTTAAGTGGGGATTTAGACCAACAGCAGCACTCCTGCGTCTGTGGTGGTAAGCTGTTTAAGGTGAGACAATAAACTGATTTCCGGTCGGTCTGGCTGGATGAACTGATTAATGCATTTAAAGGCTTAGCAGACACCAAAAACACTCCATAACAGTCTGTAATACTCACACACAGGGTTTTACCACCATCAGCATGTGCAAAATCAAACCCCCTTAGATCAACATGTGACCCCTGTGATTTATCCTGTTCTCCTTTGAGGGACCTGACCCCAATGTGGGTCAGGTCCCAACAGCAGAAATCTTTCATAAAAGGTATTTTGAAGCATAGACTATATTTTTGGTATAAATTCTCTCACTTTCCTTCTTATATCAGCAAAACAGATTAATCTTCTGTCAGTTTGAAGTTTAGATTTTAATTAATCATTATAAATCTGATCCAGATGGGGCTTTGCATGTGCCAGGAACAAACATGTTTGCATCATTTTTTTTATCTGGGAAGTCTATGTAGATAATGTATCTTCATACTGATGGTAATGAAGAATCCACATTTGAATATTGATTGCCCGTCATGAATCCAGATAAACACCGAGTTGATTTATACCAGGTGTAAATGCAAAATCATTATCCAGATAACGTATCCAGACACAGATCACTTGTAACTATCGTGGTGTCCTTCGACTGCACTCGCTCTTCCAAAGTTGATCTATGGTCACTTCAGCATCACATTCTGAAAACCAGATACCAGATATTTCAGCTTTTTGCTAGAATCTGATCTCTAGATAATGTGCACTCATACAAGCCTCAAAGGACACATGAGCAATGCATTCAAAAGACGCAGATCTGACAGCTGTGTGAGGCACCTTTTCCCTCACCTGAGACCATGAATTTTGAAAACTGTGCCGATTTGACACAAGATGAATGGTCTTTTTTTATCCTGAGTGTAAGCGCAAAGGCCCTAAAATAAGATCCAATGTCTTAATCCAGGATAATCATGATAATATTTGATATATTTATGACTTCACCAACAACTTATACTTGCTAAATGCTCAAACAGATTTTAGATTAAATCCAGAACTACACCTGGAAATGCTGTGAAGCAGAGATAATACTATTTAAGTAAGAACTACAACGTTCTTCTGCCTCTTAGTCTGTCGAGACTTTACCACATATAGGCAAATACAAACACCTACACCAACCTAAAAGAAGTGATAAAAACTGCTTTAACTCTCCTTGTACGACATGTTATCAAACACCAGCTAAGTTTTCTGTGCCAGTCTGTTCTAGCCTGTGAGGAGATGGAGAGCTTAAACCTCTCAGCACATTAGCTCTGTCAGCAGGGGGCCAGGATGGCACTGGGAGAAACACAGACACACGGTGGATAAATGACTCAGGCAGGCATGAAACAACACGACCATGTAAAATGGCTTGTTTTTTTTTTGTTTTTTTTTTGCAGTTCTGCTCTTAACTCATTTTCACCACTGGAAAATAATTAATCCTTGGAAAGAGATAGGGCCTCAAAGCAAGACCGGGCCTATGTAATGTAATTAGGAGTTAACGAACAAAGAACTTAATCTCTCTCAATTGTTTTGTACAGTTGGATTGGCAGAAATCTAACCATGACGCTGACATTTGTGGATTTCTGTTTAGTGCTAATTAGCATGCTGTAAGCACGGTTACACACTAAGCTGTGATGGTGAACATTGTAATTAGCATGTGTGTTGCAATACAATACACTTTCATGCTATCAAGCAAGCCACTGAAAGATTTAGTATTTCCTTGTACATGTTTGTCCAATGCAGTTTGCCAAAAATACCAGAATCTTCTCCTGCGTTCAGTCACATTTAATGCAACATGCAATGTTTGGGTATGTTGATCTATAATCCATTGCACAGAAGAAGATATGCCACAACGACTGATCTGCGGAAAAAGCACAGACATATACCGTATAGACAGCAACAGATGTATGAAGGCCTAAAGTGTGCATTAAAGTTTTAAGTATGACAAGTTCAAAGTTGCATGCATGTTGTATGCAACTTTGAACTACACACTTTAAATCAGAAGCTGAAGTATCTACTGTAGGACAAAAGAAATTCTATGCAGTGTTGGAAAAACAGGGCAAAACTCCTTAACATTAGCAAGTTAACATTGTCATTGTAGCTAGCATTAGCAGTTAGCCCTTTACTTTCGTGGTCATATGCGGAGCCACTAGCATGATTGTACACAGTTCATCTGGATATAAATTACACACAAAACAGATGATTGTCATTTGTCATCATTTGTCAGTTCCAATTCCTAAAAATGTTACCTTTTTTTTTTTGGGCTGAATGAATTTGCTGCAACTGGTTTGGGATATAGAATTTTCTCCATTTGTTAACATTCTGCCAGGCTTGACTACTCGTTTTTACATTTTTGTTCATTAGTTTGCAAAGGAAGATTTGAGTATTTAGGAAACACTTAATTTTACAAAAATCATTATTTACAATGGACTCATTTTTTACCTTCAATTGTCAAAAATTGGTTAAATTTGGCTGAATTTTTAAATCCTTTAATATTATATATTTTGTGTGTACAATTATTAATCAAAATGGTTAACTACAGTATTTAATCCCTTCAATGCAAAAAAAGATCCCTGGTGGTAAAATGATCCACATCAGCTCCTTATTGTGAAACGTGTTGAACTTTTTTCTGCACTGCTTGCTCAGATGACTGACAAAGGACAGTTAATAGACACTCAGTCTACATATCTGGCTTCTCTTGAATGCCATTCTTCCACCATCAGCCAATCAAATCAAATTGCAAGTCGAGGAGAGGAGAACAACGATTACCAGAGAGGAGAGAAAAATGATGCAGACTTTTTATTCTGCTCCATCTCCTTCACTCCGGCTTTGCCCTAATCCACTTAGTTGGCTCTTCCTGAGCTTACAGCCTTTCCTTTATTCCATTATAAAGACCCTACGTACGACCTGCTGCTTATTTCATTAAAAAGGCCCAATCCATGACCCATCGTCTTATCCATAATGCAGACTACAGGCCAGCCAGAGCTCACTTTAGTCCACACCACAGTCCAACAGGACGGCTGACAGATGGGATGGAGGGAGCCAGTATGGAGAGATGGAGGTTCAATGAATGAGGGGGAATTTGAGAGCTCTGCTTATGAGTAAAGCTTCCCGGTGAATGTGATTTCACTGATGTAAATGATGATAGAGCTGAGGCTTTGCTACTCTATCTTTGATGGTTGGAGATGGCTTTCACATGGCCCATCAGTGATATGGAAATGGCCACATCTGAGGGTTGGATATAGCCCGTCAAATGAGCACTAAGCCAGAGGGCTGTCAAAACCCCAAACACCTTGGCTTATAGTTTATATTGTAGTCGGAGCTGTAGCTCATTACAGTTAACCTTGGGAAAACTTACAAAGTGAGTGATGCTGAATTGATAATGATATTCTATCGACTCTTTCCAATTTGACTTTGCCTCCCTTCCCTTTGACCTTCTCCCCTTTTGCCACCTCAGAAACCCTTGCTCCAACTCTGGCTGCCCTCCACCCTAAATGCCCTTTCAGAACTTGTTCAACATCCAATTTGCTGAGTGTTTTCATCACGTCAACAAATCTAAATTTACAGCCTTCCTCCCATCAAACCTAGCATCCCTGTGTTGGCACTTAATAGCCGATCAGGTATCGTTTTTATTGATAAGGCAGCACTATTTTTCCCTGAGTACCTGTCTTCCTGCATACCTGTGCCAGCTGTTTAGACCAGTCACTCTGTGACTGCAGCGTCAGATAAATGAGACGCATCTTACGTCGGTTGACGGGAAATTGTTGTTTTGCTGTTCCACCCAGGGTCAACCCAGATCATGAAGAACAGTTAACTAATAATAATCATTTTTAACTGGGTTCAGCCGGAGAGGCCTGGGGACACACAATATGGCCAGGAAGTGACTACAACCTCTCTCTCCATCTATAACACCGGCGTATCTCATTACTGCTGCGACCTGTGGTACACTGCCACTCGGTCTTGATCATATAAAACCCATTTCAGTGCGGCCGTCCCCTGCTAAAGCCCCAGCGGAGTGGAATATTCATTATTCAAATTTTAAGCATTGGGAATCCCAATATGTTACTAAGGCCAGATGAGATGAGATGAAATAGCTTAGCCTTTTGTCCGGGGAACATTGACTAATCGTCTCGCTCCCCCAAAATCAATTTCCCAACCGTAAGCATCACACACTCCTGATTGTACTGTACTGTTGAAGACCCCCCTCCCACTATCACCTAATACTCCTGCCTGGCTGCCCAGAATAACTTATTGATTAGTGATTATGTTACGGGAGGTGTGGGTGGCCGGGGGCGGAAGATGGACTGGGCTCAGTCATCTCCACAGGGCTAAATTTGGGTCCTCTTGTTACCAGATCCAGCACATACTGACACTATCGCAAGCTGTCACCAGCCACAAGCCACCGGTCCTGCTCTATGGATCCGGAAAGACATTTCAAAAGTGTTGTGGAAGTATACAGTTTTTTAAGAGCTTACAGTGAGGGGCGGTGTTGCAGGCAAATCGGCACAGGAGGGAATTGGCGACGGATGATAAATTCTTAGATGTGATTCACTTGTAGACTACTAAATAACAAAATAGGCAGAAATATTTCAACACATGGATGGTTGATTATTAAATCTGCTGCTTGTGTTAGAGATTCTGGCATGCTGATGGACTGTTTCACCCCAGGGGTATTGGGCTGCTCTCTCTCTCTCTCTCTCTGATTCTGTGCTGAGCCTGAAAAGTGGCTGTGATCAATACCTGCAGGCCCTTTCCACAGTGCCAGAGGGCTGTTTGTGTGTGTGTGTGTGTGTGTGTGTGTGTGTGTATATGTGTGCGTCTATGTGTGTGTGCTGTGTCAGCATCCACTCAGGACTTCATCAAACAACCTCCCCATACCTTGACTGCACACACAAACACACAAGACGCCCACGTCGGACAACGCCCCTCTCAAAGAGTCGCTCATTTTCACTTTCCCCTTCAGACACACCAACCCTATCATTCCCTGGCGCACACACAAAATTCACGCCTCCTCCCTCCTGTTCCATGCCGTCCCAACAAGGATGTTAAATACCATTCAAATGTCAGCCTGCCGTATTGATTGGAATGATAATTCTGAAAGGTAGGAGAGATGGCTTGTTGATGCTAAGCAGGCGCGTGACGGCCCGAGCATCCTTCACTGTCACAAAGTTGCCATGTAAGGGTTCCCGCTCCCCCGGCAGAACGCGAAGGCGGTTTACGTTAGACCACCGAGGCCGTATGTTTCTGTCATTTATCATTGTCCTCACAGGGCAGTGACAGGCAGATGGGGATTCATGTAGAAAGAGAGAGGGTCATTTTAAACGCCCCTCAGATCAGAATGTTTGCATGGATGTGAGATCAGAAGATATTTGTTTTTTACCAGGTGGTTTTCCTTTCTATACTGTGTTTGAGCCTGAAAGGATAAGTCAAACAACTTGCCGGTTGCTTTATGATTTAAAGTATGATCATCTAAACTATCAATCTATATCCCTTGTTGACTTGAACAAATTGGTAGTATTTTGTCTGTATAGGCACTTGTGCAGAGAGCTTCAGTTTAATCTGCTGATGTTATCCTAATTCTGCTGCTAGGTGACTCGAACTTTGTTTGACTCTAACGAGATCTAAAGCTCTGAAAAGTGACACTTGGAAACTCTAAATAGCTACTTCCTGCTGAGCACAGTCCCCGTGAAAAGCCTTTAACTTCTGTGCCAGAGTAATTCTTAAATGCGGGAAATTTTACATTACTAAGACTCAGGAGTTATGTTGTCTTTTTACAGTGCCTTTGAGTTGTGCATCAGCTAGGAATCTGAAGGTTTTTTGCATGTCAGAATGCGCGAGATTGGTCGAGGATAGGGATCAGAGGCATGTCATCAGCTCTCATCATCCATCTGTGCTGCTTCTATGTTTGAAAATGCAGCCAAACAGTAAAAGCTTTTACACCTCCACAGGATTTCTTCTTCTTTCCCAGAGTCAAACAAAACTCCTCCATCAAATGGCTTGTACTTTTAGTTTTTCATGTCTTAACAGCCGAAGGTTCTGTGTAATTTCCTAGTGTACTCTTATGGGTTGGTTTGTAGATGTTTGTTGTAGCTGCAGTAACGAAAAGAGAATCTGGTTCAACATTTCTAAAACTGTGCTGCTGTTTTTGGTCTGAAAAACCTCAAAGTTGGGTTTACTTGTTTTGTCACATAATGGGATCAAACACTTCTGTTTTGGGTTGACTTTCAAAGATGTTATCAATTAACTCTTACTCGTTAATAATGCAAAATTATTTCACCTTAAGTAATAATCATGTATTCATTTGCCAGTTTTACGTAAAAACTAGTGAAAGTGACAAACATACACCATAAATCAAACCAACATGGACTCTCACCTGGCAGGTACATCGATGTTTGAGATGGCATAGAAGTACTTGAGCAGGTTGTCTCTCTGGACGTAGGTGCCTCCGAGGGCGGGCCTGAGAAGCCTCAACCTAAGGTTAGTGAAGGTGAAGAAGTCCCTCAATCCCTTCATACTTTCCATACGAGTGTACAAGCTGTCCATGTTCTGTAGCCGCAGCCCTGCAAACACAGCGAAGCGTGCCCGCACCTCGAACTTCACATTCTTTTCGTTCTTAGAGCCGACCCAACGCGAGTACTCCTCAGTGCAGATGACCCGCGTGATGTTGGCGGGCGAGAGATCACGCACACGTTTTGGAGAAATGTTGAAAGCGTCTATGCAATCGTCGGCGTAGTACTGGTAAGGCTGCCAATAGCGTCCGTGGTCCATGGACTTATCCAGTACCATGATGGTGGGACGGCCATACTCAAAGGTGATCTGGATGTCGTCTGTGAGCTCCAGACTCTTGTTCCAGGACATGGTGATGTTAGCCAGCAGGGGATCAGGATGGCGTCTCCATGTGACTGTTTGCCAGTAGGTGAGAAGGCCATTGCGTTCACGGTCCTGCATCAACTGAGGAGGGTGGGCCAAGTCTGGATTAGAAGCATCACACTCATCACTGCAGAGGTATGGATTCTCCTGAAAATGAGATAAAAACACAGAAATAATAAGCCATGGATTGAGAATGAATGTAACAATTCCAGCCTGTCAATAATGTCTCTAAATAAACAAGAACACCCAGACAAATCCCATACTCATGGAAAGATTTACATACTAAGTGAGCCTGGGGCCAATTAAGCTTTAGGATCAGCTTCCAGATTCAGTCTTTGTTGTTAAGCTTGCAAATGTGAAGATTTATTTGGCACCAATAAACACAATATACTTCTGCCCTAATGAAAGGATAAGAGCCCAGTGAAGAAACCCTTCATCCCAATGATGCCCCTATGCCCTACTGATAAGTTACACAACCTTCCCCACCCTAACCCTATAACTCCACTCTGTTTATGCAAGCTAGCTAGATGACAACGCCGATACTACCTATCCAACCACATGGCCCCTTCTGTCCCCCACAACTCAACCGTGTAGACCGATAGGCAGCAAGAGCCAGGACATCCCGCTGGGGTTGTCACCTCCCTTCATCAGGGTTTTGTCCAGTTTGTCCCACAACACCTCAGGGAGGCTGGACAATTAGCTCTGGCAACCCAGAGCCACACCGCGCCATGCTAGCTTTCAAAGGCCACCATAACCACTTGCAGAAGTTCTTTATCTTACCCACTTTACCACATCGCAGCCAAAACAGTTTAGCACACTGAGGGCCCCGAAGTCAAATCAACAATGTTAAGTAAGCCTGAGGCTTGGTTTAGAAGGCAACCTTAATGCCCTTATTTTTCAAGTATATAATCTGATATAAAGTTGCATACCTAGCTGAAAAATTGCAATTAATCAAATTACTACTTAGTAATTTCTACAGTGAACATGTGGCCTTTTGGGGACCCTGTGGCATTTGGTTAACCAGCCTCACACGAAATCTGTCAAGGTGTTATTTCGGCTTAAATGCCTCAGATGATGAGAAGATATGACTCTGGCAGCAACATTTTTTAGCTTAAATTCTCTTTCAAGGCAACAAAAATAAACTACAGCTAAGAAATTAAATATTCCTCCCAATGGATGCCCCTCTTTATTTACTACTACATCAGTACAGATTCAAAACATGTGACTAAACAAAAGAGAATCAATATTGTAACAGAAAAGTCATGTATTTAAATGGGAAGCTCCTTTGACTCCTCTCCATGACACTGAGGGACATAGAGCTCAAAGTTAACTTGCTAAACAACACAACAGGATGTGTGAAGGTCAAGAGGATTGTGCATCATCACCGTCTTTGCATAGACAGCAGAGTGCTGCTGCACTTTTAACTCCAGAGAATTGATCCTCCTGTTCTAGCGATGCCAAGACTTTCAAGCTGCGGCTCCTCTACAGGACTCAGAAGTCAACGGGATTACTCACATTCTTCACAGAGAGCTACACGCCTCTATCTACCTGCAATAAGAAATGACTTTCACCCTCTGTGAGGAGATCTCAATGTCCTCTTCTACCCAGAAAACAAATTAAATCTCTGCTCATTGACATTCCTACATTTCCATGTCGCAAGAAATGTCAGGTCCTGCCCCCTCCATTGACCTGAATCCAGTGTTCAGTTTTCTTCCACCGAACTTGAGATAACTTTCTGCATTCCCACCTCCCTGAATCCCTAATTCCTCAGTCGTCAGCTCGTCACATTGAGACGTTTGCAGACATTTCAGTTAAATTGACGTAGCTTACTGTTATAATCCAGTTGTCTGACATCTACATCACCACAGAAGTTCAATATTTGCACAGAAATCCCAGAGATCCTCTCCGTCATCTCTCCTGGTGCTTAATTTGCAAAATGCGGCTGAAGCTCTGTTTAGATTGTATCACATTCAGACAGCTCATCGCGCCCTTAGGATGTACTAATTAGCTTGATAAAGGCTTATTATTATTGTCTCTGATATCGAGTCATTCATTTTATCAAAAGGGGTCGTTATTTGTTTAATTTGTCCCAGTATTCACTCAGAACGCTATGCCTCTGGCTTCTTTCTTTCTACTTTATTTGTAGCATTACTCGAAAACCCATTCCTCATTCCTGCTATAAATACATTTTGTTTAGGTGAAGAATTAGCTGCTGACGCCTGTGAAGTTTTCACTCCGCCTTGTTTCTCCTCACTTGTAGTACCTGATTACTTTTTATAGCTGATGTTAAATCCTTTTATTTATCGGGAATCCAATAGTCTGTCTCAATTTTACTGCATTCAGCCTAACAAGCTCTTGATAGAGTGCAGAGCATGTCTTAAAATATCCTCCCTTTTTTCTTCCACCTCCACCTCCTCTTCCTCTTCTCCTTCCTCCTTCTTTCTTCTTTGCTTTGCTTTTGATATTTCTTGCCGTGAACGTTATTTCTTCTTCTAATTGTTGAGTCTTTTTAAGTGTTTGAGAATGTGACCACCTCATCTTGAAATGCTGTTTGGTGAGGTAAAAAGAATGTGTTGACAACAACAACTACAGAACCAACAAAAAAAGCGGATTTCAATGATTATTTTTGGAATACTTTTAGATATTTGAATAAAAAACGGAAAAAAAGAAGAAAAGACGAAAAGCAGCCAGAGGCAAAGTAGGTGAAATGAGGACTTGTATCCCATCTCCAGTGACATCAAACATATTTGCTGTAGCAAAGCACTAAAACTTTAACATTTGCCCTGCATGTGACAAACAGGAGAGTGACAGTACCTTGTTTGGGATTCAAACTGTTTTTCAGCAGCATTTCTACTGTACGTTTCCACATAAAACAAATGTTGTTTAACCTTGTATTCACTTTTGTGTGTCACTCACTTTGTAAAGGCACTGGGCTTTTATTCATCAAACTTTTAAGGATTACACTAAAATATGCTCCAAACAGCTAATTTAAGGGGAACAAAAGTTCTGTGCTGAAATGGAATGATGACACATTTTCACTCACTGCTCACAGTAACTCCCATAGAGTAATAGTCAACTCTAAAAGCAGCTCTTCAGTGGAAACATCCACTGTTTGTAAGCTCAGAGCACAAAGAGCCAATCAGAGAAGAGGATTTACCTTACATATGCTCCTAGCGTGACTAACTAGCTCTGATTTATGTGGGTTTTCTTTTTTAAATGTTTTTCTAGTTAATGGTGACTGCTTTGTGGTTAGTCATTGATATATATTCAAAAACAGCAATTCAAAATGATCTTAATGTTAAAACATGTCCTAATAAATCTGGATGATGGGAAGTTGGCTTTAAAGGTCGCGTATTATGCAAAATATGCTTTACCAGGGCGCGGATAGCCTAGCAGTTATGGCGCCCTCCCCATGTATGGAGAAAATAGTCTTCAGCGCAGCGTCCGTGGATTCGAATCCGACTTCGGCCCTTTGCTGAATGTCATCTCCCCACTCTATCCTCCCAACATTTCCTGTCTCTCTTCAGCTATCTTATCTAATAAAGGCAAAAAGGTCCAAAAATATCTTTAAAAATATGCTTTACCATGGTATTCAAACACTAATATGTGTCTCTAGCCTATTCACAAACCCACCAATTATGAAAAAAGCCTGTCCTCTCCGTCTGCTGCCTGCTCCACTTTTCAGAAAATGTGTGCTCAAACAGGCCGCTTGGAGATTTTCCCTTTATGACATCACAAAGGGCAGTAACTCCTCCCCCAGGTGGGTGACACTCCCACAGCTAGGTGTTTGTTCTGCCCTCTGAGTCCGTCTTCTCACCATAAATAATCATGCATGGTGCAAGAAAGCCCAAGCCAACCAAGCCCTTCCAGAGAGGGGCGTGGTCAAACACAGCTCACTTGCTTTTAAAGCTACAGACACAGAAACAGTCTGTTCTGAGCAGGGCTAAAATAGAGGGGTTTGTAGGCATGATCAAATACAGGATCAGAGTGGATTTAGAACAAGAAACTTCACGGACATGTTTTTGGGAGCTCTTAGACTTTTTGAACTTGTTGAATAGGAGGATAAATGTGACTCTTAATGGAAACCAAATCTGGTGAGCCACTTTGACATGTGTGGTTAAGATCATAAGATTGTAGTGAAGTTAAGATTTTTCACTGCTGTTTCAGGTATTAATAAAAACTGTAGAGATATAATCAATCGTGTTAATGAGTGTCTCACTTGCTCTTTTAGGTCATAATGAGGTATCAGTATAAATTTCAGTCTGTTTCGTAACGTGCTGAACTCGTCACAGGAGCTTTAAAGCAAAATTAAAACAAAAGCCAAAATGGTTTAACATTGAAATAAATATTCAATACATAAGCTAATGTTAAATAACTTTAAATGCTTAAAAAATCTGTAATTATTTCAGTTAACTCCCAGTAAGCAAGTTGTACTGTAGTTGCATTCAGGTTAATCATTTCAAAACTACTATACAGATCCAGCTTCACCGTTCACAGAACCCTCCGGAGCTCTATTACATTTGAAGAGTGGAAGAAAGCCACAAGAAGTTTAATGAAACGTTGAAGTTCATAAAGTGACTTTTATCTTCATCTTTCATTTCCAGCAGTTTGATAAGACACTTGATTAGTGTTTCCTTCTTCTTGATGAAGTCGAGAGATTTCTTAACCTAATCCAACAATAAACTGAACACAAAATGAAGGAGAAATGCAGATTCATGCTTACTCTGATGCTAATAAAGCATACAGTCGATTTACCAAAATTAGCCCCTACAGTACTTAACCATTTTAACACAAATTCATAAAACACTTAAACTAGGCCATTCAGCACAGCACAATATGCCTCCCAATGTATTGAATGTGTATCTCTATTTTTTCAGCATTAAACACTGACCCCCTTGGAGACGAATAAGGTGGCTTCGAATAATTAAGCTAGTTTTAAAAAGTTTTACATAACAAGTGATCAATTTGCCCATATTTCTAAGAGTGTCTGTAACATAGTGAGCATACAGATGGAGCGGTGGATGACGCAGCAGCGAGAGAACTTTCTGTGCCTGTTTTGTTATATTTTTTCATGTGACTGCATGATTTAAAGACGAGACATCTCTCAACATCCACTTTTCAACTTTACAAAAGCTGATGGTACAATACTCAAATGATTTTGGGTGGAGTATCACTTTAAACAGCAGTTTCTTCTGTATGATCTAAGCTCTAACGTGAAAGCAATACGGCATAATATCGATGAACTGTGCATGCACGGATCGTGTGTCACCGGTTCTTCTCAGACCTTCACTTGTTTTTCACTTGTTTTGCCAAGAAGCTGCTTCCGCCGACAGCTCTGCCTTTTGAACAGAGTCATTGGACTGTACCGCGGGGAAAGTGAGCAGTCAGTCAAACCCGCTCTAGTGGTCTAATAACAAAGGCAGAAGTTACAATCCTGCGAGGCCGACATTATAAATCATCTGATTTATGGTGACAATGCAGAGTGGGAAAAGTCCAAACATAAGCAAACGCTGAGGCGCTGCTGAGGGAGGCTGTAAGGCTACACAAGGATCACTATGCGTGTGAAGACACTGTATCTGCACAGTGGGGAAAAAAAAACTGCAGATAATCCATCTCTTTCCTCGCTGGAACTACATTGTAGCATTGTCCTCTATCTGATAACCCAATTATCTCCCTTGCACTGGCTCAGATAGAGATCACTGTCAGCGCAAACACACTTAGGATGATAATCTACAATACTCATAAGCGACTGCAACCGGAAAAGACAATTCAAATTAGATCCAGGAGGTTATAGTTAAAGTCAGAAGCTACTTTTAGTCTGTTTTTGTGTCCTCCATTAGTACCTCTCCTGACCTTAGTGCACACACACGTTGGCCAACGCAGGATTGGATTAGTGCGCTGTTTTTCCGGGAATGACCCCGTACCTACAAATCCTATTTAAATGACACCGTTCCAGATACGTCACAAGCGACACTTAGGTGTGTCCTGAAGTGTGTTTGTGTCAATAAAAACACATGTTGGTTTGACTGGAAGGAGCAGGATCAATACGACATTTTTTACGTTTGTTGGACTTTGAGTAAGCTGCTGTTCACTCTGACCTCTCTCTCTCTCTCTCTCTCTCTCTCTCTCTCTCTCTCTCTCTCTCTCTCTCTCTCTCTCTCTCTCTCTCTATCTCTGCAAGGCCCATTAGGATTAGCTACAGTAGAGGTGATATTCACTGTAATGTAGAAGATTATTATCCCCCCTATGAGGGACTTAGGGGTTATGTTTAAGCCCTTTGTGTGCCCTGTCCTCCTCATCCCAGTCCTGCCTCCTGCCACCACTCTGGCCCGGCCCAGTGTATATATATCTACGCCAGGATACAGACACACACACCCACAAACACACTCGCACAAACACACACAGATCCAGGCCAACTGCTGCAGCAGGTGGCCCGCGCTGCTAAGCCCCTCCAGCAATTATACGCGCTGGGATCCTGTCTCCACGACAACAGCCGCCATGATTCCACTTGCAATGAGTGACTTCCTTGTTTTTTAGTCGCTGGATAACAATGTGATCCTTAACACTCGTTTTTGAGTCTTCGAGTGTGGAAGTTTGTCTACCAGGAACGATTGTGCGCTCTCTTACCTCCTGAAAAATAGTCTCACACAAGCATCAGTTCAGAAGTCACTTATTTTTTGCATGTCCTGGAGAAAAACAAAGCTACAATTGTGCATTTTCACCTAAATAAAAGCATGAAGAAATTTCTTCTTCCTTCTCCTCCATCGCATTTATGACCATTTCTGTCACCCACGAAATATCTTCCGCAGCCGCCTCTCCCTCCCTCTCCTCTTTATTTCTTCCTCCACTTATAGAAGTTTCTAAGTTATATTGCTAGCAAGGGGAATAAAGGTAGAGACACACACTCAGAGAACACAATTTATTTTGTTTGGGAGAAACATCAAATGAAATGACCCTCCCATTAAAAAGGCCACCGAGGGGACAAGAAAGGGATATTGCTTTTTCACTTATGACGTTAATCTTTTATTTCATCCAAGGTTTTTCCATCATACAGGAGATTCTTGTTACCCTGAGTGAAATGTGCGTGTGGTATGTGTGTGTGTGTATTTAGAAGTGAAGCACATGTAAGAAATTGCAAGTCATATACCTGCTGTTTACTTTAATTACCTGAAACTGTGATCATTCTCCGGCTGTGAAATGTCTCGCCGTGCACCAAAAAGCAGTCAGGAAGTGTAAATGTGTCTTAGTTGTGTGTTTGTGTGGGTGGGTGTTGTTTATGTCTGTGTGTGTGTGTGTGTGTGTGTGTGTGTGTGTGTGTGTGTGTGTGTGTGTGTGTGTGTGTGTGTGTGTGTGTGTGTGTGTGTGTGTGTGTGTGTGTGTGTGTGTGCGTGTGCGTGTGCGTGTGCGTGTGTGTGTGAGAGCTAAAAGTAAATGTTGACTGTAGGCTTGTGTGATTGGCTGGAGGAGGAGAGAAGAAGAAGAAGGACAAAGCGGGGACAACATGCTGGTCTAAAGCAGAGGCAGATCTCCATGACCAGTGAAATTAGTACGGTGTTTTAAAAATATACAGCACTGAAAGAACAAAATATCCGGGAGAGTTGCTGTTTTTCAGGCAGTGCAGTGATGAGGTGAATTCAGGTAAAAGCCATTATCTTTTATGGATGTCTGTTATTAAATCTAAGCCAATCACAAAGGAGGAGATGTAGATAAAGAGAGGCAGACAGGCTGGAAAAGGGATTTTAAGCTTTTAGACAATGTTGCATTAGCTGTCTTTATATCATATTATCTCTGTTGTTTATTTCTAAAAGCAAATACTCCACTTATTCTGCATTTCACTGCTAAAAAAATATTAGGTTCACAATGTCCTGTTTAAGTAGATGACAGAACCAGCGATATATTTCTTCCCCATTGAGTCTTCCTTTTTCTATTCAAAATCTTGCACTACATTATCCACAATGCAACATGACGACCCACTGTTTAATTGGCGTTTTAGATTCTTTATGCTAACGTCACCTCTGACCTCTTGCCTCAATCAGATATTAACATTCGATTAACTCTTTTCTTTCCAACTGAGCCCCTCCAGATTTGATCCTTTTTTCAAACTTGAGCTGCTCAAACAAATGCCCCCCCCCCCCCCGAAAATATATAGAAAACTTCAGGACTGCCCGCCCCTGAACATTTTCAAAAGATTTATTTACACGTGTCTCTCACATTGTCGAGTTTTACCCATGGGGTTGGAAGGTGGGATGGCAGGAGGCAGGGCATTATGTTTCAAAGACACTGTGGTTGAAATGCTTCCAAGATATCCAAGATAACGGGCGAAGTGACGGAGTCAACGCTGTGATGACAGTTTTGGCTTTATATGAATGCTACGCGTTACTGAATGTATTCACTTCAGCAGAGGATTATGGCCAGGCATGAGAAATAAATAATGAGAAAAGAAAGGGGGGGGGCTGGCACGAAAAGGTTCAGGTAAAGTCGCGCAGTAATGCAAATATGACCGTTTGCATTCACATGTAACCCCTATTTGGGGAAAATGTCTGCAGTTTTATGTGAGCAGTCATCATAAGCCTCAGTTACTGCCGACTCAAGTGACATCACCCAAGGCAATTTACAAGATGTTTTTTTGCGCTGCTCCTTTGGAGTTTTAAAAAGATTTCGTACGACTTTATTTCACATATACATTAGTACTTTTGGCTGTACACAGCTGTGTAAGTGATGTTAAAGGAACATTCTGGTGTATTTTTTTTTTGTTCTATTTATCGATTCGAGTCCTTTTTTTAAATAACTTTAGTTCACCACGTATTTCGTTCGGATCTTTAAGGAAGTATGGCCTCCAGGATTAAGAATGTCAATCGGGGCATTGAGTTTATCTTTCAGTTTTTTCTAAAAGTTTTAAATCAATACAAATCAAATTCAACACTCGTCTTTGAGTCCGACTTAAAGCAAACACAGAAAGCATCCCAACAGATATCTTTGCTGAGAGAATTTCGATGAATTCCCAGTTTCTTTTAGGAAAGTTGTTGGAAACTTACACTCCTCGCCTCAGTTTAAGATGATTTATTTTACAGTCCACAGTCTTACTCACAACCTTCATTGAATGATTGAGAGTCTCCTCCAGCTTTGCAAACATTTCAAATCAACAGAACTCATCTCTGGTACTTTTCTGCAGTATTTCCATGGGACTTTCTCCTGCCTGAATATTTGAGTTGGATTCTGTTGCATTGGAATATGTTTGGAAAGCTTTGAAGACAGTTGGAAAGCAAAGAGACTCAAACTCCTCATCCTTGTCTGTTTCCTCAAATCTCTACAATGGAGTCAGTGAGTCAATTTTTTACCAGGAACAGAATTCATAAGGGACACAAATGTGATAATAGCAACCAGGGTCACAAAATGATTTCATTTGCAACTTGAATGTTGTGTCCAGTCCATGTCTCTTAAAGGTACACATGCAAACACGTCCTCCGTTTCTCTGCTTATGGTCTCTCCTCCTCTCATAGCCGTCAATCCTGAAATCCTGATTGGTGAGACGCGGCAGTTCGTTAAGTTCACCTCAGGCTGTCTAAGCCCCCGCGGCCAATCCGTCTTATAGTATCGCCTCAGCAAAGGATAAATCTCACTTATAACTATCCTTGCATTCTGTCAACACATATAAGCAGACTATTATCACTTTTAAGCATGTCCTGATGGGGAAGCAAGCAGTGCCATTACATCACTGCACCCTCCCCCACCTCTCTTAGTCCAGTAACTCTTTCTTTCTTTTCCTTAATTATGGCCCTCACTGTCAAACCTGCTCCTGCTGTTCCCAAATTCACCTCCAAGCGTGTATTATTAGAACACCGGCCACCTGGGCTGGCTTTTTACCCCAGAGGGGAGCATCAGGGATGGCCCACTGCTGGATGTACGTGGCCCTTTTGCGCGGCCTTGATGCCCCACTGCTGTGCGGGGCAGGCCTGCCGGGGCCCTGGCAGCTCTACACTGAGCAGGGAGGCTGAAGCATGGCCATAGGCCCAGTCTGGGTAGCACTGATCCACGCTACCAGCTGCCATCTTCCTCCCCTTCCTGCATGCTCCCCTTCCGCTGCTGCGCGGCTTCTCTCTCTTCTCATGTCTATTTTTAGAGCTGGCTGATTTCTACCTTCTAAAACGGGCAAATGTGTTGTGAAACAGGAAGGTGTGTTGTGTGTTTTTTTCCTTTTCTTAGACATACTATCATGTGTGCTCGGCCAACTCGTGCACTCATTTCATACAGTCCCATCACTGTACATTCCTGCACGCATTAGCAGCCGCCGCTCTCTGTTCATGGGCCTGAGGGAGATTTGGTGATTGAAGGTTTTGGTTCAAAAACCAAAACGCAAAATAACAAACAACGGGCGCGGTGAGTCCTTTTTTTTTTGAGAGAGAGCAGCGTTTTATATATCAACACTATGTGTACTACTGTGGAACTGTGGTGTGATTTCATCTTTCTGCTTAGCTAAGCTTGGATCTTCCTCACCTCTCCCTCATCATTAGCTATCCCCCCTCTGCAACACGCCGCATCAGCCTCCCTCTCAAACCGCCTTACTCCATCATCCTCAACTGCGAGCGAATACTCTATAGTAGCTATCATACAAGGGAAAACTACAAAGAAACTAGTGAAGCTCCCAACACAGTGCTAGTGACAGTAGCATCTTAGTCAAAGTGCTGGAAGCCCGTCATGTCTATGGAAGCCAACATGCTGGCCTGTTTGGCTGAGGAGAAAGAATGCTGCATTCCCAGAAAACAAGAGAGATAAATAGAGTGGAAAAAACGCATCCCTGTGGAGATGGAGGCACCAAAAAACTACAGTAAAGCAATGCAAGCAGGGAAAGCTACAGTACATCAAAAAGTGAATTCTCCCATAGTTTTTATGGAAGCACTGTAGCACTCATAGGGTGAGGGAAATGGGGAGGAATTATTTGCATCTTCTGCAGTACGTCTCAAGTCTTATTAGGGATGTGCAACCCTGCACACTGGGTGATGTAGGCTTTTTTTTCGGTGCCCTGACTTTCCCTCAACTTGTGGGATTGCTGAATGAGTGAATGTAAATGTACACCAATTAGATAAGAAACTGGCTTTCCTGTAAAGCTGCCAAATCCAAGGAGAGGCAGAAGGTAGAGGGAAAAAATTGTGCTTTCCTGAAAATAAATGATCTGTATACCAATAACCCTCAGCTAATAGTCATTTTGTGGGTGAAAATGAAGAAACAGGAGAAGTAATGGGCTAGATTCCCTGCTAAGTGTGTGTAGATGGATTAAAGCTGAGTGGATGCATAGTGATCTCTAACTCCAAATGTAGAGTTTTTATTTTAGATAAATGCAAAAATGTGAATTAAAACATGATAGATAAGAAAAGACATGGCATAAAATAGACACAAATCAGTTAAAATCAAATTACAGTATTAAGCCAACTCTGGTTTCATTATGTATGAATTTGACTACGTCATCCCTTATTTCTTAAGTAAACTTTCATTTCCCAGCTCTCTCCCTCTCTAAATCCTTAGTTCATGCACGCCATGGGGGGTCTGATTAAATTCCCAAAGCAGCAGATGACCTGAGAAGAACCGCAACTTTCCACTAAAAAGACCCCAACCGATGAAAAAGTGCTGACCAAGACCAGACTCCTTCCTGTCCCGCCCTCTCTAAACCCCACTTTCTTTCTTTCTCTTTCTGCACTATGGATCCTTTGGATGGAGCGACGCTGGCTAACCCTTGTAAGGAAGCCCATTAAGAACCCCATCAATATTTCATCATTGCTCACTCAGAAACATAGTTATAGAAGTTTCCAGGCTGGGGCCATTAGGGGGCAGACGTCAATACGTTATGGCAGCGAGCATCTCTCTTCACTTCACCTTCCCTTAGCTGTGTCCGTCTCCCAGCTCAGGAGAAGACATCGGAGAGGCTTTCTCAAGACGACAGTGGTTTCCGCTACCTCTACATTAAACAAATCATTAACCATTAGGTATCCGAGGAGCACCATATCCACTCCCGCTCCCTGTCAAATGACCCCACGTGCTGTTAAGTGAGAGGAAGTGAAGGGTAACACATCTTCAGCCACACAGACACAAACTAATTAACAGCAGGACATGATGTAGACAGGCCTGAGCGCTCTCTCTGCAAACACTTTCTGTGAGATTTTGACGCATGGCTGTTGGAGGCAGGTCTGACACCTCCAATGCCGGCCAAACTAAGCGAGCGGACACTCGATCATCAAGAGGACGAACTTGCTGTCTCACAGTGAGTCAAATCTTATGAGTCAAACATAAAAACTTTCCACCAAAGAGGCGAGGAGGAAGCTTAATTGCAGCCCTCGTAGGATTACAATGATTTTATAACCCTTGTTTCAAATTATTACACTTACATTAGCCGGGATGGGAACAAGCCTGCAGGCCAAAGCGTTGTTAAATATTGCTGTGGAAGACATTTTAACGAGTTCTTCCCCCTCAGCTCACCCTTCAGTGTCCTTGGAAGTAAAAAGGTCCCGCTATATGCATTTTACCAGAGGAAATCAAACCAGATCCCAGGCTGCCAAGTCCATACTAATGTAAACAACACCTCCGGAGCTCTCTGAGGGAGGTCGAGCTTTGCCAAGTCATCGCACTTATGTCATCCCTTTTAGATCCCTATAGCTTTAATGGTGTGAATCCTGCTCTGACTTTAATTCGACCTTTGCTGTGAGTCAATCTCAACCTTAATTGCATGTGTGAGAAGTATGGTTTGTTCCAAGTAAAAAGTATAGTAAATTCATTGTTTTTTAAAGACCTTTAAATCTATGCTGAATTTCAAATGATCATATATTTATTAGGATTGTCTAAAAACCAAACATCTGTTAGAAATGTTTTGTAAAACTCACTACATGCTACCCTAACACCCCTACAGTTCTGCAATAGAGTTGATCTGTGATCTGCAAAGCAGTCTTAATGTAATAGTTTGAGAGCGATTGTTTTTGTCTCCACCCACATAACCTGTGTAAACCCTCATACAAGCTTTAAGAGGTAAAATACTACAAAGTGTTTATTTTACATTGATTCATTTTTCTTTTTTTTTAATTTGGAGTCGAGTTGATATTTGGTAAGAAAATGGCTTAATCTGAGATTGATTGCTTCTGTCTTCACTCACAGAAACGCGCTAATTTTTCTTATTAGAGCTTGTTGATTTACATAATACAAGCTTTCAACTTTTTACACTTTCAGCTACATTTGACGAGAAAGATTCCAACCATTTTCCTTCTTTTGACCTACAGTACATTTCCACGAGTTTCAAAGTTATGAATAAAAGTTTAAAAGAAGCCTTAAACATTTCGGACATGTACTCACCAGTGTGCAGAACCTCTCAGGCGGGTTTCCACATGTGATCCCGGGCGGATCCACCTTGATCCGCATGTAGTCTTTCATGGACGCCTGTTTGGGCTGGCACGCGTAATGCTCCCACACCGAGCCCTCATCCGTGCTCACCAGGGACTTGCACAGTTCGTACTGGCCCAGCGTTGAGGCCAAGCAGTGCAGCAGCAGCAGAAACACGGCCTGGAGGAGCATGGCAGGCTGGTGGAGGAGGGGGGGGTGATGGGGTGTTTGGAACGGGGTCCGGGTGCCACGGAGCTCAGCGGAGAGGTGAGGCGCATGGAGCGGTGATCATGAGGAAACAGTGGACATCCTCACCACCATATTGTTGAACTTTATCGCTTTTTCGCCTCCAGGTTTATGGATGACCGGAGGACACTACCGTCAACTTCTCTCTCAGTGTCTCTTCACAAATATCGACGACCCCCAGAGCGCCGAGAGAGGGAAACTTTCTTGTTTTAACGGCTGACTTCCTGAGGAAGATGAGCGATTGATGGAGAGGCGGATAATGTTACTGAGATGGATCTCGGCATACACTTTAACCATAGTGTTGCTGGGAGTTTGGTGGGTGGCGTTAACGCGGATCCATGCCTAAGAGCTCTGTGTCCTGCGGTGGAACGGTGCTGCCGGCCAGAGAGGATGAAGGAAAGGAAGCTGCTGCTGCGTCCTCAGATACATCCATTGGACGTTTTGCGCTGGCCGAGCTCCTCTGATTGTCCTAGAGTTGAAATGAGGACAAACAGGGTGTTAGTGCGATGACTTACGTATGCTCATCTATCCACCACATGCTTGATCTCAGTGTAAACGAAGGGATGCTGCATGATGATATTTTTCAGAGCTCAGTTTAAGTTTAAATCCATCCAGCGTGCTGTTTCTCTTTCGCATGAATAAAAGTTTAATGCAAGTCTTTGAAATATACATGTGGATGAGTGGGTTGCGTTCTTATTTTGTAGGATAATTAACTCCCTAATTATTCTGTGGTAATTGGCGGTAATTTAGCTTGGAAAGTGAAAAAAACATCCCATCCGTCTTCAGACTATATGAGGAGAAGTTTTAAGGGGATTTTTGAAACAGAAAGTTGGTGACACAGCGGGCAAGTTTTGGTGAAAACTCTCAACTCCCCTGCGGTGCATTTAGTTTTTATTTATCACTAAGTTGTGCATAAAAAAGGCATTAAAACGCGGCGTCTTGTGTGGATAACCTTGTGCGTAAAAACACGTGCTGATGCCGGCTGCGTGCAGGAGTTGTAGTCGCTCTATCTACTCATAAATGCAGGAGATGGGCTTTAGATGTGTTTTTTTAGTAAGAGCACTGCAAGAAATATCAACACGAGAAAGTTATTTGAAAGCATCAATCTGATATCTACTTCACATGTGCGTAAATGTGCGTAAAAGAGAGATTTGCCCTGAAAAAATTTATTTCAATAAATTTTTCTTTAAAAAGTTTCATTTTCCTGGATGGATATGAATTATTATTATCTAAAATGTTTTATCTTGCTCCTGCATGTTGTACTTCATTTAATAATAAACTTTAAACACGCCAGCATGCACTGTACTTTTTATTCCTGGACTTAATTCAACTGTAATTCGATTTTAAAGTGACTACATGAATACATGCATAAAACAAAGCTGACACTTCTTGCAGTGTGCCCTCATTGATCATAATCCGGCCGTTAACCCGCACTGTTAGAAGCCAGGTCCTTTCCACAGCCTGTCCCACACAACAACCCTGCGGACTTAGTTCAGCTGTCAAGTAAAGTCGCCAAAGCGATTTCCCGGAACTGACAGTGTCGTAGGGGTGTGCCAATGACAACAATTAGACGCAGGATGTCTTACAATATGTGTATCCTGTATGCTCATAGATAAAAGCAGTAATGTTGTTGTCTAAAATGGTGTAAATAAAGCTCAAAGTCCCCTCACCGCTCTGGTTATCCTGCACTGGTCCGGATAAATGTGCTGAACTCAGATCAGCTCCTCAGTGCAGACTTCAAAGAGCAAGACAGCAAAATGCACCGTGTTGAGATTGTATCAGATAAAGCACTTACTTCTAACGTGCATCCGAGAGACAGGTCAGCACTTTGTGTGGAGGAGTCCGTGCACGTCCCCCCCTCTGTAGGTACAAAGATCCCCCCCTCCTCCTCTGATCGTCCACTGTACTCGCTCTCCGCCGCTGTCCTCACTGTACTCCGAGATATCCGCCGGCCCAGCTCCTCGTTGTTTGTATATTTTTTGTTGCCTTCTTCTGCCGGATACTTTTTTTTTTTTATCACCGCAGACGGCTGCGCACGCGAGATCCGTGTCCTAGATCTGGAAACGGCTGGGGTAAAAAGAGGAGTAAAATCCAGCGTCAAGGAGTATCAAAAGTATAAAATATTGACTTTGAGGAAAGGCTTGTGCCCGCCCTTCTTTCTCCTCCTCCTCTTCCCACTTTACAAGCTTGGGTTTACCCGGGATGCTCAAGGGCAGAAAGAAAGAAAGAAAAAGGCTTTATGGAAAATATCACCCTCCCTCTCTCTCTCTCTCTCTCTCTCTCTCTCTCTCTCCCTCTCCCTGGTCCCTGGCTTCCTCTCTCTCTCTCTCTCTCTCTCTCTCTCTCTCTCTCTCTCTCTCTCGTTGTGTGTGTGTGTGTGTGTGTGTGTGTGTGTGTATGTCTCTCTCTCTCTCCCTCTCTCTCTCTTTCTCTCTCTCTCGTTGTGTGTGTGTGTATGTCTCTCTCTCTCTCTCTCTCTCTCTCTCTCTCCCTCCCTCTCTCTCTCTTTCTCTCTCTCTGTTAATGCCCAGGCTAAATCCTTTTACCATCACTTTCAATCACTATCTGAGCTTTTATCTGCTCCAGCCTGCTGTCTGAACGGGGCGGTGCAACTTCCCTCCTCCCTGCTCAAGCCTTAAAACTCTTCCCCAACGGGTCCGGTCTGCACCCTGCCCGGTGTAAAAAGTAGCAGGAGGGGGTATTGTACTCTTGCCTTTAATTGGATGTGTAAATAAAAAGAAAACGTGACGCACTGTTGTATACAGTGACCTTTCTCTTCTTATTTGTGTTATTTTAAAGTCCTTTAAACATTCCACATAACATCCTGTAGATGTCAGCTGCCTGTAGTTTTTGCTTCAGCCTATACACAATAGTCATAATAATAAACACTGTCCTTGTTGTGGATTTTTCTGTTTGCTGAATAAGGATCTCAAGTCAAGCCGTTTGTCTTTGTGTATTTTATTGGATAAAATAAGTGTTCTTTTTGGAAAAAGGGGAAATCAGCTACAGAAGTGACATCAATCACGAATGCATCAAAGATTCCCGGGGCAGTCCCGGTTGCAAAGCATATTTATACATTCACAGGGTGTAGGTATATTGCATATACATGAGTAACGCATTGTCATTGGTCTCGGCTCGCCCTTGTGGCTACGCCTTCTGCATAGATTAATCCCTTTTGAGGCAATAATAGGCAATAATGTCAGTTTGTTAATTATGCAAGCTTTTATAAAACACCTGGTACAGTGGAAAACAAACAGCAACCCCCTTATAGGGAGGGCACTGATAAATCAGACTGTTTGGGAACATGTTGAAACAGGTGCCAAACGACGCACAAACATCTAAGTCTTCTAAGTTCAAATGAGGACGACAGACAGTTCAACTACAATTGATCCTGTCCTCTGCATGGATTTTAATGTTTTGGTTTGTTTTGGTTGACTCCTGACGTTTCTGGGCAGGGACGTGATGTGTTTTCCCCCAGCCATGACAGCGCGCAGGTGAGTTTAGGAGGGGATACAATTCAGTGATTGGACACGATTCAATCCGGCGAATATGACAGATACAGACAGAGCGGCAAAGAACAGAAAATGTAATCATAGTCAGGCGAAACGCCACTAGGGTATATAAAGCTTGTTCCAAAACAAGGGTCGACCTTGGGTTGGCTTTCACCCATGGACGCAGAGTGGGCCTTCTTGAGGTAATGAACCCAGGAGGAGGGGCCAAGTTTAAATGCTGTTTACAAGCTGCAACAAACAATGCTACTGAATCTACCTTTAAAACTATGCAGGATTAAAAATAATAATAATATTAAGAAATAATCACTTTTTTGTTTATAATAACCCGTTGGCCCCTCAGCCTTATCTTTGTACTCATTTAGGGTTCTTAGCCCCAGCTTGGGCACGGATGATAGAGATTATGTAAGTAAGTTCTTATTCTTTTTTTTTCTTGACGTACTTTTGGGTAATTTGGATGCACAACTCCCTTATACTTCGAAGATAGATCAAATGTTTCCATCCAGATTCTATTAATGGAGAAAAAAGTAAAAAGGAAGAATGTGTTCAGAAAAGAAAAAGTGAAAGAAATTGAAAGAAAGCACAAAAAACAAACAATTATGTCCAAACATAAAAAATGGGGGCAGTGAGACGGAGCTCTGTGGTATTTCTGAGGTTGCACCCAAGATCAGAATGTTTGGGAACATGTACTCGGATAACGGGAAGTGTGCATGTGGGAGGTGCAGACAAGGCCATACAGAGAAACAGGGGCCAAATTACGCACAAACATCTAAGTCTTCTAAGTTCAAATGAGGACGACAGACAGACAGTATTTTTCAACTACACCCTGCATCAATATTAACTCACTGATTTCAACTTGTTTATGTATTTTTGTTAAGTCTACTTTGAAATGAATTTCATTGAGATTTTATGTGATGGACAAATACAAACAAGGTGATCGTTAAGTTCGGTGTTAAATATGAACTGTCTTTGAAAATCCTTTTAATATTGAAATCTAAAAAGTCTTGGGTGCTTTGCTGCTAAACCCCTCATTAATATGATGTAAAAAGCTTTGTCATCAGATTAATGTTTTTGCAATCAACAGATGACTGCCCTTTGGACCACTTCTGTTTGTTATATTAAAGTCCATCTAAATTCTAAGGCATAACACTGGATATGAGGGTGGGGGGCATACCTCAAATTGAAAGGTCATGTATCTAACAGGTTGTAACCCGATTATCCGTCATAAAACACATATGTATCTGCACAGCTCCCTCCTAATATCACTGCACATCTGTCCACCAAATAATTTATTGTATGTGTTTTTTATTATATCATATTTTAATAGAAATGTATATACTGTAAGCTTTGCAAACTTAGAATTGTATTGCCAAAGACAACTTTATTGTTGTTCATGGGGCATTGAAGTTCTTGAACTTGAACAAGATAAACATTCAAATTAACTTAAAATAAAACGAGTTGAGTAATTTTATTTCACAATTTTTCAGATATTGACCCTGACGATGTTGACTGAAACCCTTCTTTACAAATTAGAGCTATGGGAACCGAACAATGGGTCCTCTTGGGGCTTAATGAAAGACACTGCTAAATTGCATGATGGGAAATGTAGGTTCCAGGACTATTGGAGCTTTACACATACAACAGACTAATAGACAGAATTTCTTGGCCTTTGCTGCTTCAATGTTGACCTTTTCATAGGAAGACAAACCTAACACCCTTGTTTTTGTTCACCTCTTGAGGTTCAACTTCTCACCTCGCTGCAGTGATGTAGAGGTGTACTGTCCCATGTGTCAGTGCACCATGACATCACTGTTTGGTCTGCTTAAACAAGCTTAAAGCCTATTTTAGTCACTCTTCGGAATGTTAAGAATGAATCACCCTTTATACTTTTAAAAGTTATTCAAATAAAAAAATCACTTTCAGGTTGATGTTGTGACAACCCATAAACACGAGTAAGCCCCTCAATTGTTGAGTCCTCCAACTCAACGTTGGGATGTTTTTTAATGGAAGGGTAACAAGTTTAATTTCCTGTGAGAAACTTTTGGTTTGTGTCGATTTTGGCGCCCGCTGTGGACAAAACGGGAAAGTGTATCTCTATGCTGAACTCGATAATTTCAGTTTGATTAATAACCAGCGAAAAATTGCTAACAGGAGCTCTTATTGTGTTATTTTCAATGATTTTCTTTCTTTTTTTTTTTTTTGGGGGGTATTTTTAAACGTAGAGTTACTCTTCTAAACTGCAGAAGTTGGGAATCAGTACTCAAATATTTTTGCAGGATGTTAAAGATACAATATGTAGATTCTGCCGCCAGGGGTCTAACAATCACAAAAGATGACGTTGAGGCTAGAGGGGAATCATGGGAGTTACCTCTGCTACTCCCCCCCCCCCCCCCCCCCCCCCTCCAAACAAGACAAACGGGCGAAACAGACCTGAGGAAGAGAATATGTTTACCGACGATGTATCCAAGTATAATTTATATGACGTTTTTATCAAAGCAACACATACACCAACAGTACGGCAGCTTTAAGTATTTTAATGTAAACATTGTCGTAAAATTCTATTGAACTTTCAGGTTTAAAATAATTAAACATTATTCCCAAAATAGCTATGCTACAAGGAGCTTTGTTAACTGCAGTTATTTAGCAACTGTAGCAACAAGTGCAATCATGCAAATTAAGTGTTTACGCTACTGCAGAGCCAGTTTTGATACTCAGGGGCAAAAAAACCCAAGAGCTAGATACATGGATGGATTTGTGATTACAGTGTATTATCAATCTAATAACATAAAAACAACTACATGGTGAAAAAGAACACCATCTGTATCAGGCATAATATACGGTTTTTCACTGTGGTAATCACTGTGATAATGAATGGATTCTTCACCAATTCTCTGAACCTCCCTGCTGTGGCAGCTAATATGAAATGAAAGACCTGCTGCAGCATCCTCAAGACCCCCAAAGGTCCCTACACCTAATTTTGGAAACCACTGTAGTAACGAACACCATTGTTCTGCCAACACAGGAGCAGATGTGTGTGATGATTTCATAGTGAGTCAGGACACTGCAATTCACACTCCTGAGGTGAGTGACGAGCATTTGGGCTTACATAATTACACAACACCTCTGGTCACATTTTTAGAAGAAAAAAAATGAGGGTGAGAAAGAGACAAGCGATTCAGAGGAAATTCTGAACATCTGTATGAAACACTGACACTGTACATGAGAGGATCGATAGTTTGTCCTTGCAGGGCTTTCCCTCTCTTTTTTCTCCACTTCCTTTTTTTATACCGCTGAGGACAGGACCTCCTTTCCACAGCACTGGGAACAGGACAAGACTGAAAGACAAATTCGCCCCTCAGGAATCAATACAACAACACAAATATGGCGGCTATAACAGGCTCTTGATATAGAATAACACAGGCCTTTAATCGACACTGCACCTAGGTGAAGAGGGGAAAGAAAGGGGGATGGAGGAATTTTTCCTACTGCTGCTGATTGAAATATGAAACACAAACTATGAGCTTTTTGTCGAGAAAAACATTGAGTAGGACTACCCACGGTTTTCAGATGTGAGTGGTTGGAATTGATAGCTTGTCAATTTGACACTTGAGTAATATAAAGCCCATAAAAACCCAAATCAACAAAAGCCTTCTATATGTCATTTTAGTGCACTAATAGTAACCAGCTATAAAGTATTACAATTAGTTTTAGGGGTGCTGGTTTAGTTGTTAAATCGTGTGTATCATGTACTTTAGCTATAGCCCTCGAAGCAGTAGTCTAAGCTCCCACGAGAATCCCTACCTCGGCCATTTATCGCACACCAGACCCCCCTCTCTCATCCCTGTGTCCTGTTTCCTGTCCTGTCCTCTCAATAAAGGCACCAAAAGGCGAAAACAAAGAAAAAAAGTTTACATTTAGAATTGAAGTACCATAACTGATATCGGCCTTGAATTTGGCGCTATGTCTGGGAATCTTTAATGGAAATTTTGTAAAATCTCCAAACCAATCTCAATCACACCACAGCTATCAGCTGCTCACACCTAGCGTTAGCATAATCCTTGGGCCAGATTCTGACTGCAGTTGTTGACAAGTCTCAACCACAGTTGTCTTTTGGACTGCCGTTGATTATTTTGGGATTATTATTTTTCCTTGGCATTAGGTTTCGAGTGTTGCCAGAGTTCCACTCAGAGTGAGTTACGCTCAGTAATAAGTTAGCAGCTATCGCTACTTAGCCATTATTTAGCCTTTGATTTAGCTTTGAGTAGAAAAAGGGGCATCTCAGCTAAAAGTTGCATTTGTATGCTAACTTTTAACTACTAAATCGGTAGCATAGCATTTTGTAAGACAACATTTAGTGGAAAATTCAAATACATAGTCATTCATATGTGCCACTGCTGTGGGCGGAGCTAGATGTCAATAGAAATGTTATTAGCCACACCCATAAATAGCTAAATAAGCTGTTTTAAACCAGTTGTTCAATTAGTTTGAACGTTTTAGTTTTTCATTCAATCTTTTGTGGTTTCTTAAAAAGACTGGCACAACGTTGATATCATTTTAGCATTTTTTACTATTTCAGGTCAAATGTCTGCTCGCCTCAAAGCAGGGGTTCATCACAGATTCAGTGAGGGTCATTGAGTGTCAGTCGCGTTTCAATCACGCCTTAGTATGATTAAGCTCCAACATTATTTTCACAAATGGATCAGGATTACACGTGTAGGCAGGCAGGGAAGCTGATTGCATTTTGATGATGTGCTGCTCTGTTTCCAACAAAAAACAGGATCGTATTTAGCCAACTTCACATTTTCTGCTGTATCTTTTCTGGATTTTACACTTTACCGAAATCACTTGACTGTGCATCAATAACCTGATAGAAATGTCAACCCTCAACATGATGGATGAGTGATGTTGTATTTTGGAATTCAATTATGTCTAACTAAATAAGAGTATCAATAACAATAGGACAGCCTTGTCCTGGCTTACTTTGTAGGACAACAGAACATTTCATGCACTCATTTCAATAGTGACTTAACCATACTTCTTAAACTTTAGCATCATTTTGACTTGATTTGGTCTTGGCTGTATGTGAGTCTTATATAATTTCTGTGATTTATTTAACAGTTTGTATAGAAATCTGCTCTGTGAATCATTCGGCTCCCTGGAGTGTGCACACTGAATCTGAAAAAAAGTTGTCGACTTGTGTCAGTATGTGGGAAAAACCAGATGACAAAATGCTCGTTTGGTATCTTCTTCTTTTTCCCCCCACTCCATCTTTCTTTGTGCTCTCCCTCTCTTTCACATTCACTCTCTCTGTGTTTGTATTTTGGCAGAGGATTGAACTGTCAGTGTAGCCTAGCTGGCAGACCTTGATAAAAAAATATACCCTTCATCGTGGCAGCCTGCAGAGTTTGGACAAGGTTCAGGACAGACCTCATCCCAACCTCTCGCACTCTCTCTCTCTTGTTCTCTCTCTCTCTCTCTCTCTCTCTCTCTCTCTCTCTCTCTCTCTTAGCTGAACGATGACGTAAAAGTCAAACTGTGCAGGAGTCACGCTCTCTCATAAATCAGTTTGGAACTTTAAGTAACGCCTTAAAACAAGTTGCGCATGATCAGAAATAATTTATCTATCCATTGAGAAATGCTTTGAACAGATGGCCAAGCTGTAATCTCACACTGATGCACACACACACACACACACACACACACACACACACACACACACACACACACACACACACAGCACAGTACAGTACAGTATGTATATCATTTTATGGTTGTAGACACAGGCTGATGTCCTTAAAAGATCTTGTCTGAAGCAATTAGCTCACATTGTCTTATATCCACAATAGATAGTTTTATGTAAAGTGAAACGCCCCTTTTTATACATCGTTTATTTACACATTTGAAGGAGGGCGGCTGCATGTATGCAAAATACTTCTATAAGGTCTTTAAACTCAAAGAGCAGCTTAATGAATCTTGCATGTTGCCTTAAGGGATGTCACTTGTGTCAGAGGGCTGAAGACCAAGAAATGTGAACAACAACACAAATGTGAATTAGCAGCTACTGTACAAGCTTAAGGCTACTTTAATGGTCACTTGTGTTAAACACAGAAAAGATAAAGAAACACAGACCAAGATGTCTGGCATTGAAAATTGTGGAGAATACAGGTACTTCAAATTTTGACAATCAAGTTAAATGGGGTTGGTACAATATCTCTGTCCTTTGTGGGTCTTTCCCCAAAAGCAAAATAAGTTTATCTGATTAAGAAACAAGAAATCTTGCATTTTATAATAAATTCTCTGCACTTAATTTTTTTAGCTGCATCTTGGTACAAGGGTTCTGCATGTGTTGCAACGGTTGCCTCTCTACATTGTTTTCCGAATTTACCATTATACTCAAACTACAACACAGCCCCGCTAGCTGGGGCTGTAGCCAACTACTGGCTGTAGCTTCTGTTAATGGGCCTACTCTCCCCGCTCTACTACCCGGATGTAAACAAACATACTGCACAGATAGCATCCAGGAGCAGCGCAGTTTGGTAGTATTTTGATCTAGAAAATGGAGATAAATTTGTATGTATGTGGTTTCAGGTTAAACTATCGACCCGAATAATGCATAGCCACATTTAGCACAAGCATGTGGATGTTAAGGCGCTTGCGGTGCTAATGTTAGTCAAACTTTGCAAACGTTAGCCACATTCGGCAAACCAAATTACATTGTTTACCTGCTGACAATGTGAAATCAATTTTTCTCAATTTTGACTGTTTAGTCAGGATTTAAATGTCCATTTAACCTGTTGGAAATTGGTCGGCTAGGAACATCACTAGAAATAATATAGTTAAACAATGTTGATCTGACTTCGGACAGTAGTATCCATGAAGTTGGTTGAAGTTTGGCTCTTATGAGAAACTCTAGTAAGCATACATCTTAAAGTTATCACATTACACTCATGTAGGCTGGAAGGACTTTGGTGTGATGCTAAGTTAAAAAAAAAAAAAACATAAATGAATAGCAGAAGCTTTGTATTGAAGTCCAGTCTGATTTCACTGATTAAATCTAGAACAAACTGTGTGTCAACACTTGGCTGTAATTAAAAAAAAGTTTAGATTGGTTTCATTTCCAACACTTCACACCCTTTTCTTTTTTTGGTTAGTAATCCTCATATGTCCCCTTCCAGACTACACAACACCTGTCACTTTGATCATACCATGTTCTCTCTAAACTACCAGATGGGTCCTTTACAAAATGAGACACACAAACATGCACACACATGACCACGCACACACATGCACACGCACAAGCACACAGAGAAATCATGGTCTCCTAGCAACTCCTAGTTAGCGGTCCTACCTTGGGAGTGATGCTCTTTTCACTTACATCAGGTGTTTGCCCACCAGGGAGACCAGGAATAACCTTGAAGTGACCCTGAAGCGCACACATATTTCACCTTGTTCCCACAAACCACAGCTAACCCTTTTACCTGGACCACCCCCCCTCCAAAAAATAGAACACAGTATTGTATTTTCTTTTATATTCCCCCACCTCTGTGTTTTATTTTCCACACTCTGAGCTTTAGGTTGACCTCTGGTGTTTTCCCTTCTGAGGAATCTGATTGGCTGAAGTAGATTTGGAGGGTGAGGATCCATAAAAAAAGTGAGCAGCAACGACAGGAAATAACACCTGAGGTCTTCTACATTACATATCCGTCACACTTTTAAAGGAGGAATGACAAGCTGTGGACTCAGTGTGTGTCCTGTCCCACACTGGGCCAGCGGCAGAAACTCTCTCTACTGAAGTGTGTGTGTGTTTGTGTGTGTCAGTGGGATCGAGCATACAAAGAGGCATTGTTTTGAGATAGTGTGTGTGTGTTTCTGTGTGCAGAGCTGCAGGGGTGTGCAAGGTGCATCCATAAGTGAGGTGTGTGTGTGTGTGTGCGTGTGTGTGTGCGTGTGCGTGTGTGTGTGAAAGGCACCTCCAGAGGTTTTGCATCGATCACTGGATCACACAGGGACACTGAGGAGGTTCAGTCGTACCTCCACCGCCGACTCGCAGAAAAGAGGCCATAACACACATACTGCACACATGCACATACACACACACAGACAGACACACACACACACACACACACACACACACACAAAGTGTGCTTTGCCACGCTGAAGGTTACGGACAAGAAACGTAGCCTCTCTCTCTCACTGTCTTACTCATCAGATCAATCAGTTAGTCACTCCCTCACCCCCTCTCACTCTCTCTCTCACTCAGTCATTCGCTCTCTCATCCGTCAGCTCATCAACAGGAGAGTTGCGTTCACCATTGCAAGAACTACGGCTGAGTCTCATTGACGTTACTGATGCGGACACTGAAACACTCACTTACTCATTCATGTGCTGAGTGAATGAGTGAGCTCAATGGCTGACTCAGCTGGTTCACTCATTCTCTTATCAGTCAATGGTGTTGGTCTTATAGGTCAGGTCTGCATATGTGTGCACTGTTGTGATGTCTTGTGTAGTGATATGCTGTTATTAAAGGGATACAGTCATGTATGTATGGTACGTGCTATGTGTAAGGCTGCTGTGTGAAATCTGAATGTTAAATGAAGAATGTTTTGAGAAAAATTAAGAGGCTCATAGAGGGTTTGTAGGTCAATTATTTTCCAAGGTGCCTGGTAATGCAGAGGTTAAAAAGTAATTTTTTTAAAACGTAAGTTTATATGGAAATGGATAGGATGCCAATGGTGGCAAGGATCGACGTTTCTGATTGTTATTTCTTTGACAGTGATACGTCTAGAGGCAGTGATTTACTCTCTGTGGAGATTTGGTATTTTACTGTGAAAATGAGTCAAAAGTCAGAGTCAGGCATGTATGACATTCATTTCTCTCTTATTATCCCACCTTTTAAATCCCTAGTTGTCTCATTCTGTTATTTGTCAAGTCTTGTCTTTGAGTTTCTTTGAGTTGACATGACAGCTGTGGTGTAATCTGTTCGTAACAGGAAGTAGATGAGTTATCGCGCATTCTACGGAGATTGTCATGTAGGTGAAACAGCAATAAAAGGCACACATAAATGCTCTATGAACCGTCTGTGGGAATCATTTACACGCAACACGACAACAGCTAGGTTTCAAACCACTTTGGTTTTTACCATTGGTGTACAGTTTTTCTTAGACACAAGAAGATAGTGCCCCAAAAAAAAGGGTGGGAACCACTGACTTTACCAACTCTACACCCTTCCTCGAGTAGAAAGTGAAAACAGAGCAACCTCTCGTAAATTCAGCGTTGAGAATACTGCCTTATTTTGGTCCCCTTAAACCCTAAAAGATGAAAAAAAAACACGCTCTAAAATGTAGTGTCCATCATATTCGGACTTTCACGAGCTGGAGCTGTAGCCATGATTTAAAAACACTTGATCCCACTTTTCCCAAGATGCATCATTTGACAAATAAAAATCAGGTTGACTTTTCTTTTAATGCTTCTCTTAGGGCTCATGACCTCTTTCTTTTGATGCTAACTAGGTCATGGGTATATTATTGACTGATTATTTGATGTTTATTTGAAGAAGATCTTTTGAATATGAAATAAATTCATCACTTCTGACAAGAAAAGCTAATGTTTCCAGTGCTGTTTGTTTGTCTGTTTGCAGAATTACTGAGAAATCAGCAGCCTGATTCACGTTAAACTTGGGTACTTGATGTAGCATGGGCCAAGCAAAATAAAGAAACATTCATTTTGAGGATAATCCAGATCAAATGGATTGTTACACCACTTAAAGCCTTGGTTGAGGCCTTTGCCCTATTGCCCTTCTACCTTTCTTTGGATATTATTTCCATATTAAGGGTATATATTATAATTTCTGTATGAATTGTACATGCTTCTAGAGATAGAATATGGACGTCAGAAAGATTTACAAATGGGATATTAGGTGAGAACTCCTGATTTAACACTTTGAACTTTTATCGACCCCTCCCTATAATGCAGATGTTTTATGATTTATGTTAACAGACATTACATCAGCATGAAATAAAGTGGTTTTCAATTTAGCATGAATAGAACTACATTGGAAAAAAATGGTTCTCTCAAAGTTCCTGTAACCAAAGATGAACACATTATTTCCCATGTGTTAGCATAGCCACTTATATGCCATCTCAGATTTATAACTCAGGGCTCTGCAGCAAATTAAAGTCAGAACAAGAGGAGGATAAAAGATTTACAGTCTATTCAGGAGAATGGTCCGCTAACAGTCGTTCAGCCTACTCACACCATTATATCCTTCATTAAATGAGCTGTAGAGGAGAGAATGAGATTTATCCTGCTGCTCTCGGGGCAAACAGGGCACAGTCTCTTCTTCAGACCGACGCTCCGTGTTGACATTGGGGGGGATAAATCCAGCACGATCAATAGCAGCTTTTCGTCTCATTGATTCGCTCAGACAACCTCGCCCGTTCCACCCAGAGGTTCTTCCGCCATGCTGACCCCTCTCCGTCACCTGTGGACCCTGTTCATTCATCTATCTACATATAGAGCCTATCCATTTCTCCCACCGGAGACTGTGACATTGTACAGTGAAAGCTGCTCTCGGAGGACTTATGATGTCATGGTTAAAAAAGGATGAGGACGCAATTTAACCTAATATTGACGCTCTAACTACTTAAATAACAAGATCAAAACAGAAAAACAAACAAGTCCTTCACAATAAATGTCTAAATGTAGCTTCCGTCCTCACACTCAAGTATGATAAGTTATTTATTCTCTCATTAGAAAGACACAAAAAATGAAGTCTTCCAAAACAGTTTTCTCAATTAAACAAGATTATCAATCCCACTTGGGGCATTGGTTTTCATCAGCATGTACATACAACCAAAACATACAGAAAAAAAAAGAATTATATAAAAGAGCTTTAATGAAGAATAAGATCACAAATAAAAAGTCATAAACACATAGGTTGACAAAAAATCAAATTTGACTGGTGATGTAAAGATCCATCTGTGAAGAAGAATATGCCACAATATGAGCCAAAATACCTCTGCCACAGGTGCTGACATATTGCCATGGCGACTTCATTTGGAGCCAAGACATGCACAGAAAGGATCTCATATGTGAAGTTGCGGACGTCACGACTTTTCTGTAAACCAAAGCACACATGTAACTTACGATAAAACAGCAAAAGATCACTTGAGTAGTTACAGTCCACAACAGAACAGATTCTTGTGTTAGTTTGAAACAAGTTGAATGACTCCTGTGATAGTCTTTGTTACATTTTCCTTGTTGTTTCTACTCTACTGCTGCTTATTTGTTATAATGGGGCAGCAGTAGCTCGGTCTGTAAGGACTTGGGTTGGGAACCGCTGGGTCACCGGTCAAAGTACCGGTGCGGACCAAGTCTGAAAATTGGTCTAGTAGCTGGAGAGGTGCCAGTTCACTTCCTGAACACTGCAGAGGTGCCCTTGAGCAAGGCATAGGAACCCCCCCCATTCATGACCATGAATCCTGTTTGTGCATGTGTGTGTATTTCAGCCTATGTGTGTGTAGCCTGTTCAACAACAGAGTGTAAAATAGAATTTCCCCTCGCAGGATTAATAGAGTATTTATCTTCTTTTTCTTCTTCTAAAGAACACAGCAGCATCCAAAACTGAGCTGTCATTCTTCTTTTTCAGATCAAATTACTAAAGTTATCTGAAAAATTAACAATTGGACATAAATCAGAGTGATAATAACTAATCATCACGACAGAATCTGGGTTTTAAAAAAAAACCTATTTGACATGTATTATAAATTTTAAGTTTGCCTCGTGTCCCATCTGTTAACATGGAGAACGCAGGATTTATGACTTTGATGGCAGCCAGTCAGTAGGGGAAGCTCTCAATCTTTTGCCTTCACTATTACAGGGCTGGTGTTTCATCTTTTTTCTACAGACTATGCTCTTTACAGAATTACTTTGACATCAGGCTTACAACAAGAGACACTTCTGGTTAGAAACTGTAGACGATATATGGAGATACAGATGTGATAAAGCAACATGAAATTAATTCATTTCAGACTTAGAATGAACACTTAAAGATATACAGTAAAAGTCACTTTTAAATATGGCGGTCCAACCTGTCTGGCCTGTCTCCTGTTTATGTTTTGTGCTGTGTCTCTTTGCTAGCATTTTTAGAATGTTAACGTTAGCAAGTCCAAATGTCTTAACTAACGTGTTCACAATTACCGACCCTTTCGTCATTACCAACGCTGTCCTAACTAACTGACATGCTGTAATACTTATAAATCACATTCATAATTATTAATAAAACCTTAGCGTCTCTCTTTCAAACAGCTTTTGCTAATGTCCGTATACAAACAAAGCGTTAGCTAGCTTGTCAGCCTCAAAGTCAGATTAGCCAGTAACTGCTAACTCCATTTTCAGAGGCTGAAACCAGAGCGTGTTTCTTTTCTGCGTATAGTAATCTGAAAAAAACACTTTATACACATTTTATTGTACATTGTACATTAATACTATTAAAATGAAATAAAACATACCAAAAGGGTTTTCTCATTTTCTTTGTTGAATTTTAAGTCAACTTTAGCATCTTGTGCTTCTGACAATGTCAATTTTGATGGGTGTTTCAGTTTTTGTCACTTAGTCACAAATGTTTTTTCTTTTGACTGACAACTTTAGAAAACTTGATGATAACTACAAAATACATAACTCTCCTCTGAGCCTAATAATCTGAGTAATCTGAGTGTCAGTATGGTGTAATTGACATGTGTAAATGATGTGTTGGTGTGACATTTCTTTCATCATTGAGATGATGTCACAGATGAGGATGGTTGTGACGTTTTTATGATTGAAAGCCAGAAGGCACTACATAGGAAGATAGCCTCTCTGACCTCTCACTGTAGCGGTGTTTTGTTTCCTTCACACAGCAAATGGTGGTCTTAGTTTATTTCTGTCCTTCCTCGGGGGTAACTAAGACCCCGCTCTGCCAGAGAGGAGCCTGGGTAATGAGGCCTGTGTCTTTGGAAGCTTTACATCCAACAGGTCAGGGTTCAACCTCAGGGATAGAGGGGGAATGATTGTGAGGTTGGAGGGATGTATTTGTATTATATTACTTTATATTATTTTTGTGTGTGTGTGTTAGCATTATGTCCTGTAAAAGGATCCTGCCAATCATTATCACCATAAATGCTCAAGAGTGATTCACAATAACACAAAAACAATGCAATGTGTAATGATATAGCAACTAATCAGCAAACGTAAATGTGGGTATATCCTCATGAAATGAAAAATACATTTTCACAGCATTCCTGTGTGAAATGTTCATTTGTCTGCCAAATGTCTCTCAATAAATCCATATATGAGTATTTTTTAAATCAGATTCTCACATTCTCTTTCTGTAAAACGTTTCAAATGTCTGATGACTCATCCTGCACTCAGGGGCGTTTGCTAATTCTTCGACCAATTAAAACACTTTTTTGAAGCGAACGATCGAATCAAATTCATCCCAACGTTATGTCCCGCCTTCTATCTTGTCATTGGTTCTATCATGTTTCAATTGAATATATGTCACGATGTTGCAGTTAGATATACTAGAAGTTCTGTTTCATGGGAACTTTAATAATAGAACTAAAGACAAAAACATGCAGGGAGTAAACAATAACATTTTCTTGCAGTGATCATTAAATGCACAGTATGTAAAATCCGCCGCTAGGGGGCTCTCAATCAAAACAATAACAAAAGATGAGGTCGAGGCTTGCGGTGTATTATGGGAAAAAACAAACGAATCAATACGAACGGGCGAAACCGACCTGAGAAAGACAATATGTGTTCTGACGATGAATCCAAGTATAATTTACATGACGTTTTATATCACAGCAGCACATACAGCGACAGAACGGCAGCTTCCAGTAGCAGCTAGCGCTAGCCTTTGCAGCGGTCTTTGACGTAACATCCGGTGTTTCCTTGACAACGATCAACATTTCCTGTCTATCGTGGCGGCTCATCATGGCGGCCGCCTACAAGACACGGCACGTTACAACTGTAAAATTACGGATTTCTCTGGCTTTGATAACTTTTGGAAATATTTGAGGTGATGTAAGTACTCAACTAAAAAAATATATATAACATGGGTTTAGTCAATTTTTAATTGAAGTTAGATATTTTAATGTAAACATTAGCATGCAATTCTACATACTGTACCTTTAAGTGACAGTATACATTTGGCTTTAAACAGGTGCGTAAAGAAAGTAATTACATTTTAGTAACAGAAACTTTGTAACCCTAAACCTTACTTCAGAAGGAAATAAGAATCAGATTAACAAAAAGAAGAAGAAAAACAACTTAATTTCCCTGTCAGAACAAGAATGTAATCGACTTTGTCTGCTAATTCTCTCTTCAAACACTTCAATTAAAAGTACTCTATTAGCTCCGATGGCTCAAAAAAATGTCAACCACTTTAGATGACATCTCCTTATTGGCCTTACTTTTTCCAGGACATTATGAATTAAAGTTGCACTTAACAATATTGTTTTTACAATGGGTCATATTACTGTAATTACAGTATCATTACTGTAAGTACAGTATCAGAGACATAAAAGTCCAGTCTGAAACTGACAATGTAAGGCGCAAGTTACAGAGGCAGCAGTGGGAAAAAACACTCAAATTGTTAGAGCATTTTAGTATCTTTGAGCTAACATTTTTGGATTCTCTATTCAGGACTTTCCTGTTATGGTTCACATTTATTAAGCCCACTTCCAGCAGCAGCTAGCAGCTTTTTTTAGCAACCAAAAGGATAAAAACTGATCAAACTAACTAACTTAAGTTACGGCAACTTTGTGGGGGATCTAACATCTAAAGCGTCCTTCACATGGTGGTGGAGACTAAAACAGAGCCAAAAGAGAGGTTACTGGGTGTTTGTTATTCATGCTAACATGTTATCAATAACAGATTATAATGTGATGCTATATCAATGTGTTACCTACAACTTAGCTTGTTCTCCTGACCCTAAGTGCCAAACAATCTTTATAAACATGTTTACAGGTCTTGCGTTAAGTCGACACAATGAGTTCTATTTGGTGATAATAAGCTTTAATTACTTTGCCTTTATAGATTATAGTGTTAATACTCTGAAGAGTAGTATTATACATCAATAGGCAATGTTCAGTTCAACTTCCCATTTGATTTAGTACCCTTGCTGCTTAGTTCAATGTTGTTGTTTTTGTCATTCCCCAGCCCGACCATGCAGTGTTTTATGGCCTTTTGCCTTTTTTTTGTGTCTGGTTTCACTTGCTTCTAAACACCTTTAAACATCGCTGTGAACAAACAGCAGCAGCAGCAGCTCATCAGGCGCCATAGCCACCAGTAACAGTGTGTGAAGGAACCTCCGCTAATTACCATCAGACCCAGCAGCCTGCAGAGCTGAACACTGCTGAGGTTCAGTGCGTGACTTCAGTATGGACCAAAGGTTTCGCAGTTTTTAAAGCATCTTTTTCAACTTCTTCTTCTCCTTCTTCTTCCATGCTCTGATATCTCCCTTATTAGATCCAGACAAAGAACATTGATTCTCATGCAATTATTTTTTCTGCTCCACCACAACTGGACGTTTTCCTTCATGCTGTCTGCTTTAGTCACAGCGTGTTGATGTATTTTTGTATGTGCATGAACAAGCATGTGTGTGCATGTTTCCTACCTTTCATGTGCACCTCCATGTACCTTGGTATTTTATTTGTATTTCTTTATTTTCACACTTCTTTGATATATCTATGTAAGTACAGTATGTTCTTTTGTAAATGCATGTGTACTTTTTTAATCACGGTATTGGAGTATTTTCCCACACCGTGCTTGGCTTGGGGTTAGGGGCGAGGATGGTGGGTGTTAGTATGGGAATGTAGCAGACAGTGGGTGGAGGTCTGGCAAGAGATTAGCCCTCCTCTGTCTGAGTGATCCCAGGACTGCAGTAAAGGCAGGGCCGGCCTCTCCTCTGCAGCTCTGCACGTAGCCGTTAATGTAAACACGATCGATATGTTTGTTGTGAGACCTGCACGACTAAGAGGAGAGAGTGAAACCACAGAAGCACGAGGTCGGGATCAAGCCTCATTCTCACTGTATTTGTATAAACCCTCACATCTACATGTCCTTCTAGCTTTGAATGTACTTACTGTACTTTTTAAACACTTTGGTTGTTTAAATTATTCTGTTTGAACACCTTTAAAGGCCTGCCTGCACTCCAAGCAGCAAGCATTGCAGCTGAATTTTTAAGCCTGGCTTCTTCTACTTTACCATAACATTTAATCTATCAAGTTTACTGAAAGATTTTTTTTTTGCCTGGGATTAACTTTTCATAAATTTTGTTATTTGGATTTAATCCTGGTCATTGTATCAATCTACACTTTTTTTTATTTCAGACTTTAAAATAACATTCTATGTTCAGTCCTGTCTGTCCTGATCTTAAAGAAATGTCTTTACATGCTCCATAAAAGGCTCATGGGAAATTGAGTTCTGCAAAGGCAGTTTATATATATATATACATACATATAGCATCCCTTAACGTAAAGGTCACATCTTCAACCAGTTTAAATAAGTCTCAGAGCTCCCTAAAACATGTCAGTTTCTTCACTCTGATCCTGTATTTTATCATGCATTTAAACCCCTCTATTTCAGCCCTGCTTAGAATGGGCTGTTTCTGTGTATGTAGCTTTAAATGCAAATGAGCTGTGTCTGACCACGCCCCTCTGGATAGGCTTGGTTGGCCTGGACTTTCTTGCACCATGCCCAATTGAAAACAGTGAGAAGGCAGACTCAGAGGGCAGAAGAAACCCCCACTGTAGTTGTAGGAGTGTCCCCCACCTGGGGGAGGGGTTACTGCCCTTTGTGATGTCAACGAGGGAAAATATCCAAGCAGCCTGTTTGAGCACACATATTCAGAAAAGTGGAGGAGGCAAACGATGGATCAATTCAACAATTTCTTTTACTTAATATTGTTTTCGTAAAATAGTTTTTTAAGTGAAAATTACTGTGATCGGATGCTAAATCTGTAAGCCCGTTAATGGCATCAAGCTAACAAACTAAGACGTACATCCTGGACCACCTGTAAGAAAACGTGACTTTGGAATAGTAACTAAACTTAAAAATTAACATGCCTAATATATATTTTTATGAATGAAAATATAGTATTAAATATGCACTTTTTGTCTGCCATTCCTCACCTGTCCACTAGGTGCCATTGGTGTGCTCCTCTCTCCTCCTTACCTGTGTCACTAATCAGCTGTGATCTACTGCCTGCCCTTCCAGCTGCTCCTCATCTCTAATTAGTGTTCCTGCCACCTCTCCTGTTTCCTCTGCCCTGCCTGGAAATCTGTTTCCTTAATGTGTGTCACATGTTGTCTCCCTGCTGCACCTAGACCACGCTGTCTAAACAAATTACCTCTAATTCTACCTGCCTGTTTGTGTCTGCATACAGTGATTGAATGTTAGAAAAAAGTAAAAGCAGAAATCATGTTAATCTGACGATGTGTGTGCGTGTGCCCCAAGCTCTGTGGAGGAGCATCAATACCTGGCATGTGTCTTTTTGTGTCTGTGTAACTGTTATGCTGCCTAGAAAAAAATAGGTGTCAGGTGTTTTCTTCAGTTTCTATAGCAAAGAATTTTGATGAGCCAAGGCGGTTGTATTTGCGCTAAAGTTTTTTTACAGTGGTCCGCTCCAATGTCAGTCACTTTCTTCTTCACTGCACATCTGCCCAAACACATTTGTACTGCTATGAGACCGGGAGAGAGCCAGAGTGATCCAGACTGCTGCCGCTTCCCCAGCCGGTCTGTCCTGTATACAACTGTGCAAACATTTGCTTTGTGTTAGAAAGTCACATTTTAAACATAATTGTAAATCTTCGCAGAATTTTCCCGCATTATGCAGTATGTGCCATACCTGTTATTCTAATCTGTCAAAATGACTGACTGCCTTTGAATATTTTCTGTCATTGTTCAAAAAATTTCGTCAAAGACCGAAAATATTCGGTTGGCGCAACCTCTGGATGTACATTATGAATGTGCCACTTCAAGGCCCTGCTGTTCTGTATAGTCTCTATTTGTTGAGTCATGCCTATTGTATTATCACACCTACATAAAACTGAGTCATTGTTAATGTTATCAGTCACACCTGCGCTTGTTGTGATGGGTCACCGTGAGAAATGAACTGTTACACTGCAGATTAACCCTTTATTATGATCAGTGACTTCACTGCCTAAAGTGTAAAAAAAAGTGAACTAGTTATTTTCAACACATTTTTTTTTTCAAATCATCAGATAGTAATAGGTATATGGAACTAAAAATAGGTATTATATTTTTGTCTTTCCTTCTTTTTTCTGTATTCATGCACAAGCAAGTTGGAACAATGTTAGTCTCACATTTATTGGTCCTTGTATTTATAAGCAAACTTTCCTTTTATTGGTCGATTGCATAACCAATGTTGTTGGGGTTTTTCGCAAGAGGGGCATGGGCGTAATTGACAGCATTAATTATGGATTCATCTAACTGTTTCAGGAAGCTGTAACAGCTAGTGTGATGACGCTGCTGAAAAGAATGCAGCCATCATTATTTTTAATTATTAATTTGCACCCATGCTTCTCCTGCTCTGATAGGTCACAAGTTTAGCTTTTTAACAACCTCTTGGTAAGCATTGTTCAAAATGTAAGCAACGAAACGCGGGAAAAAAAGAAAAGAGTACTTTTAGCTCAAATGATCTGTGGATGTATAAACTGTACATCTCATAACCTGTTTTTGGCCACTGTTTTTTTTTTTTACCGACATCTGACTCTTTTGTTGTTTCTTAAAGGTGAGACAACATTGATCATTTTTGTATTTTTACAGATTGATGACTTGTTTTTTGGGTGGAGCTCAACTGGTGTCGGAGAGTTAGCTAGTGATAGCTTATGGTATGAACGCCTTCTCCAATTATTTTAATGTTTTAGCTGCTTAAGACAAGTTGTCTTACAGTGACACACTAACCCTTATCAATGGTGTGAGGTTTCCAGACCCATACTCACTGTCAGGTGAGTGGGACAAGGATCCAACTACACCACCAAAGTTACAGAAAGCTGAAATCTTTGTATGCCTTGTTGAGAAACCCATCATTTTTACTTAAGAATAACTCAAGGCATACAAATCTCTTCACGAATACCATCTTGTACTTTGCGCTCATGTTCAGGACATTGAATACTGAGATTTGTCAGATGGTTTTTTGTAGGACCAAAGTACTGCCTGGACAGCGGCAAGGACATAAAACACAGCTATAAAAGACGTTGTATAGACGTCTAGGTCATGTTTTTCACGCATTCCTCTGACATCCAACAGCAGAAAAAATAACATTTTTTCCCTTATACCATAGATCCGGCCTGTTTCTCCGTGTTTCTCTCCACTTGCTTCCGCTGTTTTTCTGCCACTTCAATGCATGCAGCTGCTGTTACGTAATCGAGACATCTACTCCAAATTGGTGTATTCGTCTTTACACTATCTTTGAAACAAAATGGGCAAACAATTGCTTGACTGTATGTGCCTGCACTGTTTGTTGCATGCGCCTTGTGTTGAGTAGCTTCATTTCCCAAAATCCTGGTGGCGCTGCCCTGCTTGCGACCCGGACTCACGTGCTGAAGCAGCTGAATGTTAGACAGCACTTTGAGTCCATGTTAAATTTCCCCAAGGGGACAATAAAGTGTATCGTATCATATCGTATTGTGTTAAGACCTGCCTTTATTGCTGAACCATGAAGTTAGATCATAGAAGATAACATTCATTAAACAAATCAAAGGGTTGGGCATATGTATGATTAAGATAAGATACAATTAAAAAACAACAGGTTGATAATCTTATTTAGGACTGTTTCCCATTCAGTTGGTCTGTCAATGGCTAAGTTGATAAATCAGGTCCAAATGTCTCTAAATGTCTGGACAGTTGTCAAATCCCTCTCCTCATTGTGAAAAAGTTTCACACCAACACCTGTGTTGTGAGAAAGAGGAGGCATATTGTCCACAGGTGGAGCTGCTAATCAGTGTTCCTTCTTATGGCGTCTTGTGGGAATCGTGCTCCAACAATAGAAGCTCAGAGGAGTCTGGTGGAGCTGTGGCATGGTTGGATCTTTGTTAAGTGACTCTTGGGCCCAGGAACATTTGTTCTCCTTTATCCCTCGATATGTGTGGGATGAACATTCCTTCCCAGGAGAGTTGAAACCGTTTGTTTGCTTCAACTCTCTCCCTCGATCTGCTCCATCCTTCTTGCCATCCATTTCTTTTTCCTGCCAACCTTCTTATTATTCTTTATCTTGTTAATCTCTTTAATCGTTTGTCTATTTCTATTTGGTTTGATTTAGCTTTTTTTCCCATCTTATCCACCTCCTTTTTTAACAGTTCGCCTGTAATCATGTGAGTGGAGTTTAATACAGAAACACACCCACACTTGCAAAATCACAAGCTTTGAAATAGTCACGGGAGAATGCTTTTATGAAGGAGTGTTGAAATAAGTATTTTTAAATGCTTGCTTCAACATAACTTTCAAGAAGCTGAAGAAATAAAAGCTGAAGCTAAAATCTGAAATAGTTTAAAGGTATAGTATGCAGAATTGCATGCTAATGTTTACATTAAAATATCTAACTTAAATGAAAAATTGACTAAACCCATGTTATATATTTTTTTTTAGTTGAGTACTTACATCACCTCAAATATTTCCAAAAGTTATCAAAGCCAGAGATATCCGTAATTTTATAGTTGTAACGGAACGTGTCTTGAAGGCAGCCGCCATGATGAGCCGCCATGACAGACACAAAATGTTGATCGTTGTCAAGGAAACACCGGATGTTACGTGAAAGACCGCTGCATAAGCTAGCGCTAGCTGCTACTGAAAGCTGCTGTTCTGTTGCTGTCTGTGCTGCTGTGATAAAAACGCCATGTAAATTTTACTCAGATACATCGTCAGTACACATATTGTCTTTCTGAGGTCGCTTTCGCCCGTTCGTATAGTTTCAATACGGAGTTCGTTCGTTTTCAGGGGGGGGGGGGGGGGGGGGGGTAGCAGAGAGAATCACTCCCATGATACCCCGTGAGACTCGACGTCATCTTTTGTTATTGTTTTGATTGAGTCTTAAGTTGCTCACAGAACCGTTTGTAGGGTTACAAGATAAATGGCAATTGTACAGTCATCAGTTTATAAATTGCATAAATATGACAAGTTTGTATATTTTTTTAAATAAGCATGTAAAAGTTGACCTATTAAATGGAGCCTTGGATACACACGCCACGCATTCACACTATTTGGCCAATCAGATAAGACCTAACTAGCTGCCGTATACTTAGTCATTTTTGTAAATTTAGTGGCACTTGCAAAGTGTGCTAGCATGATTGCTGTGGTGAGATAGATACCAGGCTCAGCTATTTTTTATTATAGAGAGGAGAGAGACGGCAGTTTACAAGCACAGCATGCTGAACAGGAGAGAGACATTGATTTTTAATGCTAGTCATATTTTCATTGCAATATTGAACAATGTTATCAAATCCCAGAATTCTAAATATCCAGCAAGCCTAGCTGCAAGTGCTGCTTTAGCCTTTACATTTTATTGTTGATATATTCAAACACATCTACCCCCTGACCTCACCAACCATAATAAAGTATACAAAGCCAATAACCTTTTATCAAGCAGTTTGACTATCTTTGGGATACCAGTTTAGCTCTATCCTGGTTTTAAAGTCCAAATTCTTTTCACATTGCAGCCTACAACAGAGAAACACACGCAAACACACACACACACACTCCCCCCTGACTAAGCCAGTGACACTCCTCTGTGGATGTGGTTTCTCTCGAGAGTCACTAGATCACTGTCGGATTAGCCCCCGATTTCCCTGCAGGCAGTTGGGGTGCCCCAAGTGTGTCTGTATTTTTCACTGTGTGTGTGTATATGTCTCTGCCTGTGTGTGTGTGCGCTCATTTCTCTGTGTGTGTGTGCGTGTGAGAGTGTAATGGCAGGGAACATGGTGATTAACACTAAATGTGTGCTTGCTCCCGGCACTGGCACAGTCATAGGGAAGTACTGAGCCGTGTAAGCACCTGCTTTACCCCCCACCCCACACCCACCCCAAGCCTGTGGGATGACAGAATAAAGACATCAAGCTTACCCATCTACCCTTCTCCCTCCTCTCCTACGCACACTCGCATACATATACGCAAATAAAAACACATTGTGTCTGAATGATATGTGTTGAGGCTTAATATCTGCCAAACAAATGGACCATATATTTTCCTGTTTCTTCACAATCTTTTACAAACATAACACCCCCCCCCCCCCCCCCCCCCCCCACACACACACACACACACACACACACACACACACACACACACACACTGGAACGGATCCTTTGTACCAACATAAATGCACCATTACACAGATCTATGGTGGACCCTTTTCCGGCTCTGCCTGCCACTGGTGCTTGGACCCAACCAGCAAACTTCAGATCACAGAGCCATAAACTTCGGCTTATCTTGAAAAAACCTGGCAGTGTGTTTTAAAGAACGAGCTTCGAATCAAACAAAAGAAGCTGGGAGGGAAACACAGAACTCCTGCAGGGAGTCATACCAAGAAAAAAGAAAGTGATGGAGTAAGCAGAAGGAGAGGGACATGTATTAAGTTTCAATGATGGGGCTGAGTAACAGCGTGTCTTTTTTTATTTCTAGGACTTACAAATAATGATAATATTATATCATATTATATTTCCTGGCCACTTTTTTCTTATCTTATTGTGACTAATTGTATCTTATCATGTCATATCATACCCTTTTGTATTGTATCATATTGCGCTTAATCGTATCGTCACTCTGAAAAACAGCAGAGTGCGCTATCTATTTATGCTTCTCTTTTTTGGCATTCTACGTCACGTGAGTGTCAGCTGCTGCTGCGCAGAGGCGGTTGATTGTAACAAGCAGGCGTTATCATGAGGACGCACCATCGTGTTTTAAATCGGAGGTGTGGAAGCATTTTAGCTTCCCCAAGACAGAGTATGAAGGAGGTGAGAAGATAACAGACAAGACAAAAACTGTGTGCAAATATTTCAGGAAGACGGGGAACTACACAAATAGGACAACCAACATGATGCAACATTTAATCGACACCAAAATGAGAAGCTCGTCATCTCCCCTTGTTAAAAAAAAAAATATTAAAAGGCCAAACCACACTGACAAGCGGGTTTGCAGCCCCGCTCGCCCAAACGAGTGCTAGAGCCAAAGAGATAACGAGGTGCATTGGTACAATGCAATTACAATTACAATTAAAGGAATCTTTTTCAGTCATCTCATAATTTGCCTTCAGTCTCTTTTTGTAAAATAAATCATGAGAGAATCGTATCGTGAACCCAGTATCGTGAAAAATCCACCAGAATACTTGCTTTCAAATTGTTTGACTAGCAGTCCACATCATTCTTACTTTTAGGTGATTAAAAAGAGACTGTATGGTGTGTCCAGTTTATATCACAGTCTGGTTTTATGAGATTTATAGTTATTTGATCTTTTTCTCTCTTTAAAAAAATAAATAGAATACAGCACTTTACCTATTTTGTGAACCCCAAATCCTTCATTCACTTAAAACGGATTCCTTCATCCATTCAGTCAGTGTATGAACTGCTGTGCTGACTTTATCGGCCTTCTTACCTTCAACATGGCCTTTTGTCCTGCAAGGCCACTGAGGCTGGAGTAGCATCTGGTGTCTCAGCTGCAAAAATTAGCTTGGTTTGTGAAGGCTTATTGCTTTACTGCATTCAATTTGAAATTGCAATACTTCAGGGAGAGAACAAATTTAAAGCCTAGACTTGAATAAAGGTATTACTAAAAACGTTAAGTTTAGTATGACAACTATGGTGGTCCACAAGGGCAACCGACCTGCAATCTACGTACATTTGGAAAAAAACGTGCTGCAGATTGAGAAACAATTTTAATTCCAAATCATATGTTGTGACCAAAACAAATGCAACGACTGAAACACACTGCAATGAAAGAAACATGCTGCAAAAGCCAAAATAAATACACGCAGTGGAAATACATATAATAACGTAACATATACGTATAAAACAATCAGAAATAAATGTATTCATAAAACATGTTTCTAAAAGTACTATAACTAATATTTAACAATCCCAGTGCATCCATTTACCATTATATATGTGCAGGGGATAATACAGGATTTATCATATAACAAGTAGAGAACAGTTACAAGTCCTTTAATCTGAAACACACCTTTATACTTTGTCTTTTTTCTTTACACGTCTATCTATCTAACCTTCCATCTCTGTTTATTTTTGGTGCGCAGATGTGACCGTGCAAACAGAATTGGTGAACTGCAGGTTATGTGACATGCTGAGCAGAGCTCTGTGCAGAAGCGCTGACACTGACAGGGTCTAGCGGTGATACTGGGGCGCTGGAGGTCTCTCAAGTGTCGCCAGCAGCTATGGCAACAAAATTTGATATAGCTGCAGTGGTGAGAATGAAAAAAAAAAAACACAAACAGCAACCTTTAGTTATGCTGCCCTGGCTACTTCTCAAAGAGTGAAGTCTCGAGGTCATTACGCGGCGAGACTTTTTATTTATCAGGTTAGTTTGATGAAGAACCTGAAGAGTTTCTGATCCACCTCCTCCCGTGTGCATCCTCGCTCTTTAATGAAACCTAAGATCGTTCTTCACCTCAGATCTTGCTTCGTGACATTTCTTCAAGGGTTAATTTGCCAACAGCCATCAGCAGACGTGTCAGTCTGTAGTCAAATGATCTCTCTCGCACTGAAAAACGGTGCTTAAAATTCACCCCGTCTCTGCTGTCAATCACCAGCGGCTACATCAGATCAGAGTTTTGCCTGAGCCGAATCTGAACTTGGTGGAGATCAGTGGTGTCGGAGAATTCCCCCGGCCTCCCTCCATCCCCAGAAGGTCACTTTGCTGCAGGCTCTCTTCTCCTTTCTTTGGCTCTGAGAGTTGTGGGAAAGCTAATGTGGCCGACTAATGAGAGCGAGAGAAAAGACGGGGAGAGGGCGAGAGAAAAAAGCAGCGGGCAGATTAGCTTCAGATTTTGATTTAAAATGTTAATCGGTTGTTAAAAGTTGAACTCTGTGTTTTGGCAACAAGCTTTCTGAGTCGCTAAGCAGCACAACATGTTTTTCCTCTGTGAGGCTTTTTTGTGTGGACACGCTTTCTCCTGAAAGCTGATCAAAAGCTGTTAAGTTGTCTGTGTTTAGCAACACCACCATGTCTTCGTCTTTGTGTGTATGTGTCTGCTTTACACACACGTTTCTCTCTGACACCACCGGCTTTAATCATCAGTGGAGCGAGGCCACGGGCAGAAGTCAGTGATGACCCACCCACGCTTATATGGTGTGTGTTTCTCTTTATGCATCGCCCCCCCCCCCCTCTTGTTGCTGCAGTCCTGCTCCTGTGCTAATGACCCAGCAAAGCACCTTAATGACAAGGAACACACACTCCCTGCTGTTCTGCGAGCCACAACTAATAAGTTGGTCAGTCAAACACAGAAAGTGTTGAAACATTGCCAAAAAAACAAAACAAAAAAGACATCAATGAGAAGGCTGCAAAGTGATGAGCCAATAAGATCTCACTGCAAAGAAAAGCTCCCATCAGTCAGTCTGTTTGGGTCTTTGACGGGCAGGAGGATGGGTTGGAGCCATTCAAATAGATGAGAGTGAATAGTAAAATCAGATTTTGTTTGTTTATCTTTTCTGCTAATTCCTCATTAAAACCAGTCCAAGGCAGCAGGAGCCCTTTGATAAGAGGCAGCGCAGTGTTTGCTTTACTTTCTCTAAGCGTCGTCAGCTGGTAGGCCCACTGTGTATGTTGGCTGCACATACTGAGACATTGTGTTGATTTACCTTATTTATAAATGTATCATTTTCATACCTCTGTCATTATTTGTTTTCGCAGGTTTAATCTGTTGAATGGGAGGTGGTCTGCACAGCTCAGATTTTGTCTCAAGCGAAAGTGTTCGTTATTAAGCAGCACCCTTTCTGCTGCCATCTCTTACATGAAACACTGTTCAAGTAATTGCTCTGATGCTTGGCATGTGCATGTTTGTGCGTAGGATGAAATGCGTGTGTATGAGTGTGTGTGCATGCAGCCCACACTTTTAACTCTACATGTGTGTAACAAGGGCTGTTCTGTGTTTAAAGACAAGGCTGTATTTCACAGGTCATTTCACTGCGATACCACAGAGCACTGTGCCCCCAGACTGCGTCAATCTAAAGTCACGTTTGAGTTCAGCTCATTTTTCAATTCTGCCTCATGTCCAGGTTTTAATAAAGCCGGTCCAAGGGTTGGGAGAATTAAAGGGGATGTGGGGGGGAGGTGTATGGGGGTGTGAAAGGCACTAATTCCAGCGTGGCTTGGTGCTGGTTTGGGATCTCATTAGTGCCGTGTTGTACTGTCACACATACGCGTCCACTTGCTCAATCATAGCCGGCAAAGACCTGTTTAAATCCAAAATGAGTTTCTGGCTACAAAGTCTGATTTATAGTTTGGGTGCGACCTCAGAAATACCACAGAGCTCCGTCTCACTGCCCCCATTTTTTATGTTTGGACATAATTGTTTGTTTTTTGTGCTTCCTTTCAATTTCTTTCACTTTTTCTTTTCTGAACACATTCTTCCTTTTTACTTTTTTCTCCATTAATACAACCTGGATGGAAAATTAGATCTATCTTCGAAGTATAAGGGAGTTTTGCATCCAAATTACCCAAAAATACGTAAAGAGAAAAAAAAGAATAACAACTTACTTACATAATCTCTATCATCCGTGCCCAAGCTGGGGCTAAGAACCCTAAATGAGTACAAAGATAAGGCTGAGGGGCCAATGGGTTATTATAAACAAAAAAGTGATTATTTCTTAATATTATTATTATTATTATTTTTAATCCTGCATAGTTTTAAAGGTAGATTCAGTAGCATTGTTTGTTGCAGCTTGTAAACACAACATTTAAACTCGGCCCCTCCTCCTGGGTTCATTACCTCACTCTGCGTCCATGGGTGAAAGCAAACCCAAGGTTGACCCTTGTTTTGGAACAAGCTTTATATACCCTAGTAGTGTTTCGCCTGACTATGATTATATTTTCTGTTCTTTGCCGCTCTGTCTGTATCTGTCATATTTGCCGGATTGAATCGTGTCCAATCACTGAATTGTATCCCCTCCCAAACTCACCTGTGCGCTGTCATGGCTGGGGGAAAACACATCACGTCCCTGCCCAGAAACGCCAGGAGTCAACCAAAACAAACCAAAACATTAAAATCCATGCAGAGGACAGGATCTCTGCAGACACAGTCACCACCACACAAGTATGGAGGCATAAGTGATGATTGAGTGGCATTACTGTACTTCTGTAAAGTCTATATTTTATTTGTTAAGGAAAAAGCTACTGACTCTTTATCTCTAAGGGTCTGCTTATAACTTATACCCATAATCTGATGGGTCACATGTTGACATTCTCCATTAAGAGAGGTCATAAGCCACATAAGAGTGAATAATCCACTGCATTTTCTGACAGTTATTTTCATTGAGGGAGCATTACTCCAGTGGAAATGAAAGTTATTTCAATTGTACCTGGAAGTGATACAAGTGTATTTACATTAACCTCAGTTTATTGGGTCGGCAGTAGATACACGTAAGACAGAAATCCCCAAAATTGAGAAATATAATCAAAAGAGAGAAACTTTGGGAGAGCCCTTATCCTTAGCTTTTGTTTCTTTTGTAAGACGCTAAAGCAGTTGTTCAGCAGCAGCAGTATTTTCCCTGTTTGTTTTCCCACCATGTCATTTTAAATATGTAGGAATCCCTTGCAAAAAAGCAAACACTGACAAAGCTTATGTAACACACACAGCATCTTTAAAAGGGAAAGATGCTGTAGACATTCCTCTGTGAGCTTGTCAGATTGATATTAATAAGATGAGCTGGGTTATTCCTCTCTACTGCGAACATGATCTGCAGCTCAAACCATGAAACAGCCTCTCATTTGGCCCTCTCTCCACTGTACCACTGTGTACCTACAGTATCTCATTTCCCTGTGCACCACTCTCCTCCTATCCACACTCTCATGAAGGGGCCTGACTCTCCTCTAAATCCGCCCGGGCTTGATCATTAGGACGTACAGGAGGAATCAATCCGGTGAGCGAATTCACATCACATACACCTCCAGCTCTCATCAAATGACCTTGACTGCTGCCGCCGCCGCCGGCATCGCTTGCTTTCAGATGAGAGGCTAAGTATGATAGCAAGACGTGTGATGTGCAGATGAAGTATAGCTCTGCACATTAGCGCCTTCCAAGAGGTAAATTCAAGCGGGCTAATGAATGTGCCATGCTGACTAATTTAAAGTTCAGCTCCCACGTAAAGGTAATGAGAGCCGCTGCACACTTACAGCAGCATTCAGCTACAGGCCAGAGTTGCTGATTTGAGCTTAGACATCTGCAGTGTGTGTGTGTGTGTGTGTGTGCGTGCGTGCGTGCGTGCGTGCGTGCGAGAGAGAGAGAGAGAGAGAGAGAGAGAGAGAGAGAGAGAGAGAGGGAGGGGACGTAAGGGTGGTGCAGGTTGTCTCAGAGCTGTTAGTTAACGTTTTAGTTCAGCTCACTCAGGTCCTGATTGTGATCACCTCATCAGCCGGTCTCCTGTGTCAGCTCCCGCAGTAAAGGCCTGAGAGCTGACACAGGACAAAGGCCTCATTCCAAGACTCGTGAAATCACAAAGCAACACCATATTTGTACCATAGGCTGTATGAATAACACTACCAGTCACCTTGACATCATCATTCATTAATTTGTCAACACCTTTTTTTTTTTTCAAAGCCTCGAGTTATGCGTGGTGACCGCAGCCATGTTGGTTTTCTGGAGCCGGGAGTTACCAAATTCAGACGAGAGGGTGGAGCTTAAGAGAGGAGCGAGACATCAGCTAATTAATTAACATGTAAATGAGCTAGTTACCAGAATGAGATTCAATTTGTTGTGACCCAAGATGTTTATTTATTAGTCCAAAGAAGCTAAGGGAGCTTGTGGATCATAGCAGACTCACTGCTCGCTAGTTTAAATCTTAGTTGAGAGATTTGTGGGTAAATGCTAGAACTGATAGCAGCACCCATCTGACATTCAAACTGACCACCCCCTTAATTAAGTCCAGCCAGCGTCCAGTCATCATGAACCGAGAAATAAGCGAAAAAGCTTCTTGTACAAGGCTATTAACACATCTAATTTTACTATCAAGTTTGGATTTTTGTATTGGGCCAGATGAGTATTGAATCACTTTTTGAACCTGCCTCATGTGGCCCCTAAGAAACTGCAGTCTTTTTCACTTCTGTGTTGTCTTTTTTTAGCCCCTGGTGCCGCCCTTTGATGTGCACGTGCTGTCACCTTTCTGAATGCACACATAGACACTAAAGTGTTACCGTGCAGGTCTCTGCTACTGCCAGCTCGGCAGCTTTGCCCTGTGTACCAGAATCAAACCAGCTCTATCTAAATGAAGTACCTCACAGTTATAAAACGGGTGTCACCTGCATGTGACTGAGGTATTTTTGTGGGTGAAGATGCAACGTCCACAGCCAGCAGTTCTGAGAATGCAGGTGGTTCGGAGGTAGAGATGAATGTTCCTCAGACAGGGGCAAATGTCGCTGTTACACAACTGAAGAGTAATAACGGTGTTGAGGGCCAACTCGGTTTTTTTTCCCTCCCTCCTCTGCTGCTCTGTGCAGGATCCTGGGCAGAGTTTCAAAGCCTCCTCTTTTCTCACTCTGACTCAGTCGGAAGGAGAGAGAAGAAGAAAAAAGTGTCCTTCTCCTACATTGAAGCAGAATATTCATCATTCTGGTTTCTCTTTGAGGATTTAAAGATTTTAGGATCGACAGACTATTGTCACTCAAACCATGCATGACAAGGTCAACCTGCCAAAACCCTTCCTGTCCATTCATTCTCACAAACACACACATGCACTTTTAATGCTAGACATTCCCCTGACTCGTCCCTGCCATGTATGCATCAGTGCTAGTGTGTCCTCCGATTCAAAGTTTATCCATGCATGTACTCATCCTGTGTATTTGCTTTGTGATTTATTTATCTTCATATTTTGTTTTTTTTAGTACATTATCCTTGGTTCTTGAGAAACGTGCATGCTGCAGCAAGATGTCGGCTTCGTTTTAACTAGGCTCATTAGCTGCAGAAGGCGGCACCGGTTAATTAAAATAATTCCCTGTTATCGCGGCTGCTTTGGTCAGCCAAATGATACCGGGGGACTGCTATGCAGCACAGACTGCTCTCGCTCGGTGAAACGGCGCTCCTCGACCACAGCTAGCACCTAATTAGCGCTGGAGGAGGAATATTTTACCGCAAATTAACATGCCGCGCTACGGCCTGAGCTCTAATTGACGAGCCTCATCTGAGAGCCGGTGGAAGGCTGCGGCTGCACGACGGCTCAACTCGAATGCAGGAGAGAGAAACATGCATAGAATTTTTAACCATTTCATAATTAGCGAGAATCAAAAAGCTGCTTGTTTAGTGGCGAGCTTATGTTCATCGTTATGGGTGTTGCACACTCACCAAGTAAAGGGCCTCCCTGTGTTCTCCCATGACCTCCGCAGCACCCTTTCAAGCATGAAAGCAGTCGGGAATGTTACACAGGTTAGAGAGCAACATGGTAAATATCCTATAATCCATGTTGGGATCAAAACTCAAAGGTCCAGCCTAATGAAAGCTTGTGGACAAGCCGTAATCCTGAGTATTAGGAAGAGATCCCACAAACACTCCGCTCATCAAGTCACTCTGTTGAATCACATTAAAACACAAACAACCTTCAAAATACATATTTAAAACCCAGGGGTAAGCTTAAGCACACAGCTATGGAAGAAACTTTAAGCACAGTTATATTTGATTGGTGTTTCTTGCTGGACAGCAGGATAGTTGCTGTTGCATACTGTTGTCTCAAAGGGGAACGTTCATATACAAGTACATTATTTTACAAACTTAGAAGATTTTTTTTGTGTGTTCACATCCATCCCACCAGCAGCTCACCAAGAAAATACTGACCAGGGACACTTAATGATTAACCTTCAGAAGATACACAGTGGATTTGAGTTATTCATGTTGGCTTCTGCTGTACTTGAGAATGCACAGAAAAGTTTCCTCTCACACCTTTTACACTGGACTCTTGCCAGGGAGGGATCTCCAAATAGACAGTATGAAGGACTCTGTACACCAAGCCATATCTTTCTGTTTTCCTACATATACTTTGGGCATTTAAGTATTGTATAAAGATCCATCCATCCATTATCTTCACCGTTTTTCCCGTTCGGGGTCGCGGGGGACTGGAGCTGATCCAGCTGTCACTGGACGAGAGGTGGGGTACATCCTGGACTGTTCAATCACAGGGCTGAAATATAGAGACAGACAACCAGCCACACTCACATTCACACCTACGGGCAATTTAGAGTCACCAATTAACCTAACGAGCATGTCTTTGGGCGGTCGGAGGAAGCAGGAGTACCCGGAGAAAACCCACGCATGCACGGGGAGAACATGCAAACTCCACACAGAGAGGCCCTGTCTGACAGGGATTTGAACCTCCTCACTGTGAGGCAACAGCGCTAACCACTGCTCAAGATACACATGACAAAATGTGGAGCTGTACCTGCTGGGGCACTCTTGCGTGTGCAGCCCCTCAGTCTCCATTAGTCCATTAGTACTTACATGTGGAGTTAAAGGTATAAGCATAGTGGTTGTTTTAAAAAAAAAAAGGTAAGTTAATGTTTTTTCTTTTGCACTTAAACACCTGTCGAATGTTGTGGGCGTTGCTGATGCTTGTCTAGTGTACAAAAGTTATCAATTGTCTGACTCCTTCCCCACTAAACGAGTTCATATCACTGCGTACAGATAGAGGAAGAACAACTAGGACCGCCAACAGAGGGGATTGTGTAATACAGCACAGATCTTCTGAGTTTGGCAAATCAGCCGTCTCTATCAGAGCTACACATTTTTGGAACTCCATACCGAGTAAAATCAGAGAGTGCCGTAGCTTTGCTGAATTTAAATCCAAAATCAAATCACGGCTCAAATCAACTCAATCATGTCCTCATCACACATAAACACGATGTTTCATGAACTCTGTTTGATAATGTTGTAGTGTATTGATACAGTATGTTATTATGGTATTGTTGTTGTGGTGTATTGGAGATATATGTTGTGGTATAGCTCTTAGTCTATTATTGTTTTCATATAATGTGTGAATTTCACTGTGGACTAATGTGATGTCATTGTTCAGTGGTTGTGTACTATTGTGAAGATGTTGTTACTGTATGTTTTGTTTCTTAACAGAGACGTTGCCTCTGTCTCCTGCCCAGGGACTACAGATGTAAATTAGCTTATAGCTAACTCTGGTACAGATAATTGGCTGTACACTGTCCCTGTCAAAATAAACAAATAAATAAAATAAACAGATAATGCCATGGTACCTTAAAGTCCAAAGGACAGATAAAGACACTTTTTTACAGTTAGCTATAGTTCCACACCTACAGTTGAGAGTAGGGATGTAACAATTCACTCAACTCACGATACGATGCGATTCACGATACTGGGTTCACGATACGATTCTCTCACGATTTATTTTGAGAGAATCGGGAGGTGATTGGAGCTTCTCATTGTGGTGTCGATTAAATGCTGCATCATGTTGGTTGTGCTATTTGTGTAGTTCTCTGTCTTGTTGCAATATTTGCACACAGTTTTTGTCTTGTCTGTTATCTTCTCACCTCTTACATTTTCTGTCTTGGGGAAGCAAAAATGCTTCCACTGCCATCATAACGCCTGCTTATAACAACCAACCGTCTCTGCTCTACAGCTGCTGACGCTCACGATATTACTGCGATTCATTTTTCAGAGTACCGATTCGAACCTTGACACCTTTGAATCGATTAATCTTTACATCCCTAGTTGAGAGTAAAACCAGAGTTACACCGTGTTGAAAAAAAATGCACAATAGTTCTCCTTGCTGGTTTATTTTTTGAATCTCTGGAACCAAATTGAACCTTGATGATGCACTATGTATGCAAAGCTCATCCAGAGCCTCAAAGAGCCACTGTGACTAGTGAACTGATTTATGTGTATAAGGTTGAGTTAATTTTACAGCGCCAACACATTTCATTATGAAAGTGTTTGTGCAGATTAGTGAAGGTTGTGCTCTTGTAATCAGTTCATAAAACTCGGAGAAAAAACGTCTTCTTTTTTTACACAAGATGAAGTTAGCTGATTATATGCGATTAATGCTTTACTCCTTCAGCACAAAAAGCTTTCTTCTCCTCTCCCTCTGTTTCTCATCTTTTGCTTTTTGTGTCTCTCTGTGCAGCGCTGTTACAGCATTGTCACATTTTAACATATTGGTTGTGAGGAGAGTGGGTGGGAGCGCCGGCTCTTCTTAAGAATGTTTTTTTTTTTTTTGTCTTTCTGTCTGTTTGTATAGTGATGTTTGTTCTCAGCATGCTAATCTAGCAGTCAACAGTGGTAAAGCTCGAGTTGTGTATTTCACACACCCAGGAATCTTTTGATCAGACCAGCGCTGCCTGCTAAGTCCCTTTGCAACCCTGCCGAGGCTCGTTTGCAGCTGCACACACACACACACACACACACACACACACACACACACACACACACACACACACACACACACACACACACACACACACACACACACACACCATGCACAGGCTGATGCTGCTGCTGGAATTGTCACTCACACACACACACATTCATATTCATACTGTACGCTGTCACACACACTCTGACACACCTGTGCATTAACATTTCTCACACAGGAACATAAAACCATCTTTGTCCACACAGTGTTACAGAAAGCAAAAGTATGAAAGGAACACATTGCCTACACACTGCATCCATTCATAGAGGCTCGGAAAAGAAACATACTACGGCTCAACTTTGGCATGCACTCTGTGGGGTTCACACACACACACACACATTTGAGCCCACTCACTGACACATGAAAGCAGACACAGAGACGAGCAGCCTCCGCGGGCCTCAGGGAGCTCTAATGGCCTTGTAGAGTGCAGTCAGGGAGAGTGAGGGTGAAGAGCAGAGCAAGGTGAAGGCGCACAGCTCCACTTCCAGTTAAACACACACACACACATAAATGTATGTGAACATCTGTGTGTGCTTCAGACACATTGTGGAACCAGCACAGTGAAAAGTACAACCACAGAGAATGCGCACAACTAACAAACATGCCACTACAAGCAGAATTCAACACAACACACACTTTCTTTTTCACACACACGCATGCACACACACACACACACACACGCATGCACACACACACGCACACACTGCATTGCTACAGTCAAGCGGCCCTGTCCTGATGAAGCTGCTGTTTCTAAAAGGAGCAGAACATGAATTATGCAGGTTCGTCTTCACATGAGGGGTTTTTCTCCTTCTCCGCCGCATTCCTCTATACCAGCTGTTTTCTTTTTCTCCTCCGACTCTCCTCCACTTCCTCTCACTCTTTCAAACTCATCCACTCATCTCAAACACTTCTATCTGTCTCACTTAAAATCAAGTCTCCCCCCTAAAAATTGCCTCCTCTCCTTCCCTCCCGGGATTTCTCCTTTTCTGCTCTCTGCTGCACCCACTAACCCTTTTTTTGTCTCTTTATCGTTGTCTTGATTGTACACACACATAGACACACTTTCTGTCTGTATTCCTGCTCACTTATCCCTATGGATGGAGAGCTGAGCGGAGGGAGAGAAGAAAGCCAGTGTGCTGCTCCAGTCGTATCGGATTCTCATAAGTGTGTGAAAGAGGAGAAGCAGGAAGTCTTACAGTTTGTCATCTGCCCTCGGGGCTCCAGTTTCCCTATTAAAGACGCCTGTGACAAATGTCCAGAATGATCCTCGACCGGCACATTGTGCAATGTTTGTTTGTTTGTGGATCAGGGGGCTTGTATTCGTATCACCATATTGTATCAAGATGGTGAGAGAAATTAGATTTTTACACCAACAGCCATACATGAGCTGGTTAACCCCTCGTAGCTTTAAAAAGAATTACACTTTAAATAATCTAACATAAACCTCTTCCAGAAACAATGTCCCTCTTACACTGACCTACCGAGTAACAATGACATCTACAGTGTGAACAGTTGTCCCTGGATCTATTGATTGACTGATATGGACCCTAAAAAACATCATTGTGAAAAAGGTTCACACAGTTGAATGGATTATTAACTATACAAACATTGCATTGCAACATGAACTTCATTCAGGGAAAAAATAACTTACTTTAGTATCACATTGATTTTAGTAAGTAGCCCATGCAAGACAGGATTGTAATGCATCTGTTTTTGTTTTTTTTTGCTTCTGCCTGCATCTCTGTAACGCTGTGTAAAATCACACACTTGGACATCAATATTACGTCATTGTGTGGTTCACTTTAAAAGTACAAAGGTGGCCTAACGGCTTAGCTTCTTGTCGGTGTGGTTGCAGATTCGCTGAGTAAAAAGCAGCACACAAAGTTCATTTAATTAGCAAGTAGAACAAGATCTGCCACCAGCTCATGGTTTGTCCAGAAATGGCTGTAACAAACGCAGGGATGAAGAGAGGGCTGACTTTTTAAGCGGTCAGTTGGTTTGTCCAAAACTTTTGTCTGGAATATCTCGACGTACATGATAAATATGTAATATAAATTGCTTTAAAATTTGATGTAATTTGGATGCAATAACTTTAGAAAGAGCACAGCAGATGCAGGAATCCAAAGCCACTAAGGTCCTCTTTCTGCACTGTAGTGTGAAAAGTCACCAGTGGGCCAATCACCAGGGCTGTTTTCATCTCTCCCCCAGAGCAGCTGCTTTGTCCTTGCGGGATCGATCCGCAGTGGCATTGTCAGGTCGGTTCTTCCATGCCCCTGTCAGCAGAGAATCCAGGCGTTCCTAAGAGGAGCACGTCACATGCCCCCCCACTGGACGGCTCCCCTTTAAGGTCTGGATCCACCAAGCTCCAGAACACATGTGGTCTGGATCCCTGCCACCAAACACATGACCTAAGTAGATAAATCTGACTGTGTGTATGTGTGTGTTGGGATGTGTGTGTTCATGCAGATGAAGTTTATGACCTTGTTTGTACCTGTAGGATGGCAGAAGGCCCTCACATTGGGGAGCTTCTCTGTCAGTACTTTAGTTTACCCCCCTTTTAATATTCAAGGGCAATATTTTAGTGAAGAAAACATTTTAATTGTGTTTGCACATCTAGTAGGAATGTGCTTGACTCAGAATTTTGTCACACATATCAGTTTTTACCATTACAAGCCTCTATGCTTTATTCCTGCTAAGTTTTAGTTCAGTTAAATGCCACACTAAATTCCTATTTGAGCCTACAAGATCCACACATTTTACTTGGAGGAACCAAACCAGCTGCTGTCAAATAATGTCATAATAACTTCACAACATGACATTAAAATCCTGTAAGGCATCTTTTTTCCAAGTGTTTCTATCTCAGTTGACATCTATTTTATTTGATCATTTATGGGGATAAGACAGTGAGTTTAAGTTAGCAACAGCTCAGCTACGAGCTAGCCCCTCCAAATAGCCTCTAAGAAACACTCATTTTGACACAGTGCTTTATTCTGATTTTAATCAGTTTTGCTCACCTTCTTTACAGAGGCGACTGGGGTTCGGGGGAAGAATTTTCTGAGTGATGGACTAGGATGTTCATCTTAGTTTGTTAGCTTGATGCTTACAAATACAGTGAAGAAATGCATCTACAAACAAGCTGAGCACAGTCAAACAAACTAACGCTTGCTGCCCTCCTCCCTCCATCTTTCTTGCCTTCAAACACTGTATTCTATAGGTTAAACCGCTTTATTCAGTGTTGTTGCTTTTTTAAAGAATCTACTATCAGTCTACTTGTCTTTCCATTGGGAAGCTTCAACTATTAAATCCTTTTTCTTCAGTTCTGGTTTAAATATCCAGGTCCAGATCTTTTTTCTTTTGCAAAGTGGAGACCTCTGAAATGATTCCACACTGGATAAAGACCTTGTGAACAAAGCAACATGAAAGACACATTTTGAGACATGAATCCCAAAGTGTACAACCTCCCATGTTATTTCTCCTATACTGACATATCCATAAAACAAAAGTGCCAATGCAACTCTGGTTCTTCTTGACTGGTGATTTAAATATTGGACTTTTATAGAGGGCAGCTCTATACCACCTAGGGTTGTAGTTTTAACAACAAACATAGATAAAGAAAGATGTTTTTAAAAGACACTGTCAGAGGGACTTATTTTTAATCTGCCTCCTTCAGCAGGGAGGGAGCTCAAAGGTAAAAAAGAGAGATAAAAGACTAGTGAGTGATGGTGAAGATCTCTGCATTGTTAACCTTACGGCACTCTTCTCCCCTGCTTGAATACAGACATGCCGCTTCCCACACATTTGTATTGCCTTAGCTGTCCATCTGTTGGCCCAGAAATAGTCAAACTTATAAAGTCTCCAAATATGTCAGAGACTAGCAGTGTTCTGGTGTAAAAACACAGTTTAGAGAAGCTAATACTGATGTTATCCTGTTCAGTTTTGTCACAATTTTCCTTACCGTTTCTCACACTTCCCCCAAAGCAACCTTACAGCCTGTTGCGCAATGGGCTGTCATTTTTCCAGCTCTTGTTTGGACATCTTTTTTGTGTTTAATCGTGAGAGATTGAAAGGATTAAGCGGGGAGATTATGTATGGCGGGATTACACTGACCCCGTTATCTGGTGGCCTCTGGGACGGGATGAGTGGGGGAGAGAGGTGCAGTGAGGGCGGTGGGGAACCATGAGATCTGTCGGAGTAGATGAGGGTGGATAAATGACGAGAGAAAGAGAGATAGTAGAAAAGAGAAGAAGGGGAGTTGGGAAGGGATTTGGGAGATAATTGTGTGGGATCAGAGATGTGCAAGGAATAGAAAAGATTGTGGGGTAACAGAGTAAAAGATTCCTCTGGGTGAAGGCAAGGCATGAAAAGACAAAAAGAGGTTGTTATAAGGACAGAAAGTGTTTTTAAGAGATTTGGCATGCACAGAAGGTTAATGGAACTTTCTGGTTCTTTGTTCTTATTTTGATAGTTGTGGCCATCCTTTAATAAGGTTACAGGTTAAATTACATAATGCAAGAAACATGAGCAGTCAGATGATGACACAGGTTCTGAATAAAATCACCATGGTTATCCAAACGTATAAGGAAAAACTAACACAAAATGTTAAATAATAGCTCTAACTGTTACTTCCAACATGGATTTGCCAACATTTCATGTGTGCATGTCCTTTCACAAAAGGCATAAAATGTTCATGGTGATTGAATAAAACTGTTATTTACAGCTCATTCACATTACTGGCAAGCTAGTGTAATAAAAAAAGTCAAACCTAGCAAGACTTTGCACTTCTTATGCTTGTTAGGCTACTGGCTTTTGAAGGTTAGGCTACAGGAAATGTAACAAAAAAAAAAAAAAAAGAAGAAGAATAAATAGGGCATTTTTTAAGTCCTCCTGTTCTAAAAAGATTTTTTGTTCTTTACTCGTGTCCTCATGGTTAGACAACAGGAAAGGGTTGAGTGTTTGACAATGTAATGTAGCATTAGCTTGAAACTTGTAACAACTTTTTACCAAGATGTACTGTATGTAGCCATTCAGAGCATACTAATACATATTAAAAGTAGTAAATGTTTTAAGGTGTAGGCCGAAGTATTTTCAAAGATGTTTATGTACACTTCATGAGCTAGCTAGCTAGTCATTGTAGTATATTGTAGCCATTAAGAGCATACTAGTAGCCTATCTTAAAAGTAGTAAAAGTTTTAAGGTGTGGGCTGAAGTAGTTGTTATCAATGTTAACGTACACCTAGCTAGCTAGCTAAAGCTCATAAACCTTAACTTCAGCAGGTACAGTTTTTGGCTAGCTGACAAAAAAATGTTATCCCGGGTATCAAGAAACCAATGTTTCAGAAAAGTGTGTTGGACTTCTAGCACTAAATCTACGCTCTTTTATCGTTACAGCATGCTAGCTCAAAAGGCAAAGCAGCAGTATGCAGCTGTGTGTTGTGATGAACAGACAGTTCTTTGAATACATTGTTGTTAAAATTAATTGATAAGAATTGATTTATCTGCTTTATTATGCAAGTCCTTTTCTAGTAAATCTTTAATCACAATTAAAGCTAACAGTTTTGTAGATTAATATTTGAAGCCGTAAAGACAGCACAAATCGAAAGTTGAGGTGCAGCTGGTGAACTTGTGCATGCCCTCATCACCCGCACATGGGAAAAACACATTCACACTTCCACGTTCTCACGTAAGCAGTGGCCCATGCACAGACACTTATGCACACCACACAAACACATACGCCCATACAGAGTGGCTTATTACAAAACCCACATCCCATATTGAGGGATTTATTCATCAGATTCTGTGTCATCTCTGCTTATCCCATGTTTCATTCATTTAGAACTGCCAGTTTTGGTTTTACTGGAAGTCAGAACAGATTTATCAGAGTCACAGAGGAGAGACATTATAATGTGACTGTAAAGAGAGGGCGGAAAGTGAGAGAACAGTGGTACATTTAGAGACACTACAGTATAGTAATAGTGAATAAAGACATCAGGGTGTTGGTCGCTAGCAGGGTTTCAAGCCCCCCCTGCACAAGGCTGACCTCTATAGCGCCCCTTCCCTGTAGTAATTTAGAGCTTGATATATAGTTGAAAATTAAATATATATTTATACATCAATGCAGGTTATATTTAAATGTATAAAACACTTAATACTACTCTACATGTATAATTTACATAATGAAGGGTGATTATGACTGTGTTACAGCTTGTTTAATTTGATTAGTGGGTTTTTCTCATTGACAAAATATCTGGGACAACCTAAACACATGTTACTCTAACCTTTTCTAGTCCATGAGTTACAAGTGACAATTGTTAAATTGTTTCAGTTAATACAATAATTTCATTCATCTGATTGTAGACTTCATCATTGTTGTCATCTTTGAGATACATGGGAGAGTAGATGATGTGGCGGGAATATCAAAGACGCTTACGCATGTGTGCCCTGCTCTTACGTTTACCGCAGCTGGCAGGTAGCTGCTAGCTAGCTGTTTCCGTGGTAATTGTTGATTCATTTCCTTTACCATAACCATTATATTCTGTAAATCCACAGATGCATTGACATGACAATTATTTATTGTTGATTGTTTGGTATCGTTGTTCAGTACTCTTTCTTGGAATTTAATTTGATCAAAAAGTAACAAACAGGTAATTGTGCTTGTTTTGTATACTATGTAATGGGAAATTCAACTACATACCAACATAATTAAATAGTTTTTCACTATATAGATTGTATTATTTATTGCTTGTAAACAATCTATCCTCCCATAGCTCTTTATATACATTTCCCTGGCACCGCAACAAGATAAAGACTTCCAGTGTGTCGTATCATTCACTTATAATTGCAGCATTATGCCACATTATATTGACACATATTTTAAGGTCTGTTAAGTGACTATCTGCTGTCTCTGCTTTATGCTGTGGATTAAAACATTGGTCATGTTCTTGCTGTAACAAAATATTACCAGAGAAAATACCTGGATGAATATGGGCATAAAATGAAAGCTCTATCCGTTAAGAGGATGTGAATCCAACGCACACAGTGAAGGCCATTGAGGCAGACTGATGGGCACATCTTCTGCATCCACACCCTGTCCTCCTTGTTTACTCCGGAGGCTCTCTTTTGCATTGGCTACGATACCTTGATGTCACCCATCGATTGTCAGCAGTTAGAGAGACGTGCGCGATGCCCTGATTAGCATACAATTAGGATTGACCTGCTGCCCCTGGGACTGGACGGAGCGAGGGATGGATGGAGGGCTTTAGAGGGAGGGAGGAATGGATGGAGGAAGGAGAAGCAGCCTGACACAGTGGCTTCTGTTTCTGCTGACACGTGCAGGACAGTGGTGGGGTCTCAGAGGGCACCCTGGGCCAAGGTGTGCCAAACCTGTATTGACATCTGGGAGAGGTGTCTCGGCCGCACTGACGGACGCCACTATGAGGGCTTAATGACCGTCCCAGCCAGGGAAAAGATGTTTTAATGTGTGTGTGTGTGTGTGTGTGTGTGTGTGTGTGTGTGTGTGTGTGTGTGTGTGTGTGTGTGTGTGTGTGTGTGTGTGTGTGTGAAGAAGAGTGACTGTATATCAGAAAAGTTGGAAAGTGACTAGGTACTTTTTAAAAACAACACAATAGAAACCTCTTATTTTGCCTTATTTAGAAAATACACATTGGATAGATTTAGGGCTTTAACCATTATCCTCTCGATTTGTCAATGCGTTGCATGATATGGAATAAAATGACATAGTACTCACTTTGGCAGATATTACAGTTGCAATATATATATGAATAGTGGGAGTGATCATTTTTGCACTGGCAACTTTTAAAAACACGATGATGTCGCCTCTGAGACTGTGCCAAACAAACCCCTTTTTTCTGACAATCTCAAAACAAGATTTTTAAGACGTCTCAAGAAGGCATCCCTGCAGCACTACATGTATTTTTTTTTTCTCCATAAACTGCTTTTCTCATTTTTTCCTTGAGTAAAGTATGTCCCCTTGTTTGGTGACCACAGTAAACATTCTACCTTCTTAACGACACCATGTTAACATTTTCATTGTGAGCGTATTATAGTGCTGATGTTAGCACTTAGCTGCCAAGCAGAGCTGCAAGCACAGCTGTGGACACTTCATCTTGTTGAAGAACACTCACATTATCTAAAACAGATACTTGAAATTGAATTCTTGAGGGAGGAGACAATGATTGAAACATGTGCTTACAGTGGAGGCAATTGTTCTAGATAGAACAGCTAAAGTAAGATATGACTTTGGGTAAGAGAATGGGGATGACTTGCACCAAATGGTTGCTGTTAAGGCTCAAGTGTTTCTTGTAAAGATATGCTGCTTGGTTGTTGATGAATTTATATAGATGTCCCACTGACATAAAACGTTGCTTTTGAAACTGTCCAAACAGGTTTGCTTATATCCTAATGTCCTCACATGCCTGTACTTCAACAGAGATTCGTACATTTGGAGATTTGACCTTTATCTTATCTCCTCTTGTTTGAGCTGTCATCTCACTCTTTTCATTCTTCTTTTCTCTCCTGACACACCCCACAGGCCCGGGCCCGCTCCTTCTGCACCGGCAGCACTGAAGCCTTAATCAGAGGTGAGTATCAATACTATCGAACCCACAGATCCCCCTGCGTCCCATGGCGTTTGTTCTGATGCATTGATGTACTATTGACGGAAACAGGACCATCCGACGGTGACAAATTAAAATGTCAGCCATGGCAAAGGTGAGCCTCGCCTCCCCTCCCCTCGCTGCGTCCTTAAGTTGGGGTGACAAGCCATCAGCCCAATGATTCCTGAGAAAATGCTGACACCTCAGTCGGACACACACATACACGCACCAACAAGGGCATCAGTGACAAGGAGAGTTGCATATTGAAAGGAAGTGAGGACAAGCAGGCTGATAAACTGTGACATCATGCTCTAATAATTGCACTGCTTTTACCAATTGTGGTGTTATAGCGCTAAAAAGTTTCATTATAGAAAATAACAGATCATTTATTAAGCCACTTCTTTACATCTTAATAAAAAATGATCAAAGGCCACTGATGAATGCAAATTAAGTAAATGAGATCATTTTCAAGGAATTAGACAAATTAAAATGCCGGTGCACAGTCGTGTCATTTAGCATGAGTAGGCTTGATGCACGCTGATTTCATGCAGCGTGTTCTGAGGAGAGAGAGATGAAATGAAGACAGAGTGACGGAGGACAAGAGTTCTAGGCATGCTGTCAACATTTAAATATCATCAGGGCCTGTGTGTGTGCTCCAACCTGCCTGCCCACACACCACACACACACACACACACACACACACACACACACACACACACACACGCATAGAGAATATGATAACTGCAAAACATAAAATAAGAAAATCAGTGTTCATGCTTTGCAAGAACCTCCTCGCCGCTTTCTTCTGGCTTTCTTTTGACTATTCTGACAGTTGATCTGGATGTAATTGTGGCTACTTGTGTATGTTCTCCTCGCACATTAATCTGTCAATGTCACTGGCCTGATGTTCCAGCTGTTCTTCTTTTGTTGTAACAGAGCTGCTTTGTTGATGAGCACAACTCTGACAGCCAACTGTCCAACCAGCCCGGGACAACCAGGCCTCCAGAGAACCCTCATCAGCCAACCAGGGTCAAGGACTGCCACTGATTGACAGCTCTGTTTAAGTTAGATCTACATTAAGTCTTTGTGTTTACACGACATGCATCCTAACTTCCAGGGACTAATGAGAGCCTCAACTGGACGGGTGTCTGCTATCCCAGGCTAGAGGACTCCTCTGATACCCTGCTGTTGTAACTAATGGATGGAAGGAGTGGTACTGTCCGTATCAGGTTTGTTTTATTCATGTTCTCTGTTGCAATATTAAGCCTGCAATCGAGCCATCCTTGACTGACCTGCACTGCCTCTGCAGCATGAACAGTATGAACTCCTCGGCCCGCTCCTATGTAGCCCAGATTCAGCCTGATCAACATGATGCATCTAATTTATGCATCAGCATGCGATTAACAGAACATCTATTAGCATAGCATCTGTCAACAATAGCATATTTGTGCTGGGAAAAATAGTTTCATATAGAAATAGATCCCATAATCCTGCCTGTAACATAATACAAAGATATCTATTTTTTGTATATAAATGGCATGGTAATATGATGCTTATGCATTTCAAAATAAAATTATGTGCAGTAGAAGGCAAGCAGGTCGGCTGCTCCTGCCCCCTCACTCGTTCTCTGATGGACAAACAACTCTGAGTTGGTTGTGTCCTCTGCTTAAAGTCACCTGTCATTGAAAGTTTGAACAGTATGAATCAATAAAATAAATATCTTGACTTCAACTAACTTTGTGCACATTTTACTTTGTGCAACACTGAAATACTTTGTGTGTGCACAAGACAATAAACTTTTAAAGTCCAATTTCTTTTCAATTTAAATCTTAACAATACTGTCCCCAGTGTAACAAAGCTGAATTAAAAAAAAAACCTTAGAGTGTGAAGTCTTACGATTTCTTAGATATGTATTAAAGATCCACTTCTTTAGATCAATAACAAAAGGCTTAGCCAACAAACAACTTGTTGTAGGCAGAAAGCAATCTAAGTTTAAATATCATTTTTATGTGACCTTTACCAACAAATTAAACAAGGAGATTTATCAAAAAATCTCTGTTCCTGTAGGGCTTTACAAAAATGGGTACCACATTTCTCAAAACAGTACGTTCATGAAGCAAAATCTCAGGCTGTAAAAGCTCAAACAGTATATACTCCATACTGCCTACTTACCTGACCGTTTGTATGCCGTTAGAAACGTATTTAAACTACAGGTCACATGACTTCATCAAACATGTATTTCAGGTCTGAACTAAATTGGCAAAGCTAGCACCAAGCTAGCACCGAGCTAGCACCAAGCTTGCGTGAGCATCAGTCTGTAAATGTTATTCATTAACATCATACATTCATTACTCATACAGCTACATAGTCATTTTAATATTAGTTGACAACGTATAAAACATTTAACCATTGGGTTACTTTTATTTGTGAGCCTCTTGTCAGCTGGCTGGAGAGCTCAGCCATTGGATAGTCTGAGAGCCGGATATACTTTTTTAGATTTTGGTTGAAATTGTCTTTAGGCCTGACAGACATTAATAATTCATGTTGTCTGAAAAAGAAACAAATAAAATCCGTCATCTGTAGCTGTTGTTAGCCTGTAAAAACTTGGACCAATGTTTACCACCAGGTACCAATTTGATGAACCAGTCACGCCTCCCTGTCTCCCTGCTTGGTCTCTACCCCTTGCGTGCACTAGCCCACACTCAAAGCAGGGCTTTTGAAGGAGAACAGAGGGGAGGGGGTAGGTAGACGGAGCACCGAGGGAATGCAACTTTCAAAATCAAGCTAGTTTTTTTGAAAATTACCAATGCTGCCTTTAAATCATCAAGTTACATTATCTCAGTATTTCTTGTATACACAAAATTGCATTCTATGATTCTGGATTGGACTAAATATTCACCATTACGTCATATTTTGTGTTAATAGGTTGAAAGTATGTGGTGTCAGCCTCAACCGAAAGACACTGCGCTAGCTAAATCTATAAAGGCTGGTTTTGCTAGGTTATCTGTTAAATATTATGTAAAACATTAGATTATTCTCCTTAAAATCTCATCCATTATTGAATAATAATAAACTTATAAACTGCAAAATCGTTCTTACATTAGGAAAATAACTTGTTTTGTTCTAATTGCTCATTTTCTGTCATCCAGATGAAAATGAGTTTCCCAGGCACACGGTGTATCAACACTAGAAAATATTCCAAACATTTTGGGGGTAAAAGTTGCCAGATAAGTGTGAACAAAAGGCTGTTTTTGTCCTCCGACTACAGGACCCCTATGAGTAAATTATCGATTTGTTTACACTGTATGTATTTTTTTGCAGAAGCCTAATGTTTGTGGAACTGTAAGTCATTTCAGTATTTCTGCAAGCTGACAAGAGTGTTCATCTTATTTTTGGCAGTTATGTCTCTCTGGGAAGCTGTTCAATTCTCATGGGGATGTGATGTTTATTTAAGACAGCACAGAAATGACAACCTGACAAGATTTTGTGATAATGATGGAGTAATGTGTCATTACATTGACTCTTTTAACTAGCCCTCAAAAGCAGCAAAAAGGAGTTTCTTTACGCGATAGGGAGAGTGGACAATTTACTGGTTGTTAGGCCGAACCACCGCCTGACAAATAATTGGCATGTCTTAACATTGTTCACATGACATTCATTTGTCTGCATAGAGGTAATACCTTAGTGGGTTGGCCAAAGAATAACATTACATGGGATACACAAGTTTTTTTTTTTTTATATATATATATATAAGTTTTGTCTCTAACAAGGCAAATAACTAATCATGGTTTAGAATTTTAGAGTGGTACCCCTTGCCAACCCCCCTCAGACACGCCCCTGGTTTTGACATATTTGCATCTCCATTTTTTTCAACTCTCAAGTTGCTTGTTGGTCTTTAAACACCGACCAGATAATTTTAAAGGAAGTCTTTGCCTGGATATCAGTTATAAAGATAGCAAATAAAAAAAAGAATCGTTATCAGCTGATAGGTTCCTCATGAAGAAGCACATAAGCCCAGTTTCGACCGGAGGAACTTTCCCCCAGAACTATGGTCTTTTTGAAGAACTGCGCACGTTCTTCTGGGGTGAAAGATCTACCCCTAAAAAAGACCCCATAGTGTTGTTCAACTCACCAAACTGACAAACTAACCCAAGTTGGGGAAAAGGTTTAAACACCTATCTGACTGGTAAAACAATAACTCTTGTCTATTGTTCAATCCAACAGATTTCTCTGTTTCTGTGTAAAATATAAATGTTTGATATGAACACTGGGAGAGCTCAGGTTGTGTGCTATGTGTTGGGTCCACCCTATAGATCTTGGAGATAGAAGATTAGTACTAAATAATGAAGGCCTAAATGGCGAGCGACATAGATTTACACTAACATTCACACTAAATAATTTGTGATTTTCAGTGCTTAGTTAAAGACCATCTCCTTCATGTCACAACAAAGCGTAGTCTCAGCTTTGTTACAGAGAGTCGTTCCTCCCTTATTTCCCTTCATCTCCATCATTTCTCATTTATTACCATCTTTCTCTCCCACTTTCCTCCCTGCCTCGTCTTCATTAAATCCCTCCCTTTCCTTTGCGTTCTCTCTCTCATCTGCACCTCTTTGCTCTCTACCTGCGTTTCCTAACTGCCTTACTGGTGGTGGAGCCGCGGCACGGACCTCGTGGTTTGCGAGGTTCCAGATGGTCTGGCTGGCAGAGGGTTCAGATCTGACCCCCAGGGGCAGCTGATCCTGTCCTACCTGAAATCCCCAGGGGGTCCAGGAGGGAAAACAAATCTCAAGGAAGATGAGAGGCAGAGGACAGGAGAGGGACCGGGAGGAAATATTACATAACAACCAAACCTGTCATTGACTGCATCTCATCCTCAAATAGTTTCCTTCAAAGCGCCTGCACTTCTGAGTTGTTTGAATCACAAGCACACACACTCTGCCATCACTCAAGTGCTGTGTAACTAAAAAAAAAACTGACTCTAACAGTAGAGCGAGGGAGGAAAAGCAGACAGATCATATTACAGAGAGAGTATTGAAGACAATGAGGAAGAGAGACTACTGAGGAAGACTCAGCGAGGCATGGATGACAGCTTGTGACGCCACATTAGTCATTGTGCAAGAAGACAGAGGTGTCTGCGCAGCCTCTTTAGCAGTCTCCCCTAATGGCTGGCCCATGGTGCGTCCCGCCAATGCTGCGTGTGTTTAGACAGTGGCTGCAGCAGTTTTGATGGAAACACACAGGGGGGAGGAGGTGGAGGGAAGAAGGGGAGACAGGGCAGTGCTAATTGGGACAGAAGATCAGGGTCAGGAAGAAAGGAGTGTGAAGGGAAAGAGAAGTGGAGGAGAGACAGGGAGTCCTCCAGCCCTCCGGTGGCTCGCTCTGCTTAATGATGCATCTCTCTCGTAATTAGCAGACGGTAATTAACGCTCGGATCACCTGGGTCTCTGCGGGTCACATTCCCTCCCTCCCTCTCCTCCACAACCATGCTACAAACAAGCGCCAGTCACCTCCCTGCAGTCCTCCCAGCAGCCCCTGCGGCTCAAACACAGCTAATAAAAGCATTCCCCACATATGGGACGCACATTGTATGGATGTATCCATGGCTCTGTCTGAACCAGCTTGTGTGTATTTTCTTGTTTGTTGCTGCATGTGTGTGTGTGTGGGTGTGTACGTTTTTTGGGACTTTATATGGGAGGCAGCCTGCGTTTTGTACACACGGTCTGTCAAGCTGTGTTAGAGCGGGCCTCACCTCCAGGCGGGGTTTAAATATTAAGACTTGAGTGGTGGCTCAACATGCATATTTTAATGCAGGCCTTGTGTGGACGCAAGAAGTGGCACATTTGTGGTCATTCAGCGCATGCAAAAACTTCACAACTTACTTATCATGACTTGCAGTTAGACTGCATGCAGTTTTCAGACGCTGCATGCAGTCTTAGACGCTTAAACACCAAAAAATATGCACACAAAACACACACACAAACACCTCAACAACAAAGAAACACAGATGGTGGCACAAGACACAATATGCTTTTGCTGGCTTGCTTCATGTCATTTATAAAAAATGCACTTGGTGAGACTTCATTACAGACAAACTCATCTCCCATCATGCTTTGTGCTTAATAATACAGATCTAAATGGATCCATTTCTCTGCTCCTTTATGTCAACACTTTGGTTCCCGTTGGATTTGGTGTTTGGTTCTTGCCCCCCAGGGGGTGGCGACGGCCCGTGGGATGTTTACTTTCTTATTAATTGAATTTTAAAGTGACCTTGTGGTGATATTGATCTTCATTTGATGGAACACACAGAGAGGAGGACTACACACGCATCTGTCCGTCTGTCCTGCAGTATGCATCCTTCAAAAGCTCAAGGTTAGCGCCGCAGCAGCAGCAAAGTAAGCAGAGAGTGCAAAGAGTGCTTGCTGGTGTGGAATATTTGTCAGAGTTGTGTGATGATGGCTGAAGTTTGGGAGTTGTGCTGAGATGTGCAATAAAGAGAGGAAGAGACAAGAGGAGGAGAAGGTGAGCAAGGGGAAATGGAGAGTGCGTTAGAGGGAGAAGGTAGCAGGAAGGAGAATGAGTGAGAGAGTGTAAACAAGAGAAAGAAAAGAGTGTTACAGTGTGTAAAAGAAGTGGAGGTACAGCCGGGTGTGAGGGAGAAAAACACTCCTCTGACCTATTTCTAAAGAGTTTGGATGCTGCTTCCCCACTGGCAGCTCCCTCTTCTGGTTCAAACCAAGAAATACATCCAGAACAACATCTATTAAGTCTTTTCATTCCTCATTAGTTGCAATAAAAGTCAGCTATTAACAAATTGCTTGCGCCTGAACACACTCATCCATCACTTTGGCCTGTTAACAACAGCTGTCACTGTGAATTCTGGTTTTTCAGCACAGAGACAGACGAAAGCTGATGGTGAGTGTGATTGGAGAAAATGTTTTTTGGATATGTCCTAATGTTTCTCATCTGTGGAGGGAAAGGAACCGATCATCGCGTCTTCAACAGCTTGAAAGCATGGGGTTTGTGTGTTGCATGAAGCTGCGTCACACCCACAAGTGTGAGAATGATCAGCAAACGTGTGTGTCCATGTGTGGGTGTGTGCTCGCATGCCTATATGGGAGTGTGAGGGTGTGAAGGAGGAACTGTAGAAAGTATGTCACCACAAATTCACTCCATTCCTTACTTTTCTGTCCGCCCAGTCGCCTCTTTTGCTTCATTTTAAATCGGACAGAAAATTGTCAGATGACATTTTACGGGTGCCCAAAAAATTATCATCAAGGAGTGACTTCTTAGTCAAGTCTTTTTTAGTTTAACAAAATTAAAACATTTCATGAATTACAACCCCCCCCCCCCCACACACACACACACACACACACACACACACAAACACATACACACAAGCATTTTTAAAGAAGAAATAGAAGAGATAACCAAGACGCACAGTAATGATGTTAATAATAATTGTAGTGACTATCCAATGTCCACATTTCTAATTCATACTTTTAGTCACCTAGGTGTAAGGAATTTAGAGCTGCAACAACGAATCGATAAAATCGATACAAATCGATTAATAAAAGTGTTGGCAACGAATTTGATTGTCGATTCATCGATGACGAGGAAGGGAGCTCGGCAGCAGGGTAAGTCACTACAAAATCCGATGTTTGTTCCGTTTTCAAGTAAGGAAATGTAACGTTGGTCTCTCCGGTTGCTCGTTATCCAGCTTGACAAGCAGGAAAAGTTCATTAAACTAACATTAGCGTTAGCTGGTTAATGACAGACTTTTTACTTTGCCAACGCCAAGCAAGCTTAGACTAAAGACACGTTTTTATTATTTTGGCTTTTTTGCCCACTTTCAATACGTTGTCATGTATATTCTTTGCTTTTTTCCCCACATTATTATTTTTCTTTTTAAAGTACTTAGTCAGCTTAAGCTGTAAATAATTAAAAACTTTTATACTTACTACAATTATTTACTAATTTAATGATTAAGCTTCAAGTTTTAATTTTCTGTAATGAGGTGAGAGTTAAGACACTGCACTATATGCAAGTGAGGTAGGACTAATTGCATTTAGACAGGGTAACTTATTACATCTACTTAAATCTGTGCAAATAAATGTCTGAGTGCTCTTTGGGTTACTTAATTGCCTTTACATAACAGTAATTCATAACTAAATCAATAAGGCATATATATTTGATGTAAATTGTGCTGTTTTACATACTAATACTATTTTTGTCATTGCAGAAAAAAACAAACTCTGAGAGGCTTCATGATTGGAACATCATGTACACGACAGCAAGCATCCGTCTTGACAGATAGCATCCTCAACATGCTCGTCACTGACATGAGGCCTCTGTTGATGGTTGAAGATGACGGCGTAGCTACAATGAACCCATTTACACTCTTCCCTCAAGGACGCTTGTTTGCACTGTCAATTTGAACTAATGTTCTATTTTTTAATAAACGTGTGAAAATTCAAAATGTATTTCTTTTTTTATCCGATTCATCGATTAATCGAAAAAATAATCAACCGATTAATCGATTATTAAAATAATCATTAGTTGCAGCCCTAAAGGAATTGATTTTAATGCAAATCCCAAAAATAAACAAATGTCTAAAATGAAATGACTTTCGGTTGTAGTTCCCGTTTATTGCAAAAGATGAAGCAGACAAGCTGTGATAATAATATGAAGTGATGATTGATTGTTGCTGAGATACCTTCATTTACTGTAAAAAGCTTGTGTTCCCACCACCTATGCCAAACGACTTCCTGTTCACCCGGGACCTATAAACACTCAACCATACCACCTGACCAATGGACCCACATTATTGATTATCACCACCTAGTGTCAAAATTAAGTAAATCAATTAACAGGTAAACAAAACTATTTAAATACAATGCATAATTATACACATACTAAATTGGCTCCTACGATAATAGTAGAAATACGACTCAGTAATACTAGAAGTAACAACTATAATCATTTTAAGGCAGACTTTTTTTTAGCAGTCAAAAAAAAAGAAGTATTTTTAATGCCATACCTTTCATGTCAGTTATGACACATAATGAAGTCTTTATTTACACTTGAGAGAGCTTTCCTCAATGCACTGAAGTTTTGTGTTGACACTCATTATGTGTTATCAGGGTTAAACACAGTGAATCACACATCCCAGCTCTCTCTTCCTGGTGACATTAACGGAGACAGAAGGATGTTAAAGAGTCTCCAATCATTTCTGGCGTATATCTCGGACATTGACGCTGATTGTCTGCTAAACTGCTACATGCAGGGGTTAATGGCAATTGATTGGACGCTGTTAATCACCGCGGTTTGTGATTACCTGGCAGGGCGGTATTGATTCGTCATTGATCAGCACATCTCAGCCACTTCTTTCCACTGTGTCTGTGAGCTCACTGTCATTTAGCACTCTGCTGGTGCAATATTGTCGTTATGACACCCCAGGCGTCGCTGCTGCTCAATGACTCCCTGGTGGCGAATGTCTGCTGCGTTACACGAGCACCGGCCGGTCTGCAGACGTGGCAAAAGTACACACATTTTTTTACCCTAGAAGAACAGAAGAAATAGACTGGTAAACGTAGATGTACCAATTTAGCTTCTTAAATGAAGTAAAAGGAAAAAAAGTACAGGCTGTGAAATATACTCACGGTATAATATTAGAAAGATTCGCTCTGAACATTTACTTTTCCCCAAAGTTGACCATTTGGATGGGAAATGACTGGATGATCTGAGTTTTCTGTGGGCGTTTGCATTATTGTACGTTTGTTTTAATTCAGACATCATATATAGACCTCTCTTCTTAGCAGATTTCCTACTCGTTTGTTATGAATTGACCAGTCTTTAACATTGTATATGCTATGTTACATCTATTGGCTGTTGTTCTTTGTAATATGGATCAATGGATTCAGCAAGGAATCATCTTTTCTAAGTCTTATTGTCTCATCTTTTCGATCTTTTCGCTTGTAACAAGTCTTCAGCTTCAGTCTTCCTGAGTCCATAAACAATGGGCATTTTACAATATGAGGCCTAATTGGGATTCCCTGGTTTTTGCATTTAGCCTCCGGTGGACACTTGAGGAACTGCATGTTTTTGCACTTCAACATTGGCTTCATTTTTCAAGCCTGGATGTTGCTGCTTGGCCGAGAATCAAAGTGAATCCTGTCCTGCTGCATGCTTTAACTGCTGAGCTAAACCGGCACTCCAGTGTTGCTCAGTTATGCAAAATACACTAACCGATAATCCCTCTAATCTACAAAGTACTTTGAATTATTAGAAAAAAGTTTCAAACCTAAACCAACCTGCTTATTTTTCTGTCATTGGGTTTGAATTGGGTGTGGTACCCTCCAAGAATTTACCAAGAAACTAGAAATGAATTCTGCAACATATCACAGTCACACAGGAGCTTTCATTGCTGTATTGATGGTGGGGATGGTTAAATGCAAGTCTGCTGCAAGAGTTTAGTGCTACTTCATTGATGTTCTATTACTAGTAGTAGAAGTACTGTCAGCAGGAGGAGTTCTGGAGTTCAGTTGCATGCACCATAGTTGTGCGAGATGTGAAAATGTGTTGGCCCCGCCCACACAGTCTTAAAAATAGTCTAAACTGCTAAACAAGTAAGTATATCAATTATTTATATAGCACAAGAACAGACGTCACAAAGTGCTTCACAATAAAAAGTTAACAACCAGTTTTGGACCAGGATTTTTGTTAATATTTAAGTGGAATCTCAATTTTATTTTATATATGCATTCACTTCTTCAAATTTCCAAAGGCTTTGAAGCTAAAGTAACGAGCCTCTGCATATTTGTTTTAAAATGTAGGCGGTAACAGTAAAAAGTCACCAAAAAAATAAATATTCAAATAAGGCAAGAAATGTGATTGGTAAACAAGCTACCCAGCACAGTGGTCAGAGCCTTTATTAAGTATTACTATTTCGTTACTTCCTACCTCTGTCGGTCAGCCCAACTTTAGATTCATGAGTGGAAAACCAAACAAGTTTGTGTGTGGCCTCCTTCTCAGACTCTCCTCCACCAGCCTGCAGTGGCTTCCTACAGAGACCAGGTCTTTGGTCAACTAAGGTGAGGGTGTGGTGTGAATTAAAAAATAAAAGTTTACTCTGGCTGCTCTCTCGCTCTGTTTCTCTCTCTCTTACTCTCTCTCTCTCTTGTTCTCTCTCTCTGTCCCCAAATCATTCATTCCTGCACCTCAGTGTGCTGCGCTCTAGCCTCCATTAAAAACCTTGTCTCAAGTAATGAGTTTAAAGTCAGGATGCCTGTCTCAGGGAGGGAATAGAAACAGGAACTATGAGGGTGTGTGTGTGTGTATGTGTGTGTGTGTGTGTGTGTGTGTGTGTGTGTGTGTGTGTGTGTGTGTGTGTGTGTGTGTGTGTGTGTGTTACTGCACACCCAGGATTTTGAGAATAATTGCATATGTTTGTGTGCATGCTGGTGTGTGTGCATGCTAAGACTTTGAGGTACGCTTTGACAGCAGCGGATTTAATAAGCAAACGTTAAAGGTAGGGGAGAGGAGGGGCAGGAAGGGGGGGGGGGGGGGGCATAGGGCCCTGCTTATGAAATATGAATGACTGTTTCTGCATCTTCTTCAGCGGGTTTGATATTGTCTCTGGTTTGCAATTCCCCCCACTCGGCTGGGAGCAGGATGCACAGACCAGCAGTCTTGGGAGAGCGGGTGTTGTATTGTATATAGATATCCGGCTTCAACTTGTCAAACTGAGCAGCACACACTTTTAATAGGCTGTGTCATATCTTGACTTTAAGCAATATTTTCTCCTGGTGGATGGTGTTATCATGTTTTATCATGCACACTCTGATGCAGCTGCATGAGCAGGCAGTCCCCAATACTAAGTGCCTTATCTCTTTAAATTGATGTCACACACTTTGTCTCACTATGTTCGCCTACAAAGTAATGCAGAGTTATCCAGATGATTGGAAAGAACTTGCATACCCCCTTTTTTTTTTTTTACAAAGCTTCTGATGACCTTTCAATCAGTCAAAGGTGAAATGTTCTTGTAGACTTTTGCTCTCAGATCAGAAAATGTCAAGTATTATGCATTTAAAGTTAAGCATTAATAAATGTTTTAAAACATGTGGCACGGTGCAAACAAATGCCATCATAATCTCATCTGTGGTATTTAGAATTTGTTTGTGCATGATATTCTAAATGTCTCCTGAAACATTTAAAACACTCATAAACATCAAACAAACTTTATCAGGTCATTGTTGATGACCAATTTCAGATCTGTGTTTTAAATGAATTGAACTTAACGGGATGTTAAAGCACTTACAGTAGTTGGTATATAGAAGAGGTCAAATCTTTCATTCGTCAATATGCAATTTGCTGTGGACTATGTGGTAGACATATGACACGTCACGGCCCCCTACAATATGATACATATATGATGCGATATAATATGATACATACAAACAAACAATCCATCTTCAGTTTACAAGTTCCATATTTCCTTTCAAAATAAAAGCAGGTTTATATCCAAACAGGAAGTAAAGTACCCATATCTTAAGACGGTACAAAAATACAAAATAAAAGCATGAACATTTTTTAAATGCAAAACAACTGAATTTCAAACATGATTAAAAGTCTGATTATTTTTGGATTACTATTAGATTTCAGTTTTAATTGCAATTAAAATAACTGACAGCTCTAATTATTATGATCCTTTATCCCTGTTTCTTCAATCTATTCAGTGTCAATCGTCTCCATAATGATACGTTTTTCTTCCTGCCTCCATCAATCTTTTTCTGAACTGATAAAAGGAATTGGTCAAGCTGAAAGTAGTCAAATTCATCCCCATCTCTCTTATGTTGACCATTAACACACTTGCTTACAAGGGAGATTTTTTTCTGTTGTGTTCCAGCCGTCTCTCTGTTGTCTCTATACTAAGCTTTTTCTCACACCTTGTATTTTGCTGTCCTGCATTGTGCCTCGTGTCATTAAAAAAACAGAAACAGAAAGAGAAACGCCTTTACAAAGCTTGGTTTGATAATCCACCTTTAGAGATGCAGAAAACATTCCTTTAATCTGCTAAACTTTGTATCATACCATAATCAGGTTTGTAGCCACAAAATAAGAAAACTTCACAAACTTATTTGTTCCTAAATGTGTTTTTAAATAAAGCCTCATCTCATATGGATAAGATTTTAGATTGGTACACTGCTTTCAACACTGAACTCTAATAATTTAATGTTACCCTCTTTTTTTTCTCTCTAATCACATCCTCTGCTCTACTTGTATTTGGTTTGTTATCATTTCTCCTGATGATAAGCATTAGTTGTGCTGTGCATACTTTACACAACAATAACAAAGCTCTGCATAATGTCTCACTGCCCTTCTAACATCTCAGTTCTGTTTAGCTAATCTTTTATTGAATAAATATTTGTTTCAAAGTTTACACAAAAGGAGGCCTTTCTCTTTTTGGTGCTGGGAAACTTCACAGAAGAGACACAAATGAAAACATAAATGCAGGATGTTAAGCAGTTCCTACTTAATAATTCCAAACATGGTAAACCCACACGTTTTTCCTCCTAACTTGTCAAACACGGTCTCTTAGTCAGTGGCCTAAGGCTTCAGAATATGATAATGTAGGTAACAGTGTGGCAACAATTTAAGCTCCAAGGGTGAGGTAACAATAATCTCTATCAACAGATTCTCTTTATAGATATAAAGGTAATAGTATAGTAATAGTATGTTGATACAGAATGTGTCAGCAAGTGGCACGGTTTTGGATGTCAGAATATGTTCTAGTAACTTCTTTCAGCCTGAGTATTATGGTCCAAACGTCTTTCAGAAGGTAAAGTCTTTACGATGGAAAACAATCAGTGTAGAGAGTAAAAAAGCCAGAACGCAATGGCCATAATTCAATTCCGGGAGCTGTTGATGGTCATCTGACAACAATTAAGCTTTTTATCACACTTCTATCAGCATGCAGGTGCAGCCAATAATCCGCTCTTAGACTTCGCCTCTCAACTCCAACTCTTAATCGCTGCTTAGGTTGCTCGTGAAAGAGAGAGAATCAAATTCAGAAGACCTTTTTCCCTAACTAATGTTGTACCTCAACGCGCTCATTGAGTTCATTGAAGGTGTTTTTGGTTTGTACCAAAAATGCCAAAAACCGTCCAAAAAAGTTCAGAAAGAAGAGAGAGAAGAGAAAGGTCTGCACGCTGCTCAGCTCCCTCCCAATGAGCAACTTTATTTTAAACAGGGCAATGTTTCGATCCAAAAGGACCAGATACAAACCGAGACTTCCACACTGGAGTTTTAATGACTTTCATTTGTTGAAACATTTGATTTGATGAACTATTTGGTGTGCTTAAGGAAAAAAAAGATCACAGTTTGGATTAAAATGAGTAGAAATGTATATAAGATAGTGACAAAACTAATGTATATTATGCTAGTGATGAACCTTATTTGACGTAACTAGCAGACTCAGGTAGATATGTATAGCTAACATAAATAACCCAACCAATGTATATTATAGAACACAAAAATTGAGTTTAAAATTAGCTATACATCGCCCGACCCTCACCCCTGGTAGACTCTCCTCCTCTTCATACTATACGTAACCCTAGCTTCATTTTGGCCTGAGGACTGAGGACTTCTAATTACTGTTAAATAGCAGTAATTTTTAGAAATACTTTACACACACACACAAAAAGCGCTTGGCCTTCGTCTCAGAGTAAAATAACCCCCCCAGAACTTTTTATCCATACAAGTGAAATAAAAGGCAAACAAGGTCATTAGACAATTAACTTTCTTTGTTTCCCTCTTATTTCCCCATTCCTAATGTATATTAATTCCACTCCCTCAATATCAAGATTAGATTATTTGGTCCCAGCTGAGGGGTCCCCCTCTCCTTCCCCTCTCTGGACCACAACACTAAAGGAGTGATGAAATACTAAAGAAAGGCGCACAGAAAAGAATTAAGCCTCTTGTTTCCTCGCCTCACTGTGCAGAGAGCCGAGACCTCCCTCATCTGTTCTCCCCCAGATGCAGTGTTTCTCCATAAGTTTAACACCTCCATCCCTCTTTTTTAACACAATTATGCCCCTACACACACACACACACACACACACACACACACACACACACACACACACACACACACACACACACACACACACACACACACACACACATTTATCCCGATAGCAGCAGAGAACTGGCTGCATGCACACTTGGCTCAATAGGATGCATCTGATGGTGTTACAGTTGCTCTCATTAGCAGTCTGACACCGATAATGTGGAGATAAAAGGACGCTGCACCCCAGTGTTTTCTGTGAGCTTACAATATGCATTACTGTACTGCTGAGGCTCTGGAGACTCACAGCAGTGCTTATGTGTTGTTTTAACTAGCCCTGTGGAGGGGAAAGAGAACTTCCAGTCCAGCCAGGGGAGGATTTGTAGTTTACATAACAGGGATTAGTGAATGAATTAATGAATGTTGTGTCAGCCTTTGTGTATGATTATGTTATTGCTGTTAACCAATCTATACTTTTTACTTTAATACTTTCTTTGACCTTTAAATATCTTATAGGATAAGCATCTCATCCTTGAGAGTCTAGAAGAGATGAAAATTATAGAGCGGCAACTAATGATTTTTTTCTTTTAGTCATTAATCTGCTGTAAATTTATTCAATACATGAATCACTTGTTTGGTGTATGAAATGTCAGAATTTTGGGAGAAGTCCAAATTACCTAAACTTCAAAGTGTCTTCCTTAAAGGCAGAATATTCAAAAATATTCTATTTACTTTTAACTAAGTTGAAGTATGGCATTAAACCCTCCCAGTCATAAAAATAATCATCTTTTATCATCTTGAAAAACAACGTTAATGAACCATAAAGTGTCTGATTGATTTCTTTCCGCTGACCTGTTGTTTATGTGTCAGGTTTTTTAAAAAGTGACTGGGAAACTCCAAAGATAGACACGCTCAGTTCACAACTATGAGGGGAAAACAACAACTGTGAAAGTATAAAGAGAGGGATGACCACATCATCCAACCAGATTCTCACATTGCCTTAATTTAGTAAGTCTTATATGAGGTAGAAAACAATGTCTTGACACCATTAATTGTTCAATCGTGCATGCTGCAATCATAGACCAAACATGGACGTAGTCTCAGTGACGTCACCCATTGTTTTCTGAAGCAGAGTTTTGAAGCCCAATGATAACTTTCAGTCAACCTAAAAACAAGCAAAGAGGTGGAGCTGAGGCGGATCTTAAGTCACTAAGCAAACGGCTACAACCCGCCCGTCTGTCAGTCAGATCACCCACGCCCCTAATTATGCACAACTCTTTGCCTCAATTTAATCAAAAAAGACGAGTTATGAAAAAGTTCAACCCAGTTCAGTGTGAACGAATAAAGAAATAAGCTGTTCAGACCAAACCTGTTGTTTGAACTAAACTGAAAACATATTTATTTCTGCAGTAAAAATGAGCATTTTAACATGGCTCTCAATGGCTCTCCAGGGCTTTTTTCATCCAAGCCTCGAGTGGACACTCAGGGAACTGCACTTTTTTTTTGCACTTCCGCATTGGCTTCATTTTTTTACACCAGAGGTTGCCTCTTGGCTGCATTAAAGCCTTTCCATACTAAATAACTAACTTCTATGAAATCCACACACACACACAACACTTAATTAAAACTTTCAAAAGGACATGGTCTCCCACAGGCTCAGTGGTTTCAAACACAAAGCACTCAACCATGACGAATGCAGCTTTGGGCCACCTTAACCTGTCCATAATGTGTATTTGCAAAGTTAAGTCATCTTATTACAACAGAGTTTGTCTGTAGCAGAGTGGGAGGATTTTGGGATTCCCAGTGGAGGGTGGCACAAGAGGATTTTTACTCCTGTCCTATCCCACTACAAAAATACTGTTTACCCCTAGATCTAAGAAGAATGACTTCCATCCCATCCTTGATTTTTTATGAAAGTGAGGAGTAATGCAAGTAGTCAGTGTAAAAATTCAAGCACATACAAACCAGGTACATGCAAGACGAGTTTGTGTCTGTGTAGGGTAGGGGAGAATTCAGATTAGGTGTTTGCAGATGAAAGGAAAAAGAAAGCTGTGCTTGGCTTTCTTTCATGGCAACCTATCACCAATCTCACTGCTGTTCACCCGTATATTATTGTTTACTGTATATAGTGATCTCGAAATGCACAACCAACTTTCCATGTCCAACTGATCTGCTTTTCTGTCTGTGTTTAAAGATTCTGCCTGATAGACATGGCCAAAACAAGCATCCCCTTAATGTTCTTACTAACACCTGAGAGAAGTCATGCCCCATAAAATATATAGTATTGGTTGCCTGAAATAGACCTCCTTTGAGCAGTCACACAGAAAATGTTTGAGAACTTTTGATAAATCCTTCAGGTGAAGTGATTAAAAACTGACCTGTTATCACCCCTGAACTTTTATCCCATCCTGTCCCAGTCGCTTGATATGAGTAGAACTGACTTAAATCCCACAGAAATCCAACTAGCGTTTAGAGGGGGTGTATCAGATCACAAAAAGTGATGAATAAATGGTTGAAAAGTCTAGCTATTGCCACTCCAATTTTAGCCACACCTTGTTGTATGAAAGATATAGTAATAGTATCAATACAATATATATGTACAGTAGTATATGGATTTGAGGAATCTAATCTGACAAATACAGGTGGTCTTCAGGAACAAAGTTCAAACTCATTTATTTGTGTACAAAAACAAGGTTGGGAGCCATTGTTTGCCCTCTTCAACATGTTCAGGTCTTTCTTTCCTCACTTTCTATCCCCAGTTGTTTTTATTTTCTCCTTGGAGAATAAGTTGAAAAGTGCTAAAAGCCCCTGTGATGTTTACAGGTCGCACTTCACTCCAATATGGTAGAAAGTTACCTTCCAAGTGAGCATCTAGCAAGTGTGTGCTTCTACATGAACAGTATGTCTGTTGAATACATTCATAGTTGTGTAATTTTGCACGTTTTGCCAAACCAAACAACGCCAAAATGGAAAAAAAGGACTTAAAAACAAATATTAAAATCTTAAAATCTCATAATCACCAACCTGTTTTAGGTATGTACAGCTACAAGGAATGGCACAGTCTGGGTATGTTTTATCATTTGGGTCCCTTTTCAAAGCCCTCAGTGGGTGTGGGTGGAAGGCGCTTGATCTTCCCTTGTTCATATTAGATAAGTCAGATTCCTGCCCCCACCTCAGAAACCTATACTCGCATTTACAATGTGGCTTATTGGATGTGAATATGAGCCCGTGTGTAGCTCTCCTTTCAGCTCAGGCCAGTGAGTTTGAGTCCTTTTGAACAGGCGGTAACATGAGGCAACTATGACAGGCGGGACGACCCTTGATCACTGTTAATTATCTAAGTGGACGTGAGGCTCCCAAACCACCAGAGCAATGCAGCTCCGCATCAGGGAGGGCCTGTGCTTGTGTGCTTTGAAACCAGCACAAGACACTTTGTGTGGGTGCACTTGCATACTTTTGCGTAGCCATCATCATCACCGTATGACATCTTGCCCTTCAAGTGTATGTCGTGTTTTTTCTTGAACATCATTCGCAAGAAAAGCAAACTTCGTCAAACCTGTCAAACACAAAAGTGCACTAAGGAGCTCTTGAGTAACGACTTTAATGAAGCAGAGGCCATTTAAGATTTATGAAAGTGTTTTAAAACCAAACTACAATGGACCGTCATTACACCAGAATTCAAAATGGTTGCATCATCGTTAAGAAACGATCTGTACTTGGGTTGCAGAGATGATGCATGATGAATTCCCCGATGATTAAAAGTAAAGAACAGGAGGAGTGCCATATCAGTTTTATACGTGCTCAGAACTATTACCAAACTTTTAGATCTTGTCACATAAAAAGGAATAAAACTTCAAAGAAATTAGACATTTTTAAGAAAAAAGTACTCCCTGTCAACTTATGAAGTGTCCTTAGTCCGGTGAACATTTACCTATTGAGTCAATGTTGTGTGTTAGTGAGTCATGACAGGCTAGTCCATGAAGTGCCTGCTGGAAAAGCCAGAGATTAAAACATGAATGGTCGATGTGTCCTTGGGCGAATTGACTGCATCACAACCATGCTCTGATAGACAGCTGATCTAATCCTGCTATACCTCATGGGAAGGAAGTCTGCCAATAACATAAGAAGAAATAATGGCCTGTGTTTCACAGGAAAACTGTAACCTGTAAGCGCCTTCATTTGTTCTCTAAATTAGGCGACTGGCTTTATGCAATGCATTTTTGATATATTCTGTTGATGCCATAATTTCTGTTTTAAAAAGCTGTTTAAAACCTTTACGTTACTGAATAAATTCACAAGTATCCTCTCACCTCCAGGAAAAAGAATCTCTGGACATTTTGGGACAAATGCTTACATAGTTAGCTGCTGACAGATAAGAAGGCCCATGTGTGGTTAAGCAGTTGAAATTTAAAATCAATTGCTCTTTAAATTAAAGAGATTCTTTTTTACATAACAGCAATATTAATGAATAACTTGTAAGTGTTTTATTCACATAAAACAGGACATCATGGTTTCAACAAGCGTATCATTCATTGACCTCAAACAGTCGTGTCCATCACTGAATAAAACCACCTAATTTTCAAATGTGGTGTCAAACAACAGATTACATAAGCATCAGGCCACAAACTAGATAATGTAACCGATAGCAAAGATATGGCTGAAAGCTTATGTCACTGATCAGTAGTTTTACACATTATAGGATGGGCGTAATTCTAAGGATCTAATGTAAAGTAGGCTAATGTCATGTAATATAGGAAGCATATGAAACTAGGAGTAGCAGTTATATCTAGATATAACAACATATCAGAATAGTTTGAATTGTAAAAATACGCTGTTCAACCACTATTGCAACATCAATTTTTCAAGACAAGAAAACAGTCCTGCCCGCAATGTTAGCAAATCAACTACTGTATAGGCACAATATATTTGTGAGATATATAGATGTTAGATGCTAGATGCTTATACTAGCTGCAACAAGGAGCAATCCATCAAACTCCTGGTTAAACAGCAATGCTGGTGATGCCCCGAAGTTCTGTTACTCACTTTATAATCCTAATCCTCCAAACCTCTACTTACAGAAGGATACGTCACTGTATTTTAGTTAGTCCACTCAATGGCTTAACTACCCATGGTGCTGTGGCTCAGTTGGTAGAGTTGGTGCAACTGGTGCAATGCACTGGTGCCAACGCGCTTTGGGGGGGCCCCACATGGACAACAGATGGTAAATGGTAAATGGACTTGAGTTTATATAGCGCTTTTCTAGTCTTCAGACTACTGAAAGCGCTTTACACCACATGTCACACCTACCCATTCACACGCTATGTAGTGAGACCATCAGAAGTAACTAATCCCATTCATACACATTCATACGCCGCAGACGATGCAGCGGGAGCAATTCGGGGTTGTCTTGCCCAAGGACACATCGGACATGTTGCTCGCAGGAGCTGGGGATCGAACCCTCGACCTTCCGGTTGAGAGACGACGACTCTACCAACTGAGCCACAGCCGCCAGATCAACAGCAGCAACAATTTTGTGATGGTTGCACAGCATTGCTGCTATACCTAACAATACCTGTAACTGTTGCATTTCACAGAGTGCTCATTCTCAAAACTCAAACTGATAGACTCATATTTAAGAAGCTTCATGGTCGAGACTCGGCTTTTTGGGAATTCTGTCAATAGAGAACAGCAAAGCCAGGAAATTGATTTTAAACATGTATTGTTGTAGACTTTGCTGAGCGCAAGGCCCGCAGGATCAACTTTTAATTGGTGAGTACAGACTGTTCTTTCTTAACGAGTGGAATGGAATTTAATTTTTTTAGAAATATTATTGTTACCTCTAATATGTTGGAAAACGTGTCCCTACTGTGTGTCTGTGATCAAATTTGGCCGCTGTGCCGTTATAAATAAATGATGAAATGTGCATGTAGATGTATCAGATGCTGTCATCCATAATGTGTAGTCATATATGAAGCGTCCGAGCTTTCTTCATGACTATTTGGTTCATTGTCATCAATAAGCAGTGTAAGCTGCCTATTAAACCGAATTTGGATGTTTGGTAGTTTAATTAAACCAGGCTGAAGTGGTTTGACGCACGCTGTAAGATCAGTGTGGATGTGCCACTCCGGCTGCTGTTCGTGGTGCTGGTCAGAGGCTGGTTGGGGTGACAGTTTCATGGTGTTTTTCTGCATGTTGACATAAATCGGCTGTTGTGGAATTGTCAGGGATGGTTTTGTGTGTCCTTGCGTGTTTGTGCAAATTAGCTTGGGCATCTGTTTTTGGCAAGGTGGAGGATCAAAAAATACACCCAGCACAAGTTTGCTATGCTAGTTAAGGTAATTGCTTCCTTGCTTTCACATCACTTCCTCGAAAGTGACGTGCAGTAACTTTCAGTAAATACTTGAAGCCAGGGTCCTCTACTTCTGCTTACGGGCACGGAGCGGTTGCAACGTCAATGCCAATAGGTTCAGTAATTTCTTTGGCCCTGTCTGCTATCACATTTAGGACTTTTTTCAAAACATCGTGTATAAGTTGTTGGACACTTATCTTCTTTTGCCGCGCTTTGGTGGTTGGCCCATATGGGTGATGCCGTCTTAAATGCATTAGCATGTTTGATGTGTTAACACACAAATACCACACAACTGTCGAACAACGCCAAAACAACATCCTCGACTGATCAACAACTCGCACTTCATTGCTGTTGTAGTCCAAGGGGAACTGAACATTTTCCCACACAGCAGATTTAAATGTAGCTGGCAGGCCTCCAACTCCTGTGTGTCTCCTGCACTTCCCATTTACCCTTCTTGGTCTTGTGTTTAGTTAATTTGCGTTTTCTTCTTTGTGTGTTCTTAGACGATGACTGGCAAAAGCTTTTGCGCGCAATACTGCCACCTAGATTGGAGTGAATACTGCCATTTGTGACCACCTGTATTGTTCCACTCACTTACACGTATTCATCTCTGCATGCACCAAACCAAGATTCCTGTACCTTGACAAATACACATAGCCTACCGTTACACGCCTAGCTAAAACTGTGTTTTTGCTGTCTATGAATAATCAAAATCTTGTTTTCTTCCTGTCAGCTCTAAAACAAATATCAGCCTTTTAACAACGGGGAGTTTCTTGTCTAGTTTTCTAAGCAGTTACATCCTTGCATTAGCTGTCATGCTGTCTGATGTAGAGAGATATCTTTTGAGTACCTTTACAGCTATTCCCTTTAGACGTAGTGAGGAGAGACCAGAGTAAACAGAAATGCTCTGTGACAACTTATATCTGAGCAGGGAAGTTTTGAATAGACTGTGGCTAAGGGAAAATTACATCATGCTCATGGACTCTCCATCTGTCTTTCATAGGGGAATGAGGGAGCTAAGTATGCCCAGGCCCAGAGTTTGAGTTACAGCATACTCGTGCTGGCAGGTGGATCAAAACCAGAAGCTTCCGTCCTAAGGGGAGAGGTCTTTTATTGTGAAATGAAATAAATAACTCCAAACAAGGAAGCTTAAGCAGTCAGGATTCCCTTTTTTCTCCTCCCTGTCCACTTCCAGCGGGTCATTGTTGTTGCTGTGAGAGAATCTAAGTGTTGGAGTATTTGTGTGTGATCTCACCATTGAACAGATTCATGTTTGCAAGCTACATTGTGTGTGGAAAGAAGGGAAAAGCAAGTGAGAGATAGAGGGAGAGAGAAGCAGGGGGAGCACAAAAAACAACACTATCAAAGGAGGGCTTCAAAGACTATCAGCTGCGTCTCCTGGGTAATTTGCGATCCTGCATTCTTCTGACTTCAAAGGGGCCGCTGTGTGTTGGAATACTGCAAGTGGGAGAGTAAAAGGGGGGAGACGAGGGAGGCAGAAGGGGGGAGAATCTGATTTCTCTAATAAATGCTGACACCAGGCGTGTTTGATATTAGATTCAGGGAACAGTTTGATTTGTTATCGCCTTTGAAACTCTCCGGATGTCCTTCAGAGAGGCAGGCTGACTACCCACCACACCCCGAGTGCAGAAGAGCAGAGCAGAGAGTGCCAGCTTGCTACGACAAGTGACCAGTCCGATGACCCTTGAGGAGCTACTGTGCCTGTCCAATCTGTGGACATGTTACTTACTACACAATCAACTACTCACTGCACCAGAAAACATAATACATTCGTATTAAGAAAATTGGACCAGCTCCCAAGTATTGTGATTAGAGGCAGACTTGTTACAGTAAAAAGTTGTGACTGAATTTACTTCATTCCAACTATGGACTTTCCTTGGTTGTAATACTCAGAGTTGAATGGTCAAAAGCTATTATGTCAGACTGCTGTCTTGCAGGTTTTTAATGCTTTAACTCTCTTCTAACATACTGCTTGCTTGGTACAAATAGGTAATTGAGGCCTACCTTCATTTATGTGATGTTAGCTAATGTAATTGTATCTATAATTATTTCAAGATAAAACAAAATAGGCTACCAAATAACTCAGTTATTGTCATAAAAACAGCTAGCATAAGCTCCAGCCAAACAGACAATATTTGGGTAAGCTAAGATACAGCTGAAAGCTAGTATTACCATTTGGTAGTTTTACACTAAACAATGGGAGAGGATTCAATCCTAGCTAGCATAATGTTGTCTTAGAACAAAAATCGAGTCATTGACCTACAAGCTAACGCAATGTGTAGGAGTGTAAAGTTATCTACAAAGTGCCTGTAACTAGCACTAGCTGTTATTTCAGGAAGAAACAATGCATCGGAAAAACAATTAGCTTGGGTAAGACAACAGCTAACATTAGCATTCAGCTGTAGCTATAGGCTTCTAGTCATTTAACTATGTGCTAGGAAGTGGCTGAAATCTTTCATTAAGGGTAGTTTCACACAATACAATGGTGAAAGGCTTAAATTCCATGATTACAGAATGCTTGCTTGGAACCATCATGTGTAATTTTACTCTGAAATATGGCCAGACGTCCGTACTGATTCTGTTCAGTTGTTTGTTTATGCATCTCTCATAAACCTGCTTGTTGCATAAACTGGGGTGACTTTTAAACTTCCAAATTGGGACACTTAAATTTTACTTCAGACACACACAATCGATCCAAAGTTCGGTGGACTGTACTGGTTACTCAAGGTGGTAGGTAAAGGTGCCCTTCTGTGCAGCCCGTTTAAGTTGGTTGTCAGGGGCATGTGGCTCACTGAAGTAGGTCGCAACAGCACTACTTCCAGCCCGGATCCACCGTTTGTGTTTGCTCATTTCAATATGACTTTGTATGACAGCCTTTCCACCTTGGGCAACTGAAAATGGACACTTGCATGTGTACAAAACGCAGCATTTTCATTGCCTGGTACTTTTCGAAGGAAGCTGCAACTCTCCTGGAGCTCTCTGGAAAACGTTGACTTCCTTTAAGTCATGACAGCTAGCTTACCTGTCGTTACGCAGCAGGTCATGTTAGTATGATAAGCTAGCTATAAAGACATTGATTAGAGAAAAGTCAGTGTTGCAAGCATGGTGTATTGTTTGGTTGGTTTAGACAGGGACTGTTCAAAATTGGGATATATTGATTTTTTAGGGATATTTGTGGGGACTCGGGGCACAGAGCTTGAAAACGGGACTGTCCCGGTAAAATCGGGACGTTTAGTCCCCCTAGCATAAACCCATTGCTTATTAATTTGTATTTTATTTATTTGACTTGCATCCTGGAATACAATGGATAGCATTTGAGCTTCCCACCCTGAGCGTGATTAAAGATGAAATTGGCCACTGTGTGAACATGGTGAATACTCCTTAATTCAACCCTTCTATCATAAATAGCTGTGAATATATATTTAACTTTAAAAAAGAAAAAGGAAAGATTTTCATATTTTAATGAAATTCAGTCAATGTGGGGGGCAAATCTACTTAAAAAGTGAAATATTCAGGGGTCTCTTGAGGTTCCTCTGACCATGCAGATCTGTTAGTGAGCAGCAGGGAGAAATAGTTTGATACCCACCACAGACTGCAGGTGAAGAGAGGAGGAGGAGGTTCTCAGGGGTTGTCAGAAACAGCTCTTCTATCAGGAGACTTCACAGCTGGAGCTTTGCATATTACCATACTTTAAGAGAGTTTTCTAAAAGTGGATCTTTATGCCTAGTTTAGTGCTTGTTGGTGCAATATCCAGGATTTTACATTCTAGACACTGCCACTGTGATTATTTGGTACGGGCTACTTCTGCAGTTCAGGTTGCAAAAGTGAGATGGACATTTTCCAGTACTGTTTCAATTGTAAAATTACACTTCTTACCACTGTGGAGATTTTACATTTTCAGATCAAGAAAATTGTCTTTCCTACAATTTAGGGTGTTGATTTAACATCAGTAGCATTTAAGAGGTAGGTGGGCGATTTCAAGATATTAACACCTAGAAACACACATCCAACATTTTACCTGTAACATCGCTGAGAATATTAAATCCTTGGTAAGGTGTAATATACTGTACTCCCATCAACTTCCCCCAGGCGCGTACAGACTGCCTCAGGTGTGAGAGCAGCAGGACACCAGTTTCTCACAGCAGGATGACTACATGTAAGTTCTGACTTGCTGTCTGCTTGCTAAACTAAAAACACACAACACTCTGCAAAAACAAGAGAAACTAAGCTGAATTGTCATAAATATGCTAACATTAGCATAATAAAGCTGATTGAGATCGTCAAGCAAAACCTTTCAGGACACTGTTGGAGGTTTTGGTCCAGTGTGTTTGTCTTGGCTTGGATTCTACACATTGTTTGATGAAATATGCACATAATTCTTTGGGTTCTCTCTAATTTATAAGGCCATCCCTGAACAGATTCTGTTACATCTGTCCTCATGTTTCTTTACACCAGCGTTGTCAAATTGCAGCCTGCGCTCTGAGGTCTCCCAGCTTGTGTCTTTACCAAGGGAACATACAGAGCTTGGTGAAAGGGCTTTAGTGTGGGCAGCTCCATCTGTTTGCACTGAACTACAATAAAAAAAGACAATTATTTGAAAACACAAAGTCACAGAAATTTAAAGGAGTGAGACTAGAAAGTGTGAAGGTTTTTTTTTTTTTTGGTGCGATACCTTTTACCGATTACCTTTCTCTCACTTGTCTGTGTCTTACTCTAAATGTTGGTTCTTTGATTATTATGCTACACTTATGAAATAGAAGTTGATCTCAAGAGAAATGCCAAATGAATAAACAGAATGTGGAATAAAAAGGCTTTGTTTGTCACGAATCAATCTAAGATGCTTTTCTTTTTACTCACTTAATTGGTTGACAACAATATTCAGTTTTGTGTTCGTGTTCGTGTTTTTGCCTTATTTTCCCCCCTTTTTTTAAAAGAGCAGTTGTAGCATGAGGCATTATTTCATGTTTGGATGCTTGGATCTTGGTTGTCATAATTGGCCCTATAGGAGTTGCAGCTGCAAAAGCTTAAAGCAAAAAATTGTGGGGAAAGTGCCCTCGCCCTCAATAACACCGCTTAAAATCATTTTGAGGGTCAACTGAATTGTAAAAGAAATAATGGTGCCTCTTTCATTCCCTTTCTGCGGCACACATGCCTATTCTTGCACTAGCGATATACCAGGGGATAATGTGCTAGTGGTCTTGCAGGAAGCCCAAAAATAAACACTTCATGTTAAGACTGAAGCGGATGTTGATGGTGAAAGAGAAAAACAGAGGAACCAAGCTTTCCAAAACTCTGACTGTCGTTTTGGCAAGAGAGTGAGTTAGACTACTTAACAACGAAAAAATGAAAATCATACCTGTTGTAGCTTTACAGGACTAACTGAAGTCGCAGAGAACACTTAACTTGATCATGGAGCCTGATTCAGATTAAAACATCTTTTATTTACAATATGAAAAAAAAGTTATGTCTATCATACTGTAGCCTGCAAACACACTTGCAGTCAAAATATAGACATTTATGTTGCAGTTGAAGTTTGTTTTGCAGTTCATAACTAGTGAGAAGGTTATAGTACCGTACTGTAAATGAGTTTTCTCCAGAGGGAGTTGATATGAGGATTTTTTTTTAAACCCATCCATCCTGGGATTTTTTTTTCTTTCTTTTGGCTCTAAGCTTAGAATTGTCTAACTTTGACAAACATCCTCGAACTTAGAAGAAAAGGACCACACAGAAAAACAGATGATATGCTGATGCTTTATTTGTTTAGCACTTTTCAATACAGGTAACAAAGTGCGTCACAGCTGACATTAAAAGATGACAGATACATTTAATTGAGGATCAAATAGCATCACAGAGGGAAAGCTAGTTGTGAAAAGAAACAAGGGACTAAATCTGCAAGTCTGATGTCTCCTGACAGGTTGTCCACACGTCTGCAGGCTCTGGATTGTACATCGCATATCTTAAAAAATAGCTAACCATCAAATTAACTCAACTTTGTGTATGTTATTTCATATTTAATGTCATATTACACACAGTCATACCTTTTTTTCTACCTGCTTTTTTTCTAATCATCTTCACTCGCCCTCCTGACACACAGAAACGCACGGATGCACATCAAAGTAGATGCAAGCAGCTAACACCTGTGGTGTCATCATCTTGCCCCACATCCTCAGTGTTTTCTGACCCAAGGGACGATTCCTGTATTTGATTATTCTGCTTGGTGATTGATGTATCACACGCCGCAGTGGTTTGCATATGGAAGCATGCAGCACCATTGATCTATCAATGCATGGGATTCTGTAATGAATATGCAATAATGCAGCACGGCTCTACATCCGAGCGATTGGCTTTTGGTGAGATCATCTCCGAGTCAAAGGTGTTAGCTTCCTGCTGTCCAGTTGGGACACAAGAGGCTTGTAAATGAGATAATCATTACTAACACTCCTGTATCCGTGCCTGATGAAAAATACCCCCCCTCCCTTCCCCTTCTTGTTGCCCCTGCCAGAGTCCCTCCCCTCTATTTCTGCCTCTCCTTCTCCTCATTAGCACCGGGTTTGGAACAAAGAGCCATCTGGGCATGACTACCTGCCAGCTCAGGTGGGCCTTTACACAGCCGAGACGGCTTCTCTTCAACATCTGTTTATCACAATCAAAGACATCTCTGTTTACCCCTTAAACTCCCCCTCATCTCACTTTCCCTCCTTCCTCCTTCTTTACCTCTCACTCTCGTTTCTGCCGCTAAAACTCCCCATACATTAGATAAGCATCATGCTAAATGCGGCTCCTTCCTCCTCCCCTTCATGTATCTCTCCGCCTCTTTGTCACTTCCGGGCTCTCACCCTCAGGGTGTCATGCATTCTCCCAGACTGCTTTGTTTTCTGTTTTTGAGCTTTTTTAAGATAATTGTTTCCCTGTATGTATAATGAGGCAAACATGATTATTTGGAATCCCTCTGTGCTCTGCATCTTGCAGCAGTCACTTAACAAACATATCAGGCAACAATTATCGTTGCCTCCTATAGCCTTGGGTTTGAGGTGCAAACATGTGGAAGAGAAACAAGATCTTCTGAGTGCTAGAGAAAACTAACTAGCAAAAAGTGAGCAGGCAAAGAAAGACTGATGTCACTCATTCAATATTTTTTACTCACTGAAATTGAAAAGCATTTGTTTGTCTACTTTTAAACTATTTTTTCCGTATATAAAGCATGATTTTGAAACCAAATTTGCTTGGTTACTTATTGGTTATACAGAAAATGCTTTGCAAGCTATTTCCCAGTTAGTTGTTAGCATACACATGCAATGTTGACAGCTTTGAAGCCTCAGCAAGTTCTATAATATGGCAGGCAGAGCTCAAAAATAGTTCAACAACCCGCTCTGACCTCCGGCAGCTAAACATTGAAAACAGTGGACATACAGTAGCTCTTAGCTCGTTGTAAACATAGACTGTTAAAATTAATGGATGAAGCCTGAGTGACGTCACCCATCTGTTACAGGTGCTTTGGAGTCCCATCGGCGGAGGTCGCCATGCTGGAAATGCTGTCTCACCCTAACTTTCAGACTTTTCCGTCTCTTTCCATACTGATGCAGAAGGAAGGTGAGATGGCACAATTCATTCCGTGATCCACAAAACTTTTTGAGAGTTTATAATGAATGATGATGATCACAAAGTAAAAGATGAAATATAATGCAGACCTATCCGTCCATCATGCAGTCTCTGACTCAAAAAGTGACATGATCTGTCCTATATTTCCATGCACAGCCCACTATAATTCAATCCATGTCTCAACATGCTGTGAATGACTTGATTGTGAGTTGTGATTAATACAGAGTTATATTAATGTTGGGCAGTGAGGATTGGGGAAGCATGATCTGGCCAGGTGTGAAGGCCAGTTCAGTCAAATAATTGCCAGTGACTATCAAGTAGTATTTTGCTTGAAATTTCCATCCCTACTGCTGATGTATAAACGCTGACAGAAATAGATCACAACAACAACAATACTTGGCGTGCGGAGCGATGCTACTGCTACGTGTATACAGACGGATACCTTTATACCTGAATGTGCAACTTTTTGATCCAGTAGATGTCGCCCTTGAGCACCAGCATTAAACCAAAACAAACTGCTGTTTGGCGACACCTCCGCTATTCTGAAGCCTCCGCTCTCCTCCAGTGACACACCTCCAACCCCCCTCTCCACTCGCGTTCACATGAAAGGAGTTATCAATTAGAACACACCATAATTAAGCACCATTAAGCGCAAGCCGCGGAAAAAATTGTCCTTTGCTCAAGCTGCAGTTGGGTGTGGCCTGCATGGTTGTGTTAGCAGGCTAATGTTAGCATACTTTGGTTAACTCACTTGGTTAAGTGTGTTAGCACACTTTGGTTAACTCATTGCTTCATACTGCACATAAAGTCACACAAAATGACTGTGACATAAAGACACTTACATGACATCCAAATAAGCCGTTAGTAGGCTATATTATTCATCTTTTCTATAGTCCTTGACTAAAACAGCTTTATACGCAAAGCCATCCCTTCCATGTAAATACAGCTCAGACAACAGTACAGCTGGCGAGACTCGCATTTCTAACTCATTGTAGACAGTCATTACTCAGAGAGACATTTACAAAGGATATACAGTACTTGATTTCTGCTGTATTTAATGGATTAGGGTTTCAATTGGCTTAAACCACACAAGTAGACATGGTTTTAAATCCCACATTAAACTGCAATCTCTGGCGGGATAAATTCTTTGTGCCAATTAAAAGGACAAAATAATGAAAAAATATTTCATCTCTTAGAAAAAGAAAATAAAAGAACCTTTTTAAATGAGTTTCCTCTGCCTCAAGTAATCTATTTGCTCAGAGTTCAAAAATTCAGGTTGAAGTTTTGTAGTATATACTGAGTCAATGTCAAATATTTTTTGTGATTGATTACTTTCACCTTTTCAAGTTGATCCAACAATATATTGGGGGGTTTTTTCAGTGTAGTGCTGGTATTTTTTATGGGTGTGTGTACAAGACCTCAGAGTGTCCACAAAGATCGATAAACATGCTCGGCTATATGTGCAGACTGTAAAAAAGAGGGTCTTCCAGATTTACAGCTTGTAATCAGATGCAGATGGGTCCCCAGTCCCTCCGTGAGGGCATCTTATATCATGGCAAGTATTGATGTTTTTTTTTTCTGTTACATCCACTTTTCAGAGAAATGATGCTGGCTCCTGTTGCCGTAGGTAACCCCGTCTGTGGTTGTGAGATGGTATATTCAGCTGGCACGGCCTTGTAGATTCAAGGGATCAGGGAAAGTGTTATCCTTTAAGCCAGGTGCTGCTGTTCAACACAGCCGGTTCCTGCTGACTGAAACACTTCCCCTCACGCTTCTGTCTGCTCGTCTGACTGTGCTCTCAATGCAGGCTCAAAGTGTGTGTGAAGATGTTGCTCAGGCCCTGTGTGTGTGTGTCTGTACGTTATGAGTGTGAGAGCAGACTTTCTGGAAGCCTAGTCCGTAAAACACGGCTAATAAAGATTGATTAGTCTTCCTTTCAAGATCAATGGCGACGCTATTTTGGTTATGCCTGTTTGCCAGGATGCATTCTGATCAATGATAAAGCTATTTTTTGTGTTGAGGGTGAGGCCCAGATTACTTCAAGCAAAAAGCTTGGCTGACGAACCGTTCAAGGCTGCAGAAGCGTCTGCAGCTCGCCTGGACTCCCTCAGATAGTCTCTTCTGCTCAAAGTGTTGATGGTGAATTAATTCTGAGAGATTTCACATGCTCTATGTCACACACTTTACCAGCAGGGACAATTACATCACTGCCAGAGTACAACATGCCACCCACTGTTCTGCCAGTTTATAAAAACACTTCCAGGAAACCCTAGCTAAAGTGCTACATGCCCTCTCGTCTCCCTCTTTCCCTTTCCGACCCTCCTCCTGCAAAAGCTTTCTCCTGCATTGACTTGGAATTGAAAAGGTTGAGGTGGGGTCATTGTCCATTTTTCTCCAGCATCATGTTCAGCAGGGGGTGGCCAACTGGAGCATGAAACAACGCTGTAGTCTGCAGGTAGCAACCGGCTGAGCTCACCTGCAGCTAAATTCGCTCTGACAGGTGAGATCACAGCCTTGTGGTGGAGCACGGCGTCCGACAGAGAGGCGAGAAGCATGTGGGGGTAGCATCTGGGCCTCGCGGGACCCACCTCTGCACTGCAGCCAGCAGGTTAACAAGATGGATAAAGCTGCTCAAACTATGGCTTACCAGCAGCTGAATTGTGACTTCTCCTGTTACTGGATTGCAGAATTAGTTGAGTGTTAAATAACTGAGCATAACCAATGTCATGAAAATTTTACGAATTTAAAAAACAAAATTAAGTTTTTTCGAAAATTACTTTCGATTCTGGTCTGAAACCAATCCCATTTGTCTTTGCTCATATTATATACTAAGACCCGAAGTAGATTACATAGGCCGGCTGTGGCTCAGTGGTAGAGTCGTTCGTCTCTCAACCGAAAGGTCGGGGGTTTGATCCCCAGCTCCTACAGCCACATGTCCGATGTGTCCTTGGGCCAGACACTTAACCCAAAGTTACTCCAGCTGCTTCCTCGACGGCTTGTGAATGTGTATGAATGGGATTACTTATTACTGATGGAGACTTCACATAGCAACCTCTACCATCAGTGTGTGAATGGGTGTGAACGGGAAGGTGTGACCTGCTGGTAAAAGCGCTTTGAGTAGTCAGAAAAACGCTGTACAAGCTCAAGTCTATTTTACCATTTAGGCCTAGTAAGATAGATATGTGAACTTATAGTTTTGTGAGGTTTAATAATAATATTTCCCGGGTCACAAGACTTACCTGATGGTAGTCTGGTGAATGAAAATGATAAGGTGCAATCACTGCCTTCAGTTGAAAGCAGGCTGCATGTTATGGGTGAGTTTGAACTGGGACCGTATGTCATTTGGACTGTTAAACTATAAAATACACAGTTTATTTTGTAAGTAATTCCCAAATATGGTACTAATTGATATACAAAGTGAAAAAACAAGACACCACACATGAGGTACAAGCTGTTTTTTGAGTGCAGATATGATTGTGTCAGTCTAATGTGTACATAAGGGGTCTTTAATCTTTCATGACCCAGGGGAAGATGAGGCCTTCTGGTCCTTACAAGATAGGAATTAAGGGTATGCTAAAAATAGACTGTATTTTAGGGTCATTGCTAACATTCGGTCGCCAGCAGGAACCCTGACCAAGTTTTATCATATAAACAGGAGCGACGAAGCACAGCAACATCTCCAATCATGGTTTTACACCCGTGTACTCTTTCCCCTTTAATGGTTGACTATTTTTCTCTTGAGAGTTTTTTTTTTTGTTTTTGTGGTGCGGATGATTGAACAAAAACAGGAGTTAAGTCGAAAATGGCTTTCCTTTAAACTTTGCAGGGGAGAAACAATAACGTTCTAAAGAACACTTGTGTGTGTTTGTGTGTCACGTTTTTGGTCGCCAGAGTGTTTTTATTTGTTTCACTCAGGTGCAAAACACACCACAGGGAAACCACACCCCAACACGAACACACACACACACACACACACACACACACACACACACACACACACACACACACACACACACACACACACACACACACACAGAAACACAAACCTCCCTACTCGAACTTATCCCGGCTCCACCACTGCAACTCAGCAAATGTGGCGGGCAGGGTTTAATTTTCTGGCCCCCCGCCTCAGCCCCAGCCTCATGCATTTTTCATCACCACCATCCTGTTCCCACCCAGCCACTGCTGCTGCACAATGGTATTGATTGGCGATTAAGCCATCAAACTGTTATAAAGAGGTTAATATTTTAAAGCTGTTACGCTTTTCCTCCCTCCTTACATTAACGCGTACCCTCTAGTACAGTTTCAAGGGTTTTTAAGAGTTTCCGCTCTTATGCCAGGTCAGGTTATGAATGTTTGATGTAATGCAGGCGGCGGGATTTTTGCCCCGCTCCTATACAATGCTTACTCCAGCTCTGAGGTGGCGTGTTCGATCAGCTGAGTTTGCCAAAGGTCGAGCAGGAACCGTGTCAGTCAGCAGGGAGACTGGGCAGGGTCACACTCTGCTAACCCCTCGTGTGGGATATGTCTAGTTGTTGACCAATTTGCTTATGGTAATTCTAATAGATCTCCGGAGGCCGCCTGGGAATATTGAAGGTTCAGCGTTAATTGTGACCACTGGGCAAAGGAATCTGCAGTCTCATCCTATTCTAGCATCTGATGAGCAGCTTGAGCTATTTTTAGGTATTAATCCTGAGGAGAGAGTCCTTTTTACTGCTTCGTAAAGTAATGCATGTAAATATATTTAATACCTCTGGTATAACAGCTGCAAGTCTCTGGGGGATTTTTCTCTGTGTTATGAGAAGACTTGAAATAAGGTAGTTTTACATTTCAAAAGGGGGGTAGGTGAAAATTAAAGGATCATCATCAGAATTTTTTAATTTTTAGAAATTCTATGCTTTCAAACTTTTTTTTGTCAGATAAAGGGCTACCGCCACAGCAAGTCATTGACACCATCTGTCAGTCTCCATATGCGTCATTGATATAAACTTCATTTTATTAAACTATATTATTTATATTTTCATTACAAAACTGTTTGGCCGAAGCTCAAGGTTTCAACATGTATCTATATAGCTACTCTTAGCTAGCTATTTCAAACATTTATCCATCAGTTCTCTTCAGGAAAACTATAATGTTATCTATTACTTTAAAATACCTGTGACACCACTTATTAGTTATTTTATTTTTTTCTAAATGTCCATATTTTAGCTTATTGTTTAAACAATCTGTCCATTACCTAACTCTTATCCAACTATTTCAAATAGTATGTATGACTTTTGGCTAGCCTGCTTTTAGCTTAATATTTGAAATGTTATCCAACTATGGTCCTGTTAAGGAACAGAAACAGGTGTCCTGACGGCTGAAAACAAGACAGAACAAGAGTTGAGAGAGGTGAGAATGGACATGTAATGGAATTATTTTGTGTCTGTGTTTGAGGAAAAAGTAAGGTTGAGAAACAGGAAGAGTCACGGGTAAAAGTCCAGCAGGATTCACACCTGCTGGTCTTGGGACTAGAGGCTAAGTATATCAGGAGAAGGTGGATAGAGGTGTTCAACCCTCCATTATTGTGTTGACAAAGGGCTTGGTGTACAGACTTTTACTATGACTTCAAGGTCAGGAAGTGAAAGACGCAGATTCCACCTGTTATCTGCCCTCAGCTGTCTGAACTGCTCAATGTCCACAAGCTCAAATCCATTCAGTTGATATGCCATTTTTCTGCGTGTCAGTCATTTCCTCGCTCCGCTTGACAGTGCAGACAAGTGACTCATATAAAAAGAGTGGTGCTCTCCATTAGTGCCAGTCAGTTTGTGCTGTTTAAGTCCTTACGGTGCTCTCCTCCTCCAGGGCAGAGCTGGATAACACGCTTGAGCAGTGTCCCAATCACCGTGATCACCTGTGACAAACCACACCGAAGCTTGATCAATATACTGCTCTCCCGAGGGCCGAGGAATTAATGTTACTCTGCTGGCCTGTATGCCTGTTACTGCTTTTATTGTGGCACAAACACAGCTCCAACAAAGCATTTAGAAACAGAACATATCAAAAGAGGAAAAAATGGTCTTTTAATTTGTGACCATGAGGGGAAAAAGATGACCAGTCCCTTTAGGAAGTGGCTTTTACAACAATAGATGTAAAGTCGACCAACCTTGTACATGCTGCCTTGCTATTTTTTCCAGTGCTTGCAAGTTTTTTGCATATTTTGATCGATCGCTGTAGTTGACTCAAATGCTTTGTTAAAGCATGAAAAATAAATAAAAAATCTGTGGCACACTGAAAATAACTTGTATTTTATTTGAGCAAACAACGCATTTCCCCTGTAGCTTCCTCAGGTTTGCTTTGTTAAGCATGTCGATCAATGTACTTCTTTCTTGTGAAAAATTCTCCCATTAGGTAGGCATTGTCATATTAAGCATCAGTGTGTCATTTACTGTATCCTTAAAGTCTTTCAAAAGCTGCAAGATAGCGACTTGTTCTATTTTCGCGGTGCAGCAAACACCTGCATCATTTAAAAAGTTTCCTGTTCGTTCCATGTCTTTCAGAATCTTTCTACCAATTAAAGGATTACAGTGATATTTCATTGACCAGTAAACCCTTAATGGTTAATCTAATACATGATGTTTTAAAGGGCTAATTCATCCATTTTTAAGTTGAAAACTGTTAGCCATCCCATGATGTCCATTCAGGGGCTTCATTCCTAATTTTCTCACCAACCACAGCCTCTGGTACTGATGTGTGTGGCGGCACATTTCTCACAAGAATAATTGTAAAGTAAGATAGTAATCCCTTCATATCTTTATTCATGGGGTTGCAGTATAGCAGCAGAAATCCTGAGTACAACAGCATAAATGTAACAAACAACTTTTAGATTCTACTTTGTTTGTTCTTAGATTCAAAAATGTTGTTGAGTGGAGTTACTATTTTGGTGACATAAATCCCAGGCGCACTTCTTTATTGACAAATAAAGCATGTTTTTTTTGTGCATGTTTTTTAAAATAACCAGAGCCTTTTTGGTAAGGTTACAAAGAACACATCCAACAGTTGCCTTTGTTTTCACTTTGTTCCTATGTATCAGCATGTGATTAGGAAAAAAACAATCACAAATTTCATCGTTATTTTTATTTTAAGATGCCACGAAATCAGGTAATCTTCAGTTCTAACAATCCCCTAAGAAACTCACCAGATCCTTGTGGGACTTCCTGAAACACAAATCAGAGTAAAAATTGAAGAATTGAATGGAATACAGGGACTGAACTAAAAAAGGAGAACACGCTCAAGAAATTAGCCTCGGAGAGAAAGTAGCAGAGACACAAATGAAGGCAGTGTGATTTGGCGGGAGATTCGGTGCAAGCGGGTGGGGGGGCGCAGTGCTCCGTCGCTGACTCCCAAGGGAGGGTGTTCACAGCTATATTAATATAACACAGAGGGGGTAGTTAGAGAAGCTTTGTTTGTCTTGGGCTAAATTAACACTCCCTTTACCATCCTAACAGTCATGTGATTATAGGAGAGTGTTTATGTAAATGTGCTCCTTCCATTTAAAGAGCTGGGTTTTCTCCCTTTAAATAAATTAGCGGTTGAGTCTATAGAGTTGTTTGTGAATATGTTGAGCTTTCTTTCTTTTGTGGTTTTGTTGGTGTAAGTTTGAAACAACCACAAATATATGTGCACAGTGGACCAGATGTCCAGCTGTTTTGTGTCTTCATTAATCTGTTGTGAGCTTCGTTTTTACTTTCACTTGTGCTTGGTATTTTGTTGCCGGTCTTTCTCCCCCCCTTCCCTCCTCTTCCTCCACCTCCCTCCCGGCTCATGTTGAACCTCCCGCTGCGTTTGCCTCCAAACACTATCCGCCCGCCGCAACTACCCCCATGCCTGCGAGAGTTTGTCCCTCATTATCGGTTGTTACTGCACCCTGACCAACCTTCCCACCCAGCATGGTGTCATAGCTTCGGTACAGTATTGCCTCATTATCTCCACAGACACCAGAGAGGCCGGGCATTACAAGACATCAGACACTCCCACTCGGTTAGAGGGCCGAGAGCATCTGACGGAGCTGACAGGTGATTAAGACAGGCCAATGGTTTTATCTGACCAGATAAACACAGCTAAACCAGGATGTTCTACTCTCATTTGTGTTTGTGCATCTTGGTTTACACCTTTATCAAGAGCCACCTTCATGACCAAACAATAAATCAGCCGGACATATTATTACAAATATTAACACAACAGAAGCAGTTGTTCATTCTTAAAACAATATTTCTAGAGAAAAAATCCCAACTGGAGACACTAAATATATTTCCTTTATTTTGTCCTCTGGGTTTGCCCAAGTTGAGGAAAATTAGGTCATAATGTTTAAGACTTCTTTTACCAAAGGACACAAAAGAAGACAGAGAAGAAAAAATAGTAGTGCTTGCTTTATTTGTTTCAAACCCCTCTGAGGAGTAGTTTGCTCAATCTTTGTGTCATTTTTGCAGCAACAGAAATTCTTCTGCTATTCAGATATTTCAAATTCTTTTCAGGTGCTGTTTGCCCTGCAAACCGAGGGGTGTCCAAAACGGCTGTGTGGGGTTTCTTTAAGACCGTCTACCTCTGGTCAACACAAAAAAAAAAGCCCATTACAGACCGGAATGGAAACTAAGAAGGAGGACATTCTGGCTTCTGCATTGTTGTCAGATAAGCCAACATAGCATGTTTCCATAATGTCGGATGATAAAGTGAAGTCGTTTTGTGATTTACTTCAGTCGATATCTTAGATATTCGACCTTTAAGAGTGGACCTTTTGTCCGTTTAAAAAAAAATAACACCCATGGTACGTATGCCCATTTTATATAAACAGACAATAGTGATGAGTAAAGGAGATACTGTATGTGCTGGGCAAAAACCTAAAATGAAATATTTCATATAATTGTTTTGTTGAAATTAAACAAGTAGAAAACTATTTTTTTCCAGATTATGTGACCTTTTTCAAAGTCTGTCGTGCCACCTGCAACACTTTCAAAGATGCTGTAAGACCAAGTTATCCAAAGCAAACTGCACAGAAGCAGGTTTGTCATAAATAAATCATCGCTCCATCTTCTTGATGTATGGGTTTAAATGCAGCTTGGCTCTCCATCTCCTCCTTGAGTCATCTCTCCAAATTCCTTCTGTCTTCCCAGAGCTCCAAAAAGCAACACGTAACGCTCGTGTAACTGCTCGGAGGCCTGTTTTTCTTGGTTTCTTAGATGGGGGTGGCGAGGCGGAGGAGCAGGGCTGGCGAGGACACAGCGCTGAGAAGGAGGAAAGAGGAGGCGGGGGGGGTTTGTCTGTCCTAGGAGACAGATGGCGCAGGGGGCTGGTCCATGATGGGCTGGTGCTGGACGGGCTCCATGTGCTGTAGTGGGTAACTGGGGCCCAGGGTGGAACGTAGGCGGCACTCTGATCCTAAGCGCCACAGTAGTCCTCAGGCACAGGAGTCCACTTCCCCCGCCCATCTGTTCCTTCCATCGCAGCTATGGCAAACGTTCCTGTCCACAAAAAAATATACACAGGAGAACATACACGTGCATTCGTATACACACACACATAGTACGTCAGCGTCTGCCCCCCTGCTAATCTGCAGCTTTGGGTTCAGTTTCAGTGCACCAGCAGCACTTCCCCCAAATGTTCTCCCTCCCCGTCTTACAAATTTAGCTTCCAGGTTTGACGAGATCCCACCAGTTTCCGCTCCTCTTTAGTGTCACATTGACTGCATCTCTTACTGTGTAAAATATCAAACTACTCCCACGCAGACATGTCCTCAACCTTTGCTACGAAGTAATCCAGGCACCAGGGATTTAATCGCTCTGTTGTAACCTGTAGGGGGGTTAAGAAGGCAGGAGAGAACAGGTAGATCCAGACTGGGAAAGAGAAGCCAGAAGGGAAAGGAAAAAAAATTGGCGAGATTGTAAACAGCAGAAAAACATGCTGCCATAAGGTCTGTAATGTATGCCGGAGATGAGGTGTTTCTATGACTGATGCGTGTCTCAGGAGAATTATTTTTTTCTCATATCATAAATGTTTTCATAATCAGCCTGCTAATAAACGTGCTAACACACATGCAGCTCTCTGAGCGCTAATGACTTGATCGGGAAGGTGACATCAGAGTCAAAATGTGGCTGGTGAGTCAAGGTCAGATGGAGGCTGGGTACAAGATGTTTTTTTTGCAACCTGGAGAGCTTACATCATCAGATGTTACACCATCAGGCTCTTTAACGTCTTTATCTGTGCTCTGAGATATGCAATGATATTGAAAGCAGTGAGTAATGTGTTAATTGTCTTCCTCTGGTTTTTCCTCTTCCAGATAGCACTGTGTCGACAGCAGGGAGACACCCATCAACAGGTTGTCACAACTAAGACAGGTACAACAAGAACACACAGTCACTTCCTGTCATTTTCATACTTGATGGGGGATTTCAAGTCTATGTGGCTTGTATGCCTTCAGCCGTCTCTGTCTATGCCATTAGTTACGACCTCTATATCTGCACAAATATCATCTCTACCTTTCCCCTTTCAATATCTCCTGTCCCCTTTAGGACAACAGGAGGCTGAGACAAGTTAGTCTATAGCTGTTATCACACATGAACAAAACTTTTCCGGACATTTTCAAGGTGAGCTGCATGTGTGAATGCAAAGAGCCAAATTTCCCCCGCAACTTTAGCCGCAAATTTTCCTGTCAGCCCCCTTAGCAAAATTCCCACTTGTAGTCGGGGTGAGCCAATGTGTAAAGTCAGCAGGAAATACAGACGGGGGTAATGCATTCATATAAACCCAAAACACATTTAACATAGGGTACTTCTCACTTCCCTTAATTGTATCGAGTGTCCTCCAAGTTGCCTCCTCCACTTGCGTCTTAGTCCCTCCCACCAGAGATGCATGGAGGAAACGAAGCAGAGGAGAGAGGAACAAGGAAATCTGTTTGAAGAGACATGAGACGTCCTTTCCTCTGTAGCGTCACGTGAAGCTACGTCTGTTTGTGATGATAACATCAGCTGATTACGTTCAGCTGTCAGTCGGCTTTAACAGCTGTTTATGTCCGCACAAACACACACTGTATTATTTCTATCAAATACACACAGTAACAGTGTTCAGTCTGTGTACTTTACCTGATAACAAACACATGAAGAACAACCTGCAGTCTGCTAATAACCAAAAGGACAATTTCTACTGACAAAAAGATTTCATACTGAATTGATGAATTTATTATTTGTATTAGTTTGGACTTATAATATGACAATGAACTCTGTATTTTATAAACACAGATATTTATGTCTCAGGAATACTGAAAATGATTGATTAGGTTGTAAATGATAGAAACTTTCTGAAGGTAAATAAGTGTGAATGTAAAAGGTGTTTGTGACTGACAGACTCCCTCTGCATCAGACTGTCATTCTCATCATCATCACACATTCAAACAGTCTGAGGGATCATGAACAGAAAATGAAGGAATCATTTCTGAACACTTCATATTAACAGACTGTTTGTTTGACAGTGAAAACTCATCAAATGTGGGGAGTGATCGGCCTACACTCTGATTGATTTTATAGAACTGATGCTTCATATTTGGTTGTTAATCTTCATGTCAGACACTTTTTAATCCCAGCTCATCACAGACCCACTCTTTACAAACTGACAGATGATCTGTTTAAATGTCTTTTAATGTCCGTCTTTTCTCCGGTATTAAACTCCGCTCATGTTGATCAGTTTCATTGAAGTCTGATCCGCTGCAGCGTCCAATCAATGAGTGATATTCGATAAGGGGGCGTGTCTGTCAGTAAAAAGACTTCCGTAAAGCCGGCTCTTGTGTCTCCTCGGCCATCGCTCCTCGGATCTCCCTCCTCTCTCCTCGATCCTCTCTCCTCCTTTCAGTGTAAGAGCTTTGGGACGATCCTTAACATGGCGGGTCTAAAACTACTTCCGGTTCGGCCGAGGAGCGAGGACCGAGGAGATAGCAAATAAGAGAACTGAGAAGTACCCATAGTGTGAGACTCTGTTGCTTTGTCCACCATCTTGGATTTCAGCCATGTCTTCTTTACGCCATGTCTCGCCTAGCTTCTTAAGGTTCTCTTGATTCAGTGACTTCAATATTTTGTGACTCACTCAGAAAATGGTGGATTGCAACCCTTTTCTAGCAATTGATTGTTGTTTCTATCATAATGTACTTTCGTCATAAAAACGTTTAAATTTACATTTTATCTTCAGCATCAATTCCCAAACTTCAGAATGCTTTTGGCCAACTTTGAAATCAAAGAATATCCTTGGGCTAACCAAACCTCAAGTCACACAGCTCTGGTCAACATGCTGATAAATTATTTATGAATCTATTGGTTCTTCAAAAACAGGAAAATCATACATTCCTGCATTTGGTAGTGTAGTGATAATAATTTCACCATCAATATGCTTTTTACAATTTGGAAAGCAAAAACAAAAAGTGCAAATAAAAATGGTAAAACATGAGAAATAAAAAACACTGTTAAAGCTTCTGTGAGGAACTTTAGGTTTGTGTACATTTTGGCGACCCCTGTGGACAAAGCTGGATGATTGCTCTATTTGCTGATCTTGTCCTCTACAAGTGTTAGTAGTGTTTTCTGATCAAAAACCCGGTCCTTGTTTATTTTGACTATCTATAGTGAAAAACACAATGATTCTTCAGCATGGAAACATTTTAAACAGCTATTTCGTCAGTACAGTTAATCGGCTTGTCTGACACCTACCCTGCAAGAGAGCTGATGGGCATATAAAATGAATATTTAATCTTGCTGATGATCTTGTTTGCTTTTGTAGGTCATAAAGAGACAGAAGTATTAATTTCAGTATGTTTAATTACCAGCTAACTCCTCAAGGTTCCTTTAATTATTGTTAACGACCTCGTTTGGCCCGCTTGCAGTACCTCAACCGCCCACCAGGGGGCTTTGACTCACACTATGAAATTCACTATTACAGTTAGGTTCCCAGCCAAATGTTGCTAAAATTATAACCTCATTTCCAGAAATTCAGCAGAGAAAATGCTGATTTGTAATTACATCATTAATATTGACCAAATATTATGAGTTGATCACGTTATCATTGACAGGTTGTTATGCTAAATTTCTATCTAGTGCCATCTCATCATTGCAGAAGAATAGGGGATAATTGAAAGAGTTCAAGTCAAACCTGAAGCAGTAGGTTCTGCCTGCTTCCACTGATCATCCCTTTGTATCGTAGAGGAAGCTTCAGCTAATATTAGCATGCTTCATACATCCTTGTTTTATAGCTAAATCTGTTTCACTTTACACTTTGCCTCATTGATAAACAATCGTTTGGTGAGAATGTTTAAGGTCTAAGGCACTTTATGACATGCTTTTACAGAATTTGACAGAAAAAAGAAGAAAAGAGTCATGAAGTCTGGAATGAGATTAAATATTTTGGCATTGTTTCTTAATGCTTGCCTCTGTAAGCTAACAGTCATCCTAAAACAAGCTAGGATACAGCAGCCTAACCAAACTTTAGTTGGACAAAGTTTAAATATGTTTTCACACTTGGATTGTTTAGAGAAGTTGTTCTGAAACAAGGGGGTGTTTCCCCCTTGGTACGGTTCATTTGGACATATGTGAACACAGCAATCGCACTCTGATGCGGAACAAAACAATTAAACTGAGATCAACCCTGGAGTGTTACACATCAACTGGAACAATTACTGGTTGACTCATCACACTGAAGTTGTAGTATAGGCTAGTATAAACAGCAGCAGCAGTTGAAACCGGGGTAGTAGTGGTAATAAGCAGTAATAGACAATTTCGAGTACAACTGACATTCAGCATAAAAACAGCAGTAGGCTAACGCTAATCACTGTCTCCACCTAATTCAACAGCAGCAGATCATCACAAGACTCGACATAATCTACTGGTACAACAACTCGTCTAGTTCAGGGAATTTTGACCAGCACATTGGCCCAGGGAAATTTGTCCTTCTCATCACTAGAACCTCAACTTTTAAAAAGCTGGTCTCGTAACTTTACATATTACTGTCAGAATTTCTCTGCCGACACTAACAGGTGTTACGGTTTAAAGAGTTACCATGTTAACTGCGAACCTTCATCTTCAAGAAAACAACAAGAGTACTCACAAATGCCTCTTTGTTTATTTTTCATTATTAATCCAAATGAACTCATCAGATATGTACTAGAATGAAAACTAAACAAAGAAACATTCATGAAGACTTTTCTGTTTTCTAAAGGTGTCGTCAACGACATCAGAGGCATTTGGCTCAAAGTCGCGAATTATAAGGGTCACATGTGAAGCTGTAACACCAGCAGATGGTTGAAAGCCCCTCTCGTTCATACATTGATTCACAAGCTTGTTAACTTCTGTATTTATGTGATTATTTTACGATAAATGTGCTCATCTGCCTTAATGTCGATGAGATATTTGACCTCCTTGCTGATCCACGTTAACCCACGACTCATTTTGTTGGTATGTTAACTACCATCTTGTAGGCGTCCCACAATGCTAAGGGCGACCAGAACGCAAGGCATATGTTTAGCTATACGCAGTGGGGAAAGGAGGCTGTGACGTAATGGCGTATGGATAGCCCTGCGTTGGTGTGTGCTTTGGCCCGCTTAAGAATGAGCTATTTTTTAGTTACCTGGTCTTCTTTTAGATAACTTCTTTATTGATAGGTAGTGAGATTATTTCAAATGTATGAGCATTTTAAAGCCAGTTCAAAGTATTCGTTTTGCTAATGTTGTAACCTTGTCTGCCTTTATGTATATTAACCAGAGCATTGAGAAAAGAAATACTTTAAAAGCCATTAAAAATTCCTATCGATTGAATTTTTCTTGCTTATTTTACAAAGCATTTAACGCACAAACAACATATATGACATTCTGCTGAGTGCCGGCCTTGACATGCTTTTAGAGCCAGACCCTTAGCCAGCTGTCTGAATGCCAGTTAGGGAAACATTAGACCTTAAATATTAATGCAGTAATATGGCATTGTTGGAATGCTTACTGAGCTGTGGGCTCCAGGCCTGCATGCTGGGTTATTTGTCACACTCCAGAAAGCTCACAGCAGCCAGAAAAGAAACCTCCAGGAGGCTTAAAGCCTCTTAATAGAAAAAGAAAGAATGCATTACATTTTATAACTAAAACATTTGAATCATGTTTCTTTTCTTTTTTAATCTTTTTTGTCGTTTTTGCAGCCTGAAATAAGTCTTTCGTTTCCTCTGTCTTCTGCAAAATGCTCTTGGATTGGGGCTACATTCAACCCAAACCAAAATGAAATGTTGCTCTTCACTCAGAGATTTATTGAAATTTGCACAACCCAAAAACGAGTACTAATTGCATGAATCTCCACAGTCAAAGCAGCCCTCCCTTTCTCTTTCTCTCTCTGTGTGAATCTTCCAGCAACAGATGGCAGATGGAGAAATCAGCAACACGTTTATTTTCTCTGTCCTTTATTTGAACAAAACTGTGTCATAATTGGACGACTACCCGAACACACATATTTTAGTGTATATTGATTCGGTTCCAGCTGAGATATTTTCATCTTACATCATCTACTGAGCTGAATATGTGAGCCTTTTGGGAATAAGTCGCTTTTTACCAACAACAGGTTTTTTTCTTTAAAGATTTTTTATTTGCGTAAACGAAAAATATGAAAATGGTCACAAACTTCTGTGCCTAATACACACACACAAAAAGTAAATACACACAAACCCTCTGAGCACTGTTTTATGCTGCTTGTAATGTATTAAGTTAACCTTGGAGACACCCTGAGGTGCTTAAGCTAGAACTGGAAACTCTGCAGGGAATGATTAGATGAGATGACAGTCGGAAGAAAAGATACGCGAATAACTACAGTTAAACTTCAGGAAATTAACATATTTTGGCTTACATGTATGCGTGTACATGAATCCGTGCAGGTTTTCACCTGTGTTTGTGTTTCTTCGAGCTTGATAAATGCCTGATTTGATATGTGGAGGAATGCAAATTCAAATTCATTAGACGTTAGCAAACGCTCACTAGCCAGAAGGAGTTGCTTTGCTCTGCGCTGTGTGGAAAGGTCGGGGACAGGGGATACAGGGGTGGGTTAGGGGGTGCTAGCGGTGAGAGGGGGTCAATGATGTGAAATCCATCGATTGCAGGTTTCCTGACAAGTGTTCAGTGATTTCCTGTCCCTGGCAGAAATATTGTGCTTGTTAATCCATTTGAGTCAGAGCAGCAAGGGGGCTCAGTGAAAGAGGCAGTGTGTGTGTGTGTGTGTGTGTGTGTGCGTGCGTGCGTGCGTGCGTGCGTGCGTGCGTGCCGGTGTTTGTGTGTGTGTGTGTGTCCGTGTGTCCGTGTGTCTGTGCGTGTGTCGCGGTGTGTGTGTGTGTGTGTGTGTGCTGCTTGAAAAAGGTGGTGGTGGTGGGGGGGGGGCGTTTAACGCAAACAGGATGCTAATGAGTCTGCGCTAATCAATGTGTGCTTAATCAGCTATTCAGCTCTGAGTGGCCACGGGAAGGGTAGAGGGGGGGAGCGGTGAGAGTCTGTTGGGAGGAGTTCATGAGAAAGTGCAGGCCCAACCTCTAATTCACTCCCTTTGTTGAGAACATTGGTTCTCAGGAACCCCTAGATGAATGCAGATTTCATTTCCTTCAGACAGGAGGGCAGCTAGCGTGTTGTTTCATTTCGTATTATGTTGCTCTGCTGATTCCCTCCACTGGAAATAAATTTTAAAGACATGCAGTGGAAAAGCCGGGATGTCATTATTTATTACTTTTAATGCTCGTATGTTAAATGTTATCTTAAGTGTCTTTTCTAGTTGATCAGAGACAGGGCCATTTTCAGTGGAAATATGCTTAGGAAAGGGGGTCTCATGATTTATGGGGGGGCCAGATAGCCTAGTGTTTATGTTGCGCTCACCATGTACGGAGGCCATTGCCCTCGTAGCAGCAGCCGTGGGTTTAAATCCGACCTGTCTCTCTTCAGCTGTTCTATCCAATAAAGGCAAATGGCCCAAAAATATCTATTAAAAAATGCTATTTATCACGTTTTTTATCATTTTAAACCAATATTTTTACCTTAAAGGGGCTATATGTAACTTTCAAAAATACTGCGTTTGTAGCAATACCGCATGGCCGTCAGGCGAACTGCACCAGTAACCTGTTGCTCGCTCTCCTTCGCGTGCTCGTCATACGTGCTCGTACGTAAACAAACGAGCATCAACATCGCCCCTGAAACACTGGACATTTACCGGCATAATGTTTACAGAGGAGGTAAGTGGTCATACACATGTGAGAGTCTGTGAAGGAGTCTGTGTGTCTTATTCTCCATCCTACAAACGACAGTCTCGGCAGGCACTGCCTGAGAGCAGGAGTGTGTGATGAGTTTGTCCGCCTGTGAGAGCTCCTAGGACGGATATAAGTGTGTGGAAGGCGGCCTCTGGCTGTGCAGGTGAAGACCGGGAGTGTGTGATGAGTTTGTAGTTTATACTGTTGATTTCTGTAAGCGGAGCGGAGTGAGGAGGAAGTTGAGAACGCAAATAAAATGACACTGCCTGGAGCTTTAGCGGAAAATCGGACCCGGGGCAAATCGTATATAGGCAACACAGATCGACAGTGAACATCTACTTTTTCAAATCAGTTAAACGTTCGCTTATTAATTGGCGATAAAAAACGATTTATACATGTAAAAAGTTGCATATATATGTAACTTGTAGCTATATATAAATCATTAGGCCGTTAGGCAGTTCGCCTGACGGCCATGCGGTATCGCTACAAACGCAGTATTTTTGAAAGTTACATATAGCCCCTTTAAACTCCGGAGGAGAAATTACTTTAAGCATGAGGACTAATTGATATATGTGTGGCATATGTAACGCTAGTTGAATAACATAGCTGTGGTTGCTTTGTGAGCAGGACATCCAATGCTATAGCTAAACTACCCTCTCTAATGGCCTCGATGGACAGCTTTTATGTTGTTTGTGAATACAGTAGATTTTAGTCCTTATGTAAATCAGAATTGGTGTTGTTGGGTTTTTTTACGTAACCTGTAATCCTACACAATAAAGTTAATGTATGCTACTCCTTAGACGCACATTAACGTACTTAGCCTGCCTTGCTAACGATTTTAGTTTACATCATTGTTTTTCATAATGTTCATATCGACTCCCAAGGGGGTCACCAGATGGTGCGAGGGAGATTGTGTAAACTTGGAGGAATGAGAGGTGAAAATGGAATGAAAATAACATTTTAATATATGTCTTTCTGGATGTTGGTAATCCCTGCAAATTTAAACCATATATGTTTGTGTTCCTTTTTGATGCCAATCTTTTTGTTTAAAAAAATAACAGAGCAGAAGTCATATTGAATATTGTGAATGAATCACAAGAGAGAAAAAAATTACATACAGATGCAAATAAAGTAACCCGAACCGAGAAACTCTTAAAATATTTTAATTGTTACTATTGGTGTAGATTATTGACATAGAATTAGCTTTACATGACTTTCTGTCCAGATACGGTTAATAATGCGATTCACTTTTCATCAAAGGGGTTTAATAGATGATCAATTGTACAAGTAAGTAGTTTTGTATTGCTCTGAGCAATAAGCAATTATTATTAATACAGAAACATTGTTTGTATGATCATTATTTCTGTTTAAAGATTTTAACACCTACACCAAAAACAATAGTCCTCATGTTCTCGCCTTCCCATAAACAGATCACACATCTTGCATTCAGATCTCGTAACTAAGTACATAATACACTTGTACATAAACTTTCATTATAAGACCCTCTCACATGGGACATTTTCTAACCCCTTTTTTTTCCATTTTCCAACATGTTAGTTTGAGAGTTACACATTAATCCTGTTCTTTACCCACTCAGAAAAAGGCCACAACTCAATCAGTCTCCCGTCCTTGGGAACGGCGGCCTTTAAAAAATGACTCCATACCCTGAGTTGACAGCCCAAAGATGGGAAGAGAGGAATTAATCTCACAGAAAGAGCCAAAATAAAAAAAGGGGGGAATAAACTAAAAATAAAATTGGGGGAAGGGAGGGGTGTTGGTGCTTTGGTCTGCTCACAAATTGTACACAAATTCTGTATGTGCACACACACAAGCGCACGCCCACACATCCAGTATGTGTGAAGACGAGAGCTGGGAGGGAGAGGGAGAGCAGGGATCGATCCATATTATGGTCTAATCTGTATCGCCCTGGGCTGCAGCAGACGTAGGGTTTTGTGGGGGGGGGGGGGGGGGGGGGGACCCTTATGAAATGTCAACAAGACGTGATTTCGTCTACAGCTGGCCCGCGAAAAAAGGGCCACTGCTTTTGGTTGTTTATACTCTTTAACAGGCCGGGGTCAGTGTAGACACTCTGGCGTCTCCTTCCCAAGTGTTAACAAAGGGACACGTTATTTGGCTACCATGACTTGCCACCCAAACGGGATGTGACCTGAGGGCACTGAGCAGCTGTAGGTGGGAGATGTAGTAAAGAGAAGTTGAGAGAGAAAGAAACCATTCCTGGCCAAGATCCACATTGCCGCTCTCATGAAGTAAGTTTGCGTTGGTGTGCGAACTGTATTGAAATTTGGAAGGAGAACAGAGGAAGATAGGGCGGCAGATTGTGGGGAGATAAATGAAGAGAAAAAAAAACCATAGATCATGAAGGATCATGCCAGAATCTGAAGCGTCGGGAGGATGGCGTTTCTCTGAGGCCGTCCGTTGTGAATCACAAATGCCTGTAAATTTATCAGCGTGCAGCACTCCTTATTGTGTTTCATTGCTCCTCTTGATCATTCGGACCATTCATCCTGCGAGACAGCAGCATGTACACGGTGATGCCCAATTGATTTACTCTCTCGGAAAATACACATTAACATGCCTAACAGTTGTCACACAGCATATCCGTGACTGTAATTTAAATAGCTCAAGTCTGACATTGTGTCTTTCGTGTTGGGGGAATATTTGATAAGGCGACATCATTACAAACCCCCCTCCCTTATCTATCTCTGTATCTACTAAGATAAATGAGCGATGGCTCTCGTTTGAGCTGCAAAGCCAAGCTGTCATTAGTCTGTCTTCAAATATACCCACCAGCTCTAATGATGCAAAAACATGCCTGGCTATGCCCGAGCACGAGCCACTTGAAGAGCGGAGGGGAAAAAATGAAATAAAAAGATTTGAAGAAAGACGGATGTAGCAACGTGTATGTCTTCAGGTTGATGCAGTGTTTCACCATGGAGAGATAAAGAGGATGGCGGGATCTTTTTTCCTAGGGTGGTGATTTGTGTGTGTTTGAGCTTTATTTTCATTTTAAAGAGGGACGGGCTTTTAACATGCAACTCCAAATCTGGCTGTCTGTCATCCGCTCTTTGATGTCCTGCTGCTTCTGTAGCCTTTGAGAGGGCTCGGGTATCATTAAGCACTTCCAATGAGTCCCACGTAGAAAAGATGACTGGATACCTAAAGTTTTTCATCATCAATAAAAAGGAGTCTGACTCTCCTTTAAGTGGGAACTTCAATCACCAACTTTAATTCATGTATTTGTCCATAAATAACCCGCCTTTGATTAGCTTACTGATACTTTTTTTTAGCATTGTTAGCAAATCTAGCCCTCTGTTATGCCTCCTCCTTATATCTGGTATGTGGTCTATAATAACTTGCAGGTATGTATGGTTTATGGACAGCTAATATATGCCTGTCGCCGGTATAGGAGAGCATACCAGAGTGCACTGCATGCTGAATCTGAACGAGGGTGGAAGACATTAAATATTCCTTTTGATTGCATATCCAGCTGCATATTCTCACTGAGGGATTTTGCTTTTAAGTGAATGTGCTGTACACAAGCACTTTACAGTTTAACAAATATTTTTCCCCTGGCAATGTCTCAGCCCACTGGTGGTTTAGTACTTAATCCTTCTCAACAAATTCAACTACCAGATACACCTAGGGGTGGGCGGGGAGTTGCCATCTCTACAAAGGGAATCATTGACATTATTAAGCTATTTACAGAAGAAAAAGCATTTTGTATGATAAACAAACATATGGTTTCAATCCCTGAAAGCCCTCTGTAGCTTAGGACTTGGCGCAGCATGATGAAAGTGACCTTGCTCCGGAGAGTTGGGTGGGCAGGTTTTACTAATGTAGCCAAGAATTCTTAAGGGAATACTAATGTTGGTTGAGGCAACATCTCAGGTCTGCTTATAGCACTTCTTACCGCAGGTCTCCCCCAGAATCAAGGGTCCTTTTGAAAAAGCCTGTCTTCTCATCTCTGGCTCTGTTCTGAGAGCTCATTAGGACCAGAGATCAAAGCGCGGGGCAGCGGGCCTGTGAACTGGACACTGTGGGCTATTTCCATCTATTTATCACTCGTGTGCTCGGCTATTTTGGCCCTCACTGGAGGTGATCTGCATCCAGATTGCACCACAACTTTCCTCTGTAATCGTGCCATTCTGGTGGCATCCATCAGCAGCCGTGCACTAAAAGTTATCTGAACTGAATGTCTGTTTCAAACCAATGCTGGCCTGCACATGAAAAGGTTTATTCACAATGTTACTATTAAACACCTTGGACTGAAATGTTAAGACTGGTGTTTATTTATTAGTGTTACAGAGTGAATAGATTCCCTTTCCTTTTCCTGTGCTATAACCTAAAGGTTTATGGTTTTAAGATGTGTTAGATTTAGGCCTTCACAGTTTCACTGTACAAATACATTATGCAGCATTATTGACATGATAAAGCAACAATAGATGGAAGGCTGTTTGCCAGGAGGCCTGAGGCCCAGCTTAACCGAAAGTTAGGCGGTGATTGTTCGCAGAGAATTTGTTTCGTTTGTATCGTGTTGTCGATACCCAACTTTCTAAACCCTTTCCTGTCTAAAAATGTGGCTCCAATATTAGTTTAAAAAAACTTGCAGTCACTCCAAGAAAAGATAATATATAATGACATCACCAGAGCCTTTTCTCAGTCAAGAAAAAGCTCCTGCAGAAAGTCATACAAAACTCTACAACATCTTAACAGGATGATACCTCCTCAACTTAATTTGATATGCACGTGAAACAAGAAGAGTTCCCATGAAATGCAAGTTCTCTGCGTAATTTTGACCCACAATTCCCTTAATGGATGTTAGTGGCATGGCGTGAGACTAGATGCCACACGGGTTAACTTTAGATGAAAAGGGAAGGACAAATGAAAGACTTCCTGTCTCAATCATCTCGGTGCTTTTATAATCTGCAGACAAACACAGCTGCAAGAATACGTACATTGGCTTTAACACGTGTTAATTCACTTTCCTCAATGAATGACCTCAGACAGGTGATGAGCAGGAAATCCGCCTGTCTGCTTTTATGTTTGCTCAACGATGACATAGAACATCCTATTCAAACAACAGTATGTAGACAGGTGTGTGCTGTGGATCTCATTCACTCTGTTCAACCTTCTCCCTCAATGCACAGCCTTATCTACACATCGACATGCAGTATTTATAACCTTTAAAACCTTTCTATTCCTCGGGCTTATAGTGTCTGTATCACTCAGGACAAGAGTAAGAGTGTGAAAATAATGTACAGCAGAAAGTTAGTCTATGATCGAAGAGCCATGAGGGACAGTGTGTGACAGACAGTCCCTCAGCAGTGACCTTTCTACACGTATTATATATAAAACATGACACACCTGCACTCCACATGCACATACAGCCTTTCCACTCATACATGTCGCCCTCATTCGTGTCACAAATATACCAAAGCAGTGCAGCGACCCGTTCCTTCGAGCAAGCGTTTTTGCTCTTACAAGCTGTCCAAACATTTCTGACTTTAAAGAGGAGATTTTATTTTTTGATACAGAGTGGGGATTCCGTCTAAAATGCAATGATCTCCCGTGCCTGCACAAAGACATGAGTATCTCCCCATGTATCAAACCCAAACCAAAATGAAACTGGATTAGACTATTTAGTCTAAAAATGTTTGCTACTTTAGTGGTCTAAATGAGAGCTTCTGTTGGGGGTTTTTTCAGGTTCCGCTATCTCCTCAATTCAGAAAAACAAGTTAGAAGTTTATTTTTTCATAAAAACATAATTTGTAATTCAGAGATAGTTATCCAATAAACTCAGAGAAAACAGAGCAGGTTTGTATTTTTTCATGAATGCAGTACTCTACTCAACTCTGCATTGTTGTCTGCTCCTGTTAAAAATCAATACAACTATATAGGAGTCCTTTCTCTGAAACAAGCAGGGCTCCTATGAATTGTGTTGTATTGTAATACAGTGTTTGAACCATCAGCTATCGTCTGACTACGATACATGCCTCCGTGAGCGACTGACACATTTTTCGGGGCTTCTTGGGCAGCCAGCGGTAAGGGAAATAGGACTTCATTTTCTATGCGTTGCCAGGGTTTACAGTCAGACTAGTAACAGGAAAATCAAAACAGAATTGGAGTTGAGACAAAATCTAGGAGCGAATATTAGCTGCATGTATATAAAGCATTAATTGCAGCCAGAAAACACAGATGCTGAAAGACATTTCACTCATCTTTTCTTTCTTTCTGCACCCACCAAAAGACAAACAAGTTCTTTCTCTGAACTCTGCAAGTTTTTCCAGCTCCTGATAAAATACTGAAGCTTTCTTGCTATCTCTGTCTCTTACCACAATCAAAACCATAAAAGAACACAAATCTTCTCCTGCTAACTTCTGTTACTCTGCTCCTCACTCACAGACACCACCTTGTGGCGTAAATTATACCTACATCTTTACATGCAAACAATAACTGCTTAAATATGACTGCAGCTCAGAAATTACTTTAACATCAGCCACTTGAACACATACTAAAATAGTTTACAGAATGCAGAATTTCTGAATGAATTATACAAAAAAGTAGTATTTTACGTGGCCCCTAATAACTCATATCAGCAGCGCATGTCAAGATGTGAAAACTTGTAAAATAATCAACATCAATCATTTCAAATGACCTTTTGCTTCTTTTCCTCACACTCTCTACACTGATTTTTTTCCCTGCATTAAGCCAACACCCACTGACACGCTGCAGGATGTTACTAATCAGAATACAAACAAAAACCAGAACACTACCTATACACCAAGATGTATGTCTCCTGCCAACATATTCTGTATTTTAGAATCTGTAAACAGAGATTGACATAGTAATTGACTGGAAATAATTTTTTTTATTCTGTCCTGAAAAAGTAGGTACTGATTGCAGCCATGCCTCCATGTTGGCAGCACAATGCATGTTGCTAAGAGCTGTTTCTGAGGTGCTAAGAGAGGATTTGAAATAAATAGGTTTTAACAAATGATAATTAATCCAACATTTATCCAGGCAATATCAAATGAATTTTCAGCACTTGTATGTGTATCAGAAGGACTCTATTTTGAAGAACTTTCTCAGGGAGAAGGAGAAAGACAAGGTCGAGGGAACAGAGAGTGTCTATGTGATTCGGTTTATTTGTTTCTACATCAGTTATTTAGACATTTGTTGCATGAGAGCGTGAATTTCCTTTGCAGGATCTGTTGTTGTTTTTTGCCAATTAAAAAGCCGCTAATGTTTGTCACAATGCCTGAGCTGAGGGGCTTCAGGGCTCTGGGTTGCTATATTCACAGTGTGCCGAACAAACTAGGTTACTCCATCGACATAAAAAGTTGATAGCAGCACATCTGAGCTGAAGCACCCCTGAACAGCCCAATGGCTGTCGTTGAAGCTCAACAGATGTAGCTTCCTTCGCTAAATCAGCTCCTGGAAAGTTGTCAACACAGCTCTGGCAGAACTGCTGCTGCTCTTTTCTGCTGTCTGTTGTAGTCGCCTTTTTTCTCTTTGCCTTGGTGTTTAGTGTTTGCTGACTGACTGTGGGGGAGATAATGAGGAGAATGTATTCTACCCATGTCCATGTCCTCCTTTGGCAGTGCCACACATTTGTATACTTCATAGAAATACTGTACTGTATGTCTGTGTGGTGTATTTATCTAGGTGTGTCAAAAAGTGTGTTGTAAATAGTATATAGTTGTTTTTTATGTAGCCTATTGTAATGTTATGATTGTAAAAGTGCTTTTCAGACTCCATTGAAAGATGTGTTGATATTTGGATTCTAAAAGTACATCTATTCTTAAGTCTCTTAAATCAATCAAATCCTTGTTTTAGTATGATGCTTCAAACATTTCTGTCTCTCGTGTAAAAACTAGCCATGCTTTCATCCAGCTTTCTTTCAAAAAATAAACCGTCAGTCGACATATGGGTGACAACAAGCATAAAAATAGGCACATTAATAATATATTTAATCTCGGATTGACTAGGTCGAGCTTAAAGGAGGTCAAGTGAAAAGGTGATTTAACCTCCAGGAATCAATGGCTGAGCGTGACACTTTCACCTTCCTGCTAAAAGCTCCCAGGTTTGATCCGCAGTCACTGGTGCATTCTGTTTGTTCTCCCTCTGTACATACGGGTTTCTTCTGATGCCCTGGCTCCTGCCCACAGCCCACAGACACACAATCAGGTGGATTAGAGATTCTAAATTTCCCATAGGAGTGAATGGGAGTGTGTCTGTGTGTGTGTGTGTGTGTGTGTGTGTGTGTGTGTGTGTGTGTGTGTGTGTGTGTGTGTGTGTGTGTGCGTGCGTGCGTGCGTGCGTGCGTGCGTGCGTGCGTGTGTCTGTGTGTGTGTGTGTGTGTGTGTGTGTGTGTGTGTGTGTGTGTGTGTGTGTGTGTGTGTCTGTGTGTGTGTGTATTTATCTGTCAATCTGTGTTAGTTCTGTGATAGACTGGCAACATGTCCAGGGCTTTCCCTGCCTTCTGCAGAGTGTCCCAACCTTCCCTGTTATCATTATCATTATTTTTAGCCTGGAGATTAATACAAGAGGGAAAGACAGCACTGAGATTTTATTGAGAGAAAATTATTTGATAATATGCTCAAATGCTGCCGAGTGTTTCACTGCTAGCAAAACGTGCCTTTCGCCACCGTGTGTTTGCGTGTGTGTGTGTGTGTGTGTAGGTAAGTAGGGCAGTTCTACATTAATAATGACCTGTCACCATGTATTTTTTCAAGGCGGAGAGAGCGATTAGACCTGATTTAAACTGTGTCCCACTTCCACACTATAAACTAATACAATTTTCACTATGTACTAAACTCACAGTGTACTGATTTTGGCAGTCGATGTCAAGAAATTCAAGCACTCTGCTGTTTAATAGTAAGTACAAACAAACATCAATGGAACGCAACTGCCACTTGCAATTTATTCTTTACACAGAGAATGCAAAATGTAACACTTACTTTATGTTTTTGGAGCTGCAGATATGTGCTTTTCCAGCTGTAAGCAGATCTTTATTTACTGTATTCTGTGATTATTTGTATGGGGTTATGTTTGGTGCTTATACACATACACCACAGCTAATGAAGCCACGGCTAATTTGTATTAATTCATCATGTTTGAGTAGGTTTTAAATAGTTGTCATTCTCTTTAATGTGTTGTTCCTTGTTACATTGGTTTTGTAATCTGTGTGTTATGATGGATGTCAAATCTTGCTGGCTGCAAACAAATCTACCTACGGGTAAAAATAAAGTTAACTAAACCTGAACCTGACTTTGCTAAATGGGCCTTTCAAACATAAAAAAGAGCTACGAGAGATACGTCTTCAAATCTTCAACCAGTCCAGTTGACTTTGGATCAAGCTTCGAATAGGAAGTACATGATCAATCATTACTGAAACCTCTCACATGAGCACAAATACTTGTTTTTTTTATTATTTTGTCTCGTATCCAGCTCACAAGTTACCACATACTCATATATTGTTTAAAAACTACTGGAATTGGGACACAGTTTTACTTTCAGGTTGTGTAAATCTGGGCTAAACCCTGAAAGAAATACCCACAAAAAATCCTACATGTATTTACGAATGAGCACACTCTTTGGATCAACACACACACACACACACATAAACACAGACACAAACACACACACACACACACACACACAGACACAGACACACACACACACAAACACACACACGCACGCACGCACGCACGCACACACACACACACACACACACGCACACATACACACACACACGCACACATACACACACACACACACACACACACACACAAACACAGACACACACGCACGCACACACACACACACACACACACAGATACAAACTGTACAAAAACACAAGCAAATTTACGCTATTATGTGTACATAACTTGGCCTTATTCCTTAATGCCTTTTTAAAAGTTTCAGTCACTTTAGTGCGTTTAGTAAATGACTCAAATCTGTACGCATCAGTTTTTGTTCCAATAAGTTGTGGGCTCGTCTCACCTCACAAACTTTTCCATCTTATTCCATCCAAGTCTCTGTAAGGCAGCTTTAGCTCTGGGCCGAACACTCCTAATTCAATTACTCACAGCTTTAATCACTGATCCTGTTAAACAGCCCTTGGATGGATGGTACGTTGGATGGCTCATCAGCAGAGCCATGTTGCAGGACTTTTGAGGCCAGCAGTACGGTAACCCCCTCACCCAGGAGCTGGCATGAACTTGTGTGACACCCACAGACCAGACTGTCTCACTCCGCACCTTGTTCATAACAACATGCTCCTGTCAAAACTGGCCCGGACTTGTGTGAATAGACAGTGACGCATCCTGGTGGACTGCCATATCCACTGATAACACCTACCCGTTCAACTGACCAGCATTACACACCGAAATAGAGAGATGAGCTGTGTGAAGAGGCAGTCACCCTAGAGGGCAGATTTGACAGAGTGGGATTGAAAAGACACAAATAGGTGCATGATTAAATTGAAATGTTACTAAAGTCCTTTGACACTCAGCTGTTTTTCCTGTTTTTGTGAATAACGTAATATACCGTGTTAAATCAACCTTCCTCAACTTCAAAATTGGGGGCTATTTTGTGTTGGTCCACTACATACAACCTCAATTATATCACTTTTGATTTGCATTTGTTACATTTCAATTATTTGCACAAGACAAACTATACTTAAAAAAATATGTTATTTAGGAAGAATGGGACAGTATTAGCCAGTAAATAAAGATTTTTCTTCAAGCGTAAAAATATATTTATTAACCTATCAGCAACAATTTGACAACAGCTATTTTTACAATTCAACCACTGTCTGTGTTACATGATCTGTTTTTTACTGTGATGTTAGCTAGGAAGTGGTTGAATACTAATAATGTGTAACAATGTTTTAGGAATACCCTTAATGGTTTTTTTAACCTTTAAAGATGGCTTGATATTACAGAGCTTCTTAATTCCCCAAAGTGAAAAAGAAATTGCACTTCAAGAGCTTTGAATGATATCATTACGGACTATCACTATCCATATTTTTTTAGTTCATCATTCTAAGAGCCTTGAACTTTAAATACTTTGTGATATTCTCTTTTCATAATTTGGCTTCAAACTTGGAATACAACATTGCAACACTGTTGAGCCTCCTACTTAGTGTACTTTGAGAGGATTGAGTAATTGAGTGACACTGAAGATTTAGCCTCAAACATCCATTAAATGCCTCTCACCTGCTGAGCGTAATAAAGGAGAGGATGAACATTGACATTTAGCCATCTAAAGAGAGAAGCAGCATGCAGAGAGGAAGCTATGGCTAACTGCTAAAATGCTACGAATGCTACGAAGAAAATATCACACGGTTGGCCTGTATGTCCATGCTTTGCCCTTTTACTCCTGGAACTAGAGCTCACCTCTCTGGCTAGGGGCATCTGCAGACCCCCAGGGACTATCTGGCTAATGGAGGTAGAGGTGCTATATACAGTAGGGAATGGTAAAGTCTTGCTGTGCACCCCTGCGGACAGCCTCATTTAATGCTCTTTGGCCTGCTTTTGCCTGGCCTTGGAGTTTAAATGTCAATTGGGCGCATTGGAAGAACAAGCGCAGTAGAGAGGAGGGTCCCACCATAAAGACATGGTTGACCCTGTTGTCTGGAAAAAAAAGGGAAGGGAGGAAGTGAAAGAGGAAAAGGGAGAGTTTAGGGAGTGAGACCTTCACTGTCATGGTGATAGGATGGAGCGTTCTTGAAAGGCAGGCAGCTGTGCTTTCCAAAAGCAGGGCTCGCTGCCCTGCAGCGCTCCAAAGAGCAGCGCAACAATGCCTGTCTCAGCACATAAATAATTCCTGCCTGTTAGAGTGTGTATGCATCCACAGAGTTACAGCATGTGTGTGCCCTGTCCTGCTTGAAGCAGCTAGCTTTAGCTAGCTTAAAAACGATACCTTATCTTTAGCCGTTAGCTAGCTATAACTTTCCTACAACAGACCATTATAAACTTTACTGAGCTGCTTCACATCTTTTAAAATGGTGTTTTATTTGATGTAACACATTCTAAGTGCTAAGATGTTTAAACTGTATAAATAATAAGTAGGTTTTATTTTCTTGTGCATTCCATGTATCTTTTATTATGTTTTGATTGGTGTTTAATCAAATGGTTTAAATGTTCCATTTCATCTAAGATTTAAGTTTTTCATCTTATTGTTCTATGATTATCACCTGGCTTTGACTAAATATCCGATTATTATTGCATTCTATCCTTTTAGAGTTTAAGAGGTTGTAGGCCTATTGTGAATTCATTTTACTTATTACAAAGCGTTCTGAGATGCAGTTCTTGTCTGAAAAGGGCTCTGGAAATAAAGTTTGGTATTATTATTACTGTGTCAATTGTCAAAATCGTGTTGAAACTCATTGCTATGTTAATGTTTTTTGTTCATGTCTTTATGAGAGACCACGCAGCTCTGTTTGTTTTTCCATAGTGCCTGTCAAAGACGCTCCCTCCCTCTAATTTCCCCGACCTTGTCAACATGTGTCTCCATGTGTTTGTTTGTGGCAGTGACAGAGTGGTCCATTCTCATGCAGTATTGAGTAGGTTACGACCTCGACATCTTGTCCTCTTCCTCAAATGCCATGTCCATCTTAATACCACCATGAAAAGCTCACTGTACTGTATGCCAACAAAGAAGGCCAAAGACAGAGGACCCCTGATTGTTGTGAAGGTATTTTCCCTTCTTCTCCCTTAAACATATTCATACATTTAAGCCTCCCTGATCCCCTCCCTCTTTCCCCAACTCTTAGATGTGAGACAGACGGAGGGGCCTGACTGCTGGCCAAGGTTAACAGAGCCTTAAACTGTGTTTGAGCTCGGCATCACACGCCCACCACCGCAGAGATCAAACACTGTTCCTCTCTCGGCTCTCTCTGACAACTCTCAGCTAACAAAACTGTCTCGCTTCCTCCTTCCTTTTTAGCCCCCGTCTACCGTGAACCGTCTCTAGCCCCACGGTGGACCTGATCAGACTCTAAGCCCAGTGTGAAGCTTCCCAGTGTGAACCACAGCAACCTTCCCACATTCATTAGACCATTCGATCCTGAATATTTGAGCACAGTGATTGATTCATGGCTGTTCTGAGTTTCAATATAGAATAGTTTCCAGGTCTGCAGCAGTATGATGATTTTAAACATGACTGCTTAATACCTGTTTAAGCTTTAGTTGTATAGTTGCTTATTGTGTTTGTTATTGACTTTCCTGGTAGGCCTTGTCAGTATCTTTTTTAAATTCCTGCAACCACCTCATCTTAATCCTTTCAGTGAACGTCATCAAGAAAACAGCAGCTTCATCATTGTAGTGCAGGTTCTTTTACATTAGGGCTCATCCCTCTCAAATTACATTTCATCAGCACTCCTTATACCTCTACTTGCTTATACATTGATGCAAATAAAACCACTACAGGGTGCATGCAGGAAGCAGGGCTCCAGGGCTGCAAAAAATGATCAGCAGGATATGAGCACCACTATGTGGACACAAAATGTAATAAGTGTTAGGTTTGCACTATGCTGACTGACCAATAGATGGCAGCAAAGAGCTACAATGCATGATCAAGAAACCTGACTGACCTGAATAGCACTTGACATAGAAACTAACGGATGTCAATCCTCTGAATGTAGTTGGAAAAAACTAAACACACTCGGGTCTATTTACAGATTTCAAAATAGACCCTCTTCCTGTCATGTTAAGTGACCATACACTGATCAGCCACAACATTATGAACACCTATGAAGTTCAACACAATCCAATCCAATAGTTCTACCACAATTTTAGTTTTACTAAACTTTTACATTTACATATTTGTTGACATGGCAACAAGGGTTATAATTCTACTTATACATGTATTTTTTTACTCAAGTGGGTGCTGGTGTACTGGAGTGCATTATTTTGAAAGGTGTGCCTAATATTTTGCTGCCCCCATGTATGTTAATGTTGTGGTGAAAATATTAGGATGTACAGTATATACACAGATTTAATCCCTGCTGGATAAAGTCGAGAACACACTACTCTCAGTGGTAAAAGAGGCTTTGCATGTGCGTGGGGTTTAGGATTTCAGTGACTATATTTAATGATTTGGTTGACAAGTAAACAATGTAGGGAAATATTTATTGAGTTATTTTGTTTGGCTGTTTTCTTATATGTTTGATTGTTTGTTACAGGGCTTTTGGATCAGTTTTGATTTACTTGCCTTTTTTTTGGGGATTATTTTAACTTCATGCCCAAATTCAACTCAAGCCATACACCTGACCGACACAAACTCACACACATTTACTTCCTATTTGTACAGTGAATGATCTGCGGATCACATCCGGCCCAAATCATAGGGGGTGATCAGTGTGCAGCATCCAACAGAGGTCCAGACCTCATTGACCACATAGCTGGTTACGACCATGTTTATATATATGGAAAACCTGTTGCTTTTATTTAATATTTTTTGCTTATTACTTTTTTGTATATTTTTTTTTTTGCAATTATCATCTTTTAACCACATTGTTTCAATCCCACTTGGGTCTTGATCAGGTGGTGCAAATAACATCCATGTTTATTCATTTTGCACAACAAAAGACTGATGAGACCTTTTTCCTGGCTGCTGTGATTAACAGTCTACACACATAGTAAACATACAAAATCAAACAACCCTTCAATTACAATGCACAGAGAGAAAACAGAGGAAAAAAATGAAAATTGTATAACAAGAGCCATCCTTCAACACCACTTAATATCTCCAAACATCATGGCACAATGTAATCCACATAGCCGACATACAGAAATATACAAAGTAAGATGAGGAAAGACAAAAGAAGAAACAAAACATTATACTTTTATAAACACAGATCATATTAAGTTTTTATTTATATAGATATGTGTCCACATGGCCTATCATTTCTATGATGGAGCCTTTGTGGGGAAAAAAAAGTGTATTATTTTATGGAAAATTGGTGATCTCACCCTTTTGCTTCAGGCCTCTCGGTGGAGAGTCTTAGGTTAAGATGAAAAACTACATTTGGTAGAAAAAGGTGATTATTGGATTACGTGTGTAGCATGGTAAATGTTTTTTGTTAATTCTGTTGTTTTGATTGCTCTGCATCTGTGTTATTTGTGTACAACTTCCCCCCTTTAAAAACAACAGTGACAAACTGAGTGATCACAGCTATGATACACACACACACACAAAAACTTTATCTGGCTGTGCTACGAGGCCTATCCTGTCCTGACAAGTCTGCTGCTGCTGCTGCTGCTGCTGCTGAGGAGTTCATTGTCTTTCCTGTGTGACTTTATCATAGCCTGAGGGAAGGTATTCCACTCCTTCCACTCCTTCCCCTGCACCACATACGCCCACACATTCCCACAAGTGCACACACACACACACACACACACATGCAGAAAGCACTTCGCACTTGTTTCATGGGTGGGGTTTCTGCTGTGCAAGCAAATGCACAAGGGAGCAGCAGGCGTAATGACAGCCAGAGTAAATATGAACCCTTGACTCTGGTTTGATAAGTGATTAAATACTTTTGATGGTGAGGTAAGCTGCAGAGAAGCCTCTCACAACATGCAACAAACTCCCTGTGTCAGTATTTTTTAAAACATGCCTCTGCTTTTATATAGTGCATCGACAGCGTACATGCTGACCCAGATCACTCGCAGAACGTAGATCATTTCAGTCAGATCCATTATTCATAAAAAGATGACAGACCACATCGGCTCCGTCTTGATATGGCAGAGACATAATGTACATGGTTGCTACTTAATGGCCGGGATAATGTGCAGCACTACATAGGCAAAAGCTCTAGTCAGCACTTTGCTGAAATCAGGGGCAAATCAGAAGTCATCCTCCTCCGCCTTCTTCTGCTGCACTTCTTTAACTTCCTGCAAGAAGAACAAGCTCGAACATGGGGATGGAAGATAGGAGGAAAACTAAAAAGTGTTTTTTCTTTTTTTAAATGTGCATTCAGTCAAGGTTTCAGTATGACCAACAGGGGGCTCTGTTCTTCCATTTAATCTGCACATACCGTACATATGGTAGTTTAAATACTTTTTAGTTACGTGTCAGTCACTCTTTAAAAAATTAACCGTTGTATTTCCAGACATGGCTATTCATTGTTAAAAAACAATATTTCAAACTAACTTTTCCAATAACAAGATGTAAGCTTTCCATAATTTACTCAAGCTCATTTTACAGACACTGAAAAAAAAGTTATATAATGTATTTCTGACCTCTTTCAGTAGTTTAGTTAAGATCTGCTGAGGAAATATACAATATGCACAGTTCACATCTTTAAATATATAAGCAGCATGCATGGCTAATCATGATGTATAAGAACCAGATTAGAGTTTCTAACTGTGTTTAATAGCTATAGGGAAATTAAAAGCGTTCCCTTACATTTGAATTATTATTATTAATAATTTGTATTATTATATTAAAAACTACATTATTGTTCATATTTAAGAATCGTATTTAGTATTTTAATTTATTTAAGTTTGCCAGCTCCGTATGCTGGATTTGTTTTCTGATGGTACATCCAGTTGCACTGAGCTTTATGTTTTTTTTGCACGATTGTCCAATACAAATTAATTAAAATGCAAATGCTTTACAGTTTTTGACATAAAACCTTTTATGTGAAGAAAGGTGTTCTGACTGACAGAGACAGAATCATACATGTAGTGTTCAGGCAGTCTTATAATTAATTGAATCATGTGGCAATAAAAAGTCCCGGATGTTTTTTCCCCTTAGCTATACACAGAAACACAAAGATTGTACACAAAGATTATTGTAGAACACAATGTGGTAAGTTAACATGTTGAGGAAATGACTCAAAGCCTCATGCTGTCTTGTCAGAGCAAATACTAAATGAGGAGACACCCTAACCTAACCTAACAGAAGCATGCAGATGGACAAAGTAAAGTATCCTTGATGCTGACCTGTGGAAGGCACTGGAGAGTGATGAAGGCATTGGACCTGGATCAAGAAAACTGGGAACGACCCAAAACAATATTCTTAAGTGATGTACTTCAATAATTATATTGCTGAGAAGAAGCTGCAGAGTGTGCAAAGGAATTATCTAGGCAAGGATGTGCTGAGAGAAAGACTTTTAAGAAAAAAATCTAGATTAGCCTATTTAGACTAAGAGTATATTTCAGTAGAACCAAAGATGAAGTATGATCAAAGTAAGGAAGTCAACATGTAAGTCCTCTATATGCTGACAGTCTCCATCCAACAGAATCAGATCGGTTGTGATCTGATTGTTTAGCAGTATTCTAAAGTATGTTTGAATGAGTCCTTTATTTCATTCAGCACCGTCTTATTGATCAAACTGGATTTTTTATGGAAGGAAAAAAACCCTGCATATAACGTGACAAGTTCAGCTCAGAAACATTCTCCAAACACATGTGGACAACACTGGTTATTAACAACCACAGAGATGCAGGCAGATGTCAGTGACTAAGAATACACAGAAAAAAATAAGATGAACATTTTTATGAGGTTTTTTTGTAGATTTCTACCATGGGGAACAAATCCCCATATGTAAAGATTCAATTTCCCCTAATTAGCATTACAAATATAGAGATTAAAGCCCAGAGAATATAGTTGTTAACATTTATTTTTAAACTTACTTTATATGCCAACAAACCATGTTGTCTGTTATCTATCAAACTCAAATGCAGAGACACTCTGTGACTTCATTAGGCTGCTATAAGATCAATGATGAGGTCAGATTGGATTGTGAAATGACATGGAGTCCTGTTTTTAACTAGGTCATGTAAAGCCCATTAAAACTGTCCATTAAAACTGCCCATATGCAGCCTTTTCTTTTCTTTTTCATCTATGTATTTATTATCTGTCAGGATGCACTCAAAACTATCTTAGTCGTGGCTCCTTTGCAGAAATGCATGTACGCAATTGGGTCGTTTTTAAATGCAAAGATAAATAAAAAAAAGAGAGATTTGGTAATGAGTGAATTTACGTGTGTGTTGTTAAATACATGCAAAAGACAAAACAAACCATTTTGTTTATTGATCCATCGGTAATATTTGAATCTCCAAGCTCCCCTGAATGCACACTTACTCTATGCTATATCTCGCTTTTGGGACAGACAATAACACTGGTTTGTTACAACTCTTTGATTTGAAATCGAAACACGCCCATCCTCTTGTTGACAGATTGATATGACTAATTCCTCACGCAAGGGGGCGCTGTTATACTGAATGAGGGCTGACTCTGCCCAGAGTCTAGGTTCAAGACAGTAACGTGTATGTGTGCTGTGTGTATCCAGTGAAAATTACCCGGAGACCGACTGGGAGACAGTTTTTGACCGTACCAATGTGTGTTGCCTCTGTATATATCACCTCAAACCCGTCGGAATCATCTCATGGACATAACTGTATATCCAAAATGAGGGAATAATCGGAGGAGACACAACGGCGAGGCTCGTCTGTAGCTAACGTTTTGTTGAACTGCGAGTGGGAGCACAGCTGCTGGCGACGAAAATGTCGGGAAAAATAGAGAGCAAGCAAGGTAAGTGCTACCCGGGTAGACTCAACCACACTGCTCCAGCTCGGGATACTGTATAACGGTATTCCTCTCCTCGGGGCACGGATGGAACAAATGTGGGGTCTTTAAGCACCAATATGTACTCTAAATGGGGCTCCAAATAACCTCCGGACGGATTTCTTTCACTGTGAATGGTGGTTTAATTGGGCCTCATGGATTGTTCTTTTCTCAGCTATCCAGTTAAAAATAAAGCGTCACCGTTTCAGCTAGCTGGTGTTAGCTCATGTACCCGCTGAAGCAAATTTGACTTTTTTTTTTGGTACCATTTCAACCTCATGACAAAAGATAGCTGGTTTACTTTCAAATAAATCATTAACGCGTTTTTCAACGTGAGCAATTCAGTCTCATACATGCTCTGGGCTAGCTAGCATTAATAACATTAAAATGTGCTATTATTATATAGCTTGTATGATACTCGACCGGCATTTCACTCTCTCGACTCAGCGGCCGTAAATATACCACCACGGTTTGATTGTGTGAAGGCATCGCCAACATATACAAATCTCAGCTTTTCTCTCGGGGAAAACAAACAAACATTTAATACAATAAAATAGCTGGGCATGTGGTGCTTTTATTTAACCATTTCCTGCTCCATAGTTGGCTGTTTGTTATCATTAACCTAAGATGGATTTGTAACGGGGTAGTACCAGCGGCTAAATGTTAGCTTTTCACCAGCTAACGTTAGCTACGTTGTTACCTAGAGTTGTGATGCGTTCACGCCCAAGACTGCCGTGTGTGTTTGTGTTGTTGGTTTCAACATTGTGCACGTGGCATTTTTGTTACTTTTTACCCATAATGTCTCTACGTGTTCCTCATCTTTTACAGACCAGTTCAAGCATAGCAGAGCCCACTTAGTATTGGGGAGAACAGGGCAGTCTTGGGTATGTCTTTGCAAGGAAACTTTATACCCTCCAGCAACACTTGCATCCCATTCCACCAGCTGTCTCTTTGGTTAGCTCCACATATACTCCTGTCCAGTGATGCCTGCAGTAAACTGACACAGACACACACAAGGGGGAGGGAGTGTCAGTCATTCTTCATAGGCGTAAAAGTTTCCAATTTCTTTCGTGTCTTGAAGAGAGATGGCTACATATGGTCACAGCTGAATTAGGACTTGGAGTCAGTGTTGTTTTAAAAAAATCTATATTACATTCTGGTTCAATCGTAAGTCAAAAGCAAATAAAGGCTAGTGTGTATTTGGACAACGGCCTCTATCCATCGCCAGCATCATTCCTCTAATGTGGTCCCCAGGCTCTTCTAGTTGTGTTTACTGGGTCATTTGCTCACCAGCTCTCTTCTGCATGTACCCATTGATCCCAAATTTATACCCAGAGGACACACACTAGTGAAATGGAAAGAAAGGGCAAAGCTGGGGTCTCATGGTAGCACTGAAGAACTGTGCTTAGCTTCAGTGTCATCCTGTTAAGCCTTTTCCTCAGAGAGAAAAAAGAGAGAATATGCGTAAGGAAGGATTGGAGCCTGTTGTCTATGTGGTCTTGCACTGTGGAGACTCTACAGTAAACGGGACCCGTTTTAGACCTTGACAGATGGAGATTAATGCACGGCTGCCTCGAGGAGCAAATTAAAAGGGAAGAGATTTGGGGAAAAGGCGAACTAAGGTTAATGCATCCAAATAAGGATTCCTGCACATGGATATAGCCATGGGTTTAGGTTTAAATAGTGATATGATTCTTTGTACAGCATGCAAATGGTTACCATGGCACACAGACCAAGTAGGACAATCAATGCACACATGGAGACTGAGGAAGACTTACAGCCAGTTTGTCTTCTAGACTCAATAGCTGCATCAACATACTCTCTTATCACCATGGTTTCTGTGTCCTGCTGTCACTGACGTGTACTGTAACTTGTGCCACTGCACCCACTTGTGTGGTGCGTGATTGGGGTGTCACCTCCAAGAAAATCACAAGGGTAGTTCTTTCAACACTGAACACTGTGTATACGCACCCACATGACTTCATCACTCTGGCAGCCCAAACTGTAATACATAAACAGATTCTGCATGTGATGGTGTTGCCCAAAAGCCCACAGGCAGCCAAACAACTAATGCTTACCTCATAGAAAAATGATCCGGGTGGAGGAGACTGAAATTTTGGATTGTCTTGGTATTTGTAAGTTCACACTTTGCGTTGGACTTGTTATTTAATGGACTCACAAAAGGAGGCTGACAGTGTAATTGGATTATAAAGACTTATTTTGGCTGTTTAATCATTCTGTATTTGAATTCTTCTCCTGAGCTATTACCCAATTTCATACTTTGAATGTTTAGTGTTTTTATTTGTCTACTGTAAAGCTTTAAATGAACTAATTAGACGCCCTGGGACATTTCCTCTGTTGCAGTTGTAGTTGGCAGTCTGTGTTGCCACATCTTAGAGGGGAAACAAGCCCAAAGAGAAACAACTTGCTGTGGAGCCGTTGATTGTGATTGGTCTGAGAGGCATGTAAGGGAATTAAATACAATACTGTTTATTACAAGGAAAAAGTTGCTAAATATGCAGCTGTTAGGAAATAGTCACTGAGGGGGTCTTATTTTGCTGAATCCAGCAAGCAGCTCCATGGAGGGTTGGATAAAACTCACAACAGAACATACAAAGTGTTTCAATAAACCTTCAAAATAATTCCTGAGGATTGATTTAGGGAAATATTTTTGAGGCTTTTCCCATTGTATTAGAAAGGTGTTGTGAGGAGAGACTATAGCTGCAGAAGAAGAAAAAATAAAACCAACAAAAACCTCACAAGCGATATCTTTAAGGATCTTTGACACAAAGAAAAGCCCACAGAGCTCTGTAAAGCAGGCATTTAATGCAACACTCTGAAAATGCCTCATCATGGATGATGTGATCAGATTTTTTACAGAAATTTACAAAGAATTTTTAATTAGCTAACATTTTTAGCTCCATGTTGAAGCATTAACCCTTTTTCCACTTTTCAGGGAGATATTTTTCCAGTTTTGATTCACATTTGGAAAATAAAATAAAATTCAAATGGCTTCCCTACAATTTATGAAAACCATCGTTTTGACTTGTTTCTGGAAAACCTGTACTTCTTTCATTTTACAGTTTGACATTTTCTTTTGTTCCGAAGATAATTAAGGCTTTAAGCTCAAATAATGGTTTCTTTTTTCCACACTGTGTTGAAAATGTACTGTACCGGGGTCCTTGTAATGACATATTTATTAGACCATGTGTTTGTGCTTATGCTTGGACCTTGTGCACCTATTGTTCACTCATGGCATGGTTGTATTGCTGTACAGTTCAAAGAGTGACTCGGTGTTTTCTGACAGACTTCACAGCAAGCGATGCATGGCTAAGCACACATCCTCATCCTCTTCGGAAGAAACAAGCCTTAATTGAGTCTCATACGTATTTGAATATTTCCAATTGCCAAATGTGGTTGTCCTTATTTTCCCCACACACGGAGACTGGGATTGTGACACAACACGTTTGGCATGCCAGTGTTGGTAACAAAATGTGTAGGAGTAGCACAGCGTTTTAAAATTAGCCTTCAGACTCGTCTCTTACTGGGCAGTCAATGGTAGTAGCCAGCTGCAGCGGAACTGATCCATCAGTTCCTTATTTTAGGCTCTGTGCCCCTTCTTGCCTAGTGTGGAAGTGTGTGTCTGTGTATTTGCCTTTGAAACGGTTTAGCTGCAATGCAAAGAGTTTACTCTTAAGCATTCCTGGAGTTAACACCGACGTGCAAGTCATTTGGATGGCTTTGTGTTTGCTAAGTGGTTACTGCACCACTTCACACTGAAATATCTTTCTTGTCTGGTGTACAGAAATAGCCAGACTCACATGCCTTAGTCACCAAAACTCTGAGCAAGAGCTAAAGCAGCCGTGATTACAAAAGGGTTCCCCTGACGATTATGTTGAGCACATTGCTGATGAGTGATCCCACTGTTGCACACAGTCAGCTTTGGGTCTTGGTTTGACATGCTGCAATTTTGAGGTTTGATGGCAGAAAGCGTTTCACCCTCCCTCTCCCGCAGAATGAGAGGCTTGCTGTTCATATAGGTTTAGCTGTGTTGTAATTAGTTTTTTTTGTGTGTGTATGGGAAAGCAAAAAGAAGGAGGGAATAGAGCTTAGGGAGAGAAGGGAAGCTGGTGGAGGGAAGTGGATGGGAATTGAGTCTCTGCACAGAGGGAGAATCAGGCACAGAAATGGATGGATTACATGTTCCCTAATGATCGAGAGAGGCTATCGATATGCAATGGAAAGCAGTCAGGTTTTTGTAACATGAATATTTCCAAAGCTGCTTTGCAGACACCCTCCAAGGAGCCAAAGACGGCAGTTAAGATCTATCTTCTGGGATCTAATATGATTTTTTTTTCTGCAGCTTACACTTACAAGTCGTTTTCGCCCTCTCTGCTTCCATATGTGCTCGCAGGACTCCTCTCCCAGAGGGCCTGATCTCATAGGATGATGCTTGACTTGGTTTCTCTGCTGTGCTTTGGCCTACATGCCAAAGAGCAGGTCATTTATTCCTGCAGGTGGCCTTGTGTGGCTCCTTGTGTCTGCTCAGTACATCCCAACTCCAGATAACTGTGGGTTGGACCCTCTCCAGGACCTGTGATGACAGTTTAGACAGCTTCACTCAGACATTCTGTCCAGGATTATATGCTCCCAGCTATGTTTACAAGAGGAGTTATTTAACAAAGAATCTGCAAAAGCATATCTTGCCTTCCCTCAGTGCTATTTGTGGATCTTTCCTCTGAAGCGCTGTGCAACACGTCTGACTCAAGACAGGATGGTCATGTGGACCAGAGTTGTGACTAACTCTCAGCTGTGTTATTGAGTTATAGCTGTGAATATGCTAGCCTGACCAGCAAGGCATCTTTATACAAGAGGTGTAACAATCAGTAACACTCCTGCATCAGTAGCTGTGTGGACACAGGGCCTCTTTTTGGATGGGAAATATAAGCTGGAGGAGCCAGACCTCCTCGGAGGACACTGACTCCTCTCTTCAGGGGGATCTAGATGAGGACACAGGTAAAGACAAATATATGACTTCCTCCTAATGCTGTTAGAGGTCCTCTGTTATAGCAGGGTTGACTGGTGGACTGTGTGATCAAAACATTTGTTTCTGTATTGATGATATCGTAATTCTACATATTAAGCAATACTCATAGTTTGATTCATTTTGCCTCTAATTTGAAGAGTTTCTGATGATGTCAGAAGTCTGAGGAACTAACACAGTCCATGAGTTTAACTTTAAGACAAAGTTTATTAACTTGTACAATATTTGTGTTACCTGTCAACAATAGTTCAACTCAGTTAGTCTCACATGAGAAACCGAGCTTCTGCGTTCCCCTGAATTTAAAAAGACAATAATAAACGGGACACAGCGGTACGTCTTCTCCAGCCACGGCTCCAGCTTTATTCAACATATACGCACATGTGCAAAGGTGAGCCAAAAAACAGCAATAACGACTGCTTTGCAGAAGCTACGGTAACCCTCAAGAGACACATTACTCCAAAAGGCGAGAGCATTAACCAAACACAGAACAGTCTGCTGCACATGCACCAAGTCAGCCGTGACCAGGAAAGGTGATGTCTGGAAAGCACCTTGACAAAGAAGACAATGTATAATGTTCAGTGCAAGATATGTGTGGTTAAACTTTCATATCATGAAATACTAGTTCAAGGAGAAATCAGCGGAGAAAGTTTTAACCATGATCCTTCATCAAGATTGTTCCATCGCTAAGCCCCAGTTGACATTGATTTTTTTTCTCCAAACTTGTTAGATATTTTGCCTTTTATTTAGGCCATAAAAGATTCTAAAAGCACGAAAGAAACGGTATAGTTTTTTTCTCCACAACTCAAACTGCACAAACAAGTCCAAAAATTGCATGAAACGCTGTTTGCTGCTAAAAAGTATTCTCTAGTACAGGGTTTAGTGTGACTTGCCCACTTACAGGAGTAGTGTTTTTACTGTGGCGTCATTCACACTATGAACGTTTTCAACAGTTTTGGGGGGTAATAAGTGGATGCTTGCATTGTTTTGATTTTTGGCAATGTATTTCTTTGTTTAAGACCACTGCTGCCAGTTTTGGAGCTTCAATGTAAAATAGGTTTGCTGGCAGTAAGAAATGCAGGGGACATTCCTCGCTGTGCTTTTTGTGTCTTTGTGGCTTTATAGAGGCTGCTCATTTGCTCTGCTGAAGGCTTGGGCAGACCCAACCCAAGAAGGCTGCTCTGCAGGGCCACAGGTTGCCTCTGCTCAGGCTGCTTCTCCGCCTTATCACCCTCAAAGTTTGTATACTGAAGCCACAGCTTTTCTAATTTTGGACCATCAGCTGAGGATCTGCCAGTTTTGCATAGGTGCAGTTGTTGTAATCCAGTTACGTAACAGACAAAATTGTGTTTGTAACACGGAGGGGCATCTTTAATCCCACCTCCATGCCTTGCTTCATCATGGCAGTTTAGCCTGTTTGCTGACCCACATGTTGGAGTTATTGCTGTTGAATGTATGAATGTTTTCAGCTGTGGGAACACATCCACCCTGGTGAGCCTGTAGCACATAGAGGCTCCATAATTAAGGTAGTAGAGTCCATCATTGTGTAATTACACAGTGCTGAGTGCCATAACACCTTGTTTTGAAAGCACGCAGCCTGTGCTGCTTTGGGACTAATAAATCTGCATTTCTGACCAGCGCAGTGTAAAAGTCAATTGTTGTTACACATCTTTTTGACCCAATCTGCACAGTCTCCCCTTGCTGTGATGTCTCTCATTGGAGACAGATATTGTGACTGTTGGTACAGATGAGGGTCTCAGGCTCAGCATTCTGTTTGATAGAAGATCCACGGTATAATTAAGAGCATGATTTCACTATTCAATCCCAAAAAAGCAGAAGCCGCAGACGCCAATCTTGAGGTAGATTCACAAAGGATGCAGCTGTGTTAGCTGATTACGCCTTTTCCACCATCTCTTAATCAAAATTTTGCCATATCCAGACTGTGTCAAGAGTAACTCTACAGAGACAGGGAGGCAATAAACCTTAAGACATGGGATTTTTGGAACCAAGACAGATTTGGCATTGGTTTATAATCAATTAAAATCTCCTTTCTTTCCTTTTTTACACGTTTTATTCTATCCATTCCAGTCAATCAAACAAACTGCCGTTTGAGCAGTGTTCAACACAAGTGATAGAAATCCATCAGAGGGGCTGAGCAGAATGGAGCTAATTCCATGCTGTGACTTGACAGCATGATTGTTTGGAGGGCGAGAGGATTTCTCATGCTTCCATGTTGGAAAGCTGCGTCGCCAGTGCACATAGTAACCCACTTGTTTTTGTTACCTCAGTAACCTACCCATGCACATATTGTGGTGATGTCTGGACACACGCGACACAGCCGACCAGATCTGTTTAAAAAAAAGTGCAAAGTCTGTAGAGAAAAGTCTTGGACAGTTTGGGAGTGTTTCTGTGTTTGTCCCCTCAACAAGTCAGTTACAACAATCAAACAAATCTGATGGTGTAGGTGTAAAGTAACCTTGGATTAGATACTAAAACCTGTATGAATGAGTTACTGGAACTCTAAATGCAGAACTCTAATCCTTCAGTTCTTGTTTCATATGGAGATTTTATGCTTCAGTTTGCGTTTTCATGTAAGTTATTGCAGAGCTACAGTTATGGGAACACATATTTTACAAAGGCATTTATTGGCCATGTATTTTGGCCAAATAAGGGGCCTTGCCATTATGCACAACTTTGCAATATAACGCCCATTTGATTGAAGCTTCCTAGTATATCACATGGTAATGAAATACACTTGCTGATACCAAGAACACAATACAGATACAGTAATGGCCACCACAAAATAATGAAAACCTATCCATCTGCATGTCATTTTGTAAACAGCCAATATGAAGTGGGCAGCAGGAAGGAAGAATCTGAAATTCAACAATTTCAAAAGCCAAAGGAAAATGTGGAGATTCTGAAAGGGGGTCCTGTATGATGTCCAACTTTTTTTGTGTGTGCTCATGTTGAGTATGTCAAATCATTCAGACCCCAGGGTGGCATGGCTGGGTCAGGGAGCTGGCACACAATGAAGGGGACGTCCCACAGTTGCTGCCAGTTTCCGACGCCAGTCTAAATCCGGCCTGCAGAGAGAAGCTGACATTGCTTGCAAACGCGTTGTTGTCAGGGCAGATGTGGAGTTGTGAGTGTTTGTGTGTGTATTTGTTTGCCTGCTTGTCTGGTTGCATAAATGACTCAGAATCATTGGTTTGATATCATTTTGTCATACCCAAACATGACATGCTTTGATGCACACACACTATTTATTCTGTCAGTGGTTATAAGCCTGTGTAGCCCTGTGTGTCTGCCTCCACTGACCAACTTCCTCTTGGATGTTCCTCCTCATACACCCTGAATGTGTTTTCAAAATAGCAATAAAACTTGCAACACTGTGGTTTTATGAGCTTCTGAGGAAATTGTAAAATACTAGAGTGAGTTAAGTTGGCCTCTGCAATTAGTGCATCTTGGAACTTAGGGCTGTCGTTTTTCACATTTTCAAGTCTTTTTTTTTATTCCAGCTGATATTGAAGAATTCTGTTCTTAAATCTTAAACTTCTCATGCACATGCTGAGGCTGTTGGCATTAAAGATTTACAATCAGGTTTGAGCAGGACCATAAAACATTTCATTGTCTATTCTCAAACAGATCCATGTGTTCTTCTTATTCTTCATTTCTTCAAGCAATACCTGTTATTTCTAGATGTAGTTTATTTTTCAATTCTGAAAGTATTTGCTTCACTGTGTGCACCTTGACTTGTTTCAACAGTCCGTTAATACTGTAGGTTTGTAAGCGTAAATCTGTCCAGAAGAAATGAACTTGCTGCGAGCATTGCATTTGACCATTTAGATATGATAAGAGCCTGCAAGATGCAAATGTTTTATTTTGTTTTGTTTTTTAAAGGGATACTGATACCAAATTTAGAGGAAAAAAAAAAAGATTGATTGCCGTTTCTCAAACAAATAACTTGAAAAAAAACAATATTCAATAGGCTTTGACTTTGTCAACCAATTATAGAGCCGACCCCTGTCCTCTCTGCTGCATGTGCTTCAGACAGTGTAGAAAGTGTTGCAGACAGTGGAGTTGGAGATATTATGCAATAGTCACACTTGTTCTAAATCACCCCAAGCCTTGTTTTCTGTATTCAGTTGGCAGGTATTGGAAACCATCAACACAGGTACAATCATAAGATATGGGATAGGAGGATATTGGCAGATAATATCGGTCAAGCTCTACAGCTCGCTGAAATTATACCATCAGCAAAATGTTTTCATAAATATTTGTCCTTGTAAAGATTCCATTAAGAGAAGTATCACTGTTTGTAGTCCCACCATGCACAGTGTGACTTTTCCTAAGTTAAAAAAAAGAAGAAGTATGGAGGTGAGGTAAGTTGAATAAATCACATGGATGACTTTATAGTACCAGATGTGTTCAAAGGCCCCACCGTATCATTTATTTTGGAAGGCTTGGAGTATAAATTTAAACTCAGCTTTGACAGTTTTTTTTATGATTCACCACTTTCATTCAGTATGTCTGCAGAGGAAGGTCAGAGGTCAAAACATCAGCAAATCAATAAATAGCTGGATAGATGATCTGCAGTGTGGACACTCACTCAGTCTTTTGATTCATCCAGTAAGAATGCTTTAACATGTAATCAATAAACTGTTATGACAGGGAAAACAAATCTGCTTACAAGTTTTTGAAAGATAATGATTAAAAAAGCTACAATATCTATATTTTATGAAGCTTCAGAGATTTTCTTTTAGAGACATTTTTAAGATCTAATCCCAAAAGATCCTCAACAATAGAACGCCTGCCGTCTTGGTCCCGCCTTCTTTCAAACTTTCAAATCCTGTCCCTCCCAGCTCCATGTCCTGCCCCGACACGCTGTTTCATGTGGAGAAACGTCAAACCACAAGAGAAACGTAGACTGTTTTTATGTGACCTTTCTACAAAAATATATGTGTCACCACAATAGACTCAGCTTAGAAGCTCAAAGATCAGGGTTTTGCAACATCTTTATATAGAAACACTTGAACCAGAGGCTTTAAAGAGAGCAACTTACTTTACAGACTTTAAATCCACAAAAAAATAGGGAAGTGGAAAGAAATGACAACCTTCAACGACAGCAAGGACAGAATGAAACCCATTCATTCTTTTGTTTGTGTGCACAGTTATTTAAATAATTGTTAAAAGAAAGAAAAAAGTTATTTCAGCGTGTGGATTATTCATCGCTCACATAGTTTTTAACAACCGCTGGCTAATTATAAGTGGCTGTGCGAGGGCGAGTCTTGCTCTGTGTGACCGACACAAACCTATTTTTAAGAAGCTGTGAAAAAACCCTAAAGCAGAGTTTTTTGTTTCGCCGAAGTGCCTTTGACCTGGGATGAGATGTGTAATCTGTCGGAATCTGTCCGTTAGTCTCATCCTTTGCGTTGTGTGCGTGCAAAAAGTGTCAAGAGGACGTCAAGCAGGCCGCTGCGCAGACAAGGCGAGCATTGTATAGGTTTCTAACGCGCGCAGAGTGGTACCACTTCTCGTTGCTTGAGGCCATTTACTCACAAGATCGCTGTTGCTTATGCTTTGCTCTCTCAGTATCTGTCTGTCTCTTGTACCCAGGCAGTGAAGTGATTGGCTCTCTTGTGGCTGTTTGTCTATGTGTAGGATCACTCTCCCGTCTCAAGTGCTTTATAGAGCCTGTTTGCCTCACTCTCTCGCAGCTGCCGTTCGCCGAGAATTCATCTCAGTAGATCACAGGGTTTTTTAGCTGTCGCAGTGTCTCTGTTCTGCTGCTGCCTGATGTTACAGATACTGACAAGCCGGGTATTTATAGCACTTTTGTGCTTCTTTAGTCTATCGGTTTCACCCAAGGTGAGCCTGCTGTCTGCCAGTCGGTTTCCTCTTACTCTGCCGAAAAACTCGAATCAGAAATGAAGCTTTCTGCGGAGGCAAGAAAATGCAGTAAACAACAGCAGCTAGAAGGTCAGCTGAAGGATCAGACTGTTTAGAGTGTGTTTCTATTGGCTGGTTGTTTGTGCACTGTGCTGTCAGACCATGTATGTTTAGGTGAAGTAACAGGCGAGCTGTGAACAGTGGTTGTGAGTCCAGAAAAGAGGGAGCGGCTCTCAGCGAGGGAGACAAGGGACAGGAAAGTGTGCCAATGACCTCGGCGTCAGGGGGGAAGGAACAGGAGTGGTACCCAGGATGGTGTGTACGTGTGTGTATGTGTTGTGTGATTTCCCGCCTTTAACCCCCTCACCTCTCATGCCCTTTGTGCCCTTAATGCAACAATGTAAATGTGTGTCACCACAATGTAATCATGAGCTGTCACCACTTCATAAAAAATCATTATCAAAATTAGGGCTATACATTTTTTTTGTTATTTTTTCTTATCTTCTCGATTTAGTCTATGAATTATTTGGATATTTGTGATGTCTTCGTGTGACACACCCTCCAAAATTATAATATGCATTTTACACACAAACATAACACAAAAAAAGGTCCAAAACATGGACACGAGTTTTGTTCTTTTTGGAAATCCATTGTTTCAACCCTTTAGCTCTGAAGGGTAGGAATATGCTAAATATACACTTTGAAAAATACTTGACTGTTCAAAATCTGGTGTTTCATCTGCTCATTCACTATACAACACTGGGATTTTGTTCATTTAAATGCTCGGGCTATTGTTTTCATGGTTTGCGACTGAAAAACGAAAACATTAGGGATTCATCTAAGCATGTTTTGAACGACATCATATAATTTGCCATGCACCGATGTCTGTAGCCGATGTCTCTGTTGTGTCACATCAGTTTAATGCTAGCATGCTAGTATACCTAGCTGCTGATGCAGAGTACTGGTTTATTATTTGGTTGAAGAAGTCCACTATTGGGCTGACTCTGCTGTGATATAACGTGTGATTTGTATTTTTGTGGTCAAATATGAAAGAAAATGTTGGCAGCTTGGGAGTGGTCAAACCGTCTTTGGGAATGATCAGCGATATGAATTTTGTAAGACAAGTTCAATAGACTTTTTAACTAGAGCCCGACTGATTAATAGTCCAGCTGATAATATTGGCCGATATTAGCATATCCAGTGACTACTGTATTGGCTATTTTTATCGCAGATATGCACTGATATTACTAGATGTATTCACCAGTCAAATAGCATTTCATTTGAGTATCATTGTTTTACACTAGACACGGTGATGCACGTACATGCACAGTAACTTTCCAGTCAAGTAATTATCTTGTCTTCATTAAATATCTTTTCCAAAAGTGTTTGATAACTGCACTTTAGGGATCAACGCAATACAATCTGTATTTTTATCTATCTATCTTTACAGGTCGAAGATAGATCTAAGAAAGATATTGGCCAATATATCGTAACAGATTTTTTCTCTCCCAACTATATAGCTATCGGCCCAAAAAAACCCATATCGGTCGGGCTCATATTTTAAAAGGAGAACTTTCAAATACAAGAGCTCATTTGAAAAACAGCCACTGAGAATAATGAAGACGTGGTGAAAAATTCTCTTTATCAGAATTGTCTCGTAGCTAAATGGGTATTTTAAACGTCTGTATCATTATAGGCCCTGATTTTGTGTGTCAGTGCATCCCTGTAAAGAATGGTCTCTGAGAGAAGGTCAACATGCTGAAAATTGATCATCAATACCTGATTATTTAGTCGTCATTTGTCAAGTTGGTCCCTATACTTCAGTTTAGCTACCCTGAAAGTGCTAAAGTGCTCGAGCCCTGTCAAAAAGCTTGAGGTTATAGATCACGCCTTTCTTCTAGTACACAATGATTTAATGGAGCTTTTTAGCTATCTGGAGACTCTTCCATCGTATAGCCTGTGTAAGTACTCTGTGGTTCAAGTCCACCTCTCACCCTTTCCTATTTCACTTTACAGTTTACTCAGCCCTTTTTGTCACCGTGCCAAACCATGTTAGCAGCTCTCTTGTGTTTTATTTTACAACTGGGGCATCAAAAGCTTGAAGCTCCCGTGCTGTATCTAGACCGTGTTGCGTTTGTTGTCGATTCTGTTGAAAACCAGGCCCTGAGGCCTCCCCTCTTGTTACCTTTTTCTGCTTGTGGTTGAATAGTTTACAGGGACTCTTTGTGTGCTCATTTGTTTCTGTCTGTGGCTATGGATGTGCATTATGCGTATGTGTGTGTGCCTGTTGTACATCGGACAATTGAGTGACCTAGACCTCAGGGCTCGCTCCATAGCTTTCAGTACAACCAAATTGGACTGCTGTGCCAAGTGCCCCCATTAACATGTTCCATTAGCTTGTTCAGAGCCAATAACAAGAGCTCAACCAGACAAAAAAAAGGACATTATTTGAATAGTCGCAATAATTTAAAAGTCAGTCACAGCCCAGAGTCGATGCTAAAGCATTGAGGACCCTTAATAAATCACTATTAATTTAGTGGCAGTTACTCACTGACATGCTTACATAAAAGGGCGGGTGTGAATCAAAAGGATTGGAGCGGAGGAATGGATGAGTAATAATAATTAAAGTAGCTGGGGGGGTGGGGGTTAATATGACAAGTGCGCCGCCAGCATCAGTCCCAAGAGTATACTTTTTTTGTGATGTGCATGTGGACCAACAATGTGGTCATCTTTGTCATCACGCTAACAAGAAAGGAGGAAACATGTGGGCTTAGAACCAAAAAGTTGTATCAGTCAGAACAAACCACCAGCCCAGAGCGGAGGCAGGGGTAAAGAGGCACAAAGGGGTCACAGAGAAACACAGATTGAAGAAAAGATGCTGGTCAGAGAGAGCTTTGCAAGAAGCCGTTTTGTTGGCTTCACAGTTAAACAGAGGACACATTGAGGCTGGAGGCTTGTAAATGTTTATGCCTCCACACAATACGCAGGCCTCTTCGGTTCCACCCTCTTCCCAAACACCACCTTCCAGGCAACTGGCCTACATTTGACACATTATGGAGCGCTGCGTCAGAAGCTTACTGGATTAAAAATGCAACAATCTGATTGGATGGTTTTTATTCCAGAGTACATCAAAAACGTCCTCAGGAAATTTCTCATTAATGTTTTAAGGCTTGGCCAGAAAAGTTCTTGGAAAGCTTCACTTTGGATTAATCCTGTGATAGTATTAAAAATGAAACCTGTAAAGAGAGACAACACTTCTCCTTGTGAGCTTCGTTTGAATACAACCACAGCCTGAAAAGTCAGCTTCCCCTGTGTGGTGCAGCAGAAAGTCCCCTCAGGTTTAGGTGTATTTCTTTTGAACATGCATCATAGTTAACTCATCTATGTCTCAGTGTTTCACTGATACAGTTTATTTCTTTGTTATAAACATATGTACAGCTCACCATTAGGTTACACTTGAAAAATTAAACATACAGAACAGATTTTAGAATTCAAATAATTCTCTCTGGATTATTAAAAACACAAACCTTTATTTTACCATACCATTATTGTATCATTATTGAGAACTAATGTCATATTTAGGGGATTTAGTATTTGTAATCTCTGTTTAATACTGAATATCAAGGCCTAAGATTATTCAGTTGATAAAACTATCCAACAACACCTTTAACAGCACCTACCAACATGACGTTAAAGCTCCTGTGAGGAGTTTTTTGGGGGTTATGAAACAGGCTGAAACCAATATTGATGGCACAATGTGACCCCCAAAAACAAATAAAACAATCATGGACTCAACTGAAGATTTCTATATAGTTATTTTTAATGCTTGTAAATGCTGCCACCGGGTAGGTGTCAAAAAAGGCCAGTTACTGCCTTAACAGTCTGGTCTACAGCAAAGAAGGACATTGAGTGACGTGATTGGCTGTTTAAAGAATGGAGAATTGGAAAAAAAAAAAATTCAGAAAACACTACTTGCACATGTTCAGGGCAAGATCAACCAAAAGACAAGTGGTACTGCTTCTTCCACAGGGGGCGCCAAAATCAACACAAACTAAAAGTTTCAATAAGAATCTTTAAAGACTAACAATATAGAAGATCAGAAAAAAGGCTTCAACTTATAACATCGACACAATGAATAGGAGCACATCTCATCTGCAACCTGTGTAATAATAGAACTGTGCATGGTCTGTTGTAGCCTCAGCAGCCTTGGGTTCAAGCATAGTGTTTATTTAAACCACTGTTATGACTATAAAACATTTGGTTCATCCTTTTCTCTGTACTGCCTCAAACCCTATTTTTCTCTCTTGAAACTTGTACAGTTAGAACCGTGTGATTTTTTTTTTTTCCTTACAACAACACTGTTGCAAAACATTGCTTGAAGCCACAGATTTACTGCTGTACATGACGGAGGACTCAGATGATAGATGGTGCATTGTAAGCCTGCTGTTTCTCAGAGTGGCATTACAGTTTGTTTGAGCTGGCCTTTAAATTCAAGGAAAAAAGCGTCTTGTTGATCCGCCTAATACACATGATGTGATTGCAAGCATGCGTCAAGCAGAAAAGTAGGCCAGTGTAGAAGGTTTTTTTGTATGAATAATGTGATTTAATCTATACCGTAGGTGTGATGGATACTGGGTGTTGTGTCTGGTTGTCTGGCTTTAGCCAATCATCCTGAGTAATAAGCGAGGACAACATACAAATAAAAACAGGCTGAAGAATGCAAGGTGTGTCGCCAAGAGATTAGGCTGGATTGTGCTGTTATATGCCTCTACATGCAGTTTGTTGCTTATTACAGCTTTACATATTTTCATCCCCACTGATGGTTTTAGTTTGCGTTTCCCTTGTAGATCTGTCACAGAGTGTCGAGTGAGGACGCTTTTATGAGCTTGTTTGTAATCAGGAATCAGATCATGTTTTCACGCTGAGTGTTCTCGATCTAAAACAGCACTCAGAGGTGACGAAAGAGTGAGCGAGTGGATGAGGGTACATTTGAAATAGTTTTTTATCTCAGAGTGCCATCTCATGAATCAGAGACGTAATGATGTCTGCTTCACAGAGCAGGAGTTTCCCCATTCACATATATCCCCCATCATCAGTCTGGAGTGAGATCTGAAAGCAGATTGAGTTAACGCCCATAAAGGACGAGACAGTTTATAAAATTCTGTTTCCTGACGCACACAGGCGGACGATCTGTGACCCAAACACACTCTCAGCGAGCAGCTAGGGATCCAGTTTGCAGTTTTGTAATATAGATATGGGTTAGAGATCACCTCTGTTGTGGTGTCATGCTCTGTTAGCCATGGTCCACCAGGCAGTCTGTTCCCAGCATGCAGAGCGCCTCCATCACCACATTGATGTTTGCTCGCGGCCATTGACCCGTAGTTGGTGGGTCTGCTTTACTAGTCATCGACATACTGACTGGCATGTTTGTGTAAGTTATTTATAGCGTCAAATATTGGCGGATGATGCTGTTATAGAAGTCAATGCTCTTTTTCCTGAGGAATTACAGAGTTTTCTTTTCAAGAATTCACAAACAACAATTTTTAATTTGAAAAGACAAACCATTAGCCTACATCAGAACACAATTCTAAATGTGTGTGTTTGCTTGTAAAACAGATATGTGTTCCTCATTCTGAAAAGAAAGCACAAATGTAATATATTAGCTTAAATGTTTCCTTTAGATAGACATGAGTACCGATAGTGGCTCACTTTCTCTGAGTTTCAAAACGGCCTGTAATTCATCGCTGATGTCATTGGAAACCTCATGCAACAGAGACAGAGAACCCCAACAGAGCCACCGTTCTAGACATGCAGGTATTAAACTGTGAAAATCTCCATTGTAAAATTCTACTATAGATCTATTCTTTATTATCATTTTCAAGACATGATGAAAGAAAACCATGTCCCTAAAATCTTACACTCATATGTTGAAAGAATGAAACTGGTTTTCTGGGGGTTGAAGAAGGCAGACATTAGCATTGAAGACAGCTAGCTTCTCATAGGATCCTTTGTGTAAATGGGGACCATGGAACGTGAACATTCCCGTGCCCTGTGCTCTGCAGTGCGAGTCAAAGTCTGACTTATTACTGTTATTTAAGGATGTCTGAAGTCATTTTAGAGTGAGTGGCTGAATAATCCAGTATTTACATGTCTGTTTGCATTGCATAATTTGATTGTTCTCATGGAAACCATCTTCATTTACTCATATTCTAATTGAAATCCAATAGATGGTAGCTGGACTGGGCACTTAGCGTCCACTCTATCTTGTTTTCTTACGCAGTAAATGGACTGGGTGCTCTCAGTGTTCCTGTGGCTGGTTGTTGAACAGCACAGCTGGAAGTCGGTAAAACCAACCACTGGACTTCTTCCCCCATTACTTCTCAAATCAGCCATTAAGCGAGGCCACGCTCAGACTGTGTAAGGGCTTCCTCCCTTCCCTGCCATCCTTGAACTGTGCCTTGGTTTGGAATATTAACGCACACACTCACAGCCTTCTGTATCTTAGAATGCAGCCTGTTGATAACCGAGGACATAAAGAGGATTGGTATTGAAAATTGAACATAGCCCGGAGGAAGCCAACCACTACAATGCAGAGAATAAATAATTCACTCAGCACTTGGACTATTTCCTGTTGAATTTCCTCTCTTTCCTCTTCATTTTTCTCTCTGCTGTTCGTCGAGCGTGCCTCCGGCTTGCATTCCACACTCCCGCTCCACAGCAGTTCTTACCTGTGGACATGTGATATTCTTTGTTTTTTAGTTTTACAGTGTAGCAGATCATAAATTACTTGCTATGTCTTCATTTTTATAGACAGATAAGACCTTGCTGCAGGTAAAAATTGCACATTAACATTGCACCGTATATTTACATTTTGTGTCCTAGGGAGGGGATTCTCTGATTTTCACAAGTTCTACTTGGATACATGTCAAGAATAAATGTATCATGTTTATTGGAAGTACAGTAGACTAATACCAGTTTAAGACCATGCTGAAAAGGAAGGTAAACTTAATCCATGTTTATAAGCGACTTGTAAATAGACGTTTACTTGTGTGGGCCTTTTTCAAAAACACCTTTTTATTAAAGACTGTCTCATCATTCATGATCCCCAGAGGAAGAACCTCACTGACTTTGATGATCCCGACTTTTCCCATCACACAACAATATGGTTGACATTTTTGTTTTTTAAGTGACGTTTTTTTAATAACTAGTTGATGACAGGAAAGGTTGCACAGCTTTTCATGGTGCCATAATGATGGACCCTAGAAGTTTTTGTAATTGTCTCATTTTAACATCTGTTCTTTGGATTTGGACATTTTGTGAAGGTATTTGTTTTATGTCTCTGTCTTGATGGGGAAAAAGGATTGTGATTCCTTACGTTCTTATTTAGCATCATCTTCTGGTCACATTTTCAAATGACCAACTACAAAAGCAGCAATATTCCCATCAGACTTAGCTGTAATGGTTAGTCTTAATTTAAAAATGTTAGCATGGCAGCGCTAAGCAGGCTAACAAGGCCAATTTTGTAAATGCATTAGCATGTTAGCATTGTCAGCGTATAGTTTTAGTTCAGGGAACTTTTTTTAATAAACCAGTTGGTCAGTGGAGATCAGATTGTGAGATTAGTTTGGGTAGCCTCTTCTTAACATTTCCTACCACCTGTCCTAATGTGATTTGACGAGAACTTTCTTTTACACTTAATTAGAACTTTCTCCCATACACTCTTTTAGATGAGTGTCCTCTCACTCTTTAACAGCTGGCAGCGTGACCTTTCTGACTCTTGTTTTTGGTCTTTTAGCAGCCTCAACGTGTCCAAATACGCAGGGATTGCACACTTTCATTTAGCAGGCCTCCTCACCAAGGGAGTTCAGCAGGAGGCGGCAGCTGTGTGTGTAACCTTAGGCACAACCTCCCCTGTATCCCTCCTCTGTGGGGCCGGCCAGCTGTCCTGTACAGATCACACCTGTACCGAGAAACAACCAGATCAATCTGCTCGTCTGTCACTTCTTCTGGACAAGCTCATCTGTCACCACTCATCAGTTGTGTTGTAGGGATCAAGACCAGCAAATGGGATCCTGGGATTTCCTACAAAAAGTACATATTATAGTCAGTTAAATGTGAAGCTATGTGTGGTATTGCTTCTTTACACCTTTGCACAGTCAGAATTTTGGCTGTTTTCATTTACTTTAGGAAGAGGCAGGAGAGAGACTAGTTCATGTGTACAAACTAAGTAATCTGAGATGTAACCTTTTATATGTAGAGATATTAGATACAATGATTTAGCCTGCAGGAATTCTACATGAACTGATGTGTCTTTGTTGTTGTAGAGAAAACCCCCAAAGTGACTCAGTTTCCATGGAAGATGCTAGATGTACCTGGATGGCCAATAACTATGTGTGTTCAGCAACAGAACATAATGTGCAGGTCTATGCAGGTCCACAGTTAAATACAAATTACAGTATTTATTTATGAAACTGTGTGTTTTTGCTTAAAGCACCCACACATTTACACTCCTTGTGTGTGTATGTTTTCTTATTGTTTAATTAAGCTTTGAGACAATCCAGGGACTGTAGGGCGTTTTGGGACTGGACTCTACCACAGAGTTGTGTGTGTGAACTCTCCCAGGCTTCATTTGAGAGTCGTTCAGACTCGAGTGTTTGTTTAAAATGTCCCAAAGGCCTTTCGAAAGCAGCAAAGAGTTTAAGCAATTTGAATGCACCCAAAAGATGTTTACTCGCCAAATGCTTTGCTACTCATTGTCCACGATCTGCTTTTTTTGTTTTAGTAAAAAGTGAGTCAAGGATTTTGGCAACTTAGAGACACTACAGAACTTATCATTAGAAGATTTTATCATATAAAATTTGATCATGATATTTGTAGAAACCTCAATTGTAGAGCTCATCTCATTGTATTCTGCAAGTGACTTTGAAGTCACTTTGTATCAGAGAGAATCGTGTGTGTGTGTGTGTGTGTGTGTGTGTGTGTGTGTGTGTGTGTGTGTGTGTGTGTGTGTGTGTGTGTGTGTGTGTGTGTGTGTGTGTGTGTGTGTGTGTGTGTGTGTGTGTGTGTGTGTGTGTGTGTGTGTGTGTGTGTGTGTGTGTGTGTGTGTGTGTGTGTGTGTGTGTGTGTGTGTGTGTGTGTGTGTGTGTGTGTGTGTGTGTGTGTGTGTGTGTGTGTGTGTGTGTGTGTGTGTGTGTGTGTGTGTGTGTGTTGAGTTTTTACAGCCGACGAGACGAGCTTCGCCCTTTATGGAAGTGTAAAGACACTTTACTGTTCATCATGCTGGCTCTGCGGCCTTATTACTCTGAATTTTAAGGGGGGTAAGGGAGGAGATTTCCAAGCCACTGGTAGTAATTAACAAGTAAAAAGGTGTTGTGAATAATCTGGTGCATTCTGGGAATGCTGAAGTGTCTATTTCCAACGCTTTTTCTGTTCACTTTGTCCGTCACATGGCAGTAAAAATCCAGATATTTGCTATCAAACGTACTTTAAATTGTTTTTGGCAGGTGTACTTGAGTACCCAGGAGCGTGTTGTGCTTAAACATAACGGGGGGAAAAAACTATTTTTCACTGAGTTCATTCAGATTCAGTGTAACAGACATTTCAACCAATGACATCACCACCTCATAACTCTGGACAGCAGCAGGCGTGCAGCTGCGGAGAGAGAGCCCTGAGAGAGGGAGGGATGGCCCCGTCTCTGGTGGAGGGTGGATGCTGAAAGGCAGCCTACACAACTATAACAGAGCACTGCACTGTGTTCAATGTATTCTCTCTGTCACTTGCACCCTGTTCATTTCTTTCTGTTGATGATGTCATTTCCATGCAAGGCCAGACTTCCAGTGAACTCCAGAGGAAGACTGGAGGGGTCGGGGTTGGGGGTAGCTTTCTGTTCTCCGAACCGAGGAGAGGGAGTGAGAGGGGATGTGGTGGAGAACTGAATGGGGAGCAGAGGAGACAAGCAACCAGCCTCTGTGTGCATGATAAACAGCTGAGCCAGCCACGGTGGGGCTGCGATGGTGTCTAAGGGCCTGTATCGATCAAGGCGGCGGTGACTCATTATGCTGATGTCATTGCGCTGCTTGACTCTGGGCTGGGATTGTGGAGTTGCAGCTGTAAACTCACACACAGTCCTTCTTGCCCTGTTAAAGCTGGGATTGAGCGAGCGAGGGTCCAGCCTGCATTTTGCCAGGAATATGTGGGAAACAAGATTAAACAGATTGGATTATGTGTATATTCATATGGAGGCTGTTGTCCAATCACAAGCATGCTGTTTGCTCGACACACTGTCATGAGGTGACACTTTGCCAGAAGTGACTCCTGGCTTAGGGCAAAACTGGCTGACACAGGTATGTATATCCTCAGGGTACAGAAAGAAAAAATCCCCTTCACTGTCAGCTCTTGGTCTGCTATCCAGACTCTAGTTAGGTGAAACAGCCTGGATCCCTTGTGGCAAAACTATAAAGTATTGATGCAGACAGCTGTTGAGCAGGTTGTCACCTTCTGCATGACCCTCGATGTGTTGAGTCACTTGTCTGACTCACTCTCTGACAAGCACTTACGATAAGATAAGATAAACCGTTATTTATCCCACAATGGAGAAATATACATCATCATCATCATCATCATCATCATACATTACATCTTCCTTCTTTCTCTCTTAATACGGCCTGGCTGAAAAGTCAATTCTGCACAAAATACTTCGTATAGATACTTTGTCCCACCCCTGCTAGTAGCCTATCGCCAAATTGGCACCATAATTTGGGTATCTGATAGCTAGCTGGGGCTTCATGTGATTGGCCAGTGGGACAAAGTATCGATACACGGCTGTATCGTTACCTTGTCCCACCCCTGCTAGTAGCTAACCTCCCATTTGCTGCCAAATTGGCACCATCATTTGGATATCTGATAGCTAGCAGGTGCTTCATGTGATTGGCCAGTTAGTCTTAATGCATGGCAGATTTTTCCATCTGCACCATCAATCTTTCCACCATCAATGTGAATACTTGGCACATGCACAAAAACTGTATGCTTCGATATTTCATTCACGACAGTTTTTCAATAGCTTTAGTGTGCATGATTATATTGTTATGAGGCAAAAAATATGATAATAATTAAGCACTAGTGACAAGCTAATGTTTGATCTCTTTACTCTGCTAATTGTGTGAATTGAGGAGACAAAACAATCCCCATTGAGAGGCTGTTATCTTTGTTACATGGTGGTTTTCTCTTTGTAGTTGACATAACTGGGTTACTTATTACATTTACAATTATTCTATTTTTGTCTTGTTGCATGTCTCTTCAAACGTCAGAGTTATGTTGTATTCTAACAAAGCTGATTTGTTTACCAAGGAAAGCATATTTGCCTGTTGTGCTTATGTGTGGGATTTGACCTGTTTGGATGTTAGAAAGTGGGTCGAATGCAGATTAAAGGTGACACAGCAGTCATGAGATACATTTCCGGTTGTTTATTAAATCAGTCAACAAACCATGAGTAACCAGCAGAACAGCCGGTGTTGTTTATTTTTTGCACTACTCTGAGATAAGGTTTATTTTTCTGGGTAAAACCAGAGCCTAAAGGGGCCATAGTTGCTTCATCATCACATGCAATTGCACGGGAAGAGGAAGCTCCAGTGGAAGCATTCTCATCAACATTTTTAATGAGGCACACTGGCGACCTTGGCTTGCCTCAGCAAACTTTGGCTTTTGCTCTGAATCAGGGATGATGAGGATTAGGGGTGGGAGTGGAATGTCACAGTAGGGTGGGATATGTGCGGGGCATTTGGATCGATGGTGTAGACGAAAGCGCTTCCCTGTTGGTAGTCTAGTTTGTGTGGCATGTTCAAGCTGTGCATTGCTTTTAATTCTTCAGTGGGGTTTTTTTAAACTCGTTGTGGAATGTCGGATCTTGGGTTGTCATCAAGTACATGGGTGATCACATATCTCACATTGCTGTTATTAGTATTTATCTCCTGTCCTGATTCAGTTTGGTGAGGAGATCGAGGCGAGTGAGGTGAGCAGTCTATTCTCCCTAGATTCAATCAGCAGCTCCCCCCCCCCCCCCCCCCAGTGAACACGTGGGATTCTGCAAAATGACTCTGCTATTACAACGCCCCTCTCAATAATGTACCATAAAGCAATTTTCATCCCAGCACTAACCGGAGTATTTTATTATAGCCACACTCCTCTGTTGTCCTTGTCTCTCTTTGTGTGCTCTAACATGTGTGCTCGCACATCTGTACACATAATGGACTCCTGGAATAGTCTCTATGACTGCGCCTGTCCTGCAGATTTATGGTTTGGAACCACAAGACCAGATGAAAACTGGATGTTGAAAATAAAACATATTTACGAATGTCTTCCTTTTTTTTTAACCCCCCCCCCCCCCCAAAAAAAAAAAAGTATTCCTGGGGACCTTTTCAGCCAATGGCATTGTGGGATTTGATACCAACCCTTCAATTTGCTTGTGCCATCTGTTTTTAACACATTTCTACTCCCGCTTGAGAATCTCTCCTTCTCGACCGACCACTCAACTTTGTGTTTTTCCCTTCTGTCCACAGACTCGCAGCGGTCCCATCTGTCCTCCTTCACCATGAAGCTGATGGACAAGTTTCATTCTCCCAAGATCAAGAGGACACCATCCAAGAAGGGCAAGCAACTGCAGCCCGAGCCAGCAGCCAAGAGTACCGAAAAACCCACCAACAAGGTGTGTTTGCACAACACGTTCAAGTGCCAAAAAAAAATCTGTGTATTGTGGGAAATCCACCTCTTTCCCACCTATTCTGTGAGTTTGTTTGCCTGTTTGTGTACAATTGTTTTCCTGTGCTCCCCATTGTGTTTGTGTGAGTGTGTGCGCGAGTATCCCTGCTGGTTCCCACAGCTTCCCAGTCGCTGGGGCGGCTGGCTGCGCTACAGCAGGTGTCTAAACTTATAAAGACATGAATGGAACTGGGACACTTCCTGAATGAGCTCCACCGCTGCCTCCTAGGGCTTAGGGTGTAATGAGTGTATTCAGCCCTCTTGTGAAGAATGGAGACGCTGAACGAGCCTGTTGCTGTAGTACCTGGATGGCTCCAAGCCACATCACTTGATGTATGGAACCATGGGAATAATAGAAGCAAAGGAGAGAACCCAAACAGTCGTTGCTATAAGAACTACTACAAAGGTTCTTACTGTAGCCAGGACAAAGGGGATATTTTTTAAACACATACAGAAATAATGAGGAAAAAACTTCAGATTACAAATATGTTGGTTGATGTGTTTTATTTTTCTGTATTTGTTCTGTGCCCATTTTGCACCTATACAAATATGCAAAGGATTTGGATACATTTCTAGTGCAGGGAAACATCTCCTTATGTGACAGTAGATAATGCTGAGAGTATGGTTGCCTATAGAATTGGGCAAAATGTTGTTTTCTGCATTAAATGGTCTGTCAAACAAACATAAATACACTGATACAAATAAATCTTTGGTACTGACATATATTCCCCTGAAGGATATACTGGTCAGGCTCCTTGCATGCTCACTCTCGTGTAAAGAAACTGTCCACCACTATCATGGAAATCATTAGCAGATTTGATTCAATTCTAAAGTACTGTTCTCTGTTTTCTGATTTATCCCACTGTAGAAGGTAAGCCGTCTGGAGGAGCATGAGAAGGAGGTGGTCAGTGCCCTGCGCTACTTCAAGACAATCGTGGACAAAATGGTTGTGGAGAAGAAAGTGCTGGAGATGCTTCCGGGTTCGGCCAGCAAGGTGCTGGAGGCCATCCTGCCTCTGGTTCAGGTGGATACCCGGGTACAGCACAGGTGAGTCACACAAAACAATGACATGGAAAATCTGTGTACATATTTGAAACACTTTCATTCCTACTCTTCCTTTGGGTAAAAATGAATGTAGCTCTTTTGTTTCTTATACGTTTTAAAAAACAAGTAGCATTTGCCTGTAAACTTGTATTTTCCTTAATGGACATTTTAAGAGATTCATTAACATTATGTCTTCACTGTTGATGTCATGAACTAGCTAATCCTCTTCATTCTTGCCACTTGATGTAACTTACGATGTAGCCAGTATGCATGCAAGACATGCTAGAACCAGCATGATGTCGACCTACACTTGCTACAGCTTGTAAACATAGCTAGCATGCTATGACACATGACGTCCCTCTCCTCCGAGGAATCATGAGCTCAAAGCCTTTTAAACTCGATTCACGTGTTCGTCAGTGTCACGTTATCAGAAATGTTACCTTTGAGGGATGTAAAATAAATTGCATCTTGTAGGTCTGTTTGTTCTCTTCCTCTCCGGGTAAAGGCGAATGTTGCCTCCTGCGAATGTAACCGTAGCTGCACTTTTGTTTGGACTATCAAGACATGTTGGAACTTCTCTGTCTTTGTCTTTGTCTTTGTGCCTCTCCCCCCATCTGTCAGTGCCGATGAAGGTATGGAGGGTCATAGGTGACCCATTTTGTAGCTAGCAGCTCTGTGTTTAGAAGCAGGTTGATGGATCGTTGAGAAACCGCCATCTGACGGGAATTTGACCTCCAATCTGATGGAGTCAAACCCCAATAAATCAAAGTAGAAGCTTAGATGTGTTTTTTGGCAAATAAGCTTCTGTACATCAAGTCAGTATTGCGTGACAACCATTGAAGAAGAATTTTACCCTGACTTGCTACTGCACAGTGAGTGTTAGATTGTCTGCAGTGATTTCAATCAACATAAACTAGGTCAACAGTGGGTGTTACTCCTACTCGCTGTCTTAGCACACAGTATTAAGTTGATCAGAGCTTATTTGCCAAAAGGTTCATGTATTAATCCTATATCTGCAGACTTTATTATGATAGCACCACTTAGTTCCAGTGTGACCTACAGCCCTTAGTTAGTCTGTCTTGGTCAGACCTCTCCACCCTTCCATCCCGCAAATCTTTCTGCTAAACCCCAAAAAAAGCTGCAGTCGTCTCCTGCTCACCGAACGGCTAAGCTGCGAGGAGACAGTGGATGAATGTTCCGGCACTGTGAATCAGCTGCAGCATGTCTGTACAGGCCTGCACCACACCTTAGTGTTGGGTCTGAACACATCATTCACTACAGGCAGGGACGACATACCCGCTCCCCCGTGTGGTTACACATTTCTCTTCCAGGCACTTCCCCAACAAATGCCTCTTAGATATGTAGTTTATCGGCTGTTAGGTAGTTAGAAGTGTGATGTTTGTTTTGTCTGGATGTGATTTTTGTCATCTCCAGTCTAATGCTGGATTCACGTGGATTCAAGCAGACATGGCAACCTCTTCTTAACAGCATGAGAAAACACACACAAACAGGCCAAACATGACAACATGTTGCTTTACTGTTGACAAAAACAGGAAAACAAATATCAAAGTTATGAATTCTGTCTATTAAGTAATTTCATTTTGAAAAATATTTCTTTTATATGGCCAACAAAACATCATTTATTTCCAGGAGCCTAGTTTTTCTTCAGAAAATAAGAAGATGTGTTGTTGGATCAACATAATTAGCTCCTTTTTTTGCATATTGATGTTTCCTCCATCTTTAAAGGAGCTATAAAACAGTTAGTTGTAAAATCTAACGCCAAGTATTCAACAAGTTATTTCGATGGATAAGTCGTCTGCTTCCGGGTAACCTCTGCTGACCTCATAGTTTTTACCGTTCTCCTCTTGTCCGCTAAAAGACATCAAGTATGGCGTCTACTGCTGCCTGAGTCCACGTGAAGCCACTATGTACCCTGTTTGCCTTTTTCAAACTCCCTCTTTCTTGTCCTTTTATCATTCTCCTCACCTTTTCACCTTCCTTTACTTTCTCTTCTTTGCCTCATTTCTCTTGTCTTCGTCCCCCACAAATACTTTGTTCTCCTCTTACTCTCATCCAATCCCTGTCCTCGCACCTCTTTCATCAGTTCGGCGCTGTCTTCCTGCCACAATCGGGTGTATCAGAGTCTTGCCAACCTAATTCGCTGGGCCGACCAGGTGATGCTGGACGGCATCGACCTGGAGGACAAGGAAAATGTGGCGTCAGTCACCATCGTCATCAAAGCAGTCCTGGACGGAGTAAAGGTGCTTAGGAACCAGGAAATATTCTCAATGGTGTTTTATGAATCCTGAAATTGTGGTGTTATCAAAAGAGCTACTGGAGCTGACTATGTTGTCTTTTTATATGAACAGGAGTTGGTGAAGCTGACCATAGAGAAACAGGAGCAGCCGTCGCCCACCACTCCCAACAAACCAGCACCACCTGCAACCACAGCAGAGAGGTGAGTACACAGTGTGCCTTCCAGAACAAACACACGCACTCATTCTGACACTCAAATCAGTTCATTAAGTCAGCTACTTTTATATGTGTGTAGCAGCCTGTCGTCAGAGATGCCCTCGATAGAACGGGAGCAGGAGGTCTCCAGTAAGACGGCACCAGCAGCTGCTCCTGCAGAGGCTGCCTCCGACGTCCCAGATGAGGATGTCGCCCCTCCCAAACCCCCTCTACCTGAAGCCAAAATGGCTGAACTCAGGTGAGGCTGACGGACACAATTATATTCAGCATCTGCCCCCATATAGAGATGATTTTTTTTTCTTCTTTTTTTGGTCTAAGTATAGTGTTAGTTTTATCAAAGTAAAAAGTTGATAACAGTCTTCTTCAAGTGTTTGTCAGGGATTCTTTTTCGGTTCAAGGTTTCTTTTTTTCTGTTTTGTCTCCGTCCAATCAGAAGCCAAAGCTGTGTGGCGATGTGGTCAGAGGTTTCTTTATAGCCTTTTGCACTGTAGCCACAAATGCAGAAGTACCCAATGTAGATTTTTTCATCATTATTGTTATAGGTTAAAGTTGAAGTGAAACAGTTTCGTAAGATGAGGAATAAAGAAAGCGTTTAAGGCGTAAGGGGGATTTCTACACCTATTTATACTTTGTGTGGGATGATGAAGAAAAGGCTGCTTGTTTTACGATGTAGTTCAAAAGTCTTATTCAAAGCAATCCATCGAAGGGTCCATCAATCCAAACCCTCTCCTTGAAACTTTCATCACTCTCATACTTTAGTCTTTACATTTGGCGCACTTTGGTTGCTGCTGTCTCTTCCCATCTTACTCTCTCTGCTGTCTCTCTCGGTTTGTCTCATCTCTGGTTTCCCCGTTGGATTTCGGGGAACAGAGCACAGTTGAGTGCTGACGCTGGCCAAAGGAGACCCTCTCAGAAGGAGAAGTATGTCAGCCCTCAGGATCATCCGTCTCCATTATAACATCCCAACAAAACCTCCCCCCCCCCTCCACCTCCTTGTCCAGCTTCTGAATTGGATGAAAGTGTTTTTTTTTTACTTGCATGGTGACATTATCCCAACATTTGTGTATTCCTGTGCGTTCCCTGAAGAACTCCTCATCCAATCAGAAGACAGTCCCAGTGCATGAGAGTGTGTTACTGACCCATGCAGTGTTTTTTTTTGCTGGCCTCCATGGCATGGCGCCTTGTGTTCCCCATTTTGACTTTGCATTAACTCACTGGGAGAATTTTGGATTGACATTGCAGGACAGCTTCATGTTACAGCTACGAGAAGCTAACATGAAACAGTCCCATCTCACTATTCCACAGGAAGGATGATAGCGTGTGTGTTCATGTATTCATACAAGGTTTCGTGTGTGCATACATGACTTTTGAAAGCCGTGGTTTTCTTGCTTGTCTGATTGTCTCCATTGATTTTGCCTCGAGGATTTAAAAAAACATTCTACATTCCTGGTATTATATTCCGCTCTTTCTGTGTATCTGCAAACAGTCCCCCACCGGCTCTTCCTCCTAAGAAGCGTCAGTCTGCCCCCTCGCCCACACGAGTCGCAGTGGTCGCCCCAATGAGCCGCGGCTCCAGTCTGCCCTGCAGCGTCCACAGACAGGTGAGGGATTCAAGATTCAAGTCAGAATAAGATAAAAGCAGTATTAAGGAAACTGGAAAAATAAAACAGTTAGAATGACATGGATATCAGAAGGAATGTCATAACTAACATTTTACAAAATAGAATAAAAGAAAATAGGAATAAATAGATATAAAGGTAGTCATTCCTTGATTACGCAAAGTGTAAAATAAAGTGATTGGTCATTTATTTGTTACTATTTGACCAGTGACACAGATCTGTAGCTGATCAAAGCTTATTGTTTGTAAGAAAAAGTCTGCTGGTAGTGCAAGCATGATCAGAAGTATGTTCAGACTAATAGCGAAGATAATTACCCATCTTGAGGTTCCTTTAATATCAACTTAATGTAAATTAAATAAACTAAACAGCAAGAACAACAAAGCTAAAGGTCTCTCTTTGTCTCTGCAGCAGCAGGACTACGAGCAGGAGTTCCTTCAGAGGCGCTTCTCCGGTGGGAGCCAGTCCTACGGGGGCGACTCTCCGCGCCTGTCTCCGTGCAGCAGCATGGGCAAACTCAGCAAGTCCGACGAACAGCTCTCGTCCATGGAGCAGGACAGCGGTCAGTGTTCTCGTAACACCAGCTGTGAGACGCTTGGTAAGACTACAGAGACAAACACAGGGTCAGGATTCAGAGGAAATTCAAAGGAATTCTAATCCCAGTCCACTGGCTACACTGTAATAAGTGTATCATGTCCAAAAAAAAAGTCTCATGTCAGAGACAACATGAAGATCTTTCATAAGCTAATGTTGGCTTAGGTGACGGACATACTTAATGTTGAATTAGTGGTGTTACTAATTGATTTCTCATAATAAGCAGAGCCTTAAAATGTGAGTTGAGCAGCTCCAAATATTCAGGTAAATTAAATGTCTTTCACATAGAAATTAAGAGTGAATTACGCTCACTTCTATACCTTTCTAAAGTGGCCCCCTTACTCCTCACACAGACGTACCCAGATCACAAATAGAGATCTCTGCCTACAAGACGAGCATCCAAACATATACACGACACATAATCAACTAAATATGCCTTATTTACTTAGATTTTAATGATATAGTTTCTCCCCAATCTCTTCTGCTATTATTATGATTATTGGAATTTTTGGATTCAATTTTGGTCTCCAAAGTAACAATCAACATCCCGAAATATCTTACAACATCCGGACGTTAATGCAAACCTTTGTGTTGGTGTCTTGTCAACCGTCTCATGTTTGTCTTTGTGTTTTCTTTTTACTCTTTGTCCTCATTTGTTCACTAGTTTTTCCATTTAATTTCACCAAGAAAGGCAAAAAAAGACCTTTTTAAAGCTGATTGCTTCAAGTACTGATGATCCAAATACATAACTACATGAGTTCAGAGCATATATATGATATACATGAAAGTTAAACTCTCCTGTATTTGGTGTTCCACAATCAGACGATCATTTCTCTGGAGAGCGGTCATCACTTTGTTGATCTTATCGAACCTGCACACAACACATTTGCGGTCTTAAAGTGGCATTACAGAGTGGTGGATCATTTTACACACGCAACCCACACGTAGACACCAACATTCATAGAGCACACCGACAAGACCTGATACTAAAAAGTTTCCGTATACTGGAACCATAATGGAATTTACAGTAGCTGAGATAGTGGACCCATGGTTACACTCTGATTGTAAGATGATGGAAAGTAAATGTTTAAAGCTCCTGTATGGAGTTTTTAGCTGGTTATAAAACATACTGAAGTTAATATTTATGTCTTTTTATAAGCAAACAAAAGCAAACAAGACCATGGGCATAAAGATTGATTATTTCTTTGTAGTTATATTTAATGCCTGAGACAGCTGTAGGAGGATAGGTGTCAGACAAAGAGATTCACAGCACGCTGCAGGAACAGACCTTTTTATTACATTTTCCATGGTGAAGTTTCACAGTGAGGGAAACATTTGACTGCTAAAGATAGCAGGTTCAGATATTTTGTTATAAAACACTACTTACACGTGTATAGGACAAGAACAGCAAACAGATAAGATGTAGCACTTTGTCAACAGGATCACCAAAAGCATCACAAACTCACAAAGTTTCTCACTGGAGCTTTCATTATGTAATGTACTTTCTTTATTTCACTTCATGATTGTTATTTGTACCTTTTTTTCTTCTTTTCAGACAACACAGAAAATTACGACCCAGATTATGACTTCCTCCACCAGGACTTGTCGGTAGGGGAAAACCTTCCCCCAATACCTGTAGGAGGATGTCTGAGCCCCCTGCCTGAGTCTCACAGCGAGTCCTCATCCCCCGTCCCCGGACAGCACCCCACACATCCACGCTTCAGCGCACCTCCGCCCCAGCAGCCACCGGAATACTGGACCCCGCAGCCCAATCAAACCAATCCCCTACTGTCCCGCATCAGTGCACCCCCTGCCCTGCCCCAAAAGAAGCGTCGGAGCACCCAGTCATTGCCCTACCCTGACGGAGGATCCCGCGTGCTGTACGAGCGCTTCCCTTCCCATTACGACAACCTGTCGGAAGAGGAGCTGCACCCTACGCCGCCATTCCCACTTCTAACGCCCATCTCACCCATGCCTCAGACAAACGGGGGCGTGTTCGTTGCACAGTACATAGCCAGCGAGTGTGCAGATGTCCCTTCAAGTCCACCGCCTCTGCCTGAGAAGAAAAGCAGACACAGTAAGTGAAAAAGAAAGAGAGGGGATATAATGAGTGAGCGATGAAGGCAAGGAGGAAGAAAGAGTTTTAAATGAGACGACTGAGCAGAGGTCACGTCGGAAGAGAAAGGGACAAAGAGTCTAATGTAGGGAAGAATACAGAGAGGCATGAGATGGATTTAGGAAGACACTTAAAGACATTGGCTCCATTTCATTCTCAGCTTGTTAAAGCATAGCTCATGTCAAAGAAATATGCCCCCGTGATTAGAGTCAGGAAGTGAATACCAGGATGTGTCTACAATGGGTCCGGCTCCAAGGGGCACAGAGGGCAACATTTGGTCATTTCCTGACACACCTGCTACATCACTTCCTCTCTCACTACTGTATCATGTCATTCCATACAGCCAGCCCTTCCTGTTAGCTGAAACACTTACTGTATGACAATGTTGACATTTTTTTATGATTTCAAGTGGAAAACTTTCGTGAGTTCAGTTTACACGATTACAAAGATTTGACACAACTTTCCAGTTACTGGTGAATATTACTCAGCTGGCTAAACAATTGTGTAATATCTTCTCTTGCTCTGAAAGTTTTTTTTTTTTTTTTTCATTCCTAGAAATATTAACCGATGACATCATGATGACGTCATTGGGCTGATGATCATTTTTGGCCTCGAGCTGTTTTTGCCAAAAGCAGTCATTGTGTATGGAATTTGGAAGACATGGGTGTTAACAGAGCGGAGAGGATCGAATGAAAGATGCTTTTGAGTTGCATCATGGGATGTGAGGGATTTGGTGTTGTTGGAGACTTATACAAGGGGGAAAGAAGTGCAGATAAATCTGCTTTTGGTGCTTCAGTGTTTACTGTTCTTTTTTAAGACATGTCTCTTGTGAGTCTACTTCTAATATTGGAAGAGTGCAGGAGTAAATGATTGTACAGTGTTGCACCATTAACAAGAGGTGAGGAGTAATTTGATCCAAAAAGGGATTAAGAAGGCTAAAATTACTAAAGAAACATGTACTTTCTTAACTTTTTGAGTTTGAAGTAAACAGTTCTTTTCATTTAATAACAGTCATTATTTTTTATCTGATCCACCACCCTCCTTCCAGTCCTCCAGTACATGCAGTTTGTGGAAGACTACTCCGAGCCCCAGCCCTCCGTCTTCTACCAGTTGCCGCAGAGCGAGAGCATCTACGAGCAGCGCAACAAGCGCTTCCAGGAGGTCTACCGCTTCAACGACTCCTTCAGCAGCACCGACTCAGTCCACGAGCCGCTGCTGCCGCCGGCACTGCCCCCGAAACAAAGGCAACTGGTAAGAAACCCCTCCACATATAAAGACTGGGACCCTTTTCGAAGGACTAGAGAACCATTTAATGTTTGGGTTAGGACTGTGGAAGCAAAGCTTTAATTAAAGTTCTTGAAATAGTTGGGGTTCCTTTTTCTCTAATTAAGAGCAAAACTTTGAGGCTGTGGATCCTGCATTGGTAACACAGTTAATTTAAGGGATTATACATGGATCAATGAGACAAAGAGCTTTGTGAGAACAGGTTTACTCGTACATTTCAACGATATGAAAACAAATGTCTGCCGTACAGCTCAGTGTTGGTCACAGTCTCTTCATCCTTAACGCTGGGAAGAAAAAGAGTGTGAAAGAATGCAGATTGCTCTCTGCAGCTGAAGTACATTCCAGTGGTAATCCTCATCAATTTTCTCTTGAGCCTCCTCCTATCTTGTTATCTCTCTCACCTATTCAACCCCCTCCATCTCCCCTCCTGGCTTTTTTTTTTGTAAGCAAAGCAGCCGTCTGTGTGAACATAGAGGTGTTTGCTTGTTAGTGGGAGATAAGACCAGCCTCTATCAGTCCCTCATCAGATCCAGTCATCTTATCTCAATCCGGGTTGGCATCGGGGTTAATTGAGACGACTGTCTGAGAGAGAGAGAGAGAGAGAGTCAGAGTGAAGAGAGAAAGGGACACGATAAGACGGCTCATAGCAGAAGAAGAGGACACTGTGATGTGTCAGTTTGGAATAAATCATTTGAAGTCCCTGAAAAATTCTTCTTATCAATGCACAATAAGTAATGGGGTCAATTCTGTTCCTGCATCAATTCGGGGTATCGGTTGTTTTGTCATTTTCACACAGTCCTGATGGAGGAACTGTCGCTAAACTTTATGAATAATATCTTGAGATGTTTTTTAACCTTGAATGTTGCTTCTAAAGGAAAAATGGTTGCATTGGTCACCCAGGTTGATTTGTAGGGATGCGTAGTATTGGATTCTTGCAGAATTCCAACATGCTAATATTTTCCAACATAATTTTTCAAAATGTGCACATTCACTGTGCAAAAACAGAAACAAAGGTTACCTCAGGTATATATTTTTATACATGCATACTTATATCTGCTGTACGCATTAAAGCTTCTCAATGGAGCAGTATGAAGAAATCTTTAATTGTCGGTCATGGCAGCAGAAATATTCAGTTAGGTCAGATTCTGATATTGAATTTTAAAACCTTTATCGGGCGGTGTAGATGTCATTCTAAATAGTTGTGCATCCCTACTTATTTCCCATAAACAATGCTACATTGCAAAGATTTAGGATAATTAGTTTTTAATGCATTAGCCTGTTTGACACGATGACAGCAGTTAATGGGAAGAAGATCAGGTTGAAATGTGCTGGAATTTCTCTTTAAGGATCACCACTGTGGAGCTACACTAAGGTGAAAGTCTCATGTTCACTAGAAGGAGCTTCGTTTTGCAGGACTGTCACAAATGAGACTTCCCACAAAGAAACAAACGTGCCCCTTTTTCTGCCTGCCAATCATATATGAAGGTGACAAACAGATGTAGAGTTGGCCTAAAGCTCTGGAATAACGAGGACAGTACATTTGTGGACAGTAAACAGATGACACTCTTCTCCAGGGTGCAGCTACAGTACATTTACAGTATCACAGCCCAGCGAGGAGAAAATAGACTTTGAGTGTCAGTCTACCCAGGCCACCTCAGAGTTAGTCTTTCTTCTTCCTCTTTGTCCATTGTCCTCTCTCTGCCACCACAGCTGTGTATTCTGAGCCCTGTGTGCCCGGCTCTTTATTTTTATCACGCTTTTGTCTGTGTGTACAGTCCAACCGCACTCATCTCCGCTCCCGCCGCACGACCCTAATCTGGCCTCATGTTTTGGACTTGATGAGCTTGTGGCCCAGTGGAATAAGCCTGTTTGCCTCCTGCATAAGCCCGTGTTCCAGGCTTACACGCTTTGGCGACTTTACAAGGCTTTGCAGCAAAAAAAAAAGTCATTTCAGCTGCAGTGTGGATAAGGGAATGGGTGAAAAAACCAAAGCAGATAATATTGGCAGTGTTTAGAATGTGCTGTAGTTGGCCTGGTTTCAGTAAAGCTCTTGAAGCTCGGGGCATTAAAAGAAAGGTTATTGGGCTGTCACAGTGCACATTATGTGTGTAACCTTTACACATCACTTGACCCCCTGCTCATTAGGGCTTTCCAGGGAGAACTTTTACTGAAACTCAACAGTGTATTCAGTACAGTACAGTGCTAGTCTGTATTTATTTCAATAAACAGTGAGCTAATACTTCTAATTTAAACTCCCAGAATCCTCCTCAGCTTTTAACCACTTTGACCTTACTGCTTTTCTGCTGAACTTTGATTAAATCTGCTCAGGTTCACTCTTGCTGACTAGTGTAATCAACTGTCCACTTTTTTTTTCTTCTCTTCCTCCCTTAACACCCCTAATTTTCCTCTCTTTACTTGCTTTAACTCTCACTACTCTCACTCAATCTATCTTTCTTTCTTTCTTTCTTTCTTTCTTTCTTTCTTTCTTTCTTTCTTCTTTGTTTCCGTCTCAGGCCTCCCACTCTTCCTCCCCCTCTTCTTCCTCTTCTTCCTCTCTCTCCTGCCACCTCCAGCCGTCTGTAGTGGCGATGGAGGAGGCGGGCTCTGGGCTGGGCCTCAGCATGTCTGTTTCTAACTCCTACCTGATTGGACAGGCGTCTTTGACCACGCCCACGGTAAGTTCCTGACCCCTCTTTCTCGCTTAAACGCCATCCCTCCACCTCCATTTCTCTGCTCCGGTTGGTGTGGGTGCTGTGTGGTCCCGGTCTGGTCCAGGGAGCCTGACCTGTGTGTGCACCATATGTGATGCAGCCTGTTATCCTCCCCCTGACCCTCTGAGGTCTCCGATGGGGAGCCTTCCATCCCTCGAGGGTCGCTGGTTTGGTTGCTGTGTGGTCCTTCGTTTAGCTGCATCGCCCCTCCATGTGTGCATTTGTTTTGACAGTGTGAATTTGTTGCTTTGTTGTGTGTTTTTTTTAGCTGAGGCATCAGATATGCTGTTATTAATGTGTGCTTTGTGTGGTGGAGTGTGTGCAGTTATCTGTTGTGGTTGTGTGCAGCCTCTGGCTAACATAGTTTGTATGTTGCACTGAAGCATTCCTCCACATGATAAGCAATGATTTGACCCTTTCCCTTGTTTCATTTCGCCTCAGAGACGCAGCAAAACAGTTCCAGTGCACTGCAAAAAGTTAGCTCTCTAAAACAAGGACAAATAAAGGAAAACAAATACAGTAAATAATCTGCTATTAGAAGCAGAAAATGTAATGAACCAGGTGAAAATGGTCTGAAAGAACCAATAGATGTTTTAAAACTTGTGGGGCGAGACAGAGAATGTACATACTGTAGGTCACATATGAAGAAAAAAATGTTTTTCTTAAAATGTAGGAAAGAGTGCTTCAATGTAGTTATTAACGCTAAACTATTGAGACATTGGATACTAAGTCATCCGGAATAAATGTACCAGTAAAGGAAATCCGAGTCATTTGGTCAAAGAAATACATTTCAGGCTACTTTCATTGCCAAACTTTGTTCAAGTCAAATACCAGCCTGGTGATGTAACAGACATGTGCAATCGTTCAGATGACTCAGATGAAAAGTGTATTGTCTTAACATATGAAGTAGAGGTGGGGAAAGAAATCGTTCTATGTAAAAATCGAGATTATCTTATCTTCTGAGATTTTAAATCGATTCATAACTTCCAAAAATCGTTTTTTTCTTTTTTTGGCTAATCAGTCACTCCCTGCTAAGTGCTAAGGCTAGCTCTTTCACTCAGTAGAATGCCAAAATGGAGCAGCAAGAAATGCAGCCAGTCTCACAGATGACTGGAGTCGATCCTGAAGTATGTACTAATTCAAAAATAGACTTTGAATCCATGGATCCAGAATCATTTTGAATCGAAAAAAGATTCTGAATCGATTCGTGACCCCAAGAATCTGAATCGAATCATGAGACACTCAAAGATTCCCAGCCCTAATATGAAGGTATAATAAGGATAAAATGCTTTGTACTTGTCACTGTTGATCAAACAGATTTCTAATTCTGATAATCCTAATTAAAGCCGCTCAGAACCAGGTCAAAATCTCAATAACAAATTACAACAATTTATCAAGTTTGTTCAGGGCGAAAAGGCTTGGAATAAGTAAATGCATTCACAAACAAGAAGTGCCTCGTTAGAAGAAGTGTGTGTGGGTAAAAATGCAGCTTGATTTAAAGCTCCTGTGAGGAACTTTGATTTAGTGTCGATTTGGCGCCCCATGTGGACAAAGTGGGACCTCCTAGCTCTCTGATGGTTTTCTCCTGTACATTTGTAAGTAGTGTGCTTTAATAAAAAAAACTCATCCTGCTTTCTTTAAACTGCTTTAAAAGTCTGACACCCACACATGGCGGTGGTTTCAGGCATTGAAAATAACTTCACTTCTGTTCCTGATGGTCATGTTTGCTTTTGTAAGTCATGAAGAGACATCGATAGTAATTTCAGAGATTTTCACAACCAGTTAAAAACCCTTCACACAAGTTTTAAGATATCTTTTATCGGTTTCACTTTCTTGGATGAGCTTTATGTCCACATCACAAAAGATTGCCTAGTATAAGAAATCACCCTTTCATAAACAGGTCCTCGTTAATAAGTTACGTCCTGGTTAATAAATGCTGTGTCACTGTTACTACGGCCCTGACCCCAGTGCGTATCCCACTATGCGTTACAGTGGTTTGTTTAGGGAGGGGCTGACCCATGATGACCTCATGGTGAGCTATGCACCCTTAAGACATGCTGTGGATCTCCCGCAGGATATCTCTGCTGGAATGCAGCTTCAGATGGACTTGATTGAAAACACATTCCTCCCATTTTCTGCTCCTCTCCTCTCCTCCCTCCTCCTCCTCTTCATCTTCTTCTTCCTTTGGCGTCGGTCTCTCTCCACCCACACTCCTTACTTTCTCCAATCTCTGTAGTCTGCCTTTCTTCCATCATGATGCAACCTCGTCTCACACCCTTTTGTTTTCCATTTCCGATTTAGTGGAATGCTTGCATTCCTCAACTCATTTGGGCATTATGCTTTATTCAGGGGGGGATGCTTTGCATATTTAGTGGAAAGAAAAATAAATATTCCGTAAGTCTTATTGGTATTGGAGAATATTCCTCTTTGTGTGTGTTGCTGCTGTTATTTTTAAAGACAAGGATTTCCCAACAGCATTGGTATTTTTGAGAAAAAGAGGAGAGTAGTTTCCAGATGATCCTGCGTGTCTGTGCATGATCACGTGCATGCATATTGTGTGTGTGTGTGTGTGAGCCAAGTGTGTGTGCAGTGTTTATCAGTGATCTGTATGTGCGCCTCCATGCTGGTATGCAGGAACAGGGCTGATATGTCCAACAAGTTCGGACAGGTTACCACTGCCTCCCTGCAGACACGCATCTCTCCACAGCTGGCCACACACAAACACGAACACACACATCAAGGCATGGCTTGTCTAAACACATATACATACTCAGAGTTGATGCTAGCTTATCTTTGAGATTCCTTGTTAAACATTTATGTCTTCCTTGTTCTCTCACTGGAGACGCTTCTATTGCCAATGGGTGCATTTTTGAATTTTTTAGATGTTTGTGTGCGTGTGTGTGCATTTCTTGTTCAGACACATCACCCTCATAGTCCACGCTTAATGGAGGTGTTGGAGAAAGATGTGAACATTTCTTTTCCCTCCTCCGCTTCCTATAATTCAGCCTCTCTTTTTTTTTCTAACTGCTCTGTCTTCACCTCTCTAATCCCTTACTCCTGTATTTTACGTTATTTTCTTTCTCTATTTTTTTTTCCTGCTTTCCTTCTTTCCACCAATCGCAGAGCTTGGACCAGGTTGCCTTGACCAATGCCACCAATCTGGATGGCGGCGGGGGCGGGCCCAACGGTTTGCTGGCCGGCTCAATGGGCTCTGTGGCTGTCTGTCTTCCTTCTGAGACCTCTCTCACTGACTCTCTCCACACGTCAGCGGTGAGCTTACACAGGTTGATGTGTGGACGCAGGATGCTAACATGAACAGGCTCTCTCAGACTGATAATAAAATGTGATGCTGGAGCCGTTCCCTCGGCAGATTGTTGTCAGATTACAGCAGTTTGCTGTCCCGTATTGTTGCACAGATGATAATACAGTGACTCATTCTCTTGTTGTGATTATCACTGCCCACAAACTGTCTGCTGTCTGAGTATTGGTCTCAAAAGAATCCCAGTAGAGCATGTTGCACTGCTTTTTTTTCTCCTGATAATATTATTACCTTTACAAATGATGCTCTCCAGTGCCACCTGGTGGTTGGTGGAAAACACACCGCCCACTGTACATTACTAAAACCTCGACTAGCTGCTGTCTCTCTTCCTGAACTATATATTCACACTGTAAGCAAAAACTCTGTGCCCCTCTCCGCACCCTCACGCCTGGGTTTGTGTCCCCCCTGTCTCCCCGTAGAGCGAGAGTGCGAATGACGAGGGCGGGGAGGGGGAGTACGTCAACTTGTACTCATCCAACCAGGCCAACGGGGAGCTGTCTCTCTCCCTCAGAGTAAGTAGCTGACCGTCCGCCACAGGTTGAAAGGTCAATTCCATTTACACATCGTTTCAGGATATGAATCAATTTGAAGTCAGGAGCCCCGTTTGACTGGCAGAGCCATTCATCTGTTGCACTCTGCAGAGCTCATTGATTCATCTCGTGAACTGATGGCGCTGAAATGGAATGTGAATGTAGACAAAACCTGACCGAGCATGACTTCAGGTTCATGGGTTTGCCTGCAAGAGGACTTTCTGTTTCTGTGGAGAGAGGAAAAAGATGTCCGTCTGTATGTTGCTCTGACTGCCCGGCTGGTGATTGCGCTCTCTCTCTCTCTTTCTCTCTCTCTCTCTCTCTCTCTCTCTCTCTCTCTCTCTCTCTCTCTCTCTCTCTCTCTCTCTCTCTCTCTCTCTCTCTCTCTCTTTGGCTGTGCTTCAACTGTAACAAGCATTTAACCTTGTTCCGATCTAACACCTGACATGTGGCTGCTCCTTAAGGGATTCTCAATGGTTCACCGGTTTTCAATTTTCCAATAACATTCCTCGTAACAGCTTATGTGCATGTGTGACGGCATAAGTGTGTGCTTGGTTGTGTTCCTTTGGGCTCGTGTGTGAATTCAAGGTGTATTTGAGTCCTGTTCGGGCTGTTAAACACAAGTGAGAGTGACAGCAAAAGAGATGATCTGTGATTGTGTTTGTAGTGTTACATTTGGTGCGGGTTCAGAGTGTGTGAGTTCACCCCTCTGGTTTCTTTGGGTTTCCCTGCTCTAATCAGTACAACATCCTTACTGTGACATTTGTACGAAGCATCCATCCTCCCCTCCACCAAAAGTGTAGCATGCACACTGGGGGTTCATACGATCTCATCAACATCCTGCCGTCTGTCACTGCATGGAATCACTCGCCAGTGACGGTCCATGTAAGCTACATCGCAGATGTTGATTTTTGTTTTTCCATCCATCGATTAGGAAACGATCACAGCTGACGATGTGCTTCAAGACCCCGCCCCTCAGATGCCAAACAGCAACAGCAAAGAGGCTTTGGACAAGGAGAGGTAAGAGTCGTACAAAAAGTTCTACAGTTTAAACTGTACACTCAGTTTCAGACAACTTAATTTAGCCTAGAAGGGTACCTCAGTTCCACAGACTAACAGGTCTTATTTAAGAATAATCAAGACAAAATAAAGGAAACAAATACAGTCACAACAACATTCACATGCCAGTAACAACAGATCAGCAGGCGAACATGTCTCCAAACACTAACCTGTTGTAGTATGGTGTTTTTGTAGTAATATAATATTAAGGTTGTCACTACACAAAATGCTTAAACTAAAATGTCAGTCCTAGACACAAAATATTGGGTAATGTCTTGTTTTTAATTAACCAAAAAATGATTTCTGTGAAAGAAAGTTTAGGAGTATCTGTGCTAAAGACAGCTTCCTTTGTTTGTTTTAGGCGGCAAAAGTCAACAGAGTCGGCCGGGAGCGATGAGGAAGACGTGGACGAGCTCTCTCTCATAGATCACAAGGAGATCATGAGCAGGATAACACTAAAACAAGAAGTAAGACCAACAGCAATGCTGCTGCATGCTTTCTGTTTTTAGGAATCTGCTGTGATAGAAGCATGCAGCACCTGCATACAAAGCACATTTTATCCTGTTAGTGCAGCGCTGGCTAAAGGTCACTGTGAGTCACTCCACTATAAAACCCTGATCCTGAGATCCACCACTGATAGTCAATGCTTCCCTCTGCTGTGAACTCATTGAAACTGCAGTGCTTAGAAATCGACAAACCACCCGTCTCCTCCTCCTACGCCTCTTCCTCCTCCTCCTCCTCCTCCTTTGTCCTGTGTGGTGCAGTCTGATAGACAGATGTGTAGAAATGTTGCTCGCCAGTCTGCAAGGTTAGGGCCAGTGGGACAGCAGTGATTTACAGATGAGATGTGGAGGGATCAGAAGTGGAGATGAGGGAAGATTCATAGCCTGTGAGGACATTTTTAGAGCTGTTGCAGGAGACATATTGCAGTGGTGAGGCTTTTATCATACACAAGTCTGACTTTTTCTTCGTCATCAGAGGAGCTGGTGCAGGACGGGGAGAGGTGGGGGCCTTTTAAGAGGAGGGGGGGAGTGAGAAAAGAAAAAAATACAGGCAGAAGAAGAAAGGGGCTGCTACATTTTGGGCTAGACTGCATCACTACCCATCAACTCTAACCACTCTTTTTTCCTCCCCTGTTTTCACTCCATTTCATCTTTCATCTTTCTTCTTCTTTAATTCTTTTCTTATTTTTTTCCAGAATGATGACGGCCCTGACGTCCGTGCTGGATCAGGAGATATTCTATTAGTGCACGCTACAGAAACAGACCGCAAAGGTACAGTACAGCACACATGAAGGCTGTAGTATACAGGGCAGTATGTTAGTGTGCTTCAGGGTCACTGGTGCAGCTTTGTTTTGTTTTCATAGCGTAAGAGTCATTTGGCATTCAAAGATCTTTTTATTTCCTGTAGTTTGACGAGTCTGAGATCCGAAAATCATTTTAAAACAGCCTCAGTCTATCTCTCTCGTTCTCTTGTTTGTGATGTGTCAGTCTGGATACGTAACCTTTACATTTAAAAGACGTGTTTCTGGCTTAATTAGCTTCTCTGATACAGTACGCTTCAACTCAAATATGTTGTTTTTTATTCTCCTCTGTTTTTCCTTGACAGATCTCGTTTTGTACTGTGAAGCCTTTCTGACTACATATAGGACTTTTATAAGCCCCGAGGACCTCATTAAGAAGCTACACTACAGATATCCTTTTCAGATCACTCAACATGTCACTGGGAGCTTAGACGTCGGCCTGCTGACTGAAGGCTCTTTTAAAATCCTCATTTACCAAGGAAAGACCCCTTTATCATGTTTGCTTTGATTCAGCTCTTTCAGAGATTTAGAGCTTCAAAACTAAATGTATTTCTCTCCAGATGGATACTTAACTACTTCTTAAAGTGTTTGGGTTTTTATGATTGTGTGCCGTGCTTAATGGCACCTCAAGAGAGCAATTTATCGAGTACGTTTCCCTCCAAGATATTTCCATAGTTGTTGTCTAAACAGCTGGATTTACAGTAGCAAACTAACTTCAGTTTTCTGTTGTTACTGGTTTAGCCATGCTAGGCTAGTGAAGCCTCACAAAGCAAGCAGCTAGCATGGCTGTAGTGCTGCTTCTCCAGGTTGAAGTCATGGCAGAGATTGCTGTGTAATGATGAGTGTTTTCAGTGCTATGAGGCTAAGCGAGATCTCTTTCAATCTCATTTTTAGGCCGTGAAAGTGTTACCTAAATTCAAGTCTATTTGTACGCAGAAGTTCTGTTGAAAATAGTTTTGTTTTTAGACAAATGTATTGTTTAAACTTTAGAAGAATAGATCACTGTGTTGGTTAAATGCTAACTAATTGTTGAATTAATTTGAACAACCACATTTTTTTCTGAATAATACAAGAGCTTGGAGGTACTTTAAAAAACATATTCGGACACATCTCATCTTGTCACTTGAGGAAACATCATTCATGTCCTATGTGTAGAGTTGACCATGTTTTATTTTGAAACCACACATAGTTTTATTTTGTCCTTGACCACTGAGCACATACACCAGGTTCTGCCACAGTCCAGACACCTTTAAGAAGCGAGTCAGCAAGAACACGTTCTTTGTGCTGGTCCGAGTGGTGGATGAGCTGTGGTGAGTACGATTACGTTGATTCGGTTCTTAATCTGGGGAAGAACTTCTGTGTGTAGTGAACCTCCTCGGGAAACGTAAATAAATAAACAAATACATGAATTAGTAGAGGACTGTGAGGAGAAAATCAGCTTCCTCAGAAAAGAATGAATCAAAGTATTTTTAAGTTTAAATAACATTAAAACTGCTTTGAGTATGCTTTTGTTTTGAAAGTATGTAAGCTATATTGTTAAGGAAATGTCCACCAATAAACTTCATGGAGACGATCGACAGGCTGTTTGCAAACACTTTGCAATTGGTGATAAAGATCGCCCACAGGGTCAAGAGGATTAAGAAGATGGGGGGGACAATAAAAAAACCTTCATTGTATTATTAAAGGGTCATGAGACAAAAATATTAGCTACCAGTGGACAAGGGAGTAGCTCTCGCTTTGATTGAAATGTCTCTTAAACCCACATTTTATAAACAATCAGTTAAATTCTGCTTTTTCTCCACCTTCCTCCTGATATTTCTGAATTATTTCCCTCCTGTGTGATGCAGTTTTGTGGAGCTGACGGACGACATCTTGAAGCAGCTGATGGACCTGGTATTCACGCTGGTGTGCAACGGCGAGCTCAGCCTCGCCCGCGTGCTCCGCAAGAACATCCTGGACAAGGTGGAGCAGAAGAAGCTGCTACGATACACTAACTCCCTCAAGCCGCTCGCTGCCCGAGGGGTCTCAGCAAGGTACTGAAGGGGGGGGGACACAGGGTCAGATGTGTGTATGGGTAGTTATCCTAGCTTCACTTCTGTTTTGAAGTGTTTTGTTTTGTCCAGTAGACTGACTATCAGAAAACTACAACACCACTTAAGATTCCCTAAACGCGTAGCTAATGTTGGATCGTGTTTCCAGCTTCTAGCCTCTATCAGGGCCGAGTACCTGAGGTAGTTGTTTCATATATACGTTTAATTAGCTATGTGACTTTGCAACTCCCTGAATTATGAACTGCTCACACATAAAATGCAAAACTCAGAACACAGAAACTAAAGGATATCTAAGAATAATACAGTAAAACACAGTTTGAGGCCAAACAAAGAAGATAGTTTGTTGTGGTGAAGGAGACCTGCACAAAACTGACAGATCAATGAGCGCATGTACTTTTTTCTACTAGCATCTTCCACCTGAAGGTACAACCATTGCGTCATATTGAAACATATTGATCGGTAAACAGTCTGACACAGATTGAGACAATTGACTGTGTATCTGCATATATCAATATGCAGGGATCTGGCTGGTGGAGCCACGTAATTAACCTTCTGCTAACCAAAGCACTTATTTAACTTATTAATGAAAATGGCACAGATCCTTCAGTCCACAAGCAGAACAGATTCTTGTGTTGGTTTGAAGCAGACACTCACACTAACTCGTGTTTTAGTCTTTGATAAGTTTGCTCTGAACGTTCCTCCTCTACTCTGCTAACCCAGTAAAGACTTGGACATAAATCAGCGTGACTAAACCTATCATGACAGAATCTGGGTTTGAGAAAAATGCTGTTTTAGAAGTTTGCCCCATATCCCATCTGTTCACATGGAGGAGACGGCTTTATGACCTATATTGCAGCCAGCCAGCAGGGGGAGCTCTAAATGTTTTGGCTTCACTTTAAGGGGGCTGTTCAATCTTTATATACAGTTTATGATTGAGACAAAGATGTAATATGACCCGCCTTGCACGGTGTGACATTCAATTAACTTAGAGTTTTTATTACTTAAAGCTTTCTTAAAATGTTGTACATCTATTTTCACTACAAAGTAGCACATTTTGCACTTTTATGCTTCATTTTTTAAGAATAATCTGGACAAATGTATTTCAGATTTAGACTCCTTGCTGCACAAGGAACTACAATGAAAGAAAGAGTCCTCTCCTTTATTATTATTCTGTAGGTGCAGCTAACCTACAAAGTCGAACTTCAGATTGAACACATCACCTAATAGTTTATGTCTCCTTACAGGCCGGGAACTCTCCATGACTTCCGCAGTCACGAGATTGCAGATCAGCTCACTCTTCTTGACGCTGAGCTCTTCTATAAAATTGAGGTACAGCAGTTGCTTTGTGTTAATCCTCCCAGCATTTGCCCACATCGATTGTTTTTTTTCACTCTGAACTCCATTTTTTTTATTCCTCCTTTTCCCTCCAGATTCCTGAGGTGCTGCTTTGGGCCAAGGAACAGAATGAGGAGAAGAGTCCGAACCTGACTCAGTTCACAGAGCACTTTAACAACATGAGCTATTGGTAAGACCCCAAATCAAATCTATCCCCTCATTTGTCTATTAATGATATTCCTGATTTCCCCCTTATTAGCATCTTTCCCTAAATGTTGTTACACTTCATTTATATATTCCTCCTTCACCCGCAGGGTCCGCTCTTTAATAATCCAGCAGGAGAAAGCTCAAGACAGAGAGAAGCTGCTTCTCAAGTTCATCAAGATAATGAAGGTCAGTGACATTAAATATCCACTTCATGCTGTTATTTCCCGGCCTGGGAACCAGACGACGCCTGTTTATTTGCTCTGGAAGACGTGTGCTGTCCCATGAAGTTCAGACAGATTTTTATCAGGCCATAATCACGTCGGGCAATTCACGGGTGTTATCTACTATGGGGCGAGTTTAAACAGCATGGGTCATTAACGGCTGCTGTTGATGAGGAACCATCTAAATCCCTTTTTAGGTCTAAGGTTGTTCTTTGGGCGTCTCATAAAGATGCACAAGTTATTATTTTAACTGATCAAGCACTTTGAACAGGTTGCTGATAAAAACAAGAAATTGCATTCATCATTTTTGGGTGCCCAGGACATATGTTTGTTGCCATGGTATCAAAACAGTTAGCGATATTGTTTAAATGTTTACAGGTATTGTGTCAAAGTTTATAATGTTGGTATGGTGACAGCTGGTCTGTCTGCCTCTACATCACATGTTTCTCTGCTCTGATTGATTGTAGCATTTAGCATTCAGGGGCTTTTTGGGCCAATGATAACAACCCCCCCCCCCCCCTTGAAATCAAAAATGAACCTAAAGGTTTTGAACTCATTCACATCTGCTGGGGTTGTATTGTCTCTCTTGTTTTTATGCTATAACATGTCTTATTTCTTATTACAGCACTTAAGAAAGTTGAATAATTTCAACTCCTACCTGGCTATTTTGTCTGCCCTGGACTCCGCCCCCATCAGGAGACTGGAGTGGCAGAAACAAACCTCAGAGGTGAGCGGGTCATGTGGTTACGATGGGAGGAGTTACATACGTACATACCATCATGTTCATAACAGAGAAGAGCTCTGTTCAAAGACGGTGTAGCCTTAAAGATCAAGTATAGGGAAGTATTCTCAACATGTTTGTCACTTTCCCTCTTCTAACACACTTTTTCATTCTTCTTCTCTCAGGGATTAGAGGAGTATTGCACATTGATTGACAGCTCCTCCTCCTTCAGAGCGTACAGAGCTGCTCTGGCTGAAGTGGAGCCTCCGTGCATCCCGTACCTGTAAGTGCATTCCTGTTTAACATGCATGTTTGTGATTTTTTTTTTTTCTCCACAAAAATGTAAAGCTCAACTTGACACGACTCCTTCTCCTCTTTCCAGCGGACTCATCCTCCAGGACTTGACCTTCGTCCATCTGGGAAACCCTGACCTCATCGACGGGAAGGTTAACTTCTCCAAACGCTGGCAGCAGTTCAACATCCTGGACAGCATGCGGCGCTTCCAGCAAGTGTAAGTCCACTGGGATGAATTTAGACTATGATAAACTTCACATATTACTAGAGTGCTTTGTAAACATCACTCACGGTAATAGATGTCAGCTTTTGTTTGCTCTGGCAGGAAGTGAAATGTATTTCTACTTTGTTTTTCATTAAACTTTAATCATAAAACAGCTCTACGATCTCCACATGGGCTGTTTGTTTTCTCACTAATGAATCACTGCAGTAATCACACCTCGACCTCCTCTCATCTCAGGCATTACGAGCTGAAGCGCAACGAAGACATCGTCTGCTTCTTCAATGATTTCAGCGATCACCTGGCAGAGGAGGCGCTGTGGGAGCTGTCGCTGAAGATCAAGCCCAGGAACATCACCCGGCGCAAGACAGACCGCGAGGAGAAGACCTAGGGCTCCCCCCCCCACCCCGCTCGCCGAGACTGACCTCCAACTGTGCTTCATGACACTAACTCCACTTTACTACAGACTGAGAGAAAGAGGAATGGAAGCTTTCCGCTAGAGCTAATGGGAGACTCAAACTACAGACAAGTGAAGCGTGGCCGAGGTTTACAAAGAGCGCTGCTGCTCCGGGAGATTTTTTATTGGGATTACTGTGGCTCTGGCAGGGGAGAGGTCGAGTGGTGGAACAAGAGGAAGCCTGATGCCAAGTAGAAGAAGAATCACACAGAGCGGACAGGGAGACGCTACAGAAATAACCAAAGTCTGCTCCCTGGGCTCTCTGTTTTAGAGTGGAGCTGTTGCGTGTGAGTGAGATTGAGCTGAATGGTCCATTACCCTCAGAGTTGCTCCTTCCTTTTATGTATGTGCCATTTGTTGGTCGTCTTCTGAAAAACCCCCTCGAGTTTCCCCTCAAACAGCAGAACATGGAGAGCAACATGCCCTGAACTATGACTCACAGGCTGCAGACACAAGACTCTGCTGAGGGATCATAAGAGGGGGTTTGAACTTACAAAGAGGATGACCGTTAGAGACTGAATTTGTTTTAAGACATTTTTTTTTTTGTGTAAGAATCATGTATGGTTATGAAATGTATTATATACAGTGCTCCTTTTGTTCTCAAAAAGGATGTTAATGCTTATGAGAAGAGCTAAGCTTCTCCCAAAGTGCCATACGTATGTGCACTCAAAAAAAGCAAAGCAAAAGAAAAACACGAAAAGATGAATTACTAAAGATGCTGTGATCTATGTATGTCATACTGAATCATCGTGTGCCGTGTTCAGGTGTAGAGAACCATCAGGCAGTCACAATCATGTCCCCGTCACGTCGCTGTGTGAAAGCGTGTTTGTGAAGTGCGTCTGAAGTCCTCAGAGGCTCGAGTGTTTGTCATTCCAAAAATGTGCTGTAGAAAATCATTTGAATTCCTTTTTTTCGGGGGAGATAAAAACCAACACATCACACTGTGCTATCAAACACCAATAAAACAAACAGCTCTGTTTCTATACACACGGCTTGGCTCAGAAGCTTCATTTTGATTTCAAAACTCAAACAAGACTTTTCAATTTTTTCATAGAAGTTCCATTTATTGTTGGACAGATTGGTCGGTGGAAAATGAACTTAAAAAAAATGAAGGCGTGTATTCAACTGTAAATGATTGAAAGGAAGCACTCAATTTGTCCGACACTGCTGAAACATGTGACCTAATTTGGTTTAAATAAGTTAAAAACAAACATCCAAAGCGACAACACTACAATAGATGAGTCTTTATATTCTTTCAATGTAATCATCTCATTTAAAGCCAGTATAAATATAAGGTGCAAAGCGTGACTGACATTAAAAGTTTAAATAATGCTTCATCCCTCTAACACATTTCCATCTGTTTCAGTAACGGCATCTGACGACAGACAAAACTGAAAAAAATCGAAGACTATCATGGAAGACTGTTACAGGTTCTCGATAAAATTACTGGTCATGCACCAGTAATAACTGTAAAATGAAGAGCTTGCAGCACTGAGAGCCATCCTGCACAAATCTGCAGCAACGACCTCAGCTCAAAAGATCATATTCACAGCCTGAACACATTCCCACGAAGTCTTCTCTCTCAGTGGGGTCGACAACTGGGTTCCAGAAGGACTCTTTTCCCTCCAGGAGGGTTAGCTGCTCCGTTCTGCAGGTCGCCTTGCTCGGAAATGGCGCGCTTGAAGCCCCTCCCGTGACCGTTAATGGACCCCCGCTGCCATTTGCAGATGTCACCGTTCAGTATGTCTTGGATGTGCTGGACGATGAGGTTAATGGCAACTAGAGAGAGAGAGAGAAGATTTGTCAAAAATCATGCTGGAGTAATTAGCAGGTATGCAACTTTATTAAGGGATTGAAACTCACCCATATTGTCAACTCCCCTTGGAATGATGACGTCGGCATACTTCTTCGTCTGCAAGGAAAAATGTCTTTAGAAATAAAGTACAGCAGCACTTAACAAGGTTGTCAAATGTTCTAAACTTCAATACCGTGTGTTTTAATACGATACAACTTTTGATTATTCAGCTTTAAAACAAACTTTAGATCTTCAGTGATGTTTTAATCAAAAGCTGCAGCGAGCCAAAGAGAGAAAGTAGTGTCTAAATTACACAACCGGTTGGCAATGTTTTGACATGTTTGAGCAATTGAGACAGTGTGCAGGAATTTGCCTGCATTTTGTGTTCATTAAAAACAAGAAATTACCCAATTGTGGGTGCTTAGGACTTCTATTTCTATTGCAATGGTAGAAGACAGATAAAGATATTGTTAGTTTTTTACTGGAATTGTATCGTAGCTTATGATTCTGGTATACTGACAACCCTAACACTCAATCCTGTCTGTTAAAAGTTTGTGACACTAGAAAATACAGACAAAAATCCTTATTGTCATACTTACAGGCAAACAAAACTCCTCAAAAGCAGGCTTTACAAATGTCGTGTACTGACTGAGAATCTGCTCCAGGTCTCTACCTCTGTTCATATCTCGCAGAACTGAAAGGAAAATCAGGTCAAATTATCTTATAGTGTGGCAACTTTTGGAATATACTGTGTGTGAAAGAGACAATACCTCTGCGAGACAGTCTGACATCTGAATCCGTGTCCACAAACAGCTTCATGTGAAACATATCCCGCACTTGCTGCATGTAGAAGACCAGGATCCCCTCAAAGAGGACCACGTCAGCTGGGTAAACTGTGATCCTGTCGTCCAACCTGAAGAAAATATGCAGTTTTCAGCAAAAACAATGATGAGAAAAGCTGAAAAAAAGAAGATTCAGCATACGGCTTCCTCCTACCTGGAATGGGTGACGAAATCATACGTTGGAACTTCAACCACCTGTCCCTCCACGATGTCCTTCAAGGTTTTGTACATTAACTCATTGTCAAACGCCTCTGCAAAACATCAGATATAAACAGACAAATTTACTATGGTTTTAAAGGGATTTTAAAACTGTACTTCTACACAGTCCAGCACTAGCAAAATGTTTCCAGGAAGCCCCAGTGTTCTAAATTGTTTGTGTTAGCAGAATACTATCTGAGAGCTAAATAGTTTTTAATACAGTCTGCTCAGAACAAGCTCTTTTTTTTGACTGCAGAAAGTTTTGACTTGTTTTTGTCACTGCAGCTAAACAGCCAGAATTTCAGGTTCATTTCTAAAATATGTGAAACTTTGTGCATACCACCAACTATTCAAACAAAAACAGTTTCATATTCATATTACTTAAACATCAGTGCCCCTTTATCAGGAACTTCCTTTGGATAGAGACAGGACCATGTGTGCTGCTGAGGAAAAAGAAACCTACTGTATATGGACTGCACCTACCCGGGTGATCGAAGTTGTACTGGCCCTTTAGCGCTTTCATCTTTTGCTCTGGAGTGAGGACTCTGTAGAAGCTGTCCTGGCTTATAATAGCCACCTGCCTCTGGCGGTGGTCCACCTTGTTCTGGCCCAGGAGCTCCATGATCTTGGCGCAAACTGTTGACTGTAGCAGAGAACTCCATTCACTAAAACTATTGATTCACAAGACTAGTCCGAATGTGTTTTTAGGTTGACTAACATGTACGAAATGAAAGTGAAACTGGAATGATTTTGTGTTAGTTTCTTAGTCAATTAGGAATTCTGGAAGTAAGTGATTGAGTGTGAAATAAATGATGTCAGTGACCTTGTCAATTTAACTAGTGCTTATCACCTGACTGCTGCTCATGGCAGAGGAAGAGAATTGATCATTACAGCTGCTAGTTGAAGCTCGTGGCGCTAAAAGGTAGAAATAGTGTAGGTAATTGTAGTAAAATCAACAGAGAATACATTTAATGTTTTATCTGGTTTGCCAATGAATAAGTTAAAGAAAACGTTCACTGAGTAAGTGGGCGTGCCTGCTACTTTGACAGTTTGGTAAATGCTAGTGTTAGCGTTGCTAACAACATAAGCTAACCTACGCGGGATGCTTATTACGTTCTCGGGTGATACTGTCTAAAAAACACACTGACCTTGCCGCTGGCCGTTCCTCCACTGACCCCTATTAGAAAAGGTCGATGTCGGGGCCTTTCCGCCTCGTCTTGGGCTCCGAGAGCATCCATCGCAGTCCCACAATTTGGAGAGACTGCGGAGTACTTGAAGGCTCGGCTGTGTGTTAGCTACGCTATCTTTAGCAACAACAACACGTTGTTCTCGCGATAACAGTTCCATTCAGTAAGCTTGTCATGAATGTGGCAATATTGCCAAAGCATAATAACAAAGAATACAATAACAAAATAAATTAGCCTAATGATAATAATTAATAACGTAATAGTAACAATAATAAATATCAATAACATTCTAAAAAAACACATTATTAGAGAAGGTGTAATTCCTTGTTTTGGTGTATGTGTTTTGTATAGGTGTGTTTAAAATTGGTTTTATGTGTGTTTGTGCCTTTATGTGTTTAGATTGGTGTTATTCGAGTGTGTGTGTGTTTGTGTGTTTGTGTAAATTTATTCAGGGCTTTGTGTGAATGTTTACATTGCTGTTGTTTTTTTGTTAGTTTCTGTGTGGCTATGTTTGTGTATGTGTGTCTGTGTGTGTTCAGGTTCAGCTTAAATGTGTACAACCACACGTATCAAAACAGGCCTGGAGCGACACAGAATTTTTAAATAAAATATAACAATTTACCACCTATTCATTCTTGGTAATCTACTCATACAATCAAATGTTTAGTGTTGATTTGGTTGTGATTGGAACATTTGGTATTAACAGTTTCAAATGATTTTTACTGCAACCAGCTGCTGTGGCAGAGTTATGACAATTTCCCTAGAGCTTGTTAAGAATCCATGGCATCAAAATGATTACAAAAGACTTCATTTATTGTCAAACTAAAAATTAACTTCACATTATATACATATACAGTATAAAGACAGCGTTACTGTTTCTCTTTGTCATTGTCTTTTTTATCTGTGGCTTCACCAAGTTGAGAATTGTCTTTGATCGATTCATCCAGTACTATCTCCAAAGCAGCACTTCCTTCCACCCTCTTCACCGTCTCTCCTTTGGCAGCTAGGATTTCCTCGATGTTTCTGAAAAAATTAAGCAACAAAGAACATGAGTCATTACAAAATATACTGGAGACACAATTATTGATCAGTCAAAGATGTCTGTTTTTTATGGACTCTTAAAAGCTATTGCTTCTTTGGTATGCTTCAATGTGTGAAATGTGTTTGCTCAAATCACAAGTGTTATATGACTTCATATTAACAGAAACTTGCATCAATGCCTAAACAAGAATTTGGAAGTGTGCAAGCGCATACACGTCTGAACTCCTAGCTGCTGTTTTGAACAATAGAATGGGATTTGTTTTTACAGTGTTAAGGATACTGCCAATGTTATCAATCTCATTTAATAGTACAGGCAACACTTCTAGAGCTACACCATAAGCTGCCATTGAGTCACACTAAGACCAACATATCACTATCTGCATTTACTTTATGTCTTTCAAAAAGTAAATTATAAAACAGAAGTTTCAGGTTAAGTTGAGACAGCTGACATTACACAATTTGTCCACCAGAGTTCACTAAAAAGTCAATTCAAAAATGTCCTACATGGTCCCACACACTGTAAAAAATATTGGGAACATGTAAGGAGGGGTGCTTGCTATACACATTTGTTTATTTTCTGGGTTGTAGTTGTGTATATAAGCATCACTAACCTCTTCCCTTCCAGGTCAGAGAACCATTTGAGGTTGTCAGCGATGATGTGGTGATTTTTACATCCTGGACATGTCACTATAACAACACCTTTGTGGTAAGCTTGTTTGGATATTTTCTCAATGGACCTCGTGGAGCAAACCTGAAAAAATATTCAGATAGTCAGGGTGTTAAGGGCGTTTTCTGGCGCACTCACACTAGGCATGTCACAACACATTTATTTTCTAAAGTCAGAGCAAAGGGATACTCGTACCTTGCATGTGTAAACGAGTTGATAATGGGTTGACTGAACTTTTCCAATGGCGTCCTTTTTGACACTTGGTGAAACTGAGAATCCTCTTGAACTGCCACGACAGGTTTCATGTCTGTCAGCTGGTAACAATATATGGAAACTACGCTGGTCCAGTGAGGGGAACACTCCCGACCTCATTGCTGAGGCGACCGGCGGTCCCAAGGTACGACAGTGAAACGCAGCACAGGGTCTTAGCTGTGTTAAAAGACGACGATAACACCGAAACAACCGACTGACAGGAAACATCTTCCTGGAGGAGTCTAACAGACGTAAGGTCAAAAACATTTATGCAAAATCAATTGACGAATGACAGTACATAAACAGTACTGAACGTTTCGTCAGCGTGTGGTATGTCGCCGTTTGATGACGTCAGAGCTAACGTAATTTCACAGTAAACTTAAAAATAAAATTATCTATATGTTTTTGTAAATCATCCTGTGATCTTTTTGCATAAATGCTGTTTTTTGCTAATGCAGTATTTATAAAATGGTTAGAAACATGTCAGTTGTGGAAAATTGGCTGGGTACCGTTTTAAAATACCTATAATGAGTATTTTCATTTTACGCAACTTCCATTCAATACTAGGCAAAATGTACAAAATACATGTACAAAATGATGAGCCAATGAATTAAAGCCAACATTAAAAATACTAAAGGAAAAATAGATTGTTTACCAGCCTCTTAGTGGCAGTGCAAGGGTAAACAAAAAAAAAAGAACAAGACAGCTTAACAAGTAGAGGTAGTGTTTTTTTTTTTTTTACATATTAACAACAATATAAGCAGTATTACGTTTTAGGCATTAATTGTACACTATAGTGAAGGGCTAATGGAAGGGTTGATGTATTTGTTGATATACTGAAATATTTGTATACTCATATAATAGTATGAATATTGTGTTACAAAACCAACAGCAGGTGACAAAAATACTTTGATATCAGCTCTTAGATTTAGATCTTTCATCCATTCTGATGAATATTTAAGTATTGCTATTGTGCTGAGTCGTTCGCAGACAGTTAAAAGACCATACTTGGAGGAACCTTGTATTATTTAGTAAGAACAGTTGTCTCTGGAAGTTTAATTACGTTTTTTTGTATGCATATTTTCATAAATAGGTAAGTAATGTTGAAATGAAGATGATCACATTTACAACAATACTTTTTGTAATGAAGATGAGACTGTTTTGTGCATCGTACATCGAAATACTGTATTATACAGAAGCTTATGAAATGCAATATTTGCCATTCCTCACACGTAAAAAGGCTGGTAAATAAACAAAATTGTATTTGAATATCTACCAGCAAGTGGCAATTAAAAATTGACCAACCTGAACAAAATACAAGTCTATATGATTTTGTGTCTCTTTTTGTGTCCAGAATCTGGCCAGCAAATGTTGCTTGATTTCCAAACTCATTCTTAGATTATAAGCATTGCATACAACCAATCTGCAACAATTAGTAATAAAAAAGGCCAGCGTAACAACACGAGTATCTAAACCACAGGACCAACACATCACCAAGTAATGGAAACAAGAAAGGAAGCCAAGAAAACACTACAAACAAATGTGGAGTGTATCATGTTTTAACTTACAAATATAGAATCAGAATCATGTTTAATGCCAAGTACGTTTACACAGTGTAGAATCAAATAACCTACATTGGCTCTATAAACACAAATCACTTGTGCAATATTACAAATAAAGTAATATTACAAGCTAATGTTACAATGTTCAATTGGAAATATATTGTGTTAGTTTACATTACTGTTAGTTTTACGTTGTATTCACATAACGTGAGCAGGGGCCCTTTGATTTCTTACATTTTGGAGACTTGTTGTTTGGCTCTGTAACCTCCGTGCTTTTATTCTGACAGCGGCTGTACTTCCGCCAGTATCGTGCAGCAGCAACAGCAGCAGTCGACTTCGCGCGAGCCGACAAACCCGCTCGGCCCGTGCCTTCATGTGCGGTTTTCTCCTCCGTCACTGTTGTACGGGGGCTCCGGCCCGGTGTCCGACCTGCCACAGCCGCTGAGAGACGTTTGAGAAATGCGTCACCCGTGTGCCAAGGAGGCGAGAGACAACAGCTTTAATAAAACAGGTGGGTCTTTTATTCATTTTTGTCTAATGTGTGTTGACAGTGATTTCCCTGCCGCAGTTTGCTCACTGGGCATCGGTATGAGACATCGTTTCCAGTCGCCGCTCGGCTGACTGTTGTTGTGGAGAAGCCCCCCTCATGAAAGGTCGCTCGATGGGTTCGATTACATATTATTTCATCAGACTGCATTACTGTCAAGGCTCTAAATCACCGAAGAATGACCAATTAAATATTCTCGGTCATATCTTTTTGTCCACTGTTGAAGGCCAGCATGTTATTCTGGTATTTTAACACAAACAACATTGTCGATGTAACACTGGGATAGTACACAATGGGTTTGATTCTTCGGACAAATTCAATCTCAAACCGAAGTCCTTAAAAACCAAACCTCATTTGTGTTTTATCATTTCTATTTTCATTTGTTATTTCAGGTAAGTGTTGAATGCATATTGAATTAATCTTTCCTCAGAGTATTTTCATTATGACACCTTTATTGCAGTGATACTGGGGGTGTACATATAAAATGAATGTGTAGCATAAGGTTGCTGTGATACAAAAAGTACGTGCATATTACCTTTTCTAACATTATTGCTGTCCTTTCTGATAAGAGGAAATCTGTCTGTGCAGTATGCAGCTGTAGGGTCACAGTAGTCAAATGATAAAATCAACATGTGTTTTCACACGCTGGTTTTCATCTGCCCTCGTAGTTGGATTTGTAATTTGTGAGCATGTGTGTGGAAATGACATCACCAGTGCTGTCATGAAAAGGAAAGTTGCTGTAAGTAAGATAGAACCAGTTAGACCTGGTTAAAACTGCAAACACTGCCTCCATGGTTCTTGATGTCGCAAGTAGCCTATGATAACAATGTCAGTGTTGCACAGAACAGACGCTGTGATATCTCAGTTTTTGTTCTCTCCAAGAATGGTTTTGTTTTTGAGGAACAGGATACATCTCGTGATCTGTGGGTACGTGGGTGTTTGAGATCCCATATCAGGTGCTAAGAATGAAGAATGTGTTCCTGAACACTTTTTACCTACAGTGGTGCACTTTTATATAATATATACACCTGCAAAATAACCACAGACACTTAAAGAATGTGCTTTAGCTAAACCAGGCAAATATAAATGATTTCAATGTGACTATTCTGTATTTTGGTAGCTGTGTACTACTGTATGGAAGTGATGTGAATGCTAGCATTGATGTTCATTGTAAAACATTAGCAAATATAACAAACTAATGCCATAGAACCTTAATAGCTAATCATAACTGAAAAACAATAAATCTCTTTCCCTCTCTTTAAGTCAGCTGAAGATCTTCAGAGAGACACTGATTATTGTTTTCACATGAAACTGCTTAATTCTTGGATTTGACCAGTTTTAGTAGCTGGTATTTTGTTAGGTCTGATTAAGGTCAATCTCTCTGTTAGCACTGGGACGTTGTTGTTGCTGTCCCCATGTAATACACACATTTAATCATTTCTCCACTGTGCTCAAAAAGAAGTTTGAGTGGCATTTATGAAACATCCGTTGTGTTAGCGTATACATCATACAGTGTAGAATACAGTTTTGGAGTTGCATAGGAAGATTGATTTCAGGTGAAACAGGTGTTTAATGATTTTATTACATCAGTGAACAGTAATATGATTTTTTTTCCAGGTAAACCTCTATGTGTGTAGACAAGACTTAAGATATACAGTCTGGGAATCATCAGTCTGTGCCATATAGAGGTGGGAATTACTTACATGGCTCATGATAACAATTATATCCTAATACAGAAAATCTGCGATAATTGATGTATTGGATCCAATCATACATCACAATATCTAACTAACTGAAGAACAAGGTAAAGAGTAGGATTAATGTATTGCTGCAGAAATGTTTTGTCCCACCCCTATAATGCAGCAATATGCCAGGTCTAATATGTTCAATTCTGGACTAAAATGGTTTCTAGACTGAACGTCACTTCCTTCCCCATAGCCGAGGTGCTAGCACGGTTAAACTTCAGTTTTAAATCAACTTTTTTCGTCTTTGTTTTTCTGTTTCACAGTAGCTTCTGTTAAAAGACACAAGTGTCCTTGAGGGAAATAAGGGTTGGCTCTGTAATAAATTGGCACTCACAGCATCCAGGTTTACCTGCAGCTCTTTCAGCCCGTGTGTCAGAGTATCATGGACATAGACTGCCAGCACAAAAGCTGCTCTGTTCAGGGAACAAGTCCAGGAAAAAATGCACCAGGGAAACTCTACAAACAGGAAGCCAAGAGCAGAGTCACCAGTACAGTCTTGATCTTTTCTTTTTTTTATTTTGTTCCATATTCCTCTGGTGCTGTTTACTGTCATGAGAGTGATCAGATAGCTTTAGTTTCTCAAAGGGGAAATCCTTGGTGGAAATTCAGGGAGTGAGATGTACAAACGAGATAAGCTGCTTGCGGACGATAATGTGAGATCTTGCATGTTTTTCTGACTGAAGACATCTGTGAGTGTGATGATGTTACACTCGTGTACTCGGACTGTTTGCTGGAGTGAACCTCTTCAAAAGCTTAGACCTTTATTTTAAGACGTGCTGCATAAATCTTTGTTATCACAGCTTACATGAACTTATCTGTGCCGTGATGGGACATGCCTTTTATCTATGTTTTCGAAAGAACAGGGAACACGCCTACTGCTTCAAGTTTGTCTAACATCTGTGTTTGGACAGGAAACATCTTTTTTCATGTCCACCTAAGGATATTTAATTTTCACTTCTGGTTTTGGATGTGTGATTTAACAAAAATAAAAGATTTCCTGTTTTTGTTTATATCACTGGTATTGTTACATTCAGAGGTGTTTTTGCAGCGGTCAGAGTCTCCTTGTGTGCTGTTATTTCTCTCTTCCAGCAAAGCAGCAACCTTACACAGACCCACAGGGACTGTACTGCCATTCTGGTTTGAACCGGATAAAAGAAGGCTTTTTTTTGTGACCACTTGACCAAGTATCCTCTCTCATCCTTTCCTTTAAATAAGGAGCGAGTTGAACATAGAGGGATACATTATGTTTTAAAAGATGATGATATTTGTATATTCTTTTAGATATAAAAAAGGACGGGGGTTGTCCACATCTAGCTGCTTACTCTATAGATAACACTAACTTTGAAACAACTTGAGAAAGAAACTGCTTATGCTGCAGTTTTTCTAGCTCTAATCACACATTAACTGTTTGAGGAAGTAGCACAGCTGTGGTCGGATGGACACACTCGAGCATAAATGTATAACATGGAGAGTATTACTCTTCAGACTTGAGTTGTGGCGTCGTCAGCCGCCTGATCTCGTTGAGTATCACTTCCAGTTTGCTGAGACAGTTCTTAAGTCAAAGTTCAAGTGGTTGATACTGACTTTGGTTTCTGACTTGGTTTCATTATGCCCGCTCATCTGATAGTTACCTCAATGTGCTTTAAGAAGTCAACTCATCCGATTACGCTTATCTAGAAATTAGAAGAAAAAAACAAACATAATCCCTGTCTGTATTTGTTTTAGATCTTGAACTATGGTTTGACAACCAGCGACTAAAGATTAAACCAGGGGAACAATGCCCAGTGTGTGAACATGTGCTGTGTCAGGATCTGTGGTCCTTTAGCTTCTCGCTTGCTCTGCAGTCTCTGACCTGCGGTGTGCTGTCTGCACATGCAAGGCACCAAGGATTTTCCTGATGCACAGCAAATATAATGACCAATGCTCTTTTTAGGCTACCTGCTGTATCTGTGATGATGTCCTCACTCATACTGCACAGATTTGTACTTGTTTAAGTCCTTAGGAAATGCTGCCTTACGTTGTCACTCTAAAGATAAACAGAGCGATTGTTGCTGTCAAGTCTAAACAGCTATTTCAACAGTGAATCGATAGTTAACAAAAACTTCAGTATTATAAGTATTATAATACCTCTCTGTTGTTATGACTGTATATTGAACGTCCTTTATGTTCAAATATGTTAGAATATTGGTCTGACTAAAAAAGGTATGTTGAAGATGTTACTTTCGGCATTGTGAACTCTCGTCTGATTGCCTGTTTTCTGCGTCTTTTTTAGATAAACCATCATGATTCCCATCACAGAGCTCCGGTACTTTGCTGACACCCAGCCAGCGTACCGTATCCTGAAGCCATGGTGGGACGTTTTCACGGACTACATTTCTGTAGTCATGCTGATGATCGCGGTGTTCGGTGGTACGCTGCAGGTCACGCAGGACAAGATGATCTGCCTGCCTTGCAAGTGGGTAGTCAACAAGTCCTGCGAGACAATGCCCATCCCAAATGTGAGCATCCCCTACTCACCAGAACCCAAAGGCATCCAGTATGACCTAGACCGTCACCAGTATAACTACGTCGATGCCGTCTGCTATGAGAACAAACTCCACTGGTTTGCCAAATATTTCCCATATCTGGTGCTACTTCACACTCTTATCTTCCTGGCCTGTAGTAACTTCTGGTTCAAGTTCCCCCGCACAAGCTCCAAACTGGAGCACTTTGTCTCCATCCTCCTTAAGTGCTTTGACTCCCCATGGACAACAAGGGCTTTGTCTGAGACCGTGGTGGAGGAGAGTGACTCCAAGCCTCTGGGAAAAATGAACGGTTCTTTAGACAAGAAGGCCTCGTGTGTGAGCGAAGACGTGGAGGCCAGCGTGCCAATGCTCCAACGAACAAAGTCAAGAATCGAACAGGGAATCGTCGATCGCTCTGAAACTGGAGTTCTTGATAAAAAAGAAGGGGAACAAGCCAAAGCTCTTTTTGAGAAGGTGAAGAAGTTCAGGATCCATGTAGAGGAGGGTGACATTGTGTACCGTCTCTACATACGTCAGACCATCATCAAAGTAATCAAGTTTATACTGATAATTAGCTACACAGCCTACTATGTGCGCTACATCAGGTTCAGTGTGGTGTGCACGGTAAACATTCAGAAACTAACAGGATACAGCACGTTTTATTGCGCTCACCCTTTGGCAACTCTTTTCAAGATATTAGCCTGCTTCTACATCAGCTTGGTGGTAGTTTACGGTCTGATCTGCATGTACACTCTCTGTTGGATGCTCAGCCGCTCCCTCAAACGGTACTCCTTCGAATCAATCCGTGAGGAAAGCACTTACAGTGACATCCCCGACTTGAAGAACGACTTTGCCTTCATGCTGCACATGATCGACCAGTATGACCCTCTTTACTCCAAGCGCTTTGCGGTGTTCCTGTCAGAGGTGAGCGAGAACAAGCTGAGGCAGCTGAACCTGAACAACGAGTGGACGCTGGACAAACTGAGGCAGCGCATCACCAAGAACTCGCAGGAGAAGCTGGAGCTGCATCTGTTCATGCTCAGCGGGATCCCGGACACAGTGTTTGATCTGGTTGAGCTGGAAGTGCTCAAGCTGGAGCTTATCCCCGATGTAACCATCCCGCCAATCATCGCCCAGCTCTCCAACCTGAGGGAGATGTGGCTCTATCACACGCCCGCTAAAATTGAGGCTCCAGCTCTAGCTTTCCTGAGAGAGAACCTGAAGTCGCTACATATCAAGTTCACAGACATCAAAGAGATCCCACTGTGGATCTACAGCCTGAAGAACCTCAGCGAGCTGCACCTTACTGGGAACCTGAGCGCTGAAAACAATCGCTTCATTGTCATCGACGGTCTACGGGAGCTCAAAAGGCTAAAAGTTCTACGTCTGAAGAGCAACCTGACCAAGCTGCCACAAGTGGTGACAGACGTTGGCGTGCATCTTCAGAAGCTCTCCATCAATAACGAGGGAACCAAACTGATGGTGCTCAACAGCCTGAAGAAAATGGTCAACCTGACAGAGCTTGAGCTTGTTCGTTGCGATCTCGAGCGCATCCCACACTCCATCTTCAGTTTGCACAACCTGCAGGAGATCGACTTGAAAGACAACAATCTGAAGACAATAGAGGAGATCATCAGCTTCCAGCACCTGCACCGCCTCGTGTGCCTGAAGCTGTGGTACAACCAGATCGCCTACATCCCCATTCAGATCGGGACGCTCACAAACATGGAGAGGCTGTATCTGAACAGAAACAAGATCGAGAAGATCCCCAGTCAGCTTTTCTTCTGCCGCAAGCTGCGCTTCTTAGACCTGAGTCACAACAATCTCACCAGCATCCACGCTGACGTGGGCTTCCTCCAGAACCTGCAGTACTTCGCAGTCACGGCAAACAGGGTAAGACACATCACATCCTTACATTTGCACAATGTACCAGGGAAACTTTACAGACAGGAAGAGCAGAGTCCAGTTTCATAGTCCTCCGATGCTCTTTATTGTCATGAGATTGATCAGATAGCTTTAGTTTCTCAAAGGGGAAATCCTTGGTGTAAATTTAGGGAGTGAGATGTACAGACGAGATAAGCTGCTTGCGGACGATAATGTGAGACAAATCCGCAGTACTTTGCGGTCAGGGCAAAAAGGGTAAGACGCATCGCATGCTTACATTTGCAGAGGTGAATGTTTCAGGTAAAGCTTGTGAAGGTATTCTGTCTCCAGCCCTTCAATCTCTCTGTAATGTATTGTATGATTACCTCAAAGGCCAGATATACAAAGGTCAATTCTTATAAATGCTGAGATGTTCATAAACAGCGAGGCTGTTTGACAGTAATATACTACGCTGTCACACTGTTATCTCTACTCAATGCCAGAAATGTTAGAGGCGTTGTTCTAATGGATGTTGTAGACACAGTTCTGCTCTATACGAAGCCGTCAATTCATGATAACTGCTGTCACGGATGTTTTCCTTTCCATCTTTTAGACCACTTTATATTAAAAAAAAACGTGCCGATTTCACAGTCAAGTCACATTTAAACTATGATTATGTTTATTTGTCCACTTTTTAAGTGAACGTGATGTACTCCTAATCCTCCATCCTCAACCCTTTAGAAAAAGAAAGAGGCTGATTATAAATCCTGCAGACTTTCCAGAGAAGTAAACAATTACTTTTCAAGTAAATACTTGAAAAGCAGCTTTATTTATGATGTTTTTTTTACAGAACATGCCAAGATTAGCTTGTATGCTGGGAGGGCTGTGCCATGTTCTCCTTTTACGGCTACAGCTCGGCTAACCCATTTGGCTTTGGGTGAAGTAGTCAATCATTATGTTCCTTACAAAAGGCTGTTTATTTTATTTGCGATGGGAAATTTCAGTTGTTGTCCTTCATTAAAAAGTGAACAACATAATGTGTTTTCACTTGTTGGTGCCATTACTGCCTTTTTTTTTACTGCGTTATGTGTGGTTGCACACTGAAAATAGATTCCAGCAGGTTTGTTTGCAGCCAAAAATAGATGCATTAAATGGGATCCTTCTGGTGTTTTTGCCTTAATCCTCTTTACACTGTCAGCATGTTATCAATTGAAATGTGTTGAATAATTGAGAGAATTGGGCTCATGCATCTATTTAGACAAGATGTCATTTCTGCAAACATCAATCAAAGAGGTTTTAAGTTCATGGACAAACATGATACTATAGATGCAACTTTTCTGCATCTTTTTCTCTTCTCCTGAATGTGTTGAGATCTTCCTAAGTCTTACAGTAACTTTTGAGTGCCTTTTATCCTCCTTTTGACTTGTTCCCTGTGCCAAGGTTCTGAGTTGCATTATGTTTTTTTAATTGGGTAACATCTAAAATGAACTCGAGCTGAACCATTCTCCAGTCACGACAGTGGAAACAGCTGCTCATTTTCCTAATACCCTTTGCTTACATCTCAGATCCCTGCCTCATCTTAGCAAAGCATATGGATTAAAAATGGAACACCTCAGCCTTTGTAATCAGTGTTAATTTACACCGCTCTTTATTCTCCCTCTTATCCTCCCCTCTTCAGATTGAGACTTTGCCCCCAGAGCTGTTCAAGTGCAAGAAGCTGCGAACTCTGAATCTGGGAAACAACTGCCTGCAGACGCTGCCCTCGCGCTTTGGGGAGCTCACCGGGTTGACACAGTTGGAGCTGAGAGGGAACCGGTTGGAATGTCTCCCAGTGGAGCTCGGTGAGTGTCGGCTGCTGAAGAGGAGCGGCCTGGTGGTGGAGGAGGACCTTTTCAACACGCTGCCGACAGAAGTCAAAGAGCAGCTCTGGAGGGCTGACAAGGAGCAAGCTTGAGCCCAAACCTCCTTGTCTAGTAAAAATAAGAGAAGTTTGACTGAAGGAACAAACAAGCAATCATTTAGTTTTTTAAAGAATGGCCAATCTTGAGAGATTTGCAGCAGAGTCGGCCATGCAGGGTCACAAAGGTGACAGCTTGTTGGTGCTAAAGAAGCACCGATGTCAACTTTTAAGACCTCAAAGGATGTCACTAGTTTCTCATAAAGCTCAACAAAGACAGGTGGTTCAGAAATGTGGCTTTCCCATAAAATCATCCTATATTTAATGCTGCAAGGATGCCAGCAGCTGATGTTGAATGTGCATGACACAGCAGGACCACGCTCAAGCAAACCTGTTTTCATTTGAGAGATACAAACAAATACACAAACTTTGCACGGATCAGCCCCGCCACAGTGAGCCCAGTGTGCTCACTATTTCTCCTTTGCTGATCATGCACAATTTAGACAAATTCAAAGCAGTATTTGCCTGACCGTTCTCTGGCCTTGAGACTTCAGTCTTACTCCTGACATTTTTACTTTTGCAGCTGTCAGAGTACTGGCTGCAGATGAAGATGTAAGTAAATAAAAGAAAGTGAAACCAGCAGCCAATTTGTTGAGGCATGAAGGTTTGCTCCTGTTGTTTTCTCCAGACGTTATGGTTGCTCAACATGCTTAGAGGCTTGATCTTATGTGAGTGAAAACCTACTCTGTAAGAAAGATGAACAGATGAACCTGCAGCTGATCTCCCAGCTTTGGCCTTAACTCGGAGGGACTGATGCAACGGCATCACAGCAACGCTGTCAGATATTCAGCGGAACACGAATGAGAACAAACTTTACAGTACAATGTCTAAATAACCCACGGCTGTTAATTTATAACGTCTGCCTGTGCGGCAGGAGATTTCTTACCGGTGGGGGAGCAACACTCCATTCCTTCTTGGACTTCTTATTTTGCTTCACTCTAAATCATGTGAATTTGATCGTACCTTTTTGGTTTGCATGACTAAACATTATTTGCGTGTCTTAATAATGTTTGTGAGATTGACTGAGATCGGGCCTTTTTTAAAAGGAGGTCAATAATTTATTTAGACGTCAAGTAACATGATTTTGTATTTTCTAATGCTACCACACAATGGTTACATGTTGGGCCTGTTTTTTGGCCACTTTCTTGCCTTTATTAGATCGGAAAATTTAAGATAGAAACAGAAGGAAGAGAGAAAGGATGGCTTGCAGTAAAGGACCGGGGATGACTTGAACTTGGGCCGTTGCGATAAGGATTCAGAATTTGTGCATTAGGCAGGTTGGGCATTTTAAACATGCTATTTTGTGATTGGATAACATTGAGTTAATACCAGATCAAGTAGTAGTTACTGACTGAATGCCACACATAGAACACAGCCATTGAGTTGTTTTCTTGCACTTGAGGGTCTTTTGGAACTAAGTAAAAATCTTAAGTAGAGTTTGTTCATTTGAAGGCTTCACCGACTATATCAATTACAGAAGGTGTCCCATTGCTGACATGAAGAGGTTGTCCCTGTACGAAAACATTAAGAAAACTCTCTCTCCTGTTTTATTTCTTTGTTTTTATGAGATAAAATACACATGCAAGCTTGTACAATTCTTATCACACACCCTGTAGTTGATGCAGACCAATAAAACGAGGAAGAATCATGGCACTTTTTATGCTCATTATGATCTTGAATTATGAGACTTTAGATAAGGATTATCTCTGTGGATGAACTCCTGCAGACATGAGGCAGGAGATGTTTAACTAGCTGCCAGGTGCTGCCACTCCTGTGAGGATGTTCGTGACTTAAAGTGCTGTTTGTGTGCTAGGCCCTCTATTTAACATGCTCAGTTTACTCTTGGGTAAACTGGACATATTCCAGCGCTTCTGTTTATCCAAAATGAGGACAAACAGGAAATCAGAGAGTGTAGGAAACTGACCACTAACAAGGGAAACATTTGTGAGCTTGAAACACTTTTCTTGTTACGGCCTTGGATTTACTAGCATCATTTGGAGTAACCCTGCTATGTTCACTCCGCCCCGGCATCTCGTTGCTAATATGGCCTTAATCTTTTACGAGCTCTACGCCCTGTTAATGATCACAAACATCACGTTCATCTCTTGTTTTTCGTGTGTTGTTGTTAAATGTATAGCTTGTTTTGTACATTTCAGGGGTATGGTGTGTGCTCTTATTGTTACCAGCTGTTTCTGAGTTCAGCTTTTTTAAGACATTTAAGGGAGGTTTTTACTGTGATGATACAATTGCACCTTTGTTCACAGTGAGTTTTTTGTTTCACTGAGGCCTTGGCTGAATCCAAATGCCCTTCTTGGGGTCATTAGTGAAGTGCTCCCTACGCAGTCCTGCTCTGAACGAAGAGCCTGAATGTGTCGACAAGCAACCAGTTTCAAGTTAAAAGACAAGGTCACAGACAAAAATGAGAACAAAAAAGCAGCGGATGACACAAGAGAAAAGTAGGTATTCAAAGGGATTCTAAGCTTTTCCAGCACGTGTAAACCATTTCAAACCTGAAGATTGATTGAAGTTGCATGTCTACCTTGTTGTGCTCTGGTTTACTTTCTTTGGTGCCAAATTAAAGCACAAACATGTTTTTTTGCTAAACTCTACACAAGATGACCTGATAAATGCCAAACAATGAATGCCAAACAGGCAAGTATCTGAAATACCAGCAAGTTAAAGCTCCTGTGAGGAAATGCTGGTGTGTGTTGATTTTGGCGCCCCCCTGTGGATAAAGCGGTAAATCTTATTTCTTTCCTGCCTTTGTCCTGTTCATATGTAGGTAGGGTTGTCTGAAGAAAATCTCATCTAGCTTTCTTTGAACAGTTCAATGAAACACTCAGTTAATCATTGCTATGGAAATTGAACATTAAGGGTATTTCAACAGCGTGTTGTCAAACGGCATGTCTGACACCTACCCCACGACAGCAGTACCGTTTAGAAATAATCAGTGTTCTTGCTGGTTGTATTGTTTGTAGGCCATGTTAATTGATCAGTATTCATTTCAGTCTGTTTCATAACCAGCTAAAATCTCCTTACAGGAGCTTTAAACCTCAAAAATGATCCCGTATATCTTGTCCTGTAGCTTTCCATGGATAAAGGGACAGGTTGTGAGAAAACTTTAATGTCACTCCAACCTTAATTTGCTCTGTAACATTTCTCACTGTAGTGGTGCAGTGCAGCTGCCAGCGCTGCTGACACCAAATATCTCCCTCCTGCAGTGCAGCACCAACAGAGTGTCACATTGGGACGTTTGAAAAACTGCCTGTCAGTTATTGTATCAAGTTTGTTTTGTCCTTAGCTTGGTGGTTGGAAAGTCACTGCTAAATGTATTCCTTTGAGTATTTCTAACCCCAAATGCATTCTTAAGAGTTGTTAAAACTGCTTTAAACATTTTAAAAATATTATAATATACGTTTCGGCCTTTCTCCATTTGATCTGTAGCATCATCAGTCTGACGACACATCTGTAGTCAGACAAAGTTTTCTGTCTAAAGTTTTCCTGTGAACTTTCTGACTGTAAAAATAATTTTCACCTTAGTCATTTATTTTTCTGACCTCCGGAGCTGTGACATCAGCAGTACAGTCCTCCACAGTCACTTCCCTCTGTGTCACACGATGAGCACAGTCAAACCTGTGGCCCCACTCCCCTTTTTCCTGCGTGTCAGGAAAAAGGGTTGGTGACTCACTGGGGTGAAGGTCTGAGATGAGGTCAGCCAGTTGTTAGTGGAGCATGAAAGCAGGACGTTTTTGTGACGAATAAAATCCCCCATGGTTATGTGAAAATGGCATCATGTCAGAAGCACCCGATTTACATCCAAAAAATACTCTCAATGAATACATCTTTATTTTCCGTTCTATGACAATGCACCAAATCAGTTTTCTTTGATTTTGTGTGTTTTTTTTAAGTACAAATTTATAAAATCTGTTTTTGTTATTTATGCCTTATGTAGTGAGGTTAGTGTGAGACAGCAGTCAGTGATTTGTGTCATGTCACAGCTTTTGTCCCTCCACAAAAACAGAATGTCAGAAACAACTCTCAACAATCTCAACTGATGTAAATGAAAGTGAGCTAACTCTCCTGTTTGGGCATTGTGTGTAACAGTAACCCTTATACTGTATTTTTTAAACGGTCATGTGAATTTCACTTGAACACAAACATTTTCAAAACTGCCATGATTGCAATGACATGTTATCCCTACTCATGTGTGATTTCTTTAAATACACGTTTGTATTTATTATATACCTATAACTCGTTTCTGCATTCTGCTGTCTGTAGATCAGGGATATATGAAAACTGTTTCACATCCATTTCATCTGTAAGAAAGAGCTTTTTGATGCTGAAAGCTAATCCACTTCACCTCCCAACAGCAATCACTGTTGAATCCGCTCCGTCAGTATCACACGTGACAAGGCCTTTATTAATGAATCGTTGCCAAGTGGACTGAGCACTGGCTTTTTAAAGCAGGTCGTCTGTAACAACGGACAGCTGAACTTTGATTTCCTAATGTTCAGACGCTACTTTTGTACCATTCTGACACATGATAATAAAATAAACACTTAACACTCAACCTTGTTGCAATTCCTCATCTAATGGACAGTTCTACTTTCAGAGGAAAGTCCTGATCACTGCTGAGTACTTACAGTTAAACCTCCTTCTATACTTATTGTATTTATATTACAACTGTCATTATTAACACAATGTGTGAGGAGAATTTAGCGTTGTAATGGGTCAAGGTGGAAGTAATGTTAAATGGTATTCTTTATTGTTGATTGTGCAGTATATGTTATTAACTGATCCTTTCTAGTAAAATCTAAATATGTAAAATACGAGGTAGGCCTACATATTTTGTTATACCATGTTTAAGGCCTTGGTGCTAAGTAGTGTTCAAAAATAGGCTGCAATAAATATCTCTAAGAAGCAGAGGAGAAGAAGTCAAAACTATCATCATATTGGAAATTATGATGCAAAGTACCTCAAATGTGTATTCATTTACAGTACGCTTTTAGACCTCGCCAAAGACTAAAGAATTTCCCAATAATATAATAATATTAATATTTACAGTATGTGTATGGCCCACATGATGGCGCAGTTCTTCCTCTCACCTCTCTTTACAGTATTTCAAGGTATACCAAGGCGTTGGGCGACATCTAGAGGCCAGGCTTGGCTACTACAACATCCGCATTTATAGCGTCTACGGGCCTGATGCCTCTGTGTTGCAACCATAAAGAGTTAAAGTCCAAAATCCTCTTACAGCTTCTGTTCGGTTACACTTTAAATGATTTAGACGGGTCACATGGTCGGAAATCAGTGCCTGCGGGCTGTAAGGTACCCGGATGATACACATCGTTTCTGACCTGACCCACGAGCTGGACCGAACTGAGAAAACAACCATGGATTTCATGACAGATCGGGATGTGCAAAAGGTGAGCATTAGCCTACTTTATATTTAAATAAAACATATATTACTGAGCAGCAGTTTACGTATTACCTACAGTGTAAAGTAACCTTTAAGATATATTTGATGCATGCATTCACAATCTCCTAAAGGTTACTTTGAGATCAAATTCAAATAAAGGTGTAACTTCGTAATGTGTTTAGAGATATTTTTGTGTACAGTTAATAGTTCTGCAACACTTTATTGTCAATCCTTGTGTAGTTTGTAGTATTTGTGCGCATTTGAGGGTCATTACATAACATACTGCAGCAGCTACAAGTGGTCCAATAAAGACAGTCAGATCAGATCAGATCTGCCTCCACTGTGAGTACATTTGTAATCTATTTACACATTGAAGAGTTCCTTTCTTTATCAGCTGTGTTTCTCCTGTCAGATCGATTTTAAAACAGGAAACATCGTTGACAGTAAAATACTTTACCTTGGAAAGTTCTTACGTTTATGTTATGTTTAACTTTTTGTTTATTGTTATGCAAGACGAATGAACATTTATTTAATGGTATTCCCCTAAATCGAACTGAGATTGCTTTTGTATATGATACGATTTTTTAAAATTTGCTGGAACAATTCAGATCAAGAGCAAATAAAGAGAAGTCTATATATCTCATACATCAACATCCTTTTTCTAGCTTGTGAGGATTTACTGCAATTCTTGTTTATGTCATTGTGAAATGATTATCTCTGGGACATTTTTCAGACCTTGCTGAGAGAATAATGTGCTAATTATTTTAGTTAACCCTTTGAGCAGACAGGGTACAGCCAGAACAATGAACCTGAGTGTGTTCTGCTCTTTTCCTCTGTTTGATTATGTTCCTAATCTGAGAATAAAATAAATGTGTAAACTGCACATTTAATATTTGACAAAACAAAGATATATTGTTTGCAGGACTTGCAGTTTAAATAGTGGGAAAAAAGAAGAAGTGAGCCTGTTCTACTTCACAAAATTAATTTTCCTTGATCCTTGCTTGTGTTGTTCTTACTCTCTGATGTACGTCGCTTTGGATAAAAGCGTCTGCTAGGTGAATTGTAGTAGAAACGATGTGATTTTTCCACGCACTTAAAACTCACACGTTTTTATGGCCGGAAGAATTCCACTTTAGTGTGTAAAAGCTGTACATTTGCCCCTGGATTTGACTTTGAGGGTGAAAGCTGACCCAGCAGCTCTCTCCTCCCTCCTTACAGTACTTGGAGGATGGATATGTGGTTCTGGACGGGCTGCTGACCTCACAGGAGTGTGACGAGCTGAGGCAGAGGATGGCAGAGATAGTGGACCGGATGGACGTCCCAGAGCACTGCCGCATCACCTTCTCCACCTATCACGATGAGCAGCTCAAAACACAGGTGACATAATAAACACTACTGTGACGAGATCGGGCGTGTTCAGGGTGATATAGCCGTAAGCATGTGATAAAGTTCTTAACCCATGTCTGTGACTCACAGGCTGATCATGATACACTTCTTTCTCATGCTTCCCTTCATATTGTGATTAAAGATGCAGGTAAGGTTCACATTTATATTGCAGAAAGTCAGTGTGTGTTTCCCCTTTATTCAGTCTGTTTACCTCAACCCTAAAATGTCCTCGTTTCAAGCTAATGGAAAACTAATGTCCACAGTCTGCTCAGTGTCAGATGTTTGTGTTTCTCTCTGCTCGATCATGTGACTGATTTGAACCTTTTGACCTGCAGGGAAATGCTGACTATTTCATCACTAGTGGAGATAAGATCCGCTTTTTCTTCGAAAAGGGAGTTTTTGATGACAAAGGTGATTCCTCTTATTATGTCACTTCTTTTATGCAGAAATGCCAAATCATCAAATCAAACTTCCTTTAACATTATGTTGACTTGTATTGTTTGACTCTTTTAATCTATGTCTAATTGTATTTTTGCATTTATTTAAATGTGTTGCTTTTAGCATCATCGCTCAGAATCCCTCTGTCTTTGCTATGTTACATCACTGTCCGATATCTTTTGTCCCATAGCTTTTTTTTGTCTGAAAATAAGATGTCTTGTCTTTCAGGGGAATTCATCGTACCAAAACAGCGGTCACTAAATAAAGTTGGACATGGTAAGATGTTTACTAAAGTGCTCCTAACGTCATGCAGAAAGAGTTTTTCAAAAGGCAAAAATTAAAATAGTAATATTTCATATATTTTTTAGCACTTCATGCCTATGAACCATTGTACAAAAAGGTTACACATTCACCCAAAGTTCAGGTGAGTGATCTGTTGAAGTATGCCATGAAATGATGAACTGAGTGAAAGAATAACCTTCTTTACTTTAAATGTGGTTTCTTTTAGGGTATAGCCAAGAAGCTGGGTGCTGTAAGTCCTGTGATACTGCAAAGCATGTTTATTTTTAAGGTAAAGCTTTTATGTTCAATCAATGAGCTGTGTTGTACAGAGAGATAATAATGAAGGTTGTTGAGTCAAGATTTTTATTTTTCTCTCTTCCAGCAACCAGGGATTGGCGGGGAAGGTAACAAAACTGATTTAAAATAAATATACAAAATATAGAATGTACTAAATATGCTATCCATTTATAATGTCCTCACAGAAGATTTTTTGGTGTTTTTTAGTGACACCACATCAAGACGCCACGTTTTTATACACAGAGCCTCTGGGCAGAGTTATGGGTCTGTGGATCGCCCTGGAAGATGCCACTGTTAACAACGGCTGCCTGTGGTTTATCCCCGGATCTCACAACAGTAAGAAAACTATTTAACCTACCTTGAAAGATTGCTTTTAAAGTACTGATTACACTCTGGCTATACTGCACACTTTTCTCCAGGTGGTATTTCTCGACGTATGGTGCGCACCGCAAAAGGCACCTTTCCCCTGACAGACTTCACTGGTCGAGAGCAGGACTACGATGAGCAAAAGTTTATCAGTGCACCAGTTAAAAAAGGTAATTCATCATGTTGACAATCGTCAGGTTTTATAATCATAAAAAAATGCTGTAGCTAGCTCCTTAAACCTAAGGTCTTTCTAGTTTTCCAATGACTATTAGTTGAATACTTTCAGGTGTTTTGAACTAAAGAAGTACGTTTAAGATGCTTTCTTGGGCTATTAGCAATCTTGACAGACATGTTTAACTTTTAGTTGAATAGTTAATTTACTTGTGTTTCTGTATTGCTAACAAAAAGGCTAAAATCTGTGCATGAACACATAGTGTGTTTGACAACTGTGTTCAGGTGGTGTAGTCCTGATCCATGGGGAAGTGGTGCATCGCAGTGCGGAAAACACCTCTGAGGACTCCCGCCATGTCTACACCTTCCACATCATGGAGTCCCAGGACACTCGCTGGAGCCCGGACAACTGGTGAGAGGGATTTTTTTGTGCACTTGGTGATCTGTGAGACATGACGGTGAAACCATTTTTTTTATTTTGATTTATGACGTTAAGTTTAAGAACAGCTGAACAAACTGTTTCCTTATTAAACACACTCAATGCATTTCTTCTATCTGTAACTGGTCTGGTATGAACATGAGCTTATGGTGGGATAATGTAAGCTTATGTTAGCTCATGTTGGCTAACTGTATTATATATAACAGTGTAAATGATTATTAATGAGACCCGCCATTTACAGTGTCTTTAAATTTAAGGAAATTATTGTTTTATTCTGCTGTAATGGTTATGTGTAGACACATTGTCTGATATTCATTAAAGTTACCAAAACTAAGGGATTTTAGCAACCAAAGTATGCTAGCTAGCTGACGCTGCTGTCATTACTGACTACTGTGGGACAATGGTAAACATACTCTGACAGTAACAATAGTAAAATTAGAGGAGAGTCAACAAGCCTGCTAAATAACGTACAGAGCAAAACATAACTTGACTTAGCTAACATTTTAAGTAATATTGGCTAGCATTAGCTACGAGTCATACAAGGCAAAGTACAGCTGTTGCAGCCTTTGTTTAAATGATCAAGCATCTTTTATTGCTTGTAAATTAAATTTTATGACACATTTCAATGTTATATAACCTCACTAAGACTGAAGTTTTAACCTATTTTTCATGTTTCTATCTCTTTGGTCTTCAAAGGTTGCAACCCACTGAAGAGCTTCCTTTCCCGCCGCTCTACACTAAATAAAGGATGTTTTTAGTATTAAGTGTAGCAGTTCAAGGGAGGACACAAGTTTGAATCTTTCCTGAAGAAGGACCAACTACAAAGAACTGTTTGTTTTTTAAGGGAAATAAATGCTGCCATTTCTCTTGGCTTGTATTGTAACATGTAAGACACCATCTTTTTCTCTAAACAACATACAGAAAGGTACAAAGTTAATGCCAGATAAACATGTTGATATTTTTGAAAGACTGGACAATTTAATAGTTAATTAATAAAAATATCATTGTTTATCAATTGTTCGATATTCCACACTACAGCTGACATCTTGATACACTTTTATTCAGCGACTTTTTTATTTACAATCAGCATTATTATTGGTTTTATTTTCATTTGTGTCAAAGCAAGATGGCAGATTCTGTTTGTCACATACAACATAAAATATTACATTTTCAAGTATGTTCATTTTAAGACGCAACTTAAATAAAAACAAAACAAAATGTGCCTTTCAACAATCATGAATCACAACATTATAACTTATAATGAAGATAAAAAACTGAAAACCAAAGGTTAATAATAATGTTAAAGTGAAATCAGTTAGTCACAAAGGTCTTCAAATCATTTATGAGCATAAAGGAGGGATATTAATTTAGCGTCTCATCTCCAATGCACTCAACATGCAATGTTACATTTTTAAAATGTTATGATGGGAAAAACAACATACTAGTAGGATCATGCTAATAAAAAGTTACAGCAAAAGTTTTAAAGATGAACAGACATCACATGTCTGAAGAACAAAGGTTTTAGGCAGGAAACTGTTCAATCCACAACAAAGAATGATGAGATGAAGCCTGAAGAAATGTGGAAGGATAAAATGCAGCAAATAATAAAGGGCCTTTGTTTAATATTTAGACCCAACGCTTATTTACAGACTAAAAAACTGCAGTGTTTGAAGGCTCAGTATAACATGGAAATGTACTGTATATGTTACCCTTATTTTAAGGGGTCCCAACAAACATCAAAGTATTAACAAAAGTTTGTCAACCAAAAATAATGTACTGTGGAATACCTGTATTTATGTTCCAGTTTTTCATACTAGTGTCATGCATGAGCAGAGTGACGTTCTGCCATATTGAAATATGAATCAGCCCTTTTAAGAAGAGTTGAGATGGGCTGCCATGCTTGAATCTACAGCATTTACAACAGTAGATCATGTGCGTAGAAAATACATCTTAACACCTTAAGGCAAATATTTTCAGCAGTAAAGTCCTTCATATTGCCATCAGGGAGGCAAATCAATCGGATAATAGAAGAAGAGGAAGTATCAATAAGATAACTTGAAATAATGTTCTTCAAAGGCAATACAAAGGCATGTATCCATATGGGACAAGATAGGAATACTTTCTCATTGATGATCAAACATGTGATAGCAGGGTCTGTGAGTGTTTAAAGGACATTTTTTCCACTTTGTTAAACTATCTCCTGTTGCATAATTTAAGAGGACTTGGTGTCAGTGATTGAGAACCTCCCTCAGGACAGTCACACGCAAAAGAGACTGTACACCACCACTGTCAATACAGATAGGAACTTTAACTCGCATGTCTTTGTAACTTATTCTTAATAGATTGTTTCACTCCTTAAGCAGCTGAAATTATTAGCAGTCGAAAGGTAACAGACACAAACTTCATGCCACATTTGTTTGACATAAAAATGATCCTGATTAAGTAAGCTGTTAGACTTTGAATGCTCCCTTCTTGTGCTTACAGAAAATATACCAATGTTTCCTTAAGAGACGTTTGTTACATCAACTATCATATTTGTTCTTATGTCTTGCTTTTTTCTGAAGTCATCGTTCCTTTTGTCCCCCCCCCATAAAAAGAGCAGAGGACAGCAAAGTGGATCTGTTTTTGTGTGCCATCTTTCTGCTCAAAGCAACAGCAGGATGAAGAGGTAGAGTGGGAGCAGGAGGTTGTCTATTTGGGAGGTATAGGCCTCCAGCATTGCCACCAGAGTGATAGAACCAACAATCCATGAGTAGCTAGAGTTCAGATTGATGCTCCCATCAAAGATGAGAAACATAGCCACTGCTATGATCTGGGCAAACACTGATGTCGCCGTCCCCTCCATGGTTTTCTTCGTGCCAGGCCAACGAATCTCCCCCATGGTGCTGCCAAATATGGATGCCACAGTGTCACCCACCCCGACGGCCAGCACTCCTGCATAAGGCACCAGACCGCCTGCACCAGGAAGTACCCCCTTTGGGGCACAGGGTCCAGGGAACAACCATATAGGTAGAGACATACCCAGAAGTAGGTAGACGTGGGTCAGAATCAGAGGCCCAGAGTCTCGTTCATCAAGGAATAAAGTGAGCACCTGCCTCAGGAGCTGACCAAGTGGTCTGATCCGAAAGTAACGCACGTACTCCAGGAACAAGAAAACTGCCAAGCAGCCCACAGACGCCACATGGAGAAGCTGCCTGTCGTATATCAGCCCTGGAACATACGTGGCCACTACAATCAGATGGAAGTACTTCCTGACAACCGTGGAGGCCTGATGCTTCTTGGACCCTGACTGTCGCTGGTGGTTCTGGTGTAACACCACACAAGTTGCTACGACAGCTAGAAACACCCAGTACCCCAGCAGACAGAGTCTTCTGTCATTTAACGTGGCAAAGTCCAGCAGCCACATAAAGGGGTGCCGTCCGATGAACAAGGAGAGCCATGGCATGAGGATCCCCAGACCCAAAACGGCTGTCATCATGTGGAAGAACAGCGATGACACCCAGGTCTCTGATTCCATGAAGCAGAAGAGCAGGGCGAAGAAAACACCCAGCAACAGTGAGCCTACCACTATGACTGGCAGGAAATAGTTTACAGGATCACCTTTGACCTCGGCCAGGTTCAGGGAGCGTTTAATGAGCTGGTTGACAATGAAACTGATTCCACCTACGATGAGGAGCGCCTCTCCAGGTGTGAAGCAGCGTGGCAGCAGGTAAAGTACAATAAGGCTGAGATACACAAAGATCAACAGCACCTCCAGGACCTCGATGACCTCAGACACTGTCAGCGTCTGTTTAGTTGTATAGAGAATCGCACTGCCAGCCATGCCTGCAATAATGCAAGTGTTCGTGGGTACGGGTCTTGTGATGCCAAGCACAATCAGGGATAGAAACAGAGCCAGCATCATGCCTGTGATGGTGACCACCATGGAGAAGCGCTCAAAGTAGACATTCCCTGAGGCAGAGCACTTTTCTTTCAGTACCAGGCCCAGTAAAGGCATCACCATGGAGGCGGGGACGATGCCACTGCTTGCTGAAGGACGGAACTGGAAAACGGCGCCACCCGACCTGAGCAGACGGTCCCACTTGTGCTGGACGTAGAAAGCCTGGATGAAGAGGGCTATGCTGGACCAGGAGTGCTGGTTCCAGACGGCCATGTGAACGCACAGCACCACAGCCAAAACTACAGAGGACTCCACATACACTGGATTGATCTGCATGGCTGCAGGGTTGAGTGAGGCAGGCAGGGAGGAGGGTTGAGCTGAACAGATGGTCTGCAACAACGAAGGCCTTCTTCTGTCAGTTCCTCTCTCTGGCACACTTCATCATTTGGCAGGCATATTTCACTCTCTTAGAAAGTCTATAGAAATGGTGGAAAAAAAAGTGAGGTCTTGTTTATTAATTATTAAAATACAAACACAATAATCTATATAATAAATCATATAAATTAAGAATTGAAGTGGATATAAGTTGTAAGTCCATTACTTATCTGATTATCCTAGCCTGAACCTTGGACTTACTTCATGTGCTTGTTATGAACTATGACTGCACTGAACATTCACCCAGTCAGTGTGAAATCCACACAGCTATCTGCGAATATGAAGAAGACCGCAGGAAAAATGCTTGCTCTTTCAACATCAGCTAAAACCTTTTGTTCTGTGAGAGTTGGATGCTGGAGCGAATTTAGACGGGGCTGAAATAGTGGTGTATTTTGAGTTTACACCTGGCCACAGCATCTGACAGAAACAAAATCTTCTAGTCATTTGTTACATCGATGCTAATAAAGCTCACAAGGGCCAGCTGACTCTCACTAAAGTGAGAAACGCGTCTATCTGCGAGCCAAGGATGCTGCAACCTCGGCTAAAGGCAAAATACAACTGGACTCCCCCGAGTTAGCATAACGACAGAGCACAAAACTGCAGGCGGAATAGATAGTAAACATTTATATTGAAGAAGACGAGTGAACATACCACATCAGTGCAGTGTTATCTGGACGAGGGTGCGTTCTGATTTGAATCGGTGCCGTCTTCTTTGATAGATTTCTCTTCTTTGTCAGCTGTCTCTTCTCTCACACACAGTAGGAGGGGGCCATGTTTGACAGCCCGGTCACGTGGTACAACTGTAAAAAAAAAAAAAAAAAATCTCTTAAAGGCGTGGTTTTCGTTGTTTTTAAATAATTTTTATTATATTAAATATATTGTTGAGATTTGTGTGTAGCTACAAAGGCATAAACACCGAGATAATTTTGAATATAGGAAAATACTTCTTTGCATTTAGCTAGTAAATATGTACACATTAATCAAATATTCCATACCATCCCATATTGGTATTATCATACAAGAAAGCCGAACTATACTTAATAACTACCTCTATATATTTTTATGCAGAGTGTAATGTTTTAATGTTCAGCTTTGATTGAGGAACAATTAAGGGATTTACAGTCTATGGATTAAACAGGAAACCATTGGAGATACTTTTTCTCTCCTGAAGATGGCAGTCTTCCTTGGGAAAGAGTTGGCGTCGACAAATGAAGAAGAACATGCCCATGACGTTAATGACGAAGAGGTGCAACAACCAATCAAATGGCAGAAACGAAGATGGCGGAATCGGAGTTGAGTGTCAGGTAGGCATTCAGCAAAGAACTTTGGCTAACGTTTACATTACTTTATTACGTGTGCAATTATAAACAAGACTGTAAGCACTCAAACTCAGCGTTTAAATCGTCTTATCAAAAGTAACATCTATATGTGACAGCGTGTCTAACGAGCGGTTAGCACCACGCTAACTTAGCTTAGCATTTGCTAGCAGTTAAACATTTGAATGGCTTTTCATCAGCGCGGTGTGTCAGCCGCATGTCAACAACAGCATGTTGACTTATACACTATAACTTTGGGTTTTTTTGGCTAGACGATGGCATGCTGATCCTATTTCTAGCTGAATAGCCTCACAATAAGTTTCAATTACCTAGCAAGGATACTTGTGGCAAAGGCTAATGAGCTAATGTTTGAACTCGTGGAGGACAATGACTTGGTTCTTTAGCTTAGATGAATTGAATGGGAAATATTTTTATTTTATTTTACAGGATATGTAAATGGACATACGAACCGCCACTAAAACAAATACTGAGTGAATTCCCCTTTTAGATCCTTAAAAGTCAGTCGAAATAATCTGACAACTCTCAAGGGAATTTAAAAGAGGCATAACAAACCCTGCTGCCGTTTATTTAACGGCTGGTTATTTCACAATGTTTAACATCTTGATATTTGATAGATAGATATATGTCACTCATGTCTTTTATATAAATATCAGTCATATCTTCGTATACTCATTACTCTCATAGGAGTTGTCGGGAATTGTGGACCATACTTCTGGGAAGGTCTGCACTACGGGAGCCGGTATGTTTACTTTTCAAATATACTGATGTGCTACATATGTTAATGTTTTGTAATTTAACCTTTGTATTAAGACAGGTTGCGCGTTGATTTCCCCTCTTCTTACTCTGAAATGTTTTGCACATGTGTACATAGGCTCAGATAGAAGCAGAGCTTGACAGGCACTGGAACCGACTACATCAAGGACTCACCTACTACAAGCCACCCAGGTAAGGTAAAGTTAGTTTGCTCCCGATATTAGATTGATCATAATTATAACTATACTAATTGTCAACCTCTCATTTTGTAGCTCATCCTCTGCTGGGAAAGTGAAGGATAACAAAGATGTTGCACAGCCATTGAAGGATTTTGGTTTGCGGATCAGTAAACTATTGGTAAGTGTTAAAATGTCTTTTTTACATAAAGGTGTCGATGTGGTACATGGTATATATTTGAGCTGCGCATCGCATATATATGATAATGAGTTAAAAGTGTTGATACTGTTACAGGGTCTTGATGAGCAGCAGAGTGTGCAGCTTTTACAGTGCTACCTACAGGAAGACTACAGAGGAACCCGTGATTCCTTAAAGGTATCCCATCATGATTACATTTATTTAGTTGTGCGAGAATTTTGCTTTAAAATCTGGGCTTTCTGTGTGTAGATCACAAAATGAATCAAAGTCACAAATTTAATGAGGAACATTTGTTGGGGAGGATTGTGAGAGAATATGTCCTTGATGGAGATTGAGATAGACGCTAACAGAGTCTTCCACACAGGTTGTTCTCAAGGATGAGCGACAAAGCCAGGCACTTCTCCTAAAGGTCAGTACGGAAATCAGATGCTTTTTACAATCAGTTCAACATAACAGTTACATATTTAATCCAGCAACGTGTGTGCATATTCACAGATTGCTGACCATTACTATGATGAGCGCTTGTGCCTGCTCAGATGCGTCCTGCTCCTGCTTACATATTTTCAGGATGAACGACATCCCTACAGGGTGAGAAGCAGCTGGACTTGTCAAATATTCAAAATAAAAACACACTTATTTAGGTTTTCTCTGGTTATTTGCTTTTGCCTTTGTGTGTGATAACTCTGGATGTGTTTGTTTTCCCCCCAGGCTGAGTATAGTAACTGTGTAAATAAACTGGAGAAGGATTTGGTGAGCACCTATAAGTCACAGTTTGAGAAGCTCTTCAAAGCAGAAGCACCAACATGGGAAACTCATGGAAACCTTATGGTGATAATTTGGTTTATATGTTTGTTTCATATTTAATACTGTTTTATTTAGTACAGTACTACTGTTTTTTTAAATGATCTGAGGCCATTACTGCTGCATATAACTTGTTTTTGTTTGTGTCAGACGGAGAGGCAGGTGTCACTTTGGTTTCTTCAGTGTCTGAGGGAACAGTCTCTGCTGCTGGAGATCATCTTTCTGTATTACGCATACTTTGAGATGAGCCCGGCTGACCTGCTGAGCTTCACCAAAATGTTCAAAGAGCAAGGCTTTGGTTTGCGGCAGACAAACAGACACCTAGTAAACAAGAGCATGGACGCGCTGGTGGATCGCATTGGGTATGAGCACCTCATTATGTCTGTATTTATGTGCTGTTCATGAATTTAAGGTCACATTCATCTGTGTGTTTACTGCATTTACTGCAGGGATAATATATCTGCAATAAGCCTTTAATTACCAATGTATCTAGCACATCACTCAATATGAATTCACTATAAGTCTTTGATGTATGTTTCTCTATCCTGCAGATATTTGAGCTCTCTCATCTTGGTTGAGGGAATGGACATAGATTTCCTGCACAAGTGTGCTCTGGAGGACTCTACGGAGCAGCATCAGTTCTCCAGTGCTCCTGATGTGATCAAGGTTAGACTATTGTCTCTAAAGGAGACACATATGAATCCACTTCAACACAGCTGAAATGTAGGAATACTCCACTTTTCAGTGGAGAGAATCCACTAGACGATAAAATGTATGGAAATGACCTCAACACATCCTAAGACTAATGTTTATTCCACTAAAGTCTCTATATTTCCTCTGTTTCTTCCAGGAGATAGATCAGCTGCTGCTGACATTTGGTGATATCCCTCATCATGGGCCGGTGCTGCTAGCCTGGGTCCTACTGAGACACACTCTGCGGCCGGACGAGTCCAGCCCCGTGGTCAGGAGGATAGGCAACACAGCGCTGCAGCTCGGGGTGTTCAAGTACATTTCAACCATGCTGAAAGGCCTTGGAGTCTCAGGAAACAATGTAAGAGAACATACATACACAAATAGGCAGATTGGAAGCATAAAAGTTTCATGAAAAAGAGTCTCTGTTTACTGTTTATGTTTGCTTATTAATATGATATACATTTTTTCTTAAATAGCACCTTGCAAAAAAAAAAACAGTTTACTAAAATCTTCACAGGCAGAGTTAAAGCAGGATACTCAGAAGGCCATGTAACTATAGCAACCCAAAAAAGAGACAAGTTAGAGTTAGGTTAAACTAAAAGAAAGATGACATGAGATGCAAACAAATGACCACTGAAAAATAAAATGTGTCATTGAGAAGCAGTCACATTAGTTGCACTGAACATCACGATTGAAATCTTTTCCTCTTCAGTGCACGGCAAGCACGGCGAAGATGTGTGTCTACGGCCTCCTCTCGTTCGTGATCACTTCTTTTGAAGAGGAAAGCTTACAGGTAAATACCTCCAGTTGTACTTGTGTGCATATGAAACATTCTTTGCTCACACTTGGATTTGTGTTTTTTTGTAACTTTACTCATCCCTCATGCATGTCAACAGACAGACGGCGTGGCGACACAGTGCTCCCAACTGATTGATGCTGCCTGTGAGGTCCTGTCTGCTCCCAGTCTGGCTGAGGTCTTTTGGGAAATGGTGAGAAAAAACAAAACTTTGAAAACTTTCGAGAGATACATTGGATTTAAAAAAAATGCCTGTTTGTAATTGTTCCTGTTGTCACATTTTTTCATCCAGAAACCAAATATGGGATTAGGAATGATCCTTGACAGTGCTGTGGGGATGTTCCCTCATAAGATCGGACCACTGTTACAGCTCCTTACTGCTCTTTTGTCAAACAAGTCAACAGTTAAAAAGGTAGATTTGACAGATTCATGGATAAAAACAAATTCAACTTTGTATCATGTTAATGGCATAATAAAACGTTTTCTCCTTTTTGACAGGTTTACAACCTTTTGGATAAGATGTCTTTCTACACACAAGTTTACAAACATAAGCCCAATGATATCATCTCAAAGGACGACGAGACGCTGTGGAAGAGACAAACACCAAAACTCCTGTACCCTCTCGGTTAGTGTTTTAAAGATGTTATTCCGAGATTTAAAACACTTTTTTCCCCTGCCCAACATGGCAAAGCACGGTGTTGCTGTTTTTGTTTTATGATTAAAGATTTAAACGTATTGAATGGCATAACCACTACAACATGTTGTCTTGACCGTCAGGCTCGGGGCAGACTAACCTGTGGATGCCTCAGGGAGTGCTGGGTCAGGTGATGATTGGAGGCGAGCAGGGCTACGTGGTCCGCTGGGATTTCTCCTACAGCTCCTGGACGCTCTTCACCTGTGAGGTGGAGATGCTGCTCCACGTTGTTTCAACTGCAGGTACGCAACTGGTCGTTCTTCAATTGTAACAAGAAGATTGTTGTCTGCTTTAAAGACGGTTAGGCTTTGAAACTCGATATTTATGTTATTAACAGATTCTCTAAAACACCAAAACCAACAAAGTGTCTTGATGCCCAAGCTGCTCTGTTCCCTCTAAGTCTTTAAAAACAAATTACGAATATTGGCTGTAATTTTAAATAGAAAGTCAAATCAATTGACAGTACGTCTTACCAATGATGAAAATGTAGCTTTTTTTCACAGGGAAGTAAACTGTCAGAGTTCAATACTAAGATGACGTTTGTTAGTGGGATAAATTATTGCTTTTGACTGTTGAAAAGAAGAAAATCCTTGGGCTTGTGCTTTAATTCTCATACATAAAAAAAAAGGAGCTCAGACACAATGTTTGGAGTATCTGACTTCAGTAGTAATTCATCTGTTTTTAAAATCCTTCTTTGACTTAAAGCTTATAAGAATGTAAATTAGTTATTTGTTTCTGAAAGAAATGAAGTGTTTACTATATTTTTAAGCTGATCAAGTCGTCATATTTGTATTTTTCTAGATGTTTTAGCTCACTGTGCTCGTGTGAAGCCCATCCTGGATCTGGTCCATAAGATCATAAGCACAGACTGGACAGTATCTGATTGTCTGCTGCCTCTCACTTCACGCATCTACATGTTGCTGCAGAGGTAAACTATCTTCACATTGAAGTGTTTTGTATTTTTGTGTGTGTGAAAAAAAACAAACTTGATTGGACACTAAGAATGAATTTATGCGGTCATTTCTGTATTTACAATGTGTCAGGTTGACGTCAGTCATCAACCCTCCTGTGGACGTGATCGCCTCCTGTGTGAACTGTCTCTCTGTCCTGGCTGCCAGGATGCCTGCAAAGGTAAAGGCTGAATACCTCCAGAGTGAACTCAAAGTGAACATTAATGATGGAGTCATTTTTCATACATCGCACTTCTCCTTCACCATATATCTTGTTTTTATCTTCAGGTGTGGTCCAGTCTGCACCACACAGGTTTCCTACCCTTTGCCTCCAACCCTCTGACCAGCATGGCTCAGTGTGTGAGGTAAAGTCAAATACTTAATCTGGGACAGACATTTATTTTCATGACTTCTGTTTTAGACAAAGTAAAAAAATACTGAATCAAGCTGGTTTTTTTTTTAGTGCTGAAGGGATGAAGGCAGGTAACTATGGCAACCTGTTGGTCCAGATTGAGCAGCCTCGAGGGGAGTACGCTGTGACCATTGCCTTCCTTCGTCTTATTACAACCCTGGTCAAGGTAACACATTTTATTAAATGAGTTGTACATACATTCTGTAAAGGTGGTGGTTAAAATATTTGTCATCATTTTTTTCAGGGTCAACTTGGCAGCACTCAGAATAAAGGCCTGATCCCCTGTGTGCTGCTGGTGTTAAAGGAGATGCTGCCCACGTACCACAAGTGGCGTTACAACACATATGGAGTCAGGGAGAGGATAGGTAAGGACATGAGTCCTCACATACGTGTTGTAAAGTCTCTTTGTCTTATAGACTGGAACATTTAAAAACCAATCTCTATGTTGATGCAGGTTGTCTCATCTTGGAGCTGATCCATGCTATCCTCAATCTGAGCCCAGAGGGAGAAGATCAGGGCAGGTGAGGATACATCTGTCCGAGTTTGAGTGTTTCACTTAAAATGTTCACTGCACATTTCAACAATCCACGTAAAAGACTGACAGGAACCATAATTAAGAACATTAACATCCTGAAAGTTGCTCATTAAGATGTTCACAGTTTGCACCTGATTTTCAAATGTGGATTCCTTCATGATTTCTTTGTAATCAGTATTCAAATTGAAGCTTGACATTTTAATCGTCACTTGTTCAATACAGCACTTCACAATTCACTCTTTTTGCCTTCTTGCAGCACTCCCACCCTGCAGACTCTGTGCATCTACAGCCTGGCAAACACTGAGGCTGGACAGGCAGTCGTCAATATTATGGGAGTTGGAGTTGACACCATAGATGTAGTCCTGGCTGCACAGCCCGGCAGGTGAATGGACAACAGTTCATTTTCTCATCATGTTACACATAGTTAGACCTAAAAGTCCATATTTTTGTTACATTATGATATCATTTGTTGAAATATTTCCTCTGGTGCTGTCCAGCTGTGGCTCTGAGGGTCCCGGTCAGATCCTGATCCAGACAGTCAAACTGGCCTTCTCCGTCACCAACAACGTCATCCGCCTGAAGCCGCCGTCTGACGTCGTGTCCCCTCTGGAGCAGGCACTGACGCAGCATAGTGGCCATGGCAACAATCTCATAGTTGTCTTGGCCAAATATATTTACCACAAACACGACCCAGCGCTGCCTCGCCTGGCAATCCAGCTGCTGAAACGGCTCGCCACGGTTAGGAATTAGATTATACATATATGTTTCTTGTATGTTGTACTCTACGTGATGGTTTCGTTATTGAGAAAATGAAATATAGATGTTTGAATGTATATCTGTAATCTGTAGGTGGCTCCTATGTCAGTGTACGCCTGCCTTGGCAGCGACGCAGCAGCCATCAGGGATGCGTTCCTCACTCGGCTGCAGAGCAAAACAGAAGACATGAGGATCAAGGTCATGATCCTGGAGTTCCTAACTGTTGCTGTTGAAACGCAGCCTGGCCTCATTGAGCTTTTCCTCAACCTGGAAGGCAAAGATGGAAAGGAAGGGTCCAAGGTAACGATATGTGGAGTGTGTTTAAGAAGTGTTTGTTTTTTACTTTTATTGTTATTGTTTCCAGATTTATTTTTGTTTCTTTTTTATCCTGTAGGAGTTTCTGTTGGGTGAGTGGAGCTGTCTTCATGTGGTGTTGGACCTGATTGACTCTAAACAGCAGGGGAAGTATTGGTGTCCCCCCCTGCTGCACAGAGCCGCCCTGGCCTTCCTGCTTGCTCTCTGGCAGGATCGCAGAGACAGCGCCATTTCTGTCCTACGTAAAAAGTAGGCACATGATCTCAAACCAAGATTTTATTTTGATCTTGAAAATGTAAGTCTTTTGTACGGCTGAATGATGGAGATGAACATATTTGTGATTTTGACACAGGGAGAGATTTTGGGAGAATTTGACAACCCCTCTCTTTGGAACCCTCAGTCCACCTTCAGAGACCACAGAGGTAGTGAACTATTTTTGACTCTGCGTTAATGATCACATGACTTATTGGATGTGAAACGTGTCAACTGAAGAATTGTTGTTTCCCTCAGTCTTGTGTTCTGGAGACGTGTGCTTTTGTCATGAAAATCATCGGCCTGGAGATCTACTATGCTGTCAGGTATTTTCAGTTCCATATCCGTCTATTGCTTTCATTGACTACGACTGCTCTAATATCTTGTAACTGGAGTTGATTGTGTCTGTGTTGTTGCAGCGGTTCCTTGGAGCAGTCTCTAAAGGACGGCCTTCAGAAGTTTTCCAATGCACGACGATATGAGTACTGGTCCCAGTATGTCAAGTCTCTGGTGTGCCATGTAGCAGAGATGGAGGAGGAGGGAATCTGTTACTTTCCTGAGACCCAGATGTTGATCTCTGCCTGGAGGATGCTGCTCATACTCTCCACTAGCCATGTATGTTACAGCAAACACTGTTATAGAGAGAAGGACAAACAGTCACTGTTTGAAGTGCTACGCTCTCATGTACACACAAATCATTTTTATTTTTCTTAACTTCAATCACATCCTAACCTATGTCTGACTGTTGGACTGTTAATTCCATAAAGTTGCAGAAGTGGGCAAACAAAACCCGCCCTGATCAGACATCAAAAAGGGGCGGGGATTCAGGGCTTGTGATGCTTTTTGGCTGTCCGATAAGCAGTTCTGATTGATAATGTCAGCATCATAAGCCTGCATTGAAGAGAATATTTGACCATTTTAAGAAATGCTTAATAACCATCCATTAAAGAGTTTGATGTAAAGATCATGTTTGCATTGTTGGTATGCGGCTATATGTTTGTACCAACAAAACAGTGGATACAAGGAGGCAAAAATAACATTATCTGCCAACCAGCACCTGTGAAACTCATTATACATCATTATAAATTCAAACTTGTTTTTTAATCTGACTACATTTTGCAAAAATGGAAGAGAGAAGCGACTGCTTCTGGCCAAACAACAACCACAAACGTGTAGGTCTCGAATATTTAACAGAGCGAAGCTTAAAGAGGGAAAGGGGCTTTCAATCTCATCATCTCACAGAAAGAAAAAAATACATTTACTGAAAGTCAAAATGTGAATTAGTTTGTTTATATGTTTGTTTTTGATGGATTTCAACGAGTGTCTGCCCCCCCCCCTTTTTGTTTAATTGGCCTGACATTAAATAATGTTGCTGCTCAACATAAAACAGATGAAGTGATTACTGGTGTATATTTTTTGCTTTCAGTCCGATGTGATGCAGCTAACGGACGACTCTACCAAACTGAAGCTTTTCATGGATGTTCTGGATGGGACCAAAGCTGCTGTAAGTCCTCTGTGCAGTGCCCGTCAGCACCTGATTTAAAGCTTGTTAGCACTGACGTTGTGACGTCCTTGTTTGTGTTCCTACTCTCAGATGAGCGCTGCTTTGAAAAAAACCAACAACTGCTAAATGAATCGTAGAATGAAGTCAAAACATCATTTCCTGCAATATCTGTGCTCGTATTTGAATTCTTTTGTATCATCTTTTTTAGCTGTTAAACTTTTCTTTTTCTCTCTGACAGCTCACCAACCCCATGTCTGTGCCTTGTCTTCGTCTTGGATCCATGATGGCCACTCTACTACTCATCCTCCTGAAACAATGGAAGAGGTGTGGATTCATATACTTGGCAGTGGAAGAATATCAACACACTAATATAAAATAGTCTGACTCCCTTTTCTGGAATAACATCTCTCTCTCTCCCTCCTCTCTCTCTCTCTCTCTCTCTCTCACTCTCTTGTCTCCAGTGTGGTAGCTACAGCCCCTGACATCCTGTCTCCGCTCTCCCTGATCCTGGAAAGCGTCCTGCAGGCTGACCAGCAGATGATGGAGAGGACCAAAGCCAAAATCTTCTCTGCTCTCATATCTGTGCTGCAGATTCAGGGACTAAATGGTAAGAGGCATGTGTGTTCCTCCTGTTGTTGGTGTTTGGATGTAACCTAGAATCTGTCTGCAGCGCTGCATCTCTGTGTTGATTTCATTTCTCTGTGTGCTAGGCGGAGATATTTCCCAACTGCCCCAGCTTTTGTTGTCCGTGTGTGAGACGGTGAAAGATGAAGCCTTGGCGCTCATCGATAATACTCGCCACATGAACCAGGCAGGAGAAACGGTGGAGGACGAGGACGTCATGGAGACGGATTCTCCCCGCGGCCAGCAGAAGGACCACAGAGACGGGGTGAGCCAAGGCAGTAATGATCGACACAAGATTAAGTCAGAAGACTTCTGAGATTTAAAATCGTACTTTGAAAGGCAAACTTTTTAAACATTTAGCTTCAATCTCTAATTTAATAAATTATATCCAAGTAAATTTGACGACGTTGTTTCCTCTTTCATCAGGTGTGTGTGCTGGCTCTGCACTTGGCAAAGGAGCTGTGTCGCACCGATGAGGATGGTGAGCATTGGGTCTCAGTGATGAGGAGGGTGCCGGTCCTCCCCTCAGTGCTCAGCGCCGTGGAGCTCAGCCTACGATCCAAACACAACCTCTACTTCACCGAGGCCGCACTTCACCTGCTGCTCACACTGGCCCGCACGCCACAGGTAAACACCAAAACACACATTTCTACCGTGAAATATAAGGGACAATACCAGTTTCTTACCTTTTTTGTGTCAGTAACCACTCGTTTCCTCTTAAAAAATACAACTTTTTTTGATGATAAATGTCAATTTGCTGGATTTCTTCCACTAATGGAGCTTTTCTCTGAACAAACTTGATGTGAGGCTCAATTCATTGCAAGTTTTATTTTAAAGCTGAGGGAGTTTTTTTATTTTTGTCCTCTAGGGGGCAGCAGCTGTTGCAGGAGCAGGAGTCATCCAGACTATTTGCCTCCCTCTTCTGAGTGTCTATGAGGCTTCTTCAAACGGAACATCACAGGTGATTAAAAAAGAACATAAAGCGACGTCTTGGCTGAGAAAGTTTCATGATTAGTGATACAGACCCAGCAGCGTATTAACACAGCATATTCATGTGTGTGAGCAGAGTTTCTCTCGCAAGTCCCAGGACTCGGCCTGCTGGCCTGGAGTGTACCGACTCTGCATGTCTTTAATGGAGAGTCTGCTGAAGACTCTGCGCTACAACTTCATTAACGAAGCTCTGGACTTTGTGGGAGTCCATCAAGAACGAATACTTCAGGTAACAGTGAGCCGGCGTGTATTTTATTCATTTTTTACAATTTTTTCGTGTTTTAATTGTCATTCACTTTGTAAGTTGTTTTGGAAAGTGCTTTCTGGATGAAGTTATTGTTATTACCGTCTTCATGATGACCTATTCTCTCTCAGTGCCTGAACGCAGTGCGAACAGTTCAGAGTCTGGCGTGTTTGGACGAGGCGGATCACACGGTTGGCTTCCTGCTGCAGCTCTCCAGCTTCTGTAAAGAGTGGCAGTTTCACCTCCCCAAACTGCTGCGAGATATACAGGTAAGTCCAGAGGGAGAGGTCTGAATCAACTAAACGAACAGTGCGACTCCACCTGTGCAGTTAAACCTCAACATTCATTCTTTTTCTGTCCCTGTCACACAGGTGAACTTATGCTATCTGTGCCAGACCTGCACGTATCTGCTCCACAGTAAGAAGATGCTCCATCACTACCTCCAGGTCAAAAACTCCGACATTTTCTACCATCATATTATTTGATTATTGCAGGCACTGCAGCATCATCACACCTATAGAAAATCCTGTTTTATATCCAGTTCAGAAGAGGTGGTTTAAGATATTTATGAACTTTGAAAAATAACGACTTTGTTGGTTTTTCAGGCTAAAAATGGGGAAGCGTTGCCCCCTCGTCACCTCCCCAGGACACAGCGCCCCCCTCAAACTCCGTCGAAAGAGGCCGCAGGCGGAGGAGAGAGAGAGGAAGCTGAGCAAAAAGCCCTGCTGGCTGTGCAATGCAGCCTCCTGAAGATCCTCAGCAAAACTCTGGCAACTCTGCAGCACTTCACTCCAGACTGCTGCCAGATCCTCCTGGACCAGGTCAGTCTGCTGACTCTAATCCTGATGGTCCATTTCTTAATGAAATTAGTCTTATTCGGATAACTAGCATCAAAGTTTGCTGATATTTATGAAAAGGTTGTAAAAATAGAAACAAAGTAGAAAATAAATGCTGACTTGTGTGTATCTCTGTCAGAGTATGGATCTGGCAGAGTATCATACCCTGTTTGTGCTCAGCTTCACAACGCCGGCGTTTGACCCTGACGTGGCTCCATCATTCGGGACCCTGCTGGCCACCATCAATGTGGCTCTGAGCATGTTGGGCGAGGTAGATATACAGTATACTCATTAATAACTTCAGCTGATTATCACAGCTGATAAATGATCGTTTTTGTTGCTGTTTGTTTAAAGATGGAGAAGAAGAAAGAGCCAGTTTCACTGAGCATCGTCTCTCTGGCCTCATCGGAAGAGATCCAAGCTCTCAAGTGAGTAAATCTCTTTTCTGTTCATTCATGCATTATTTCAAGGGTACTTTTATGACATGGCCCTTATTGTAATTCTACAGACTCTAACCAAAAAGGCTTAACATATTAGAAGAAAAACTCTTTTATTTTTGATGTGAGATGGATGAAAACATCGATACCACTCTGATAATATCCAACAAATATGAAGCTACAGCTTTAAGCCAGTTAGCTTGGCGAGAAGACTGTTAGCAGGGGAAACCTCTAACACCGTCTGTTTAAATTCTTTCATTTCTGTAAAGATTTTTTCCATTCAGAGCCAGGGCAGCAGGTAGATCCTTCAGTCTCTATGCTAAGCTAAGCTAAGCAGCCACAGGTTGTAGCTTGTTATGAACAATAAGAGTGCTGCATCTTTTGGCATGAGAGAAAAAAAAGAGGCTCTTCTCCTAAATGCTAAATCTTTTCTTGACTTTATTTTTGTTTTGCTGAGCAACATTGAATGAAACTCAACTTGGTTTTGTTTCCTGTCAGGTCCCTGCTGATGTTCACCATGGAGAACTGTTTCTACGTGCTCATCTCTCAGGCGGTTCGGTGTCTCAAAGACCCCTCCATCCTCCCTCGAGACAAACAGAGGCTCAAACAGGAGCTCAGCTCTGAACTGGTGAGACTGGTGAAATCTCTTCTCTTGATTTTTTGAAGAATGCATCTATATTTATTTTTTTTATAAAAAACAAAAAGATATCATGAACTGAGAAAACACTGACATTCTCCTAAATGCTAAAGCTTGCTATTTCTTATTGCAGACTAAAACAATTATTTAATGTTTGATTAACTCCTATATACTACACACTGGAAACTTCCTAGCAAACCAAAATGAAGGCTGAAATCCCCCTGAATTACAAAAAAAAATCAGTAAAGTTTAAAAATAATATTGAGCCCTTATTTCAAAGAGGAAGCACAGTGTAGGGCTGAATTCTAATGTTGACGGTTTTTAAATAAGATGTCTTGACAATGGGGAAAAACACGTCACTCTTATTTTTCATATCACTTAACTAATAGTGTCTTCGCTTCCTTCACCTCCAGAGCACCCTCCTCTCCAGCTTGTCCCGACACTTCCGCCGGGGCTCTCCATCGTCCCCGGCCAGTGGCATCCTCCCCTCCACCCAGTCCAAACCCCCCACACCGGGCTCCAAGGCAAGCCATGAAGGTCAGGAGCCGTTCATCCAGCTCGTTCAGGCATTTGTCAGACTGGTGCAAAGATAGAAATACTGAACAGCTCCAGATGGAAAAACCTGAAGTACAACCCCACATCGTTTTTGTACCTAAATCGGGGAGAACTATCTTGTCTTATGCCTTGTTTTTATGTACAAAGTGATTTCTGTTGTTAAAATGGCACCAACTTGTGACAAAGAGTTTATTCTGATATGTTTGGAGCCATCTTTTTTTTTACTTTTCATTTTGCCAAAACAGCTGTCGTAACGTGACCACAACCAAAGTGTTTACTCTGAAAGGCCAATGAGAAGCTGCGGGATTGTTTCAAACAAACATGTCACATGAAGAGATCTGGGTGCTACTAAACATCAGTCGCTGACTGTGGTTCTTCTTTCTGAGGCCTAGTTTTATAGGTCACTTCGATGTTACGTTAGGAAGGACCAGACACGTTTCAAGTGCTTCAAAATAAAACAACCTTTTAAATTCATCTTCTCCTATATAGACTAGATTTAGAACATTTTCTTGTACTTTTCTAATTCTCTTCACTAACTCTGTGTGAACTTTATTTTCTTATCTCTCTTCATCCATGTACACGTTTTGAAGCAGCTATCAAGATTTGTACTTGAAAGAAATGTATGTTTATGCCAATAAAGGGACTTTCGTACCACAATTTAGTTTCATTCAACTTTTTTTCTTTACTGCATTTGCACATAATTTAAACACGGGGTAGCCTTCAGCCTTCCTATACATTGGCTTACAAAGAACAAAAAGTAAAAACAAGTCAGTAATAAAATACACTTTCATGTTCTTTTATGCATCATATAAAAAAAGATAGAGGAACAATATTTAAGATGCAGGAATCACTATTTACAAAGGCATTTCTTTTAAAGAAAAAAACGTCCGTACCTAAAATAAACCAAATTATAGGCATGTGCAATTAAAGTACAAAAAGGCTTTGATACCTGGAGAATAAGGTGACCGTTAAACAGCAGGACGGAGAGGCAGGAAGAATAAGGCCTGATACACTTAAAGTAGCTACATTATCAGAAGCAGCAGATTCAGTAGCTGCAGCGTAAAGAGGCGTCACTGTTGGAGGAATCAGAGTGTCTCTCTGCAGGCCGTCTAGACACGGGGACGTCCCTATGCTCGGGTAGACGCTCTGTAGTGCCTCCTACTGACCACTGACTGGCACCTCCTGGAAGAGAAAAACATGTTATTACATTATCCTGCACAGAAAAACGGTCACTTCATATATTTGGCCCTTAAACATGCAGGGGAAAAGCAGACAGACGTGCTGAATTGACATTTTCAAACCACCTGCAGACACATGCATGTGACATCTTGTTTAAATGGAATTGTTTGACATTTTAGGAAAATAGCTTTTTTACTTCCCAAAAGAGAGTGAGATAAGAATGTTTAAAAACACACTCCTATATGTCTGTCCAATATGCAACTAAAGAAAGTTTGCTTGACAAAACAAATGTGAAAAAGGAGAAACAGCCTCTGGGCTCTGTCCAAGGCTCAAAAATGTGCCTCCATCTAAAGGTCACCTATAAACACGTTAGAACTCTCATGTTTTATCCTCAAGAGTCCAAGAAAACTACAAATAAGACACATCACTGTAAATTGTTTACTTTAGAGGTGCTGGTAGGTGGATTTGTACCTTTAGAAAGGGCCAGGCTTTGTTTTCGTGCTAAGCTAACAGTCTCCTGTTGTAATTTCATAATTAACAGAGAGCTTCAAATAAGAATAGCATTTGTCTTATTTCCCTAAATGTGAAACTGTTCCTTTAAAGATGCCTCTTAAAGTAGTAGAGGCTCACACTCACTCCAACACAATATGAACTCTTTCCAGTTTATTAAGCACAGTTAGCTTAAGTTCAAGTCACACTGAATCCTAAACATCATAGTAAGATTCATCTCAGGACAAGATCTAACCAAACAAACCCAAATAACTGGCAAGTATCTTAAGATACGTGAATATTTTTGCTGTTTGCTTCATGCAGCAGGGCAAACCAAAAATACAGGGTCTCATTAATGTCATGCATCAGTGAACGCACTGAAAGCCTGGACCTCAGCCACACTGACCTTCGTCTGGTCCTCCAGACCGACCTTTCAGCCCAAAGATGGTACAGTAATTTGTCTAGCATTATTTCACATGAAGCAGGAGAAGGAAAAAGGGAGAATTTAACGCTGTGGACAAGAAGATGAGTTGGAAATTTAACTATGGGGGCGTGCTTTTGTTTTTGGTTGACTCACCTCTAAATTACCCCGAGCTTTTTTCAACACTCCGTGGGTCAGATACACTACATGGAAGGAAAAATAACATGAGGTCAGATGTCTAGAAATCGTTCAAAACAGTTTATACCAGAGCTGAAAAAATGCAAAGTGTTGAAAAGCAGAGGAGAAAATCAAGGAGAGTCATCATACACTGGTCGATGATGACTCTTTCCATCCCCTCTTTTAACTGGTTAGTTGTTCGCAGACGTTTCACAGCTCCGCTCAGCATCCTCTCCTGCTGTGACAACCTGCTCTTCAGTCTGGCTATCTCGTTTTTCAGCAGCTCATCCTGATACGGAGGATAAAAAGATTTAAGATTTGGTTTCCGTAGATAATGAGACTACAGAGTATTTGAAGTGTTTGTGTGACTACCTGCTGGTTGTTGCTGCTGTCTCCTGCTGTGTTACCAGATGGCAAGGAGACTCTCCACACCAGTTTGAGGAGTCGACCGCCCTCCTCTAACACTTGCTGCATGGTGTTCACACTACCAGACAAACTCTTCAGATGCTGCTGCTCTATTACCTATGAAGATGTACACACAAGGTATTAAAACAGATGAATGTATGTTTATTTGAAAGCTTTGAAAATAAAAAGTAACATTTGTTAGTACCCTATTGTCAGATCCCTGCTGTCTGAATGCGTGCAGACATTCCTGTAGTTGTGCATCCATGGTGCGTGCCAGCTTGCGACCCTCTGAGATCTGCTTACGGAGCGCGTTGTAGTCCTCGATCAGACCCAGAATGTGGCGGCCGTTGCGGTTGGCCCACATGCGGTGGCCTGGCACCAGGCGGGAGGGAGCGCCGGTGATGCTGTCGTTAGAGCTGCTGCTGAGTGAGCCGCCATCTGAATGAGCACGAAGTCTCTCATCTGAGAAAGATGAAAGTGTGTTCAGAGGGTTTCAAATGGACCTGTACAATCTGTGTTTCCGTGTTTACTGCTGTGTGAAACATAATGCTAATAAGGTTTTCTTACCATGGAGGACGCCCGTGTGTTCATTATGACTCTGAAACGAGTGACGATAAGGATCACAGCCTTCCCGACCAGGTGATCTCCCTCCTTCGTCTAAAAACAAAATGTAAAACCAGCACGGTCAGAACCCGGCAGATTCTTGTATGTTTGTTTACAGGTTTCTTTATATCAGTCTGTCGTGTGTTTACCCGGAGAGGACAGCAGGTAGTTGATGTTGATGGTTTCAGAGCGGTTGGGTCCTCGGAGCAGCTGCTCCTCCAGCCTCTGTCTCAGAGCCGTGTTGGTCTGGATGCTCCTCTCCAGCTGCAGCCGCAGGTGTCTGATCTCCTGCAGCAGCTCACTCAGGTCTATTGAGCCTGAGGAGGGAGGGACAGAGACGGGATCCTGGGTGGGCTCACTGGATTCTGCTAAAGGGGGATAAAAAAAGTGGTAACTATGTAAGCTATTTCACACACAATGTTAAAGAAATAAACCTGGAGCCAGAGTCAAAGTAGATTGAAGTATTTTAATGGCTAGAATGTGTTCAAATATAAAAGATTTCTAAGTAATGCTTCACCACAGTGTCTTGTCATTCTGTTATGAGTCGGTGTGTGTTTTGAAAGTACCGTTGTGTTTTTGAGATTCAGTCTCGATCTTCTCATAAACTTGCAGCTCCACCCGCAGAGACTGCAGCAGATGTTGGGAGTCAGACAGCTGCTGCCTCTGGAGCTTCACCTCAATCTGCAGCCTGGAAACACACGTCAATAATAAAGAGGTCTGAAACATACATGCTTCTCTTTTAGAAAAGATTATTACAATATACAGTAATGTGTAGGGATAGAAAGGCTAATCCAATCTTTAACAATATGTGCACTGTATAAGAAACATATACGATTTGTTGGGATGTGTCGGCAGTGTTTTAAAACACAAAAATCTACTCCTGCTTTCTTTTAATGGTCAAATTTATCACAAATCATGAATCTTGTAGAATATGTAAAAAAAAAGGTGTTTCGGCAGCGTGTAGCTAAACACTTTGTTTGACAACAGCAGCGGTTTCTGGCATTACATTTTTTAACAGAAGTAATCCATATTGTTGACAGTCTCTTTTGCTTTCGTAGGTCATAAAGAGACATCTGGATTAATGTCTGTTTCATAACCAGTTTGAGACTCCTCATAGAAGCTTTTAAAAAGCCTCTGAGAACAATGCCAGCAGCATCAATACATTTTCAAAAACCTGATTATAAAAAGCCTCATTGTTGTTAAACATAATTGTGTTAGATTGTTTTATTGTACAGGATAATCTAGCAACTGAGTCTTACTTTAGAGAGATCATCTCAAAATCAAATTCAACCTATAAACAAAATTATCTTGGTGCATATCTGTAAAACCCCCATAAAAAGAAAAAGAAATGAGCCACGAGTGGTATGTGCACAAGCTGAGGAGACGAGGGGAGGAAAGGGAGAGGAGAAGTGATCTGACAGGTTTCAGGTGTCAGCCTCACTCAGCTGTGTCAGTGGGAAGAAGGGTAAGAGGTCACATACCACCAATTACGGTATGCATGCACGTGTTCACGGACGAGTGTACAAATGACAGAAGATCTCCTTTCCCAGCGCTTCATATAGCACGGGCTAATGCTAATAGTAATGGCTCTTTAGATAGGTAATTAGTATCTCTGTGTAGTTTCAGGTTGCATGAAGAGGAGTACTTTTAATAGTTGTGTCCTGCAGGATGTGTGTACCTGTGCAGCTCCTCCTTGCTGTAGTGCAGTGAATCCTGCAGCTGGGAGTTTTCCTGGCTGCTGAGCTCCAGCCTCTCGTGCAGTCGGCTGTTCTCCTGCCTCAGAGATTCACAATCCTTCCTGCTCTGCTCCAGTTTGGCTGTCCGCCTGGCCAGAGTCTCTCGTAGCTTCTCATTCTCCTTCTGCTTATCTATAAGAGATATTAAAACATCAGCAGGGAGAGACAATTGGATCTACACCTCTACTAATGATGTGTATGTCTTCTTAAGTGTGTGTTTTGATGCGTGTGTTACCTCTGGAGCCCATGTTGAGCTGCTCCTTCAGGGCTTGGTTTTGTCCCCAGAGGAACCGCACCTCGTTGGCCAGCTGACCCTGCTCCTCGTTGCCCTGGATGAAGATGTTTGTGGCCGCTAAAGACGTAAAAAAAGAAGAAGCTATTTGTCAGTCCACAATGACAGCACTTTCACTTTAGATGTTAATACTAAAACAGGTATGGGAAAGCAGAAAAAAAGGCAGATGGTTTCTGGAGTATACCTGGGTCTTTCTCAACCTCGGCCAACCTCTTCTCCAACTGCTCCCTGAGACGGTCATTAGTGTGGATGCTCTCCTCCAGGCGCTGCCTCAATGCTCGGATCTCCTGCAAGTGTTCTGCAAGCAAGTCTGACACACACACAAATTCACATGCAGAACGCTTATTAAAAGGGAACTTTATGGGGATTAAGTGCTTCTGACATAAGGGCTTGCCAAAGATAGATTTTAAAAAGTAATTGCCAAAACTGAGCAGTGAAGGCCCAAATATCCTGACTGTTAATCCCTACAAGTTAGAGAGCTATGAAAAAAAACGAGATTCTATAATTCCCTTAATGCCACTTGTTTGTTTGTTTTGCTCTTAAAGTAATCCCTTGATGGACACTACATGTTCATATTTTATAATCCCGAAACAAAACTTTGTAAGATAGTCTGCTAAAGGTTAGAAATCTTAAGGTCCAAGCAGATGACATCACTATGACATCATCAGCGTTATTGCTTTTTAACAGACCTTTGAAAGCTCAAGAGCCACAAAAGACATTTGAAGACCCATTTGTCTCTCTGGTTTAGAGAACTTTCAAATTAAAAGCTGGAGTGCCACTTTAATACGTTTCTCTGTTTTTTACTCTGCTGTATTAAGAGTTAGATACATCTAACTACCAATGTGTTACATTTACCTGAACTCATTGAGCGAGGCTGCTCGACAGCGTTAGTCTGTGAGCCAACATTTCCAACTCCTTTGTGAGTGTCAATCTGAGGCCCACATCCCTCCTGGTCTTGTTCACTATCCTGTGCCTGATGATGAGAGCTGGTCTGGGCCATGATGGAGCGATGCAGGTCCAGTTCACTGCGCAGGGTGGTGTTGAGCTCCTCGCTGTCTCTCAGCTGCTCATGCAGTCGCCCGTTCTCCCTCTGCAGGCCCTGCAGTCTGTAGTGAGCCAACACACCTCCTTCCTCCTGAGCTCCTCCCACAGGAGGGACAGCTGCTCCCGTCCAATCGGTGGGAAGTCGCTGGCCTTAACATAAGCAGGAAGACCATTCAGGTAAAAAGGGAAAAAACTGAAATAAAAAAAATCTATTCACTTTCATTTCTACTTCTTCTACAGGGCACTTTGACACTTTTTTGTGTGAAAACCCTTCCTGTAATACCATCACTTGTTTTTAAATCCTGAAATTAAAATGGGGTCATGCTCCACCTATTATATGTGGAGTTTTACCTCCTCCAAGATAACACAAGCAGCAACTGATTAAGATGCATCATAAGGAGCCAAACAGGTTAAGTGTGGTGGCAGTAAGGGGAGATGTAGGTTTTGACCACATGCTTTCCTGGTTTCTGTAAGGCCTTCACGGTCTCTTTTCCCGAGGGAAACACAACTTGAAGGCTGAAACGGATAGCTGCCACTGAATAATGTAGCGTTAAGTGGAGGCAGATAGAAACTATACACCCGCTCCGCTCTTGGCCAGCTTGCTTTGTGCTGTAGGACGGCTCACTGCAACAGAATGGATCTGAGTGGAAAAGAAGTGTTATTACAGGCTGCAACAAGCCGGACCCCACAGGTGGACAAGGACTGCGGTAATTTCATGATATACTGAGGCAAGGAAATGTACATATTTAATAAAGCAAGCTGATCTGTCTTAGTTTGGCTTTACATAACCAAACAGTCCTGACTGACTCCCTTGTCTGTAAATTGAATTATTTTGACAAAAAATTCCATCTAGAAACACGTCTTTGTGCTTACTGTGGGATTGGTTATTGCTCTGTGTGGTCGGGCTGCTGTAGCAGGAGGACGAGGAGTTTCTGTCTGAGTGGTTCAGATCAGAGTGGGAGCTGTGGTGGCTGCTGAAACTTTGGCCTCTTAACTGACTCTGCAGACTCTGGATCAGAACGTTCTTCTCTTGCAGCTCCTTAGCCAGCCTGTCGAGAAAAGAAGGAAAAGGAGGGTTTTAATCTTTTTAATATTTGGTCTACCTGAGGACCCAACTGCTGGATTTCATCTGTGACATCTCAGCAGGGTGTTTTGGGATCATAGCAAAGAAGAACTGGAAAGAAAAGACACAAACTAAAGGAAAAGGTCCGGGGAAAAAAAGTATAACAAAGCTCCTAACCCAAAGGTCTTTGTACTTCAGTTGAAACACACGGCCAGAAAATATGTAGAAGGAGTTAGCACAGCAAACATCATGCTGTCTGTCTGTCTGCATCAGACCCACTCACAGGTCCAGCTGCTCCCTGGTGCACTCAGCCAGGCTGAGATTCTGCTGGACGAGGAGGCTGATGTGCTGCTGCAGCAGCTCTCTCTCGCCCTCTAGCTCCACACGCAGGTTATCTATCTCCTGCTGGATTCTAGCCGTGCTGTCAGCAGGATGCCTCATGCTCTCCTCAAAATACAGCAGTGACTGTGATCCCTGCTGAAGCTCCCAAGAACTGCCCAGAGCATTGATAGTGTGGATTAAAGAATGTTACTGTGAGCAATTTAAGGTTCTAAGAAAACAACACTATAGAGTAGATTATCGTTAGACTCATTGTGACACAGCAACGCAAATATTACCGCAAAAATCTTTACCAAAAACAGACATTTTTGTTTCTCAGTGTTTCTTTATGTTTCTTGATATAAATGTGAGAATTGGCAAAAAAAAAAGGACAAACCAAATCAAACAAACCAGACATATTGAGCTCCGAGCTCCTGGACTTCCTTCTTTTTTTTTACCAATGGTGGAAAAGAAAAATGTGAAAGTGTTCAAAATGTGTGTACAGAGAATGAAGCCTTTCTAATGGCTGTAGAGAAGCTTGATCATTTATTTATTTCAGGATGATATGGTTTTAACTGTGCATATTAATAAAAAAAAAGCTCTAATAAACATGCACATAAATAGATGATTATTGGCATGTGGTTTTCGTGTTCTGATTTCCCAGACACACCAGTGACCCAGTTGGGGGGCAATGTAACCTTAATGTTTGGGTTGTCACAGAAAGAAATTAGGTCAACAGCAGGACGCTTTTCAATATCAACAAAACACTCAGCGCCCAGGGTCATACAGCAAATTGGCTGGGGGGGGGGGGGGGTTTAAAAGGGTCATGACACAAACACCAAAACAGCTCTGCTAACGATTGGCAAAACTCAAACTTTAACAATTTAACCTGAATGATATACATGAACATACAAAAGAAAGAATCCCATTAGCTTTAAAAACAGCTGAATCTGTATTCATAAGTGAGGAAGAGAAGTGAGATACACCTTCCAGCAGCTGCTTATCTTCGCTTAGCAATGAGACAGCTAGCCTGGCTCTGTTAAAAGTAACACAACCCCCCTAAAGCTCACTCAAAGACTGAAGTGTAAACACAAAGATTTCCAGTTTAAAAAACAAACTGCCACAGTTGGACTGGGCTGGCTGGCTGACTGGTCCCCCCTGTGGCTGCCTGCTCCAATCTTATATTTATGGAGGAGATAACAGTCTTTGATCTAACTCCCCACCGCAAAGCAAATAAGTGCATCAAGCATATTCTCTAAGAATAACAATTATGTTTCAGGATAGATCATAATAATCTAATATTAACATGGACAATGGGACATTTTTTAACTATACCATTACTTAGGGTACAGAGTAAATATAAGGCAGACATTGACAACAAGCAAGTGCAATGTACCTGCGTGACAGCTCCAGAGCCGCCATGTCCTCGTTATCCAGATGAGAGTCTCCTATCAGACAGAGGAAAAGATGCTGTCAAGGACCTGTCTGTAAAAATCTGTTATGAGTGACTGCTCTTTCTCTGCTGAGGCTTTTCTATGCAATAGGTGAGGACTGTTTTATGACTCAAGCACAGTGGATTTTTAACATTTTCAATAAGGAGTAACAACAACAGAAAGGAAGCACAATTTTCTTTTTTATTTGCATCTGGTAAAATCAAATCAGCAGCTACCTTTGTCCAGCCGTCCTTCCAACCTGTCCAGGATGCCAAGGCTCTTGTCCAGCTGCTCTTTGACCACCTCCCCCATGTAGTAATCGACTTTGTTTGTCTGCAGCAGATCCTTGAAGGCCTTGTTTAGCTCCTCCAGCTGTCGGCGCTGCAGGGCTCCCAGCTTGCGGCTTTCCTTTATCTGCTGCCTCAGTTGTGACAGCTCCCGGGCCTGCGACTGTACCAGGGAGTCCAGTCTAAGAAGCAATAGCAGACAGAATGGAGATAAGTCAGGGAAAACAATAAAAGTCAACTCTGCAGCTGCAAATCGATAATGAAATGATCATATAAAAGGGAATGCTGACCTTGCAGGAGATGTAGAGCCGCTGCAGGTTTGCTGCAGCTGATCACTCAATCTTCTGTTCTGCATCTTCTCTCCTTCCAGGTCCACATTCAAACGGCTGGTATTGTCCTTCATCGCCTGGTTCTTCCCCTCCTTCTTCTCCCCTAGCGACACACTTTTGTAGCTCATATTCTGGCCATGGTCTCCATGCGCCCCCCCTTGATCCCTCACGGCTGATGGATCGGAGGTGTTTGCGACTTGATCACTGGAGAGAGAGTTCCTTCTCAGAAGACTTTGCATTTGCAGGATAAGTTTGGTCTGGTTTTCAAGCTGCACCTTCAGCTCTTTGACTTGTCCCTGAAGCTGGTGAGGGTCCTCAGACGCACCATACTCATCATAGACCTGCAGGCCTTTCAGACTGACCTGAAAACAAAAAGGAGAAAATTTTACAATGGAAAACCTATTTTCACAGATATTTAGGGTTGTATTTTAACAGTAGGAAATTGTTGTTTAAAGGAATTTGACTGAATATACAGTGTGGGAATTGTTCACTGAGAGTCCACGTAGCCTCAACCTTGTTATGTAGTGTTGCATTTTTTTTAAACTTTTCTATCTCACTGTCCAAAAACACAGCTAACTACAGGTATTCTTAGTCATTTTGAAGTAAAATATTAACATGTATTTCTCCTCTTCAATGTTCTTTACGGTAAAATGTGGTCCTTGAACGTGAGGGGACACATACACAATTGGAAGTATTTTGGTGGTGAGACAAGCTGGATGTCTGTGTGTGTTTCTGCCTGGAGGCTGAATAAAGGTCTGTGATCTGAATAAATGTCGTTGAATTCATACAGATATGGCGAAAAGCTCTGGAGTTCAAAACAGCTGCTGCCAAATTTGCAAGCTGTAGTAACAGAAGCCTGCAAATGTGTAGCTGGCTAGCTGATTTAGCAGACATTATCTAAATCAGTTGGTTCAAAATGCTCCCTGGCTGCATTGCAGGGCAGCATTATGCATTATGTAATCAGCAAGCTAGTTAGCCATACATGCTATAATTGCAGTGCATGTTAGAGCGAGCATATACTCCTTTTTTAAGTATTTTGTCCACCTTTGCCCTAGTTCTTTTTTGTTACAGATGGGCAAAAAAGAGACACCACACGCCAAACGGAGTGTCTTGATAGTTTGACAGACCTGCTGTTCTTAGTCATTAGCTGCTAAGCATGTTCAGGGGAGGGGTTAAACCTAATTTTATACCTTGGCTGAGCTGAAAGCTGGAGAACTGGGGTATGGGGTGCTGGAGGTGGAGTCCAGGTTGTCAGTGGAGGAAAAGTTGGCCTGCTCATGTTTCAGGAGGTAGGGCAGGCTAGAGGCACTGCAACTGGGCTTCACACCAACCTCTAGATCTGGAAACACATGGAAAAACACAGAAAAGAAACTCAACTGGGGAACTGATTCTGGAAGACAGATTGTGAAAGAGAGAAAAAAAATAATCTAAGCTAGAGATTTACTGTAAAAAAAGGAAAGAAATTAAAGTGATAGGTTAATGAGTGCTCCAGAGACATTCTGAACTTCAGAGTGGAAACATGCAAGAACTCATCAATGCAAAACATTGACAGTCCATTTAAGTTTGTGAAGAGTGCAGCAGAGAAACACCAAGTTCAAACCAGTAGAGTTTGTGTGGTTAAGACACCCAAAGTGAAAACATCTTGTCAAGGTAAGAGACAGTGTTACAGTTTCCTTTGTTCACTTTGTCATGCACACTTTTAAAAAGACTCTATCCACATGTGAGATTAGTGTCCACTCAACAGACAGACATGCAGTGTCCGTCTGAAAGCCGTCTACCTGTGCTACTGCTCTCTTCCCTATCGTTCTCACTCTTGCCACTGGTTTCGTAACCCAGGTCCTGCAAATCCACCTGCACGCCTTTGTCATCCTGCTCCAGAGCTGGCATTGGGGGCAATATATGTTGGGTTAGGAGGAAATCATGTAACAAGCACAAGTCTCTCTCTTTTATGGTGTTCCATATCAGTTTAAAATAACATAAGCATACAATTGCAGATTAAAAAATTATTCTGTTTTGCCCATTCATCTCACCTCTCCGTGCAGTTTCAGGGGAGGATGTATTTGAAAGCGCAGTGGCCAGTTTCTCCTCCAGGCTTTTACACGCTTTCTTCTTCTCCCTCAGCGCCTTGTGGAGAGCTTCCAGCTGGAGCTGAACATTTGGTGGTAATCCTTTGTCATCCTGCAATGTCCTGTGGACCTTGCTCTCCTCTTTCCAGCCCTTTCCTTGGAGCGAAGCCTGGAGCTCTGATATTCTCTGATATTGATCAGCAAGGACCTTATAGAGGAGGCGGATGTTGTTGTGAAGGTCTTGGTGATGCTCTCCATTTGTTCCAGAAGCAGCAGACTGATTGCTGGTGGATTTAGAGGGTGGCTGGGTTGTTTCACCCAGGTCTTTCCTCTCCTGCAGGGCCTTTTGAAGGTTCTCTAAAGTGCTCTGCAGGTCAGAGCTGGTCTGTGAGGATCTACCAGAAGCTAAGGAGCTGGTATTTGTACAGTATGTTGCCAGAGAGGCAATGGCAGACTCTGCAGCACTGAAGCAGTTTATGAGAACTTTGGTCATCTCCTGATTAAAATCAGAACTTTTCTTCAACTCCTTTCCCTTTAGTGATTCTGCATTTTGGACTGCACTGCTACTGTTGTATTTAGTCACAGCATCATGAGCTCTCACTTTTTCTTGAAGCTCTGCATTACGCCTGTTCTGCTCCCACAGTGACTCCTGCAAAGAGTCCACATGTCGTTGAAGCTCCTGCACAGAGTCCTCTGTACTTCCAAAAAACACTTCTTGGAGACTGTGTGCTTGAAGAAGCCTTCACCTGCTGCAAAGCTGCCCCTATCTTTAAACTTAAATCACAATTTTCTGGATTCTCTTCTTGGCTTTTAGTGGAGGCCATGGCTTTCTCTGCCATGCACAGAAGATCTATAAGCTTGTTGTTAAGCTCCTCCTTCTCCTGTAGTGATGTTTGCAGGTCCATGCATCTGCTGTGAAGGGCTGCATCTGAACCAACAGAGCCCAAACCTGTACACGACCCTGCGGTTTGTGTCCCAAATCCTCCCTGGCTGTCCAGACTGCAGGCGGTCAGGTAAGCAATGGTGGATTCTGCAGCCTGTAAGGCCTCAACGTATTGGCGATTGAGAGAGTCCTTTTCCTGTAGCTGAACGTCGAGCTCTTCCCACTCAGCTAGCTGCTTGCTGAACTTGTTGATCAAAGCCTCTTTCTCCTGACACTCCTGGTGAAGAAGTTCCAGCTGAGTGAGAAGAGCAGAGTTGGCCCGGGTGTGATCCATTGTTGGTCCTACTTCAGAGTTGTTATCTGTCTCCACTTGGCTGCTGCCGTATGTGTATCCACGTGAGGAAGAGTCAGACTCTGTAAGCAGTAGCTGGTCGGACTCACATACATCATCCATAAGAAGGTATTTAAGTGCATCAATTCTTAGATGGTCAGAGTTCTCAGACTGCCTGCTGCTACTCCCCTCCACTCTTAGCCTCACAGGGACCGGGAGACGAGATTTGACCCCTGCCTACAATTGAAACAGATATAAAATACATTAAAAATAAAGCCTGACTGATGCATGTGTCCACCACAGATAAATTACCAAATATATATCAGTATTGTCTTTATAGTCTCCAATAAGCTATGATATAAAAACTGTTTTGACCTTCACATAATGCAAAACAAAATGCTGTAACAAAAACACAATGCATGCAATGCAATGCAATGAATATTGTACACTTTTACTATAAAACAAAACCTACCCCATGGTCTGTGACATGCTGCTTTGCACTCTTGCTCAGTGTTTGGCCTTTAGTTGGTGGATTCTTCATCCCCTCTGTGGTGCTGACAGGTTTCTCCCCATCTGACATCTTGTAGGAGTTCTTGTCTCCCTCCTCAGTTGGCAGATTCATGACCTTTGTGTGACCTTCTGCCTTGGCTTGCAGGCTTTCCGCACTCTTTCTCAACTCAGCCTGTCCGTCACTACTGTTCCCTGAGGCATCTCTGCTCTCCTTCTCTTTACTCTCTGAAGATTTTTGCTCTTTCAGGAGACCCCGTAGCTCCACGTTTTCTGCTTTGAGTCTGAGCAGCTCCTCTCTGCATTAAGGGAAATCTGATTAGCTTACTATTACATAGACTTAAAGCGTAGGTAAGGAATACGATCTGGACACTGTTGCAGAAAAGACCCACCTAAGGTGCAAGACAGATGGGACCCCACTGTCAGTCAGAAGGGTTCTAAGTGCTATTTCGTCTGTGCTCCTCTGCCCAGAATCTTCGTCTCCAATGTCCAAGGTGTCTTTGCCAGACTGAGCATGCTCTCTACTCTGGCTGAGGCCACTGTGCATACTCATATTGCCCAACAGCTTTCCAGACACCATCTAAGAAGCAATAGTTTAGAAAAATGGACATTGAGTTACAGCAAATGGGAATTTAGAAGGGTAAGGATATTACATTTTAGATCACATATTAAAGATAATATTTATCTTACCTGTCCTAGTGTGCTGTCTGTCTGACTCTCTTTATCTTGACCAGAATGTTGTGTCTTCCTACTTTGAGCCACAGGCCGTGTCTCCTGCTTCTTTTCGAGCTGCTAGAGTAATGGGATGGGAGGCGAGTATGACACAAATGGCTCCATAAAGAAAAACTTAACGAGGGAACAAAATCCATAAAACACTGCACATCAAAAGCAGAATGGTGTGAGGTGTCTAATGTGGTATGGCGAAGAGAGACCATTTCATGAGACACAAAGATAAAGAAAACACAGGGAGTGGTTAGGAAAGGTGAAGGAGAAGTAGACGGAAACTTCTACTACAGACAAGAAACACACTTGTTAGAGAAAAAGACAAACAATACCAAAGACTAGAAAGACTTTAGCAACAAGCTAGACAGAGCAAAGGTTAAGAATTAGGTTTAGGGTTTGAAAGGAGCTAACAGACTGGATGTTAGGCAATGACTTCAAAATGATTTATCAAGTATTTTCTAAATGTGGACAAACTATTCCAAGATTTGCTGATCAAATGCAAAAAAGTTCAGAAAATACACTTCAACGCCTCAAATTTAAGTACAAATTTCTCCATTTGCTGCAGTCTTCTGTGGCCTCTAACCTGTTTCCAGGGACTACTGCTGGCCAAATCTTTGCCTCCATTATCGTAGTCTGACTTCTCCAAAGTTGATGGTCGGTTCTGCAGCTCGTGGTTTGAAGTCTGCAGTCTGCTGAGAGAGTCCTGCAGCTCCAGCACCTAAGACCATGACGGATTTATTTTTATTCATTCACAATATTATTGTCTTCATGTTTAACAAATTTCATTGCTAGTCTTGCTAACTAATAAAAATCACTTAAACTCATTTACTCATTGTAAGTTTGAAAAGTAAGTCACCTTCTGTCTGAGCTCTTGCACAGAGAGTTGAGACAAGCTGTCATCCTGCCCCTCACCCACACAGATACTCATGTAGGAAGTCTGATCTCCGATGAAACTCAAAGTGTCGCCTAAAAAAAAGGGGGGAAATTAATTAATTAATTAAAACTAAAGAATAAGTCAAGAGTATTTTTTCCAAACTTACCACCATCATTTGCACCACCAACGCCTCCTCCGCGGTTCTGTATGGCTCCTAAGCGAGCCTGCAGAGAGGCATTCCAGCGCTGTGCATCCTCCAGCTGATCTCTCATACTCTCCAGTTCTTTAGAATCACTCAGGTCCACACCTGAAGAGATACACAGAGGGTTCCTTACAGTCATGTCTGCCATGTAAGGATACAGTATCTCTGTTCAGGTAAGTGTTAAACTGTCAACATGTGTTTAACTTTTCAATTCACATGCAGCATAGTAAGTTAAAATCGGACATTTTATAATTGAATTAATCACTTGAATAATTTATTTTCAATAAACCAAGACTTATCCAAATACCCAACAAGCATGATTTTGCTTTACATCGTCTTCTTATTAAAGCATAGCTAGATTAGCTGTCCATTACTTTCTAAAACGCATTTAATGGGTTTTGGTAAGCTTGTTCCATAAAGATTAAATTCAAGGTAGAATTAGGAAGGCTAGTGGTGGAATTTAACAGAAAGCTTCTGTGTGTAAAATGAAGCTAGAGATGTTCAGCTACACAAAAATACATAGATACATATAGTTGTATAAATACAATCAAACAGTGTGTGTAGATGTACACATTGTAACAGAAACAAGATGTGGAAATTTAATCAGTGGTAATTACTGAAGCTGTATCTAAATTGGATTCAGAGTGAATGTGAGCTAAAGGCCTGTTACTTACAGCTGACCTATTTATACACCTGGCTCTGTGCAGACAGGGGCGGGGGAAGAGCCAACGCTTGACAAGCACACAAAGGCGAGCACATATACATGCTGACAAACACTGATGTAAATGGGCCTAGCGTACAGTGACATCTTCAATCAGTCTCAATACTACATCCTGACTTCACATCCAAAGTACTATCTGTGCTTAATTGAATTAACTACGTGATGTAAAAGATAGTAGAAGTAGCTTTTGTAAAAGGATTTATTTCAGGGAAGCTGCCCTATAGCAGGATACCGTTAGATTCTTCTGCTTTATAACAGCACTTAATACCCTTTTTCAAAGTTGTTATATAATGAAATGCTTGTGCAATGAAATGACAGAAGGTAGGATGGGTTGAATTAATAAGCAGAGGGGTGTTATAGAATTCAACAAACAACCAAATGTTTTAATGGGAGAGTCAGAACAGACAGACAGTGTGTTAAAGTGAGAGACAGAAAGACCGGCCAACAGCAGCCTTTATTTAGTTATTTTTTTAATAAAGGACAGACAAACACAGAAACAGACTGGAGACATTACAATTTAAAAGAGACAAAGACAACTATCAACTTTACTCTGGATAGAACATGCAGATGAGGAGGTGATGACGTTAAGAACAATGAACATAACGTGCAGACGGATGAGCAGTGGAAGGACCAGGTGTGCATGCTGAATACAGTGACACATAAAAGAGGGGACATGAGCTTGTCAACACAAGATATTATTAGAGCACACACGCATGACAAAGAAGACAGGTGTGTTTCCCTGGGAGCTAAGGTCTTCAAAAATTTAAATTCCTTAATACCTTTCAATACCACACAGTTTAAAATGATAAAATCTGTTATTTTATAAGATCAATAGTATGGAAAAGTACCAATGCAATTTTGTTGTCATGGTATCAAAACAGTTACTGATATTGTTTGTTTTTTACAAGAATAGTAAGTTAAACTTTGGTATGGTGACAACCATACTAGGTGCTTTGAATGAAAGTCTACCTGAGCTTGTTTCCTAACTTCCCGAACAAATGAACTGATAAACGTTCCTTTTTATTTTCCCCTTTTCATTATTTTCTTTAATTCAGTTCCCATCATCTTTTACCACCCCGTGTGATTGCACTGCACCTTCTCTGAGTTTGGCCTTGTGTATCTCTCTCTCCAAGTCCTCCCGGAGCTCCTCGTTAGTTTTGATGCTTTCCTCCAGCTGCTGCCTGAGGAGCTGCACAGCTGTCAACTCAAGCTGCAGAGCATGGAGACGCTGAGCACTGCAAAACATACACACATTTATACAAAGTAATTAAAAAAACAAGTAAACAAATCAAGTTCATCTGAATTTTTTCTGACAGAGTGATCATTATCCCTCACCTGTCCTGTTCCTTTACAGTCCTGACCAGGCTGGAGTAGAGCTGTTGTTCGGCTCTCAGGGCTTTGTTCAGGGCATTATGCTCCTGTTGCAGTGTTATGAGGTTGGGGAAAGCCTTTGGGGAAACAGAAACGAAAACAAGGCAGTGGTCTAAATGTCAAATTTAGTTTTAAATATGTTGTTTTAGGTATTTTATTCAGAAGAAAAGTTTACTTCTTGCTGGCTGTCTCCACCAATCATGGTTCTCTCTCTCTGGGGGAGCCCTGGGAGAGATCTCTCCATGCCTGAGCCGATGACCTGATCCTTGGTATGATCAGCTTGGCTGTCCCCCCTCTGACCAAGGCGTTGGTGGAGAACCTGCACAGAGGTATTTAAGAAAACTTAAAAACTGTTGAGTTTAGGCCGAGGAATTTAAGCAAAGTCAGAAGAAAAGCTCCTTATTGAAAGGTTATGTGCTTTTTCCAGCATAAGATCTTGACTTTGTTAATGGGTGAAGCCTTACATAGATGATCTCATCCTTGGTCTTCAGAGTTGCAGTCAGGGATTCAATATTAGCAGCCTGACCTTCATTGCGACCATCTTGCTCAGATAGCAAAGACTGTAGCTCAGCCAAGGATATCTAGATTTAAAGAAAATGGAGTCCAGAATCAACAAAAATAACGCTTGTAAGAGAAGTTATAATTGACAAAGTAAGTTGGGTAAAATGAACTGACCTTTAGCTCATTCTCCCTCTTAAGTGCTTTGTTCAGTGCCTCAGTTTTCTGTGCCAGTTCTTTCTTCAGGACAACAACTGTTTTCTTTGGGAGAGGAATGTTCTCCGCGTTATCCTCACTGTTCCTTCTGGACAGCTCAACTTCAACGTGGACAGAACAGAATCAAAAGTAGGACCATCATGTAATTTAAATTACCAATGCCTAATGAGATGGTATAAAGGGTCTTAATGCCTCACCTTCCTTCTCGTCCAACTTCTCCTGCATGATCTGGATAGTTTGTCTTAGCTCCAACACATGATCTGGCTCCTCCTTCTGCCTCATCTCTGCCAGATACTGATCCCTCTCCTGACCACGCTGCAGAAGCTTCTGCATAGTTACAAACACAGCCACGGACTGAATAAACTTTATTTGGAAATCAAAGATTATCATATGAAGTCAAAATGTAAAGAGTAGTATCATTAGTATTGTTCTTCTGGGGACTACTGACTTCCTCCCCTTGTTGACTATTAAGTCGAGGACATTTTACAGCTGACTGACTGGGCAACTTACGTTGATGAGGCTGTCTTTGTCAGCGAGCAGTGCTTTGAGCTCTGCAGTCTCTAAATTACTCTCCTGGGCTGCTGTGGAGGTTTGCCTCTCAGCAGTGGCAAGATGCTGCTGACTGTCAGACAGCTGCTTTCTTAGTTCCTGAATCTCTTGTGTACGCTCAGACAGCATGCGGTTGTAGTGCTCTGCAGACTCCTGGGAAGACAAAGTACAGATGAAATAAATGACAGATAGTGATGTTTGCAGTTTTTGTAAATATGAAAGCTATGGATGATGAAAAAGTATTTGTATTGCTGCACAAATCTCCTTTTTGTATTCATGTATAATTGATATTTCTTTATTAATATATGATTTATTTATTTTAGATATTGTTAGTATGCTGTAATCAATGCATAAATATACTTTAAACTAGACGTATATAGTTTTTTTTAAATAGTATTTGCTTGTTTTTGTAATTTATATTGAATGTATATAAATCAATGCAACGCAAAGTTTGCATTATATTTTGCACAAGTATCACTCTCTGAACCTTATTACCAATAGCCAAGACTTCTATTATATCCTGGTTGAGCAGTAGAAAAATCTGTGCCACTCATTACTTAATGTCTTCAATGTTGTTGGGCATCTAGTATTAACCCTGATTCACAGCAATGTTGATGTTACTGAGTGGCAGCATGTAAAGACTAAAAAGTAAAGGACCTACAATTGAGCCCTGAGGAATGCCTCTATTTATTTATGGCTTTTGGAAAAAAAAATCATCCATGACAATTAAAGTTCTTATTCTGTAGATAAGATCTGAAACAATAAACAGTACCTAAAATGCTAATCTAATGTTGAAGTCTACATATAATAACAAATTGAATTATCTCCTTCTATTTGTTGCTATAAATACTGAGATTCTCTGGGTTAATCCCTGATATCACTACATGTTTTCACAATTAAATGTTGACCTTGAGGAGTTTGTCCTTGCTGTTGATTGTAGCCAACAGTCCCTCCACAGCACTCTCATTGTCAGCGATTAGTCTTTCTCTGGCCTTCTGAGCCTCTGCCAGCATAGCCTCTGTGACCTTCAACCTCTGGCCCATCTGTTCAGCGAGGTCATGTGCATAAGTCTGTGACTTGCTTAGCATTGAGTTAGCCATTTCCTACAAACAAGAGTGGCAGACTTACACAACTGAAACCTACATCACAAATTATGTGGTGTATATTTGTGTACATGATTTTAAGCTAACCTCCATATCCTTCGTCTTGCCCTCCAGGGAGAGCTGTAGCTGGCTGATGATGGAGTCTTTCTCCCTCAGAGATCTGTTCAGGTTATCTTCTACATCTTGCTTAGATCTCTGCAGGTTCTTTAGGGTGTTTGCAAGATGCTGCAGCTCTAAGTCTTTCTCCTTGATCAAACTGTCAAAACTCTGTAAGGAAAGAAAAGGGGCAGAGACATGCATTTATAACTCATTTCTGGAAAAGGAACATGTCTGTCCCCAGTTTCAGATATATCCATAATGGACAGAGTAACTACTAGAGATAACTACTTACATTAATGGTTTCCTCATTATGAGAAAGTAAATTATTGAGCCTTTCCAGGTCTCTTTCTTTCTCCCTTAGAGACAGCTGCAGCTGGTGTATCTCATTGTCTTTCTCCTCAATGGCAGCAAACTTCTCATCGAGCGCTTGCTGTTAAAGAGTAAACATAAGACTGTCAGACTTAAATTATAGTCACTGTGGTGAGAAGATTACATAGAAGGAATGCCCACCTCCAGAGCTTTCTCCTTCTCTTTCAGCCTTTGCCGCAGCTTGGAAAGCACATTATCGTTTCCTTCCATGCTTTTGCTTTGTTCAAGATCTCTGACCATGTTTATGTACTCCTGGTGAACACAGAGAAGAGTAATGTAACAAAAGTTATATCTTTTGGTCTAGAATCTGTCAGTAAATGTAAATATATTATTTTGTCACCTGTAACTGCTGCTCTTTATCAGCCAGGGTGGATGTTAGCCGCTGGATTGTGCATTCATGGGACTGTAGTTTTATTTTTGTTTGATCCAGCAGCTCCTCGTACTGCTGCTCCAGAGCACTCTCCCTTACCCCAATCTCTCCACTTAGTTTTTTGAGCTGATTATTTAGATCCTGGAGGGAGGAATGATTATTCCGTCAAACAAAGCCAGAATTTGAATTGTTAAAGGTAACAGACAAGAGGCTCTTACAGATAATAATGACATTTAGGAAATGTGTACTGGACAAACACTGTCCTCAAGGACTCTTACATTGAGGGCTTTGTCTCCCTTCTTCTTCTGCTGTTGCATGTCCTCCAGTTCCACCTCCAGCTGCTCCTTTGCCTGCTGCAAGTCAGTCAGCTCCTGATCCTTCCTGTCCAGGCCACGCTGAAGCTTCTGGGATTCAAGCACCTTGGCATGATGTTCAGCCTGGAGTTGGGCCAGCTCGGTTTGCTTTTCCATTAAAAGATTCTGGTGCTCCTCTGCTCCCTGAGGGACATGTGGAAGAATTACATTAGCTTTTGCTTTAAAGTTTTGTTAATCTTTAGTTATACTTCTATCAATGCACAGAGCATGTAGCAATTGACATAACTGTTATCATGTAAGGGAAATTCTATAAAGCCTGGCTCTCTCTAAACAGGTGCAGGACTTGCCTGGTATTTCTGCAGTTGGGCTTTGTGTGCTGCCTCTCTTGCCTTGGCCAAAGCATCATCCCTGTCCTCAATGTCATGACTCAGCTCAGCTATCTGTATAATACACAGCAAAAGACGGACAGATTGGTGTTAAGAGTGTTGCATAATATAGAATTAGTGATACTGAAAGAAAGGTGAAGTCTTGTGATCAGCACAATAAATAGATGTGTCAGCAACAGTATGAACATTACCTCTTTCTCCTTCTCTCTAAGAACCTGAGTGAGTCCCTGGATCGTTTTGTCTCGCTTCAGAGCATTTTTCTTCTCAGAGGTGAGTTCATTCTCCTTGTCCTCCAACTTTCCTAACATGTTCTGTTGACAAGAGGTAGTGATCTTACACAAAGAAACCTCTCAATCTATTTAAGTAAGTAAATTGTCATCTTCGTACCTTGTTTTGATTCTGGGCTTCCTCCAATGTTTTGCTCAGGTTCTCAATGGTTCTTTTTGCTTGGGTGATCTCTTCAGTCAGGAGCGTTTTAGAAGACTCCAAGCGGCCAAAGTCATTCTGCTTCTGTGCAAATTAAACAAAAGAAAGGAAAAATGTATTAATGTATAATTAAGTATCTATTATAGCTTATTACTAATGCTATAGCATTTTACCCAGGTGTAACTTCTTAAAATAACTACCTTCACTCTGACAGGAGTAAACTGATCATCAAACTCCTCTGTTAGGTCATGCAGAGACTTCCACTTTGCCTCTTTGGATCTACGTTTGACCCTGAGGTTGAGAGAACCAGTATTTAACCTCTTCAAGACAGGGATTTGGCTCCCTGGTGGAGCACAGACTTGTTGTCTGGAGATGCAGCGTAGGAGCTGGATCAGATCAGAGATCACAGAAGGCTGGCTTGAGGAGCGGTGGAGCAGTGCTTTGGCCTGAACCTTTCCTCCTGGCTCATCAGAGACACCCTGCCTGGGAAAAAACAGCTTAGGCTCTCTGAGTTTTGGTTTGGGTGGAGGGTCCGGAGAAGTGTCAAAGGAAAAGTCTCTATTGAGGCACTGCAAGGATGTAGAGCGACCTTTGATTACAGGTCTAGGAAGTGTTCCCTTACGTTGGACCAGGTTGAGGTACAAGCTCTGAGAACATTGCCGTGTTCCTTGGAGACCAAAGCTCTTTATAGATCCATCGGGCCAGGCTGCTGATCCCACCCTGCTCCTCCTGAGGCCTGAGCGCGCCCCTTTACTTACAATCCGATCCAGACTTACACACCTTCTAATTCGAATCTCTGCGTGGCCACTTCCACCCTCCTTGAACTGCTGTATTTCAGAAGCTAAGTGACACACAACCTCATCTTCAGGACTGTCCACCTCAGAAGACCTGAGTAGGGTCTTGCAACTGGTGCTCTCTAACTCACTTCTGGCCAGCTGTGGGTTGTTTTTTCTGTAAATGTGGATGATGCACTGAATAAGGTGGTCTTTCTCCGCTTGCAACTTCTGGATCTGAGTGTTGTGTCTATCCTGCAGCTGGCTGATGTTAACATCACATGTTACCACCTTTTCCAACTGGAACACACACTTTCCACAGAGGAACTCTCCACGACCATCACGAGTCACCTCCCAGCCCAGAACATGAGACAAGATCACATGTAGCTTTCTTTTCGCTGATGAGCTGAAGATCCAGCGACACTGGCTTCCCACCAAACGGACGCCACATATCCGACACGGGTCCCTCATGGCGCTCTTCGATCTTCAACACTCACCCACTTATAACGAGTCCAAATTGTTCTCTCTCTGACGCATAAACTGTCCAGACCTTATGATCACAATCATGCCAACCATGGAAGAGTCGTCTATCATTTCCTCTGACTGCTTCAGGGAGAGCAGAGAGGAAAGTGACTGAGTGCAGAGCACTATAAGCCCTAATCCTTTGATAATCCCCGCTCCCGCCTCTATTCGCCTCTCCCACATATTCAATCAGATCAAATCCTCTAGGACGGCCACAGGGATCAGCATTGTGACCATTGCCAGACCATACCTAGAAAATCTCCCCCCAGATGTACTGAGAGGGACTTCAGGTACGACACTCAGCCACATACAGGTGCTTCTCCAGGGGACCTATGAGGATGGCAGTATCCAGCAGTAAATGAAACTCCATAGACTCCTTCCTGCCTGGCAGTACATCAAAAACCTTTAAGACCAGAGAAGGTGTAATTTTGGCAAACAGAGCGGTCACAAATTCCATTATACCGCCTTCAAAGTCCTTTCAAACCCAAAAGCATCCCTGGTAAAACCAAAAATATTTAATCCAATCTTTCTAAATACAGCCCCCTAATTAGTTCACCTATATCTTTACACAGACAGATTACAGCCCCTTTTTTATCTTTAATATAGGATAGACATAAATAACATCCAAAGGAACAGTCTCCAGACAACTCTGTAATCCAGTCTTAACTCTGTGACCTAAGTCCAGACGCCAAGACCTGATGAGGAAAGCTGGGACACCGCCAAAATAAGCTTTTAGCCCTTAACGTCACAGTACCTTAACCAGTCGCCTGCTTAATGGTGTAAAAACCCCTTTTAACTTCTTTGCATTATGTCTGAACAGTGAACCTTTTCAAGTTTTCTAAACTGTGAAATAATAAGATATCTTGATTATTGAATTACCATCAAACATTAAAATACATCAAATAAGCCCAATAAACAGGATTCAATGTCATGAAAATGTGTCATAACACTCAGGATTCAAACCCACAGAAGGCAGAAAACAGAGAAGACAGAAAAGAGAATAATTCAGAGAAAAATCCTCCAGTACAGGTTCACTTTCACCTTTAAACTCCTTTATACATCAATTAAAGGATTAAGGGACAGAGATTACTTACCAGGGTTACACACATCAAGCTCATATCAGGAACTACACCGGCTGAGTCTATCTGAAGTTCAGATGAGAAGGGGTCTACCAGTCTATGCTAGCAAATAGTGCAATTCTTAAGAATAATGTTTTATACATAAAATCACAAAGATTTTTCGTGATTATTTTGTCTCCAGTATATAACACCAATAAGAGATTCATAGAATCTTTTTACCCAGTGGGCAAGGCCAAAAACCATTATAGGGTGGCCATGATCTTTGGGCTATCAGCTGTCCCTGCATTAAAAGCAAACACAATTCTGAAGTGGACATCACTGCATGGGCCCAGGAACACTTCCAACAACCATTGTCATTCAACACAGTTCATCGCTGCGTCCACAAATGCAAGTTATAACTCTAACATGTAAAGAGGAAGCTGTGTATAAACCAGATCCAGAAACACAGCGACCTTCTTTGGGTCCAAGCTGATGTAAGATGGACTGAGGAGAAGTGAAAAACTGTGCTGGGGTCTGACAAGCCAAAATTTGACTCTCTGTTTGGAAATCCTGGACGCCCTGTTCGCTGGGCTAAAAGAGAGGGACCATCTGGCTTGTTATTAGTGGACACGGCACAGTTCAAAAGCCAGCATCTGTGATGGTTTAGGGATCTATTAGTGCACATGGCATAACCTGCACATTTGTGAAAGCTCCATTAATGTCCAACAATATACACAGGTTTTTTTGAGCAACATATGCTCCCAAATAGATCAATTCTTTTCCAGGGAAGGACTTGCAGTAAGACAATGCCAAACCACATGCTGGACGTATTACAACAGCATGGCTTCGTAGTTAGAGAGTCCAGGTGAATAACTGGCCTCCATGTAGTCCTGACTCGTCACCCATAGAACATTTTTGAAGAATTATGAAGCGTCAAATAAAACAAAGGGGACTCTGAACAGTTGAACAGCTAAGATCCTACATAAAACCTTTAATTGGTGAAGGTCAGTGGCAGAATCATTGGTGCCCAGCAAAGCAGCCTCACTGGCCTGTACAATGAACATGTTCAGAAAAGGCTAAATCCATCCTGCCAGTCCGTGCTCACCCCTTCACTTTGAATTTCAGTTACTTCCTTCTGGTTCTCCATTCAGATTTCCTTAAATTCAACAGATACAGTCCCTCTTTTCCCCCAGTGCCATTTCCCTCCTTAATTCAAGTAAGGGGGGGAGGGGGGTATTTTTGTTGGTAATGCTGTTGGTACCAATGATGCTGATGCTATTGTTGTGTTTCAGTTTGTATTTGATCTTGGCTGTCTGTTTCTGTTGTAAACATTGTCAGCAGTTACTCTCTCAGGCTAATATTATTTTGTAGTTTTGTAGGGTATGTATTTGACTCTGTTGGAATGTGCACTTTTGAATCTTATTACCAGTAATGAATATTTAACAGTGACCTGTTTATATTCTTGTTGACTCAGCACTTTCTTCTTTGTGTAATAGAAGCTGCTAAGATCATCAGTCAAGGATCACTGTTGTTTCACCAAGTCTGCTATATTCAGTGCCTCTTACATTTTACCGTGTTAGCTTTTTCAATGTATTTTATCTTTTGTCTTTCTTTCTGTCCTGTTATGCCTTGCCGCAAAATGAATTGCCTTGTTGCTGGCTTCACATTCAAAGTTGGCATATCATTTTCCAATGAAATTTTTAAATATTTGATATGTTTGTCTTGTGCTGCTTTCACTAAATGTGGGGTTTCAATGTTTTGCAAATCTTCTTTTTGTTTTCTTTTTATTAAAATATTACACAACATCCCAACGTTTTAGGGTTGTTAGAGTAGCAGTTAGAGGATTTGAATATTGATACACTTGAGTATTGCAATGTTTTGTGGAACTATAACAGTTTCAATAATCAGGTATGGATTTGAATATTTTACATTAATGTTTTTTCACAGATAAAGGCAAATGTTGAATCCTTTGCACAAAGACAGAAAAAAGGTGCCATGATGTTAGACGTCACATGGACTGCAAGAAAAAATGTGCAAACCCCACAATTTTTTGCATGAAAAAAAAAGAACACTTTGCTGTATATGCTGATGTGTTTTTTGTGTTTTGTATGTTCTCCAAATTATTCATTATTTATTTTTAAAATTGAAATATTTTGCCTGGCTTACAGTAAAATAATATATTGAATCGTCCCCTACAGCCCTACTTCAGACTCACTTATACTGCAAGTAGTAATAAGGATGTAAGCTTCTTATTGTCAAAAGCCCAGAGATAACCACAACAAACAGAGTACCCAGCATCACTCCTTTACTGAACAGGAAACAAACATAAAACTTCACCTGGAGGCACACAGAGGAAAGAGGCAAGCCGTAAAACATGCCAAAGTGCATTTCCTGTGCTTGAACAGAACAACATTGAAAGTCCTCTGAAGTCATAAGTGCCTGCTGTGTGTGCACCGCAAACAACACAGCCTGTGTGCATCATCAGCCTGTCAGTGTTTGAATGACTTGACACATTAGTGCACAGTACAATGAGCTGGCTTTTGGTTTGAGGCTAGTCTGCTGCTGGAAACAAAAAAATGACGTAACAATGATTGACGTAAAAAACATTCAAGTTGAGTCTACGTACTCAGCCTGAAGTCTATGGAGTCAGATCAGTCTCAATATTCATGAATGCACACAGAAGGATTCACACATGTATTTCAATGCACACACAAATAGATATCATTCTATATAAATGTAAAAAAAATTCACAAATAAAAAAACAAGATTCACAAACGTATTTCCGATTCACACACAAATAGGTATCATTCTATATAAATGTTAAAAAAAAATCCACAAATATATGATACATGTGGATCTTGTTACATTTATATACGAACTGTTCGGTCTGCATTTACAGACTGTTTGTCTTGTGTGAACCTCATTACATTTGTGTGTGGATTTTTGAGACTCCCCTGCCGTGGTTCGATTCACAAATGCATTTTTTTCAACAGGGAAGTGTCTGTAGCCTATCAGATGTCTCCTTCCTCTTCAGCCAATCACAGTAGTGTAGATTCGAGGGTATGTTTTCATCTGGTTTTAATGTGATCACTCAGCGTTACATCTGCGCAGACAACGATTAGCCTAGCTGTCTGATTCAAGTCATCTGTGTGCTATTTTGACGAGTACAAATAAAGATTTTCCGTCTGACATTTGTCGGTTTTAACTTACTTTGTGACTCTACAAACTCTTAGCGAGTGTTATACGAGTAGCGTATGCCCCTTTGTGTATAGCTCAGTGCGCATGCGTGTGAGGCAGAGCGGAGGCGAGTTTGTGTGTTTGATCGGTGTGTGCGCGAGTCACGCTGTTGATGCCGGGGACCGGAGCAGTGTCAGAGCAGAGAAACGACTGTATGTACAGTTTGACCTCGGTGTGTGTAATAAACAGACCGACTCCTCAAGAAACAAGCCGGACTCTCCGTGTCTGCTTACTACCTGCTGCTGTTCAGTAAAAGTGACACTTCAGCCCTGGAGCTGGAGCAGACCAGTCTCCCCTGTGCGCTCTGACCACGGTCGGAACGCAGGAAAAGATAACACTAGTAACGTCAGTGTTATCTTTTCAACATAGATGTTGGCACTGTTCATTCTTATAATGGGGACGTGAACGGTGTTATTTGGATGTTATTTGGTGGTCAACGTGATTACGATAGTAAACAATGAGTCCTAAAGCCCCCAACACATCGGCATAAATATCACCAGTTTATTCAACACCTGTTAAACCGTGACACCGGTGAGACAGTATGTTCATACATAACACACACAGTCAATATACCCACCACGATAAACAACTTTCCATCTATAGTACGACAATATCAGAGATGATTTGTAGGCTACTCTTCAAAATAGCACACAGATGACTTGAATCAGACAGCTAGGCTAATCGCTGTCTGCGCAGATGTAACGCTTAGTGATCACATTAAAACATACCCTCGAATCTACACTACTGTGATTGGCTGAAGAGGAAGGAGACATCTGATAGGCTACAGACACTTCCCTGTTGAAAAAAATGCATTTGTGAATCGAACCACGGCAGGGAAGTCTCAAAAATCCACACACAAATGTAATGAGGTTCACACAAGAAAAACAGTTTGTAAATGCAGACAGAACAGTTCGTATATAAATGTAACAAGATCCACATGTATCATATATTTGTGGATTTTTTTTACATTTATATAGAATGATACCTATTTGTGTGTGAATCGGAAATAAGTTTGTGAATCTTGTTTTTTTATTTGTGAATTTTTTTTACATTTATATAGAATGATATCTATTTGTGTGTGCATTGAAATACATTTGTGAATCCTTCTGTGTGCATTCATGAATATTGAGACTGATCTGACTCCATAGAAGTCTTGCAATGTTTTGTATTCATTTTAGGACACCAAACAAAAAGAAAAATTAGGAAATCCTGAAACACCAACCTGATGATCTGGAGCGGCTTGGTCGTTCTCTCTTTGTAGCTTGTTCCTTAGTGCCTGGAAAAAGGATAGTCAAAGGTCACTCAAATCTCTTTTCATATTGAAAGTAGTGCTGGAACTATTTTTTTTATCTTTCTAAAAAAGATATCTTAAGTAACATGTGAAGGACATACCTCGAGCTCTTGGTCTTTCTGGGTGATGAGATCAGACAGCTGTTTAACATGGTCAGCTAGCGGTGCATCTCTCTCTTGGTCAGCACTTTTCTTCTGCTGAATCACAGCTTCCTGGTTCTTTACAGTGTTTGTGAGCTGCTCTATGATACTGGAGTGAGTAAATAAAAAAAATTAAGGATTGGAAAAGCTAAGACCTTAGGGTAGGTAGAAACTGAAAACATATGAATGTGTCTTTGCTTATGTCTCATGTTCCTACTTGTCTTTCTCCTGCAGGGCTTGCTGCAGGTCTTGGACTGGGCTGGCGACGGGGGTAAAGGTGCTTGGTGGACCCAGGGATTGGAGCTGCCTCTCCATGTTGATACTCTTAAGCTTCTCCTGCTCAGCGATGGCTGCCATCTTCTCAACCTCTTCCTCTGCTGTTTGTAGACACTGACGTGAGGCAAAAGGAACATGTGAGACAACTACCTAAGCAAATGTGTCTAAAATAAATCCAGATATAACTGCTACGAATGCCGATTTTTGGACTCTTGCCCTCTTAGTATGGCAGTGTATTGCATACTGGATAAATAGGTCTAAGATCATAACATTTTAATCAAAACTTCCCTTTAACAGGGAACGTAATTGTCAGAATTTTTAAGAGCAAGAGACAGAACTTTACTGGGGATGAAACAGAAAGTCACTGGTCTCAGAGAGTTTCAAAAAGCTGTGTGGAGTAACAAGTATTTGAAGAGTAATTTTACTATTTAAACAACTAATAAAAAAAACAACTAGAATATCTTTGACTTACCTGTTCTAGGTCAGCTATCCTCTTGCTGAATGCATCCCGTAATGCGCCCATTTCTCTCTGAGCTTGCTCTCTCACATGCTGAGGTTCTCCTGATTCCCGACCTGCCAGACTCTCCAATGCTTTTCTGGAGAAAATGTACAGGGCAGATAGGGTTGGTGCTATTAAACCCCATTGTCAACAAAGATCTTGCTTTGTGCCAGAAATCTTAACATGACACCAAGCGTGGATTTGGCAGACACAATAACTCAGAAATGTGGGACTGTCAGTGATACTCACGATGCAGACACGAGAAGCTCCTGTTTCTCTGCCAGCTCTCTCTTCATTGACTCCAACTCTACCTTCAGCTCAATGTTCTACAAACAGACCACATTAAGTTCATTATAGCACAAATTACATATCTGAAGTAACCTCAAAGTCACTGGCATAAACAATGAGAAAGATTTTCTCAGAGTTTTTTGACAATTGTATTGTTAATATGTGACTTATTGAATCTTAGGCTTTTCTTGGGACTCGTGCCCAAAGATAACATTCTTATATGGCACCTCGTTTTTCATGATGGAAAACAAAAGCCAAGCAGCCCTAATTAGACCAAGAGATTCCATTACTCTTACATCTTACTCAGAAAAGGGAAAAAAAGAACAATGAAAAGGCGAGACAGATGTTTAGAGATCATGATTTTGGTTGAATAAGATCCAGCTGTTGCTGTGGCTGAGGCTGTGATCTTTGTGATCTCAGTAAGTCCCGGTAGGAAACACTGAGTCTCATGTAGTACTATAACACTGAAGGGTCCAAATGAATGTATGGCATAGACATGGAGGCCAACAGAAATGTTGTAATTAAAGATAATACCATACCGTTTTGAAAATGTCCTCAGTGGAGTCGTCACATTTCTGCTGCATGCGCTCCTCCATGAAGTAAATGCGCAGCTTCAGGTTGAAGTTCTCTTTCTTCAGAGCTGTGATTTGCTGCAAATGATTGAGAAAAGATTTTATTACGCAGGAAAATAATCAAAAACCAAATAACATTTTGAAATTTTTTTTTTATTTTTTTTATGTCTAGCCTCTGATTATATGCACTTGACTTGAGTTCAATGCTACGAAAACAACAAAGAAAACTGCAGTTTGGCTGTGGGAAAACCAGGACAACGTGTTTATATAACTGAAAAGGAGCATGTGTATGGATGTTGTTAAAATGAAGGGAGGCCTTCATGTTTGTGTGTGAAGTAGACTGTGCATCATTGTGCTGCAGGCTCAGTGTCATACATCTGGTAATGGGGGGTTGGGAAGATGTCAAAGGGAGGAGGCAGAAGTCTGGAGTCTCCAAAAAGAAAAAACTAATCATGCAGCCAGGCGGTCAGCACAAGCCAAAAAGATTTGAGTGAACATTCCACACAAATGCTGAAATATAGACTTCAGGCTATCTATCCTCCTACACACACACCTCATCACTAAATCTCCATAAATGGTCAGTGAGGCTTGGTTTTTGTCAGACTGCGGATAAGGTTTAATAAATGTTAATAGTGTTGGGCTAAAGTTGACTACATGATCTCATACTCAAAAGCTCTGTGTTTCAGTTTTTTAAGAATTCATTTAATTACTGAACAAAATGATCATAGTTTGGCTTTGGGCGATTCCAAAAGACATTACATAACTTAACCCGACTGCAATTTAAGAATCATCACGTTTATTGACTCACGTTCTCATAGTCCTTCATTGTGAGGGCTTTGATTGGGGACATCTTCTCAGGGAAGGATGGAGCTGTGAAACAAAAAAGAAATGATTCACTCACTTTACTCAAAGCTGCCCAAAAATCTTAACAGAGTAGGCGATCTTTCCCTCCTAACAAGAACAACTCCCTGCTTTCAGGAATCTGTTCATCTTGGAGACAGAAAGAGAAAGAGAAAGCAGTCATGTTTGTCACTGCAGAGGCATCAGATGTGAGGAGGTTACTGGAGCGCTTCCCTGTTTAGACCGGTCCAAAGCTGCCTACACACACAGCTGATCATGTAACACTCGTCAACAAAATATTTCACGACTCCGACTCCTGATTCATAGTTTGACAGCGTTATGGGAAGTGCTCCATCGCCTGTCAAGCTTGTTTATTTACTTATTCTCCTTCAAAATCAGAGTAATTGCTTTTGTCCTTGTGCTTTTTAGACTATACTGACTTCAGTAATGTGAACATAAGCCAAAAGCAATTAAGATTAGATGCCTTACCTTTAATGTAATTCTTTGATTTAGTATCTGACATACAAAAGTCAGGGTTAGGTAGCAAACAGCTGCAGGAGCTTCTGTCATCACGTGGTTGAATGATTACCAGTTTGATCTAATCGCTACAATTAAAGTATAATAGTGTTTGTTTGTTTTTTGCATGCATGACCAGTTTTTGTATTTCGATCATTGGCTTCATCAAAGATCTAAAAATATTACTCTTTCGTAGAAGAAGACAGAGTGAAGAAATAAGCTGAAATAGGTTTCATTTTCTGATCCAGGCATTAGAGCAGTGGCAGGACGACTCATCAGAGTAAGACATCTGAAACAAACATATCTTACCCTCTACATGGCACCATTAAGGTTGGATATAAACTAAAATATTTGCTTCTTCTGTCAATGTAATACACAAGTTTTAGCACGTGAATCCAAATGATAATTCCTTTGTTCTGAGGAATACAAACATGATGTTTGAGGTAGATTGTGTTTCTTGTTTTCAAGCTTCTTGTTTGGACTTGTTTCTGTGCAATAGAAGCATCGTTTCTATTCTGCTCTGTTATTAAACAATTTGAATATAAGAATTACTTAACATTTAATTTGAACATGACTGTCACACAACTGTCAGTGTTTTGCTCAGATGTCTTGTGTCCACATGATCTGCTTGACAAAAAGCCACAGATGCTGACCTATGTCTATAAATTGTTTACATGCTTGCATTTGTTGTTCTAGCCCTGCGTATATTGTTGGCACACAACAAGAGCCTGACAATGAATAACAAAGAGGATTAGCTAATTAACAACATCCAGCTAATCCCTCATCACAGCTTTGGAGACATAACTGTGGGAGGTCACAGCAACGATTCAGCAGTGGAGTTAATTAATACACAGGGGAGGGGAACCGACCTGAGCATGACAAAAAAAAAGAGGAAGAGACAGCAAAAAAGAAGTCTTACCTGTCATGCTGTCTGTTGAAAAATCTCCAGCATTTATGGAGTCTGGCAGTCTGCAGCTGGGGAAAGAAGCATTGTGTTAGCTCCAAATAAATAGAAAAGGGATTCAACTAAGCCAGTTCAAATTTGTAGTATCACAAGAACCATAGCAAACTCTGCCCTCTATCTTTGCTCCTCCTACACACATACACTGATTTTCATAGCATGAACAACACAAATGTGCCGTGTTTATGTATTACTCACGCTGGCCAGATCCACTGAGCCTGAAGAACGCTCCATAAATAGCTTAAGAATGACCCTCTGCTTCATTTACATCCACTCAGGCAGAAACACTGTCAGTGTGTGTGTGTGTGTGTGTGTGTGTGTGTGTGTGTGTGTGTGTGTGTGTCTGTTTTGTATGTGTATGTGCGACCATGTGCCAGTGGCAGCCTAGCTCTCATGTTCAGACAGACGAGGTGGAGAGAGAAACAGAGAAAGCAGTGCATGGGGAGGGCTTGCTTTGGTAGACAAGTGGACTACTGTGGCCACTGGATCAGCAAAGCATCACACAGAGATGGGACAGAGGTGGCACTCAGAGACACTACACAATGCACCAAACATCAGCATCACACATCTGGATCATAGCAATAATATAAAAGGGACCTGGGGTATACCAACACTTGCATATGTAGTAAAGCTGTTTACTAAGCTTAAGAGCAAATTTCTCATGACAGATGAGATTTAAGAGGGGGAATTAATGCATGAAAAACATGAACTACTTTGCTCCAAGCTCTTGTGAACCTTGACCCTTGTGTCTAACACTATATATTTTCCAGCATTGCATAACAACCTCCCATACCTCCTCAGGCAGTGGAAGCACAGCCACTCTTCATGCTTCTCAGTATTTTTCTCAATAGAGATCACTTATAGTATTTCGTGTCTACATAATAATTAATATTTTATTATCTAGTAGATAAAACTCAGCAGAGTATGTTCAAATTTATGATGATAACGGGTTGGGGAAAATATTAATTTTGCATGAGATACAATTATCGTATCGCTGGTGTTAATTACATATATATTTATTTTATTTTCTACACAAATGTCCCTGAAAATTTGACTCACCACTTCATGACTCCTCATGGTGGCACCATAGGGTGGCACTTGTTAAATTAAAGAAGATTTCAAGAACGGAAGTGAATTGGCCAAATAAGAAAACCACGGCAGGATAATGTCTGAGAGTAGTGAAAGGAAGTAGAGATGAAACTGACATCAAATTGTGGAGAATTCATGTATTAATCCTGCTTCGTTGTTTTTAAGGGTCATTTTGTAACCTTCATCAAAGATTCCCAATACATATGTACCCATACCGATATTTTTATTATCATAACTAATAGTGCTATTGTTGTTGTTGTTGGTATTATGTGTAAGGCTACACAAAGCTGTAGTAAACCCGGCATTAGGGCTGGGCAATTAATCAAAAATTAATCGAAACCGACATTCAGAACCTCTAACCGACGTAGTCTTGCCCATGTCAATTATTTTGATTATTTTCAGGGCAGAGTCACGTGACCACACGTCCAATCCACGACATGGAAGCTATGTCCGTCGTTTGGACACATTTTTCCTTTAGGAAAGACGACACCGAACAAAAAGAAGTCAAATGTAAACACGCGAAAAAACTGTTTACAAGAAATGCAAGTTATTTATCTTCTACTGTTTTAGAGAAGTTCATTTCTACTTTAAAACTAAAATGTGTCGTTTTCATTTCAAGCGATGCTTTGATTTCAGTTTGAAATATTCAATAAATAACCACAAAATAGTTCATCAGATATGCACTTCATTAGAAAACATATCCCAGCTTTAATAGTTGAGCATGTTTACAGTAGAGACCATGTCAGTGAACTATGAGGGCAAAAAACAAAAATGAAATAATCGTTCATTAATCGTAATCGAGGTAAAATGTTCAATTAATCGTGATATTGACTTGAGGTATAATCGCCCAGCCCTACCCAGCATTGCATCGTGTTGTGCTGGCTTCACATACAAACAGGAAGCAGCAACACCTTTGAGGTTTTCAAGTGTAAAATTTTTACTTTTGATCATATAGAAGGAGCTGTTTCATCTCATCTGAACGTAGACACTTCTTACAGTTCAGTCTGAACGTCTTCAAAGTGAGACAGTGCGAGCTGAGAATGCTTAAATTACCCAACGATCTTACTTGATCTGTGACGTGGATCGGCGCCGTCAGTCTGATATCCAATATGTAAATTACGTCAATATGGGACCCGATACCGATATTAGATTGGATTGTTCCCATCTCTACATCAATTCAAATATCACGATGTTTCATTATATGATTGTCTTGCAATATATCAATTACCGCAGAATCACTGTATTGTGATACTATCATTATCATGGGCCACTCACTGTGTATTGTATCAGGTAAGTTGTAAGTTACTCAGTGATTACCAACCCCTTATTGTGACATTGAATGATAAAGTAATACTGGAGGAGGAGGTCCATACAAAAGTTATTACTGGGCATTTTTTATTGTTTTTCCTATCACTTGAGATGTTTTTCAAACACCAACATTTATATCTGAGCAACACAATTAACAAAACTGTAATCGACCTGAATATACGGCTGAGCAATATCTAATCCCAAAAGCTACAATTTCATTCAAATATACACGTGTGACAAAACAGCTGAATGATTTACAGAAGTTCTGTAGCGGTGCACTCACTGGTGTGTAAATCTTGTCCATTCAGTATATGAAAACATGTTTATTTGGTACAAAGCCAATACAGATGTTGTCTAATCATGATTTGAATATTTTTGTGTGAAATTAAAAATTGTTACGCAAAAATTCTCATTCCTACTTATATTTAATCCTCTACCAAATAAACATGATTTTTTTTATATTGTGAAGCCATAAAAGTCTTTGGTGATTTATATTTCTATAGAAAAATGTAATCACTTTTTTACATTAGATGCGATGAAAAATATGACTCTCGATCCATTTCTCAGTAACATTTGATTTCCACGCTCTCTGTGATGCTGGGAACTCTGAATATTTTTGCTTGACATACACTTCAATTATATCTTCCACAAGCTTTACCAAAGAAAAACACTGCCCAACTTTATTTTGCTCAGACAACCATTACTACAAAGTTAACCTACACAAAGCAAAATAACAGTTCTATGCAGTGAGAGAAAGAAGCTCAGAAATAAAACCACTGTCTCAACAATTTGTGGTTGAAATTAGCATACACCTACTGACAGAAATCAACCACAACAAAAAAAGACTATTACATGTCACTGAGAGGAGCCAACATTGTGTTTGGCCAAATTTTTAAATCTGGCCACGAAGAATATGAGCAAACAGACTACAATAATCCTCCACAAAACACTAAAAGTCAGTGAAAATGTGTTGACAATTGTTGCATCACTGAGGTTTCACATGCTAAGCAACCCCTTCCTGTGTTAATAGCGAGGAACTTGAAAACAAGAGACGTGATAAGAAGAACAAGTGGCACAACATTTGGAACATTTCCCATAGAAACAAACACAAATGAACCTCTTGTAAAAGAAAAATGAATTCATAACAAATCTGTGTCGGTGATATTTACACAGTTTTGACAGTGCTGCATAGTAACCCCTCCAGCACCCAGTGGAAACAATGTTAAGAGTCTGTAAACAGTGACTTCCTCTTTTCTTCTCATTTTGTTCAGCTGCTCGTCACAAATATTAAAACAGCTTAGCTCACACGAATACCTCGAATAGTAATACATATAATACAATAACGTAAGCAACTTAGAGCGTGCAATGCCATCATTTTAAAACTATAAACAGTAAACTGAATCAGGTTTCAGAATTACCCAATAAGTAATACACACCAAACATATCAGCTAACATCTTAGATTACAGAGGCACGCTTACCACCTGTATGACCGCCCTAATACAGACAGAAAACAGCGGGGCCAAGTCATTTAAGAACAAGGAGATAACAAACCTGAAAACAATGATGCTAAACTAACTTTCCAGTTGAACAAAAGGAGCTAAAGACTAGCAAAAGCACTAAGAGCAGAGCTAACAATGTACAGTAAACCTACCACATTCAAATCCTCTCACGTCTTGGAGAGCACGCGGGAGAAAAAAACAGATAAAACACGTTAACTCCACATTATGCAGCGAGACGTCGCTTCTTCAGTCTCTGAACCCCGCTGAAAGCTGGCTCTGATAATTTCCGCTTTCTTTCACTCACTGAATGACAGGTCAACAAGCCAACCTACCGACCGCAGTGATATCACAGCAACATCCAATGAATATGATTTATAACGGAATATATCCTCTGCGTGACTTTCTGCATCGATGAGTCTACTGCCCTTTTAGTTTGGCAGTGAAGAGTAGGTCATTTTGGTTTTAGTCCCCAAACTTAAGACTTAATCTTAAATCGGTCTCAAATTTTGGGTCAACTCAAACTGGCATCACTTAAGATGTTTCTCCTGTGTTGCTGTGTTTATAAAAGCACAAGCTGTTTGGTAGAAAATGAATGCACAATAACATAACTTGGCAAATTATTTTATTTTGTACCAATAAAGATTTTAGTATGTAGGTAAAATATGATTGTGTAGTCAATAGCAACCCTAATACGGCGCCACGTCTATAAGAGGTTAGCTAACAACTTATATCTGGCAACAAAGAAATATTTAGTTAGTTTCACACAAATAAATGGCGCAATAAAAAACGATATATACATGGCCAGCTAGATGTTATTTGAACAATATGTTGGATGGGAGAATTTAACACAGGATAAGTCAGAACATTCAAATGTCAATGACCTACTAACCTACCACAGGAAAAGTAAGCAAAATGATTTCTTACATGACTTCACGTTACTAAAACTATTCATATACGTTAAGGCCTAGTCTAGTTAGCAAACGGTGGTACAGTGAATAGATATCAATTAAGCTTTTACAATATTTTAACATCATAACAACTAGAGTGCTCTGTGGTCATCCAGTCAGTAGTCAGTGTCAGAGCGGTGGTGGCTAAATGCTGGTGTCGGATTAGTGTTTCGGCTCTAACGTACGAGCTAGCTGTAGCTCACTAGCCCGTTAGTGGGTTTTTACCTTCCGTTGATGTCCACGGGCAGCGTCAAATCGTCCCCCACGACGGAATCCATGATAATAATAAAATTATTCTATGTTCTCACCAAATTAAAATACATTTTACTGTCTAGACGTTGTACAAACTTCTCAAGACGGAATTCAAAATAGTCCAGGCTACCGCCATCATGATAGGGTAAACGTCACCATTGTGCACGTTGGAAACTGGTGATGCCTTCAGGACGTGCAGGAAACATTTGAATTTTCGGTTGTAACCTCGAGGTAAATGCCTTAAAAAATTATTATGACGATGTCAAGTCACCACAACACAGTGTTTGTTGTATGGTTATTTTTAGCCAAATCTCTGTGCTTCTTAACTATGGTGCCTCCTTATGAGTTTATTTTTTACGACTTCACGATTAAAACATTTCGACTTTAATGAAGGCAGCACAAAACTGGGTGGATACTGGAACAAAGCGATTGGCCAAAACAAATATCTTAGGGAGGTACATAGAAACTTAAAAATAGGATATATCTTTACCATAGACTGCAATCTCTCTCTCTCTCTCTCTCTCTCTCTCTCTCTCTCTCTCTCTCTCTCTCTCGATAGATAGATAGATAGATAGATAGATAGATAGATAGATAGATAGATAGATAGATAGATAGATAGATAGATAGATAGATAGATAGATAGATAGATAGATAGATAGATAGATAGATAGATAGATAGATAGATAGATAGATAGATAGATAGATAGATAGATAGATAGATCTGTCATGTATGAGTATTTGTGATGTAGCCTATGATTTAATAAATGTGGATTTGTATCAAGTAGCCTACTTGAATGAGTTTTGACTGAAACTTAATCAGTGTCATTTTTTGTTTGCGTCTTAGGTAATTAAAGGATTGGTATAAACGTAATTCGCATGGGTTTCGAAAGTGTGGTGGGTGTGTTGCATTTTGAGTTTATTGCTTTAGGGGACCAATTACACCGTTTAGGAATTTAGTCTGCAGTAATATTAGGGTTCTGAACCAGAGTTTTATCACCACTTCCCTAAATTCATGAACGGACGTCTATAGGCAATGTTTCCACACAACAGCAGCGACATCTAGAGTTGCATCTCCATATTTCAGCCAGTTATTCAGTTAAGTAGTCTACGAGGTTGATCATTTTGAGACTAGTGTGATGCCAGCGATGGAATTCAAACTTTTTGCACCAGGATCTAATTCAAACATTGGATATGCGCCAGGCTTTTTATAAAAGTGATCATGTTAGTATTAGGCTTTTAACCAGGTCTAACGTTCAGTGTAGTTCATGTATGATAGGTTATTAATTGCGGAAATATAATGTAAAGAAATGTAATGAAGTAGGCTATAATGTAGGGCCTAAACAAATAAACACAACACTGTCTTACCTCATACTGCTTGAGATTTTCAAAACATTTATGTTGTAGCTAATATCAGCAAACTGTAAGTAATACTTCAGATATACTCCTAAAGGCCTTACTATTACTGCAGCTGATGCTTCACATGACACATGACTGCAGACAGCACTGATTACATAGGCCTACACCTTGGTCAAAAATTGACCATCAACATGGTGAGATTCTGAATGCATACATAAAATGACATTAAGAGTGTAACTCCATTTGGTACAGATTGACTTTAGGCCTTATGTAAATACAACATTTTAAAGTCATAATTAAACATATTTAAAAGGCTATATTGATTTTGTAAGTATATCAAAGGATTTGTATAAGAGCTCCTTTTGTATTTGTATTTAGACATTATGCGAGTATTGGCGGGTGTCCAGCCTTTTGTTGGTGATATTAAAGTCAGGCTCAAAGCCAGGGGTTAACCTGTTATTTTCCAGCTCTTTTTGCAGGAAATGATTAATGATAATTAGTATTGTTTCAAAATTGGGTTTAATTACAAAAACCTGATTTAGTGGTGTGAGATGAACATGTTTTGTAAAAGGTAATTCTGTATGCTAAAGGAGCAATTTGGAAAAATCCATTTCAATTTTGATATAAAATTGTAATGCAATCTGGAAAATGTTAATAAATATAACCTTTTAAAATGATAATACTGATATGACAACATATAAACACATTCTTGAAAGCTCATTCAGAGCATCAGAAGACACACAGCTGGTCACAGACTACTTGAAAGAGTGCAATGGACTTTGTTTATCATTGAATAAAATCCTTTTAATGAGATAGATTGACATTTTGAGGTGGAGGTCTAAGTCCAATTTTCTGCACTTTACTTTCCACTGTTTGTAATTATTATTTATTTTCTTTCTTTGTTCCGCCATGTCATTTGTTACATGATAGGAATCCAAAAACTCAAATGAAACCAAATTTAAAAAATGACGTGAAATTGTAAGTTTCAGCCGTTAAGTCATGATAAAATGACATATCTGTAATTATGATATCTATACCCCTCTCACCATCACTCTTTGCATCTGATATCATTTTTAAAGTATTATTTCTTTAACCACAAAGAACCTAAATGATCAAAAATGGCGGCTTATGTTTATGGCATTGTTAATTGTTCCTTTAAAAAATAAAAGGAGTTGTAAATATCCAGTTAAGTGATAGATCCTTGCATCATATGAATCTGTCTTTAAATGCTTTTGTTAGTGATAATAATTCTTCAGCACAAAGATTGAAAGTATTTATTGAACAAATGGACATTAAACAATGTATAAACAGTAGACGGATAAAGGATGTTTGCTCCAGAAATGCTCTTGTACAGAGTTTGATGACTTGACTGTATTTGGCTGATATTTCCAAACAGGCTTTAACGATGAACTCATTTGTAAAAGTGTGAGGTATTCTTAGCTCGTCTGAATGTCTGCAACAGATTTACAAAAAAAACTATTTTCACATATTTTCATAATTCTTTTAAACACAAGTTATAATATAGCACATAGAGTCTTGGTACAGTACATGTTTGATTATTATTATTAAAGAGGAAAAAGACAACCAAAATGAACAAAAATTAGAAAAATAAAAGGTAATTAACATTGCAATAAATTTGTTCTCTGGAGCCCCAAATTTACACATAAAAAAATCTATAAACTCCAAGACCAGTTGGGCCAACTGATATATAAAGATGTCAGAGAGAGTAGTATTGTTTCAAACAAAAGAAGTTTGCTCCATCTGCAACCACGTGAACAACATTAAATAACATTAAATAAGCAAGAGGGGATCCACTGTATACAGCAAGGTTTGCACAATTATACACACTTGTGTCCAGCTACAACAACAAAACTTTTATTTAATCAAAACTATCTCCACGAGTTGTGTTTCTAACAAATATTACATACAGCTGTGGGGGGCTTTGTACAGAGAGAAAGACATGTTTATTATTAGGAAATACTATCAACCCTGTCATCTATACGGTTACAAAAGGAGGAATCTGTTTTTTGTTTTTATAGTTATATCTCAAAAAAAAAAATTTGCAGTTAAAAACCAATTTTCTAAATGCAGCATTGAACAAAACCGTTAGAATAATGGCTGTAGTTTTGAAAGGGATATTAGCATTGTAGTGCGCAGTAAAAACTATGTCAATATATTATATTTACTCCTTAACATCTAAGATAACATGCACTATAGACATCAGAAAATTTCAGCAAAGTGGTGTAATTACAGCACTATGGTTAGCACCTTTGATAACTCACTTAGCACCATGCATTAGAGAGAGGATGAGACAGAAGATTCTGATTCCTGGACCCACTCTCTTCTCTCCTGTGGCTCAGATCTCCTCCAAGGAATGCTGTACCTGTAGTTGTACTGTTACCAAAACTGGGCAAGAAGAAGAGACTCCAGGTCTCGTTTAGCACTGAGTAAATAAAACCCTCTTATCTCTTTTAATTAGTAAAGAGCAAAGGAACAGCCTGATTTTATTCTCCACAGTGGAAGAGAAATGAATCAAAGCTCATAGAACTAGAGATCTCTTTTTACCCCTGAACTGCAGATGCTCTCCCTAATCATCAGTGGCACCCAGTTCCATAATATATCAGAAATAAGTATACTAATCTTGAATCTTGAATCTAATAAGTATTTGACAATTTGATGGTCCTTGTGGACGGCTTGTGTGCATCAGCTGTAGCTTCAGATGCACTGACCGACTGTTTTTCCCTGTTTTTTTTGCCACATTATGGTGGAAACTGAATGCCACGCTACCCTAGTAAATATAGATGTTTGTTTTTCTTCTTATTTTTTTAACCCTAACTCTGAATAAACCTGGGCAAGATCACAAGGAGATGAGCACAAAAAAAAAAAAACAGGAATAAAAACCTAACCCCTCTGAAAAATCCTTCCTCATAAGTTTAAAATATCCAATTATCTTCTCATTTTCTATTGCACTTTAATTTCTTTACATAAGATATACATGTATAAAAGTTAATAATAATATTAATAATAATAAGTATACATATTTATGTACATTTAACTGATCCCAATTACTTTATTTCTGATTGTTTAACAGAATTGAATTCCTGGTACTTCCATACAAATAGAACACACAGTATACAGACTGTATACAGTTAGAAAAATAAGTTACTATAATGTCTGCTGATTGGTCTCCCTTCACTTAGAAATGTTCCAGAGAGATTTTGTGGCAAAGAGCCTTTGTTTTTCTCCAAGCGGGCCGCACGTGGAGATCCTTCTTGAAGAGCTTAACGAAGCGTTTGCCATATGGAGAAGCTATTAGTGCAAGAACTCCCCTGCTCCTCCAGAGCTCTTCTTTTCTCCTCCCCCCCCCCCCCCCCCCCCCACCCACAGCTCCCCGTGTTTGCTCCCTCTGTGTCTGCAGTCCAATGGGAGTTTGGCGAAGGGAGACTTGTACTCGCTTGTTTTTGCCATGGATTGGAGGAGGCTGCTCTGATCCCCACGCCTGCACGAGGGTGTCACCTGTTGGGGGTGATGATCCATCCTTCCTCTGTGATCATATGAGTAACATTGCAGCCATCACAGGAAGCATACAGGACCTACTTCTAGGTGGTAATGTGAGCCAGGGGAAGTGTCGGGGAGGTTGTAGATGTCGACCACAGGGAGCAGGGTGGGGTCCAGGGAGTGGAACACAAAATGGGTCTGGTGCCAGTGGCCATCTTTCACCTGAAACCAAGATACACAAAATATGACATGTACTGTCAAGAAAAAGGAAAATACATCACATTAGTTTCTCTGCACTGGCTCCCTATAAGATGTAGCATAGAAGTAAAAATCCCCCTTCTCATCTACAAAGCCTCTTAGTGGTCACTAACCATCATATCTATACTCTAAGTTATCTAATACCCCTCTAGAACTTTATACTTGCAGAATGCAGGCCTGCTTATGGTCCTTAAGTCCAAAGAGTAGTACAGGAGGCAGATCCTTCAATTACAAGCCCCCTCTTCTTTGGAATCATCTACCAGTTTGGGTCCAAGAGGCAGACGCCCTCTCTAGCTGAAGGAGTAGACTTCAAACTTTTCTTTTTCACAAAGCTTTAAGTCAACTGTGTCTTAGACTTGGCTTATACAGAAGGGTGACATGCTATGTTAATGATATTGCCTATATTAGTCATAGTTCCTCCATTATTTTTGTAATTGATAGTACAATTTTCTATTATCTGTTGTATTAGTTTCTTTCTGTAATTCTCCCTGTCTGCCTGTGTCCCATTGTCTGTTTCTATCCTAATCTTTTTTCCATCCAGTCCCGGCAGATGGCTGCCCATCAGTGAGTCTGGTTCTGCTCGAGATTTCTGCCAGTTTAGAAGAAGCTTTTTCTTGCCACTGCTGCTATGTGCTTGCTCATGGTTGCTAAATGTTGGGTCTCTAAAGAATGGTTTGGACCTGCTCTTAATGGAAAGTGTTGTGGGATCACTTTTATTGTGATTTAGTGCTTTTTAATTAAAAATTGACAGATTGATTTTCCATTTTACCTTAATTATGGGTGTGGAACAATTTAAAAAGTCTAAAAATGAGCATTCATGTCTACTACAGGGAGCAAAGAGAGATGATAATCATGTTGGTCCTACCCAGCAGGAGTCTTCAAGGACTTCTGGCTCAAGCTCTCCTCCGACCTCAAACTCCTCCCCAGTCCAGGCCTTGAATCTCACAGACTGGGAACCCGGCTGACCATCAGGTGACCTCCACACTGAAACGTTCAGGCAGTGGATGATGATATGCTGCACTGCCTCTGAGCTCAGCAGGTGTAGGAAGTTCATCTGGACACGGCCGACGCTGACCGTTGGCTGCAAGAATGGACAGAACAGGTGTCAGTTAATTAGTTCGGCTTGTGCTAATGTGTCATATTTACCATCTTTGCATTTGATAATCTTGAAGACTTTTATGATGTCACTGTGTCTTTTAACGTGTTTCTAATACCTTGGATGCTGTTATTGGTTTAAGGCAGGTCTGTCCACCTCCAGTAAAGTTGCAGGAGACTTCGATTTTATCTGACGAGCAGCCCAGGTTAGGGTCGATCCAATAAGTGCCTAAAATTATAAACACATATTAGAATATTTGTCTTTGGAAACATCAAACTGCTCTCAGTCTCTGTCCTAAAAACAGCACACACCATCGTTTAGCTTCTGTTCACAGCTGTGCAGGTCCCTGCAGATGCGGGCGGGGTTGTCTCGAGTGCCCAGTGGGTTCTTCAGGCTCTGGATCAGGTTACTGAGGTAGTGGAGGGTCTTAAAGATCTCTGCGCCTTGGTCCAGCATAGGCAGGTCCATCACTGGCTTATTCTGGAGGAGAGAGGAAAAAAAGGAGCCTGCAGAGTCTGAAACAGATTGAAAATATAACAATGCAGAGAAATGTTGACATCAAACACCACTGACCTCAGTCCTGTGTAGGGTGTTTGAATCCGCGAACAAAACACCATCATCTCTCTGCAACAAAACAACAAAATCATATCGTACTGAATCACTGCCAGTGAATCTTTCTGGCCATCTAAATACATTATATTTCAACTACATTAGGTTCATTTTATGCAATTTAATAAGTGCAAAAATCATGACTTACGAATGATAGAGGGACAGCCGGGGGACCCTATGAGGAAAAATACATATTTAGTGGAAAAAAAAATCCACCTCAATTCTATAATAATGTTTGTTTGAACAAAAAAAGAGTCTATAAAGTTGGAAACGCTTACTGGAAGTCCAGGAGGTCCACGAGGTCCAGGGTTTCCCTGATAAAATAACAAATAGACATGCTTGATGAGTTTATATGTTGTCTATTAGGCGTTCATAGTAAAATGAAAATAACTTGTGATATCAGAAAATGAAGGCACACTATGCAAACATACCCTTGGACCTTGCAATCCCTGTTCAGACAAAGAAAAGACAGAGTAATATTTAGTTGCTTTTCAAAAAAGTAAGTATTTTAAAGAAATGATGGCCAAAGAAGTCAGGAAAACTTACAGTTTCTCCACGGTTCCCCTTCTCCCCTCTAGGACCCTGTAAGGAAACATACAGAGTCAGCTGTCTGTAAAATAACAGCAGAGAGAAATAGTACACACCTTTTTGAATCTAAAGAATACTTACTGCGCTGCCATTGGGACCAATAATTCCAATGGGACCAGCAACTCCTCCTCTGCCCTGATGTAGAGAAAAGGGTGATAATAAGTTTCTAATTTGAGGCTTGGTGTGTTTCCTCAGTGTGACCTGGATCATGTGGTCGCTTACCATTGATCCCATTGGCCCCTTTGGTCCTCGAATACCCTTTGGCCCAAAGTCTCCGGGAGGCCCCTGGAAACAGCAGATTTAAATATTTATAACATATAAAAAATATCTATCTGATAATGGAACATTGACTTCCAAAGACTACAAACATATCTAAGACAATGATTTCAGCTGTGCATTGCACCTTTACATTTATGTTTTGTTCAGAGCATGTGCTGCTGTGTGGTTGTGAACATACCCTCGGTCCAAAAACTCCCAGAATTCCTGGAAATCCTGGTTCCCCTGTATCACCCTGAGCAAAAAGAAAGACACCAATCAAAAACACAGACTCTCCAAAAAGAGTCGTCACATCTTAACATCGTGCAAGTCAAGTTCTTGGAAAGTCATTGGATGTGTATCTGTGGGAGACACTCACAGGTTGTCCTTTAGGTCCTTGGTCTCCCTGTGGCCCTGGTAGTCCCATCCCACCTCTGAAGCCTCTTTTCCCTGGAGGTCCGCTCTGACCTCGAAGACCCCGATCCCCCTGGTTGGATGAATAGATGATCAAATGACTGAGTGTCGATTTCTCATGGGAAGTAAGATTATTATTTCTGTAGTAATGTGATACTTTAGGCCATCATACCATTAGATACATACATGACAAAATGATTTCTTGCTTTCTTACTTTGTGACAACGTTAACCTGTACAGTATTCTACGTTTGTCTTTTACCTTTGGTCCAATGCTCCCCTGATCTCCTGGGAGTCCTGGAACACCAGTTTTACCTCTGGAGCCAGATTTGCCAGGAGAACCAAACTCCCCATCATCACCATGTTCTCCCTAGAAACATATCATGAAAACAAAATCGATCAGAGCTGGAAGCGTGGCTCTTTATATGTTGATAGATCATCCATCAGCCTACTCATCATTTAAGTCCAGGGCAAAACATTTACAGGGCAGCTTGCCATTAACTTTCTTGTTCCATTGTTTAAAGCCTTTGTTGGCTTGGATGGCATTGCTGATAACATTCATGGTTTCAAGAGGATAAACCATTTGGAGTCTAATGACCTTTTTTTTCCTTTAGCAGCACCCACAGAACAAGGCTGTCACGTCACATGTCAGTCTTTAAACACAGTATACCATCAAGTTGTTGATACTTTGGTGTCAATAAGAGTTGTCTTTGCTTGTCTTACCGGCATGCCTTTACTGCCATCCTTTCCTGGGACTCCGTCCTGCCCGGGAACACCCTCCTGTCCCTCTCTGCCCACCACACCTCTGGGACCAGGAGGACCACCCGCACCCTGAGGAGCAGAGAGGACTTGTCAGACATCGATACTACTGATGGCTTCATTTTATCAGTCTTTACTTAAGTTTATTAGAAACATGACTTTCCTTCTGCCTCGGTTAATTTATGAATGACTTTGTTTATTCATAATGTCAAAGTATTGTAGTCATAAATACACCTTTGTTAAAAGCTCAAACTGATGTATGGACACTCATTGACTTACCTCTGTTCCTCGGGTTCCTTTTTGACCTGACAGACCCTTTTTGCCTTTTTGACCCTTTAGAAACAGAACATTTTTGAAAAAGGAAAAAGGATTATTATTGAATAAAATTAGCCTGTATCTACTGATTATTGTCCGTCACTGCTGGTGACCTAGAGTAACATTTGATTTGCTACTAGCGAACAGCAGGGAGCTACTTTTTCAAGCAAAACAAGCACATGACAACACATAACTGTTGTAATACAATATCACTATGCAGCTTAATAAACTCTACAATGTTTCGGTCTTAGCTAATCTTACTATCTCAGAGTTCTGTGTGTGTCCTGCTTATGTGATTGTTGACATTTTAGTATTTAAGGCAGTGACATTCACCCCGGTATTCAGTTTACACCACACATAAAATGTACATCCTGTATTTCAAGCTCTGAGGGGTGTTTAGACTTCACCTAATGCTATTCAGACAAAAGGTAGGACTGCATCTTATTTCCAAGTAATCAGAAATGCATGCAGAGGAAGATTCGTCCTCTCCCACACGAAGGAAAAACAAAAAAGTTGTTTATGTTTTCACTTCCTTACTTGATCTCCTTTGGCTCCTTTGGGTCCTTGCTGGCCTCGAGGCCCAGGCTGTCCCTGAAATGTGCGGTTACGTTAATGAAACGATATAAAGGACCCCCGTGTGAGCACGCTTGCAGGTTGTTTATGCAGGCTTAATGACAGCATTGTGTATGGAAATGACTTTTTCACACTCACAGGCTGTCCAGGAGCTCCAGACCTGCCTCTCTCTCCATCCACGCCAACTTGACCCTAAAAACAGAATCAGACAACATAAATATCAACAATGCAAATACCCAAACACATCCATTTAAAATCAATTGGCAAGATGGTACATACTTTATATCCTGGATCTCCTGGTTCCCCTCTCTCTCCTCTGTCACCAGTAGGACCCTAATATAACAAGAAGGACATTTGTAAATTGCAAAAAAAAAATTTTTATGCATTCTTTAAAAAGACAAACAGTAAAAGAAGGGAGAAAGTAAGTCAGGTGTGACTTACTATGTCACCTGGAGGACCAGGAGGACCCTCTACTTTGCCATCGTCTCCTTGCTCGCCCTGCAAAGCAAATAAAAAAAAAAAAAGATTTTTTTAAATTCAAGACACATCCTCGCTTTTTCTAAACACCGTGTCTAGCTCTTAAAATGCTTCTTAGGTGTAAAATGTTGGCGGGATGTTTACTTTGTGTGTACATTCTTTAGATTACACACGGCTGTTTATAATGTGACACAACAAGAATCCGACACCCTCCCTGTGTGTGTGTGAAATCACCTCCTCCTGTCTTTGCGTTAGATAAAAGCCATGATATATTAACTATGAGTTGTTTTGATGAAGGTATCAAATCACGGCTGATCAGTACAAGCTGCTTAGAGAGAAAGAGGTGCACTGTGGGAGGCTTTTTTTCACGACTTAGAGGAAAACATTTAGTCCTATTGGCCACTTTCAGGTGTTTTGTTGCTAGTCCATCTGGTGCTGGGATGTACTGGGAAAAGTAACTGGAAATAAAGAGGAAAATAATTGATTGGTGTTACACATGAAGTAAACGAGGTGTACCTTTTCACCTTTTGGTCCGGGAGAACCCATTGGGCCCTGTGTTCCCTGATGGCCCTGCGAAGAAAGACACAGGAGGTAACATCAAGTAAAATCAAAACAGGCGTATTTAACATTTCAAGCTTCTGTAGGCTACAATATATTATTATCATTTGGTTAATAACACATTTTGATCATTGCATTTCACCAACAATATCAAACTGAGAAGATGTCTGAGTGCCCTGTCTGAATCAAACAACGAATCAGGGTTAGCTTGCATGTAGCTAGCTAACCACAGCGATTCTGTACAAACTTGCTTCATCTCTCTTCTAAGTGACTTGTGTCTGCAGCTCTCTCTCTTTGCCTAAGAGGGTCTACGTTTTAACTTTTTGGGGGATGTGTCTTGATCAGCTCTTTCAGCTGCTTCTGCGCTCCGATATATCTACCCAAATGGAACAAACAGTTTCAGTGACAACGGTTGACGTTCATGTTTTGGTGGGAAGTGTTTAGCAGAGCGATACGAGGTTGCAGAGGGAGAGTCAGAGGTGTTTTTTTCCCATTAGAGTGTTCATGGTACTTTCTGCCATTTAAAATGTCCATCCATATGAGTATTATTTCTAATGTTTCAAACATCTTACCTCATAACCTGCAAGACCAGTTTCCCCTTGTTGACCCATCCGCCCAGGAGCTCCCTGGAGACAAAGTGATAGATGTTGTGTCTTTAGTCGCGCTCGTTGTAATTTAGACCATTAGATGCTGATAATACTGCTAGTGATATAAAAACTGATTGATATATATAATTACTGTTCCACATTACCACGTGTCCAATGGTTCCTCTGGACCCCTTCTGCCCAACAAAGCCTGGTGGTCCGATCTTTCCAACAGTCCCAGTCTCCCCAAGGTGACCTTGATGACCTTTTGCACCCTGAACAAAAACAATGTTTAAGTTATAAAAAACCCCCACAGAGCATTTCTATGGCATGGTTTAAAGATGATTTGATGTTGGTACCTTCGGGCCCAATTTGCCTCTTTCACCAAATTTTCCAGGTTTCCCTTCTGGACCCTTTAGAGAAAGAAAACACAATGAAGTTGAAGAAGGGGGTTTAGGGTCTGTGAAAGTCTGCACATTTTTAAATTTGTTAATATGAATTTGATCAAAAACAACGACAACTTACTCTGACGCCGTTGAGTCCAGGACTTCCAGGCGGGCCCTCCTTTCCCTTTAGCCCAGTTTCTCCTTTTTCTCCTTGGTCGCCCTCCTGGCCCGTGTCGCCTTTGTCACCCTGAGCATAAGCACATAAAACAAGAGGATATGTAAGATTCTCCATATAAGGCATGTTTACAATTCTGATTTAGATTATTAGTTTAGTGTATGACTGAGATTTGGAGACGATGTAAAAGATATTAAGGAAAATCAATAATGTCACCTTGGCTCCATCGGGACCAGCAGAACCAGCTTCTCCCTCTAGGCCTGGCTCTCCCTGTCGTCACACAAACGCACAGACACACACGCAACGTTAAATGACATGAAAAGCTTCACCTGTGAGAAAGGCAAAATATTTGATAGTTTTTTAAAGATTTATTTTTGGGCTTCTTATGCCTTAATTTCAGACATAAGACAGTGGATAGAGTTAGAAACGGGAGAAAGGAGCCACATGTGGGACCCGAACCCGGGCCGCCTGCTCTCGAGGACCACAGCCTGCGTACATGGGGTGTGCTCACCAACCATTAGGCCACCTGCACCCCAAAATATTTGATAGTTTGAAATAGTTTAAAAGAAAAACATACCCGTGGTCCTATCAGTCCCTGCTCCCCGATGTTCCCGTCAGCTCCAATGGCTCCCTGATAAACACAGACACATAAACATGAGCATCACAGCACAGACAAAATCAATGCAGGTCGATCAATTTAAGATTGCACAAGTTTAAATGAAACATCTCACCTTCTCTCCAGGCTCGCCTGGCAGTCCTGGTTCCCCCACCTTGCCTGGAGGACCCTGGATTTATACAAAGCACATTCAAGGTAATAAATGTTTAAAGATTTAACAAAACAAAAAAAAAGGTTTTGTTTGAGATATCAATAATTTTTCATGAGTTAGCTCCAATAATTACTGTATTTAAAAAAGGACACTTTTGTGATGTGTGTTAATAAGTTTAAATTGGATTTGAATCAGAGGTTTGATAAACTGAGATAGAGTGAACACCATATACATGTCATATATTATGTCATTTAGTCTTCACAGTATCCTTCATGTGTGTGTGTGTGTGTGTGTGTGTACAGTACGTGTGTGTGTGTGTGTGTGTGTGTGTGTACAGTACGTGTGTGCGTGTGTGTGTGTACAGTACGTGTGTGTGTGCGTGTGTGTGTGTGTGTGTGTGTGTGTGTGTGTGTGTGTGTGTGTGTGTGGATGAACACCATGTGCCTGTGTACGTATGAGTGCATTCGTTAACAAAATCTCTCACCTTTTGGCCGATTTCTCCCAACAGTCCCACCGTCCCTGGTGGCCCAGGTGGTCCCTGCAGATGACAACACAAATACGTAATCAGTTCACTCAAACAGATGTTTCTCATCACATCTCATTTAATACACAACAAAAAGAAGGAAATATGTGGCTTTTGTTTTTCGTTGTAGAAAACATCACCTAAATGAGTATCATGTGTACACATTTTGGCTCTGAATGACTGACTGTCACTAATTATGCGTCTGAAACACTGATGCTTTGCCATGACATTTTCTTAATCTGATTCAGAGTGCGTATTGATTAATGAGTGCGCCCTGGTTGACTCGGATCTGCCTAAACAATAGCTTCAATATAACTGAATACACCTGTGTGGGCTTTTATTTGTATTGCTGTTTAAGAGAACAAATAAAGAAACAGAGGAGCTCAGAGTATTTCTTTTCAGTGCGTACAGCCATGCAGCATAAGAGAGAATGATTAGGAGGGAAAGAGGGGTTCTTGAACGCTCTATTTACAAGTCTTCATATTTGTAGCTGGTTCCTCGAGAACTCGTTTCCATCATCCGAACTAGGTTGAATATTAAGTAGAGGGTAACCGAAAAGATTGTCTCAATGTAAACAAAGTAGTCAACAAATTCTAATCTCGGGGTTCGATGCCCAGCTCCTGCAGCCACATGTGTCCTTGGGCAACACACTAAAGTTGCTCCTAATGCTTCGGTGGCGAATGAATGTGTGTGAATGGGATTAGTTACTTCTGATGGACACTTTACATAGAAACCTCTGCTATCAGTGTCTGAATGGGTAGGTGTGACCTGCGGTGTAAAAGCGCTTTGATTAGTCAGAAGACTAGAAAAGCACTCTACAAGCTCAAGTGTCATGATTTGGTCTTTGTTTAGTTTGTATTTTGGAGTTTAGTTTAGTTTTGGGTTTTATTTCTCTTTTTCCCTAGTGTTGCTTGTTTCCCTGTGTGTTTAATGTTTCCTAGTGTTGTCTTTAGTGTTTCCTGTTTTATTTTGTATTTTCTTCTCCTTGTGTCTCTCTGTGTTTTGTTACATTCTGTGTGCTTTCAGTGTTCTATGATTTATTTTGTTGTCTTAAGTGTTGTCTTAATTCCTGTCTCTGTGTTTCCCCTGTTCTGATTGCCCTGATTGTACTAACCTGTGTTTTGTTTGTTTCACCTGTCTAACTAGTCTCACCTGTGTTGATTACCCCTGTGTCTATTTAGTCTCTGTGTTTCTTCCCCTCTGTGTCGGTTCATTGTCGTTTGTTGTTTGTAGAATGTCGTCGTATTTGTCTCCCAGTGATTCCTCGTGGCTACCTTTTTGGATTTTTCTTGTGTAGTAAGTTTTGTTTGGCCTTGCCTTTTTTAGTTTAAATAAATCTTTTTTGTTATCTGCAATTGGGTCCTCCACCTCCTCATTCTCACCGTGACACTAAACTCCAAAATACAAACTAAACAAAGACCCAATCATGACATAACCCCCCCCTCAAGGGACGGATCCCAGACGTTCCAAAACGTCAATAAACCAAAACAGGGTGGGTGGAGGGGGTCCGGAGGAGGGACTCCGGGCTCTCAGGCGGACGGCCTGGAGGCAGGGCACATAGTCCGGACAGTTCAGGAGGGCGGCCAGGAGGCCGGCCCAACAAGGAGAACAAAATACAAAATAAAACAGGAAACACTAAAGACAACACTAGGAAACATTAAACACACAGGGAAACAAGCAACACTAGGGAAAAAGAGAAATAAAACCCAAAACTAAACTAAACTCCAAAATACAAACTAAACAAAGACCAAATCATGACATCAAGTCCATTTACCATTTAACAAATGTTATTCATCTGTCTTTTACTGTTCTGTCTCTTTTAGCACACATGAAACAAAACCACATGAAGGACTGCAAACACTTTGCAGCACAGGTTTTATCCATCATGGTAATAATCACATACATTTTCCCTACAAGTTCAGCAGTTTAGCACCTCTATTCATAAGCTGTTCCTACTTTAAAAAAACTAGACTATTTAATCCTTCAAACTGCATGCTCACTCTCCTGCCACTACAGAACAGATGCATGAAGGATGACACAACTCCCTGGCTTCTTTGGAGGAAACATTTAATAGAAGCGAATATATTCTCTTAATAAACTCTAAAATGTGTCTCATAAACTTTCTCTTGGCTGTGATATTTTGGACCTGGGCAGAGAAGACTAAGGTGCTTTTAGACGCCAAAGACAAGCTAATAAAACTTCCACGTATGGTCGTGAAAAATGAGGAAGAAAAGTCTGATGAGCTAATTTAGGAGTTCTGCGAAAGCGTATATTTTCAACAGAGAAAAAGGAAGAAGTAAGATAGGAAAAAACGGAAGATGAGGGCTGAAGTTGGATGAAGTTGGATGGTCATACCGGCTCGCCTGGTATTCCCTTGTCCCCTGGAGGTCCTGAAGACCCTTGGATACCCTGGAAAAAGAAAGTTAAGTGAGTATAGAAAACAAGTATATGCCTAACCTTCATCTCACACCAACAAAAGATGTCAATCTTGAGCAGGCAGGATGTTAGATACACAGCAAATAAAAATCTATTTTGTTCAAAATAGCATCTACAGCCTCTACAAACAGTCGCAGCTTGTTCAACATAAAGCTTGTTGTAACAGGGTCAATCTGTACATCTAAGCCTATTCATTAACTGTACAATTTCTGAGAACGGGGAGAGTGAACTCACAGGAAAACCTTTAGGCCCAGTTTCTCCTGGCTCTCCGATCTTCCCCTGTAAGGACACAATAACAGGACGACAGGAAAGACTTGATTAGTTAAAACAGTGTTCATTAAACGGGCAATCTTCGATGGAGTTCAGTATAGAAAAAGCAAACTCCTCGAAGAAGGTTCCTCTTCTTCCTGGCTTATGAATAATAGCTGTGCGTGCTGCTTCTTGAACCTGCATATTGTGGAGTTTGGTTACATGTATTGATGGTTTTATCTCTATGTGTGGAATTAATTAAACTTTATATTCTGCAGTTTACAGTGTGTCCTACATTTATGTTGCTTATGTTACCTAGATGATCATGTTTATTCCTTCATCTTTATATCCTGGCTTTAATGTAAAGCACATTCAGTTTACTTATAAAGAAATGTTTGAGATGTACGCTGCAACTTAATGTTTGCTATTGATGTAATTAATATACATGTGAGCAATATCGGACCACTGTACATAAAAAGTTTAAGAAGAAAAGAAAAGAGGGGATTTTCATCAAGGCATGGCATCATTAACTGATTGAAAAGATATTTTAAAAAGCTTCAATGTTTTTGAATATACAGGATTTTCTCTCTTTTTTGTCATCCATGTTTTACTCCATCTTCCGTCCATGTGCCCAAAAGTGACTGTATGGATCCTTACATTATATCCATTACATTTTCTATAAAAAAAGATCAGTAGACTTCGTAGTGATACATCCGCAGACACATTCATATTACACCAGAAAGTGTTGCATTCCGCTCTTATGCAGGCCCACACTCAATCTGTAAATCTGGCTCACAGTCAACAGGCAGAAACCTCCCCAGGAAAGTTATCTCCTCCAAAGAAATATGTTGTGTCTGACTGCTGGCTTCCTCACTGCTGGTATCATGTAGGTTTTTTAAATCATTCTAAGGCCTAATCCCTCCAGAGCGACATAAGCACCAAAAAATATATGAAAGGAAGTAGCGAGAAGGCAGAACAGTACCCCAGTGCTTTACCTGAGGTCCAGGGAAACCTAATTTTCCTGGAGGACCATCAAAGCCCTGCAGAGAGAGGGGAGGATGAAAAATGGCCGCATGTTAAAACTTGTCAAGAGATTTACAGCTTGTCATTTTTGGTGATAAATATCTGTTTCCCCTCTTTAGAATCGATTATGTATGCAGGATGTCATTTTTACACCATGTCATGCTATTTCCAGGTCATAACTCATGTGTTTGCACAGTTTGACTTTGTGATTAATTCAAACAAGAAAAAGAACTCCAACAGATACACACAATAAAGTCGGATTTCTTACCGCCTTGCCCTCTAACCCCATCTCTCCCGTTGGACCGTCAGGCCCGATCGCTCCCTGAAACACAAGACAGCTGTCACTTCACCAACAGAGGTCAGTGTAACACAGGCAGACAGCCACGACACACTGTACATAAACATCAATGTACAGTGCAAAAGATGTCGATGTGGGAGGTAGTGCGAGTGAAACTGTGCCTGGAAACTATAGATTTCAAGTTAGATAAGGAAACAAGTTGTGTGTGTAAGTGTGTGTAGAAAGGATTTTAGTGTATTTGTGCAAGGAAAGACTGAAGACATAGTTACAGGTGTAACACATGGCAGTGAGAGTTACATTTCTTTTAAAGCAGGGCACATAATTTAAACACCTATACTGTCAGTCTGACTGTTTACATTACATGGATCAAACTGTCAAACATAATCAATCTACAGTGCTTAAAGCCCCCCCAGTCCATTAAGCAGTGATAATAAATGGGAGCCAGGCAGTGGACCAATACAAAGCATCTGCTCTGCACCTGCACAACTTTTCTCATCCATACTAAGAAGGATGCTGGCTTAGTGACACAGTGAAGATCCCCGGTGGCTCATACTCTATGGGTCGATCTGAGCTTACAGTGTAATTAATGATTTTCTCAGGGTCATTAATCGAGGAGAAAAAGCAAAGAAAATATGACGCAGCCACACAGGAGTGCTTGATGATTGAGCACAGTGGGAGTTTAGCCGCCGCTAGCTGAAGTGCTATAAGCCTATTATACATAGAGCTGGATAAGCAGCACTCATTAACATTCCTGTCTGGGGTACCTGCTACCCACTGCTTGCGTTTACATAGCCGGATTAGCCGATGTGTAGGGGAAACATTTCACTCCGATCACGCTTCAGAAAAACACGCTCACACAACAATGATTATTCTTTAAAGGTTATTAATTACACCCGTTTATATTATTTTGTATCAAAAATTTCTAACCCTGTCGAATATAACAAGAAACACCGAGAGCATGACCTCAGAACATTCAAAAACAACTCTTTTAATTGGCTAAATAAAATTAATTATCGCCAAATGCTGAGAGAGGATTTATATGCTCTTAAATATGGAAAACATTAGCAGAGAATTTGTAGGTCAGACGTCATGAGGAGCTACTTGATACAAAGCACGATTAGTCAGACTGGTGATCACTCCCAGCTGATATCTACAAATTTGAGTCAGCAACTTCAAACAGGCTGCAAACAAAACGTAAACAAAGAGTTAACAAAGATGCTAAAGTGGTGTTAGCTTCCGAGCTAGTTCGGATGCCAACATGCAGTCTGGTGCGGTTTTGTGTCTTGTCTCTGATTCCACAATATTTCCATGTTAGAAAACAGACCAGTGCCAATGTTTCAGAGAGCCAGGCCAGATGTTACGTTGCTGTCAACATTGAGGCCTCACGCCAAGAAGCTAACAGCTAGAAGACAAATTGTGTTGAAAGCAGAGTAAATGTTGCATTCAGCCTCATTTGTTGATTTGGTAATTGAAATAATCTTATGAATGAACAAAATCTTATTAGGCGTTCTAGCATCGTTTAAATTATGATCAAAGAATATATACAAACTTAAATAGTTTGAGAAATAGTTTGTGAGATGTGTGTGTGTGTGGTTGCACACATTTGTCTCCTGGCTTGCTACCCTCAGGTTTCTAAGCTCGGACTACCCAGCATAAGTCATGAGGCAGCAGCAGCAGATTTACTGGCAATGGAAGCTGCTGACATTCGTATTAATTGAAAACACAGCTTGAGACATTACATGTGTCCAGTCCAACCACAGCCTGTCTCCCATGGATGCCTCTGATAAAGAAGCACAGTGCTATTTCATGAAGCTCTCCAGCTGGCTCAAAGGACTTAAGCGGTAAAAGACAACTTTTAAAAACCCTCTGATAAAGGGTGGACACAGTGTCTGACCTCCCAAAGAGGGGAAAGATCACGCAGATTCTAATGTGACACTTGAAAGCAAATGAAAACATATAATTTAAAGTGTTATTTTCTTACTGCTAGCTGTCTGCATCAGTCTCAGTATACATTATTATGTTACATGAATTATTGACTCTGGGGTCTACCTGAACACGCTTGTTAAGAAACATGTATTAGCTGTGGTCTAAAATGTCTGCTGGCAGTATTTAAACAGCTGAAAATCACTTTTTTTCATCGCTCACAGAATATTCTCAAGAAGTTAATGCCACCTGCATACAGAGTTTTAATTTTCTTTTTTAAAATATGTGACTTATTTTTACCCTGATAGACTTTTTCCCCCACAAATTCAGCACTTCCAGTGTCTCTCTCAAAGTAAATGAAATACAGCGACAATGAAAGCCTGTAGTTACAACTCATAATGATAAATCAATATGTCTGCAATAAATTCGGCTCTTGTTAATGGTGCTTTATGGGGGCGGCTGTGGCTCAGTGGTACAGTCGGTTGTCTCTCAACCGGAAGGTTGGGGGTTCGATCCCCAGCTCCTGCAGCAACATGTCCGATGTGTCCTTCGGCAAGACACTTTACCCAAAGTTGCTTCTTCTGCCTTGTCAGCGGCGTGTGAATGGGATTAGTTACTTCTGATGGTCACTTTACATAGCAACCTCTGCCATCAGTGTGTGAATGGGTGTGAAAGTGTAGGTGTGACCAGAGGTGTAAACGTGCCTTGAGTAGACAGAAGACTAGAAAAGCGCTAGACAGACAACCTTCTGCTTATCCAAAATAACTGATATAAGCCTCTTAAACCCCCCATAAATCACAATTCACCAGTTAACTAAATTTATCTGCAAAGCAGCCTCCAGAAAAGCCACAAAAGCCAGGTCACATTCTCCACCACACATGTCATGTAGCTGGATTGATGGCAGGTTCTTCCTATAACTGCTCGTCATTGTTACACTTACAGGAAATACAAAAAAAAAAGGAACTGTTGGTTTTGCATCATTGGAGCTCTTCCAGCAGTTATAATGAGCACTGACTTCTCTAAAGGATGAAGCGGACTCATGCTTTGACTCTAAACCAGACACTGTGTTATGCAAACAGCCGTGTCCATTAAACACACATGACCTCAGCACAGAGGCAGGTCTATATCACTTCATTATGTCTCTCAGCAAAAGTTTTCCAGTGGTGCGACACATTACAACAAAGTGATGTGTAGCTAAACTCTTTTGTAGTTTATGATCTGTTCTTAAGGCTGGGATGTTTGGCACACTCATTCTTAAAGTTACGTGTCAAAAGGAACAGGTGTGAAACTTCAAACTCACCCGTAAGCCTTTGGGTCCTCTGGTACCGGCAGGCCCGGACGCTCCAGGAGGGCCCTGATGAACAAAGGAAAAGAGGGGATGAAGAGAGGGGGGTAAGGAAAAATGGAAAGAAAGATAAAACAAAGGTTTACACTGACAGAGCACAGAGCCCCCTGGTTGTTGACCCTGGGGGGCAACCTGACCTCGAGAACACACTATGGGGTTTGTTGTTAGATCTGTCACTCACACCAATTAAAGGTCCTGCTCTGGAATCCTGTCCTGCTGCACCCCAGAGCCCCATATTTATGTTTGTTTTGGTGGCTCAGTGGCCCCCACCTTCAAGCAAAGCTCAGCTGAGACCTGGCCATGGCAAGGACAAAGTAAAGGGGAAACGGAGGGCAGGGGCAGCTTCTAATTGGTTATAGGTGTTGGGCTTTTGACTGACAGGAGGGTAATGAGGGATCAGCAGGAGGCTGCCAGGTCTCACAATTGTCTGAGAAACATTTGATGTAGGCTCTGGGTTATAAACACTACATACTACTATGATCTGCAAACGCGAGAAACATGGGTTTTGTACATAGAAACAAAGATGTCTTAGTTCTACGTTAGCCTTTTTGGATTGCATAGTTTGTCTAAGACACAGCCATACATACTACTTTAAGCTACAGACAACACAAAACTTGATAATAATTATACTGCTATTAACAACACAGAGCTATCTGAAAAAAAAAAAAAAAACCTTAAAGAGTTATAAAGGACAAAATGAGGGAAAGAGTGATGACTTACTGGTCTTCCTAGGGGTCCTGTCGGCCCGGTTTCACCTGGTGTTCCTGGGTGACCCTATCAATAAGTACACAAACAGAAACACGTACAATAGTTGAATTGATTAAAGAACCAGTAAAAGTACAGACTCTATACTCTAGAGTATAGTAGAAATCTTATACACAAAGAAAGGAACAATACTCTAAAATGAACGAGATATTATTGTAGTTTGACAAACTAAAGGTTTTTAAAAGGGAGTTTATTTGTCGTAAGACACAAGCTCAGTCTTAATTCTGTTCTTCTGCATGCATACAGTTTGAATTTGTTTGAGGTAACAAACTGGATTTCAGCCACACACTTGTACTGTATGAACATACATTTGCAGAAACGTGGTGTGGAAAAGAGAGTCCGAGGGGATGATTTAATATCTGAAAACATACTGCCTTTGGCTGCTTTATCTTTCCCCTTCTGCTCCTTATGTTCTGGCCGGGCCATTTGTGAAGGCATAACTATGTAATGGGGACCCATTTTAGTCAGACCGACCACTCAGATCAGCTGAGTGCAATAAAATCTGGCCAATATCCAAACCTATAGCACAGTAGGCAGCTCTGATCTCATGCATCCATGGGAATAAATCACAAATGTTGGCTTTATAGATGTCTCCTAGTCAGCTCCCTTCACTTTGTATGAGGCAGTATTTTCCACAGGGTCTGATTCTGTTCTGCAGCTGAGAAAGCGGGACAACAGAGAACTTCCTCACAACTCTGTGAGTGGTTGTGTGTGGTTAAGTCCCGAGAGGAATCCAACTGGCTGTTGGCCAGCAGGAAACTTCTCTCTGTTTCAGGAAAAATTATGACTTAATTCTCATCCACTCCGGCCACTCATACAGTATTCATCAAATGGTTTACTTCACATAAAGACGCAACATGACAGAATGCTCAATTTGAAAGAGCAAGGTAGTTGCATGATAACCACAGAGTAAAGCGAATTAAAGCACCTTTGGGGTGCACTGGGGTGTCCTAGAGAAAATATAGCTTAAATCTTAACGAAGCCATCCATCTATCTGTGTCACAGTTTGAATAGTATCAATCTGAAATCTTTGCCTAACACAGCATAGAAACAGTCCTTGTGAAGGTTACCAGTGACTTTTCACTTCTGATTCTGGGGCTTGGTCAATTTTAATTTCTCAGATTGGAGTTCTGCATTTAACACAGTACACCATGATTTCACAAAAAGATCTGGAGGCTGTGTCAGTTTTTAGTGCACAGCTCTGATGAGGTTTGAGTCCTACCTCTAAAACAAGTGTTTCTCTCTTGTTCTGAATATTTCTCTGAAGTATCTGCCCCCCTAGCCTGGTGTTCCCCAAGGGGGCACTGGTGGCCTAGTGGTTAGTTTGCGCTCCCTGTGTACAGAGGCTACAGTCCTCAAAGCGGTCAGCCCATGGTTAGAATCTGACCTATGGCTCCTTTCACACTCTCTCTCCCCGAGACTCTATCCACTGTCCTGTCTCTCTATTAAAGGCATATTAAGTGGTACTGACATAATCCCACACTTAAGAATATTCCCATGGGAATAACACACACAGTTTAGTTTTTGATAGATTTTTTAAAGGATTCTCGTAATAAGCGCACTCGCTAAAAGCTCATATTGAAACATACTCGTTGGTAACTCTTACACATGAAATCACTTCACTCTGCCTTCTCCATTGTGACTTACCGTTGATCCCTTTTCTCCAGATGGTCCGGGAAGGCCCATCTCCCCTCGATCACCCTAAACATACACGAGCACAATGTTCAGTCATAAAAGTCACCTTGTAAAGATGGAACAATAAAGTAAAGACATTCATACTTTACCTTCTCTCCTGCCAGTCCTGACTCTCCCACAGGTCCAATGAAACCCACCAAGCCCTGAAACAATCAGACTCAGTGTTGGATGGATGGATGAATAGATTAGGATTTGGAAAAATGGTATGTGCTCTGTGACAGTTTCTTACTCTTTCTCCCATGGGTCCAACATTTCCTGTGATACCAGTCTCACCCTGCAGAAATACATGCATTACTTATGGTTTGTTTATACTAAGAAAAGGCAAAAATGGTATACGCTTACTGATTTTCTTTTTCACCTTAACTCCCTCTGGCCCAACTTTTCCAGGAAATCCTTTTCGGCCCATTCTACCCTGAAAGAGGACATAGCTGTGAATAATAGGAGCCAATTACAGATTTACACTTAGCAGTCGGCGAATCATTACAATTCATGACATACTCCCGATGAATATAAAGGATCTGTTTCCTAAGAGATGACATTCTGAAGACTGGGTTAGGAAGTACTCTTGTCGGCAGCTGTTCTAGCTCACTGTACATGCTGTCGAAATATGCATTGGCGTGTGCAGGTATTGCTGACAGTACATTTTGGCCGGCTGTGAAAGCGTTCAATGAGTGTAATGTTCCTCTTGCACAGACAGTAATTCCCGGGGTTAAGAGGGGGTCTGAGTTCTTTTTTACCAGCAATAACACTAGGTGACTCAACAATTCCAAAGTTTTACTCCGGAAACGTTGGCAGCTTTCAGAAGGCTCACACTGTGTTTTACTGAAAAGCAGTAAAATGAGAATAAAACAAAGCTCTCCAGGATTTGTGACTTCTTATCACCCTATTTAAATTTACATCTGTGACGCACCACATTAACCAACGAAAGAAAAGGAATACTTAAAGAAAGAACAGAGTGCACAAAGAGAAAGGGATGAAGAACATCTGAGGAGGTGTATGAGATGGTACGAAGAGGGTGTCATTCTGAGCAGAGCAGTGAAGCTAAAAGACAGCTGGTTGAGGAAAAGGACATGGTGGAGTAGTAGGAGGACTTGTGGCACCTGGCCAGAGATCAATCACAGCTCCTGAAGGAGTAATACACCACTTCCCTTGGATTGAGGAGAGAGGGGCGGTTAAAGAGAATGAGACGAGTGGGTGGGTGGGTGACAAGAGGGAGGGGAGTTGAAGGGGGCCGGAGTCAAAGAAAGTGCATACTGACAGGGAAGTAGGAAGAAGAAAAAGATAAACTGATGGATAGTTAGCATCGGGTATAAAGAAACATTTTTTTTAAGGAAAGAAAAAGTAGGGATGACAGCATTTCTATTTTTGTAACAGTCCATTTTGTCTGTCAGCCAGAGAAAAATGTAAGAAATAATGTCAACAACTCTTTCATTTCTGCAGTGGCCTATTAACATCTAGCACTTTATGGCGGCAATAAATCTTGCCAACTATAAACACGGTGACTGCAGTTATCACCCCCTAGTGGCCAAGAATGTGGATTGCATTCAAGCCTTCGTTGCGAGAGGAAAATTGCAAAGAGACAAAACATAGCACAACATCCATACATTTCTACAGCTCCTCTATTGGAAACCGAGAAAAATCCATAATGATGGCCTACTTTATAACCTCGTTATCAACTCTCACTGCAGGACAACAAACGTTCGACTGCATGATTAAAATTAAGCTGCTAAATGATACTGCATTGCTGTGCTGGTCCTTGGGATGCATTAAGAGTCACACATGATTAAGAGTATGCAATTTGTTGAAAACAGAAGGCTGGCATTGCATTTCAATTGCCTGCTCTGTTTACTCACATCGAGTAACATTCATAGCAGTCCACTTGCAACTATCTCCATGCAATGATTGCATTGATCTTCTAACTCTGTTCTAACTGTACAGCTGAGCATGAGCTGAGTTGGCTTCACACTGAATTTAGGTTTCTATAAACTCTGTGATATTTCAATCTCTCTCTGTCGCTGATTTGTTTACAACAGACATACAAAGGGATATGGAAAGAAAACAAAACAATGCACATGACTGATGGTTTGATTGTACTGCATGGGGTGCAGTTTAAACAAACATGTAAACTTACATGATTGCACGCACACACAGACTCAATGTGTTTCCATGACTAAACACACATGAATGTCAGTAAACCACATGCTATACTGTGACCCCTTTTATCAGCTCTCTCTCCCTCCTTTCTCCACAGCAGGCAGGGAGCGCTGGGTATTTATCTAATAACTCACCTCAAGTCCTGTTGGTCCTGGTGGTCCGATCGGGCCTTCATCACCCTGGAAACAGATGATATTGATCTTAGCATGAATTATGTTGGGGGACACAAAGCAGCCCTTAGCAAAGAGAAGCCCTGCTCAATAAAACATTTAATGCCTTTTGGCGCTTTGGGGTCGTTCTGGCAGGGGTGGTGTTGGGCAGTCTTACCTCCAAGCCAGGCACCCCTCGTGGTCCCGGTAAACCTCTGGCTCCTGGCTTTCCCTGAACGGGTGACAAACAGTCAAATTAATGCTTATGCTCTTTAGCCAGGAGTGGTTTGGCTGTAGCGAAGACAATGTTGGTCTGTTGGTCAGCTGGTCTACCACTTTGGTCCAGACTGAAATATCTCAACTGCTGGATAGATTGTCATGGAATTCTGTACAAACATTCATGAATCACGATAGCTTTGTTGGTTTCCTGATTTAGTGCCATTGTTACGTCAAATAATTGATTTGTTCAGACTTTTTTTCCCAAAAAGAAACCTGCTAAACTAATTACGCTCACACCAGCCTAAGCCGTACTTTGCTTTTAGTGCTAATTAGCGTAGCTCAGCATGCTAACACTCTAAACTAAGATGGTGAACATGATTCACGTTAATTCTGCTGAATATAGGCATGTTTCCACTGCCACTGACATCGTGTTAGCATGCTGACTTTAGCATTTAGCTCAAAGTACTAACTAACAGAGCTGCTAGCTTAACTGTCAACGCGTAGTCTTTTTCTTTCTCTTGCATTCATAGACGACAGCTTACTCACCTTTAGTCCTTCAAGGCCGTTCTCTCCCGGTGGTCCCATGTCACCAGGAAAACCCTGTCATGATCGATTAAAAAATAAATTGTCCAATTGTCTGTCCAAAACGAAGGCTCACTAAATAATTGTATCAGTGTAAATACTGACCTCAGGGCCTGGAGGTCCAGGTGCACCATCAGGGCCTTTCTCTCCTATCTTTCCCTGTGACAAAGACAACAAACATGAGAAATATCTTAAAGGAATAGAAGGATATCTCGGGATATGCTCATTCACTATTTTTTAGTTACATGAGACAATCACAACCCCTTTTTGACATGTCAGCAGATTTTGTTAACTTCAGACGGACCCAGGTTAAGTTTTCACTCAGGTTCCTGTTTGGGTGCTAGGCTAGGCTAACTAGAGTGTTAATGTAGCAAAATATTGAGCAGACAGATTTAGAGTGACTCTTGGAAAGGAAATTATTCATGAAGCATTTTTATTTTACCCACATTTACGCATATTAATTTATTTCTGTATGCTAGAACCAAAGCTAACCTGCGGTCCTGGTTTTCCTTGGATGCCTGGCAAACCTGGAGCCCCTTGGATACCCTGTCCAACAGAAACACAAGAAATAAAATGTTAGACAGACAGTCAGAGAGCAATCAGCAGCAAAAAAGAACCTGGTTCCTTTTCGAAGGAAACAGACATTAGACATGCATGACTCTGCTCAATATTTCTTTTATCTCTTGGGACCACTCTGTGCTTGGTTGCTAAAGAGTTAGATTTTGCTTACACATACAGATAAATGAGGAGGGTTTACATAAGATTTTCCATAACCAGGACACAACACATCTGGCTAAGTCATTTTGCAGACACACAGTTCTTCCAAAAATGATGTTAAGTCTAACTGTGAACATTTATAACATGTACATGTGTGCAGCAGTGGTGATCTACCTTGTCTCCTTTGTACCCAATCTCCCCTTGTTCTCCAGGAATCCCAATTTCACCCTGACATAGGAAGATGGAAGGTATGGACATAAAGAGATATAAATGGAAAACATTAGGGGGAATGGTAGCTTTCAACTTGAACAATCACATTCAGCTTTTGAACAGACAATACTAATTACAGGTTTGTTGATTACCAACATTCTGTCACAATTGATCTAATTCATTTGATTAGCCAAGTTCTTCATGTGGTGTCAATCTGTTTTAGTGAAGGCGTTGATGGCAGTCCCACTGTTCTATACATCCACTTGTCTTACAGAATACGCCAGTGTTTGAGATAAGTAAATCTAGACAATTAATTATTTTACTCTTTGCCTGAGTATGATCGGCTTTACTCTTATTCACTTTTTTGCCACATATCAGATAGATTGATACCACCCTCATGTCTGTACATGAATCTGGAGTTGGAGCCAGCAGTTGGTTAGCTTAGCTTAGCTTAGCTTCAAAACTGAAGCAGAGTCAAACAACTAGCTTTGCTATCCAAAGGTTAAAAACAACTTACAAAAAACCTCTAAATATCTAAAACCCCAAAATGTGTTGGACTAACTTCTTAACCAGGTAACCTCTAACACCTTAAATACTTGCTTTTAGGCTAACTTTTTGTCTTCATCCCCTTTTTGTGTTAACAGGTCAAACAAAAAAAGAGTAAAAATGTCAAGTTAACTTAGGAGGTGCTCATAAGCAGATTTTGTTACATTTGGACTGAGCCAAACTAGCTGATTTCCACTGTGTTTAGGCTTTATTCTAAGCTAAGCTAACCATTTCTTTGCTTTAGTGCCATACTGAACGGACAAATGAGTGGTATCGATTTTCTCATCTAGAGTTCAAGAAGTGGTAAGCATATTTCCACAACAGTGAAATTCACCAGACAGTCTCCCTGCTGAAAGTGGGGGATGTGTGGGTTTCATTAACATATCACACAGGGATTTCATGGAAGCAACATAGCAAGGACTCATGAAAATAAGAGAAAAATGTCAAATCTAATGCTTTATATGAGTAAAAGAGTCTTCATATGCCTAGAAGTGAAATTGAAGGTGGGACCTACTGAAAACATGCTCTAAATGTAAAAGTTGGACAGAGTTGGCTATAGAAGGATGCAAAGGAGAACATGAAGGCCTACATCACATGCTGCTCAAACACAGGTCAATAACAGGAATATTCAGATCACCTTATCACCTTTCAGTCCTGGTTCTCCTGGATTTCCGGGAACCCCCTGCAACAAGCACCAACAGTTAGGTTAGAAAGGGATCCCCAAAAACAAAGATCACCTACAATTCACCCTCATGGTAACATTAATGTTTCAGTGCTGAGGAGGTAAATCACTGGAAAAACCCTCATATGCTTTTTTATCCAGCTTTGTCTCCAAACTCTGTTTTTGGCTTTTCTCTTGAGTTGTATAACAATAATAATTGAACTATATGCAGTAACAACAAGACAATACCAGATAAGACAGTAAAGGAAACAGCTTCCATCTGTTTGGGAGAGCTTACCTTCAGTCCATTAGGTCCTGGAAGGCCCATCTCTCCCACAGGTCCCATATCACCCTGTCGCCAAAGGGGGCAAATAAGAAACATATTCATATTCTGTGCATATTTTACAGATGAAAACATGGCCCAGACCCGTAGCTTTCACTCAACAAACACACACTAACAATGAGTTCATGTCAGTTCACTTTGGAATAAATGCAAGACTAAGTTTCATTGTCTTGCTTCCAGACAATCCATACGGCCGTCAGATTACACACAACACAAAACAATAGAGGATAACAAATGGCCAAATTAAAGAGATAAGGAATAGATTGCGCTGTCTGATTCCATGATTGTATTTCATTTTAAGCCTTAATCAACAAAATTAACAAATAAATGCTTGATGATATGTCAATGGTCCTATTGGGAATACATTCACAATTCATGGCCAAAGAGAGAGAAAAAATGAAGATTACAGTCATTTGAAATAAAAATATGGTTGTCATTTCATTCAGAAAGGACAAATACTGCAGCGTGATTGAAGACTAGTTAAGTTAATCTGCCGTCTTTTCAGCCTGTGAGAGGGAACCTGATTGTATTTTGTCTGTGTTGAGGAAATCATTCCTGACATGTGTCCTCTGCACAGAGAATCTGCACAGGCTGAGAGCTGTTATCTTATTTTCATTCCCTGCTGAAAGAACTTCAGGGTGGCCTTGGCTCAGTGTTTTCGATACTCTCTTTGAATATTGTAGCATCTGCGTGTGTAACAGAGGATGTTATTGAATGCATTAAGCAGAAAAAGTCCGCCACAACAAGTCACTTAATTTGGTATTAAAGGTTGAAAAAGTTTGTTTCCCTTCAGCTGGGAAAAGTTAATGCAGTCTGATGAGAGAAAAAAGCCCTTTATCTAACATCCGTTGTCAACTTGTTGACATTAGTACCTATTCTATGGCTGCAGAGCTCCAGCCCTCTCAAGGGCCAAGAAGACAAATAATTGTCAATTTCAACTGCAAGTTTTCTTCTAACCTGCCCAAATAGAGGGAAATAAATGAAGATTCAAAGTGAAATTATGTAACTTAATGGTAACTGAATTTAAGTCATGCCACAGGGGGCGTCCAGGTTCATTTCCTGGAGAGAGCAATAACCTTTGCGACCTCCTGTGTATCAAATAAAAATTGGATGGTGTGTGAAGGGCCAATGCAAAATATTTTATAGTTCTTTTTCCAGTTGCAGAGCTCTGCTAAGAGATAAGACTGAAACAAAGACATAAAAAACTAACATTGTTTTTGGAAAGCCCCTGATCTCCATCTACATGCTAACACTTTCCCAAATTCAACAGTGGCCTGCCTTCACCCTAACTTGAGGTCTACAGTCTCTAGAGAAGGGTGTCTGTATATTTATATCTTTGAAGTGCAGCTTTGTGCTGCTGGTTGTGTACTGTACAGTACACTGTCGGGACAGATGGACCCAGAGCTGTAATCAGAGAGTCCTCCAATTACAGGCCTTCTACCACCACCGGTGGCCTAGAATAGACCGGGAGGAGTGGTGGCGATGAATGAAGATGGGACACGACAGGAGAAACCAGGGAGACATTATAATCAGACAAAGTGATGTGGCTGTCGGGCAGGGCAGGCTTGGAGGGCAAGGTGATGGGTGGGCAAGGGGGAAGTTCCTGTTTTAAAAATAGTTAATAAGAGAGAGATTCAAGTGGATAACAAGAAGCTTTGTTTATGTCTGTTTGATTGATCATTGCTCTGTTTGTCATGAGAGGAAGTAGGAGCTACAAACTCCTTCTCTTAGCGGTTAACTGCATTGCAAAAATCGCCCAAACTACAAACTAACATTACACTTTAAAAAAATGTTTACAGGGGCTAAGAACCAACTGCGAATTATCTGTTTCCCACGATATTGGTTGGCAGCGTAGATAATGATAGGAGCTGATAGAGAGGGTTTTTCAAATTCAGTAGGCAGATCCTGTTTCAGTTCAATACAGTCTTTCAAAGTCATGTATTAAAAGAACACGTCTGGGGAAATAGGCTGTTAAAACAAAGGAAAGTACACAAAAACAGTCATGAACCACTACTCACAATAAGTCCAAGAACTCCGTTTGGACCGGGGGCTCCCATCTCACCCTATTCGTAGAGGAGGAGAGAGATTCAGTGAGATGAAGGGAGAGTCAGAAGGAGCAAGTTTCTGGGGTTATTGGCTCTTTTTTAAACAAACATGCTCAGAAGAGTGGCTCAGTGTTCATCACAGCTTATGAGTGGGGTCTGTGTGCACGTATATGTGTACTGTGTGTGTGTGTGTGTGTGTGTGTGTGTGTGTGTGTGTGTGTGTGTGGGGGGTGAAGTTGGAAGGGGATGTTAGCCCATCATCCCTCTGAGGCTTTTTCCAGTCTGCAGGTTAGCTCTCCCTCCAATAACATGAAAGAAATAGATTGATGGAACGTTTTAGAGATATTCCTGGTCCTCGGTGGATGAATCATAATGACTGTGGTGAACTGTCTTTTCCTCTAGTGCCACCAGCAGGTTGAAGATTTTAATTGTACTATGAAATATCCTAGCATCTACTTTACTAATTTCTATATGGCTGAACCACATTCATTGATTCAAGATTGCTACCCCCGCCTATGTTTGTTTACTAAAATGTCATGGCAATTATTTGACAAGTTGCCATAATATTATGTACATATAGTCACTTTCTTCACCTAATGATTTTTTTGGTGCGTCCACATTAACAGTATTGGTTAAGAACTAAATAACTGCAAAACTTAAGACTTTTTCCTAAGCCATTAGCTGACTTTGTTGCTGGGAACAGGGAACAATGCTAACATGCTAACTAACCTTAGAGAGTAAAAACAGCGAAGGTTGTTTTTTAGTCCTCTCATTGTAACCTACTGGATAATTGTAAGCATGTTAGCATGATCATTGTGTGCATTTTTGCATGCTAATGCTAGCATTTAGCTCAATGAGCAGCTACTGTGATTGTAGATACTGTTTTTTTTGGTGTTCAAGATAAAACAAAGATTTTATCATTTTTATTAGGTTTTTTTAGTTCCAATAACTCCTAAAGCATTGACAGCAAACCTTCACCCTTAAAGACACTTTCTCCCCTTAAGGTTTTGTAGCATATGAAAATGTTCCTTAATTGTTGTTTTTGAAATGTACAGACAGCAAAGACTCAGCTGGGGGGGAATAAATGAAGTATGTAACTTCAATTTCTTAGACCCCCTATATAGACTATCAAAATATATCCATACAACATCTGATAATTCTGACTGTAATTCAGAGTCATTCACAGGAAAAAAAACATCAGGTCTAAGACAGGATTTACGAGGAGTTTGGTTGCCAAAGCAACAAGAATGAAAAGTCACAGTTGTGTGAGCAAAGTGTTTCTTTAAACATAAATGTGCTTCATGTTTATTATGTATTTAGAGTTTGTTAAAGAGCAACTTGCTGATGTGTTTATGGTTTTATTCTTGAGCTTCTCACTGGGAATTATGAAGTGTTACATTTGTCAGAATAAAAGTGAATATCCAGAAAATAGCCAAAATGCTCAAATTAAATAATCTGATGCCTTCCATATGGACCCAGCCATGGGACAGACTAGCAAACACTCTTTGCTGACCCTGATTCTGAAGAATTTCTCAATACAACCTCCTATTACATCATTTACTATTCTTGGATATCACCTTCTAACAATAACAATGTATGTGTGTGTTGGTGGCCCGTTTACATCGGTGAATGGAAAGGGCTGCATTTGAAAGCCAGGCCCGCTAACTGATCCCCTGTTAATACTGCAGGTTTTTGAAACTGAGGGCCAAGAAAAATTATCTACAATGGAGGAAGGCATGGGTTGAAATTAAATACAGCAGTAAAACTTGTCCGGACCGAAAAACTCACTTCAAATAAAACAGAGGCGAACTTCTGGACTGTTAGATGATTTATCCAGCGGCTCTGCCAAAATGTCAGTGCTAAAACACTGGGGGGGGGTGCAAGTGAAACCACTCCTCTCAATTTGTATGCTTGTGTAAGTGTGATGTCTCTATGTTTTAGTGTCTGAGGACTTGGAATGGTTATGTCTTTAGGTATGTTTTTTGGGTAACTGAGTGTGTGACATACTGGCTCTCCATCTGGTCCAGGTGGTCCTCTCTCCCCAAAATCGCCTGGAAACCCCTGAAGACAGAGAGAGTAGCTTTAATCTTCTGCTTTGTATAAACAGGAAGGAATCAAGCTGAGACATGGATGAAATTTAAAAAATCCTTTCTGCTTTATCAAACCTTTAGTAGCTTATCTTTTAAACAGTTTGGGTTAACATACGTTTATATGGTAAACTTGTTAGCAACTCTTTGCCAACAAGTTTGCTAATTTACACATTTAGCAGATATGCAGAAACGTTAGCTCTACTTTGAGTCATGTATTGAGTCACTATATGATTGAAAGTCCAATTATTATTCTGCTTTTCAGTTGTCTCTGCCAGCTCCTGAAAAAGTTATCTCACTCTAAAGCTGCTAAATGCTCTGATATGTTCACAAGCTAGTTGCTAACTTGCTGTTTGGCATTGGGCAGCTAGCTTCAAATTCTTTGTTAGTTTAACAGTATAACAACTCTAATCAGATAAAGGTTTAAACTGTAACTCTTATCTAAATAAACTTAACTTTGGCACTTCAATGTTTAGAATGTTTTAATTCTAGAATTTAAGAAATTCCTTGTAAGTATAAAAATGCTTTTCATTGGGCAAGGGTGTGTAAATAATTATGTGTTCTACCTTGGAGTGAAATTTTTGGAGCATGTTTTTACAAATAGTGCTGAGTGTTACACAACCAAGAATTCCACTACTGTAATTGCACAGCAATTATAACAATTTCACTGATCCAAAATATGTACAAAATAAGTGCATAATGGGAGCACTATACACAGGAAGTCTATCAGATGCAGGGTGTGGGCAGCCAGCTGTTCTGTTGAATACATTTTCTAAATACAACACGAAAAACCAGCAGCCAAGTCTGTTTATTTTAGCAGAAAACAGCATGCTAATCTGAGCTATGCTAACTGTAGGTAGTGCTAAAATGAGGAACCACAGCTGCAGACAGACAGCACAAGTGCCAACGTATTTTAAACCCCAACAGTCCAGAAACACTCATAATGGCATGCTTATGCTATTGTGGCCTCAAAAAATCATTTAAAGGGGCTAATTACTGTAGATACCTCCAGCTATTTTTACCATAGCTTAGATGTTTAAGATATAGAGCTTGCACATGTTTATTTTAATGGTTGTCGTGCCTTAGAAAATAGAAACTGCTGACTAAATGTAATTCTTTGTATTCAGGTTTGCAGTTTATTTCTTTAGGAAAGAAAGTCTGGGATCATTTTAAATTTAGACTGCATATTCAAACAATAACAATCCTGGTGACAGATGTATGTAAATGTTCACCTTTCCATCTAGGACATATCTAATCAGGTCAACGGTGTTATCCTAGCTGCACTAAATGCTTTGATTGAATTTAGTCAGAAAAAGCTTTTTTCTGTTGCACAAGCTATTAGAAAAAATATTTTTTAAAGACTGCATTGGACTGCTTCAATGGCACAAAGAAAGTGTGCGCACAGGGGGAATCAGAAGTGCAACAGGAATCTATGAAGCATGGCAGTGACCCAAAAGAGGAATCATACAGCTGAAACCGCCGCCACAGAAAAGAAGGACAAATGTGGGAAATGTTGTTTTGCCAAGAAAAGCCATTAAAAAGCCTTTGTAATATGAGCCTATAGTGTATCTCTGTTTTTATATATATTCAAATAACCATGTTTTTCAGCTTTATGGTCAGACAGTAGCAGCACAATGCCAAAGAAGTGCAACTGATGAGTCTGATAAAGACAAGACAAACAAACCCTAAATAGCAACATGCAAAAAAAAAAAAAAAGGTTAAGTAAGAATGCAGAAGTGCTGGCGATGCACTGCGGAAAACTTTTTATGCTCTTCGCTGTATTAGATTTAGATATATCATCTGTCTTTTGGTAAAAGGTGGACATAGTTGTGTGTCTGAGCGTGCGTTTCCTCAACAGAGTACAAGCGCTGCGGTTGTGGCCATTAAAGTGTCTGGCCCTGGTTCAGGTGCTTCTTCTGTTCTTTCTCCTCTATCAGGGAGGACAAGGATGTTCTCCAAGGGATCATCTTGTAAATGCCTCACTTCCCATTTTCCATGCAGTAGCAGGACAAAGACAATGATGTGTGTATTTTCCAGTAACACATAAAGGTCAGTTTTTAAATGGCTGTAGCAGCAAGATAAAAATCCCTTAAAACTAATTCAAAAAGGTCAAAATTACAGGATTTGTCTGCGACTCTCTTTTGAAGACAATGCTGTTTAGTGATACATTGTCATTTTTCCTCTTGGCGTTAGCCAAGCTGTGCTTAAAATGTCTAGGGTAAGATGATAGCAGTAAAGAGCAAGCTGTGATGACAGCAGCTCCATAGAATACTCTTAGCTTTGAATAACCTGTGCCAAAACTGAGAAAAGGTCTTTGTTTCCGAAAAAATATCTTTAAAACCACATCACTTCATGAAATTTGAAACTCACTGATGTGACACAAGACCTCACACATGGAGATTTGGCATCTGCAGTGACCTCCGTCAGATTTGTCTAATTACAGAAAAAGCGTAAGTTCAGAAAACCTCAAACTAAGCAGACGCTTTCTTGCGTGTGTTAAGACATCTGCCTTATTTACTGAAAAACCAATAAGCAGCAGCTGCAGAATGATCGCAGCAGTGCGTTTAGAGCTTGCACACTCCTTCGAAACACTCCGTCAAACTGACTTTGAACACTATCTGACACACACAACAGAACCTATGGCTTCCTCCAAATGGCTTGGCTCCATGCTGAGGGGAGAAGAGAGGAGGGGAGGGGGGGAGGCAAAAGCTCTTTATTGCAACAAAAGCCTTTTTCTTGTTGCATCCAAGACCCCGACATGCGGCTGGTGGGACTCCACAGTATTTAGGCTGCAGTTAACCCTTCCAACAGCTATGGAAATACTGAGCCGACTCAAACAATGACGTACATGCAGTCCATTTAAATTTTCACATATGTGTAGCTGCTGGAAACTTTGCAAAAAAGCTGAATATGACCCAAATAGACACACTTAAAAAGAGCTTATAACATGCAATTGGCTAATTTAAATGAGCTTGTTAGCATGCAGCATTTAAATTTGTTATCATTAAGAATGTTTGAATCCCTAAATCTTCTTTTACTAGTCCATAAAGATCTCAAAGGTTCAGCTCCTGAGTACATTTCTGACCTCCTGACAGTCCACAACCCAACCCGGCCCATCGGGTCATCAGGTGGAGGTCTCCAAGTCCAGAGAGGGGGGCCTTTAGTTACTGTGTTCCGTCTCTCTGGAACAAGCTACCTGTTGACCTGAGGTCCATTCACAACCGTCTCTACTTTTACAACTAAACAACTCAAAACCTAATCTATTCTCCCAAGTCCCAAACGTATGAAAAGTTACTCTTTTTGTGTGTATTTGTACCTGTGTTCATGTGTTGTTACTGTATGTGCAGTATGCTTTTCTAGGTTTTTAATTGATTTTCTTTTATGTTTTTGGTGTTTGATGTTGCTATGTGGTGGTTTTGATTTGATTGATTTCTCTATCTTATTTGTCTTTACCCGCAATGTAAAGCACATTGAGCTTACCTGTAATGAAATGCTATTGCTAATTGCTAACTAGTAGAAACATGGATAAAAGTAAATATATACCACAAGGGTAGATTCAAACCAGGAAGGAACTCCTACTCAAACTGATTTTCACTTTGGAAAGAAATGATCATTGATATTTTTAATATATTATCTGTTTTTATTTTATATAAAGATAGAATAATTTAATTTAATTGAATTTGTCTTGAAAATAAGGCACAAGGTCTAGTTAGCTTTGCAGAGAAAAAGGGCAACTTTGAACTTTTATACAGTAATTACATTTCAGAGCCTGTTCTTTTTCACTTTTACTTCAGTAAAGAAGTTGAATAAGTACTTTCTTTTTTTTTTTTTTTTTTTTACCAGAGTGTGGTCATTCATTAGAAGATAATACAATCACAGACAATGTACAACATTTCCAGCACAATTCATCACACATTAAAATGATTTTCTGTAAAGTATGTTGAGACAAAACTTTACCGGCCTACCCATCTTGCCCCTCTTCCCTGGTTCGCCAGGAATGCCCTGAAAGTCAAGACAAGAGAGAGCAGAAGTGGAAAACAAAGCAGAAGGGGGAAAATGGTTCAGGATGCAGAAAAAAAAGGAGGAAAGACAAAGACAAACACAATTTGAAAACCATATCAAAAACAAACAAAAGCATAACACTGTTCAAGCTGAAAAAACCTTGTTCTCTCAACAGATGTGAGGAACAGCTGACTGCAGCTTATCCAACTTGTTCCCAGCCTATTATAAGGGATTTAGGCCTCCATCTTTCAAATGTATTTACATATGGTAAATAAACACTAGATTCTCCTGGGAGAAGACAGGCAGACACCGTTTGTTGTGTGCAGCTAAGGTATATGGCAACTCTCTGGCCGCCTGTGCTGGCTGGAGTGGTCCTGATTACAGCCTGTCCTGCCATGACGCAACCCCCTGGAGCATGTCATAAGTAGGCTAATCGCTTCATGTTTTAGAGGCTGTACAGAAGGAGGAGGCCTTGATGAGTTCATGCAGTTCAAAGGCTCCAAGAGGGGGCTTTTATCATATGAGTCATCAACACTCCCACACAGCCTCATACAGCAGCATCTCGGACAGCTGGGGGCTGTTTCCCGCATTATAACAACAGCCAGACAGCTGAGTGTAATGGCAGGAGAAACAGTGTTGTCATCCAATAGAGCTATTAGCCAGGGTAAAGTTGGTCACTGTGCATTTTTGCAATTATTGACTGTGCATGAGAGAAAATACACATTATGGAAGAACTTACTCTTTCGCCATCAGGCCCAGGAAGGCCAAAAAGCCCCGGGATTCCAATGAAACCCTGCAGGAGAGGAGAGGAGAGGAGGCAATAGGAGAAAGAAAAAAGAAGAAAAGCATTGGCAATGACTATTAAGACATCATAAAAGCAGCAGGTAGAAAAGCATCTCCTATCAGCCTTAGGGCTGGATTTGAGTGGGCAATGGTGGATAGGGTGTGCTTCCATGAAGAACCAAGCCATGAGGCAAGTGTATATGCCCATGGACTGCATGGTGCTGGCTTCCACGATGTAGTCCAAGGGCACATACCCTCACGCCAGGGATCTCTGCAGATAGCCAGGACATCACACGGAGTGGCGGGTGCACGGTGAGACACACACACACACACACACAGAAAAACAAAACAAGCAAAAACACAACAGTTCAGATTCTAGGGAACGATTTGTGCACAATATGGAATATGCTGCAAAGCAAAGTGCAGAATATTTGGAAAGGTGGCTCAGTAAGTGAGAGAGAGAGGGGACGAGAATGCCTCCTTAAGACAGCAGGGCCTCATATGGAGCTTAAACAGGAAATTCCAGCCGGTGGGGGCAGGGGGACGCTTCAGAGCTGCTGAGGGGAGCTGATAAAGAACCTTTATTGGAACGCAACATAAAAATCACTGTTTGTGACCCTGAGCATGTGTTGCTTTGTTTGTGTACCTAGAGGGTGTGTGTTTGCATGCGAAGGCTTATCAACAGCCAGTCTTTCACTAAGTGTCTGTGTACGGTAATACAATGTTTACATTACAAGTAAAGGCTCCCAAGTTTAGCAAACCGTTAATAGAGGCGCACACAGGATTCAGTGAGCATGTATGAATGTGTTTATGTGTGCAGAGGTGCACATGAGTTTTTGCATCTCCATGCACATTCATACTCTTCTGCACAACATGCTAACTGCACACATTACTAATGGTTTGAAACCCTTACTTCAAGAACATTTGGTGTGTTTTAACTCAGATTTACAGTCTTGTTTTCTAAAGTACACAATAAAAGGGTGATTAAGCTGTGAGGCTTACTGCTTTGCCTCACAAAAATACTCTCAGGTCCTGTCAAAGCAGATTAGGTTAATAATTCAGACTGATCAATCGTATTTAAGCATCACATGTAAGGGAAAGAACGAAGTTGGGTTAACTTACCCGAACGCCTTTAGGCCCAACTGGTCCTATAGGCCCTGGTAAACCCTGAAAAACAAAGAGAGGAACTTTCAGTGATTTAACAAGCTGGCATTTAAACCTATTTTTCTTTTCCCCGAATACATTTTAAATGTGTGTTTTTATTGTGTAAAATGATGACATTAAAACGCAGAGGGTTTAAGAATACATTTTACACTCTAACATAAGCTGTTTCAATTGAGCAACATGACTTGCAAACACATTTTAACAGGCACATTACTTTATGTTGTACGTATGTTCTAAAACCCCTCTAGAGTATTTACTTAAATATTTTCCTCAGTCAGCTGTTCAACATAACCTAATTCCACTTGGCCCTCTGCCCTTACTGTGGCTCTGACTACAACTGTACCAGTCACAGCAGAGGATTTACTGCACCTGCCTGCCAGGATAACCTTTGGCACCTGGGCTTCCGACTGGACCTTGCTCTCCCTGCAGGGAACGTAGAGAGAGAGAGAGAGAGAGAGAGAGAGGGGGAGTAAAGAGGGGAAAGAAGGAGAGGGAGTGATCAAAATTAAAGTAGCACAACACACAGGCCTGCCATTCTGCACAGTAGCAGACAGTTTTATAGAGGGGGGAGGAGCAGAGGTGAGGTTAAAACTGTAAAATAAGTACATGGATGTGTTTGCTTGACATAGAAAGTGGCCTTTGTATTTAAAATTCCAGTGTGGTTAGTTGGTATTTCAGTAAGTGTGTGTAGTTTATTGCAAAGGAATCTCCTTCTCTGCTTATGGAGAAGATCATCTTTAGACTTTATGAAGATACACTGTAAAGTGTTGGATGATAAACATGTGTAAGTGTGGCTATCCCTTTATTATATCTGGTTGTATTGGCGTTTTATGAATAAAAACGGATTAAATAAAGTGTAAGGCAGCTTGAATTAAAATACTGTACTTAAGTACATGTAAAACAGGATTGGTAGTTATGCCTGTAAATGTACAGAGTTAATGCGCTTGGTTCCATTCCACCCCTACATTAGAGCCACTCTCTGCCCATGTATATATGCTGTACTCTGGGACTTATTGTCAATGCTTTTACACTTGTTGGATGTGGCCTGTGTCCTTGAACATCATTGACGCCAAATAAGAGTTTTGCTTATTCATTCTTGTGTGAGAGTTAGCACAGCACACACAAGGTGGGCTGTGTCCAGAATTCAAGAAGCCCGAGTGTTCGTTATAACTTCCTTTGACACACTCCGGCGTGCAGCCATGCACACTGCGTGTCTTTGCCTCTTGGATAAATATAGAGCACAATGCAGCCAGCTAGAAGCAGACAAGACGCTGGCCGAGCAAGGCCTTCTTTAACCAGCCAGCAGCGAGGAGAGGCTCTGACTTTGGTCCACGGTGTATTACAGTAACAGAGAGTCATCAACACTCTCTGCACACCAGCTGGCCTCTGCTCCCAATAGCCTCAACAGAGTCAGCTCTGCCAAACAGTTGTGCTTATTACCCTATCCCTTGTGCTACGGGGATTCTGACTCAAGGCTGAAGTCAGCATCATCATCGTCAGCGGCAGCTCTGTGGGAACGACGGGGGCGTTTGAGGATGGACAGTGGGAGGACGTGAGGGTGGGAGAGAAAAAATTACTGGGATTAGTAGTAGAGGAACTCCCTGCACTGGTGACGTCACCTGAAGAACAGGGACCTTCCTAAAACTGTGTGACAATGAATAGTGTGTTTCATTCTGCTTTCCATGACTAAGGCCTTTACTTAATGAAAACAGTAGTATGACCCAGCCCAGCTGAAAATAGCTCTGGATGCTCCATACTTAAAATAGTCTTTTTGGGCTGGACTAAACAGCCAAAGTCATGTCTCCACCCTCTTGTAGCCGCGGATAAAAAAAGTTAATTGAATCGATCTCGTCAGTTTGAGGAAGAAGGACAGATAAAGGGACTGTATTAAAAACCAAAAATGTTCGATGTAAGAGATGCTGAATGTTGAAAGACAATATCTTGGTAAAGAAGTAAAACAAGTAATTTTTGTCTTCATATCTGCAGTGTTACGGCCGAGAGTGTTTCACTGTTGACCTAGTTGGCTTACGCGTGCTTCTCTTCCCTCTATTTTCTCTGTCTTTGGCATCACTTTCTGACATCCTGGAGAGCATTGCTGCAGTGCAGCACTTTGGCCAGATGTCTGTCCTCACAAGTGCTTCAAAACAGGCTAATCTAATCTGGCGACCCCGCGGTATACACTGTGAACACACAGTAACACACGCTAACAGAAACTAACAGGCAATTACACAACAGACTGAGGGGATGATGACCGACTTCTTAAAGAATGAGATGAGAATATCGTGCATTGTCATTGATAAAAGTCCCTGATTGTTGACATAAAGGCGGAAGGAAAATATTAAGATATTCTTGGAGGCAAATGCATGAAGTGCAGGTGATTGGGTGTGCATCAGGTACCTTATGATATCAACATTACAACTTGAAAAGAGATGGAAGATTGTGGGACTTTTTAGAGTGGACGTTTGAAGAACAGCAAAAAAACAAGATAATGATATTTAGTATTAGAGTATTATAGCAAAGAAAAAAGGTATAAAATAAAGTGGAGAAAGATACTTACAGGCTCTCCAGGGAGTCCAGGTGGACCTGGGTAACCTTTCTGTCCCTAAGATACAAGAGAAATTAGAAGTGAGTTCAATGATTTAATAATGGAGCTGTGAAAGAAAACATAAACTCTATAAAAGTCTTCAGAAGAAGAAAAACTGTCAAGCATGTGGGATTGACAAGTGGAGTTTTGTGCAAAGCAAAATATGCACGTCAACGCTTACAACACAGGAGGGAGAGTTTCATGCCATATTGAAGGAATCAATCTGCCTTTTTCTCAGGGAATAAGACTTTCCACTGGCAGAGAAGTGGTGCTGGGAAAGGCCATGCCAGGATAATGCCATGTTGAACGGTATAAATGCTTTCCTGTTTGAGTCAGATAGCATGGCCCTCCCCCCGCCTGCAGAGCAGAATACAACACTGCAGACAGCCTGACATAGTGCCTGTCTTCAGTTCTGCTGACTCCAGCAATACGGACCCCCAACAAAGAGCAGAGGGAATCTAAATCAAAGATGGGAAGACATGCCTTTTGAGACCACAGTTTGATAGAGCGAGACAGCAGGAGAGAAGGAAAGGAAGAAGGGAGAAAAAACAAAATAAAAACAGAAGGGCAAAGAAAGGAAAGACTCCTGATGGCCCGCTTTCCTAAACCACAGCTTCTGAATGCCAAGCCAAGACTCCCCCGAGTTCCTGTAAAACCTTCCTTTAGCCCTGCAGGAGAAGAGAAGACAGCAGCCTTCTTCTCATTATGTTACATGATCACTCCCACCGGCTTCAACCTTTAAACCAGCACTTTAAAGTGCCATTGTCAGCATTGTACTCCATGTTCAGTCCCTTAAATAGGTACAGCAACTGTGTCAACAATATACTTGTTTTCCCTTATTAAAGATAAAATAAAACACACACATTTCTGTATTTTAGGACTGCCTTTTCATAACAGATGTAATGAAAAAAAAAAAACGAGAAAGAAAAATCCAAGCGTTCTTTTTGAGAACTTCAGCAGTTGTGAATCATAACATGACCACTAGGCGGAGACGCTTAGTTCTGGGATGAAAATACTGTATATGAGTAATACAATTAAAAACAAACAGATGTGTCACCAGGTGCTGACAGACCACAGCCGTAAAACAGCAACACAAGCAGAAATGTGTGTGTTTTCCATACTTTTATGAAAGGTCTATTGGTAAGCAGTGTTGTGGAGAGAACAGGGATGGATGCACTCGCAGACACATGGCGCCCGTGTCTGACCTTTCAAAGCTTTCCTTCTTAAATAGTATGCCTGTTGGACAATAATGTGTTGATGAATTTGTGTTTTTCAGGCTTCGCCCAAATGCGTCTTAATGGGAATGTCCATCTGCTGCTTTTTTAGTTTTGGTTTGAGTTTCCATTTTTTAGGAGATGCTGTGACCTTCAGTCATTGTCATTGCATGTAATTACACATACATTTAAGTGCATGCAAGCTAATGCAGGAAGAGGAACACACACACACACACACACACACACACACAGATATATGTATTTTGTCATCTTATTACATTGTGCAGTGGTTCCCAAGCTGTGCTGTAAGGCCCTAAAGCTACACGTACACACCCCCTTCACACACATGCTATGGTTCCTGTGCATTAACCAAAGCCTCACAACTTGACTAGAACAGTTCAGATCCTTATCTCACTCATTATAAACTTGCTAATGGGAGTTGCCATTTCCACCGGGCTGCCTGCGTTTACAATGCCACTTGCTTAACGAGAATGTGTGTTCAATCAGATAAACCCACAGAGTGCTTTTCATTTACAGCAGCTCCCCGGTAGCACCCTTGAAATATTTGTTTCCCCCCATCCTACGCCACCAAGCGGATTTAGGCTGAAATAAAATAAAAGACACATTGTGTTTGCCGATGACATGTCGCTCTGTGTACGCTTAACTTTGTGGGTGTTCAAATGAGCACATGCCTCATGTCTGTTAACAACCGTGCACCACAAGTGATGAATATGTGGGTTCTAGTCTGTCTCCACTGGCCAGTACCCTGGTAGCAGAAATACAACGCTCACCTCATTAATCTCTGCTTTCATCTTTCCACCTCTCACACTCCAAAATTCTCTCTGCAGAATGAAGCCAGATGATCGCTCGGAGCAATCGTCTGGCTTCATGCATGTGCTGCATGTATGGCAGAACATAAACCCTCCACACGGATGTCTGGTGGGGACAAATGAAACAAACAACCTAGACGGACAATTTGGTTGTAATCTACCCGTCGGAAAAACATCCCTCATCCCATCCCTGCATGAACCGCAATCTCAGCAGCATGTTTGCTTGCATGCATTGCTTGCACAGTGGAAGAGCAATGATTTGTTGTTTGGCTTGTGGAAAATGCAAAGAAAATGATGGTTGATTTGAATTCCCCCAAATTACAATGATGATGAGCATGTGTAGTTGTACGTTTGAACAGTGGGCAGGAGCTAAATGGGGAGAGTGTGGTTTGGAGGCGTCCGGGGAGAGCTTCAGACAGATTTATGTCAAACAATTAACTGTCTTATATAGAGAAAGAAACGAGAATGATTAATTCACTGTCCAACCCCTGCTAGGAAATTAAAGTAACTGGTTTACCTCCTATTCATAGGTTATTGATGGTGAACCAGAAACAATGGAGAACTTGTTTGGACTTAGTTCAAAAGAACAAATATCTGTGTAAAATCTAACCTATAGGAAATAGTTACTGGACTGTCCAATTGAAGGATTATGGCACATGTGTGAAGTGTTCATGCACATATAGGTACTTTTGACTGTTGTCTATCTTCAGGTTTACTCTCTCTCTCTTAACTAGTGGGCAATGGTACTGTATGATAAGTCTTCTTCATAACTGTACACAACTATATCTCATACTGAATGTCTAAAAAAAACTGTTGTTCATTTTAAAAGAACATCTCTTTACAAATAAAACTTTTGATACTAAGTTTAGCTAAGTGCAATGATTGTAAGCTCGGTTCTGCATCAAATCTGTAACATTTCTACACTACATAGGACAAGCAAGGAAAAAATAATGATTTAAAAAAAAGTTGAACATATTTGCTTTATTGCTAAGAGCTTGATGAGGAGCAACACAGCTCTTTATTCTGTAAGTGAAGTGCCTACAGACAGGAAGCCATTAACTTAGCGAAGCATAGGCCATTAGCTTAGCATAGGCCATTAGCTTAGCTGGGAAAACAGCTAGCCTGGCTCGCCCCAAAGTTTACAAATATACCTACAAGTGTACCAATAATGCCTGTTACTTAACAGATTGCATTCCATTTGTTTCATCCGCTTACAAACATTCAATGTTTTTGGATTTACAGGGAGTTAGTTTCTTTAGGGATAACACCTAGGTCCTGTAATTTTTTTTTTTGCTAAGCTATGCTAACTGCATCCTGACTCCGCTGAAGAATCGTGTTGTCCAAAATGTTTTAGTATAACTTAGAACATTTTCAGGAAAACATCCAGAAAAGCATATAGACATAGAAGTAGTTACCCATCCATAGCTACAAACCCTTGATGACTAATAACAGTGATACAATGACATACGCAAATACAAACTGCACTCATTCACAAATGTAAAACTAAACCAGAATATCAGAGGATGACTGTAGAGCAAGTCCCATTGGCTTTAAGGGGAAAAGACAGTTATAGTGTGAAAGACAGATGTGTTAGAAGGATAACACAAAGAAAAGAAAAGAAAAGAAAAGGAAGATGGAGGTAGTAAGGTGAGACGTGTGGCTTGTTCTGTTATGTGGCCTTGTAGTTGAGGTTTGGCCCTGTGTGAGTCTCCTCTCCATGACCTTGTCTACCATACTGAAAAGCCATTCAGGCTCTGCTTGGTAGAACAAATGTTGTTCAGAGCGGAACATGCTTGGCTTGTCTGATGGTGTAAAATCCCACTCTCCCAACACACGTTCAAAGCACCACTGCTTTCCCCATTAAAAGTTTTCCATGGAAAACCAGCAGTCAAATTCCAGAAATCCCGGCTGAAGTGTCAAGCTAAGGCTGATAAAGAGCCAGTGTGTATTTGAGTGTGTGAAAAAGGTGGAAGGGAAAAAAGAGAGAGATGAAAACAGAGGAAAAGCTGCCGTTGTCCCGTTTTCCTAAACCACAACTTCAGAGTATCAAGCCAAGCAAGCGAGACAGAGCAAGTCAAACAGTTAGAGAGGTATGAAGAGGAAGAAACAGCACATGGGTGTTTCAGGGTGGCCTGCCACTTGCATGTAATTGCAAAGAAAACCTCCATTGATTTTTCAATATTATGTGGCCGTCTGCGAAGAGACCTGCATTAGGAGAAGACACGTCTGGGACTTTCCGCCTGAGCTGACCCGAAGAGGAACAGTACAAAACAAAGCCTGTTCTTTCTTAGTCAGTCTGCCCTACAACTGTACAGTAACAGCTCTGTCATTGAAGGTGTGATGTGTAAACATGTAGGATGTGAGGCACAGCTGACACCTCAGAGAGTTCGTTGTTTAATGCACGAGTTAATCAGCGTCTTTCTGGTTGTGTACGGAAAGGAAGCTGACTCCTTGCGGCTTATTTCACAAGTTTCCTCAACAGTCATCATGCCTGTGGTTCATTGAGTAAAACCTGAGGCATGCTGGGATGTTGAGAGAGTGTGTGTTGATGAACTTGCCATGGTAACAGGTTCGAAGAAATGAGGATCTTATGTCATTAACCATTTTCACACAATGGCTATTTTTCTCGTCACACAAGGGGTCACTGCTGCTATAATGTTTTAATGCTTCTTTCCAGGTTTGCATATTGAATACATGTTGGTATTCTTACAAAAAGCTTCAATTTCACTGGTTCTCAAGCTACTTAGCTACTAAAAAGACAACGTATAGCCAAAATCTGGGGGGAAATCGATTCATATTTCAAGGCATTAAACATCTTTGATAACCTATAAGCTATTGTTAGACAACAGCTAACGTTAGCATTTAAACACTTCCTAGCTATTTGGAGCACAAACGGAGAGGATGGGTATACATTCTTAGATAACGGTAACGCTAGCAAGCTAACAGTCATTTTAGCTAGGAATTGATTGAATACTAAAGATAGATATTGTGACTTAGCTATAGTCAGTTAACAAATAACCTGTGATGTTTTTACCTTAAAATATGGCCAAACTTCCCTCTGAATCTTTGCTATCCATTTCTTCTAAGCTGCTAGTCAATCATAAAGCTGTAAAATGTTCACGATTTCTCATATTCCCTTTGATCTTTTTTTTGAAATTCTGACTCCTAAAAAGCAGCAACAATGTGCCCTTAGATAAATCTAAAGAGTATCTGCACTGTTCATCTTGCTGTAGACAGGAAGGGAGTGTAGGTCTGTACTCACGGTCTCTGTTCCTGCCAGGTGAGCTTACCTTTGTGCTAAACAATAATTTGTGGCCAACCTCAGAGCTCTAAAAGCTGTCGTTCTTGGACTGCTAGTCTCTCACCTGCAGCCCTGATTTTAATGTCACGGTGTAAATTTCTGATAGGCCGTCAAATCACTGCCAGGACTCATTAAGTTTGAGAGAGCCCTGTGAATGTTTCCCTCCACCTTTACATTTTCCACTCTGACTGTGTGTGAAAGAGAGAGACAAAGACATACAAATGGACACAGAGACATACACAGAGGAAAGCAGACCCCTAACAAAAGCCATATGTTGAGCTCGAGTTAGTCATCCAACTCGAGTCTGTTACAGCGCACTGGGGCTCAGAGGAAGACAGTGAATACATACACAGGGACTTTACACCTCTGCTGAAATACATACAATCTACCAGCTTTATTCAAACACGCAATGAATTCTTCTACTTTGCTCTTAATGCTCCTTTCAGATCTGTGTGTGACATAACGTGAGGGGGAGATATTTATGAAATATTCTGCCACCAATAGATGTGTGTTTTTGGATGAGATTGTTTTAAGGAAAAGGTGAAGCAGATTATTTCAGTTCACACCTGAGGAATACATCAGACTCATCAGGATACTTGCATTGATCTTGTCCTACAGCATTTTTTTTAAGACCCTTTTTGTCCGACCTCATCAGTCCTGTCAGATAGGCTTGAGCATCCACTTTTTAATAAAATCACTTGTATTCCAAAAGTGTTCATTTCATCTGGTTTCAATGCAAGCTAACTTAATTTAAAGTCGTAGCTAACTATTTAAACTGTTTATCCATTAGTCTGCTGTTAGCTATCTACTTTAACTGCTTATGCATAACTTTAAGCTAACCATTTTAATGCTTATCTGTTACTTTAAGCTATTTTCAAATGTTTGTTCATTGCTTTGGATACACATTGAAACTGTTATTTCAACTGCTTAATCACGACTTAGTGTATTATTGAAATTGTTCATCCATTGCTTTAAGCTAGCTATGCTTTTAGCTAATTATTTTAGCTGCAATGGCCTTACGCTATTTCAAGCTTTTAGCTCACAATTGTAACAGTTTATGTTATTTGGCAGTTAATTGATTATTTTTAGCTAACTTTCCAACTACTTATTCTTTGCTTTTTAAACTAAAATGTCAACTGTTATCCATTTGTCGTTTTTTAGTTTAAGGTTTCAATTGTAGGTCAATTGTGTTTAATTTTTTTATTAGTTTACTGTTTCTACTTTATCCATATCTTTTATTTACTAACTATTTAAGTGAAACAAAAATCATTTTCAGCAAAGTATTTAACCCAATTTTTTTCGTACTCTTATGTGACCAAGTCAACAATCTTTAGGCTATACTCTTAACTAAATGATTAGACAATTCTTCTGCATTGCAATTGTCTATTACCGTGATTGCAGAGTTATTTTTTAAATGGATTTTTTTCTTTTTAATAATACAGTTCTTCTCTCATTCTTAACCTCCTGACACCTGTACATGTATGCCTACCCAGGCTGTATATCACTGCTTTTTTGTCATTATATAAACATAAACTGACCAAAAAGCTGTCTTGCATACTGTACATCAAATCTTCAACATGGACACATCCCTCAAACTTTCCATTGGACTTAAACTCTTGCTTGTTCCAGTCCTTTCTATTAGAATCTCTGTCCCACATCTCCTTCCCTAGTCTCATTAATCAATCAAGTTGTGACTTAAGTAACATCTTAGACACTGGTAAGTCTGTGCTTCAGTGCATGATCCCCATCCTCGTTTCCCTGATGACAAAAACTTCCCCATTCATCCCTCATGACATCCTTCCTGCCAACATTAAGACCCCTCTGAGCTGGATCCAGCAAACACAGATGGAAAAAATGGTGACGACAGCACAAACAAAGACAGAATGATGGAGAGAATTAAGGAGAAAGAGACAAGGGTCTTTGCAGAGATCAGTGGGTTTGTGCACAAATACACACAGATACATAAAAGCATTACAACAGACACCATACAACAACACAGGGATTAGGAAATGGTGACAGTGACTCATGCACACTATCTTTTCTGGGATTTCCCTAATTTTTCAACAGCGTAACAATAACGTTTGCAGATGGAAGCACTGTGCTCAATCACAACATGGATCGGCATGTATTTGAGAAAAGTGACTTCAATTTAATTGGTAGGAATTTGGGTTCCCGAGTATTCAGAAGATTTGGGGGAAGCTTCGTTGTTCTGTCTTACCCTCCTCCCTTCTTGGCCAGCCAGTCCAACCGGGCCAACAATCCCTGAGTCTCCCTTGAAGAGAAAGCAAGAATGTCAAATAAGCAGTAATGAAACAATGACTGGTTGCTCAATGGCTATCATAAATGTGCCATGAGCTTGCCAAACACAGCATTTTTAACAAACTAATGTAGCATGTAGGGAATTAAAGACATAATACCTTCTCTCCTTTAGGTGCTGGCCCAGGTGAAATGCCAGGGTCTCCTTTTCTCCCCTAATTCAAAGCAGAAAAACACAAAGGTGGACTTTGTAAGAGTGAAAAATACCCCGCTGCAATTGAGTGATTTCAATCTCTAAAAGTGAGTGACTAAGACTCAAAAATGTAACGGCCAACACCTTTCATATGGAATAAGGAAAATGTTAATCCTACAAAAGATTGCCATATAAATCACATTCTAGACACTAGGAAGCTAAATTTAATGATTAGGATTGAGTTACCATGTGACTGCTAAATTCAAGGAACAGATGGGTTTCTTAGCTGCATTATTTGGGCTCAGTCCCCCTCCAGTCACACACACACCAAGCTTCATTGTCATCAGGTAACAATAATGGAGCTCCGGCACATCAAAGCTATGAATCGGAAATTACACTGAGTGCTGACTCCTTCTCTCTCCATGGCCCCCTGCTATTTACAACTTTGTTTCATTTATTAACGATGAAAGAGGAAGGCTAGCAGTGCACCCCCGAGACATCAAACACTTCAGAGTCATTCTCTCAACACACCTTCCAGGTAGAAAGAAGCCCGCTCTGCACAACTCTGCCTAAAAAAAGCTTTTCCTCAAATGAGACAAATGTCTAATGTTTACCTTTTGACTTAGTATTACCTGAGAGCTCTTAAATGTGCCATGTTTATTTATGACATAACTTTGACACTTTTATAAACCACCTTTATTACCTTCATCATTTTTTTGACATGAAAGTGGGGGTATGACACACAACAACAAACAAATCCCTGGTCAATACAATAAGTGCCTTACAATAACAATTGTCCCTTTAAGACTTATGGCAACTAGTAAAATCTAACATCAAATGCACTTCAAAGCAAAACTACCTGTAAATCTCAGTAGTTCAATTGTTGGCAGAGTATCGTGAATTCCTAGAGACTCCAAGAGGTCACTTCTCCCAGACAAGAATAGTCAGACACATAACCCCACATAAAACTAAAAACTATCACTTGAACACTTAAAGGTTTTAGATACATGTAATCCAACATGGGCTTCAGAAGTGGTGTCAAGGACATTTTGTTACTTTTGGACAGAGCCAGGCCTTCTACCCCCCCCATCTAGTTCTCCAAAAAGAAAAATATGTGTTTGCAGAAAATGAAACCATAAAAACTCGTCTATCAACAATCTATCTATTTTACTTAAAGGTTGAAAGTATTCATGATACAACAACTTGTCATCTTCATAATAATTTCAAAAACTAGACTATTCAGACAAACTGTGTGAAAGGTTTTTACATGAACTCTACTTAATCTGCACAATTTAGAAAGATCACTTTAACAGATCTATTTATGATTTCATTAGCGATGAATGGTGTTGACCTTCAAGGACAGTTTTAGAAATGTAGAGAAGAAAGTTGTTTGAACTGCTTTTGTGTAAAGTCACTCCTTTTTGCTGCTGGCTATACCATCACACTTTTAATGCAGATATGAGAGTGATGCCAATATTCCAATCTAAGTTAAAATATCAAAATATTCCTTAAAGCAAAAACAGATTAAGTATGGGGTGTATAATAAGTGGAAGAGGATTTCTCAAATCTGGAGAATGCGAGTATAGGAAGAATAAATTACTTTAGTGATACAAGGACAAACACAGTCTCTTTGGTTGACCTGTAGAGGTCAGGGCTCTGGGGATAGGGCTACACAGATGTCATTTTTATAATGTGCCTTAAATATAGGTAGTTCTCCTCACTATGTACTCTTAGCACACAGTGCCAGAGGTCAAGGGTGTTTGCTAAGGTACAAATCAGTCCAGAAAAAGGATGCAGAGAAATTGTCTTGAGTCGGGTCACCTCCTGTTCACGCTTTAAAATGAGACAGATTTATTAGAAGTTCTCACTTTCCAACTCAATGTTTCCCTGGAGCTCTGATAAATCACTTCAAGCCTCCATGATGTCCAACTACCCTTTACCCTCCCGCTTAGCACAAAGACATTTTTTTACACATGAATGCAATTTTCGAGTTTAAATCAAATAGATCTCCAAGAATATGGAAAGTTTTCATGAAATTTGAGTATAAAATAAATGACAGTCTTTGTTTAAGCACACATGTTAAAGTGATGCAGTGATACGGCTCTTAAGTACTGACTGCAGAGGTGTCTGAGTGTCTCAAACTGCCAGGTGTGGCTACACTGCCATGAACTTAAATGGCCCTGAATCTTCCGCCATAAAGCTCCATTACCCCCAATACTCTTTATGGATTCCAGCTGATTCCTCCTCATCCTCAAAGGATTGTTGGTCATGTTAGAGCCAAGACCAGGTCATAAAGGTGTTATTTAATTAGTCATAGAGGCCGGTACGTAATCAACTTATGTGGAAAAATCCGTGTTGTATCCGGACCCTTGGCGAAAAAAAGAAAGGCTAACTTGTGTAATAGTGTGTAAGATACCTTAAGCCCGGATGGACCAGGTCGGCCAGGGTTTCCATGGGGACCAGGGGCGCCCTGTGGAAAAGCCAGAGAGAGAGGAAGACATAATCAAAAGGTGAGCAAGAACTCAATCAATCTTCATATTGGGATGGAGGTGAGGCAGACTGCGGCTTTGCTACTGTGAATCAGACCACAGAAGGGGGTGGGGGGGGTCGAGGGCAAAGACTGTCTGGAGAACCTCAGCCTTCATGCTACTTTAACCTATTTTCCTATACATCAGCTGTGTGTGTGGTGAGGTATTTGGAGTTGGTGTTTGGGTAGAAGCTTATGGAAAATGGGGCTCTGTTGGGCTGCTTCACCATATGGAGGTGGTTTTCCTGCCCCCACCCCTTTTGCCCCACACTCAACAAGCCCCCCAAACACACATATGCCAAACATCTTAATGAGTAATGCAGATCATCTTGTATCATAACATTTTGAATTCTTTCTCTGGTGCAAGTTTTAGTTTGCCTTGGCTGTTGCCGAGGAAATTAACACAACCTTGTGTGAAAGCAAACAAAGCAAGTTCTACAGTAGCAGCATATTGGTAACATGAACCATCTCCAGCAGCCCCCATGGGAAGCTTTGCAGAAAACCTTCAAAAAACAGAGAATTATTTTTCACAATTTTTCTTAAGTTGAAACAGCAGCCATCAGACAAGCACAAAGGTTGTGTCTGTGAGTCTTTCGGCCTCCTCTTTCTCTAAATGACTTTTTCCTTTGGATCTCTGACCTCACTCCTGCCCTCCACGTGGTGCGGCACCCTTGGGCCCCTAACCTACCCCTGCTTTGGGTCAAGGGTCGAGCGAGTCAGAGAGGGCGGAAAAACTGCTTTATGAGTCGGGTTAGCAAGTTTGACTGAGGTGAGTCAAAACAAATCAGGGAATCAGGGGATCAACAAGGGCATGAAGCGCCATCCAGACAGGCAGCTCTCTATATAATCCCACAGGGACGAAAAAGCTATCTGGAGGTTTGGGCTGGGTTATACAGTGCAACAAAAAGCCCTTTGAGAAAAGTAGAAAAACAGACATACTGGTTGGATGCAGACATGACAACATAAATGCCTTTTACTGTAAGGGCTCTTCCTGTCAGAGGATGCTTTGATGACAGTCATGTCTGAATCACTTCAGACAGAACTCATGAATCACCGGGACATTACTAAGCATTAGTAAAGGTGCTGTTATAACTAATGGACAACCAAAGACTGATGAGATAAAATAAGACACGATAGGATACGATGCAACAAAATGTTTGTCTTGGACTCAAGAGTGTTAACAAGATGTGATATTACATCTACTGTAGGATGTGTAAGTAAAGCTTAAGTGCCTTAAATCTGCATTTTTGACTCCACTGGCTGCTAAAAGAAGTCTGATTGATAAGTTGTTTTCACAGATGCCTGTCAATCAGAAGAGAGGTTGCAATCTGTATCGCTCCTGACATCCTGGTATGGTTGCCTCTGGTAAAAAAAAAGAAAAAGATTGTGACGACCAAGCTGCTGAACCTGAGGCTCCAAAAAGGGGATCAGGAACCAATTGGAGAAGTCACTGTGGTCAAGTCCACTTTTTTGTAAAGTGTATGTGGGAAGCACTAAAAAAACACATTTCCATGCCAGACCTTAACATGCCCATCTGTTTTCAGTTATGTTTTACAAATGAGATATTTTCATTCCAAGGATTCTCAAGTTTTAAAGATGCAGCATCTTTCCCTCCCACAATCTCTTTTATTCTTTTGGTTTCAGCTGGTGCTCTCTCTCGAGACTTACTGTGTCCAGACAGTGCTGTAGTGCCCTGAATAACCTTGAACAAACTAGACATGTTTGAATTACATGCTTCAAAATTAACCCTGTGGTTTACCACAGCTTGGGCAGTACACTGGTGGGCACAGGCTGGCACCCACATTTGGTACTGGGCTCTCCCTTACATGTTGTGTCCCCATCTCGCACAACAGGTGTCTAATTAGAGAAGAGCAGGGTGGGGTGCACACAAGCTGAGCTATCAAATGAAAAACCAGCAACCTCTGAACAGCAATGCAGGGCGTTACTGTGGTTCCTGTGGTAATAATACTGCTAGTTGCTACAGATTTTAAGTTGGAACTAAATGGTCCAAAGCCAGACGAATGATAGCTCCAAATGTTTCATGTTCTGGAAACATGCATGCTGCCCACTCTGCGGTGTATAAATATCTGTCCTTGAGTCTATACATTTTATATCACCACATGTGCAACTTAAATCCAAAAAACGTATATGCACTTGTGGATCTTAAACGTGGATCCATGATGTCACTCTCAAGGTTACATTCCCACACTGACTATTCGAGCAGGTCCTTTTAATGGGCTTTGCTGTAAACATAGTCCTACTTTCAACACTAGCTTGTAAAAGGCAGTTTAAATGTATACACAGCCACCAAATTAAAGATAAAAGACATTTTGTATGATGTTGTGCCAAATGAGAGCAGAAGGGGCAAAGTCTGATAAAACTAACATTAGACCAAGAGCATGTGAAACCACTGGATGTCTTCATAATTAAAGAGCACAGTCTAAAGACACGCACAGACTGACACGCACACAAAAGTTCTTCCTCTGAGGATTCAGGACATTATTTCAGTTTGTTATAGCAGCAATAGCAGAATTTGCACTCTTAATGCCACATAAATTACAGTAAAACTTCTTAATAACTAAAGCAGACAAGGCAAATGAATTAAGCCTCGCTGGGAAAAAAGCCAATAAATGAATTGGCTTCAAAAGCCGACATTTTAAGAGCTAAATACATCATGCAGGGTCCAGATTATAAGAAAAAAGGAAATAATAATTAATCCAAAGTATTATTAGGGCAACAATAATCTATTTAGCTCATAATAATCCTGACAAGTTTAAAAATAATGATGGAAACTTGGAGTTCCTTTTTTAACATCTCAGACCTGGTTGTAAAAAAAGGTATAAAAGTGCCCAAACGGGTATTGCAGAAATAATGAACTGAGCTATGGTATGTGATTTTTATTGTCCCAGAGCTTATTACAGTAACCTTCCAAAGGAGAGATCCATATCCACAGTTTACTCTGAGGATTATACGGACCCTTAAAAAGGCTGGTGTTACCAAAACAGTCTAAGAAGAGCTCAACACCTTTACTCATTTGAAAGTTCAATATAGCTGAAGTTTTTCCAGGTTTCTTCATGCAATGTCCATCTGGAATCTGAATTAGCTTTAAGAAGGTGCAGCCCGGTGGGGAAAAAGGAGAGGAAGCATGAGGAAAGATGGGCGACAGAGTTTTTTTCCCCCCTCAGACAAAGACCCTTTTGACCCAGCAGGCTCCGGTTGAAGCAGCCAGTCTTCAGATAGATAAAGGCCTGTGCGCCCTCGATACATCCACTGCACGTTTCCTCTCACACCCTTCTACCACCCACTAAAAAAAAAAGAAAGAAGATCTCACCCGGACTATACACGGACACCTAGCAAAGGCTTCTATACTGACAGTGGTTGCCATAGTGATGGCGTCTCACACTCACATGTGTGGGATCAGAGGTCAAGGTTCATGGGTGGTGCTACAGGGCTCAATGGTGCTCTGTGTGTCATCATGCAGACTTCCAGTAATCCAAGGCTACGGCGGGTCATGCAAAAAAATGCAAACAGCTCTTTCCGTGACAGGACTTTTGTTTTCTCATAAAAAGATGACGCTAATGATCAAATCATGCCATGCTAACAGTGGAAATGCACCCTATGCAACTTGCAGCGAGGATGCAGATTTGTGTTCATTATTTCAGTGATGAACAAGTGTTTTTCTTTGGCCAAATTGAAATCACATTCTAAGCAGGCTGAGATGGGAGAATTTGGACAACATGTGTTTGTGAGTACGTTTGCAAGTGTTTAAGTGTGTGTATATGGCGCTTAGTGTTTGCACACTCATGGCAACAAGCAATTAAACTTGATAAATGCTTTTGTTTACAGGAAAGCTCCATAATCTGCCTCACTCTTTATATAGGCAGGCCATAAACACAACCACATATGTCTGTCTGGCACGGCGTGGGTGCATGTTTGTGTGAGTGTGGATGTATGCGTTAAGCAGAATGCCTGTGAGGTCAGAGTCAGACACCGGCAATATGTTTGCAAGTGACCTCTTATTAAAGTGGCATCACAACCAAAGACCTTTACAAGTGTTTGTTTTTTATTGAAGAGACTTGTTTTCATTGTGTGTGCTTTGCAAACCAACCACTTCCACTGACAATGCCACAGGCAGTTCAACAGCTGGTATGCTTTGGCTGACAAAGGACACGTCTGATGTAAATCAGTAAGAGGTGATTGGTTGATACATAGTGCTGATGAATGAAGTGTGAGACAGGCATGTGGCTTTACCAAGGACAAGGTTGAGTCCAACCTTTATTGTCCGCCCTCCAACTTACACTGGAATTGTGGTGCAGTGCATATTGGTAACATTTGTCTTTCAATATCTAAGTGAATTTGAGTCGTTACTTTCTCGTCTACAAAAGACAAAATCTTCACAGGACCATAAGCTGCTGCTTGGCCGCACAAAAATAGTTCCAGTCAGAGTTACGCTAATATAATGCTTGGCTTAGTCAAGCTCTGTGCAAAAAATTAAGCCCAATTAAAGTTTTATTTCTAGTAAGATTGATTTGGATCATTAGAAATCCACCTAAGTGGGGCTGATTTTGTGGAACTGTTACTTGAGACGGGATAGGAGTTGCTGCCGGGGCTTAAAGAGCTTTAATTAGAGCCAGACAAAGACCTCCTTATATATTGTGGTGGGGGATCACAGAGAGTTTAGCTGAACAGCCTCTCAGACACAGAGTACTTTTTAAAAGAAATAAAGTACACAAGCACAGGCATCTTAACATATTTGCATGTGGGGCCACATGGGATTTAACCATTTAATGTAAATTATATGCATTCAGTTGATCCAACTCTGAGTAGTTCGTTCGCAATGTTCGTCTATTAGTCGAAGTGATAACAAATGAACAAGAAACGTCTTTTGAGGTCAAATAAATGTATAAAACAAATAGACTAATAGTCGACAGAATTGCTGACAACTTTGAAAGGCAGAGCTTCAGGCTACGTGCTAAAGTCAGAACATTGACAAAAGTTGATGAAATATTTCACTCTAAAACCCAAATAGGTATCTGCTAGTGGAGCTTAAATTAAAGTCAAGGGACTATAAAAGTTATTATGATTCATTCTCTTGGGACCATGCACCTTTACACAAAATGTAGAGGTATTTCATCAGGTGGTTTTTTTAGATATTGCAGTGAATGGACTAATTGCTGACTTCGAACGACAAAAAAATTACGTCTGAGGAAGCGAAAGAGAATTCCACAAAGAAGACCGACCCAGGAATGAAACAGTGTCAATTTAACTGCCTTGGAGAAAGAGGCCTTTCATTAGTCCAGAATGGGATTCCTATGAAGTGTCGCTGCAGTCTGCTGCAAAAGCTCAATGAGGAGAAGAAAGTCCAGTGGAGCCATGTGTTCTCTGTATGTTTACAGTGCTTTTATTAGGCATCCTGTGGCACAGGCAGTCTTTTGAAAGGCCGTCTTTATAGGAGCTTTCCTGTTTATGCTTAGGGGTGGGAGGTCAGCGCTCGCAGCCTTGTGCTGAATATGGTCAATCTGCCTGCATAGGAAAACTTTGTGAGTCTGCATGTGTGTGTGTGTGTGTATGTGTGTGTGTGTGTGTGTGTGTGCGTGTGTCTGCGTGTGTGTGTGTGTGTGTGTGTGTGTGTGTGTGTGTGTGTGTGTGTGTGTGTGTGTGTGTGTGTGTGTGTGTGTGTGTGTGTGTGTGTGTGTGTGTGCGTTTTGGTGTGTCAGCTGGGTGATGGGAGGCATTCAAAGTGATGTGGGAGTGTGGTTTGGCAGGTTATATTGTGACTGCAAAAATTTGAGCAGGACTCTGCCTTCTGGGCTGAAACCCACAGATATAGTCCTCTCTGTCTGTCTGTCTGTCTGTCTGTCTGTCTGTCTGTCTGTCTGTCTGTCTGTCTGTCTGTCTGTCTGTCTGTCTGTCTGTCTGTCTGTCTGTCTGTCTGTCTGTCTGTCTGTCTGTCTTGCCTTGTCCCTGCCAAGGGGTTATTTACTGCTCGTTTGTGTTTGAGCTCTTAGTCAACATGCACAACATGCATGTCAGCAGCAGAAGCAAAAAACACAAACACACACAGACAGAAAACTACCAGTAAAGCTAAATAAAGACAGCTCAATACATGATTCCATTTAAAAAAATCATGGTTTGAACACCAGATAAAGTTACTTCTCAATGAAACAGAAGACAAGGCTCGAGATGTTTGAGAGTGACAAAAAAGACTTACCCGAGGACCCCTCTTGCCTGGCAGGCCCGCCTTCCCTGGAGGTCCTGGCAGTCCCTGGAGAGAAAGAGAGAGCATTCATTCAGTGATGCATTCAGATCATCTTAATATCTCAGCAATCTCCTTTAATCACACTATCTACACCATCAGGTCAGGGGCTACATAAAAAGTGACACCTTTTCCCTCCAAAGTAAATCCGTCGCAAGGTGATGAGAGTTCAGCCTTATCCATCAGGAAGTTCTGAGTTTGTGCAGCAGGAAACCGTAGAAAAACTAGAAATAACAGGTCATTTCCTTGCGCCACTCAATGCCTGCTGTGTGGCTCTATCAGCCTTGTGCTCATTCGTTTTCTTTTAATCAAAAAAGAGGGAAAGGAGAAGTGAAGAAAAACAGAGTGTCTGCAGAAAAAAAGAACTTCCTGCAGGGCTCTGGATCCTGATGTATGTGTTACGACCTCCATATGTCATTTTTTGAATGCTTTCTGTTCTGTAAATGCATTCAGTGAGTTTATTGTGTTGTTAAATCTGCACCCAGAGATAACATAGATATCAAAAAGTAGTAACATTGCAGCAGCATCTACCATAAAGTGAAGTGAAGGTTGTAACCTTTGTGTAGTTTCCTCAACTCACTTATCACAAAGCTATGGATTTTAAGACACAAAGCCCCAAAACATTGCAAACCCTCTTAAATACACAAAAGACCTGAAGTCTAAAAGTTAAAGTGATTATAGCAATTACTTGCATGTAACATACTGTCTGTGGTGTTTTTTTAAGTGCCCCCCTACCATCACATTAAGGAAGACCTACATGGTTGAGACCACCCCCCTTGTTACAGGTGGTGTGCCCTATGGTGGGCTTCAGGACAAGTCAATATCAACACACACTCCTGTCCATCCTCACACGTCCACCCCCTGCATGCCTGAGTCTTCCTTCCTTACACTTGTTTGTTTGTTTATTCCTAATGTCTTCCTCTCTTTGCAACTGATCATCTTAAACCTATTTCTTTCAGTCTAAGAGAATTTGTTTGTTGACGGCTTTCCATCCAAGGATGGAGGAGTCTCACGAAATTTCCATATCAGTATGCATTTTTCAACCACCACATTTCAAACACAGACTGATGGCAAAGGCTGTTTTCAGTTATGGGGGACCAACTGTGGCCATGAGAAAGTCTGGGTATGTTTCATCATGCCACCTGACTAACTGATTCTACTATGAGAGACTGAGCTGTGATCTCAGGAAAATTGCTTCCAAGTTCAGAAATATGGTACATTTTTATGTTTGATCTCTTCAAACAATTAAAAAAATACATACAGTATATCACATTAACATAGTCCTCAGTAGTCTTATTGTTATCATTTCATATGACAATGCCATAAAAAGTTTTTGAAAGTTTGTGGCTCAGAGATAAAGTCGGTTGTCTCTCAACTGGAAGGTCTGGGGTATTTGCTCCAGCTGCTTTGGCAGCAGCGTGTGAATGAGTGTGAATGGGTTATTACTAATGAGCATCCGGGCACTTTACGTAGCAGCCTCTGACATCAATGTGTGATTGTGGTGTGAATGGGTGAATGTGACATGTAGTATGAAAATGCCTTGAGTAGTCTGGAAGACTAGAAAAGCCCCTTACAAGAACATTCACCATTTCTGCAACGTTATTGAGGGTCAGACAGCATGCAGGTCCAATTTAACTGAATACAGCCTGGTCTTGAAAGGAATGAGTTCAGGTTGATATTTGACTTAAAATCACAGCCGTTACAGATCTAATTAAAACTATTAAATTTAAATTCCAACTCTCAGCAATCACATCGAAATTCATAGTAGTGTATATAATAACTTTCAGGTTTGTAGGGAAACAAGTTTCAGGGAAAGACATTTTCAAAGCAGCAGTGAGGAGCCAAACATGCTTCAGATCAGGAACTGTTGCCATATCAGCACATGCACAGGATGTTTCTCCTGGCAGCTAGAGTGCAGAGTCTGCACAGTGGAAACACAAGTCGAAATTGTGGATTTATTTTGTTTCTGAAGAAAAATCTTAATGCTTTACACAGCAAAAGTGATGAATGACAAGGCTAATGGTTGCATTCTTAACCAATTCAATGCTTTTTCATTGATATCTGGCTTTGACATTTGTCAAAATGTGTGTGAATGTTCAAGAAAGAGTGTATGAAACTGTAATGGAAGGGGGAGTAAGGGATGGTATATGAATGGCATGTGTGTTTATGAAATTGGAACTTTGTTGACAAGGAAGCGTGACTCGGTTTATCTGGGATCTCCTGAGGCACAATATGTCTACAAATAATTTTCACATGGCTCCAAGCATGCATGCAACCATGCTACATGAATGCATGATACTTTCACAGGAAACAGCAGTTTAATCTGATACATTCTCAGAGCATAGAATTGCCATGTGAATCTCAATACCTAATCCTGTGAAATTACTGGATTTAAGGTAAAATACACAAAAAACACACATATTACAAACATGAAACACAAACTAGAACTGCTGATCCTCTTGAGTTCTGTCTTCCTGAACACTTAAGCACAGTTTGGAGTTTAAAGCCCTGCTCTCGGTTGGTTTATCTGGCTTTTCATGCATTTTAACTTCGCAAAAGTCTTTCGTATTGTACCTGCACTCATAGATGTGTCAGACAGTGCTCAAATAAATGATCTCATAACCTCTATAAATCATCCTTCTAGCATATTTTCCTGTCTGAGATTACAGCACTTCATATTGAGATTGCAGGTAGTGCTTCCTAGATGGCAGTAATTTGGTCCACTGTAATGGCAGTTAGGTCTGTTGGGGACATCAGTGTGGATGTAAATTAGCCAACCCTTAACACGCCACACTCTGCAATCTACAGCGGCAAATTACAGACTACTACAAAGAATAAGCAAGGCACACATCCCAAACAAACAGTCCCTTCTCACACATGAGACTGAAATGACTGAATCACAGGGGAAGCTTTGAATAAAGGAACAAACACACCCAGAATGGGCTGAAGAGACATTTAGGTCTGAGTCTGATTACTCCATATTTGGAGCTGAAGAACTGATTAACAATTACTCATAGTTACCTAACTCAAGTGATTTGTCAATTCCAAACAACTCGGACACAATACTGAACTCCAAATTTTCTACCAAGAAGTTACAAAAGTAATTTACACAGTTTATCATCTCCAGTTGTCCATCAAGATGCGATTAAAATGCACTCTGATGCTGAGTGTCAAAATTAGAAACATTTGAAATTCCCTACTTGCTTGAGTGTTTCCGCTCTTAGAGATATACTATAAACCTAGACTACCTTTGTGCCTGCATTGGGAAGCTGAAGGATAATGTTTACTGACTGCTTTGACCCTTGACCTGTCTTTGAAAGAGGGCCATGAGACCTCCACTAGCCCTCCATGACAGAGGAATCTTGTGTAGAGACGGCAAGGCGTCAGACCTGACACGTCACACCCAGCCTGGAGGGTTTAGTGCACAGATGAAGGAGAAATGGGCGGTAGAAAATGTAAGATTTCTAACCAGTGTGGGAACTGAGATAGTAGTCAAATTAACCTACATATCTCTGTGGGCTCTTATTTTCAGCCCAAGAGCTCTAGAATCAAACTCGGTCTTTCACAGGTGACAGCAATGACTGTGAACTCTGTAATGATGAAGTTAACTAACTATAATAATCTAAACCATGAAATGAACAACCCATTTCTGCCAACCAAAACAGCAAAGACAAAGACTGCATGTTCTGTTCCTTTTGGTTTTGTAGAACTTTTAGTGGTGCAAGGTTTCTAAATATTTTTGCCATCAAGTAGTATCAAATGATTGCTTAATCATGCCCTTTTTAGATTGCTATGCTTCTTATTTCCCAAACAGTTCATCAGGTACCTTACATTTATAGACCATGCAATCTTAGCTGTCCGAAAGACAAGACATGCTTACCGATGGGCCTGCTTCTCCTTTCTGTCCTATAGCTCCTTCCAGGAGGGAGAATTGAGTTGGTGGAACCTCCCAGCTCTGGAAGCCATCAGTGGCAGGTGGTGTTACTGGGTTATCTGAAGGTCTACTCGGTCTTTGGGTGACTGGAGACTTGGTAGTTGTTGCTTGCTTTGTTGGTTTGATGACCTGTTTTGAGACTGGCTTGGAGGTTTTTGCAGTTGTAGTTTTGGAGACTGTTGGTTTTGAAGGGTTAACTTTGGGTATTGTAGGTTTAGATGGGGAAACTTTGACAGAATTAACTTTGTGCTTGGGCGGAGTGGCTTTGGATGGTGTAACTTTAGGCTTGGAAGGTGTTTTCTTGGCTGTGGTTGGTTGTGGTTTCTTAGGGACTGCACCTTGGTCTGATAAGGCAGGGCCAGGCTTTGTCTTGGAGGGTTTGGTGTTGGTAGTGGCTGGAAAGGTAGGTTCCTTCATGTTGTCTGTTCCTGCAACTGTTTTTTTGGAGGTGTTATTAGGAATGGGCTTTGCGGGAGTGGGTTTGGAGGGTTTTGGATTTGAAGCTTTAGAGGTGGAGGGTTTTGAGTTTGGTGGTTTTGTTGGGTGTACTCTTGTCCTGAGTGGTGCTGTTACAGTTTCAGTCCTGGTGTTGGGAGGTGGGGACGCCAAACCAAGCTGAACTGTGACTGGCATTACTGTTGCCAGTAAAGGTGTAGGAATGGTCCCAGAATTGGGCTTTATTGTTTGAGTAGGGGCTACATATCTAACAGCCGAGGCAGCAGCAGCAACACTCTTGGCAAGGCTTAACCCTGTGGGCTTTCTGGCTGTTACCGGACCACCATGTTTAGGCGTAGCGGCGGTAGCTGTGATGTTTTTTTCTCTTGGTAGGATAGGCAACAAGGGAGGAAGGTTGGGCCTGTATGTGTCTGCTTCCCTGCACTGTTTCTTAATGTACCTGCAGTAGTTGTGAGCTGCCTGTGCAGAAGGGACCAGGTCAAATTGGCAGATGGCTCCTTCAAAGTGTGCTGAAGCTTGCTGCTGGCTTGAATGCCCCAGTAAAAAGGAGCCATGGAGCTCTGGAGCCAGCCCTTCCTCACTGTCCCACCCAAAGTCTGCATGAACACTCTGCTCTCCGCAGGAGGCATATAGAGTCACTCTCTGTCCATTAATTTCCACTGCCAGCTGGTGCCACTGACCATCATGGGGATCATAGGGCAGTGCCACTGAAGTGTTTGGTCCAGTGTGAAGGATCAAATTGCCCGGAGCAAGCTGCAGACCAAGAAGGAGCTTCTTGCGGCCTGAAAGCAGGGTGAAAAGGAAAGCACTGTTGACACGATGTGAGCGTACACTCAGGACCAGTGCCAGATTGGGCCAGATGGCCACTGGGAAGACTGAGCGCAATGGAGTTTCAATGTGCGCCCGCTGGTTGAGGATGATCCCTGATCTGAATGGAATGACCCCTGCTGGCACAGAGCGAGACAGCTTCTCTCCCTTGAGCCCCAACTTTTGGAGGATGTCCACATCTGTTAAAGAGAGAGAGAGTTGTTAGAGATGCCATTGTGACACGCTTGTTTACGAGGGTTACACACCAGTGCATTGAGACAATAGGGAAAATTGTAGCCTATTATTATATATTCTTTTTAGTAACTAGCAAGTACTGTATATTTAAGAGATATTTTTAGTTTGAAGAGATCTGACTTAGATTACTTCCTTCTCATTAAATCTGTTTTGTTTGCTTTGTCTGGGTTCTGTAACTTTTGCTTTTGCATATGTCCAGACTTTGTTGCCCCCAACTGTAGCACTCATTAAATCATTAGACTTAAAGTCATAAGTTTTGTTGACCAACTGACATGGCCATTTGAGCACGTGTCTGGACTTATGCTGAGAATTTGCTCTTCCTGAAGTGAATGAGGTGCAATAAAATATTACTGCTGTCTTTGCCATGGGTGCTTGGATTGAATACAATGCCTATGAGCCAAATTTCCAATAACTCCCTGACCTTTAAGCCAAGCAAATTAACTCAAGAACTGTGGGGTCAAGAGATGGGAATGAATATGGTTATAGCAAAGACTTAGAAAGAAAAATAGACTCACAAAGTTTTCTAGACCACAAAATGAATTCTGTAAGCTTTCTAATGCAACTTTACGCCAAAACAATTTAGATCCAGACAGACATAGAATGTTAAGGGGCAGTATGAAGATGTTGGTTGGTCAGTTTATGGTTTTTGAGTGTTTAGATGCTGCACGGTGCTGTGGTTGTCTTTGTCTCAAATGTCAGTGGATTACAGCCTTTCCAATATGGTAAGTTGTGGAATAATTTTGAATGTATGATTGTGGTGAAGCATAAAACTGTTTTAAACATGCCCACAACAAATGTCCTTTGAATATAGAATGTTTATTGCTCATCAGGCCTGCAAATCTTAAAGGAACTCGAACATGAAATATGCCCACTGTGGTTACATTTTAACAGCTCCAAATGGTGACAAAAATTATTTGAGGGTTTAAAGCCAAACCAAAGCACCCACGTTCCAGATGTATGATCTCTGCCTTATTCTGCCATCCTGTCCTTGCCTTAGATAAATTCAAGTTTTTTTTTCAAGAAAGTGCCATGCTGCTAGAAAATAAATACAAGCACTAAAAACCTTGAATATTTTTTTGGTTGAAATGAAGTAGAAAGCAATTACATTCATCACAACTGTGGCTTGTTACAGTATATACAATATGATGCAACAGATATTTTGCTTGGACTTATAACTGTACGTCATGAATTAATTTCCGCGTGCAATAGATAAAAAAAAAGTAAGAATTTTTTCATTTCCTTGATCACATCGCATGTAAAGACTCCATGTAAAGACTCCATTGCCAAGTCTGTCCACTTCATAACTAGAGTCATTTCAGGCATGGGGAGAGACCAGACTTTGGTGTCCCTGTTCAAACTGTGCTGGATGGAAACGCAATAGCTGGTGGAGGTAATTGTGAAGGGAGCTCAGTCAGGGTCAAAGCAGCTGTTACCAGGAACTCACAATCAGACTAATCCTCTCTGGTAACAACCTCGCCGACAAACTCCTGTACAAGGGAAAGAAGGACTGATGGATACTTTATGGAGCGAACCATTTTTGAAGCCAAATAGTCAGAGGCCAGAATGTAATTTTTTTCACAAAAATATATAAGTTCTATGCCATTAAGCACACTTGATTGTTTGCTGTATAGAGATAAATAAATTACTTGTCATTGAGATTTTGCTGGTATTAAGTCACGGTCTCTTAGTTTTTAAGGCAAAAGGTCAAGGACATCACCAGACAACATCCTCTTCTACCATTTCCTATCTGTCTTTCTCATCAATAGTCAGTTTGTAAAATCCACAACATGACCACAGCAACCACAAGTGAGTAGAGCATATCTGCGCTTGGAGGCACAATACAGTTTCCAGCCTTTCAGCCAGCTATGACTGTGTTCAGAGTTTCAGCCTCTATATGACCTGTGATCTGAGACCTGTGACCAGGCCCCTCATCATCCTTATTGTCTGTGGGCTCACTCTGACCTGTGGTCACCCAGCCTTGCCTAATGGGGACATGTGTATAGAGGCTCTGCTTGTGAAAAGACAAAAAAGTGGACAAGCAAAGTTGATGACATGACAGAAAGGGGGAAAGATGAGTGCAAAGAGAGACGGGGTGTCCTGACAGAAGCTGTTCTGGTAATCCATATAGAGCAAGGATTTCAATGAGATGCTTGTCTTTCTATAATACAATGCTTCCCCCATCATTAGATGGCTAACGGGGGCTCAGACATGAGAAATATATAATTGCATGGAAAGTCAATAGCAGGAATTTGATCCCTAGTTGAACTGGTGGTTGTCGAGAAATTAGACTTTAGGGAAGAAGCAGCTTAAAATTCAAATGTTTTCACACGTATCATGTCAAACAAAAACTTCACAGATCTTTCTAGTCAGGAGTTATTGAGTTTCATTCATTCAAAGCAAATTTAAAAAAAAATGTAATATGACTTCATAAAACACTGCATAATATTTTGAATAGAAAAAAAGCAATGCAGCAGTAGACATGGCTCTCCTATATAGGCAGTTCTTTAAAGACTTGTAGTGCTCCGTATAGGGACGTAAGACTGTAAAAACATTTGGGCTTTATAAAATAGTCAGAGGAAACAAGACCGCCATGGGGTACAGAGTGCATATACCCATCCATAGAGTGAGTCTTCTCTCTGTGTGGTCTCCTCTGCTGTAAAGGACTTCAGGACTTGGCAGTGAGGCAGGAGCTGCATTACATGTATCTGTTCTGTGCATAGACTCCTGTCTCCAAACCTTATTTAAAAACCACTTGTATTATTACTGGTGCATACATTAATCATGTGGTTTTAGATATACAGCACACTGTACTGTATGGATGTGAACACACACTCACACCGATGAACTTGTGTTCAACACATGGCTGTAGTTCAGAGCCTTTCTCTGTGCCAAATCACTCAAGTAGGAAAGAGAGAAAGTCCAAAGCTTTTCTCTCTGTAATGTTATCCCTAGTAGAGGATGAAGTCACTTGATTCACTTGAAACTCACTCAAGGATTTCTCTTTGGCTGGCCAAGCTAGTCCACAGTGAGCCATTTATGATATGTCTAAGCGGAAAAATTGTCCCAACAGCAATACATCCCATGACTTCCCACACTTTTAAATCCTGATTTATGATTTTATTACTCTAATGAGGGACAAAACTGTAATATATTGTGTTTTATGCTGGTGAGTATGTCTTTGATATTTTACCTTTGTTTGGAAGTGGAAAAAAGGGAAATACAAAGTAGGAAGAGATTTGGAATTAACCAACGACAAAAAAGGTTTCTGGCCAGACTCAAGCCAGGAACACTGTGGTGATAGGTATTTAACTTAACCCATACTGTGAAAAACTGTAGGTTTTAACAGTATTTTTAACAAGTTTGATTATTGATTTTGCGCACCACAAGGCACTTAAACTAGCATTTGGTCATAAATGAAGCAGCTAATTTGCCAGAGTGATCTTTTGACTTCCACTGTATCTTAACTGGGTAATCAGAACGTGGCTCAAAAAAGTACTGGAGTTCACAAAGTACTTGCTGTTGGACTAATGGTGGACTTTTGAAAAGTATCAAAGCATTGCAGCAGAAACACATCGTCTTTTTTATTTCACACTCTGTTTCCTTGTCAAAACCTGGCGCCAGCATTACCATAAATGCAACTCAATCTCCAAGAGTTAGGTCAGAGATTCAGCCAATGATGTCTTCAGCAGTTAGATTTGAACTAGTCTAACCCCTAAGCCTAGATGCCTGATCAGACTCTAAAAGTTGCTCAGACCATCTTAAATTAGAATCATTACATTTTAAATTAATAATAAATTAACTTTATCTAATGCCGATTTTATAAATACAACAAACATGATGATAACAGGTTACTAACATGGCAGTGTGACTGCAGAAACCAAAACACAACGAGCAAAAACAAGAAAACAAACGAAGCAAAAAAGTTGAATTGTGTTTTGTTTTTGCACTTTACATAGCCTTCCCTGCATCTTCCCAATAAAACCTGTGATAAGTGATTTTGGGGGCACATTTCTAGCAAACAGTTGCTGTTTTATACGTTTAGTATTAACAGAGAAACACTATCATACATTTATTCAAGGTTTTGTTGTGTACACCTCCCAAATGTACGTATGTCCAATATTGACTCTCTTTATTCTCCGTTTTTGGTCTCTACCAACTTACTAAGGGCAATATCTGGCTTTTTTACTGTTCAGTGCTCTGCAAAGTTTGCTGGCTAGTTCCAAGCTTTGTCTGTCTTTTCGGTAATTATCAGCTTGTCTTTAGGTGCTTTTTGGAGCTGCTTGACTGAAAAACAGCTGTTAACTGCTGTGAAAAATGACACAGTTAGAGCAGTGAGAGTGAACTGAAACAGTAAAAGAGCGGTTCAGACGGGTAAATAATAAGCCTTACCCACAAAGCTCTATAACTTTGCAGTTTGAGGTGTTAATTTTCTGTAGGTTCATCACTCGGAGAATTGTTTTGGGAGTACATTTTCTGGTTAGCCATGGATCTATGATTTGAATCACTCCCTAGCTCACTCAGCTGCTTTCTCAACACCTGTCGTCATGGCAACGGCTGGCCCAATTCTCACAGCAATGTGTTTACGTGCTCAGGCAATGACCAAACAGGCAAAGAAAAACCCATAAATCCCTCCCAGTGCTGAGGTAAGTTTCACAGTTTTTTTAAAAACATGTTCAATTTCAGTGAGGAAGAAAGAGGTGATAAAGAGAGAGAAGTCTTACCTTCAGAGTGTACTTGTGTAAGTCCCAGGTAACACGTACAATATAAAACTGTACAGAGCAATAGGGCTCTCCTGAGGGAGAAGAAGAGAGAGGGTTAGAAAGAGGTAATACAGTACAGATCCATGACATCGTAAAAAGAATGTTGAGCCACTTTTAATGAGTAACCCTTTAAAACACTGTTAATGAGTTTTTATTAACAGCTTTAATATGTGAAGCAGTTAATAGGAGGGAATTTCCAGGTTTGTATCATTCCTTTTGGCTAGTTTTTTATCCTTTTAAGTTCATAATAGTAGAGCTCTTAAAGTTTGTAATCAATAAATCAAGTTCATTGGTTACTCAATTTACAATAACCCATAAAGTATATAGGACTAAAGGTTAATAAATCATTAGTTAAGGGCTTTTATCCCTAAATAACAGTTGTGAAAATACAGGATATTAAGGATGATTGTCTATAGTTTCAGTTTTTCGCATGCCACCTAATACAAATAATTCCATATGCCTTGAATTTGAGCTTCTGATACCCCGTGAATAACAAATGGGAAAATGATTCTGCAAAAGCACTTACAACTCAGCAAGCGCTCTTCTCCAAAACACACACAGACACACACAAGCAGACGGCTTCAAGTTGTGGTTTGTAAGACAGAAATACTACAGTAGACCTATCCATCAACACTCCGCCCAAAACCAACATGCGTACACCCACACACACGCGCACACACACACACACACACACTTTCTGCCTCCTTCAGCACATCCAGGTGTGGCACAGAGGTAAGTGACTGATTGGAGTGTGGACTGAGAGCTCAGCGGGGGACCGAGATCTGGTGACAGGCAGAGCAGCCACTGTTTACCGCTGGAGGTCATCCAGACATACATGGTCACACACACAGATTGGAGGAGGAAATGTGTATAGCAGCTGTGGCAAAGTGGAGAAGGCAGACGTTTGAGGGGGTCGTGGGCCGACAGCTCCAAATACAAAAATGTGGGAAAGACTTTAGGGAAACTTGTTTACCTGCACAATAACAGGCAAAAAGTATCTGTCTCTTCTTCTTTTTCTTATTTCCCCACTTACCATTGGCTGCTTCCCCCACAAGTCTGTTTGATAATAATCAGGATGTGTGTGTACATATCAAAGTGTGTGATTGTGATTTTTTTGGTGTCTGCCTCTCATTTCTGAGTTGCTATAAAGCTTCATTACAATCAACCCCACACTCAGCTGCTTGTGGTTTCCCAGGATGCTTTGTTTAAGTGTGTCTGGTAATGTGTGTGTGTGTGTGTGTGTGTGTGTATGTGTGTGTGTGTGTGTGTGTGTGTGTGTGTGTGTGTGTGTGTGTGTCTCAAACTAACAGCTGGTTACACTCTCATTCATTGTCTTATCAGCTGAGGTGGGATCTGCTTTCTGAAAATGAGTCATGAATGCCCAATTTTTTTTGATGACTCTCATTCTGTCCCTCAGGCTGTTTACATCCGTGCAAACTAGAACAAGTTTCCTAGGCAACTGTGCTTGTTTTATCCGGATGTTCACATAAAAAGTCCTCAGTAGCTTGTTGAGATCTTCACTAGGCTGCGTTTGAGGTGTAGTGATTCTTCTTCTGTGAAGCATGTAAGGATGACTTTTGCAGAATGAGAATTTAAATCAATAAAGCTGACATTCTGGCACTGACCCTGTCTGGTGTGGTTTTCGTACTGCGACAGTGAGCTCTGACATGAATCCCTGAGGGAGGTTTGGCCAAGCTGAGTGGACAAAAAAAAAGCCAGATGAACAATACCTCTTCTTGAGTCATCCACCAAACCAGACAGTCTAACCTATATGTTGGGCAGTGAGCCACCAAACTCACATTTCATCAACAGCAGAGGGAAGAAAGCAGCTCTGTGCGGCTGATAACATCTTTCTCTGCATATGATTGGCACTCAAAGAAATCTGGTGCCACATTTTATAATCTGCAGGAGAAATCTACACATGAAAAGTGACAGGTTTGTCTCATATTTCCTTAAAGCCAAAGCTCTCTCTGCTAAAATGTCTGGCATCTTTGCGTCTTTTCTTTATTGCTAAACTCTAATTCTAACCTCTTGACCCCCCCCAAAACCAACCCTCCTCCTTCCCACACACTCAAACAGCGGCCCATCTGTATAGGCAAGCTTAACCAGTCAAAGGTTGACAAAAAAAACCTCTAAGAAGCCAGTACTGTTTCCGATTCTTTTCACAAGGTTAGTCTTCTCAATGATTGCCTTAAAGGATTTCCCAAGGCTGATCCTGATCACAACTACAACCTCCACACATAGTGGAAAATTCCACTGCATTAGCTGACACTAACAGAGGCTGATGAGGAGCTGACATGTCATGAAACCAGTGCTTGCATGTCCATCAATTGTTCTCTCTGCTGTCAAAAACTCTTTTATTTCTGTCCAGTTCATCAAATAACCTGCCTTTTTTTTTTACGTCTCCCTGCAACTATCAATACACTGGAGTGCAGATATAAAATAAAATTCTGTGCCTCATTCTGACATCCTGCTATTTAGCCGCTACTTAAACTAGTTAGAGCAAACATTTAAAATTTTGAAAGTTTCCTTGTGGCTGTATATGCATTTTTTAAATAGTAACTCTAAAATCCTTTTTAGGAGGGGCAAAATAAAAATACAAATATGAATTGCCAAAGTTAAATTACAAGTGAAAAGCCAGGAGTGAGACATAAAGAGCGACGCCATGTGGACATGTGGGGAATGATGCTGCACGCATCTAACTCCTCACAGGCACACTGTCATTACCGTATCGCAGCTCATGCGCATTGCAAATGGAAAACGTATTATTCATTGCTGTTACTTAGCTTTTATTCCAATTGTGCAAATAGTCCTTTTTTTTTTTTACTATTCTTCAATAAAATCGTGGCATGTTTGATACATAGGCTACATCCTTAGAAAGAGAAACTTGGTGCCGGTGCATCGAAGCTCCGACGCTTCACTGGTGCATCACCCACTCATCCATTCACAAAACCAGGTGTTTACTGCACATTAACCCAAATAGTTATCGAAAGATATAAGGACGTTTGCATTGTTTAAATGCATCCAGATTTCCTTCAGGGTGAATACAGTTTAACGTCAATGAATGAAGACAAGATGAATGAATGCATGACCTTTTAACAGCTGGCCGCTGCAGAGACTTTCCCTGAAAACATCAACACTGCAGCGAAGTCAAGATCAAATATTTCGGTCCATTTAATAGCCTGATGTGTTTTTCACTGTCTGTGAAAATGCATGCAGTAAACACATGCACCAAACATCTGCATATCTGTCACAGAGCGGTAAAACTTATGTCAGCAACAGATGTTTTTATAAATACATTTATAAGTGGAAGCTCTCGAGGAAACTATTGCAATAAGTTATGTAATAGCTTTAGCTAAGATACTTTAATAACATTTCCTGGAGGTTGGAAACTGGTTTACTTACACACAAGAAACTCATTGTCACCGTGTTGCGTAAATGTGGCTGTGCGTAAAGGGGGAAACATGGAAATCATCCTTACAAAATCTAGCCAAGGCTGCAGTGGATGCTGATTAGCCTCTTATGATACTTTAAAGGTCTCAATAAATGCCTGTTTTGATGAGTCACAGTAAACACTATATTGCATTGTACCTGCATGCACCAGCTGTATATTTGACATAAAACGCAAACTAACTTTATATTTTTGCGTAAAAGTACCAAAAAAGAATAAACTTTAAATGACGTTTTCCGGAATTGTTTCCGAATTAACTTACTCGATGTATTTGTCCGGATACAAATAGAAATGAAATGGGGAAACAAACATTTGGTAAAGTTCTAAGTCAGCCAAATGATAAATGACCCCCTTGATCCAAACAGACCCCATACAGAGCCTCTTTGGTCCAATGTGAACAGCACTCTTGCATGGTGAGCTGGACCACAGCCAGCCGGCACATCACAGGTACTCACATGGACGCACACAGCTCCGTAAATTGTAACTCCAGTGATCGCTCTCATCTCAGCCTTTTCTACATCCTCTCTCGTTTTGAGAAACAATCAATCAAATTAATTGAAATAAACTAAAAGTTACTTACTTTGTGTCTAGATGAGAGGTTCTGCAATCTCTCCTTCGGGTGCCTAAATTCATTTGTATTCATTTGTCCTGGCAGTCAAAAACCTGACCGTTAATCACAGCGTGACTCCTTCGTAAGGGGGGCAGACGACACCGGTCGCCGTTTTACACATTTGACAAGCTTGAGATGAAGTTCCAGAGGGGAAAACTCATGTTGATTTGCCTGTCAAGCCCGACATAAATTCCTCCTGGCAGGCTGCTGCTGTGACAGAGAGTTTTCCTGTGCGGTTGTCTGTCGATATTCCCCTGTGTTTCATTCATTTATGCCGATCCAGAGTGAGGGACGCGCAGCCCGGACAGAAAGCTGAGGTTCCTTTTTGGAGGGGGGTTATGGAGTCAGGAGCGCTGGACTCATCCCTTTCCGTTTTAAATAGGCTTTCTGTGGGTAAAACGATGGCAAATGCACCGCACGGCCAGGTGTCAAGTTACAAACCCAGCGGTTGCATGGAGCAACTACACGCCTTTCTCCAGGGGGGTTGGCCACATGGATCTAACCCAAAGCCCCATGAGCCGGTAAACCGTCTGAATGGAGCACGGTGAGGCATAGTGGGCAGGCTGAATGTGCAAAACTGGGACGCCTACACCAGAGACTCTTGTGTGTATCCAAAATATTATCCCATTAATGAGTCATATTTTGGGTGATTGTAAACCAATAAAAAGTAATTCCAGCAACTTCTTTGATTGGGACGATGCAATTCAGTATAGTTCCAATGCACAGCATGAAACCGATACAGAATTGATAGATATTGGTAATATTTCCACTCTTGTCCCCAATATGACTGAGAAATGACAGAACTGCACTGTAAACTTTGCAAGGCCCCTGATTGTAAATGTTAAAACATCAGAGGGAGTTTAAGACATCCTAAAACGCTGCAAAGCACAATCTACCTGTGATGAATAAAATAAAGTACTTAACAGCAGTGACACCAGTCGTCCCCTTGTGTTAGAGAAGTGTTAATGGAGACGGAGCAGCACCTGGATCAGCTCCCATTACGGTAAGAGGGGTCACGGCCTGGTGCAGGTTAAGGCCCACCTAAGACCACTGCTCAGCCACAGGAGCCAGTAATTACCACCTGACATCTGTTTGAGATGTTAAATGATGTGTGTGCTTAACAGGGTGATAAATACAATTTGTGTTCGTTCAAGATAAGTGCTGAGTGAGAAAAGGCAACAGTTTAAAATAGAAAACATCACTTTGGTTTTTATGTCGCTCGGATAAAAAAGTTCTCACAGAGGTCTGTTGGGGTCTTGTTTCTTCATATTGAGGTTGAATCAAATGCTACAAAGACCTTTCTTAAAAGTAAAATTACATAAAATTAAGTCATAAGTGAGAACAAATGTATTCCTATTTACATATCTTTTTAATTTGGGACGACATATTCTATAAAGGTCAAATGAATACACAGTACAACAGTTCCCACTTCAGTTAATCTTAGACCCTTTGGCTTTTCTTAATCTGATCAACATATGCACTCATGAACATTTCTTGAAAATTTCAGGCAGAATTCCTTCTGAGTTGGTCTTTCACACATGCACCTGGGCGGGGGGTGATGAGGAAAGACATGACGTTAAAGAAATTGGTGGCAGAAGCAACAGAGTCCGACACTATAAAGACAAATTTCGCCTTTACATCAATTCTGTGTGTAGATTGACACATTCACAATGCCCACAAAAGAGCAGAGAAGAACATACTCGTGAACAGAAAACATAATGACGCATAATCATTACATGCATGTCGATTGCACCGGTCGTGTGCAAACAGTCGATGGTAGTGTGCTGGTCGCATGATGTAATAGTCACCACCACCCCCTCCCACTTTTCCCTGTATATTTTCTGCTGTCCTCTCACATCAGTTTACCCCGATCTCACGCAGAAAATGTAAATGTTGGGGTAAAGTCGGAGGGAAAAATGTCACTTTTGGCGATCATACACGCAGCTCACCCTAGAAATTTCCTGGAGTTCTGTGCAAGTGTGAAAGCACCATTATATAAGCACATGCACATACCTGCTTGGGCCTCAGCCCATCATCTCTTAAATAACTCTCCAAATAAGAGCAGTTAATTTCAGCAATTTTTCTTAAATTGTTATTAAGTCAATCTGAAGTTGTTGATTCTAGAAATAGGGGGATCTTATCAGACAAACACCAAATGAATATAGTCTACCATTCTATGAATATTTATCATAGAAAACTGCTTGTTCACATGAATACAGCACACAGCTACATCAGTGCACTCACAGAAGCTTAGGAGGCCTTGGAATAAGGATCTTAGTGACTGGGGTCCTTTAGCAGTGGTCTTTGAGCTGACCAGCCAAAGGCCTGAAGCCCTGAAAGGTCAACTTGAATGACACCTTGTTAGGGTGGGACCGAATGCGTGTGTCAGTTACGTTGATCTTTCTACAGTGCACCCTGGGGCCGCTGGTCAGCCAGCCCCCAGGGGTGGGTGCTAATGGATGCGAGTCATTAACATCCTCTTTACAATCCCCTTCACACACTCTGTCCCTTGTGTTTCAGCGTTCAGTGCCACCCGACCCTCCCATGTGCTCCCAATGAGCCACAGCGACTCTGCCCCCTGCATCCAAATTACAAACTCTGGTCCTGCTTGCGCGCTCACTGCCACCCCTTAAAGCTGCTTAATTATGGTCATTGGCACCAAGTCTGAAAGCTCCCTTTATCCCCCCCACGCTCCAGAAATAGGCCCTGCTGAAGCACACACGCAGCCCAGATCAAACGCTCCCCATAGGGAAGGGGTCATTACTGGTGCGCAGGGCGGACACAGCCCGATGGGTGCCGAGCCACGCCTTGAGCCTAAATTGCAGCCTGGGCCTGGTGAGGACACAAGACTGCTCTTTGATGCACGGCAAGAGAAACAGCAACACAGGCTGTTTGGATATCAGTGTTTACAGTGAGATGTGTACTGTACATACACACAAACAACCAATACAGTGTTTTCAGGACTAAAAGCTAGGGAAATTTGGTGCTGGGCTTGGTTGGGTGTTCACATGTTTTCTCATGGTTTATATTTATCTGGATGTCAGCGCTGTTTTATATAAGTAGCATGTGGTGAATTGTTTCCAGGTGACTTTACAGCTACCGTTAGGAACTTTATTTTGTGTTGTTTTGGCGACCCCTGTGGACAAAGACGTATAGTATTCTCTGATAAAAAAAATGTAACTTCTTAACTTGCTAACATGCCATTATCTTTGAAATTCTCCTACAGACAATTTTAACAAAAGCTTTGTCAGAAGAGTGTAATAAACCACTTTCTCATACGCCAACCCAGTGCGGCAACTACAGGAAAGAGAAATAAAAGATTTTATTCCACTTTTTAGACTTTCTGTGTAATTTTGACAATTTACAACCCCCCTAAAGAAAGATTCTAGTAAACAGTGGTGTATTTTGGAGCACATGTGGAAATAAAACCACCTCATGTCACCCAACAAATAAATAGTTTGTAAAAGACAGTCACCTCTGTGTAGGTGTGTTTTCATGCTGGGCAGTGGCAGAGGTTACGGAGGTGGTGACGGTGTAGCAGACAGTGCTGTCTCTCACAGCTCTACTGCACACAGAAAGACTGTTCATACACATGCAGTGTGTCTGTGGTTTGTGTTTTTCCGTTCACAGGTGGTACTGTCCTCTTGTTTGTGTTCCTGGTTGTGGCTCCTTCCTGAGTGGGGGCGGTTTTAAGATGCACAAGGAGGGGGGAAACAGTCAACAACTACTCGCTCATCTCCTGTGATCTTTTGGTTGAGGTCTTTCTTCTTTTTCTATCTCTTTGTCTTTTTCCCTTTTATCTGTCACACCCTGCTCTGCGCCGCCTCCTCAGTCTTCTTCACTATTGTCTGCTAAATCCTCTCCATCTTTCCCCATTTCCTCCGCTCTCTTCCATCCCTCTCTCTCCCTGTCATTCCCTCACCACAAGCATTTCCAGTGCTGGCACACAAGAGTCGACAGCCACCCCGAAAGCGGTGCCACAACCATAATGAGCATGTTGAGTTCTCATAATAACACCAGAATAACCTGCTGGGGGAGACAAGCTCTTTAGGGGGCCAGCCTCTCGGACCTGGCTACCCTGGATTGAAAGTGTCAACAACACACCGACCTCTTTCCATTGAAGTGTGAAATATGGAGTTGACTTCCCCACTATGTTCTGTTTTTAGATTGATTTCTGCATTGTTTGTCATTTACTTACTGTATTTCGCTGGTTGAAATGTTTTTACATGATGCACATCAACTGTTATTGGGGGGAAAAAACATTCAAACCGTGTTCTCATTTTACAAACTGTAAAAAGCAAAGGGTTGGGAAGGTTTTTTTTCATACTATTATTGACATGAGGGTAGGCACAATTATTTGGAGAGTCAAGGAGTGACTGTTCATACAGTGTGTAACTGTCCTGTATTTTGATTCAACTACACGTGATATAAAAAGCGCATCAAAAATGTATTTCCTACCTTATTCCTAAATTTGTGATAGCTCTTAACTGACTTGTGGACAGATCTGGAAATATCTCACTCTTTTCACAAGTCAGGTATCACTAAGGGCACCTCATGGATTAGAGGTGCAAACGTCTTCCACCCAGTCCAGTTGCCTTTTGGATTTAATAACAATTGAACTACAGTTGCTTGCAATGATTCGGACACTTAAAGAAAAACGATTTCTAAATTAAATTACATAGTTGGAAGTTTTGCTTTTGGGTGAATAAAGGGTCAAAATAAATGTTAATAAAAAAGGTGGGTGACCCAATGATTTGACAACTACCTTACCCTATTTTCTTCTATGCAGTCCATTCCACTTAAAGAAGTATGTTGTGAAACATACAAGTGGCAAATATTGCTTGTTAACCTTCAGAAGAAATATCTTGAAATATGTAAAAGTGTAGCAGCAGGATCCTGGGCAGTAAAGCTTCATTCCTAACACATTTTTTGGCATTCAGATAGAATATTGACACAGGACTGACTTGGCACCATCAGAAAGGCGCAACACAGTAGGAAGTTGGTCCACACCTGTGTGTGTATAAGCATAGAAGATGTACTGTATATACATACTGTAAGTGATTTCACAGGTATGCAAGGTCTTAGATGTGTCTGTGTGTGAGAAATTGGAGGATTGAGTGCTGTGAAATTCCACCATTAAAGCTCCTCCCTCCTTACACTGTGAGCTGAGAGTATGTACAGTATACAGAAACACTTACTTTAAATTCCAGACAAGTTTTTATTCAATTCACTTCAGACTTAAATCCCACCTGAGTGTAGTTCATCGCCTGATAAAAAAAACAACTTCAATTTCCGATTCAGGACATATCATCTGTCAAACTGAGCCTTAATTCATTTTTATTCTGGACACAAGGCTCTGTGTTGAATTTGGATTAGGCCACCAGAGACCTGGGTAGCCTAAGTGGAAACAGCAGGGCTGAGTGAAACCTGCTCTCTCTGGCATGAAATCAGTGTCCAGATTCCAATGATGCCCTCTGTAAAAGGACTTCATTATGCTCCCAGAATATGGACTAGACAAATATTTGGCTTGGTCATTATGATTATGACCCCCCCCCCCCCCCCCCCCCCCCCCAAGGAACCAGGCCCTACACCAGGCTCAGTGTTTTTGCATCCTGGAGATGGTTCACCCTACCCCCCATCAGGGTCTCACATCTTTTTTTTCTACAGGGCCCAAACGGAAAGAAAAGAAAATGAAGTCCTGCAATATTTAAGTTTGTTTTCCACATAACTGGGGTATCAGGAGTAGGACATCTATATTTTCGAGAATTCAGAGAAAAGGGTACTAAACATAAAAGGTTATGTTGAATCACTCTACAGCTCCCATGTCTCCATTATTGTGACATAATTCAGAAGCTGTCAGGAAGTGTCACTCCCTCGGATCCCTCCAAACAAATGGGTCACATGGATTTCTCGACAGCTCCACTACTTCCCTCTCTCCATCACTCACTCCCAAGAAAATGTTAACTGGACACCCACTTCCTAAGTTGGATACGAATTGTTGTGGCTGTCATCTTGTTTTTTGTTGTTGTTTTTTTTACCAAAAGCGACCATATTTGAACAAAAGTGTGGGTGGAGAGGCATTGCTACAATTCAGTCCTGATTCAGAGTTCAACGTGTTAGAAATTTGTCAACCACTGGCGTCACGGTCAGTTTTTCTCTAAAGGAAAACCTAGTTTACACAACTGACATCGTGCTTTGCTAAAGGATACCCGAAACTAAACGTTGATAACTCATTGGGGATATGTTTACTGATGTTAATTGTCCATGCCAACTTCTTTTTATAAAGAAGTAAATGTAAATGTAATGTTTGTGAAAACATCTTTTTATCTACATTTGTTCGACTGAATGGCCCTGTAAAGCAAAACTGTTCTAGGACAGTGGCTGTGACTGGGAACCACTTCAGATGGTTCTGATACTGGGATATTATTTGACTCACTGTGGCCACAGGAAATTGGAGGATTTTTTTTCCTCTGGACCTGGGTTGTGGGGCCATATGACCCTGTGTCCTGTCCACACCAGCAAGATAACCTCTTTTTCCTGTGACATAACCCACATTGCCATTAGTATGGCCGAGCTGAATGTTTCTTCATATTAAAGTGAACCTTACTTTGAGCATAGAGTGCTTACACAGCAGTATGTGGCTTACTGTACCACTCCTCCCCCGAAGCACAAGGCTTTCCAATAATGACATCTCAATCGTGAATTATAGATTTACAGACACGATTTTTTACATGTCTAGTGCTGAGAAAAATAAACTAGTAGCAAAACAAGCCCTTAGGTCTCTCTATGCATTGAGTCCCATTTAATGCAAACATTTCTAAATCAAGCTTGGCATCAATCTATCTAAAACTACATATAGGAAAAATTCTAATGTTAAAGGTGGGAAGTCATGAGGCTTTTACAAACAGTAAAGATGTTCAGATATCGATGTTAGCATTGGAAATGTTGCCAATATAGACTAAAATGAAGGAATGGGTATTGGCGAGTACACCAGTTCATGCAAAGATCTCATTCTATTACTGTATATATTTGCCCCAATAAAATTAAACTCTTTTCAACATAAAATTCACCATAACGGTAACTCACAAAACATACTGCTGCCACAGGTCCTTTTTAGGACAAAGAACAACTGAGTTCCAATTATTATTTGATAAAAGCAAAGAAAATCAGCGCAGTGCTAGCGGCCAATGTCACATTGATCAGAGCTTAACTGAATAAAACAATGTCACAATAAAATCATTTTTTCTTTGAAAGTCATTGGACACAGTAGGTCCAAGAAACTGCAAGTCAATCTGCTGCTTACGTTAGCAAAGTTGTTTGTAGCAATTAGCTCAATTGAAGGATAGCATTCCTCTATCCTTTGTTATTCCTGAGGTTTTTCACTATAACTATACTCCTTGAAGAGGTATCCTCTCCAAAACAAACTGACTTGACAATAAAATATGGTCAAAACACTGAATTAGAAAGCTTCCCCTTTGAAGACAGGGCCTTTCCATTCCTTCATTACTGTACATACTTTGAGTTCTCTGTTAGGCATTCGCTTAGCCAGGCAATACAAATGTTATCAATCACACAATCTTGTTATCTACAAGTCTTGAACTGGTATTGGATCTGTATTGATTGGCAAATGAAGGTATCAGAATCAGTATCAGACAGGAATATTGAAACATCTCCCCCTTGGTTAGTGGATGGGCTAATTTGGGTTTTGTGTTTATTAGTTGCAGAGCTCTGATTTCCACCAATTTGTACTCCTTCAGCCCCTCTCGTCCATGCTTTTTCATTCCTTATGCTGGTTCTTTCTCGCTATTTCTTTGACCCTGCCTCTACCTCCTTGCCTCTAATATGCCACGAGTGGAAGCCAAGTTTGGTGGGGAGAGCGGAAAAGCTTCTCCTTTCTTTAAGTCCCCGAAACTCTCTCTGCAAAAGCCCTCAGGGCGATATAATAAACATTTCATTTCCTCTGGCAAGCAATAGGAAGGCTTATATGATGTAAAAGAGCAGAAATAGCGAGTGAAAAATGCTTGTCATTCTGTGTTTCTCGGGCCAGGTTCATTCCTCGAGTTAAAGGGCTGGATCACTGCAAGAGGCTTTTCATGCTGAAAGACATTTTGTTGTCTTCATGGAAAGGAAACTTCTTTTTTAATTTTATACAGAATAAATAAAAGAGGACATGTTGTATTTAAGATATAAGTTAGTGACAGAATTGACTATTGATAAAGTACATTGAAAGAAGTTATACAATCATAGGTCCAAAGATCTGTCCAGCTTCTTTATTCCAGACGTTGGTGTTTTTACAGAACGAACATTTTCCAAACCGACTACTGTACCTTGATTTGATTTTCCAATCTATATACAGAAAAAAGTGTTTCAAAGGACCTTTTAATAACTGTTCAACTATTATTAAATATTATTACAGAGTGTGGTTGTTTTTTTAGGATACTGTTTTTTCATCTGCACTTGAGCCAAGCCAAGCCAAGCCACATGTCCCATAGTGGTGGGAACAAAGACCACACTGATTTTTTTTTTAATCAATCCTATTAGAGGGGGACTCTGGTATACATTGAAGTACTTTATGAGAGAAGCTTTGCTCTCTGCTTTTTCCCATTTGTTCTCCATCATGTTGGCCCCATGATCCTCCCTCCTTGTAGTTAAAAAAGTTTTAAGGAAGCCTAACCCCATCCCAAAAACATACCTCTAGTTAAACCAACTGACCCCAAATTGTAACTTTGGAAAATAAAAAAAAACATGTGAACAGCAGTGATTTCATAGAAAGCCAGAGAAACATGGGAAACCTTTTTTTTTTCTTTTTTCGCATGCAAAAAGATGCTCACTTGTCATTACACTTTTTCACGCCCTAGGAAGGTCGGGTACTGTGTAGGTTTGAGTGATGTATGACATGCATTATTTTAGGAGTTTCAAGTAAATGTGGCAGCAGAAGGTGAGGTGACACTATGTTGAAAATTGAGTTTGACACTGTACACTTTTTGAAACCATGTCTGAGCTGAAGTTAGCATCATTCAGTGAACAATGATATTAACAAAGCAGATATTTTTAGTAAGAGTGGGGGGAGATCTAGGTCTCTGGATCTTTTTATTAGACGAGAAAAAAACGTCCCTCGGGATTGGTCATTGCAACGTGATATAAGTTTACATAATAACAACAGACATCAGCCAAGACCAGCTGAAAGAGAAAAACAGGTGTAGCTGGAAGGCAACCGCTGCACCCAGCGTCTTTATCAGAGTGTCTGGAAGCTACTATTAAAAAACATCTCAGCCAATACAGTTCAGCAAAGTGCTGAATGTCGCTGCTCCAGGACAACAATTATATACTGGATGGGGTGGAACTCAAAGCCCAGGTGACCCAGATCGCCCTGTTGCAGCAAGTGTCTGATTGATAATTAGAAAAACAGACAATAAAAAAGCAAAGACTATAACTGTAGGCTAAATTGTTTTTGGAAATAATACTCATGATATCTCATACATTCCTAGTATGATCAGACTTTTGCTTTTCTTTAAAAAAGAAAAGGAAATTGAAATAATCAATACCAAGAAATCACAATACCAATAAAACCAGCATCCAAGAATCATGATAAAAATGAATTGGGACAAAAGCATATCGTTCGGCACTAATTTCTAGTAGATTTTGTAGAAATGGCATCCTCTTTTGTTAGACTAACAGGGACCCTTCACACTACTCTCCTCCTAGTGCCAGACTGTCTACTATTCTAACCCATTGTTTAACCCAACACACATTACCAATGATCCTTAGCCAAAATAAATACTAGTAATGATAATACTTACCTGCAGTGTATTTAGGTATGAAAGACCTAAACCATCAAACAGTATATGGAGTGACTGGAGGATGAGAGGAATGTAATGTTTCCATCAGACTGGATGCTTATTTCTGCCGGATAAATAAGCACCCATTGCTGCTCTAACCCCTTCATTCTTATAGTTTTTAATCTGAGAACTACACTTTCTGCTCCATTCTTAAAGTCATACTGTAAAATTATGTAGCCTTACAGTGAAGCTCTAAGGATGAACTTGGAATTTTTTAAATACATTCAATTTGCCAGCGAAAATGACATCCAATTGAATTTGGCGATTTTCTGAAGTTTTCGCAGCAGGTCAGCATTTTTGTTCAGAGTGAAATGTACATGAAACATTTTGTATCCCCTGACTGTGTCATCGTCAAATGGTCTTTGGAGGAACTCAGTGCTGCAGGAGTAACGTTAGAAGAAGTTTGGGGAATACTATTTTAACTCCCAAAAAGTTCCCTACTTCGAGGACAGTGCTTTCCAAAAGAACAGTAACCACGGGAACAAGGCTTGCACCAATAAACATTTCAGATTTGAGCACAGCCATTTTTTTTTTTTAAATGTATTCAGCCATAAACCAGTACAATGTCCAGGCCCCTGTGAGCAGTATGCTTAGAATGAAATCCAGAAGTAACTGGGAATGGCATTGCATAGTAAATAGGTGTTGCTTTAAATGCGTCATTTTTATTTTTTTGTAGTCTCTAGCATAAATCATCATCATTTCATCGGTTATCTATTTAAATCCTCTGGAAACACATTTAATGTTTAAACAGATTTAGCCTGTTTACACCACAGCTGACTATTTGCCCATTTCCTTGAGTCTTTAGACTAAGATGGAAATATTGACAACAACTAGCTTAAGAGGCCTTTTGGTCAATTATAAAGTCATACAATGGACTAAAAGTGTCAGGTATTTTGAGTGTAAAGCTGACTTTTTTGATGAGTGCTAATTAGCTAATGTAAGCATGCTAACATGCTTATCTAAAATGTATGGTGAACCTTGCAAATAATACTAGCCAAACATCAGCTTGTTAGCATTAGCACTGTTAGCTTGCAGGCGGATTACATTATATTGCTCACATTTCTCACAAAATGCACCTTCACACAGCCCATACTTTGGCTTTGAACTCTTCCTGGGGACCTTCAACAGCGAAAATGTTTGTTTCTATTTTTCTTCTTTTAAAAGCCAACATTACTCTAACCTACAACCTTTGTAGTAAAATTAGAAGTGTTTTAATGTTTCCAGAGGAATGTCCGAGACTCAAGTTCATATGAGAGTGTATAAATGATAATGATACAGCAAGATCTGACATTTAGGATGTAGAGAATATGTGAGAACGCAGGGAAAACTGCAGGGTGTGGAGGCTAGGCTCTGCATGATGTGCCCACAAAGACATCTGTGAGAAGAACCGAACAAATTTGGATTGGAGAATTACAAAATACTGTAGTTCAGTTGATTAAAGGCACCACAGTTGCACTCATTTGTAGAGAGTTGTTTATAGTTATTCTTTCATTCCAAGATTCCCAATTCACAAAACTTCACCATCCAAAGCCTGATATCCCACTAACTAATGCCAGCAGTCAGATCATTGATGTTGCAGCTCAAAACGTGATTTAAAAAAACACAAAGACTGTTTGTGTGCGCCTGCAGTCATAAAATTAAATCTGCATTATTCCCTCCTTATGAAACATTGTTGAGTGGTTTTACAACTCAATAAGTGTTAGAATCTGGAAACGATCATGTTTTTTAAATAGCCTTTAAACAGATGCAAGCTCCAAGGCGAGAAGTACATCATCAAAATATTTAGGAAATAATTACAACACAGTATGAATAATGGCCTCTCATGGGCAGAAAAAAAGGAGCTTGTTCCATAACATCACTGTAACTGTAACTGCTTTTATTGCACATTTCCAAAGTCTTGCCTCACATTGTCTTCTTTGTGAGTTTAAAGCCGGTTTCCACTTTCTCATCCAGTGAATGACACATTAGAAGATTTATGTCGGCCACCAGAAAAACCAGGATGAATGTGAACCAGACTGGTTTATGATGTTGAACTTTATTCACGTGCAAAAATCTGATGCTTGCTTTTTTATTTATGAGTTTATTTTGTTTTATACATTCTTACTGATGGTCTAATGAAGAGGGTAGTACAGAGTTTCTAAACCTTCTTTGGATGTTGCCCCATTTTTTGGTCCCAAAATTCTCATAAACTCAGCAATTCTAAAGTGTTCCTGTATTTTGAGTTCAGTCCAAGCTACTTTTCTATTCTCTTTATGCACTCTGGCATACATCTTACTGCAATAAAGGTTGAACCTTGGAAAAGTTGCAACTTTTCAGTATGACAGGAGCATAGTATAGCTGTTTAGTCAGAGTTCCATTTACCATGGTTTACCAAAATTACAACAGTGACAGGCACTTCAAAGCTTTTCTGTGAGTCACATTTTTGCATACGAAAATCAAGGACTTTCCTAACTTTGAAGTAAACATATAAAGTATTGTCTATACACCTCCTCGTGAATAACTCTTTTTTTTCCAGTTCTTCTTCAAGTTCAAACTCATAGCTTTGAGTGAAATGTATTGAGTATTGGATGAATTTCCATGTAAATTTGGTGCCCAACTTCACTGTTCTTAGAGGATGAATCATTACGACTTTAATAATCTGTGGACAGCACTATCAAGGCCAACATTTGAATTTATCTGATACAATGGTTTATGACCTATTACTTCCACAAATCGTGACATTCTCATTAACCTAAACCCTTGGTACTTTGTTTTGTAAATGTGAATTAACAAATTCTACCCTGATTTAAAGCACATCCGTGCAGTGAACTAATCACACTTCCAATAAAGTTTTAACTGGAGACAGTTAAACGTACAATATGTAGAATTTTATGACACCGTTTACATTCAAATATCTAAATTGATGAAAAATGGTCTAAACCTATGTTATTTTTTGTTGTTGTTGAGTACTTAAATTACCCCAAATATTTCCAACAGTTATCAAAGTCAAAGAAATTAGTCATTTTATAGTTGTAACGGGACGTGTCTTGTCGAGGCGGTCGCCATGATGAGACATATTGTCTTCCTCAGGTCTGTTTCGCTCGTTCGTCATTAGTACTTCAACGTAGAGTTCGTTTTCAACGGGGGGTAGCAGAGAAAAAAGAGCATTGACTATTGTCATCAAAGTGTCCTTCAAAAACTCCCAGCGATGGAAGTTGAAGTCAGATCCATGTGTATTTTAGTTGTCTCATATGCACAACTCAAATACACACACGGTCAAAATGCCTGTGTTCTATCACACTCACACACATGCATCATCAACAAACACAAGGTAACTAAGGAATTAAATCATAAAAAACATTTTCTAGAAGCTGGAGTTCTGTAGCTATCTCCTGCCAATGCAGTCGTACAACCCACATTTCAAACATGTAAGCAGTGTTTTGAATGGAAAAAAAACAAGTGCCAGTACTCCTCTTATTCACCTGTTGTCAGTGTGTCACACAAACACAGAACCTCTGCATCACCATGCTCATAGTGTGGAAAGCTTTAAGAAGAGGCTCCAGGACAGCAGCAGCAGCAGCAGCAGTGATGGGCTGTCCAAGAGCTGTGTCATCATCCAACTCTACTCTGGTTAGTGTCCTCTCTTAGCCCTTATGGCGCCAGGCCAACATTGCCATCGTGTACATTTTTACTCCACTTTTATCCAACACTGTAGTGACTGGCGACTTTGCGTAAATTTGACATTGCACTGTAGCGAAAACACTAGTGAGCCTCACGTCACGTAAACAGAGCCAACTGTCAAACCTAACAGCGTGACCCATGGGTAATGTATTTTAGGTGCTATTATTAATCGCCAATACAAGCTGTAAGCTGTGGAGAGGACAGGAAAGGGTACTGGCAGCTGTTGAAAAATCCCATTACCCGAAAGGGGTAATCTTTAGAGTCAGGCTGTGATTGGCCCTCATGTAATGCCCCCCTGTAGACTGCACAGAAAACATCAATGTATTAGACTGAAATTTAGATTTGTATGAACTCTAAAGACACACACCTGCATAGCATTGTAGACAATGACACAAATAAAATCCTTGGCCAGATATCTTTGATCACTTATTTGAATAACAGCTGACAACACAGAAGCCTTTAGAAACTGGCAGCCTCTCCCACAGGATATTCCATCACTGCACAAGAGTTGACGAGACTGGTAAAACGTGAGTTAAGCACTCTTTTTTTTAAGATTTCTCTTTGGCTTTGATCCCTTTATTTGACAGGACAGTGGATAGAGTAGAAAATCGAGATGAGAGAGTGGGGGAATACAATTCGGGAACGGAGCCACAGGTTGGACATAGTCTGTCTGGAAAGATAAACCTCCTGAACTGAAGCAGAATGTTCTTAGACATGACATCAGCTCCCCATGCAATATTCAGTGCGATGATGGAGATTCGCAATGACTATCTAGTTAAATAGTGAACTGGCCTTTCTGGAAAAAGCCGTGTCCACACTAATGACAAGACCGTATGATTCTCCTACAAAAAAGCAACCTCTCAGTGGCCGTGACTTGCTTTGTGTTGGACTGGACTGCCACCGTACATGTATAGCCATGTTAATCTGCGGCTCTGGCACATGTGACTGCCTGTAGCCTTAGTGACTTTTACTTGCATTGAATACAGTCTCTATGTGGCTCTGTTATTTCTGTGGGAGGGAGGGAGCCAGAGAGACTGGCCATTCCATTTCCAGTGGCAGTCAACGAGCGTCGGCCCTCTCGCAGAACAGGAGGCTGTGAAACGCTTAGAGCTCCTTGCGTGTTCGGGTAAACACCCTCTTTTGGTCCAGGGCCCCTCCAAGGGTCAATACACTGTTACATCACAAAAGCTGGATTCATGGTTAGTTGCTCTAAGGTCTAAAGGAGGAGAGGAAGGGCACAGTGCTGCCTCTCATTTGCTCTTTGTCACTTTCATACGACTCGTGTAGCTATAGCTCCCCGCATCATTATCTTTGTCCCCTCTAATCTCTCACTCACGTCCTCTCCAATTAAACCAAAAAACCTTTCTTTCATTTTATACCTCTCTACTTTCATTAACACCACGCTTGTGAATGCTGTTTCTTCCCTTTTCGGTCTCTTTAATTTTAGCACAACCTTGTCTTTCTGTCTCTCTTATTTCCTGGATACAGGTAAATGAAGGCTCTGAGAAGTTATAGTGACTGCGGCCAGCTGCTGCATACACCACATCTTAACAAGCACAAAGCCTTATGGAGAGGTGGAAGTGAAGGAAGAAAAAGATTTTGGCCTTTTGTTGTCCAACAAACCTTTTGTTGTCAGACACACCATTCGCAATTTCACCCACAAAGTTGCAAAATTATAACCTGCTTTGAACACCTTCGGATCTTCACTAAATGGTTTTGGATCATAATTAAAAACTCATTTTTAAATTTGACTACATTTCAAAAAGTGTGCATTTCACAAGCCTTAAACAGATCAGACTGCATTATGTTGATGTTGTGCTTGAGAGTGATTCATCCCAAAGAGGACTAACGCTACCTCTTGTGGTTGAATGTGCACAATGCATGCTGCAGAATTAGTCAGTCCATTCATAAAGGTTGGATGTGATTATAATTAACTCTGTTTAATGCAACTTGGACAGTTAAATAAAACAAAAGGACTGCTGAAAAGACAATAATCCTTCAGATGAACCCAATGCACATGACTGTTAACCTATAGAGTGCAAATTGTGTAATAAATTCAAAACAAGAGACTACATCAATCCCATCCCTTAATCTCCACTACATAGAGAGAGCTTGTTACAGAAAGTCTAATAGTCAAGAGACAGAGAAAATTAGTAGCTAGCAACGGCCTACTATATTTTTCTTTGAGCATATACAATAATTAACTTTATATATACGTTCCAGGACCCAGTGCTTAGCCATCTCCAGCTGTATATTTTTGGTGCCAGCAGCCAGGCTGAGGCCACTGTCATTTCCCCACAGGGACTCAAGTCTTCTGCAGCCTTGTCTCGTATGAGGCCTCCTGGCTTGAACTGTCACACTTGTTTCAGTAAACCAAACCCTAATGACAGGCTTGTCTAAAGCTGGAGTCAGTAAAAATGCCTCTGGGCACTTGTGTTTGTCTATGTCTATTTCCTATATCTTCTGCTCTGAGTTTATGTGCGCTTTTCCTCTAGATTCCGAGTTTCTGCTTCCGGTTATGGGAGAATATGTTATTTCAGCTTTAAAAAAAACTGGAACTCGGACATTTGTCCTGCGCTGTTTCTGGTTTCAGCTACTGAAATAGAAGGTAAGTATGCAATTTATAAAACTTGATTTCACTCCTTCCCTCTCTCAGAAGCAGGCAGGATGCGCGCCCAACTGAAACCCTGGTGGGGCCCTGTTTTTTTCCTCTTTTTTTCAGGGCCTATTTTCAATGGGGCCTTTCTACAAAACTCATTAATATCATAGTACAGTCACACCTATATTCGCTAGCTGAACTTCCTGTTGAAATCCAAACAGGTCAGAAAGAGACAGATGGACTTTTGAGAATTCCCCATGTTTGCCGCCCACTAGAACAGCAGGCCTGTGTAGCGCCGGCGCTCGGTCTTATGAAGGGCACTCACTAAGGGCTCACTGAGCCTCGTTTCACAGAAACATCCATCAAAAGGCTTCATTTAACGAGAGATGAAAGATGAGCTTTTTAACTCCTTCCTCTACCCTAAGCCTGGCCTGTTGACTCTCTCACCTGTTTACGTTCTGATGCATAAACATCGAAAGCACCTTCTGTACGCGAGGCTCCATCATTCACATGATTAGTGATAGTCTGCATGATGAAAAAAATATTGCCCATGTGCTTGATCAAATGAATGCTGTGTTCTGCACAGGCTACAACTCACTTTAAGAACATGTATGTTAGGATGTGTAGGACGTACTCATGCAGTGAATAACAGCATCACTCTTAGTCAGATGCACAGAATTTAACTCCTGTATTATGTAGCTATCATTCACTTGCAAGTTTTACCCAAATTAAGGCCATAAACTAGGCTATATTAAATTAAAATTAATTGCTTTTATGAATATCAACAAAAGTATTTTGTGGGTTTCCTTTGAAGGGACGGGAGGTTGCGTGTGTGCGTTTGTGTGTGTGTGTGTGTGTGTGTGTGTGTGTGTGTGTGTGTGGGGGGGGGGGTTTCAAATGAATGGTGGGGGGAAAATTGCAATTGTGCCGAGTTGTAAAGCAAGCCGCTAACATATCAGCTAGCAGCAAATTGTGTGTGAGTGTAAAAACAAAAAGACAACCGGTCAGTGTGACCCACTAACAATGGCATATAGACTCTTTTGGTGAACTGTCATGGTGCATGTGGTCACAATGTATCTTTTACACCTGCATAGGGGATTCAGGTAATTGGATAACAATACGATACAAAATTATTTTTACGTGTTTATGTATGGTTATTTCAGGGCTCACAATTATATTGTTTATGATAATTTGGGGTCATGAAGTACGTGAAAGGCGTCAATCAGATGTGGATGTATGAGTTTAAGTTAATCCACAGTCTTTGCTTAATCTCACAGAAGTCTTCGGCTAGAATTAAGTTCATGATTCAAAACGTTCAGCCTTTCCACACACACCTTAGCTTCTTCTAAGTAAAGAGTTCAAATGAAAAACTACATTTTGTTAAATCGTTCAGCATTTGAAGTGCAGGTAACAACTCATTTTTTTAATTATCCCTATAAAATGTTGCAGTTTACAAGCTACCATGAGCAAGATCACAGCCTTCAGGGGACAAAGATGGTACTTAGAGTCTTAGACGCTCAGAAACAGCACAATCATCAACAAACAGTCACAGGATTGACATGCATGTGTGCCACAAAACTGAGGCTCTGTTACTGAAACGAGGACATACAGTGTCCAACATATTTATATATAAATGTATATTATATGTATTAAAATGCAGAACTTTGTACTTAAAAGGGTGGAGCACTTCCCGCCATTAAAATACTATATTCAGGCCGTCGCAGGGTTCGTAGGAATGCGTGTGGGTGAGTCTGGTGCTTCTGCACTGTATGTCTAACGTAAACTGCAAACATGCATCAAAGGAAGTGGCACCCCTCAAGCAAAATATGGCACCACACAGCACTGCTTACTCGCACACAGCCAACACTGGTAAAACCTGCCTTTTATAGTCCATAAAGTTACAGTCATTTCTTCTTGATACTTATCTTTTAGAAAAATATGCAGGAGGGCCATTAAAAAACATTTTTAATGGAGCATGATGAAACAGAAAACCCCCTTTTTCAAAGTTCATTCTGAACCCTGGACAGTTGAACTGTGAGACTATTTTATCAAGTTATTGCTTACAACACTTAAACAAAACCTAAATTAGCATAATGTAACTCTTAACTCGCTGTTTATTTACACACTATATATTTATTTATATAGTGTTTCAATATATATATCATATATACAGTACATATGCAACTAATGACTATGTGTAATTAGTTGTAAAGTTGTGCAAAAGATTACAAACATATTTTTTGCCATTACACGTTGAACTTCTGTCATGAAAACTGGTTGTAAAGTAACATGGGTCAAACCTGAGAATGGTGAGGGTGTTTGTAAGTTTTTAAATCAAATCGAAATCAGAGCATGCAAAGGCTAAAGTATTGTGACTTTTGAACCAAAGGTCCAGGAACTAAATGAACATTTTGCTGAACATCATGCGTATATCCCGACTGCTATATGCTCACATCTTTTAAAGTTTGTGCCCAGAGATTGTATTGCTTACTTTTGCAAACAGTTAGTCTACATTCAAAACCATGATAAACCTGATATCATCAGGGATGATGACGTTGGCCTGATGATGTCATCATCTCTCAAACCTACAGAAAACCTTTAACAACTGTTCTCACAGGCCTTACAGTATTAGACTCCCAAGAACAAGTCAAATTATCTTCATGCGTAAAATAGGTGTATACCCCTTTTAGAAAATGTCTTAACTCCCAGCTGGGTTGTATGATGAAAGCCAGATGAGATGAGTGAAGACCCTTTAAATCAACAATAGAGATACACACCCAGCATTCTTTATATAGCAGTTGACCAGCAAGAGGTGAGCCAGTCTACAACACAATACCAGACCCTCAAATAACCCCTGAGCCACAAGAAACATACCCTGCTCATAGTGCCAGCACAACACTGGTGATTGCAAACTGGTCTGTAAAATCCTTTTTTTCAGTCTCTGTTTCACTTGTGTTATTGCATATCTGTCTGTGTAGTTACAAGTATGCAAAAGACTGTGGGAAAGACATAATTGATAGTGAAAATGAAACTTCCAGTATTAAAAGCAAAAGAAAAATGAGACAAAATAGAGGGTTAGCATAACTTAGCAAGACACAATGAGGCCAAACCAGTTTGCTGGCAACTTATCCAACAGACAGAATCATTTGGTACCAGAATAGAGCCTGTATAGTCGAGTACACGCCAAGTCAGAGCTATCATTACAAAAAAGTTGCTTCTCTTTCACAATAAGAGACAATGGACTTTGTTTTCCTTAAACTGTTAGCATCCACTAAACACTGAAAAGGAATCCCAGTAAAAGAAAATTACAAACGCAACATAAAGTTCTGGCAGGAAGACCAATTAAAAGTATAATGAGATGCCCTATGATAATGCACAGATGGATGATACCAGTAAAGCCTGTTGACCCACAGAAGTCGTAAATCTCAGTGCTATGAAACCTCTGCCTGCTACACTCGCAGTGGAAAAGCAGCTTACTGTAGTGTGTATCACGACTGGCTGGTTGAAAGTCCTCTCAGAAACAAAACTCTATTCAGGGCAGATTAAGATCACATTCTGAGGGAGGACAATGGGACCACTGATCTGAGGCCAGAAGAAATAGAGAAGATTACTTAACTGACCTTAGCTTGAGATTCACCTTTTTTCCTCCAGACGACTGATGTTTCTAAAAAAGAAACCAAAGACACTTGAGGTAAATCTTCAGTCCACGGGCGTTTTGAGTTAAGTGTCATAGAGTTTTATAGATCCAATTCCAGTAATCCTATCAGCTAAACTGATGGTGAAACCCTTTTCTGGTTACATATGAAGTTTAAGTATGAATGAAACATGAAGTTGTTCCTCGGTTTGGACAACAATAACCCTGCAGTCTGTTTATAGGACGTCCATGCTTTGAATGGGACCAAGTAAGAAATGATGAATCTCCATTAACCAAAGCTAAGATGCTCTGATTGTTCAACTATCTACAGCAATAGTTTAGTAATTTGGGAAACTTGTTCCTTGAAATTTCTACGTTTAAGTTTTTGTACAGTTTATATTGTCATATATTCCCCTTGTATCAAGTATTTTTGCTAACCCTGCCAGCTGCCGGCTTAAGTTCTATATTAGCTTCAAACAGACAGATATGGAAGCAGTATCAATCTTTAATCCTACTCTCACCTTGAAAGCAAGAAAAGTATTTTAAACAAAATGTCCAACTACTGCTTTAACTGCCTCAGTTTTTAATTTACCAAACCCTTCGTACAATTGTACAAACAAAATAGATTCGACATTGAGGAAAACATCATGGTATTGGCTGGCAAGCAATATATCGATGGGGTGAGAATTTAATGTGAGGTTTTAACCACAGTGTCTTGTCATGTTTAAGCTTACTGAGGTGGAAGCATCCACACCAACTGAGGGGAATGAAAAATAATATTGCGGAAGAATAAGGTGCTTGGTTGCACTCAGTTCCTTTCGGCATGTAAAAATAGCTGTAAAAATAAATCTGTGGCCAGTGGATCTCTAAACCTCAGCCTCAACCATGACCACAAAAGTTAGATTTGGATCTGATATGTAGATCCGACATATGAGCATTGATTTTGGATACTAACAACCCTTAGGTTCCTTTGGAGCCATGGACAAGGAGGCTGAAATGGGAAGTGTTGATTGATGAGGTGGTTTTATTGGGAGACGCAGTTTTAGAATGACTATTATTACAAGTTAAGCTTCCCTGTAAAACCTTTACACACATACTGTATGCTCCCTCTAGCTCCCTCACTCTTTCCCTCATACATAGAGTTAGAATGGCTTTTTATTTTCTCAGACCAATAACAATGTCGAGTAGTAGTCGATGCTCTTGAAAATAACAGCTGTAAAGTATAGTCAAAGATACCACATAGCCTCCCAAAAGCCCATCAACATTTACAGTACACAACTCTCTAATCATGTGACCTGATATGCTCTATAACAGATGAGCCTCCACCCAGCTCTGATTGTGACAGTGACTGAGGATCTCTTTAAATAGATCCAGCACAGCCTCAATAAACTGACAGGCCCCGCTCATTGGAGAACAACTGGTAGTACCGTTGGTTATCACCAAAAGTGAAATTATTTTGAATGGGCTGCCCACTAAAGTCCAAACATTGGCACTGTTGAAAATAGGATCCAACCACATGCAGCCTGCCAAGATTGTAGACATTGAGGACATGGTGGTTATGTAACATTTCTGCAAATCCAGGATAAGCAAAAATACTTCAAATGTTTTTCTTCTGCAATTAGACCCACATATGACATGTTTTTTTCCCCATTAACATTGCATCATCAGATAGATAACATGTTTAGCTTGGTAAGAATTATAGTCTTATAATAAGAAGTGTGTTCATAAATGAAAGAAACGTTAAATACAATGACAAGTCTTAGGCTGTACCTGTGTTCCTCCCCTACTTGTTACATTGAGTATTATAATAAAATATGTATGTTTGATGGACTTATATTAATCCAGATGGAGTATACTTTTGTATCAAAGTCTTTATGTAACTACCACCACAAACTATACAATGTTTAAATAAAACACCATAACTAAAACTGCACTGTACAAGTGGCAGAAAAACCTTGGCTTGGCAATGTTACCAAAACCTCAAGGGAAAGATTACGGAGTTTACAAAAAGGGAAAGGAGAAGAAACCACAGATGTCGTCAAAAAAAGAGGGTTTATCCTTGAGGTTAGTGCTTCTACGTAAATGTACGTGGGCTGCAGGACCACATGAACACTGAGCCTCTGATCTGTACAGAAAACTCACGAGGATCTGTAAGGATTGTGTGCACACGTATAAAATCGCACCCTGTATGTTCCCACGAATGATACATGTGCACAAACATGCAAAACCTAAATCCCAGACAATTATTTCTTTCATCAGTTGAGACCCTATGACCTTCCCCTGAAATCAGTGGCTGTGGCTCTGGAGCCCCGGACTTGTTCCGTCAGTGTAAACATTCTAAATAAACCAGTGTTTGATGAATCCTCCTCTGCAGAGATGCATCTCTCTGAGGGGAAGCATTCATTAGATCACTGCACCACCCACATTCAGTTTACCGACCCCTCGACCTCACATTAACAATCTCAGCAGGCTGTGTTACTGTATGAGTGTGTGTGTGTGTGTGTGCATGCATTCAAAGTGCACATGTGGTTTGGTTGGTCTGAAGGCTTTCCCGCCCTGCAGACCCTGTTTCCACTTTCTCCTGGAAAACCCTTCCAGACCTCAACAGAGATTTTGAGCCAGTATGTTAGCCTCTGTTGATAATTTTGAATAAAGAATAACTGCACTCACAAACACTTTTAGCAAGTTTTTCAGTTCCACAGTAGCAAGAAAACAAACCAGCTTGCGATTTTGGCCTTAAGAAAAGTATGTTCCTTCTGTAAGTGTGTACATAAGGCCACAAGTTGGATCTCGCTTTTATGGTACCCAAACGGAACAGTTTAACATTCTTGAAATGATGCTTAAACTAGTATGCCATGATTAAAAAAAGGCACCACTCTCCTATCTGACTTTTAAATGTTAAGCAGGAGGCAGGAGACTTAGCTCATCACAGGATGAAAACACTTGAAGCAGGGGGAACAGCAATCGTCACTCAGTTAGAAATATGCCTCAGAACTAAAGCTAACTAATTAGCATGTTGTATCTTGTTTGTTTAATCTATTAAAAAGTAGTGGAAAAACAAATTAGAAAATGTAGGGGGGTCAGTGCTGGACTTTTTAACCTGGTTACAGTGACTTGGAGTCTCCAATGGTTGCCTTAAACAAAGCAAAACTAACTGCTTTCCCCTCATTCATATGCAATTCTAAGCTATAAGCAATTTGGAGTGATATGCTTACTATTTATTATATTGATTTTTTAAACGATAGTAGTATGTAGTAGGCGGTTTCAAAAGCAGCAAGCATTTAAGAGAACTGAGATGCAGGGTGGGTATCATGTGGTGCTGAGTCCAGGGATGTAAGGTGTTGACGCTAATTAATACAGATTAATCCTGGAGAGCGATCTGGGTTGAGACTGATGGTATGCCAGTCAAATTGCTGCTATGATTGGTCAGCAGCCAGAGTGATTGTAGACATGCTGAGTTGTTATTCTTTGGATACCTCAGTCTAATGTGGTGAGACAGGAAGCCAAGGAGATCTTTGCAAACACAGTGGAACCTGGCCAAGGTTGAGTAGAGAGTTGCTGTGTGAAACACTGGCCATAAAACAGAAGAGTGAGATCTGTAGAGCACCCAAACATTTTGTTCAAACAGCTCGTGGTGTTGGGACAAAGGCTTAACTTCCCTTTTGTGGAATGTAGGGAGAGAAGAAGTACTTTGAGAATCATGTCAAGGAAATTGTTTAGAATCTAACATGGAAGTGAGACAGACTTCTGTCCTGTGGGATACTATGCTCACACATTTAAGTTAAGCTAAACCCATCATAAATAACACCAACGTTTATTGCCAGAAATGAAAAGTCTGGAAACATTTGTTGTAATTCTGTTAACTGCTGCCTGTTAATTGAGTTTTCCTCACAGGCTAAACACAATCTACTCTTAGGAAGACCTGTTAGGAGCTGCTATACCTCATGTTGGGCACTGGATGTCCCTCTTGGTATGGCATGTTCAGTGACCCGGATATTGCTCTGGAATTGGGGTGGCAAATAAAACAATTTCTTGAAAACAGGATGATATGTCAATAATGAATCACACTCTATCTAGAGCACACTTAATTCAAGTTTACATACACATTGGAAATAGTGGTTTCCTAGTTTATAAAAGAATGGAATACTTTCTGTTACAATATACCAACTTATTTCTCAGGGACAAGCTTAAACTCAAAATGTCTTAAAACAGGACCTAGATGTCAGAATTAAAACTGTACCCTATCACTTTTTTGTTCTCGTTTTAAAAGAGATTCTCCTCAAATGTCACCCACACAGCTGTTCTCAATTATCTTTGCCTGATTAGACCCCCGCTCAGAACTGTGTGGGCTTTGACGTCATGGGCCTACTTTATTGACATCTCCCTGACTCACCTGCCTGTTAGTCCACTTTTAAAATGAACCAGACTTTTACGTCTTTTATAACAGGGAAACTCACTCAAGTTGAGGAAATAACTTTAGCAGTCGGAGGTTGAAATGCGAGAAATTAAAAGGACAATGCATTGCACAATGAATTCCGTACATTACTAGTTAAAAAACAACAACTAATGCCTACAGAAATACACAACCCATAACAAGGTTACCACTAATCGCATCTGTGGGTTTAAAACATAGACTGTAAATATGATTTAAAAGCGCGCGAGGTTAGAGCCAAAACTACTGTAGCATTTGTTGAAGTTTAATATGGTGAAGAAAAGTCATCCAACGTTACTGTAGAAACAGCTACACACAACTCCAGCTGCCCCGGTTAGCTTTAGCTCACATGACAGCCAAACACAGCACTCGGCAAAAGTACCGTAGCTGTAAACATTCAGCTCACAACACAATCGCTAAAAACGCTAACTTACAGTATGACCGTGAATGCAGCTCCGTCCACTTCTTCACAGCCCTCTTCGTGTTACATTTTCTCACCTTCTTTAGCTACAATAATATTAATATGGCGGGCGGATAGGCTCTTAATCTTTGTAGATGTTTATGTCTATATGTTGTTGTGTTTGTAGCCTGTTATGTGCACGGATAAGTGAATGCTTATGTGTAAATGTAGGCTGTTGTCTGATAGCAATGCACATTTATTGACCAACGTACGAAACCATCCACTTCGACATGTACATCATCAACTTCTACATGCACACAACAGCCTACATCCACGGAGACGTTTCGCTCTTTAGTATCAGCCAATGGCGACGCTGGATTTGACCCGGCTCTTGACCATCCAATCAGGGCCCGATGTGCTCCGGGGTTGCCAGAGTGTACCCTCACTAGATACCTTTACTTTGCTACCTGTAGTTAGCTCGCTAATGCTATCAGTTTATTGCACTTCAGTAAATTAATGACAACAGCTGGCTGTATTTGAAATTAAGGTTTACGTGGAGTTTGGGGGGGGTGGGGGCTGCTAAATATATTTCACCTGCTGCAAAATATATTTTACCTCCTGCTAATTTATTTCACTTGCTGCAAATATATTTCACTTGCTGCAAATATATTTAACCTGCTGCGAAATATATTTCACAAACTGGAAAGGGCATGCACATACTTACTAGTTGTTTGTGGTCTGAAGTCACGTCAGTACAAACATGTGACTCTCTTCTGCTGTACTGTCAGAGTATGCATGTGTATGGGTGTGTAATATTTTATGTGTAGCAGCACAGCCACAAAGAGCCCAGCAAATGAGCGAACCAACAGGTTTGATTGTTAGAGTGAAATATTTGTTTTTGTTTTTTTTGGATTGATTTCACATTTCACTCTAACAATCAATCCTGTTTTTGTGTCGTGTACGGTGCTATTTTTTAGACCAGCTTGAGAGTTTTAGTGTGGGAAGACAGGATGCCTTAAAGTACATTTTCCAACGTACCACACGAGGTCCATACAGTGAAATATGTTTAATATATAATCATATTTGCTGCACTATTAGCCTACAGCACACAAACCTTTATAGTTTGTGTAAACAGCTTCTCTAATCTTTAAAGTTAAGAAGACCTTCATACAGCGATACAAATCAATGAATTAACTAGATGACAAGCTTGTACATCTTATTATAATAATGTAATGATCATATAGCTCTGGGATTTAACAATATCACATCCTTCAATAGGTACAGTATAAACATTAAGACTCAAAGAGTTAAAGACAGCCTAAGCTTGGAGCAATGAATTATTATAAATGAATATAGCCTAATTGATGTGCTTAAGTGGAGAAGTGAAGCCTATATTACAATAGTTCAGACACTCCGCTTTTGGGGATTCTACTTTGATGAGTCGGACTGGAGACTTGAGTTTTTGACAATTTGAGAGGCATGTGTTAATGTTAGCTTAGCATGACTAGCAACGAGTACTTTATGTGAATAACTTCTGATAAATCTTAAGATTAACTCATTGACAAATGACTTCACACATTGTATTTTCAACCAAAAGAAAACACACATTGACTATTTTTACATTAAAACATTTTATTCATTGTTCCACATCAAATATATCTTGTTAGTCACCTGTTGCTCCACAGCCTTGCCTGCACTCCTCTTTCTCAACCAGGAAGTGTCAAACAGAGCTGAATCCAGCCTTGGGTTTATATGGGGGTGTGCCAAGTGGAAGGTGCCATGTTTGGTAGAAGTGGAGGGGTGTTTAGGTTGTTGAGATTAAAATTTGTATTTAAAAGGCAGTTTAAGTATTTACTTAACTGAAATGTATTTTGACATGCTTTAAGCCTTATTGCAGATAGTATGTGTTGTTTGTAGAACAGGTAATACTCACCTGAGAGTAAATTGATTTCCAACCCCTTTTGGTAGGTGCCAACTCCTATATAAGAGGAGGCTTGGGGGCCTCTTAGGTAGTTGGAGTTTGGAGCTGGAGTGGCACAGAGCTGCAGAGTTTCAACAATTTATCAAGGAGTGTACAGAGCTGCAAGGGCCCAGACTGGCATTGTTTAGAGCTCAGTCTCGTCTTTTGTTTGGCATGTTATTTTTTCTTGCAAGTATTATTTTTTATTTTTACATTTTCTCCAGGCCTGTGTTGTACATATTGCTGCACTTAATTTATTCCACTGCATTATTGAATTTTTCCTCATTTTTGGGCCTAAGCCACTTGGCCATCCTAACAAAGTTGACCTCTTTTATAGGCCTATTTCTTATAATTAGTTTTTTAAACTTGGATTTCTATTTTTGGGTAAAATAAAAACTGTCTCATGCATTACTGCTAACAATTGATGGCAGTAGTGGGATCATTCAGTGAAAGACAAAGGATTTTTTTTTTCTCTTCAACTTTTGGATTTTTTTGGTTTTCTAACCTGTTCCCCCTGAAAGGAAGTCGAATGCATTGTGGCAGGAAAGTTGAAGGAACAAAGGAGGGCCTACCGGCCCAGTGAATACCCAGGAAAGGCAAGCCAGCAGAGGTGTAAAGAGTACTAAAATATTCTACTCAAGTAAAAGTACTGTTACTTTAATAAAATTGTAATTAAGTACAAGTAAAAGTACCAGTTTAAAAATGTACTCAAGTAAAAGTAAAAAGTAGCTCATTGAACATTTAAATATAGACATTAAAAAAGATTTCCCCCCTTTTTTTTAACCAGTAGTATGTTTTAATGATGGATAATTCAATAATCAAGGCTTATAATGTTCAAGTAATCTGCTGTTTTATGAAGGGAAATGTTTAAACTATTTAAGAAAATACTGACAGGGTATTTGTATCACTCAAAAACAGTGTAAAGAGTATTTTAGTGTTTTTAGTTTTATTATTCTGAGGCTGCTTAGTCTCAAAGGCTGATTTAGCTGCAATTTCAGTTTGTATTAGATGTTTTAAAAAGGAACTGTGTGTTCATCTCTTAGCAGGCTACACTGAAGCTTCTAACTGAATCTGTTTGGTTTGAAGTATTTATTGTCACACATCTAAGATGTGTTAAGTTGCTGCAGTTTATAACACCCAACTTTCTGAAACGTCTGCTTCAAAATAAAAGCATATCAAAGAGATGGCAATAAGGGACTTTTATTGTGAAAAACTTTCCAAAATTAAATGTGTTTATCGCTTTGAGCTTTCGCGGAGCTGCATGGGTCAGCAAGAGGCCCGGGAGGCTAAGCATAATGAGCTAACTGGCAAGAACAGCGCTTTAAAGCACTTCATGAGTTTCAGCTTCTGCAGTTATAGAAGTTCAGGCCAGCTTTGTTTGATTTAATGGACAGTTTTTCCTGCTAAATGAGCAGCCAGAACAGTTTGTGAGACCTCAGGGGCCCCCTACTGGTCTAGGGCCCCAAGCAGTTGCCTGCCTTGCCTGTTGACAAGCAGTGCCTCTGCATGCAGCGGCAGAGTGAGGAGCTCTGCCAGCCGTGTCAGTATCCCTTTGGGACAGTAGTAACACTCTGGTTTTAGAAGTATGGCGATTGTGTGTGTGTAGGCACAATTATACTGGCGGTATTTTCTTGTTTCTGCAGTGCCCGTCCTGCAGTCTGTGTACTTGCTGAGCGACTTGAGGAGTCCCTGCGAAGGAAGCAGCAGGCGTGGTCAGTCGCAGAAGATCGTGACAAATTACTCACCGTTTTATTTTGTTGGAGCTGAGAGACTTTTTAGCCTCTTACGTTTTAAGTGATGGACTTTTAGCTCTCCTTTGTATCCCTTGATTTACCTGACTTTTATTCCTGTTTTAGCCACTTTTAGCAAATACATTTTAGGACAACTTTATTGTTTTATTTCTTTTAAGTGGGTTTTAATTTGGTGCAGTTTAAGGACAACCTAGCTCATAAATAAATCAGTTTTACACCAGCACATCATTGTTTTAAGTCTCTTGATTATCATCAGCGCTGCTCTCACCCCAATAATTCAAACAAACCCTGTTAATATTCAATGCATTGTTCTTTTGAAATTACCACATTCCACCCCGTTTACAGTACCTTACACAAGAAGTAATTGAAATGATCATCCTTGTACAATACTTGAGAATGTTTTCCCCTGATCTTCAGGTATGGCTCAAACAGCATGACCCAGATTCAGCAACGGAGGCTGCCAAGCTGGCCGATGTCTTTGTTGCGGCACGGAAAAAGGGTCAACCATGGAGCTACAATGTAGGGAGGACGACAAAGGACAGCCACAAACCAACCCAACAGTTCCAACAGGGGGCAGCAACCAGTGCAGGTAAGTCTCTCATGTGGGATGTCCAGCCAGCTAGCAGGCCAACAAAACCCTCTAGCAAAAAGATAACTTGTTATCTATGTGGACTTTAAGGCCATACCATGTACCCGAAAAACTCAGCTAAGATTATAACTGTTATAGTTAACCAACAGTTGGAGGTTTTGCGTACAACCTTAAAAATACGCATCCTGTCGAGACGTTTTCAGGATTCAGGGAAAATCTCACGTGAGTCCTTCAAATCTGGGATCTGAAGGAGGTAGTAAAAATGCCAAGGAATGTCCAAATGGTTCTTCTCTGTGATTGTGAATTGTTTGTTTTAGTGATTTTTAAATTTTCCATTTTAGTATTTCTTTTTCTCTGTCATGATGCTTTTGATGTCGTGTAAAGCACTTTGAATTGCGTTGTTGTTGAAATGTACTATATAAATAAACTTGCCTTGCACAATGTGCTTTGTACCACGTCCTCGCATTAAAAATGACTGTTCTATTAAAATGCAAAACATTGAAGTTAATGGAACCACGCTTAGGGCCTTGCTCGACTCTTGGAGTGATCAGACACTGGTACACAGGAAGTTTGTACCACCGACCATTGATAGTGAAACCATCCCTATCTGTTGTGTTCATGGAGATGAGAAGCCTTATCCAACAGCTGACATGTACATTAAGGTAGAAGGTCAAACTTTCCTTTTGAACATTAGGTTTGCTGATAATCTGTCTTTTGATGCTGTTCTAGGAAGAGACCTACCAGTTCTTTTTGATTTTCGAGCCGGAACAAAGCAGAAAGTGTAATGCTGTGGTAACCAGAATGCAATCCAATGAGCCCTCCGCAATTCTCAGAAGGCAGGAAAAATTCCAAAAGACAATGGTGACACCATCAACAAGCACTGAGCCAGAGTTACCACTAGGGTTTCAAGTTCCGGGTAATATAAGTGATATGCAGAAAACTGATCATCTTTAGTCTTTCTTTTCCAGAAAGCAAAGGAGAAGGAGCCTGATGCTGAGTTGGACATCATAAGTGATGTATATCCTGCAAAATGGCATCCTCTATCGTCAACAAGAGTCAGCGTTGCAGCTAGTGGTTGCCCAAGCAGCTGGAAACACCATGCTTGCCTTGGGGCACTCAGTTCCCTGGGCTGGCCACCTGGGCAAACACAAAAACACGGCTCGCATTAAAACCCATTTCCACTGGCCTGCGTAGATATGTTGCTCAGTTTTGTAAAAGTTGCTCTCAGTGCCAAATAACATCTGCTAAAACACCCCAAGAGCTCCACTTCAACCACTACCCATTATTGGCACCCCATTTGAGCACCTTGGTATGGACATTGTTGGTCCTGTAGAGAGAAGCAAAGCAGGAAACCGTTATATGCTCGTTATAACAGACTATTCTACCAAGTATCCAGAAGTCTTTCCACTAAAATCCATTAAGGCAAAAGCAGTTGCTTTCTGTTTGGTACAGTTCTTTTCAAGGGTGGGCTTCCCTTGTGAAATATTAACTGATTGAGGAACGAACTTTATGTCTACTCTGCTGAAACAGGTGTACCAGGTACTTGGTATCAAGAGACTCAGGACCACACCATATCATCCTTAAACGGATAGGCTAACGGAGCACTTTAACCAGACCATATTTGTAAACAACACTGGTACAGACTGGAATCAATGGCTGCCCTACCTCCTCTTTGCATAGAAAGAAGAACCACAATCCTCCATAGATTCTCTCCTTTTGTATGGACATGAAGTTTGGGACCCGTTTGCACTGTTGAGAGAGATCTGGAAGGGAGGCAAGGGGAGGGTGGGATCTGTTAACGTTGTATTCTATTTCATCCAGATGAGAGAGCGGCTGGAGAAAATGGGTGAGCTGGCCTAATCGCACATGGTGGACGCCCAGCAGCAACAGAAGTCCTGGTACAACAAGTCAGCCAGGCAGAGATCCTTCGACCCAGGACAGAAAGTGATGGAAGTGATGCTTTTAAGAAGTGTGCTTGATGAACAAGTGGATGAGCAATACTTACCTCTCTAGTTACCTGGTAAACCATGATCTCAGACGGCCAACGGCTTCAGGTGAGATCTATCTGTAATTAAGAAGTTTTGCAGGAGAACCCTGGGAGAACAAATATTGTTGAACATGACATTGTTGTGAGAGAAGGTGAGAAGATTAAGTTACAGGATCCCTGAGCGCCTGCTGGCCTCACTGAGGAGGGAGGTTGACCTGCTGCTGTCCCTGGGGATCAAGGCTTCAAAGAGCGAGTGGTTTAACCCAGTGGTGCTCGTACCAAAGAAGGATGGAGGCATAAGGTTCTGCATTGATTTCAGGTACCTGAATTCAGTTTCTCAATTTGATTTCATCTTCTTGATTTAAAGTTATATTAAACTGACCTCTTTTATAGGCCTAGTTCTTATAATTTGGTTTTTAAACTTGGTTTTTTATTTTTGGGTAAAATAATAACCCACCTTTTCTTTAAAGTTACTCCTGTGTCTCGTCACTTACTGCTTGGGCCCCCGCAAGAGAATCCTTCTCATCTCGGTAAGAGTGTTTAAAAGGCACACTACAAGTGAAGGCCTGTGTCTTCTTCGATGATGTCACCAGTTGTAATAATCCCAATGGATTTCATTACCTAAAATGTGGGTTCTTCTTTTTTAGGCTTTGGTAGAGAAGCCATCCAGTGGCGACGAGAAAACGTACGGCTATCTCCTCACACAGAAAGACGAGGGATCTGAAGGTAAACTTTTTATGATTCTGATTCTTGTCAACAGCGATATACAATGCGTTTCTACTCATAAGGGCGGGTTTTTCCACATTTCAAACCTTGCATTGGCAAAGATCAAGATGGGTATCAAAGAGATTTTTAGATTTTTATCGTAGCCTCATTGTTGACCAAATGAAACATTAAAAAAAAATGTTGTCATCGCAGCCGTATAAATAATGGATGTAGGCTCTTTGAAAGAGGTTAGTTGAGACCCTCTTTTGTTAGTGCTAATTTTTATTTTCTGATAAGCAGAATTTTAATCTCACCTCTCCACACACTCAGCTTCAGTCTCAAATCAAGATAGACTTCTGCTCAGCCAAGGATTACCACGACGAGGGCTGCAGTACAGCGGTAATGTTCAGTCTGGGCCATGAAATCCACTTGGTGATCGTGGTCAGTGTCTTTTACCGCCTGTAATTATGATACATTGGGTAAAAGTGAGTTACTGTGTTATTAGTGCATGTTGTGTGTGTATTTCAGCCTGTGTGTGTAACATGTCTCAGTAATGGAGTGAAAAAGTAATTTCCCCCTGTGGGATTAATAAAGGATATCTTCTTGATGAAGATGATTTTCTCTGATAAATATATTATATACTGTTTATATATTCCTCAAATCAACATATGTAAGCCAAATTAATGTGTATGCCAACTGAAAGTAAAAAACAGTTTTTTGATAAAAGAGCTAGTGCAACATTTCACACATAAATCCAGTCTTTTTAAATGTCTGAGTCATGTCTGTCTACAATGAGTGAGAAGTGCCAAGTGTTCTGTTGTCACAGTCGTGTTTACATGGACGGGGCGGCCTTGCGTATAAAGTTGTTTTAGTCAGGGACTAGAGAAAAGAAGAATAACATACTCACTGCTTATTCAGATGTTACGTAAGTGTGTTTAGATCACGCTCATTCTGTGTCAATTTATGTTCAATGTGAAGCTATGAGTTAACAGAGTGTGCTAACATTAGCCTGCTAACACAACAATGCAGACCACGGGCTGCTCGATCAAAGGACAATTTTGTCCACCACTTCCTCTAAATGGTGCTTAATCACGATGCGTTTTAATTGATAACTCCTTCGTGTAAACACGAGTGGAGAGGGGTTTGGAAGTGTGTTTGTTTTGGTTTAATGCTGGTGCTCAAGGGGGCGACATCTACTGGATCAAAAAGTCACACATTCTTCCTTAAAAGCATACATTTAGATTAATTTATCGGAATTTAAGTAAAATCTTTCTTAGATATGTTGGACAGATTGAAAACCATCCTGTATTTCTTGGCGTAGATGTTTGTAACACTGTTCTCTTCACAGGGTGATAAAGAAAGTTCTGACTCACTGGATGATGGACCCTCATCAGGCCAAGATACGTCTCGCTCATTCTGTCAGCGATGGCTTAATTCCAGTCAGCTCTTGTTTACAAGTACAGTACAGTATTCGAGGTGAATTCTCTGGAGAATATCCTGCTGCGATCTCACATTAGCTCACTCTGACTTGCTGCGGAAAAAGTACTAGGGGTCTGGCAGGACAAACTCCAGGTCAAGTCCAACTGAAAAATGTGGCCCTTTACGTTCACACATACAGCTTCTCCAGCAAATATCAGGAGTTTTTCAGGAGTTTTCTGCAAGTGAGAAAGCCCTGGGTCATCTTGTTTATTGCTACATTGTTGTTTTTGTTTCAGGGTTTGATTGAGACATTATTTTTGTGTATTGTCAGGATTAGTACGTTATGTAAAGAACTTTGTAGCATTGGTTTTTGGTGCTCTGTAAACAAAGCTAATGGGTAAAAGAGAAAGTAAAACAAATAGAAACACAACGTGAAACAGTTGCACTAAGTTAAAAGGCCTGTTGGAAAAGATTGTGTGATGATTGTTTAATATTTTCTCCTTATATGTTTGCTTTAAAGGAGTGAGGAAGATAGTGGTGGAGGAAAATCTCCGGTATGTTCCTGACAGTGAGGTGAGTTCTGTGCTCTCACTTGAAGCTGTGATACACATCTGGACAAGTATATAAGCCTTTTTTTTTTGTCTTTTCTTCTGCTTAAGGATACCCTGAGTCTTTGGAACCTTCACTTCCTTGTCATGATTCACTGTTGGCCCGATCAGGTCGTTCATGACTTTGAACTCATCACATGAGTGCGGCTCTGCCTCCATGGTGGGGTATGTATCAGTGTTTTAAAACATACTACAGCTGTGATTTATACAGAGGAATGAGACTCAAGTAATGATGAAATATCTGTTTAACAGCCAAGACAAAAGCAGCATGAAGATGATTACACTGACCAAACAAGACAACCATCAGGTATTTGTACAAATCCTTTTGAAGAACTGTGATATGTGATTTTCACTAGGCTGTTCTGAATTCAACATAAAGCTTTATGATTTTTCAGATCAACTCACTGCAAATACGATTCCTGCCCTCAATGGCTGTACTCTCTGGATTCATCTTCAGTCTCCTGTCTTGTCCAGACAAAAATAAACATGGTAAACAATCAACACTTATTACAGTGCTAAATGGATCTTGCATGCATTAAATAAATACAGGTCTGCACATTTAAGTAACATATTTTACTCTTTCTGATTTCAGGATACCATTTATTTAGTTGTTGGCATTTGTGAGAACCCAGAAAGGAAGGATACATTTTATTTTTGAGGTGCTGCTCAATAATGATGAAAAATCAAGAAAGACACGCATCCCTCAGTGGGTGCTGGATAAAAAAAAAGCTAAACAAGATCTGCACACCAAGAAGCTCCCGATTGAAGGATTTATTAAGTTATTTTACGTTTCGCTTTCCTTACCTGCTCAATAACTAATCAAGAATGTGATAAAAGTTTTAAAATAGTAAGTGGTCTTTGTTTTTCTTTTGTTTCTCAACAGATAGTCGAGGAGAGCCGATTTCTTCTTTCGTCGTCAGATGCTTCAGAGAGTCTTTGCACAAGAACAGGTACTTAACTTTATTTGGATGCATTTCTCTTTCTTCCATTTTTCTTAAATATATTTTTATTATTTTGACATATTAGAGTAAGACAATTATGGCAATGTGTATTTTACATATGTGACCTTTAAGTTATAGACACCTGTATATGCATGTCTATCCCATTTTGCGTTCTTTTTAAATGCAAAAGCTTTCAATTGTTTTTGTTCTATTTCATTTAATACAATATTATTTTACTTGTTTTTAATTTTAACAGTTTAGATATTATGCCCAGGTGAAAAAGTGTGTGTTCAGAAGCATGAGTGAATACACACTTTTCCAATTGGGCATAATATCTAAACTGTTAATTAGAAAAAAGTAAAAGGCTTAATATTTATATAAATATTTTAAAAGCAATTTTTTTTTCCTTTTCCTGTCTGAGTCATTACTGTCTACAATGAGTGAGATGCGCCAAGTGTCCTGTTGTCGGAGTTGGGTTTACATGGACGGGTTTATTGAGACATTATTTTTGTGTATTGTCAGGATTAGTACGTTATGTAAAGAACTTTGTAGCGTTGGTTTTTGGTAAGTGCTCTGTAAACAAAGCTAATGGGTAAAATAGAGGTAAAACAAATAGAAACAGTTGCACAAAGTTAAAAGGCCTGTTGGAAAAGATTGTGTCACGATTGTTGAAAAATTTCCCTGTCTATGTTTGCTTTAAAGGAGAGAGGATGATAGTGGTGGTGGAAAATCTCCTGTATGTTCCTGACAGTGAGGTGAGTTCTGTGCTCTCACTTGAAGCTGTGATACACATCTGGGCAAGTATATAAGCCTTTTTTTTGTTGTCTTCTCTTCTGCTTAAGGATACCTTGAGTCTTTGGGACCTTCACTTCCTTGTCATGATTCACGGTTGGCCCGATCTGGTCATTCATGACTTTGAACTCACCACATGAGTGCGGCTCTGCCTCCATGGTGGCGTATGTATCAGTGTTTTAAAACATACTACAGCTGTGATTTATACAGAGGAATGGGACTCAAGTAATGATGAAATACCTGTTTCACAGCCAAGACAAAAGCAGCATGAAGATGATTACACTGACCAAACAAGACAACTGTCAGGTATTTGTACAAATCCTTTTAAAGAACTGTGATATGTGATTTTCACTAGGCTGTTCTGAATTCAACATAAAGCTTTATTTGATGATTTTTCAGATCAGCTCACTGCAAATACAATTCCTGCCCTCGATGGCTGTACTCTCTGGATTCATCTTCAGTGTCCTGTCTCGTCCAGACAAAAATAAACATGGTAAACAATCAACACTTATTACAGTGCTAAATGGATCTTGCATGCATAAAATAAATATACAGTATGTCTGCACATTTAAGTAACATATTTCACTCTTTCTGATTTCAGGATACCATTTATTTAGTTGACAGCATTTGTGATAACCCAGAAAGGAAGGATATGTTTTATTTTTGATGTGCTGCTTGATAACGATGAAAAATCAAGAAAGACACATCCCTCAGTGGGTGCTGGATCCAAAATAAAAAATAGGTAAGGAAAGCAAAACAAGATCTGCACACCAAGAAGCTCCCGTTTGAAGGATTTATTAAGTTATGTTATGTTTTGCTTCCTTGCCCCCCCCCAATAACTACTAAAGAAAATGATAAAAGTTTTAAAATAGTAAGGTCTTTGTTTTTCTTTTGTTTCTCAACAGATAGTCGAGGAGAGGCGATTTCTTCTGTTGTCAGATGCTTCAGAGAGGCTTTATATATCTATATACATGTATATCCTGTTTTGTGTTCTTCCTAAATGCAAAAGCATTGTTGAATTGTTTTTGTTCTATTTAATACTATATAAAACAGGAGAAAATGATCAAAATAAAGTTTCAATAAATAAAAATCCTAAAATGTCTCTCTTCCCAGAATCACACATTAATATATATTTTATTGGTGTACAATAAGGCTGAGATAGACAGGCGGACAGTCATCCAGACACTTAACTCTAAATTCAGCTCAAATGTAATGGCAAGACTCTTCAGCCTCTTGAAATGTGTTTGTAAAGAAGTCTGCACAGTCTGTATGTAAACATGCTGAGTGAGAAAGCATTGCTTGTCCTTATCAAAAATTGTTACTGTTTGTGATGAATTCTGACTATTGCGATGTTTGTTGCAAATCCTTTTATTGGAATAACGATGAAAGTGCAGTAACTTTGGCATCCTATTCCCTACCCTGACCTATGTTTTAATGTTGTTCTTTTTAAGGAGGATAATTATGGTTCTCAAGGAGGCATGAGGGAGATTTCGTCTGTCGTCAGATGCTTCAGAGAGACTTTGCATGAGAACAGGTACGTAACTTTATTTGGATGCATTTCTTTCTTCCATTTTTTAAAAACATATTTACTTTGCAAGGCTATCATACATGTCACAATAAACGGATTAAATGAAAAATACAAAATGCTTCTATTATTTTCAGTGTTTTGTCAACGGTTGCATTCCCACTACCATTCAAGAGGTAGGCCTCCTTTAGGACATTTTATTTTACTTGTTTTTTTTAACAGTGTAGATATTATGCCCAGTTGGAAGTGTATCCACTTGTGCGTGTGAACACACACTTTTCCAAATGGGCATAATATCTAAACTGTTAAGAAGAAACAAGTAAAATAAAATGTCTTTATATTTGTATAAATATTTCAAAAGCAATTTTTTTTTTTTTTCATTTTTCCCTTTAAACCGGGAGTCGGAAAGAGGGAAAGAGGGAAAGAGGGAAAGAGGGAAAGAGGGAAAGAGGGAAAGAGGGAAAGAGGGAAAGAGGGAAAGAGGGAAAGAGGGAAAGAGGGAAAGAGGGAAAGAGGGAAAGAGGGAAAGAGGGAAAGAGGGAAAGAGGGAAAGAGGGAAAGAGGGAAAGAGGGAAAGAGGGAAAGAGGGAAAGAGGGAAAGAGGGAAAGAGGGAAAGAGGGAAAGAGGGAAAGAGGGAAAGAGGGAAAGAGGGAAAGAGGGAAAGAGGGAAAGAGGGAAAGAGGGAAAGAGGGAAAGAGGGAAAGAGGGAAAGAGGGAAAGAGGGAAAGAGGGAAAGAGGGAAAGAGGGAAAGAGGGAAAGAGGGAAAGAGGGAAAGAGGGAAAGAGGGAAAGAGGGAAAGAGGGAAAGATCCGGGTGGAGACTGGGAGTCAGGTCGGGTTCGCGGGAGATCGCGCGACCTCTCGCTCCCCGCCTGCTCTCCTCCGGGTGGAGACTGGGAGTCAGGTCGGGTTCGCGGGAGATCGCGCGACCTCTCGCTCCCCGCCTGCTCTCCTCCGGGTGGAGACTGGGAGTCAGGTCGGGTTCGCGGGAGATCGCGCGACCTCTCGCTCCCCGCCTGCTCTCCTCCGGGTGGAGACTGGGAGTCAGGTCGGGTTCGCGGGAGATCGCGCGACCTCTCGCTCCCCGCCTGCTCTCCTCCGGGTGGAGACTGGGAGTCAGGTCGGGTTCGCGGGAGATCGCGCGACCTCTCGCTCCCCGCCTGCTCTCCTCCGGGTGGAGACTGGGAGTCAGGTCGGGTTCGCGGGAGATCGCGCGACCTCTCGCTCCCCGCCTGCTCTCCTCCGGGTGGAGACTGGGAGTCAGGTCGGGTTCGCGGGAGATCGCGCGACCTCTCGCTCCCCGCCTGCTCTCCTCCGGGTGGAGACTGGGAGTCAGGTCGGGTTCGCGGGAGATCGCGCGACCTCTCGCTCCCCGCCTGCTCTCCTCCGGGTGGAGACTGGGAGTCAGGTCGGGTTCGCGGGAGATCGCGCGACCTCTCGCTCCCCGCCTGCTCTCCTCCGGGTGGAGACTGGGAGTCAGGTCGGGTTCGCGGGAGATCGCGCGACCTCTCGCTCCCCGCCTGCTCTCCTCCGGGTGGAGACTGGGAGTCAGGTCGGGTTCGCGGGAGATCGCGCGACCTCTCGCTCCCCGCCTGCTCTCCTCCGGGTGGAGACTGGGAGTCAGGTCGGGTTCGCGGGAGATCGCGCGACCTCTCGCTCCCCGCCTGCTCTCCTCCGGGTGGAGACTGGGAGTCAGGTCGGGTTCGCGGGAGATCGCGCGACCTCTCGCTCCCCGCCTGCTCTCCTCCGGGTGGAGACTGGGAGTCAGGTCGGGTTCGCGGGAGATCGCGCGACCTCTCGCTCCCCGCCTGCTCTCCTCCGGGTGGAGACTGGGAGTCAGGTCGGGTTCGCGGGAGATCGCGCGACCTCTCGCTCCCCGCCTGCTCTCCTCCGGGTGGAGACTGGGAGTCAGGTCGGGTTCGCGGGAGATCGCGCGACCTCTCGCTCCCCGCCTGCTCTCCTCCGGGTGGAGACTGGGAGTCAGGTCGGGTTCGCGGGAGATCGCGCGACCTCTCGCTCCCCGCCTGCTCTCCTCCGGGTGGAGACTGGGAGTCAGGTCGGGTTCGCGGGAGATCGCGCGACCTCTCGCTCCCCGCCTGCTCTCCTCCGGGTGGAGACTGGGAGTCAGGTCGGGTTCGCGGGAGATCGCGCGACCTCTCGCTCCCCGCCTGCTCTCCTCCGGGTGGAGACTGGGAGTCAGGTCGGGTTCGCGGGAGATCGCGCGACCTCTCGCTCCCCGCCTGCTCTCCTCCGGGTGGAGACTGGGAGTCAGGTCGGGTTCGCGGGAGATCGCGCGACCTCTCGCTCCCCGCCTGCTCTCCTCCGGGTGGAGACTGGGAGTCAGGTCGGGTTCGCGGGAGATCGCGCGACCTCTCGCTCCCCGCCTGCTCTCCTCCGGGTGGAGACTGGGAGTCAGGTCGGGTTCGCGGGAGATCGCGCGACCTCTCGCTCCCCGCCTGCTCTCCTCCGGGTGGAGACTGGGAGTCAGGTCGGGTTCGCGGGAGATCGCGCGACCTCTCGCTCCCCCGCCTGCTCTCCTCCGGGTGGAGACTGGGAGTCAGGTCGGGTTCGCGGGAGATCGCGCGACCTCTCGCTCCCCGCCTGCTCTCCTCCGGGTGGAGACTGGGAGTCAGGTCGGGTTCGCGGGAGATCGCGCGACCTCTCGCTCCCCGCCTGCTCTCCTCCGGGTGGAGACTGGGAGTCAGGTCGGGTTCGCGGGAGATCGCGCGACCTCTCGCTCCCCGCCTGCTCTCCTCCGGGTGGAGACTGGGAGTCAGGTCGGGTTCGCGGGAGATCGCGCGACCTCTCGCTCCCCGCCTGCTCTCCTCCGGGTGGAGACTGGGAGTCAGGTCGGGTTCGCGGGAGATCGCGCGACCTCTCGCTCCCCGCCTGCTCTCCTCCGGGTGGAGACTGGGAGTCAGGTCGGGTTCGCGGGAGATCGCGCGACCTCTCGCTCCCCGCCTGCTCTCCTCCGGGTGGAGACTGGGAGTCAGGTCGGGTTCGCGGGAGATCGCGCGACCTCTCGCTCCCCGCCTGCTCTCCTCCGGGTGGAGACTGGGAGTCAGGTCGGGTTCGCGGGAGATCGCGCGACCTCTCGCTCCCCGCCTGCTCTCCTCCGGGTGGAGACTGGGAGTCAGGTCGGGTTCGCGGGAGATCGCGCGACCTCTCGCTCCCCGCCTGCTCTCCTCCGGGTGGAGACTGGGAGTCAGGTCGGGTTCGCGGGAGATCGCGCGACCTCTCGCTCCCCGCCTGCTCTCCTCCGGGTGGAGACTGGGAGTCAGGTCGGGTTCGCGGGAGATCGCGCGACCTCTCGCTCCCCGCCTGCTCTCCTCCGGGTGGAGACTGGGAGTCAGGTCGGGTTCGCGGGAGATCGCGCGACCTCTCGCTCCCCGCCTGCTCTCCTCCGGGTGGAGACTGGGAGTCAGGTCGGGTTCGCGGGAGATCGCGCGACCTCTCGCTCCCCGCCTGCTCTCCTCCGGGTGGAGACTGGGAGTCAGGTCGGGTTCGCGGGAGATCGCGCGACCTCTCGCTCCCCGCCTGCTCTCCTCCGGGTGGAGACTGGGAGTCAGGTCGGGTTCGCGGGAGATCGCGCGACCTCTCGCTCCCCGCCTGCTCTCCTCCGGGTGGAGACTGGGAGTCAGGTCGGGTTCGCGGGAGATCGCGCGACCTCTCGCTCCCCGCCTGCTCTCCTCCGGGTGGAGACTGGGAGTCAGGTCGGGTTCGCGGGAGATCGCGCGACCTCTCGCTCCCCGCCTGCTCTCCTCCGGGTGGAGACTGGGAGTCAGGTCGGGTTCGCGGGAGATCGCGCGACCTCTCGCTCCCCGCCTGCTCTCCTCCGGGTGGAGACTGGGAGTCAGGTCGGGTTCGCGGGAGATCGCGCGACCTCTCGCTCCCCGCCTGCTCTCCTCCGGGTGGAGACTGGGAGTCAGGTCGGGTTCGCGGGAGATCGCGCGACCTCTCGCTCCCCGCCTGCTCTCCTCCGGGTGGAGACTGGGAGTCAGGTCGGGTTCGCGGGAGATCGCGCGACCTCTCGCTCCCCGCCTGCTCTCCTCCGGGTGGAGACTGGGAGTCAGGTCGGGTTCGCGGGAGATCGCGCGACCTCTCGCTCCCCGCCTGCTCTCCTCCGGGTGGAGACTGGGAGTCAGGTCGGGTTCGCGGGAGATCGCGCGACCTCTCGCTCCCCGCCTGCTCTCCTCCGGGTGGAGACTGGGAGTCAGGTCGGGTTCGCGGGAGATCGCGCGACAAAAAAACGGAGTGGGAAGAAAGAGGAATAGAAATGCACAAAAAAAAATTAAGAATTAAAAAAACAAAACAAGCTTGAATATTTACTTGTAATAGCAATGATATAAATATTCATCCATACAGTAATATAATCTTCCTCATCATCATTATTGCCACCATCATCATTACTACCATTAGTAATAAGTATCATGGGAAGAAAGAGGAGTTCACATCCTGCATCATAGTTCGAATACAGTGCAGAAGAGGGACAGTGTTAGAGTGCAGACATGATATCTGAGATGAGCAGTACGGTCAGAGGAAGACAAGAGGTCTACAGAGGACTGATAGCAGTCTGTGCTTACTGTAGGTTGTACATTAACCACATTAGCTGTGACTCCTTGATACTTTCAGAGAACTGTCCACTCATCTATCTGTGGTGATTGTGTTAGCAGAAAGTCAAAAGGGACCATGGTGGGATGGCTGCTTACATCTGATCTACCAGCAGACCAGATTCCTGTGGTCTACTGCAGTGAGAAACACCAGTCAAGAGGGTCAGGATGTTGTCCTGCTGCAGGAGACAGGGACTTGATGTGCTCAGTTGTATTGCTTCATGGTGATATCTTCACACGGCCACCCCAGCTCCAACTGAGTCCCGCTGGATCATTGTCTACTTGATTATATTATGTTACAGAATGTTAGGTTGGTGGAAGTGCAGCCAATGAATTCATGTTCTGTGAGTCATTTGTGTCACAATAATGACAGTTTACATCTCCATCAGTTAGCCGATCATATATGGAAAGATGAAATAAGCAGTTCAGAGCAAGTACAGGTGTTCAATATCTTGTTTCTCCTCACATTGAGTCAAATAGGATGCAGGAAGCTCAGGGGGAACTTGTAGTATATGCTGCATAACAGTGTCAGTATATACTGAAGTAACCCAGAGCTGAACAAAACACTGCAATGTATTGAGATGAAAACAAGCTGTCCTTTGTGTACCTTTCTGTTACACTGACTTATCCATTTCTATCCTCTTACAGACCGAAAGGAGTTTCCATCAGAACATCACAGCAGTCGGATATCAACCCCCCAGGTCGGATATCAACCCCCCCAACCCCTTCAATCAAACTTGGAACGATAGAGCCCACCAATCAAATTAGCAGCAAAAAGGTCAAAGGTAATCATCGATCGAGTGAGTCACTGAAATGATATTACCTAACTCAAAAATGTTATTAAAAAAATATATTTTTGACTCAACTTTTTGTATTTTTTTGGTAAATACCATACCCTTGAAATGAAATGGTCAGATAAAAAGCCAAACTTTAATGTTTCACTCAACAATATTTAGGCTACAAATATGCCGAATCAATAGGCTTATAGCTAACATTACAAACAACATGCAAAATTATTAAATAATGACCAGTCTTCCACTACTTTATTATTATTATTGTTAAATCTCCTCCTGTCACATTATTGAATGTTGATTACTAGTAACTGAGGCACATTTTTTACTTTATGTACTTTTATTCCCCTGGCACGTTTCCTGTTGTTGTTATTGTTTTAATTGTATAGGCTAATAAATATAAGCCAGACTGATGTATCCATTTGAATACAATTATTTTATCCCATAACTTTCCCTAGCAGAACTAGCTTAAGAATTCCACTCTGACATGCAATAGGCCTGTTTTCGCACTGCGGTTTAATTAACCTTTTAAGTGGTCATGTCCATCCCCTCCACATGTGACTCTGTGCACCACAACTAACAGGAAGATTTTATAGGACTTGCACAATGTAATGCAAAATACACTTAAGGAAAAAAGAAAAAAATGCTTCCTCTAATGTAGCTCCCATTCTTTGTTGAATTAACATTTTATTGACACTGATTACCAGGTAGGTAATATCTTTATTTTGAAAATCTAAATAAAAGGACAAAAAGATAAATGTACTTTGGAAGAACAAATCATAAACAACAAAGCTATACAACAATCTTAATTGCAAATTCACATAAGCACACATATATAACATATTTGAAACAGAGTAGGATAGCCTATTCACATATCTAAATCCTCAACAGTAAGTTACGAGGACTGTCCCAAGTCTTTGTGTAACCATTATTCTCAACCGAGTCAACAGCAAGGCAAACCATAGGCCATTCTTTCCAAACTAATATAACAAAAAAATATACTACTTCTACAACAGTCTTAATAAATGTTCCTGCTTGAATGTTTCTGAACTTAAAATTTAATACAGGTTTTCCTATAAACCAAATTGACAACAAACTTATTTCAACCCTACTTTCTGTCAGTCTCTGTCTACTCTCACTCATATATGAACTAATTACACATCCTCCATCATTAACCATGCCATTCAGCTTGGCCTTAGGAGTTGAAAAGGGACAGTTTATCCAGGTATGTTAGGGCCTTGCAGGTCACGAGACCATAGTAAGTCTTTAAAAGTGAGCATCTCCCACCTGTCTGTCTCAGGTCTGCCCAAACTCTATCTAGTTCTTGGCTGCTCATCTCTGCTGAGCTGAACAGGTAGCGGTAGCAGCATGCGTTGTAGCGGATATGTTTCCCTCCAGAGAACCTGGCACTGTGGGTTGGTGCCACTCCAGCTTTCTGGGCACAAAGACCCACAAAAACATCAGTTGGTACAGGCGCACGGACTGCTGTGGACGCTACGTACACTTTTCGTACCACATCTTGGGATAGAACATAAGCTGTGTCGTCACAGTATTCAGGCAGGTATTTGTCAGGGTACAAAGCCGGGGGAAGATAGCCAGGACTGTTGGGGTCCCTGTCAGGAGAGTCTCTCTGGAGCACCCTGCCAAGGTAGAGATCATCAGGGTGCCTGTGCAATCCAAGAAGGTATCCTCCAATTGCAGGGAGATTGACGAAGACCGAGTCCTTAGTAAGCAGAACAAAGCGTGCCATGGGACAGAAAGCAATCACCCAACGGAGAGCAAGAACCGATTTTTCTGTTGGGCCACGGCGGGACAAGTCAGAAACAGCGTGACCTTGCACCATGTCACCATAGCGTTCAGATTCTGTCAGAAGGGTGTCTTGTGCAGCGGCCGTCTGAGTTGATCCTAAGAAGAAGAGAATCCGTGCAGGTAGGCCTTGGACCACTGTTTGATTGGCCCATGTCTTTCTGACTGCGTCTCTTTGTGTGTTGTTAGCTGTTGAACTGAAGACTAAGGTGAGGAGGAAGAGATCAGAGTTCCTACAGGCATCAGGGTTAGCAATGGGGTAGGCCCGTGATATGTTCTCTTTGACATTGCTCAGGTCTAATTTCCTTGCTTTCTCTCTTACATCAACAACTATGCCGTCAGTGTAGACCCCCGGTGTGGGCTGCAGGAGGTACTCCTCAACGAAGTCTGCGCCAAACAACAAAGCATGGAAGAGGAGCACGTTGAAGAGGAGGAAACACCACTGGTGGGTACGCAGCTTGCACAGAGAGAACTGGAGCATAAGACAGAAAAAAGAGCATGAATCACAATAAATGTAGCCAATAGAACACAAGAAAAATTGTATGAGTTGGTAAGAATCGACACAGTACCTGCATGACACCTGCCTTAACAGCCTTGTTGTTTCTTTGCATTTATCAGCTGCTTGTGATGCCTCTGAAATCTCTCCTACAACAATATGTGCTGACAGACAAGGTTTCCACTTTCATGAAACTCTAGCAGCATGTAACTCTGCACCCCGACCCTGTCACATGCTTCATCAAGAGGAGTGTGTCCTGCATCATGCATACAAAGTTAATGATATTGAGAAGGAAAAGTTTGTGTACACCACAAGAAATACAAAAATGCTTTACTTTTAATGGTAATTTTTGACTGATACAGTTCTTCCTCGAAAAGGTCAACTGACTTCTTAAACTTCTTAAAATTATGTCCACTAATCTTCCAAACAATCTATGAATGAATAATGTATGATGGTTTTGGTTTTCAATGTTTTTTATGCAAATACTGTTTACGGCCATAAACACAAGATGTCTCCTGTCTAACTTTCAGCGAATCTAGCCTGGAGGTTCAGATTTGTAGCTCTGTCACACAGTTTAAAAGAGTCCTTTAACACCGTCTGAAAAGGTTGTTTCTACTGACCTCCAGTGTTTAACCTTTTACCCTGCTGCTACAGTGATTTAGAAATGTCCTCCAGTATGTTTATGTACATGTCAGTTTCATTTAAACATAAACTTATTAAACTTAATGTATAATTGTGTGTTCAAATAGCGTGCATGAAATAAAAGCATCACATTTCAGAAGCAGCTTGGTGCACTTTGCTTAAACCCAGATGGATACAAAGGTATGCTTGTCAAAGTGCTGCTGTGAATAGTCACATGCCAAAATGTATACAGCTCCTATTATCTGAGCTGTGGCCTGATGAGGAGAGACGGAAAGCTTTACAGACACAATGGAAGTCAGCCAAGTTTCAAACTTTTAGTCTGTGAAGCAAGGTGAATCAGAGATCAGGAAGAGACTTTAAATCCAAATGTATTTCCTTTTCCCCATATTAGGATTTAGTATAAACATTACTTAATCAAGTTCAGGTTAAAGTCACATAGTTAATCAAGCAATATTTAAAGGACTAAACCATAAAGGTCTTTACTGTTGTGTTAAGATGTGATTTCTCACATGAAAACAGATGGGATGCCAGTTTTTTTTTTTAATTAACAACAGTTGTACATTACAATTTCTTGTAGGAATAAATTTTACATATAGGCTATATGCCTACCATATTTTCAACATGCAGCAGTGATGTATTTCCCTGTAATTTTGTGACACATCTCTTAAAAATTAATAATAGACAGTCTTTATATTTTTATTCCCATTAAACTACCTGCATGTTCCCACTCGGCTACAGTAAGAGCAAAGTCTGAAAGCACAGCCGAACCTAAACTGCATTTGTTTAACTAGGGATTTAATACTGCACTTGTGGTTAATATTTCTGTGCTCCATGACACAATTTATTTGTAAAATGTAAGGAAGTGGTTAATAGGTTTTAGGAAACCGTAAAATATGATTTTCCCCATGTTGAAAGAATACTCGAAGTGTCCCACTCAGCCCAGCAGGTGGCGGTAATGCTCAATAACGTTACATTACGACCGTGTAATTAGGCAGAAAACAAGGAGAAGAAGAAGTAGGCGGACTTTTTTGTCGGTAGTTTTCCCCAAACATTGAGAGTCATGGCTGCCACCATTGAGAGTTTACTGGAGGAAATCTCCTGTGTTGAAGATCCAATTGAGGAGCTCCAAAGTTTAAAAACAGCTTTAATAGCGATACCTATCAGCGCGTTGAGGGACTCAGTGAGCGGACAGCGTTTCAATGTGATATTCTCCTTGTTAAACTCAGACAACAGGTTGGTTTGGCACAATGATTGTTCACCCTGTCTTACATACTGCTGAGTCAGTCTTATGTCAATATTTTGGTGAATATCACTAACTGTTACTGGGAACATAAAGATGGCTTTTCCCAAAAGGGTAAGCTAGAAAGTTAGCTAAAAGGCAACACGGGCTGTGCTAGTTGTTAGCAAGCTAATTGGCTACAATGCATCCGACAGTGGGCTGAGACACAGTGTTTCTATTGAATGGTTGGCTTTAAAGTGGAAATAAAACTGCCAGCGTTCATTATTACGATATTTTGGGTGTGTTCATATAATGTAAACTGTCTCGAAAACATTGTCTCTTGTCCACACAATTCTCCAACTTAATTGCTGCACACTGCAGATGTACAAAGACATTGCTTCAGCTGTCGTCCAGTATGGATGTGGAAACCCTTAAATTAGAAGATAAAAATCGGAACTCCAACTTAGATTTGCAATGCTTAATTTCATGTTCTGTGCACTGGAATACACCGAATATGACAATTTACAGTATACATCACAATAACGCACCTTCCTTTTAAAAACAAATGGATTGCAAATGTTGCTTTGCGTTTGTGGTCTGATTAAATAAGCTTTTTTTTTTTTACAAGTTCAACTTGGTGGTGGTATTTTATTTTCTTTCTTTCTTTTACTCTGTACAGACCAAATCAAACCAAATATTACTGTTATCTTTGTTCACAGGGAGCAGGTCGAGCTGTGTGTGGACATTCTTGAGCGCATCTTAATGGCCCTCAGCCCTTTGACTCTGGCTCAGAACTACAGAGTGGAGCTGCAGGGGGGTCTGATCCATCCTAATGAAACTGTCAAGATACTGGCCTTGTCACAGGTTAGCTAGTTGCACACAGTACACATACACACACGCACAATTATCTTATGCCACTGATATTGACAAGACATGATTTTCTCCGCCAGATTGGGAGAATAGTAGAGCACCCCGACGCTGCCACTGAAATCCTCAACAACCATGACATTCTTGGAGCCGTGATCAACTGCATTGGTGAGGAGAAGATGGCTGTGGCAAAACAGGTAACGACTGAAGCTTCAAATGTCCTGCATTATGTTGAAATTCATCCACAGTGGTTGTAGTGTTTCTTTGTGTGTGTTTGTTTAAGGCCATCCAGTCGTTGTCCAAACTGAGCCACTCCAAGCCCGGGTTAGACAAATTGTTCCAGAGCGACCTGCTGAAAGTTATGAAGGACGTGATGGCCAAAAGTGACATAATCAGATACAGAATATATGAGGTACGTTAAACTGTGTTTCACTTGACTTGCATTGTGGCTTAAGACTCAAATACATCAACACTTGTGTGTATTTCTTATGTGACATTTTGTTTGGATGGAATCAGTGAAAAAGATGACTAATCCTTACATGGAGTCATGCCAGACTGTGGGCGTTTAGACTGCATTCAGTCTGCAGAATAAATGCAGCAAACGTGTATTTTTTTCCTGCTTAGATGTTACTGCAGTTTGTTCACAAATCAAATACATGTCTGATTTTTTTCCGATCGCACCTTTGTTCTACCGGTCTTATTTGAAATTTACGCAAATTCTATATTTCTATAGAGAGACATATTTAACAATTCTCTGCCAGCACTGACAGGTGTAATAAAAAAAAAAACTGTCAACATGAAATTCTGGATTAAAACTGTGTCTGTCAAGCTATTTAAATCACAACAACAATCCATTGCAGGCGAGCTTGTAATAAGTGTGCTTGACGGCAGATGAACGACTATTTAATTGATGTACGTTTTACCTGGTGTTCTTTTCATACAATCACCTTACAGTCATAAGAAAGAAGGTTGCACAACACCTTTCATGGTTGATCATTTTAATCTGTTGCCTTGATTAAAAAGAGAGGTCCAATGCAAAATTCAAATGTCTCTATTGTGTCTACTTCAAGGCTTCTTTTTTTTTGCTTTTTGGCATCTCTCATGAAATGTATGCAATGTTTCTGTAATTCATAAATACATAACCAGCCTACAGCCTCATTCTTTTTTGCTTCTTGCAGCTGGTGGTGGAAATCTCGTCTGTTTCTCCCATTTCCCTCGGATACTGCGCCAACAGCAGCTTCATTTCTCAGCTGCTTGGAGAGCTGACGGGAGATGATGTATTGATCAGGTAATACAACCAATCCTAAAGAGGACAATAGCACATTAAGAGTTTCTATATTGTGGTGATATTTTTACAGTAGTTTCAACGAAATGACATTAGTTTAAACGGCCTTCTCTTTTGCTTTATATTTCTAACTGTTGTTTCTCTTTCTCCAGAGCCTCATCCATTGAGATGGTGACCACTCTGGCCAAGAGTCAGCATGGCCGGCAATATTTGGCCCAACAGGGTATAATGGACAAGATCTCCAATATGATCAGAGGAGCAGAAACCGACCCCTTCTCCTCCCTCTACCTTCCTGGTGAGTCTTAGTAGACAACCTCAAATATATATCAAAGGATATACACACATATTGTTGTTCTGTCTTAATGTTCTTAACTTAATTAGGTCAGATATGCTCAATCAAAAAAATCAATATTATTTGGAATATTTTTTTTTTTAAATCCAATGGGTGGATGGGTGACCCATCCCTTTAAGATGTTTAAAAAACGTTTTTCTCCTCTGATTAACATCATCCTAACCAGAGTACCATTCAGTGCTGCATTTTTCAGTCCCTGACACGCGTGATAATTATGCAGGTTTGGTGAAGTTCTTTGGAAACCTGGCCATCATGGACAGCCCTCAGCAGGTTTGTGAAACGTACCCGGCCTTCCAGAACAAAGTTTTTGAGATGGCTCTGGATCCGGATCCTGTGATGATCGGTGTTGCTCTGGACACTTTGGGTTTACTCGGATCTACTGTGGAGGGGAAGCAGGTCCTTCAGAAAACAGGTGAGCAGTAAGAGCCTTTTTTACTTATTGATGTATACATTTTAAATGTATTTGGTAATGTTTCTTAATACATAGAGTTTGACTTAAAGTTTTAAGTTTCTTTCAGTGACAAGTAAACGTCCTTGCCCTCTTAAAGAATGTGTATTGTAACTCAAGCTCCTAACTTGGCATCTTTGTAACTGATTTTTCTGTGTGTCTTTAGGACAAAAGTTTAAATCTGTGTTGTTACGAATGAGCCAGCTTGCCAGCTCTGGAGCCACGGAGCTCAGAGTGCGCAGCTTGGACGCCATATCACAACTCCTCACTCTACAGGTATTTATGTACCCATTGGAAGAAAATAGGCTTTATGTCTTTCAGTTCCATCAACAGGGAAATACACATGATCAGTCTATAATTAATGAATGTTCTATTGCAGCCAGAGCAGCAGAACGAAGACCTTTTGGCCCTGACGGAGTCCTGGTTCAAGCTTCTGTCCAACCAGCCCATTGACATGATTCGTAACATCAGCACTCAGCCGTTTCCAGAGCTGCATTGTGGGGCTTTACGGATATTCACTGTGAGTGCACGACTGTTACTAACTACCGTCATTTATCTCTCTGTGTTACTAATTGTTTTGTAACCTGTAAAGAAACAACAGTGCGGTAACTATTTGATACTTTTTGCTTGTTATTTGTATGGTTACACAAAAGCATAATGTGATGTTTAATGCTTCAGTAAAAGCTACATCTTCAGTTTTTGTTTTCATTTCGTGGATATGTGTGTTTTTTTTCCAGGCCATTGCTACTCAGCCGTGGGGTCAGAGGTCAATGATCAGCTCTCCCAGCTTCATGGAATTTGTGTTGGATCGTTCAGCGGGTAAGACGAAGGAGGCCAAAGACGCAAAGTTTGAACTGGTGGGGGCGCTTGTGTGCTCGTCGACAGCAGCAGAGATTCTGGGCAGCCAGCATTACATCCGGCTGAAGACGTATCTGAGAGAAGGGCCGTACTATATTACAGCTGTGGCCACAGTCAGCACAGAGGGAGCAGAATGAGGAAAATACACACACAGACACACACACACTTTGGTTTCTGGTTCATGCTTAAGTAACAGGTAAGTGCCTGAATCATCTGGGTTAACATATACATACGTAATGTGATGTGAACAAGAGTTTTTGTTCTTCCAAAAATCTGAACGTGGTTTTTACAAGGATGCATCTCTTACTGTTGACAACAGTACACACTTGATTTCACTTAAAAACATAAGCTCATAAAAGGATGGGTTAAGGACTTGTGACTATTTACGCACAAAGACATTTTTCATGTTTTCTACTTTCCTGAGACCTCATTGGGTTTATTCCAGACCTTCATTTAGGGTTTTCTCAGACTCAATATATTTATCAGACTTTTGTGATAGGACATTAAACTTGTGATATTTATCTTTACTCAGTTTTCATGAGTAAATCGAGCATTGCAAGCCTCCATATCCTCTAACTAATGGGGAGTTTTGACAATGAAAAGAACACAATTCTACCTAAAAGAATTAAACAGCATAACAAATGTGTTCAGTTAAAGTAGCTGACTTTCTTTTTTTAAACATGTTCTTTAGGGCAGACTTTGCTTGACACTTTTTAGTCGGCAGAGAAAAGACAGGAGTGTTTCAAGGAAAGTGTTAAACGGAAAAAAAGTCACTAAACGATTTAGAGATGGCAGTAACAGTAGTGGTGTATTAAAGGCACTCGAATTCAGTCTTTTATAAGTCCTACGATGCAGCCCTCGGAAAAAAAAGTTTAGTTAGGACAGATACAAAAGAAAATGCATGCATCATAACCCAGGGTTTGAGTTTGAAACATTAACACAATTATAGAGCAGTTTTAATAAAAGACAAATTTACCCTAAGCAGCATTGTGGGAACTGTAGGCGATGGGAGCCTTACCAGAATTGGAGAAAAAAAAAGTGAATATTTTGAAATCTGTGTCTTCAATGTTAATGTATGAGTCAAGCATCCTTTATAGAAAGCTAATATCAAATCACCCTTAAACAGTTGGATCCCAGTTAAAGTACTTGCAGCACTTATGTAACAAGATAACATTCATGATGGATTATAATACATACACACATCAAGGGTTGTGTCAAAACTGCCATATAACTATTGATGTTAAAAAGTTCCCATCATCACATCATCTGGTATGTTTACCCATTTCTTGTTAAAAGGCTTTTACTTAATATTAAGCATCAATTAATAAAAGGTAAAAATGTACTCTGAAATGTTTACCCTCAAAGCACTTAGTCAGACGTACTCGCATCATAATATCGTTTGGTTTTTTTTATTTTATGAAACTGGACTTAACCACAAATGTCACTTCATGAATCAAATCCCTGCTGTCAAGAAGCAAACATTGATTCCATTGGTTTGTGTCAAAAGTATTTTTGTTTTCTAAAGAAATGAAAATGGTGACTTTTTTTTTTGTAATTAAAGAGGTTGTAAAAATGAAAAATATTGTTTGTTAATTTGTCATTTTTTGCACAAAGGCTGTCACAAAAAAAAAAAACACAAAACAAAACTTAAAAAAAAAAACATGTTCGCAGTGACAGATCATTTAAGAAGACTTTGGATGTGACTATGCTACTCGTCATTGTTATTCATTTTAAAATTAATCCAGCATGTGAGGTGATTTTAAAATGTTCGTCATACATGCTCAAATGTACAAAGTTTGCACTACCAGTAGCTTTAGTTTGTCATCTCCACTAGAGGGCGACATCTCCCCTTCTTACACTGAAGGACATACTGAGTGGGGGGGTTGATATTCTGGCTCTTTTCTAAATAAACAATGTATACAATTTCCCGTTAGAAATGTAATATTGTATACAAAGTCAGGTTTATTTTTTCAGCATCAAAACATAGAGAAAAATAAACATGAAAACAGAACATTTCAAAATCACTAAGAAACCAATCACATAGAAGATTAAATACGAAAATGTTAAATAAAACTAAAATAGAAAGATCCAAAAGAAATATAGAAATAGGTAAGTCCTACTGATGTATAAATACAGATGTAATATCGGTGACATTTACTGTAGAAATCAAAGTCAAAGTACTTCTACAAAACAACAACCATGTGCTTATACATTATGTTTTTTTACATTATAAGATTGCTAATACTCAGTAGAATCTTTCTGTGGCAACAGGTAGCATGTAAGCTAGTTAACTTCTTTAAAAAGTGGTGTGGAGCAGTGTGTCTCCTTGGTTCCCGGCTAAAAAAGTGAGGTCGCCTCAAATACAAGAAGAATCCAAAGAGATCAATAAGACAGAGAAGGAGGGGAAACGTTCTGCTACAAAAAAGTCTATTCTTTACAAGGCCATTCCTCAAGACTGTTTATTTTTTTATTTTAAATTTTGATATACGGTAGGAATAAGGAGGCCTTACTAGTAAAAAGCAATTCAACAACACAGCAAAGAAAACCTGCAAATTGTGCTTGAGCACAGTACATGACAAGTTCCACCATTTTGCTGAGTCATCATTTTATGTAAGTCACAATTGTCATTAAATCAAACTTGCCAACCACTTACCCTTTTTAATTTGCCAGAGTTATCGCTCATTTTATACGATACACTTTATAAAATGAGCTGTGATGCTGGAGTGAAACTACAGTACATGGAAAACCAACTTTCTGAGTGGTTTCATGCTTTTTTACAGGACAAATAGAAAAGTCCTGATCAGACTTAGAAAGGTGAGTCTGGAAATGACAATGTATTTAAAATTCCGACCCCAATTAAAATGCATCACAACTACTCTTGTAGGCTTTGAAACGAGTCATATTCTGTTTTTTTTAATTGCTGTTTGCCATTTTCAGAATAAAGATTGTATAAAGATGTGCAGTGGAGGGGTCAGCTTGGTGTGGGAGTACAGTGGTACCCACACACCAGATGGGGACTGTCACAGTGCAGGATTAAGGTCTGACTGAATATAGTAACTAAGCTCATGGGAACTTTTTTACAAGCTGAGTCCTTTGCAAAATACTGATAATTAAACTGAGTTAAATAGAAAGATATATAGTCCTCTGTCACATCACTGCTGCTGTACACACATTTACAACTTTAATTAGTAATACAGGAACAACTATGTGTGAGTACAGTTACAAATGCTGCCCCATTACAGATTTAATATGTGGAATTTAATATTTAAGCAAATACTGCATTCATGTGGTATTAACTGTGTTTTCCAACAGGACATAGTTTGCATTCAGCTAAGGTTGAACTCATAGATATGGTAGCACATACAAAATGATTTAGTGTTGTAGAAAAACCAAATATAGTCATTAATAAAACCGGTCATATTTACTCAAATACTTTTCTTTTTGTCACATGTAACTCTACCCGAGCATTTCCACTTTCTGATAGTTCACACTTCCTCAACAACAATTCAGAGGCAAAAATATCACTTTGTATTATACAAAGTGATTTGAATTATTCTCACGTCTTCTAGCTGCAACAGAAAAGCATGAGATAAATAAATGCATGATAAAGATTTCCAGTTTTGGTACAGAACATTTTGATGCTATTCTTTCGTCACTTGTAAGCAAGTAAAGTTTATTTATATAGCATTTTTCACAGACAAAGGTCACATCAACAAAAAACAAACATACATATAATAAAAACAGGAACAATACTTCATGGATAGACATTATAAAATGTTTTTTGCAGCTTTTTAAAAGACTCATCAGAGTCACAAAGACGTAACGAGATGGGCAGGGAATTCCAGAGGATTTGTGCTATGGCCTCAAACGCACGATCACTGCAAGTTGTTAAATGTTTAAGCAGGACTTTTACCTGTGTTGGATGATTTCTATGAAGTACAATTATTTCCTCAACAAGTACTGTAGTTTAGCACTAATTTAGTCCTAAACTAAAGCATTTGACAAAGTGATTTTTTTTTTTGTCTTGTGTTGAAGCAGTTGTGCTGCTACATCAAAAGTGAGGGCATCACCAAATTCTTAGGAATTGAAGCTCTGGGAACCACAAATTTCCTAGCAACACATCTAATGGTTATTGAGATATTTCTGCCATTACGTGTTGATGACATAAACCTTGTTCAGAAAATATTCATATTTATCTTTATACTTTATAATCTGTAGACAAAACTCCACCTCAAACCCCGGTGGGATAATCTCACACATGATTTTCCTCCAGCATAAAAAAAAAAGATTTCCCACTTGAGTCAGAGCGACTGACTCAATCCTGAACATCCATCATGAGCTTCAACTCCAGAACAACCTTGTGTCAGCGTCTCCCCGGTGAATCATATCACCTCACCCACGTCTCCTCTGTACTAGCTCCAGTTTGCGTCATCAAATAAACAGAGGGAAAAAAAATTACAGACTGTCAATCTGAACATTTTATTTTTCATTTTTTCCTCTGGCATTTCTTCAAGTGGTCGATAACTAATCGACTCCAATCGTTCGTTTTTTTCTTCCTTCTGAAATATTTTATGATTTAGCATTACACGTATTTTCCTCCTGATCTTACAATTACAACACAGACGAAAAGCCATGTTAGACATTCTTAACCCTGTTCTTTTTAGTTTTTCATGCGTGTAGCTTTGTATCTGACAATCTCGGGCTGTACCTCATTCATCTTCTTTGGTATAACTGTACATGTGTCACCTCTCCCCTCAGGAGAGGTTTATTAATCTCAGTGTCCTCTGTGTCCTGCTGTCTGAGAGTGAGACACTCTTTAGCTTGTTTCATCTCCCTAAAGAATAAAATAATCTGCTACTTTAGCTCAACAAACCTGAGAAACACTGACATCATCAGTCACAAGATGACGCACACTATAAGATTTAAAAATGTGACTTGCTTGTTGAATCACACTATCGTTATTAAGCCTTTGTATTTTGTACCAGCCTGCTGTCCTGTGAGAAATAATCAGCCATGAAGCCATTTTTTTTCTTTAATGTTTTTTTCTTAATGTCAATGTGTTGATTAAGTGTGTGCCATAATTTTTCTTACATAGTTACATACAGTACACTGATGAAAAAAAATTAAAGTAACACTTAATCGTCGCAGTATAACCCCAAGTCAGTTAAACTTAAGGGATGATAATGTGTCCATTTAGGAAGCACAAGGAATTGTGAATCAATTTCACCTGCTTTGGTGCAAAAATAGTGACTAAAGGTGCAATGGAGAGGCAAAAGCAAGACAACCCCCAAAAAGGGAATGGTTTTGCATGTGGTGGCCACAGACAATTGCTCTCTCCTTATCCTTGTCAACACTGGTAGCATGAGGCAATACCCGCAGCCAAATCAGGTTGCACAGGTAGGCCAGCTTCTCAAGGATAGCATATCCATACGTGCGGTCGTAAGAAAGTTTGCTGTTTCTCCCAGTCCAGCATGGAGGAGATACCTAGAGATCAGCAGTTACACGAGGAGAGCTGGACAGGGCCGTGGAAGAGCATTAACCGAACAGGAGGACCGGTATCTGCTCCTTTGTGAAAGGAAGAACAGGAGGAGCACTGCTAGAGTCCTACAAAATGACCTCCAGGAGGCTGCTATAGGGCTTGTTTCTGACCAAATTGTCAGAAACATACTCCATGATGGTGGCATGATGGCCTAACGTTCTCTAGTGGGACCAGGGCTCATAGTTCACTATCTTGAAGCTCCATTGGCCTTCACCAGAGAAAACCAGAATTGGCAGTTCTGCCACTGGTGCCCCATTTTCTTCAAAAACGAGAGACGTTTCAAACTGAGCACATGTGACAGCCGTGTAAGAGTCTGGAGACGCCATGGTAAACGTTATGCCGCCTGTAACATCATCCAGCATAACTGGCTTCGCGCTGGGTCAGTGACGGTCTGGGAAGGCATGTCCTTGGAGGGTCGCATAGACCTCCATGTCATAGCCCTGACTGCTACATCAGTAAAGATTTTCAACTTGAACAATTCATTCATCAAGATCTGTTTGATGTAAGTGTTCCCTTCATTTATTTTTTAGCAGTGTAGTATATAAAAATGTTTCTCAAGTTATTTTCTGTCATATGCACAACATTTACAATGACACAAACACTGGCAGGAAAATTCTTTGGTCAAAGGTTCTTCAACGTTTATATATTACATCAAAGGTTTCAGCTTAATCTATTAAGTTTTAAGAAAAAACTTAAAACAAAAGAATGTCAAAAAATGTAAGCAGTAGGATGTCCAGACTCTAAACTGGGATGTCCACATAAGGGCACAAATTAATGCATAGATGGTATAAAGTATGTGCACAAACTGAAGGTTTTTGTACATCTACTTAGGCATAATATTTTAATGCTGGAGGTTGCCCCTTGGGAAAACAAAGCGTGATTAAGGCAGCTTGGCATTGGCTCCACTTCTAAAACTAAAAAGCTACTACACCTGGTAGACAGGTGTGCAATAATAGTAACATTTAAGTGATGCAATGTAAACTAGTGATAGACACATATACACAAGATCACATCAATTGAGATGGATGAAACAGCTTGCAAATATTTAGAAAAATAAATTGTTTCTATGTTATAAACGGGTTGAAAACAAAGTCTCAGTGTCCATGAAGGCCTTATATTTTCATTTTATAGAACTGCTAATACGCCGATTCTCCGCTAGATGGGGCTGATTTCTCTCTGCACAGAAAGAGTTAGGTGATAATTCAACAGTTATGTCATTAGTTGTGCACCAACCTCAGGAATGAAAACTCATCACTGATATGCTCAGTGCTGCAGACCTGTCCTTTACATCTCCTTTAATCTTCCATCTGACCACTTTGGCAGACTAACTGAAACCCCAAATGACTTAATCAGCATCTTTCAGTTACTCTGTTGAAAGAGTTGATCATAGCGGTCACTTTGCACGCAGCTTCTAATCCGCGTGGGCGCGAGAGAAAAAACTCTTCCACCTCCAAGATGCACCTGACTAGGTGAGGGGGGCTTTTTCCACACTGAGCGCGTCTTTCTCTCCGGCTGTGTCCACTCCCTTTTGGCAGATTTCCCTCCGATGCAATTAACCCAGGAAGAAGACTTTGTCACGGGGGACTCAACGCCGACCACCGCAGCTCTCCAGTCCGACGGCAGCGCCGGGTCTCCGGCCAAAATGTGCAGTGAATGTTACGTGAACCAGTCATTCGTGAACGATGATGGGACCGTGAACGTGAACCACAAGGCACGGTAAGAGAGAGAACACGGCAAACAAGTAAAAAAGAAAACTTTACGCATCATTTGTTGAGATAAAGGAGGAAGCTCGTCTTCTTTCATTTAACTATTATTCCTCATATTTCTTAAAGTTGTAATCTAAAAATGACTTGTAGATGATGCTTTGTTTAATACAACTTTGAAATGGGTGCAGTTTTGCATATTTTCAAATCAAGTTGCTCTTGGTTTTGTGCGTAAACATGATGATTTCTAGGCGCGTTTTCTCGGAGCATCATCCATCCGTACACTGCCTGCTGATTTCCTCCTGCACTGTGTGTTCAGCTGCTCACTCTGTGTCTCAGCTTACAATATAACATCTGTGTATGATCTTACATGAATATTTTGTATTGCTTAAACTTACCACAAACACCCTAATATTGTTGTAGTAAAGTTTTGCACTTTGGATCTTTGTGCCCTCTTTGGAACATTTGTGCGACTTTTCAATAGAAACATCTTGACATCTCCAAATATGAATTTATGTAGGCTTAGATTCGAAGTTTAAAAGATGACACTCATCCTCCACAATCTACCACAAACCTGTTTAGTTTGCTTTTCTGTGTATTGGGATGCACTGCGCCTCCCCCAATTCTTTTACGAGATATTCATGCTGCACTTTGCCTTTTAGCTCTGTTTGCTTAGATGGATTGATTTCCTGAAACCGCATGAGAAATATTCCCTTCATCTATTATACAGTAAGTTTGACAAGTGTAATGGAGGACCATAGCAAACAAAGTGACACAGCGTAGTGAGATTGAAGAACACAGAGGTTGAAGGCTCATCAGCACTGCTTCACTTTTCCCTTTATTAATATATTTTAAGAAATCATTTTTAAAGACACTGAAGGGACGCATCCATCTTCAACTAAGATTTCACACCAAAGCACATCTTCATTAGAATCTAGTGCTAGACTGGTGCATCTTCACACACTTTATACTGGTTAAAGGTAGCATCCAGCTGTCCTTTACTTCTCCTTGCATGTCACTAAGGCTGTGATTAAAAGAGGAAGGGGAGGGGCTGGATGAGATGACACAACATCTGCAGCCCTTACTGTATTAATACAACTAAAAGTTGTGACTTCAAGCCAACCAGATCTTTCTTTCCTGTTTTTTTCTTTTCTTGATTTGATGTCCAAATGAAGATTAGTCTGAGATTCATGAATTCAGGATTATTGATGTGTTGATGATGAATACGTTTTTAGATGAATTACTTAACTTAATGTCTCAAAAGGCCCCCCCCCCCCCCTCAAAATCCTGCTGAAATCAAACAAATACTTTTCAGCACAACTTACTAAAAGTATTCAAAATAGAAACAAATATCTGAAAAGCGCTTTATAAATAAATTGTATTATTATTATTATAAAAAAAAGCTCACCTTTGAGTGATACATAATTTCATTAATAGTCATGCAATCTCAAAAACTGGCTAACGTCGAATGACGATATGAGCTCTGTGAGTGATGGACAACTTTTTTAGGACTTCTAATGTAACCAGTGGTTGAGGTAAAGGAGACTTCCTTTTTTGTGCGTTGCCTTTATTCACAGTCCGACTAGAAACTTGAGAAGCTAAAATGGAGTTGGTGTTATGAAATTACAGATAGGAGGAGATAATGAGCTGAACTTGCATGCTGATATCTGTTTATAGACTACATTCTTGTTAGATGATTGAAGATGGGTTACTGGATTGAATTACAGCATGTTGCCTCTCCACACAGACGTGTTTTACCTTGAACAGAAACCAGATCACTTCCGATACCAAAATCTAGAGTGCACCTACAGAGTCGTTAAATGGCACTTTACTGTTGTAGCTAATCAACTTGAAGCACGTTTAATCTACTCAGCTCAGTGGATCTCTGTCTGAGATTCAACAAGGTTTAAGATTTAAGATTTTTTCCCCCCGTGAAATCTTAATCTGTATTGTAACCAATATTTTTAACTGTCAGATGAACATAGCAGAACAAAGTGCATGTAATTTCTCCCTGAGATGTACTGAAGAAGGTTAATTGTAAAATGCAAGTACTGTAGAAGTTTACTTACAAACTTTTACATTTTGTAATTTGTACTTTAATTTCCATCGCTAGTTGAATCCTTTACACAGCAAAAAAAAAAGAAAAAAAGAAGTGAAGTATGCCAGAGCTGCCACAAATAGTTGAGAAGGTAACCAAAAGACAATTATTTGCTGATGCTGAATAATTGGAAAATCCAAAAATCCTTTTGGTAATTTTTCAAGCCAAAATATCAAAGATGAGCTTTTCTAGCTTCTTTAAGGGAAGGATTTACTACTATAGTTATCTTTGAAGGGGCACACATGTAAACTCACTGCAGATATCCTGAACTGCATAGTGGTGATGCAGCTGGTTAACATTGTGCTGTACATGAACACATGCTAGCTTGTCATGCTCTCTATTGTCTGTGTGACTCCAGGATGCTGTTTGATCAGCTCATATTACAGAACAAGCTAAAAAGACTGATTACATGGTAGACAACAAAGCTCAATGTAGAGAATTTTCTAGAAAATGTTGAAATACTTCGATAGTGTGTGACCCTGTGTTTATTCTTTTTTGGATTCTCTAACTTTAACTTTTCTGCATTCCTGTAATAGTCCACCTTCTCCACTCTACCACCCTTTAATTCCTTGTTTCCTCTCCTCTCCCAAACTCCTGGTTTCTTTCAACAATGCCTGCTCTTTAAAACCCCCTCACTTTTGCACTTCGCCTCTTCACCTCTCCTCATTTCCTTTCTGTTCCTTTACTTTTCTCCTCTCCCTCCTTCAGCTCCTCTCAAGCTCCACTCCCGACCAACACCAACAGCAGCGGGGTTATCTTAGACATCTCAACCCTGAAGATGGAGCAGCAGGAGAGTGAGGTTCTTCCTCTGCCGCCCCGCTTTCGCTTCAGAGACCTGCTGCTCGGGGACCAGAACTTCCAGAATGATGACAGGTAGGCAGCAGGGCATTATCACCATGAAATAAATGTTAACTCTCAGGAGGCAGGTAGAGCAAGAGCAGTGCTGTTTGACACGGTCAGAGAAAGAAACCTCTGATCATTTTGTCAAGGGACAAAGGTGGATAAAATGTCAAATTGATTTTAACACCAGTTATAGATAATTAATTGTTTTAGAAAATTAAATCTTATCCAATAAGTTTATTAACCTGTTAATCCATGGTTCTTTATGCCGCAAAACCCCCAAAGCCCTGTTACATGTACTCTAAACCTGCTACATTAACACTACCATTTATTTAGACCATTTGTCTTTTTCCCAATTTAAACATCGTGCTAGCTTTAAGCTAACTATTTTATCTGTTAGCCATAACTTTGAGATAGCGTTTTCAAGTGTTTGTGCAGTGCTCTTAGTTTACTGTTGCATCTGCTAATTGACTGAAATAATCTTTTTTTTACCTTTTATCCATTATGTCTCTCTAACTTGTAAATAATAGATTTATTTGTCAAAGCCACACTTATTTTAACCATTTATCAATAAGTTAGCAACTTAGCTAACTATTGTTTTTCCCCCTTTTGCTTTTTCAGACACTATTATTTTGATGAATGGCAAACCTTATCTGTTAATCTTCTCATGCTCCCTTCAGACTTAGCAGGGAGTCTTAGCAGGCATTCTTAAAACAAGCACAAAAAATGCAGTTTGAATTCTTCTCTAGCAATGTGTCAGTCCTGTTTTAATGCTTACGATTTTATCAGCTTTGACAGAGGACTTGAAGCAAGACACATGGCAGAATGTGGGTGCTGTCCATGGTGCTGGAAAAACAAGTCGATGCTAAGAGGGAGTAACACAGAAGGCTAGGTTGTTCTGTTTGATGCACAACTGAAACTTGTTTTTCCTCAACCACATTATGACCCAATTTAGGGATGGAATTTAAAATGAGGTTTCACAATCGGGTCCTTTGTTATACCTTTCCCATCAACACTTTCTTCTCTTTGCACTCTTCTCCTTCAAACACGATCGACAGCAGTTTTTCTGTTTTCTAAGAACTCCTGTGTTAATTGTTTTTATCCTGCGAATCGAAACAGTGCAGGCTTTAAGATTCAAGTCACGTCTGCTTTTGAAATCCAAAGCAAAGAGTCAAAAAATAACTTCAAAAAGGAAAACATGTGTATCCTTGCAATTGTTTTAAAGAGAAGGTTGAATCCAACAACCCAGTGTGGTTAGTTATCCCCTCATATCTGCATATCCTACTGATATTTTTTCAGTTTTATAATCTAGGATTCTGCCAGATGGACCTCAAGAGAGTGATGATCAAATGTAATTTTAGATGTGATTACAGCTGCAGCAGAAAACCTTTTCGACTGCGCTGCTGTTTGTAATACTTGACATATCTATTTGACGCTGAAAAACAACACAGTCTGCCAATGCTTTCACTCAAATGTGACCTTTCCCCAGCTGTCCTTGCAACAACCTCCTTGATAAAGCTGTCTATGTGTTCAGCAGCTCCTATTTAGACACATTTTACCATGTTCTTTTTTTTTTTCCTTGAAAAAAAACCCTTCCTCTGTGTTGGCTAGATAATGTTGTTGTTGGAGAGTGATGTTGCAGGTTAGATTATCAGAGGTTAGATTCCTCGCCTGTGTGTCCACTCCTAAATGTCACTGGTCACATCCATCACACAAAGGTTTCTTTCTCAAAGGTGGCCATGCATGAGAATAAAAAATACACAAGCTTTATTTGAAGTGTTGCAGTCGGTTATTCTCCTTGGCCCTCTCTTTAATCTGTTCTTGTTTTAACCTTATCTTTGCAATTTTAGTCATTGTTTTCCAATTTACTGCATTTTCACATTTTATAACCCTTTTAGCATCCTAATGATTCAAACTGAACTATTTTCTAAAGGTTGCTTTCATCAGTAATACACTTTTTTAAATGTGTATGCATTTTTTGTGTGTGATTTTTACGTGCTCAAACAGGCCGTTTGGAGATTTCCCCTTTCTGACATCACAAAGGGCAGTAACCCCTCCCCCAAGTGGTTGACACTCCCACAGCTACAGTAGGTGTTTGTTCTGGCCTCTAAGTCTGCCTTCTCACCGTAAATAATTGGGCACGCAGCGAGAAAGCCCAAGCCACATCCGTTCCAGAGAGGGGAGTGGTCTAACACAGCTAATTTGCATTTAAAGCTATAGACACAGAAACAGCCTGTTCTGAGCAGGGCTGAAATAGAGGGATGTATAGGCATGATCAAATACAGGATCAGAGTGGATTTATAACAAGAAACTTGACAGACATGTTGTAGGAAGCTTTGAGACTTATTTAAACTTGTTGAAAAGGTGTATAATATGTGACCTTTAAACCTAGATTTAATCAAAACACAAGACAAGTGCTTCTGAGCTAAACTAACTAGCATAAAAAAGCTATAATTATAAACTATTCATTTTCTTCATTAAATGTTTATAAAGGTTTTACATTACATTAAAAAATGACAAACAGAACAAGGAACAAACCAGCTCAGACATCACATGACATAGATACAGAAGAGTAATCACAAAAATGAAGGGAAAAAATTGTACAACTAAAGCAAATGAAATATGGGCCATAAATCCAATCTTTTCCCCCCTTTTTTAACCACCACTTCACAGGAAGGCAGCATCAACAAGGTATATGAACAAAAGGTAAGGTTCCAGGAAGGTTAGGAAAGAAAAAGAAAAAGCTAAGAGATCTTTGGGCCATATACAATACTGTATATGGCCAGTACAGTATGTACCATAAGCGTCCCACACTTTATAGAAATGATCAACAGAGGAGTGAAGCACACATGTAATATTTCCATTAGGCTTTGAGGTTTTGCCATTTTTTGTAGGGACAGTGTCTCTGATCCTGAAAAATAAAATATATTCTTCCTTGCTGCAAAAGTTAGTAGACTATATAGTCTTTAATGTTTGCTATGTATGCTTTTGTAATATGAACATCATATGCTATTTCTGATCAAATGTCTAATGTTGTATACAGGCAGGAGATTTTGTGTCACTCTGGCCTCCTTGTGGTCCTTGAACAGCCACACTGAGTGGCATTTCAGTGCTAGCGTGGGCTGAAGGGGGTCAAGTGGAGTGCCCTCCTCTTCCGGTATTTTCTCTGACTCATGGAGGAGGTCATTTATATATTACTACTTCAGACTCTTTCACATTAGGAGACAACCGAAAAGGTGGGAAGGACGATGAGAGAAAGAGAGCAGATCCTCCTACATTGTTGTTTGTTTTCATTTTCAGGACAGAAATAGGGGGAAAAACCTGTATTCGTTCACTAGGTCCAGCTTAGGTCCTGAAAAATAGACAACAATGTACATGGGCTTGAAATCATTGTGGCTTTATATAAGGCGTTGAAGCATTTCCATGAGCCTGTAAATTCTAAAAGGCTGCAGAGGATGTCTGAAATACCTTCTTTTTTTTTAAAGGAAAAATCTGTGTTTATTTGCATCTGATGCATCTGACCACTCCTCCACTGTATCAGGGGGAATGCAAACAGCTTTGCCTGTAGCTGTAGTGTTTCTGGTTATGGGGTTATACTCGAAGCAACGTTGCTGTGGCAACAGGCCCGCGCAGGAGAGAGAAAGAGAGAAAGAGATTGAATACATTTCTAAATTTATTCCAATAATCACTTCATCTCTCAAAGTAAATGATGCCTAAATCAAAAACTGCTAAGGTGTTGGTTTATTTTTTAATGCTTGTTATTATAATAAGCGGTTTTTTGAAAACTCAACGAAAAATAATGTTCTCGTAAAAAAAAAAAACTAGTCTAGTGCTGTGCTATTCAAGAGCTGCGGGGAAGCGCGTTGGTCAAGAAGCCTGAACACTGTAGGAATTAAGCCTGAGAGCACGGCGCAGCCACAGGTGTCAATGGATCCGAGGATCGTCATTCCCACCTGGGTCAATCCGTCCGTGAGCACGTGGAGGTCGGATCCTTTTGGTGGTGACACAGGGCAGAGGTAGGGCCACCTTGGGACAACAATTTTACCTCAAATGTGTGTCCTAATGTCAGAGCGAGAGCTGCATGCGGTGATAGCGAGGAAACCCTACTGTGAGAAGTTACAGTTTTTATTGATTTCTCAACTGAGCTTAATCGCAGTTATGCAACAGTTTACATTTGCAGGTAACTCTGAGGGAAGCAAACATCGTGAGCTCGCCCTGACAAATTTAATCCGCGCGCCCAAAAAATGTGCTGACTTGTAGGCTTCAGGAATGCCTGCGTGTTTATTTATATAGTAGCACTGTCCTCAAAGGCAAATATTTATTTTCTGCTGTTATACAACGTAGAGCTTTGACGAACATTAATGATGTCCAAGCTGACTCATTGAAATTACCTATTTTCTGCCACGAATATGTATAAATCTCAAGATAATTTTAATTAAGTTTTATAAAATAAGTCCTGTTGGCTAGGATTGTTTTTCAAATCATTTTTGTCCTTATAATAAATTCATTCACTGTAGGGAAATGTCAGAGAATGGGGAGAAGAAGCACAAGATGATATATTCGCCTTTTTTCTTTTTACAATCCAGAAGTTAAAAAAACAAAATACACTCAGTGTGATACAAAGAAAACAAAGAAACAGAAAACAACTTTGGGATTCTCAGTATTTTTGCTCTTCTAAATTCCAAACAATCGTATTGATTTATAATATTTTTCTGTGCGTTAGCTTATCGACTAATCCATTTATCATTTCAGCTGTGATACAAAGAGTTTCACATTAAGGCTGCAGCAAATGATTATCTTTATCTGAATATCTTTATCTTTTATCTTTACAATGCCAATTTTAACTGACCTGACATGTTTCAATGTTTGGTTTACTGTCATGTGAAAGTTTTTTCTGCAAAAAAATAAATAATTGAATAATAACTATTTGCTAAAGTGTTATAACTTTTTTGATGCAGCTCCAAAAATATTTTCCCCATGACTCTATCTGGCTATCTGTGTTGCATTCAGATCAACGGGTCTCTTTCTGTTGTAAATGAACACCTCTGGTTTAAAATATTTAATATAATCAGACTGTTTGAGAGCTGCAGAATTATTTGACTTGCAGAACTTTCTCTGCCACAATTAGTTTTTAAAAAGATCTGATTACTCCCAGAGCGTCTTATTGCCTCAAACTCTATGTAAAGTGGCAGTATGACTAATGTCAGACCACCTCAGCTGGTAATTGTATGCTCAACAGGAGCTGATTATGGTTCATTACTTGCACCACAATATGTGTGTGTAAGTGTGTGTGTGGGTGTGTGGAGGGGGTTAGACACCGAGACAGACAGAACAATCTGTAGGACCCTCATATGTGACATATCTCTGCTTTGCTGCCAGGCACATGCAACAGCTGTTCGGATCTCATCACACAGGATTTCTCTGAAGGGTTTCTCCTCACTGTCGTGTTGTTTTATGATCCAGCAGACCTGAAATAGCTGTTGAACACAGAGTCGCTACATCCCACACTGCTTTTTCCTTCCCACTGTGAACCTTCCAGCCACGAGCCCAAACCTTGGATTAATCTACAGCACGACTTTCAACCTTCCTGAGATTCATCTAATCCATTTTGTGTTTCCTTTTCATTCCTCTCTGTTTGTGCTCTCTTCTGAAGGCAGCACTCTAAAGATGGTACTTTATTAGTCTACAGATTTTCTGTGTGTTGCCATGCAAGCTACCTGCTGGAGGAGTTGTTGCTTATTCCCTCTGATCTTACTCTGGTCCTTCTGAGCTTTGATTTGTCTTTAAAATGAACATCATCATATCATTTTTGTTTCAGGAAACAATCATTTTTTCTTAACGAATAACTCAAAAAAATAAGCTGCATGTGTTGCTGTATCCAGAGTTAGAAAAGCATGTGGACTATAATATTTAAAAAACAAACAGTTCTAGGACGATATGAGAATCATAAATGTGGTCATGTTTTCTGTATGTAATAAAGCTCCTCAAAAAAATATAGTCAGGAAGAATTGGCAGGTTGTGAGGACATGACAGGGGGTGGCTGTGGCTGTCGGAAGGTTTGGGGTTCAATCCCGAGCTCCTGTAGCCACATGTCCTATGTCCTTGGGCAAGACACTTAACCCCAAGTTCCTGCTGCTTTGTCGGCAGCGTGAGAATGTGTATGAATGGATTATTAATAATACTAATGCATACTTTACATAGTAACCTCTGCCATCAGTGTGTGAATGAGTTGGTGTGACCTGCGATGTAAAAGCGTTTTGAGTAGAAGTCTATAAAAGCGCTATACAAGCTCAGGTCCATTTACCATTTACATGTATTTGCCAATTAAATGTGGAAGTCAATGTAAGCCAGCATTAAAAAAGTTAAAATTAAAAAAGAAATTGCATACTAAAGTTTACTTTTCTTTGGCAAAATTGTAATTCAATAATAAAAAGTAAAATGGAAAACAGTATTAACTGCTTATTATTATTAACTGCGTATTAAAGCACAAATTAACAATAAAATTTAAACAATTCATCTTCATCAGTCAATAAATGTTTATTTGTATGGTGCCAACTCATAACAACTCAAGACATTTTACCAAAGAGCAGGTCCAGACCTTACTCTTTATTTGATTATTTATAGAGGCCCAACATTAATTCTTTATGAGCACCGCACTAAGCAACATTTAGTAAAGTTGCAGTGCATGGAAACATGTCCTTTAAGAGGCAGAAACCTCGAACAGAAACAGACTCATGTTGAACAGCCACCTGCCGAAACTGTGTTGGGCTTCTGAAGTGGGACAGAGGGAGAAGATAGAGATTGGGATAAACAGCAACATCAATAAATAAGATATGTTAAAGAGAACATTGATTATATGGTCTATAATATTAAGTCTAGGTGAGACTTTTGATATGTTTTTCAAGCTGTGTGAAAAATGACATTTCTTTTTTAATTAACTTTTCTTTTTTTTTTTACTATGCTTTGATTTTCACCAGTACTAAATAAAAATTTAGTTTCCACATTATTTTTTATTAGCTTATTATTATTACCCTTTCCCCTTGATGTTAATTATGTAAATTGTCCTTCATGTTGTGACAGCGGCTCTTTGGTTTCTTCGCGCTAATCAACATGTCTCAAGGTTACTCTGTCCTGTAATTGGAAACACAATCAAAGATAGACAATTACTAAACCTTCCTCGTGCAGATCATTTATAAAACTAACAACCGTTATCACACTGTGATATATTAGTTAAAAAAAAACGCTTTGAAAAATCATCTGATTTTGCTGCTTTTCCTGTTGTTTTCTTTTCTGTTAGGGTGCAGGTAGAGTTTTATGTGAATGAAAACACCTTCAAGGAGCGTCTGAAGCTTTTCTTCATCAAGAACCAAAGATCAAGTAAGTTCAAGATATCTTTTCATTCATTACTAAATTGTCACTTTTCCATATTTAAAAGGGTCCATTAAAAGGAAAAGACAATGACAGTAACCTCCATTATTCAGGCGGTATGAGGCCCCGAAATATTAGGAACACAAAGCAACAGCACAGGAGAACCACATTGGTTGCTTGTTTAGCTTCTGTAGGTTAATGGAAACATAGCGCTCTGCTTCACTTATTGTAAGTCTACACAGATGAAAGTGTTTTAAGGCAGTAATGTTTCTTGTGAGTCAAATATATTTTTGCTTCTAATATCCTGTTTGCCGTATTTGTTTCGGAAATGAGTTGCTTTTTGGGTTTTAGGTCTTAGGATCCGTGTGTTCAACTTCTCCCTGAAGCTGCTCACCTGTCTGCTGTACACCATCAGGGTGGTGACTGACAACCCCGTCCACATTGGAGGACAGCAGAACCCTCTCAGTGGCAAATGGTTTGTTCACACTTTGAGAGAAGTATCAAGTCACATTATGATGCTTGATGTCAACACACGTAGAACACTCGATACCCCAGAAACAGATTATTAAAAGATAAAAGGTAGAAAGTGACAAGACACAACTAATGACAATGCATTCCAAAAAGTGCAAAAAGAGGATTTAAAGGTCACATATTGTACTCTTTTAAACAACTTTAAATAATTCCCAGAGGTCCACAAAACATATCTGTGAAGTTTCTTGTTCTAAATCCACTCTGATCCTGTATTTGATCATGCCTATAAACCCCTCTATTGCAGCCCTGCTCAGAACGGGTTGTATCTGTAGCTTTAAATGCAAATGAGCTGTGTCTGACCACGCCTCTCTCTAAGGGCTTAGGTGGTTCAGGCTTTCTTGCTTCATGCCAAATTGTTTACGGTGAGAAGGCAGACTCAGAGGGCAGAACAAAAACACCTATCTGTGGGAGTGTCACCCACCTGAGGGGGGGGGGGGGGGGGTTACTGGGGTTAAAATCTCCAAACGGCCTGTTTGAGCACACATTTTCAGAAAAGTGGAGCAGGCAAAAGATGGAGATGACAGGCTTTTCTCATAACTGGGGGGTTCTTGGACAGACTAGGGACACATATTAGTGGTGAAGTGTATTTTGCACAATATTTGACCTTTAAAGAATCAGATTTTTTTGCTCTGAAAAATAACACTTCCCTCAATAAACTAAACGTCTTTAAATCGGTCGAACACTTGGCACTTAAGTTTTATCTGTCTTACATGAAAAAGTTACTAGATTTTGTTTATCAGTGTTTTAAATTCAGATAGTCGAGCAATAAGATGAATAAGTGTTAAGGATGCAGCGTTTATTAAAACGGCTCATAATATTTATTCAATTTTCAACAGTTCAATGACAATTATAGAAATCAAAATATAGATCCTCATCGTTAAGGTTTACCAACACTACTGGTATTTATTGTTTGTTTATTTAAAAGAGTTGATTATTATTTAAATAAGAAGTCTGGAAGAGTTTGGAAATAAAATTGAATTCTACTGTTTTTTTGTGAGGTGATACAAATGTAAGTATGTAAGGGCGCCGGTAGCCTAGTGGTTAGTGTGTGCGCCTCATGTACAGAACCTGTAGTCCTCCAAGCATGCAGCTCGGGTCCAAATCTGACCTTTGACTACTTTCCCGCGTTTCATTTTGCACTCTCTCTCTCCGTGATTTCTGACTCTATCCACTGTCCTGTCTCATCAGAACAAATAAGTTCACTGCTTATTGATTTAACATTTTGTTCCCCTCTTCATCATCTTCATCATCGTCATTGTTTTTGCAGTTTTGACAGCCAGTGGAACGGATCAGTGCAGGACAGAGAAATAAACTGGTAAGAACCTGAAAATGGGATTTAATTTGAGAGGGGGGCCAAAATGAACTGAAAACTATCATTCAGTCTTATTTGTGTTTGTGCTCTTTTAGCTCTTTGTTGAAATTCTTATGTCTTAAACTTAACCTTGCACAGGATCAGTGTTTTTATCAGTTTAAATGGACAGCATGTCATAGCTCTTTCCTCTTACTCAAGTCAACCCATTTAAAGCTGTAAGACCTGACATAAAGCTGCCTTATATAAGTTTCATTATGTGTCATTGGTGGTTTAAAAACAGTCCATATTGCATCTCTTCCCAGATGTAGAGGGTTAAGATCAAATACATATATTTTTGCTGTGACTAAAATAGTTGCTGTTATGTGCTCTGTCTGACAGGGGGTTGATCTTCTGGGTGGATAGAAAGCTTCCTGTCTGGGCCATTCAAGTGAGTCACAGCTGATTATAAATACAGACAAACAAAACGATCTAAAACTTTTATAAACTTAAGTATGTATGAGGTGTTCTAAACCTCAAATGCTTGACCATGAAAAGGATTAAGAAAACTGAATGTATGACTTTGTGTTTATGAGTTCTTGTTTTGTTTGCACAGGTGATTGTGGCCATTATTAGTTTCCTGGAGACAATGCTACTGATGTATCTAAGCTACAAGGTAAGACACAAGAAAAATACGCAGACTTCAAGCACGTCGGTGTGATTAGTGTGATACAGTCAGGTACAATCGGCCACTCGCAGTCTGTGAGATTGACAGTTCACAAGTGGCATAATTAGCCAAAGTCATTTGTCACGGCTACATTAAGGAGAGACGGTAATTACAGGATCTGGTGGAGGTGAAGGATTAAGTGCTCGATAGAAGTGACAGACTGCAATTAGGAAGTGTGTGTCTGCACTGAGTCACTGTCTTTTGTGTGCTAACAGGTAGAACTGTTAAAAAGTGTTTTTAATTTCAGGGAAACATTTGGGAGCAGATTTTCCAGGTGTCTTTTCTTCTGGAGACGATCAACACTGTTCCCTTCATCATAACGGTAAAACATTTTACCCATGACACAACTGAAAAAATCACTATCCCAACTATCTCCTACTATGAAACAACAAAAACGTTTGAGGTGTTGAATATTGTGATACTAGTTTGTCATTTATTTTTTGTGATCAATTTTTTATTGACGTTTAACATTGTCAATTACAATAAGGAAAAAACAAAATGTTTGGTTTCGTCGACAACCCACAAATATACAGGAGATAGGAATCATATACGTCATATACATACATGTTTTTGACAGTATTTCTTATGTGCAGTGTCTACTGTAAATGTTGACATGGAAGGTTAACTTAAGTGTTTCACTGTTTTTGTAGATCTTCTGGCCCTCAATACGGAACATTTTCATTCCCGTGTTTCTCAACTGCTGGTTGGCCAAGTGTGCTCTGGAGAACATGATTGTGAGTCAAACTTATTAGCTTAATTGTGTCTGTTAACGACCTTTTTTTAATCAACATTTTAATGACTTTGTTAAGACTAGGCGCTGTGAGTCCCACCATGGTTGGTCAGCCGACAACTAGTTTGTGTCACAGCCACCACATTTCACTGATTTATACATACCTTAATGCTCAGTCGTTTGCAATGCTGCTGCAACAACACATGTTTCTCCTACTTTGCTTCTGCTGTGAGTGTGTGCACCCTGGAGGGTTTTCATTCGGGGCAAATCCTCTTGACGTTTATCATGCTGTGTTTAATTTCATGCTGTTCAGCTGTACTGCTGTGACAAAACCCACCCAAGAGAAAATCCATAATGCCATATCATTTGCAGTACACAGATAAACTTACTATGTGAGTGGTGTTGGTCTTTCAGATTTAAATGTTAAAGCGTTTTTTTTTTAGAATGACGTCCACAGAGCGATCCAGAGGACAAACTCAGCTATGTTCAACCAGGTCCTCATTCTCATCTGCACCCTGCTCTGCCTGGTCTTCACTGGGTGAGGCACTCCATCAAGGATTTGTTAATGGTTTTTGTTAACTTAAATATTAATGACACATTAAACCTCTTTGATGCGTATATTAAAATGAATGGATTCAATGATTGATGTCTATCTGTTATCTTAAGATAAGATAAGACAGTCCTTTATTAAACCCTGGAGGGGAAATTCAAGTGTTGCAGCAGTTTAAAGACAAGAAGAAGAGCATGCATATGAGTGAATATAACATAAGTGTTTTATTCGCATTTTGGGGGGATTTTGCGTTTTCAGTTTAACTTTGGTTTGTCTTGGCCTTAACTATGATCTTAATATAGTTAACTTACCTTTGAGATGTGGGTAAGCAAGAGGACAAGGACAACTTCTTCTGTGCAACTGGTACACTTTAAATGTCTGTCTCCTCTTATCTTTCCTTCACAGCACATGTGGAATCCAGCACCTGGAGCGAGCAGGTAAAAACCTCTCCCTCTTCAACTCCTTCTACTTCTGCATCGTCACCTTCTCCACTGTGGGCTTCGGAGACGTCACCCCCCGCATATGGCCATCCCAGCTGCTGGTGGTCATCATGATCTGTGTGGCTCTGGTGGTGCTTCCGCTGCAGGTTAGGAAGATATTTCAGTAATCTTGGGTTGCTGTTAAATGTTCCTCTGTGGGTGTGATTTACACTCAGCTTTTTGTGTTGTCAGTTTGAGGAGCTGATCTACCTGTGGATGGAGAGACAGAAGTCTGGAGGGAATTACAGCCGCCACAGAGCGCAGACAGAGAAGCATGTAGTGCTGTGTGTCAGCACGCTAAAGATAGACCTGCTCATGGATTTTCTCAATGAATTCTATGCCCATCCAAGACTGCAGGTATCAAGCAACACAAAAGAAGCATTTGTTACCCAAAAGCACAAAAATATTCTAGCATTTGTGTTTGAAAGGATATGGAAAGGATGACTCACAAGAACATTTGTTGCCAGTTTTGGTAACATTAACTTCTTTTTCAGGGCTCTTTGTGCATAGTTACTAAAGTTGTCTGAATTTAATCTTAAAGGATTACTATGTGGTGATCCTGTGCCCAAGTGAAATGGATCTTCAGGTGCGGAGAGTGCTGCAGATCCCTTTGTGGTCTCAAAGGGTCATCTATCTGCAAGGGTCTGTTCTCAAAGACCAGGACCTGTTGAGAGCAAAGTAAGTGATTTACATGACAACATATTCATAACTGTCCTCTCACATCTATTCACTGATTGGCCCAATGTTGGTGTTATAATAAAAACTACCATCACCAAGCAGTAGAGAGTGACCGAGCAGGTCATTACAGACTGAAATGATGAAGTATAAAACTCTGTTTGATCATGAGACCTGATGTTTTTCTACATTTCTTTGATCTATGAGTGAAATTTAAGAACTGCTCCACAGACTAAAGTACCTTTGTACTGTGAGAAAACAAATAATCAGCATCATTAAAACACATATCTGCATAATGAGAGGTTTGTCGCCTCACCGTGCTTCTTTATCATAAATTTGCTGGACAGATGAGACATAGTTCATACAATATAAAGGGAGTGATCTGACTTCAAAACTGTCAGTTGAGAAGATAGTGAACATCTATGCCAGAGGCGCCTTCTGTTGCACTAAGTAAGCCATCAGTCGTCTTTAATTCTTAGGCAGTAATGGTAAGCTAAACATAGGCTTACGTAGTCACGGTGGGATGTTTGGAAACATCTGGCTAAAATTCTTCAAAGTGCAAAAGTAGTTGTCTGAATCGTCCTGTTATGCAATCATAATGTTGTGTAAAATGTGCCATCATATGCATGGTTGCTGTGCCCATTGTTCTGGATGGGCTCATGTTGGCTGGGTAGCAGGTGCAGATTCTAATGTGCCACCCCAAAATCCTAAATGAACTACTTGGGCTGTATTGCAAAATCTTTTGCCTGCTCCACTTTTCAGAAAATGTGTGCTCAAACAGGAGATTTTCTCTTTGTGACATCACAAAGGGCAGTAACCACTCCCCCAGGTGGGTGACACTCCCACATCTAGGTGTTTGTTCTGCTCTCTGAGCCCTCTCTGGAAGGGGCTGTGACCTAGGCTTTCTTGCACCATGCCGTCTCACGTAGTAAACAATTGGGCACGGTGCAAGAAAGCCCAAGCCACATCCCCTTCCAGAGAGGAACGTGATGGAACACAGCTCACTTACATTTAAAGCTATAGACACAGCTACAGCTTCGCAGGGCTGAAATAGAGGGGTTTATAGGCATGATCAAATACAGGATCAGAGTGGATTTCTAACAAGATACATGTTTTGAGGAGCTCTGAGACTTATTTAACTTTGTTGAAAAGGAGTATAACGTGACCTTTAAAATCAACTTTCAGATTTGTTGCTGATGAGCTTTTTTCATCCCCAAAATCCAGCTGTTCTAAAAAAAATACACTGATTTGTGTAATTGCTATAATTGCTGTACTTAAAGGTAAAACGAAATCAGCTAATTTTGATATATTTTGATTACCAGTGGGACTGCTGAGAAAATGATTAGCAGTAGATCTTAGTGATTGGCCAGAACAGTATTTGGATCATTTATGTGGTGGGTGTGATGTTATATTAAGAGGGCTTCATGGATTCCTTTGATTTCGTCAATCTCAGTTTGTAACATGTCCCTTTCTTAACAAGCTGCAGAGCTTTGTCTCATATCAAATCGACTATAATGGATTCTTACATTTGATATTTTACATGAATAAATAATTGCTTTAAACAATCAGTAGGATATGAATCTCTATTGTCCTTCTATTCCCTAATGTCGCCAAGATATTCTCTCATTCCTCCCTCAATAAATAGGCTTGTCAGAGCTATTGTGTTTCCTCATCGTGGCATACCTCTGTTATTAATCATTCAAACCACCACTTCTTTTGAAACTCAACTGGTAAATGGACCCCTTTCCTCTGAGGCATTTCATTGTTAGTGTAATCACTGAGACTAAGAGGAAAAATGTAACCGTGATGATAGATCTGACAAACTTGCTGTCAAGCTGTTTGTCAAGTTTATTTATGCAGCCTTCATAACATGCATGTTTCAAAGCACAGAGATAAGACAAAGCAGGAAGGCTAAACAGGATTTAACTTAGCTGACTTTTTTAAACTGTTTTTAACTGTGTTGCTGGCTTTTTTCTGGATATGAACTGTTTTGTTTGTTTGTTTGTTTGTTTTTTAGCTTTTTATTTGTATCTCCTCTTCTATGCTGTGAGCTCGACGTCACTGTAAATGAGGGAAACCTCAGTGTCTTTCGAGTTAAAATAAAGGTTTTGTAAAAAACTTGTATAGGTAAACACTTTTTTTTTTAAAAAGAACAACGTTTTCTTTCTTTTCTGTCAAGTCTATTAACCTGACAATGTCATCAGAAACTTTACAATATTCATTATAAACATAGGATATGAGTCTGTCCGGATTTAACTTGGTATTGAAATAAAAGTCTCTTTTAAGTCCTGAAATGTATAGATTTAAAAATGCATTTTACAATGATTTACAACATTTAAAAAAAGCATGTCAAAAACACAGACTAGTCCTGTCCAGCAGTTTTAACAAAAGTAAATACAAATCTGAATTCCAAAGTATAACTGTAATGAAATGAGTTCTTTCACTTCACTGTATACATTTGGTGAGTTTGTGATGGAGCAATTAGAGTTGGTGTGTGTCGAGCTTACATCCTGCATCTGGTACCTTATCAAGTCCTCCCACGCTTGTTTTGCATCCTGCACCCTCCTGGGCTGTGTTAATCATATGCAAAAACATTTCCACACTCACAGCACATATACGTACAGTACAGAGCATTTTCAAGTTGATCTTTGTGTGATAGTCTATATGCACGCAGTGTGTAAGTAAAGATTCAATGAAATGATAGTGATTATATCTCCTCTAACTGGGAAAAGGTCATTTTTACGTGACGTTTGATTGGCTTTTTAAATTTTTTTTTATTAGTTTAAAAAAAAAGGTTTATTTTTGGGCTTTTTATGCCTTTATTGTAGAGAGAGAGAGAGAGAGAGAGAGAGAGAGAGAGAGAGAGAGAGTGGGGAAAGGGTCACAGGTTGGATTCAAACCTAGGCAACCCACTTTGAGGACTAAAGCCTCCGTACATGGGGCCCAGGCACTAACCACTAGCCTACATTACCGGCACACTAGTTTGAGTTGTTTTTCTTCAGAAAATGTCCTTTTGTTTCAAATATGAATGTGTTATATTATCTATTATATCTATTGACTTGTTTCACTGCTGCAGAATGGACGACGCAGAAGCTTGTTTTATTCTAAGCAGTCGTAATGAAGTGGATCGCATGGCTGCGGTAAGAAAAAAACAGTTACTCACTGCCATAACTCGTCAGAGATTATGAGTTGTCATTTTGTTGTTTACAAAAAAACTTAAGTCATTAATGCTGTCACTCATACAGACAATGACTAAGTAATTAAAGGAGATTAAATAGTGAATAAATGCATTATTTTTCAATGTTTCCCCTCAGGACCATCAGACCATCCTAAGAGCCTGGGCAGTGAAGGACTTCGCTCCGAATTGCCCACTTTATGTTCAGATCCTCAAACCTGAGAATAAGTTCCATGTTAAATTTGCAGGTGAGACTTTCTTGACTGTTTTTCAAAAGGCTTATCTGTTTTCTCGCTGATATTTAGATGAAAACATTTGATACACCTCTGATATCTGTCCAGTAAAGCAGCTACTATCAAATCTAGATAAATGCTGGATAACATGACTACTTATATGTGAGAGATCAATTGTGAAAATAAATCCTAAATGTTATCATCTTAAGCTGTTAAATTGTCCGTAGCTCTAAAAGGTCATAAAGCATCTTTCCGCTTCTTGTTTAGGTTTTCCAGTCCACTATTAGCTAAATCTGGTTTTTAGGCCAGGGGGAAAAAAAGTTAGCAACTGGATGATAAACAAGATGGGGCACTTAAAAGACTTAAAAGTGCCAAGTCAGTCAAAAACTTGTTGGCCCAACTTTTGGTCAAGAAAAGGACCCTAATGTGCCAAGCGGCCATATCGTTTTGGAGGACAAAAGGTTACTTAAGGCACAGTGGATTTAGTGTCCTTATAATCCATCTCCTATCCATCGTGTGTTACATCTGTTCAAAGAAAAAGACTCCCAGAACTAGTTTTCCTTCAGAATAAAGAACTGATCATATAGAGGAACCAATATCCTCATCAACAGCGTTTTGATCAGCTCATTCTCTCCTTTACAGATCACGTTGTGTGTGAGGAGGAGTTCAAGTACGCCATGTTGGCTCTCAACTGTGTGTGTCCTGCCACCTCCACCCTGGTCACTCTTCTTGTACACACCTCCCGCGGACGGTCAGTCTTCTTTGAAAACTATGGTGCCTCCATAGGCTTATTGATTTCTCTTCGGTGTGATTTTAAAGTTCAAACTTCATCACTTTTTTTATTTATGCTTCTGTGCGTTCACACTTTTTATGGAACTGTCACAGGGAGGTGAACACGCCAGCTCAAGGACAAAAGTCTTAGTTTTTGTGTGAAACTGCAGGAAGTGAAAAGAGAAAGAACTAACAAAATGGATTTGATTTGTTTAGCATGTGCCCTCTGTCAAACAGTGTGAAAAGCTCAGTGGTGGGAAATGATTTCTCTCAGCATGTGATAGGATTACTTTTAAAAGCTCAAGTCAATGGCTCAGGGAAACCGCATTAAGGGAAAATCAATGGATTATACCTCTGACAGTGTTCCTGACGACTCTTTACAAAGGGAAACTGTCTGCATTTTAGCTTTAAGAATACACAAATTGGCCACAAAGATTTGAGTGAATGTTTATTATATTTGTCCGACTTTGGTAAGGGGGTATGTTTATGATGGGATTTGTTTGTATTGTGTGTGGGGGCATTTTTGGGTGCACAAGAAGAATCTACAGAACTGCCTCTCATCAAGGAAGTTCCATAATAATAATAAGTATTTTTTAAACAGGCTACAGTATGGAGAGTGTAAATATATATGATGGGTTCTAATAAGTACCAAGATCAACTACTGTATATGAACGTCTGCCGCAGGGTTGTTACATCTCTCGTTGCCCATTGAACGCTTTAGCAATTATTGTAATAAGCAGAAAAGAAAGGGCAAGTTAGAGACACTTCCACTGATTAACAGATGGATGAAGTAGTTAGCTTTCATTAGACAGCACAGGAGATCCTGCAGGACCCCGAGGATGTGGGGGAATTAGGGGAGAAGAGATGTAGAGTTTTGCTGATAATGGTTAATCCTGAATAGATTTTCTGAAAAGCAGGATTTTTTTTACTGCTCAGAGTTTCGTTTTTTTTTGACAGCATGGAAATGAGCATGTGTTTACTGATATGTCAAATGTTTGTATTTTCCCTGAATGAATGCAGAGAAGGACAACAGTCTCCGGAGCAGTGGCAGAGGCAGTATGGATGTTGCTCCGGCAACGAGGTCTACCACATCCGAGTGTGTGACAGCAAGTTCTTTGGAGAGTATAATGGCAAAAGCTTCACATACGCCTCCTTTCATGCTCACAAGAAGTGAGTTGACATGTAAGCTAAAGCATCTCTTTCAGATGCTGACAAGTTGAAAATGTAATAAAACTTTTACAGGAGTTGTTACACAGTTCTTTTTTAAAAACTTTTTGTCTGACTGAAAAAAAGAACGAACACAAACACCCTCATTTGTGTCATTTTTCTTTAATGGCGTACTTTTCTTTTCTCTCTTCTTTTGGTTGGAAGGCATACAAAATATTGATAACTGAGCTTTAGATGTGCTTGCAAGAGATTTACTGTCCTAGTATAGAAAGCCAAAAGTGACTTAATTTTCCAGTGTTTTCAAGCGATTTACATAAAAACACAGATTTCTACGGATCTCTAAGGAGTAACATATCCTTTTTAGATTCTGGCAAAAACGCTGCTTATCATGTCATACGTTCTGTTTTGTTCAGTCAGTACTTTGTAATTGAAACTTTGAACTCACTGTCATTGCAAAATAGAAGGAAGGACTCACTACTTACAGGAAAATGCCTGAGTAATGTTTTTTGGCAAATCTTATGACATAAAAAGATGTATTTTATTGTAGCTGTCTACAAGTAACAAAGTAAAATTCTTTGTTTAAAAAATGTCAGAAATTAGTTTTTTTTTAATGAAATTTGCATTAATGCAGTGGTTCTCAAACTTTTTCTGTCATGTCCCCCTTTGGAGGAGGAAAGCCATTAAAAAGTGAGATAGTCTCTCTTTGCTGTTTAATAGTTGGCACCATCAGTTAAAGGGGGTCTGGAGGTTTTTCCCCGGAAAATTTTAAGCATCAAACATTTTTTTCTGCAGTCTGATCAATTTTTATGCATCAATTTGTGTCTTTTCTGCCCTTTAATAATTATGATCTACCCTTTTTTGTAAATATTAATGTCTTTTAAAATCTCTTTTCGCGTTCAGCAGACACATGTTCACACAATGATGTCTGCATTCATTTAAATACTTTTATAAACAGGTAGACTGGAGAGTCTTAATTACTTCTATTCCAGCTGCGTAGAATTTCTAAAGCTGTCGCTTTAAACAAGTAGCCTTTGTTTAGTTGACATATCATTTAGACTTATCATTTTATAACTTTATTTGTTTGTTGATGCACTAAATAATTTAAACATAATCCAGAATGTGATTAATATCTGTGACACATGGTCAGATGTGATCTTGTTTTGATTAAAAGAGGCGTCGGGACAGTTGAATACGCGCCCACCCCCCTCCCCTGTAATGTCGCTCCATACTTTGAGAAGTGCTGCATTATAGAGAGTCAAATGATGGCACTTTTGGCTCTCCATACAGGGCTAGCTGTTTCTATTTGAATACTGCTCAATTATTCCTATGATGTCTTTAAACCTTATGTTCTTATCTATTTAATCCTGGGTTTTAATGGATTTACTGTTGTAGGATAAAACTCCTCAATTAAATTCTAACAGCAGTTGTTTGTCATGCAGGTACGGCGTGTGTCTGATCGGTATTAAGAGGGAAGAGAACAAGAGCATTCTGCTGAATCCTGGCCCACGCCACATCATGGCTGCCTCTGACACCTGCTATTACATCAACATCACCAAGGAGGAGAACTCCGCCTTCATCTTCAACCAGGAGGAGAGGAAGGGCAAGACAGTGGGGGGGCTCTTTGCAGGTCCGTCACAGCTTCCTGTACACAGCATCCTTGCTAGCATGGGTAAGAGAGGACAAAAAGATCACTAAACTCATCTTATTGTTAAACTTTCAGACTTTTTTTTTTCCCTCATGTGTGATCTAAAACTCAGTTCAACTCGATTTTCAGGCACTGTGGCCATCGATCTTCAGAATACGAGTCCACCCGACCCCTCAGTTGGTAAACTAGTCCCTCCTACAGTAAATGGGACAGGAGGGCGACGGCCAAGTATCGCTCCAGTGCAGGAGATAGCTGACTCCTCCTTAATTCTGCCATGTGACCTCCTGAGTGACCAATCAGAAGATGACTCAGTGTTCACAGATGAGAAAGGACACTCATCCACAGAGTAGGCTTTCTGTTTCTCGATTTAAACATGAATAAGTATACAACACACATGGAGGCGCAGTAAATATCACAAGCCATAAAATAAAACATAAATATGGAGCTAGTACTGCATTGCTACCTGACCTGAGCATCACTCAGGTAGAGGTTCATTTGGATGTGCTGAGACAAATGTTATTTGTTAAGATCACTTTGAGGAATTTTGTTTTTTTTAGTTTCTTGGTTTTAACAACCTTAAAGATAGAGCCAGTAGCTTTTTACAAAAAAATCAAATATACATAACTAAAGCTGCTCGCACTTATTGGCCTCCATACATGTTTGGTGATGACTGTGTCTGCAGAGACCCTGTCCTCTGATGTTTTGGTTTGTTTTGGTTGAGTGCCAAACACCGGTGGTTATCTTGTGCTAGTGTGCGGTAGATTGCAGTGCAGGTACAAGCAGTAAATGTTGTCTCTACGTCCTGCAATGAGTGTGCACGTCTGGTGGTGATGAGCCCAGGAGGAGGGGCCCAGTTGTTGTGGTGCAATGGACAATCAGTGTAGAGTCTTTTACTTTGATACTTTTAAGTGTATTTCAATGGAAATACAACTACTTTTACCTAGGAAGACAGAATTGTTGCCATTTATGTTGCTTGAATTGCTGACCATGGCAAATATGTAGAAAGTGGTTGTTTTGTTTTGCATAATGTCGAAATAGATTCTATTTTTTTTTAGCTTATTCAGCATAAGTGGCAAATTTCCGAGCAAACATTTATCACAGCATCTGCATATTTTGAATTATTATCAAATGGTTTTACACTGAAAAGCAGCTCTTTCTTTTTTCTGTGAGAACAAGAAATCACAAAAAGAAAACCTGACAAATCTTTGGACCACAGTATGTTTCCATGAGATGTGTCACTCATGCTTTTTTGAATTTGTTGGCAGGTACGTGAAAGGTTATCCCCTTAACTCTCCGTACATTGGGAGCTCGCCCACCCTGTGCCATCTGTTGGCTGAAAAAGCCCCGTTTTGCTGCCTACGCCTGGACCAGGTGGGCAGTTGCTGTTCCTCCAACTTAGTCACTCAAATACTTACTGCCTCCATCAGTCCTTCTCTCCTGTCTCTGTCCTTCACTTCCTTAAAAACAAACCTTAAATACCTGTCTGCTGTTTTTTTATTCCTTTGCAGGGATGCCGGCACAACAGCTTTGAAGATGCTAAAGCATATGGTTTTAAGAACAAGCTCATTATTGTGTCGGCTGAGACTGCAGGGAACGGTCTCTATAACTTCATTGTGCCTCTCAGAGCTTATTACAGACCTCGGAAAGAACTCAACCCCATTGTTTTGCTGTTGGATAACCCGTGAGTTCACGGTACCACACACGCAAACACACACATAGTTCCTTTCTCATCCCTTCACCCTTCAGTCTTTCACTACTTCACACTAGGAAACATGAAGTACGCTAAATGCTCACGTCAGCCGAGCACTTAGGACAAGGCTGCGGAGGTGGAAATCCATTGTCGGTCCTGATGTTAGGTTACTGCTCACGGTGACGGTGTGTTTTGAGCGACAAAGAAAATAAAAAGAGCTTCACTCTGTAGCTCCAGACAGTAACCATAGCAACTTAGTTTGCCTTGAACCTGAAAGATATATATTTCTACAAGGGGAGGAAAAAGATAAAGAAAATGATTTCTTCGCTGAAAACCGAGCAGGCTACCATTGACAACCCTGATCTGTCCCTTTTCAGCCCCCACATGTGAGCTCACAGGACTCCCATAGAAATTGTTCAAAACAATAAACTCTCTCTCCCGCCTCTACTGCCCTCTCTCTCTCTCTCTCTCTCTCTCTCTCTCTCTCTCTCTACCTCTCTACCTTCCTATCGCTGTTGCACACACACAAATACAAACACCCACACACTTGGATACGCAATTCAAGCACTTACGACAGCCTTGGGTCTCTAGTCAGCAGGACTGGGCAGATGCATAAAGTAATTTTCTGTCAGGGAGGGTGGAGGACAGCAGTAATAAAGCAACTGAATCTCTCTGAATGTGCTCAGCACCAGATGGACTCGTCCTTCATTCTTTAGACACATCAAGCACAAGCAGCAACATCAAGCATAGTATTACATTTACATTTACTGTACATCACAATGACATGTTGTTTGGGCATAAGTTGAAATAAATTGCGCTTCGAGTAGTAGAGCCCACAGATATGGAATTTGTGTATCTGATACTGTCACCAATTTTATGGAGAAAAATTAATTGATAACTGACATGGCAGCCGATAAAGAGAATTTATAACCTGGAATTCAGATATATCGTTTTCAATCAATAAATCACTTTTGATTAATATTGCATTGAGTCATGATTAAAGCCATCTCAGCCTATCTTTCAAAAACAGGAGGTCTAGACTGTACTCTGTGTTATATTATATAAAGACACTCAACAGGCAGAAACCTATAGAGGTACTGCTTGTCCAAAGGAAGACCAACATCAACACAACACGAAAGCTTCTTACTTTAGCTTTAAACAACCTGAATATTTCACATTATCAATAGAGCTGTCAAACGACTACATTTTTTATAACGATTGCAGAATTTCAGTAGTTCATCGCGATTAATCGAATTTTTAATCGCATGTTTGAAATTCCATTATTTCGCATTTCAAAATAAAAGATGTTGAGGCTTTTATTTTGAAATCTTGAACTGTCTAAAGCTGAGAGTACTTTACTTGCTGTTTGAATTCAAACCTGCTTTTATTTTAAAATAAAGTAAGGACCTTCTGGTAGATCGAAGGTTACGACATTAACCTAACTACGGGAAAAGTAACTCGTTACGTAAGTTAAAATAACTAAAAGGAAACGTGGAAAAGGGAAATGTTTGATGGCACAAGGTGGATATTACTTTGATTCATCTACTGAGCTGTCTAAAAGTGTATTTAAAGTGAGACATTCAAAGACGCAGCAGTGTCGTTCTTTACTATCACTGTGACATCAGGGAGACACTGCAGAGGCTTATCCAGGGTGCGTTTATAGGTACAAAATAGCATGCAATTAATGCGATAAAAATTATTTTCAGACCTTAATGATCGTGAATATCTAGTTAATGCTGACAGCCCTAACTATTATACATCGTCAATAAATTCTAGGTCTGCCTGTCATTTGCTCAGCTGTGATGCTCTGTTACATGTGCTGCAGATAGTGCTAGATGTGTTTTAAACTTTGAAGTCAAAGCATACTCTTCTGGACAGAACACTTGTAGAAACTATTTCCTTATCACTCAAAGGAAGAAAAGTTTTCATATCGGTGCATGTTGGAAAACTGTTCATAAGATATACTTTATGTAGCCTTCCTACCAAACGGCAAAAGAAAGAAAAGAAGTGCTACTAGCTGATGTTAATCCTGACGAGTAGCTTTTTCTAATATATACTGTATATGTGTATTTCTTTTGGGCGATTTTTTTCCTTTCTTGGAAAGGACAGCTGAAAAGAGACAGGAAATGTTGGGAGGAGAGAGTAGGGGATGACATGCAGCAAAGGGCCAAAGCAGGATTCAAACACACGGCCACTGCGTCGAGGACTATAGCCTCTGTACATGGGGCACGCATCATAACCACTAGGCTATATCTGACACCCAATAAGTCACTTTTTAACTCTTTTTCTAAGTTTCTCTGAGTAAGTTTCATGTCTGTCCATGACTTAAGAAAATAATTTCATCCCCATTTTTGCCATCATACAAAAAAATGTGTTGAGTGTAAAAAAGAAAAAACATAAAACAAAAGGGAATATATTTTCTCTTTATATTTCATGTTTCCTGTAGGCCAGATAATCACTTTCTGGAGGCCATCTGCTGTTTTCCTATGGTCTACTACATGGCGGGTGCCATAGACAAGTAAGACCAGCATTCTCTTCATCATGATCTTAATAAATGTGACATTTATTCTCACTTTAAAATATACCAAAAGAGGTTTGTACTGCTCTTCAGATTGAAGTGGATGTTCGGCATGTTCCAGGAAAACTGGTGTCTTTTGTCCTGCTCATTTGGTGTTGTGTGTGTTTCAGTCTGGACAGCCTGCTGCAGTGTGGCATTATCTACGCTGATAATTTGGTTGTTGTGGATAAAGAGAGTACAATGAGTGCTGAGGAGGACTACATGGCTGATGCCAAGACTATTGTGAATGTGCAGACAATGTTCAGGTAATTAATTATAATAACCATAAATTAATCAGTTATTTTTTTATTTCAACATCCCTTTAGGTATGCTGTAATTATGTTGTGCATTATTAGAGGCTGCGATTAGAGCAGTTTCATAAGAAGATTTTAAAAGTTAGTCAGAGAAATAAGTCATATTTAATTTCATCCCCTGACTTTCTCTTCTATAATCACCCTGTTTAATGTAATGTTTTTCTCACTCCAGGTTGTTTCCCAGTCTCAGTATCATCACAGAGCTTACGCATCCATCCAACATGAGGTTTATGCAGTTCAGAGCAAAGGACTGCTATTCACTGGCCCTCTCCAAGTTGGAGAAGGTAAGACATAACAAGAGGGCTTACAGTCAAGTGAATCGAGGACAGGAATCGAGGAAATTATTGTCTATCGTTTTTAAGTATAGTTACAAAGTTTGCCATTTCAATCTGTTTTCAGAAAAAAAAGTGACAGACCTTTAAAAGCTGTTAAACCTGCCTCTCCCCCACAGAAAGAACGTGATAAAGGCTCCAACTTGGCTTTCATGTTTCGCCTACCCTTCGCAGCAGGCAGAGTTTTCAGCATTAGCATGCTGGACACCCTGCTGTATCAGGTTGGTACACACCTACTGCTTAAAACCTCAGATGACTCTTTTAAATACCAGGTAAGGGAAATGAATGTGTCATACAGCTACAGAGAAACAGAATCACCTGAAGGAACAAAGTGGGATTCCTTCCACGAAGCAAAAGTGCCCTCTTGTGTTCATCGTCAGAAAAGTCACCCCGGTTCCTTTATGTTAAATATATTTTTTGCAATATGAAACAAAGTGATAACCGTGTTTTTCTGTGATTCCATGTCAGTCTTTTGTTAAGGACTACATGATCCTTATTGCACGGCTGCTGCTGGGGCTGGACACCACTCCAGGATCAGGATTCCTCTGTGCTGTGAGTGATGGAAGAAATAATATAAAGATATGATCTGTCACAGCAGCATACTCCAGTTGATCCCAGTAATGGGATGACTTTGAATGCGTTGTTGCAGATGAAAGTAACGGAGGAGGATCTGTGGATTGGCACTTATGGCAGACTTTTCCAGAAACTCTGCTCCTCAAGTGCAGAAATTCCTATCGGGATCTATCGCACAGAATCCCACATTTTCTCAACTTCAGAGGTGAGATCTTGCACCTAGTGTATTTTCATCTTAAATCGTTGTCACAAAAACTGATTAATAAGCTCATGTTTGATGCAGAATCTGGAATAATAAATATTTGCTTTAGTTTGTGACTGGAAGAGTTTACAGCCATGCTAGCTGCATGTATCTTTACATCGGCACAGCGGTAGTTTCTTTAGTTAGGCAGAAGTAGTTTGAGCTAAATGAAGACATCAGCATGCTAAATTTCTAACGATGGCATGCTAATATGCTGATGTTTGTTCTTTGTTTTAGTTTAGCATACTGGGATGCTAACATTTGGTTATTAGCACTAAACAAGGAAGAAATATCAGTTTGCATCAACCTCCTTCTCCAGGGCGTATATACCTCACCTGAAACGCGTTGCTTTTTTTTTTCTAAACTTTCTGAACCAAAGAGGTAACTGGCTCTCTCCCCAACCTAGTCACAGGTTTCAGTCAGCGTAGACGACAGCGAGGACACCAAGGAGAAGGGGGATGAGTCTCGCAGCAATGAACAATCGGATCACCCCTTGCTGAGGAAGAAGAGCATGCAATGGGCGCGGCGTCTGAGTAAGAAAAGCGTGAGGTGGCAGGGAGTGAGTAGGGACTCGAGCAGGGACCACGCTCAGAGAATCGCTCAGCAGCGTCTCAATCTGTATCGACGTTCTGAGAGGGAGGAGCTCTCTGAGCTGGTCCGAAACCGTATGAGACATCTGGGCCTCCCTACTTCTGGATATGGTAAGGATAGACTTTTCCATAATGAAGAAAGCCAAGTGTTCAGAGCCTTTGTATTTAACTGCAAATGAGTTTAAATGTTTCTGTTTATAGAAGACCTAAATAATCTGACAGCCAGTGATGTCATGAACAGAGTCAATCTGGGATACCTACAAGGTGAGTCCTCAAGTTGCATTTCTGTGGCCAGTAGAAATATCATGTACATGCAGATGTGTGAGATGTTCATGCAGCTAATTGAGGTAATGATTTTGTTCCAGATGAGCAGAATGACCACCAGAACACTCTATCCTACGTCCTTATTAACCCTTCTCCTGATACCAGACTAGAGCTAAATGACATTGTGTAAGTATTACTACTTCAATGCTTATACTGCTGTATTTTAACATGATAATTTAACCAACAATGAACCTACAGGTATCAATCATCATGACTGTCTCCTGTGCATGATGTCTAATAAATAAGGTTGAAAAGAATAGATGTTCATAGGCATTTGCAGTTACAGGATAGTACATGTATTCAGACTGTTGCAGGGAAAAGTTAGTGAGTCGGGATCCGTTCAGGAAAATGACTGAACGCTGAGTTCCCATGAGGCAACACACTTTAATCTTCTTCTTTGTCTGCCCTCTTTCTCCTTCTCTTTTCTCTTCAGATACCTGATTCGTTCGGACCCTCTTGCTCATGTCCCTGAGGTGCCTCCGGTCCGCCACAGCAGTCTGAAAGAAAGACAGGAGTCCAGCGTGGACACCAAAGAGGACACTCAGCTCTGATACTGTCCTGACCTTCACTGCTATACTCCTTCATAATCAGGGGGGGGCTGATTGTGTCCACACAGGTCCAGTCTGAGAGAGGACAATTTGTGCTATAATGTTCCAGCACTGCAGTCTACAGCTGTATTTATGAGTGCCTACTGTTTGGTAGATGACCTTTGGCGTCATCATTGACATTTTCTTGCCTCAGACTGTAAGTAAGAAAAGTCGATCCATGTCTTGGAAAGCTTTTTCAGACAGGCTTTTTAAGAAATAATTCTAGCTAACTAATGGCATTTCAATCAGGTGTATCAGAAACCTTAGCAAGAGTTAATCTGATTCACCAAACAGATGAGAAATATGATCACAGGGCCATCCTGAGGTTGTCAATGTCATTTAAGCCTCATGAATTTCTCAGTGGTTGTATGTTTTTTTTTTTTAGCTCCTTTTAGTGGTGGATTCCTCTGGAAGAGTGCAAGATAAAAAATCGTGATCAGGTATATAAGGATGCAGAAGTTGTTGGCCCTGGATTTCTACATCTTTTCTTGACTTTTAACAGGAATCAAATACACAAAGCTTACATTCTTCTTGGCGATACACTTCCCTTTTTAAATAACCCTAAACACTATGTGTGACTTGCATAAAATATGGGTAAAAATACTTTAAAGCTTTCAAAATGTTTTTTGTAGCTGAATCATAGAAATAGGTATCCAGTTGGTGCAGAGATTTAATCAGTGAGTGATTGTTACTTGTATTTTTTCTGCATTAAATTTGTTTTTTAGATAAGGGTTTTGCACAATAGCCTGGGTCAACCCTGTTAACAGGTCAAGCCTTTTACTCAATTGTGTGCCATAAACAGGTACAAGGACTGCAAATTAGCTATGGCTAGAAGTCCTACATACATTGCATCGGTTGCGCTTTAATTAGATGTAACAATGTTTAAATGTATTGTCCCTGACAAATAAACTGATAAATAAATAAAGGATTTAATTTATTTTTACTAAATCAGAAGTCAGAAAACATAGTTTTACGTTCAGCAGCTGCTCAGTAAAAGAACTTGCTTATTTATTTACAAATGCCGCAGTTTGGTCGAGATGGGTATTTCTTAAACGCTACATCCTGCACAGGGACTTTTGACTTTGTCTCTATGACTTCTTACATATTTAAATGTTCAAAATATGTGTACCAGAGTTCAAGAGCAACTTTACTGAGTTGTCAAACTGTTTTTTTTTTTGTGGTATTGTGTCAAGATTTAAGTCTAGGATAAGGAAATTCAAAGGAGACTGGCAGTTGAATATTTCTGAAATGTGTAGAGATTATTTAAGAGGAGTGACACTGATACCACTCTTGTTTCTGTAAACTACACTTCAGGCTAAAGCTTGGAGGACGTTGCTTAGCTTAGGCTAAAATAAAGGCTCAAAACGAAGGGAACAGCAGTTCTTAATCTAACTTTCTCACGTTTTAAATCAATAACTAAACACTGTAAGTATAAAAAGATTAATATCTTTATTGGAGGTTATTTGCAGGACTATTTGTTGACCTCTTGGGGGAGTTAAGGCAATAAAATGTTTTTTTTGTTTTTTTGTTTTTTTGTCAAACCGTCTTTGGGTATTTAGAAAAGCGCTAGGCTATATAAAACTAATGTATTATTATTATTATTGTGACAAAAATTCTTCTTTGGACCTTCCTGACATTTGTGGTGAGCTGCAGCTAATTGTTTAGCTGTCCAGCCCCGCTACTTCACTGTCTAATTTACTTGACATTTTCTCATCATGGCACCTTTTAAGTGAAAAAGCTCCTTAAACCCACTGATCACTATCTGTTTGGTAAAACTGTGGAGCATTAAGCAGCTTAAGCGTGTACATTTCCCTTTGGTGTTGGAAGAAACTCAAATAAAGAGCAAAACAAAGTGAATATTTTCGACTTACAACAACTAGGTGGCCAGAAACAACCCAGTATCCACAATATTGTTCTACTACTCAAGCAAATGTATCTTGTTTCTGACTTCTCATGATAAAAGGGGAAACGTTTGACAGTGTTGTGAACAAACTTGTTTCTTCTGCCCCCATGTGGCCAAAGCCATTATTGCAGTTATTAAGACATTTTTGAGAGATGTGCTTTCTCTGCGCTTTTTGCACATTTTCTTGTATTAAACATATTTCATATTTCTTTGTCTTGTCTGTAAAAGAGCAAGCTTTTATTTTAGAGCTATGCTGGACTGAGTCTTGGCCAGAAGCAGTGACCTCACTTTAGGTTTTACTAACCTGTGCTTTTCTTTTTTATTGTAAAGAAGTGTTTCTGACTTACCTGCAGATATAAATGATTTATGTCCGATACATATATGTGAGTGGGGGTATATTTTAGTATAATAATATATAGTAATATCTGTGAAAGTAAGTATGGTTTATGATCTTAACAGCCTCCCAGACCTTTCATTACACACTCCTCACCTCCATCAAACCCAGAAGAGACAGACATGGAGAGTAGAGAGCAGCAGAGAAAAAGTGAGACAGATGATACAAAAAAGACGAGGATGAGCCGGATACAAATCCTCAAAGAAAGAAAAGGGGAGAGATAAGGAGCAGATACTTTAGTGTGTATCTTAAGTAAGTTAAGAAAGCAGACACATTTCATCAGAAAAAAACCTAGTTTCATTTTATTATAGCTCTCCCAAATAAATTAACATAAATATAACACAATGAAATAAGACTCATAACATCTCTGAAGCCTGTAACAGAATACACCTCAAAATAGTGCCTGCTTATTAGTAAACATAACTAGTACGTGATGTACAAAAAATACTACTGAAAAATGTACAAAATGCAGCAAATAAATATCAAGTATTGTGCAGTTCTTCCCCCTTCTGAACATTACACCAGCTGCTGACAGTTACTCATTACAGGGAAATTACAAGTGTCGAGCGCCAGAAGCTACATTAAAATCGAACGTCTCATTAGAATCAGTGCGCAGTTAATGAGCAGAAAACAGCTCAGTGGCAGAGCTCAGTTCATTTTGGTTCAGCATTATGAGCCTGTCCAGGACCTCTGGCGGCTCATATGTGAGGTGGAATATAGTATGAAGGTAATACATTATAACAAACCACTGTATAGGCAAAATGCAATAAGCTTCAAATGCGCTTCCCGTTTGGAAAAATACTAGTAATATTTTGTCCGCTTTAAAAACATAATTTGTCTTCCACTGTAACAGCAGCTCCCAAAAGATAAACAAAATCCGTTTTGTTGCTTTGCTCCATTGTTCTGTTTGCATGACAGAAGATTGAAAGCATAATCAAAAAAGCGAGAAAACATTCAGAGCAGAATGCACAAGCAGTGCAATAATCGTCCCCTTTTCCCCAACACAAAACACTCACACACTTCCCCAAACACACCAAAATAGAAAACATGATCCGACATTACCACTCACTGACATTAACTCCATTCTCACATTAAAAAAAGTTTTAGCAAAGCTCCCTCTTTATAAAAGCACTGACCAGTAGAGTTTACTGGTAAATACTCGGGGCTCTGGATGCTGAGCCTTGCATGAATCACAGCAGAAGGTTTTTTTTTTCCAAGCACAAATGGCTTTACGAGACGTTAAGTGAATTTTCACCACTGCCTGTCTGTAGTTGCACTTGATATATGTTGTGTGCTTGCTACTATGAGTAGATTCAGTGCTATTTGACTTGTCCTTCTTCTCACTGCTACATAAAAACCAGTCCACCATAATTTTACTGTTAACATGTTGCCCGTTTTCCAAAGACCTTCAGCCAAGGATGGAAAGCTCAAATGTTGTTATAGTGTGGTACTCGTATCATGTAAACACAAATCGTTATCAATTGCTTTCAGATTTATCAGCAACTTTTAACACTGCATGGTCAAAATGTGTTTGGACATTGGGCCATACTTAAGATCAAACATATTCCATAACCCTTAAGCTTCTGTTTCACAACAGCTAACTTTAGCATTCCTAGCTAGTAATTGTTAAACAGAATTACAAGATACAAAAGGAAAGGTGTAACTCCAAGCTAACAGTTATATCAGCTGCAATGACGTTAGCTGGGTACATTAGCTACAGTAATGTTAGCTATGTTAGCTTGCTAGCTAGCAGTAAATGTAAGCTATGAGTATGAGTAATAGTCATTTTTAGCTAGTTTGCGGTAGTGTTAGCTGGTTTAACTAACTAACACTAACACTCTAAGCTAGGAATCCTTTAAATGGTAAGTGTTTTTGTTATTTAACTGAAAGTACCCTATGGTTTATGAAATATGTTGGTTTACCTTGAAGTTAGGCCTGATGTGCCCTAGAGTTTTCACTACCAGTTGTCAGGTTTTGATTAATCTCCAATTTGTAAAATTATAGCTATTTAACAGATTCCTACAACTATACGACTGGAAACCATGAACAAATCAGCACACTAGAGGGAAATGGCCATAATGTAAATATGGTGAAAAGTGCCTAAAATGTAGAAAATACCAACAAAGTAAAGCATAAAAGTGTCACATGCAAAAAAAAAATCTGACATAACAGAATGAAATCAAAAAGCATCCAGTAGGCAGATGTTTCGTTTTCGGCCACACAGACATTTCCATCCATGAGAACAGCAAATCCCACCTTGTCATATCAATTCAATGACCACATGTAAAGTGTCTCATCATTGGGTCCTGCCCAACATAAATCGATAAAACAGAAAATAAAACAAGTTTTTCTCCTCTTCCTCACTTCCTGCGCGCACTCCCTGGTCTCTTGATCTGCCACAGGTGATTGTGGATGGTCAGGGCGTCCACACTGACAGACACTGACTTGGCGGGGATGACCGTAAACTGCTTTCGGTCCGAGCTGTATTTGTAGAGCTTTTCCACCATCTTTGGGGTTATATTGCGCGGTCCTGTGCCTGTGAACTTGACGATCTCCTCTGTGTCCGGTGAGTAAGAGTAAATTCCACGAAACTGGCAACCACCATCTCTGAAGAGGATGATCAGGTGATTGGACTCGCACTTTTCCAGCTCCTGTGATCAGTCAAACAGATGAGAAAGTGTAAGTTGGTATGGCAAAAAATGTGTGAAAAGTGAATATACTTTACCTAGAGTGGTAAAGAATTCACTGATAGCTAAACATGCATAGCTTCTACAAAGTCACAACAAATGATCACTATCAAATCTTTTCAAATGATTACACTGACCTCCAGAATAGCGTTCTTCTGGGCCTCATTAACCTTTCCAGCCAGACAGCAGTGAGCGATGGCATTGATGATGATTGGCTTGTTTGACTTGGAGCTCGGCTCCTTGAAGAGTTTCGGACCTTTTTATAAACAAAACGTGAGAAAAAGTATCATAAGATAAATGTTTAAACAAATCATTAAGGTAATATGCATACAAACTAAATTAGTAGAATGAAACTGCTTTCTATTCTGTCTATCAAGTATGAGCCTGGACTAGACGTTGATTGGGTAAGCTCAGCAGGAATGAATACAAGGATGGGCGAAGTGTTTCCTGGTGTTACGGCTTGTTGACTGCTATCTCAAGGTCCAAAAAGACAAGGCCAAAGCAAGATGCATTTCTTGACCTGCATTTCCCCTCATGAAAACTACAAATTGCTGATATTTGGTCTGTCATATTCTACAAATTAAAGAAAGTTCTTAATGCTGAAGTAATCGGCTGCTTACTCTGTCTCCATATTTGCCAGACAGTTATGACAGTGGTATGATTTTTCTTTAATCTAACTCTAGAAATATTAGGCCAGTTCTTTTAGATCTTATACGTTGAGTCTTGGCTAGCAATTTTATTATGGTTGTATTAAAACGTCTTTTGAATTTCTGCTCACCATTGTACTCCATTGAAGTGATAGAGGAAGCTATAGAACCGTTCTCCCAGTCCCTCTCCATGTTCCTGCTGGACGCTCTGCTCAGCATGGGAAACGACTCCATTGAGCAGACAGATCCAGCCCTGAAAGACACACTTCAAGGTCAATCAAATGGAAAATCAAATAGGAATAGATCCTTCTTTTCTCCAATCAAACACTACATAGTAAATCACACCTGTGGGAGTCCGCCCCTCCAGAGATGACACTGTCCCCCTCAGTCGCCAAAGAGAGCGTCGATCCCCGATGACTGCGACTCAGATCAGCTGAAAATGATGGAGACATAAGAAGTCAGCATCAGTTACCTCATCATGTTGCAAATATTACTAACAGTTTACAATAATTTGATTTAATGCAATGTTAATATTAGACTGATGTGTCTATTATACTTAGTTGTTACTGATAATACTAGACATACTTTTACCATTATTACTGACATTGCAGCTATAAATCTATCTTTTTCATTGTTGTTGTTGCTCTGTTTGTCCCTATCCTTCTTCCTGCATCTCCTTCTATCCCACTTTCCAAGCCCAACACAGTTTCAGCAGATGTCTGTTCATCGTGAGTCTGGTTCTGTTTGAGGTTTTTTCTTGCCACTGTAACTTTACAAAATGTTGCTTTGTGCTCATGATGGGTTAATGTTGCTTCTTTGTAGATATTACATGATTACGGTCTTTTACAAATAAAGATTGATTGATTGATCGACTGCTAAGTCAGAATCATCCACTCTTGAAGTCTTCTCAATAGATTATTGAGCTGACCTCCCAAGAGTTTGTGTAAGCTTTTTGAAAGGGCTGTGTATCATTGGTATCACATCATGCAGAGCAGGTTAGAATGTTCACCTCCCCTGCAGCCTGCTGATGCTGAGCCCTTCCCTTTGTTCAACATGGACACCTTCAAAGAATTACCTGCAGAACACATGTAAACACTCAGAGCGTGATGGTGAAGTGAACTGAACTGAAAATACACACACACAACAATCAGATGGCACAACAGCATGTAGACAAACAAACTACTCTAACAAACAAACATGGAGCACTAGACAAAAAAAAAACGCTGGTTAAGTATTCAAGGTTTCTTACATGCGGTAGATCCTTTTGAGAGGCTGTTGGACCCTTCACGGTGCAGTGATTTAGGCCGGTTCCTGCGGGATTTAGTCCGTGGGCGGGGCTTGGACTGACCCTGCTCTTCCATCAACTCTTCCTGCTTCCTCCGCAGGTATTCCTGCTTAATAAGCTCTCGTCTCACCTTCTCCTCCTCCTTACGTACACGATCTTCTTCTGCCTTCCGCCTTGAAGAAAGGGGAAGGTGATATAGAATTTGATTGCATGAGAAAAATACGCACCTACAAATAAATCCTTGTAGACTTAGTCCTTGCAATTAAATTGTGAGAAATAAAAACGCACTTGGCCTCGTCACGTTTAAGCTCGCTCTCAGCCTCTTGCAGTTGTTTGCGTAATCTTGCCCCTTCTGCTTTACGTTGCTGTTTGAGGAGGAAGGCTGCGCGACGTTTCGCCATTTCATCCTCTGCCTTCTCCTCATCCTGCGACATAAAGGGTAATCATGATTAAATAAGCAATTGTGGGTAACAGATTGTGCCATAAATATTAGAAATCCCTTAATATTTTCATTGGAAAACAGATATAGAAAAAATTACATTAAAAAAAACGATAGATGGTGAATTTTTGTTCTTGTAATACCCATTTCATCCACAAGAGGCTGACATGCATCATTTCAGTATGTTCTGAAATGAGCTGAAAGCATTGTTTTCTTTCAATATGTTTTAATATCTTCATCCACTCTAAAGACATGGTCCATACTTCTGTGTATCGTGTGTTTACAAGTTGTCTTGCATTCATAGACAAAAAATAATAATTTTAGAAACCTGTTTTCATTATTAAACATCCAACATGTGTGATTGCAATGACTTTTCTATAGGTAAATAAAGGTTAAAATAGCAATAGCATAGTGGGTAGGTTGCCCCCAAGTACTGAGGCTATGGTCCACCAAGCAGACAGCCTGGGTTTAAGTCTGGTCTTGGGCTCCTTCACCACAGCTCATTCTCTGCCCCTGGTTTCCTACTTTCGCGACTGTCCTATCCAATAAAGGAAAAAAGCCTACCCAAAAATCTAAAGGTTAAACCAAAATGAAATTAAACAACATTACACTGGCAAAAATGTTCCTTTTTTGACAACTAAAGGATGGGAAACAACTATGACTTCAAAAACCGTTCACCAATACTGCTTCTGTGCCTCTCAGGACTTCCATACAACTCACACCATAAAGCAAACGAGCGCAGAAATCCAGAATTTTACCTTAAAGAAGAAGCCACGCACATTCTTCTGTTCGTCCTCTGCCGTGCAGTCTTCAACATCCCCACCACCATCCTCCAGTGGATCCTTAAGTTCTGACAGGTCGACTTCAATCAGCTGGCCTTTTATCTTGGAGTTCTCATCTCCTCCCACAGCTTCCTTCCCTGAGTTGGCAACATTCATCTCATCTTGTTCTGCAGCCTGTGAGCGGGACAGCGATGTACTTTTCATGACTTGTGGGTCTTGGGATTGAGTTTTGTCCGAGGAAGGCCCAGTTCCTTCTGTGTTGTTGCGTTTGTTGGAGTCATCATTGATTCTGAAGGTGGCTTTTCTCTGAATACATCTTTCTAACTTGGAGCACTCAACATTACTCTCAGTATTCTGGTCTCCACTTGAGTCTTCCCTGGGAAAAGGAGCGTTAGACGTGTCAGAGTCCTTCTTGCTGTTTTCTCTGCTTAGTTTTTGCTCCAAAGTTTTGCTGCGTTGGCTGGAGCTGAGCTTGGGGGGACGGCGAGCAGGGGCAGAGCTGCTGCCACCGATATCCACAAAGTGTACAGCAAAGGATCTCGACTCTGAGGAAGAAGAGTTGGATTGGGTTGTGGTAGGAGTTGTGCTTGTACATGATTCCACATTTTCCGAAGGCGACACCACATGCTTCATCAGCATGTCTTGCTGTAAAGAGAGCTGCATCATTTGTTGCTGGATTGAGCTAATAGCTTCATTGAGTAGATCGATGGAGTGGGAGCACTCGTTCAGGTCAGGTTCAGCTGCGTTATCAGGGGACAGAATGTTTAACTTTTTATCTCTGTTCAAATGTCCTCCCTCTAGTTGACCAGCTTTTGTCTGGAACTTCAGAGCGTCAAGACAGGAGTCGTCCTTGCACGTCATGGTCTTTACTCTGCTCCTGTCGGGTAGTTCTGTTGATTGGGAATGTTTCAGGGGTAGTGGGAGGGTGTCGCTCTTCCCTCCACCCTTCTTCACAATGTTCAAGAATGCCGCTTTCCCGAGTTTTAGTCTCTGCCGTGCTGACAGGGTCTCCATCTTCTTCTTCTGGTACTCGATGGCGCGTCTTTGCTCTTCAAGCTGCATGTGAAGCTGCAGCAGTGCTGAAGGCACTACCGGGGGACTCACCCCCAAACTCTTCTCCAAAACAGAACAGGGCTCCTTCCCAAGCCAACCAGAGGTGCAGTCACTCTTCAGCCAGGGAGGGCAGGGGGCAACCTCAGAGCCATCCGGTGTGGTCTTCTGAGAGCTGCTGGTACTGGAGAATCCATCACGGAGACCAAGTTTGAGAAGCTTTCTCTCTGCAAAGCTGGTCATCTTGACACTGGTGCTGCCTGATGCACTGCAGCTGCTCGCCCAGGATATGGTGCTGAGGCAGGGGCTCGAGCGTCCACTGTAGTCCTCCTTATCATCCCGCTCGCTTACCTTCGAGTCTTCTCTCAGTTTGGTCGACTCACTCTCAACCTCTCCAAATTTGCACAACTCTCCATCCTGTAAGTATCGTCCCTTTATTCTCTGCACCGTGTCTTTGGTCAGCTCCATGTGATCTTCCTCGTCATCGTCTTCCTCAAGGTCTGCAATGTCAGAATCAGAGTCAATCCCTACCTCGGTGGAGTGAGGCTCTGGCTCTCCTGATAAATGAAGAAAGAAGCCTTGGGACTGCTGAGAGATGCCTATCGATCCATCTGTGGGTGGCTTGAGAGATCTCGAGCCTGATTCTACCACATGTATGGGCGTAAAGGGGCTTCTGTTTGACTCTGCCGCAGGATTTTTCCTCTGTGACGGCCTTGGAATGTTTGTGGATGCTTTCTTAGCAGATGTTGCCCCTCTGCAGCGACTCTCCCCACTCTCCTCCTCCTTGTTCAGACTGATGCTCTTTTCTTTGGCTGGCTTGGGGACAGCAGGCATCAAAGGCTCCAGAAAGTAGCAGTCTGCCTGGTGGTCTAGGGTAAAGGAACCCATGGATCTATCTGTATTAGAAACCCTCGAGGTAGTTGTTGCACTTGGGATTTCTAGCTCATCCTGCTCGAAGTCACTCCCAACTCGATGTCGAGAAAACGCAGAAGGATGAATTACAGCAACCAGTTCCTCCTCTTCTATTTCCTCCTCCTCATCCTCTATTCGCATGTGACTGAGCAGGCTTTGACCACTCAGTCTATGATGAGGACCAGGGCCCAGCATGTGTTTCGGAGTGATGCTCATAATATTGGAGGCCAAGCTGTCTTTGCTGATGGAGCGAGCAAGGCTGATACTGTCTGTGTCGTCCTCTAGTGGGTAATGCAGAGCGTAGGGCACTGGCTGGGACAAAGGCCTGGATGGGAACAAGATAAGATTGCAAATAATGTCACAACGAAATAATGAAAAAAAAAAACAATTGCCACATTTGTGCATGCCAGTACATAAAAGTGGGTTTTAATCACCCTGCTTACCTCTGTCTTCTCTCTGGCCAGGCCAGTATTGAGCCCTGATGTTGCCCATCTGAATGCGTGATAGAGCTGGACCTCCTTCTGAGCTCTGTTCAAAGAAAACATGTTACAAACTTCAAAAGAGACCTCTCAAACACACATAAATAATTGTTTATACCTTTAATAATTAAAACTTGAAGTCTATACAAAATATAAAACCAAAAACATTTTTTGTATAAACTAAGACGTTTCAAATTTAGCAAAGCTAAGTTTTTTTTTTACCTTGTTTTTTAATTAGAGAAAGGCTTTCAAATATGGAAAATTCAAGAACACAACAACTCAGCTTAAATTACTCTGGGATCATAATGTTCTTCCTCTTTTATCGTTTTTAAGACCTTTGTTTTTGTCTGGCGGCACTGAAGCCTGAGTAAATTACCTGAAATGCTCGCCTCCACCGCTTTTTGTTTTCTCTGTCTCAGGGGCAGTAACGAGTGAGACGGACTTAACGAGTTTGACTTGGTGCTGTAAAGGGAAAAATAGAGAAGTTTGGTTTTTAAAAATAATTTGTATAGAAAAAATTCCCCCCCCCCCCCCAAAAAAAAAACATAATTATGCTTGTCTGATTCAAAATAACTCTAAGGTGGTGCAATTTTTAAAGTGAAAAATAAATGAATTAGATGTTCTACAAAATGTCAAGAGTAGACGCATTAATGATATTAAAGTCTAAATGACAAGTCCAAATAATACTGGGTTAGAAGAAAAGTTGTAAAATTACCAAAGCACTTGATTGGATTTAAATGTTACTGGTATTTTAGTAGGAAGAATATACAGTATAATTCCCATAGGTGCTGTATTCTATAGTAACTTTTACATGACAAGAATACAATTGCTAAAATATGTACAGTATATATTTACAAATCAATGGAAAGAACAAGTCAAGGTCTGTGTGCTGTGACTGGGAAACACAAACCAGGAAATTACCTGAGGTCCGGGCTTGGGGGCGTTGTCAATACATCAGCAGAGTTTGATGATGTCATAAAACTATGCTTGGTGACATTGGAGATGGGAACATGGGGCCGGGAACTCTTAGGCTGCAGCAGCAATCTCACTATACAAATGGTATAAATGGAGATTAACAGTCTGAAGAGATCATATAACATTGTACAGCATCGTTTAAAGGATCAGTTCACTCAAATGTTTTACCATCTCTGATTTCATGCAGGTCCCTGGGCTGCACAAAGTCTGGCTTCACACTCTCAAACCACCAGAAGAGTTCAGCTATGAAGACCATCACGTTATTCTGCGACACACAATGATTAGGTACAAGGTCAAAAGGAAGCCATGATAATGTAGGTGGGGAGTGTTTTCAAAGGTTGTGTCAGGGTATGAGTGTTTCTGCTCTCTGACCTTTAGTACTGGTGGAGAATACAGCATGTCCTCTGGCTTCAGGTAGAAGCATTTGTTCAGGTATTCATTCGAAAACTCCTTTAGTAGCTGGATGTTGTACACACTGTCGGTTATGGAGGGAACCTCTTTCAGACAGATATCTGCACAGTAAGGACAATAACAGTCAACACTGTAATCTGTAGCTGTTGTTTTTTAGATCAAGGCATATTTAAACCTGAGTTAGATTATACAACTCACACATCTGTACTTACAATATGAGGCTAGGGTCAGCAGGTGATAAGTCAGACTATATTTGAGAGGTGTTATAAAATAAAATGTCTGTCTATGGAATCTTTACAAGTGCTAGCCAGTTGATTTATTTACCTTATCTTAACAGTTATCCAGGCTAGCTGCTCCCTCTGCTCACGGTCTTAAGGGTAGCTTTAGCTTCATATTTATCATCCAGACATGCAGTGCTATCTTTCTAATCATCTTACTGTCAGAAAGATAATTAAAGCAAATCTTTAACCGATGTTTCTATCTGTCTTCAGGGGATCTGTAAGTCCAGCATTAACGTACCTTCCAGTCTAATAAGTTCTGGACAGTAGAAGTGAATCACAGCAAGCAAAGCCGTGCCGTCACACACATCCTTCAACAGGTCGTCCAACAGAGGGAAGTGTTGAAGAGTCCGACCTGACAGGTGATCTCTACGGTAGCGGACCTATACAGCAAGAGATAGAGCACACTTTAGACAAATTACACAAATGTTTCTAATCAATAAACAGTCACATGCTCACTTCTCAAACACAACATCAATCATTTTTGAATTATTTCCTGCCGCTCTTTTACACATACACTAGACTAAGTATCTTTAATTTACATCCAATACTTGTGGCTTTTAATAATCTGATTAAGACAATCATCTGGTATTAAGAAAGTTTTTTTTAGAGCATTTCGTTAAGTCATAAGGCCATGCAGGGATGTCTGTGTAGGTTCTCAGTCATCCAGGTCATGGTAAATTCAAAGCTTGACCCAAAGGCAACTGGACTGGTTGAATATCTTGAAAAGAACTTCAAGATCTTCAAGCCTTTGGATCAAGCTTTGAATTTGCCAAGCAGGGATGTTTTCTACTTTAAGTAATAGTAGGTGGTTTAGATTAGTCGCTGGTGCATGTGATACATTTTAAACTAGGGAAAATCAAAAAAAAGCTACGGATGAAATTAAGAGGGAGTGAAATGGTGAGTACATTACCATGTAAGAGAACTCCACAGGCTCCAATAAGCAGTGGGAGAGGGCATGCAATATATCAGGCTGGTGAGGGAAGAAAGAAATGAAATGAAATGGTTGAGAGGAAATAAAGAAATAAGTTGGGCCTTGAATTGATGAGAGGACTTTTTTTAAGCACTTCCATACACCAAAAAAAAGTAAAGAAGGGTGTATGGTTGTGTGGATGGTTTTGGGGATGGCGGGTGAAAACTCAGCTAAAGGTAGAAGGAACTGATGGATTAAATGAAAAGAAAAACGCATAGAACGGGATAAAAGTTTCATGAGCTTGTTCTTTTGCCACCAGGGGGCACTGTGTTGTCTTCACTGAATACATCACTGTACATTTGAATCACTCAATCCTTGTTATATTAGCTAAACTCATTAGCTATCATTCCTTTTTGTGCCGTCTGATCTCACACTGATACACAAACATACACCAAACAGACATACATACACTCGCACAAAGGATTGCTAGAGGTTGCACTTACAGGTACAAGCTTCCAGTACCATTTGGAGGGAGACTAGTATCCAAGAGGCAGAGAGGGGAGGAAAAGTTGGGGAGACACAAAGAGGAAGAGCAGCAGACAATTCAGGGGTCATAAACAGCGACAGGTTATCAAATCTCATCCCCTGTTACCATGGAGACAGATCTGATTTTAAAGACAGGATTAGGCACAAGGAGTCAAGAGTTTCTAGCTTCAACAGAACATGCCAATAAGGAAATGAGTAGAGGCTCTTTGTGTATGTTTATATTTTCAACCCTGTTACCGTCTTTAAAGCGTCTTTAAAGACATTTCGCTTACACTTGTCTTTTAACTGTGTTCCTTAAAAGACAAGTGTGAGTCAAGATAGTGCGAATGATTTCTATCTGTGAAGGGTACTTCCCCCAGAGGGCGTAGGGGAGTTGAGTCATTACTCAGTCAAATATAAACACACAGACAGGACGAACAGAGTTGCAGATTCAGCTTGACTAACACTCCTCGAGGATATCAATAGGTCTGGGCTCCATAGCTTGTAAACATCCATCAGTCCAGACAGAAAATATAGAAAAATATTCTCTTTTTACAACAGCCTTATAGTGAACTTGTTTGTTGTTGTTGCCATTATCAAAGTAATGCAGTTCTGACTGTCTGCACATCTATGGGTAGATTGCAAACAGGAACTATAATGGGTAGTTTGATGTACTTTAAACTGTTCCCATTTGGTGTAATACAAATACAGGTCACAACACAATGCTCAATTTGAAGCCACAGCGTTTCATGGTGGACGGCCTGTTGCTATGGACCCTCCCCTTCTGTTTGTCGCTGGTGCCAGTGTGTAAGAAGCCCAGGAGGCCTTGTACCGGGCAGCAGAAGCCGGGCTCCCGTGTAGACGGAGCTCCCCCAACCTACAGCGAGGTGATCGGGCACTATTACCACCCAACATCCCTGACGCCCAGCCACAACCGTCCCCGTCCTCATTCATGCACGGCCTGCTCCGACCTCCAACTCAGCGGCAAGGAAGTGCAGACAACAGGAACCCGAGTAAAACAAAGGAGAAATCCTTCCTGCCTCTTCTTTTGTAACATAACAATGAGTAAGGTCTTTTACCTGCTTTTTGTAAAGTGTCTTGAGATAACATCTGCTATGAATTGGCGCTATACAAATAATGATTGATTGATTGGTGGTAAAACTACATTTCCTATTTCAATCCCTCAAAGCCCCCAACGTATGAGATATTGAGATAATGATATCCTCTGGAAATGTACGTTTTGACTGAATCTATAATAATGATGTGTGCTGCTCATCAGATCACAATACAAGCAAGATCCAATGACTCAGCCTACACATCTAAGAGTTAATACACGCAGTGAGGAAAGGATGCATGTGTGTAAACTCTATCCAGAGGGACACTAAAGCGAGATCAACATGTTTAAGAAAGACACCATTTAACAGAGAGGAAGTGTTCTCTCAAAGAGACAAAGTGACAGAGAGTGAGAAAAGCAGAAAAAAAGTGTGTGTGTGTGTGTGTGTGACTGTGTGTGTTACCTTCTGGTGACTGGGTGAATCCAGCAGATGTTGCTTCATTTTTAACTCTTTTTCCAAGATCTCCCTCATCTTTATGTTCACCTGCAGTGCCACAAAATAATATTGTAGGTCATCATAGAAAGAAAACAAATAAATGCAGATCAGTAACATTTTTACCTTGTTGATCCAAAAGATCATTGCATCTTCCAGGTCAAAAGGCAGCTCCTTGGAGGCACTGAAGTTGGAAAAACGCTTGACGCTGGACACGACCTTCTCTATACTGATCATCTCCACTATATAAGCCATCATTAGGGCATCAATGAGGTGGATGTGGGAGCTCTGGAGGGACACAGAATTTAAGATTTCTTTGAGCAACAATAGAAAAATGTATTGCATTGCAAACACATTGTTAATCTGTATTAGAAACATGGATCTAGTTATGTTGCGTAATTCATAGTTGTACATATTTTGTGTCTTTTTTTATGGAAAAGACCAACAGATACTACAACCATAAGACGTGTGTTACCATGGAAACAAGGCAGTTCTTCCAGAAGGCAACATTCAGACTCCTAACAGCAGTATCCTTATAGCACACGTGAGACAATTACTTTTTCATTACTGTATGATATACAATGTGCAATTGTTATTTGTACAAAAGATTGGGGATATTGAGGAAGCTGTCAAAAAAGTATCAGTGTTTTGCTGGAAGCCTTGCACATGGACGTCTTTAATTACAAATGCACAGATATCACCAGATGAACAACTTCAGCTTTGTATGAATCTGTAGCTATAAACAAAGGTAACTTGCATAGTGAGACCTAACACAGCATAAACTGCTGCTTTCAAACCAGCCTGTTGCCTTTTGAGTTTTCACACCTGTAACCAGTATGACTAATACCCCAGCAGAGGGAGTTCATATTAAAGAAAAAAGAGCTAGCTCATTTTTTGGTTCATTTTGTTTCATTAATATTTCATCTACACACTTTGAAAATCTGCAAAGCACTCACATCTACTGGTGCATTATTTATTCAGAAACTCTTGGCTCATATTTGGCTCTGGAAAGCCGAGTCACTGTGTGGGCTGCCAGTTTACAACTGCAGAGGCAGCAGATGCCTCCTGATTTACAGAAGAGTGAACATTTCTCCACTCATTTTCGAATAATTCTTAAAAAAGGAAGTTTTATGTCCATCTGAGGGCAGTGGAACAAACATCTACATATTGTTACTGTATGTTTCCCTGTGCTGTTTGTCCCTTCTCCCCTTCTGTGGCCAGTGCAGAAATCAGAAAGGGAGGCTTTTGGAGTTGGGACTGCCTTGTGTTGCCTCTCAGACAAGGAATTTGTCAGTTGTCTTGTTGCTTTAGTCCTTTGTTGACTATTTTCAATTATTTAGTTTGTTTTGTTTTTCATTAAAATCCCTTTTTTTTTACTTTCTTAAGGTGTTTTTGTGCTTTATTAGGTCAATTTGTGGGTTGCTGTTAGCCCCTCGGGGAAGCCTTAGGATGAGGTGTAACAATATAATCATCATATAAAAGTTGTTATAGTAAATGTGCTAGCAAAGAGTTTTGGACATCAGGAGAAACACAGCAACATTGGCATTTACTGGGAGTTGTATGGCTGATCACCTGATGAATCTAGTCCAGTATTGACACTTCTTTTAGCTCTTTGATCTCCTCCAACTCCTGAGAGAAATGTCTGGCTCTTTAGCAGCTCAATGCTCCACTTTGTTGCCAAACTAGTCATTTACTCTGCCAACATAATGTTTGGGTCATGGCAGGTATATATACTTTAAGATGCAGACGCTTCATAATCTCTCTGCACACTGGTAATGCATTACAAAACGAATACTCCAGAAGAAATAAGGCAAGTTAAAGATACAAAATACTTCATTTAATTTTCTTGTGATGGCAAAAGTACGTTCCTCTCTAACTAGACATAAGGTTAGACCGCCTACCATCTTGATGGGAGCCGAGCTGAGGTCTAGATGAGAGACAGGTGTGTTGTCTGCCTGCAGGACATAGATGCCTTTCCTGGACAGAGCCTGGATGACAGACTGGTGACCTTGGAGCGAGGCGGCCTGCTCAGCGTGCAGGATGAGCCCACACACCCGGCAGTAGAGATCTGCAGACAGCAGCTTGCGGATGATGGGGGGCTTGATATGTTCTTGCTCATACTGGTCGGTGTAGAAGGGGTCCCTCAGGTCTGCAGGTATGTGATCTGAAACAAGTACGTGTTTCATTATTCAATTATGTCCAAGAGACAAACATTCAGCAAGCCGGTGTGTTGTTTTTTTTATCTATAAAAGTTGTGACACATCAAAGAGATTAATGAGATGGAATGATTTCACTATTTCTGAACACACACGTGCCCACTGATGCCTCACCATGTTACATAACGCACAAGCTCCCAGGACGCAAACTCTCAAGGTATTAGACTGTCTCAGAAAAATCCAGGGAAAGAATAAAGCACAAAGGTAAAGTCAATGTTAAAACAACCTGCCAGGTAGCGTCCCTTATGGCCGAGAGGTGAACCAAAGACTTTAAGCCAATGAGCTAACAGGAATTAGTGGTGATGCCTAAGCTGATGGTGTTGTCCCAGCCAGCCCCATGTTTACCTGCTCATGGCAATAGGCAGCTATTTTTATATGCTTTGGAGCTGTTAATCCAGCGTTAGCATCTGAAACACTCACGTAATTTAGCTTCCAGTGCTTTCTGGGCAGATTCAGGCAGAAATACACATGGAGGCCTTTTTCTCTGGCTGAGATAGGAACTTGTACAGTTGTGCATATAATTGGGACAAAGAAAAAAATTGGAAAGGAATTAATATAAAAAATTGGGGTTCCTTATTTTGTAAAGAATGCATATTTGTGTCTGAATAGTTTGAAAGATGTAGTGAACTTGTCGAACACAACAGTCAATAATGTTCACAAAAGCTGTTCAAAGCTTAGAGGAATACCCAGGCATAATATGTGGTTGTGAAAAACTGCCTATTAGCAATGACTCAAATTATAATAATCCAAACCCTGTATAACAAAATAAGCAGTAGGTTTAAAACACAACAACATTAAGAAAATGATGATGCATCAATACTCAGACACTTAACAGAGCATTTTCTCTCATTTTCTTTCACATTAGCAGCAAGCTGACTGAGACATCCATTAGTGGAAAACACTCACATACTGACACAAACCCACACTGTAGGCTCAGACTACAACTGTGCACAATGTGAAAACCTTAGCTGTGATTTTTGCAGCAGACTGCTTGCTTGGCAGAGTGGACCTCCTGTATCTATCTCACTCTCTGCTGTTGTGCGATGCTGCCATATGGACATGGGATCATGTAGATCATGTGACAAAATGCTCCTCTTACATGCTTCCAGGTCTCTCTTTTTATCACCCTCATTTGTATTTTTTTCCCCGGCAAAACAAATCTTTTATGTCTTCCTCCAGCACACATCTCCTTAAACTGCCACTTCCTCAGCCTCAGCTGTCCAAGAAGGCCCCCCCCCCCGCCCCATCCTCCCCGGTTGCTGTGGAGACTGTGATGGGGGATGCCAGCATGGCCGGAGGTGGGGGCTGGGTTGCTCTCCCATTGCCTCACTAGAGCCTGTTCTTTGGATCGGCCCCTGATATCAGGAGGTGTGTGTTAGTGGTGTGAAGAAAGAGCTGCTCTTTAATCCTATGCTAATGCTAATTCTGCTAAGATATTTATTATCCACCTGATCCACGCGTTAAAACCCACCCTGGTGTGCATGTGTGTGTGTGGAGGGTAAATCAAGTGGAGGTGGGGCAGGGGAAGCCTTTGTTACTATTCTCTCAGACCGAAGGTCAGATTGATCAGCAGAGATCTTGCTGACAGTCGGGGCAGAGCTGTCAGAGTCTGGGCTCTGCAGGGGAAAGCCACAACCATGCTCTGCAATAAGAAGGCTTAATGGAGACGCCTTTAGAGGACAATATGTGGGGGAAACAGCCTTTAAGCCGATGCACCCTGGAGGGACATTAGAAGTCTGACTTGCAGAATAAATGTTAGTTGGCGTTTGAAGCAAATCTGTGAGTGCTGCTGTAAAAAGGGCTGAGACGTTTGATGTATAGTTCTTGAACTCTGTTACGTAAAGTTTGTTTTTAGCCCCAGCCACTTACTATAAACTAAACATTTTCAATATATATATCAGGCAGAAGGAATATAGATTCTAATAATCATTTGCAAAGGGAACTTTATTGCATAATGTGTTATAATTGTTAAACATTCTCTCATTTAAGTGTGGGACATCTGCAGCCCTGAAAACGTGTGTGCAGGTATTGATCACATGCTTCAGTCTGACAGAGGCAGACAGCGGGCAATCATTCCTTTTTGTGTGGCAGAAGCATCAAATAAAGCGCTCAACGCCCCCTCAAATGTGAGCGTGCACACATCCTGAAACAGATAGCCTGAGTTGACAGCGAAAGTTTAACTAGTCTGTGATACCTGATATCTCTAACTGCAACTCCAGGCTTTGTCGAGCCAGCTTCCTTAAACCAAGCCTTGGTTTGTTGAACTTGCTTCGTGGTATACACCTCTAGTTTCAAAGACATGTGGGATCATGAAAGTTGTTGTCTTATAAAAAATGAAAATCTATGTAAAGCAAAGAAGCAAGTAAGCTAACATTACAGTAACAGTTCACCAACTTTGCATCACTCTGACAAATCATCTCGTGTTTCCAATGCAAAATGAAATGGACCATTGTCTTGAATAAGGCCGATGTCTGTGTTTGAATATTGTTGTAAACATTTTTGATGATGTTAGTACATAAACAACAATATAAGATGGGTCTAGTCATGTAGGTCAACTCTAAGAATCTATTTAATCTCAAATCCAAAATAAAGTTAAGAAAAAAAATTCTCTGGTTTCTAAAAACAAAATATTTCAAGAGGATTTTCCACAGACCTTTAACCTCAAATAAATGAAAGGTCAATAAAACTGTCCAAACAAAACTGTCCATGTTGGACAACGACACAAGCCCTCAGGTCCAATCCCATTAAACACTTAAACATGTGACTGTCCTGACTCTCACACCAGCATACACGAACAACACCATCCTCCCTGCACCCCTGTGCTTGTCGGCTTTCACTCTAATCTAATAACCGTGTTTTGGAACTTTTGTCCTTATCAATTACTGTCCCCAGGTTACTATGACCTCGGATGCTATCTCAGAAAAAAACCATTGTATCTTAACATCAGAAACTGATTCAAGCAAGCAGAGACACACTCCTGATAAGTTTTTTGCTCGTTTACAGAAGCAGTTTACATTTAACGTAAGCGTAGAATTTTACAGATTTGAAGTTTCAAATCTGGAAATATGTTTCCACGAACAAGAAACTAAAATGTATGCATTCATGAGGTCATAGCACGTTGACCAAATGTTTAATTCCTGCCTAAACCTTATTTCCTTATCTATATCGGTACTGCATCACAATAGCAATAATTGATCAAAGGGAGTTCCTCTACAGAACAAAACATTAACACAGGACATTTCACAAGTAACATGTCTGACTGGGAAGCGCCAATCTACTCCATTAGATCTGTGTTTCATCGATACTGACCTTATGAAGAGAAACAATTACAAAAAGAATTTAATTCCTTTGTCAGTGAAATTATAAAACCCTTGTTTACGATATCAGTTACATTTATTCTATCATTGAGGGCTGCCAAGTCATTCAGACATGCCCACAGTGATCCCCTGCCTCAAGTTCATCTCACATCAATAAGTTATTTATAGGGAGGTATTCAGATTTTAAATGTCAGAAGTGTGTGATTTCTAGAAGCTTTAGGCTATATAATAAGATGATAGGAAGATATAATAAGATATATAATAAGAAGAGTTACTGGAGCTGAGTTTTTTGATATTCAGAGAAAAAAATTGATGATGGGCGAAGAAAAGTCTGACACTCACGCTATAATGACTTTTTTTTTTGCCATATGTCAAAGCTATGTGTTATTGGACGCACTCATAGTATCAACTAAATCGCAGAAAACAACATACTGATGAGCAGAAAATAATAAGATGTGTCAGTACGTGCACCATGATCGCAATGGTCGCTCACTGGTTGTGGGACAAAAACGTGATCGCCTACTCCTGCATGTCCAAGGCACATCTCCTGATTATAACCTGCTAAATTCACACATCAGCTCACGTCGACATTTTACTTGGAGGCTGTCCGGAAAAAAATTGGTCTGAAAAATTCAGCAATTTGCATTCACATATGCTCAGCTGGAAAATTAGGGGACACTTTGAGGAGTTTTGGGCATGTGTGAAAACCACTATTGAGATTAGTTGTGAGGTTTGGGGTGACAAACTAAATATCTTTTGTTTTTTAACTGCTATTATGGCAGTTTAAGAACTGTAATGACTTCAGGTCATGTCTTTAACATTGGAGCACCGCCCGTTTATTCAGTATGAACTTGTTAAATTTCTTTTAATAGTCAAATCGGTAAATATTAGTGTACCGTCCATTCTGTGCAACAAGTTAAGAGTTAAAACAGCGTCGTATGAATTCAGTCTCCTGGTGCAAAGGGCTCCTCAGAGTCCCTGGCACACTGACGTCAGGAGGAGCCAATCAGATTAATGAAAGCACGAAGCTTGACGGGCGATAAAAGGTCATGGTTTGGTGTTTATAATGGGCATTTGATCTGTGCCCTGGAAAACCTAGTGTTGGGTAATAAAGACGTCTTTAATCAGTTAAACATTGCTCAAGATATTTCAAACATTAACAACATTATCTCTGAGAATAACAATTCTCCAACTGCTGGGAGATAAATGTGAAATAAAAATGTATCGCGGATGTAGGATTTTTTCAATTTGAGAAAGCTGTATCTTCACTTTAAAAACTAAGGTGTGTCTCTGATGAGTGTTTCTATATTTTGAACAGTATTTAGTACGCCATCTTTGATGACCAGCTGATGTTTACCTCACTGCAAGCTTTGAATCTTATTGTTTTGTTCCCCTCTCAGATTCAGTTTCCTGAGTCATCCACTGCAACACAGAAGACAGCTCTGCATGGTAGGAAACACTAAAGCTACAGTACCCATAAACCTGAAATGATGACGAAGACTTTTCCTTTACTGAATGACTGCCTCTGTGTCTCGTTCAAATTCCCTCATTGTCAAACTGATAATAAAATCACAAGGACTTGTGGGCTCGCATGAACGGCACAGCTGACCTCCTGCTCACATTCCCCCGAGAGTAATCCTTGGTTGACACAAAAACCCACATCCATGGAGAAATCATTTCCAGACATTTACTTGCAGCCAGGAGATAAGGCGCGATCATCATTTTGAATGTTTAAGCATGTCTAGTCAGAGCTGTCAAGGCTAGTGACCTGTGTAAAAAAAGACTCTGGCTGATCACGAAATGTCGGCCTGAGTCTCGACTCAAGAACAGAAAGACCTCAACTATGATTTCAAGTTTTAGTTTTTCTGTTTCTAAAGAAGTTTGTCTTCATATTGGACACAGGAAAAAAAACAGACAACAATCAAATAACAATCTGATACTCAGTAAGTGTTAGAACTTACAAACCTTTCACAGTAGAAAGGAAGGTTGTAGACGACTACATTTAGGAAGTTTACTTGACTTAACTTGAACCGGTGTTTACAGAAAAAGATTCCTGCAGCATTTTATGCAGTTTAATGGGGCAACTCACCTTAAAACAAAGGACTATAGATACACCTTTTTAAAATCTTCTAAGAGAAAAAAAACAGACGCATTATGTCTTATATTAAATCCGAGTGACTATCGTGAGGGCAGTCATCTACTAACTTAATTATGGATGCATAAGGAAATGAGTGGCTTAAAGCTTCGGCCAAACAATTACCAGAGTTAAACCCTGGAACACATTTTTAGTGTATCCAGTTTTGTTATACCAAAACGCCGCTTAAAGATTACTTTTCAATTGATCAACTAGTCATTAAGTCATGAATTATTTCAGCTTTTAGAAAAAACAAAAGAACCCTACTTGGGTTATTGGTTGCATTACATGCTGTGTCTTTCACTGCCTTTGATTACTGCCTTTATCTCTAGAGTAAACACTCTCCAGTGTTTGAAAACCAACTTACAAAAAGGATTTTAAAACCCTTTTTTGTACAGTACAAGTCAGTGTGGTTGACTACATTATGTGCTGCTTTTGCATAAATTGTAAACTACTTAGTTTTTTTTATACCAGCTAATAAAAGTACTGGAATAAACTAGTAAGGCTAAACAACAAAGTTATGTAGACATCAATTTTTAAAATGCTGTTAAGTTAACTTTTGCCTTAGGTTATAAAGGTGTGATGGTGCCATTGCTCAGACTCAATAAATAAACAGGGTTTGCATTCAACACCCCACCATGCAAAAGTCTACACTGCGCGTATTGGCAGGAACATGCGCAGCTGCTGTAATTTTATGAGAATAAAACATATTTCAGGAATAAGGTGCACATTAGCTGATTGCTCCAAAGTACATACATTATTACCATACACCACCAGATTAAAAGTAGCGACACCAAAAGGAAGCCTTACCTATACCATAAGCTTTAGCAAACAGCCAGCGGAGATTTGCGTCTATTTTGGCTCTTGCAGAATCGTAGAGCTCCAGCGGTACGACCTGAGCCTCCATGCTTCCTCCTCCTGCATCATCTGCTGCTGCTGCTGCTGCTGCTGCTCTCCAGGTGCTGTCCCTGCCAGCACTCACCTCCACATCCATCCTGTACGGAGAGTTATAGTCACAGCAGCCTGCATTACATCATCGAGTTGAAGAATAACAACCAGCAGGGCCTGGCTCTGAGACAGCACCTGCTCTGGTGATTACATGAAATAATACTACACATGTATAAGACTCACCTTGCTGAACATTCTGGTATTGCAAGGGTCAGAGCAGTCAATTATTGCCATGCCATTATTGCTATGCGGTTGCACGTTTAAATCCCTGCCAAACACCATTCATTTGCATTTCTTGTTCTAGCTGATGATGTGTTAGGATAGAAGTGTAAGGAAATCAGCAATTCTGGACATGAAATAGAGCCTCTCTGGGTTTATTGGCTATCAAAAGAAGGAAAATAGTAGCATCTTTTCGCATTAGCTGCTGCTATTTTCTAGCGAGGTCCAGTCGAGGTTGGACGGGTTGACCAATGAATGACCCAACAGTAACCTAGCAACATTAAGTTAACAGCCTATTAACGTTAGCTATTAGCTAGCTTAACTGCGCGCACACAGAAATTAACGCCTGGGGAAAAAAACAAAGACTTACCTCTAATACTGCATTTGTTCCTCTTCACAGCTTTGAGGGGGATGTGTTGTTATAAAGCCGACATGCTGGCTGTGCTTCAGCTACCAGTGGAATAACAGAGGACTCCTCCCTGCCCAGCGAGACAAATCTCCGGTCCGGCCTCTCAGGATAAAGCTGCTGCGACTGGCGGCTGAAGGTGGTTAATCCAATAATAAAAAATCTGTTTGGCAACCATCCGGAGGTCTGTTTTCGAGGAAATTGTTAAATTCCAAATGCCTTCTGTTTCATATCAAGGCTGACATCGCCTCTGTGAGACGACTAGCTGGTGCCCTGTTGTAGCGGTGAGCCTGTCTCTATGGGGACGACTGGTATCTTCTGACATCTCGGCTGCAGCACAATTTTTCACGTACAGGGGGCGCTGCAGGTCTGCACTGTATGTCCAGGGAGACACATAGGGGACTTACCAGTGGTTTACTGGGCAAGGTAAGTATTATTATAACAACACTAGCACGACACTGCCAATAACACATGTTTAGTGGTAGATAGATAGATAGATAGATAGATAGATAGATAGATAGATAGATAGATAGATAGATAGATAGATAGATAGATAGATAGATAGATAGATAGATAGACAGACAGACAGACAGACAGACAGACAGACAGACAGACAGACAGACAGACTGACTGACTGACTGACTGACTGACTGACTGACTGACTGACTGATTGATAGTCCCCTGTCAGTGTTAAATATCATACAGTAGACTATAGCCTACCATAACGTATTACATATACTGCCTACTATTGTAGGCCAATTTTGGGTTTACTCGTTGAGTGAATATTGATGTTAATTTAAGTAGGCAACCCTATGTCAGACTTGTTGTAAAAATGCATTGAATAATACAACAAAATGATATATCTATAAAATGACATTTCTGGTATGTTCAACTCTTTATCTGTTAAGTAGGTGTAGCTATAGCACCAATTAATATCAGAGAAATAGGCAGCAAAGTAGCCTGGTTATTTCAGTGTGAGGACCGTTTTTTCAAATTGATTCAGGGAAGACTATTTTAAATATTAGTAGTGCACCGGTAGATTTTTCATACTGCAGGTTTGAGATAGTCAGTACATTACAACCACAAATAATGATGCAAAGCAAGACATTTATGAAATGTATGCAGCTTTTCCAGTTAAAGTAAACAGTACTTTTCTCTGTTGCAACAATACCATAGTGAAACTAAGCTATTTTTGGCAATATCTGTAGGCACAGTACAACATAAACAGCATGTTGCTTGTAAAATGGCTATGATTTATAAGGACAAATCCAAATATTTATCAATTCAAATATGTCCAGGAATAAACTGCAATGATTTTAGCAACAGTTCTCGTTTACCTGATGTGGTACTACCTCTTTGTGGCCACTAGAGGGCGCCATACGGCTATGCAGATACCCTGACTTTACTTTCATATCCATACTATGGACACATTCAATGACATAAAAATGAGGTGGTCTAACTGTCGGCAACAAATATATTCCAGAAAAAATAAATACAACAGTTATTTATTTTAAGCTTAACAGCAGCTTTTATTGAATCAAGACAATTTTTACAATACATTTTTAATCAGGAAATACTTCTTTGCAAACTACAACTTTGCATGACCATTGATTTTGAATTACATCTTTTCTTAAAAACCTCTTATCTCAGAATTAGTTTATAAAACATGACATTTAGACACCTTTCACTACACTCCTGTACAAAGTGCAGTTGATGTCATTTAACACACACAACACACACACACGCGCACACACACACACATACACACAAAGGTCCCCATTTCATTCACAAACAATGTTCTCCACCTTGAGAACAATCTTTTTTATAAAACAAATCTCACAAATACACTGCTTTTCTTAGGAAAAACAATAATCACACTGGCACTATTTTTAACTGTGGCAAATGTAACAACTTTCTACAACAGGTCTGCGATTTAACACTTAAAAGGGTTAAACATGGTAACCATACTCACTGATTAGAGATACAATATGAAAGACAGAAACATTCCTGTTTCATAATTGATCACAAATCAATTACTCAGCACCAGCCAAGACCATAAATTTAATGAAAAATAGGCTCAGGTTGATTAAGATTCATTTTCCGCTCTTTTTTGAAAAACATCTCTCAACCAATTAGGGATATTTGTTCTGTGTTTAAGGTCCCAAATCTCCAATGTAAGCTACCTCAGCCCTCTTTATAATTCTGCAAAGAGAGGATAGTGTAGCAAGCAACAACATGAAAGGTGAAACTTTAAATATATATTTGATCATCATCTACAGAGACTCAGTGATAAGACTTAGTGAAATGTAGTTTAGTAACAAAACCTCACTGAAAAAGATTAAAATATAATTAATACTGAACAATTTAGAATAATCTATAAAAGCTGCAAAAAAAAAAATCTGTACAAACATAACTCAATGCATATCCCAAAAAAATAAAATTTAAAAAGGTTGATGCATCAAAAGATTAAAATAAATCCAGTGAATAAAGCAACACAAGACACAAATAAATAGCCAGTGTACACATCAAGGAGTCTTTTTTTTTACTGATAAACACTCCTTTTAAACAGTTTCTAGCCTTCCCATACATAACAGAACAAAATACCTTAAAGCATAAATATAAAAGCATCTTCTTTATATTTCAGGTCAAAAAAGCACATAAATAAATACAAAATTACTAAAACTGTTCTTGTCGTTAGTATAAAAACTGATAATAAAAAAGGAGCATGTTCAGTCTTGAAAAAGGTTTGTCACTCTCTTTCTGTATGTTTTTTTTTCATATCATTTTTCCACTAAAGAGTTCCGTCCATTTTAAAAGTCTCTATTTAAACTGATCTGGGATCAGATTCATCTGTGAATGGATACTTGTAGGCGGGCTGGAGATACCTTCAGACCAGTCAGACATGTTGGAATGTGGGGACGAGCTGGACCACTGGTCCGGGGAGCCAGGGGAGGGGGTTAGAAATGGGTGGTCAGGCACCTGTAGCTGGTGATTGGGTGTGTTGTCCATGGGGCCAGAATAGCTGTGCTGGGAGGGAGGGGTGAGGAATTGGGTGCCGAGGATCTGCGTCTCCTGGGGCATTACGGTGTGGATTGACATAGAGCGAGCGTTGTTTTGCTGCATGTCGGAGCCGTTCAGCTCAATGTTGGGGAAGCTCTGGTTGAGGGACTGCCCGACTGTGGCGGAGTTGGAATTCTGGTGTTGGAGCTGCCGTTGCATCATATGTGCAGATGGACTGAGATGGCTTGTCTGCATGTTCTGGTACCCCATGATCTGAGACAGAGTGGCAGTGCTGACGCCATGCAGAGGACCCATCATGTTGTGGGTTATTTGTGGTGCTTGGGTGAAGCCACCTTGCTGGCCTACTCCTGGGTGCATCCTGGAGACCCATTCACACTGGCCTCCTCTGCTTCCACCTATAGATGACGTGTTCTGACTGCCGGGGCTGGACACAGTCAGGTGGGAGAGACGGGGTGGGTTATGGTCGAAAGACATACAGCCCATATCTTTACCCATGCTCAACTGGCCCATATGGGAGTCTCCATTGCCTTGTAGGTGATTTAAGGACATGGGTGGTGACTGCTGAAAGGGTGATGTCATGGGAGGAGAGGCCACATCAGACAGGTAGCCATGTGGCGACTCAAGGGAATCAACCGGAGAGAGGACGGCTGATGTGTCCAGCAAGTTACCCTTCCCATCCAGGGACTTCTTCTTCTTCATTCTATTATCTTTGCCCCCATCCTTCCCTCCTTTGCCAGAGCTGAGTTTGCGAACCTTCTTGGTAGAGAGGGTGGGTTTGAGGTTACTAAGGTAGTCATTGGGGGAGCAAAGAGGTGGGGAGAGGCTGGGGTTGCTTAGAGGAGCGCTGTGAAGCCCAGGACTCCTGACAATGTTGTACTCATCTAGAAGGCGGACAATGTCATGGTGCATGCGCTCCTGGGCGATATCTCTAGGCAGCTGGTCAAGATGGTCAGTGATCTCACGATTGGCAAGGTGCTCCAGAAGAACTTTGGCTGTTTCGAAGCTGCCTTCACGAGCTGCAAGGAAGAGCGGTGTCTCTTCCTAAAAGGCAAAAAAATATAAATTACACCATGGTAAGCTTCTTTGAATGTAAAGGTGTTAATTTTAGTAACATTTTAGCTTGAAATAGTAAAAATTCTAATATCATATCAAAGTTGAGTCCCATTAAACATCAATGAAATTTGTGTGTGTAATCGTTTTAAAAATCAGAGAAAGTTACATTACATAAAAATATCACACATTTGGATTGACCTGTGTTTCTACAACTTTTTAGATGCTCTCTATAATGTAGCCAAGACCTTATACTACAAATTTAGAAAGAAATTGTGGATTTAGGTTTCCAGTGGCTTTAACACTCATAAAACACCTCCATTGTAATCTTCTCACATACCTTGTTGTCTTGCATGTCTTTGTTGGCACCATTTTTCAGCAGCACCACAGCAGCCTCCACATTGTTTACAGCTGCAGCCCAGTGAAGAGCGGATTTACCTGCAGATAGTGAAGAAGGAGAGGGTTGATTATCAGAAAAACAACTGAGGGATCTTTATGGAATGTGAGAGATGATGATAACATTAGCTACCAGAATCATCGGTGGCATTAGCATTAGCATGGCAGTTGATAAGCTCTTCCACCATGCCATCAACCGCCAGTCGAGCTGCCAGTATCAGTGGTGTCGTTCCGTCATGCATTCGGGCATCAAGATCAGTGGCGCGGTTTCGGATTAAAATCTGAAAGGACAAACTCTTGTTTAGTTAACTGCTTTTAAGCTGCTGGACAAACTTTGTCAGAAAACTTGGGAGACTCCTGTAGAGGAAGCATTTACCTGGAACACTCCCTGTGCATCTGCAGCCACAGCAGCGTGGAGTGGAGTGCGGCCCATGTTGTCCTGAACGTTGGCATCAGCACTGGACTCCAACAGGCGTTTGGCAGCATCAGAGCGGGCATACCGAGCGGCTAGGTGGAGGGCAGTCTCACCTGTGCGGTCAGTCTGATTGTGAAGGTTGGCACCCTGGTATATGAAATCAGAGATGATTTCTGCAGAGGGATCCTCTTCCTCTTCACTATTACCAGTCTCAAGGCCTCCCCCGCTACAGGAAGCGATCATCAGTGGTGTGAAACCATCTGAAAGAGAATGTGAGATTACTGAATAAGCGCCCAGTCATGTGTCTGTCATTTGTCACAGATTAAAAACAAAATCTTAATAGGTTGTCATTATGACAGAAGAGTAATATTTCTGTAGATTCTGTAGATCAACACAAGCACAAACCTGGTCCTCTGACATTGACATCCATGCAATCATTCTCGATCTCTCCCTGAGGAGGGGTGGGAGCAATGGACGCGATACGCAAATCAGCTGCATCCAGATGCTGCTGTGTCCATTTTCTGTGGTCGGTATGGTCACTTAAATCCAACATAGCCTGCTCCTCAAACTGAAAGACAGATAGCATCTCAACGTCAGAATCAGAAATACACACAAAAGCAGCTGAGAAGACAGTTATAAAACAAATTGAAGTTTTTTTTGACTCATATTAGTTATCTCTCTTACCCTGAAGCGCCTGCAATCTGGATCCTCATCATCCCATTCATTTTGATTATCATCCATAAGATTGATGTCAGAGTTCTTCATAGGCCTGTAAGAAAGAGCAAGCAGGTTATACTTACATGCCAGGGTACAAAAAAAAAAAAATCATGATCATATTATGTGCTTCTGACAGGCAAGGATGAGAAAATACCCAGCTGCAGGTCTACATAGTAGCTAAGTCACTTACTTAAGTCCAACAGAATCCTCTCCTAACGGCTCTCTGCGTTTCTTTTTGCTGGGTTCTGTCACTTTGAATCCTTCAGGGAACCACAGCTGGCCGTGCTCTCGACGCCTCTTGCGGGACACCAGAACACCTAGGCAGACAAAACCCAACGCAGCCAAGCCAAGGAAGACAACGTACATGGGGTAGAGCTCTGGACCGGAGTTGGTAGGTCTCACACCTTAGAGATGGTAAAAATCATGTGTTACTCGGGATCTTAACTTTGCGATCATTTTTTATAACACACTGAATGTATTTAAGAAAGAATTGTGGATAAGTAACGTACTGGTGACAGCTTCAATATAGGGGACATTGAGATTCCCACTAGAAGCCAGTGCTCCAAGGAACGCAGCTACATCAGTGGCACTCTGGAAACATTCACTTGACTGCTGGTAGCACTGACGGTTATCAATCTCCAGGTACACAATAGATCTATGAGTGGAAATAGAGAGTTGGATTAAAATTTGGTACATTTCTTTAATCCAAGTATTGACTTTTTCTGCTTTACATAATATGTATGGATACATACTCCTCACAAAGATATACAGTGGTGCTTACCCTTTGACTTGCAAGGGATCTAGTTCTCTGCGTTTCCGAGGGGTGACTATGGCAGACACACTCTCCTTCATTTGGCCCAAAACATTGGCTGGAACGGAAGCCCACTCAGACCAGCCATCTGCAGAGCGTTTCAGCACGTTATGTTTAACAAGGTCCTGTTCATTGCCATAGTATGGGAAGATCATTGGTTCTCCTTTGGCATCACGGCGGAACACTACATTGGTGTGAAGAACGCTGCTGAGCTCTCTGAGGAAGGTTGAAGAACGGTTTTTAAGCTGTTCTGGGGGAATATGGACCACCAGAACTAAGTGACCATCTGCCAGCTTCTCTGGCATATTATTGGCACAGTCCAGGCCGTCCCATTCGCATTCTGCATTGTTGCAGCCTTGATCACAGTGACCGTCTGCATAGTGGTCCTTACAGTACTGGTCATAGAGCGGGCTGAAAGAAAGGAAGGATGTTGGGTTAGTACTGTTACTTGCATTTCTCCAAGAAGCCCCCAAAAATGTTCTCTGTTTGTAAACTTACTTGCATTGTCCTTCCTGCCCCTGACAATCAAAACCATCATAAAGACATCCAGGACTGTTGCACTGGCCATCGCACTTCCCATCGTTAAAGTAGCGCCAACACTGCAAAGCTGCAGAGCAGTTTTGCCACGGATCGTCAAAATTAAGTGAGCAGTCTCCTCCATCCCAGCCACAGGCATGGTTGTTGCAGAGTGAGTCACAGATATGGTTTCCTGCCCATTCGTCACATTGAGGAATCTCGCAGCTCACCTCAACTTTCGGAGGTGGGGTGATGTCTCGGCCAAAACCTCCCACAAAGGAATAGTCCAGGATATGGCAAAGCAGGCCATTAAAATTGCTGGGGCAGCTACACTGGAAAAATGGAACATCTGGGGTGATCTGGCAAGTTCCACCATTGTAGCAGGGGTTTGAGATGCAGAGGCTGTCAGTGGGGGTCTGGCACTCAGGCCCAGTGAATGTTGCTGGACACAGACAGCGTGGGCCAAGGTGGCCTGATACACATGTGCCTCCATTCCTGCAATTCAGACTCCCACAAGAGCGAGAATCATATTCACAAGAAGAGCCAGTGAAGCCCTGGAAGGACAGAAAATGACAGAGGTTAAGATAATTGTACTATACGTCAGAAATGAGTGATTGTAAAAGCATTTGTAAACAACTAAGCTGTACTCACAGGTGGACATTTGCAGATAAAACCATGAGGTGTGTTGCTGGCAACAGCACATGTTCCTCCATTCCTGCAGGGTCTTCCTTTGCAGCCATCAAACACTTTGTCACAACGCTGACCTGGATGACAGGAGCCACATGTACTTGTAAGCATTTGTACACCATAAAGACACTTCAAAGAGTCATACAGCTTTATTTTTATGTGCTGCTAGATGCACATTAGTACCTGTATATCCAGTGCGACATTCACAACGGTAGCTGTTGGTGAGCTGAATGCAGTTGTATGACCCTCTTGGGTCGCAGGGGTCCGACAGACACTCATTAACATCACCTTCACAGCGCTCGCCCACATATCCTGCTGGGCACACACACTGGTATCCGCCTATGCGGTCCACACAACGGCCGTTGTTGAAGCACTTTGGCTCATTGGTCAGTGGGTCGGTGGAAGGGGTGCAGTCATCCAAATTTATCTCACAGTGGACGCCTAGCAAGGTAAGAAGCCAAGTTATAACCAAGTTTGTGTTTCAATGCAAGGGGTGAATGTAAAAATACTTTGCAGGGATGTACCTTGTGTTCCTCTGGGGCAGGAGCACTTGTATGTGTTGATGAGGTCAATGCAGGTGCCTCCATTTTGACATGGCTGTGACTGACATTCGTTGATCTCTTTGGAGCAGTTTACACCGTGGTATCCAGGGACACACTTTTCAAGTAAAAAGAAAAATAAATATAAGAATTGTATGACATTTTTTAAATACATTTTTGACAGCAATTCTCATCAATCAGATTATCATTCATCACATCTAGAGATCAAATCTGTTTGATTAACCTACCTCACAACTGTAGCCTCCCAGATAATCAGTACAGACAGCTCCATTCTGGCAAGGATTTGGTGAACACTCATCCACTTGTTCCTGGCAGTAACTCCCAGTGTAGCCAGCCTGGCAGCGGCAGTAATGTGTGTTTCCAGCATCCAGACACTGGCCTGAGTTCCTGCACAGGTGAGCCACCTCCACCCCTGAAATTGACAAGGAGGGAAATACAGAATTAATAAAATGACAACATGTAATGTTAAGCCCAATTTAAATAGAAAAGCTCCATTATGCTTTTGAGAATAAAGTGACAGGCAGTTATACCTTGACGTTTTGCTGCAACTTCACAAGACACACTGGGGATGTCACAATAAAGGCCAGTCCATCCAGTTTGACACTGGCATGTGTAAGAGGCTCCCTGCTGCCAGCATGTGCCTCCATTTTTACAGGGGGATGAATCACACCATCGCACAAGATTCTAACAGGGAAACAGAAAACACTTACAACTATACATATGGGGAGTAAAGCATGAAAACAACACAGACCAAGCACAATCAGTATGAAAAAAAAATATTATTTCACTGTACCTGACAATTGACTCCAGTGTAGCCATGAGGACAGGTGCATTTGTATGTCCCATAACTGTCAAGACAAGATCCTCCATTGAGGCATGGTTTGGAGTCACACTCATTGATATCATATTGGCAGTAGCTGCCAGTGAATCCAGGTAAACACAGGCAGGTGAACGCATTGATTCCATCCATGCATGTCCCCCCGTTGAAGCAAGAGCTGAAGAATCATAGGAAAATAATTGTGTTATAACACCATAACTCATGCTTTTGGTTAATTATCCTTTATTAGTTCAGACAGTTTTTTGAGAATGTGAGCTACCTGTCAGTGCAGTCGTTGGTGTTGATTTCACAGTTGATTCCGCTGAAGCCAGGTGGGCAGGTGCAGGTGTAGCTGTTGACACAGTCAGTACAGTTGGCGCCATTCCTGCAGGGGTTACTCTCACACTCATTTATGTCCTGCTCACATCTGCCCCCACGAAAACCAGGCAGACATGTACATGTGAACGTGTTGATTCCATCGCGGCACAAACCACCGTTACTGCAGGGATCTGAAACACAGAAAAGAGGAAGTTAAATTAAAGTTTATTCAGCATTAAAGATAGAGCATTTGAGAACTTGCATCAATTCTGTGCCTTACTTGGTTTGCAGTCGTCAGTGTCTGTCTCACACTTCTGGCCAGTGTAACCTGGCTGGCACTTGCACTGGTAGCCACCCATAGTATTATGACAAATAGCCCCATTGCGGCATGGGCTCTTCACACATTCGTTGATATCGATTTCACATGTTTGGCCTTTAGGAGAAGTATAAGATAGTTAATTACAATTACCAGTGGATGTACTGTATATTTATTTACAGATGGGTATGCATTAAACAGGGGACAATAGGAGTGATTAATGGATTCATACCTTGCCATCCTTCAGGGCAGATGCAGGAGAAGCTTTGGTAGTCTTCTGCCTCCTTACATACACCACCATTTTTACAGGGTCTGGGGCTGCAGGGTGCCAGCAGGGTCTCACAATTTTCACCTGGTGGCAGAAAAGTACAACCACTGTTTGCATTATACTAGTAATATGGAGCAACTGCTTCAGACTTTAATGTTGAACACAAAACAACAAATGAACCATTTCAGTTTTATGTTTTCAGACCCTTGCAAAAGTTTGAAATTCAATAGTGACATAAATCCCAGTTTCCATTCAATTTCCTTATCCATTTCCATGACGACTGAGCCAAACAGGAAGGGCCTTCCTGTTTCCTGCTATTGTTTGATCACAGACAGGAAACAGGAAGTTGGAACTGGGCTTGCAGCCGGCTCCAGTTCTCCTGCCTATACGCGCCTTTTGTGGCATGTTATTCCAATACATGCACATACACACACGTAGTAAACTGTTATTCCTGCAAAGCAGACGGGCTGATCTCTCCGTAAAGAAATACCAAGAACAGGCAACCTTTTTATTTGCCACTGGTTGATGTTTTCTTAAACAACAAAAAACAGGACAGGGTAAGCCATCTGTGTTGATTGTGGAAGAATGTCTTTACATTTTCAGAATATATATGCAAACAGCTGAGTAAGCAGCCACCAAGATTAAGCAACCCAGGAAGTAGTCTGATCCTTCAAATGAAAATAGGAGTTACATGTCATACCAGTGTAGGGCAGCAAACAGTTGCACTTGTATCCGGCCACATCATCGATGCAGGTGCCCTGGTTGAGGCAGGGGTTGGAGGCACACTCGTTGATGTTAGTTTGACAGTTAGGTCCTACAGTGGCGGGATTAGAGAACACACTGTGGTTAGATACAGGCTAACAAGGCTCACAGTCACTCACTAGTAAGCACCACAAAAGAAAGAGATTGACAAAAAGAGATTTTAACTGACCAGTGAAGCCGACTCTGCATGTGCAATGGTATCCGCTGGTCATGTCCTTGCAGGTTCCCCCATTCATGCACGGGTTGGACTCACACTCGTTGTTGTTGATGTCACAGTTTGGGCCACTCCAGCCAGAGTCACAGGTACATTTGTAGCTATATTGCAAACAAAAACAAAAAAACTGTTTTAGATGCAGCCCTATTTATTGTATATGTACTCTACTCATGCTCCTTATTAGCTCAAAACCAGATCTGTGCTCACCCATTGATGAGGTCCTGGCATCGGCCGTGGATACAGGGGTTACTTCCACACTCATCCACCTGAGACAGACAGGTGGCGTCATTGTAGCCCTCTGGACACAGGCAGGTGAAGCTGTTGATGCCATCGATGCATGTACCCCCATTGTGACAGGGGTTGATGGCACACTCATCGATGTTGATGTTACACATTGCTCCTAAAAGAAGAAGATATGTGGTTGAAGGAGGATCCAGTGTATTTGATTTTTTTAACAGTAGTTTTTGACTATCATGGCTTTATTTGATAATGAAAGAAGAGGGGAGAGAGAGGTAAGTTTAGTCACAGGCAAGGGGGATGACTTGCAACAAAGGGCCTGGGCTGGAATCAAAACCAAATGCTGTTATAGCCAAGTGAGCTACCAGGGCACCCCCTGCAGCATATTTCTTGATTGAACTATGTGAATTGAAAAATAACATCACTGGCCATTTTAATAGCCCCACAGCTGGGCACTTTGTTCTCCAGTGTGGTATTCTCTGAGCCTTTTCAAGCTGTTAGCTGAGGTGCTGTGCACGGCTTCTGGACAATAGGTAGAGCTAACACCAAGGACTCCCTGAACATTCAACAGGCAGAAGCCGTAGCAGCCTCAGTGTGTGCCTAGCCTGGCGGCCCCTGGAGTCCCCTTTGCTTCTCCTCTATTGATTGAAAGGGGCCATGTTGAATAGGCAGAAGGAGGGTTTCTGCTGGATCTGAGAGGGGGGAGGTGCTGCCAGGAGAGGGGATGATGGCTGGAGCTACTCTCCCTATTCAAACACACTCACACACACACACTACCCCCCATCCAGGGGCTGTTTACAGGGACAGAAGGCCAGACCATTTTCACACACAGTCGAGTAACAATTAAACCCCCCTCTGATCCCCTACCCAGCCCCCTCCTCCTCTACTCTTCATCAATCAGGAGGGGAGGGCCCAACTGCCTGATCTTCAGTTACAATAGTCCTCTGTCTCTGTGTCTCAGTCCCGCCATGCCCTCCACACTCACCCCATCAGCACAAAAAGATGGAGGGGAGGAAGAGGAGGAGGGATGCACAGAAGCCTGCACACACACACTTGTCCTTCCCTGCCCCCTTTCTTGCATAGACACACAGCCACTACCGGTCAGAACCGGCTCAGTTGGGTCCATGAAAGGGAGGAAGGCAAGAGTGGTACACTTGTTTGGGTTAGACTGCTACCAAAGTTTTATATTCTACTGGGTTACAGGTGGATTAAAAAAAATCAGTTAAGAGATTTATGGGATTTAACACACTGTGAGACGCTTATAAACATCCACTATGTGATTAAAGGTCAAGCTCTTGTCCTTTTAAAGTATCACCTTACAGACTTGTACAGGCTCAACGTCACAGCCTTTTGAAATAGCTAACAAAGTTAGTGCTTTGTGTGTTTTTCTGTGTGTATCAGGTTGGGGACTGTGTTCCTTTTCTCTACCCACGCATCCCCTCTTAGCACACAGGCAATCCGACACCATTGTTCTGCAGGAGTGGACCCGCCAGCCACCTGTCCTACCTACCCCTCCCAAAGCTCAGGGGACCATCCCCCTGCACCTGTAAACTCCACCCAGTGCTCACCTGTGTAGCCCGGCTCGCATGCACACTCATAGCCGTTGATTTTGTCGATGCACCTCCCATAATCGCAGGGTTTGCTCTTACAGTCGTCCAGGTTAACCTCACAGTTGAAACCTGTAAATTATAAACAAAAGTAAGCAAACAATAGGAGTAAAATCTCAAAATGTTATTAGAAAAATAGACAGAGCTAAGGGTTTTGCCAAAGTCTTACCTGCAGTTCCTTTTGGGCAGGCACAAATATACGTGTTCTCCCTGTCCTGACAAGTACCACCATTCTTGCAGGGTTGGCTTAGACACTCATTGATGTTGGTCTCACACAGGCGGCCAGTGTAGCCAGGGCGACAATAGCAAGTAAAGGAGGCCAAGCCATCCTTACAGGTGCCATAGTGGCAGGGGTCAGAGTAGCACTCATTGATGTCAGTCTCACAGTGCTGACCTGTGTATCCTAGACAAAAAGGAAAGAAAAGTAAATACGATAGCATGATGGCAATTTTTGTAGGAAATAAATGAGAAAAAAAGGAATAAAAGTTGCAAAAAAAATGAATTGTATGGTTTACCTTCAGCACATTCACAGGTGTACTTGTTTGGACCATCGGTGCACTTTGCTCCATTCTTGCATGGGGTGCTGGCACACTCATCAATGTCAACCTGACATAGATTCCCTGAGAAACCTGCAAATGCATTGTAAAAAATAAAAATGTTTAGCTAGTTATACTCTGTGAATCTACCACCTGGATAATGCGAAAATGGAGGAAAGAACGCTTAATTTGCATCTGAAGTAGGTCTGCAGGACACTGAAGGTCCTAACGAACCATTCCATAACACTTCTTCCACCTCAGCCCCCCTTCCTCAGCTCTCACTGTGCAGTGAAATCTTTCTTTCAAACCACAGCACAATAGTCTCCAGCTTACCGGCTATAAACCAATCCCTGCCCCCTAATTTTGGCGCTAAGCTCTAACTCAAACTCTCATGCCCGCCAAATATGCTAATGTTCCCGCGACCTGATCCACCCTGCCCTCTTCACCCCTCAACTTAAGTAACACTATTAGAAGTAGTAAATCATTTACATTCAATCTGTGAGCCATATTTGGCATGCTCTACTTATTGACAGCTACGTTAATGATCCACTCTTTTATAGCCCCTAGGCTGCTCCCAACACAGTGAACAAAAAGGGGTTAAAAGAGACTAAAGCAAGAACCAATATCTTTTCCTTTCACTCCATTAACTCAATCATCTTTCACATCCCCTGATATTTTCTCACCTTTAGGGCACTCGCAGTGGAAGGAGTTGATCTTGTCAACACACTTTCCATTGTTGAGACAAGGCTGGCTGGCACACTCGTCTGTGTTGATGTGGCAGAACACACCCTCGTATCCTGAAATTCCAAAGACACAAGAGTTAGATTTGTTTTCTCATCACAGTCAACAGTTTAACAATGGCCCAAAACTTTAGATTCATTTAGCTTTCCCCTTTCTTTCTCTGTGCAATATTCAGGAATCTGATTCACATGGGACAAAAAAAAGCAGGGAAAAAATACCCCAACCACCCCACACAAAAAAATATTGACCAATTTTTGTGCACAAAATTGTGCATTTCATTTCAATTTTAAAAATCTCTTTTAATGTTCATTACAAACATTTTCACACAAGTTAAAAACATTCATTAAAATACTTTTGCAAAAATAAGGACTTTGCTAGTCTTTGTGTTTCAGCACTATTTTAGCCCTGCAGAATTCCTATAGCTGTATCATCATCAGTAGTTTGTTTGAATTTCTGTTTGGAACATTTCCCTTGTGATTCCCTTAATTAAATCTGGAAGAATCGCAACCCTGCAGTATCAACCAATGCACTTACCTGGCATACAGATGCAGTGGAACCCCCCAATCTGGTCAAGGCATGTGGCATCATTATGGCAAGGATTCGACATGCATTCATTGACATCCATCTCACAACGAGGTCCTTCATATCCTTGAAGACACTTGCACTTAAAAGAGCCTTTGGTGTTAAGGCAGCGACCACCATGTTCACATGGGTTGGCACCTACAAATTTAAAGGAAAGGTTGTTGTAGTATTTGATCATAAGGCATAATAGAAAAACAGAAGCAAGAAACAGTTGTTTCAGAACTTACCGAGGGCGCACTCGTCTATGTCCAGGTTGCAGGCTGACCCAGTGTACCCGGGGGGGCAGGTGCAAATCGCTTTGCCATTGACTGGGTTAGTGTCACAATTGGAGCCCTTTTGGCATGGATTGCTGATGCAGGCATCATCAAGGTGGCACAGCAGACCTGTGAGCACCACATAAAGGAAATATTATGCATTTAATAAGTAATTAATACCTTTGTTAAGTTCTGCTTAACTGGTGGAGCTGGAGTTAGTCATACCTGTGCGCCCATGGGGACACTCGCAGAAGAAGGAGGCAACACGGTCATGGCAGGTAGCACCTTGGTAACAAGCAGCGCTGGCACAATCATCAATGTTCTCGCTGCAGTCGTCTCCCGTCCATCCATTGACACAGACACAGTGGTAGCTGCCGTGAGTGTCATGGCACGTCCCTCCGTTTTGGCAGGCATTGGGCATCAACTCACACTCATCCACATTTTCAGTGCAGTACTGACCTGAATCCATTTAAAATGGAAAACGTTATGAGAAGTTCATCTTTGGTTTTTGTATCCTTTTTTTCTGATTAAATTTGAAAGTAGTAGTTTGGCAATTCTCTTAGCATAAAGTCACCTGTGAAATGAGGTGGGCACTGGCAGTTGTAGGTGTTTACACCGTCCACACACACACCACCGTTCTGACAGTTGTGGCCTGGACAGTCATCAATGTTCTGCTCACAATGTGGACCCGTGAAGCCTGAAGAAAAAGGGAGCAAACAAGACAAAATGAGACAAGGTGAGGAGTAATAAAGATACGGAAAAAGATTAAGCAACATTTAATTTTAGTTAACAATCACGACCTTCTTCCTCTCGTTATCACATTGTGCACTTAAGGAAAAGATAAGCTTGCCACATCCTCGTGGCAGATTGTTTTAATGCCCTGTGGATGACAGGCCAACTTGCCTCCTCCTTAAACATCAAAGGCATGAGTGGGTGTTTTACAGCTAGGGTAAGTCTGATTAACTATCAACCCGGAGCTCTGTAGGTGCCCGTGAAGCTTGGCAATCTAGCCACATTCCAGCACAGACACCCACAAGAGACACGCACAGCATGGGTTAAATTTTAACACACAATAGCAACATATACCTCATTATCTGCATATCTAAACAGCTTTCTCTTTTGTTGAAATGCAAGCAGACAAAAAAAGCAGCTGAAGCTTAAATGATAACAGCAAAATGTGAATACACTTTTTCACAACTGCTGAGACTCATGAAAACAAAAAGATTAACCACAGCTTTACACAACAGATTTGAGTGCCAATACAATAGAGATGCCTACCACACAAAAATAAGTCATTTTTGTTTGTGTGTGACCTCATGAATAGGGTGTGTATCTATACATTTGTGTGTATGTGCGTATCTTTAGTGTTGTTGGAGCTCTACAGCGATTATCAGAAGGAAACGTCTGCATCCTGCCAGTTGAGGCTGGCAGGGGTGGATGGGAGGTGAAGGTAACCAGAGACCACTCATTCCACACAGTCAGAATTTACTACGACAACAGACTGGTTTTTAGGTCAACTGATGTAATTGGAAAACAAGTGTTTTTTTAATTGTTGCACTAGACATATGCAACTCCTGTTCCTATTTGAAGCCCTTTTGATGGCATGTTTGTAAGCATGATGCTGTATTAATGACGTTATGCTCTGCTAAGTTATATATGGGTGCATGCTCGAGTGCTACCTGGCAGGCAGCTGCAATCATAGGTGGTGTCTCCCTTCTGCACACAGGTTCCTCCGTTCTGGCATGGTGAGGGGCTGCACGGCAGGTAGGTGTTCTCGCAGTGTTGGCCTGTGTACTCTTGAGGGCAGCGACAGTGGTAAGAGCCTACCTCGTTCACACACACACCACCATTAAGGCAAGGGGTTGGAGTTCGGGCGCACTCGTTGACGTCCTGCTTGCAGGTTTGACCGTGGAAAGCAGACGGGCAGGTGCAAATGTAGGTGGAATCGAAGGCTGAGCACTGACCGCCATTTGCACAGGGATTGGAGGCGCATGGGTTGGCGAGCTGGCAAGTTTTACCTTGAAAACAAAACATGAAAAAAGAGTCATTAGCCAAAATGTTTCATGTTGGATAGAGAAAAATAAAAGTGTGGAAGTTCTGATTTGAATAATTAAATGTTGATCTTCATACCTGACCAACCAGGTGGGCAGCGGCATTGGTATGTAGTGAGGGTAAGGAGATCACATGTTCCCCCATTGCGACAGGGGGAGCTCATGCAGGCATGGTTGTTGGGGGTCAGGCATAGCCGGTCGGTAAAACCCAGGCGGCACACACACTTGAAATCAAATGTGTTGCCATGGGAAATAGCTCGGCATTCGCCACCATTTCTGCAGGGTGAAGGGCTGCAGGGACTTGGATATTGGCACCGGTTTCCAACATAGTCAGTGGGACACCTGTGAGTAGACAGAGAAGAAGGAATGATTGGAAAATTAGGATCTTTTTTGTTTGAATCATGGGAACAATTAGCAGAATAAAAGGGGGAATAAGGGGAGGTTGGGAGGAGGGGGGGTTAAAGTTTCCCGCCCAGGCAAGTCCCACTGGGGATGGCATGTTGTTCTAGTGTGTCTCTCTGGATTAGACTGCCTCAGAACCTTGAAAACACATTCTGCCGGGACAACAGAAAAGTCTAGCAGTAACAGCCCATTCCCATCTACCTTTAGCCCCAACGCTGTCCACACTCATCCTCAGTGACCCTGGAGATCAAGGGGACTGTGCCGACTCTGGATGTCCTCTATGAAGCTCTGTATTCTGGCCATAAGCCGTTGTTTGCTTCGCTCCTATCCACACTAAGCATAGATGCTGCTACAGTCACATAGCTTGAACTGTCTGGGTAAATAGAGTATGAGAACTGGCCTCTCTTTCTTTAAAATGTTTGGTATTTACCAGTTTACTACAAAAAACAAATGCAAAGAATTTACTGAGATTTAAATCTAAAATGCACAGAAAATCTTTTTATGCTCAAGTCATGTGCAGGAGCATACAAATTCACCAAGAAGTGTTTATCTTTGAATTTGGGCTTGTGTGTGCATACTCGTGCAAGCGTGTGAGTGTTTATGTGTAATGGACGGCATCTGTTGGCCTCTGAGATCTCCACAGGGAGCAGGTGCGCATGTTAATGAAGGCAGCTGTTGGACAGGACTCCTCCTCCTCCACCCTCCTTATCCCTCCTCCTCACTCCCTCCCCTCTGTCCCCTTGTCAGATGGGGGTGCCGGCAAGCCAAACCTCTCCTCCAGGGACATAAAGGACCCATGTGAAGTCAGCTGTTGCAACTTCTGTCTCTTCACCCCCACTTCGACCACAAAATCCATTTTTAATTCCTCTCTTCCTTACCTGTTCCTCTTTTAATTTCCTATTTTCTGACTTTTCCTTCCCCCTGGTCTGCTTCTTGTTTCTATCAAAGATCACATTTAGCTTTTCTTTGCTCCCTTTTCTCGTTTCTCTTCCATGAGGGCTTTTAACAGCTCACTGCAATTTGCTTTTAACAGTCTTCCCCTTATGTCACATGGGACTGCTGAAATCTCCCTTGTTGACTTAGTTAGGTGAGACCAATCAGGGAGTTTTTAACAGTCTCCTGTGCTCCACAGGGGGCCCAGACAGTCGCAATTGGTAGAAGATTGTAAATGCATTTGGGTTGTCTTTGAAGTTTCCCTGCTTCCTTTTTCACTTTACTATGAAAACACAGAATAATCACCTAGCTGATGAACTGATTCGGTTTTAAATCCAAACACTATTTTCTGAGGTATAATGAAACAGATGTAGTGGTGTGTGCACCCATGTGTGTGTAATTCCACCTTTCCTAACTGTAATAGATCCTCTTTGTCCTGAAGTCAGCCCAGTCTAAGATAAAGATCCACCCACATGCTGAAAAGCCAGGCAGCACACACCACGGCAACAGGTCTCTCCCGGCGCTGCAATGTCCCCTCAGGCCGGAGCAGATGCTTCCCTGATCTCTGACCCCAAACACTTTTGTGACTGTGGGACGGCCTCTTTGCCTTCTCTCCCCCGCTGGGCCTGATCTACCATCTGCCATTTCAGGGATGACTTTATGTTGCGACACAAAGCCAATCACACTGTGCACTGGAAATGCCACTGCTGTGGAAAGTTGTGTAAATGGCTGACACGGGCGTACAGTAATCATGCGTGTATGACTTTAACACTCTCTGTGTTTATTCCACACTTTTTTTTTCAAGTCAAACACCACCATCTCCCTTTTGTCTAATATCACTTTAACACTCACTCCTCCTTTTTCTCTTATAAGCGACCATTTGTCTGAGTCCTTTCCCACCCATTTATTTTGTCCAGTTAGCTGATACTCCTTTGATTGTGTGTAATCATTAGCCAAAGTCTGACCTCTGGGGTACACATCTGTTAGTAACACCAAGAAACGAACAGTGATGCTCTGATGGAGGAAATAAGAAATGTACTGTCTGTTAGGCTCTGAACTCCCACCACGTGAATGATCTTCTCTTTACTAGAATAAACAGGCTTGATAAAACATTAAACAACAACCTTAGAAGAACTGATTTTGTTAAGCCACTTGAGGATTTCTTATGAAGACTATTCCAAGAGTATAAAGTTAAAAAAACACAGACGTCTTGGAGTCTTTGCTACTTAACTGAAAAACACATTCAGAAAGCCAATGAGAAATAATTCAAGTATATCTCAACTCTTTTAATCCATCTCTCGCTTTTTCTGTCTGTCTCTCTTTAGCCCAATTACACAACAAAGCCAGTGACAGGTCTGGTTCTTGTGGAGGTTTCTGCCTGTTAGACAAAAGCTTTTCAGTGACACTGCTGCCAAGTGCTTGCTCACTTGTGTAATAATGTGAGGCGTTATGAACAAATATGTATGATTGACTGAGTTTTATATAGGAAAAAAACTACTAGTTCCAGGCCTCACATAGAAGAGATCAATATGATTGTGATAAAGCTATTTTCTGTCTAGCTCCCTAAAAGGTCCATGGTGGACAGATTTATGAGGGTCAGACAAGGAAGGAGCACCTGCTTGACTAATGACAACAAAATCACTTTCAAGCGCACAAAATACCAGTCAACAAAAACTGCAACCCAACTTTCAACAGGGTGAGTGAGGATGAGTGAGGAAAACACCTTTCTCTACAGGTGACAGATTACTTTTGGTGGCTGTATTCACCCAGCCTACAGGTGCCATTCTCACAAAAGTTATCACTGACAACACGTGCTAAACTACTTCTTCTGTCTATGAATCAGGTTAGTGTGACATGTAACCACCACATTCTTGGTATGAAGCTGACATTAGAGATGAGACATAATTAAACTGATAACTTTTCCTGTCAAGCATGTCATTAAAACACAGATAAGGAAACATGCACACGTGTGCATAAACATCCAACCCATTTATTTCCACTGTCCCATGCTTGATGCAAAATTGGCCTGCTGGAAAATTCTGCATTTGACAGCCTTTGCTTGGGCCTGTGAACTTTCAGCACCCACTAGAGCCAAATAGCCTCTTATCTCTTCACCCTGACAGCACAGCTTTGATTGACCCGCTTTGAGGATCTCCAGACTCAACTGTTCCTTATGAACCCCAAGTCCACATAGAGGCCCCTGTCAAGATGTATGGAAATATATGTAAACATATAAACGTTTTCTATCTACGGTAGCCTCTTGTGGTTGTTTCTGAGGCAGAAAATTGAAAGTTTAAATGCTGTGTCACACCGTCTTCATTCATTGCTCTATTAAAGGGGCCCTGGCATCCTGGGAATGGGCCCAACCAGGGGAGTGGCAGCCTTAGAACTTAAACCCCAATAAAAGCCCAACACCAGCAGGCACACTTGACCCAGCAGTGCTCCTGATTCGTTTAAGCCCACACGGAGCTGAGCCTTAACAGAGACCTGCTTGGTAATCCTATAGGAGGACAAATGAAGAGCGGCATTCCTCAAGAGAGAGTGGAACATCTTTTTAGTGGTGCTCTAGACCACCTTTATGGGTGAGACATTTTATCATCAATATGCAACACCAGACATCTCTGTGCAAGGTCTGCGTTCATCAACCACAGCAAACTTTCAGTCAATTTTTGCCTTGAGTCTATTTCTGTCAGACGTCTTGCAGCATTGCAAGCATGTAGCGAGACAGTTGAGATGTTTTCTGGGTTTATTATTAACATTCACTTCAGACCAAAACAGTGTCTATTTCAACAAACGAGCATCTACAGGCACTCAGTCATGCAAAGGCAGGGTTGAGGGCAACAACCTTTCAACCTCTGTGTGCCCTCATAACTGTGTCACAAATGGAAACTAAATTTGACTCACGCAATGCTGTGCCCCTTCACATTTTTAAGCTGCCTACATAACTAGACGACAACAGCACCATGGGAAACAGGAAGCCCCAGACCTTCAGATAACCTCTTACTTCGCTTAGCTATGACCGACGTGCTTCCCCATAACAGCAGCTTGTTTTTGTTTCCGAGTCATCTCTACCATTACCACAAAGTGAAGTACACTTTTATGTCTAGACACTCTGATTTTCCCTAAACTTAGGCCTTCTCCTTTCATGAATTAATCTGTGGAGAAAGTATGATTTAAAGAAAGTAAACATAGTAACCCTAAAAAGCACAAGAGACTTACATTATGCAAGATAACGATATACAACCTTTCCATTTCCAAGCTAGATTTTGGGGAATTGCTCTCTATTATAGTAATGCAAATGTCAAAGTCCCAAAATAAGAGTTACCATAAAACACACCTTAAAAAATAAGTCAAATACACAACTAGCTTATATTCAGAGAACCAAACAAAACCAAAGCTAGCAGTGGCTGTCCGCTACTTATTTGTGGTTAAACCTTCTTTACTTCATCTTGATGACTCCTGTTTTAAAAAGAAACAGTTTTGATAAAATACTACCTTATTTATCTGGGGGGGTTTTTTACCACCAAAAAATGTGGTAGAAGATAAAGCTGGTCATGGAGAAATAGTCAAAAACAGCTATTCTAAAACGTAGTTAGCCTAGCTTGGAAGAGTTGCAGTAGCTTAACTGCCACCATAGCATTTGACTCTTGTGATATTGAGTGCTTTGAGTTGACTCCCTTCAGTTGTGGTAAAGTAACTTTTAGATCACTTATTTAAATGAATAAAAAAGCAACAAATGTTATAAATTAATTTTGAGGTATAAATACATCAAATATGTGTATCATGAGGGACTTTTAATGGATATTTTTAATGTTTCCCAGACCAAACTCCTATACCTTTCTTCACTGTGCTCAGCCTAGGGCAGATACAGGTTACAAGGGTATCCCTGAATTAATGCTTAACCTAATTTTCCTTCGGGGTATACTTTTAAAGCAATTTAGTAAACAGGACACAAGCTGGTTCCTGTTTCCAAGATTGATCCATAGGCCTACTGAAAATATATTTTTTTTAATTAAGGGTGACTAATTTTAGAACCATGAAGGACAGAAAACATTCTTTCCTGCAGGAAGGGGCTTTGGGATATCAGTTTTTTTTCAACTTGGATTTAATCCCACTAAACCCATACATCTGATTACCACAGTTTACACCAAGCCTAACCCTGTTCTCTATGCTAACATGTGATTTCACTCTCTGTTCTCACACTCGTGGGAACAGTTCTGAAAGAGGATTCAAATGTACCTTACCACTCAAATCTGTGTCACCTTATGCTTACACACTGCCACACAAAAACCATATTGCACAACATGACTCAATGGTATCTTTAATTGCCACATATGTGGGTTTAATGAGGGTGGGCAATTACATGTGTCCCTCCATTTAACTTTGTGTGACTTTCCACCTATGTCATAATAAATTCCCAAATTGAATATGCCAGTAAGTTTGCCCCAAATAACAAAAAGTGATTGAAAAAAATCCAAGTCTGACTTATTGGACACCCCTCCTCCTCTGCTACACTCTGACCTCTGATAACTTGTGATGAATCTCCCACTGCTCCCCTGACTGATGGCTGCCTGGCTTGGCAGGAATGAATGATTAATGGCAGGAAAAGCAGGGAGGAAGAGAAAGAGAGCGCTGGTGGGTAAAGTGATGCTCTCATCCTGTGTGTATTTGATTGGACCTCGCAGAGATGGAGACCACAATAACAGCTTTGTGGAGGAGGAAGAGGAGGGTGGAGGGAGAGTTTCAGTGTGTGCACACGTGTGGGGGTCTGTGTGTGTGGAGTGTGCAGATTAGATATTGTGAATTGGTGGCCTCAGGCTAGCAGCATGGGCTCTTCATTAGCTCCCCCTTGTCCTGTACAGACCAGGGAAGCGCCTGCAATGACCAAAATGCCCTCAGGGTACACCAGGCCACCCCTGATTCTCACTCTTTGCAAATATATGACAAAAAGTTTGAGACATTTTTGTCCTTCCTCACTGCCAAAAGCATCCTAATTTCACCTCACCATTTGTCTTCTTGCACAAGAAGATTGAAGGTGAATTAGTAAAACAATCAACCTAAATGCAGGTTAGCTTAAATGGAAATATGTTAACATATTAGGTTTCTCACCCACAAACCATTAACATGAATCCATATCCCAAACAAACTGCCCACAATCTGCCCCTCTGTCTGTTCCCACTTGTTTGCCTTCAAATTTCTGCACTTTATTCCAATTAATCTCACTCTCTTGACATCCAATCCAATTACATTTCACAGCCATCTGGCTTCTAATGGAGATCATAAGCGGGTGAGGCTGGGGTTGGAGGTAGAGGGGGGATGTAACCATTCAGAAAGCAGGAGACAAGCCTTTTGGAGATGGGGAGGGGAGGGGGTTTGAAGAAGGGGGAGGGGGGGGTTATGGCAGGGGTTTGGTGTGTGTTGTGGTGTTTGGGGTGGCTGTGGCATGATGGGGAGCCCCACTCAGATTAGTCACACAGCATTATTCTGACTGCAGGACAATGGGCGACGGGCGGCGGGCGAGCCCCAGCTGTCGCCCATGAAAAGGCAGAAAAACAAGATTTAGGACTGGACGCGTCCTCTCACTTTGCTTGGGGTCTTGCATTCATTAACGGGGCCTATTGATGTGTGTGTGTGTGTGTGTGTGTGTGTGTGTGTGTGTGTGGATGAAGCGGCTTTGTCCAACTACTGCTCTTGGAACTATACTTTTTTTATTTCTTCACTCTTTTCTTTTTTGGGGAAAGTGTGCAGCACTGCAGAGAAATGCTGCTCCTGGCGGGGTACCGGGGCACACACCAGTGCAGATATAAAAACCTCTAGGCCCCTGGTTGCTGGGTACAGGGGCCCACTCAAAAGCTGGAATGAAAGGAGAAATATGTGGCCCCTTTTCTTTTTTAACCAAAAAGCACTTTGAAGTACCAGAAATTACACTACACTGCACTCCTAAGGCTGCTCAAATTCAAAAACTAGCCAAAATATGGGTACACACAAATAAGGGAGGAAGCACCAATGCTCGGTTATGGTCTGCAGTGCAACATCTGCTGCATCACATCTTGTTGCCAGTGTTTTTGTCTGGTTACTTACTTGCATTCTCCATTTCCATTGGAGGTGGCTTCACACCATCCTCCATTCAGGCATGATTCAGTGGGTAGGGAGCATTTTAGACCTGTTGAGTACAGAAACATTTATTAAACACATTGCAAAACATGACGTCAGAATGCAGGGAATATATCAGCCATCTGTACTGTTCAACTAGCTGTTAGGATCAGTAAGGATTAGCTCAAATCTGGGAATTATTCATACGTGAAATTATTTAATTCATCTTTATTCACAGGAATTTCTTTTTTCTTTTTTTTGATGTGCACACACACGTGCTCAAGCCGATCTTTAATTGATTTGTTACACAGTCATCCGTTGGGGATATTGGTTGGGAAGGAAGCCTGTTGTGGACATCGGTGAGGGCATTAGAGCGCGTGTTGCGTGGCTTTTTTTTAGGGGGGGGGCACGCTTTTGCGGGGAAAGCGCAGCAGCTGCGGGGCTCAGATGCGGAACAAAAGAAATCAGAGTCCAGCACGAGCCATAAAACACTCTCCTCGGGCATTGTTACCGGCAGACGGGTACAGCGCCCCCTCGACCCCCCCTCACTCAAAACACTCTCCCACACATGCAGACAAAAGGTGCCCCCTACCCCCCAACCCGTCTCCGAGCGTCCCCCCTGCACCATCACACACACCAGCTTCAATTATACCGCTAAAACCGGTTCTCAGAACTATTAGAATGAAATTTTATTAAGGCCTATACAAATTGTAATCTTAAAACAAATTCAATGACTCTTAGAACAAATAACACTTAAAACCATGCGTTTTCGTCCACGTCAGAACTTTCTAATTCGTAATCGTCGTATTAAAAAGTTCAGGATCGATTACAATAGTCCGGTCTGTTAGTGTGGACACAGTAAACAGTTAACTCGTGTAAAATAGCCTTACTTTAACAAGTGTGCACTTGGGAAGTCAGCAGCCAAACGCACCACAGCGCTTGGCTCCTGCACTTGTAGTGAATTAATTCCCACGACCAAAAAACTCTCCTTAATAACCCACTAAAAGTTATTGGAAAGTTTACACAGCTTTATCAGCTTTTTCGTCTTAAGTTATATTTGTATAGGTTCTTAACAAACTGAAAAAAATCGCCCAATAACAAACATTTGAACGCACTTATTGATTATTCTGTAACTTCTTTAAGGACTGCTTTTAATTGATCCAGTTAACTTGCTCCTCAGTCATGCTCTGCAGCGTTTATCTCTCATTCTCTGCAACACACCTCTAAAAAGCGCTTTCTTTCTTTACCTTGTGAGATGACGATCGCAGGAATCAGAAATGTTAGTTTCACAAAGAAACGATACATTCCTCCTGTTCAGCTTCACAAACGTCGTTGACTCCCACGTAGGGTGCGCATAGATCCGCAGTTTGGTATACTCCAGATGTTGGCTCAAAAAATATATAAATAAATATCCTCGGCAAAGAAAAGGAGTAAATCCAGCAGACAGAGAGCAAAAGTCTTCACGGGGGCTCAGTTCATAGATGTTAACCTGCTGCTTTCCGAGTTCTCAATGAAATGTGCAAGCAACTCTACAAGTTCCTCCCACTCCCCGTTACACCCCCCCCCCCCCTCCCCCTTCAGGCCAAATAAAAAGCTGCCTCTCTCTCTTTTTTCTCGTCATGCTGCAGGAGACACAAACACTCCACCTACACACAGTCTATGGACCTACCTCACGCTTTATTAGAAGACATTTTAATTTTAGGTTAGAGTTATTTAACATTATGAGGTTGTTGTTATTTTTACTTTCTTTAACGCTTAAAATCTTGAGGTAATTATGTTGGGCTACTTTTATTGCCTTAGGTTCATTTTATGCTATAAATACAAACATGTTTTTATGCAAAGTGTAAATCGTCTTGATATAAATGAACTGAGTTTAAAAAAACAAACAAAAAAACTCCCCTTTGACCAAAAGCAGAAAGCTTTACCTATCAGTAATAAGAAATGCCCTCATGTTATATCTCACAGTGCCATCATCACCCTGTCAGTGCACTTCAACTTTGTTTCCTTTTAAGTTCATTTAGCTAATAATACTTCTGAAGGACTTTCAACGTGGGGTTTCTACTCTTAATCACATTTTATTTCAAATTAAATGATCTGCATGCTTTAAAAGTCTACACGTCAACTTTCTATTATTGGGACCTATTAGACCGCATTCATCATACACCTCTGTCACATCCAAAACATCAAAACAACTTATTAATTATGATGAATTTTCCCAGCTTGAACTTCCAACATGTGTATAAAGTGGTAAAGTCTTAGTTCAAATCCCACAAGCTAAAACATTAAAATGGTTCTTGATGTGTTTGGCATAATCAATGCAGCATATTTAAAACAAAATGGTAACAACAGCATGCTTTGAGCTGCACAACACGTACTTGTACTTTTTAAATGTTATCATTTGAAGAAGAAAACATTATTCTACATACAGTCATTTGCTGAAACGTACATTTGCAGAAGTTCAGTTGTTTTTGGTCCAGAGTCGTCCCATTTGGGCCTCTGATATGAGTCCAACTCTTCTCATGTCTGTGTGAAATTGGACATTTCTTTTTTTTCAGGACACAAAATCTTAATTTTGTGACATAACGACACACATCAGTCCCCGTTACAGTCTCATCACATTATAACTTGTTCTGCAGAGTCTCTGAAACGCATGACATCTTGGGATCATTTGGGTGAAGCCATTCCATAAGCATAGCATGCTTTGACATTACCAGAGTTGTTGCAACATAACGTATTGCACAGACATACAGCGTGCATGTCTGTGTCAGATTTCTATTATTCCGTTTCTCTCTTTCTTGGGGCGACTGAAACTGTCAGGGAGTAGCTGCAGAGTTTCAGCACCCGAGGGCAAAGATTATTTTATTATGAAGCCCACGCACATGCTGGTTCTTCTGTTGGTGTGACTGCCAAATGGAGTGACGCCAAAAGGGGCTCGGTCTCTGGAGGTGCATGAAGTGTGGGAAACACCGGTAGAACAGAGGGGGAAAGTGAGGGAGTGTAAGCAATCAGCTACAAATGGATTGCATAACAGAAAAGTGTTGAGAGAAGGTGTTGAATGTATGAAATAAAAAAGGATGTGCACGGGCATGTAGCGTGATAGTAGGAAAACACCTGACCCACCGTGAGAAAAGTCAGATCTGTCAGGCACACGCTCATCTCCAGTCATAGTAAGGAGTGGTTGGCTCTTTAAAATCAGAAAGTGCTGATTCGTCAGGAGTGCTGGCAAAGCGTGCTGTCTTTTATCTGTCCTGAAATCAGAGCCTCTGTTTTTGCTTGTGAGACTTTCTCCAACTTGAGGAACTTATTTGTTTTAAGGGGGAAAACATTTAGGGCCATGAGAAAATGCTCTGAAATGGATTCACAAGGTTTGAGAGGGGATGACCCAAAGCTCAGAAAACAAACTCCATCAAAGCTTAATATAGAAACCAAACCCGGAGAGGTCGACACAAAGTGCAAGAAAACAGAGTGATTTCTTTGAGATTAAATAGAAGTGTAGTATGAACCCGGGTCGCTCAGAGTCTGACCAGACACAGATTGCTGCTCCTTAAACTCAGACTCTCTTCCTTCCCTCTGTGGGCGCTGAGTGGAGCAAGGTCATTGGTCATGATAAAAAATGAGCTCTACTTGACAAGGACATGATGTCATCCTACTATCAGACCTCACAGTCTGACCAGAGCTGGAGGTCTTTTTCTTGGTTCCCATCCAAACAGTTGCAACTAAGTCTGAAAACAGGACTATGACACAGAGCTCATAGCTTGCAGTCCTTTTACAGAATTTTAGTGTCCAGAAAATATAATTTCCCACTTCCAGTGTTGAAGATGTACATGTTTACCTTTTGCTACATACGCTGAGGTGGCTAGGGGATTCTTTTTATATTAATGCCACGTTAAACGGATTCATCCGCTCACCCTGACTTCTTGCAGAAATGTAAGAGGCCGGCAGGAAAAAAAATCCTGATCAGGTCAGGTTGAAAATTCTGCAGTTTGTTACTCACATGCAGTTAACCATTACATTTTCTGGAGTTTTGTGCATGTGTAAACAGGGCTCTGGTGTCGACCCTTTGTGTAACTAATGCTGGATAGCACAAGCCCCCCTTGCACATGTTCTTGTTTTGTAACATATCTAAATAGTCTCTTAATGTCAATCCCTAAAAACTTTCCAGATGGTTTCAAAATAACCATAAAAAATATAATCCGGAAATTTGGAGTTACACAATCAGATAAACATCTTAGTGGCCAAACAAAATGCAGGAGAGATTTAACATCTCTTCGAGCTAAATGGCTTGAACTTTTAGGACAAACACTCACTCTGAGCTTTCAATTAATAACCTCATGTATCATTAGACTTTCTACAAAAAAGATGTGCTTAGAAATGTTAGCTTTATGATAAAAAATGTGTTATGTACTTGTTTGTGTATGAATGTATGCATTTTTTAAATCAAACTTTCATTTATTTTGGTCATTTCAATGTATTATTTATTGTATTGTGTCACTATGCTAACATTTAACATCTTTTTTATTTGCAGCACCATGGTGACTTTGACACATTTAATCTAATTTTGTTCATGAAATCCTTGATTCTGTTCGATTACACGGTAGTTTGAAAGAGTAAAACTAGTCATATTTAATGACACAGTTGACCACAGTATACTGCTCAACAGACTGGAACAGAAGGCAGGCTTTTCCTGCTTACAAGACAGGGACTGTGTCCTTTTGTGATTATGAATCTCAGCAAGATAATATGGCATTCCCCAAGGTTCAATTTTTTGGCCCATTTCTTACACAATTAGTCTTCTCTTTTGCCCTTGGTCATGATGCTTTTGATGTCTTGTGAGAAGCACTTTGAATTTCCTTGTAGCTGAAATTTGCTTTATAATTTTTTATAAACTTCCCTTGCCGTGTTAATAATGCATGGATAATTCTTTGTAACTTTTTCATTACACAAATATTCCAGAAATAAAACAACTTACTACATAAAAATAAGGCCTCCTACAGCCGAGTGAAGAAAGGCTTTGAGCTAAATCTGCAGTTTCTCAGAGTACTTCACGTCTTTGTCTGCCAATCTGATGACCCATTATTTACTGAAGGGCTTGGACTGAATTGGCTGCTGTTTGTTGGAAAACAATGCCTCTGTTGATTATTTGAAGGTAAGTCATTGTTGGAAAGACCATCACTTTATCAAGAGCAGCATTGACCCCCCCTTTTGGTGTGGAGCCTGTGTTTGTTTTGTCTCCTGAGTAAACGGCTGTGGATCAGAGAACAGAGGCGCTCAGGTGTCCCAATTATCACTTCCTCTGATGGCCGTCACATTCATTTTAGACAAGCCTCACACATGCATGAAAGTCATGCTAATGTTAAACATGTCCAGACACTAAGTGATGAGAAAGGAGTTTCACAGATCAAGCACTTAGAAACATCTTTCTAATCCCCATAGACAGGGCATGAGGTCAGAGCGTATTATGTTTTGTTTTAGGCAAATATCAGCTGTGTTAAGCCAGTAAAGGCTGTATTATGCTACTAGCCTGTTTTTAGCCAGTGGAGGCAGTATTAGCTAACTAGCAGATTTGTTAAGCTAGTAATGGCTGTATATTTGTAGCTTTGTAGAGGCAGCTGTGATATGCTAGTAATTGCTGTAAGCTAGTGTCTGTGCCATTGTGTTATGCTTCTCGGGGCCATCTTTTGAATGTAGCTGCTGTCTTATTCAGTTCTGCTGACTTACCTGATACATTTGGTTTGGTCTTAAGAGCTTATATAAGATTGTAGACACACTAAAAGTCATACAAGGCCTAGACGCTATCTTAAAATCTTACACTACCTATACATGAATGTTTTTGCATGTGTCAGTATAGTTGCTAAAACAATGGGGCGTTGAAAGGACCTGGCTCCATGTTGTCTTACACACAACATCCATGTATACTGACACACACATACACACAAGAAAACAACACTATGTTGGTTCCTCCCCCATCTCTATAGCTTGGAGTGAGAATGGTGCAGGAAATGAGCTCTGATTCACAACCTTGTGACAAAAAGGACAACTGGAGGAACAGGATCACACGCGCACACGCACACACACACACACACACACACACACACACACACACACACACACACACACACACAAAACAAAATAAAACAAAAATAAATATCAGAATCAGAAAATCCCCAAAAAAGATCATAAATTACATTTGTTGCCCCAGCAGACATTCAAGGCCTTTAACAGGGAACATTCCCTGTTTTTGGACAAGAACATGAGCAGTGCAACATTTGGTCTTTACAGTCCCACTGATCTGATCCATAATAGCTTCACAAACAGGTCAGGGGTGCACAGTTGGAGGCTTAATCTTCAGCAACCTATAACCTGCCATGTCTGTCTGTCCACCCAGACTTCCTGCCCCAAGATCTCTCTCTGGGCAGTGGGTCTTTGTGTGTCTCTCCTACAAGACAGATTCTACAACAAGGGAATAAAGTACTTATAATCCTGCAGAATTTACCACCCCCAGAATCAATCACATCAATGCTGATCTTGGATTTTGCATCATAATTTGCTTTGTCTTGTGCAGTTCAGTGAAGATAAATAGGGAGATGGGATTAGATGGAACAATAGGTAGACAATTTAAACAAAAGTGAAAATGAAAAAGAGAAGCTTGAATATGACCTCCACACTGGTTTCCTGCTGACGTGCAGCTAGTTCTTTGCAGAAAGGAGATGTAAAGGGAAGTTTAAAAAAATCAAAGGGCTCTAAAAAGACAAGACACAGCCAGGGAAATAACTTGAGGTTCTGTGTGCGTGTGTGTGTGTGTGTGTGTGTGTGTGTGTGTGTGTGTGTGTGTGTGTGTGTGTGTGTGTGTGTGTGTGTGTGTGTGTGTGTTTGTGTTTGTGTATGAAGACAAAGGGTGAGCATATTCACCATGAGAGGAGATATTTGTTCAGCCGGAGAATTTACTGATGAGATTAGGCGGTGGAGCTCTGGTTAGGGGGTTAGGAATGTAAACAAGAGGCGAGAGGAGAGAAAGACTTTAGGAGAAGACCCCCACCCCCCCACCCCCATCACCGTTATTCTTCCTCCTTGTGGCTCCAAAGACAAATGGGGTTCAGAGACTGACCCCTGATGCTTGTGTTAACTTTATTGAGTGTGTTTTTTTGCAAACATTGGTTTATATGTTTTTACTTGTTAGACATAAAAGCAGGAAATACTTCAAACTTGTGCAAACAAATATCTGGACTTTATATTAGTCTTGACTTGAAAGTGATTTTAGTGCAGTTTAACACGTCTAGACCAAATGTTGGTTTTCTTCTAACACTATGAAGAAAGGTGACAGTGAAAAATAATCTCCTTGTGTATATCACAAATGTTGGTATGGACACAAATGGATTGCAGTACCTTATCTCTGCCTCGGAAAACATTTAAATCACAGAATGGAAGCTGAAATAGCGACAATACGTTTTTAGATAATAATTGTGACAGGCTGCAAACAAGAACATAACAGAATAAAAAATATTGTATTATCTACTTTTATCTACTTTTTGTGTGCAAAAGGCAGAACTTTGTCTTTGACTTGCTGGTGCAAGTATATGCCATTCTTAAAATAAAATCTGTTTATGAAACTGATTGAAATAAAAAAAAAAGCAAAAAAGACCATCAGCTAGAAGATTGATTATTTCTTTATTATTTTTAATGTCTGTAAACTCTGCAATGGGGTCGGTGTCTGATGAGGCAATTTTACAGAACAATGTCAAAATAGCATCTTTGTTTTGTCTTCTTTATTTACATTTTACACAGCAAAGATTCGGGTGAGAGATATGTTTGGCTATTAAAAGAGAGCAGTATGAGAGTTTCCCTTTAAAAAAACAGTCTACCTAAGCATGTACAGGACCAGGATAAAAGGTTCTTCAAAGTGAAAGTTCCTTATAGGAGCTTTAAAAGACATATATTAAAAGACTGTGAGGAGCATGGCATGTTTGCATGCCATCACTAATGTGTTACCTTGCCTACATTCACTTATTAGCATAATACATTATTCAGTTTAACCTTTCATCCCTACTTCAATGGCTGTGCAAACTTTTTTTAATCAATCCACCAGTTGATTTGACATTTCCTTTCATGCTAATAAGACAACATCACAGAGGCCTGATATAAAAGTCACGAAAAAGTCAACTAAAGGTTTCTAAACATTTTTACGAAGCCTTCAAGTATATCATACATCAATTAATCAAACTTTGTTCAGCTTCCTCTACAGACACAACAGGCTTACCACATCAACATTAAACACAGTACAGAAGTAGTAGTACAGCCCATGACCTTCGAACAGACTTGGACTTTTAATATTAAGATGGTCCCCCCAACCAAATGTCATATTAATGTTGTAGGCAGAGAGACGTAGCAAGCCTTATAAACTGGGCACCACAGATATCCTTACAAAATTGCGGCAGAAGCTCAGTCCGCAGGGACTTGGGTTGGGAACCGAAAGGTCTCCGGTTCAAGTCCTGATGCGGACCATAATATCGCAGTTGATCTGGTAGCTGGAGAGGTGCCAGGGCCATTCCAATGTACTGCTGAGGTGCTCTTGGGCAAGGCACCGAACGCCCAACTGCTCCCTTCATAGCAGTGTGTAACAGCCCCACTCTGACATCTCTCCACAAATTAATGTCCACAGGTCCTGTTTGTGAATGTGTGTGATTCAGGCCTTTGTTTGTGAGAAGCATGTCTCTAAATAACAGTATGTAAAACAAGATTTAAAAAAAAAAAAAATGCATGAAACTTGGTAGGTCTTATCCTGAGATAGGAACATTTTGGTGTAAAGACGGCTGAATCAAATGGCGTGCTGTTTATTTTAGGGACCCCCTGATATGCTGCATGACTTTGTGAAGGAGGAAAACATTCACCAGTGGTCTCCCATTATGATCCAACCCCAGGGGGGAGTGTGTGGGTTGGGATGTATGCAGGATGGTGACATACATCACCACTATGAATATGATTGAGAGAGTTACGGGCGCCGCATGACTCCGCGGTTACAAGACAACCACAAGAATCTGTCTTGATGATGACTGGAGTTCAGTGGGTGTTGTGTGGGATAGAAAAGGGGGAGAAGTAAGGAGACACAGATGCTGCTGAGATTTCCATTCACCCCCAAGTTTCACGTTCATTACAAATCCGTCCTGGGCAAAGTGAATGTTAAGACGCTCCAAATTAACCCCGAGAGTGACAGAAGCAGCCTCAGCTGTCTGAGGTATCACTTTCCATCCAAATGGTATGGATGGTGGTCTGACAACTGTCACCCTGACCTTGCTTCTCTACAACACTCTCACCAACTCGCTTGACTCTCTGGGGCGGGGAGGGATGAGATTACCGACATTCACAATATCCCCTGTCTCTCCAGAAACAACCATCTGTCAATCAGATAAACTCATGATGGAGAAGTTCAAGCATATACAGACACTAACGTGAGGATCTCAGAATATGTCTTCAAGTAGGTTAGTGTTTGTGTGTGTCTCCTGAACATCAACTTAGATTCCATAGGAAGGAGACAACTTGTTGGCCTAAAACTGCTAACTGGTTTATTGGCTGAATAGCAAGGGAACATCTAATGTTCAGAACTAAATGTGATGTGCTTCAAACATTCCCATTCTCCACTACCCTTGCCATTTCCTTACAGCCAGCTTTTTCTTATAACACATGAATATGTATGGCAGGTTTAAAACACAAACGTATTTCAATTAGCTTAATAGGCAATGGAATGGTTTTAAAAAAGCACTAGACATTTGTTATCATGAGCAATACAATATAAATAAAAAACACTAATATAAAAAAAGTCTGATTAATAATCCGTCAGTTAGATAAATTGTTATCATCATGGCTATAGAGTTAGGGCGGATTTGATGTCTGAGTCTAGCAGCTGGTGCTGGGAGCTAAATGGCAACACCTCTAAGTTTAGGATGCTAGCGTGCTAACATTTGCTTATCAACACACAGCAAAAGTCGAGGGGATCATCTATGTCATGAGGACACTTTGTCTGGGAAGAATAAATGTCAGGGCCAAATTAAACAGAAAATTATGGAATAATTCATAGACATGTCAGTAACAAAAAAATGCTTGTGTCACTAGCAGGAAAAGTTATTCACCAAATACTCAGGGGATCATCGAAGTAAACAGGAAACACCCTCTGGGGCTAGCATGGCTAAAAGCAGGGGGCGCCATGTGCAGATCTTCTACTTTGGGTTTTTCCTTAACTCGCGGTGGTCGTTACAGTTGTCAGGCCAATCAATGAGAGAGGTGACATGGGAAATGTAGTGCCAGGAGCACTTAATCCTATTAATGACAGACATGGTAGTAGCTGTCATGCTAAGATGAATGAAGACTGTACAAGTCAGATTTACACTGTACACACAGTAAGAAGATGCTCCTTGTTGACACTAAAGTTACATCTTCAAGCTTGAGCTTCTTGGACTGCAGTCTTTGAGTAACATCCGGGTGCAATCAATTAAAGCCAGAACCTTGTCTTCACATTAAACTGGTATATGATATCCGATCAAGGCTACTGGTTTCAACCAAGGCCATGCGAAGGGGGCAAGAGGAGGGAGGGCAGGGTCCTCAGGGGGATGCTGGAGGGTGTGTGAAATTGTGGCCTGCGTGCCGTCGGCCAGCCGCCCGAAGGGAGGCACATGGTGCCAACAGCTGCCATGGTGAAACGCTAACCCCTCTAAATGCTCTGTCCAGTAAACAACGCTGGGCTGAACACATGCCAATGGGGGAGTCTGGGTGAGGTAGGGGTGAACCCAGCTGACGCCGTGGAGAAAGGAGAATTGACCCCTGTGAAATGGCTTATTAAAGTGTGGTGGTAACCATTCTGGGGGGCCAACACAAGACAAGACAGTGAGAGAAACTTAAAACCCTCTTTGGCAAAGTGAGCGCTATGCAGGCCACAAGCCGCAGACAGGAAGCTCCAGATTCAGGAGATACTTTCATTGGATGCATTTACATAGACAGAACACACCACATGCTGATGACAGACGTTTTTATATCCTCAAATACTAACCATGCAGAATGTATTTCATCTCACAACTTGGTGATGGCTGGAGCAGGATTTGAACCCTGCTGAGTCTCCATCTTCCCCACTTCAAAATAAAATGCATTAAGACCCATGTATAGCCTCTTGTCCCTTTGAAATTGATAAATGAAGTGCACTATGCAAAGCCTTTTGCTATACTGTAAGAGCTTCTGCAGGCTTGCATACTCTCAGGCAGGCTAGGGAGTGGCAGGAACAGATGTGACATCTACTCTCCCCAATCTCAGCCCCCCCCCCCCCCATTCTCTCCCTCTGTTTCTTGTAAAACTATCCATCTTTAACTTGTAAAAACATAACTTTCCCCCACAATCTCTTCTCATAACTCTCAGTTTGATAAGCATGGAAACCAAATGATCAAATTAAAACTAATTTTGCATTAGCCCTAATTGCATCCATCCAGCACTGATGGTAAAATGTGATATAGGGCCGTTACAATGATTTAATAAGTGCCCTCCAATCTGTTCTTTCATGTACCCCTCAGTGCCAAAGTCTCGCCACAAACTGACACACAAATACAAGCACCAATGGAAACAGATTAAAGAAAAAGAAAAGAAAAAGACAGTTTTTGTTGTCTCCTTTCACATGAAAATTAAAAAAATACAATGTGAAAGGAAAAACTTCCAGTGATTTTCATGAGTGTCCATCAGCAAGTCAGCTAAATTCACAATTATCTCATGATAGATCACCTGAACAACAACACCCTCACCTGGAAACCTTTTCAAGAGCTTGAAAGCAAGATATCTGATTGTCTTCTTGCGGGCCATTTGTCTCTGCTCATCCTCACATTAACTAACTATATACTCATTTATAACGCCCCTTTTTACTTCGAACACACTGCTGTGTTTAGTTACCGCAAGACGGACTGTAAATGATTTATGTGTGCAGGTTATAGTCTGTAATAGCTTTTTTCCTATCTTGTCCTTCCCCATGTTATAAACAAGAAAACAAATTAAAGTAATGCACTTGACATGTTTCAATGCTACCTATTATTTAAGCATTTGAATATTCAGGTTCTACAAATCAGATAATTTTCAACCTTTATTGAAAAGAGAATCATTGATGCCTTGAGGGGGAAAACCCATTGGTGGAGTTACAATAAGACAAAAATATGATTACATCAAAAGTTGTCCTGATGAAACAGTTTGCATTCCTCATCCAAGTGCACTTTACTTAAAAGCTTCTGTGAGGAGTTTTTTTTTATGACCCACAAATGAAACCAGATCCCCAGTTAGAAGATTTATGATTCCTATATATTTATTTTTTTATGCCTGCCACGCCTGCCATGGGCTAGATGTCTGATGAGGTGATCAAAAGCATGCTGCTGGTTTAGCCTTTATTCCAAGTCAAAGATTCCATGTGAATTGCACGATACGTTTTAAATAAAGAGGGATGAGGTTTTTTGCTAGAATACACTACTACACATGTTCAGGACAAAGTCAGCACAGAGATAGAAGGTACCACTTCTTCCACAGGGGGCACCAAAATCGAGACAACTCAGACAATTTTTTCACAGGAGCTTTAATACACTTGTTCTTTGCTTGAGTATTTCCAGTAAATGCTACTTTACACTTCAACTCAGCTACAATTCATGGGCAAAATATTGAACTTCTTTTGTCCTCCTACTACATTTATCTTAAAGATCCAATATTAGATTTCTTCACAGTTTTAGATTTTCATGACACATTAAGATGAAGTGGCAAAGTTAGGTGGCATCATGAAGGTGTAGTATGACATGTCTTTTGTCCCAGCAATAGTCTCAGTGAACAAAGACAGAAAACATTGCAGCTGTCTAATGTACGTGATGTACTTGTTACCAATTCTATTTGATGGATAACATGGTGTTAAATATGATGCCATCATGTTGTTGCATATGCTATCACTACATACTGTGTGTACGCGGGCGGCTGGGTAGCAGCGACATACCAGTAATTCTGTGATTTGTTGCTTTAATTTAGATACTGTGTGTGAGAATATATGTGCAGATATAGCAAGCGGTTTTAACATTTAGGCCTAATAGTTAGTCTCAATATGCATTACAGGCATCTGCATTCAATTCTTTCTCTTCAAAATGAGCATTTCATAGTGGCATTCTTCATACCCACAAATGTCATTTCAGATATCCACAACAACGTTCTTCATAGGGGTAATTAAATCACTTTAGTCATTCATAGGTATCAATTTTAGAAGTCTACGTTATTCTTATCATCCAGAATGAACACTCTGGATATACATGAGAAAATTCTTCCTTGGAAAAACTCTCACTCATATAACCAATTTTTTTTAGTTATAATTTTAATTTCAGATATCCAAAATGAAAAAAGCATTCCAGATATCTATGATGTAATTTTGAATAATCAAGATACGCTGTATGACTGTCATTGAACTGTCATTTAAGAGATCTAAATGTTGAATGATGACAAGGTAAATTCAATTTTATATATACAATCAGAATTTTGATTAGAAAGTTAGAAAATTCAATTGTAGATATTTCAATATTTCTTCTGGATGTCTATTGATGGGTACAGGACACCATTTTACTTTCCACAGTTATATTTTAGATATCCATTAAAACATTTCTCCTCGTTAAAAATGGATCCTTACTATGTTTGAAGGTTTGTCTCTAAATGTCAGCTTTGTGATTGACTGGCAAACTCTCCAGGCTGTACCCTGCCTCTCACTCGATAACAGCTGGGCTGGGCCCCCCTAAACCTAACACGATAAGTGGTGTAGATAACGAGTGGATGAATTACACATGTACTAAATATAATACAATTGGCAGATTTAACTTACCAAGATTATGAAGAAGTAACAATTAGCTTCACTTGGGTTCGCTCAGGCTTTAAAATATTTACTACAAGTAAATGCTTAAAAATAATTCAAAAACATAGTATCATTCTTACAGATGGCATGCTACATAAGAGTTTTTTTTAAATTTTGGGACATTTAGGAGTTAAAAAAAAAAAAGATTCTGTAATCTGAGGAGGCAACATTTTGAAAGCAAGAATTCCATATGCAACTCACTAGTTATATAGTGTTTCTATAGAGTGAAATGTTTAATATAATGCATGAGACACTATGGACCATAATGTGGCGGCACAATGGGGGTACATTTCTCATTCAAACACTGGTTCATAATAAAAGGATGTGAAGAATTTCTGATAAAAGGTGTTTTACCCTCGTGTTAATCTTTGCATCCTGTTGTGTCAAACCAAGCCCACACCTGTCAGTACAATCTTTTCTATCATGCTATTAACCACAACTTTATGCGTGTGAAAGAAAGAGATATCTGAAGACATGGAAGGTGGGATAGTACACTGAAATATGTGTTGTCCTTTTGCAAAATGTGGAAAAAAAATACTCCTCTGCAGTACTCCTATCTCAGTCATCACACACCTGCCAAACCTGCCCGCTGATTACCAGTTTACACATGCCTCAGCAGGGATGAACTCTCTCTGGAGCTTTGTTCAGAGACCCTGGGCCATTTCAAACCACAAGGCTCAGGTTGATATTTAGGGGCTTATCGGGAGTTTAGAGAGTGGTTAACCAAACATGAACCACTCTGCTGGCTTTCCTTGTAAACGTGGCCTTAATGAGATGGTAGATGGAGTCTCTGAGGACAAACACTGTGAGAGTCACGTTCACTGTTTACATTCAGGAAGTGATGTCAGACACTGATATCTTCATTACCTACATCACAGTGTTATGAGGTCTGAGTGCAAAATCAGATTTTAAGATGAATCCTTTTCTGGTTTTATAAAACATGAGAATGAGAATGGCACCTTAAAGAATTCCCACTTCAGTTAAAATGAATTTTTTGTCAGCTTTAGATTTTTGGTTACAACTATGTGAGTATTTAACAATGTCTCTATCTTTTCTCTCTTTGCTTTAAAATTGTCTGTTGCCTGGCGTAGACAGCATATGAAATAAGCACATTCAGTAAGTTTTGTGGTCTCAAAGTTTGAGTGTTGTTAACTGTGGTGGGTGGGTCTGATATACTGTGTATGTACATCCTCTACTCTGGTGTAAATCATAAAGTTCAACTTCAGCCACAGCACAACATCCTGAGTTTTGTGGCTGCACTTCACCTCTGACCTTAATGAAAATGACTCTAAATCTGTTTAACATTACATTTGAGTGTTTTCAACCCCTTATGTCATCGTAACTCACTGCTTAGAAGGGTAAACAGTGGAGTTTTGGGGCCCTTTTTGAAGTGATTATGCATATGAAAAAAGCATGAAAACCAAGACAGTCAGAACAGCAGATAAAAAAACATTAAATAAGTACAAGTGGACGGTGTAGTAAGACTTCTGAAAAGGAGATTAAGCCTCTTTCTTCACACATGTAACATTATTACAATTGATGAATGTGTTTCATATAAATATCAATTATTTCTATGTCAAGATAAGGTTACATCATCTTTGACATTGTAAAAGGGAGAAAAAGGAAGAAAAAACTGTTGAGTGATCTTTTACATGGGTAATAATTCATAACCTGCTGGTTCTACAATGAGAATCTCTGTACTACATTCTGACAAGTTGTTTCAGCAGCTTCAAGGCTTCACACACACATGGAGCTCAGAATTACTCAATACACCTCTCCTGCTTTGAGAGGACAAGCCAGGGGTTTTTAGGTGTAGATGTGAAGGTCTGTTTCAACCTGCCCCACCGCCCGTAGTCTCCACATACAGTCTGGTGGGAGGGTAGGTTTCGGTTGACAAGTCTGAGCAGAAGGAGAGGCACAGGAGGTGTGTAAACAAGACGTAAATGTGCGTGTATCGTAGGTGTTTCAATCATTCAGTAAAAGAGTGTGGTTTCTCCTATTTGACCACAACTTTTCACTGTGAATTTTTCTTTGTCCTTCAAAATAAGCCAATGACTGATGCATTTTAGAGCTGTTCATGTCGTGTGAATTACCCATGCTGAGAGACTAATGGTTGCATGATTTTGTTTTTTTTCAGATTATGCAAATCTTTTTATGGGTTGTGATAAAAAGTTACTGTTGTACTAAGATTTTCAGTGTGATTTGGATACAGACCTCATTGTTTTTGTCAAAATAACTTGTTTTCAAAATGTTCCATTGAAGAAATTTGCAAGTCATTCTGACATGTCTGTTAATTTACAATCCTAAATACATCTTTATGTTAACTGTGAACTTGCTTAAACGTTTCACAACTTTTTTTAAAGTCTAGAAGTACTGATCCACAATGAACCCAACAGCTGAACACAGAGCATGGATGAAAAACTTTTTTTATTATCGTGATTATCATGGCTTGCTTTAAGTGTAATTGTAGGTAAGATGCGGATGGAATCACAGTGCCTCCTAGTGGTGGTAGAATATCATGTCTTTATTGCCTGCAATCTTTGAAATGTTGTTTCTTATCTTACATTTTAGACTCTCATCTTTGAGACAACAATACATTACATAAGTAGCATAATCTAATTTTTTTTACATGCTTATGTATATTGCATATACAAATTAAGATTGAATGACTGATAGAGATTAATGTTGACTTTTAAGTGTAAGATGATGTGATTTGTGGACTTCTCTTATATTTGTATTGATTTTGTTGTATCCTGTTATTTTATATTATTATATGAAATATTCAATAAGGTATTTTTTCTTATCATATTTATTAAAGTCTATGTTTATGCACATTATATTTACAGTTTGTGTGCATAAATATAGACTAACTTTATATTTAGGAATATACTACAAAAATACTATATTCACTATATTTTGAACTGGAATATAAGGAAGCTATATTATTGATCTTGAAGGTATGTCTCATTGAAAGACATTTGTGTACGCACTTGTGTAGTGTAAGTACTCTGACGCAAATATTTTGCGTGTGTTTTTTTGTTGTTATCAAAACCTTTGAATGCTGCCGAATATGTCTAGAATAAAACGTGGCCACAAAATATGATTGTCTTAGCACAACACAAACATGTCCATCCTTTAAGAACAGCTAGGGTTAGGGTTGCTTAGTGTCTCCAAAGGCCCAACATGACACATACAAGTTATTTCGTAGTTTGTTTGCAGCCTTAATCTTTCGGACACCTGAGTCTTTACACCTGCTGTCTAGAAGATTTGCAAAAAAAAATTCATTTTTTCATTTCACCTTTATTTATTCTCGAGAAATCATTGAGGGCAAGCCCTCATTTGCAATGATGTCGAGAGTACAATTAAACAAAAAAAACAATACAACAGAGACAAATACAAATACATAGAATATAAGACCAGAATAATAAGCAGCAAAGCAGGCAAATACAGTTAATAACATTTACACTCATGAGCACAGTAATTTGTGATCATGTTTTTAAATTGACCTATGGTAACCATCGTGTTGAGTTTTAATGTGGTTTGTATTGTGTTCCAGGTGTGTGCAGCATAAAAGGTAAAGGCTGTTTTCTTAACTCAGGTGTTTGTTAGAATACAGATTCTGATCATCATTTGCTTTACTGTTAAATTTAAAAAAAATCTATCAATTAATAACGTTTTCCCAGATGCACAAAATATGATTCAGATATGATATAAACACAGAAATGACCTTTAGTAAGCCCCGCCCTGTGATGACGCAAAGGTTGTTTGGCCCGTGACGCTGCTTGTACACGTAGCCTAGTAGGATGTGTTCACTGAAGATGGTGGCGGTGTGTCAGACTCACTGTACTGCAGATTTGTAAGAATTTATTTATATCTTTACACATTACCGACACAGGGGTAAGAGTAAATATGTTCCATGTTTAACAATGTTTTACTCAGAAAGTTTCAATGTAATGTCTTTGGTGGGTATGAAACTGTTACCCCTGTAGTTAGCATAGGCTAGCTAGCCAGCAGTGCTAACCAAGCACCGATGCTAATGCTAGCTGACCAGGCAGTGAACCTGTTAAATTACGCTCGAAGAGTGGTCAACGACCTGCAATTGCTCGGTGTTTGCCCATGACAATGTAGACATCGATCAAAATAATAAATCATCTATTTTTGGGAACTATTTAGATTGCCATGGTTTCAGGCAAAACAAGATAGCTTTGGATATTTGAGTTGTGCTGGGCTAAGGACATGTAGAGCAATGTTGCGTTACCGTTAGCTGGAGAGCTAGGCACTCTGGACCTTTCCTAGTCGGCAGCTTCATATTTGACGTTAATTTGATGCGTGTCAGAACATTAATTTGCCATCGATTATTGCTTAGTAAGTGTGGGATACTGATGAGTAATCGTAATCGGTAGCATATGTAAAAAAAAAAGATTACTCGTTGAGTTTGTTGACTGTCGGTTAGTTGGCAAGTCAGCAATGCTAACGTTAGCATTCGGGTTGCGACGGGTCCTGGTGACTGTTTAAACCGGGGCGTCAGGAAGATCCGGGATCGCATTAGTGAGTTAGAGCTCACCTGGCCAAGACTACTTGCCAACTAGCTCTTTGTGTTATTGATCTCTCTTGCTTCGATTTCAAGTGCTGAGTGTCAGTTCGTGTTAGCTTTTCTGGACTCCAACCCGACATATGCACAGTGTTTGTGTCTTGGCTTTGCAGCTGATGGATCTAATAATCTCATCAGCGCATAGTCAGCGGTATTAAGCTTATTTGCTTTGCATTTGTAGCATGTTTCGCTTTTAACTAACGCTAGCAGCAACAGCTTTAAAATGCACATATGTTTAAGTTAGCTGCAGGACTTATTATTTTTTTAAACTTTTTAAACTTTTTTACAGTTACATCAGTTGTTCCTGTTTAGAGAGCGTTAGTCATATGATCACTGTCCATTTTATCTAAAAAGATGAACTGTTGTCGTCCCTTACAAAACTAAGTAGATCACTCGTTACACAGGCACTATGCATTACCCTTATTACATTTCTTCAGGGTAATTTCTTTCAACTGCACTTGTTTCAGTAATGTCCATGTCCACTCTGAAAACACCAGTAGTCATGGGTATGGCTATATATATATATTTTTATTTTTTTATTTTATTTGGTTGTTTGAATACATTTAAAAGTATAACTACTCTATTCGGATTGCTTGATATGTGAAGTCTTTTGTGCTCTTCTCAATGTAATACTTTATTAACTATTTTTGTTCTACTCTAAGAGCTCATGTAGAAATTGCCACGTTGTAACATTTGGTAAGATAGGATCATAGTCTATCACAAATAAAGGTGTGGTGAAGACCATCAGAGGCATGTTTAGCTTTTTCCTAACCCCTCCCTCTTTTCTTTTCTTTATTCAGCTTTGCCTGACTTCAGTCTCTTCGGTGACATCCACTAGAGTGACCTGGTCCTCGGACCTGCTTGCTCAGCAGCCATGCAGCCCCCTCCTCGGACAGGACCTCCAGGAGCCTCTGGCCCTCCACCTCCTTCAGGGCCTAATATGTTTCGTAGGACCAGGCCTCAAAAGCATCCGGCAGCAGCAGCCACAATGCCACCTACATCTCAACCCATGACAGACCCTTTTGCTTTTGTTAGAGCTCCTCCACCTATGGCTGCAGGTGGACTCCCGACAATGCCCAACAGCAACCCTCCACCAATGCAAGCCCCGCCTAACACCATGTACTCGCAAGCAGGCTCTGGGTTGCCTTCACAGCCACAGACACTGGAGAATGCCTCAGCTGCTTTCTCTGGTCCTCCACCATCCTCACTTCCAGGGGTGACCCTGTTCAACCCTCACAGTACAGCATCTCCGGGTGTTTTCCCAGCACCCAGTCATGTGGGGTATGCACCCTCACACAGTGAACAGAGCTATTTTAATTCAAGAGAACAGACACCATCCATGGGGACGGAGCCTTCACCTGGGGCCTCAGCCTCAGTAACACATCCAACACCTTTTAATCAGGACTTTACAGGACAGCCTCCTCAGCCTGTGCCCTTCCAGCCAGTGCCTCCCACCACCTCATCTTCCCAGTGGGCCCCTGATCATGGGAGTCGCCCTCCATCAGTTCAGAACTATTTCCAGCCTACTAGTGATCCTCCACAACAACATTTTAATTTACCTTCACAGTCCCAGATGTACCCCTCACACACCCCATCACCACATCACAATGCCCCCAACCCACCAACACAACCTGGACACCCCCAGACCCAGGCTCCTCCTCCTCCCCAGAATCCTGTAAATGCCCCTAGTTCTCAATGGCCTGACCCCAATGCAGCCCAACAGCATAATTCACACTTCCAAACTCAGAGTTACTTCAGTCAGAGTTCTGCCCCGCATGACTCATGGTTCAACCAACCACCACAGGACCCAGGCTACCACCAAATGGGGACTAGCCTTGGACATCCTCAGCCACGACCTGAATCTGCTGGATCTCAACATGCATCGAATGCTGGGCCTGGGCCTAGTTCTGCACCTGCCCCCCTCCCATACCCTCAGGAGTCTGGGCCACTCTCAATGTTCTTCAAAGACAATGATGTAGAAAATGAGGAAACACTTGCTGGAGAGAGAAATAAGGCAATGAATGGTGTTCCTGGTTCCTTTCAGCATCACAGTAACCCACAAGCCTACAGTGGCCATGCAGATGTTCCCTTGGATTACCATGGGCCTTCTCTGCAAGATCAGTCACAACTACCAGACTTGAATTACGGAAATCATGCAACCCAGAAGCCTCCTGAGTCCCAGTATGACCATGTTGAGAATTTGGAGTGTGTCCCAAACCTGGAAGTGTTACCCAGTGACACCCTTGCTAGCCCTGCTGCTACTGCAGCCCAAGGGGCAGACCAGTTTGAAACTGGGCCCAACCTGGAGACTCCAGATTCTGTTCCAAGACCAATGAGATCTGCCAGTGTGTCGTCCAACTACAGCAACATGAGCCATGGGAGTGGAACCAGCAGTCGGCGGCATCAGGGAGTAGTGGGTACCTTTATTCAGCAGGAAAGTCCACGTCTCACTGATGAAGCTAATCTGTCTGCTGCCACTGGAGGCTATTTTGAGCAGATTGACTCTTCTCCAGCTGGAGATATGGGTGCCAGACAGAGCTCCCTGGAGCAGATGTGGCATCCAACACCAAGCCCCCCCAAACCAACTGGTATCTTTCAGGCCAGTGCTAACAGCTCTTTTGAACCTGTGCGCTCACATGGGGTTGGGGTGCGTCCTCCTGAAGTTGACAAAGCTAAAATGGTAGCTGAAGGGGGTGCAGATTCTACACCTGGCAACCTGGAGCAGCCGCCAGATAATATGGAAAATATTTACAGCCCTGGGCTCCCCCTGCCTGCTGTGGCTGCAGGCTGTGCACCTCATACACACCCAGTGGTTCTTGCTCAGTCCCGACCTTCATCCCGTGCTTTTGGGATGAATCGGCCCTGTGAAAGCCCTGCCACTACTCTGTGGGCTCAGAATGATCCTACCAGCTTGGGCGCTAACATCCTCTTGGCTCCTGCTGCCCCCACAGTTCTTGCCCCTTTACGTGAGCCAAGTGCTGAGGTCATACAACCTCCAGAGGATGGTCCGCTAGACTTGCAGCCCTCCCAGAGAGTCCAGCCAACGCCACAGCAACACTCAGAGAACCTAGAGAACCCACCAAAGGTGAGTGAGGCCGAGCCAACTGACTCTCAAGGCAATCTTGGCTATGCGTCTCTCCTTGTGTGTGACTCGCTCCGCCAGCCTGTTTTGATTGCCCCGCCTGTGTCCAATTACAGCGTGATTCCCCCCAGTACCCCTGCTCAAACAGCCAGTCAAAGTAGCCTTAGGGAAACTACCCCACCTGCAAGATCACTCACACAGGGACATGGTGCCAGTACCTCCCAACCGCCTTCATTAACCTCTAATCAGAATCCACTGTTTTTCTCTGGACCAATAAACTTTAGCGCTTCAGCCCCTAACACAGGCCCGCTCAATCTGACACGAGACAACACAGAAGCCCCTCTGTCAGACCTCACAGCTCCACCACAGTCTCAGCCGGTCCGCCCTCCTCTTTCCAGGGGCCAATCAGTGGGTGGGGACAGCCACGCTGCTCTCCAAGTTAATCCAACAGCTTCTCTTGTGACTGCTACTGTCTCTAATCATAATCAGCCGTCAAATTATGAACTGCTTGATTTTTCTATGCACCAATCACAAGCCCAAAACCAAGCAACTGGCCATCCCTCCTCTCTACATGAGTCTCCACAATCTAGTAATGGATTTTACCTACAGGTCACCAAAGATGCTCAGCAAGGGGTAAGAGTGAAAGGGAATGTCCCTGTCCAGACCCAGGCCTCTTCTTCCACCCCACAGGTACCACCAGCAGCCCACCAAGTAGCTGCAAGCAACCAGTTGCCACCAGCAGAACCGCCTAAAAGATCAGATTCTCAGGTTGCTCTGCAGGCACACAATGATGCTCCTGCTGTTCCAGTTAGTGGGGTACCACTCTCCCATGGCCAGTATCAAACTCCGGCACAGGGGCCTGCCGACGGGGCTGCTCCGCCTCCAGTGAATATGCTGCCTCCTGCTGACGCCAACCCTCCTGGGCCTCAAGGTCCACTACCTCCAGGAGCTCCTCAGCCTACCCCTGCAGAGCCGCCTCGACCGCCTTCAGCTGCAGGCAGTCAGCAGGGCTATGGACCCCCTCCTCCAGGGCCAGGGCAGATGTATGGTGGCTATTATGGTAATTATGGAGAATACCCGGATGGCAGAGCACCATATCCTCCTGGCCAGTACCCACCTCCCCCTGGGGATCCTAGAGCCCAGCAGTATTATCAAGTATGTGGGAAATCCTTGTTTTGAATGAATATTTTCACCATTTTTATTTAAAGATGTACAATACGAAATGCACAAGAAGATAATGCATGTATGGTGTGTAACTACTGCTATGAAATGTAAATGTTTAATCAGATATTCCTCATTGATGCTTTTATCTCTCAGGATGGTCAATACAGGAACAGAGCCGATCCTTGGTATGGTAGATATGAGGGGCAGACCCAAGGTTATCGTGATCCAAACTTTCAGTACAGAGAGCCTCAACCAGACCGACCCAACTCCAGAGCCAGCCAGTACTCTGACAGGCCCTCATCTAGGTCAGTCATGTATACTGGGTGATTTTATTAATTTGTTAATCACTTAATACAGTTTGTTTCGTTTTGCAAAAAATGATTCAGATATGTTTTTGATAGTTCTTGAAGTCGACCTTTAAATCTCACTTTCTGTTTACTCACTCCTTTAGGCAAGGCTATCCTGAAGAATACCAGAGAGCAAACCAAAGTGCCTACAGTGATTATTATGCAGATTACGCCAAGCACTATGATTATGCAGGTATGAGCCTCACAGTTGAAACCTGAATGTTTGTTCCCCTAACCTTCTTTAAACTTGTTTTAAACTAGTTTACTAAACCAATCTGTCCTGTGTATAAAAGTGGTTTGGATACAATTCTCTCTTTTTTCCTCTCCTTTTTCTGTGCAAAGGCTACAACTACGGACAGTATGACCCGCGGTACAGAGGATACTACGACCAGGCCTACTGGGCGAATTATGATAACAGCTACAGAGGCAGAGACTACTATAATCAACAGATGTATCCTCCCAGGTATGCTGAGAAAACATTTTACAAACTCTCAATTGCAGAAGTCGATAATTTGAGGCTATGACATCAGCGCATGTTTTGGTGCATTTGGTTGTATGAGGAATAAGATAGTGTTGTAGGTGTTTGTGCTGTTATGATGGGAAGAATCTGTGATTAACCTGTGTGATGGAAAATCAAATGAAAACAGAAGTTTAAAGCTCATGTGAGGAGTTTATAACTGCTTATAAAACAGAATGTCTCTATGAGAGAAAAAAACCCATCAGCAACAAGAACTGTATTTTTACATCTTATACTGCAGAAACGGCCTTTATTAAAATGTTTCTGTGCAGAGATTCTCAATGAGTGATAATGTCGCTGCTAAAAGAAAGCAGAGTACGATTTTGTCAGGAAACACTTCTTGCAAATGTACAGGATAAGATCAGCTAAGAGTTAAGACTTTGTCCAAAAGGGGCACTAAGATCAACACAAACTGAAAAGTTCCTCACAGGAGCTTTAAGGTTGTAGAGTAGTTTGTCCGGTGATAGACACTCTCTCACTTGTCAGATTTTTTTCCTCCTGTATTTAAATCACCATTTGACTTTTTATGTACTAAATGCTACTTTATACAAGTTGTTTTTTTTTTTCCAGTTGCTAATGAAAAACGTTGTTCTGTTTGATATACGAAAAATTAACTCTCACAGGAAAGAGGGCTATGATGATCAGTGGCGATACTTTCCTGGTTATGATGCAAGTTTTGACGACGATTACCGTCGTCGCAGTGAAATGTACGGGGATGATTTCGACCGACGCAGCGTCCACAGCGAGCAGTCAGCACACAGCGTGCACAGCTCCCACAGTAACCACAGCAGACAGAGCAGCTTCAGCTCACGCTCACAACAGGTGAGTGTGCAGTTTTTTTAAAAGGTATATATTGGTGTTTTTACAATGTTTAGCCCAAGACTGAGCGCCTTGTGTTTTAGTTCAATACTTCAGTCAGACAAAAGCTTCTCTTTAGTTCTATTTTACTGAACCTATAGATTTAGATATATTTGTTTGTCTTCATACAACACAAAATAAAGGTGTGTGCTGTAAAGTGAAACCTGCTTTTACAGCCACAAATACATCCCCTAAGCTCCCACACCACTCCCTTGTTCCCTCATCTCTCCCCGCTTTCCAAAGACATTAGACACCCATTTTACTAACTTGGCAGGGAATCAGTGCTGTGTTTTCGTTGTCATCTCAGGTCTTTACTCATTTTAACTTGAATGTTGGAGATAAAGTGCTTTCCTAAATGCTTGTGAAGCTTTTCTCAGATGTTTCTGGTTGATATTATGGGGTTTCTTTACTGGTTTCACAAAACTCCACATTACTTTTCAGTTTGCTTAAGAAGCTTCTTTTGTAATGCTTAATGGGTGGGCTGTAGATGTTTCTGAACATCTGAAAAGACAACATTGTTGTTTCCCTACATTTGAGTGTTCTGAAGATTGTGTTTTTGAAGTCAGTTTCTTCACATTTTACATAGTTGACACTCATGATTAAAGGCTTCTTGGAAGTATTTGTATCATACAGTGCAGGCCTGTGTGTTGACACGAATCTGGTGTTATGTATCACAATACAGGGGTTAAGATTCTCTTTATATTGTGGTGCGTTGCAGTACTGTACAGAACACTGTATACTGGCTGGAAAGAAAGATGTGGGTTAGGGTTAGGGGCCCTTCACTCTAATAAGCTCCTCATCTTCCCATGGCTTATTTTAAGGGTGTTAATTTCTACCAATCTGAAGAGCAACTCAGACCCTTTTTTCATCTGTGCTGTATGCTTTTTCATTTTCTTGCCTATATTCTCGAAACCTTATTGAAGACTGGAAACAGCCACCTATATTTGTATTCATGCACATCACAGTCATATGAATTTTCTATACAATAAAAGCCATGTATTTAAAAATTGTGCAAACTATTGCTCAAAGGGATGCTTTTGTTGTGCATGTTGTCAAGCAGCGCTATAACATTCACTGTAGCATCTTCACTTTACTATTAGCTTTTAAGCTCCCTCATGACAGCTCCTCGTTGTCAGCTGCTTCAATCCTAACATTCCTTGACAATCTTAGGATTGCCACTAATGTAGAAACGTGGCTTATGTGTGGTAAAGTGGGACAACCCATAACGGCTACATCACATGTTTTTATGGTGTAAGGCACTTTAAGTTGACTGACTGACCCCCCAATAAAGCTCTCTCTATTAGAAAAGCTACCAAACAAAACCTCACGCTAACATGATCTATTCTATAACCAGCAGAATAGTTTAAAGACATGTTTTTTATAGTTCAAACTTTTTTGTACATGGAAATGTATGCAACTTGCAGTGTGTGGCTGTTGTGTCTTTTTTGTGCTTCATATTTGTCTTTCTATTCGATAATGATGTTTTTCTTCCCCCCCCGCAGAGCCAGGTATATAGAAGCCAGCCTGACTTAGTGTCTGCAGTGTATGACACAACAGCATCCACTCTGGCTGCGGACTACTCCTATGGACAGTACCCGAACCAGACTGATGCTTCCCAGAACTACAGCCAGTACCTCTACCCCTCTGAGTACCCCACAGAAAGCACCTGGATCGCCCCTGAGCAACGTAAGAACTAACTTCACCCAAAGATATTGGATGTTAAACGTTGGTTCATTCATTTGTGGCTTTTTGTCTAATTGATTATTATATTTCCCCTCCAGCTCCCCCTCGTCCTGTGACACCAGAGAAGTTCTCCATACCCCATCGATGTGCCCGCTTTGGACCTGGTGGTCATTTAGTCCAAGTTCTACCTAATCTCCCTTCGGCTGGGCAGCCTGCGCTCGTTGACATCCACAACATGGAGGTACATTTTTAATGGACTGAGCTGTATGTCTACACCTGTAGGATTATTATTACTGTGTTCATGAAGGGCTAGAGAGGCTGCAAGAGAGGATCTAAACATGGAGTGTTTAGGGGCTGTATTATTATTTGATGTCATACATTATAAATAATCATCAGTGTTTCAGCGTCTACATAACAGAAAACTGAAACCTCAAACCACTGGCCTTTTACACTGTGCAATTCAGGCGTGTCCCACTATGTTTGTAGTTAATCTAGATGGATAGGTCTAGCTAGCAGTATGTTACATATAATGCAATTTTGAATATGTCTCGACTACATTTTCCACTGTAAATGACTTTTATATGGCTTCACATAGAAATGCTACAGTACTAAGACTAAAAATCCACTGGTTGTAAGTTGCATAAAACCAATCAATAAATCAGTAACAAAGAGACATGTACATCTAAGTATCCTTTAAAGAGACACAAAAAAGTTTAAGTGTAAATCATGAGCACAAAATGATGTTGAAATGGAAAATGGTGCATAACAATTCACCACAATGCAGGAAGTTACGTGATTTATGCTCAACATTTCCTGCTGCAACATCGCTGCACTTAGTATATTTTGTAGATTTGTACTTCCTTTGCTTATCAGGCCCGTGTACGTGGTATGATCTGCCTTTGAGAAGAGATAATGACCCACCATTTATTACTCAATGATTTGAAACAATTACTTAAACAAAGAGTGGGGATTTTTTAAAGGGAGCACGGCCCTGACAACCCTGAAACCCTTTTTTTTTTTTTTTTTTTAAGAAGGTATTTAACCAGAAAACCTGTGAACTGAGAGGAAAAAATGTAGCACCTTAACTACTTCTTTATGCTCCTGAGAATATGTTACACATGTTGCTAAAATGAACTGATGAATACAATCAGAAAAAAAGGTTATTTTCTCTTTTTAAACTTGCACACATAAAGGCACGCAGTTCAGCAATCACACAACTACAGGCTTTAAAAATGAGCATGTTTGTATTTGCAGACCATGCTGCAGGACACCCCAGATCAGGTAGAACTGCGAGCCTTCCCTGGACCTCTTGTAAAGTAAGTGTATCTGCCCTTTTTCTACTTCAGCGTTGAGTTACTAACCTTTAAAGGCCCAGGCTTTTCAGTATTCTTCTCCTCTCTCAGTCTCTCTGTCATAAGACCCTCTGGTTCCTACTGAAATCTGAAATCTTGCCCTGCATACGCTTGCTCCAAATTGCCTATTTAAAATCAGCAAAATCATAGTTATTTGTCTAATCTAACATTTAAAAACATTGCAAACAAAACAGTTTTGTGTTGGATTCTAGTGCCTTGTTATTTGTGAAGTTAGATTTGGGTTGAGCTACTGTCGATCCGTCTCTCATCTTGTATCCTGTCCTTTAGAGAGGAGACCCATAAGGTGGATGTGATCAAATTCTCCCAGAACAAGGCGTTGGAGTGCTCACGTGATAATGATCTTCTGGATAAGGACTCTGCCCTCCTGCTCTGGGACTTCATCATACTGCTCTGTAGACAGAACGGGGTAAGACAGAACAGTCACGATTGGGAATATGTCTGAATATGACTGTGTGTGTGTCTGTCTGAAACAAAAGTCTCTTTTGTCTGTTTGCTTTCTGAAGACTGTGGTCGGCACAGACATCGCTGATCTCCTGCTGAAGGAGCATCGCTCTGTTTGGCTGCCGGGTAAAAGTCCTAATGAGGCTAACTTGATTGATTTCAACAATGAGCCTCTGGAACGAGCTGAGGAAGAACCGGGTGCCAGACCGCTGTCCCTCCTATCTGACACCTTCTTGACCGTCCCAGAGAATGTTGGCAAGGAAACGGAACGTTTCAGGGAGCTGCTTCTGTTTGGTCGCAAGAAGGTAAAGAAACACCCTCTTTGAATGTAAACTTGAAATTAAACAAGTATCTTGTGAAATTTGAAATGACTTCCACTTTATCTTTGTAATAGGATGCACTAGAAGCAGCTATGAAAGGAGGTCTCTGGGGCCATGCCCTGCTGTTGGCCAGTAAAATGGACAACAGGACGCATGCTCGGGTCATGACAAGGTAAAATATCAGCTGTGACTCATAAACTTTTCTGATCTTTTTTTAAGGTTTTACAATGCAATATTTGTTGTTGTTGTTTAGGTTTGCAAACAGTTTGCCCATCAATGACCCTCTTCAGACGGTGTACCAGCTGATGTCAGGAAGGATGCCTGCCTCAGCCACTGTAAGGATTGCTCCCTTTCTCTCTCTTAGCCACTCTTTATTTTTACATTATGATATACTGAGGAGGTTGAAAAGGGCAGTGTTTTTCCATGCGAGTTGACATTATTTTTGTTGAATGTAGTGCTGCGGAGAGGAGAAGTGGGGTGACTGGCGCCCTCACCTGGCCATGGTGCTGTCAAACCTCACACACACCCTGGACCTGGACACTCGCACGATCACCACCATGGGCGACACTCTCGGTAGGAATGCATCTCAAAGGCAGACTCCCTGCACCGAACTAAAAAAAAAAGTAATTTTTTTTACACTTTGGCAAAATGTTACCTCACTTAAATTCATTTTGTGATGTTGCAGCTTCCAAGGGGCTGATCGATGCTGCGCACTTCTGCTACTTGATGGCCCAAGTTGGTCTGGGAGTTTTCACGAAGAAAAGCACCAAGATGGTTCTGATTGGCTCCAACCACAGGTAAGAGACAAAGGCGGGCAAACACACACATTTGAGGGATCTTTAATCCTACAATACAGTTTGTATGGAAAATGCAACCAAAAATAACCTCTCTTTCTATTCATTGCAGTATGCCCTTTTACCAATTTGCAACAAATGAAGCAATCCAAAGGACTGAAGCTTATGAATACGCCCAATCTCTGGGCTCCCTGCCGTGCTCACTGCCCAATTTCCAGGTAGATGTTTGTAGTGTTTAGTCGACAGCTAAGTAGATAAACTTTTAGAGGTGTTGAGAAACCAAATGATTAACTGCAATGTGTTTAAATCCCACTACCTATGTGGCAAAGCCCTCATTTAAGGATTGTTATACAATCAGATCATTTTTCTCTTTTTTCTTTTTAGGTGTTCAAGTTGATCTATGCATGCCGATTGGCTGAAGCAGGCCTCAGTGCTCAGGCCTTCCACTACTGTGAAGTCATCTCTAGGAACGTCCTCATGCAGCCTTCCTACTACTCTCCAGTTTTCATAAGCCAAATCATACAGGTATAAACTACTTCTATGTACCTCTTCTTTTCCTCTGTGTATATGGAGATGTACCCTTTTTTTTGCATTGTAAAAAAACGTTATGATTTTTTTTTTCAGATGTCTGAAAAGCTGAGATTCTTTGATCCTCAACTGAAGGAGAAACCTGAGCAGGAGCTGTTCAACGAGCCTGAGTGGCTGATTCACCTAAGAAAGCTTGATGGACAGATCAAGGTGAGGAGGAAAGGTGTTTGTAGTTTTTGTGTAAATGACGGTGCCAAATCATAATTCAAAGTAACCATGACCATACCAGAATGTTAAACTTCTTCATTACCATCATACACATTTGTAATTATGTAAATAGTAATCAGAGTGCCCTGATTTGAGTTATTATGTTTAGAAACTTAGCGGTTTACCTACTGCTAAAGCATCACATGTAAAAAACAAACAAACAGGGAAAACATCATTTAAAATACATGGTATCAAAACATTTTAAAGTTCAAATTAAGCTGATTTAGTAGTATTGTTTTTTTGTTTTGGGGGATTTGAGCATTTCCAGTGTATTACTTGAAATAAATTTGGTGTGTATTTGGAAGAGAATAATTGTTCTGGTTGCATTTGAAAATCCAGACATCATGTTTTTTAAGATTTATTTTTGGGCTTTTGTGCCTTTATTGGAGAGATAGGACAGTGGATAGAGATGGAAATCAGGGAGAGAGAGAGAGAGAGTGGGGATTGACATGCGGGAAAGGAGCCACAGGTTGGATTCGAACCTGGGCCGCCCGCGTGGAGGATTAAGCCTCCATACATTGGATGCGCGAACTGACCCACTGCACCACCAGCGCTCCTAGACATCATATTTTAATGTATACTGTTTCAACTCACTGCTGTGATTTTGTAATCATCTCTGTTATTGTTCCCATGTAACAAATGTTTCCTGCTTGTCTTTGTTATTTTAGACCGGGGTAATTTTGTACAATACAGATAGAGCAACTCCTACGCAGTTTGAATGCAGCAGCCCCAGCTCTGACTTGGACCAGCACAGTCCACCTGAACCGTACAACATGCCTGTGGAGTTTGATGGCCACGCCCCTGACAACCCATTAATGAACTCATTACTTCCTGGAACTACACCACAGGGAGTACAGCTGATGCCTCCAGGTGTGTATATGAAAGTGTGGTTGTGGTCTTTTTATCCCTTCTCTTTGCTTTGAGTCTGATCAAAATACATCAAATCTCAACTCCTCTACTCTTTCTCCAGCCCCAGCCCACACCTCTATCCTCCAAGACGGGATGGTCCCTAATCAGCCTGTAGCACCGAATGAAGTTCCCCAGTTCTACCCAGTACCCCCCACTGGACAACCGGGCCACTTCCCTGTCTCAGGATACCCTCCACAGGACCCCAGCTTTGCCCCTTCTCCTTTCCAGCCCCAACCGGAGCAGACAGAGATGTATCCAGGCGCCCATCAACCGCCTGCTCCAGCACCTTCTCAAATGGGCCAGATGTCACCGCACATGCCCCCCCAGGTGCAGCATTCACCTGTACAGATGAACCCTCCGGCACTCCAGATGCCTCCGCACATGCCCCCCTCTCCTGGGCACATGCCATATGTAGAGCATCTCCCCCGATTCCCAACAGAGATGCACATGAGTCAACAAATATCATCCTCCCCTCCAAGAAGCTCTCTCACACCTCAGGATGACTTCTATGACCAAATGGCTCACATGGTCAGTATCTGACTGTCTGATAATGAAATATACATCATTTAACCTTTTCTCTTTGAGAAACTAGGAATCATCCGTCAATAGAAATGTACTTATCTCTGTTTGACTTGAGTGTAAAAGACACATTCTAAATGAGTCTTTTTTGGTACTGCAGGGTCCAGGAAGGCGATCGAGGACCACTTCACAGTCTTCTATGCATATGGTTTGTTGCTTTTCTTATTTTTTATTTGCATGGCACAACATGAATGAGAAAAAAAAAAAAGCATCTGTAGTCTGAAAAGGATTCTTTATTTGGATAAGTCCTCCTTGACAGCTATGTAATGTGTATTTAATTCATGAAATACGTTGCTAGATGTTGCCGTGTGCAGTCATTTGAGATCACAGCTGACATTACTGTCAAACTGGTTTTATAGCATTCACATTTGCCTTTTACGCTTGAACATGCTGTTGACTTATTTTGAAGAAGTCCCCCGTAAGATGACTTCATCAAAAAATTTCCATAACCAAGCAACTGTATCTACATGGTTGTATGCTAAACAAGGTTTATTAATGACAAGGTTACCAAAACAAAGTTCACAAAGTTTCAGTCTTATCATATTTGAGTTAACGATCTTAAACAGCCACATACATACTTTGCTTTCTCTCTATGCATCCTGCAAACAGATGTGTTGCAAAAAATCAAGAGCACCTCTTTAACCCTCCCTTTACATTGTGGGAGTCAATATTTAGAAGAGTTCCTTAGTAACTTATCCGTAGCTATTTTGTGTGTGTGTATTTAAACCTATAAAATAGAAACGTTTGCACGAAAAACGCGGTTTGATCAGTTAGCTTTCTAGACAAGCAATTTAGGAATTTGGTATCAGTATCGAAAAATTTGATTCAAAGAGCAGCCTGTCCCAAGAAAACCCAAAACAGGCCTATATTAAGGTTACAAGGAAACAAGTGCATATACAAGAAGTGTTCAAAATTCTGACCAGTATTTCATGATCTACAGGCTTCAGGACGGCGCTCTCGCAACAACTCTGTATCCTCCACTCACTCTGGAGGAAGAGAGCGGAGCAACTCATTCAAGCAGGCCTCCCCACCTCCGCCTTCGATCCCCGAACAGCCTCGCAAAGAAGTTAAACAGGCGAGGAAAGACTCCCCGAAAAAGGTTTACATTCCCTCCTCAGCATTCAGTTCTTTAGTTATATTCCTACAGCGGACACAAGTGACCAGTATAATTTTCTTTCCACAGAGTGGTCTTGGTGGCTTGATAAGGTGGATCTATGGGAAGGGGAAGAATGAGGCTCACTTACCAGACGACAAAAACAAATCTGTGAGTTCGAGCTGTTACATGTGGACATCTTGTTTTAACATTTCACAATATGAGTTAATGTTTCCACAAAGGTCCGTGTTGTGTTCTACATGTGATCAGTACTGATGAGAGTCACGTGTTCTTGTGTTCAGATTGTTTGGGATGAACAGAAGCAGAGATGGGTGGACATAAACGAGCCTGAGGAGGAGGTCTGTAAAACACCACACTTGACATTTGCCTGGTCATGTTGTTTAAACGGAGCAACTGAAAGCTAAAAAGATCAACAAATACCTATGTTAAAGTTTGTGTTGTATTCTTGTAGAGCAAACCTCCTCCACCACCTCCGTCTGGTTTCCCCATGATGCCTCAGATGCCTGCTGCCCCCCCTGGAGGCCCTGCAGGACCCCCAGGTGGTGGGCCTCCTGTAAACATGTTTTCCAGGAAGGCAGGTGAGATAAAGGGGGGAAAACTTTGGCTCACATAATTTAGGAATTAAGGCGACAATGCCTTCTTCAATTGTCTAACAAATTACTCAGTCAGTGTTCAGGCCTATTCTCTCTTTGTCTTGCCACTCAGATGTTTTTTTCTTTTTTTCTTTCAGGCACGAGGAGTAGATATGTGGATGTTCTAAACCCCAGTAAAACAGCAAAACCAGCTGGATTAGCCCCTGCTCCGGCAGATATCTTTGCTCCTTTGGCACCAATGCCCATGCCTGCTAACCTATTTGTGCCTAGTTCAGGTGAGAATCATGTTTTAGAACAGTGAGAATGGATGATGGATGTTTTTTTTTTTTCTGTTGGAATTAAAAAGTGGATTCAAAGTAGAAGTAACGGAATATTTGAACCGTTATTCTGTGATGTAGCTCCTGACGATCAGCAACCTTTAGAGGGCAGTGAAGGAGGAAACCACGAGCAGAATTCACCAAACAGCAGCGCTGCTCCACAGGTATCTATATATCTTAATTGGTGTATTAATAGTGGTATTATTAAACGGGTGTGAAAGTGGTATCAATCTGTAAATCAAATCTCTGCAAGATAGAAAATGTCTTCTTTCTTCTTCAAGTAGTGCCCTAAAATGGGGATGTGCAGTAGGACGATATTAGGCAGTGAAGGATTAGAATGTGTTGACGATCTGCCCATGCAGCATCGTGCTACAGAGCATATTCTATCCTTCGCATTTCTATGCTCATACACAAATGCATCCAAAGTTTTTCTTCTCATCCAATTCGATATGATTGGTTTTTCTGTGTGTCTGTAGGAAAGGCAGAAAACAAACTAGCAAAAAAAGTGAAGTGTACTGTAGGTAGTGTCTTGGATTATTTTCACAACCAAGCAGGCTCCATGGCTGAAAGTGAAACTGAAGAGCTAGTCCCTAAAAAGATATCTATCTCAGTAATATTTAACTGGTTGGGGTTTTCCCAAACCCACAAGGCGTAAACAACGGTTATTTGCAAAGTTTGCACTGATAAAACTGACACATCGGAGGGCAACACAACAAACCTTTTTAACAACCTAAAGAGGCAGAATCCTTAGCAGGATTCTGAAAGTTAAACCCAAGAACAGCCACACCGCAGTCAGCAGAGGAAAGTCTGATGTTTTAATTGTTGCTGCCGATAATCATAATTGCAATTTGTGCAGGTCATGCACAAATTGGTGTGCTGTATAGAAATTCTTAAGAATGCAGGAAAATGTTTGGTGCTCAAAATGTTCTGGGTAATTTGAAAGGAGATGTTGTAAGAGGTAAGAGGCAGATTTGCTGTAGTTCAGCGAGTCAACAGAAGGTTTAAAACTAAAGCTCCACTCATCCAGTCTCCTCTGTTGCACTTTTCTGCATCCCTTCAGATGTTCAACCCGACGTTGTTACCACCTGCTCCAGAAGGTCCTCCTGTGCCTGATGGCTCGCAGTCTGGAGAGGTAAGACCCATTATTCCTGTCAGCCACCTTAATACCATCATGCCATCACTGAATCATGAAGCTCAACATCCTAACAGCCAGTGCCTGCAGTTAACTCCTTCATTAAAATAAAAGATTACGTAGGAGGGTTTTGAATGTCAGGCTGTTAAAATGCATGCATGTCAACCTAAAATATTTGTGCATAATCATGCTAAATGTGGACACTTAATGAAATGTCCATTTGCTGTTATAATCTAATACTGTCCGTGTCTTTTTTTTTCAATCATCATAATTTCCTTAAGCTGTTTTTTTTTTTTGAACTGCTGTATTGGGAAAGAGATCTAATCAAATGCATGAGAGTTTATTAATCTGGGTTTGTGGTTTGTGTTTTTTGTTGTCTTCTGTTTATTCCCCTCCTGCTCTCTTTAGCTCTCACGTTCTAGCTCAATGAGTTCTTTATCACGCGAAGTGAGTCAGCATTTAAACCAGGTACCTTTAGCAGAGCCTTAAATGGTCCACTCTCACCATCGCCTGCCACCCACGTAGATCAACACTTCACTCGTAGAATGCTTCATAATTTTGCACCTGACTGCTTTACCGCCCATCAAACCCAGGATGTCTGCCTGCGCACCTGCCTGCTGTCTCCAGCATTACTAACATAACTCTGTGTCTGTTACAATCAAACCCAGACAATTCAAACTAATCAGTTACTGTAATTGATTCTTTATCAGCATGCTAGCAGCATGAATGTGGATTGTAATGTTGGTCTGTCGGACCAAACTGAAGTATTTCCAAACTAGCTGTGTTTTGTGTTGTATAGCAAATGCTGGCATGGCTGTCATGCTACACTTAGATCATAATGGTGGTATAACCACTCCCAACACTGTACATGTTAGCATGATGGTGTTAGCATCAACCTTAAAGCATAGCTGTACAGCCCCACAGCGCTGCTAGCATGTCTTTAAACAGTAGTGAACCATCTACCTAATTTAAAGGACACTTGTTAACTTTGAGCAATGATTCAAAGTGCTGTAGACAGCTACAGGAACACCCCTTTGTTTGTTGTCATGGGGACACACAGCTCTATTAACACGTCAAATAGCTTGCATGATAACTGAAATATGTGCAACAGTGGTTTGTAATGCTGCCTCACAGTGGATCCAACTCCTCTTTGCCATCATGTTTCCAATTCTCCTTGATTTTTTTTTTTCAATCCATTCCTCCCTATCACCTACTATACAAGTATGTGGACAAAACCACTGCACACACGTGTTGTGACTCTGTTTGTTCTTTTCAGAATCATCCTGCCCAGGTAGCTGCACCCACTGGAGGCGTCACTTTTTATAACCCTGCACAGTTTGCACAGGTGAAGACTGTTCGAATATTTCTTGCCCTCTTGTTTGTCCCTTTCACTTCACAAAGCTCATACGTGTTTTTTTCTTTCTTTTTCCCAGACTAGTGCACCATCAGGAGGTGCACACCGCTCTAGTCGACTGGGCGGCCAGCGCCAGTACCCAGTGTTGAAGTAAACACCATCTTGCAGAGAGATTGTGTAAACAGACTTGTTAAATAGAGTGATATCCTACCTGGAAGTAAATGAAGCACATGGACAAACTGCAATCTGTCTAAAGGACCTTTCTTTTCTGCCTGTACCTAAGAAGAACATAATCACAGTCTCCATCATGTTGAATCGTCAAAGAGCTTAATCACTCTTTCATCTGTTTCTTTGGTTCAGTAGTTGTCTCTGGTGAACAGCGTTTTCTTGAAGGGCTTTCTCCTGCATCCATACAGAAAACAGACAGTAGTATGACTTTTAACACACATTTAAAGGTTTATCAGACTTGCATTTATACATAAAACTGTACATTGCTGAAGGCATAATTTAGTGAACAATAAATATGTTGCTCCTCAAGGCTGTCCAGCTTCCCCTCAAAGTAACACAGTTGTCAGAATGATCATCGCAGGTCCTGTTTTAGGTGTCTCTGTGTGTCTAAAATCCAAATGTAAATGTTTGATTGGTTGTATGTGTGATGGATAGTGGGAAGCGGAGTCTTTTTAATTTCATTTGTACGTGCATTTGCATCTCTTCAGAGTAATTCTGTCGACTTGAGATTGAAGTACTCTGACCAGGATAGCATTTAGTGTGAGAATGAATTGTGTCAATGTGCATTGTCTGCTGTGTTTTTTGTTGTTGCTTTTCTTCAGGCGCCCTCCATTAAAGAGAGGGGTGTTGGTTGACACAGGTAAGATACTTATATTGGCTCAATAACCCTGATTTCAGATATTTATTTGATGTCTTTATGTCCTCCCTGCCTATCGTTATTTCTTGACTTCAAGGATGCAGCAGGGTCTTTCGTCCAAGTAAAGCTTCAACTCTCCAATGAGAAATGTGATGGAATCAGTGAGACAACGAGGTGGTTTTCAAAACAGCAAGAATTGGGATGAAAACCACATTTTAAATGTCACTAAAATAAATCTATCCAAATATGTGTATATCAGATTGATTGTATTTATGAGCTGTAGGTATAAAAGTGTGTATGTGTGTGTGGAACAACTAATTTTTCTGATTAGCTTTGAAGAAATGCATTTATGATCCACCAGAGATGATGTTGATTCATATTATCATTTTCATTTGCTACTGCCGACAAATAAAACTATCTAAATTGTGAGATGAGAGCTAATTGTACACTTAATACTTCCATGTCATTCTAATTTACTGATTTGATTTTTTTTTTTTAAGTCAATCATTTGTCATCCCAAATGTTCATTATTTAGTCATTTTGTTGACAGAAGGTAAAGATTTTACAAGGTCCCCTTTTGTTTCAGAGAACGAATTGTTTTCCCCCAATGTGTAAGAATGCACTCTGTAAAGTTCTTGACAGGAATACATAAACCGTGAAAACTAAATGGTAATAAAGTTATTTTTTGCGCTCTGTAGCACTTTGAAAGAGATGTCTATTGGTTTTATTCATTATAGAGTAAGTCATATGTTTTGTAATAGTGACTATAATTTAATTAAAAATCCGACATGCTAAATCCGTAATGAAACCATGACGAACACAGTTTGGATTCTCAACCAGAAAACTTACTTCGACACCTTGCCAATCCCCAGTTTTGCCTCCTGTTATACCACAACATCTGAGCCAAAGAGCTCAGTATCAATATACATTCTTACCTATGTTACAACAAAAGTTTGTTTTGATTGGGAAAACATATTCTGCTTAAATAAATGTGGGCCAGGTTTCACAAGTTGAGGTTCTTGTCAAGTCAGCTTCTGGGTGCAATCTCTGTGTGGATAGGACACTAGCACAACTCAAGATAATTAATCTGTTTTTCACTTTTTGGAAATGTCTCAAAAGTGTTTGTAATCTTTCTTGTGGCATCGTCGACATAAATTGAAAGTAAAACTGAAGTTTGCTATCTGGCACTCAATGTTAACAGTGACTGAGCTAGGGTCAGCTGTCTATAACTAAGACGAGAGAGAACCAAGATTAACTTTCTAATACGGACATTTATACGAGTATCAGTTGTAACAGTGTAAAGTGATGAGAGAAGCAGAAGTAATAGCAATGGTTAACTGGCAGTAACAGTTATTCGGCAGAGGCACAAGAGAAAGTTTAGTAGCAGTAAAAGTTTCATGAGGGGCACAACTAGGGCTCGGTTATCCAGTCACATCAGGAACATTTTCATGGCCGACTCTTCAACTGATTTAAGAGCCAACACTTTGTCAATGAGCTAATGATGAAAATGTGCTCATGAATAAAGTTTGCAGGTTAGAGCCTGATTAAGTGCTGGATTAATCATGTTGCTTCTGTGTGATCACCAGAGTCTTCTCTTTGGGGAAAAATTAATGTCTGGACAAATGTATTCAGTCTGGCTTAAATATGAAGTGATCTTGGTTTATATATTATTTTGTATATTTTCTGTTAGCAAATATATTTCAACATCATGGCACAGTACAGTACAAAAATACAATACAAAAAAAAATTGTGGCAAAACTGTTGGCAATAATTATCTATTTAACTCATTTTACAGACTAACAAAAAAAAAAACGTAACATTTTCAGCAAGCAATAATTAATCTGATGAGCAGAAAAACAGGCAGATACATGATTTCATTAGACAGCATATGTATATAAAAAAGCTACTTTGAGATGGTTGACTATTATACATTTACAGGAGGTTAATTCAAAAGTAGGCCGACGGCAGTCAAAAATCAGTATAAAACAAATATAGCTGGTTATTCAATAGCTGACTTGTAGGGTTACGATGTCCTGGAATGATGCGTCAACCTTTACCAGCATTTTTATTTGATTCATCAAAGTAATTCATGTATTAATATTTTAGTCTCTGTGTAAAATGTCATTTTAATCAAGTAGAGACAGTCCATGTCCTACGTGTCCAGTGCTGCTTGTGCTTTCTGAACAGCAACCCTCAGCATCGTGTTGTCACTGAGCAGCTGTTGGAGAGCAGCTGGGTCCATCTCCAGTAGCATACCTGCATAAATAGATGCATTAGATTAGGACCACAATATAATTTACATTATACGTATTAGCTGTATAAACATTGAGTCCTTCACTACATCTAAAAAGCCTATACCATAAAGTGGGAAAGATGGAAGACATTTGCAGAAAATTCCCAAATAGACAAAGAGACACCTGTAATATCATTTGCATGTAGAGGATCCAGCTCCTCCACCAGTGAGAAGAGCTTCTCTCCCAACTTTTCTGTGTCATCAGTGTCGGACAAGTCACTTATGTCTGTCTCCTCCACATTCTGCCTAAAAGGAAGCAGCAGGAATGTCATTTTGGCATTGGTTTTATGTTTTCCCTTTATCCTGTATATTTGAATTACAAGTGACCTGCAAGGTAGAATGAATACTTTGCCTTTAAATATATGAAGATGCACATAGAGAAAGAATAGGACACAGAAAAAGACAGAAAATATTCCCTATGTATGCAAACAAAGGTATATTTTACAAACACTTACTCCTTAAGGGTCTTCAGGGCAGAGTTCACATGCTCCTCCAGCAGCTTTGGATCTGAAAGAAGGTTTAATACAGCCTCTTTATGCTGCTCCAAAAGCATTCCTGATGATCAACAGAAAAGCACATTTAATGAGTCACACCAGTTCAGTTACGTTCATAAACTTATTTGCATATACAGTAATTGATTAAAAAAAAGCACTATAATCCACAGCCATGCTGGGAGCAATATGTGACTGTACTTTGCACAGCAATGCTTTGAGCTCAATGCTAAAATGATCGCAAGCAAACAGAGTTTCATACGATAGCATTTCAACATTTGGTAAAAAAAAAAAAAAACATTAAGCAAAAGAACAGGTTACACTGACGGGAATGTCATTAATTTTGCAGTTTGCTAGGTTGTAAATTAGAGTATTTCACAGTTTACATTTTTTATCTGATGATGGTGCTAGACGAAACGTAAAGGGATCACTAAAGTAATACAAAATTATCAAGAGGGGGACAGAAATGTTTCAGCTAAATTCATGAAATCCTTCAAATAGAAGGAGATATTCCAGCCATAACCTCACATCTCAAGCTTACTGCGGTGTAAGAAGAGAAGTCAGAGGATTCCAATGTGGTGGGATTTAATATTATCATTATGATTATTATCCATTTTGGTGACTGCACATGTCTGTACATAATTTCCTTACAATCTATCAATTAGTGGAGTCATTCTGCTTCAAGGTTAGAAATATAACCTAGTGTCCTTTTAAAGCTGTCAATAAATAGTGTTTAACCAGTAGAAAGAAATGCACATTGTTAAGAAATTAATTTGAACTTGGCAAACAACTGTTAACAGCACATGCTCTTGAAAAGGATACAAATTAGCCATAAGTTGTGTCATACAGTATTTATTTGACTCCATAATAATCAGGAGTGTTAGGAGGTTACTTACCTGTGATTTTCTGTGAGTGGCCGGTGTTGTAAACATCAACCAGCTCAAACAGCTGCTCCCCCAAAGAGTCCGAGGACACAGATACATCATCCTCGTCTTTACACGTTATGTTGCTGCAAAGAGGTGTAGACATATTCACAATCTTTAAGAGTTTTGAATTCTAACATATTCTATAGTTTTCCATTTTTAGGAATGTGACATACACAAACATCAAGTAGCTGATAGTTTTTCTCAAATTAACACTGGCCTGGACTTCTCAACATACTACCTCATTTTTCTGCAAAGTATGCTACAATCTAATAAATGAGGAGTAATCTACCACAATCCATGAATGCTTTACAATCAGGGTTTTTAGTATAATCGAGGTTAGAAGTCAGGTGTGTAAACCCTCAGTCCATTGCTGTACCTTGAATCCTGTGCGAGCTGCAGGGCTCTGAGGGCTTTCTCCACAGCCTTGGTCAGCGTGGCTTCATCCTGCAGCATCCGACTCAGGACAGGACATGGCAGCTCCAGCAACATACCTGGAGCACAGACGCCTTAAGGTTTACGTGGTATTTCAGAAGTCACAACATTATTTTAAAAAATGCGTCATTCAGATCACCTCACCTGTGAGTTTTCCAGCAATTTCTTTGTGTTTGGGGTAAATCAGAGAATACAGTTGCTCACCAAGTGTCTCCAGATCTTCTTTTTCCATGTTTGACTTCTCACCGTACATAAACGTTGTTACGACACTGTAACTGCATGGTCGACAGTTTTACAAATGACTTGAACCTCAGACAACTTCTTGATTCACAGCTTCTCATGAGATTTTAGCAGAGTTCACAAAATAATGTACAAAATGCATCATTAAATAAATCCTTAAAGAAGAAGGTTTCCAATACAATGATTGTTTTGTAGACTCCTTGCTTGTCCCCCATATGCACTCATGTAAAATCTAAATTAAGACCCAAATATTAAGGGTTATAACAGGTGCAATTTGAAAACAGATTTTTTTGACGGCTGCCTGTAAACACGAGGCGCACATTTATGACGTCACTATTTTGCAGATAGTGGCGTGGTCGTGTTCCTCCGCTCTGCCTACCGATAACTAGTCCTTAAAAAATAATATTTACCATAATATATAGAGACCCGGGATTCATGAAATTACCTTTGACATAATTTAATTCAGTCTTATTGGCTTTTATTGTGTCAAAACTAAAGTTAAACCTTTACTTCTTTAAATAAAGAAGTAGCTAACAGGGCGAAGTGATCTGTGACAGAGGTTCCGTAAAGCGGTTTCCGCTCTCGCCATTCCTTTTCCTCCGCTAAAAGGTAACGTGGTCGCTTCGGCAGCTTTTAGCCGGTCATTAAATTGTAATTTTTCAGTCTTTCTACTCGTGTTAATTCGCCAAAAGTAAGACAATGTTGTTGTGTTGATTATTATGTATACATATGTGACATTGAAAGTCACTGAATATTGTTAAAATTGAAAGATATATTTGTGAGCACGTCGACCAAGCTAGGCCTCATGCTGCACCAGACCCTCCGCTGAGCTGAAGAGCTAACTTTAGCAAACTGCTTCATTGTGACAACACCTGTTTGTAATGGATATATGTACACATGTCCAAAATATATTTGTATCATAGTTTTGATTATTGGCGCATAATTGTTCCTCTTAACCTGACTTAATTCAAAACATGAAATCAGGATTACATGGTTAGCCAAAGTTAGATGCTAGGAAAATGGTAGCAAACATTTGTGACGCCTGCCAGTTGAAAACAGTGGCTGAAACTTTACCTCTTATAGCTTTCAAGTTTGCCTTTAGTCAGCCTAGTAATTTGTGTCAGTAATAATTGGCGGTGTTTTGTCTAGGTTCATCATGTCGTCCCATTTGCAGTGGATGGTCATCAGGAACAACTCCAGTTTCCTCATCAAGAGGAACGGACAGACCTACAGTACTGTGAGTACTTTGCTTGTCTCTCTGCTCCCTTGTGTATCAGACCTTTATTTAGGAAAACTTAAAGCCAATTGTCTGGTTTTAAGTAGCAATTGAGTGATGGTGGGTATAATGCATGAAGATAAATGTGCTCAGCCGTAAAACTGCTACTGAAAAATGTTGTTTAATATTTATCAGAGGAAGAACATGTCATCATGTCTTACTGTTGCAGATTTACTGACTCATACTGCATTATTTTCTACACTGCACTTTGTTTTCTGCATTCATACTGCAAAAAATACATAACGTATTACTAAGTAACTGTAGCAGTACTTACAATGGCCCCTCTGTCTACCAAGATATAACGTAAATGGACTTGGTGCAAAATAAACATGATTCATATTTATATTATTTGTGTAGCTTTATTAATTCAATGTATTTTATGTGACAGGAGCCCAACAACCTGAAGTCCAGGAACTCTTTCCGCTTCAATGGTTTGGTGCACAAGAAGACTGTAGGTGTGCAGCCGGCGGCTGATGGCAAGGGAGTCGTTGTCGTGCTGAAAAAGCGTGCAGGTAATTTGTTATTTCCTGTGTCAAACAAGTTCTTGTGTGCAAATTCTGAAGTTTATGCAAGGTCTTAATTCTTTTAAATTACGATGGTGTGAAGAAGTTATTTACAAGACAAAACAGCTTTTGATTAAAAACTGACATAACGCAATATCTAAAGAAAAAAACAAGCCATTAATCACATTTTTTATGGAAATGTCTTTTTTATGCTTTGTTAAAGTACTTCCAATGAGATTTATGTAGAGTTCCTCATGCTCTGATTTTCAGAAAGTGTAGAAATTAGCTTGATGTTGGAGACTGACCTTTGTCCTGATCACTTTGATTTTTTGTTAACATGCACAGAACTGTAAGGACAGGAATAATAATGCCTGCCAGTCTTGGTGCTGATGAGCTTTGCACTTAAGATGGCTATGGAAAGATTTATTGCAGTGTCAGGTTATAAGTTCTTTTTGAATCGTTCAAGCTACTGTCAGATTAGAATGATGTTTATGTTGTGTTGTTCCACAGGCCAGAACAAACCTGCCACCTCATTTGAGAAGATCACCATCAACAAGAACTCTCGCGCCACCCTCAACAGCCTGAGGCACATCATCGGCAAGAACAAGTACAGGAAGGACCTGCGCATGGTGAGCTCCGTCTGAGATTATACACAGCAAAAAAATACCACATGTTATTTTATTTGTAGTTGGTATTTCACAGCTGTCAAGAAAATCATTTTGAGTTCTAATTTGTTTTTCCCAGGCTGCCCTGCGTCGTGCCAGCGCCATTCTGAAGAGCCAGAAGCCTGTTGTGGTCAAAAAGAAGCGTACCAGGGCCGCTAAGACCGCATAAACTGATACACATGATACAAAAATAAAAGCTTCTTGTTTGGAAAAAAAATGGCACATTCTCCTGAGTCATAACTTTCCCGTGGGTTGCATGTACAGGTTTTAATTAGCAGGATTTTGCAGATGTCTGATAGAAATTCATAATTGAAAACAAGTTTGTTGCATTAGCATAGCATTGATGGAATAATGGTCAGTCATTTTTTCAATTATGTGGAAATAGGCAGATATTCACTGTTTAAAATCAGCCTCAATTTGAGCAATGAATGATGAACTCGAGGTAATAAAAATGAGATGTAAGTTTTTAAAATATTGTAGTACAGTTGAGGAAATTAGTATTTAATCAGGGAGTCTTTCTTCCAGCCTTAATTCCCTCATGACAAATTAAAAGTCAGATCTCGGTTAGTTGCATTACTAATTGAACGGACTCAATTACATGTAAACAGTGAGACTATTTAATGAAAGTAGTGTTTGACAGATGTTTATTATATTGTATGTATTAATAATCCCACAGTCTAAAAGTAGTCGGCTGTTGGAAGAAATGGGTCACTAATTGTGCACTTAGTTTTACTGAACTATTTGCAACAACGCTTGCTATGCTCTCAGTTTAAAGATTTCAGGACCAACCAAGCTCTGGAGTAGAAGCTGTGAAAGTAAAATTGAAATGTAGGAAATAATTCAGGGACCTTAATGAAAGCAATGCTTGGGTTGATTTTGTTTCTGCCCTCAAACTCCTTTAGGTCAAGGAGATATTTTAATGCTGCTGCATTTGGAAAAGCATGGTTTCTGTCCTGATGTGCCTGCTGTATATCACTCTTAAGAAATGTTCTGCAAAAAATGTTACACCAGGAGGAAGTTTTTCTGTTTTCTCCTGTCTTTTTACTAAATCAGCACAAACTTTTTTTTTTCAACATAAATCCTGAATCCTGAAAATCCTGGATTCATTTACAAATCATCTATTTAAAAAATATACTTTTGATTTTAACGAGATTATCCAGAGCAAACCGGGTCTGTGTTGCTTTATCCAGAGTGTCAACTGATGTGGAAACATCTGATAGATTTTAAAGCAGCCCACTGGCAGCTTTCCACTCGTGGCTTTGGAAATAAATAAACTATTGTCACCTCCCCTTGACTTTAAGCTGATAAAGTATTCTGCAGCAATCATTTCTGCAGGGAAGCACATCCCTCTCACACGGGATCGGGACGTTTACCTATGGGAGGGATCATTGCCTGCTCTGTGAGGATGTGATCGAGGCTGTGCTCAGTGGTTCGCTATGAGGGGACTTTTCTTTGTGCCCCTGGTGCTGCTGGTGCTGCAGAGTCGAAGCTTTGAACTACAGGATACAATCCATGCTCTGATAGAGGAGAACATCCACCTTCATGACCAGCTGGAGAACCTCACCCAGGCCCTCAGGGAACTCAAACGGATGCTATTGCATCACTCCAATGGTACTCCAAAGTCCTCTTTACCTCTTTTATAAATACAAATATGAGTCAATACAAAACATTTAAAAGTTTGCTAAAGCTAAAAAAATGACCACTTCTGAAATGTATAGGTCCAAAATATAAGGATACATGAGTTCAGCATTAAAAACAGTTCTTCTGTGTAAGGTTTGAATCATCTAGATTCACTAAAAGTTCTATTTTGTGACATAAAATAATTGACAGTTAAAATAGATAAAATGTGAAATATCCTGTATAATATCAAAACACTCATGACATTGAGAAAAAAAACATCATTTACTCTTATTCTCTTGTTATTCTTTCAGAACTTCCTTAATGTGATGCTACGTTGAATTTCACATCACCAGTTGCTTTGTGTTAATGGATAAACCTCTTGAATTCAAACGAAAAAGCACAATATGACATCACTGTCTGTTTGCACAGAATTGAATCTCCAGAAGCAGGATATATATCTCCTTCCCTCTACTGCAGTGTGGGATGACTCACTGATATAAGGCAGATTAGTGTTATGAAACATCTGGTTTTTCGATGTCCGACCCCTGAGGTCACAACAGCTGTTTTCATTGCTGTCCCTATACCTCTCATTTCCTGTTAGTGTCTTTTCTCTTAATCCTTTCAGTGCTGCCTTCAGTCAGTCATGTGATCATGTGGCATCTTCTTTTTGTTGTTGTTTGACCTCAATCTGCCTTCACATGCATGACAATGAAGGAAACTTTTTTGGGTCCGCAACCAGATCTAACTTATCCCACTCGATGTAGGCTTATTTTCCTGATGTTGTTGCTACAGCAACTATCTAAAAGGTAAACATTACAATGAGATAATTTCAGAACGTTACCCCAAAATTGAAAATCTGAATTTCTCACAGAATTATGAATATTATTCCCTGAACTAATGCAGTACATCAAAAGTAAATCACACTGATGGAAACATCAAAACTTTGTAAAAGTAAATTACAATCTGTAAACATTTCATACTAATTATTTGACCCTACCTTAAAATCAACATTGAAAGAGCTCCTATCACTCCAAGGGTAACTGCCTACATTTTGGAGTTTCTTATTCTGTCCTCATAGATTCACATGATCATGGCGTGCCACTGGGGGATAAGATAGTGAGTTCAAGACACATTGATTTACTTTTACATATCCTGACTAACTATCCCACAGAAGTTATAATTTGATATTTTTCATTTAATATTCATTCTTATCAAGATATTGCAGTCAATTTGTATTTCTGTAACTTGGCAATTTCCTTTTTTATTATTGACAAATGATTATGTAGAAGTGAGGTTTAAGAAGATAATCTGTTATAACATAATATAGAACAGAATGGTATGACAGTATAATTATGTATACAACATAGTTAGATCTGGAATATGAAATGAAGAAATTGAAGAATGTAAATAGAAAGTGAAAGTGCAGTTATAAAACACAATGTAACATAGTGTTATATATTATAATGTATAATGGTCAATCTGTGTGTTTACTTCAGACCAGGATCATCATGAACATCGAGAGCATCATGATGAAGACGTTCAGCACCTGTGGGAAGAGTGGTCACAACATGGTGAGCAGTGGCGATTCTAGATTCTGTTGGGGCCCTAGGCAAAATTTCGCAGGGGCCCCTCTATCCACAGCGTTCATCACCATTACATTATTAAATACAACAACAACAACAACAACAACAACAACAACAAAAAAGGCAAAATATGCTAAAGGTCAAAGAACAAACATCATAATGCAATACCAGCAGAAGTTTCAACATTAAGCAGCACAAGAGAGTGAGTGCCGTCACATGGGGCCGCCTTAGGGAGTTTTCCTACTGTCATTGCAAATTTTGCAAATTTTAGCCCATTCTGTGGTTTAAAGTTTTTCATCCTTGGGGGGCCCCCTACTAGCCTGGGGCCCCAAGCAGTTGCCTGTCTTGCCTGTTGACAAGCAGCGCCTCTGATGGTGAGTATTCTGGCAACGGGACTAAAACTTTTTTATCATCGAGGTCAGGAAGCAAATTCATTGGATTGCAAGTTTGTGGCACAGCAGCACATAGCATCCGCTAGCATTGATTCCTTGAGCATGTAGGCTGCAGAAACACCAGAGGGATAATCAACGGTTTGGTCAATCCAGTTTGCTGCAATGTAGCCTTCTAGCTAAATACTAATTGCATGACATGAATTGACGATATGATTTTTTTTTTTTTTGCAGGCATCAGTGCAGAAACTCATCTCCTCTTGGAACATGCCTTCTGTGAACACAACCTGCATGGCTCAGCTGCTCCCCTCCATGATGAGACAACCATGCTGCTGCTGATGTTACCCTGCCTCACCCTGCTGCTGCTCATCAGCTATCTGTAGGCTACATTAGCCTGGTGAAGAGCTGAAGAGATCTTTAGCTGCTGTCGAAAACTGCACTTTGTTATTCAAAGTAGTGGTATAGTGGGGTTTGATGTGGTTGCAGAGTTCAGCTGCAGCCCTGGCTCTTCGTGTTCAGAGTGATTATTGAGTGGACAGGGTTGGATGAGTTGACCTATCTGCAATCTGTGCAGGGCTAATCACATCTGGGGAATTTAGTGAAGTGGAATAGAGCCTGTGGATGCTGGCGTGCAGCACAGAGGAGGCTAAACGTGATGAAGTCTGGGCATGCTTCGTGTGGCCAGGTGGACACTAAAAAAAAGTTACTGGTGAATATGTATACTCAGGAACCAATTTTGTTACTATGATAGTAATGAAAAAGGAAATTAATTAAATAATCACATTTGGTTACATTGTGAAATATGTAACTTTGGCTTCTATACATTTACATGTTTAATATTAACAAACGAGCACTGCCACTTACATTGTTGTGTAACATTTGCCAAGTCTTGAGGCTCTGAGCTGTAAGTATGTATAAAATATGTGAAATAAAATATGTGGCGTGTGTAAAATAGCTGTTTATTCAAATTCTGTCGTCCTAATTTTGACCAGTTGAATGAAAAGTTCATAATTAAACACACAACATAAAAAAATGTTGATCTCACGAAGCTTGTTAATGTGTTCGGCTTACATTTTTAACCACATATTAACAGCAACATACAGAGCAACTTCAGCACCGATGAAAAGTGTTGCTCTTTTCCTGCAGCAAAGAGCTGAGCGGTAATCAACCTTTCCTTATCTTTGTGTTGATCTCATACCAACTCCTTTAGCTGCTTTAGATTCTAAATTCTGTTCAGCTGGTAGTTTACCATGAGGTTATCTGGAAACCAAATCAATGAGCTAAACGGCGCTAACATTTTCTGTGAAGCTGAGGGACTATTCAAAGCTAGATGATACTTATCAGCATTTTACTACTAGTTGTTCCTTTGGAATTTCTCTGTCATAACAACCAGTGTTAAGTGAAAAATATTGAGTGGTGCAACTTAAAGCTTCCATCTTTTAAACTCTGATCAATAGAAAATACAACAGTGAGTCCAAACATTTATTTTTCAGTATTTGAAATGTTACAGCACATAGAAAAGTTAAAAACTTGCTTTAAGTCAGTTGAAAGTTGAAAGTTTTTAATCCTACATAGCAAAACACATTTGATACAGTAAAGATGCACATGACACAAAAGAGGAATGTGTTTTCACACGATGAATAAATAGTTCAAGAAGTTTCAAACATAAACATGTAAGCTAACATCTACATCATTCTACCAGGGCATGACAACGGGTCCTTGATATTCATAACAGCTTGACTATTCTGATTAAATAGAACTCATATCTACTATGGATTGATATCATGATGTTTCATTTGCATACTGACAATGCTGGCTGTGCGTATGTTGTCGCGTGTCAGCAGTATCTTTAAACTCCTGGCTCAGTCTGTCTTCACTACAGGGATCCACATACATAAAAGTGATCTATAGTCCATGCAGACTGTGTACACAAATTATCCAAGCATATAAAGCATTAAGAATGTAATGGCTTTAGTCTATATCGAGGTCGGAGTCCTCGTCGCTAACAGTGTTCTGTACGATAGCTCCATTGCGAATCATCTTCTGGACCATGGGGGCTTTATCTGGCAGCAGACCGTACTCCTGCAGCAGGGCCTCCAGGTCCACAGCAAAGAAATCTTCCCCGAGCTGGTCTGTTACCCGCACAAAGTTACCAATCAAGTCCCCTCCTTTGTAAACTAGCAGAGCGGGCAGAGCGCTGTCTCTGAACAGCGTGCTGGTGCTGATGGCCGAGCTGCGAACGCTGCAGAACTTGACCAGTGGGTATTCCTGAGCCAGACACATGAGGCTTCCCCTCATGGCCTCGCAGCCCGCGACCTCCGGCTCGTAGATGTGGATCATGACCAGTGTGCTTTTGTCCTCCTTGTCCAAAGCCTCCAGGAAGTCTTCTCCGCTGTTCAGCTCGTAGACCTGGGCAAAACGCTTGCCACGGCACAGCTGGCGTCGCATCTCTTCGATGCGCTGCATACGGTAATGCTGTAGGAAGTCTTCATCATCCTGATCTTCCTGTAGCATGTTGTACTCCTGCATTGTCATCTGTGAGGGAGGCAAAGAGAAAAAAACACCAGTTCATTTAAGATATTGTTTAGGATGCCATTTTGAGGGTTAGATTACAAGATAGCTCACACTTAAATGTCTGCATTGTGAAATTGAATCCACAACTAACAGACACTAAACTTCTGTGGAAATGTTCTTCTCTTTTTTTAAATAGAGTTTTTAGGCTGAATTATTGTCTGGTCAGGGCCTGTTGTCATGCAACCAGCTTAGACTAAAGGAAGTCACTGCTCCAAGGTATGAAACAATTCAATGGAGAACTTTAGTTTTCCACTTTGTAAATATACAGTGTGTACTGCACATAAAGTCTACATTTCACTCTAAAAACTGTCTTACGGTGGCTTCTTTTACTATCTGAGATCATACATTTTTTAATCAGGACTTTAGGGTCTTTAAACAGTCTGATTATAAGAATAAAACTGTTTGTCAGGACATAAGATATGTATTATCAATTTGATGCATTAAGGCTAAGTGAAATCAAGTGTAACTCGTTCACAGTTCGACAGTGTATAAGAATAGGACCAGGGCGACAGTATTCTACTTTGTTAATCAGGTTGTCTTTATTTAACATCTTGTCTGTTTTTAGCCTTTTCCCACAGCATGTGTTCCATTAGCAAGTGTGCCACAGTGTTAGTCACCAACATACAGTAGTGCTAGGATGATGTGAGGAATAAGAAGTCTGAGATATGGGAGTTCCTCACATGTACAGTGTGTAATATGTTTCCATCCTGCTTACTTTGCCTTGGATTTTGTCCTGCAGTTCTTTCTGTTTCGCTTTGTCCTTTTCCAGGTCGAGGTCAGAGCGGCAGGTCATTGACAGCTTCTTGATTAGTCTTTCCATCTCTTTCTTCTGCTCCTGTTTCTGCTCCACCTCCAGCTGCTTGTACTTCCTCCAGTCATTAATAACACCCTTTGGTCCTGAGGAAAACAGATAGTTTCAGTTATCATAAGAACTTGTCTTCTCATTACCTTCTCTTTATAATTGTACAAAAGTATGCACTGTGGTCTTACACGTGAAAATGAGTGTATAATTTCTTCTATTAGTACCTGTGTTGACAGCGCTTCCATCTGCGCTGTAATCTATCTCAGGCTCAGTGACGTCAGCGTCCCTGATGGTCTTGCGCTCCCCATCCTCCTCCTCGTTTTCACTGCCCTCATCCTCACTGCTGCTGTAGTAGTACTGCAGCTTCTCCCCCAAAATCTTGTCATCCAGAGTCGTCATGTCAGCGGCTTGCCTGAGAGGAGCAAATGTCAATGGTAAGAGCACCAATGTAACTCATTCAAAATACTTTGTCAAAACACAAAACTAAACTCCATAAAGGGTTAGGCAAAATATAACTGATCTAGAAGTGAAAATAGAAACAGGTTAAGCAAAATTTAGAGAGATTCTTCTTCTTCTTCTTGTCAGAGAGTGACTGTGTTTTTAGCAACTTTAAAATTAAAATGATGTCAATTAAATTGACAGACAGTTAAATAAAGCACACCAACCTCGTATGTATGTGGTAAGTTGATTACAACTTTGCTGATGAATTGCAGTTAACAGAAAGAATACTACCATTAGCCTTGTCTTTAATTCCTCATAGATATCATAAAAATCTTCTTTTTTTTTTAGATAATCAGTCTTGTCTCATAATAATCCCTTAGGTTGGTAAATGGAGCATTATAATCCAGACTGAAAGGCACCCAAGCTGTCATGGGTCGGATAAAAAGGGCTTATGTCAAAAATAGAGCATGTACACCATACATGGCTTATAAAAAGTGTGTCAACAAACAAAACTTAGGGTCATGGGCTTGTAATGATGCATCCAGCCGTATGAAAGCCAACCCATGGGCACAGATGGAGAGACAAGGAAGTAGACCCACTAACAAACTCCCCCCAACCCTCTTTTATACAGTGTCAGGCAACTATTGGGAAGATAAAATAATGGCTTACTATTGTGCACATCTCCTTTACTGTATTTGGGGTCTAGAGAAACAATATATCTACACTGCCATTGAATGCTACGCTTTAAACGAATATGAACAGTAGTGGTAAAGGCCTGGCCTATAAACAACACCATTACTGTCAAGATCCCCTGACGATTTGACAGCTGCGAGGCCGGTTAGTTAATGTTATACAGCATACAGTTTACAGTTGCTGTAGTTTTCTCGTGAATGTAGACGGTGAAAGAAAGAGGATAAACACAATCCAATTAGACTATTTACAAAGTAGGACTCGTGCCGAACCTGCTAGCGTTCATAAACATGAGCTAAATTAGCATTAGCCAAGCTGAGCTAGCTTATCTTGCACCGACTTCCTGAGACCACTAGTAAATATTCGCTAGCCCAAACAGTTTTAAGCTTAAACGGGCCCAACATTTACTCAATTACACACTGAAATCACAGTGAAACACGTGTTTCTCGATCTTACCTTGATCTTAGGAACAATTTAGAACAATCTCCCGATAACTCCGACAGTTTCCTCCTCCAGCTAATCCGCTAGTTTAGCTGCCGCGAGCCACAGGAGTACGGTGGTTTCAGGGTTCACAAAGACGTCGTAATTTTGAAACACTAGCGGACAGGGAATCGTCATTTTGATTTAATTATGTGCTATATTTATCATGAGGACCGTCTAAAAGTTATTACAATAATCAGTGACATTCAATCTGTTATGGTAATAATAACTTTGATAATTAAAATACTGTCCCACACATTTAGAAGTTACTATTAAGGTTAGACCCAAATATCTTACCTGTACCACAGCCATTCAATAATACGTAGTTATACAATGTCACAATGTTACGATATTATTTTATACATATCAATTTAGGCGTCATTCATTACACCCAAAAAGTACTTCAAAGCACGATACGGGGTGGGGTCATAGAGTAGTCTGAAGCGATCTCCTGTAGATATGGGTTTTACTGAGAACACTTAAAGGCAACGTGGTTCATCCCACTGACGTAGTGAAGATGTTGGAAGCGTTTTCATGCAGTTTCTACTTTCTCAACTAGAGGGCAGTATAAGGCAAGGCAAGGCAAGTTTATTTATATAGCGCTTTTCATACACAAGGCAGACTCAAAGTGCCTTGTGTATGTATACACATATAACTATGTAATATGACCACACAACTACTACCACTTAGAAAAAAGATTTTTCTCCCATGATGCTTAATAGAGAATCTAGTTTCACTCTTATTAATGACAAACACTACAGAACAACATAGTGTATATATGTAGAGTTAGAAAAAACACACAGAAGGAAAAAGCTTTTTAAAGGTGGATTTTGGTTAAATGCTCTACGCTTCAAAGTAACTGTGCTTCAGTTTAATGTATTTCTTATCACTGCTGTGAATCAAGTTTAAAAAACTTACACTCTGCTATTACCTAGTCTATTGTACCACATGCATTCAGTATCAGGTCAAAAGAAACACTGAATTCAGAAAAACGAGGGAATGCCAAATCATGAGAAGTACAGAACAATGAATTGTCAAAACAAAGATTTTAATTCCTTCCCTTTTAAAAGAGTGGACTATAATTGACATTGTCTACATGTCTTATTTCCAAGAATAGTTAATGTGATCATTTCTTTGAAAAAGTCTACAGACAAAGCATACATTATTTACTAGACAGCATGAACATGTATTTTTATGGTATATCAGGCACAGATTGTTAAACAGTAATTACATGTTAATGTTGGTTTTTATTTTCCAGATCCTCCGGTGCACACAAACTTCACTGTATGTTCTCCACACAACCATCTTCAACATTTCTTTGTTTAGCTGCAGCCTCTTTAACCTTCATATGGGGATCACAACCATTACCATTAGAGTCTGTTAAAGGTCATAGCTCATCAGTTCTTACTTTAGTGTCCTCCTTTTCTTTTTGTGATTGATCCTCTGTTGGTAAGCTAAACGCCACATAAGGACACGTCCTGGTGTTTTGACATACCAGCTTCTTCAGTGTGGCCGAGTTCAGTATGTCGAACCCCACTTTACCTCCAAAGGTGCTGGGCTTCCAGTATTCAGGAGAACATATGGGGTTTCCCAGGAGGCCTTTAAGAGAGAAAGGGGCACCCATCTCCACCATGCTCTCTCCAAATATTGACCCCTGTCGTGTTCTCTCCAGCATCAGACCAGGATAAAATTCAAGAGCATCAATGTCTCCGTAGAACTCTTCAAGTTCGCGGGCTATCTCCTCGTTATCTGCAAAATTAATGTAGTCAGTAAAAATATCTTAAATACAGTATAGTGCAACTATAAGGTTGACATAATCTATGTATGTATTGCCATTGAATTAGGTACTAATGTCCATAGTGACCAGAGGATAAAGCATTTTGAGTTTGGCAATGTTTTGACCTTTCAATAAGCATCTGTAGTAGGTTAAGAGTTTTCTTTTTTATCTAAACTTCTACTGGAAGGATAGGCACAATCATTCACACATGCACTAAAAAGCAACAGGAACAGAAGTCAAACATTTGGCAAGTACAAAAAGGACTGTAACCCCTGTACATGGAGCACCTGGTTTACCAGAGCCAAATTCATGTTTCTCAGAAAATGTATCAATAACTTTCGTGACAAGCTGACTAGTACAGCCTCTCAGCTGTATCACATATTTTGTTGTGGTGGGGAATTATTATAAGGAAGTAAATATGAACTTTGAACATATTCAACTTTTCATTCAATTTGATAAACATTAAGTTAGAGTAATGGCATTGATAGAATTGTAGAACAGACTAGAAAAAATGCCATCAATGGGAGTGGATGTCATTTATTCCAAGAATGTCCAGCTGCTCTCATGGACTTGTAAAAGTCGTAGATCATATGGTTTAAAGGTTGTGCTATGTAGTCTGTACACAAAACTGTTTTGCTTACCAGCGAATTGTTTGAATGATGTGTACGGCTTAAGGTTAAAGCGCTTCCTGTACTCGTTGAAGGGCTGCATGCGGAGCTGGCGGGACTCCTTTATGGCACCCACAGCCACTTTGGTCACCATAGCATTAATGTTATGTCCACCTCCAATCTGTAGGACAAGAGAAATGATTGAAAGTAAAATGTGGATGGTTGTTTTAAAATCTGTTTGATATTTGGTTTAATTAGACAGTTTAAAAAGCAAATCCAGAATTAAAATGGCTAATACATACTTGAAATAGGTAAATGTTGGGTACGAAACATGTATGAAAACATGAATACAGAAGTCAGATAACAGGGTTTCAAACATTCGCCTAAATGGAAAGTAAAAACATTTTTTTAACCTGGTACAGGATGCACAAGATTGCAACAGCATAATTCATAAACAAACTGATCGAGAATTAAAGCTGCTGTGAGGACTTTTTAGTTGATTAGAAACAGACTGGAATTAATATTGATGCGTCTTTATGACCTAAAAAAGCCATCCAGACTATCAGTAACGAGATAGTTTATCTCTATACTGTTATTTTTAATGCCTGAATCTGCTGCCACAGGTGTCAGACAAAGTGATTAACAGCATGCTGCTGAAAAAGGCTTCATTTAAAATTTTCCACCACAAAGATTCTTGATGAGTGATAAATTTGACTGTTAAAAGAGGGAGGGTGAGACTTCATACACATGTACAGGACAAAATTAGCAAAGATGCCTTTGTCCACAAGGGGTGCCAAAATAGACTGCAACTTAATGATCCTCACAGGAGCTTTATGTTTCATATAATTTCAATAATTGTTATATTTTCACGTTATGTTTTTTGTCATCCCTGTTTAATTATCTCTTATAAAATAAAATGTTCTCAAACTTTTTAGATCTTGAAAATGCGAAAACTGTAGAGAGATGTAAGCATGTGTGATTTGTCTAAAGGCTGTAAGGTTTGTATACGTTTTCCAGTGATTATGTTTCAAAAGTGAATGCTTATGTAGGACAAATATAATATGAAGATCAATGGGAAGACTGCATTTAGCAAATACGTTTTCTGATTCCATCCTAGGCATAGATTTCTGTATGTGGCAGGTAAAGGAACCTGAGAGCAACAGTTATAATGTTTCTGTTCAGCTTATATCAGTTTTGTAGCTACACATGTTGTTACATTGTTTCTCCCCCTTTTAAACAGTATGCTTCAGTGTACTTTAACCAACCCCACCAAAGATAAAAAATGATGAAGTTACCCTCAGTTATCAACATTCAACCACGCAAAACACTTGCAGGATGCAAAACAGGAATACTACCCGTGAATGCCAAAAAAACATTTTTTCAGGGATTAGGAGCCAGCATTACTTCAGATTCTGTCCCCTTTATTGAGCTGACTTAAAATGCTAGATTTTGACATTTGTTACCTGTCCAGCAGCCTGGCGAGAGAAGGCATCCACCAGCTTCTCGATACCATAGTGTGTAAGGACAGAAGTGTTGAAGAGGAACTGTGGGTATGTCAATTCATCTCCATTTATTAAGAAGCTGTCAGGCATCAAGGGATGCCAGTGGTACAGCTGGCTGAATTCCAGAGCGATACGATTTCCATACTGGAATTGGGAGTTAAACAGCAGAGCGGGATCGAACTTCAGGTCCAGCAGGTATCCGCTGAGGTGCTGCACGTACTCCTCTACTACTATTTTTATTGTCTCACCTGAGGGGAACATGCAGAGACACAAAGAGGGAGGGCAAAGACATTAAAATCAAACCACCCACCCGGTGCTGACTCAGAGCTGAACATGTTCAAACCAAAGGAAACTCATATAGAATCACCAGCCATTACAGTAGCTAATGTGGGAGTGTGACTGTGCACACACTGTTAGTAATAAAAACAAACCAATACCCAATGCTATCAGCTTTGTTGCTAGGTGTTGATGTAAAGACTGATACCGCTCTTTTGTCTGTTAAGTATGAAACCACAACTGAGACAGTTTAGGTCTGCTTTTCATCAAATTGTCAACCAGGGAAACATCTAGCTTAATCACTATGACTGTGTCCCAAATCACCCACTACTGTCTGTAATATGTGTTAGAATTATTATACCTTATGTAGTGGACTCATTGTATCCCACAATGCAATGGGAAAAGTATTGAACAACCACTTGATGTGAGCAGCTAATCTAGGCACTTTGCCCTTAACTTGTGACCCCACCCCTTTTTGGGTGAAAACAGTCCATATAAAATGACTGGCAGTAAATGGAAATACCAGGGTCTTTGGTGATTTTGAAGCTTCACATTGAAATCAATTTAAAGCCAAATCTAATGGCCAGCCAGGTAAACATAAAAGTTATGACTTTTCTGAACAGGGATCGGAATCATAACATGAGTGTCTTTGAAGTCGCCTCCATTAAACTGGATAAACCACCCCAGTCTTGTGACCCGACATCTTGTACCTTATGTTTGTATTTAAACTATGTTCCTTGAGTTGGTTCATCGCTTTTAAAATGTTTTTCTTTCTAATCATTTTGAGTGGTTTTCATGGCCGTAATGTAGTGGTAAATATAGTCATAGTTTTGAGTACAAACATTAATATACCACTGAGTATTTCTTGATACAGACTCATGGTTACCAGTCACTTTAAGAAACAGGAAGTGACATTTAACCCCTCTCATTAATGGTCACTAAGCATGAAATATATAATATCATACATTATGGGGGCAAAGAGAGACGAGAGGAGCTGAATGAGTAAATGTGTATTTTAAATGTATTATATTTTATTATTTTGTGAAAATACACTCAGTATTATATTTGTTATCATCAATTAATTTTGTCATTTATTCCCGGTGAGAAGGGAAGTAGTAATGACAGTGTTTTTTTTATTGTGCTGATGAGCTCACATTATATAGGGAGTAGGGAATGACTGTGATTTTGGACACAGCATGTCTTTGCCTTGCAACCTGCAGAGACTCCATAAAGTTCCTGCACCTGGCCAAAGAGTTGACCAGCTGGTAACCCCAATTTAATTCATAAATTGTCATTTTTATACCTAAATAACATATGATGTGTTGTGTGAGTTTCTGAGTTGCTGGTCTTGTGATTTTTCTACGTTTGGAAAGAGCCAAGCAAGCTGTTCCCCCTTGTTTCCAGTCTTTGTGCTAAGTCGGGCTAATCAAATCCTAGCCTTGACTTCATACACATTACATACATGATGGCTGTATTCATGTTTTTGTCTTACTCTTACCTTACCTCACAAACAAATAAGGTTATTTCTAATATTTTTTAAATATTTCTTCAGAACAGTGTCCAGCTCACCAATGATGATGAGGCGTGTGGTCTGGAAAAGCTGTTCATCATCCCAAGTGGGATGCTCCACCTTCAGGATGTCACAAACGCGGTTATGTTCCCTCAGCCACAGTGTAGCGAACATTCCCAAACCAGGAAGGAGTCCAAACACTTCCTGACCGATAGCAATCTGGTTCTCAGGAGGAATTGTAGGTGGGTAGCTCATCCTCACCGGTGCATCAATTACAGTGGGAGGGTACATCTCGCCGTCAATTACCTGATGGTAAAAGCGATAACAAATTATTATTAATTACAACATAATGCAAGATTGATCTGTCCCAGCCTTTTCACTGTGTACTCCTTAGTCCGACAGCAGAACCCTAAAAAGTAAATTCACATTTATAACATTTGGCAAATATTTCTCCGATATGGAGAAAAAATTGCAGAATTAGTGAAACAAGAGATTTGGCTTATGGCTTGTTTTTGTTTAGGACTCTCAAAAAATTCTGCTTTACTCTGCCCTTGGAGATAAATATTTTAAAATCTTGTTGGGAATTTGGAGATAATTATCTATTCACATGTACAGTATGCTTTCTCTTGCATAGTTTTGATTCTTTCACCTGGTACTTGAGTTTTCCGTCTTTGTGAAGCCGGAGATGGAGCTGACGTTCTAGGTTGTCTCCATAAACATGTCCTGCGTCCACCTGTATGTACCACAAGGCAAAAGATAAAAAGAGGTGAGAGGAAATAAATAAAGGTACGGCTTAGCTATCAGTTAGGGAACTTCACAAAGGTCAGGTGTTACAAAACCATGACGCCCTCTTCCGTACCAACAGTGTATTGAGGTGTTTTAATATTAAATGTATACTTTGTTTCATTGTTGTTGCTGTGTTTCATTCCATGCACGAGCAGGCAAAGTGCCGTTCAAATTAAATTCAATATAATTATTAAATAGAAAAGAGCTCCAAGTGGACTAACCCCATGCGCTAGAGCCTTAGTGAAGCCATGACCCATTCGATTGTAGGTCTTGAAGAACTGATGGGTGAAATGCTGAGCAAAGAAGGCGAACATGAGGTTGGAGCGCTGGGGGTCAGGTCTAAATGTTCTTCTCTTGAGCAGCCTCTCAACCAGCAGCTCAGGGTCAGGCAGCCCAGCCTTGCCTGAACAGAAACAGCACATCGTCAAACATAGAACAGGGCAAAACAGAGATACACCACACCTCTAGTCATAATACTGAGAGAGTGTGTCTGTTAAAACAGTGCTGATACAGTGAACACATTGTACTGCACATCTGAACCATTCAAGGTCATTATACATTTGCATGCATGTTACTGGGGTGAAAGACTCGACTTATACTGCAACAACACAGAGCTACAGTTTTTGCATATTATACGTAAATGCTGCCACACATTTGGGTTTTATACTGCAAGGGAAGGCAAGTTTATTTCTATAGCACGTTTCAGCAACAAGGCAATTCAAAGCGTTTCACACAAGATATAAAAAGCAACATTAAAAGAGGACATTTAAAAATCACTTTAACAACCAATAATAATCCCAGAGGAGATAGAATATGAAAATATGTTGAAGAAAAAGGATCCAAAAAAATTACGACATTCAGCGAAAATAAGACATTTAAATACAAATATCAATAATAATCTTAATTTGGAATGTAATGATGTAATCTGCCCTGCACACCTTTCAAAGTTATATTGCTCTGAAGTCCCTGACACAGATTCACCTACTCTGCTTGCCTAATTGAAATGCGCTCTGTTGAACAATCCACCCTTGAACGTCTTCTAAGGTGACCTGGAAACCCCACCCAGGGGTGCTGTGTTGGTAAAATCCACCCACAGTCGCTACAAGTTAACACTCCACCACTTTGTTAATGAGAATTGTGTTGGTTCTGTCGATAATAGTGACATTATTATCCTGTCCTGTCCTTATATATATAAATAATATATAATATATATATTGGGTGGCAATTGCAGGGCCAATGACAATAATATAAGGGTACCATGATATATTGCAAGACAATCATATAATGATACATCAAGATATCTGATTAACTGTCCAAGGAACTGCACAAATAAATGTTTCAACTTGTTAACTTTGTTTACCTGCATTTTGCGTGAAGCAGGTAGCTTTTAGCTTTTCGCTAAAAACACCTGATACTACAAACAGAGTAAATGTGACAGCTGGAAGTGAACCAAAACAGTAGAGTTCCTCTCAAGAGAATGAAAATCATGAGCTGAATATGAATCTGAATTTGACCCATTGATAACACAAACATATTGATACATGGAGCTTTTACTTTGACTAACCTTTGACTCCCACAGGTGTGGGGCAGTCCACTGGCACAGGGGGAAGAATTCGAGTGTAGTAGCTCAGATTAGAGTAGGATTCCCAGCTGAGGTAGCTGTATTTTGAGTTAAAAGTTGGAGGGCAGGGTATCAAGTTGGATCTAACTGTTCAATAGAAAGGAAAGGGTTATTAGATACATTGAATTTGAAACACAGACTATATCTGTAAAAAAAAAGAAAAAAAAGATTGACAGAATCTGGACCTGTAAGGACTAGCCGCATGAGAACATCCCGCAGGAAGGTGTAGTTGATGACGTCCCAGAGCCAGTGGAAATGGGTCAGTATGTAATGGACCACATCTGGGCTGGGCTTCAAGAACTGACGTACTCTGGTCCAAAACTCAGCTGAGATTAAATGAATCATGAAAAAAAAACAGTGTTGTTACTGGAAGAAAAGGCAGCTGGGAATTCAGAGTGGAAATTCACAAAATGATTATATCATGGTCCAACAAGAATGACCTGGTGTCAAATTCTGATTCACCACCCACTTCTCAGAATTGCTCAGCGATTCATTAAATGGGGTGAATGGAGTTCAGCCTGATCTAGGCAAGGTCAGATTACTAACCGGGAAAAGGGGGCAACTAGCCACAGGGGCCCAAAATTCAAAGGTCCCCAAAAGGCTTAAGACTTCAAATGTGTGATGATCTAGTTTGATGCCTTCGAACTTTCCGGTTTTTTTTTTGTCAAATTCCTCTTTCAATTGGTGTTCAACAAATTGATGCTTAGCAAGGTGGAGTGTCATAGTGTGCAAAGCATCAACATATGATCACTAGTGATACTGTGTTTTGTTAGCAACAGTTGTTTATTTACACTATAGTACTTCATGAGCAACATATGCAACCAGTAGGAGTCATGCTTCTGACCCAGTGGGGTCTAAAATCAAATCTATTTTAGCTCTGATTTTGGTCTTCGCCAACCCTAAGGGAAATATCTAGCTTTGTAGCTGCTAAATACTCCACTACGTTCACCATATAGAAGCTCACTATGTCTGTAAACTGTTTTGTGCTGAAAAGGGCGTTGACAGTAGGTTTGTCGAGCAATCTTTCACTTAAAATTCCTGCCAGCTGTGACCTGAAATTACACAATGAGATCAGTGGGATTCAGCCAAAACAGTAAAGTTGGTTGCCAGAGGGCTAAACAATTAGCTTTATGATACTATTAACTCTACTATTATTTGGTTTACTGATGCCAGAAGCAAAAAAATATGTTATACGGATGCTTTATAAAAAAGTAAAACATGAAAAACTGATTTGATTCAGGGAAAAAAAGAGTTTTCAGAAGTGTTGGTGTAGGTGAGGTATGTTTGGATTTCTTGTTTTCAGCATTTTTAGCTATGTGTGTGGTAATTCTACCTCCTCCCTGACTTTTACTTCCATCTCCACCAACTTCTTCATTATTTTTCTCTCTGCACAAACTTAGCAATGCCTAATTGTTTAATGCCCGGTGAGCGTGATGTAACCGCATAGCTGTCAGCCAAACACATCACATCTGATTAAGCACCACAGTGTGTGAATGTTCCCTGTTAGTGAGAAGCAGACCGAGGAGCAGAGATTGTAGGTGGTTTAGCAAACAGATCAGCAGAAGCAGATCTGAACCATCTGGCCTCTTTCTGGCATTTGCTCCTGGTTCAACTTTCCCAAATATTTGGGTCTAGACAAGAAGTCCAAACTCTGTAAGCCAGCCGCTTTGTAGCACTATTTCCTAAGACTAACAAAATGAAACGGTCAGCTTATCAATCTAAACCTTACATTTTTATTTAAAAGCAATAACAGAATATTTGAAATTCTTAAAGTGTTCAATCCTAAGGGAGGAAATGAGAAGTGGTCACACGAGACAATTGGACTCACGGACGGTGCAGTTTTCTCCGTGGTAACCCGTGCGAGTACAGTCACACTCATACTTGTCCTCATCGTATCTTACACACACACCCCAGTGCTGGCAGGGGAAATAACAGCATGGGTTCACTGTGGAAAACAAGAAGAAGAACTCATGTGAGAGACTGGAGGAACATACTATAACATAAACTCAAGTGGACAGATCATATAGACGCATTTAATGAAAGAAAAGAGGACACAATGTTCACTTTGCATGTTTGAAATTGACTTGATGAATATCCCACATGAATACATCTGTGTAAGCACAAGATTGGATCACCACTTCTGAATTTTTGTGTATAGAAAAAAATATCTGTCTTTCAGCCAAACATGAAGTCTCTGTTTAAGCACTCGGGAACAACTTTTATTAAAAAAACATCTGCCAACAACTTTCATGGAGTGTCATTACATTGCTGCTCCCAGCACAAGATTCAGGACTTTAAAAAAAAGAGCCTTATAAGCTAGTTTTAGTTTTAGATTTAACAGGCATGAAAGTATCACGTTTCTAAATATGTTAAACCAGAATTCTGACATGATTATTTCCTGAAATGCAAAAGTATTCCTTAAAGTAATTAAGACTTAAGGGAACAGAAACTTCTAAAAGATAGACTATTTGAAATAAACACAAGGTACTTGTGCCCTAATGAAAGGATAAGGGCTCAGTAAAGACGTCCCTCATCCCAATTATGCCCTTATGCCCTACTGATGAGTAACATAAGCTACCCTGTGGTCCTTAATTGCCACCTTCAACAGAGCCAGGCTCCGTTGATGCAAGCTCCAGGTAATGACAACGCTGATACATCCTACCCTACCACATGGCCCCTTCTGGCTCCCACAACTCAATCCCACTGACTGGCTTTAGCTGTGTCATCCCTTACTATCATTCACAAACTCTGTCCCTGCACTCCCAACCCTCCCAGTAATCTCTACATCCCACCTCCCTAGCTTTCCATCCTCGCTGTTCAGCTTCTGCCCCTAAACTTGCATAGCTTCTTCCTTTCATGTGCTTCCTCAACAGAGTCCTCTCAGGGGAATGTCAGTTCTATAAAATAAACTACGTGCTGACTCACAGACCATAACGCTATGTCAGGCCTCAGGTTAGTGCAAACCATTTCCTGTGGCAGAACACGTTTTATTTCTTTCATAACTTACAACTAGATTTAACAAAGTCTGAAATATGAATACCATGTGCCTTCATAAATCATCATGTGTGGTAAAAAACACTAAAAATGTTGGCTAATAGTGTCAGCATCATGAAAAGGCCTTTGTTCTCTGACACACAGAAAGGGAGAGGCAGAGGGAAGGGGACTGTTAGCCAGTGCACTGACAAGATACAACAAGCTAAGGTCATGCATGCTAGTTTCAGGTGAGGAAACAAATCTTTCTTAACCAAAGAGGTTCGATATCAGATTGGACTGTTTGTAACAAACATCCCTTCATCATAAAACCCATCCACAGACACTTAAAGTTGATAATATCACAGAATAGTTCAGGGAGCAGCATGAGCTTCGTGTACTGTACTCCAACACATCCATGTTAAAGGAAATCTCCTCTGAAGCTCTGACTAAATGCAATTCTACAGAGATAGAGAACATATACATGCTTCCATGCACAAGTGAAAACATGCCACTCCCTGCCCACGCAGCCTCTATCCTGCTCTGTCTCTTGGCATCACACTCAACACATCTGGTGACCTCATCATATTGCTATGTAAACTACATGTGCACTATCTATGTAAACTACATGTTCACTATATATGTAAACTACATGTGCACTATATATGTAAACTACATGTGCATCTGATTTAACAGGTCCGTTTAAGTTCAAATTCAAATCAAGCTGATAGAAAGGAATTTCCCTTCAAATGAATCACTTACATTAAGACACAACTTTATGGAAAAAAGATATCCTGTGACTCAGTTACAGGCAAAAAAAATTCCTGGCATTTTCCTGTTGGCTTTAACCGTAACATTGATTACGAAACATGTTATTCAGGAATGATTGCGGTTGTGTAGACTGGTATCGGTTGTCACAGTGCTCGATACAGCCAAACTAGAGGGCACTGTTTCGTGATGTATGAAATACTGTATATGGCGTGGTTTCATGCTTATATCTAGCAGGCTAATTTATATGACACACAAGAACATGGAGGTGGGACAAGATTTAGTAAATGTCACGAGTCAGAGTAATTTCTCATGTTGGTGCTGTGAAGTTTCTTCATGTGGCATTTAATTATCAAGCTCTTGTTAACAGAGGACGGTAATAGCTTTGTGGCTTAGTTGGTAGAGTCGTCGACTCTCGTCGACTCTCAAACAGAAGGTCGAGGGTTCGATCCCCAGCTGAGCAACATGTCCGATGTGTCCTTGGGCAAGACACTTAACCTGCATTGCTCCCGCTGCTTCGGTGGCGGTGTATGAATGGATTAGTGTTGTACTTACTCTCTGATGTACGTCGCTTTGGATAAAAGCGTCTGCTAAGTGAATTGTATTGTATATTTAGGTCTACACTCAGTCACATGGAGTAACTATCATAAAACCTTTGTCAGGGTGTCAGATGGAATTTGTCATCTCACTGCCCAGACTTTAATATTTCATTTGATGCTTTATTCATAATAACTTGCTGTTAAATATTGTTTAAAAAAAGCTAAAAATCTGAATCATAGTGATTGAGCTATTCTATGTCACACTATAAATGTTTCCTCTCATTAGTCGTTTTCAAACAAATAGGCTAGTCATTGCGCACATTTATTCCATTTACGTTTAAACGTATTTGTTATACAGACATTTTTCTAGGGGCATCTAACCCATTACATTGTTGATTACCAATCATGTGATGGTGCAGGCTGTGACAACATGTAAGAGTACAAATGATGGTTAATACATTTATATTTACAAAAAGTTAAAGAAAGAAGCAAATACCTTTTAACCAAACGATGAGCAATTTAGAAGTCAAAAATGTGACAACTCACCCCGTCTGGCACCATGACAAAGTTTTTATGGTAGCAGTAGACCTCAATCAAAGCTATTAAGTTATATTATGTTAGTGTTATACATGAGATATTACTCTGACCTATGTCAAAATTAAAAAATGTCAAATAAATAATAAGTAAAATACCATGGAAAAGAAGAAGGCAGTCTTTTTTTTCATGTGTATGCGAGCTGATAGCATCAGCCTGAAGGCAGGATGGTATACGGTATACGGGGCGGCAGTAGCTCAGTCTGTAGGGACTTGGGTTGGGAACCGGAGGGTCGCCGGTTCAAGTCCCGATGCAGACCAAAATATGGAAGTTGGTCTGGTAGACCACTTCTCGAGCACTGCCGAGGTGCCCTTGAGCAAGGCACCGAACCCCCACCAGCTCAGGGGGCGCCTCCCAAGGGGCTGCCACCGCACTCTGACATCTCTCCATTAATGCATGTCCACAGGTCTCGTTGTGCATGTGTGTGATTCAGGCCTGTGTGTGTGAGAAGCATGTCTAAAAATAACAGAGTGCGAACCACAATTTCCCCGTAGGGGATTAATAAAGTATATAAAATTAAAAAATTAAAAAAAAAATATTGTGTACATAAGGGGTGTGAGGGGAGGGGCTGGTGGTCTTGCAGGTCAGGCTACATGTCTGCATGTAGCAGGCAGGAAAAGTCTGTTAGGCTTCAATGCTAGAAAGACAGTATCCAGTTTTGAGAATACTGGGATTTCCTGATTTTAATCAACTTGACAAGAAAAACAAGGTGTAAAACATGACCCTGAACATTTTATGAACATTTTTTTTTTTTTTATGAGAGCCTCTTCTTGCTGATGAAATCATGTTATTGTACTGGCAGGGGGGCCTGCTGGGGCCTGTCTTTGTTATCACGATTTTGGGAATGTCTAGAAGCTTTTGGCAGCTGAACTTGTTTAAAAGGAAGACCTGATAAAATCCCAGGGATAAAGTAAACATGCATGCACGCACTTCCAGTACTCTCCTTAACATGTGTTTCCCGTATCTGATATTAAAGCATCAAGGGCTCAGACTGAAAGGTAATTAGATTACAATCCAAGCAATAAAACAACCAGTCCAAACCCAATGACCCCTCACCTACCTGTGCTGGAGGACACCTCATCTCCCCGACATGCAGGCTCCCGCAAAAGCAAGAGAAGAGCCCAAACTGATCCAAGGACAGAGGCTTAAAGAAATTAAACAGTTTGATATGAATGTATGTATTAAAGCAGGAGGTTAAAACATAAAGTAGCCACACAGGCAGCAATCCGACATACTCACATCTCATTACAGCAGCCTCAGTTCAGGAAATGTGCATTCCAAACTCATAAAACTGTAAGAAAAGTGTAAACATCCAGACTCCGGGCTGAGTCACAGAGTTGTGAGGAGGAGATCCAGCCGGTGACACAGACAGACAGAGAGTGAATGAGGGTATCAGAGAAGCGGTCCAACAGGTTGACTCCTGAAGTGTGACTGCTGCAGCTCCGCCGCACTGCGACTTTACCTGCAGTAAAAGTGGGAAGAAAAAGTGAGACAGAGGCTCAAGCACTGTGTCTGTCTTTCAGCCCTTTTTCGCCCCCTGCTGGTGCACTCTCACAGTTGGCAAGGGTTTTACATTTTAAGAAGGCTTTGAAGGGGCCATAGTGTGGGAAAAGATATTCGTCTGTCCTTTTGTTTGTGGTTCATAGCAAACAAAGTACTGTTCAGCAGTGAAGGTGTAAATAATATGCGATTAATGACGGCTGAACGCAAATCAGCTGCTTAAGTTTCAGGGTCCTGGTATTGTGCATGCTGGGTCACTGTCTAGCTGGCATAGCTTTCTGGAACATGTAACAAATTCATTGTTCGTGTTATCGTCAGACACAGACACACCTTTACTTTTCCAACTGCAAAAACACTGCTTCTAGTCAAGGGGGCTGTAGTAACTTACCATCATTATTTTTGGTCATTTTGATCATTAAAACGGTCTTTAAAATTAATAAACAAAAAAAAAGACCCAATGACAACGAGCCTAACTGTATTGAAAACATAAGGGAGGAAAGATGCAAAAACAAAATTCAGCAGAGTTTGTATTTTGCTTGTGAGGCTGTGCTCAAGCTAAATGCTAACCTCAGAATGCTAACATGCTCAGTAATATGCTCCTGGTTTTCTCCATTGCAATTAAGCATGTATACTAAGGATAATTGGCAGATTATAATGACCTTGGTTTTGCAAGTATTTCCATAAAAAACATTTTTTAGCTTATTTTGCCACCAGATAAAATGTAACTATCAGTTAACATGAAGCCTAATTTTGTCAGCACCATAAATTTATATAGATTTATTTTAGGCTGGAAGAAGTGTTGAATGGACACGGCTGTTCGTAAAAAACATGGTAAGGAAAACTTTAATATATTGGGTATAATATGTTATTAATGTAAAATATGTGTATTTATATACTGTACATGTGTAAAAAATGTGAGAACATTCGAACCAGAGCAGAGCGGTTTTGGGGTTTTTCTGATTTTTTCAATTCACTGGCTTGTATCACTCAACCAAAGTGAGTTTACAGTGTTGGAAAACAGCCCTAGCAAAGGTCAAAAGGTCAAAGTAAAGGAGGTCTGTCAAAACTTCATGGATGTAATGGATGCTATGACCTCTCACCCCAGAAGTTTTGTTGTACTCTCACAGACTGTTTAGTAAACTTGTGAGATGTGATGTGTTTACTTTTATATTACCAGTATGTGTTGAAGCCAAAAACAGCCAGAACAATAATGTGTTTCAATATCTGAACATCACAAGAGAATTATTTGGATTTCTTTAGAAAATAAAGCGTCTTTTCTGATTAAAGCTCCTGTGAAGAACTTCAGTTTGTGTTGATTTTGGCGCCACTCTGTGGACAAATCGGTAACTCTGATCTATCTCTTGGTTTTGTCGTATACATGTGTACATTTTGCTTTACAAAAATAATAACCTTTATTTATCCAGGTTAATCCCATTGGGATCTGATCTGATCTCTTTTTCAAGGGAGACCTGTTCAAGAAGAACACACCGTTCCAACAACAAAAACACTCAAACTCATACAGTACACATTACATAATAAGAAAGGTTTAGGTAACTAAAGGTTTAGGTAAAAAAACATATTTTGAATATAACAATTTAACTTGTTTTTAAACATAGTGATGCTCATTTTGGGTTTATGTAAGCTAGATAGGCAAATACACATTCCTTTTTCTTCTGTTTAATGTAGAAAATAACCTGTAAAAATGAATACATATATGTGTGTGTGTGTGTGTGTGTGTGTGTGTGTGTGTGTGTGTGTGTGTGTCAAGGTTAATCTATTTCCAAGGAATCTTAAAGTGAACCCTGATCCACATCAATCTTTATCCAAACAGACAAATAAGCTGTAATTAAAATTTGGTAACTTACAACTTCAGTGTGAATGAATTGGACAGAGTTTTGGCTGCACAAAGGAGAAACCCTGTGGCAGCGCCAAAAAGAATGTTGAGAAATCCAGCTGCTGTAAAATCCTAGCATGTTTATCTGTGAATGAAACCACTCTCCCTCTGCAGATAACTGCGATACGTGCCAGATGCAACAACTGATAAAGTGATTTCATTTGTTGACTCTTGTAAAGACAGGTACTATGAATTAGAGAACAGCTCCCTGAAACCCCCTGAAGGTAACGTTCCCCGCTTTCAGGATTTATTGAAGCAGCCGTTCTACTGTTTATGTTCTGTGATACATTTGTTGCCTATGCACCAGCAAATGGATAGTTGAGAAATCCCTCACCAATTTCATTGTACCTTTCCAGACATGCATCTGCAGACTAGAGCTTTACTCTCTCGACAAAATGTGGTAAACTGTCCAAAATCCCCCAGTTTCCAAACAATGACACCACTTTCTCCAGCTTTAAACCATTAAATTCAACCTTTTGACTCATTGGTAAACTGACCTCACTCCAGTCATCATCTTAAACATCCACTATTGTTTGGCCCCAGCTAAATATTTACTCTGACTTTGTTGTTGAGGATGTTTGGATATGGCTGCAGAAACATGACTAAAGCTGCACGCTAGGTGGGAATGAGAGGTTCCAGTAGAAGTTCATCCGGGCGTTTAAGATCTGCAGGGCCTCTTTTCAGCGTCAGGATTACCTCACATTGTGCAGCCATATTAACAGGATGGAGTCCTCTACTGTCCACACACTGGTAATAACGCAATCTTGATTCAGTACATAAGTGTTGGAGAAATTCAGTTCATTGCCAGTCTTACTGCAAAAATGACTTTGGACCGGTTTTAAGAGGTCACCCTGGCCTGCAGCACATTAAGTACAGATTACTATGAAATTGATTTATTCTAAAAACATCAGATAAACTAAATTGGTTTATTTGAGGAACTTGTACTGATTTTTTTTATTTATACAAATGTAAGATCAATAAGGAAGACATTGTAGATTGTTCATTGTTTGAACAAAGTAGAAATTTCCTACGAACCCTTTAAAGAAAACTTTTGCTGTTGTTGGTATTTTATCTGAATATTATCAAACATTAAAACATGTTTATGTTTGTACTGAAAGAAAAGTGAATCTGTTGATGAGATACATACATGTTATACGGCCCTAATAACCATCACTGAGTTTGTCATGGATTCCAGTAATACACGTACTTAAACAAACGACTCCTTTCACATCTGAAGCCTGAATTCAAGCTTTATTTTTCTGCATGTTTTCCCCCCATTAAACCTATTGATCGGATTAACAGGAAACATCCAAATGCCAACCGAGAAAGCACAAACATATCCATGAATAGAATCGTTTTACTTGTATATTTTTTAGCTTGAACATGTATATACTTCAGCCATTTTATATTGTAACGCTTTCTTTGTACTTTTTAATTTAACCGTGATTTATGCTGTTTCTTCCCCTAATGTCACCTCTCTTTATTTTATTTTATTTTTTTAATGTCCGTTTGGCTTCACCTTACATCTCTGTGCTGTTAACTCTGTAAAGCTCTTCAAATAAACACTGGTAATTCATAAACTTGCCCATCCTTAACTTGAAATTAAGCACATTTGTCAGTTTGGTGGAAATTCTGAAAAACTACCTTTAAAACATGTACACCTGTTTCACAGAATCACAGTTTAGAGATAGCTTCCCAAATTATAAAAGGAATATTTCAAAACATTTATTCACGTTGTCCTTTTGGTGCTCTGGGTGTGGTAAAGGTCAAACCATTTCTTAAACTAAGGTCCAGTTGATAGAACTACCAAGTCTCCCACATGAATACAGCAGCAGCTCACTTTTCTGAAAACATCATTTATTTCAGGTTTGTATCAGATAAACATCTGAAGGTCATTTTGAGATTTGAAGAAATGATCCAAGCAGGAATAAAGTCTTAAAAAAAAATCATGACCTCCGTGTTTCACTGGGCAGACAAAAAGGCTTCAATATAAAGAGACAAAGACAGAAAGTCCCATTTCACATCACATTTATTGAACCAGAAATGTGTCTTTAAGATGAGCTGGAGGCGGCCACTGCAGCACGTCTGGGTTTGGGGGTGGTGCCTTCCCGGAAACCATTTCTGTACAAAAAAAAAAACGACAGGACAAAAAGGTGAGATTAATGAGGATCAACTGTGTTTACCATTTAAATCCACAAAGTACACTTTGTCAAATCTCAACTTTATTAGTCACAATTCATCGTCAATTGTCCAGTCAGGGAACTAGTTTCAGAACTTAAATGATAGCAGCTGATGTGGACTCATGATTAATCTGAACTATGAATATTTATTTCTCCTTGGTTTTATACACAAGGACAAACATTAACGTACTTAAAATTAAGACATAAGGAAGGCCATTGGGGTTGGGGGCATTTTTTCCTTATTTTGATAGGACAGCTTGAGTGAGACAGGAAATGAAGGGAGAGAGAAAGTGGGGAATGACTCAATGGGATGAGGACTGTAGCCTCTCATGGGTCACCAGCTCTACCAGCTGAGTTAACTTAATTTAAAATGAGTTACTTTTAGTTTAAAACAATAATTCTTTAAGCTAAAAGGCCACTTTTGATTAAATCAACTTTACAGATTAGACCTTTCCAGGTTGACACAGGGACTTGACATATGTAACAACAAACAATGATGGCACAGTTCCACTGAAGTATCCGAGCAGTGAGATAAAGACAAATACCTGAATGCTGTTAAGTGTTAAATATGTGAACTGCACAAACACTAAATTTAAACTGAAGTCTACACAATGGGAACATAGCAGTGGTGCAGCAGACCACAAATCTGATAGGTTGGTTCAGATCGTTTTTTCGGAGCAGCCAAAAAACAAAGATCACCCAGTTAAATCCGAGCACAGGCTGTACTATAAAAAGCTGCATCATTTCAGTGACATTTGTTACCTCCAACCCAAGTACGTCAACATTACAAACAACCTTTCTGTGAACAACAAGTTTGTTGAAATCAGGAGAACGAGAGCTTGGACAAAGCTGAACACGCACACACATCCGCATGAACGGTGCGTGTATGTAATATCACTGCTGCTTAACTGGGAAGCGTGCACTTTGGGACCATCTTCAGCTTTTGGGCTGAATACAGAACTCTTAAGAGTTTTTGGTTGATCACAGATCAACTGTGATCTGTTAAAACACAAGACAATAGTTATGATTGAAAAATCTTTCAAGTTATTTAGGCTGATGAGTGATTAGGTTATAGTTTGTTAAATCCCTGTCCAGTTAAGGCGAGACACCTGGCAACCTGTGAATGCTTCACTTCAATGAGACGGTGTCTGGGCTCACATGCACTCCAAGAGTTCATTTTTACGGTCACTGATTATCTTGTTTTACAATGCTGCTTACCTCAGAGAATAAACTGATATCATACTGAAGTCATATGTTCAGACATTTATTTTTCAACATCACCGGTAAGCAACATTGACAAGTATTACAACAGGACCACAGACCGGATGAGAAAGGAAAGAAAACTCTGGTTACACTGAAAAGAGAGGGAGCAAGAAACTAAAGTTGTGTAGCCGACAAGGCCAAAGATATTTACTTTTCAGTCTAGTGTTTATTATCTCAGTAAAGACGTTTTGGTTGTGAGTTTATTCTGTTAAAAGCATTTTAGTGATGACACTTAAGATGTGCTTTCTGTAAATGTTTGTTTAAAACAGTTTATACCCATACACCATGTGAGTAAATATTCTCACAATTGTATGTCTTTAACCCTCTCCCTTCACGACCATTAACTAATATAACCACCTGAATATTCAATTATACGCAAATCCTAGATTAGTCTTGGCTGCTAAAACGATGTACCAAGTATTTATACAATCCCTGTAACAAAATAACACCACTACGTAATGTTTGTAATTCAAGCTGATACATCTAAACAGTTTACTTAAATCAGCGTGTTTATCTTGTCATAAAACTTTAAGTTAATTTGAAGCACACGTTAACTGTGCTTTGAGTTAATTATACATTTCACAAAGTCTTAGAATCAAACAGACTTTTCATCATGTGCATTACAGACAGTCAGATTAAAAAACAACAACTAACAGGTAGCTCATTTAGAGTATCTTAACTATGTTTAACAACAGCTCTTACCTGAATCTACGGTAGACGACCTTCAGGTGTCTCAGACGGCCAGTGCCAGTGGTGTTCCTCCTCTTGGCCTTAGCGCTCCAGTTGTCTGAAGGAGAAAAAAACAAACACATAACATTTATTTTGGCTACAATCATGATTACGATACTCTTTACACTAGCAGCTGTATCTAAATAGACATCCTGATAACTGCACTGATCAATATAAAAAATGAAAAACATTCCAGGATAATTTGTTGTCAAATTGCCATGCCCTAATTTAACACATGAAGATGAGAGCAATTTATAGCTCATTGATACTTAAGTCTACCAATCCTCATTAGAATAGAGATCATAACAGACTTCTACAACAACATGTCACTTTCTTAAGGCATCACACCAAAATTGAAGGCCATTTTGAGGAGTTATGCTTTACAAGGGCACAAACACTGCTCCTAGAAAACTATTCTTTCTTTCCCTGTTGTGATTCAACAGCACACTTGTGTATTTTAGTGCGTGTAAGAGTAAAGTAGATGGTCTAATATATATACACACATCATTTGGTCACTTACACTTTCTCTTGCGCTTCTCAGGGTAGCCACACTTTCCGCAGGAGGACTTCTGCAGATGGTAGGCCTTGGACCCACAACGACGGCACAAGGTGTGCGTCTTGTTCCGGCGCTTACCGAAAGATGATGTTCCCTTCGTCTGAGAGTAAGAGATCACAGAGAGAGAGATCAGAAAACAACTCCCAAACGCTTCAATATGGTTCTTAAGTTCACACAAGTCTTGTCTCAGCACAGAAAATGAAATCACAGAAAGTCATTTGTTCAGACATTTGTGTTTAGAACATCACAGACAAGACTCAGGTTAGGGATACAATTAATGATATCACTCCCTCAAGGTTTACAAAGGCCTTAAAATTGGGATTCTGCTGGCATTAACATCTATGGCCACAAAAACATTGTTTATTATTCCGCATTATACACATTAGTATACTGACTGTAAACTTATAGACAAGCGCGGTCTATGCTACATGAAGTGACTTACCAATCAAGCTAACCGCTCTAGCAGGGCTAGTTAGCCATTTACAAACATTTCTGAACTTCATTTTACGTCTGATAAAAAGTACTAAACTACGGACATTTGTCGATCAAACACGGCGATATTCATAGTTAGTTTAACGTTATGTGGTATTCTCCTGGTTAACTTAGGCCCAGTCTGTACACCAATCACTAATGCTAGCAGGAGCATATAAAAGCAAGATGGATACACATGAACCAACGATAACTTTATAAAAATGACGCTTCATCTCAAAAATGTTTCGCCCAAAGGGTAAATGTGCTTATTTAGTTGCGGGACACCAACACTATTCGTCAGATGAACATCACATTATAAAGATGTTGATAGATTTCTCTCCACCGGTGTTGCAGCTTACCATTTTCGTCCGGTGGCTAAGGGAAAAGAGACCGGAAGGGGGGCTTGCGCGGCATAAAATTACATCCGTGTTGCTTCCTGTGTACCACAGAAATCTCTCCCCATGCAGTTTTTTTTGCTTGTAGGATTCAATTTGAAATTGAATGGAATTCAATATCGAAGTTAAAGGAGAGGAGACGTTTTTTGTTTTTTTTCCTGTCTATGCCTATTTTTACACATTTGACCATAATATATTTCAACAAATATATTTTTAATTCATTATAAGGTCGAACAACAGCAATTAGTTCTACAACCCAGAGTAAACATAACGTACTTTTAGAAGACAATAGGTCAATTGTAACCTATAGCGTTGAATGTGAGATTTAAATAATTTAGGTATGGGTCAAACTATCTTCTTCAGAATATATTGGATTGACTCCGATTGTTGATCGACTCTGACACTGGTGGTGAATGGTGTTGCTGCCCCCCTGCTGACAGGGTGCAGGGAGGAAAAACTGAGCACAAGATTTCAATGAAATTGATTTGTTGTTGACATATATGGCACCTACATTCTCATCTACTCCTGTCTTTGCACATTTATTTTTAATCCTATTTTCATTTTAATTCATACCTTGCTTTTATGGTGCATATTTTGATTATAGCCTATGTATAATTAAATCACAATAAACTAGTTCACATACAGCAGACTGGAGACCATAGCAGTACGGAGAAGGAGAAGGCTATCTGTTGGTTTTACTGCATTTGATGAAATAAACTCAGTGTTGCTTAGTTCGCAAGATGGCTCAATTATCATCACCTTTAGGAAACTCCCATCAAATTAAAACATGCTTTAATTACAATGCAGTGTTTCTTTTGTAAAGTATTATTATTATTAACCTTTATTTAACCAGATAAGAACCCATTGAGATCAGGATCTCTTTTGCGAGGGTGACCTGGCCAAGAAGTCAGCAGCACATGTCATAAGAACAGTTACAATGAAGTGACAGTATACATTAACAACATACATGTAGTGTTTTCAATAAAAAGAAAGTGCGGGAGCTGTGACACAACAATGAAACAACAATTTAAGATTTTAAAAACACAGACACTGTTCAATTGTCTCACGCTGTCTGTCCCTCAGGATAGAACGGAAAGTTCTAAGTGGTATAAGTTCAGGGAGTTTTAGTTCAGTCTGTAGAGTATTCCATGCCGAGGGGGCAGCCAAGCTGAAAGCTCTTTTTCCTAATTCAGTCCTTACCCGAGGAACAGATAGAACAAGTGTAGTACAAGAACGCAAGGCAAAGCAACTGCTTATTCTCTGCAATAAAACACACAAATATGGAGGCATCAAGCCTAAAAGAGCCTTATAAATTAGGGTCAGCCAATGTGTGTATCTGCGTGCAGTCAAAGAAGGCAAGTTCGATTTCGAATACAATTCACAATGGTGAGTGAGACGACTACAGCCAGTGACAAATCTCAAAGCTGAATGAAAAATAGTGTCCAAGGACTTGAGACATTTGGATGACGCACTCAAATAAAGCACGTCCCCATAATCAAGAATGGGCAAGAAGGTCGCTGTCACTAATTTCTTCCTGACCCTGAGAGAGAATAGTATACTTGGTGGGAGTTGGAAAAAATACAGTAAACAGAAAGTAGGGGTGCTGTAAGTAGGACCCATAAGCTCTTCTTTTTTTTTGGGGTAAATCTTGCCCTTGCATGTTTTCCAAGACCATGATTCTAAGCTCAGGGTAGTGACATTAAGCAAGAGACTACAATGTACACTGTAAGCAATTGCTGTTAATTTACGGCACATTTTCAACACTAAAATAGCCTACTGTTTTGATCTAAAACAGTCAAGAACTGTAGTTAGCAATGCATTGTGGGATGCTCACCTTGAAGCAAAAGGACAAAGGCCCTAAACAGTATAATGATGTTTTAAATTACAGGACACTACAGTATTTTTGAAAAAGTGGGTGTCGCATGAAGAACTTGGAGCGCGGTCAGTAGTGTGGTACGTTAGGCTGTTATTCTTTTGCTTCTAAAAATATGCTACTGCTTATTTTTCTCAGTTAGTTTTCTTTATAAAATACCCAAAGCCATCAACTCCTGAATGGAGAATCATTGGAAGATCATTTGAATAGCAGTTTTCAGAGAAGGACACACAATGGAGGACATGTGCTACACATCAACGAGACCTGCTTCATCAACATGAATCGGATTTTGAAACTACAAATTAGACGGTAGGTCTTATTGAAATCTTAATTTATTTTTTAATATCTCATTTACATTGCAGAGGATGTTTAATACAAACAGATCCTCAGTAGCACTATTGATTTTAACATGTAATTTATGAGTGAGGCTTAGATTTAAATAGTGTAAAAATATTACTTCTGGGCAGTTTTAGTTGTTGTATTTAAGTTAAAATTAATACAGCCTAACGGTCAGAGGACCAATACTCGTTAACCCGGTAATTTAGCACAAAGAGGTCGAGGCAGAGGGAGGAGAACATACAGGCCTAGCCTCACAACACTTTTTATATAAAGTGAATAATAAATTTTATAACGTGTATCCATACAGTGAAATGTATAATATATAATCATATTTGCTGCACTATTACTGCACACAAACCTTTACAGTTTATGTAAACAGCTTCTCTAATCTTTAAAGTTAAGAAGACCTTCATACAGCGATACAAAACAATGAATTAACTAGATGACAAGCTTGTACATCTTATTATAATAATGTAATGATCATATGGCTCTGGGATTGAACAATATCACATCCTTAAATAGGTACAGTATAAACATTAAGACTCAAAGAGTTAAAGACAGCCTAGGCTTGGAGCAATGAATTATTATAAATTGATATAATTGATGTGCTTAAGTGGAGAAGTGAAGCCTATTGTAACAGTCCTCCCTACGTGTTTAATGTACGTAGTTTGACAGTCAGCCAAACTCCATTCAATGATGAGTGAGTCAGGTAGTTAGTTGCTCTTTGATTTATTCACCAGATTGAAAAAGGAGTGAAAACTACAAGAAAAAAGAAAATGCACAGATTACTGTCATATCAAAGGTCTACATAAAGAAATACAAACGATTAACTAAATGATCAATGCTGACGTACTGCAAATATATGACAAAAAGAATGCTTAGTTGTCGCTAATGCTAAGCTACATGTTAATGATATGCTACATGCTATGCTACATGCTATGCTACCTCAGAAGCATTACATAAAACATAATAACAAGGCTAATGCTAATGTTAAGCAACGTGCTATGCTACATCAGAAGCTCAGAAGAAATCCATGACACGTAATATCAAGGCTAACGCTACACATAGTCACTTAAGTACATACTGATACTTCCAATAAATACTGCAACTACATGATAACAGAATGACAAAACAATTTGAGAGGCATGTGTTAATTTTAGCTTAGCATGACGAGCAACAAGTACTTTGTGTGAATAACTTCTGATAAATCTTAAGATTAACTCATTGACAAATGACTTCAAACATTGTATTTTCAACCAAAAGAAAACACACTGACTATTTTTACATGAAAACATTTTATTCATTGTTCCACATCAAATATATCTTGTTAGTCACCTGTTGCTCCACAGCCTTGCCTGCACTCCTGTTTCTCAACAAGGAAGTGTCAAACAGAGCAGAATCCAGCCTTGTGTTTATATGGGGGGGGTGTCAAGTGGAAGGTGCCATGTTTGGTAGAAGATGAGGGGTGTTTAGGTTGTTGAGATTAAAAATGTTGTTTAAAAGGCTGTTTAAGTATTTACTTAACTGAAATGTATTTTGATATGCTTTAAGCCTTATTGCAGATAGTATGTGTTGTTTGTAGAACAGGTAATACTCACCTGAGAGTAAATTGATTTCCAACCCTTTTGGTTGGTGCCAGCTCCTATATAAGAGAAGACTCGGGGACTTCTTAGGTAGTTGGAGGTTGGAGTTGGAGTGGCACAGTGCTGGAGAGTTTCAACAACTTATCAAAGAGTGTACAGAGCTGCAAGGGCCCAGACGGACGTTGTTTAGAGCTCAGTCTCTTCTTTTGTTCGGCACTTTTTACATTATTTTATTTTTTCTTGCAAGTATTATTTTTCATTTTTACATTTTCTCCAGGCCTGCACTTTACATATTACTGCACTTGATTTATTTCACTGTAAATTAATTCACTGCATTTTTTAATTTTCCCTCATCTTTGGGCCTAAGCCATTAGGCCATCCTTACAAAGTTGACCTCTTTTATACGCCTATTTCTTATCATTTGGTTTGTAAAATTGGATTTCTTTTTTTGGGTAAAATAAAAACTTTCTCGTGCATTACTGCTAACAATTGATGGCAGTGGTGGGATCATTCAATGAAAGACGGCAATAAGAGACTTTTATTGTAAAAAAACTTTCCGGAATTAAATGTGTTTATCACTCTCAGCTTTCACGGAGCTGCAACGGTGATTCTGTCGGAAGAAAGAGCATTCACAGCCACTTCTTTGCCCATCAGTCAGAGCCTCAGCCAACTTATTTTAATCATCTTGGACTTAAGACAATGAGACATCTGCCTACCTTCAGCAGGTAGACCTGCTGTGATGGAGATGTGATGGAGATGCTTATCCGCCCTGCATTAGCTTAAGGCCAAGCCAAGAAAAGGGTCTCTCTGCCTCTCGTTACTCCGGTGCGATGACGTAAATCATTCATAGTAGTACTTAACAGAAAACCTAATTTTAAAAACTACTTCAAAAAAAGTACAAGTACACAAAAAAACTATTCAATTACAGTAACGTGAGTAAATGTAATTCGTTACTTTACACCTCTGCAAGCCAGCAATGAAGAGGAAGACAATGGAGCTTCTGGGACTATAGGAAGCACTGAGAGTGAAGGTAAGGAGCCAACTCTGTCATACCTGATGTCTATTCTCCAGGCCCACATGGGTCAGCAAGAGGCCCGGGAGGCTAGGCATAATGAGATAACTACAAGGCAAGAACAACGCTTTAAAGCACTTCAACATCAGTTTCAGCTTCTGCAGTTACAAGTTCAGGCCAGAACAACTCCAGTACCTGATCCTCAGTTTTCTGACTCTGACCCATCAAATGTGGAGACTCCATTGACTACAATGCACTATCCTTCCGCCCAAGCTGAGGCCTCTGCAGGTTTAAAAAAAAAATGATTTGGTTTCATTCATATTGTGATATTTATGATTTGATTTTATTGTTTGCCGTTGTGTTTTTATTAATACTCTTGGTTTTATGCATGTTTTTGGAATGAGTTAACTTTTTGCCTTGGTGTGACTAATGACAGATTACCTTCACCTGTATAGCTTTGTTTGATTTAATGGACAGTTTTTCTGCTAAATGAGGAGCCAGAACAGTTTGTGAGCCCTCAGGGGCCCCCTTCTGGTCTAGGGCCCCAAGCAGTTGCCTGGTTTTAGAAGTATGGCGATTGTGTGTGTGTAGGCACAATACTTGCGATATTTTCTTGTTTCTGCAGTGCCCGTCCTGCAGCCTGTGTACTTGCTGAGCGACTTGAGGAGACCCTGCGAAGGAAGCAGCAGGCGTGGTCAGTCGCAGAAGATTGTGACAAATTACTCACCGTTTTATTTTGTTGGAGCTGAGAGACTTTTTAGCCTCTTACGTTTTAAGTGATGGACTTTTAGCTCTCCTTTGTATCCCTTGTTTTACTGACTTTTATTCCTGTTTTAGCCACTTTTAGCAAATACATTTTAGGACAACTTTATTGTTTTATTTCTTTTAAGTGGGTTTTAATTTGGTGCAGTTTAAGGACAACCTAGCTCATAAATAAATCTGTTTTGCACCAGCACATCATTATTTTAAGTCTCTTGATTATTGTCAGCGCTGCTCTCACCCCAATAATTCAAACAAACCCTGTTAATATTCAATGCATTGTTCTCTTGAAATTACCACATTCCACCCCGTTTACAGTACCTTACACAAGAAGTAATTGAAATGATCATCCTTGTACAATACTTGAGAATGTTGTCCTCTGAGCTTCAGGTATGGATCAAAGAGCATGACCCAGATTCAGCAACAGAGGCTGCCAAGCTGACTGATGTCTATGTGGCGGCACGGAAAAAGGGTCAACCATGGAGCTACAATGCATGGAGGACGACAAAGGAAAGCCACAAACCAGCTCAACAGTTCCAACAGGGGGCAGCAACCAGTGCAGGTAAGTCTCTCATGTGGGAGGGCCAGCCAGCTAGCAGGCCAACAAAACCCTCTAGCAAAAAGCTAACTTGTTATCTATGTGGACTTTAAGGCCATACTTAACCCATTTACCTGAAAAACTCGGCTAAGATTACAACTGTTATAGTTAACCAACAGTTGGAGGTTTTGCGTACAACCTTAAAAATATGCAAGGAATGTCCAAATGGTTCTTCTCTGTGATTGTGAATTGTTTGTTTTCGTGATTTTAAAATTTTCTATGTTAATATTTCTTTTTTTTCTTTTTCTCTGTCATGATGCTTTTGATGTCGTGTAAAGCACTTTGAATTGCGTTGTTGTTGAAATGTGCTATATAAATAAACTTGCCTTGCCTTGCACAAATGTGCTTTGTACCATGTCCTCGCATTAAAAATGACTGTTCTATTAAAATGCAAAACATTGAAGAACCATGCCTAGGGCCTTGCTCGACTCTTGGAGTGATCAGACACTGGTACACAGGAAATTTGTACCACCCAACATTGACAGTGAAACCATCCCTATCTGTTGTGTTCATCAGTTCTTTTCAAGGGTGGGCTACCCTTGTGAAATATTAACTGATGAAGGAACTAACTTTATTTCTACTCTGTTGAAACAGGTGTACCAGTTACTTGGTATCAGGAGACTCAGGACCACACCATATCATCCTGAAGCGGGCTAACGGAGCACTTTAACCAGACCCTGGAACAGATGCTCCAGAAGTCTGTAAACAACACTGGTACAGACTGGAATCAATGACTGCCCAATCACCTTTTTGCATACAGAGAGGTACCACAATCCTCCACTAGTTTCTCTCCTTTTGTATGGGCATGAAGTTTTAGGCCTGCTGGCACTGTTGAGAGAGATGTGGAAGGGAGGCAAGGGGAGGGTGGGATCTGTTAACGTTGTATCCTATGTCATCCAGATGAGAGAGCGACTGGAGAAAATGGGTGAGCTGGCCTAATCGCACATGGCGGACGCCCAGCAGCAACAGAAGTCCTGGTACAACAAGTCAGCCAGGCAGAGATCCTTCGACCCAGGACAGAAAGTGCTGGTGCTCCTACCTAGTGATAGAAGTGATGCTTTTAGGAAGTGTGCTGGAAGAAGTGCATGAGCAATACTTACCTCTCTAGTTACCTGGTAGAACATGATCTCAGACGGCCAACGGCTTCAGGTGAGATCTATCTGTAATTCAGAAGTTTTCCAGGAGAACCCTGGGAGAACAAATATTGTTGAACATGACATTGTTGTTAGAGAAGGTGAGAAGATTAAGTTACAGGATCCCTGAGCGCCTGCTGGCCTCACTGAGGAGGGAGGTTGACCTGATGCTGTCCCTGGGGATTATCGAGGCTTCAAAGAGCGAGTGGTGTAACCCAGTGGTGCTCGTACCAAAGAAGGATGGAAGCATAAGGTTCTGCATTGATTTCAGGTACCTGAATTCAGTTTCTCAATTTGATTTCATCTTCCTGACTTAAAGTTGTATTAAATTGACCTCTTTTATAGGCCTAGTTCTTATAATTTGGTTTTTAAACTTGGTTTTCTATTTTTGGGTAAAATAAAAACCCACCTTTTCTTTAAACTTACTCCTGTGTCTCGTCCCTTACTGCTTGGGCCCCCGCAAGAGAATCCTTCTCATCTCGGTAAGAGTGTTTATAAGGCACACTACAAGTGAAGGCCTGTGTCTGGCCATGAAATGTTTGTCTGATTTCACCTATTGCTTCGATAATGTCACCAGTTGTAATAATCCCAATGGATTTCATTACCTAAAATGTGGGTTCTTCTTTTTTAGGCTTTGGTAGAGAAGCCATCCAGTGACGACGAGAAAACGTACGGCTATCTCCTCACACAAAAAGACGAGGGATCTGAAGGTAAACTTTTTATATGATTCTGAGAAAACTCTGTACCAATTTTTTTTTTTTAAAGCTGTGCAATGTAACAAGGGGGAGTTAAGAATCTGATCCGTCTGTGTTTCAGAATTATTCTCTGAATCGTTGCGCTGCACGGTTTTGATGGTGTGACGTAATGGTAATACATGTTATTTTTTGTCAACAGCGATATACAATGCGTTTCTACTCATAAATAAGGGCGAGGTTTTCCACATTTCAAACCTTGCATTTGCAAAGATCAAGATGGGTATCAAAGAGATTTTTGATGTATCAGTGTTTTAAAACATGCTACAGCTGTGATTTATACAGAGGAATTGGACTCAAGTAATGATGAAATACCTGTTTCACAGCCAAGACAATAGCAGCATGGAGATGATTACACTGACCAAACAAGACAACTGTCAGGTATTTGTACAAATCCTTTTGAAGAACTGTGATATGTGATTTTTCACGAGGCTGTTCTGAATTCAACATAAAGCTTTATGATTTTTCAGATCAACTCACTGCAAATACGATTCCTGCCCTCAATGGCCGTACTCTCTGGATGTTTCTTCAGTCTCCTGTCTCGTCCAGACAAAAATAAACATGGTAAACAATTAACAGTTATTACAGTGCTAAATGGATCTTGCATGCATTAAAAAAATATGTCTGCACATTTAAGTAACATATTTTACTCTTTCTAATTTCAGGATACCTTTTATTTAGTTGACAGCATTTGTGAGAACCCAGAAAGGTAGGATATGTTTTATTTTTTATGTGCTGCTCAATAACGATGAAAAATCAAGACAGACACGCATCCCTCAGTGGGTGCTGGATAAAAAAAAGCTAAAAAAGATCTGCACACCAAGAAGCTCCCGTTTGAAGGATTTATTAAGTTATGTTACGTTTCGCTTTCCTTACCTGCTCAATAACTAATCAAGAATGCTATAAAAGTTTTAAAATAGTAAGTGGTCTTTGTTTTTCTTTTGTTTCTCAACAGATAGTCGAGGAGAGCCGATTTCTTCTGTCGTCGTCAGATGCTTCAGAGAGGCTTTATATATCTATATACATGTATTTTGTGTTCTTTCTAAATCCAAAACATTGTTCAGTTGTTTTTGCTCTATTTCATACTATATAAAACAGGAGAAAATGATCAAAATAAAGTTTCAATTAATAAAAATCCTAAAATGTCTCTCTTCCCAGAATCACACATTAATACATATTTTATTAGTATACAATAAGGCTGAGAGACAGGCGGACAGTCATCCAGACACTTAACTCTAAATTCAGCTCAAATGTAATGGCAAGACTTTTCAGCCTCTTGAAATGTGTTTGTAAAGAAGTCTGCATGTAAACATACTGAGTGAGAAAGCATTGCTTGTCATTCCCTACCCTGACCTATGTTTTAATTTTGTTCTTTTTAAGGAGGATAATTATGGTTCTCCGGGAGGCATGATGGAGATTTCTTCTGTTGTCGTCAGATGCTTCAGAGAGACTTTGCATGAGAACAGGTACTTAACTTTATTTGGATGCATTTCTTTCTTCCCTTTTTTTAAAATATATTTACTTTGCAAGGCTATCATACATGTCACAATAAATGGATTAAATGAAAAATACAAAATGCTTCTATTATTATTTTCAGTGTTTTGTCAATGGTTGCAATCCTAATACCATTCAAGAGGTAGGCCTACTTTAGGAAATTTTATTTTACCTGTTTCTTTTTAACAGTTTAGATATTATGCCCAGTTGGAAGTGTATTCATTTGTGCTTGTGAACACACACTTTTCCAACTGGGCATAATATCTAAACTGTTAAAAAGAAACAAGTAAAATAAAATGTCTTTATATTTGTATAAATATTTCAAAATCTTTTTTTTCATTTTTCCCTTTAAACCGGGAGTCGGAAAGAGGGAAAGAGGGAAAGAGGGAAAGAGGGAAAGAGGGAAAGAGGGAAAGAGGGAAAGAGGGAAAGAGGGAAAGAGGGAAAGAGGGAAAGAGGGAAAGAGGGAAAGAGGGAAAGAGGGAAAGAGGGAAAGAGGGAAAGAGGGAAAGAGGGAAAGAGGGAAAGAGGGAAAGAGGGAAAGAGGGAAAGAGGGAAAGAGGGAAAGAGGGAAAGAGGGAAAGAGGGAAAGAGGGAAAGAGGGAAAGAGGGAAAGAGGGAAAGAGGGAAAGAGGGAAAGAGGGAAAGAGGGAAAGAGGGAAAGAGGGAAAGAGGGAAAGAGGGAAAGAGGGAAAGAGGGAAAGAGGGAAAGAGGGAAAGAGGGAAAGAGGGAAAGAGGGAAAGAGGGAAAGAGGGAAAGATCCGGGTGGAGACTGGGAGTCAGATCGGGTTCGCGGGAGATCGCGCGAGCTCTCGCTCCCCGCCTGCTCTCCTCCGGGTGGAGACTGGGAGTCAGATCGGGTTCGCGGGAGATCGCGCGAGCTCTCGCTCCCCGCCTGCTCTCCTCCGGGTGGAGACTGGGAGTCAGATCGGGTTCGCGGGAGATCGCGCGAGCTCTCGCTCCCCGCCTGCTCTCCTCCGGGTGGAGACTGGGAGTCAGATCGGGTTCGCGGGAGATCGCGCGAGCTCTCGCTCCCCGCCTGCTCTCCTCCGGGTGGAGACTGGGAGTCAGATCGGGTTCGCGGGAGATCGCGCGAGCTCTCGCTCCCCGCCTGCTCTCCTCCGGGTGGAGACTGGGAGTCAGATCGGGTTCGCGGGAGATCGCGCGAGCTCTCGCTCCCCGCCTGCTCTCCTCCGGGTGGAGACTGGGAGTCAGATCGGGTTCGCGGGAGATCGCGCGAGCTCTCGCTCCCCGCCTGCTCTCCTCCGGGTGGAGACTGGGAGTCAGATCGGGTTCGCGGGAGATCGCGCGAGCTCTCGCTCCCCGCCTGCTCTCCTCCGGGTGGAGACTGGGAGTCAGATCGGGTTCGCGGGAGATCGCGCGAGCTCTCGCTCCCCGCCTGCTCTCCTCCGGGTGGAGACTGGGAGTCAGATCGGGTTCGCGGGAGATCGCGCGAGCTCTCGCTCCCCGCCTGCTCTCCTCCGGGTGGAGACTGGGAGTCAGATCGGGTTCGCGGGAGATCGCGCGAGCTCTCGCTCCCCGCCTGCTCTCCTCCGGGTGGAGACTGGGAGTCAGATCGGGTTCGCGGGAGATCGCGCGAGCTCTCGCTCCCCGCCTGCTCTCCTCCGGGTGGAGACTGGGAGTCAGATCGGGTTCGCGGGAGATCGCGCGAGCTCTCGCTCCCCGCCTGCTCTCCTCCGGGTGGAGACTGGGAGTCAGATCGGGTTCGCGGGAGATCGCGCGAGCTCTCGCTCCCCGCCTGCTCTCCTCCGGGTGGAGACTGGGAGTCAGATCGGGTTCGCGGGAGATCGCGCGAGCTCTCGCTCCCCGCCTGCTCTCCTCCGGGTGGAGACTGGGAGTCAGATCGGGTTCGCGGGAGATCGCGCGAGCTCTCGCTCCCCGCCTGCTCTCCTCCGGGTGGAGACTGGGAGTCAGATCGGGTTCGCGGGAGATCGCGCGAGCTCTCGCTCCCCGCCTGCTCTCCTCCGGGTGGAGACTGGGAGTCAGATCGGGTTCGCGGGAGATCGCGCGAGCTCTCGCTCCCCGCCTGCTCTCCTCCGGGTGGAGACTGGGAGTCAGATCGGGTTCGCGGGAGATCGCGCGAGCTCTCGCTCCCCGCCTGCTCTCCTCCGGGTGGAGACTGGGAGTCAGATCGGGTTCGCGGGAGATCGCGCGAGCTCTCGCTCCCCGCCTGCTCTCCTCCGGGTGGAGACTGGGAGTCAGATCGGGTTCGCGGGAGATCGCGCGAGCTCTCGCTCCCCGCCTGCTCTCCTCCGGGTGGAGACTGGGAGTCAGATCGGGTTCGCGGGAGATCGCGCGAGCTCTCGCTCCCCGCCTGCTCTCCTCCGGGTGGAGACTGGGAGTCAGATCGGGTTCGCGGGAGATCGCGCGAGCTCTCGCTCCCCGCCTGCTCTCCTCCGGGTGGAGACTGGGAGTCAGATCGGGTTCGCGGGAGATCGCGCGAGCTCTCGCTCCCCGCCTGCTCTCCTCCGGGTGGAGACTGGGAGTCAGATCGGGTTCGCGGGAGATCGCGCGAGCTCTCGCTCCCCGCCTGCTCTCCTCCGGGTGGAGACTGGGAGTCAGATCGGGTTCGCGGGAGATCGCGCGAGCTCTCGCTCCCCGCCTGCTCTCCTCCGGGTGGAGACTGGGAGTCAGATCGGGTTCGCGGGAGATCGCGCGAGCTCTCGCTCCCCGCCTGCTCTCCTCCGGGTGGAGACTGGGAGTCAGATCGGGTTCGCGGGAGATCGCGCGAGCTCTCGCTCCCCGCCTGCTCTCCTCCGGGTGGAGACTGGGAGTCAGATCGGGTTCGCGGGAGATCGCGCGAGCTCTCGCTCCCCGCCTGCTCTCCTCCGGGTGGAGACTGGGAGTCAGATCGGGTTCGCGGGAGATCGCGCGAGCTCTCGCTCCCCGCCTGCTCTCCTCCGGGTGGAGACTGGGAGTCAGATCGGGTTCGCGGGAGATCGCGCGAGCTCTCGCTCCCCGCCTGCTCTCCTCCGGGTGGAGACTGGGAGTCAGATCGGGTTCGCGGGAGATCGCGCGAGCTCTCGCTCCCCGCCTGCTCTCCTCCGGGTGGAGACTGGGAGTCAGATCGGGTTCGCGGGAGATCGCGCGAGCTCTCGCTCCCCGCCTGCTCTCCTCCGGGTGGAGACTGGGAGTCAGATCGGGTTCGCGGGAGATCGCGCGAGCTCTCGCTCCCCGCCTGCTCTCCTCCGGGTGGAGACTGGGAGTCAGATCGGGTTCGCGGGAGATCGCGCGAGCTCTCGCTCCCCGCCTGCTCTCCTCCGGGTGGAGACTGGGAGTCAGATCGGGTTCGCGGGAGATCGCGCGAGCTCTCGCTCCCCGCCTGCTCTCCTCCGGGTGGAGACTGGGAGTCAGATCGGGTTCGCGGGAGATCGCGCGAGCTCTCGCTCCCCGCCTGCTCTCCTCCGGGTGGAGACTGGGAGTCAGATCGGGTTCGCGGGAGATCGCGCGAGCTCTCGCTCCCCGCCTGCTCTCCTCCGGGTGGAGACTGGGAGTCAGATCGGGTTCGCGGGAGATCGCGCGAGCTCTCGCTCCCCGCCTGCTCTCCTCCGGGTGGAGACTGGGAGTCAGATCGGGTTCGCGGGAGATCGCGCGAGCTCTCGCTCCCCGCCTGCTCTCCTCCGGGTGGAGACTGGGAGTCAGATCGGGTTCGCGGGAGATCGCGCGAGCTCTCGCTCCCCGCCTGCTCTCCTCCGGGTGGAGACTGGGAGTCAGATCGGGTTCGCGGGAGATCGCGCGAGCTCTCGCTCCCCGCCTGCTCTCCTCCGGGTGGAGACTGGGAGTCAGATCGGGTTCGCGGGAGATCGCCGAGAAAAAATGAGAGTGTGAAGAAAGAGGAAAAGAAATAAACACAAAAAAAATTATTAAAAAATGTTTTACTTGTTATAGCAATGATACTAATATTTGTCCACAATATCATCATCATTATTGCCACCATCATCATTACTACAATTTATAGTACCTTGTACCCCTCGGTCACATTTTCAGGAAATTTGGTATTCACTTTTACTGCTACGTGGATGACACCCAGCTCTACGTGTCTTCCAAGCCCAACTCCGCCCTCCCTCCTTCATCCCTCTCAGACTGTCTCCTTGAAGTTAAATCCTGGTTTTCGCTTAACTTTCTCAAACCCAATAGCAACAAAACTGAAGTTGTCCTGGTTGTAGGATAGACCCCATGGCACTTAAATGCTAACTCACTTCTGGGTTTTAGGACTCATTCATGTGGCGCCCTAAAAAATAGCCAGAAAATACCATTCTTGGCTGTTTCTGACATATTTTAGCCATATTTTAGTAAAATTTTTATATTTAGGAAAATTATTTACAGTGTAGAAATTGGCCTCCTCTGAGTGCCTGGGATCACTATTCTTTCTGGACCTCCTGATGCTTCTTTGTCCTGAGGGTAGTGATTTAACTCTCTTGCAGGCTTCCTTACGCTTGTCCAACTGGGACGTGCCCTGAAGGCAGCCCCAGAACATGCTGGAGGGAATATATAATCAATCTGGGCTGGGAGGCCCTTAGGTCCTGAAGGCTTGGCTGTAGAGACATATGTCTGGGCAGGCGTCTTTGCTCAGTTTGCAGAGTGTGCGACCTATGGAAGAAAATTAAGCGATCTATTGCTGAAAGCACATATTTTACTGAATTCATACTTTCTGTTAAGTTTGACTTACAGATGTTTCGTGGATGAATACTGCTAACATGATATGAACAATCTAAGTGCTTAAAAATGTGATTCCAGAAAACGATCCTTCCAGGGTGCAGATTCATTCCTATTCCCACATTTCATAAATGACTAAGAGTCTTACACCACTATGACCGGAATATTATTCATCAGGTTCTCATTTTCACATCCACCATCTTCTGCTGCTTTTAAAGGGGTTAATCGATTAATTTGTCAGCATAAGCATTAGACAGATCCACTAACTTTTGTCAAGAATTGGTTCTGCAGAGGTGCTGCTGTGTGACATCAGAAATTCCCTTGGTAAAGTGTCATAGTCAAGGTTTAAAATTAACCTGCCCCCCTGAAAAAGACGGAGCGCCCACCCCAGGAATTCTGATTTTAAAAGTAATTTATTGTTATTATATTATTGAATAGAAACGTTATGTATTGAGACATCACCTAGATTATATTAATACATTGAAAAAAAAAACTTTTTTATATATTTTCAATTTGCACAATGATGTTTCAGAAGTGAAAGCTAACATGAAAGATAAAATTGTAGTTCAACAATTGATCAGGACTAGGCTACAGAATGACAGGAAGAAGAGGGCTGTCCAAAACAAGCTATTACAAGTGTAAGTTAGCGTTACAAGGTGAAAATAAGCCACTGTGTGCACAGGCGGTGTGATGTCAGCTATTGTAGCTACACCAAGCAGGTAGCTGTAAGCTATCTGGAGTTTTGTGTGTCTGCTTCAAAAGTTGGCCTATAATACATCTGTCATATTGCTTTTGCTCACAAATTAAGTATTAAGTAAATCCACATTTTTTTGTAGTGGTTTCAATTGAGATTTCAATTGTTTTGGGTTGTTATCCTTTTTGTGGGCTATAAGCCTACATTACATTTGTTGCAGGGAAATTGCGTGTGCTTGTGTTGCACATTTACATGCTTTTCAATTCAATACCAAGAACAATACAGTAATATTAATCTATTTTTTGATGTCAGAAATCTTAAACAACTGCTAAGTACCAATCCAACATTTGTCACCACAATTCCCTATAGTAGTAAGCCAATGCTGTGTGCTAAATCTGTTGTGATCCTGCAAGATATATTTATGCAGCATCAACGCAGAAGAATTTCAGTGCTGTGTAATTTCCAATTATGCAATCTACCGTTTTGTTGCAGACTCTGAATAACCCCCGCCCTAAGAGGGATTGGTGAAATAGAGTGTTGTGGGCTGTTTTTATACATATAGGCCTAGTGCGCAGGTGCATTCTCGTAAAGGAGCCTATGACCTTGGGGTTTTGGCTGAGTAAGGAGCATCTATCTGAATGAAACGAGGCGCGCGCCCGACTGCCTGCCTGGCTGAGAAAAGGCGCACCCTCCTCCTCCTCCCGCATTTCAGTCACGCAGATCTGTGATGAAGCATGGAGGATGTGTGTGTTTTTTCATTTGTCGCAGCTCGTAGCCTTGTAGCCTTATCCGAAAAAGAAATCAAATTGCGTTTGACATCGATCAGCCTTTGTTAAATCTGATTTGAGGAACATTTCGGGATTATTTCCAGACAAATATCCATCTGGGCGCGTATTTTGGATAAACTGCATTGCTTGCATACAATCGAGCGGTTGCTCCCCACCGATAAGAGCGCACGATATTTTCATAGAAATATAGAATCTGAAGCATGACTACCCGTCCGCTTTCTAAATAACGGCCAAGGAATTGTCAAAGCAGGAACTGGACACTAATGGTTTGCAATTAAGGTCAGAGTATGCGATGCTTATCACCCAACATCTCGATGCTGCTGTACGAGAGCAGTAAAATAGCCTAGAGAAGGTGATGGACAATGTGCTGTCCAGCGGGTACAATAAGCCAGCGGCGCTCCTGGTCCTGAATGCAGCGGAGAGAGACACCTAACCGGGTGTCACCGTCAGCCCTGGATGCTGCGAAGAAAAATGGGATACGCCGACCCATCGTCGGGTAAAGACATACTCGGCAACAGATCTCTTTGTTTTATATTTATTTGCGCATTTGGACTTGTCACTCTATTGCAGCAGATACTCTATGGGAAAAACTACATTAAGAGGTAAGCGTTGCTTTTTTTTGTTGGGTCCTAATTGACAAAGGGCAATCAGGCCTTGTGACAGTTTTTTACACATTGTAAGGATTAAAAAAAGCATGTTTCATAGTCATTTGTATGAGGCTTTTTGCATCCAAATATAGACTGAATGCGTAGAAATAGATTCTGAGTGATACACTGATCAATAGTCTGGTTTAACTACAGTAGCCTATGTTCGGGATGCATGGGAGGGAAACCAGCTTTAATGGCTGGGAAAGAACAAAAGCAATTAACCATCCATCTTTTTTTCCAGTGGCATAGAAACAGTTTCCATTGGATTTATTTTTTGATATTTTCTTAGAATATGCAGCATCACATTCATACCATACACAGTGTTCCAGCTGTGTATGGTAATGTTTTTTCCCTTTCTTTTCCCAGAGATCTTTCTTTTTTAATTTTCAGCCTTCTTGACTGGTCCTAGCCTACATCTTACAGAGGCATCAGATTAGCAGAATGCAGCTGAAAGCTGGCAGAGCTGATGATGATGATGGTTACAGAGAGAAACACGCTACAGATGATGTGTATTTCTTACTGGTCTCTGTTAAATAAATCATATCAGCAGGCTGCACTCTGTGCACTCAGCCTCTGCAGAGCCTTGTTTTATAATACCTCTGCAACAAGATTTATCTCCCTCATATGGAAGTCTTGGAAATCTTCTTTTTGCTCTCATCTTAACCCCCTCAAAGACCCTTTTATCTAAATCGCTGATCCCCTTTCTATAAACAATCTGAGACAAATTTCAGTGTGAGACGAGCAGATGCTGAGAAGCCGGAGTGTTTGATCTTTAGGTGGTTGAAAGAATCTCACAAATCCTTCTAAAAAAAAGGAACAATCTGAAAACTTTACCCCCACCTCCAGATATTTTACACGCAGCACATATATGCTTACCTCAAAGCAAACATACATGTGCTGCAATCTGCACACAGCTAACCCCTCCCTCTGATACCCTGCTGGGCTGATCTGATTAAAAACTCAATGTGGATTCATGGCATCCTGACCTCTGCGGCAGAGATGCATGAATTCAAACACCGGCACACTCACACACACACACACTCACACACACACACCTATCTCTTGCCTGTGCCCTCATTTTGCTCTCAGCTTAGGAGAGAGTGAGGGGGGAACAAGCTGCAGAAACAGAAATCAGTGGGCTCAGCGGTGGCCATTTTGCTACAGTCTGTCTGCACACACACCTCAGTGCAAGTGGGGGAGAAAGAGAGAGAGATCGGAGAGTGAGACTGATAAATGACTGTGTTTGCATGTGTGTGTGTGGCAGAAGGAGAGAGGTGACGTCATCTTATGATGTCTCCCCAGCAAAAACAAGCAGGAGCCGTTGTCCATATGGGTTCGACCACACCCAGCCGCTTTCCAACACTAAATCCAAGCCTGAGAACATGCTGGCAGAGTGTTTTTCATGCACTTCTGTCTCTCTGAAAAACACCTTGGGTCTTGGCTAGAACGGCAGCAGAGGAGGCATTTGGATGCTTAGAAAGCGTAGGGAGAAACAGTATAAATGTTTTATCCATCTTAGATCAGCTTGCTTTGTGTTTATGTAAACCCTTTAGAGAAAAAGTGAAAGGAGCTCTCCTCCAAATGTACAAGGGCAGACATAAAGTCAAATCAACCATGTTGTACATTGTTGTACTTGACAAATCTGGCCATTGAGTTTCTGTGGCGACACATCACAATGTCAGAAAAATCACTTCCCTGACTGCTTTAATTCACATTAGGGTGAAATTGCATAGGATGTAGGAGTATATGAAACAGCAGGAAAGCTTTTTGATTTAGTGACACACTTCTGAAGGAAGACGTATTAACTTTCAACTCTATTTGACTTGATGAGAGCGATGTCTAAAAATATTCTTGGCTGGAAAGAGTAGCATCAAAGGCCCCAAGCGGGAGTGGGTTGGCTAATAACCATGCAAAAATGAGAAGTCTTGCAACTTTGCATTTGGCTGCAAATGAGAATTATCTCTGATGTCAGTTTTGAAGTGCGAGTTTGTCTGACAAACAGTCCAAAACCAAAGAGGAATTCAACTCAGCTCAAATGTATTATTATATCACCTTTCATACAAACCCAGCCCATGATGCAAAGTGCGAGGAATAAACAGATGGAAAGTGCACGTATTTAATACAAAGGATAAAGTTTTGCAAGACTTCCAAAAAAAAGAAAATCCTACAGTTAAAGCAATAAAATGTAAGACATCAATACGTATAAATTGGTTAGAAAACATACACATAATATAACGAAGGAAATTTAGCTTATAACAGGATAAATCAATTTCCCTTTTATTCCAATCTGCAGTTGTATAAAATCAAGAATAGCAGAAATATTTCAAAGTTTGGATGAGCTTCACCAGAAATGCTTAGGATGTTTGCTTGATGAATAACATTATTGACTATAACGTTATCAGAAGTGTAAGGTTTACTGGGAATACTCCAATCTGTCCATCAACAATCCAATAACTATGGCTAATTCCATATTTGCATCTTTTTGATGCATTATGCATTTGGGTCCAACCCTGACTCTGCTTTTTGTGTTTTTGTACCTGGCTGAGATGTTTGGGTATATAGAGAGCTGCAGACAGTACATCGTGTTGATAATGTATAAGTCTGAGAACTTAGACCACTAAGTACAGGACTAATTTCCTGTTAAACATCAGTGCAGAAAGTAATCAAGAATTAAGATCAAGAAGAGATAAAAATGTTTTTGTAAACGTCAGTGAATTAAAGTACCTTCTATTGTTAAGGAGGCCTTGGTGGTTACAGGAAATACCGCTGGGCATTGTCAATGCGCCCCACCCCCAGTAAACCAGTAAAAACCAAATATCAATAATCAAATAGTCTCGTAGTCCTTCCTGCTTCCAAGTCCCATTTACAATGCTCAAGGGCAGAATCAGAGCACATTAGAGCTAGAGAGAAACTTTGTGGCTGCTGTGTGTCTGAGCTAATACTTAGATTACTGTCTGAATTACGCTCTCTATTGAGTTTAAGGAGATAAATGGGCTCCTCAGATTGAAGGCTCTGGAGTCAGAAGTAGTCGCATGAGATTGATTAGAGTTTGATTGGTTGCTACAGCTTTGGGAAATATAGTTGTTGTAAACATTATATGGGATATTGGTCAACCCACATTGTTTTAATGGAAGTCAAACTTTAGTGGGCCTATTGTTTCAGTCATGATTAAAACTTTCTAAATGATGCTGGTTTGATTAGCTTTTCTGTGAAAAGTAGCAGCTGTCCTCTTTTACATCTCTCATTTATAGAGGTTGTTCTGTTCAGCAGCCGCTTGCAGAGTGTTGCTGAGATGTTGAAGTAGCACTCAAAGAAGCCAAATGTGCCTGCAGATCAGTATTGACACACGAGTCCCCTGATGATGAATGCTCCAGCACATAATGCACCCTGAGAGGCTCTTTGGACTTAGTTTGCCTGCTGAATTTAGCTCAACACCCACAGAGCACTCAGGGAAATGAGTCACCTAGGAATAATTGCATAATAATCAGTCAAACAGGAGTTGTACAACCTTTGGTATTTGGATGTCTGAAATTCAAAAAGTCTATTGACAAGAAGGATGTTAAAACTCCTACTTTAATAGATGAGTTAAGTTATATTACAGATATTTGTTATTGACCAGAAATATCATTAAGAGACCCCGAACCAATAATGAACTGATCCCTTCTAACACAACAGTCCTGGGGCTGTAGATACAAGATCTTATAATTTGTTGACCATATAGAATCCGGCCTGAAAAAATATATTACTTCACAATTTGACGTATATGTTTGAGGAGTTGATGGTACATTTCCCCTTGTCTTAAGCCGCAAAATTACAGATGATTTCTATAAAAAGGCGCCTCTTTACTCTAAAATGTGTTGCTACTTTTAGGATGCAAAACATCTATTGTCATGTCGTGAGAGTGATGAACCACTTGCACCTAAATGCCTCCTCTGGGAACTGCATAGGTATATTTGACGCAGAGACTAATAATATCTCCGACTCGGAAAAAATCATCCATGACAACTTTTTATAAGACACAGACATTTCTGTTACAAATTATTAGTCAAAATCAATATAACCATATAGTGACATTGCAGGGATTCTTTCTTGTTGATTGTCAAAGCTCCACAGAAAAGTAGCTCTAAACTCGACCAGTAAACTTAATATAATGTGTCAAATCCCCTTTTAGAGTAACTTTATTGGGATACACAATCTTGACAATTTCATTTGCATCTCTTCTCTTGAAGTAATTTGACATTCACAGCAACATTGGCAACGACTGTTCCTCCCTTAAATCTGAGACTTTAATATATTGAACTACAAGTCTAACACTCCTACAGGCCAATATTACAGTGTGAATGTGTGAATCATGCTCTGGAGTGTGGCATCAGGCCAAAAAGAGCATAAATGAACCATTCAAACCATGATCTCATCAACAGGAAACTCATTCTTACCATTTTTGGTGACTGTTGTTTTTTCTTAGCCACAAAGATGCTCCAACTTAATATGTGTGGATGTGCAAGTTAGGCTTTTGGGAGTGTGGTTTTATGTGTGTTTGACATTTGCACAATAAGGACAATAAATCCCAAATAAACTGACTCATTTTCTTACTAGTGCGCAACAGTTTAGCCGACTCAAAGGGGACGAGACAGGAAATTGGACCGGTCCCGTTAATTTCTCGGATGATGGAGCTGTGAAGCCTGCCAGAAATGGAAGGAAAAGGTACTTTTACTGCATAACACCTCTGACAAAAGAGAGTGTGAGAAAGAGAGAGAGAAAGAGAGAGAGAGAGAAAGAGAAAGAGAAAGAGAAAGAGAGAGAGAGAGAGAGAGAGAGAGAGAGAGAGAGAGAGAGAGAGAGAGAGAGAGAGAGAGAGAGAGAGAGAAGAATGAAAGACAAAATAAGTTTAAAATCCATTATAGTGACGGCCCAGTCCTGCATGTGTGGACTGGGCTGCTGATTTACCCACCTGATAGCTCAGAGAACACAAGCTGCAACACTTTTGTACTTTACCTACTTTGAAATCTGCAGATTTTTAAAATAAAGTTAGCAGGGGTTAGTAATGTCACAGGACTGACTGCCTCTCACATTTTAAAATCTAACTTAACCTGTCTGCATGTTGACAGATGTTTCCGTCAGAATTTTCAGCCAGATTCACAGATCTCCATAATAGTCACACCCTGCGTAGCCGATATTAAGAAGAAAAAAACACGCTCTCAAAGGTAGGCCAGTTTGAAGGCATTTTTTAAACGTATTTCTCACAGAAACCCAGGAATGCCTCTTTGTTTTTTCATTAGTTTTGAAAGGTATAAACTCTCATATTTTTTCAGTGGTGGTTGCACTTTCAGATTTGCTCTTGCATGTTGTCTGATCCCGTTCACCTTGACCCCAGACCCCTGACACCCTACATCCCCCTCCCCCCGCCCTCCAGAAGCTGGTATAGAAACCACGGTCCCCTGCTGATGTACTGGCTTCCCCTCGTACTTCTGTGTCCCATCCAGCACCCCATTTCCAAATGCCTTGTCCTCCTCAATCTGTGTCTCATGTGTTCTGCACAGCTCTGTGTGTATGCCATGTACATAGTGTGGACACGTCTCTCTGCTCCCCCCTATCTCCCCTTCTCACATCTGCATTGTCTCTCTCTGCGACCTGGATATACCCCCTTTTCTTCTTAACTTTACATTTCTACAACAAGACAGGAACGTGCCCCTTACAAATTCTCATTAGTCCCTCTTTTCCTGTATTGGTTTTGAACCAGCAGTGTACCGTTAACCTAACCTGCCCTACGAGATGAAATTCATCTTGATTTACTGTCTTGCTTTTGGAACTGAACAGAGAACACTTGCAAAGGTTTCCTCATCTTAGCTAAAACAAGCATGAACATCCTTGTTTGAAGTGTCAGATATATTATACAAATTTTCAGAAATACACTGCATCATCAGGTGGATGTAGACAACCAGTATCATTGTTCCTTATTTGTACAGTTTCATCCCAGCATCTTGTTCCTTTAAAGCATCCCTCCATCGTATTGCTTGTTGTGTTGTTTTATTACCATGATTTCTTGTTTTTAACTTGCTTCATTTACCTCCTCAGCCACAGGTAATGTGTTGAAATATCATCCATCATTCAAAACGCCACATTATCTGATGTCTATTTGATATCTGATGTGACAAAAAAAACCACACTCTCTAAAAAAACACATTACTATAACTACATTTAATCATTTCACATTCCCTTAATCATCAAACATATACATTTAAAATTTCATTATGACGTTAAGTGCTTTCCAAGACTTAGATGCAACTAATAAGGGGTATTGTTTTATGCAATGGCTACTGTAGATATTGTAGGTTTAATACACGTTTAAAAAAGTGTTAACTTGCTTTATATTTGCAAAAAAACATAATTATTTGTTGCAGCCCAGGAGAGATGGCTCTGCCAGTTCTAGGCCCTGTGCCCAAATCTAAAAGGAAAGTTATAGATCTGGTCTAAAAGAGAGATGCCCCTTGGGTGTGAGACTATTGACAATTAGACAAAATCATTTGGCTGAAAACTTTGTACAGCCTGGTTATTGCCTCATGCCAAAAGATAAACAACATACTGAAACAATGTTGTATTTGCATGCAAGATGAAAAATCAATCCAAAGGCCGTTACAGGTTACACACTGAAGCTTTTAGTTTAGTCATTATATTGAATTACACAAAAGGATTCTTCCACTATATGCATTAAGAATTTGTAATTAAACATTTTAATCAGATATTTATTTTGTAATCTTTGCTCTGATCCTCTGAAAATCAGAAATCAACTCCAGAATACTGTTTGAATTTTGCAAACATCTGATTAAAGTGTAACACTCAATAGAAAGTAAGGTTACATATAGTTTGTATGAATGTCCATCTAATTCAGAAATGAGTCATTAAAGTGCAGGCATGAAGGAAAAAACATGCAGAAAGAATCCATGCCCTACATGATTTCAGCACCTTGTAAAAAAAAAAATCCATCCACCCACAGAGCATTCCCAAACATAAACCCTCACACACATTAATCCAGAATGCCAGCTGATTGCATGCAAATACAATGTTTTTCTGCAAGAAATAAGGCATCTTGATGAGCAAAATCCCAAATAAATGGCAACTTATCCACACCTTGATATACATTTTTAAACAGTATGAATCTTACCAACCCTTTCTTACAGAAGCATTTCGTCCAATCCGCCAAAATTAAGTCAGACATTCTTTTTTGTGTGCATTTGGTTAATGTTGCCATTTAAAAAAATCAATGTGTTTTAAATAAAAGTAAATGAACTACAATTTGAAATATTCAATTTCAGAGTCTTATTGGTTATTGTCTCCATATTGTGGTTACCTGTTTGCATGAACATCTGTGTATGTGTTTATGCACACAATGTATACAACATTGAATAATGAGATAATTCTTTAAAGTGCATGTTATTGCAGCAAGTTCAACTGACATCCAGTATAATTTGTATGAAGTAAGTTATATAAATGTAAACAAATATAGTACTGCTCACACAAAAGCACAAACACTCATACTGGTATATCCATCAGGTGCTACTCTTCTTTAGCAAGCTTATCATATAATAAAACCAGCTATACATTAAAGACACAGCACATATATACTCACGTCAACAACAGAATACTAGCACATAGGCATATACAAACATTTTCATCAATTTAAGTTACATAAGTAAAAATATGAGAGGTATTCTGTTTTCAGTTAGAGTATGACATTGGTTTAGACTAAGATGCAACAGAATCTGGTGCAAGTGTCCAGTAAACAGTTTGTTACTAACCTGTTTGTGACGCCTTGAATCAGTCCATCACTTCTGTCATCTGTCATCACACAGTGCTTTATAGTGTTTCATAAAGTCCTACTGTAGACATTTAAGAGTAAATCTAAGATTTTTTCCTTTACACACTCTTTAGAATAGTGTTTTTTTTTTTAAATCTTTACTGTGTCTTGTGAATGTTGTTAATTCTCTTCTGTGTGTAGATGTTTAGGCAGAGGATGACTATGTCTGTCTCTCCAGGTATCTTGAAAGCTATGAGGGCTCCTTTGGATACAACTCAACAGCATGTAGGGAGCTCAGACAGGAGATTATGGACGTCAAAGTCCTGACAATGTGAGTGTTCATAACAATGAAGCTAACCCTTGTTGTCGACACCTTGTGTGGAATAACACATTTTCCCCGAAGGTAACCCTCAAGCACTTATCAGGTAAGAAGAGAGAAAATTCATCCCCAGATTTATGTTTTATGATCAGATAATAGCCTATTACTTCATTACATGTTAGCTTAGAGTCAACTAAACTGCTCTGACCCAGCACCAAGTTTTAAGCTTAATGCATGCTTACATGCTCACAATGACATTCAAACCTGATTTAAAGAAACATGTTTTTTTTCTTTGGGATTTGATCATCATGATCACCATTTAAGTTTAGCAAGTTAGCATGCTTAATTACTGATGACTGATTACTGATCATTGATGTTAGTGATTTGGATTTGGTCAAGAAGTACAGGAAAGTGGCGCTGGCGGCCCGGGTTTGAATCTGACCTGTGGCTCCTTTCCCGCATGTCAATCCCCATTCTCTCTCCCTGATTTCCATCTATATCCACTGTCCTGTCTCTCCAATAAAGGCCCAAAAAGCCCAAAAATAAATCTTTAAAAAAAAAAGAAGAAGTATAGGAAAATTCAAAATATTGACCTGATGAAAGGTCACCAATGTTATTATAATTCTTCTTTGTTGGACCATGAATACGCGTACCACACTTCACAGCAATCCATCTTAAGGTTTTTGAGACATTTCACATGAAACTTCCAATTTCAACCCTGTATTAGCGCCAGAGGAAAAGACAGCTGAAAAAGGAGACGGATTCTTCCTCTTTGCACCTTTAATGTAAAAGATTTCATGGAAATTGATTCAGCAAAAGTAAAGTAGTTTCAGGCTGTCAAGGACGAACTGACCAACAATGCTATAAGCATGAGCCATGCTGCTGGCTCAACTTCAGAATGAATTACACATAACAAGAGGCAAAACAATTTGAATATAGAGTGAAATTGGCAGGAGATGACTCTGTGTCACGACATGAAACAGGCGATTCAATACACTTTATTGTCCCCTTGGGAACTTTGTCTTGTACGCCAATGCTGCACACGTGTTACAAAAATAAATGACATCCTTTTTATCACCGATATTATACCCTCCTATGTTGAGTTTAAAATTTCAGTTTGAAAACCGTAGTTTGGAGTTGAACAATAGTACTAACTGTTCTTTAGCGTGAACAAGGTATTCACCTTAATAAACACATTTCCTATCAAGATAGTAGGATTTTATTACTAAAGATCGGCCAGCTAAAACGATGAAAAGCCTTTGTGCTTTAACAGCAAGAGATTGACTTGAAGTGATGTAGGGAATGTGAATGGATTTGATTGCTTTAGAGCAGTTTAAGTTGTTTCCTTCTATTTTTCTAAAATCATGAGGTGATCAAGTGGCAGAGACAAACATAATAAGTGAGATCTACACTTCAAGTCTGCAACCGCTGAAGTAAAGCTTAACACAGCTTCAATCTTGTCAAAAATGACAGTCTCTTTAACACCAGAATTGTACTCTCCTATTTTATTGGCACTTAAGCTGCTACACCATAAAAAAAGGTTTTCTACATAATGCTGTACATCAGCTGCCAGATTCAGGGCACTCCTCAATGAGCCAGTTGTGCTATTGGCAGTTTTAGAGGCACATTTCCTGTTTATGAATGTGAACATTGTCCACTGACCTTTTTATGCGTGTCCCTCAGGCTGTACAAACTTTAATGTCGACTGATTTTGTTCGCTTAATGGAGAGCCAAGAGCCTCTTAGTCTGAAGCAGAGAGCGGCCCATGTCACTCTGCCTGACAGTCAATGTAATGGTGCCACCCTGCCTCCCAGAGCAAATCACATCTTCCAATCATCTCAAAGGAGATGTCAGTTCAAGGACAGCTATTTACAGACATGCTCAATGAAGCCTCTGTCTTTGTATTACAGAGTGTACATCCAGTGACATCAGTAGAAACAGAAGAGAGTAATAATCCCTGCAATTTTCTGACCCCTTGTTTGTCTTTTTGAGTCGTTTTTACAATGTCTCTTCAATTTACTACCCTTGTAGAAACTTTAATCGGAAAATACATGGCCATGGGTATCCTCCCTTATTCCACAAGTCTCTCTGCCTGTCTGCCAGGGTGAAAACATCAGATCTGTTTGAGAGATGGCGAAACCTGCAGGTGTGTAGGTGGGAGCAGAACAAGGAGGAGACCAGTAACTTCAAGTAAGTATTACTCTGTCTCATCAGAGAACAATGTACATCTAAATACACTTTAAATCTCATGACTTCATTACTCTTCTGATTTAAAAAGTGTATTAGTTTTGTCTTACATGGCTCAAAAGACATACCCTAAAGGTATAATATGCAACTTTCAGATAAGATGTCCAGTAGATGTCGCACCAAAACACAGCTGTCCTGTTAACCCACTGCTTCCATTCCTCAACCCCACAGTGTTATGACTGAGTGAGCCGTTTCTATGACTGATCTCCCTTCAGATTTGCAGCTCAAAGTTGATTTGGTTCTTATTTCTATGAAGTATTTTATACCTGAAAAGTTTTATCTTTGGTTTTGAAAGTCTGTAGATTCTCTTGCAACAAAACTCCGCCAATATGCCTCTACCAACAGTGTCCATGAGTGGGCGTGGACATCTCTCGTTCCCCATGTGGTAGCAGGGCTAATTGTTAGACAGGTAGGGGTTCACGTGAAAGGAACATAAGCAAGCTGAAGGAAGGGCCGTCCGTTCCTGTGTGAACACAGAGCCAAAAACAGCAAGCCAAAAGGGAGTTTGACTTTACTCTTTTTTAGAATGGCATTACTCACCGATATATCTAGTTGGGATATATTTGATATCTGCTGTATTAATGTTTAATATGTTGCATATTATACCTTTAAGCTCCTGTGAGGATATTTGATCTGGTTATGAAACAAACTGATATTAATAGTGATGCCTCTTTCTGACCTATAAAAAGCCAACAAGACCATCGTGTCAGATAAAGTGATTAACAGCATGTTGCATAAACAGCCTTTTCTCCCCTGATTTTCAACAGCCCGGGTTCTCAATAAGGGATCCATTTGGCCGTTAAAAGAAATCAGGATTAGGATTAGGATTAGGATTTTGTGTGTAAATGCACTTCTTCCATATCTGGCACAAATCAGTCAAGAGATAAGAGGTAGTACTTGTCCACAGGGGATGCTAACATTGATACAAGCCAAAAGTTCCTCACGGGAGTTTTAACATTTTTGTGTCACTTTTCTCTTGAAACTCAGCCATAAAATATGGTTAAATATGAGGGATTTACGTATTTTCCTCATGCCTGATAGGTGTTGACAGTTTGTTTATTAGGATATGAGGCAGGGAGTCTTTATACCGCAAACGTAAAATCACTATGTAATATTCCAAATTCTACATTTACTCGTACTTTTTCGCAAACAAAATGACTCTTAATCTATTTTTACATAGCCCTGTGGCATATTGACCTATAGCGTTTTCTTTATTAGTTGTATAAAAATGTTGTCTTTGAGGTCAGTTCTATATATTTTGTGACCTTCATCTAAATATGAAAAGCACGTTTTTGGAAAAGTTATTTGGATTACTATTCCATTACTTTTCTGTTGGTTTTCTTGAGATCAGAAGAATTCCTAAATTTTCATGAAAAGGTACAGAAGTTTGATCTATATGACTACACACAGTGAGGAGGAATGGCTGATGTGAACACAACACAGGAGTTTAGTTTCTGTCTTGTTTGTTATGTGAAGTATTTTACAAATAAACTAACTCTGTTCTTTTCTTAATGTCCTCCTGAAGGATGTCCCTGTCTCGCTGCTGTAACGCTCCCTCCTTTCTGTTCACCACTAAGAGGAACACTCCTGCAGGGACCAAGCTGAGGTACGAGGTTGACACCAGTGGTATCCTCCCCATCACCACAGAGGTCTTCAAGATGTTCCCAGATGTGAGTTCAGTGCCTGAATATTTTACTTGTTTTCCAATATTGGCTATTCTTCTAAACCAAGATGTAAGATCTACTTGATTTAGTAGCCTTTGATGCGGTCAGTCTGACATTAAAATGTTTTTGTTCTATTTTTATTCAGGATATGCCATATTCCAAATCCCAGTACAAGAAATGTGCTGTTATTGGAAATGGCGGCATCATCAAGAACAGCAAATGCGGAAAGGAAATTGACTCAGCTGATTTTGTGTTTAGGTACAGAGGGTATAATCCTTCAGTGTCTGTTGTTTGAGGGCTGCACAATGATATTGCAATTATTTTGGGATTGTTCAATTATCCATCTTCTAATGAAGAAAGGTTTAGAATTATTATGTCATGTATATCATGTGTAAAAAACTGGGATGTGGACCCAATTGCAGATCTAATAAAAAGAAAACCTTTATTAAACAAAAGCTTACTTTTTCCAGTTCAAAAACAAAGTCCATCAAAAGTCCAATAACGAAAAAAAACAGAGACACAAGGAAAATCAAGACAGGACCACGGGGAAAGTCTGACAATGAACTGACACAGAAGGGAAGAAACCCAGAGACTAAATACAAGGGGCAATCAGACACAGGTGAAAGTAATTGGGGCAATCATAGTGGAGGGAACACAGACAAACAGAGGAAGAAACACTAAACGTGATAGACAGGAGCAAAAACTACAAAATAAAACAGGAAACACCAAAGATTAAACTTAAAAATACACACAAGGAAAACAAGCAGCACCAAAGAAATCTAATCACTGAAATAAACAAAATAAAAAACTAGAACAAATGCTGACATATTATTATAAACAATCTTTGAATGAAAGTAAAATCACCAAAAGATTATTTAATAACCATTTAAATATGTATCTCTACTTATAGTTCCCACCCATAGCATTGCACTGAACTGGTCTTCGCTAAGCCTCGCTCCTTTATTGACTGTTGCCACATCCATCAAGCTTTCTGTTTTTTGCACAACACATTTGTCCGCCGGAAAATCTTTGATATTATTTTTTTCCCCTTGATTGCAGATTAATATGTTGATGAAAGCAGGCTTATTTTTAGCCAGCTGTTAGTGGCAAAAAAATGTTGCCATCAGATTTTCTGAGCTGTAGCCATAGCTAACAAAGCTAACGTAACTTCACAAGTCTGCAACGTGAGAAAACCAACTTGATGCTTTTGCGAGGGTTTGTAGGAGTGTAAATGTCCCTGAATCCAATAAGAAACAGAACATAACTTTATCATTTTCTGTGATAACCAACTCCTGATAAACACTTTTTTTATCCTTGATCAAATGCACAGCCCTAAACAATCTCTCCAGCTACCTAACAAAACATATCAAGTACGTTTAAACAGAACTTTATTAGTGCATTTCTTTTTTGCAGGTGCAACATACCACCCATTAATGAGAAGTACACAGCTGATGTTGGTACTAAAACAGATCTGGTGACGATTAATCCGAGCATTATCACTGAGAGGTACTGTAAATAAGTGTCCGAGTGAGAAATCATATGTAACACTCTTGTACTCTGTCTTTGTCTTCTTCTCTTGTAATCTCATGTTTTGTTTCCTCTGCAGATTTCAGAAGCTGGAGAAATGGCGGCGACCGTTTTACGAAGTTCTTCAGAATTACGAGAACTCTTCAGTGGTGCTTCCTGCCTTCTACAACACCCGCAACACAGATGTATCTTTCAGAGTCAAGTACATGCTGGACGATTTTGACTCCCAGAGAGGGGTGTTCTTCTTCCACCCGCAGTACCTGCTCAACGTGCAGCGTTTCTGGGCAGTGCAGGGCGTCCGGGCCAAACGTCTCAGCAGCGGTCTGATGCTCGTGACCGCCGCCTTGGAGATGTGCGAGGAAGTCCACCTCTATGGCTTCTGGGCGTTTCCCATGAATCCCTCTGGCATCTTCATCACTCATCATTACTATGACAACGTCAAGCCAAGACCGGGGTTTCATGCGATGCCTCATGAAATTTTTAACTTCATTCACATGCATACTCGTGGGATCATCCATGTACACACAGGGCAATGCACATGATCCCCCACTCCTCTGTTTTAAAACGGATACTCAGCATTATACATCTTAGTTCGTTTGTTTTAAATCTGGTATTCTTGTTGTGTTTTCTGTTTCCAGCCAATGAGAGAGTATTTTATTTGCTTTGTCTTTAAAAAGGGAGTTGGCATACAGAGCGTACACTTCCTTGTACTTACTAATTTAATGACACATTGAAGGTTGCCTGCTTTTATTGCCAACTTAACTTCTTTTTTCAATTTGAACTTGTAAGTTGTTCATTTAGCCAATCAAATCCGTCTTTGTTACCTCCAAATCTCTTACCACAGGATGCTTGTTTTTAATGTGAACAGTGGTCTTCATTGTGACGTCGTTTCTGTGAAGTTTTCTAGTGGCGCAGCTGTACAGAGGTGTTGTTTTCTACTCAACGTTGCACAGATATTTACGCTGAAATGGGCCGCACTGGGTGACTTTGTGACCCCCTCATTACCCCTCTCTCTGTATCTTGGACACTCTGTGGGTGTGGCAGCTTTTAATGTTTCTGTAAAACCAAACCTTGATATTAAGGTAATACTAAAGAAAAAAAATGTAACATCCAATTGTCTACTTTTGTAATGTATTTCTTATTCACCAGAGTCACTGGGTGAATATTTTAAAATACTGTTGAAATGGCCTGTTTTTAGTGGCCCTCTTCTTGTTTCATTAAAATTAAAAGCCCCTCCAATGTTTCTAGTGAAAAGAGATAAGACAGAGGATTTTGACAAAGGCCAGAAAAAATATTTTACAATTAAGGCATCTCGGCAAAACCTTTCCCTTTCTAGGCCGCCCAAGTTGTACAGCAATATAGCAATGCGACCCAGACTCTCTTTGTCATTCATGTCTTAAACCATGCTGCCTTATGAGATAACAATCCCCTCTACATGATATGCAAAACACCCATACGTTTTGCTAACCTACAATACATTATGTTATAAAATAAATCTTAGTTTGTCTCTTGAATCAAAGGACATTTAAGACTGTAAGGATTAGGAATTTATGTGCGGTTCTCAGCCTATACTCTACTGGATTAGTGAAGTCTTACTGTAAAGTCCATTCATAAACATGTAATGCTCTGCATGACTTTACTCTATACTTGGCTTTGTGTGTGCCTGCTTCAATGATCACTGAAATATGTTTACACTTCCGCCTCCACCGAAGTTCACAGTGCTTTTGGAGATACATACACTGACTTTTTCACAGAAAGATGACTGCATTGAGGTACATTTTGTATTGGATGCATGATTAAAGATGCAAGAATGAAGAATGGTTGCTGCCCTTTTTTGAAGTGTTACAACACTTTATACTGAATTGTTTCACCTCCCTCTTTGAACTGTGATTTTTTAGTTTGCATTCATGCACTGGAAAGCTGTGTGAGTTTTTTAATTGTTTATTTTGTTGCACACTGCAAAAGAGACTATAAAGTAGGCCATTATTTTTTGTCACTCTTGTCGTCATGCTCCCCTGCCATGTCTGTTATTCTCTCAGTATTTGAAGAACATCATTGCTCATAAAATGTTCCCTCTTTCTTTTCCTAAACTTGTTGTGTGTCAATGCACAATAGATATAAGTTCAACAATTTTAAATACCAAATATATTTTGGCTTGACCACTTAATAGTTGTACAGACACAAGTGAATTTAAAATGGACTATGAAGGGGAAAAGTCTGTGGACTGAATGGAGGTATATATAACACAATGCTTCTTAACTGACTTGATCATTCTTTATTGTCTTTGTAAATAAACTTGTTTAGATTTTCTCACTGAAATGTTTAGTCGTATTATTTTTGGTGTCTATAACTGTGAGAAGCGATAGAAGCACCCTGCAGTGCCTGAGCTTATTCATAAATGTATAAATAATGTATTTCCCACAAAAAGGAACGAGATGCATAGGCTAATCACTGATTTTGTGCCGACCATCACATGTTGAGAGCCACAGAGGACACAAGATACTAATTCAGCGGCCTTATTTTAGACCAGTTAACCTCTGGTTTGTTCCCTGCAATTAGCTCATTAAGCAAAGCTACTGTCAACACCTCAATTATTAAGCAGCGGCCGGTGTCAGTGTCCTCTCGCTGACTGACTCAGAGGAGATGGCTGGGAATATGGCCGATTATATCAAGTAACGCAGCACCTGTTTAGGGCTATGAATTTTACCCTGTGGACAAGCACAAGAAAGGTGAATATAATATATAGTGAGAAATAATACAATATATCAATTATAATAATATTATTGCTGCTAGTTAAAGTTTTAATATAGCTTTAGTTGGATTATAGGCCTACTACACCAGGGGAAACATACAGTATGAGTAGGCCTATGATGATGAAGGCTACTTACAATTTACTACTTAAAAATAATCATTTATGCATAAAAAAAAGAATTATCATTAACATGTTGCAACAATTAGCTAAAGGTGAACTTACAATGCTAAAGGTAGCCTAACATTTGCGTTTGTGGGGAACATTTTGAAATTAAAAAAACAATGTTTTAATAAACTTCTTAAAGTAAACGAAACTGTTCTAAAAAATGAAAAGCAACATTAATAAAAAGCAACGAAAATTAGCTATAAAAAGGCCTTATTGATCAAATGGGTGAAAAAGTTAGCTGGGGGAAAAAGCTGATAGCTGAGGTTGATACCTGGCTGATTATGCAACCTATATTGTATAAGTAGCCTAATGGAGAAATTGGTGACAGATAAGGTAAGCTTAAAGTGTTAAACAGTACAAGTAGATACCTAAGTTATTGGAAACTGGTAAATAAATATCATTTGAGACATGCTTATGGACAATTAGTTGCAATAATAAGCTAAAAGTTAGCGATACATTGTTGACACACATGGCTAAGTAAGCTAAGTAAGCTAACTGAGATTGGAGAGCAGTTTTGTTAGCTTGAATATACATTATATAGAATTGAATGTATTGGCTAAAATAAATAAATGCTTGAAATAGTAGAATTTCAAAAATGTCTTTTACATTTAAAAAAATTGAAGACACCTGAATAGAATACACTACTGAGTGACTATGACTGTACAGAGCTAATAAGCTATGATGTGACTCTGATGAAAGATTGGCTAGGTTTAGTGTCATGATATATTCAGGCACAACTTATTCCTTTGAAAAAGAAAAGTCAGAAAAAATCATGTTGCTGACCTAATCTTGTGATCTGCTGGGTATGAAGATGCAACAAACTTGAAAACAGGTAATATAGGAAGTCCATTTGTAACATCAGATCCTCTTTCTAAATCTTATCACGTGTGTATTTTAATAGATAAGCATGGTTTACCGTAGTTTCTAGTCTTTAATGTTAGGGGTTGGTTCCTCGTTGCACTGGGTCATATGAGGTCTGACTCACTGCTTTCATCTGAGGGCTTGGTAATCTAATGTAGAAAGATCAATATGACCAAACTCTGTCCTTCATCTCGATATCAACATCAGGTGTCAGGTGGCAGCAATAAGGCTAATGGGATGATTTGGCTTATGGTCAAGTGAAGATATGTTCACCAGTGTAATAGAACTGCAACATAAATTAGCCGTGAGGAAAAATGCACATCTAGGGATATTATTGCTACTTCTTAATGTTAAAATAAAGCTAAAAAAAATCATTTCATATTTACATGCTTGGTAAACAGTTCAACATTTTTTATCTGGTTTAAGATTTAACTTTCTATTTTTCAACACTTTTATCCAAAACAATAAAGACACAGTGTCTAGTCTAACCATGACGTTATCTTGAAAATTACCACATTGTGAACTAAATATCCAAGAAACACAAGTTTTGATTAAATGGCTGACTTTGTAGTGAGCAAGGAATTGTTTGTATTGCTGTTGTGTATTAACAGATTAGTCTTGTCTCAGTGTGCTCTGGTTAAAATTTCATTTGGGCAGATTTTATCTCTCACATAAACTTAAACTTGCAGTGCAGATGAGATTAAATGTAGTTGCATTTGTAGATGACAATTCATTCTTTATAGCCATATAAATGATTAGCTGTGGTTGTAAAGTATGCAGTAAAAAATAACTACATTGGACAGAACCAGGCTAACAAGTTTCCTGTCTTTATGCTAAGCGAAGTTGACCATCTGCTTGACAAGCCTCTTCTGAAGAGTTCATTGGACAATCAACAAGAGGCTGCAGGCTGAAAGTTGCCATGAAAGAAATAAATCATTGCTGCATGGATCTCATCCATTATAAATCTATGATTACAGTCAATCTGTTGGCATTCATGAGTTTCTTTCGTTGAAGACATGTAAATGTGAGTCAAACACAAAGCTACACTTAAGTTATATTAGGACAACCAAAGAGGAAATGTAAGGGTGAGATTGTGTATGTGTGTATTTATGTGTTTAGGCGTGTGTCTACCTGTCTGCGTGCGTGTGGCTGCAGGTAAAAGCGAGACGCCCCCGGCACGTAAAGCGATCCTGACACCATGAATAATGGAGAGTGCCGTGGCAGAGAGGATAAGTTCTCTGTGTAAGGCTCCTTTTTCACAGGGCTTTCTCCTGTGGGTCACGTGAGTGCTGAGATGACAGTAGTGTTTCATGAGTTGTGTGTGTTGTTTGGTTGTATTGCCATATATATTGCCCAGGAAGGAGACATTCAGGCAGCCATCAGTACATCTGCTCGCCTGAGTCTGCATACCTGCAGCTGCACACACCTAGGTGGCTCTGCACCTCAACATCCCAGATCCTCCCTGAAGCCAAGGGTCAAATGAATTGTCTTACACTATTAGAAACTCAAGGCAGCACTTACGAAACTAAAGGCCAGGGAAGTGGATGAATAAGAGATGCCGTCGAAACAGAAAAAATCCACAGCTTTAGAAGAAACCGAAGAAGTTGATGACGAAGTAGAGGAAACAGAGCCAAAGTTAAAGGAGAGGAGCAAAGGTGTGACCCATGGGGACAGCTCAAAAGGAGAGAAGAGTCGGAAGAAACACAAGATCGCAGACGACTCTGACAATCAGGAGGCCCAAGAGAAAGAGAAAAAGAAAAAAGAGGGTGACAAAGTTAAAGAGAAAAAGAAGAAAAGGAAGCAAGATGGTGATGCTGAAGCTGTTGCTGTGATTGAAAATGAAGCTGAGGAAGGTGAGCAGAACAATAATGACCCCGAGACCAATTACAAAAAGGAGAACTCAGAGAAGCTCAAAGAGGAAGTGACTGAAGGAGCAAAGGAGGAGAAAAAGAAAAAGAAGAAAAAGTCCTCCACAGAGAATCCAGCGGGAGAAGAGGAGATGGGATCCAAGGATAAGAAGTCGAAAGATGGCAAGAAGAAAAAGAAGTCGCACAATGACGATGACGAGGAGCCATTGATTGAGGAGCAGGAAGAGGAGGAGGACTCCAAGAAAAAGAAGAAGAAGAAGGCAAAGAAGGGATCGGCGGAAAGTGACGAAGACAAAAAGAAAAAAGGGAAAAAATCAAAAAATAAGCAGGTGGACTATGCTGTGATCTACCAGAATGAGCTGCTTGGTTATCACACTGACTCATCTGATGGATATGAGGATGAGTACTTCAAAAAGAAAGGTGAGGTTTCAACATTGAGTTGTATTTTAGGTAAGTGTAAGTTGCATCACATATTTGCACACCTACCTATTGGATTTTCCCAACTGAAAAATCAGGTATCCTTCATTACCTTTGAGCTTAATGCTTAGCACCCTGGATGGAAGCCCTTTGTGATTGTTCTTTGGTGAAAGCTCAGTTATGTTCTACATGAATGGAGCCAAACAGAAGCTCCGGGACAGACAGGTGCTGGGTGCCGGCCCAGACTCAGGGGCTGGGAGAACCACCTGGGCAAGATGTAATGCCAAGAGCCAGAAGATTTTTTATGAGCCAGTCATCTTTTCAATACAGATCAGGGTATTTTAAACCAGGGAAGAGAGATCCTGCAGGATTAAGAGAAGAAGTAAGTAGAAGCCCTTAGGGGTGTGATTTATGGGATAGATAAAACATTTACATGAACAATTTAAATTAAGGCTAAGTGGTGAATTTTTTCTACCTAGATTTCTAAAATGTACGTATTTTTGTAAACTTGTTTTTTGTTTTTCTCCGGAGATTCTCCTGACCTAGCCGTTCACATGTGCACCTCACAGCTGGAGACTATCCCTGTCAGATGGGAGGGTGGGCGGGGGATTTTCTTAGGTTAGACGTGACGTAAAAAAACAACATGGAAGTAGCGGACGAAACAACAGAGTCTGCTACACAACGCTATAATGACAATATTTGCCTTTATATCAATGCTATGTGTAGTCCAACGGAATGACAACATCCACAAAAGAGCGGAGAACAACATACTGACAGACAGAAAACTTAATGCAGCCGTTTAATTATGTGCACGGAGATTGTAGTGGTCGCGTGCAGAAACTCTATACACCGTGCAGCAGTAACAGTATAGAAACGTCACTCGCCCTTCTATTGGCTCGAGGTGAATTATCTGGAGAATATGTTGCCGCGCTCTCACATGAGCCCACTCGGACTTTCTGCGGAAAAGTACTAGGGGTCTGGCAGGAGAAACTCTGGGTGAAGTCCAGAGTTTTTCAGGAGATTTCTGTATGTGTGAAAAGGGTTACAGACAAGCCACAGTCTGGTTAGTTTAGGCACCAAAATTCTTTTTTGGTTTAGGTTAGGATCAAGGTTTGGGCTAAAATAATACTTCGTGTCTCAGGCTACACTAGAGTTCTCCTGGAGCCCAGTGCACCAGCTATAGGCGTATGCCTGTGTGTAACGTTAGGTAGAGCTTAAACTTGGGACCAACTTAACATTTTTATTTGGGGGCTTTTATGCCTTTGCTGGAGAGACAGGACGGTGGATAGAGTCGGAAATCAGGGAGAGAGAGGGACAGGAGCTACAGGTTGGATACGAACCAGGGCTGTCCGCTTCGAGGACTTCCGCTCCATGGTGGGCGTGAAACAACCACTAGGTCACCAGCACCCCAGTTAGGACCAGCTAAAAGCTATACCCTGTGCACCAGCTGGATTTAAGCCCTATTTGTGTTGCACTTGGGTGTACGTTTTACGCATAGGAAGGAGCAGGAGTTAGAACAGAAAGTCAGACTAGTTCCCGAGGTAATATGTAAGGAAGATGTAACAGACACAAAACTGCAGTACTCTCAGTAAAGTTTCTCAAACAAAGCTAATCACAAAGGAGTACAAAATCAGCTCTATTTAAAGTTAAAAGCCAAACATCACTTTTGTTGCAAACCCAGGTTTCTGTGAACAAAGTATTTTCCAGCAAAACAAATTAGAAGTGATTTCCCCCAAAACAGGTCTTCATAGTTTTGGATTTAAAAAGTTCCACATTGATCAATGCATAAACATCTGAACTTCAAAAGCTTTTATCTCCTTACCCCCATTATGATGACAGAGAGTGCTGAAAATGTGTCATTTCGCTGTTTACCAGCATTTTCACAGCTTTGCAATTACTAACATAAAATAAATGATCAAAGTAAATATGCTTTTAGCTTCCGATCATAGACTTTGAAAGGAGCAGTTTGTGTCATTATGTAGCATCAATGGCAGTGATGCATGGGTGTTTACTTGCTTTCTTACCTCATGGGCTCCTACCGTTCTCCAAGGCTCCGGGGAGATTATCAAGGCTCAGTTTTACCAGGCTTCTGTCCATTTGATTTTATCAGGTGTCTCTCTTTCTCTTTAATCTGGTGCTAATAGCTCTGCTTACTGTTAATTAGGTATCCATGTCCCCAGGAGGATTGAGTTTGGTCAAATTGCTCTTTATCAGGTCTCTACCTTCTACTTCCTTTACTGAATGTTTTTTTAGGTTATCTGTAATCTATCTGTTTGTCTTTAACATTTCCTTTATTTGATTATTTCCTTTACTCTAACTTCTGTTATGCATTTCTTGATTGACTTTAAAAAAAGTACATATTGAGTCCTACAGTCCACACAAATGCTTTATAACGTTCACCCAGTAGGCTATCTGTTACATAGAAACCTGCGAACCGGTCCCTAACAACTGAGTCTACCCCTGTTCAGAGAGGACACAAGTGTATCCCCCACTGTTACTTTCAGTCTCCAAATGCCCCATACGTGCTAGTTTACCTTACTTATTACGTAACGAAAGGAGAGAGGAGTTTACATTTACACACGACGTTGCATCAGGTCTATAGAGTTACCTCTGCATATATCAAGCTATTGTGTCAAAGGCAATAGCCAATCACTGACTAATCTCCCGCTTAACATTTAATGCTGTCACTGTAACTCAAACACAGGATGTTCTACACATTCGACTTAAAATCTTCTCCTAAAAAAATGGAGAATCATTGAGTTGGGATTATTATGAATTACAAATTAGATGAGTCATGGTCAACTCTTTGAAATCATTTTGACAAAAGATGAGTAAAAAGTGGCTCTCAGAGTGCATGTGTGAAAAAGGCTTGTGAGTCACAGCACATACAGTAAGACTTAAAAGAAAAAAGACTCAACAATTCCAGAGGTAGATCGTTGGTTTCTTTTATTCTAATCTTAAACTGTGCCTTCAGCTCTGAGTCTGACCCTGAGCTCCTTTCCCATATTAGTTTTCTTATCTTGCTAATGCTTGCAAATTAGCTCCAAACGCAGTACACACGAGGCTAAAAGGAAATTTTATTAGTTTTGCAGTTATTTAGTGCTAAACCAAAGTTTCTAAACTATCAACAAATGATGTACATTTTTGTCCTGATGGTGGTGCTGAATGGGGAAATGTCTGTACCAAGTTTGATACCAATCCTTCAAACTGTTATGAGACATTTATGTCAAGACCAATGTAGTGTACATAAACACTTCCATATTGCTTAGCTGCCAGAGTGGCTAAAAAACACAAACAGTGTGTCCACTTTTCTCCTTCCCTCCCCACACAGGCACCTTAAATGACACAGACTTAGGTAGACTGCTCAGTTTTCATCCTGTTTACCTTCCCATCAACTCAGTGGTCAGACGAGGAGACACATTTGTGAAACTTGAGAGAGATTCTTGGCTTATGTATCACACCAGACATGGATTCGCTGCTGATTCGCTGCATTGAATTGCCTGGCAAACATGCATGGAAGGAAACATGATGCTACCTAATGTTTATAGATTATTGGGCACTGTATGAGGATGTGACTTTGTATTTGCCCTTTAATACAAGGCTTTACCTTCACAATAGACCTTCTTTGACCTCAAACTATTTACAAGTCAAGTCACTTTAACAATATAGCACATTCAAAAACAGGCGTTGACCCAAAGTGCTTTAGAGTTAAGACATGCAATTTAGAAACTGCCTTAGTACACATGATTAATAGGAGTTCCAATAAAAAGCCATGACACAAAATGCAATAGCAAAGATACATAACATATATGGCAATCATAATGTTAAATCTGAAAAAAGCAATAAAAGAGAGAAGAAAGTAATTAATAAAACAACAACAACAAAGTTAAAGGAAATCATGAAGAACCAGCTGAACGTATCAGACGTGAGCTTTTGAATTTGATCTTAAATCAGAAATAGTTGAAAAGAATATGGGCCCAATTACATTCCTCAAGCTCTTGACAGAGCTAGTGTGGCCAAACATGAGGACTGTTATTCAGTTTTAACATTATTCAGAGAACAGAAACGGCTGGGTGAAACTGGTAGATAAAATGATGTCATCAGCATAGAAGTGATACAGGAGGTTACATTTTGGAAAAATAGAGCAATGGAAGAGCACGTCAATTAAAACTAAATAGGCCCTACTACCAAGCCTTGGGGGTAGCCACAATTAATAAGAGCAGGTAATGACAACCAGTTTTCAAATGAGAAGGTCCCTTAGTCACGCTCTCTGGTGGATTCCATTTTAACACAAAATTGCTCTTATTGTTTCATGTTGAACATTTTTATTGGACTATAGACAGTACAGCGTAAATGTTCCTCCCTCGCTCTCTTTCTAATCTCCACTCTCCCCTCTTTCAGTGTACGAGGTGGTCACTATCACTGGTGATGTGAAAGGAGCCGGGACAGATGCTAATGTGTTTGTTACCCTTTTTGGAGACTTTGGCGTCACACCTAAAATCCATCTGGCAAGCAAGTAGGTTTGAAAGGGTTTATGTCGATGTCATTGAACTACAGCGTGATAAAAATGTTGTCTTTAACTCCTGTTTAGGCCTCAATGACTCATTCCACTCTGATTTGTTTTACAATTATTTCAGGCAATTTTGTGTCAATTTGATTGAACTTAGCTAGTTTACAACGTGTTCATTGTCAGCTGTTAACTTTTAATTTTCTTTATTCCTCTCTGATCTTTCAGCACAGCAAAGAGGTATTTTCCAATCAGTATACAGAAAGGATGGATACAATTCTGTCCTTGTGTTGGGTTGTACTTTGCACATTACACTGTATGGAGGAACATTCCTGCTCAACATTGAACTGAGGAATGAATTCCCTTAAAGTGAAAACCATCTCAACCTTAAACTTACAGACAGTTCACTGAGAAAAGAGGCGGATGGTTGTAACACTGGTTTGAATGTGGCGCAGGAATCTCTCCTCTATACAGTCACATTAAATGTCGGACACAGAATATCTGGAGTAAGGAGGAACTATGTGGCATGGCCGGTCTTCTTTTCCATTCACAGCTAAATGAAAGAAAACCACCATGTCATTTCTGAGGATGATCGAATGACTCTCAGGGGATCTTATCAGCAGCAGGCTCCCTTTATCCCTGCACACATTGATTGACAGATAGGGTTACCGCTGCAGCGTATAGGATATACTATCTTATTGTGAGCCACACTGGACCTCGTCACACACACCTTGTGGTGGTCTCGTTCATCCACTTCAGTGAGCATCAACATGCCATGTATTCAGTGTCTTCATGCTGTGTGGCTGTAACATTGCTATGCTAAGGGAACACTATACATGATTGTTGATGACCTACTTTTGCATATATAATAAACATGAAGCATAGGCAGGAGTTTCACCTTACTCCGATATAAATTAGGTCCTGCCTGTATTGTGTACGCTGAAGAATATTTAAAACATGATACAGGTAAGGGAGAACTGCTATGTCTGCTAAGGCAGATGGAAAATGCAACTCTTTGTAAATTCATTGCAATTAATACAAATTTGAATTGCATGAATTTCAAAGTTTGCATTGGGTTTGCTTTTTTCGTATCAATTTTTCCCCACGTCATTGTCCCACAGGTAATTTTAGAAACAGGAAACAGAACTAGGCCATGTATTCATGAGTGTTAGGAAGTATTTCATTCTTGGCAGTTATTTTTGACACCATGCACCTTAATTATAAGAGCCTTGGCACTGTCTGTGGGTTGAGTATTGTTGGGTGAGGAGAACAGATGGAGATGTGGGTCAGAGACAAAGGCAGGCATTCTCTGTTAATGAAAAAAAAAGGTGTCTGATTCGCTGTGGTTGGCAGAGGGGCAACTCTGTGCACACAGGCGCCTCATTCGTCTCTGTTAGGGGTAGAAGTACATGAGGAGGAGGAGGTGTCGAAGTGGCTGAGCATTAGAAGGTTTCAGATTATACCACCACCATGAGACCACCAGGGCACCCTAAGCCGGATTAATTCAAGAGATGTAATTTGCTGTTCCAGAGTTCAGTCTAGTCTTTTCTATAACCCCTGTTATCTTTCACAATTGAAAAGGACATAATTATCTATATCTATCATAAACATACACACAATTTATCTTTCTCACAAATTCTGACATTTTCCTTGTTTACTTTATTTTACAGAAGTCGAACTGCATTCGAGAAGAATAAGACAGATGTTTTCCGTGTCAAAACACACAATATGGGCCCTGTGAAGAAACTGAGGTACTGTACTTTACTAATGAACCTTTGAGGTTTGCATGACTGCAGCAGATACCCAGAAAACCAAGCTACAGGTCACTGACAACATCTTAGTTGTGTTAAACAATACCTCACGCAGGATAAGAGCAGCTTACATAAAGGATCACAATGAAACATTTCTCACTCTTTTTCCAGCTGTGCTGCTAGCTATCAAAGGATTTCCCCCAGTGACAAAGGGTTAAGCCCCATCTGTTGTTGCGTGGTACTTGTCTTGTGTCTTACTCCATAAGAGGCTGAGTGACATCAAAGCCATCAGACATGATTGGTGGAATAATGCAGCAGGGCGCATTTAAAAGTCAATGAGTGCAGAGGTGGAGATGCTGCACTGTGACTCAGGAAAAGAAGAATGTTTTTTTCCTCCAAATATTGTGCAATTTCTGTCAAAATGATCCCAAGTTAAGGTCCACTAGCAGCATGTTAAAACCTTTTTTTAACCATATGATATCATGAGTGGGGCGACTGTGGCTCAGTGGTAGAGTCGGTCTTCTTTCAACTAGAAGGTCGGGGGTTCGATCCCCAGATCCTGCAGCCACATGTGCGATGTGTCCTTGGGCCAAGACGTGTCCTTAAGTGTCCAAGACACTTAATCCCAAATTACTCCCGCTGCTTCGTCGGCAGTTTATTAATGTGTTTCAGTTGTCATAGGGATGGATCTAAGTTGTGCTAAATAGCTGTGCTAGAGAATCCTTGACCCCCATAAATAATCATTTGTAAATAACCGAGACAAAGCAAAAGATTTTCAAATTGTGCACCTCATGGAGTAGATGTTGGCTCTTTCTTTTAAAGAATCAGGGTTGTAATGAGTTGATACAATTGTTCAAGAATGTTTTGAGTCTAGAAAATAATTATGGAATATAGTTAAAATGTAGAAGGCAGCAATAAAAAAATGTCTAAACACAACAAGTATGACATGAAAAAGGTGTCCAAACTTGCTGGAAACAAATTTTTTATACAGCCTGGCAAAACACAAGACACCCAGAAGTCTTAAGGGGCTTGCTGCGGACATTAGACAGGGATACCTTTATCAGATATATAGTAGTCTCTATTACTGACTTGGTAGTAGTGTCGTAAAATGCCCCCCAAAAATGTTCACCCTTCTCAGGAAGTATGTCAGGAAGTCTTTTGTTTGAATCCTACCTTTTCTCTTTCCTTGTCACCTTTTTTGCTTTATTCTATTGTACTTTTCTATCCCTTTTTATTCATTTTGAATGACAGCGAAAACAATAGTCTTTGTCAAAGGCATTGTTGTGACTACCTGCAGTGTGAATTCACATCACACTATGATGTTTGACTCCCCAGGATCGAGCATGACAACACAGGTGGCATGAACGCCAGCTGGTTCTTGGACAGGGTTGTGGTGACAGACATGAACCGGCCACATCTGCGCTTCTATTTCGCCTGCAGTAACTGGCTGAGTCGGGAGGAGGCCGACAATCTGTTTGTAAGGGACCTGCTGGGAAGCATGAACCCCATGGACGTCCCAAAATGTAGGCTACTCTGGAAAACGTAAAACAAAGAGCAGACACAAGGGTTAGCAAAGATCAAAACTAACACGCATCAGTCGATTAAAAGTCCAAATATCTCTAACAACTGCAAAGAATCAAACGGCTCAATTTTTCAATGTCCAAAAGCCAATATAAAAAAGAACAAGGAAAGTAACAATGGTATCACCTTGTGTCTGACCAGCTGTACACAAAGGTGTCTGATATCTGACTTTGTTAGGTTGTAATTGAATTGTATCTGAGTGTAATCCGCAGTTGAACCACCACATGTGTAGTAATGTGATCTGACATCTCAGTACCTGCAGTCAATCAAGCAGAGCGCGGTGAAGCCAGGGTTCAGATAAACACACGTGGACACGCACGCTGTATGGAAGCAGTCTTAGCAACATGGCAGTTACCCACACAACACATACTCACACTGTTTTGAATATTTTTAATGGAACCTGTCTCAGTGTAGAGTATCTAAAGACGATAGAAAAGTCCAATTCACTGTGATTGAATAACAGCATGACTTGTAAAGGCAGAACATGGTTTGCAAAAATACTTATAAAGAGCATGTACAGCACTGTCAGCCCTCCATGCGCAATGATGACAAAGATTAATCATAATCTTTTTCTTTGTGTCTTGCAGTAAATAAATACATAGTGAGTGTGTTCACTGCTGACATGAAGGGAAGCGGAACTGATGCCGATGTCTTCCTCAATATTTTTGGAGAGAACGGTGACACAGGTAAGGCAGCAACTAAAGATTTATTTTTATAACTAATTGTTCTGTTGATGATCTCTCAAATGTAATAACTGAATGAAAAAACATTAATTGGTTATATTATCTGATTTATAGACCAAAACAGTAACAGAAACAAAATAAAGATTGGTAACATTGATTGACAAAAATGTTAACTCATTACATTTGTTCAAATGAAGGAAGAAACTTTTGTGCATTTTCTGTTAGTAAATGACAAAAACAATCAATGATATACAAGTAGAGCTATTTAGTTTATATGATACCATTTACCGTATATGATTGACTGGTAGACACATGTGGCTAATATTTAATTTACCACCACTTTACACCTGGAAAATAATTATTGAATATTTATTGTTCCTGTAGAATCAGAATCAGCTTTATTGACCAGGTATGCTAACACACACAAGGAATGTGACTTTGGTGAACTGGGCTATCTATATATGTACAAAAGTACTACATTAAATATCAACAATAAAGGGGGCAGCGGTAGCCTAGTGGCTAGTGCGCTCGACCCTACGGAGGCTGTGGTCGTCTAAGCGGCGGCCTGTGTTCGAATCTGACCTGTAGCTCCTTCTTGCCTTCAGATAAGGGTAGTCCCTTTGAAGCAGTATCATGGCGCCCAATCTAATGTGTTGAACTCAAGAAATTTCAGAAGTTTTTCGATAAATCCTTCAATCGGGGATCTTATCTTTGTACGTCCAATGTACAATTGGTGAGGCCACCTCATAGACTCAAGCACTGAAAGTTTTGTTTCTTTTATCATAAAAGTATTGATTTTTTTCCCCTTGTCATTCCCAACTCTCTCTCCCGATTTCGGACGGCATCCACTGTCCTGTCTCTCTAATAATTTAAACCTTTAAATATCAACAATAAACACAAAATAAGCAAAGACTAAATGAGACAATAGTGACGTGGTGGGTAATGCTGAGATAAGAGCGTGGCAACCATCTGCAGCACCATCTTGGCACATCATCTGTAATGTTTGTGGTGATGATGTCGCTGTGATTTCAATGGGTTTGGTTTTCATTCTAACTACTTTTATTTCTTATTAAAGGCGAGAGACGACTTGACAGTGACAAAGACAACTTTGAACGCGGCTCAGAGGACAAGTTCACGATAGAATCTCCAAACCTGGGACGACTGAGGAAAATCACCATCGGTCACAACAACAGAGGCTCATCAGCAGGATGGTTTCTAGATAAGGCACATGAAATCCACTCGTGTATGCATGATCGGTACAGGTGTGCACACATGAATAAAATCACTGACCATTAAACATAATGTTTCTCTCTAGGTGGTTGTTGATGACATGGGGAACAAAGAAGTTTATGAGTTTCCAGTAAATCGTTGGTTCGCGATGGATGAAGCTGATGGTAAAATACAGAGAGATGTGCTGGTTGGATCCCTGCAACCAATGGGTGAGAGAAAAACATGCCACTGATATATGACCTCTAAAAGCTCAGTTGCATTTGAGTCATTTGAGTTTTTGGTGTTAGGAAACATAATCTAAAAAATATTAATAATAATAAATATTCCTTTTAGACAAATTGTAGACACATCTTTTATCACAGACGCTCAGATCCACTGACCAGTTGCTTTTCTCTAGAAAACAAAAAACAAAAACAGTTTGAATTTGAATTTTGAGACAATTATCATATCTCATTCCTTCAGAACTAATTTTCAAAATACCTTTTTTCAACATGTTCTCCTTTATCTGTCAGGCATTGTTTACAATGTACAAGTAATGACTGGAGATGTGAGGGGTGCTGGCACCAACTCTAAGATCCACATGGTCATGCACGGCTTTAAAGGCTTAAAGAACAGTGGCAAAGTCTTCCTGGAGGGCGGTGCTTTTGAGCGTGGCCTCATCGACATTTTCAACGTGGAGGTTTGTGAACTGATCAGCCCACTCAGTAGGGTCACCATCGGCCACGACAACGGTGCTGTGGGTGCTGGATGGTATTGTGAGAAGGTACTACACATCTGTTTAATGGTTACAAAAGGGATTTTCAAAACAGGTTTTACACTCCTAGAAATCCATTCCTCTTCTAGGTGGTAATTTATTGTCCGTTCACGGGAATTGAGCAGACATTTCCGTGCGGGATGTGGCTGGACGAGGACGAAGGAGATGGACTGATTGAGAGGGAGCTGTACGAGATGGTCTCCCTCAGGCAGAAAAAACAGAAAAGTAAGTCAATCAAACTACAGATCTCAACTCAACAGAAGAAAAGCGAATCACAGTTATTCTATTTTAGTTGTAATTTATTGAATTATATATCTGCTTTTTTAAACATGTTTGTCCCTGATTAAAACAAGACTTCTTTAATATCAAATCTTCTCCTCTTCCTCTCCAGAGTACCCTTGGTCCCTGTGGATTTGGACATCGGACATTAAAGGTGCAGGGACCGATGCTCAGGTGTTTCTGCAGATCTATGGAGAGAAGGGCAAGTCTGATGAGATCAAGCTGGAAAACAACTCGGACAGTTTTGAACAGGCCCAACTTGATAAATTCATGGTAAGCTCGACCTTTTTTTTTTTTTTTAAACTGAGTACATTACAGCTTCTTCAACTGTGAAGTTTTCCCACTAAGTTATTATGTATTTTTTGTTATTTTACAATTTTTGGTTTCACTGTAGATTGAATTGCCTGACATTGGAAAACTGCTGAAAGTGCGCATCTGGCACGAGAAGAGGAACCCATTCTCTGGCTGGCATTTAGCGAAAGTGAGACCATTGCTTTCTCTGTCAGATCTATCAATGTGAGCTTTCAGGTCTGCAGTATTATGTCTTCTCTTTGCACTAACGCCAGGCATACACTGTGGGATTGTATAAATGTCATGGGGGAAATGTCATCTCAAACTGTATGAGTGAGTTGTTTACGATATACAACCAAAGCTCACTATTATGTGCTCACACTGCACTCTAACGATTGCCAAACACGATCTGAGTGCTCACTGTGGGTGTTAAAATGGGTTAGGTCAGGTGGCAGCATTTACATGTCAATAAAGTTTTCTTAGAATACTCCCACAGACCAAAGTTGAAGTCAGCTGTATTTTAAGTTTTCTCATATGCACAGCTCAAATACGGTATATAAACACTCTCCCTCTCTCACACACAAAAATACTTTTTATCACCAACAAATACAAGCTAACTAGCAACCAAACATACCCAAGTTGCTGGAGGTCTGTAGCTATTTCCTGCCAATGTTTCTCTTGTTCATATCTTTTGTGATAGGAGGGGAAGGCATTTCAAACAGGCATGCCTGCCGTTGCTAGGTTGCTTTCAGACGTTGTCTGCCTTTTTCTGCAGGCGCAATCTAGAAATACGCTCTTAAATTAGAAAATCCGTTCATGTCTATGTCGTCACTGGTCAAAAGTATGCAGTCATACAACCAAAATTTCAATCATGCCAGAAATTCATGTGACCGGTCGAGAGTAGCTGATTGAGCCCCGATCAGCTCTCGTGTCCCTCTGTACACTGTGCAGCATACAACGTGTGATTGAGCTGTAATTTGGCCCATCTTCAAAATCTGTCGTGTGTCTCAAAAATCAGATCAGAAAGGGCCTATACGTCAGTCACACATGTAGAATTTAATTTTGCACTGGGTTGAGAAACGAAATCTTTCTCCCTGTAATTGTGTGGAATATAAGTGTTTGAAGGTATACGTTATCCAGAGATGAAGATGGTGTGTCGTAAACCACAATGTTATTGTTTTCTGCAGTTAACGTTACTCAAAACCCTGACGATGGAGAAATATTCTTTCCAATGTGGCCGTTGGCTCGACGTCAATGAAGACGACAATGAGATTGTCAGAGAGCTTCCAGCTACCAGCACGGTCATCGATGAGCCGCTGCCCTGTAAGAAACAAACTAAGAAAAACACATGCATATCCGCTCAGATGATACTTAATACAAACATGCTTCTTTTTTTTTACCTGAGTTAAAGTCTATGTTGACATTAAGAAGTATCTTCACAATGATGAACCAGTTTTCTTTTTCAGTGATAAAGTATCGTGCAACAATCTGCACCGGCAATGTCAGCGGCAGTGGCACTGACGCAAGCGTCTTCCTCAACATCATTGGTGACCTTGGTGACACAGGGGAGAGACTCATGATCATGAGCAAAAACAATGTCAACAAATTTGAAAAGGGCAACGTGAGCGCATCGTTCTTACAAACCTTACAAAGAACATACATCAATATGGTCTGGAAAATGCACTGCCGGCTAGTGGAGTTCATTCCATTTTTCTCTTTTTTTTTTTTCCCTTCAGCATGATGAGTTTCTCATTGACGCCGTGTCCCTGGGCCAGGTGCGCAGAGTGCGTGTTGGCCATGATGGACGCGGCGGAGGCTGTGGTTGGTTCCTTGATAAGGTGATGGTGAGAGAGGATGGCCAGCCGGAGAGTGTGGCCGTAGAATTCCCCTGTGACAGGCAAGCAAATCATTTTTACACATGTAATTAAGGACTAGTTTGATCACAACTAGTGTTCTTTGAGATCTGTCATTTATTTATGCTAAATAGGACACTGCAGCTGGGAGACATAAACATATCTAGCTGAGGTAAATATCTAGCCTGAATCTGTCCAGAGTAAATCCATTTTCAATCACACTTAAGATCTTTGTAAATTAAATGTATTACATGTTATTTAGTGTTCTTATTAGTGTGAATGCTACATCATTCACACTAATAAGAACATTTTGTAGTTAAATAATGATGCTTTATTCTACTCTCCCTGACCCACCAAAACATCAGGCAGTTGGACAAAGCTCAGTGGGGTGTGTTTAAGCAGTTAGGCAGGTGATGGATGGATTTGCCTCGACAAATCGGCACTAAGTGCGCAATGTTCAGCCAGCTCTGGCAGTAATTGGAGCCAAACCACAAGGCTGGGTTGTTGTGTTACGTCTGGAAGGAGACTCTTCCTGTCCGTCTGTCTGCCTGTCTTTGTTGTGTTTTTTTCTAGCTCCCGGTACAAAACAATTAGTAATTGGAGTCTTTTGTGTTGCTTTTACTGGTTATGTTCTGTTATATCTTACATTTTTAGTAATTAAAAATCAGAGCTCATGCAATACATACAAAATGTAAACCGCCAAGTGTGATTGTGAATTATTTTGTATGTAGGAATTCTGAAAGGGTCAAAGCAATAAATGTTTTGAGCTGCATTCAATCTGGTTGTTGCCATGTGTTTGTTTTTTTCAGGTGGTTGGATCGTAATGAGGATGATGGACAGATCGTTCGAGAGTTAGTTCCAGCTGGAGATGGGCTGCGTCTATTTAGTGAGCGCATAAAATATTATACAACCAATATGTTAAGCCAACTAAACAACGAGAACATATCTTATTAATGCTTCTATAAATGACATGACTCTACTAATGACTTTCCTCCCAAGATGTCAGCTACCACATAGCAATCAAGACTGGCAGTGTAAATGGGGCCAGCTCGGACTCCAGGGTGTTTGTCAAGCTGTACGGGGAGAAGGGAGACACTAACAAGATGATACTGGCAGTTTCAGACAACGACCTCAGGAACTACTTTGAGACGGCTCGCACTGACATCTTTACCATAGACACCTTTGACATCGGACGGGCAAGTTCTTCTGACACATCACATAAAATAGAGTTTATGTTTCTTGACATTTTTATAATTATATTTTTTAAATCTTGTATCTACTTTTGTGCTAACAGATCAACCGTCTCCTGATTGGTCACACTAATGAGGGCTTGCGAGCTGGGTGGTTTCTGGACAGCGTGCAGATATCTGTTCCGGTTCATGGGAAGCAGTACATGTTCCCGAGCCACCGCTGGCTCTGCAAAGACGAAGCTGATGGAAAAGTGGAAGTTGAGATCTATCCCAGCGAGGTCTTGGAGATTGAACAATGTAAGTAACAACAACTTAGGCCCTGTTTACTCCTGGTTTTAACATGCATCCTGATGGATTTGATCACACATGGATGAACCGATGATGCATTAAGATCTGATCACTCAGTCTTTGTATACACATACACATGACTACTTACTTTCCCTTACTAGGGCAATGATAAGTCAAGAGACAGGAAATGTGGGGAGAGAGAGTGGGGGATGACATGCACCAAATAGTGCCAGGACCGTGAATTTAACCTGGGACCAGGAATCAACTCACAAATGTCTTAAAGAATTTTAGCCGTTTTCAATATGAAGGTATTTTGCTTATTAGTTATCTAAAGGCAACAGACTTAACAGATGATATGAAGCATGTTGTCAACAACATACATTCCAGTCAGTCTGTTTATTCCTGGCTTTCACATCGTGGAGCTGGCAGTGATTTAATATCAAGCTGGCTGTTTGGACGTAGTGCCTCCTCCTTGGCTTGCCGAGCTAACTTGAGCTACACTTGTGTCTCAGGTGTTTGCAGCGCCGGGCTCTCTGACAGCTAGTTTAGTAGAAGCGTGTTTTTTAGCTCGATGCTTCCTGAGATTTGAATAATTAGTTTCCTTGTTGCTTAGTTGTCGACTATTTCACATAAAGTAACAAGCGAGGAGTCCTTTAAATTTCTGTCATTGTAATGGTGTTATCAAATTAGAAAAGTGCACTATTAACTATAGCAGTAGAGTTATGGAAACTGCCCAGGACACATTTTAATACCAGGTGTAAACAGGCCCATTAAGAGTCCCATGCAGAACATTGCTCTGCTCTACATAATCTTTCTTTCTATGTTAATACTGTGATGCTACCTCTTTAACAGTGATCAACTATGAAGTAACAGTCGTCACGGGTGACATGCGCTCAGCTGGCACCAATGCAAATATCTACTGTCAGATCTATGGAGAGGAAGGCAAAACTGAAGTTCTCACTCTCAAAAGTCGCTCCAACAATTTCGAACGTGGCACCACCGAGATCTTCAAGGTTCAAATAAAGCCTTAGTTATGATACGTCAATTCATATTGGAGGTTTAAGTTCCTGTTTTGACAAATGTTTCATACCTACAACCCAGATTGAGGCTCAAGATGTCGGTAAGGTCTACAAGATACGTATCTTCCATGACGGGAAGGGCATCGGAGACGGCTGGTTCCTGGAGACGGTAGACATCAAACGGGTGATAATGGCTATGGTGCAGGTGGAGGTGAAGAAGGAGAAGGAGAAGGAGGACACCAAGAAAGACAAGAAAAAGGACAAGAAAAAGAAGAAGAAGGAAGAGGAGGAGGAGGTGGAGATAGTTGAGAAGCTCCAGGAAGTGGTGGAGAATTTTACTTTTCCCTGTAATCGCTGGCTGGCAAGGGATGAGGAGGACAGTGAGATTGTGGTGGAGCTTCTGAGTGAGGAGAATGAAGACCTGGAGAGTAAGTCGAGCATGAATTCATTTATTCAACAGATGGTTTGTTTTAATTTAATGTAATTTTAAACAAATGTCATAAGCTGCCATGTTTATATGTCACTCTCAAATTGTGTCCTTTTGTTTTTTATTCTCAGTGAACTCATACGAGATCCATGTTTTCACTGGGACGATGTGGGGGGCGGGGACTGATGCCAACGTTTACATTGACATCTACGGTGAGATTGGTGACACAGGAGAACGCCGGCTCAGGAAGTCAAACAACCTGAACAAATTTGAGAAAGGCAAGGTAAGCTTTGTTTCTGTTAGTCCTAGCTGTGCAATTTTGTATGTGAATTGCAATAATGAGAACAACTTTTCTTTTATGAAAGAAACGTTTTGAGAAACACAGGTCTCCCTCTTTCTCTCTCTCTCTTTTTTTTTTTTTTTTTTGCAGAGTTAGATGAGAAGTGCCATCCTAATGTCAGTCTGTTTAAAATGTGGACAGGGGCTGAATTTGCTTAACAGAGAAGGATGGTGTATAACCTCTCATTTAACTCTTGGCAAGACAGCAAATCAGCATATTTCTGTACCTGAAAGCTGTACCATCATTTTCCTAACTCATTTTTTGGGACGAATCATTTCATTCGAATCATTTCAGTTTCCCCCAAAAGTGACCAAATTGAATCAGGGAGTTCTGTGTGTGCACAAACATTTTTGGAAACATTTGGGAAATTCAGGGAGGACAACTCAATAGACTGTTAAACCTAGCCTAATCATTTTATGTCATATTTTAGTTTTAAAATGTCACATAATACACAATCTGTATGGCTCTTAACTTCAAATATAGAGCTATATAGAGTACGACACTTGTAAGTTTCAAACAATATATAAATACCTGTTTCATTACCATGGCAACAGAAATAGAAGTTGTGGTCACCTAAAATTGGGTAATCTCTTGATTTTGATTCCCAAACATTGCAAGCAATCTCCTGCACCTTGTCTAATTTGCACAAATACATTGCCAATAGTTCAGCTCTGTAAACGTAACTTTTTGCATCATTTGGACCACCGCTATCTCTCTCTTTCTCTTAAAGGGACAGGTAAGTATGGAACAATGTGAATGAAATAATCAGATTTACTGTCAGTTTGGTTCCTGTTTTTCCTGGGTAAAATATGATCAAATAAATTTGTTTTGTTTTTTTCTCGATATCATCGATCATTAAAAATAACAGTTACTGTTACTAATGTATTTGTTTGATATGCTGAGTCCTTTCTTGATTGTTATCAATGATACTGTTTCCTAGATAATCCTCTGTTGTATCTAAAGAGCCTTGCAGGTTAAATAAAGATCAAATAAATAAGTAAAAAGGTTTTCATGGACTGCTGACCTCAGACCTGCAGCATCACTTGACCTCTTTTGTCACCTGTTTGTTCCTTTGCAATGCAGGAGGATATTTTCAACATCACAGCGGTTGACCTTGGGGCCCTAAAGAAACTGAGGATCAGACACGACAACAGCCAGGCCAGCGCCGGCTGGTTTCTTGACAGAGTGGAAATTGTAGACGACAAAGATGACAGCACGTGAGTCATGATGTCAGAGAGAGAAGGGATCGATATTCACTTCATTTAAGACACAAAAGTAAATCTTCACACAAATAATTGTAATGATATAACGAAACAAAAAAAGATTTAATCAATCATTTATTTTACATGTAAGAAAGATTCAACACTATTATGGGGCCATTACAAACAAAAATGTTACAGCTGAAAATAGCCCTTCATAATAGACAGTACCTCTACATAAAAAATGTCCGTAGAGCTCCCTCTTGTGGTGTGAAATGGTACTAAAGTTCAGAAACAGCTTCTCTGTGGTGCTGAAGGATAAATCTAAATTTAGATAACTATTTTATCAAAGTGTTTTTGGACACCGGGAACATTCAACACACCTAAACAGAGACTAAAACAGATATTTGTAATTCAAAAAGTATACACAAATATATATTCTGTTGTAGATACTTTTTCCCTTGTAAACGCTGGCTGGCCGTTGATGAGGATGACGGACAGCTTGCCAGGGAGCTGGTTCCTGTGGACGAGGCCTTTATGAAGAAAGGGGATGATGATGAGGAAGACTCTGAAGCCACACTTGGTCTGGAACAGAAAGGTGAGAGAAACACTATAGCTGCCAGGTTCTGAAGAGTCAAAAAGTGATAACAATTATTAATAATTATTATTAATAAGAAGAACAATAACAAGATGTTTAATTTTGTCTGGTTTCTTTGTATTCCAGCGATGTCAACAACATACACAATGAGGATAAAAACTGGTGACAAAAAGTACGCAGGGACTGATGCCAATGTGTTTATGATCCTGTACGGCACCAAGGACGACACAGGTTATACTGCACTCAACCTCAAAGAGTTTATATTCCTGTGTATACGTTTGTGAATACGGTAATCAATCTGCGATGTGTGTTTCTGCAGGGATAATAAACCTGAAGGCTTCAAAGACTCATAAAAATAAGTTTGAGCAGGGGATGATCGATGAGTTCACCGTGGAAGCTGTGGACATCGGACCACTGAAGAAGCTGCGTGTTGGACACGACAACCGTGGTACAGAAGAGCAGACTCATGCCTGAGCAGACAAAAACACAAAAACAGTCAAATGGAACAATTTGTGTGATCAAAATAATTTGTGTTGATGTATAGGAGGCGGATCGGCAGGCTGGTTCCTTGACTGGGTGGAGATCGATGCTCCGTCTCTCGGACAGAAGCTGCGTTTCCCCTGCGGTCGCTGGTTGGATAAAGGGGAGGATGACGGGGCCATCGTCAGGGACCTTTTTCCTAATCCTCTTCAGACGGAGCTTTACACACCATGTAAATCAAACTCTATCATCTCTATATCACACTTACAAATATGTAAGGTATGATGCACTGATTTTTGTTTGTTTGTTTATGTTTTGAAGTTGTTCCCTATGAGATTAAAATCTTCACGAGTGACGTGTTTGGAGCCGGCACAGATGCCGACGTCTTCATCGTCCTGTATGGGCGAGATGCAGTTTGCACCCAGCAGAAGTCTCTGTGCGTCAACAAGAGAGAGAGACTGATGTACTTTGAGAGAGGAGCTGAGGACATGTTTATTGTTGAGGTACAAAAACACAAGTCAGAAATGGAATTGCTGCATTTAACACGCTCTGTTAGTATTTTTCTGAACTCGTTATTAATTTAGTGATGTTTTGTGCAGCTAGAAGACGTAGGGGATGTCATCGAGAAGATCCGTATCGGCCATGATAACCGCGGGGTGAACCCAGGCTGGCATCTTGACCGAGTGGAAATAAGACGTCTGCTTAGGAAAGGAAAGGTACTAAAGACAGAAGTGGAGGAAGTATTCAAATCCTTTACTCAAGCAGGAATCATTTACAAGAAAAAGACCTGCATTAAAAGTGTTCTTAAAGTGTAAAAAGTGTAAAATAGTAAAATAGTTCCATACACTTACTGCACAGTGGTGCAGTGGTTAGTGTTGTTGCCTTACGGGGGAAGGTTCCTGGTTTGAATCCCCATCGGGGCATGTGTGGGATCTCTTCGAGTACTCCAGCTTCCTCCTACAGTCCAAAGACATGCTCGTTAGGTCAGTTAGTGACTCTAAATTGCCCAAAGGTGTGACTGGTTGTCTGTCTCTATATGTCAGCCCTGTGATTGACTGGCGATCAGTCCAGGGTGTAACCCCTCATCTCGCCCATAGGCAGCTGGGATTGGCTCCAAGCGGTATAGATAATGGATGTGATATACAATTTAGGTTTTAAAAAATTAAAGCAGAGGACTTACCATTGTATGCTCTCATCAGCTGGTGACAAACAAGCACAACATTTGGTCAGTAGGTGGAGATATTCTCTTTACATATAGATGTGGTGAGTTTATATCTCAGACACTGAAACAAGAAAAGACAGTGTTCAGCAAACCAATTAAACCCTAGTCTCTGTCTTTCTTCCTCTATCTCTCTCTCTCTCTGTAGGGTTCAGAGACCGTCATCTTCCCCTGTGAATGCTGGCTCGCCAAATCGGAGGATGATGGAGAAACGGTGAGAGAGCTGGTGCCGTCTGACATCATCACTGAGAAACTTTCTCGAGACGGAAACCTGAAAGTCACTGAAGTCGAGGTGGAAGATGCCCTGGAGAGTATGTCAACACATGCCGACATTCAATACAATCAACTGCAATCATAAAGAGAAAAATTAAGGAATGTTGTGCAGCTATTACAGTCCTGTCTGCTCTTCAATTTCTTGGCATTTGTTTGGGATTTAGACACAAACCCCAAATGAGTTTCTGTTATGACATTGGCATGAAATATCGACAAAAAACAACTTTCTGTAAGCTCTTCATTCGGCCAATATCTGAGACCAATGATCTATTTGTCTTTCTGTGATCATCCCTTCAACAGCTCACACATACAATGTGTCAGTGACGACAGGTGATGTGTGTGGAGCTGGAACCGACGCCAATGTCTTCCTCACGATTTACGGGGACCTGGGGGACACCGGGGAGAGAAAACTCAGCAAATCAGAGACAAACAGCAACAAGTTTGAGCGTGGATCTGTAAGAACTTATACATTTCACTGATTTTCAGAAAAAAGATGATACAAAAAAGTACAAACGACATAAAACATGTAACCCTGTCACCAATGGTCATGTTTGATACCCACAGGTGGATAAGTTCACCATGGAGGCAGTAGACCTCGGACAGGTTTTCAAAATAAAAATCCGCCATGATAACAGTATGGTGAGCGCAGACTGGTACCTGGACCAGGTGGAGGTGTTCGACGTGGACACAGAGGAGGTCTTTCTCTTCTTATGTGAACGTTGGCTGTCCAGGAAGAGGGAGGACCGGCGCATTTGCAGAGTCTTCTATGTCAAGGTAACGTGAGAGACATCTGTGTGATTAAGGACACAGAGAACACAATGTCCATGTGTTTTCAGATTGATCAGTGGTACATTTTACTGGAAACATTGTCACTGAGAACATTTTTAATCAGAACATCTCTCTTGTGAAAAAACGTCTCTCTGTGTGAGCTATAATGAGAACTGTGGAGTTATTCGGATGTGATATCTTAAAGCTCTGAGGAGTTCAAAATAATTTGCCACCCACCTCCAACACCTCGAGCAGAAAATCAAAGAAATCAATACCTCAAATCGTCAGCACATAAATCTACTGCACTGCAAGTCAGGTAGATAATGATTTCACTCGCTTGTATACTTTGTTCATTCTTGTAAATCTTTTTTTTTTTTTTTACTGTATTTTAGTTCTAATTGAACTGTGATGTAAGAACAGGGTTACATTTATTAGATTATGATCACAAACTTGGCAAACAAAGTCGATTCTTTCTCTGTTCGAGGTTTTCAGAGTTTGGTTAAAAAAAATCTGTACCAAATGAACCCTTCAGTTACCTGCTCATTTAAAACCAAAGGGATGTGTGTGTTCTCTTTTAAGTTGAGTACGCTCAAGCACAAGAACATCAAGTTCAAGTTCTCTTTATTGTCATTTCCACCGTGTACAAAGTACACAGTGAGCTGAATTGTGTTCCTCGAGGACTGTGATGCTACATGAGACAAGTGGGAATTAAAAGTGAAGATATGAAGAATGAAGAGGAGGAATATGAGATTGAATGCAATGACAAGAGGGTGGTTATTAATAGTTAAATTAGTAAACAAAGTGGATTGAAAGACAGTTAAATCAGTAACAACAATTTAAAGTGACAAGATAAAGTGACTAAAACAGGTAAAGTGGCAAAACAGACAGAGTGGCAAGGTTGAAGTGACTGTGGCAAAGGTTTTTTTTTTATGCAGACCATCATCAACTAATCTACATATGTTCCTATGACGTACAGCTGGTATATACAGTATACATTTATACCTAGTGTAAAAGTAGTCACTGTGTGTTAAGGAGTCTGACGTTTTGGGGGAAGAAGCTATTACACAGTCTGGTAGTGAGGGCCTGGATGGTTCGTTACCTTTTTCCAGATGGCAAGAGAACATAGTTTTATGAAAGATGTCTGCCATAGTAATCAATGGTAACGACTATCATTGCACAGTATTTTCTTAAAAGTAGATTTCACGTATACAATAAGATACAATAGATACGCTACGCTATGATATGATACACTTTGTTGACCCTATACCAATGAGAAACACAAACCACATACATTGCACATTACCCTTATTGCACAAGGTCTGCATAAAAACACAACACAAGAGAAAAAGATAAGGGGGAAAAAGTGCACTATGCCATGTATCTGTTTTGTCTCTTCTCAGGGTTATGAAGGAGTTAGAGAAGGCCTCAACGGTAAGAAGAACTCAGCAGTGACAGTGAAAAGTGTCGACAGCAACATGAACAAAAAGAGCAAAAAGAAGAAAGAGGAAGAAATCGAGCTCCCGAGTAAGAAAATCAAGAATCCTCAGCACTGCACGCCTGTTTCATCCTCTGCTCTGTGAATTTTCGTCATAAATATTCCATCTCAAACATCTTTGCATAATCTCTTGCTGCTCTCATGAATGAGTAAGTGCTGCTTCCTTCCTGTACAGTCATACCGTACCACATGACCATCTGTACCGGACTGGAGCGCGATGCGAGCACCACCAGCAGGGCTTATGTGATCATTATCGGGGCCAATCACACCCAGACAGAGAGACTGTGGCTGGACCTGCCGGATGGGAGGAAGGGCTTTGAGGCCGGCTCTCTGGAGAGCTTCGAGACCCACGGTTCAGACGTGGGGGAGATCAAAAAGGTCGAGGTGAGGGAGGGAGGGGGGAGTTTCAGTGAGGATTGAGCACTCCCAAGCGCCCACACACACACGAACACACGGAAAAATACGCCCACATTGCTGGATGTGATTGTTTCTCTTCCCACCTGCAGCTCGGCCATGATGGGGCCACTCCTGAGAGCTGCTGGCTGGTTGATGAGCTGTCTGTTGCTGTGCCAACCAAAGGGGTCAAATACATCTTTACTTGCAAGTGCTGGCTCGCCAAAGATCGAGGAGACGGTTTGACTGCGAGAATGTTCAACGTGCTGGATGCAGAGAACATTTCCATCTCCCAGCAGGTATGTTAACGTAAGACAATGGATACAAAGCACAAACATGTAGCAGAGAGCATTCACCACAGTTGAATCAAAATATTTGACAGACATATAACAATGAGTCAATTTATATCACACCATCATAAAGAAACCGAATTACATAAAAAGGAAATAAGACTTCCAGAAACACCAAAACGGATTTCTGTACCTTTCTCCTCTCTGAATCATTAAATGGTATTCAACACTATTTTCCAAATCCTTAAATCTCCAAATTTGGTAAATCTCCTGCTTTCAATACAAGATTTAATTATGAATATTTTCATTTATATTCTATGGAGAACCCTTTCTAGTTCACCTCCCATAGATGATACTGAGGTATAAAAATAACATTCATGTGATGTAAAAAAAATAAAAAAAATTGAATGTTTTGATACTATAATTCAAAGTATAATATTGAAATGTTGGCTTGATAAAAAAGTCTTTGACAACTGTGTTAAGCCTTTCTATTATAAGTGACTTCAGTTGTTTGAATCATTGTGGCTCCTCAATTAAATGGCTAATTTAACGTTCAATAATATGTCAAGTAAAACTATTATACCTCAGGATATTTCATTATCCAGTGACAGCAGACAGAGTTGTGTCCTATCTGCATTTCTGTGTCTGTTTGCAGATGAAATTAAATGTATAAACATTATCTCAATTTGATTGATGCTTACAGGGTTTTAAATCTTGCTAGAAATTGTTAGATTATTGGAAGTAACATGCCTAATACTCTGTTGGCAGATTATCTACGAGGTGACCGTGGTAACAGGAGACGTGCAACACGCAGGAACAGACACCCTGATCTTCATGTCTGTGTTTGGAGCCAACGGCAGCACGGAGGAGATGCTGCTGCGGAAGAACGAGGATAGGTAACAGAGCACGCTAATCAGAAACAATATCAAATAAAACACATTGTTCAATAACTCTGCAGATTGTGTACATCTCTGGGCTGTTTGTTCGGTGGATGACAGGTTTGAGCGGGGTCAGGAGGACACTTTCAACATGGAGATCGATGACATCGCCCCATTGAGGAAAATGAGGCTTCGTATTGATGGTTCCGGCAGTCGACCTGACTGGTTCCTGGATCAGGTCAGCACACCTTTAAAGGAAACTCCCCCGATTTCAAAATGACAATCAGTGTTTCTGAAGAGATGACACCACTGGCTATATAAAAAAATATCTATTCATTTATAATAAAAAGAAGGAAAATCTGGGGTTCTGAAGACCCTCCAAGCTTCTCATAATTTCTTCTTGTGGCTAGCGCTTCTAAACTTCTACATCTTGAAACTGTCCATCAAGACTTTAACAGTTTTAGGACAGGATACTAAATTTACCGTTGAAAATTCTATTACCTAACCTAAAGCCAAAGCAGACAGACATGTTATGTGAGGTGTTAAAGTAAAAAAATACATATAACAAAGGAAATGCTTCAAGAAGCCTCCTGCACGATTCACTGTATTTCTTCCTCACTTTCAGGGGCCGAATGCATATCAAGAACAAACTGCAGATCTCATCCATAAAAACATAAAACAAGGAGCATAAAAAGCAGAACAATACCTAGTCGCTTCTTCCAAAATCAATAACACAAAGCAGTCACAGGTTTGTGTTTTAACCCCGGCTTTGTATGCTATAGGTCACGGGATCGTTCAGTCTATTATATCACACAGACACACACACACATAAACAGATCTATCCATGCCTGCAGGAGAACGGTCAATGATTCATCCATCCACCCACCAACCCGCAGACAAAGACACAGACACATACGCACACACATACACAGCAGGGCCCAGAGTTCCTGGAGTGAGCATATTGACCCACTTTTCTCATCATGATTCTACTGTTGGTGCTTGCATCACAGACACACACACACGCACGCACGCACACACACACACACACACACACACACATACATTGAAACACAGGGTAATGAGCCCCATCTGTCTCTGTATTTAGTGTAGAAAGGATGTATTTAACTAGCAATTTTCTTTAAGTGCGAATTTGTGCAGAAATCGCACGTTTGTAATGCATGGTCCAGCAAGCTCTGCGGCTTACCCTGTGAGGACAAAATCACTGCTCACCTCCAAATTCAGTCTGATGTCTCATGACAAACTCTGACGCTCTGGTGAAACAGAACACATTTCCTATGCAAATGTCCTCCCTGGTAAAGGCACCATGCCTGCAGAGCAGCAGAGCAGTCAGGAACAATACCCTGCCTTGTCCGTTCGTGCCTGGGACTCGGCGACTGCGAACATCTCCTTGATTTGACCCTGCACAGAGCCTTGTGTGTTCAGCATCACAAGCAGATGTGCTGCCTTTATGGATTGCTGGGTCTCTGTGTTGAAATGAACACAACAGTGCACCGGGCAAACCGCCAGCTTAGTAATCAGCCCCAATAAATATGCAGAGTGGAGAGCCAACACGAGTGTGGGCAGCCTGCAACTGAGTCTTTGACCAGTGATGAAATGTCTCCTAGGACTAATCATCTGACACTGGGGAGGATTAAGAGTTTGTGTACGAATGACATTAGTGTGTCTAATATGGCAATATGTGACAAAGAACTTATTGACAATGATTCTTATCTACTGTAGTTGACTGGCTCTAGTGGTATGAACTTTTTTTTGATACAACACTTAATTCAGAAAGAAATATCTCCATAAATTTAAGATGGATTGATATGTAATGAACTTATGTTGTCCCAAGAGAATAACTCTGTCTGACTTAGGTGACTCATTGAATTTTCCTCTAATGCCAACATGAGCTTTACACGTTGGCATTCAAATTTGATGCAGACATTGTATTTGATTTTATTTGACAGGGACGGTGTACACATGTGTACACATGTGTACACATGTGTAGTCCCTGTGCAGAAGACATAGACAACGTCTCTGTTAAGAAACAAAATATACCCTAAAACATCGACATCAGTGGTTCTCAAGTGGCGGGTCGGGACCCAAAAGTGAGTTGCAGAGCCATTTTCAGTGGGTCAGGAAAAAATGGTGTCAAAAAGTCTGTGAAGCTCTTTTTAAACACATTTGTTTTAGTCAGTTACTTTGTCCTGTCACATGTTTTGTACCATCTGAGGTCCAAACTGCACAATATTTCATAAAATGATTCTGATTGGTTGATAAATATCAGGAATTTGTGTTGCTAGTTTTTGAGAAGGAGCCAGTAAGATCTACACAACAATACATAACCACTGCACAGCATTGAATGAATACACAGTGACATTCACAGATGATATTATAACAGTAATAGGCTAAGAGCACTACACGTGTCCCTTTGAAATGCGTCTTTTCCTGTAATAATGGAAGGAAAGAATCTTTTCCCCTAAACTGTGACATACTTAGAATACATCATATCAACATTTTTAAGCAGAAAGTGGTCATTCACAGATTTCTGGTCTCATACTTTGTATCTCACTCCTATCAGTTGAATATTACACTTTGCTGTGAAAGTTGACAATAATAAAGAATAGCATTTAGGATAGATGTGACATAATATATGAAGAGAAAGCTCTCTGCTTCCAGGTGATCATGCGTAACCTGACCACAGAGGAGGTGTCCGTGTTCACCTACGAGGAGTGGCTCTCCAGGACCCGAGGACCCAAGAGAACCATGATCTGTGAGATGGCTGCTGTGGTGGACGAGGAGGTGATGGTGGAGCTCACCACCTACATCATCCAGGTCAAGACCAGTGATTGTGCAGGTAAGTCTTGTGCAAGGATGGCTGCAGTCTGTGGCCCATAAAATATATTTATGTGATCACTTAGTCCGATTAAAAACATGTTTTCACTTCACAAAAATAAGTGCCTGGTTAGTTATTGCATTCCATTAATTAGAAATGTCAAATTTGTGACACATTTTGTGTCAGTCTATAATCATTTTTTCAGACACTTTACTATCCAGAGCTTTTTTTAGCCTGTGACCTCTTGTTCTGCTTATAAGGGTTGAAAAACTGAGAAAATAAAAATGTTCAGATGTGAAAATTGACAATTGCTTTTCATTGAGGATTTTTTAAATCTGACTCCACACTCTTCCAAATAGACTATAACATGTTAACGTTTATAATCTGTTTCAATCGCGATGAAACGCTCCATGCTAAGCTGGATGTAAATGTTACATAATTATCCTCCTTTGACCTGTGCCTCTGTAGATGTTTACGTTTCCAGGAGAAGTGAAAAGTGAAATAATTCATGTTCGACTCAACATGGTAACGAAAGAAACCCCCTCTCAGAAAGCCTCCTCACAGCTTGGCTCCCTCTTTTCTTCATGCTGAATTTTTCTGCAGCTCAGCAGCCCTGCTGATCAATACGATCGCATAGCAAGCAGTCTGAGCTGACTTCAAAGGACTGCTCTCTGCCCTTGGCAGTTACTGGAAGCTAAGATGTAGCCATGTAGCACAACTGAGGCCCTGAAAGGAATAATGAGCCTGTCTGATAGACACTCACACACACGCTGACATTACATATGTGACACTCTGCGTAAAGGTAATGGTCTCCTCTGGGATATCATGGAGGGAATTACATGTATAGTGTGACGAACCTTTGAATGAGATGTAGGTATACGTACGCGCATATTTGGAGGTATATGAAAAGAAACATACTCCTGAAGAATTCTTGGAGTGACTTTAATGTTGCTAATGCATTTTTGCTAGTGCTTGCTCAGTGTGCAGACTTGTGTAAAAGTAGGCCACAGAAAACATCCTGCAGTCTGAGAGGGGTTTTTGCTCACTGCTTATTACACGTTCTCTTAGTGTCTAGCTCACTGCATCGAAAGAGTAGAGCGCTGAGGAGTCATAGAGTTGTTGCCTGAGTCAGAGCTTCCTCTATGCTCATTTTACTCTCTTGCATAATGCAGTTAATTGTTAGCTGAGAAGTGTCCTCAGGGCTTTGCAATCTCAGTATTAATTCAACAAATCATTTAATACATTCCTCCAACGCTTAATGTGCAGTTTAGAAGATCTACATCAAAGCATGCATTTCATCATTTATGATCATCACACTCCATGACTGTTCACAGATGACGCCAAGTACATTTTTTATTTTTACATTTTCATGAATTTCATTCTTTTAGTCAGAATAATATAAAAAACACTTTCAGATTTGCAACAGAAATTAATTAGAACACAACTGTACTGTAAGCTGTAGCCTCTTGGGTTCAAAAGTGAAGCCACTGCTGAGAGTTCTTAGAGATGCTTTATTTTTATAGGCCAGCAGGGGGCAACTTCACTGCAAAAGAATAGGGCCAATAAAGAGTAAAAATAAACAACTTTGTAAGGTATGCTTTAGGGTTGTAGCCAGCTGTGATTGACAAGCTACTATCGACCTGGAGATGGTGAACAATGCATATTGAAAGACAAAGTACGGCCATTTTTGACTCCAAACAAGTACAAAAACATCAGACTTCAGGCTTCGACACAGCAGTCCACAGTAACGGTTGATGTAACGGTGTCTAAGTTCATTTCTTACAGACAGTCTGTGGCTAAAGTACGTTTTTGAAAGTGAATCTAATGAGAACATCAAGGGGAGCAGATATCCTTATTTTTGATCATTTGCTCATTTTCTTCTCTCCTCAGCGGCAGGAACTGATGCCAACGTGTGGATCATTGTGTTTGGAGAGAACGGAGACACAGGGACGCTGGCGTTGAAAGAGTGCAGCAAGTCCAACAAGTTTGAGCGCAAGCAGGTCGACACATTTCGCTTCGCGGATATCCTCAGCCTGGGAGAGCTCTCTAAAGTGCGAGTCTGGCACGACAACTCAGGTCAGCCATTGCTACATGCTGCGTGCTGGGTGAATTACATTTGCACACTGTAACCGTTTCTGTAATGTGTCACTAAGGAGATACCGAGCTACAGAACAAGGAACTCTAGGACATTACATTTCAGTCCTCTTAAGGTATACAGCTGTTGTCTTAACTGAGCTGTTTTTACTTTTTGTTTTTTTCTGGTTCCATTACACCCAGGTCCTGCTCCAGGGTGGCACCTGGATTATATAGATGTAAAGGATGAGATCATGGACAAAACATTTCGGTTCCCCTGTGATCGCTGGCTTGCCAAGAATGACGATGATGGACAGATAATGAGAGAACTGGCCTGTGCTAACAACGACTACTTGGATCTCAACGAAAAGACGAGTAAGGCAGATCATGAAACATCACTTAATGGTGTCATCTTTGAGATTTCTGTCCAGGTTGATTTGGGAACACTTCCGGTGTGGTTTAGCACTACTGGTCTCTGCAGCAAACACTTGCTGAAAATAAATGGAAGAGAAACGGGTGTGTCCTTTAGCAGTGCAGCCAAAACAAAATTAAATAGATTTAATAAAAAAGTCAGACAATGATCTGCCTTTCCCCAACATTCAAGGAGCAACAATGATCGGCTCAGCCAGAGAGTTTTGCTGAATGAAAATTCATGCACCGTTATTTCATCAAAAATGGGTTTTGATTTTAAATTGTCTAACATTTTTGTGCTAGAACGTGTGCTGTTTAATTTGTGTGGAAGTAAAGAGGTGTAGGACATGTCTATATGAAGACACCTGAGACAATAGACAGTAACTGCCTGTGTTCTCTCTCTAAAAGAGTATGAAATTTGTACCAAAACTGGAGACACTGCTGAAGCTGAAACCAAAGAAAACGCTTGGATTGTACTCGAGGGGAAGAAGGGCCGATCAAAGGAATTTGTAATGGAGAACTCCTCAAAGAAGAAAAGGTTCTTGCGGTGGGTACTTGTGCGTGACATTAACTCAATGAGCTGCAACTTGTATGCATGAAGAAGCTTTAAGAAATGTGCTTTCTCTCCCTCTTACTCTACCTTTACACTTATTATGATAATCCTACCAGCAGCAAGCACTTGAGCTCAGAGCAATGGTGCAATCCACTATTATGACATTACACCATCCAGTAGAAAATTCATTCTGACACTGAACAAATTGGCAGTGACATGAATTTAAAGCATGTGGCCTAATTTAAGAGAAAAGCTACTCGCTCTAACACGCTTATTTTTCTTTCTTCTTTTTTTTTTTCAGTGGAAATGTCGACAGGTTCGAGTTTTCATCCAAGAACTTGGGAGACATTGTTGGTATCTGCCTGGGCCACACACCCAAGGATGGAAAGAAAGTGAAGGGGGAGGTTTTCTGGTATGTGGAGGAGGTCGTTGTGACTGAAAGGGAACTGGGAAACAAGTAAGACATCTGTTACAGCTCAGTGATCCATATCTACACAAATGTACCGTATTTACACTGTGGCTATTTTTCTCTAACGTCATGCTGAGGGTGGGAACATTAAACGTCTGATGTTTTACTTGCTGCTGTGTTCCAGGTGTCGAGTCATATAAACAGAAGAAATCACAAATTGCTATTATTTCTTTGCTTCTTGATATATCAGCAACTGAAAAGACAACAGTGAAAGTCCAGAGGGACATCTAAACAACATTTGACCTCCATTAGCTCAAATGTTTGTCAGCTTGAAGCAGACGTGCACTTATAGAGAGTTCAATGACGTTCTGATGCTCTAGTTTTAGTGTTACGTTTCATCTCTCCGTTCCTCCCTTACTCATCTGACGCACACAGCGCTGCAGGAGCTGCATTTGTCAACAGAGTGGTCAGTCCTGGTGCCACATCCCCTTTTTATGGCCTCAAATAACTAAGTACATTTTTGATTTTGGTTCGATCGTAACCTGTGAAGATTATACATTTTTTGGCTTCATTTTTTAGGAGCTGTCATGTCATCCATCCTTAACTTTATTATTGTTTGGTCGTGTAAAGATTAATGATAGGAAATCATTAAATGAATAGCTTTCTGTCATGTTAGCAAGCAATTGGTTGAATGCTAACATTAGCTGTTGGGACTCAACATACTGTAACTGTTTTTACTTAATAAGTTGTAAAATGTTATTTCAACGTTTAATACAGAGCAGTATCCCACAATTTTTTTTTTTTTTATTTCATTTCCTGATAAACTAGGAAGTGATGAAATTATGACCGTTATACAGATTTGTTACTTTTATATGATTTGATGCGTGAAACACAGAAGTATGACATTTTATAGAATTTGACCTTCGCACTCCGAGTTTGATATTATGGGAAATGGCCAGGGTGTAAATATGATGAAGGCACAGATCATTCATTTTTATTTCTGCTTCATTATTTGTTAGTATCAAGATGTTCTGTTTCAATTCTGTATTATCACCTCACCAGGTACATCTTCAGTTGCAATGCCGCCATCCCCCTCTCACCAAAGAGGGACGATTTCTTGACCTTTGAGTGCACAAAGGCCATCGAGAGCTTTGCCAGTAAAGCTCGGAGCCTTGTGCCCGTCAAGTATGAGATAATCATCATCACAGGCGATGAGAAGGGAGCAGGTACGGATGCCAATGTTTTCATCACTATTTACGGCACCAACGGAGACTCAGGCTGTCGGCAGCTGCGGCAGAAGTTCCGTAACCTTTTCGAACGCGAGCAGACGGACCGCTTCATTCTGGAAATGTTGGATATGGGAGAGCTGCAGAAAGTTCGCGTGGAGCACGACAACTCTGGTCTGAACCCCGGCTGGCTCCTGGATCGTGTGGAAGTCACCAATACAGCCAATGGTGTCACCACCATCTTTCTCTGTGGGAAATGGCTGGACACTAACAGGGCAGACGGGCAGATCGTCCGGGTCTTTTACCCGAAATATTAGTAGAAGTATTATTCATAAAAACGACCACTGCAGAGAGATCTCAGCTCATGCTTTAGTAATAACCAAAGAGATTCTGCTCTGGCAAGTTTTATATCTCAGGAGCTGAGACATATTTTTACACTCATGGGAATTTTTATGACAATATAGTTTAATATTTAAATATACCTGCAAAGAAATACTGTGACAATATCGCCTTCGAACAGGGAGCTGAATGTGCCATTCTTTTTAAGTTTCATATGTCAGGGATGGTTTGCTCAGTTGCTTTGTTATAATGGAGATTTTATAAAAGATTAAACTCTTTTGTGATACTCAGAACTACAGCTTTGAAACTTATTTTACTTTTGATTCGTCTATCCAAACAACATTCATATTAGCAGATCTTTATTTTAAACATGCTGGATAAGATAAGTCTGTTTAAATACTTTTTGAGTGTGGAATGGGTCAAAAACTCAAAGTGATTGAACAGCTAGCACTGTGGTTCATGGTAGCTCTAAGTAGAATATAGCCTCTTTTTATTTTGGTTGACTTTTGACACTTTAGTGAATCTGTTTCCAGGAGACAGCTTTTTCAGCAAAAAAACCTTGTAAACACTAGCGCCAAACAGCAGACTGCCACAGTTAGCAACATGCTAGTCATTTCTTAAAAACAGAAAACAACCTTGAATGAATACTTATGATGTTCTGTGTTTTAAAAAGTAACTGTAAGTTAAAGTGTTAGCCTAAGCAACTATTTATAGGGGGGATTAATTTTGTGAACACAACTTTCTCTGCTGCCCTCAAGTGGCCAAAAAGCAGTTACTGCTCCTTTAAAGTGAAGACTTTAAAAAACATGTCAAGGGGAGTTTTAAAAATGTTCAGAGTCCTGAAAGGCTCAGGTAAGAACAAATAAAAAAGATCTAAAAATCCATTCCCACTGTTTAAAAAAACATGTGCACAGTTTAGAAATCATTGCCCAGAGATTTGCAAACGGCTTTTAGTGTTTTCTTACCCGAACATTTTGGGGTTTGTTGATGCATAATATCTCAAGACTGTTTTCATGTAAAAGTGAATAATAGAGATGGCTGCATGTTGAGTATTTTTCCATTTTACTTTCTAACCAAGTCTTGATCGTCAGAGGTCAAGTTGGAACCCCTTTTTTGTTTTTTGGAAAAATCTTGCACCATAACATAAAAGAATAAAAGGCACTACATGTAGTTATCCATTTTATCCAATTTATTACAAAAAGAGCACATACAAAAGGATAATATACAAGCCATGAAATAAAGTTCAAATAAAATCAAAACAGTTTGGGTTCAGCAATGCAACTCTTGAAATCATTATCATTATTATTAGTAATAATAAATAAAGTACAAAATTCCACCACATGTGAATCTAACATGTACGCATAATATGCTCATCCATTTCTTGATCAACACACTCATCACATTAATGCGCTATTGCTTTAATATTAATGATAAATAGTTCTATTTTCAGATAAAATATCCTATATTGAAAAACATTGCGCAGTCACAGCTAAAACAGCAGATTTTCATACAAGGATGGCGGCAGCCCTTTCACTGGCACTTTTTGGGATATTTTCTCTTCAGCTTTGTTTTTCAGTTTCAAACAGCAACAAAATTCGTATTTTTTTTTTTCTGTTATATTCTTTGTATATATTTTCACCGTATACTATGAAACCATTGAGACTATATTGAAACCTGAGAAAACATGCATTTTTAGAAAAGGTTGTGCTTTTAAATCCTTGCCTTCCTTTTAGACTGTGAAAGGAAACAGGACCGATTCTGAGAGGACAGATGGACGGTAGAATAAAAAAGAGTAGCAAGAAGATTAACAGAACAGAGAAAAATGAACCAAAGTAGAATTGATGTAGTGTTTGTAAAGCCCACAGGGAAACATGCCTCTTTAAAGAACTTTTTTTTTTTCACTTGATGTAATGTTTTTAAGCACAACAAACCAGCAGCTATTTTGCTTGAATTTCGTGTATAATGGCTTTTGCACACACCTGTCAGATGTTGCCTTAGCTCCTTCTTCATAATTAATTACGCAACCAATAAGGCATGGTGGCTTCATGGACTGATTGTTTTTGAATGGTTGCAGAAATAAGGAAATATCTTCTAACACGTAAAGCGAGGCACTTGTTATGTTTAAGTCGAACAAAAAGAGAAGAGAAACACAAGGGAGACAAAAATCAAAGACAGACAAGAGTTCAAATGAAGGAACATGCTTCACTGATGATCGTAAAGACCCATAGTGCATTGTGAGAAGCAGAGCATACAAAATAAAAAACAGTGGTTAGTGATAATATTAAAATTATCTAAACTAACGTTTTGCCAGTGAGAGGGTTCCCATTGTTAAACAAGTGAGTGCAAAAAAAAAGAAAAGAAAAACACAAACTAAAGAAAATCACTTCATTGCAGTTTGTCCACTACATCACAGCATGGGGGATCTGAGAAATTGCATTGAATGGAATGTAACCAAGATTCACAGCACCACATGGGAGAGATAGAGAGACAGGCAGAGAGAGAGAGAGTGAGTGAGAGAGAGAGAGAGAGAAAGAGAGAGCGGGCTCAGTTGCTCAGACTTTGACAGTAGACATCGCACAGCCAGCTTGTCGAGATCAAACAGCAGGGCGTCTTTAACTTTAGTGTTCCAAAAAGTACAACTGCATGCAAAGCATTCCCATTTAAAACAATGCAAAAATGAGGTAATCGTTTTTTTTTCATACCGTTTTTTTTTGTTATTTCTAAATAAATAAATTATGATTCAGTCGCCCAACCCGCAAAGAAAACTATATAAAATTAAATACATACCCACAATATCTACAGTTAGTAATAAATTATGATTGTTAAATACTTAAGGCATTTCAACTGACAACACCCTGTGTAAACTATGAAAACTTCATCAAAGATGACTCCACTACAGGAGGAAGCAGTATCAACACTGGCAGTGCACAAGACAGGGAGAACTAATCCTTGCCAAATGGTCCTCTAGGGCTCAATCCTTTACTTTCACTGCATAAGAACAGTACAGTGTCTTTAAACAGGAGGAAAACTGGTCAGGCTATTGCCACATTTCCACCTCAAGAACTTTCCCCAATAAGTAGGAACCTAAGGAGCTACATAGTGTTTCTTCAACAGGGACAAGGGTTGAAATAATGTCTCAAGGACTAAAAATACAGGACCTTTTGGGTTCCAAGAACTTTATTCTTCTTCTCCAAAATGTCCCTCTATGGGGGTTATGCTTTCTGAAAGTACTGGTACTTTGAGGTGGGAGTTGTAGCACAGAACAGTTGTGAGTTATAGTTTCATTCTGAAGTAGTCGCAGGAAGCATAACTCTGTTTCTCACCTCATCGGACTATCTTGCTAAATCTTCAAGGGTCTTCAGAAACTGGAGGAAATGTAGACAACTTTGTAATTCCCCGAATAACAGTCCCAGGATCAAATTGATTTTTATTTTTTTTTTAAGGGAAAACTGGTCAAAATAATAATGTATTTCCACTGCAGGAACTTTTTTCCAGCACTACTGACTTCAGAAGATATGCATTGTATTAACAACGCAGGGACCAGGGTCAAAGGTCCCTGTAGGGGGTGAGATTTTCTAAAAGAACCAGTACCTGAAGTTGGGACTTGAAGTGCTGAACATTTAAGTCTTGCAGCATTTTTTCTCACCTCAGAAGACTAATTTGCCTAATCTTTATTGTCTTTAGATCTCTGTAGAGGTCAAAGACAACAATGGGCACTGGGAAGCTTTTTATTTTGTCGAAAAGTAGCCGTAAACCAGTAGCCTGGTCTAAAAGGCATTCTTTTTCAGAAGGGACACTAGCCAGTCTAGCAATTCTTTTCCACTGAGGAACTTTTTCAAGGGCTGAGACTTGTGCTTCAGGCACAGGGACCAGAGTCTTAATAAGTCCCAGGGGCTGAAAGTATAAGGACTTTGGAGTTCTTACGAACATTATTTGACGTAGTACTTTTTACTTTGCTGTGGCACCTGAACAGAACTTTTGGTGGGGACACAGCTTTAGTAGTGAGCAAGAGGGTCGACTTATTTTAACAGCCTGATTTTCTTCCCTCCTGATGCGGCGTCTCATGTCTGTGTGCACTGCGAGAGGGAGGCTGCCTCTGTCTCACCACGTTCTAAATGTTCTAGCAATACAGCATAGCAACCAGCATGGCAACCACGAGGGGAGGTCTGTCACACAAATACACAAGATCAATACGTAAGCTCCTCTCTCTGCTGAAAACACTGCATGAATCTAGACCTAAATATAAACCGAATGCAATACCAAAAAACCTTTTGTTCCTATATAACTATTGTCACATGTGCTTGTTCTTTAGGCATTAAGGTAAACATCAAAAAGAGGATTCCAGGGCTGCCACCAAAGGGGACTGGATGAACACACGCTACAAGTCAGTGGAGCAGCCGCTGACACCGTGCTCATTTTTTTTTGTTTGTGTTAAGAAGATAGTCACAGCTCAGATTAACTAAGTCATGCAAAGCCATCTGTGTACTGTTTCGCAGAAACTCTACCAAAGCAGCCACCCAAGTCAACAGTGAAACATGCATTTTTTTCAGCGCACACAGTTCTGGCCCCATGCCAGATGAAGATGCAGGTAAAAGGGCAGCTAAATGTTCCTCCCACCTTCCTCTGCAGCGCACATTGGTTTCCTTTTTTAATCCTTTTTTTGGCTTTGTGTTGTATAAGCACTCCAGTGGCCTTGCTGTTAACCTACCACAAGTTTTAGGTGTAGCACACGCACACACATTTGCACTTTCTGAACGTACACACATTTGCTCAACACATTCCTGAAGTCACACACACACACACACACAGCAGGGCAGAGCACACACATACACATACACACACATAAACCTGCTTGAGGCTCAAGCTACACTGTGACAAAATGCATTTTGGTAAAAACACTTCTACCTATTTTGAAGTTTTAAAAACACACATATGACAACTCGATCACTTGGCTTGGCTTCCACAGCAGTGAAAGAGACCTACTCACACAACACCAACCCAAGGTAAATATATTGCAAAAGGTCAAAGCTGCATGATAGAATTAAAACACTTAGCTAGCTAGTGCAGCAACAGCGCACCAGATTATCACTTGTTGGTTACTGCTACTCTACTACGACCACAAATGATCTTTAGGTAAACATGGCATCAGAGCATTTAGTTTTTCTTGTGTGGCAGAATATTCACTTTGATTGAAGTGTTTTAAAAGAGAAATATATATTTGTATATATATTTATATATTGAGAAAGAGAGAAAGTAGCCAGCTCAGTGTGGGGTTATGCGTTTTCCACTCTCAGGACATAAAGTCATGGCTTTGAGGACATGCTACACAGCCTGTGGCTACCTACAGTACGACACCACAACAGCAACAACACCCCACTTACAACCAGCAAGCTACAAGTAAACCCTGTGTACATGAGTATATGTGTGTGTTTGTGTGTGTCTTTTGCCTCCAGAAGGATGTGCTTCATTATAAAGAGAGTCCTTTGCGGCTTCTCTTGCAGTTGGCTGTCCTGGCTTGGCTCAGTTAAAGCGTGAGTCAGAAGACGTGGGGTGGTGATGTCACATGATGTCTGGAGACATTTGGCAAAAGCCCCCAACGAGGGGGGGGAGGAAGGAGGTGGAAGAAAGCAGGAACCACATGAGTGTGATTGACAGGGAGGAGGTAGGGTGGGGGGATGGGGTTGAATCTCATCAGCTGTCGGGGTTCAGCTGTGTTTCGATGTCAACTCGACAGATTGGACACTTCCTGCTTGTGGCCAGCCATTGGTCGACACAGCCCTGATGGAAGAGGTGCATGCAGGGTAGTCTCCTGGAGGACAGAGAAACACAGAGACACAGGGTCAGTCTTGATTCACATACTGTAGGCAAGCATGAATCTTCCCAAGAGGATACAGTTATGTGCTTGCAGGGAACATCTGAAACCAGCAGGGAGTTAATTTTGTTCATTCAGGCATGTAGAGACGACTTCTGTTGAGTCATCGATCCTCCAAGCCGCCCAGACAGCTGAGACTCCATCTGCTGTAAGCTGAGACTCGTTCCCTGTCTCTGGGCACTGCTCTTATCACCCAAATCTCACCCCCAACCTGGTTTTGAATGCATGTGTAGTAGCACTTTCTCCAGTGTGTTTTCTGACAAGAGAGTCAGAAAGCAGAAAATAGATTCCTAATAGATTCCAACCTCCAGTTTGTCCTTTAAAAACTAAGTTATTCCCAGCTGCTGGTTAGCTTAGCTTAGCATACAGACTGGAAACAGGGGAAAACAGCTTGACTCGCTCTGTCAGACAGTATGAAATTCCTCCTAATTGACTTATGTATTGCTGTCTCAGCTGTTTCACACTGAATCATTAAGATGAAAGCGGCACTAGTTATGATATGTAGTGACAGTTTATGTCTAATGTGAGGAACAGGGAGGATTTGGCTGTTAGCTAATGATTTGTGAAATATTTGGCATTTGCTGACATTAAAATTAGTAGCAGAAGGTTCACGGTGTCGAAAGCAAATTTACAAATGATCGGTTCTATGACATCCCATAGATAGATAGATAGATAGATAGATAGATAGATAGATAGATAGATAGATAGATAGATAGATAGATAGATAGATAGATAGATAGATAGATAGATAGATAGATAGATAGATAGATAGATAGATAGATAGATAGATAGATAGATAGATAGATAGATAGATAGATAGATAGATAGATAGATAGATAGATAGATAGATAGATAGATAGATAGATAGATTCTGAGGTTGTGCATCTTTCTGACCTGACGTCCTCTCCGTCCTCCAGCATGGACAAACAGATGGTACACTTCTCATCCACATCTGTCTCCTCCTCCTCCCCAATCTTCAGATGGAGGGGCTTTCTCTGTTAGCAGGTCAGATTACACAGAGACAAAATGCACGGTCAAAAACAATAAAGCTCAGTGGGAGTAAACCACCAGTTTATGTCTCTGTGTTTTATTATTCCCTACCTTCTTGTATTTGTGAGGAAAAGTGAACCGCTCTATGGTCGTCTGAACAGCTCCTCTACTGACACTCCCAAGCCGGTCCTCCAACTGCAACAGCTCCTGAAGGAAAACCCATTGTGTTATACAACCTATAGAACGATGATCATCTACCAAAAGGGCCTAAAATAAAGATTACATTTGAAGATGAAACTTTAAACAAACAAATACAGGATGTCTTATAAGTGCTTGAAAACTGGAAATTCGTGCCTACAGAACAAGGCAGTACAGAAAGAGGTTCAAGTTCTCTGACACTGGGTGGGTGGAAAGTGTGTGAAGTGTATTTAAAGATAGATTTACCTCATAACTTTCTCGCACAGCGGTGGCGTGCCTTGAAGGATTCAGACTTTGCAGTGCCAACAGGTGCAGCTGGGGGTATGGGTAGTTTCTGATTTCATGCACAACCTAGCAATAAAGAAGGCGTCTTTTATTACAGCAGTAATAACCCTGCAGTCAAGCATGGTTTTTTGCTTTAATGCATTGTTAGAGACAAATCCCATTCTTTTAGAATACCGAAAGTGACACAAATAGCTGCAAAAAAGCAAAAAGCACGAAGAAAATGGAGAAAAAAATGGTTGATGGTGTTTGGAAGAAGTGAGGTAACCAGACCTCAGTAGCCCACTCCTCTTCTCTGCCTGACAGGTTAGCAGCTGCTGTTAGCTTAACACAGCCAAATCCCCAACCATGCTGTGGGGTGCTGTCTAGATGGTACTCCAACATTTGTAAAACCATTAGCCAACATGGACGTATAATTTTAGCCCTACTTGTTAACCCTTCCAAAAAGTTTTTGTGACTAGCCATAGCCAAGTATTAATGGTGCCAAAATGAAACCAAACAATGTGAAAGTCTTAGATTGTTGAGGTTTAGGCACAAAAACATTGTTGGATAGGATCGGGGAAATATCATGGTTGGGGTTGAAATAACAGATTTCACACATTATTCAAACAGTAGTCTCTCTCCAAATATGGTTCACAATAACAAACACATCCACTGAAGAAACATTGTTTACAAATCACACAAGAGTTTTACAAATGAAGGTTTCCATACAGCTGTTGCCATGACATTAAAGATGTTCTGTGGGTATGGATCAAATTACAAGGAAGAGGAATGTAAGGAATTAAACCAAAGTCTGTTGTACTGCTGCCACAATTCTGAAGCTTTTATAACTCTCAACTGTTAATGTTGTAGATCTGCAAAGTTAAATCAGTTCAATGTTATTTAAAGTAAAGGCAGAAGTGTATCATATCAGTAGAGGGAAAACGTTTAGGTCATATGAATAGCAGGGTGTCAAACATACCACTTGTGCAGACGATGTGTTCCTGGGGAAGTGATGCATCCGAGGAGAGGCCAGGTAATGCTGATAGTGCTGCGGGAGCTGCTGGAGCTGGTACTGATGGTGAGGAAGGCCAGCATCGACACTGAGATCCCTGCAGGCAGAAAGACAGGCAACTAAATCATCACTGTCACCCATGCTCGGCAAAATGACGGACAGACAGATGGGCGCAGTGATGAAAAGATGGGATCATTTCTGGACTCCACGGGACTCTGGTTAATCTCCGACCGGGACTCACCAGTCTGTGCCTTCGGCCAGGTACCGCTGCTGCTGTGTCATTGGCTGAGGAACATGAAGGGGCGGGGAGTAGTCGTAGCCTGAACGCAGTCTGTGAGGGTTCAGAGGGATGCGCTCTTGGTTCCTTCTAGGAAAGAAAAGAAAGATAAATGTTTAGATTTTTTATTAAACCTTAACTCAACCAGGAATGTCACATAGAGATCATTGTTCTCTTTTACATGAGACCTGGCTAAGACTGGCAGCACATACAGTAGGTAAAAGAAACAATACAATGATCAGCTTTAATACCTACCTAAAGGCTGTCTTTCCTAATTAAAACTTAAAACCCCAAAGTATTTAATAAACAATGAAGTGTATGAGTATTCAATCTGTAGGGTGGATTCGGGACAGTTTGAACCGGTAAATAAAAAAAGTATTACAGTACAATTTTCTGTTGATGATGAATAATTTCCTGTTGTCCTGTTGTGATATCCTGAGATAACAAATCAGTTTTTTCCCATGATAACGAGTTAATGTCTGGAGATCTTAAGAAAACCACTGAAATCAATTCTATCAGAGGAAAACAGCGTTGTTATCCCAAGATAACAAGATAAATAAGTTTTTGAGAACACAACCGAAATGAACTTGTTTTCAAGAGGAAAACAGAGTTAAATAAAATGTATGGATGTATGTCCTCTTAGGGCTTCCTTAGATTGGTATACAAAAGGGGAAAGGATGTCATAGCTGATTAAATGGTTTCTTTTCTTTTGAAATAAAAAACCCCAGCTGTAATTGAAGATAAATCAGCCGACAGAAAACCAGCTGAATTTGAGATGACATTTTTGAAGTGAAATAGATGTATAGGTTTACTGTTTTTGGTTTTTTTACTTGTTAAGAGAGTTTATCACTTGATCAATCCATGTTTAAAAGTAACACCTTTTTACTGCTTCTCTGTAGTTTGGTTGTTCTTTGCTTGTGTGTACTGTATTTGCGGGCAGGTAGTGGTTCTACCTGGAGTGAGGGAGGATCCTGCGATGCTGCGCTTCGATAAGCTGCTGCTGGATGAGGTATTGCTGGTGTAAGGCCTGAGGTAGGAATGGAGGCCCTGGCACATCCTGGAACTGAGGAGCTGCGGGCAGGGCAGTGAGGGGAGGCGGCGGGTGGTGCGCCGGAGGCAGGTGGGTGGCCAGGCCGGTCTGAGGCGGCTGGCCGGCATTTCCCAAGGGGAACTCTGCTGAGATGGGTGCCTGGGGAGCGCCCAGGTGAAAGTGTCGGCAGGAGGTAGCATGGCTGTGCTGATGCCTGGTGAAGTGTGCTCCTATGGGGAATAAATGAAGAGAAAGATTGAGCCCGAGAAAGCTTGTTATCGGTTTCATTCAATCAGACACCACATGGAAACCCAGACAAACCAGTGATGAGGACATTTTCACACACATAATTGCAGAAACAAGTACTTTCTGGCTTTCTCACGCACACAAACACACACAAATAAATTCAACAATCATTCACACAGAGAGAACATGAAAATAGAAGAGACCCGACACAGGAAGAGACAAGACAAGACAGACAAAACAGCAGATGGAGGACGCAGACACTGAGACCCCTGTGGAGCTCTGTCAAAACCCACACACAGATTGCACCCATTGCCACTACAGAAAGGATTGATCTTCACTAACATTTTGGTGTTTTTCCAAGATGATCTACACCACAGATTGTTGTCTGAGGTCCACAGCTTGTCAAATTTGCTCTATATAATGTTTGATTTTTTCAAGAAATGTATATTCAACTGTAGTTTTCTCATTAAATCCGCCAAAAGGAACTAAGGTGGGCTCAAAGGATTGTCAGCCCCCGTCATTCTCCCTCACCCTTCCCTTTCGTAACAGAGGTGGAGGAGACATGAGATTGTGTGCTAGCCCCACTGAATCACCTCAGTATTGAATTGCACCAAACAATCAATAGGAATTACTCCGAGCTGAGAGAAAGGGAAGGCTGAGGGGAGGGTGAAGTAAGGACGAACAGTTCCTATTCCAGCTTCTCATTACAGCTTTCTAGCTTTCTTTAACAGGACACAGAGAGAATAATAAAATACCTGAGTATTGTGCCTTTGAATGGCCTTGGAACTGTAAGTTCCATTTAGTGTGCAGCAGTGCCAAATCGCAATAAGGCAACTGGCATGCCACTTGGAGATCCCTGGCAACTACCGGTAGTTCAGTGATAGCCAGTAGTCCAGCGCTATGTGCACGTGGTTAAGTGGCATATATGCCATTAATTCAGTGCCATGTTCAGTTGCCGATGGCATGCCACAAGGGGCCAGCGACACGTACCACTCAATTGTCACACCAGTACCACCCACCACCATGACGTATATAATGCTAATTTTAATTAATACCAGTGGTCTTGCTCTACGACATGTACACTTGCTTTCATAAATGTTGACACTTTTTGTCTTTATAGACAACACAAGTACAATATAGTAATGTTATGAGAGAAATACATATGTTTCTTCTATGTGTTTTTCATACAGTATGTAAGGAGAGTTTGTTTGATATCTCTTATGGATTACTCAGACTGGCTATGGTGGCTAGGCTAGCCTTGTTAGCTGAGATAAGCTTTGAGCTACGACCTAGGGCAATGATATGTTATTGAAATGACTGTCATCATGGAGATAACAAACAAACTTTCAATACACATGAATAATAGACGAAAGACGCGTATATATTCCTTTTATAACGTTACTTTGTTGCACTTACGTTATCTATACAGACATAAAGTGTATAATATGGCAGTAATTGTATGTCATAGAGCAAGACATATTCATTTTCATATTCCTCATGGTGGTGGAAGGTGGTACTGATGTGACAGTTGAGTGTGACTGGACAGGATGTCACCGGCCAGGATGTCACTGGCCCCCTCGTGGCATGCCATCGGCCACAGCACATGGCATATATGCCACTAAAGTAAGCGTAATTGGTGCTGGACTACTGGCATGTCACTGAACTACCAGCATGTGCCACATCTCCCCAAGTGACACGCCAGATGCCCCATTGCGATCTTACTGTCACTCTAAATGTGCTTATAGTGGAAGACATAGTTGTCTCATCTACTGTTGTGTAAGTCGTTTCAAGCTGACTCAGGCAGGTTTTAGACACAGGAAGGAGCATTGTTCAAAAGTACATGAGTCACAATTTCAGTTCATTTATTTTGAGGACTAATTCTACATTTTAGGAAAATGTTTGTCTCTCTGGTGTATAGAAAAGATTGGTGCAACCCTGTATGTATTGAAGCAGCTGGTTAGCTTAGCTAAACACAGATAGGCCTACTGCTAACAGGGGCTAGCTTGGTTATGTACAAGCAGCAGAACAGAGCAACAACCACCTCTAAGGCGAACTTAAAACATTTTTCAAAGATTTGTTTTATCTGTCTAAATGTCAATCTAATCATTTCTTGTTTGCCACTGGCTTAGCAGTGGAGACTCCAAAAGTGCTGAACTAGCCAAGAAATAGTCTACGCAGTTTTTCGCCCAGAACTGAAATCACAAGTTTAGCCTAAATTGTAAATAATAGAGTTAAAAAGTAGACTTGACATGTTTGTTTCAGAAGATTAATTTGAAATGTTTCTACAGAGCCACGCTAGTTGTTTCCTTCCCCAATACATAAAGTATTTCTGAATCTGATTAGTCTTTATGATAAGCTTCACTTAGCTAAGCGGTTGCTGGATGTGGCTTTATTAGAGATGACTGCTTTAACAATGTTTTCATGGTGCTTTCCCCCACAAAGCAAAAAGATAATAAAATCGTATATATTCTCTTACTCTTAGATATATTCATAACCGGTTGTTATTTGCTATGTCACATTAGCCTTGGGACATGGGAAGCCAGTGAACCTTGAGAGCCACGAACCATCTGAGACAACATGTGTCCGAGGAATTAGAGCAGAAATGGCAGACTGTTGGTTTGGATTGGTAAAGGCTGTGCATCAATTTGTGTAAACTCTGTGACCTGGTAAGACTGGACTCGGTGTGAAGCTTTAAGTAAATATCAAATTATTTGTCTCTGGGCTCTTTCACAGCTCGTACCGCTGACATTAATATTTGACATACTGCAGTGCTGCTGGCAGTAACAGCCCTGATTGTGTTATTGTTTCATCTCGGCTTCGGCTTTGACTCACAGATATAAAATGCCTGATTGGTGCAGAACAGACCCCCACCCATTCATCCATGCACATACACACACACACACACACACACAGACATGCACTCACTTCATCCACCTCTCTTCACCCCTGAGCTGCTGCACAGGCAGCCCCTCCCCCACGGTGTGGCTGCGGCATGGCGTCCCTGTGAGTGACAGCCTGTAAGCCCTGCCCAGCCGCGACTGCAGCAGTCTGACATCGAACCTGTCTCTCTCTTCCCCTCCTCCCCTCTGCCATCGCTGCAGCTTTACAATTGCATCTCCTCTCTAACATAATCCTGTCTTCTGCCTAGTGTGATGGTCTTCCATCATGTGTATGACAGTGACAAAAACCCACCTCACCAGCTGATTTCACATTTTAGCACACTCACTCTCACAGTGAGGGAACAATGAGTGAAACAAGCCCTGGAATTAAAATCTGCATAAAGTGCTTGCACACTTCTCACTAATCTTAATATTAAACATTGGTCAAATAGGGACAAAGTGGGTGTTGAATGGACGACAAAACCCCTGAAATAATGTGGTATAAGCAAGTGCAGCTACTGTAAAATATCATAAGCATTATGGCTGCTGAGTTTTTTTTAAAGTCTGTTGCTGCTGGTGGTGGTGGTGGAGAAATATGCTAACACACGTCTATGTCTTCGACACACCTTATGTCTGCACATAAATAACTCGTGTCTATTTCAGACATTGTGAACAGATGTTAGGCTCAAGTGGCTGGAACTTGAGCAAGAAGTCACAGACTAAAAATCTCTTTACTTTCCTAACTTTATATTTAATATGTGCAGCTTAAAACTCAAAATATTGGTTAACAGAACCTGTATGCAGGATTTCACCAGTTGCCCAATTTTGTACTTTCAACAGAAGCACCAACATTTTTTGTGGGGGGTTAGCATACATTTGGAACTTTTATTGGAAAAGACTCCTACTTGACAAACTATACTCATATTATCAATGTCTACCCTATATTTTGAGAACATTTCCAGCCACCTGCAATGCCTAGTTTGCGGCTGTAATGTGACATGAGCTAAACTGGGTTTACTTCAGCTATTGTCTGAAACTACAAAAGGCACAAATGGTTGACTAAAGGAATTCTTTTCAGTAAAGCTGCGAGCCGCTTCTTTCTGTGATTCAATGGTTTATTTGTATAAATGAGTCAAGGTCTGTTCAGTTCATTTCTGAGGAAATGACTAGAGCAAAGAGGCTAATAGTTACCAACATTACACGGACACACAGATGAAACACTCCACTGATGTGATAACTGCCTTTTGCAGATTGAACCGAATTGATTTCTTATTATGCTACATATTAAGAGACTCAGACAGGAAAGTGTGACGTTCTGGCGGAGAGTTTGATTAGAAGATCAATACAACTGATATATTCGTCAGCCTTAAGCCAGCAGCTGGTTAAGTGTAGCACAAACCCTAGAAAGAGGAAAAGAAGCTCCTAATTTGAAGGTACCAAAATTGACACAGCACGTCTAAAGCTCAGTAATAAACACATTGTCTACCATTTGTTTGGTCTACAAAGACGTTTGGAATGACTACTGTTTGTTTTACAAAAGACTATTTCTCTGGAAGTTAACTTAATGAAATACGCCAGCACATAGCGAGAATCTGCAAACTGACATTTCCATACATGGCTATCTGTTCAAATTAAACAAGTGAGATATTTATTGTAAATAAGTTAACTTTAGAGGTGACGGCATAGATTGTGTTGTATTCGACAGAGCCAGACAAGCAGTCTCTCCATGTTTCCAGACTGTATTCTATACTGGGATAATAGCTAATGGAAAAGGCTTCACATTAGGGGTAGAGACACAAGAGTGGTATTGATCTTCTCAGTAAACTCTCAGCAAAAAGACAAACAGTAGGATTTCCCAAAATGTTACATTTCTTTACAAGGACTGGTTAATTTATAGGTAGTAAGGATAGACTGTTTCGGTCTTTTTGATGATTACATACGGAGCAGTCAATACATCCAAGAAGAATATGGCGATATTTTGACAAACCATTAGGCAACAAATTGCCAAACCAGTTATATTGTCATTGACTGTGCTAAACTTTTTAGGATTGTGCAGCAAAAAAGTTGTCAAACATATTATTGGATTTTTGTTTGCATGACTTTGCTGAAGGAACTCGATTTTACTTTTTTGTTCAATCATTTGTGGTGGGTTTATATGTAAACAGTTTTTAACAGAAAATGCACCATACTATGTTTCCATTAATATTGATATCAAGACAAAATAACAGTTACCATGACAGATGACGCTATCGATTGGACCCAATGTTGTTTGATTTGATCGAACACCAATGAACATCATCGAGTGATTGTGAGGGAGGCGTGTGTTTTGTTCTATAAACAAAAGTGATTGGATTAGGAGGGGATTCAGTTTTCAATGCCGGCGTGTTTTAGAATAATCATGCTTTTCTGTCCTCCTTTAATAATGTATAGAAATTGTGTTTGCCCCTAGTCATAAGCCGAGCAACAAGTTCAGTAGACTCTGTCAAAGACCGCTGAGAAATGAGAGCACATAAAAAGAGTGAGGGGACCGTCTCAGTGACAGCACAGTGTGGAGGAAGGAGGAGGAGGAACACATGGAAATCAGCAAAAAGCACACTGAAGGTTAGAAAGAAAACTACAGTCTTTATTGGAAAATATTAGTATGTGTGGCACTGTGTGATAATAGTAATAATAAGAGTAATATCTCCTATATAACCATAATAATACCATGCAAATAAAGACCAAAGGCAAGGCCCGACCATGCTCTCTGTAGGGTTAACAGAACAGAAGCAGCATCCAATGAGTAGATGTGTATGCTTACAGCACAGTTCAGTATAGCAGGGACAACTCTACACAAAGTTTACATTGGAATCTGCTGTTCAATGTGGAAAAACAAAAGTATAAAATGACCATGCATTAGGATCTAATACAAGAACATAAGGTAGAAAAACCACAACCAAAGAATAAAAAAGACATTTTCATTCTAAAAGGAGTTCTACAGCAGTGCAGGATATACACATCCCTGTAAAATGGATAGCATTCTGGAGGTGTCTGAGGAAAGACTTGAGAGGGGGGCTGTTCATGGTAGTGGATTGAGAAAGGGGGATTTTATACTTTTTAAATGGCAAGATGAGTTAGACCAGAGTCTCGCCCATTTTTCAATTAAGCTAGCAGGAACAAATGCTTTCACATATGGATAGGATTATGAGCAGCTGTCTGGACTCCACTTTAACAGGTGCAGTGGACCATCAAAAGGAAAACATAGTCTCACACAAGTTACTGTGATTTTAGCACTGCAAGTGTTAGCCAATTGTTTAATTATTGATTACGATTGTTTAGAGAAGGTGATCATACAAGTGCTCATGCTGGTACAATGCACCTTTGCAAATAGGGGATGGAGGCAAATATTAGAGGAGTTCGATTAAGCCTGGCTGTAATCGAATCGAGGAGAGGGGGGTCAAAATGTATCCACTTTACAGAAATTTACAGCAGAATGTAGTCTATCCACACTGAATGGGAGAATCACAATGACAGTCTGTAGTAAAGTCTAATGCTACAATGGGTTATTCACTGAAGAGCAACATGACAGTTTAAATAAAGACAGAGTGTTTTTTGCTACAGAAGGTGTTATTCTTTAGTCTGTTACACAGAAGGATACGGTATGAGTGGGAACTCGGTTTTAATGCCAATGTCGTCTTCAGATGGAAAGAGGAAATGAGGAAGAAGGGGTTCACAATACAGCTAGATGCAGAGAACAGGCAGAGGCTACGGCAGACAGCAGCAGATGATCGTTAGCTACACAATGGAGGGGGACAAAGGTCTGAGAAATGCGGAATGTAGAGCCAGCCTCGATACTATGGAACAGGAAAAAAGAACACAAATAAAAGCACAATGAAATCATTGGTGCTACTGCATGTAGTTTTTAACAGTGCAAATTATTACCACTACTATTATTATTACATAATCAACACAGATAGCCTGCTGCAATGGAGGAGGATGTTATTCTTCTGCCAAATTCAGCAAGTGGGATTTTTCAGCTTTAAACGCTGCTCAGACTTCAGCTAAAGGTGGTGCAATTTTAAGGTTTGATGACGTTTATTTTAGGCTAAAGGCAGAATACCACCATTTTAAAGCCCGTTTGTAATTGCTAGTGGCACGTAGGCTATACTTCGTGTATTATATTTGATATTTATTTGTAGGGAGAAGCACTGATTGACACTTACGAATATCAATGTAAAAATGAGCGCAGGACTACAACAAAAACGATGCAAGTTGCACACAAAGGGACCGACAGCCCTTGTTATGTTTGGCAGCTTTATTCAGATACAGCTGCCCGGTTGCTTGGCAAAATTTATGGGATGAAAAAAAAACAAGGCAGAGAATTGTATTATTCTTTTTTTTTTAAGCTAAAGATGAGTCGGTGAACGTCGCTATTTCAAGTTGTTACCTAGGTAACGTTGGCTAGCAGTGTGACTGCACAAAATAGCAGTTAACGCACGTAAACACCGCGCGACAGATTAACCAGACCCCGCGAGCCGCTAAGCACAGCTGAGGATAAAAGAAAAGAGGGGCTGCCATTTGACAGCTGCATTCGTTTTGGTGTTGTTAAGAGGCCCTAACATAAATCTGTACGGCGTTTGTAAAATGTTAAATGTAGCAGTAACAGCATTGGAGCGGGTTTGGTTCAAGCTAAATTGGCGCGACGCTACAAGCTAGTAAGACTGATTATGTTATCTACGGTGGACTGTCGCGATTATGCTGTCCCGTGTTTTTGCTAGCAGGTGTCAGCTCTGTTTACATAATTTGAGGACATTTAAAAGAAGCGACGCCGAGAATTTTGTTAGAGTTAGAACAAAGAAATAAATACAGCTAGCCATACCTCTATTTCTAACTGAGCCGAAGACTGGGAGAACCAGATATCCAACGTGTACCAACACCATCCTGGGTCCTTCTTTGTTGTGTGGGTAGCCAGCGAGACAGATGGTCCATGGAAATGATCCCCTCCAGTCCCCAGCACATTCAAACGGACAGGCTGCGCAGCCTTCACACTTAGAGCCGAGCAGCCAATCACTGGATGCTATGATCAGGACCCTCCGGCTTTGGCACCCTGCTCCACCAATGGGATGAGCGACGGGGCGGGGAGGTCTGTGTTTTGGACAGCCCGCCCCCTCCATGACTGGATTCACTAGTTTAGAGAAGGTGGGCTACTTCAATCCCATTTAAACTAATTTTGTCTAACAAAAAATCTCTACCTTGAGGAAAAATCAAATGTAGATTCAGCTTTAATATTCTCACAATTTTTATTTCCCATCCATAACCATGACAGATGACACGGTATACTTATTTTTTTAGCACTTGACCAAAGCCCTGGGGTCGAATTGGTTAAAGAATTATTATGGATAAGGTGTCACATTACATTAAGACATACCCACAATTAGTTGTATTCTTCTTCACTTATGGACTCAATTTTCCAATGACTCTTCAGTAAAAAAAAAAATTACGAACAAACACAGCAATTAGTGAATTATGTCCAAATACAGATCATTGAGATATATTTTAACCTATTTGTGGCATACTTCTTTGAAAAACATTTTCTCCATATTTTGCAAAGTTTTCCTGGACAGGAAATATGCCGAATATGGTCTGTGTCCTCAAAACCGCTTTGCCTATAGTGTTAAGCCTGAAGGGTGAAGGAACAGATGGACATGGGGGAGCTGAGGGGGTCACAAAACTCTTAGTCCCATATGTCCTAGTCGTCCAATTCCCACCATGTAATGCTTTAAGCCTGCGGTGTCACACAAAGAGCCTTTCACACTGCTTTACTGTCAGTGGAGGTCAAATCAGTTCACTTACCTTATAAACAGCAGACTTATGATCTTTAACTCTATACTACAGACAGTGTATATTAAAATCATCTGAAAACATTAGCTACAGCAGAACATGACTTAGAAATGTGCACAAGTAGGCCTACCCCAAAGCAACAGATGCCCAGTTTTGTTTGGCAAACATCTGAAACCTAAAGATGTTAAGTGAGCAGCAAACCCTCACATTTTAAAAGCTTAAACCAGAGAATATTCTGCTTTTCATTACTTTTGCTGTAAATAAAAATCCCCTTCAGTCAATGCCTGCAGTAGCCATTAATGAGTGAGCTGTCATTAGTTGGACTAAACCTTGGAGCAGTTACGTGTACAAAAACAGAATCCAAAGCTGCATCATTCAGACTAAAAAGACATCTGCAAGAGGAAGGATACTTATTTCCAGCTTTTGAGAGTGAGCCAGCACACTTGCTGCTCTGTGAGGCCTCCACTGCCCTGTACAAAAATTAGCATACAGCTGATGTTCTGCCCCAAGGGTGAAAAGAGCTAGCTGAAGGGCTTTGGTTTTTAAGAGAAGGGCCCCGCAGACTGAATTGCTCCACACCCTCATTGTCCTCTTCATGTGAACTCCATATGTCCCCCTAGTGGCAGGTGACGCAGTGTGACCTTTAACCCCACATGTCACTTTAGTAGGTGAGGGTGAAATTGTATTGTTCACAGCCAGGCAGTTGTCTAGACTGTTTGACTACAAGATAAAAAGAAAACAATACGACATCTCATTATGTTTTGTGTGTATGATGGGGATTATTCTCACCCTTCCACAGAAGAGTAGTTTTTAATGGAGAAGACTTTAGACTACAGAAACACGAATCAGTGTGCTCTCATTATTATTATTATCTATTTGGTTGACAGAGAACTACTAAAGAATAATTTAAGTAGCAATGTTTACAAATCACTATTCTGACATCTATGAACTGATAAAAAATATAAAAATGTCTCCATCTTTACTCCCCACACCTCAGAAACAGGTATACTGAAAAAGATTGATTTGACTTCAATGATTAAAAAAAATCTTCTGTAGTAATTTTTCCCTTCCTAGTCTTGGCATTTGACATTAGAGACTGAGCAGTTTATTAAGTAGGCAGATATTATTGGCAGATTTGAGCCCATCACAGATATTAATTCAAACATAAAGGTTTTCCAACTGGTGCTAAAAATTAAAATGCATTTTTAGAACATATAGTGCAGAAAACAAAAATAAGAGATGGTGTCACCACGAAGTTCACCTGGGAAAGTGCTCCAACTCAATAGTTAGCAATACTCTCAGCACTGTCTGCAGAGCATGTAGTTATTTCTAAGTAAGCAGCTTCTGAGTCAATTGCAGATTCAAAATCTTTCTCAATTGGTTTCCATATCAGCAATCGATACATTTTCACCTCTTAAATCCAAATGGGTACCAGCCTGAAAAATCCTTTATCTATTGGGTTTTACTAAAAGCTCTAAAAGTCACACACAAGACCAAAGAGTACTCAGCCTGCTTGAACAATAAATAAATGGAATAAGAAATAAAGGAGTTGTACAAGAGGATCATTAAATAACGCTCTATTTATTTAGTTTTAAAATAGTTTCTTTTTTTGTTCTACAGACATAATTTCAAGGAAGTCAAGGACTTGCAGAAGCAACAAAATAAACAACCTTTTTTTTTTCAAATTTAAAATACTGACAGTAAAATAAAACAAAACAAACAAAAGAACAGAAGAGCGAGGCTAAATTACAGGTGATGAGGGTAATATCGGACATGAGGTTAAAAAAACGTGACCAGACATGCTATGTGCAACCATAGTTGAGCATCACTGCCCAAGTATTCTACCAAACCTCTATCACTAAGGACATGAGTTTTACAAACAATTCATAAAAATCCTAAGGAACAAAAAGTGAAATGGGTTTTACAAGCAGGAGTGGTCTGGTAAAAGACATCACAGTGGTAGTTGAATGAAGTGGAGAAGACTGGCCAAAGCAAAACTAAAAATAGAAACTGTATCACGAGTTTGAAACAGAATTCTTGTCGCCTCATGTAACAAAAAGACTGACTTCCAAATGAAAAGTTGTGGACTGACTGAGAAAATGTTTAGAATAAATCTAGAAGTATGTTAAAATTGGGAAAGAAAATTTAAAAAAAATCCATTTAGGCTTTGGTTTAGTTCCTTAGATTACATTTCTTCCTTTCCCTTCTGTGACCAGCAGAAGTGAAATTATTGGACTCTACAATTGTCAAGCATCCTGTAGAAGAGACGTTGGTATTTGATGACATTAAAGAAATGCTTCATTTTAAAACAGTGTTTGAAGTTAGATCACCGATTTAAAAAAAAACCCAGCATGACTGTAGTACTGTATGAATACAGAAATAAGAGCACAGAGAAGAGAGGAGGAAACGAGCCCTGAGGATCAGGGTAAAGAACAGTTCATACAGTAAAAGCTTTTTCTATAACTTCCCCACATCTGGACACAAACGCCACCCCACGGTTACTCCTTTTCAGTGTGCTAAATTCAAATGTATTATTAAAATATTTACTTGTGAGATAGTAAAACGCACTGCTCTGCAAGGTAAAAGAATACGCTTTATAAGATTCTAAAAGAAAGTAGTGCACATTTCAAGGCATTCAGGCCATCTTGCTTTGCAGTATTCAGTGGAAAATACCTTTTCTCAGTTGTTTTAAAAAAAGGGGTCCCCAGAGGATTAAAGGTGTTTGCATCCACTCAGGATAAGCATGCAAACAATTAGTGCATCCAGTCATACATTCACTGGTAACTACTACCCCCGGGACACTCGCAGACTCTGTTGCTTCCAACATAAAAAGAAGTGTTAAAACAACTGGATTGAAACCTATTGCCAACATCACTATGTTCAAATACAGAAGTGCTGTCGTGAAAATGGGTCTTATTTTGTAGTGTGTTCCCATCAGAGTTTCGGTTAAACCAGCGGTTGGTTTTCACAACTAGGAAAGCTTCTAGCAAATAACCCCCACAAAAACAGAATATTGATTTTTTACACTGCATTTTTTATGGATTAAACAAAAGAGATATCAGCAAGTTATTGGTGAGCTTAAGAGGTTCTGATGGGTACATTTTGATGCTTTTGAATAGAGCATGGCTAGCTGTCTCCCTCCATTTCTAGCCTGCTAATCTTAGCTAACCATCTGCTTTATGAGCCTTATATTCAATTGAGAGATACAGAAGTGGTGCAAATGTCTTTGTCCAATTCTTCCCGATGAAAACAAATAAGCACTTTTCCCATATTGTCAAACTATTTCTTTAAGATGAACCAAAGACTTCCCTGATGAAACAGATCACAGGCTGTACCCATGCGGAGAACAGTATAGAAGAGCAAAGCTTTAAACCTAGACTGACCTAAGTGTGAAACCAGTGGTGAGACTTCTGAAATAAAATTGACCTTAGATGTGTACAAAGCAATCTTTGTAATCGATCTACTGTCTCCTGTACAACACAAAGTCGTACCAGCTGCCCTTTTGTATCAAATGCAGGCGAATACAAATAAAATTTGATATCAAGTCTGAAAATATGCCTTTTGGAGTCTGTGGTGGAGAAGGTCCACAGCCACGACATTATACTGACATGCTCTTAAGCAGCAACTTGAAGTTTTCACTATAGAGCTTGCAACACAGAACAAAAAATGCCCGCTCACATCCATTTTTAAGGGGTAAATGAGGTATTAAATGAAAAATATTGCTATCATTAACAGATAAATCACTGTTACATACTTGTCCACCTGCACTTGAAGTGATGTGCCATTTAATTAAAAGTAAATCCAAGCTAAGATCAGGTAATCATGTCAGTAGAATGGCTCTGAAACACATGATTGTTTAAAGGTATGTATAAAAAAATAAAATAAATCAGAGCCCCGGAGCAAGAGTCCATGAGCGATTACAGGCGAGGCTGCGACAAGAGGAAGGATTTCAGTCGTAACATGGAGGCAAGGCAAGAGGGATGAGGAGGACCGAGAGGAAGAAACAAGGAGTCTTCAGTGTACAACTTGTTTAAAGTAGGTATTTGTGTCCTGCATCCTCATCCAGTGTGAGGTCCACCACTTCAGGAGGAGACACCCAGTTGGGCTGAGGGGAAACAGTAGTCCAGAGTTGGGGTTGATTTGTGCTGTTTAACTGCTCCACTGAGTTGTCTTTCCAGGAGGAGAGACTCTTTATCACACCTCCGCATGGATGAGCACATCTACATTTGGAAACAAATTCGTAAAAAAGCGGACAGTATTCGTTAAACCGGAGGAGACATTTCACTTTCAATAAAAGTTACATTTTTCAAGTCCCCCTCAAGAAAGTGTTTACCGTGCTTTCTCCTGCACTCCGACAATTTCCACTTCACTGTCAGAGGAAGCGATGTTAATCTGGCCCTTGTTGTGTACGGAACTTTCCTTGTGCGACAGCTCTGCCTCCACGTGGCCTGAAACAAATAAAAGAGGAACAGTCACACATTGTGAGGGGCACCCAAGCAGTAGAGAGCTTCAGGCCTCGCTGACACATAAAGACTGCAGCTGCTTTGACATGGAAAAGAAGAAAACAATGATGAATCTGACACTTAGCCTAGCAGACATGGCAGGGAGTGACACATTGGACAAAGCATAACATTGTGGACTTTAAATTCGAGTTTTGACACTGCAAGCTAGTCAGTCAGAAAGGTCAATTTGTTGTTTTGAAGGAAGGAAGGCGGAATAAGACATTTTATTGTAGCACCAAGCCAGTAGCGTCAAGGAAGACTGCAGTACAACTTCAGAAAGGCGTCTTGCTGAGATTATTAAGACCGTCTCCCCACATAGCACGTTGTTTATTGGTGACACCAATGCCTCTAAATGTTCTGTCTTCACTGAGAGGAAATTATCAGTTTGGATTTACCGGGTTTGTAACTGACCTGAGATAGAGCTCAGAGCTCTTATACACCCAGAGTGAGCTGCCATATCCTGGCCTCTGTGTGTTTTTAGCTCATGCTTTATCACCGTGGGCCGGACTGTCTCCACACTCATACTCTCCTGGTTAGAATCAGTGTCTGAAATATCATAGTGACCCACTACTGGAGGCCCGTCTGCAGGAAACAAAGAAAACACTTTATTATTCAAATCATGCCTGGGAGGAGTAGGACTGTTTGAATCCATAGCCCAGCTAGCCGCAGCTTCTATATGAAAATGCACACGGAAACATACCCAACTTCCCCAGATATAAACCAACATTTTGGTTTCCATTCAGCAATGAAACATGAACAGTTGAAGAAACATTTAGGATGCTTAACTATTGAGTCGTTTCTATTATTAGGGTGTTTGTATCAATAAACCTTGTGCAGCAGTTTTGTTTTTTCTCTCCATTTATTGCTTTTAAAATAACAGCCATTCACATAAAAACTACACTAGAATACAATCATTACAAAACACTTCAAAATTATCTTAATCTGTGAAATTAATTTTGTCAGATAATTGAAAAGGCCAAAACAAAAGAGGAAGTGGAAGAGCTGAACATGTATCTTTCTTCTACCCTGTAAAAGGAGTCCCTGGGAGAGACACACACTGACACAGCTACCCAGACGTGTCTTTGGGTATGTGTGTGTGTGTGTGTGTGTGTGTGTGTGTGTGTGAGAGAGGGTTGGTCTGGACAGCATGTACTATAACAGAATGCTGCCTATGAATAGCTGGATGGGCTGGAATAGGAAGGTACCAGGGTTACCAGAGAAACTGATTGAAAGGCCATGTATTAGAGATAGAAAAGGACTCATGTAAACCAGGATAGCTCTTTGGTAAACAATTGACTGTCCTTAGTGTTATTTCTAATGCACACAGTGTGTGATTGTGAGGGCTCACTTAAACATGTCGCCAGAACAGTCGATTCAAAAGTAAATCCATTCAAAGTTTAATGGCAAAGATGAAAGAATAGGTGTTTGTCACCTGCAAGGCATTTCTGCATGTCGCATCTCCGCTGATGCCAGTCGGCCAGTGAGCAAAGTAATAATTAGGGATGTACCCCACTCAGAATTCAGTCAGTCGACTCGGATTTGGCTGTTCAAAAACAGTTTGACTAGATTTCCTTTCTATTGTGAAGCGCCACACCAACCTTGTGTATAAGCCAAGATGAGACTCACGTTTTACCTGCATCTTTCTCAGACATTTAAACACTTCCAGCAGAATACCTTTTCAGAGTTTGAAGTCCGTCCATGACTAAGACAATCTTTAATAGTTTTACCGATATAAATATGGTTTCCTCTACAGATTATTTGGCTCTCGGTGAAACCTTGTGAACGATAACCACTGGAAGAATCTTTGAATATGTTTGCGGGCTGCTCGGCTTGGAATTGTAGAGTGAAAGTTCTTTATTCAGTATTTACACCTTTTTGAATTACCAGGTGTGTTCAGATCATTTATCACTTTTAAGACCTTTAACGATTTTGTAAAATGTACAGCCTGCCGTGCTGTTTTTTTCTATTCAGTGAAATATGGCACAGTGATCCAACTGACAAATCAAGAGTCAATCTAAGTCCTCTTAACTTATGATTCTAGTCATCGACTTTTAGGGGGCAGCCCTAGCAGTTACGCAGATACAAACAAAAACAAATTATTTTAACAACTTGAAACAAGACAGAAGGCCAAAAAAGGCAATTAAACAGATCAAATGTCCGGTCAGTCACCATGTATCAGCATAAGCAAAGATACACCTTGCACACATGCTGCTGATGAAACTAATTTGGCCTTGTACATTCTATATACTAATATAATCACATGCAAACAGGTGGGGGAACTTCCAGCCTTCAGTTGTGTAAAACGGACAGTCATAGGGCTACATATACACATACTGAAAATGTAACACTTCTTTTTTTTTTTTCAACATCCTTACATGATATGAAATATAGTTATGGTATTCCATATCAGAAACAATATTAGGCCGATGAATCCTTCATTATGTCTGGATGTTGTTAGCAGTGTAGTGAGACTAGCCATCCACATCAGTAAGAGTAGTTTGAGGAAGGGGTTGAGGAGGAGTGTTTCCACCTCAAAGACCATCTGAACCAGAGAAGGCCACGTGATCACTCAGATCAGTCAGGTTTAGGAAGTCAGTAAACATTGCCATGCACCATACCACAGCTGTTATCACTGCGGTGTATTTGTTAGTTTGATGCCTGGGTTTTTTCAGTTTAAAGTCAAGCTGCAGACACAGGCCAAGCTGGCAGACCAGTGAATATAGTAGTAACGAAATAAAGTATTAACCAATATTATACGAGTAAAAATTCAAGGCTCTGAACACTGTAGCTGATAGCCACGACATAGTAACCCATGCCTTATCTGAAATCCATAATCTATACGCTACTACAAATAACCATTAGGAGTCACTCCTCCCTCACTAGTTTCTTGTTACTGCACAAACGCAGCGATAGCAGCAAATGTAACAGAAAGGCAAACATTAAAAAACATATCTAAATATTTTCAAATCAAGACATTTAGTGGTAAGCATTTTGTCTTTATATTTATAGGCAAATCTATGTTTAAAATGTTTTGATGTTAGTAAAGCTATGCCACCAAAATAAAGTTTGCCAACATTTTTGAAGTCCTGAACCACTTTTAAGCAAAGTGCAAACATAGTTCAGGAAAACAAAGGGCTATGTAGATAGTGAAACCTAATTTTTTAAAGAAATAGTACAAGGAATACTATGATGCTCTATTTATCATTCCAAGCATGACGTCAGAATGACAAGGCACATGCTATTAAGCAGCAGCACCCCACTTTATCACTGTTGTGATGGCTGCCAGGTGCTGTAATGCACAGTCTATGTGAATGACGTAATCAGCTTCTCAGTGTACGTGTGTGTATGTGTGCACAGCTGCTCAATAAAAACAAACAAGCCATACATTAAGCAGTAGAGTAACTCAGCCCTGACTCAAGAGTCTATAGAGATTTGGCCTGTGTCCGTGCCACAGATTCAGCAGAAATCAAACAGGTGAGTTGAATTATTCAGAGAGTCTCACAGTGATTCAGTGTCAGCAGATGCACCAAGTCTCGAGTCTGCAAAGAGTCCAGTTCAAATGAGCAGCGCCGGCCCAGCTGCTGGTTAGGGTGTATTTGCTTAGTGACCTCACAACAATTATCTATAATACCCTTTTCCATGATCTCTACAACTAGTTCTACACTTGGTAAGATTAAAGTCCAAAACAGCCAGGAGTGGTGTAGAGGTGTAAACTAAACATTCAGGAGACCGGGGTCTGGAACACCTAGATTTCCATTCTGAGTTGTCACTTCAGGTAGAATGTTGTTGTTTATGGGAGTGGGGGTGAGAGTGTTGTTCTCTCGTGCCAACATGTAGGCAGCCATAGTCTCTGCAGACTCCGATGATGGCAAATAGGAACTGGGTGGGGACGGGCGTCCACCCTGCTGCTGACCCTCGAGGGCGTCACTTGAACGTTTGGATGAGTCGTCGGAGTCAAGATGTGCAAGCTTTTCCATCCAGACGCGGAAGCGCTCCTCAGTCTGGCGCTGCATCACAGCAAAGCGCGTCATGGCCTCCTCCAGGACACTGCCGATGCCGTTCCTGTCCCACGTACCGCTCTCCAGCAGCCCATGAATCTGGGCGCCCACTCTGGATCTCTCCGATGCACGTCTGAAGCCAGCTTTAAAGACATTGAGGCCAAGCCATAAGAAAATACAGTAGCACGTTCATGCTTCGGAGTTGGACTTTTGTATTAAAGAGAAAATGAGTTTGTTTTTGGTTACGTGCAGATCGACTGTTTACATGCTGATGGACTACATCATGCAGCTGTAGTACTCATATCTGTGTGCACGATGTAAAAATGGTTGAAAACATTTCATGTGGTACAGAGCCCTAAAGAAGAAAATTGGATGTTTCTGGTAGCTGAGTGATTGTGGTTAGGAAAATGTGTAACCTGAGGCTCAGGGAGGTGAATGCATCCATATGTGGCAATAAAAACATATATACTATGATAAAGGGCTACAGATATGTCTTACTCTGTCTACTGCAACTTCAAAAATCTGCAAAATGTGCAGTGGTTTTAGTTTAAGCCAAAAAAAATGCACCTTGTATAAGACCTTTTTAGTGCACCTGAACGAAAAATAAAATAAGAAATGTTAGAAAAACAAGTAGCCCTCTCAAAACAAACTTAATTACCATAGAACTTCACACAAACATAAATATCTTCATTAATACTGCCTACCTGAACCAATGTAACTTCTTTTCATGATATTCAAACACAGTGAAGAGATCTGTTAAGAATTCAAAATTAATTTATCCAACAGCAGAAGTAGACATCCCCTCTTTTAGCTACAAATTACTTGTCACAACTTCTGGAGAACTCAACTCACACAAGAGATCAGGAAAGACAAGATTAACTTAGTGAAAAAAAGAAGGGCCGTTGTGCCAACAATACTATTTATGTTTATTCTTCTGTAGAGACACCATGTGCCAGAATTTAGTCTGCAGCTATCTTTGGTCAAAGCTGTATGCAACAATCCGTTTCTAGTCGATGACAAAGAGCTATCAGATTCCTCAAAGGGTGCTGCGTAACTCATTATAGAAAATACAACCACCGGTATTAACTTTTCTAAAATCTTCCTCGCCTCCTGTGTGGGCAGAGTGAAACGCATGATAGACCTAAAGAATATTCAAAAGCTGCAAGCAAAGAAAGAAAAGCGGAATACACTTAATGAGTCTTGCAGCTTCCGACAGCACACACCATTGTCTATTTAGAGACAAATGTCAGAGGATATAACTGGCTCACTTGTTGAACCGAGAAAACATAATTCAGGCTAGATTACCAGAATTTGGTTTATCTATCATTCAATGAGTTGAAGAATGTCCACTAGAGTTCCACAGCATGCAGACAATGGGATAAAGTTCTAACATATCAAATATTGTTTTACTACAAGTGACAGGATATAGACTCCTCTAAAATGAAGAGTTAAAAAATCTAGAGACAGGGTGAATGAGGACAGATGATGAGTGAGAAAAAAAACACACAAAAAAGTCACTGATAACACAAAGAAGGACTTTTTCTAATTGATTAATACAACAAAAGTTTTTACAGCTCTGTCATGTGGTCCTGTTGCTTTTAAATTGAAAGAAAAGCCATTTTTAAATAAAAAGTCATTTTGATTGTCATACACAGAAGGCCTAAATGTTTTTTTCTATTATCTGATACAGGGCTTAACATGGGTTAACCAAGCTGTTTTTACTGTAACCCTGGACAGTAGTATTGATACTGTTCTAAAAGCATGTGCAGAAAACATTGGATGTTACCTGAAATATCTGTCTTGATTGTCTTGCTGCCTCCTGAAGTGTCATCATCGTCATCCTCAGAGGAGCTAGTGCTGGAGTCACATGTGAGCTCGCTGTCACTTGTACTGCTGTCCTGCAGCAGGTTATACTTCTTCCGCGCCGCTGCTTCTCGTTTTTGCCTCAGCAAACGCATCCTCTCCTTGTGTTTCTGGCTCCGGTGACCTTTCACTTTTCCCAGCTTGCCGTTGGTTTGTTTTTCCTGACCTCCCGCTGCAGCTGCGGTGGGCTGGCAGCGGTTTTTCTTTGCGGCCATTGCATTAGGAGGCATTTCACTCTCCGAGCGTGATCGCCGGGACTTCCTCCCCCCTGTAGACGTGGCAGATGCTTGCCTTCCTGATGCCTGCCCTGGATCATTTGACGTCTCCATGTTGCCCTCTGCTTCTCCTGCAGGAGGAGCGGCACCTTCTTCCCCTGAAGAGAGTGTGTCTGAGTCAGCTAGGTGGCCACTGGATGAGGGGGATAGCATGCAGGGATTTGAGGAGTCACTCTCATAGATATCATGAGATACAGGCTTGTCACTCCCTGTGGAGGCATTCTGGGACTCTGGCGAGTCTCTGCGGAGTTCCTTCATCAGGCATGGCATGGAGAGGAGACTCTGCTCACCCTCTGTATTCAAGGGGCTGTCTCCCTCCCTTTCCCTTGGCGGAGAGCTGGTACTGGTGGTGGTCTCTGTTTTCAGGTGCTCATCCTGCTCTCCCTGAACAGAAGCTGTGGCTGATTGTGCTTCATCAAGGCACTCTAGGGGGCACTCGGCATCAACAAATTCCTCTGCCTTTTCTGAATCAGCCATCTTCATGCTAGTTGAGCCCAGAGCCCAAAGGTCCAACAAACATGGACCAATGTGCCTGGACAGGAGCTTACCTAGAAGAAGAAAGATAAATCACTACTATCAATTTTCAGTATTAAATTGGACAGTGTGTGAAAGAGACTGGGCCAATTAACATATTTTCTATATTTCATAAGGCAATTTCATAACATTAAGATTAGTTTCTAAATTTGGCTGCTCTTCTGGATTTCTGCAACTGGGATGTGAACTTCAAATGCAATGTGAGTTAGTATCAAATATAAGGCAGTTACAATGGCTTAGTCTATTTGGTAAAGATTATAAAATATAGCCCTAGACATTCATAAATATCATTTTCTTAATAGTCCAAAATTGAGTTGTGCTCTACAGACAAAGTATAGATCTCTTACCAATTTCTGCGAACACTGGTGGCATTCTCATGCTATCTTTCCCTCCTTCTTAACCTTGCATAAAAACACTGACTCGAAACGTATTTTATGCTTTTTGTTCTGGGTAAGCGGGCTACAAAACTACTGACTATTCACACTAAAACACAACATTATTATCATAGTTTTTTTTTGCACTAATAAGACCAAAAATTACAATAAACGATATTGCTATATTAACGTTAGCTTGCTTCTAGGACCAATAAAGGCTGCTTTAATTTCGTTTCTATTCCACTTTGACGGCTCACACAACCTGAAAATAATTTCATGGAAGTCAATTGAACCTCCTCAGCAACAGGAGAATTAGTGTTTATACTATAGAGCATTTATTCGTGGTCTAAACACTTAAGTTGGTTGTAACTTTAGCTAGCTGGGGCTAAAGCAGGCTCGTACTCAGACACTACTTTTAGCTGCGTAGTAGCGCTAACCTCGGTCATAACCTCACACTCCACAAAACTTGGCGAGAAGACAAGTCATGCAAAATGTTCAGGTTGCAGGGCAGCTGCCTCGCAAGATCCTAAAAATGGAAGCGGTATCTAGCCACCCAGAGGCGTAACAAGCAGGATAATGTCAGAAGCTAGCTAGCAGCTTGCGTTATTTCTGCTATAACGATAGCCAACTTAGCATTAGCATTCTGCGTTAGTTTCAACTTACCACGGCGTTAGTTATATTTTTCTTTTCCCACCGTCAGACTTTTCGACATCTTCAAAAATGTGCAGTCTTATTGAGTTACGATGCATAAACAATGCACTGATAAATATACTTCACTTCTTTAAAACTTGAAAGAAATTGAAGGTGTTTTGGCGCAGTGTGCTCGCACCTTCGCGAGTCCTGTTAGCCTTTAGCAGCTAGCTATGTGTTTATTTTAAAATGTCTCCATCAGCCGTCCGTCTCTCACAAAGCTACATGCGTCACTTCCGGTCTCTTCTTAATGGTCTAGCGCCTCTGGTGGTCCAACTTTAATACTACAGCATGAAAATACAGGGCAAAAGTAGAGGTTTGGTTACCATAATCCCAATATATAAATATATCACTATATTTTCAATACAGGAGTGTATAGGGCAAGAGGCTGTTTGTAATGGAAAGTAGGCTAACTAAGTATACCATCATCGCTGATATATGGATTAATGTATGTTAAATAAATAAATAGTCAGCAATTCATTCTATATACAATCCCATGCTTTGTTTTACAGTTCTATGAATAGTTGAAAAGAGCTGTGTCTTGAAAACAAATAAAACTAAAATGTGTTTAAATATCAGTATCTTTGGAAAAAGTTAACTTTTTCAGTTTTCATTTTATTTAAAGTAAAAACACAAAATTTGGTTGGAATAAGGTTTTTAGCATACACTGTAAATATTTAGTGATCATTTTATTGACACCTGTCGATACTGCTTCGGGTTCCAGGATATTTACTACAATTCCTATTCCTAAATATTTTTTTAAAAGTGTCACAATTGATGAGCACAATGAAATATATAGTATGTCAGCATAGTTGTCACTTAAACATAATATGTTAAAAAGAATCATTACGAATTAATATGAATTAGAAAAGAGGAAAAACAAGAGAAGTTTATTTTGTAGTACTTCCGGGTCACTGTGACCTTTCTACCTATCGTCGCCGTGTCCGCCATCCTTCCCTCTGTACTCTGCAGCCGGACAGACTCACCAGGATACCAACATGCTGTCAGTTCGCGTTGCTGCGGCTCTTGCCCGCAGTCTGCCTCGTCGGGCTGGATTTGTAAGCTACTCTTTTCGTCATGTAACGCTTTTTGTTGACTTTTTACTAAAAGTCCTTCCTTATTGAAATGAAAAACCATGGCGGTGCTGTGCGTGAGCACGTCTTTGCACCGGAGGACACTGGGCCCTTCACATGGCTAGTTTCCTCTGATAACATTTACAGCTGAGCTGACAGACAGGAACAAACCGCCCACTCAGTATTTCAGACATTACTAAGGGTGTCTGGACGATTAAATGAATCCCTGAACTCTTTATTGTGTTGTTCGTGCATTGTCATGCAGGCTATGACTAAGCTAACGTTGAATGACGATGGTAATTGGCATTGAAGGTCAGATTTCTCCCACTTAACATGGTACCTTTGCCTCTAAATGCATTTGCAAGGCTTAACATTCCAATTATTTTCATGTATAAATGGTGACAGAGTTAGAATAATAATAAACTGTTCTAAATAGAAACCTGTTTTTGTCAAGGACTGTCTGCAGACTCCATGAACTACACTTTATTTTGACACCTCAATATAGTTTTTAGATGATAATTTACTATGAAATGTATGTAGAAATGTCTTATATCAACTCTACAATTGAGATGGTCTCAGTTTGCATCTCTTATGTTCTAATATTGCATCCAAGAAAGTACGACATTACTTGTCATTGTATTTTCTGGGAACTTGTATGACCCTCTACTACTCTGACTTTAAATCTTCTGTGCATTATTATATTATATATAATGTTTCTGATGAAAAAACCTCTCCAATATAATGAAGAAAAATCAACACTGCCTCAAACTATCACCTCATTGACCAAACAGTTGAATAAACACGTCCTTCATGAAGTATTGGTCTGTTTCATTTAACTGCATTTGTTTTAACCGAGTGTGCTTAAAAAATTTGCAACAGCTTCTTTCTTTTTTTTTCTTTTTGTGGATTTATTCGGCCCCAGTGAAACTGATTTTTGTAATTGTTCTCGTTGTCTTAAAGGTATCAAAGAATGTTGCAGCAGCTTGTGTAGGAGCCAAGAATCTTCACACCACCGGGCCATGGCTGCAGAAAATAGGTCTGTGTGATGAACTGATTATGTCATCATTCAAGGTTTCCAAACTTGTTTATTTAGTGGACTTTTATTAATTAACCAATTTAATGCATTAAAGGCACAGCCGAGGTGTCGTCTATTCTGGAGGAAAAGATCATGGGAACAGACACTTCTGTTGACCTGCAGGAGACTGGTCGTGTGCTGTCTATTGGTGATGGTATTGCCAGAGTGTATGGTCTGAGGAACGTCCAAGCAGAGGAGATGGTGGAGTTCTCCTCTGGCCTGAAGGTAAGCCTAATGACTTATTTCTACAGCTTGGTGCAGCTCTCCTTGACCTTACTCAAGTTTCTTGCAACTGTTCTTTTTTAGTTTTCCATTGGAAGAAGTTCCGAATAGTATCTGGTATTTTTTAGGTATCACCCTATATGAAGTATAAAAAGAGTTGTTTATTAAAGCAGGACATAGCCATTGCAACTTAGTATCCACTAAAAGTAATTTATCAGAATCAGGTTCTTATATGTTGTGTCTATTTGCAAATGTATTTTTTTAAAGTCTTTGCTAGAAGAATAAAGGTGTCTGCTTCTTTTATTTTGAATTTGAGGATTTCTAAAAGGATAGAGTACAGAATACTCATGTTGGTTTAAATGTAGGCTTGGTGATTATAAGTATACAGGTGACTACCGTGTTGTATTTTGTAAACTTGAGGGGGAAATGGTCATCATCCTTGTTTCCTTTTCTCTTCCCCAGGGCATGTCTCTGAACTTGGAGGCTGACAATGTTGGTGTTGTGGTGTTCGGTAACGACAAGCTGATCAAGGAAGGCGACGTTGTCAAGAGAACAGGTGCCATCGTGGACGTTCCTGTTGGTGAAGAACTTCTGGGCCGGGTAGTCGATGCTCTGGGAAATGCTATCGATGGAAAGGTATATGATAATAAATGTAATAGTTAACTGTTTTTTGTTGCAGAAGTCCTGCCTTAAATGCAACACAAAGTGTTTTACACAAAAACATCCTGATATTTACAATCAAACAGTTAAACATTGAGGAGAAACAATGTTATGGCATTAAGTTAATAGGATAGAGTAAAAACTCTTGAGGCAGAAGCAATTCAAAAATATAATCTGGTGATTTAAGACTTTTGAAGTGTTGACCTTTTAAGAGTCTCCTACAGGCAAACTATTGAGTAGTCTTGGCTATTACTTAATTGAATTACTTATTTTATAGAGTTGTCCTTGGGGTATTGATAGTAATGTAATGCAGAAGGGGTTTTACAGTCTCGTGCTTTTTTTAATTGAATATCTTTCTGGCCAAATGCTTTAATCGAACTCCTGTTCTTTTTCATCCCTCACAGGGCCCTCTTGGCTCCCAGATCCGCAGGCGCGTGGGTCTGAAGGCCCCTGGCATCATCCCCCGCATCTCTGTGAGGGAGCCGATGCAGACCGGCATCAAAGCCGTGGACAGTTTGGTCCCCATTGGTCGTGGGCAGCGAGAGCTCATCATCGGGGACAGACAGACCGGGTGAGAGGACTCTGCTCAAAGGGAATAGTTGAACACAGTGGCATTTGATGTTATTCCTGGTGCCTTTGAAAAGCTGTTACTGCAGTTGGAGTGCAAAAACTGACAAGGGGTTGGATGAATAATACAAATTGCATGAAACCATGATAACTGCATTATGTAATAAAGCAATATTTTGCATGTTTTTGAAAAAAAGCGTTATTGTAGTTGTTTGAAACATTCTAATTGATGATTGAAGTCAACCATAGAAAGGAACCCTCAAAAGTGATGCAGTAAATGTTTTCATGAATTAAACTGGAGCTCATTTGGCTCTAACGCATAACATTGACATCAACTGGATCTGTTGGACATGGTTTTAAGTCTTTGAATTTGTCATGCAGCAAAACCGCCATCGCCATCGACACAATCATCAACCAGAAGCGCTTTAACGATGGCACTGATGAGAAGAAGAAGCTGTACTGCATCTATGTCGCCATCGGCCAGAAGAGATCCACCGTGGCTCAGCTGGTGAAGAGGCTGACAGACGCTGATGCCATGAAGTACACCATCGTGGTCTCTGCCACCGCCTCCGACGCTGCTCCGCTGCAGTACCTGGCTCCATACTCCGGCTGCTCCATGGGAGAATACTTCAGAGACAACGGCAAGCACGCCCTTATCATCTACGACGATCTCTCCAAACAGGTCATTATTGAATCATTTCATTGTTGGAGGGGATTCATATTAACAAACAATATAAAAAATGCTGTAAATAATTTTAAAAGGGCTCCCCCAAAAGTCATTAGACAGGAGGAAACAAAACTGCATTTTGCCTGTCTATTATTTGTACTTTTTTTAAGCTAGGGATGTTCTTAGCAACTTTTCCCCCTCGATTAAACAGGTTAATGTCCACATGCCTTTACCACATGTGGTTCCACCTTGCTCTGGTTGTATGATTATATGCCAGTTTACCTGTGCTGCTCCTACGAGATACCATCCAGGCAGTGGGGTGAGCTGGCCCATTAACCGGAGCTACAGCCCCCACTAGTGGCAGGTTAACAGGTAAACTGCATAGCGGGTCAACATCAATAAAAAAAATCAGTTAATAGTTGTACCCACAAATTATTCTTGTGCCAACTGTGAGGGTGACAACGTTTAACGACTTATCATACACATCCCTATTTTAAGCTACATTATTGATTTCATGACTGTTTTTTGGTGCTCAACTTGTTTTTGAGGCAGTTCTTCTTAGGGGTTCATCTTTTACAAGGTATTTCTTGAGAGCCAAACCATCTGCAGAGGTGTCTCACTCTCCAAACAAACAGACAGGCTAATTAAAACAGGTCAAAACACTGAATTAAGCCGTTTCCGAACAAAAATATGTTGTTTATCACCCCAATGGTCTTGTGCTGTAGGGATAGTTGTGGCTAGAATTAGCTCAACAGCTAAGTAGGGTCCTTTATTGAGGTAAAAGATGCTGCTGATGTGAGTTTTAATGCTAAGAAAGTAGTGTGCATGTAATATAGTATCGACAGGCTAAGCCAGTGCTTATGAAAGACTGTGAAACTTCTGATAAACTTCTGCATCCTAAGAGAAAAACATGCAACTCTTGTAGTCTGATTCGGAGTTTATTGTGGTGCTGACCTTAAAAAAAACAGGATAGTTATTATGAAAACACCCAAATCTGATCCAAGTCTAAATAGTCTAAATCTATTACAGCGTTAATTGTTTTATTACACTAAGTTTGCAGTTCAAGCCAAAGCTTGTGTGTTTTCCCCACACAGGCTGTCGCCTACCGTCAGATGTCCCTGCTGCTCCGTCGTCCTCCCGGCCGTGAAGCTTACCCAGGAGATGTCTTCTACTTGCATTCCCGTCTGCTGGAGAGAGCTGCAAAGATGAACGACAACTTTGGCGGCGGCTCCCTCACAGCTCTTCCCGTTATCGAGACCCAGGCTGGAGACGTGTCAGCCTACATTCCTACCAACGTTATCTCCATCACAGACGGACAGGTGAGAAGGTGGTTTCCATCTTTCAAATCGACATCCTAAGCACGTCACTAAGTCCTCTTTTCTCAAACAGATCTTCTTGGAGACTGAGCTCTTCTACAAAGGTATCCGTCCAGCCATCAACGTGGGTCTGTCTGTATCCCGTGTCGGATCTGCTGCCCAGACCAAGGCCATGAAGCAGGTAAGCTTTCCACATAATCGCCCATCGTCCTCTCTTTTATCACAGTGAATGTACTTGATTGAGACTTCTTGACTCGTGTGCATCACCAGGTTGCTGGTACCATGAAGCTGGAGCTGGCTCAGTACCGTGAGGTGGCTGCCTTTGCTCAGTTCGGTTCAGATCTGGACGCTGCTACTCAGCAGCTGCTTAACCGCGGTGTTCGTCTCACTGAGCTTCTTAAACAGGGACAGTACTGTGAGTATCTACAATTCTTCTTTCAAAATCTGTATCCATTCTGCAGTTGTCTTGTGCATTGCTTGAATATACACCTTCATCCTTTAGGTCCCATGGCCATTGAGGAACAGGTAACAGTTATTTACGCTGGTGTGAGGGGACACCTGGACAAAATGGAGCCAAGCAAGATCACGAAGTTCGAGAAGGCGTTCCTGCAGCACGTCCTGAGCCAGCACCAAGACCTGCTGAAAGCTATTAGGTGAGTCTAAAATAGAGATGCACCAATCCACTTTTTTTCAATTTAGATCCGATTCATGTACCGATATTTTTACATCATAACTAATATTGTTATTGTTGGTAGTATGTGTAAGGCTACATAAAGCTGTAGTAAACCCAGCATTGCATTATGCTGGCTTGACATACAAACAGGAAGCAGCAACAGCTGTCAGGTTTTTCAAAATAAATCTGTATGAAGTGTAAGAATTGTACTTTTAATCATATAGAAGGAGCTGTACCATCTCGTCTGAACGTTGTCATGGAGACGATTTGTGGACATTTCTTACAGTTCAGTCTGAACGTCTTCAAAGCGAGACTGTGCGAGCTGAGAATGTTTAAAGTGCCCAACCAGATTGCTTGATCAGTGACGTGGATCTGCGCGGTCGGTCCGATATCTGATACGTAAATTACTCCAATATCGGACCCAATACCGATATAAGATCGGATCGGTCCCATCTCTAGTCTAAAAGCCTCTGAGCAACAGCAGTTGGACTTTGCATTGTAACTCATATTCTGTTTGTATGTGCTTTCAACAACTTCTTCTTGATTACAGGACTGATGGCAAAATCTCAGAGGCGTCTGATGCTAAGCTCAAGCAGATTGTGTTGAATTTCCTCTCCAGCTTTGAGTAAAGTAAAGCTATTTTGGTGTGGTTGTTTTCATGTTTGCATAGTGCAGCGTCAGTCAAACTTTCTATGAACTGTAAAAGGAACTCAATGGCACTTGATCTTTAATGTACAGATATCTCCTTACAGAGAATAAAGTAATGAAACAAATGTAATGTATTGCCTCTTGTGTGTAGACTGCTGTCAAGTCACTTTCTTTGGAAAATACAGTATACAACAATGGCGCCACACCTTAATATCATTTGCAGTTCCAACTGATCACATACCTCAGTAATCAATTCTGATAATATACTCCTCAGTTTCACTTTGAGGGTTGTAATTATTGAGGGACCTGTTGTCATGTAAAAGATCTTTTTTTTTTTTGGCCAAACACATCTCAAATATACCATCCTGAAGCAGCAGTGCTTACCGCTTCTGGTTTTGTATTTATTCCTCCTTATTATCCCACAGTGTGCAAAACGCCTGGGTAACTGCTGTCCCCTTTATACAAGTCTACAGCAAAGACTATCAGAAAACCAGACCCAACCACACAGAGCCCCCTGCTGGTGAAGAATAGCACATGGCTGAATCAGAAAGGCTCTGAAGGTGTCTTGATATTCAACCATGCAAATATTTTCCTGCCGTTGAAAAAATTGATGAACTTAGTATGAACAAGCGCTTCGAAACTTTCAATAAATCTTTATTGTTGAACGTGATTCAAAACCTTTCAAACAATATCAGTGAAGAATCTTAATGTGAATGTGTGTTCATGAAATCGAGGAATGACTCATAATCCCCGTTTTTATAACGGTGACTAACAACAACAGGAGTGACAAAGTGCATATCAAATATAACACAATAACTAAAGTGCAAATATTTAACTTAGTTTAACAAAGTCAGTGGCAGAATGTTTTCTTAATAATAAGAACAATTTAAAGTGTGTCAAGTCGGTGATTATCAGTGAGACAAAGTAATAAATTCACTTCCAATAAAATAAAACACATACATGTTATTTAAATTGAATAAATAAGATATAAAATAAACATTAAAACTACTTATAACACCGACAGCTGCGACGAATCACACCCAGTACTGTTTAGTGTGCATCGCAGGTCTGTGGTGTTTGTGTTTGGGTAGATTATTCTGTTTGACGTAGCACGGGTCGTAATAATCCCACTCCAAGGCTGAAGCCAGCACCCCGTTAGACAGACCGTCACTGTCTGCAGACAGAATCCGTAGAGACACTCCTGGAAAGAAATCAGGAGAAAACTGATGAATGTTTCAAAAGATCCCCTTCAGACATTTCATTCAATCCTAAATAAAAGAATCCTGTTTATTACTACACTTAATAGACTAGTTAAAATATCTTCAAATTAACATTAACCATTTTTCCACAACCACATAACTGATTTTTTTAAATATATCAAACTGCTGGACAAGCTGCCTGTGAAACTGAATTCAACACTGTAAAACTGAAGGATTTGAATCTCCACATCACTCTTGCATACATCGAACTGCACAATGAAGATCACATATCTAAACGGAGTGGGACTGGAATTGTTCAGTGAGTGAAAGTGGTTCCTTTACCTTGCTGTAAGTATTTTAAAGCTTTTGCAACCAACCATGACAATGCAAAGTAGACATGTTTCCAGGCAAATACTGCAGAGTGACTTATACTTCGCTAAATAACAACTTCTGCATAACGTATTTATATCACAGTTGACAAAATTGGACAAGACAAATTCCTTGTATGTGTGAATGTACTTTGCAATAAAACCAGATACTGATTCTGAAATATTTTGACTCCCTGTAAGAACACTTAGATCAGTTTTCCTGATTATTCGGGGGTTCCAAACTTAAGTGGACATGATGTTTCAATGTGTACAATTCCATATGTGTTTACCGACAAACAAGCAGCATGCATCTTTTACAGTAGCCTCATTCATCGTTAAAATATGTCCAAATCAGGAGTTACACATTGAATACACATGGGCTGTTAGTGACAATAATAAGCTGGAGTCTAACTTGAAATCAGGACTCACATTGTTAACCTCAAACTAAGACTAAACTTGTTGCTTGTTTTTTTTAAATATAAAATACAAGTGAAAGATTTACTAATTCTGAACTTGAAGCAGTCATTTATTTATCAAAGCTTTATAAGACGTCACTATAAACTGGCTGAACTACCTTCTATCTCCAACTCTCACTGGCGTTAATCTGTGTGAATGAACAACACTGATGTACAAGCTCCATCACTTTGTTCCCCTCCTTTCTTTTACATTTTGCCGGTTTGCTGCAGCAGTAACATTATTCATTAATGACGGCCACACTGATTACAGAGCAGCTGATGCAGAATGAAGCATACCTGCACTGGCACCAAAGTCGCTGTCCAGCCCAGGACCCACTGCAGATGTGTTCAGACAGGACGTCTCTAAAGGCACGTTGATGAACTCACACTCCATGTCCACTTTGTCAAACACGTGAACCGCAACACCTGGGCTCACACCTGTCAGCCTGTCGTAAGTACTGCTGCGGCGAACATGACCTCCATTTATTGTCTCCTGCAGCGAACAAATCAAAGCATTAAGATCTCATATCTTGGACCTTGATTCAAATGGACTTTATGCTTCAAAGTGGATTCAGGTTCTTAGGTTGACATTCTTTTGTTCTTATTTCTGAAGTCAAATCTGACAATTTGGCATTGACTTCATTGAATATCCTGTTGTGTAGGCCTATATAGAAATCTAGGATTTCTTCTGTTTGTCTTAAATAAAAAAAGCTGAGTAGGTTAAAAGCAATGACAGCCAACACATGGGAACAGACACAGATGAGCGTCAAACACAGAAGCGTACACTTCAAAAAGGCTTTTTTAACACACTGACTGACATGTGGTCTCTGGAGACCCAAAACAGTGAGGAGAGCTTCTGCAACAGAGATGACAGAGCATAAGTGAAAGCTGAGATGATCGTAAGTGAATATCTCTTCAAGTACAATATTTCTATTTCAACAACCACCTTTGTTTATATGTAGGCGAAGAAATGTTTGAAAATCAACATCCATATTCTTGCTTTAACATTTAAAAATACAACAACTGTTTTGCTTCTGTTGACTATTCAGCACAATACATCGGATTTGGGACCAGGCAAAGCTTACAGCTGCCCTCGGACCAAAGCCCTCCAAGTACCCTCAAGAAATGCATGGATTTGTGAGGCGGTAGGCTACAGAAACTGATAAATAACAACCACACACACATAGTTTATAATATAATGAAAAGTGCAAGTTTCAACCAGTTGTTTCCTTGTGGATTTTCTTTGAAAGGTCAATAATTGATTTAAACAGAAGAAACAGACATGTTGAGCCATTTCCAACCTATTACAAACAGCTGAGGAATAGTAGCCTATCAGGGGGGCCAGCAGAACAATTTTTGCCCTCGGACCCCCAAGCAAGTTTATCCGGCCATGCTGTTGAGCAGGCTGCAAAATCTTATATCAGTATCACTGGCCTAAAGTTTTGTCTTTGTCGGCCGTTCCTGTTGAAGTTACTGAGTGGATATCAACTAGCACAAACTTCACATGTCCTTAACTTGAGTTACTCACCGTGGGAGAGTTTGGCGGAACCAGGTTCACTCTGGTCTCAGCCTCTGAATCGCTGGACTGCGGCAACACTGGAGCGCTTTTGCACCAGCGAGCTTTACTGACGCTGCAAGTCCGTGAGCCGGAGGCCAGGTCCAGTCTTGGGGTGAACCCAGATGTGGAGGAAGTGGCCCGGATGGTGCTCGGCGCCCTCGGGGACCCTGAACCGGTGGCACCGTCTGGCCTCAGAAGCCGGATCCTGTGATCCACCCTGCTGGCCCTCTCCCTGGAAGAAGCCCGGGACGAGGTGACGGGATGAGGCAAGACGGGCTCCGACAGAGACATAAAGGCTCTCCTCCCGTCGTGCAGCGGGGGGAAACCCGAATCGGATACTCTTCTGGCTCTTTGCAGTGTGGACTGTAAAAGCATCTCCTCTGTATCCTCTCGCATGTATCTGCTGTTCTTCTTTGACAGGATCAGAAACTTGTAGCCCAGAAACAGGCAATTCAGCAGCAGCAAAATGACCACACAGGGTATGAGCAAAAGGACCACTAAAGTTAGGTTTGTCACAGGGTAACCCTCAGGCAGATCTGTTGCTGTTGTCTGACTTATCTGCGACATTTCATCCCATAGAGGACATAAAAAAGGCTTTTTGGAGAATTGCTAATCTCAATTGAGATTTCACGTTGTGTCTGAATGCACAGGTGGGCTGCTGTGTCAATCAATGTGGACTAGGCCTATGTGTTTGACAGTAGCCTATTTTCCCCCCATCTAGAATCAACATGCCAGCCTGCTTCTCCAATGTAAACAGTCTCCAAATGAGTAAGTTTTCTTTGAACACGCTTGTCATCATCATTGCAGACTGTCAGTGTTTGCAAAGCAAAGGCTTGACGTGAGACGACTTTGAAAGGCAGCCACATGGATTACAGATCAACAGGTGCGTCTTATTAAGTGTAAAAAGTCTCCGCATGCAATGACCGCTAGATGGCAGTAAGTGGCCAGAATTCTGCATCACTGCATCTATCTGCAGTGATGATTTCATGCTCTGAATTTAGATTTTTTTTTGGTGGACTGCAATGTCTGAATTTTTTTGCAAGTTAATTTGTTGTCCGTCTACAAGGTTATATGCACGTCCCACTTTTGGAGTTTGCTGACGACTTTTGAATATAGTTTGTAGGACTTATAGTTCACATGTATGGTTTGCTGTGGATTTTTGTATTTCCAGGGGACTTGTGACTCCACTTATATAGTTTGAGTTACAGTTTTGTGGTACACCTACATAGTTTTATGTTGTCTTTTGTTGTTTGTCTTTCTTTGCTGGCGGAACACTACTTGAATACTTATTTGAGGACTTTTGTAGTATTTTTATATATTTTACTGAGAACATTTAATGTCCACCTTTTATAGTTTACTTTTGTATTCCACCTATGCAGTTTGTGAATAACTTTTGTGGTCGAATTGTAAGGTTTGCACAAAGAGCACAGCACTAAGCTGGCATTAAAGGAACACAACTGAGCTGGTTTAAATTCTATTTATCAAATTACACTCAGTTTTTTACATGTTAAGAAGGAGTCCTATACAAACTTCAAAGTTAGTCAAAGAGTTCCACAAGGTTCATTGCTTGGACCGATCCTTTTTAGACACCACATAAGTGAACTGGGAGTTATCTTTGTTCAACTCCCAGTCCAGTTATTTATTATTTTTGAAGACTTTTGTCTTCTTATCTTTTGAAAAATATTAATGTTTCTGCTTGAAATAAACAGTGAAGATCCCAAGTTAAATAGCTTTTTTTTCTTTATTTCCATGCTTTCAAACATGTCTCTATCAGGTAGTAATAATAGTACATCAATGCTGCAGAGTATAAACAAACATTTCAAATAATTCAATAGAACATTTGACAGATGAATCTCTCTTAGAGACAATTTGTTTGCATTTTGTACACAAAGTAGGTCTTTGCACACAAGTACACTTTGCTATTGTAATAAATCAATGCAAAAGATCAGTCATATGAACACCATATAACTATATATAATAAAAATGATTTTTTTTTCTTCACATTTTTTTATACCGTTCAGGTTTAAGGAAGTCTATACAGACTTGAATAGCACACTGATATCCTGCTATAGGGTTGCAAGTATAACAGTACTTGTAAGCTTTTCATTCAAGTGAAAGGCTGTAGAGTCAATGGACGCCCTCAGATACCAAAGACCCCATTCATTGTTCTGACCTCTCTCCTCTCATTCGGCATCGTAGTAGTTGTGCATCGTGCCTGCAGAGAGTCACCACCTTTATAAACTACAACTCACTTAAGCGCAGCCTGCCTTATCCAAACACAATAAGAGGTTGTGAGTGGTTGTGATTTTAGCACCTTGGGCAAGGCTGTGTTTGTGAATTGATAACAACATACACGCCTGGTGAAGCTGCATTAGTAGATAAAGCAGGCTAGCACTGGCCAAGGCTGTGCTTGATGATCTCACGGGACTGTGGTGGGATCCTGTCAGGAAAGAGCACCTGGAACTCCACCACCAAGTCGCCCCGCTGGGAAGGGCTTTTGGGCAGGGGCAGACCTTCGCCCCTGAGCCGCCGTACCGCACCGGGTTTGATCACATCGCTGCATGGAAGAGGCATCATTCGGTTGTCGATTGTTGGGACGTTAACTGTGCAGCCGCAGAGAGCCTGGGGAGAAAAAGGAGGAGAAATTTAGTTCTGTAGACGTGTTATATTTAGATGTAGTTTCATAATGCCTCCTGAGTGGTCTGACTGGGCGGAAGCACACTTGGAACAATAAAAAAATCAATTATATGCCAGGTCTAAAAATGTGTCAAGTTACATAAATGTCTGTCTTTATAAAAGCACAACCATTTTTCTGTGTTGTGTAACAAACCGGTGTTACAGATGTTATGATCGCTAGCCTATTTTCTGCTTGTGTGTGTGGGAGTTAAGTGCTTCAATGACTGAAAAGAGCCACAGGAAGATGGAGGAGCTCTTTGAAATGCCAGCCTCTGTGACTGCTGCCCTGCTAATCTGTGTGTGGGTTGGTTGAAGTGAGAGCCAGCGACATAGTGAGCCAAAAAACTGCCTCTCTGCCTGCCTTGTTGAGGCAGAGGAGTCTGCAGCACATATAGTGGTTGAGAGGGAGAGTGAAGTGTGATTCGTGGGGGCAGTCGGAGCTGAGGCTAAATTTAGCTCCTGCTCCATCGCCCTCTGCAGGGGCTGATGAGGTAACCGAGGTGTTGGCAGGCTGCTGCTGTTCTGTTAGTGGGGGTCTGTCAGCCAATGGAAAACTGTGGGCTCCTATACCCCGAACTGAAGACTGCAATCTGTCCTAAGACTGCATTCAAAGAAAGAAACCCTCGCTGATATTTGGCTTTCTTTTGGAGTTTCTGGCTATGTTGTATTGACGCCTTTCTGAAATCGATTTTTTTCGGTTTCACAGTGAATGCATCATTCCACAGTTATGTAAAGGATGGGAAGTGGTGGATGGATTCAAGCCTTTTTGTGTGTAGGTGTTAGCAGCTGATAAATGACATAGTATTTCTACTTATAGAGCTGCCCCATGTTTCGAAATGAATCATTCATGTTGTCAGGACTTATGGCCTCTGGGGCTCAAACTCTTAAACCCAATTGACCCTTAATCTTAATGTCAATGAATCAAACTCACCTCTTTGAGGGTGATCTTTGCAGTGAAGACAATGTTGGAGCCCTCCCTCTTGTACTGTGTGTGCTCCTTGTCCCTGAGGATGAAGGTGATATCTGCTGGGGTGCTGTTTGGAGTCTCGTCTCCCTCCCTGGGGAATGTGATCTTGGTCCCCGCCTTCCAGCCTTTCTTCACCACCACATTCAGCACCTTGTCCTCAGACCGCATGCTACGCCCGTCTGGGTTGAGGCGGCGTCGGGCGATCTTCACATGCTTGGTGCAGCCCTGCATCACCTCCTCCAGGGTCACCAGCAGGTCATGGACCACCTCTTTTCCCTGCAGCCGCCGCTGGCCTCTTCTTAGCCCACCCTCACAGCCAGCGGACCCGCCCACGTGGGTGAAGGGGAAGCGTCTGAAGGGGTTGAAGAGCTCGTCCTCGCCTTCACCATCTGGGCCGAAGAAGATGTCAAAGTGGTCGGAGCCGTGGAAGAAGGATGAGAAGGTGGCATGGGGGTCACCATGGAAGTTATTGCGGAAAACGTTGCCTTGGCCTGACATTGACATCCTGCTTTTAAGGCCTAGAGACAAAGTGAAACAAAACAAGTTGAGCCAACATCTTTAAAAACTGCTTTATTCCACTCTTTCTAGAAAGTTGAATTAAAATCAGTGTAAGGAGTTTTGAGGAAAACTCTTTCATTGCCCCCTGAATAATTCATCAGCCTCACAGCTGTTTATGCCAAACATAGCTGATTTAATTGAAGTGAAAGTGTTTAAGTCGTGATCCTCCCTCTGCACATCGTTATTTTGCCTTGATGAAGACATGAATAGTTAATGTACCAGCCTTTGCTACAGTAATTATCCTTCTGGCAGCAACTATTTGAGCTGTTTAACTTGTTTAAATGAACAGTTTCTCACCTTCTTCTCCAAACTGGTCATAGATGCTTCTCTTCTTGGGGTCAGTGAGGATCTCATAGGCCTCTGCAATCTCTTTGAACTTGTCCTCTGCGTCGGCGTCACTGTTCTTGTCGGGGTGGAACTTGAGGGCCATCTTCCTGTAAGCCTTCTTGATCTCATCTTCATTGGAATCAGGGGAGACGCCCAGGACTTTGTAGAAGTCTTTGCCTGTTGGTTTTATTGACAGGCAGGGTGTGTCCTGCTCTGACCGGGTGCCTTCCTGTTGGAAGAAAGAACAAGAAGGAATTAGACCATTTTGCCTTTCATGTATTCTTTCATAAAAAATCTTTATTTTGTTTCAAATGTCAGTTTAACATCAGCAAGTTGTATAGGCATCCTCAGTGATAACTGCTGCAAAATGCCTGCTTATGAATAACTTAAGATCATATAATTAAATAAATCCCCTTAAGCACATAAAGTAGAATGCATGGTTCATATACTGGGCATCCTCTTCACACATTGCTGCTCAGTTTCTATTAATATTCACAAATTCAGCCCTCCAGCAGGGACTCTCTATGGGAAAACACCCTTATCTCTGTGCTGCTGCAAATCCATGCATTGCATTTTATAAGCTGATGCTGAACACAACGTGAGAGGTTGAAGTGGTGTGTAGGGGAATCGTGAGAGGGGGAAAAAGACGTCCCCCAATGACTGAGATTCTCTGCAGCGATTGGCTGAACGCGTTTCTTGCATATGATCGAATACATAGCTGGAGAAATCAGTCAATAATGAAACAATGCGGAAATAAGCACTACTTCAAGTCTGCCACTTTAATTACAGAACAAACATGTATTTGTATTTAGTTGTTTAAAACTTATTCTGGAAATACATTCAACCTTATTTCCTTGACTATTCAATTGCTTAATTAGTAATTAACTGTTTTAAAAGAATAAATCAGGTTAAAAGATGAAATCAAACTTGTACTTACCGCTGATGAAGAAGATCCCGAGCTGTCACCCCGGTGCATAACTCGCACTTTGCACTTGACATTGACATTTTTGGCTTTCACACCGAATTGAGTCCAGATGAGAACCATGTTTGCTGCTTCAAGTTAAAGTTTGTTGTTTTGTTATGGGCTAAGTGTCGCTGTCCAGTCGCGCTGGTGCTGAAATCTCTTTGCTTTATTGCGCCGGGCTCTTCGTCCGTCTTGCCTGAGCTCTCCTCGGCTCTCTCTTTTATACCGCCGCTGCAGCTCCTCTACTATCCGCTTACCCACCCACGCAGCGTGACAGAGCTTTCCCCGGGCCCGCCCATTTCCTCACGCGCGGCAGGGGATACCGGTGTCCTCACTTCTTCTTCGCGAGAGGCCATTGGTGCTCCGGCTATGATCACGCGGATGTTGCATCCTTCTTCTCCATCTCGGGGCAGGTTTCCGGAGTTCTTGAAGGCAGAGCCAGGCAGAGCCAAGCAGACAGTCACGACACAGTTTTTTTTCTTTTACACAGACAGAACAGAACAGAACAGAACAGAACAGAACAACCAGACATGTAAAAAAACAAAGATTCATCTGGCTGCCCAGACAACCTCCAGACAGACACTTGTGAAGTGATGGAGCCCATGTCCTTAAGTGACTGTCTGTTAATTTAAACATGAGCCCACAAGGTTTGAATATTAAGGCTAAACATCTCTGCTGTGGATGAGAGGATGCATGGACTTGAACTACCTCTTTTTATTTTAATGTGTTCACAGGGTCACTTCAGGAGAGCTATTTTCAGCAATGATTCAACAGTGGTACCCAAGTGCCAATGTAAACTGGGAGATGTGAAGGAGCTGTGAAGACTTAAATGATCAATAAGTGTTTGCATAACACAGTCTGTACAGTTGAATGCATCTAAAGATAGCATCAGCAAAGGTGTCAGCATATCCTCTTTCACTTTAGCCCAAATTAAAGTCAGTAGTAATTTATTTGAAATCTTACTCAGGTGAAAACAGAAGGATTTTCAACAAAATGTACTACACGTATTTAAAGCTAAAGTTGCCTCCTCTTAGTGCAAAATATCCCATGTTCAATCAATCAATCAATCAATCAATCAATCAATCAATCAATCAATCAATCAATCAATCAATCAATCAATCAATCAATCAATCAATCAATCCATAAATCAAACTGTATTTGTATAGGGCACAACAACATTTTATCTCAAGACACAAAAAAAGAGCAGGTCTGGACCCTGCTCTTTGTTATATTATTTGCAAAGACCCAGCATTAATCCACCATGAGCACAGCACTAAGCAACATTTAAGTTACAGTTTCAAGAAAGAACTGCCTTTAAGAGGCAGTCACCTCGAACAGAAAACAGACTCTTGTTGAACAGCCATCTGGAACTGTAACTTTTTTTTAACATATTACAAATACAAGAAATTAAATATGAAACCATTATAAGTCTAGGATTGAACATTTTTCCTGTAAGGAATCACAACTAAAATGGTTGGGGGCCACTGATTGTATCTTTACAATGCTGTATGTTTCATCATCATTCAAAATTCATTCATATAGGATCCCTGATTGTCTCACTTGCTTTTGTAGGTCATAAAAGAGGCATCGATATTTATTTGTGTCTGTTTCATTTCCAGATAAAATCCTCTCTCAGGGGCTTTCTGTTTTATACCTGAGTTGATTTACTAGTTTCACCACTAAATAAAACATCAACTGATACTCTTGAAAAGTAACTCGTGGTTGTGGAGAAAATGTTATCTTTGAAATTTAAAAGAGTATAAAAAGAAAGTAGGACAAATTCCAACCTTCTAAACGGCCATTGACCTGCACTCTAAATGTGTCGCGGTTTATTTCCTGTAGCTGAAATTACCCTGGAGTCAAAGTGTTCTGATAATGGATTTTACACAGCAAAGGTCACCAGGCTTTACAGATGCAGTATTTATTTTAATGATTCCTGACTCCATTAGTCTGTGCAGGTGTTCATTTAAATGCATCCACCCCTGCAGTTCTGCATAGCAACTTCACTTTGTGCCACTGACGGTAATTGCAAAGCAATGCAAATGAGCCACTTAATAACCAACAGCAAACATGTGAAGGAGAGGGCAACTTGCCCTTAAGTTATGTAAGTGAACGTGTTAAAAAAAATATCATGTGTTGTTTGGGAAGTGTTAAATGATTTTCCTCTGGTGAAAATTTCTGATATCACCTAAGCAGCGCTCAGCGAAGGATACAGACTGCCAGAACAGGAATCAAACATTTTTGACAGCGATTATAAGTTCCTAACACTGACTGTACAACAACTATTACAGCATGGAGCAGAGTAATAACAGATATATAACTGTACTGTGAAGAAATAAAGACCCTTACCCTTTATTATTTAGCTCTGTTTTCAAGTTAAGAATGGAAGGGATTCAATACTTTCTCCAGAGCTTAATCAAACATTAGGGCAAAAATCTGCCTGTCAGCTGAATGTACCAGATAATCTCTGTTTTTGACTCATTGCTAATAAATGAATGCATATGTTATGAAGAATAAACAAAGCCTGTCTGCTGTTGTTCTAAACTTCAATTATTGCACTAATACTTATAGTTTGTTACATTGATGTGCTCTATGTAGACTTGTTCCCCTTTAAACACTATGATGTCAGATATTAATGAAGATGTGCAAAAACACGAGGATAAGTCAACTTCTTTGTGATGATTAATCAAAATCTGATGACGATTTCTTCCTGGAAAAGAAACCATGTAAACTAGAACCGACCAGTTTCAGGTGATAACATCCAGACATCCACCCATCAACCTATCTTCGACTTCACCTTAGGTTTTCATAATCATCTGTTTGTCTGATTCTGAACACCATATTTTAAGTTTACGCCAAGAGAGTTTCTTTAAATTTGGCTTAAACATCCACTCAGACTGAAGGAACTGGTTTTCTTTTCAAAGGTCACCATGATTTCCCAAAAGATGATTCTGGCCATAATCCGATCATTCACCAATTATGTTCCTACACAATTTCCCACATATATCGTATAGGATCAAATGATAACATGAAGATATTTCTTACTCTGCTCTGATGTCAACTTCACTGTGACTTTTTTTTGGAACACACTTTTCTTGCTGCCATTCCCGTCCCATTCTTGTGCACAACAACGATCTGGAACACCTCTTGAAATTTGGCACAAATGTCCACTTAAACTCAAGTCTAATCGTATACGACGTTGGTGATCAAAGGTCAAGGTCATCATGTCAGTCCCAATCTTCCTGAGTGTGAAATCTCAGCAATACCTAGAGGGAACATTTTCATTTCACATTTTGATTCATTCATTTACTGCAAATAATTGTTTGTCAATCTCACCTCCTGTACCTGGTTTGGCCACACAATCACTCATTCACAGAAATCTCAGAACCAATCGGGTATCATCTAACAATAATGTAGACTCTAAGAGAGATTAACAATTTTGGGGGGCTTGTGGTGGTCATTTAGGGTGATAGGACTTCCAGCTATGAAATCCTTTTTCATTGTTGTGTTGCCGACTAGCAACTTGAAGAGAAGGATTAGAGTTACAATTGAGAAGCTGCATCTTAGAGGATATTATAAGCTCCAACTTTTTGCTTTTATTTCTCAAATTTAAAGACATTAATTAAAGCCAAACTTTTGTTAGATGACTATTGATGCTGCTTTATTTTCTCTACACACAGACTGTTCTGGGTACAGCCAAAGCTCGTTAAATGCTGAAGAATGATGCTCCTAGTACCAGAACACATCTGATACCAAAATCCGATCCTGGTCCTAAAACTTCTGGGTTTTTGATCCAAATCTGCAAAAAGAGATTGATGTAGGCCTACTGCTGTGGCTCTGTTGCTCTGATCTTAGAGTAATGTGATCATTTAAAGAATTTCAACACAAAAAATATATCCACTGTCCTGGCAAGAGCAACAATCAAGGATAAAAACTGCAACTTGACCTGGATTGCGGAGGCATACAACAGCACGGCTCTATTTCTAGTTATACGATGGAACAGGCAGAAAAAAAGAAGACATTGAAAGGTTAAATAGTCTTTGACAAAATAATCCGACAACCCTCTCTTCGGTATCAGAAAGAGAACCCTCCGTCTTTTCTGACCCCCTCCTCCACCCAATAATCACATGTGCATTTCCTTACCTATAAGATATCAAAGGGAAGCAACAGGGTAACATTTACGAGTGCTTGTTTGGCGTAAATAAAACATCTAGGAATATCCAACAAACCCACATATTCATGTGGATGTAAAAATGATCACCACATGAAGGTCACAGTTTAAAAAAAAATTGAAACTAAGCAAGTCATCCATTCAAAAGCTGCTTTTACTCCCATTGAAAAATAGTCACTATATCTATTTCCAGATCATAGTACCATATTCCTCCACAGCATTAACTGTGTAGCTGGCAGTGGAGCCGTGCGGAAACCAGTGTCACAGGGTGCACATACATGGAAACACTTCCTCTGCTGTGCTTCTTTGTACAACCAATGAGGGATGGAGCTTCCTGTGGATTCTCCTTTCGTCCTACAGGAAACAGCAGACATATTTGGTTTGAAACATGTCGAGCCGGGCGCGTCATGCGCCAGATCGCAGCTCTTATACTATTCACGGATTGAGCAGGAGAGGGTGAATCAGACCAGGCCCTTACACAGAGCTCATTCTTCCTGCCCACGGGAACAGTCTGACTCTGTATGGACAAGGTTTTCACACATTCAAGCTGTGTCTCTCTCACAGTAACACAGACACAGTTAACTGTCAGTCTCAGAGATGATAACTCTAATTAAAGGACCAAGCTGTCAGGGGGCAGGAAGGTGTACAGCTTACATGTTGCCTTTAATGTTTTTGTGGTGTTGTTTGTTCTTTTGCTTAAATATGAAACTTATATCTGTGATAGCTTTGTTTTGTGTGTGCCCTCTTAAGCTGTAAGAGTAAAACATGTGTTTACTCCTTTTTGGTAATCAAATATTAATTGTTTTATAACCTGTAGGCTAATGTAAAGAAACACATAGACAGGAAGTCCCCTTTTTGGTCTGCTGTAATACATAGCTAATCGTACCTATATTCTACCCCGTTGTAGTCCATCTCCATGTTATTCAACCACTTCAACCATGTGTAGGAATGTTATGTAACATAAATCAATAAATGGGGGCTCATTGAATTTAAAGAGACACACACATCAAAACGGAGCGTTCTGAGAGAGCTGGTTTATACAGGGTCACTAACCTCCTCTGGTGCTTGATTCATGTTATATTTTGACCACAGCACAGATGTTTCATTTAGACCACAGGGGACTGTTTAAAAAGGTGGACAAGGGGTATAATATATCCTCTTTAAAATTCATAATAATGAGATAGAATGCAAAATTAAATAGTCTCAATTGTGGGATTTTCACCTTTTGAAGAACTGTGATATGTGATTTTCACGAGGCTGTTCTGAATGCACCATAAAGCTTTATGATTTTTCAGATCAACTCACTTCAAATACGATTCCTGCCCTCGATGGCTGTACTCTCTGGATGTGTCTTCAGTCTCCTGTCTCGTCCAGACAAAAATAAACATGGTAAACAATCAACACTTATTACAGTGCTAAATGGATCTTGCATGCATTACATGTAAAGATTTCTGCACATTTAAGTAACATACATATTCTGATTTCAGGATACCATTTATTTAGTTGAAGGCATTTGTGAGAACCCAGAAAGGAGGATGTGTTTTATTTTTGATGTGCTGCTCAATAAAGATGAAAAATCAAAAAGGACACACACATCCCTCAGTGGGTGCTGGGTCCAAAAAAAAGAAAAAAAAGAATTGGTATTGAAAGCCAAACAAGATCTTCACACCAAGAAGCCATGGAGCCAACATGCTCTTCCTCAGATGGTTTGAAACATCACTTAATAAATCCTTCAAACGGGAGCTTCTTGGTGTGTGGATCTTGTTTCTCCTTTCCTTACCTGCTCAATAACTACTCGAGAATGTAATTAAAGTTTTAAAATAGTAAGCGGCCTTTGTTTTTCTTTTGTTTCTCAACAGATAGTCGAGGAGAGCCGATTTCTTCTGTCGTCATCAGATGCTTCAAAGAGGCTTTGCCCGAGAACAGGTACTTAACTTTATTTAGATGCGTTTTTCCCATTTAAAAAAATATATATATATATATATTTTTTTATTATTTTGACTTCTCTTTGATTCACAGACTTAGAAGTATTCTTCACAAACACACATTTGACCAGTGGAGCAGGCAAAAGACGGAGAGGATGGACTGGGGGGTTTGTTGACAGACCTGTATTTACATACATGTGTATCCCATTTTGCGTTCTTTTTAAATGCAAAAGCATTGTTCAATTGTTTTTTTTTTCTATTAAATGTAATACTATAAAAAAAGATCACTCTGGGAGCTGCCTCACTAATGATAATTATAAAACCATTTTTAATACAGTGTGATTCAAAGTAAAGTTTAAATATAAAATAAATATAAATCTCTTTCTTCCCAGAATCAAACATCAATACATATTTTATTACAGTGAACAATAAGGCTGAGATAGACAGTCAGTCAGTCAGTCACTTACCTCTAAAGCTCAAATGTGATGGTAAGACTTTTCAGCCTCTTCAAACGTGTTTGTGAAGTCTGCAAATCAAATCCTTTTATTGGGATAAAGATGAAACTGCAGTTACTTTGGTATTCTATTACCAGGACATTCCTGACCTATGTTTTAATTGTGTTCTTTTTAAGGGGGATAATTATGGTTCCAAAAAGGTGGAGACTCTCAAGTCCCTGGTGTCCCCCCTCCGTCAGCTCCTGCACAAGAAATACAACTGCAGACTTTCAGTCTTTGAGAAGGTTTGTCTTTTATGAACAACACATTTTATGATATACAAGTATAAGAGAGACTCAATCAAATATCTGAAATCAAGGGCTGAAGTATTGATTAAAGTGAACAATACATCGAAGGTTGTCTCTGTCGGTAGATGTCAGAGGAGTTGGAAAGATGATGATTGATGATGTCACAGGGGAACTCCTGGTGTGAGCCGATATGTGGCCCTAATAGCTGTATTAAGATAAAAGAAATTTAAAGCCACACAAAAAATAAAATAATAAATAAATAGCTTGATTTTTTATTTGTTATAGCAATGATAATAATCTTCATCCACAATATCATCATCCTCATGATCATTATTGCCACCATCATCATCACTCAAAATGACAACAATTGAAGTTATTTTGGTAATTATTTATTTGCTTGTATAATCAGAACTGTTTAATTTGTTTAACAGTTTTTTTTAATGAAATAAAGTCTGAATACGTGACTGAAAAAAATAGCAGTCCATTGCCACATTTTTCTCAATAAGTATAAATGTAATGTACTTAAAGGCACAGTTTTAAAAAAGTTTTATTCTAAAATGGATTAGGAATAAAAATTTCCTGCAGATTTTACAATGCAAAAAAACATTGAAAAAAAAGGAGAGTATTGAAATAGTCCACTTTGTATGTGTGTGTGTGTGATCCAGAGAACAGGGGCAAGAGGAGGCCGCTGACGAGGACCTTCACGTGACACAGGTAAGTCAAGTTTGTGACAGAGTTCATTAAAGGAGCTGAAGGAGAGAAAAAATATCCCTTAGTTTGGTTGAGAACGATTTATACTGTTTTCTGAGTTTTGTTTTTTCCTGGCTTCAATTGATTGCACAGTGTACTTTTACTCTGGAGATTCAGGTGAATTATTCCTAATTAATTGTGCTGTTGATTTTGAAGTTCCTTTAACGTGGCTGTAATAAACAGGTAAATGCGGTTGGCTCCGGATGTTCCTGTAATGTTGATACATAAATGCTGAGATACAGATGAAAAACATTTGCTGCTGTGTGTTTGGGTTGGATATTTTACTATGACATTTGGTCCAGACATTCTTTTTTTCCGCAGATGCTCTGACTTTTCCTCTAGTGCCATCTTAAAGTTGACATTATGTTCCCCTTGTGCTGTACTGTAACATCTATCTGCAGTTTGAATCTTTACACTTTAGCTATCTACTTAAGCTGTCAATTAAATGAATAAATACTCAACAAATCTACATCATCATGATGAACTGCATTAACAGAATATAGTCAATCTTGTGAAGCCCAACATAAAGGTTTAAAAAGCAGAACAAAAAATGCAGAAACATAAAGTCCTGTAACATCATTTAGGTTCAACTTTAATGTCATTGAACAGAGCAGAAGTGAAACGAGAAAATCTAACCAATACAAAAACTGTGAAGTGCATGTTAATGACAAACATTTAGCAAAAAACAACATTGCAGGTACAAATAGGAGTTACAGAAATTGTAGCACATGATATGTACATTAAGCAGCTGTGACCTAACAGTATAGTGTGTACACTATAGGTCAGGTTTATTAAGTAGTCATTATGTGAAAGAAGGAACAGATATCTAATACAGTGCAATGGTATGCAGGAGCCCAGTGTACAGGAAGGTCTTTAACCAACATGTTAACAATCACATTGAAAGAGGGTTTGGCCTGGAACTGAACCATATAGCTTATAAAAAGTCAGACAGCCACTGCACACTTTGTAGAAGAGTATGCATGTGATCTGATTACCATCATGTTTGGACATTTTCATTAGGCCTGCACAATATTAGAAAAATATACAATGTGCGATTCAGTATTGCCATAATGATATTGAAGTGTGACAAAAAAGGTTATATCAAAGTGAGCATATTAGCTATAACTTACATTGTATATGTCTATCTGCTGTTTTTCACATTTAGCACATTTCCTGTTTGCAACTTTTCCCTCCTGAATCTAAAATAAATACCCAAAGCTGAGTAGCGGATAGCTGATTGCTTGCCTCAGTTTCCTCTGACTGCATCTAAATGGTGTACTCTACAAGCATAACCATCACACTCAGGCCTTTCATGCAATAGTTCAAATGTAAGCATGCAGAGTGAGAAAGCGTTGTGCTGTTGTGCTAATTTCAGACTTTTGCTGGGTGTATTTCAAATGTTCATATTATGATGATAAGAAAGAAGTTGCGTTTTATTGTGCAGCTCAAGTTCCTACGACCTATTGTCATGTAGACAATAGATCTACCTTTCCAATTATTGTTTCCTTTCAGTAGAATGGAGGAGCACAATACAATGCTATGAAAGGTGGGGATATGTCTCTATTCTTGGTACAACCAATATCCATTACACTGCAGATCTTTGAGGGATTCTATTTTAAGGTATTTACTTAACATGACTGGATAAGACCCTAGAAAGTTTCAAATGCAGATAACCAACGATGATATACATGTAACAACCTTAACTTTAATTCACTTAGGTCTGATCATTTTAATTAAAGTGCATCTATGATGATTGTTGGAGGGAGGTGTACAGGTCTGTAATAGCCGAGTGTAGCCTATATAAACCCTTGCATTCATGAATTTGCAACAGATTAGGCTCCATACTAACTGTGTTATGTAAGATTCTCTGAAAAACCAGTCAGGGAATCTTACACAACATGGTCCTTTGTGTACATATGTATGCCTAATGCCTCAGATCTTTTCTAAAAAACCCATTGATGCCCTCGGCCACATTTGCCATGCTTATGCAAAATGGATCAAACATATTTAGGAATATGTAACAGAAATGATATTCCAACAGTATCGTTTTATGTAATGACACTGTGTCAAATCTGATCGCTCTGCGTCCTCTCTGTTAATGTTATGATAAATGACAGATCCATCAATGTGTACACCATTGGATCATTCTGAATACAGTTCCCTTTTCACCATTGTTAGTGCTGCTGGTATCTTCTTTGTCTTGATACAGAACATAATTATCAGCTGTTATAAAATACCCCAGAGAATATTGTTATATAGAACTTGCTATTCTTCACTGACAGACACAGAAGAAGACAAACAGTCTGTACAGGGACATGTTTTTTCTCTGCATGCATGCAGGTTTATGTGACTGTGTGGCAAGGCTTTGTCCCTCAAAGGTTCAGCCCCATCCCTCTTTCTACCCTGCTATGTTTTGTGGGAACAGTGGGCACCTCCTGCAGTGGACTTAGGAAGGTGAATCACACTGCTGTGAGCACACAGCACTGACACAGGGGAAGTGACACCACCTCAGCTCACACTGTCCCACTACCGGCACTTATCCTGTCCTTCAAAGGTCAACAAATGAATCAGTGTTTCGTAAAAGGCCACAGATAAACCCACCGTGCAAGGTCACTTTTACCTGCAGGTTAGATTTGATAAGAGAAAACAATAATGGAGAATCGAGGAGAGTTTCTTCTGTTGTGCCTTTTTGACTATTAAGTAAAAATGATTTGGATTTTTGTGGTTGAATTGTGACAAAAATAAAGGCACATTACACTTCAAAAATCTGTCATAACAAGTCATATTTTATCACCAGGCAAGAAAACCAGTTGTCTCATTTTCAAATTCTTTCCCTACCCTCGTCTCGCACCTTCTCCCCCGATGTACTGCAGCACCCACACATGTCTGGGAGTGTGACTGTTATGAGTAGCACTGGCTAGACTGCAGCCTTGTGCCTCTGTGCTCCAGATAACCAGACAGGCAGATGGCAATAATGACACACTATTTTATAAATGTTAATGTAAATGCAGACAGACCCAGACAGGGTTGTATATGTTTTTTTTCCCATCAGTTTACGTCCTAGTAGCTTCTTTTCACAGAGATCAGAATGTTCTTGCTTAAGAAAAAAGGAGAAAGGGTTGCTCAAAGGAAGAGGAAGAGGTAGATAAGCAAAAAAGTGGGGTTACAAAAGCATTTCAAACTGGGGAAGAGGCACAGCAAGAAGTAAAATGGAGATAAGTACATTTAAAAGAGGAAACAATAGGACAGATTTGAGCACAGAAGGCATTGATGGATTATGCCTGGCAGAGAAGAGGGTGTTTTTGCTGGGGGAGCACTTTACAAAATCTCCTCTAAGGCTCATTGTCTGTACTGATGAACTGATCTGCTGTATCTCCCAGGAACCACTAAAGCTCAAGTGAGTCCTGTTTCCTGTTACATCACAAGACTACAAGAACAATGATTTATATTATTGCTTACAATGATAGTTTACATAAACGTATCCCTGCATTCAAAATTGCTCAGTTATTTCCTCAGTATTAATAGATTTCTATGATACAACAGTGACTCTTTCTTTTCTTGGGTAGTGATGCCCTCTGCTGGTATGACAAGCTATGTTGCATAAGAAAATATTTTCTATTTATTTGATGCAATGCCAGCCATTTTATATAACAAATATTATGTAAGAGAGGAAATAACAACATTGTATATCCCCATATTATTCCTTAATTTCCAAAAATGTAACTGCCACAAAGATAGGACAAGGAGCATCTTTATGGCAAGACAGATTTACTCACTGCAGCCCCTCTCCACCACCAAGTGGACATTTGGCCCTCTGTTCTCCCTCTGCAGGGCCTCTTTTTGGCTGCTGCTCTGCTGACAGTGCTGAGTTTTCTCGGAGGCCTTTAATTGTCTCTGGTAGCGCCGATTTTCCTCGGGGTAGGAGACCACAGACAGAGGCAGTCTGCAGATGGCTTGGATCTCAGAGGAAATGAGGAGGAAGATGAGAGTTGACAGGCAGAAAGGCCATGTGCAGGCCGGTAATGCGAGCTGAAAGGGGATGTCAAAGGAGAGGAGAGTGTGACACAAGATATGAGGGACATCTGGGTGCTCAGATGATGTTTTTGGAGTTTGAGTCTGGAGCTAAGTTTCTGACATACCATGGACATCAGGTTTGAGATCGCAGCAGTCATGAATGCACAGAAAAGAGCTTGGAAGAAACATATATATTTTTTTAACAAAAATATTTTAAGTAAAGCAGGATAGTGTTCATAATGTGTGTAAATCTCACCACAAATTACAGCTAGTAGATGGGTTTGCCATGTTAAGACATAGAATACACCTCCAACGGCAATGCAGGATAGAGCACTGTTATATCCCCACAACCCTGAGTAAATGTCCTTATGGGAAGCTGCCAGAGCAAGTCCTGTACCACACATGAGATGAACTCAGGATTTGAATTTGTGAGTTATAAGGAGACAAATGCACAAATGTCTAATTTAAAAAAAAAAAATCGGGTCAACATACACAGGCTATACAGCATTATGTAATAAAGAGAAATGAGATGGGTTATTCACAACAATGCCATGGTTCTATTTAAAGAGTCAACATTGTCACTCAAGCCACAGCAGAAATTATGCACATCTCTATGCAAATGAGAGAGTCTCTGTACCAGACAGGATGCCAGCAGCTGAGCCCAAAATGGCGTGGAAACAGATAGTTGGTGAGGAAAGCAGCAGGGCCAGAAGGATGAGCCCTCCTGTCCAAGGACTGTCGCAGCCGTACACCTGGCCAACACCAACTGGCACTGACAGGAAGAGCTGCAAATAGAAAGCCTACATTGTACTTATGTTTCAAACAATTTGTGCACTTTATTTATGGAGGAAGCACATGTGCAACATAATGATTTCGATTGTGTTGAAATTTCCAAATAGATTCCTGTTCTACCTGAGAGATATTGAGGCTTTGGATGGAGTCATGAGGAGGATAAAGGTGATTTGGCTGGATATCCACCTGAAATTGCAGTGAAGTGAGCTTCATTTGCCACTACAAACTAAAGTGTAAAGCAGGGCTGCATTGTACCTCTGGGAAGAAGGGGTGTTTGGCTCCTGTTGCTGCAATGTGTAGACACACCAAAATGTTAAAGGGAAAGGTGAATATTGGGAGGTCCCACTTGCTGGCAACTGAGGACAAAGCACTGGAGACCACCGGGCTGTAAACAGGAAGAGGAAATGGAATGCTGATTGGACGGAAAGGCAGACCATTACATTTGGACATCGTGACCCTGCCCAGGTTGATTATTGTCCAGATTAAGGGAAGGGTGGATCTTTTCGTGAGAAATGTTATGGTTGTGCATTGTCTCCACCGTTTACTTATATTTACTTTTTGCTGAATCCATCATCCAGTCTTAGTTCAGCATACCAGTCAACCTTTGGATTTTTTCCAAAGTTGTAGCTCTAGAGCACTCTGCACAATAGTCTTTTTTGTTTTTCATTTTCTACTAAAAAGTTAAGACAAACAAAATGGAGCAATTATTGTGTTTAACTGCTCTAACTTGTGAATTGCTACAAGCTGTTGCCTTTGTCCTTTGCTAAGTGTGTGCCATTTAATCAATTAGACGAAAATTAAGCAAACACTCACCACAACATGGACATAAACATATTTGGCAGTAACAGCCACCAGTACCAGCTTTCTTTGGCGGAGAAAACAGCCATCAGCATGCCGACCAATGTTCCGTTGTAGCCATGCAATCCGGCTGATATGGCTTCCCTGATGCGAGTGTGACAGATGTAGTCAACATGAGTGCAAAACACAATTATATGAGAAGCAAACTGAAAATTGCACAGTTGGAAATCTAAAGAAAGTGAAGCCCCAGGGAATACAAGTGGAAGAGACGGCGATAATGGCTTATAGTAGGAGGAAAATGTTTTCATTTTCTTTGATGAAGTCAAATAAGGATAAGGAGATGCCGTCAGACCTGTTTTGTCCCAGCAACATTGCGGATACAGTGGAGATAAGGGTCCCAAGCAGACCATTCAGAGCCCACCAGGGGTTCTGCAGGAAAAGGCTGGACGTGATGAGGACCCCACTGAGAGGGTTGTTAACAAACATGACCTGGGCCACCCCTCGGAAAATCCAGTCCATCAGTTGAATAACCAAAACCTGTCCTGCAGTATATTGAAAAGGAATTTATTTTGATAGGCTGTCAACGTTAACTTTAGACTGACACTGAATTATCTACAAAATCACCAGTACATTAGAATGAATTAAATTACAATGGGCATGTGACTTAGAAGATGAAAGAAAACATACTTTTCACCCATTCTCTGAAGAGTCTCATGTCTCCGGTGAAAAGCCCAACAGCTCTGAAGAAAAAGGAGCGGACTGGACTTTCATCATGTGAAGGCTGGTTGTTGTTGTCCATGCTGTCTTCAGAATTGGTCAGTTGTTGTCAACAAATTAAGCAAAATAGCTAATAAGTATTCAACAGGCAATTAATTAATTAAGTCAGTTTGGGACAATTTCTACATACCTTTGGCCAGGGTCGTCATGCAAGCCAAAATGCTGGTCGGGGTAATGAATGTGGGACCCGTAGTAAAGTCAAACATGTTTATGGACACTTGGAACCCCAATTCTCATGTTTTATTTTGATTTGTATTTTACCTTGTTCAGTCATGATGTGATATATATTGATGTACAAAGGCACCTGTAATGTTTTAGTAGGTTTGTTTGTGGTTATAGATGAGTAAAGCCCTGATTAAACTTGCTTTTAACTATGCGTACGCAAACGCATGACATCAGCCTTGCGTATCCTGCGGTGGTTTGGAGCGTTTGTTGTGCACGTCTTCAGAAATTAACGCTATACGTAGTCAAGATGCAATATGCATATTACCGCTAGGAGCAGCGTAGAGTAGTGTAGTGATGAGACCGGGAACAACAACATCGGAGACACCAGAGAGCTACTTCAACAATGGCGGAAAGTTTTGAAGCAAAGTTACTAGATCAAGTCAGCAACTTCCCAAACTATGATGTGTCATTGCCGTGTCAAAATAGCTGGCGACAGATTATCTCTACTTCGATGTTATGTGGTGCTCCCTCTAGGATCCTCCAGTAACACGCATTGTATATAGGCAAGTATGTGAAGATAGACGTTCATGACGCAGCAGGTTGTCTACGTGTAAAGTTCAAAAGCAATTATCTTTGAGCCTTAGGTCTCACACAGGCAGTTTTTGGGGAAGCTTTGGGGCAGGGGTCTTTGATGCCATGCGATGTCCAGTAATATGCAGTCTGAATTTATATGCTTGGGTGTCGGTATTTCCAGGTGAGTCCCTTTTTGTGTTCAAGTGTGCAACATTAAGTAAGAGTGGATCCTTCTTTGGAGAAAAGGGGAAGAATGATGCAATTTTGTGCATTTTAAAACATTTATAATCAAAGGCATAAGGGGTATTATTTCTCAATCAATCTGAATGTCTGAACCTCAAATAAATTACGTAAAATTCCTCATACCCTATTTACTAAAATGTATGTTGTAACTTGTTATCAGATTACTTCCATAATGTGAATTACAAAAGCCTAACTAAATCTAACACAGTGCTCTGAATAATTGTAATTTATACAACTACTGTTATTCGTTTTAATCATCATCATCGTCGTGTTGCAAACTTCTCGGATACATATAAGTAATATTTAATAACATTTCAAATAAACTATAGGCCTATTACATTGAGGTAGAATTTCTTGGGGCTGTTTGGGCTAGGCCTAATCCATGTGATACCCAGCAGTTTCAAATATAACTATTTAAAATTAGCTCAGGTGATTGTGCATGAGGAGGCTCATTGATGATGTTGCGTATCACAATAATCATCATAAACTGAAAACAAACATTTGTCTGAATACCTGCAAAACTGACATAGCCCTCCCTATCAGCCTTCCCATCAGATTGTGTTTATCACGTGTTAGCATGGGGACATGCTAAGCTAACATGACAAACATAGGAAAATCACATCTGATAAAATATCGACGTGTGGCGTTGCATTTTGTTAAGTGTCTGTAGAATACACTGAACATCTGTGACACTTGCCCTTTTAGTTGCTGGGTCATGTAGGACCACTGTCTGGAAGGAAGGAAGCAATGAAAGGTCAGAGAGGTGCAGATGGCTACAGTATATTGAATGCTGCTAACAAAGGTATCAGTCACACGTTCTGTCTGTGTGGTCCGTATGGTAAATAAAAGCTTTAGAATTGATTGATTGAGAGGAGATATACAGAGACAGACTGTGACTTTTTTTTTTTTTTAATACTCTTTAGACCCTGATATATTGTTTTCCACTTTCCCCCTGCTACTCTTAAATTACAGACGAGTTGTCGCCTCAATGCTCACAAATTAAATTGGTGAACCTGATTCCCTTTGCTCCCTGAGGGGAAAACAATTCCATCAGAGTGTAACCTAAAATCTAAACCCTAACGTCAGTTTGCCTCATCATTTTCTATTTCTGTCTTTATTTTTATATATTTTTTTTGTAGCAGCGATCAAAGCAGATTTCCCAAAGAGCGTCCCACTGTTACCGTCAACATCCCCAGCCCCAGTTTCTCTGCATGAAAGCCTGGCTGTGTTTATGTTGTTCAGTGAACGCTGAACCTCTTGATCTCCCAGATCTGTCGGTAGCCTCGTTTCCTCTGTGCTACAATACTTCTTAACAATCAACTGGAATAAAAGAGACTGAACTCAACTCTGCGGAAACTTTTGGGGGATTGAAGGTGTGAACAAATAAAAAACAATGAATAACCTCTTATATAAACTGTTATCTAACTATGCATGCATTTAGAGCTACTTCAAAACGGTATGCTGTTATCTTTAAACAGTCATATTGTTATGGCTTTGAAAATCTGGATCATTCGATTGTTGTTTTGTTTACTTTGAGCATTTTAAGGAGGCCCCTGGGAGTTTCGTTATTCTCACATTGTTGACGATAATTGTCTGCTTCTGTGCGAGTCGAGTGTTACAAAACCCAGGCAAACAATGGGTTCAAGGCTTAAAATATATGAAAATACAAAACAAATGTAAGTTACAAAGAATGACTACAGTCTAAGGGCCTTTCCTTGAGACAAAAGCAAAGCAGAGGCAGGGACAGATCTGTAAGAACGTGGTAAAGCTAAGACTTTGTAACATTTTAAACACAGATTACTTTGCTCTTACGGAGTCTACCAGTCACACCATGATATATCTGACTAATACAATAACACTTCTCGGTGTAGTAAACCATCTGAAGTGCATCATTCAACTTCTTACAGAATAAATATTGAAGAGGGTTTTTATCTTACCTCACTTTGTTGGGGGATCAATGACAACTCTTTCAAGTGAAAGAAGGCATGCGTACTTTATCAAACATCCAGGTATGAAGCCATCTACATGATGTCACGTAGCCTCTTCTTAAAGCCCCCCAAAAAACACCCCTCATTGTCTTGTTTCCGGAGGAGCATGCCCAGAGCAAAGACCAACGTCTCTGTATTCACCTCAGCTAATCTGGTAGAGGAATGTGCTTATTAGGAAAATATTTCCTGCTCAGGCAGAACAGTACCATTTCGTTCTAGGGCAGCCTATGAGTGAAAGGAATATGTGCCAATTTCTCAGGGAAGGAAGGATGTTTAAGTATTCAACAATCACTGGATTATGTAATGATCACATCAAAACGTCAACATTTGAGAGGAAAAATAAAACGAATCCCAACAGACTCGTCTGAATAATCAATCCAATGAATTCCACTTTATTGTAAAGCCCTTTATTTTGACCTGGTGCATGACTACACTGATATGAAACGATCAATATTTAAAGGACAAAATATGGAGAGAGAAAACAAGGTTACAATGAGTTTTAAGTTAATCATCTACAGTAAGAGACAAGGCACAGTCTCTTCATTGTCTCTTCAAAAAGGAGTCAAATTAAAATGTCAGTATACAGCCTGTGCATGATCAGAATGTATACGCATTGGTTAAACGTTGTTTTAGGCAGGTTCTGTTTTCTCTTCTAGTTGTTTGAACATGTTTATGGCACTTATCTGAAGCAAGAATCCTCAATATGTAGGAGCTTTTCCTTTTAATCGTGTTACTGAAAACAAATATTTTTTTTATTTGAATAGGTAGGTGCCTTGTGTGATAAAACTCTGCGCAATCAAAGTCACTAAATTAGCATTACAAGTCCATTATTAGCCATATGTTATGTTGTATTATGTTGTCCCTTGTGTCAGTTGCTCTTCATGTGGCGTTGCATTATTTCGGGAAACCACACAGACATTATAATAGACACATACAGTACAAAAGTTGTGGTCATATATGCACAGAATCTGTACACATCAATACAAAGATAAACAGACGCACAAACAGGCATTCACACTCACACGCATACACTTATGCAACCACACACAGCATTCTTTTAAGATCTGGTGTCATCATCTTGTCTCCATTTACGATTGAGCTGACAGAGCACTAATTACTGAACTCCTGGAAGTCCTCTGGGATTGTGTCTGTGGAAGAAAAACAAGATATGATGAATCAGAATCTACAAAAGGAAGATGAAAAGTCTTGTTATTGTTATTGATAAAATGTCATTTTATTTATTTTATTTGACTGCTCAGACACAAGTCTTAAAGGGTTAAATATATGCATTTAAAACAGCAGTAAGATGAGCAAAATGTCCCCTTGTGTGCCATCACAGTTATTACAAGGATACAAAGTTATGATAGTGGGATTCAGATCAAAGCCTTTCTTACCATTGCAGCGGTATTTCAAATTAGACCAGATGATGTTTTCTTGGGAGAAACAGAACACGCCGAGTCGTCCTCCTCTCATGGTGGTGTCAATTATCACTCCAGAGTCAGCCACTAGTTCAGTTCCCTCATAAAACCGTGCCCTGAACAAAACACAAGAAGGGAAGTTTTAATATTGATGTTACCTATGTTGTGTGTTCCACTTGTGACATTTTGGAAAGAGCACTCTTCACTTATTTGCACGGATTTTAGCGGAAAATGAGATGAGTCGATTGAGACTCTCATTTTAGTAAAAAATGTACCTGTACACTTTAGTGTAGCGTAGCATAATGAGAGGAAATGGGATGTAACAACTAACAGCTCTGTCAAAATTAGGTCACTAGGCAACAAACTGATTAAGGGAATTACTGGAAAAGTAATGTTAACCATGAGGCCTGATAAATTCTCATCCTCATGTTATCTTATTTATTTATTTTCTACGTTATTGGTTTTACCTTCAGTGAGAGCAATGCTAGCTGTGTGCAGCTGTTGCCAGTCTTTGAGTTAAGCTATGGTAGAAAGTGAATAAGTCTCGTTCCCAAAATGTTTTTCATGGACAAGTAGAAAAACAACCTAAATGCTTTGTCGTACCTGATGTATCCAACCTGTGGGCGGTGCTGCAGGTACCATCTGTAGGACACCTTGTCCTTCCAGCCTACATTTCTGGGGTCTTTCCACAGCAGACGCACCTGATCGTTGGTGTCGCCTGTGTGCCACAGAGAGTTTCTCAAGTGCTCCCCTGGTCCTGATCTAGACTTTACAGCCTGATGAACACATACAGAGAGAGGTGAGGGATGCAGGATGTGAAAGCAGATGGACGGCAGAAATATGGAAATACGTTAACGGATAAAAATAGGATGTGTATGCATCTGCTGCTGGGTATTTACGACATGGCTTGTTTCTTTACCTTAAGCTGGATGCCAGGCTCCGCCACCGCTCTGAACGGTGTCGCCTGCCAGTAAGTCTGTTCAGTCTGCTTCCACATCACCACGTAGAAGGATGATGAGTCCTGGTAGCCGAAGATGAAACCGGCATAGTCGTCATCAGTGACTGTATTCACATGAAATGTGCCCTCGAAGTCCACTCCGCTGAAAGCAGTGTAACCTGACAACAGAAAGTGTTATACGTTTACTAGCATATTATGTTCAGACTGTTTTTGGGGAACTTTTTGTAGTAGTGACTGACATTTAATCCAGGTGATATGTCTTACCAACAGCAAGTCCTGGGTCACTATTCATGGTCTGAACAATTTCCATTCCCTGTTTGAGAAAGATATAAAGCAGCTCATGAGAAGTGGAGTATTTTGATACCCTTATTGGCCTGCTAGCAAACATTGGCTTTACACATCTAACAGTTACAGAGCAATATCACCGTTACTTTGGCATTGTTTTTATAATGAACTGGCAAACTTAAGTCGAAAGTACATTCTCATTTTATCTCTGTTTTTGGTCTCTACCAAATCCTGAGGGAAATATTTGAGCCTTTAGCTACTTTGTACATTTTGTCATGTACAGTGTGGGTTGTATAGCTTTTAGGTAAAAGCAGCCGCCTGAACGAATGCTATCAGAGCCATGGGGCCAAAGCAAAGTTTGGGGCATGGCAGCTAAACATTGAGCAGAAACTCACTTTAAAGCTCTATTAAGTCAAGCCTACAGATTCGGACAATCATTTTCAGCAGTTTTATCACTGGAAATGATTCTTCCCTCAATTTATGGTGCCACTTGATCCATTGTTATGTCGGCTATTGCTGCTTTAATGTTTGGCTTATGTACATGATGATATGGTAATATCATGATATATGATAAAATTCGTACCTGGTTCAAAACAACCCAGTTGGGGTCAATTTGTGCATCACCCTCAGGGTCGAGCACCACTGTCTGGTAGGCCCTGAAGTCAGTCAAGGTAACCTCAGCATTCTCAGGACAGTTGTCAATCCTGTCAATCACCTTGTCCTGGTCAAAGTCAGACTCACACACATCTCCAACTCCATCATCTGAAACACAGCAGAGACTTCAGATTTAGAATAAGATAGGATTTAGACTTTTTTTTAAATTAAAGTCTTAAAGGCAGTGGATTTTAATATCATGACTACGAGTATGTTGCATCAGTATGCAAAGCGATCATTCCTTTCATTCTTTTTAAAAGCAATGTGTTTTCTGCCTCGTCACGACTTGGAGATTTGAAACTGGCTCTCACAAATATGTCATAAAGGCAAACCTCCAAAGGAAATTGATGCGTCTTTTTGAGAAGCTGCAGAGCTGCAATGTCTGAATACAAATCAACCAAAGTGTGCTGCCAAAGTGTAAAAGAAAACAAACCCTTTCTGAAGTGGCTATTCACATTTGAACTAAAGAACACGGCTGTTTGTTTCATTTTGATGGATTGTACTGAAGTTTCTTATCTGAATCCATGTTTGTTTTTTAATCAGAAATTGCTATGACGTTTTCGCCATTCCCAAATAATGGCACATGTAGTTCTACATCTGTCTTATGAGTGCTATTATTAAAAGGAAGGAAATGAGGACGTTTTGAGTCTTGACAAATAGACAGTATGAACAACAGTTACGACATCTGAAAGGTCACAATTTGTGGTTCATTATTAGATCCAAAAAGATATATAAACTTTTGTGTGTGTGTAATCCAAATGTTTAGAGGCAGAGTCTGTTCCTTTTTCCTAAAAAATTAAATATAGACAAATACAAAATAATGCAGCTAAATCATCACAGGTGTGGTGGGTACTGTGTCTGCAGAGACCCTGTCCTCTGCCTGGATTTTCATATTTTGTGTTGTTTTGGTTGACTCCAGACATTCCTGGGTTGGGAGCTGGTGTATTTCCCCCAGCCAATATCGACAGCGCGCAGTTAGGTTTAGGTGTGGATACAATTCAACTATTAGACACCATTCAAACCGGCGAATATGATGGACCCGGGTGTAGCAAAGAAGAGAAAATATAATCGTAGTGAGGCGCAATGCCAAACAAATAAATCTCGTTCCAAAATGAGGGTGAACCATAAGTTGGCTGTCACCCACAGACGTAGAGTTGGCCGGCTTTTTGTTGGACAGGCAGGTGCCAAACGCCAATGTTTAGCTTGTGTAGCGTGCTAAATGATTGGCTTTCCCATTACAACAAATGTAATAAGCCTATGGGCAGGTAGCTTGCAGTGTAGCTACAGGTAGTAAACGTACATGCTAAAGTCCTGCAGTGGGTGTGCGCTTCTGGTGGTAATGAGCCCAGGAGGAAGGGCCCAGTTTGAATCTTGTGTTTAACCAACATTTCAACTGACTCCACCTTTAACTTTATATTGTTAAAATGATCATTTCTACTGTGGTACTTATTGAAGCCCAAATAAGATGAACATTGTTGGATCACCCTGAAGGTGGATCTCCATTTTACAACTCCGTCTCACTGAAATGAACACAAACCAACTACATGCCCCAACTGGCCTCAGAATTGCTTGTAAAGGTCAGCCAGGAACAGTGCAGGGAGAATATGGACATGTGCATAAAATACTGGACTGTATTTAAGCTCACTGAACTGGTTTTCAGACAGAGAAATTACATCTAAACATTGCTTAAGTTTTTGGCTGAAACTAATACTCACTGTTGTCATCAGTCTGGTCTGTGTTTGGTACAAGTCTGCAGTTGTCTGGTCCTGGTGGCAGGATATCAGGGATCCCATCGTTGTCATCATCATCGTCACACTCGTCACCCATTCCGTCTTTATCTGTGTCCAATTGGGAGCTATTGATTACGTGTGGGCAGTTATCCTTGGTATCCTGGTGACCGTCACCATCACTGCAGGGGAAGTGAAACGATTACGCAATGTAAATAAAAGCCATGGTCACAGTAGCTGTAGGTAATTGTTAAAAAATGGCACATTTTTACCTGTCTTGATTTGTGTCACAAGAGTCTCCGACCAGGTCATTGTCAATATCGGACTGAAACGAGAGCACAGAGTTCACTAAAATCACGATTGTCTCCGGTTCAAGTTTAGAAAATCAAAAGAAAAATGACCTGTTGCATGTTCAACAGTAAAATGACCCCTGTGATCACAGGTACTCAGTGCTTGAGGAAATGTACTAAATTAATTTTCAACACAGTTGTCCATCTCTCTGGCTTGGACTGACCTGGTTTGGGTTGGGGATGTCAGGGCAGCTGTCGCAGGCATCTCCCACTCCATCTCCATCCCGGTCCAGCTGGTCTCTGTTTTTGACCCTCTGGCAGTTGTCCAGAAAGTTCTTGAGGCCTGCTCGCCAATCAGCAGGAGGAGACTGTTAGTGTTATTTAGTACTCAGACTGAGTCTTTTTCAGCAGTGAAATATGAAAAATGTTTTTTGAAAAAACACTCACACTGAGTCAAGTATGTTTGAGTTATGCTTGGATAAATCGAGATGTTATAACCTGACTTTGAGCGAATGAATAATTCCCTGACTTGTTATTTGTAAATTCACCACTTGGTTGCACTGTTGTACTTCCTATTTGGTGAACACCAGTTTGTGATCAGATGCTTTTTTCATTCATCGCATGGAGGCAGCAGCAGCAGCAGCAGCAGCACAAATGCTTAAAGGTCAAGCGGCAGCGATAAGGAAAAGCTATCTTCTCTCCTGTGGGGCTTTTTGAGGTGTAATCATGCTGCTGGATGATCAAAGCTTGTGTTCGCTCTGAGGTCAGACTGCTGTCGGCCTCAACTTATTTCTTTATTTTCTGCAGTGCAGTTACTCATGCCTCAGCTGGCTCCTAAAAGCCTCCATACTACTACACAGTGATATATGGCTACAACATGATTACAGAGATGTGTAATGTACTATAAACTATGACTGCATGAGTGTGTTTCATGTATTATTTAATGAATGTAAGAAAGAACAGACTAATAAATTATAACAGTGAATGCCTTCAGTGATGCTGGTTATATAAGCACTAACGTCAGTGTTAATGATGTAATTTCTCTCCATACCGTCTCCATCCATGTCGTCATCGCAGGCGTCCCCTTTGCCGTCACTGTCGGTGTCCCTCTGGTCAGGGTTCTCCACCATGCGACAGTTATCACAGGCATCGCCGTGGCTGTCCTTGTCACTGTTCCTCTGATCCACATTGGGCTTCAACCAGCAGTTGTCCTGAGTCACACAGAGAACAAAAAGGCCTCATTCACACAATACATCTCTGAGTGTATTTGTGCTTAAGAACAAGCTAGTGAATACATCTTTTGGGTTATCTATGCAAATGTCCTTGCAAGCAGAAAGCTTAAATAATTTGATGACGATCAATAGAGAGAACTGTTTTGAGGATAAATACATGTTCTAAGGGGTTAGTTAAACATTTGAAGAGGAGTCAAATGAGAAGTTCAATGACCCTCCTCTCTGAAGAGCAAATATGAAGTGAGAGCCAGCAGCCAGTTAGTGTAGCTTAGAACAAAGTCTGAAAACAGGGGACTTAGCATTGCTCTGTTACAAAATAAAGATAATCCAACCTGCACCTAAAAAGCTCAATAATTAACACATGGTATCGTGTTTTCAATGCATAAAAAAACCCTAAGTGTATTGGGTGTCAAACTATTTTCATGACTTATACATTTGTGTTTTTGTACAGCTAAACATAATGAGTTGTAACCTAGTACATTGGCTTGTTTAGAGATACTGGTGTGTATCTCTAAAAAAAGTCAGGAGAATTTCCAGATGCAATGGCTTCTTTCAGTGTTGTCACTAGGGATCTTCCTAGCTGCTTATATCATATTCGGTTAAACGCTAATTAAAATTCAGACTAGCTGACCAGTCTGAAGGAAAACACTCAGAGAACAGTCAAATTGGGTACAATTTATTTAACACCGTAAACAAGAGATCACATCGTCAGTGGGTAAAACATTTGAAGTGGATTAGCCGAGTGTGGTTAACGTTAACAATGATTGTATCGCCAGCCTTTGGTCCTCCTTGCAGGTTAAATTTGGGATATGCATTACTTCGGTCGAGTGATCATATATCAGTTTAACCCGAAACAGCCTACATACAACTTTATCTCCATTCCAAACTGGTTCAGATATAAGCGATTCCACGTGACCTAAAAAGCCCTGGCATTATTCTGATAAGCTCCACGACCAGAAACGTCGTAAAATTATGATAAATATTGGAGATGCTTTTGAAAAAATGGAGAGAGGTTAGAGCGCAGAAAGGTGTCAAGACCGATGCAGAGCTGGCTAAACACTGAAGCTTCTGTGTTCACGACATGGCAACCTACGCCCACGTGAGGGGGCGGGAAGAGACAGGTCTCTTAGATGTTTTCAATTTGGACGGCAGTACCCATTTTAAATGCTAGGTGTCAGAGTTACATATTGCTCCTTTAAACTATGCCTTTACCAATATCTAGAAGCAATCTTGATAAGTCTTTCATGTTAAGATAGACAAATCATGTTGTGATCCTCTTGTTTACCTCTCAGCTAAAAAAGCCTATGGTTCTCTAAATGACACATTTGTCTTTTAATAACTTTTCTTCTTCAAAACTGCATCAGAAAGCATAAATAACAATAATAGTAACCTGCTCATCCAGAATGAATACTTGCCAAAAGGAGATTACAATAAACGGCCTGAAATTCTGATATGTTATTTTTAATAGCTTCCTAAAGCTCTAACATTTCTTGGTTGCAACATAGATGATAATCAACAAATTAAAAACATATATAAACATTGCCACCAACCTGCTCGTTCAGTATACCATCACCATCTGCGTCCTCATCACAGGCGTCTCCTTTACCGTCCCTGTCGGCGTCCTCTTGACCAGAGTTGGGAACAAACATGCAGTTATCCTGTGAAGAGATGTTTCCGTTAAATCATGTAAAAAAAAAAAAAGGGCTTGCTTGTAACAGCATAGTTGTGTTTGCGGACAGTTTGCACGTTTGTTACCTTTTTACAGCTTGCATCTTTACACTTTAGTTTGTCATCCGGGTATCCATCAATGTCAGTATCTTTTCCACACAGGTATCCGTTACCTGCCCAGCCGATTCCACACTGACAACACAAAAGACACTCTTAAGAATATTAGAAACTTTATGGAGTTGTGACTATTTGGTGCTTATTTTATGCAGGTTGTAGATAAATGCATGTGAGTGTAAAAAGCACCTGACAAAAGATGGATCCGTCCCTCTCTACAGCACACTGTGCGTTGATATCACAGGGGTTGGTCAGGCTGTTCGCACAGCTGATCTCTGGCTTGCAGCCCTTCATCTGATCTCCTGTGAAACCTGTTTTACAGCTGCCGCAGTGGTAAGAGCCCTGTGCAGGAATGAACACACGTGGTTCTTCTTTGGACAGTGATTTGTAAGTCATATAAATGAAATTATGTCCCACACGTGCTCTTTGTAGTTTTCAGAATCTGTCTTACCACAGAGTTGTGACAGATGGAGTTTGCAGTGCAGCCGCCGTTGTTTGGTGCTTTGCATTCATCGACGTCGTCACAGACCTGAATTTGGCAACATGATGAATGTAAACATGGAATATTTGATCTTCATAGTTTTAATATCAAGTTTCCTTAGTTTCGTTCTTGTAATTTCAATGTAAACATATTTGTTTGTTTGTCATAATAAAGTACAGATTCCAGGCATTTGTACCTCAACTACACATTATACTAAATGTATTCATCTATTACTGATTCACTTTTTAGATACTAAAATAACATGATTAGCTTAAAATATACAACAAATTGTCAAATATTCAACATGGGGCTCCTAAACATTGCCCTGTAAAAACAAACATTTTATTTCTCATCCTTCCCCTCCTCTTCAGACTGATTTTCTCCTGACCTGATTTGGGTTTGACAAATCACAAGTTTATCTAATCTTGAATGGATTTCATTCCTGTTTTTTGGCATTTTGTTAAACAACTAAGACGGCTTGCCCTGATGTGAAACATTAGTATAAAATGAGCTGGATGGCTCTTCACACTATGTACAAATGGTGTTTGACTACTAAATCATGGGCCAAACATCCATGTATTAAGTTAAACTACAAGTATTAATCTGATGTTGGAGCTAGCTACCTATTTTCTAAAGTCTACAGTGATGTCACACTCTGTCTACAGCCAATGAGAATATGTCCAACACTCCCTTCTCATGACAGACCTCTTACATGATTTTATTTTAAAATGTTCAAAGAAAGACAGATGGATGGATGGATGGATGGATGTCATGACTTAGTTTTTATTGTGTGACTCTTTAGAGGAGAAAACCACTGGGTTTAAAATGGTTTGAAGCTAGCTCTTACATTACCAGCTGCAGCACTAAAATGCTGCAATGAAGCACAAGTTTCACTACCACATTATAAATAGGGGTGTCACAAAATATCCATAAAATAACAATATATTGTCCTCCAGGCTTGTGTGATATTATTATCGAATCGCTGGTGCTAATTATCAAGATTTGACAACCACTTCACAACTACTTCATGATTCCTCACATGGTGCTTATGACATGAATGGAGATAATGTGAACGTGAGTTAAATAGTTAAGAAGAAGTCGATGGCAAGATAAAGTCAGACAGTGGAGAAAAAGGCTGAAGAATGAAACATGACGAGGTGAAACTGACACCAAACTTAAGAGAATAAATACATAAATCCTGAACTTTATCTGTTTAGAGGTATTTTATATTCATCAGTAAATGAAACATCATGATGTATCATTATCTTACATATCAATTGTTGCAGATTGCTGTATCGTGATATTATTGTTATTATGGGCCTTGTATGGCATAAGATATTGAAAGTTACACTGCAATTCCTACTCCTATATTTATAAATACCCATAACAGATAATCTGTGACGGGCTCTTTTATTGCGTTATTATAAATCGTGTTTAGAAGGCAGCAGGATTATTTTTCCATAACCTTGTTCATACTACATACTCAGATTTGTAAGCATCACAAATCCGACATATACCTTGAAGTACCTTCAAAAGTTGTTTAGTAGGGAAGTAAACTTTAATTTAAAGAACATAAATCCTGTAACTACATAGACAACAAGGTAAGAAAGAAGTCTAGGGACCCAACGTTCCCACAATTTCCCCTCCTTATTACCAAGAATATACGGTATATCTTTTACATCAACTCAATAATTACACCATCATTTGAAGGCTCGGACTGTTTCATTCCTGGTTTAATGTTTAACCACAGGATTTGAGTTTGAAGTTTATATGTCCTCTGTTTTTTTTCATCCACTCACCTGTTTGTTGGTCTGGGCGAACAATATGCCGACACCCTCCACTGCCAGTCCGGTGTAGCCCAGCGGACAGACGTCACAGCGGTAACCCGGGGCAGTGTTTACACACTTTACTCCAGGGAAGCAGGGGTTAAACTGGCACTGCAGAAAAGAGCACATGGTCTCTGTTAAGGCTCTTCAGGCCTGATGACATTTTTACTCATGCAAAAGAGAGAATGCTAAAGGGGTTAATGCTTAGCGGAGGGGTCACAGCGAACAGGAAGAGACAGACAGGTGAACGCTCAAACACACATCTTTAAACTTCTGTCCTCATGAGGACCTCAGTAACCATATTTAACTTTACATTTGCCTGTAGCTCACATTCCTAAACCATGTTGTGTTTTTTTAGCTTCTGTGAAGTACAACCGAGCCAGTGAGCCTTTATTATTTTTTCATCACAAGATTTGATGTTTAATAATAAAAAGCCTTGTGAAATCTTACACCTGTAGTTTATTGAACTCCCTGTATCACTCAGAATATCCCAAGCTGAAAAAAACTGTTAGAACAGTCTGAACTGTGCTTTATTACAAATATACAGAATTTGATTTAAAACATAGTTCATCAAATTTATAGTTCAATATTGAAAGTTGTATTCCTAGTCAGTGTTTTTAAAGTCCTTAAAGATACAAACTGAATACGACACCTTTTAAATCAGCAGCTTGGTCCAGAACTGGCCCTTGTAGGACACTTGTAAACTTGGCCAATCAGTCATTGACAAAATATGTGAATATTGTTTCATCCAGTAAGAGACATTATCTTTCACTCTTACTTACTAAGTGTTTTAACCCAGGCTGCTTACTGTAAGCAGAGGGGATTTACTGCAAAGCTGGAAAATTACAATTTTGAATGCAATATTGTGTTGATGAAACCACTGAACCCCCCCCCCCCCAATCTGGCCCTTTTGAATTATTTGCATGTAAAGATCACATTCGATGTGATTCTTGGCCTGAAAGAATTTCCATGTTATTCCTTCTCTTCCTAAACTTATTTCCTGTCACCTGGATTCAAATACAATATGAACGGCATTCCCAGTTTACTGGTTTGACTACACAGTGGCAGAATTTCTGTGTGGAATTATAACAAACTTTTTTCTCCAGAGAGAAACAGCCTCAGGCCCAGACTTACCTCATGGGGAATAAACAAATGTGCACATTATGCAACCTCCAATTACATGGCTATATATCGACTTTTTTGGCATCATATTGAGAAATAGACTTTATGTTGGCTGATGGACCCACAGCAAAACTCTACTTTTTGATACTGCTACATCAGTAAAGGGCCATATTGTTAATGAGAAAAAAATACAGTGAAGACACACCTCTTTACCACATGTTTGAAAGCCAAATGCATGCAAGGTGTCTGCTGCAGCTTAAGGACCCCCTTGAGGCAATCCTCTCTGTTTACACAGGAGGCTCGGGTGGATTTAACAAGCTGTTAGTTTCAAGTTTTTCATTTGGATCCAAATCCAGAATATTAACGTGCTGTTTTGCCTAACGAGTACAAGATGATGATAAAACAGTACGTGTTCATTATATCTATAAAAGCCAACTTTTAGCTTAAACATACCGACATTCTTAACCCATTAATCAAACTTTGAGCCCTAGAATAACACAAAAATGTCCCCACTCATGTGGATCTTCAGAAGAGAAGAGGTAAAGAATAACAAATGCACACACACACACAACAAGCCTTACCTCGTCCACATCATCACAGTTGAAACCATCCCCAGTGTACCCATCAGGACACGGTCCACACTCCACACCATCCGTTGTCTCTATACACATATCATTACGGAAACACACACCTGGGGCACACCTTGGTTTCACCACCTCAGTGCCACCCAGACCTTGAAATAACAGAAGACAGGGCATTTAATTAAAACGTTTTTTTTTTACTAAAATAGTCATAAATCATCACATTTCCTTTTGCATGACGTGACTGTTCATGGACATAATCTTACCGCAGGCCTGACACTCTGAAATGGTGTTTCTGAGAAAGGAGGTCTCTTTGACCTGAAAGAGGTCAAACATGAACAAGTTTATTTGCAGTCAGGAAAGCTGTCAGGGAGGTCAGAAAGGGAAGAAGCAGGGATTAAGTGGCCTCAGAGGGACTGTTAGGGGTAGTTACCTGCTGAATGAGGACGTCTTTCAGCTCATTTATCACCTTCGTTAACTCCAGCATTTGATTGGACAGCTGCTTCGTGTTGACCCCTAAGAGAAAGGAACCGTTATTTTGTATGACTGAAGCAGAGATGGGGGATTCTCTGAGCCTGCTCTCAGGTCACTCTGGCAAACACTGACTGTTGTTTTTTCACTGCCAGGATTGTTTTCCTTGGAAACATTTCTTTATCTCTGTGGGTGTTTACTTCCACTGAAGGACTCTTACCCAGACTCTGGACGGAGTCTCTTTGTTGGAAATGGCAGTCTTGTATCGAAGCAACGTTCTCAAATGAGTCCCCGACCACCAGCTTGAGCTCGTCTAAACTCTCCTGTTAGAATAGAAACAAGTGGATGACTAAGCCAGTTGGAAACGTCAGTATCCATTATTAAGACAGAAACATTGATTATTTAATCCCTTAAGGAATTTTGGGGGTTGTTGCGACCAAAAATACTAAATTTCGTTCTTTTTATTCTTAAAAGGTGCACTATGGAGAGGAACATTTGGTCCCTGGAACACTGTTTGAAGATAAAATACTACGTGAGAAGTTATGGTGGTCGGTCCGCAACAGTGAAACCGTCACTCTGGTAGCTTTTTAGCTCCAAACAGTCTTCCAGGGACCCATTTTTTTCTTTCAATAAAGTTTGTGTATTTAGTTCAGAAAATATAGCATAGAATTGTTTCACTTCTCCAACTTTCAAATTCCACTACCAAATCTACATAGTGCACCTTTAAAGAAGGTAACGTATATACTCTGGCTTGAAAGAAAACATACTGGGAAGTATTCCCTGAAATACCAAATTCCTCATTAAGCCACAAAGCTGTCAAAAGGCACAACATTACCCTGACATCCGTAAAAAGGACAAACCTTGTGTTCAAAGGAGAATCTTTATTAATTTGTTTTGTTAATAGCGCTCTACTCATAATTTGGGTGCCGTGCAGGTAGAGAAGTTCGATAAAAGAATCGAGGGATTACGATCTCACTCAATGACAATGACACACTCAACACTGACTCTTTGAGATGAGCGCTGACACAGACACAAATCAGAATCAGGATATAGCCTCTGATTGGTTGACTGACTCAACCAAAGGCCTCATGGGAAGAGAATGGACAAATAATTACAAGAATGCATTGATAATTTGATTAATTCTTAGTGATACACTTTCTCCAATCTCTCAAAGATGATATTTCTTTGCCAAATTAGACACTTTTGAAAATGAGACACTGGAGCGTCTTTGAACAGTATAGCTGTGGGCTGTATAGCAAAATATAAAAATGTGTCTCTTGCATACAGCAAAGAACATATATTAAAAGTACAGTGAACAATGTCATCTGATGAAAATATTTGGCACACATATATAGGAATGAATAGGTAACTAGGGTTTATTGGTTAAATTCTCAAAGAGTTTGGTTGTTTTGCATCCATTGCTGCAATCCAGACTCCCTGTAGAGGCTGATTATTGTGCATACACTTTCAGAAGTTAGTTTACCTGCTCTCTGGCCTGCATGATCTTCAACTCCACGGTACCGTAACCTGCTGGTAAACCCTGGAAGGCAGCTGGGAGATCCCTGACTGTCTCCACCAGCCTGCAGTCCAGATGCAGCTCCACCCCGCCCGGCCCTTGCTGCTGCAGCCCCTTCAGGTGGAACAACAGTCGGTGCTGTTGGCCGTCTGCCAGCACCAGGTTGTTGAAGGTTACTGAGCTCATCCTCTTGTCACTCCGCAGGTAGCGTAACACAGCTTTGAGAGGACAGAGAAAGGAAGGAGAAAGAGATGGTAGCAAAGGCGAGATAACAGAGGAGAGAGGATTTAGAGGAGGCGTTTACTGTAAAAGGTTTATTCATCTAAATTACAACAAGACTAAGAGTCTGCCTAACTGGCGGATCTGTGGGGCCTTACTTTAGTGCAGTGGGGCTTTAAGATAAATGGTAATGTCTGGACACATTCAACCAAATACAATAAAGATAACATATGAAATGCAATGTTTAAAGCACTGGAAATTAGCTCGCCTTTTCAGCAACGTGTCCTTATTGCACTGACGCTCCTTAACTCTGGCATCTTTTTTATTTAAAACTACTGAACAAAAAAATCTTCTGAGGAGAACAATGTTTTAGTAAATTATGCATGCAAGGAACCGCTCTCAAAAGACACATTTATAAAGCCAAATAAAGCCTGTTAAACAGAATGCAGAACATGTTGAACCCATTTGACTAGGTAGTTAACACTGAGAGGAGTTGACTGGCTCAGAAAACAGGAAATTAAAAGTAAATGATCGGAAATAATTAATAAAAGAAGAAAGCACAACCCAGAAGCCATTACAGAGAGGGTTAGACGTTGAGATGTTCGCATGTGTTCAATTAAAAGGTGTTCGTCTTTACCGTATTTTAAAAGTAAGTCGTAAGTATGGTTGGATTTTAAGACAGTTTTGAAAGCTTTAAAACAGCTGCGTGTTGTTAAAGTTTATGAAAGTGAATAAAGAATTTAAGGTTGAAGGCTGTGAAATCAAAACAATGAGATAAAAGACACCAAAAACCCTCCATTTAATTATGGGGAACAGCAGAGACTTGGGGTAATTCTTTTGGAGGTAATGCTTGTTGACCCCGTTTTTAAACCCAGTCTTTTAATCAAATGTTATTACAGAAATATTGATCGGGGCAGCTTTAAACTGCACCAGAGCCCCTTTCATGTTCTCCTACCTCTGTTGAGCTTCCCCATCACGGTGAACTCAAAGTACTTGCTGTTGTCCCTGGGGTTGTACAGGCCAAACACGGTGGTTCCGGTCTTGGGCTGCAACTTGAAGGAGGCGAGGATGAAAGCCTCGTTCACGTCTTGCTCTGCCAGACCCCCCTGCAGCAGGTCTGGCAGGCAATCAGGCGAGGTGAGCAGATCATAGACTGTTGATAGATTTGGGAAAGAGAGAAATTGTACAGCACATGAGCAATGGATGGTGAGAGATGAATATTTACAACCTGCAGCCATGTGCTTCAATCCCACAAGTAAACACATACTGAGTTAACGAGTACAAGATGACAATGTTGACCCAGTGTTTGTCGCTCTTGCAGCACAAAACTTGGCAGGGAGATTTGGCAAAAAAAAATCCCAATAATGTGGATAATGAAGCAAACGTAGTAGCTGTAAATTGCATGCTTTAGTATTTCTTTGAAGGCACCAACATGAAGCCCTTGAGATGATAAAGCTCTTATATTCCTCCACAGTTTGTTCTTACAGGCAGAATTTAGACAGAACTACTGATAGGCTGCTTAGTGGGAGTAATATGCCAGAGAGACACCGTACTCTTTTACTTGTGGTTAGATTCTCTTTTTTAATAAAGTGACTTGGGAGCTGCAAAGGCTTCGAGAGGATGTGCAGGGAATCTCTAGTCTGCCATCTGCTCACATCATGAATGCACAAGTAGCCTGAAAGCAGTCAGCGAGGTCCACTGTCGTGAGGGAGCAAAATTGCTCCCAAATGCTTGCAGAAATTGGCCGTTGTCAGCCAAGATTGCGATGCTTGATCCCCAGATGAGATCTCCCCCCTTTTTTTTCTTTTATGTCTCCCTTCTGGCGACGGGTCCCCCATCTTTTTTGTCCGGCACATGCTGTATTTTAGGATAACATGGGGGATTTGAAAATGTGTGCAGTTAAATATGACTAAGCCAGTGAAAAGGCCTTTTCACATGGTGTCATCAACATTTCTTTTGACAAAAATGAGAAGTCTTTTGTACTCATGGATGCCACGATCTCCTGGTGAGTCTTACACAGATATGTACTATGTAAAAGTCCAAAAATGTACACACAGCAAGAGAAGAAATAAACCTCAATGGATGCTTTATGCTTTTAGTGATAAACTACAAACACACACACACACACACACACACACACACACACACACACACACACACACACACACACACACACACACACACACACACACAAAGATGAACACTTGCACTTAAGCACACAGTCCTGCTGCTGTTCATAAATCTTCTCGACAGAGGGCTCAGAGGGGGTAAGGGTCGTCTTACACCAGAGATCCTGAGAAAGTGCCTCATTTCACCCCTTGATTAACCTCAAATTTCAAGCTTCATAAAACTAGTTCAGCTGAAAGCCATAAAGTAATCCAATGTCTTGTCCTCTCCTTAACACCAGCAAACAAATACATCAGTTTCAAATCGCTATAAAGAGTAGAAGTCACAGCAGCGTTTATTTTACTGCTTACACATTCTTCTCATTTGTTGAAAGCTGTGATGTATTGCAGTGTTATGGTTAGAGGTGCCCAGTCAGCCATCAGTAATGATGGAGGAATAACATCATCAACATCAGTATGTAATGAACATAAAGCTCTGAAGTCACAGTTTTGCAATAACCATGAGTAACCTGCCTAAGGAAAGCGGAGAGCAGACCATTATATTTCACCATTCTTATTAGAGTGTGTCTATTCACTCTTTTTAAGCTAAAGTGATTTGAACCTGGGATGTCCATTTTAAGGACTGTAGGCCTACGTGAAGTATCCACTAAACCACCAGTGCTCCTTAAAGTAAATCTTTTGTATTTAATGTTGAGTTAATTAAACTTGTTAAATCACCAAATTAAGCTGTTGTTACATGTTAAAATCAGGGACCTTTTTAAAAAAAAAACAGGTTTCCTTCACAACGTTAGACAGGCAATACAGCACAGATAGCAATCATATGTCAATGCAGTGTTAGCAGTGTCCATCAATATACTTAGGCTACATAACTTTTACCACATTGTTATCAGAAGAGTTGTATTGTATAAAATCTCTGATCTCGGTATCAGAATCAGAATATTACAGAATACTCATAGAAAGCAGCTGCCGACTTTAGCAGTCAACAAAGCCATTACAGCAACTGGAGCTTCGAGAGAGAACCCAAACAGTAATGTTGTGGGTCTGATAGCTAAAGAGTGAGTTAACACTTGCTATAAAACTCAATAAAGCTGAGGGGAGATGCAGGTTCAGGAAATAACTCTCTCTTTAGGATCATCAATACAGATGACTTCTTTCACATTTTCACATTTATGATACATTGTTAATACAAAATTATCGATTAAAGTGGCACTAAATATGTGCTTTGTCCCTGGTCCGGGAGTCCTTTTTTGCCAAGTGAAATTCAAATTCAAGTAATCTCAACTCCCGGTGAAGTCATCCTTGAGACATTAATATTGATCAATAACCCATTGCAGAAGTCTAATGGCTGTTTTGTGCTACTAAAATCTTACTTACCGCAGCTTTAAACTGGTCTCCCCTCCCCTTTGAACACAGTCATGCAGACAATGAGCCACTTGCAAAGAAATGATAGATGATGAACCCCATTAATCTGGACTTGTTTTATACATAACATCAGGAGTATAGTGCCAAAAGATTGCAGGGATTAATGGGTGCATGAAAGCTATGCCATCCATCACTGGCTGTTAGATGCTGATAAAATACAAACATCAATACTTCTGCAAGTCTTCTGCAGCTCTGGATTGTGAGTGACCTTGAACACGTTTGTGTGTGTGACTGTCAGAGAGAAAGAAGAGAATCTGTGTAACTTGAAGTTCAATCTTGGGCCCAGATCATCTCTGATTATTCCCATGTGTGTGACCCAGCTGAGACTTTGTTTAAATTCATTTGAGCCAGAAAGCTGAATCCTCTGAGCTGGAGTAATCAAGCAGATATGGCTGGAGAGATATGAAAAGCAGGGTGACTTTACTTCAGCAGAAAGATTGTGGGTTTAAACTCTTGTCTACTTTATTAATTGTCTTTGTCTTCCTGGGTTTAACCGCCTCATCTCTTCTACAACTGGCGGGGATATTTAGCATTTTACTCGTACCTCAGTGAATATCACATGCCATGTCTAATCCTCTGTGTTCTTTGGGTCCACATATGATATTCTCTTTCACAGTCTCTGCTTTTTCCATTATGCATTGAACTCATACATGGTGTGTTGAAATACCCGGTGGTGGAGCCATTAAATCTTTTTTGACACATAATAAAAACGGAGGATTACATCACAGCCAGAAAGTCAGAAAAAATACACCATTCCAATAGAATCAAAGACATCGTTCTTTCTGTGTGCCTTAAAATTTCATCTCGAATTTTTGTACAAACACAACTGTTGCAACCTCAATGTGACGCAGTTTTTTAAATTTTCCATAACATATAAATAATTCATATTAAAAGCTAATTAAAACACTCAAAGTTACACTTACCCAATGCCTGGGCTTCCACGTGTAAGCAAAGTTTTAATAGCAGCTGCCAGGCCAGAATCAGGGCTGTCCAAAGACCCATTTTGTCCTTCCAACTGGTCCCAGATCAGCACTTTCACCGTAGTGACTTGTTAGTCTGTGACACAATGGCAGTTTCCCGTATGTGGTGCGTTCCTGCCTTTCTTTTTGAATCAGAAGTGAGAAAAGACTGTCATGGTAAGCCTAAGGGAAGCTGCTGTCAGTGTATGTGTGTCTAAGTGTGTGTGTGTGTGTGTGTGTGAAATGGTGTGTGAATGTGAGGATTGCAGGAGTCTTTCTAAGGGAGGAGCATTAGGGCCAGAACCTGCTTTTAAAACCTTCCTCAGACGGCCCCATGCAGAGAAGGAGTGACCTGGGAGAACTCTTTGCATTGGCTCTTTCATGCTGCTACCAATTCCCAAACGCTCCAACACAAATTTACAGTACACAAACAGCTTCTGAACCATGTTTAAAATCATGTTTCAACTCAACCTAAACCCTTACTATTTTCGACTCATGCCTTCATGCTTCACTTGAATTTCTGAAGAAAGAAAAAAAGTGTTTCCAGCCTCCTGCAAGCAGACTTGGAGTATTTTTTCCCCACACTTTCTCTGAAACACAGTGTGTTTTTTTTCACTTTCCTTCCAGGGATAATATGTGACACCTTTTCTAATGCCCTTACTCCCCCCCCCCCCCCCCCCCCCCCATCCTCCGGTCAAATTCAGGAAATGAGCGCTCCAGAGCTTGCGACTTAACAAGCTGCGTTAACCGTCAAGTAGACCTTCAGACAGGCTGCCAGCTCAAACGGCCTCCAGGTCGTCAGCATGTCTGGCACCAGGCGACTCGGCACATTTGGTGGAGATGAGACAGAAGGCTCAGGTCTTAATGATGTTTGTTTTTTCCCTTTTTCTCTGCCTGTTGTGCCTCATTATTGAAGCCAACTGAGTCTTATTCCATGAGTGAATGACCACCATTGAAATCAAAAATACTGATTCTGCAGTAAAGACGTTTGAATCCTTGGTTAGTTCATTAAAAGAAGAGTCTCAGTGGCTCCAAGTTGATGGTCTTACTTAAAAGGATAAACACGCATCTATGGCAACAAGACGAGGCAAATGAGTCACAGTTTCCATACTTCTACCTCAGGTGCTTCGTTGTGGTTAGCCTGTATAACCCTGCTCCAGTCTGTTATTGTGTAGTGATCAGGGCTCAAACAGGACACCCAGAGTTTTATCTTCCCTCTGATTGGTTTTTCAGAATGAGTCTTTACAGGCGTGTGGGTTCTGGATCACAAAAAACCTCCACAGACCTCCATTCATGGTCCGCAGCTGTGGTACAGAGCTCAACAGACCACATAAAGTCTGCTGCAGGATCTGGACTTGAGTCACATCATGGTGCGGTTGATGAGGTCAGACAGTGATGGCTGCCTCTGGCTGGGAGATAAAACCAAACCTCAAATGTGTCTGACACCATCCCCTGACTATTTTTGACCTTGATACCAATAAGACCGTATCCAGAGACTCTGATATTCACACTCGTAACTCTGCTTCTCTCCACATGTTTAGTTGCCAGCAGACACAAATGATTATAGCATTGCTGTAACCACAAATAGAACAAAAATGTACTGTTACCAATGACCTGAAGCAGTGGTTTCATGCAAAAAAGCATTACAAGCAGGGCTTTTTGTTCTCATCAGGGAGGTCTGACAATTAGCCTCTTTTTAAAACCATTGTACCCCAAAGGAAACAACACAAACTGGGCTAAAACAGGAGTGATTAAAGGTGAATGATAGGAAACATGTGGTACATAAACAGCAAAACAAAAGATGTTTAACTGTAATCCAAGCAGTACAAATCTTTTAGCAACAAATATTTTGAGTGATGCTATTGATTATTGCGATTTTCTTTTCTTTTTCAAGCAAAAACAAGGAGAGAGGGAGAGAGTAGAATATCATGAGTAATATTTAAAAAAACAACGCATGTCACATGTCAGTTCATCATCTGCTTTTCTATTATCAATCCAGGGCGGTTACCAGGTTACACCGCGACAAATCCCACCACATCTAGTCAACGATTTTTTACCTTGAGCACTTGGCGGGGTAAAGCCTAGTGGGCTAACGCTTAGCGGTCTAGGTGGGCTAATACTTAGCGGGCAAACATGAATCCAGGATCACCTCATCAGCTCTGTGTTACAAACACATTCACTGACCTGGAACAAATACCCGTGGTTCACTGGACCCAAAATATGTTATCCACTTTTTGTGGGTTGTGTATATAAAAATGCACAAAGGAATATATCACTTATACACTTATACATATGCCATCTTTGCACGCGGATGTGGCAATCCTGATTTCCAATAAACATAGTAGGTAACAAGAGAAAACAACCTTTATTTTTCATATCATACCAGGCCTAGTTAAATCAAGGAATCAATGTGCAATTTTTTCGAAATAGCATAAAAATGAATTTGTGATCTTGAGAAAAAAACACGTTTTAATAATAATCATGCATGGCTCTTTTCGTCTTCTGTACATACTTATGGGGCACACATGAGTACACTTTCTGGTGCTTTCGAAAAAGATTTATAAATATTGACTGTATGAGGAAACCGTTTTTATGACAAATGAATTACATTATCACAGACAAAAATAACATTCACCACATAAAAGTTCCTCTTCACAAAAACGTCTTTCATAGCGACTTGCTTCAGTCTCCTTGTGTTTGAGGAATGAACACAGACTTTTACAACATGGTAAACCACAGCCGGTGGTGACCATAAGTCTCCTTCACTCCTGCGCTGTGTGCTGAAGTGCTCATTACACCGTGGGATGCAACGTCTTACAAGCTATGCACTGTCTTACCTGATGAAGTTATGTAACAGCAGCCAGTCAGCAAGTCAGAGGGGTCTCATCCAACACCTCATTAAATCTGCAGCATTTATCAAAAACCTCTACTCTGTCTTATAAAGGGGACACACTCCAAACCTCAAATTACAGCATTAAATTGCCTGAATTTTGGAAATTAGACAGACTGTGACTCTGAACTTAAAGCAGAGGTTTATTAAACAGACCCACATCCTGAAGCTTATTTAGACTGCAAAATCCAGAGCCAAATTGGTGTGTCACGGTGGATCTATTTTTTGAGTTTCCTGGAATCATCTAAATCAGCATGGAGGCCATGAGTGCAATTTAAACATCAAATGCTAGAGATCCAAAATTAATCAAAAGATTATTCTGAGCGAGATGGGATGGAATTCTTTCAGAAATGAAACACTGCTTTTTACAATTGTAGAAAAAATTGAGTCTTTTGCTTTGAGGTTTTCAAAGTCATTATTTGTTTGAACTATTAGTCTGTGTTGTGTAGAAAACAATAAAAAAGAGATTGTGTCTTACTTCTGAAGATTGCAGGAAACGTATAGAAAATGCAATTTTTGTTTCAATTCTACTGACCTGGCAGAATGCTTCACATCCCTGCGTAAGATCACTGAGTATTATTATTACACAGCCTAACATAGCGGGGGTGAGCTGTAGCCTTAACAAGCCTCTCACCCCCTTCCCTGTCCTTTTTCTCACAGCTGTCTCAGACTCTTCTCTCTGTTATTGCCTTTCCTATAATTTTGGCGGCAGGAATAGTTGTGTTTTTGTTTGATAGCTTGTTTGTGCTTTTGCATCCTTATGAAAAATCCCAAACAAGTTATGTGGGTAGGTATTACAGGCGGTGAGAGCTAGCATGGAGGAGGGTGGACACCAGAGCGTGTGTTGGCTCTTGCTGCCCATCTACGTTCACGGTTGAGTTGTGGGGGTCATTAGGGGCCTTATGGTAGAATAGATAGTATCAGCATTGTCAATACATGTACATGCATGGTTATGTTGAAGTTGGCAATGCTCTTTAGTAGTAAGCAGGTTAAATATCAGTAGGCCAAAGGCATTGGGATGAGGTTGCTGTGTGTGTGTGTGTGTTTGTGTATGGGAGGGGGTTCATCACTGAGCCCTTATACTCCTTATTAGGGCAGACGTTTATTATGTTCATTTTAAATCTATGTGTACACTGTAACATAAACCTGAATGCTTGGAAAAACATTGCTATATCACGCTAGAAGATTGATGATAGGTGCACAAAGATCTTCTCAGAATCGCCTTAGTTCAGTGGGGGAACATAATGTTTCGAAAACAACAATGTGTTTTCAGTGTCTCACTGATTTTCCCGGTATTATGCAAGCCTACTTCATGACGGCCCCTGCAAAGCCGCTGATGGAAGTTGCGTTTGATGGTTTTGCCATGTGTAAACTTTGAGTTCACTCTCAGACTATCCAGCTGCTCCTTCAGTCACTCACACCAGCTGGATAGGTTCATGCTCACTCACTCTGTCTCAGTACGTGTCTCAGCTACTCCTACACTGTAGATGGGGAGCGCTGTAAATTATCTCTGTAGATACTTGACACCAAGTCGACCGCGCAGATCTATTTGTCTCTCACACCACCACCTCAAATTCTACCTCCATCACTTCTTTGGACCTTTTCTTTCTTTAGCCACGTAAGCTACATAGCTCTAGAGATTGTAATGTTAGAACACCACTTCTTTACATCTGACTGAAATCTTTCAATAACTATAGATTGCCTCGAAATGTATCCCAGAGGATCAGTCCTAATGACCCTCTGATGCATGAAAATGAGGTTTTGTGTAAAAGTTCTGGAAACTTTTGGATGGATTCACTCTTATTCTGGTACAGACATCTGTATCTGAATTTTGATAACTTTGATGATCTGTAACTTTTGGTCTTGTGCCATTATCTGGCCGAAATTTAAATTCTGACAACACTGGTCAATGGTAAATGGATTACCATTACCAATGCATTTCCATTGAACCTTTCTAGTCTTGTAAGGATTCAAAGCATTTTACCCTTCATACCTATATTACCCATTGTCACCAACTTATTCCTGATGGTACACGCTGCTATTGGGACTGAACCAACATGTTCTGGACCCATCCTAAACAACTGACACAAGTACATTTTTCCACCAGAAGCCCTTTGGGAGAAATGGTTGTGTGTTATTGGTCAAAGTCACTTCAAAATGTTACCAGAGGAACAGGGAACTTGTTTTAAAGGTCTGATATTATGCGAAATGCACTTTACCATGTTTTTCTAACACAAATATGTGTCCCTACCAGGCAATTAGTAGCAAAGTCCATCCGCTCAGTCTTTTGCCTGCTCCACTTTTCAGAAAATGTGTGCTCAAAGAGGCTGTTAGGAGATTTTCCCTTTGTGACATCACAAAGGGCAGTAACCCCTCCCCCAGGTGGGTGACACTCCCACTGATTGTTCTGCCCTCTGAGTTTGCCTTTTCACCGTAACGCAATTGGTCATGGTGCAAGAAAGCGGAAGCAACATCACCTTCCAGAGGGGCGTGGTCAGACACAGCTCACTTACATTTAAAGCTATAGACACAGAAACAGCCTGTTCTGAGCAGGGCTGAATTAGAGGGGTTTATAGGCATCATCAAATACAGGATCGGAGTGGATTTTGAGCGAGAAACTTTACAGACATGTTTTAGGGACCTCAGAGACTTATTTAAACTTTTTAAATAGGAGTATAATATGTGACCTTTAATTTGTAAATGTTAAATTTTCTTTAAGAAAACAAGTTTGCTAAAATGCTCAAATAAGATGCATGCATTGTTATAATAGCATTAACTTTGAGCATGACGCACCAATGTGACAAAGTCCAGCCTCTTAGCATGTCAATAGACTCTTCGAGGCAAGGTAAGACAAGAAAGGACTTTGTATGACCTTTTTCAGACTGTATTATGTTCATATCTTTTGTGAACGCTGACTTGGAGTTGGAATGGTTGCAACCACCATAGCGTGGGGGTAGCCATGGTTTTGCATATTAAAAGCTACGGGAGTAGTTCTTTAAAGAACATGGGAAAAGAGAGCAAGAAATAAACATTTAAACCTCTAGGTTCCTTCAGTGAAGTGGGTGCTATTGTTGGATTGTCAGATTTGGAAAGTCACAGAAGTTTTTGGACACGGCAAGACCAAGTTATGAAGTTTGAAAGGTGTATGTGTTCAGCTGGAGTGGTAATCTAGAAACTATTTGTTTATCTGACGAGCAGTTCTAATGAAGCATACTAGCAGCTTTATTCTTGTTCTTTCTCCTCTGTTATAACTTAAATGCACTTTTAAGTAAAAGAAAACAATCCTATTTTTACTCCCCTCATCATGTTCAGAAAAGCTTCTTTATAACAAAACATCTTCAAACAACTCCTTCAGGATGTGAGGACAAAACACACCTACACTATACTGAGCAGCTTGTTTACACAGAGTGAACAGCACGCCATTGTTCTCCATTGAGCCTTACTCCAGGTGCTCTCATTAATCCTTCATAGTTCTGGCACATTGAGAGCAAGCGTGTCTGGGCTGGAAAGGTCTGCCATACGGTGGGAAACAGCGCATAGTGGGAGAGCACACAGGGTCATCTGTTCTACAATGTCATATTGTAAAGGGTGGCCGAGAGTTACAAAAATATAAATAACTTTGTCAGACAGTGTTTCGAGCTGGAATTAATCTGAATTTCAGATCACATTTTAGGAGACACGGCAACCTCCCCCTTCAAACTGTGTTTATTGAACCACATTTCAAATGTAAAAGATAAATATATTTATTGTGCATGAGCGTAACTATTAAAACCCACAGACTAGGATGAAAAACTTGCGTAGGCGTGTGCTGGTTTGGTAAGCTGTGTGTTTGTCTGATATTCGAGAGGGAGTGCGTCATTCACTTATGTAGAATTAAAATCTACAATTCCTTATAATAAGCGGTTCATGAGGGGGAAGTGGGCCACATGTGGTAAAGTGAAGTTTCTTGAGATGGAGGCTTCGAATAAGTGACCTTGTATGAATGTTGAGACACATATTTGGTGCCAATTTAACTGAATTTCTTTGTTGCATCCAAATCCTTTGAAACTGGACTCTATATTTCCTGCCTTGCAGTATAGGAGCGGGAAGATAATGCTTTTCACAGAGAGACAGATGTCTGATCTCTATAGTTCAGCCCAGGAAATGAACAGATTTCTTCCACATTGTGTCTCAGCTTGTGTCTTCTCCACCTCCAAAAGATACAGGCGACAACGCATGAGGAGAGGATTTCGTTATTTTTTTCGCAACACCAAATTCTCAGACTTATTTTCACCATTTATCGGAGCTCTTAACACTGGGGAAAATCACATGTGACTTTAAAGGCTGTTTGTTCACTGTACTAAATGTCCCCTTTTTCAACAGGACATTACAGGGTAAACAGATCTTTAACACAGTCCCTTGCTAGGAAAAGTCACAGAGGTTCACGGCAAACAGGGGATATAACCGTGTAAGAACATGGTGATTTACAACGGCCTGTCCCAGCTGTGACTGCCTGTTTGCCCCAAGCTGAGGATGAATGCTTCTAGGGGAGGCTGAATCAGGGAAAATCCACATGCTAACATTCACAGCTTAAAGGAGCATTCTGGTCTATTTTCATAGCTTTTCCTGTAATTTCACTTGGTTATGTTCTCACCAAAGCAATCGCTGAGATGTGGGAACACAGCGACACAGTCATGACAGTGCAGGAAACAAGTGAATGAGTTCTAAACAAGCCAACAGTGCATCCTGATTATTTGGATTTAGTTCCTTTAGCTTTTTTGGAAAAGTATTTGTGTGGTTATAGTAAACAAACCTCAAGTGTTGCCCTTTGTGTACAGTTGTCATGGTCACAGGTAGCGGCCAGAAAATCTCATCAAAGTCTACCTTCTTCTAAGGGTCTTTATGTTTTCTTTCTGTATTGTAGCCACTTCTTACCATCTTATTAGTGGATATGTGGATGCATTCAGTCTTTAAATCTGCTCCTTTGAAACTTACAAGCACCAGTAAGCTAAAAATGCACATCTGAACAAGCAATGTAAGCTACTATAACAAGTCTTAAATAAATATTCTCAATCTGTTCTGTTTTACCTTTCAAAAGACCAAGATATATCAGCTAACATTTAGTTTCTCAGTCTGTTCACTCTTTCCCTTCAACAACTAGTGACGTTAGCTAAAGATGCTATCATCTCTCCTTGTGCTCTTTTTCCCTCCAAGAATTAGAAAGTTTAGCTAGCAGTGCATGTACCTTCTCAGTCTATTCTTCTTTTTTCTTTTCAAGAACCAGTATCATAATTTAATGTTAGCTACTAGCACAGAAGCAATAGAAAGGAAGACACATACTACATGACTAATGTAAGGTGACAAAATGACCATAGTTTTATGGTAAAGGACGAATAAGATTCACTTACAAATAGTAAGCTAATGCATCATTTATCAGTTTTAACATGATTTTTACATTATTATTTATCACCAAATTGTATTTCATCTTCTTGATCTTAAAAGGTTACGCTGTGTTCATTTTTAAAAGCCATAGTGAATAGTTTTGCCTTTAATTTGTTGATGAAAATGTGACCTTAAAAACTTAATCAAGACGTTAAGTGAATGTGAGCAAAATAAAAATCTACAACTGCACATAAACATTGCATTAATCCAGATTATACAATAGATCAAATTTAAAGCTGAAAGAAAACCTGTAAACCACAATGATAAATTATATGTATTCACTAATAACCATCTAGTAAGCACGTGTAATCATTCCTGACAAAGTACTTCCTTGTGTTCTTTGTTGTGTTAAATGATGCCAAAACATGCACTAGTAACTAGGCATATATTGCTTGTGTGCATGGGGGTGTGTTTGGTGAGTATGTCTGTGAATGGGAACCAGGTGCTTTTGTGCTCTTGTTGTTGCAACGTCAGCTCGGTGCGTCTACAAGTAGCTTAATGAGCTCAGCAGGACCCCTCACATCAAACACTCTGCTAATGGCTGATAAACACATTGGGCTTGGTCAGGCTGGACAACAAATGGGTGCTTTTACGTTTAAGGCAACACAGCAAAGCCATCACTGTGCTTCTCAGTCTCACCGTTCACAATCCAGGCCAGCTATTTTCACGAGATGTTAAGAGGAAACGGCTCTCTGGTTTACGGGAAAGCAATAAAACATCAAATTGTTGAATGGTCAGAGTAGCTTCTTTAAAAAAAGAGAAAAGACCTATATGAGGTAAGGTATGACAAAGGCAGATGGAAAGAAACAAGCTGGAGATGTCATAACATTTCTGCAAGAGTCATTGCTGGTGGTTAAAAAAAAATGCTGTTGTGCTTATCAGGACAAATCAGCACAGTGATTTTCAGTGATTTACCTCAGATGGAAAAGGGATTACATTTTAAGCAGATGCTTTGGTTCATTTGCAGGCAGTTAGCAACACAGTGGGTTGTCTTTCCTTGTTGTTTTATACAAATACCTACAAATAATATCCAGGCAACCTTACCCCACAGCCTAAAAAATACAACTTACAAAAAACAGTGTAAGTTACAGGTCCAAGCCTACTTCAGCAAATCTTTGTGCTTTGCTGGCTGGAAATGTTTCACTTCTCCTGAATTTATTAAACGAGACGAGCATGTGTAGGACAAACGCTGGATGAGGCTGGAAGAGAAAATAAAAGACCCAAGAGGCATATTAAGTTTTTGAGGGGTGAAGTTTAATGGGATCGTGATCGTCTTTGTTGGAGGTCAAATATTTAATCGGTTTATGGGACAAAAACCACAACCAGAGCCGTTCCTACATTCACTCAGCCAACTAAAACTCTACATTAGATTCTCCATCAGGGCAGAACAAAAACCCCGAGTACCACTTTTAGCAGCTCAGTCGTACAGAGGGTCATTACTTTTGACAAATGACAGACATTTTGCTTTTTCAAAGGTTGGGGCAAAAAGGCTACCACATATTATTTTCTTCATTTTGCCGAACACACTGTTCCCAACGAACCGTTTTTTATCTCCTCCTATTAAAAGGATTTATTGTGAGAGCTGAGTGAAACTCTCTCTCTTTCCTTTCTCTTGTATCTGGGCAATCTCTCCTCTTTGATTTCACTTTAGCTGGTTGAGATCAGTGTTACTCTCCGGGAGAGTAAAAGTGACCTCAGTCTGACTCATTGGTCGGCATCCATCCGCTCCCCAGGCCCTACGACACGCACAGACTGACAGAAAGACAGATGAACACGGAGACAGAGGGACAGACAGGCTGGGTCCTAAGATTGCCCCAGTGACGAAGAAGGAAGGAGGCAAATTATTGCAGTGGAGAGGACGGACTGTGCCCTAACTGGTCAGACCGTGCGTGAATGGGTGTATTGTGCCATAGTAGAAGTCACAGCGTGCTAGTTGTTGAAGCCGCCAATCGTTTTCCTATGTAGATCCTGAAAAAGACAAAAGAAGTCAATGATGCCAATTTATTGTAATCAGCAATTGTTAATGTGTCAACATAACTAGCTTACATGCTACAGTGAAAGTTACGTCCAAAGCTAAGGTGAACTACAGGTTACTTAAAAAAATTCTTGGTCATTAGCAGCCCATTTACTGTTAAGTATTTTGCTACTTCTTGGAAGCCATTGAGTTATTAAGAAAATCGGATACAGAGTTAAGGCAGGGCTCATTCCTGTGAAAGGAAGCTGAGGCACATTAAGCACATTTTTGCACTGTATCATATAAGCCCACTGGTGAATTAATAAGACCTGAATAGCAGACGCATACTGGCATTTCTTCCAGGATACAGCCCACTGAATAGCAAAGTAGTGTTTTTCCGGCTGACTCTGGAATAGTTTTCCTGCTCGGCCCATGTAATGATGTCATTCATAAAGTGACTCTGTTTTCCTTATATAAAACCTCCATTGATCAAAACAGATCAAAACACGATAAGTTATAATTGACCTTGCTAAAGCTTCTACGTTTCCTGTCAACTGCTTTACAGACATCCCTTCTATAGTCTTAGTCTGTTTGGGGTGGGTGATCACTGGGCAAACATGGATGAATGGCTGGGTGGTGATGCCATACCAAGGTCATCCAGTAAATGCTGCTACAGTACAATGCATTAAACATGAATGGGTAAAAAAAAAAAAGACTGTGTCTCACCCGACTCCAAGTGTGAGCAGGTGTGAAGCCAGCAGTGAGGGGCCGAGTAAGAGGAGAACATCAGAGGAGAAGAGGCCCCTCTTCATCACCTCTGTCTTCCTAACGCTGAGGGAGCTCTGCTGCTTTGGGTGCTGAAACACAAACTCTCTGCAGACAAACAGAGAGGGGGGAGGACGAGGTGCAGGAGATAAGACATACAAATAGAAGGAAGAAAGAAAGAATAAAAAGATAAACAGAACTAATGAGAACACAAGAGAGAAGAGTGAGAATGCAAGACAGGTAGTGAAGACGGTCTGAGGCCATTAAGGGCTACTACCTGACAAACTGAGTTATTGTTTAGCAGAAGATGAAATGTCAAGTGTTGTAGAGTAAATAAAAGAAGGGTGATTCATGTGTTTCTCAACACTCAAAGGGGAAATACGCAAACTGAATTTAAGACAGCATTTATAACTTGCTGTCAAAGTCAAACTGAAGAGACATAAAAACTCAAACTTTCAAGTTTGCTTTACCTTTCAACTGGTGCCAAAAAGAATAACACAGAATGTTTCTTTATTTAAATATGAAAATATTTGTTTTTGGAGGGACTCATGTAGTTACTTTTTCTTCACACAAAAAATCCAATGTTGCCTCTGGTTGTTTGGGCAACCTCACAATGAAAACATGACTCACTGCGCTCAGTGATGAACAGATTAAACAAACTAAATCAAATGTGAAGTTAGTTTTAGAGGCGCTGTTAGCCAGAAGTTTTTTTTAAACTTCATTTTGAGCACGATTATCTGTTTTCCCTTTGTTTAAATCTTTATGCTAAGCTAAGCTAATTGCCTTCAGCCTCCAGCATTATTATTTTTTGCAAGAGGACGGGAGTTGTATCTGTCTTCTTATTTAGCTCTGGGCAAAAAATAAATACCGCTAATTTAAAACTACTACACATCTTTGAAAGTAATAAGACATGCTCTTAAACATGGGATATTTGGTTGAACATCACTTCAAACATAAATCACTTTGACATGCAGCTGGTCTTACTTTGGTGGCATATTTTCAGGTCTACTGGACCAATCCCACACCCAGTCAGTATCTCCTCGCCGCTCAACTTCCTCCTGCAACATGCATAAGGGGTGACATGGTATGCAAGAGTAGAACGCAAAATGCAAGCAGAGTTGATATGGGAGGAAAACTCAGGACAAGAGACACAGTGACGTTTACATGTGCAACATCACGCTCATGGATGTCACCGATACTTTGAACATTAGTCTTGTAAATCTTTTGAGGAAGTCTCAGAAATACAGTTTAGATCAAAGAAACCGCTTGAAGACAGGAGGTTAGTCGCCAGTTTCTTTTTTAAATTCATTAAAAACATTTTCTTAAATTTATTTTTCAAATCTTGAGTTAATAAATGAAGTTAATAAATTACTGCAAAAATGAAAGGTAAAACAATGATGATACCTGGTCTATGGTAGGAGTCAGATTATGTTTTCTGTATGGATGTGGTGGCTGGATGTCTCGGGTGTTACATTAATGAAATACAAGTTATGTAGGTCAAAAATCATGAATTTGATATCAGAAATATTTTTTGATTTGTGTGCACAGGTAGTTTGTTAAATGTGTGCTTCATGTCTCTGCAAGCAGATTTCATATTTCTCTGGCATTAATACAGAAGCCTCTGGAAAGTAGGCCGTTGTAGTAAATAGATTGACAATAAACTGGTCTTTTACCAGCATAATTAAGATTACGTCATCGAATGAATGTAATAGCACCTGTAAGTGTTGAAAAATCAAATACCTGTATGGGGACATAGTCGCTGTCCTGCTCACTAGTCGCTCTGGGGGAACCAGTAGTCTGTGGAGTCACAGTTTGTGGAGGACTGTGGAAGACAAACAGACATTTACAAAGTGAGTTTGCTGTCAAGATTTGAGCGGACTGCATTTAAAATAGATATTTATTTCTGTTTAAACAAACAGATTGGTACACATATTTTGTAAAACAAGGAAAATAGCACTCTGCACAGGAGGAGATTCATTACTGTGCATGTTTTTTTTACACCCTGCTGTGTAGCTCAAGACCCCCAAAAAGCCCAAACAAAACAAAGCAACAAAAACATAACTCTGCACCCCTACCTGTCCCTACTCCTCTCACACTCGAGCTGTGCCTCCAGTAGGATCCTCTCCAGCTCCCCCTGCAGGGCAGAGGAGATGCTGTCCTGCGACCCTGTCAGACTCTCCCTGCGGCTCACGGCTGCAATCAGCTCCTCCAACTCGACCCAGGAGCCTGATGATCAAACAAAACATGCAGTTTGTAATGATGCTCAGGCAGTCAGCAAGGAGGCAGAAAACAGCAGGGCTTAATACACAAACTGTATGTAGACTTTCATAAGCAGAAATGAGACGTGATGAGGAAAGAGAACAAATCTGTGGCCTTAATATTGAGATTTACACTGAGTCACTTTTCTCGTCTGTTTGTTAAAAAACACTTTACCCATTAGTAGCTCTGTCACAAGGAATTAGCCATTTTCAAACAGTGGTAATTTTCCTCTTTCTCATACTCACAGTGGGTGGTTAAAATGCTGTTATAATGTCTGACTTTTATGGTCAAGGTTGTAATTTGTGTTAATTAAGGTATCAGACCAATACTTAAGAATTTCAACAACTAAATGATCACCAAGTGAAAATCTGGAGCATCATTTTCATTTGAGAAATGATACTTATAGCTTCAAATTGAAAGAAAAAAATACTTTGAATTACACACATATTTACCCATATAACTATATTTGTGTCTAGTATTTGATAAAACACACAAACATCATTTTTATTGTGGTTCAGTTCTTACAGAAACATTTTATTCTATTATCTAAATAATTGGTACTTTTATTATTATTAAACCCACTTATTTGAAATGTTTGTTGTTCCTATTTGTAGCTAATTTGTCGACCACGTTAGCTGTCTGAAAACAAACCCACCAATCCTGTTCTGTTGTTATTCATAATAAAATCAGGTAAAAATGTTCTATTTCACACATACAATCAGTTCAATTGCAAAAAATTAGAAAAGTTATTTCCCTCTGAATCATGTAAGCTTTGTTGCGCATAGGCTTGCGTGCGTGCTGGTGTTGACATATGGTGACGTCACCATCATCCTGACATGACATTTGATATTCTGAGAGGTGATAAATGCAGATTGGACATCCGGATGGCAGTGAACACACACACACACACACACACACACACACACACACACACACACACACACACACACACACACACACACACACACACACACACACACACACACACACACACACACACACACACACACACACACACACACACACACACACACACACACACACACACACACACACACACACACACACACACACACACACACGCTGACATGAATGAGTCTGTGCCTCTCAATCAATGAGTTAAACAAACACACGGCACATGAATGAATGGACACGCAGGTTCACCGGGTACATGGTCAGGAAGAGATTTACACGTGCACACACATATAGACACATGCACTCTGGTGTGTACGGCGTGCACACATTCAGAGCCAAACAGTAGGGCAGGGATAACTCGGCCTGACAGCATGCTTGCTTACATAAGATCTTATTTCTGTCAGAGATTAGCCATTCACCCTCCTCCCTCCCTTCTTCCTTCTTGTTTCTCTCTTGTCATCATGTCTTTACTCCTTTGATACACGCAGCATTTTACAAAATATCAACACCTCATCTGCCAACCAAAGTATGATGTGATCGCTCTAATCGTCACTTTACGACACTGTAATCACACAAGCAGCAGCAGAGAGGAGACATGAGTGGGCACAGAGCTGGAGGGAGGATGGTGGGGGGGGGGAAACTGTGCCATTGCCCTATTTATTTTTCTACAGAGGGGAGTTATGACATAACAACTGCCTTGTTGCCTGATTTCTCTATCTGTCGCCATTCTGCAGCACTAAATCAGTGTCTATGGTGCAATCCTGTACACATTCATCTGTGCCACTGCCAAATCAGCTTTATGTAATGTGGACAAGCGCTGGATGCTTAAAAGACTCAATGAGCTGCAGCACGACAGAATAATTTTTGATTTGCTATTAGTGTCTGCCTCTGTTTAGGGAATGTAGAGGGGGTGGATGTGTCTTTTTTTCTTTTTGCTAAAGGTAGGGTAGGCTCATTGTTTTGGAAAAGCAGGTTCTCTTTTCTTGCCTCAGATTGATATTTAAATGTTTCTCTGCCAGATCCAGTGCCACCAAAAACGACTGCATATCTACAGCAGGATAGTTAGGTCCAAAATACGGCATTTCATGATCTCTATTGACCACAAAGGTCAACTTCGTCTGGTCAAAGAAAGATGACACAAATCTAAGTACAAGTCAATGACCAGCTAACATTTTTATTGGGATTTTTTACTTGCTTTATAAAGAACTTCAGTGAGAGCTGGAAACTTGAATAAAAGTGAACATTTTACAAAAGTATTTTACATTTTATTGAACTGAAAGCTTCATGTGTTGCAAGAAACAGTGTGTACAATGGAAACAGCCTAAATCACGATGAGTGTATGACCTACTGTATGTGGCTTGCAACTTCAACTGAAGAGACAAAAAAATGGCGGCAGATAAAAAACATCAGATCAGGAGACTGTATATTTCCTCAAATTATACACAAAATAAACTACAAAGGCATATTTCCTTTGTGTTTTCCACAAGGTGTTTTGTTGTCTGAGGTTAGCCCTTTTTCTTTTTCAATCATTCAATGGCACCTGACCGGAGAGTTAACGCCACAGAATGTTTGCGATTCTTCCATTACTGTCAAAACATGTACCTTTTGCTGTTAGACATCTGGATTCATTCCGCAAGTTATTAGGCTTATTTTCTATAAATTGAAGTAAAATCTGTTCTACTGATTGATGGAAAGTAGTGAAAATACCTGCTCATTTGGTAACCATCAAAATAGACAGTCAAAAACTATGAGCAGCTGTATTTGTTGGTAACAGTGCAGATCTGTGATTTTTTTTGTTGGTAGATGCTGAGAATGATTATTTCATTGTGATATGGAACTTGAAATCAGCGCTTACTGTAGTTACTAGATGGTGAAAAGTCAAGAGGGTTGTCAAACAAATATTGATGACAGTCCCTGGTGATAGATCAATACATTGATTAGATATATCAGCTGATGCTGTTCGCTGTTCAATTGCTCCTTATATCTCAGCTTATAGCCTAATAAAAAAGAAAAAAAAAGAAAGAACAGTGTTCAGGTTATTTAGAGAGTATCTTAAAAGAGTAATATAAACGATTTGTAAAAAGATGGATTGTCTTTATTATACTCCAAAATTCTGCACCAGCACCAGCAGCCTAAAAAACCCCAGTATCAGCCAGGCTGTAAATACTAACCCCTTGTCATCATGAGCTTAAACCCCCTGTACGTACAGTCCCTTCGTGTCCTGCCATAACATTGCTCCACATGTTCTTCTTACCGGGCATCCTATACGTGCCAAACAATGTTCATCCAGCACAGTGGAGCTATAAGCGTCAGGAAATCTCTGCAGCTTAATTGGCTTACAGAGATACAAACAGGTGAGTCAGGGAATCCGTTTACACAATGACAGTGTCAGTGGCAACAACAATGCCAATTATAAAACTGGCACTGCCTTATTCATTCCCTGTGTTTCTCTCACACATGCTCCCAGTCTGACATGCTGTTAGCATCATGTCTGCTCTGTTAGATATCTGCACATCAGACCTGGAGGTATGCTGCTGAGCTAATGAATGGGGTCACTGCCTACATTGTTTACCTACTGTGTTTACATTTACATTTAAAAGAAAAACGATCTGTGCACATATAAAGCAGCTTCTGTGTGTTAGCTGTTGTGATAGCAACACGTGCTCTAATTTCGTCTACGTCATAGCTGCAAAGGCAGATAAACAAACGGCCTTGTCCGTGCCCCACCATCCCCTAACTCACCATAGAGTCCGTCCTCTGGTGTCTGCGAGCCGGACAGAGACATGCCTGGACGCCGGGTGCTGGATGTAGAGAGAGAGAAAGAGAGAGAGAGAGAGGGAGAGAGAGAGAGGGGGGGAGATGCTGACACTGAGCGCGGAGGACAAGCAGGTTCAAATGGGTTTCTTCCCTCTGCGCTTTTCTCTTTATCAATCTGGTGTTTGTTGTGGTCTAAGAGGGACAACGATCACTGACGCTGTGCTAATCCGCCTCCTCTCCTCTCCCTCCCTCCCTCTTCTTCCTCCTCCCCCCCTCCCTCCCTCCCTTCCCCACGTGTCAGGAGCCAAGAGGTAAACAAAACGAGCCGGGGCTAAGCAGGGACAAAGTCCCGGCGACCACCAGATACTCTAAGGTGGCAGAATATTCATCTTCCTGTGATGAAAAAAAAAATGCTTACAGTTACCCATAAGATGCTTATGTAAGAAAATTTCACAAGTGTTATTTAATGAAAAGCTCTTGACCTAAGAGGCTTATTTATATGATTGTGTGTCGAGGGGACTAGCCTACATACGGTTTAATTCATCATAGCATCATAAACATGTTTATTAGATAATGAGGCATTTATATCATATAGTTGATCAACTGCTTGAGGTTAATAAACCTATTTTTTTTTTACCATCATTTAGCTCTACAAACACATCTGATAAGTTTTAATTATCTTTTCTCATTTTTTTCAATCTATGTTTCTTGTTACATTGTGAGTCCAAAAACGTTTTATAGCCTAAACATTTTTTAACGTTATTTAAACATTTTAAGTGGCTAACCCTTATTTATTTATTTGTGATTTGTCAGAGGTTAGCAATGCCTTTTTAAAGGGGACATATTATAGCCCTTTTCTACCTTTTCAAACAGTCCCCTGTGGTCTAAATGAAACATCTGTGCTGTGCTTTGGTCAAAATATAACATGGATCAAGCACCAGAGGAGGTTTGTGACCCTGTATAAACCAGCTCTCTCAGAACGCTCCGTTTTGGTGTGTGTGTGTCTCTTTAAAGGCAATGAGCCCCCCCCCTGAGTTTTCCCAGTAGACATCACTCCTCTGTAGCGAGAATAAAAATGGCAGACCTGTGCAAAAGTTTTGCTCTAGGCTGGGGGTGGAGTCCATGGGTGGAGAAACCAGGGGAGAGGAGGGTATTTTTTTTTTTACCAGAATCCAGCTTGTGATGTCACAAACTGAGAAAATTTGAAACGGAGCACTTTTCTCTGTGTCGTAAGACTTATGCAGACCACAAACAAAGGACTGGATGGATTTATTTCAAATTTTTTGGGTCGATAGACACTCAGGTTACCCAAATATATGTTCAAAAACCCTGTAAAAGTGGATTTTCATAATATGTCCCCTTTAAGGTGAATAAAGGGGCTGCTCAGAGTAGGCTGTGATGTCATAGATATAATAGTAATATAATAGTTGAGAAGCATGAATTCTCCTATGAGCCGCTTCGTGTAGCACTGAAACAGTCAAGTTGGTATAACTTTGACACCAACATCTTGTTTACCACATGCTCATCTGACACATTTATTAATGATCATATTCTGGAGCTCGGTGAAAGGCTGTGTTCATATCTGTTGAAGTTAAAATGCACTCTGAAATTGTGCAGTTCTATTTAGAAATGTTGATAAGGATATTGAAATATGTCTTTATAAATATAAACATATTCTGATGAATGAATTATAATATGCAGTGTGGATGTGTGCAGTGTTCTTTTTCTAATATTCTGATGAGGTTATTGTCTTGTTGTCCACTAGAGGCAGTGTACAGTGGTCTTCACATTCTGGTCAAGTATTGGTCAAATGCACTGAGGCTCTGTGTTGTGCTCTTTCAGCTCTTTGATGAAGTTATTTATTTGTACTTGCAGAGGTTTTGTGTATAAAATGTTTTCTGTAGAATTTGTATTTGTATTATTGTTTCCCCTCTTTCTCTTAAGTGAATTATTTTTGGGGCTACTGGCAACAATTTATCAAACCTTGTAGCTTATGTGAAATCAGACACAAAGAATAACAAAGAAGTACTTAATAAAACATTAATATATCCAAATCAACCATCGGCTAATTGTTCTTTTAAACACACATTCATATTAAATATCAATTATGGCATCTCTAATGTGTTTTTTATGTTGCGTTCGTATACACCATCAAACTGAACATTTAAATACAAATAAATAAAAAATACACATCGCATTGGGCAGTTTAGGATGATATATTAACTTAAAGATAACCTAACCTAAAATAAATCTCCAATTAACATTTTCTGTTTAATACTAACAAAGTCAGATAATTAAAATAGACAAGGCTGTAAAGATGTAAATAATTAAACACATACAAAGTATGTAAGAGGCATATTATAAAACATGTTTTTATTGACTTAGAGTAATATTCTATCTTTGCATCATCCAAAATCGATCAAAGGCATCTTGTGTTTCAGTTTCTGAACTTCACAAAATTACCTTTACTGACAGCTAAATATTTGATTCATTCTGTAGCTCAGAACACCGACATGTTTTCTGTCCAGTGTTACATTGTTCAGTTGATATGTTTTCCATGTTTAAAGTCTTCTTCACAAAGATTTCTGCATCCAAATAAGACATCATGAACAATTTGAGCACCATGAAAATCGTTGGGTGGCAGTAGCTCAGTCCGTAGGGACTTGGGTTGAGAACCGGAGGGTCGCTGGTTCAAGTCCCTATGCAGACCAAAATATGGAAGTTGGTCTGGTAGCTGGAGAGGTGCCAGACCACTTCTTGAGCACTGCCAAGGTGCCCTTGAGTGAGGCACTGAACTCCCACCAGCTCAGGGGGCTGACACCTCCCATTAATGCATGTCCACAGGCTGTGTGCGATTCAGGGTGTGAGAAGCATGTCTCTCAATGACAGAGTGCAAACCAGAATTTCCCCCTTGGGGATTAATAAAGTATATAAAATGAATAAATAAATAAATATGTTTCAAACCTCAAAAAATGTATTTATGATACAAAATCATTTGTTAACTCTCTGGTCCAATGATGTCCATGTTAACTATCCTAATGACCTGTTGTATTAAAGGATGAATTACCTAACCTTATAGTTCTTTCCAAAATCCAGAATAAGATTTTATTTTAAAGCACTTCATTTTAATCTTTGATTAACTGCATTGGCAGGAGAGTCTCTTTAAAAACATCAAATAAAAAAGATCAAAGCTGATCAGGATGTTCAGGGTTGCTGAATCATCACTTTATCTGCATTATATACACACACGTACATACATGCTGGAGAACATGTGAAGGGCTATATTTTAACCTTTCATTTTAATGAATTAGATCAAGAATTAGTTTCAGATATTTTTCTTTGTATCTGAGTCCAATGAGCCCTGCAGCCAATGATTCATTTATTTCTGCGAAGTTCCTATAAGACGCTCAGCATTACTGACATCAGCAGAGCACAGACTCTCTGCTGGATTCCATTCATGTAGCCAGGAGCAAACACAGACGCACACGCACACACACACCAACACACACACACACACACACACACACACACACACACACACACACACACACACACACACACGCGCACACACACGCGCACACACACACACACACACACACACACACACGCACACGCGCACACACGCACACACACACACACACACACACACGCACGCACGCACGCACACACACACACGCACACACACACACACACACACACACACACAACTTTTATCTGAAATGTATTGAAAATGGAAATGTTATGAAACACAGAAACAACCAAGGTAACATTAGACAACAACATTCTACTCAGGAATTATTTAAAGGGTTAATTGGGATGTTTGCTACTGACACATTAAGAACAACGTCGCCACCTGGTGGAGAGAGCTAAAAGTATTCTGTCCTAAAGCTATTCGATTCATAATCATCAAAATTGAAACTCCAGGCCTATTAGACTTCAACAGCGTATGACTATTAAAAACTATTTCTCTGAATAACTTAAAAGAAGAGCAAATATGAGGGATACTGCACTCTAAAAAAATATATCCTGGCTGAACTCAAAAAAATTAAGGCAACAATTTGCAGGCATCTTTTTAAGTTGTTCCAACTCTAGTGTTATTAAGTAAATCCTTTAAGGTCTTTATTGTTAAACCAACCAAATTAGTTGAGTACAACCAACATGATTTGCTTCGACCTTTCCGAGCTTTTATAAGTTGAACTTACTTAATTTTAATTCAAAAGTTGTGGTGTGCTTTGTATTGTTGGTGCAGCTCAAACGCCTCTCTCTACTTTCCCAGTCTATCGTCTCGACCATTTATTATGTTGCCGTTGCAGCATTACCTTTATGACCTCCAGCCTTGTTTCAAGACAGGAGGACAGATGCAGAAAGCCATTAATCGGCCCAGAAACAAAGCAGGAAAAGTTCCCTCATCCATCAAAGGGACTTAAAAGTCTTTGACAATGTCCTGCGCCCGCTTCAGATCAAAGATGGAGACGCCAGCTGTACTCAGGTCAGGTCCAGCAAATGACTGTCCTCCTCGTTCATCCATCATGCTTGAAACTGATACAGAAAATAATAAAAACCCTTTCAGGTAATGGCCACAGTTAGATATCGCCATTAGGCGTGTCCCCATATGCTGCAGCTTTGTATGAGACTGTGATTGATGACTTGATCTGAGTGTACTTTAAAGATCTGCTTAAAATTCAACTTTTTATAGCTGTTCAGACACGGAGTCTGATTAATGAGCGCCAGAGAAAGTACCAGTGTTCTTTGGTGGCTCTGTGGGCTCGTCGAAAAACACAATCTGATCGGCTACGTGCACTGGGGTTTGGATGATTTTGATATACAATAATTGCAATTTCTGGGCTCACCCTTAGGGTAACTGATTTATGTGAACAAAACAAAGCTGGAGAAAAAGTCAGGGAGAGATACAGAGAGGAAAAATGTTCAAAATATCAGTATGACAGTTTGGTTTGAAATGAGTATGTTTTTGATTAGCATGGATAACAGGAGTAAGAGTTCACAGCCAGTGGCATGTCCGGACTTTTTTAATGGGGCAGCCAAAGTGTAGCTGATTTAAACAGGGCTGACAAGGAGCATGTGCACTTGCAACATCACTCACACACACACACACACACACACACACACACACACACACACACACACACACACACACACACACACACACACACACACACACACACACACACACACACACACACACACATACTGAGATCTCAACAGGATTAACCATTCGGTCTCCAGTACTCGTACTGTATAATCAATTATTTCTACCATTGACCAACAGTATCTTGCAGTTTTTCTAACATACATTAAAGATCGAGAAGATAAACCAGCAGAGCAGATAAAACAAATGTGAACAACCCCATGTTGTTTTAACACAATGATTTCCACTTTAAAGCAAATATGTGGAGGGTATTATGAATACAAACTTATCACATGAAATCACATAAGAACAATATTCCATTCTTCTCATTAAAACTTGAATCGTATAAAAGTAAGTGGGCATGAATGACAGCCAACAGATGCTATCTTGTGCGTCGAATGTCAAATTGCCAGGTGTAGGCGTTTGACAAACTGTGATGAAAACTTTCAGTTTATCTAAGTTTATCTAAAAACACTGCCTCAATGGTTCAAGCGATTGATACATCTGGTTTAGTCGTCAAACATTGCTTCAAGCTAAGGTCTTAACTCTGACTGGTAGAGAGCCATTAAAAATGTAGGCTGATAAGTTCTCACCTGGTACAGCCAATAAGTGTTAAGAGCTGGTGGCCCATTCCACACCTGGTCACCTGTTGAGCACACACATTTTTACAGTGATGTTACCAATGCTTTTAGGTGCTAACACAAGACTGCCAACATGACGCAGCTTCAGGCTGCAGGATTAACTCAGTGACTTACTTAGTTTATTCAGGTAGGCTTTCAGTTACTATGCTTGGTATATTAGTTTAGCAGGTTGGCAACATTTGAAGTCTGGGTTAATGTTGTTCACTTTGCCAGGCCAAGTTTAGTAAAAAACCAAGACACCACAAAAACAAAAATTGACCTGATAATGGAGCTGAATCCAAAGTCACAGAAGTTATTACAATTCATCCTCAGCAGAAAAACAATCCTTTTTTTTTAAATATGCAACATTGCATTTTTTTTTAGATAATCAATTGGGCTTATTTACCTTTAGTACAGACACTTCTTAGCCTTCAGGGGATTACTACTAAAATCATCACCAATATTTGTTTTTTCAATATGCAGTTAATGCAATATATGATATCAGTAATTACATTATAATAAAAATGATATCAGTGCAGAAGAGTATTCTTTATATTCTGCCTAGAAGATGCAACAAAGCAACAGAATCAGTCTATTGTGGCCCATTAACATCCTCGTTTGTGTTTCATCTTCTAAAGCAGTTTGCAGACAGCTTCTGTGTCTGTGCCTGAAGATTTCTAAAACTAAAAAAGAACTTCTTTTAAGATCCCCCAAGATGTCCTAACCCTCCAACAACTCCACTTTAATCACCCGCCGTACAGCAGAGATGGTGGAGAGCTTCAAACGTCGTCAAAAATAATGGACAGTAAACTAAACAGCACCTATAAGCACTGCCAGCAGGAAAGTCTTTGTGGTCTAACTCAAGGTCCTCCGTCTGTAGCTGAATAACTCCGTCTGTTTGGAAGCCTCATAGAGTCATTGCTTCTTTTCATTATCCTCCACTGCTCCATCTGCTGCTTTGCCACGCTGACAGTCTCCTACAGCCACAAACATGCTCTGATTCCAACATCACTCGTCTTTCAGCTCTCACAGACGTCTATGTTGCTGCCATCATATGAAACAAAGCTCTCAGTGCAGCATATGACCCTGATTAACAAATACTGTGACCGATGCCACACTGTACATATGTCTGCGGCAGGTTCAGATCCCTGGGCCAATTTTTCTGAGGTACCTTGATAAGTTACAGATATTGGTTTCGTTATTCGCCTCTTGTTATAGATTTATAGGGGCCATGTTTTACAATGAAAAATCTGCACTTCCCTAAGTGGGAGCTGGATCCAAAAACACGAAAAAGGGAAAAAGAAGCAAATATGTGGAAAACGTAAAAAATGTAGCACGCAATATTCCTATATATCATGGTATATGTTTTCACACTGGTATCTATCACAGTTTGCTCTGTGTATATTAAAGATGGCAAATCACAAAATACACTTTCAAGTCTTAGGAAGAGCACGTTGGC